>CM068373.1:312548732-315386267 GCA_034769895.1 Magicicada septendecula | reverse complement strand
CTATCACAACCCCCCTGAACTACATCACTCCATGCAAAGGGCACCACAAAAATACTAAAACAACTCCTGGCTTTACCAGGTATATCACAAAAAAATAGGGGACCACTTTGAGACAACAAGTCTCCCACATAATCTCTGGAGGAACCTTTGTCCTCGTAAACCACATGTGGAGTCTTTACTCGTGGAGTCTTTACTCCACTTAAACCACAGGGAATATTTGCCCTCTGCACCTGTAACGGTACATTTTAGCCCACCTAATATTTTGGGGGAAACAACAAATTTTATTCATAATTTATAACAATGTAGGAAGCAAGCGAGTGAAATAGTGTCAAGGTCAACATCCAGACGGAAGAAAAAACAGTTACATTTAGCCAACGAACTTTGACCTTTGTAAACGATGCATTGGAACCAAGTCAGACCATATTACGTCAGTCAAGTACGTCACTTTGGAATGTAGGTGTGTCAACGCCAGCAGTTCTGTCAACGCTTGGCTTATGCAGTCAGTCGTCATCTAACACCTAATGGCAGCGGATACGGGCCATGTGCTCGCCCGTAAAATTCGGACAATAAACCCAGTCTGCAATAACTACTCGTACTGAACGGCCGTATAGTTCCCGAACAAACAAAAAATGTAAAAAACGAAAGAAATAAGTGTTTAAATAGTAAAACATGAAATAACAGATTATTTTTATTTAATTGGTGAAAGTAAGGAAAATGTGCGGAGTTACGGGAAGTACTTCAGGAAGTTGGACTGTTTCGGACAAATTCGCAGATAAGTAACCAGAAAAGACGACCAAAATTATACAGATTTCCTTTCAAAAATTAAAACTAAAATGAGCTCATAAGGGAAAATAAGATATGGTATGTGTGCATGTGTGTGTGTGGGTATGGTAATTATAAGAAAACCACGAAGCGCTGGTTTGTGTTGGTTTTAAGACATTTTTTTTTTTAATATGTTTCTGTCTTAATAAATTTTATTTCTTTTTGAATCAGTAATTACTTAATTAATGTGACTAGCGAATTGCTAAAGTTTGTATCAGGGAAACTGAAGGGAATGTACAAGTTTGTGATCAAAAAGGAAAGATGCATTTGATAAATGATGTAATAAAAATGATGTTGGAATAGTTCTTTCAAAACGAGTTGGGTATTTTTTCAACAACCATTTACTCTCCAAAATACGCTTTCACGAACTAGGTAAGTATTTGGTTTTAGAGATTGGCAGCAACGCAAGATGGCATCTGGTATGTAAACAAATAAAGTAAAGTGAATGTTAATTTATTTAATCAAAAAATAAAACTTAACAATGGTGCCGAAACCCGGGATATTTGCATAAATAATATTTATACAGATGGGAGCCTATTTTGGTGAGCAAGATGGTTGTTGGAGGTAAATGAATGAAAAGTTTATGTACTTGTAAACCGACGTAGAGTATAAGGTTAGGATATAATCTGTATGTACTATAAGAGTTAGATAAAATGAATACGAATAGAGATGATAATGAGAACGTCAGCTTCACTGACAGCCACACTGAGAGTCAAATAAATAGCGACTTAAGCAAGACTGAGTCGAGAATAATGGAAGGCGTAACAAGTCAATCGACGCCTACCCCAGTTAAGTAAGATGATGGTAACGATATGAGGGGTATGATGCAGTTACTGTTAAATAAATTTGATATGCAAAATAAGGAAATAAATAGTAATCTAAATGAAAAGTTGAAAGAACAAAATAATAAGTTTGATGAAATTAAGGACGAAATTAAACAACAGAATTTTAATTTTAATAAGCAAATGAATGAAATTTAATATACGTTGTGATAATATGAAAGAACAGATAATAGAATCAATAAGTAACAATTTCAAGGAGCAGATTAACAAAATGAATAAAAATTTAGAAAGTAAATTAAATCAGATAATGAATAAGAAGGTAAGTGACAGTGTTAGCGATATGACGAATAATAACGAAGAAATAATTAACGAGGTAAGTGATAATTATGATAATGAATTAACAAGTAGTAGTGGTAAGATAGTTGAAAACGAGGTATTTAAAAGTGATATAATGAAAATTAATAGTGATGATGATAATATAGAGATAGTAAGTCAGAGTAAGAGAGTAATGGGAGTAGGGGGTTGTAAAGGGGTAGAAATCAGTGTTTATAAGTTAGAGAGAGAGTATGAAGAGAGTTATTTTGTGGATGTGGGGCAGAGGGTGAATTTTCCCCAGGTTTATTGTGAACCAAGGTGTTTACAAATGTTGTTGTTGAAGGGCATGAGTCCCTTATTGGAAGACACGGTGTCTTCAAGTTGTTCTCTAAAATTTAGTGTTGTTCCTGGAAGAGCCAGGAGGTGTTTTAATGATTTAGTACCCTCTGCATGGAATAATAGAGAAAGTGTGAAATGGCGTTATGATGAGAGATATTTAGAGAGAGAGAGAGAGAGTTGTATTTTGATAGGAAGATAGAGTTGTTTGAGGTTGGTAGAAGGTATAAAGAATTAGTATAGAGGTTAGATATAAAGAGAATTGATGATTATATTGAATTCTTACCTTATGACATAATTGGTGCAGCAGTAGATGACGATAATGTTGATGATAGTGTAACTTACCTGATTGTGACAGATCATACTAAGGGCGACATGACTATACTCGATGGTGACAAGTTATATGATCTAATAATATGGAATAATCCTGTTGATATTGTGGAAAAATATGAGAATATAAATAGTCATTATATTGATAGAGATAATATAATGTATTTAATAAAAAATGAATTGTGTAGACGTAAGACCAGACTATTATTCGATGATGGTGGTTAAACAATTGTTGTTCATGAACATTGAATTATGTGAGTAATGGTTTTGAAATGGACTGTATTATGAAATGATTTGTGGTAAACTATAACGAATAATAATTTGGATTGTATATACTTTTGTGTTAATGTTAAATGTGATGATGTAGCAAGGTGAAGTAATGAAATGTGTTTGACAGAATAATTGAAATAATTTGAAAGGAGATAACAAATGAAATGTTGTATAAGAATGTTGATAATACAGTTGAAATTTTGAGAATTTAAAGGTGTAGTAAATGATAAATAATTGGTGGTTGATTAGTAAAAAGTTCAATTGAAATTAAAGTGTAATGTTTATAATTTTATATGAAAATTTAAAGGTGAATTGTTTATTTTGATGTAATAATCTCAATGTTAGTTATGAAATTATGTTGATGATGTAGAAGGTGCAGTTGATCTGATGAGATAACCAAATGATTTTGTATTGAGTTAAGAAGTATTATGATAATTGAAGATGATTAACAATTTTAAGTAGATAATTTGTTCTGATGTGTTTTATTCTATATAAGAATTTTATTAATGAATTTAATTATTTTGAAATATGAATTATATAATGGAAGGTATTTGTAATATTGTAATGGGGAATGTTTATTTAAATTCTGATAGAATCAGAGAAATATTTTGAATTTTGGGAATAAGATTTAACCAGAGAAGTGTTCAGAATGTTAGTATGGAAGTTTAAAAAAAAAATGTTTTATATCATATTATGTTATGTTAACTATGTATACAGATATATGTTATAGAGGTTAAGAAAAAGAGAAAAAAACCAGTGTTTCTTAACGCAAACCAGCGCACATCTGAGGGGAACCAGATCAGTTAGGGATATGGTATTATACAAGGCCACTATTTTATATTTTGATTTGATGTTTCAGTGTCTGGTGATGCTGTGGCGGTGGTCCTGTGCTGGCCTGTGCGTCAAAGCAGGAATGTCAAGTGCCTGTCTGGCCTTGTGGTGTTGGGATCTCGAAAGGGAAGTCCAGTAAGGTCATTCAGGTGCGGTCACAGTCACTGGACCAGGGGGTAAGTGAACCATGATTTTTAATAAAACGTAAAGGGGGTTGTGGCGACATATCCTGATTGATCCCTTTAGGAAGTATGAGAGTGTCAATGAGAGTTTTTATGCTTCGGCATAAAACCTCTCATTGAGGGGGTATTGTAACGGTACATTTCAGCCCACCTAATATTTTGGGGGAAACAACATAAATTTTATTCATAATTTATAACAACGTAGGAAGCAAGCGAGTGAAATAGTGTCAAGGTCAACATCCAGACGGAAGAAAAAACAGTTACATATAGCCAACGAACTTTGACCTTTGTAAACGATGCATTGAAACCAAGTCGGACCATATTACGTCAGTCCAATACGTCACTTTGGAATGTAGGTGTGTCAACGCCAGCAGTTCTGTCAACGCTTGGCTTATGCAGTCAGTTGTCATCTAACACCTAATGGCGGCGGATGCGGGCCGTGTGCTCGCCCGTAAAATTCGGACAATAAACCCAGTCTACAATAACAACTCGTACTGAATGGCTGTATAGTTCCCGAACAAACAAAAAATGTAAAAAACGAAAGAAATAAGTGTTTAAATAGTAAAAAATGAAATAACAGTTTATTTTTATTTAATTGGTGAAAGTAAGGAAAATGTGCGGAGTTACGGGAAGTACTTCAGGAAGTTGGACTGTTTCGGACAAATTCGCAGATAAATAACCAGAAAAGATGACCAAAATTATACAGATTTCCTTTCAAAATTTAAAACTAAAAAATAAAAATAAAATGAGCTCATAAGGGAAAATAAGATATGGTATGTGTGCACGTGTGTGTGTGTGTGTGTGTGTGGGTATGGTAATTATAAGAAAACCATGAAGCGCTGGTTTGTGTTGGTTTTAAAAAATCATTTTTTTTTTAATATGTTTCTGTCTTAATAAATTTTATTTCTTTTTGAATCAATAATTACTTAATTAATGTGACTAGCGAATTGCTAAAGTTTGTATCAGGGAAATTGAAGGGAATGTACAAGTTTGTGATCAAAAGGGAAAGATGCATTTGATAAATGATGTAATAAAAATGATGTTGGAATAGTTCTTTCAAAACGAGTTGGTTATTTTTCCAACAGCCATTTACTCTACAAAATACGCTTTCACGAACTAGGTAAGTATTTGGTTTTAGAGATTGGCAGCAACGCAAGATGGCGTCCGGTATGTAAACAAATAAAGTAAAGTGAATGTTAATTTATTTAATCAAAAAGTAAAACTTAAACACCTCATACTCACCTAACCTCACTTCACACACTCTCTCAATGTCATCAACAATTATTACCTCACCACTAACCTTTACTCCCATTAAACTCTCATCATCACTATCATTATTCAATGTAGTACCCTTTAACACTACATTTTTAATTGTCACCATTATTATTTATCATATTATTATCATTATTACTTTCACTATCAGAATCGCTTATCATCTATTACCTGGTCGTCTTTGTTCTCGTTAAGTTTACCTGTATCTCTTTTCCACTCTTCAGTTTGTTTCTTCATTTTCTCTTTAATATTATCACAACGTTCGATCATTTGTTTTTGTGACTTACTTGTATCATTCAAACGCTTATCAAACTGTTTTACTAAATTAACATTTTGTTGTTTCATTTCATTAGACATTACATTTTGTTGTTCTTTCATTTTTTCATTAATATTATTTTCAAACTTAACATTTTGTTCTTTTATTTCATTAATATCACCCCTTAGTTCATTAAAATGTTAATGTGAATCGCTCAAACGCTTATCAAACTTTTCGTCAATATTATTAATATCACCCCTTAGTTCATCAGACATGGCTCGCAATAAATTCATTATATCAGCCATTGACCCCTCCTTTTCTTTTGTTAACACGGGTTTAATGTACCCCAGAGTCACTCATTATGGCAGAGTCAGTTAGACTCACTTCATTTTCATTATCTTCCATTTTAATTATTTATCTTGCATAAACCAAATTCAAAAAATTTTAGGCACACTGTGTTTACTAACCTATTACTCTAACCTATACAGCAATACAAAAAAAAAGCCACCTACCCAGAAACCTATCTCTGTATCTTACGTAGGCCTAACTTTTATAAAAAATTTATACAAGTACCCTGGCAGGGTCGCCGATTGTAACCGTAGAAATAAAACAAGAAAATAAAAGAGAAGAAACTACACCGAGATTATTACGATATTTATACGACTTACCAACTTACCTTTATACAGAACTAAATATCACTATTGTTTGACGACTCGGAACACTAAGTTTTTTATAAGTAAAATCGTAAAGATTTACCTTACAGCCTAAACCGGCTTTCACCTTTAGAAGGCTTCATCAGAGGCTGCCGTAGGTAGCGCTGTCCGTCTTGTTGTTGGTGACGGGATAGATTTTCGAAAGATCGATGCTGTGTGTGTGTGTGTGGTGAGATGTGTTCGAATAATGCATAATATAAACAACATAATAGGAGTACATAAGACACCAGACAACAACAACCACAACTCAGAAGTACACACAGCCATTAAACTGAGGGAAAAGGCACACAAACGCAACATCACATTTGTAAAAGCAGACAAAGGCAACACGACTGTAATTATCCCCACAGACAACCTCCACAAAAAAGTACAAAACTTCATGGAACAGAACAACATCACAGAACTAAAACACGACCCCACCGACAGATACCAAAACTCAGTAAAACAACTAGTCAACAAAGCCAAACACATAATGACACAAACAAAAGCCCTACATGAAACAAATCCGACCATCAGCACCTACCCTCCAAGCGCTTCCCAAAATCCGTAAAGAAGACATTCCGATCCGCCCCATTATCAACTACCGTAATGCCCCTGCACACAAACTCGCAAAATATCTAGACAAAATTATTAGACAACACACACAAATAGACATTGCAGTAAAAAACAACACTGACCTAGTAACAAAAATAAAAGACATACACATCCCCCGTAATGCCACATTAGCCTCCTTTGACATTAAAAACCTGTACACAAACATCCCCATCTCTGAAACAATCACCATCCTACAAAACAAACTCAAACAAAACAACACACCAGACGAACTTATCAACGAAATAACAGAAACTCTGAACATTATCACAAAACAAAACTACTTATAACAATAAATACTACACACAGAACGATGGCTTACCCATGGGCTCCCCCATATCCAGCATTCTAGCAGAAGTCTTCCTCCAACACTTAGAAAAAACAAAAATACTCACAAACAATGACAAACACTCAATAAAATACTATATTGGCACAGATACGTTGATGACATTCTAATACTATACAGGGGGAACAAAAGACGATGTGAACAGTTACTAACGCACATAAACAAAATACATAAAAACATAACCTTCACTGCCGAACACGAACACAACAATACCATAAACTTCTTAGACCTCTCCATCACAAAACTAGAACACAACCACAAATTCAGTATATACAGAAACCAACTACAACTGACATACTAATACACAACACCTCCAATCACCCAACACAACACAAACTAGCTGCTTTTAGAACCATGATACATAGACTTAACAACATTCCCTTAGATGAAAAAGACTACAAAGACGAACTAAACACGATAAAATATCTAGCAGAATGTAACGGATATGACAGAACAATAGTCAGTAAACTCCTACACAAAACACAAAACAAACAACAGACAAAGACAGAAAACAACAAATTCATAACACTAACATACATCAACAAACAAACTGAAAAAATTGCCCACAAATTCAAAAAAGCAGGATACAGAATCGCTTACAAAACTACTAACAAAACAGAACACACACTATCAAAATGCATGCACAAAGCACAAATCAAATTCGATCTACCTGGTGTATACAAGCTAAATTGCTCAAATTGCAATAAATTCTACATAGGCCAGACAGGACATAGCTTCAAACAGAGATACATTGAACACACAAAGGCACTCCACACCACTACAGAATCCACCTTTGCAAACCACCTCATTGAAGCAAACCACACATATAAAAACATCGACAATAACATGAACATTCTACACGTACACACAAAAGGCCGAAAACTAAACACTCTAGAACAATTAGAAATATACAAACACACAAAAACAAATAAAAACGACATCCTAAACGAACAGACACAATTCAAATCGCACGCATTATTCGAACACATCTCACCACATCGATCTTTAGAAAATCTATCCCGTCGCCAACAACAAGACGGACAGCGCTACCTATGGCAGCCTCTGATGAAGCCTTCTAAAGGTGAAAGCCGGTTTAGGCTGTAAGGTAAATCTTTACGATTTTACTTATGAAAAACTTAGTGTTCCGAGTCGTCAAACAATAGTGATATTTAGTTAAGTAACGGACACGTCATGGACAACGAAATCCAAGAATTTATACAGAAGATTCCCAAAGTCCAACAGGGGTCGCCATCATATTTTCAGGAGTAAATATGCAAACAATTTACACTTTCCCCCAAAAAATAATTTTGACAAATAATTAAACTCCCTTATAGAAAAACTCCAGGGCCATTTAAGCGAACTTATTGATGCAGAGAATAGGTTATGGGTATTGTGGCGTAATAATTAGCCTAACACATGATTATAGCTAAAGCAAATCTTATTTTATTATATTAAAATGCATTAATAGAATTTTTTCGGTTAATATTTATAACAAAATATAATTCACAATAAACCAATAATTTTCACAATAAATCATCAAATACAAATCAGTACTCTCTCTCTCTCTCTCTCCCCCCCTCCCTCCCTCCCTCCCTCTCTCTCTCTCTGTGCGTGTGTGATCTTGAGACCTCATGTTTAATTTAATACCTTTTTGTTCCAAAAATAAATGGATAAATTAATATTGAATTTTCATTGATTTTGGCCAATTATTTCGTTACTTATCTGGCACGTGGCCCCAGTGGTGTTCAAAAATAGACGTTTCCACACTTTTATACCATGATCACTTTTGTTCGTTCGTTAATTCAGAAGTTTATTGCTGCACCATTACATTTTCTAAACACAGTTTTTTGGTAGGCCTACCGTAACTGCCCGGTTAGGCCTACCGTAATTGCCCGCATAGGCCTACCTACACTATTACAATGCGACCGTACGATTCAGCCCTGAGTCCCAGACTGGGGCGTGATTTTGGCGTTCCGACTACGTCTCAACGTTACACTTCCGTTTGGTGACACCTTTAAAACCAGTTTCAGGCAGATTTCTGCACCTCGTCTCGTGCTAGTCACATCATATTCTGTTTTACATAGGAATATGATGTGACACCTTTTCAACAGGAGACTCGCTGTGTTGTTGGAAACACGTGCCATTTGTATGATTCACTGGTTAGCAATAGAATCACTTGTTACATTCTTTTACTGTATATGGACATCGCCTGCCGCCCCCACCTCTACAATCCTGACCAGACCCGTTTTATTACAATAAAACATTAACTTGTTACACAATTTTGTTACCCAAATTTTGTCCTGTTATAGGCTAATGTAATCCACCATAAATGGGTCAGTTTTCCTGGGGTTTTATTTGCTAAGTCAGAGGAGCAGTTTCCACTAAACACTGCTTTACACATTCTCAACAAACGCTTTTGAAGTTATAGAAAAATGGAAAGTTAAGGGCATGGAAATGCGTGAAACGCTTACGGTCAGAGGGGAAAGGCGATGTGGAGGGAGTCGCTGTGAGATGTAAGGAGAGAATTGTTGTTATCAGCGACAGTGCCGACAACCTACGAATATTGTTTCTAATAGTAACAAAAACTCGCGACTGTTAAGGTTTGTTTGTAAATGTGTCACCATGAATCTCGATCTGTGTGTGTGTCTACAGTCACACAGCTGGCTTTAAAAAAAGAATAATACTTTTATTGTTTCTGACATAAATTAAATAATAATAATAATAATATTGTAATTGTATTACTATACTAATCAAGTAAATGATATGCACTGTTCACGTGTATCGGAATTTGTTGATGCTGCATATCAGAATGTTTTATAAACATATCTGAGTATTGTTTGGCTCTGTCATTGTGTACTGCTGAGACATAAAAAACTACAGCCTTTCTGATCGTTCTTATCGCAGTGGAATTTGCAAACTGTACACTTCCACTCCTTAATTACACTCGACTGACTATCTGTACAGTTTGTCATTACATAAAGGAACGCATTCTTCGTATTAATTTAATTGCAAGAATCTTTTTAATCCTGGACAACAAAAAACTGTTTATTATTACTTCCCATGCTTGACTATGAATAACTTTCCTGTCTTTGTTAGTTGAAGGAGAAGTATCCATTTTAACAAATCTCGTTACTGGGTGATAACACAAATAATTACGATAATACATAATTACAGAATAAAAACTACCAATAGAAATTAACTAAAATATTAAATAACTAATAAAAATGAGTGATTGTAAAACAACGATATAATTGATAATAAATTGAAATAATAATAACAAATGCAAGACTGAGATAGTATGTCGCACAGTAACTAACAATGTATTGTAACGTGGCATTTTGGCCTACCTGGGGTAATAAGGAAATTTGTATTTTTTTTTTTTAAAGCCGATAACATTTTTTCAAATAATAGGGACAAAACTTATGAACAAAAGGTATTTTGGTTAGTAGCGGCAGTGGCAGCAGTGAGTGAGAATTATCCAGTAATATTTTGAAAGACAGTTTCAACAACCGACAAACTGTACCAAGGTCAGACAATGACACATACAAAACCAGTCAACAAGTTATATAACTAACATCAGGCGATGTCGTCAGCGCCTTGCATAACAAGAATGTAGGTGTGTCAACGCCAACTGCGTTGTGGCACACAGCAAACAAAGGCAGTCTAACTCCACCACTCGCGAGTGGTACACATATACAGAGTTCCGGAACGTAATTTTGCGGGCCCGCATACAACAAAAATGTGATTTTAATTCAAATTAATAATTAACAGTCATGAAGTAACGGTTTCGAGTTATCTGTCGAGAATTACGGCAAAAGTACGAAATATGCGGAGTGATGAATGAAAGAAGAAAAACGTACGGAGGCTGGACTGATCTTTAGGGACGCAATTGCAGATAAGAGAATAAATTATATCATATTTACCCAATTATATTTATACCTTTTAAAAAGAGAATAAAAGAAGAAGTTTTAAAAACAAAGAATTACAACCATTCAAAATTATAAAATATGAGCTCTTAAAATCTGGGGGTAGTATGTGAGCGAGTGTGGGGGTTTTTGTTTAATTATATATATATATTACGAAGTGCTGGTTTCCGTTTGACTTATTATAGTTAGACGTAAGTTTATATCTACATGCAAATTAATAAAACTAGTATGGTTAGGTGAAGCAACTATTGTTCAGAATGGTATTCTAATAAATTTAAACCGAAAGGTAAACAAAAAATTGTCATGCTACAAAAAATAAAGTACCATTTATTTGTGCTTGCAAAATAGGTGTTTGTCATTGCAATGCCTGTCGTGTTTCTCTGCCTAAGTACATCAGACGACACCCTGGTAAATAATTGCAACTGGTAAGTGACCAATTTCAGTATTCAATAATTTATTTAAAGCTCGTAACGCTTTATTTGGCGCCCGTTTAACATGGACATTGTAAATTGAGTAAAATTTTCAAACTGATCGAAAAATGGCAGAGAAAAGCGAGAGTGTAAATTTATGTGAAGATGTTGTGGAGGGGTCAGTTTTCAATGTTACGCAAGACAATTTAATATCGACAAATATTAATGAAAATATAGACAATACAACACACGAATTAACGATTGAGACAGTAGACGCAAAAGTAAGCGATAATGTAAATATATTTAATCAGTTAGCGTTAATAATGGAGATGATGTCAGGAATGAAAGCTGAGATCAAATCAGAAAATAGTAACTTAAAAACTGAGATCAAATCAGAAGTAAATACTATAAATGTTAAACTGACTGATTTAAATAACGAGTTCATAAGTGTGAGGAGCGAATTGAGAGTGAGTGAAATAAGTATGAACAGCCGTTTGGAAAGTATGAATGAGACTATTATTGGAGTGAGAGATGAACTGACTAGTGATATCAATAAGATACAAACTGAGATGAAAAATGATATCAAAATAATTAACGAGAAACAAAAAGAGAAAATGTTAGAAACAAATAAAAAATTTGACACATTGACAAGTAAATTTAATGATAAAATTAAAAAGCAAAATGACAAAATTGACTGTAATGTTCAATGTATAATTAACGAATGTGAACAATTCAAACGAGCTAGTGAAATACAAGAAAATATAAATGATGAATTCAGAAGTAACTTTGAACAAGTTGATGCAATTAAAATTAATGTAACTAGTTTAAAGAATAAACAAGCAGAACATGAGCGTGAAATAGTTAAAGTCAGAGAAGACTTGAATGTAACCATTAACCAGAAATTAAGTAATGTGAGTGAGAGGGTGAATGTGGAAGTAGAATTAGGATATTTTAGTAATGAAAGTAGGGGAGTGAACCCCATACAATTTTTGAACTCTATAAAAAGTTTTAATAAATATAACCAAGAAAGTTGGGAGATTAAGTTAGTAAGAACTTTAAAGTACTTTAAAGGGGATGCTAAAATATGGGCGGATGCTCATAACGATAACTGGGTAGATTTTAATGAGTTTGAGCAGGCATTTAGAAATAAGTACTGGTCAGAAGAGAAACAAGAGGGGTTACGTAGTATCATAATGGGGTGGGGAAATTTTAATATTAAGCACATGAGTATTACATCGTATGTGACGAGACTATATAGTCAGGTTAAATATTTAGAACCACCAATGCCTCTTTCATCTTTTATTAGATACATCAGTAAACATTTACCCAAGGACATACGGTCCACAATCAGAACCCGGGATTTTGCCAATATCGCAGAGTTAGAAAAAATATTAGAGGCATACCAGAGTATGAAAGAGGAAGAGGATAATAAGTATCAATTTAGAGTTAGTGAATCGAACCAAACAAATACTGAAATAAGACAACCAGACCATTTTATTAGTAATGTGAGTAGATCAGGGGAGGGAGCGTGGTTATGTCCAAACCCTAGTTGTGGAGCCAGTAATTATAATGGGTCGCGGAATCAATGTTACCGGTGTAAGGGTCCGAGGAGTAGTGCCCAAGGGAGAGTAGAGAATTATAATAGGGGTGGCGATCAATTTAGAGGGAATCATAGAGGGAGAGGTTTTACTAGTAATCGAGGAACATCAGGAAATTTTAATCATAGAGGTAGAGGGGGATATGTTAGTAACCCAAACGAAACTCGGGGCGTGGAAGTACCAGCTCATAATCAAAACAGTAGGGGGGTTTACAGTGAACCACCACCTTCACATCCGTTAAACTAATAAGGGCGGTTGAAAAAGAAAGCCCCCAGCCGTCTAGTAATCACATGACAATAGGGTCACTAATTACCAATATACATAATGATTTATCTGACGAAGAAGCGGGTGAGAGTAATAATGCTTTTGGGATGGCAGAATTTGAAGCCGAAGTATTTAATTCTAAATATATTTTTTTAGTAGATTCAGGGAGTGAACTGACTGCTATAGACGATAGAATGTTTGAAAAAATCAAAAATCAGACTACAGAAACAATTCCACAATTACCAGTACTGGGAATTAGTGTTGTAGGAGTAACGGGTGTTCGCAGTAAAAAAGTAACTAAACAAATAATGCTACAATTAAAAGTAAATGAGAACACAATAAATATACCTTTCTTAGTTATTCCAGGACTAAATATGGGAGCTATAGTAGGTAATGATTTTTAAAATAATTTCAAGGTAGAGTTAAACTATTACACCCAGACTATGAAATTAAATAATAATAATAGTATATTCGAAATACCATTCATACAAAAGAAAATGGTAGGAATGAAAGCTTTAAAAATAATTAGTAAGGGAATGTTAATTTCTGACAATGATATAAACGAGTGTAGACCCTTAATGATAAATTATTGTAACTTGAGAGTAAATAATAATGAGTTATTTGACAATGAAAATAATTGGGAGGAGAAAATGAATAAAATCTTATATCAAGATGGGGAATTTAACTACCAAGATAGGGAGAAAATAGTACTAATAATAAACAAAAATAAATCAGTTTTTTCAGATGAACCCGGTTTAGTAAAGAATTTTAAAGGTAAATTAGTTGTTAAAGAAAAAACACCCTTTGCACCTAAAACCTATCCGGTACCATACTCCAAGAGGGGTTTAGTACAGGAGGAAATAAATAAAATGTTGAGGGAAGGTATAATAGAAAAATCTACATCACCATATTCCAACCCTTTAGTAGTGGTGACAAAGAAAGATTTATCGATAAGATTATGCTTAGACGCAAGACAAGTAAACAGAATAATTGTTCCAGACAGAGAATCACCGGAACCAGTAAGCGAAATTCTGCAACGTTTTAGTGGGACCAAATACATCACCACCTTAGACTTGACTGCAGGCAGATAGAGCTGGAAGAGGAGTCTCGACAGTATGTGGCTTTTCTATACAACGGTAGGAATTACCAATTTCGCCGACTACCGTTTGGACTAAATGTAAGTGTTTCAATTTTTGTCAAATGCCTGGATTATGTGCTAGGGAGAGAGATTTTAGAATTCACAACCGTTTATGTAGATGATATAGTAATTACATCACCAGACATTGATACACACTGTGAAAGGTTAGATAGGGGACTAAGTAGACTGCATGAGTATGGCATAACAGTTAAGTTTAAGAAGTCAGAATTTTTGAAAGAACAAGTTAATTTTTTAGGACATATAATTTCAGCAAGGGGTATCAGTACAGACCCTAAGAAGGTAGAAATAATACAAAATTTTCCGATACCAAAAAATGTTAAGCAGTTGCAAAGTTTTTTAGGCTTGTGCAATTATTATAGGCAATTTGTAGACAAATATTCATATTTAACAGTACAATTGGGGCATTTATTAAATAAAGACAATCGATGGCGGTGGAATTTAAAGAGCAAAATATATTCGAGCTGATAAAAAATAAATTCTTAAACACAGTTATATTAGCTCATCCTAATTTTTCAGAGCCATTTTATATACACACAGACGCGTCAGACATTGCTTTGGGAGTAGAGTTGTTTCAGTTAGATGGGAGTGATAACCACCAAGTAGTAGCTTTTGCAAGTAGGTCTCTATTAACTAGTGAAAAGAACTACACTACTACGGAGAAGGAGGCGTTATCAATAGTTTTCGCCTGTAGAAAGTTCAGAATGTACTTGTTAGGAAATAAGGTAATCATAAGGTCCGACCATCAAGCGTTAACGTTTTTAAAGAACTGTAAATTAACTCATGGTAGGTTAGTGCGGTGGATGCTAATATTACAAGAATATGACTTAACAATTGAGTATTGTAAGGGTAAAGAAAATATAGTAGCTGATGTCCTATCCAGAACAGATTTTGATAATAATACCGAAGTAGACATAGCAAATACATATAAAATATTTATAGTAAAAGAAGTAGGGGAAGTAGATATGAAAAAATTAATAAGTAACTTAGCCGCAGAACAAGAGAGAGACACCGAACTTAATAAAATAATATTAGCTTTGAGTCAAATACCCAACGTACCTCATAAGTGGGAGAAACATTTTAGTTTGTTTAATAAGCACTTATTTCATCGGGCAAATGAACAGGGAGATGATTGGAAGTTGTGTATCCCTAAAGTCATAATACCTGAAGTAGTGAGAGATTGCCATTTAAGGTATGGTCATATAGGCCCCAAGAAATGTAGTGATATATTAAAGGAGTCATGTAAATTTAATAATATGGAAAGAACGGTGCGTAAAATATTACAAACATGCGAAATTTGTCAGAAAGCTAAAGTAAACAGTCGTAAACAGGAGGGTTTAATGCAGCATGTAATGCCAGACCGTCCTTTCGCATTAGTTGCTGTTGATTTATATGGCCCTTTACCCAAAGGCCGAGGAGGTGTAAACTATTTATTTGTTGTATTAGATGTTTTTTCCAAATTTGTAAAACTGTACCCGATTAAAAAGGCAACCTCATCAGTGTTGGCTAGGAAAATAGTAAATGAATACCTTGTTGAAGTAGGTAAGCCTCAAGTAGTGTTATCAGATCATGGCTCGCAGTTCACCAGCAACGCCTGGCGGGAAACTTTAGGTTGGGAAAATATTTTAGTTAAACATATCAGTGTATCATCCACAGTCAAATCCAAGTGAACGGGTTATGCGGGAGTTAGGTAGAATGTTCAGAACCTTTTGTCATAAAAAACATTCTTTGTGGGCTACTTTTGTGTGCAAGATAGAGTGGTATATTAACAATAGTTTACATGAATCCACTAGTTACAGCCCATGTGAGTTAATGTTTCAGAGAAGGCCGGCACGCATATTAGAAGAGCTAGTAAAATTTCCAACCCGGACGGAGATACCACATGATAGGAAATTGGTAATCGCTAGGGAGCGCCTGCTGAGTAAGGCTGAACAACGGAAACGGAGACATGACCAGAATTTAACACCCATACAATATGAGGTAGGCCAACTAGTATTAATAAAAAATCATGATCAATCATCAGCGTTGGACAAAGAAATTAAGAAATTCTTTCTATTGTATGACGGTCCATATGAGGTTAGCCAAGTGAAAATGGAGAATGCTTATGTTTTAGTAGATTTGCAAACTCGAGAAATAAAAGGAACTTATAATGTGACCCAATTAAAAAAGTATTATCTAGCTGAGTGATGATGGATGTATTTATAAATATTAAAATTTTCATACATAAACAGACATTTTTTATATTCTATTATTATAAATTATTAATATTGTTTAGACACACATTATGTATTTTATGTAAATGGACATCAAGATAGGGAAAGTTAAGAAAGAAATGTATTAGGTTAAAACACCACCAAGACTAGAAATGTCATGTGATATAAATTGTTAATTTTTAATTTTTAAGAAAAAAATATATTATACTTGTGATTTCCCAACTTTTCAGGCGGTCACGGCCTCACCGAACCTTGACCGTGGAATTGGTTTAGCTTTAACAGCTATGGTTGGGGCACATTACGATTACGCGCTGACCATAACTGGCCATAGCTGTTATCGTTGTAAAGGTGTACTTTGAAATTGATGGGGGGTGAAATTAAGGGGAATCACCAAACTATGGAACAGCGGCTGCCACTCTGCCCGCTTGGGGGTAGCAAAGACAGGTGGTAGACCCGTATTAAGGGCGCATAATTATAAACAAGAATATATCGATATTCAGCTGTTCAAATGTAAAGCAGAAGCAAGGACATGGAGATGTCACATTCCTCCAAAACTTCAGTCCTTGTGGACGCCACAGTCCAGGGGGGGTCATAGTGTGTGTGGCAGGGAGGTTACCCAAGGGAGGTAACGATTTAAAAAATTTTTGTTGCATTTTAGTAATGATGACTCGCTATTAAATAATTTCATTAAAATTTGAAAAAATAGATGCACTAGATATTCCATATATTGTGTTGATTATGTCTTATTGTGTTGATTATGTCTTATTGTGTTGATTGCATGTAATATGTTAGGAATAAGGATTATAAAAATATAATAATAAGTTTTCTGTGTTTAAAGATTTTTACAAAAAATGAAATAAATTTATGATAGTTAAAAATTGCAATGAAAAAAAAAAAAATTTTGAGAAACGAATTAATAAAAGTAAAGTGAGATTAAAAGGTAATTTTCTGATTTTATATGCAAATTTAATGATGTAAAGTGTGTAAATTTTAAATACAAAGTGTTTATTTTAAGATAAAAATAATGTGAATTATGAATGTACTGTGTTTTCTTATGTTATATTGTGGTTGTTAGTGTAGGAGAGTTTTATGAATTTGAATATTTTAAATGCAAATTGGGGATGACAGAGATGTATAATATGGTACTGGGGAATGTTTATTTATATTCTGATGGGAATCAGAGCAATAATTTTGAAATTTGGGAGTTTAAAGTTAATAAGAACAAGATTAGATAGAAGGAGATTAGGGAATTTAAAAAAAAAACGGATGTCATGTTGTGTTTTGTATTTTAAATGTTTAAGTATTTTAAATTTTAAATAACATGATGTCATGTTAGGTATTTTGATATATATGTTAGAAATAAGTAAAAAACAAAACCAGTGCTTCTTAGCGCAAACCAGCACCGCTAGGGGGAAACAGATCAGTTGGGGATATGGTGTTGTATAAGGCCACTATTTAATATTTAATTTATTGTTTCAGTGTTGGGTGATGCTGTGGCGGCGGTCCTGAGCTGGCCAGCGCGTCAGAACAGGGGTGTTAAGTATCTGTCTGACTCTACGGTGTTGGGATCTCGAGAGAGAAGTCCAGTATTGTCATTCAGGTGCGGTCACAGTCACCAGACCAAGGGTGAGTTGATTATATTTTTTGTAAACCATACGGGGGGTTGTGGCGACATATCCTGGCTGATCCCTTTAGCAAGTATGCATGTGTCAATGAGACTTTTTATGCTTCGGCATAAAATATCTCATTGAGGGGGGTATTGTAACGTGGCATTTTGGCCTACCTGGGGTAATAAGGAAATTTGTATTTTTTTTTTTTTAAAGCCGATAACATTTTTTCAAATAATAGGGACAAAACTTATGAACAAAAGGTATTTTGTTAGTAGCGGCAGTGGCAGCAGTGAGTGAGAATTATCCAGTAATATTTTGAAAGACAGTTTCAACAACCGACAAACTGTACCAAGGTCAGACAATGACACATACAAAACCAGTCAACAAGTTATATAACTAACATCAGGCGATGTCGTCAGCGCCTTGCATAACAAGAATGTAGGTGTGTCGACGCCAACTGCGTTGTGGCACACAGCAAACAAAGGCAGTCTAACTCCACCACTCGCGAGTGGTACACATATACAGAGTTCCGGAACGTAATTTTGCGGGCCCGCATACAACAAAAATGTGATTTTAATTCAAATTAATAATTAACAGTCATGAAGTAACGGTTTCGAGTTATCTGTCGAGAATTACGGCAAAAGTACGAAATGTGCGGAGTGATGAATGAAAGAAGAAAAACGTACGGAGGCTGGACTGATCTTTAGGGACGCAATTGCAGATAAGAGAATAAATTATATCATATTTACCCAATTATATTCATACCTTTTAAAAAGAGAATAAAAGAAGAAGTTTTAAAAACAAAGAATTACAACCATTCAAAATTATAAAATATGAGCTCTTAAAATCTGGGGGTAGTATGTGAGCGAGTGTGGGGGTTTTTGTTTAATTATATATATATATTACGAAGTGCTGGTTTCCGTTTGACTTATTATAGTTAGTCGTAAGTTTATATCTACATGCAAATTAATAAAACTAGTATGGTTAGGTGAAGCAACTATTGTTCAGAATGGTATTCTAATAAATTTAAACCGAAAGGTAAACAAAAAATTGTCATGCTACAAAAAATAAAGTACCATTTATTTGTGCTTGCAAAATAGGTGTTTGTCATTGCAATGCCTGTCGTGTTTCTCTGCCTAAGTACATCAGACGACACCCTGGTAAACCCTGGTAAATAATTGCAACTGGTAAGTGACCAATTTCAGTATTCAATAATTTATTTAAAGCTCGTAACGCTTTATTATGGGTAACTAAAATGTACACAAGTTGACAATACCTGCACTTGCTTACCAGCTGATTCTCGGTTACCCTCCCGCCATTCACAATTTCAAAGTGGACTCATCCGTCCATAAATTGGTTTCCGCGCACATGCCCTTAACTTTCAATTTTACTGTACATGTCCTAAAAAATGTGATTCAGGCTAGTATTTAGCACCTTTTTTTCTCTTGTATAAGTATTTTATCTTTTCGGCTGTCAAAAAACAATCCTTTGTTTTCATTTATATTATATTTAATTTTTCCTGTAACTTTTTTGTGAATCTTTGATCATTCTCTTCCAATTTTCATTCTATCAATAACTAAACTTTGGTCGTCATTAATATTTACACCTAAATCCTGCAAAGTTGCACTAGCTGTTGTTGCTGCAGCTCTGATAGAAATACAAGTGCGATCACATATTGAAGCTACAGACGGTAATTTGATACGCATTTGCCATCTGGCCATATCACTTTTTGAAGTTAAAGCTTTAGGCCGATTTGAGTCATTTTCAGAACAAAATTGCCTCCTTTGTCATCAGTACATTTGACAGTACTGATTCTTTTTTCTTTTAGCAATAAAGAGTTATTAGTAACTTTAGCTGTGGGTTTTCGTAGGAATTATAATCGAAAAACGGCAGCCACGTGTAGTATGAACTTTGTGTAAAACTGTTAAGGTTATGAATTTTTTTTTAGGTTATGATGAATAAGAAATCATTATACTATGGTTAGATGATGAATAAGATATTACCAAGACTTATATGTTTTGTATGTTAAAACTGGGACCTATTATGTATTCCCCAAAATACTGACAAATTACAATAATTATTAAATTTTATCACTCGTGCAACATCTCAAAATATATTCTAAATGTCTTAATATTTTAATATCATTATTATGGTGACAAAAAGGAAACTTTTGTGCTCTGTTATGTTGACAAATTGAAAAGCTCATTTTTTTTCACTCTACTCCCCATTGTGTACTTTTGTCATACCTTCTGGCTGCTCAACTCTTTCATTTCCATTTGTTAGTGTAAGTATGGGTTATGCGGGACCTTATTACTTGAGGGCAGCGGATCACATGTGCATCTGCCATTAGAGAGGTCTAATTTTTTTCATTTTATTGTGATTTTTATTCTGGGTTTCATCTGGGTGTCTTCTAAGAATTTTTTATTTACCTTTGTTAGTATTGAATTCGTTAGTACCTTTGATGTAGTCAACTTTACCTTTTTTAATCTGTCAACACAGTGATCTAATATAGTGCCTATATGTCCTGTTACTTCACTAAGTTGCATTTCAGTTTGTTTATTATTCTGCTAAAGGTGTGTTCCGATAATACAAAACTGTTCATTTCTAACACGAGTTTATTGTTCAAACTGCTGCTTCGTATTAGCAATATTATACATAAATAGGCCATTAGCCCTTTATCAGCTCCCATGGTTACTTATTTTTCATACAGAACTAATCACATATAACATTCGTAGAGACTTAACATAATACAAAATACCCACAAAATCAAAATGCAAGAGATCAAACCACAAGATCATTACAAAAACATCTGTCACCCACTATAACCTGTTTCTATGTTCTAGGGTAGACATAACATATTTATTTATTGTGGCAAGGTCACCACCACATGTAACAGTAAGGATTTATAAGAAAACCTCCCTTAAACTTATTGTACAGCGCCCCTGTAAAACAAATTCCCGGAGTCATCATCCATATGTGGGGACTGATCACTACCCCAATTATTCACAATTTCACAAATTTTCTCTCTTAAAAGATTCCCCACCTAGTCTGTGTAGCTGAACCCACTAAATACAGAATAGAATATCTTAAGGTGACGTCTGAAATAACTCATATTTATTCTAGCACACATTTTATTATTTATAATTAATTCAAACAAAGAATTTTCCAAATTTTACTAGTTAAAAATATTTAAATCAGTTATTAAACAAGATAAAATATGAAAATGTATTAAGTATATAAAATATTGCCAAATCACTTATTTTTATAAGAAATTTACTACTCTTCAGATATTATTAACATCAACAGTATTACACATAATTTAATACAATCATTATCGACACTTATTACCAATTTGACAAGTAAATATAGTCTGATCATTATTTGTGTATGTCCCATCTTGGTATTTAATAATTGTTATAGATACCATTTACTCATACATTACTTTTGATTCATAGTATGGGTTTCATTGTGTAATGGGAGCAGTGCACATAACCCAAATAACCTGTTTTGTTTTTAGCAGAACCTGTATAAATCAGTGCTTATTCTGCACTAGCAGTTTATCTTATATTTTAGTGCTACCCTGTTATGAATTGTTCTCAAGTTTAGACCTTTAGAACTCACACATTTAATTGGTTGTTTCTTTTTTTCCTTTAGCACTGTTGTACTAATCTGTGGTTTCTCACTACTTCACCACTTAATGTAACCATAGTAGGTACAAAGATCCATAATGTATAGTTATACAAAAAGAAGAGCCCCCGAAACAACCCCAAAAACATACAAATCCCAGGTCGCCACCACATTTTGGCAGGCGGAATGTGGAAACCACATCATTGTCCACCAAAATATTTAACAACTGGAATACTAAAATATTTATACCAGCCCTTACAGAAGAATACTAGGTCCAGTTCCATTTAGATGAGTCCCTAAGCACAGGTTAGGTCGAGGTGAAAATAAATAAAAACCACTTAATGTAAAGTCATAATAGCAAAATGTTTGTTGTATAACTGAAACATCATCTTATGTGTATTGTCCAAGTGCTTTTACTTTGTAATTATCATTTAATTGTGAATTTAACATACTCCTTATCTATAAAAAATATTGGTTTATGTGTAACAATAAAGACAAAAAATTGATATTATAGCATATAATATACAGAAATTTAGTTTTACTATTACGTTTCCATACTGCTGCAACTTTATGTTTATCTTATTTTCTATTACCTTGAATTTAGTTGCCTTTAACGCATGTAGTATCTTAAATTAACAAAAAACAAATTATGCTCATACTCATGAGTTATAGTCTTAAAATCAACTAGGAAATTTCAAGCCAAATAACTTTGGATTACCCTCACTCTGCTTCTTAGTTATTTTTTTACTGAAATAAAAATAAACATTTTGAATCAAATAACCAGCATTTTTCTCCTTAAAGTTGTTTAGATAAAAATCCCCCGTCCAGCCACTCTCTCACATACACACACGCACACACTTATTTGTGTATTTATTTTTTATAGTTCCCACCTCTTGTCATTGACTATGCACATAGATAGAATAAATAGTGGTAGGTTGCCTACCTTATACTGTGACAGTACTTAATTGCAAATTTTGAGTTTGGGTGTGGTTCTTTCCATAAGTGCTGTACCGTATTCTCTCTGGCTGTGCCTTGGACTGAACTGGTAACAAAGGAATTGTTCGACGATGATGTCATCAATTACGTCTTAATCAATCCCAAGTCCTGCAATTACCATACAACAGTGGCTAATATTTGCAATTTCACGATTCACAGTATTTCTTAAAATCATCTGATACGTTTAGAGAACTTATTGTTTTACCCAGTCACTAAATTAAAAAAGTCACACTACACGAACACAGGGCAAGTTGTGCAATAATGTATACCATATCATTTCATTTATCAGATTATCAACTGAATATCTAATTTTCCTCCCAGTTATGTTTTAGATACTCATGCCCTCATTTGTAGCACTTTTGCCCCTCCCCAAATTTTATTAATTTTTAAAAAGTCACTGGAGTGTCTAGGGTTAGGCTGCATGGTCATCCTATTTTCCTTGCATTTTCAGTTTTTAAAACATGCCCGTCTAATTAACTGCCGAGTATTTCCGTGGATTTTGCACTGTTCAGATTCAGTATAACTGTTTTCTCGATTTGGAATACACTCACACTTTTGAGTTTTTGAAGTCTAACTGATCTCTTAGAGGGTTTCTTGTATCACGCACTAGGAAGACAACCCGGTTTCCATGATGTCCAACTTGCGAGTAACCAGCAATTCACTGTCAACCTGGTAAATTAAACTCAAAATTAATGTACGGCTTCTTCTGCATCTGCTAAGTTTGTTTAACATTCTGTTTCTTCCATTGTCTTTGCTGTTATATCTTTCATCGCTTCTTTTTATATATATTTTTTTCACTTTATAAAAAATAATCATAAAGAATTACTTTTATCACGTCACAAAATCACTTTTGCTTCAATTCGAGTTACCAACCTACCCACCTACAATTCTACACTGTCTATATTCATTAAGTGATACTGCCGTTGTCAATGTTGTTCATTTCTCTTTAGTTTATATACCATACAAAATATAATATACAATAAAAATGTTTTTTACCACTTTTGCCACTTTTACATACATTTTCAACCAAGTACTACCTGCCTATCAATCTACTGATCACACTGTAAATTTTTTTAATGGCGTGTTTTCCAAATGTATGACTTCACATGGACTATACCATTACAAATGGTGCACATTTTTACCATATATGTGCTGACAGGCAACTTACTCATTTATCATGTTGATAATGTTTGTATACAGAACCTTGTTGCAACTGACTTTAAATGGGTTTTTTATGGAGATTGCAGCATGTTTGCATACCGTCGTGCATACTTAAGGTCTGTTTCTGTAGCAACCAATCATACACATATCTTTGATTATGCACAGTTCTAATATTATATCCTTCGCTACCTCTGATTACATAATTTGCATTCAATACATTGGCATCCTAATTCTGCACCTGTCCTATAGAAATCCCATTACAACAAGTGGACTCGCAGGTATTAACTATTGTGTTTCTTTATTGCACTGTTCAGACATCTGACCAAAATTTTGCTACTGTACATCTTACATATATGAGACCAATTTAATGCTTTGAGTTCTGTTCACTTATGGTCCGCACACACTGCTGTGTCCTGAGCATTTTTTGTAAAAGTTTAAGGGCTAATAGAAAATTTGTCTCTTCACTTATTCTCTAAACAGTATATTAACACTTTGATGCCGATGGACGTCAATTGATGTCCTTTGAAAACTTCTGAGAATGCTGATGGATGTCAGTTGACGTCCTGAAGTTTCAGTGTGTGTTATTCCATATATATAAAGACGTCCTTGGAGCTGTTTTGAAATGATGTCAGTCCTTATAGTACCCAAATCAACTGCTACATCGCATATGCGTTCACTTTCGAAGATACAGTTGACATGAAACAGCACGCGGCAGACTGTTATGTTAGTTGGCTAAACACCACTTACGTGTCAAAATGTCAGACAAGCGTTTCTTGTAAAAAATATACAAAAGCACACCTTTATAAACCAATATATATTGTAACGATTCCTAACTGATCGGGTTTAGGTCTTTTTAGCCCCACGTTGTTAGCATCATTTTGTAGCGTCTCGCAAGTAATTTCGTCTCTACGATCACCTTTTATAGTTACAATGTTTGTATTCTGCTAGTGTTATTTATTTATTGAATTTAGTTTAATTTTTCTGGAAATTATTGTCTCCAAATCATGAGTGTACAATCGATTATTTTCGAAGTCACAACATTTTTTCGATATTAGTTTTTTCATATAACACAACAGATGTATTTAGTTACAATTACTATTAAAATTAATATATTATTTATCTCAGGGTTATTTTGAGGATTCTTTGAGCTATAAGAAAGTCAGAAATGCTTAGTAAATAGAATCATGCTTTACATTAATTAATATTTGTTTTCTTAAAATCTGATTCAACAAGCTCGTTTTCTAAACGCCGGAGCGCAGACTA
Source organism: Magicicada septendecula (assembly GCA_034769895.1). Lineage (NCBI taxonomy): Eukaryota > Metazoa > Arthropoda > Insecta > Hemiptera > Cicadidae > Magicicada > Magicicada septendecula. The sequence goes on along the minus strand of CM068373.1, from coordinate 315,360,997 downwards.
CGTATTCACTGAAAGCTATGAAAGTAAAGATGGCTGCTGTAGATTTACCATGTACCCACGTTTAACTGTTTTTTGGTTAATTAAATAAAGTTTATTATGTTCACACTATGTTTTCTTATAAATTGAAAGATGTGGTACTGTTTCTAGTGTTTGTTACTTGTTGGTGATGTGTAATTTTTTAGTTTATTAAAAGAGGCGATCTCACCCAAGAAAGTTACAGTTCCAAATTTCTAGGCCATGAGACGGTTAGATGAATTTTCTGTTTTCATTGATTTTCTGGCATTGATTGTGGTTCCATGGATGTCTCACATGTAGTGGCTCGTACTGCATCGTTTCATTAATTTAGTATGGTGGTTTTTCCGAATTGTAGTTATTAAATTTTTATAATTTACTGGATGTTATTCTTTTTCATCTACTCACTTGGAATACCATTTAACAATTAACAATTCTTGTTGATTAGTTACTCTTAGTAACCAAGAATTTGATGATTTTTTATTGGCTAACCTAGGTATAGTTTTAGTAAATAGGCTAGTATTAATTATTATTATTTCTTCCCTTCTTTTAGGAAAAATACCCTTTATTATTTTTAACTATAATTAAATTTAATTTATGTAAGGTTTTTCTTCACATAAGCTTAGCTACTTGTATTTTATAATTTAATGATTTTTAACTTGGTTTATTTCTGACTTATATTTCTGTTAATGTATTCTTACTCTACACTATTTACCTTTTCTACCATCTCATTTATTTATATTAATTAGCCATTATTAATTTCATATATAACCCTGGATTCCTTAAACATAAATAAAAATAATATTTTAATTACATTGATTTTGGCTTTGTGGCCTAATAACACAAAACTACAACAACTTATTATTAAACTTATAGTTTATTACTATAGTACTGCATCTTCACTTATTTGTGATTGATGTCTTTTTCAGTTTTTAACATTTACACATATCATACTATGTTGCACTTTGTACACACCGCACTTTTATGGTAACACTTAGTACATTGTTTTGAATTGCTACAGTGTTTTATGGTACAAATGTTTTCATAGCATGATACTTAATCCCTCATTTCTGACTTTTGGAATGGGTAACTACTGACTTTTTATTCTTATTATTATACAAATACTCCTTTATTTCTTATCAGTGTTGATCACTGTTTATGTAATGTTACAATATATATATATATATATATATATATATATATATATATATATATATATATATATGAGTCGCCTAGTTTCAAAACCAGATGCATACACTTTTTTCACATTCAAATTTGTTTGCATTTTCCTATACTTTATTACCTTCTACATGTCCCTATCTACTTCGCAAGTTTCTAAAACAGATACATCCTTATTAAAATTGGAGTTGAAATTGCTGGTTAGTTGCATAACCAACTTTCCTGCAATAAAGTTTTTTAGCTCTCCTAAAATTTTACATTTTTTGGATGAATCTGGTTTTGAAACTAAACGACTCATATTATAAACATGTAATGTATTGTTTAATCCATTTCTAACAAGTAAAAATAAAATTGGGAGTTTCTAGTAACAAAATGTGTTTTGGCCAATTTTTTTTCTTCCAAAAACATCACTTTTTTGAAAAGCAATTTCAGGGTAAATAACCAACACAATGACATACAGTATACACCATTTTAAAGAAGACACTTAGATCTTCAAAAAAACATAGGTAACATATTTTTTTACCATATAGTTTAGAAGATACAACATTATTAATATATGCAAAAATGACCCGGCATGGGTGAAGGACCACTATGTTAAGGGCCCGGTGTCAAAGTGTTAAAGTACACATCTTCTTTTAAATATTATAGTCTATATTTTGTTATAGTGTTGTGTAGTTTTTTTTTGTACTAAGTTGAGAAAAGTAGATACACATTTTTATTAACGTCAGTTCATGTGCAGTAAATTGTAAACACAGGTTATAACTGTGAACAAAATTACATTATTTACACTTAAATCAACCCTCGAAAATTGCACTCGCCAGTGGCGAGTGGGTTTTGACTGTGAAAAAAAGGAGAAAAGAGGAGAGAAAGAATGAAAAATGGAAAAAATAAGGACGTCTATTAAACCAAAACACGTCATGTTTTTGTTTTAGTAAAGGCGCGTGTTGAAGTCGTAGGCCATAAGTTAGCTGTCACCGTGTGAATTTTATAAACAAAACTGCTCTGTTGGATATAAACATCTTAAAACACGTCGAACAAAATAGTGTTGCTGTGAGAGGGGAGCGGAAATTTCACGCCGTTCTGCGCGGGCCGCAGGCCGCCGGCCTTTGTCACTCCTTCCAAGTTGTACAGTCTGCTAATTATTGTTGAGTTGACCGGATGTGTTACGCGTGTGATTTATTGTTTCGTGTACTAAGAGTATTCTCAATTTCTAAGATCGTGTTCAGCGTGTATTTTATTTTTCGTGTGTTATTTTATTCATAATGAAACAGATTAAACTTAATTATTTCTTTAAAAAAAGTTCTACTGTCAGTACGACGCCTAGTGAGTCTGCGAGTGCGACGTCTACTGCTAGAGATGTAAGTGCCGGGCCTACCAGGGAAACTGAAACGCGAGTTCTAGTGGACTTAGGCCTACTCACGGTTCCTCTGGGAAACGAAAATTTCAAAGAGCTTGGCTGGATATCTTCCCCTGGCTAGCTTACGATTCCGACCGCGCAAAATGTACTATATGCGCTAAATACCCTCAAAAAGTGACCCAAAATGGGTAGCAGGATTTTCTGGTTCCATGAAAAAGGAAACTTTTGTGTTTCATGGTTAAAGCCTAGTACATATGGACAATTTAACGCTGTTTGAAGTAGAGTCAGAACCAGGAAAAGCTCCTCTTGCCAAATGTATTAAGAAAATAGAGTCTTCTATGTTTGAGCATCTAACAACTTTATTCAGCATAGCCTATTTTATAGGCATCAATGAAAAACCATTTACCGAATTCCCTAAGCAAGTTCCCCTTGCAAGTAAATTAGGTGTAAATGTGGAGACAAAACAATATGTAAACGATAAAAACTGCCAAGTTTTCATTAATTTTATTGCTAAACAGTTACAAGAAGATGTGGTTCAAAAATAAAAAAATGCTCAGTGTTTCAGTATTTTGATTGATGGTTCCACGGACCGAAGTGCTGATGAGGAACATGTGATTGTTTATGCTCGTTATGTGTGTGAAGGGGAGATAAGAGAAGACCTTTTAGGCCTTGTGCCTCTCGAGAGCGGTAGGGCAGAGTCGTATTTCACTGCTGTTACTGGGCTCTTGGATAACTTAGGACTTGATTGGAGAAGAGAAAAGTTAGTGTGGGAACTGACGGGGCGTCGTCTATGATTGGCTCAAAGTCAGGTTTCGTACTTCGTTTGAAAGAAGAAGCTCCGCATTTAATTACATTCACTGCGCCGCGCATCGTCTACAATTGGCCATACTTGATGCTGCCAATTCCATCCCTTACCTAGAAAAGCTTGACAAAACTGTGAAGAACATATACAAATTTTACAAACGATCCTCAAAACGCCTCCATGAGCTTAAAAACACCGCGAAAACTTTAGAAAGTGAGATAGTAAAACTCAGAAATATTCACAATGTACGGTGGCTATGTAGTAAATCTGACGCTTTGAAAGCTTTGCGGCGTGATCTCGTACCTCTGGTCATCCATCTTGAGGATATAACGAACCGGAAAGCTACAACAGGAGAAGCTGCGGATGCAGCTAGAGCAAAAATCTATCTAAAAATCCTTACATCATACAAGTTTGTAAAAACATTAAACTTTTTGATTTACCTGTATGGGAAACTAGAGCCATTTTGTAAAGTTTTACAGTTGAAACAGTTACTGGTCTCACAGGTACGATCGTCAATGATGGTAACGGTGGAAATGGTTCAGTTCTTGCTTTCATCTGAAGGATCCAGTGTGAAACAATTCCTTTCTGACACTTCAGACTCGGAGAAACTGAATTGCTCAAAATACAAAGGCGACCAAGGAATTGTTCTCACAAACACGTCTCAAGGGGAGGAAGAATACAAATCAATCCGTAATAAGCTGATCGAAAGCACAGTTCATTACTTGAAGTGCCGTCTTGATACACTTGAGACTGTAGTAGGCACCAAGTGCCACGTTCTGGATTTCTTGTGCCTTCCTCAAGATGACACCCTAACTGCATATGGCAATGAGGAGATTCTTCAATTGGCGCATGTTTTTATTACTGGTGATATAAATGAGGATGTTTTGCTATCGGAATGGCTTCAATTAAAAACGATGGTTAAAGAAGAGCAAATAACTTCAAAAGGACTGAGTGAGCTATTAAAACTCTGTACAAGTTTCCTGAGCGTTTTGGTGAGCTAAAGAAAGTATTTTACGGCGTTGCATGCATGGCAGTAACAACAGCATCTTGTGAACGGGGATTTAGCTTCGTTAACAGGACAAAAGTGAAACAGAGACTTTCCCTGGACATCACTTCATTAGGAGATCTAATGCAGCTGGCAGTAAATGGACCACCCTTAGAAGATTTCAACCCTGGTGTAGCAATAGACAAATGGTATTTCTCGTCGGGACTTCGCGCCATGTTAGTGGCCACAAGAGGAAACACTCAGCCTAGTCCAGCTTGATTATTTTTAATCAATTATTTTTCATCTTCAACTCGATAAGGGACTATCAGAATATAAACTGGGCTAATGAATAATGTAGCGGTACATGCTAAATATTAAATAATAAAGTTTTATCCACCCCCCCCCCCACGGGAAACGCTATCTGGCGAGTGGGAAACGCCAACAATTTTCGAGGGTTGCTTAAATATTGTTTTATCAAAGAAGTCACTGAACCAGTAAAAAATAGAAGATATCTTATCAATTGAGGTTAGGCTGCAACTCTTGAACATGGGTAACTGGTTGTTCATCTATCTCACATCGTGAACTTATTTGTTATACAAAATTCACTTGTATTACTATGTATATATTTTAAGTGTTCAATAATATCAACTAAAAACTGAGATGCTATTATCATTAGCTTCACTATCTCCATGTCACTACCATCAACACAAACATTATCTCTAATTTACGAATATGAATTTGACGAATTGATATCTGAGCCAGAACTGTTTATGATTTCATTAATTTCTTCTTCTGTAACATAATTCCTGGAATCAGTTTTCAATAAACAAAAATATAAACCACGACTATCGCATGAACAGCCTGTAGGTAAACAACAAAAATAGGCTTCCCTCATCAAATACAGCCCCCCTGAATATCGCTTTACGATAGCCAATTCAGAGCTGCACGAGAAGCTGGCATAGTTGGGAGGCTCTATGTAATGTGTGGTTGTGCTGATGAAAATTATGGCACTGCACATGCTGTTAACGCTAAAGTTATCGGCCACCATAAAGTAACACGATTGTATGTGTACATAATACAAACAGTAATATTTTTCCCCAAGCTTATTCTAGTGCATACTGACATCTGCAGTTTAAATAGAGAACTAAAATATTCCTTTAGATGGAAATCAAGCCTGTGGATGTACAGGAGCCTTCTTGTTTAGTTTAAACTACATACCTGGTATGTCTGTAGGATTCTGACGCTTATTGACTTGGTCATACTAGGTTTTGTAGTTTTATAGTTTATAGTTTAAAGTTTAATAGAAGCACAGGTGTAATTCACATACAAATATAAATGTTATGCTACAGTGTCTGTATGCCTCATTTAAATAAAAAGAAAGATTGGTGCAACTAATTGTTGGTAACTTATTTTTATTTTGTTACAGCACTTTTTGCAAGACAGCAGTACTATTATAAAGAATGAAACTGTCTTAGAAGAAGTGGAAAAAGAAGAGAATACACAAGAGGTAAAGTTTTTGTTAATATACAATCAGTTTTCTATATATTTGTAGGTGAAACAAGTAAGATTCATGGAGCAGCAGTGTTATTAAAGGCCATAACTTAATTAACAATACTTTTGAAATTGAACATTTTATGATTGTAGGTTAGATACAATCCTAAAACATGGAAATAGACACCTAATATGTCTTGCATTGTCACCCAATAAATTAAGTGCTAGTTGATAGGGGTTGGTGATTCAATTTCTGTTGGTAGTTTATGCTGTAACATTGAATTTTCTATACCAATGAAACACTTGTGTGTAGACTTCTACTTCTTTCTCCCTTGTGGACAATGGGTGGTTTGATGATTGTTATCAACACTTAATGTGAATACCATTGTAATTTACATCAATAATCGAATGAGTGGGGCTAGTTATCAGTTTTTATTTGACCTTTTTTAACATTCTCTTTCTGTCTGTTGGAGCACGTCTAATGATTACTTTTCAGTGCATCAACTGATTTTTGAAAACTTCGCCTCCATGTCCATGCTTTAACCCTTCAGAACCCTATTACGTTTGACATTGATCTCCAAAAATGTAGTTGGGCGGGAGGCAAAAATTTGTGACGACCACATTTAAAAAAAAAATCACTAAAATCATGTGGAATATCAAATTAAAGAGAATTTTAACCATCGTGCATTAACCTTCATTTTAAACATTTCATAATTTTAGGACTCCAGGGGATAAAAATGTGTGACAATTTTCATAGTATCGCGAGACTTCGTATAGCGTATCAAATTAAAGGGAATTATAACTAATATCTGAATGTAGTAATAAGCTTTGGAAATTTCAAATTTTGTGATGCCAGGGCTCATAAAGTAGGGCAAAAGTTTGATAAAATTGCAAAAACCATGTAGGATATCAAATAAAAAGAATTTTAGCTAAAATCTAAATATCCTAATATAGTGTACAGTTTTGGAAATTTCAAACTTTTTTGACCACAGCATCGAAAAATGGGATCCAAAATTTTAAAAATCCTGCTGGGGTCAGACTAAAGGATATTTTAACACAGATCAGATTGTTAGGAATTTTTAGCTTTTATGTATGCTCACTGTACATTTGATGATACTTTACTAAACAAAAAGTAGTAGGATAATTGGGATTTTCATAATTTTCTTATAATTGAAAAATTATCTAATATTGTTATGACATTACAGAACAATCTACATGTTTCTCAAGTGTTCCAGAAGAATCCGGCTATAACGTTGTATGCGTACGTGATTTCAACATGCATTCGTGAGACTTTTCTAGACACTGCCAGCCGCACGGACTGTGTCAAGGCCGCAAGCAATTACGTTGTAGTGTAGAGCTAATGCGTAGTATGTGGAATATTCTGGTATTTCGGTGGGGTATAAATACAAGTACTCAGCAGTGATATGTCTCAGTTTGAGTTGCGATTTATTGGAATGCAGTTTGTAGTATTATAGTTCAGAGTTATTTTTCAGCCGATTACACAGTCAGTTATTATTGGGATTTATACCAGTGCGGTTTGAAGTATTGTGGCGATGTGTTATGTGTTTTTATGTATGTGCAGGACAAATGTAATACAATTGTGTTTTATATTGACATTTTATTTGCGTGTGAACAATTTTTATTTGATTTGTTGTAAGAGACTATCTTGTTGATTACAAACTGTTGTATACTTACGTTATTTTTGAATTTATGGATACGATATATTATATCTCACAAATGTGGTTAGGTATACATAAACTAGGACGCCATCTTTATTACCTAAATCAAGGGCCAGAATTTCGTTACACGAAGTCATGCGGGAACAGAAATTGCTTGAAATAAAAACAGCTGTTCTGATTTTTACCAATGAAATACCCTTTTTATTATTTATTCGTTTTACATACTTGTTTTCAACCCTATCTTTAACCCTTCCAAAATAAAAACATAGTGTAATAATACCTTCGGTAAATATAATAAGTATATGACAAAATTATATATATATTTATATGTGTTGCAACTTCTGTAAGTATAATATGTATATGACAAAATTATATCTATATATATATATATTTTTATAGGTGTTGCTCAACCCAGCACTTAGAAATAATTACGCACGCACACAACCACGCACCCTTTCATTCTCATGGTACAGACTTTTATTTAAATTTTGGAGCTCCTTTTATTAGATTGAAATTTCAAAATAAAATGAATTTCTACAATAAAATGATATTGGGAAATTATGAAATCAGGAATTAAGGAACATTCTCACCCATTTCGTGTTGGCCTCCTCGCACTGCTAGTATTGTTCGTACATCGGCACAATCGGTATATTTTTACGGCGCTTGACGGTGCACTTTCGTGTCAACCCACGTAACCCACCGTCGTGGGACCGATTCTATACATCGATCTTTTACGGATGATTCATCGGCCGAGGACGCCTACACAAGCCAAACTATAACTTTCCTTAATACATTTTGTAGATAGATATGATACTGTTTATTAACCACCTATAGTGGTCTAAAAAGTTAAAATTCTCCCGGGAGTGAATTGGTTTTGCCGGCCGGCACAAATCTGAGCTGCAGATGAAATGACGGCAATTCCTTGTTGAATTCTGCGGAAGTGGGGTGAACTTACGTCACATTTTCTTTGTCTAACTTGTTGACATCGCCGTTTTGTCGTTGTCAACACATTCTCAGCCTCTGACGTAATTAAGGCTTGGCTTGCTTATCGCAATAACTGCACACTGTTTTTCTGACATTTTACAGATTCTGCTACGAATTAGTTCAAATCCTGGCAAATATTGTGATATAGTCCACTCACTGTAAATTCGATATCGGGTGTTTGAGGTTGGATTGGGTATGTCAAAAAATAGAAAAATACAATATTTATGATCTCATTACCATATTTTAGGTAATTCAAAAAAATGTACCATGATTGTACCATCACAAAACCCCCTCAATGAAAGATGGTGTGACGAAGCACACAAACTTTCATTGACCCTTTCATACTTCCTAAAGGGATCAGCCAGGACAAGTCGCCACAACCCCCTTACAAATTTACATAAAAATAACAACAACTCACCCTTGGTCTGGTGATGATGACCGTACCTAGATGACCTTACTGGACTTCTCCTGCGAGATCCCAACACCGTAAGGCCACTTAGGCTCTTAACGCCCCTGCTCTGACGCGTTGGCCAGCTCAGGACCGCTGTCACACCACCAAACACTGAAACAATATATAATAAATATTAAAATAGTGGCTTAGTAAATCACTCCATCCTCAACTGATCTGGTTCCCCTTAGCTAAGTGCTGGTTTGTGCCAATAAGCACTGGGTTGGCTTAATATATTTTAATACGCTTAATAAAATTATAATATTATATATTATAATCTTCAAGAATTAAAAAGAATATCTCTTCTTCATATTAACAAATACTTCTACCCTGAGTTTAAAAATGGTTTCGATTTCTATCGATAATATTTATCTTCATTCTTTTACAAGTACTAGAATTGTAACATAAGTACATTAACATAATATAGTTACCAAAATTGAATAAAATATAATTGAAAATATAATAGGAAAATTACACATTATAATCTCTCAAATCTGGAGAAAAACAAATTATAAAAGAATTAATAACTCTATATATTTATTTATTGAAGACTCTTAGTGCATGATAAAATAAAAAAATTATTATTATTGTTATTATTATTATTATTCTTATTATTAACAGGTAATTATTTGGCGCTGTTAATAATATTTATCCCCTATTCTCCTCCACACACACTATTGCCCCCCCTGAACTGTTGCGTTCAGTTGCCTCCACAAGGACTGAGGCAGAAGGAGTGAGCACTTTTTTCTTTTCTCTCTCTCCCATCCTTGCTTTAGCATCACAAAATCTTCAAGGCAAATACCCTTACTAATACATTTATAATGCACCCCTAAGGTCTACCACCCCAACCGAGGTGAAGTAGCCTATTTAAACAGAATAATAGATTCCCCTAAACCTCCCAATAAAATTCCAAATTTCAACCAATTTTACGGGCAACCAACCATGGTCAGTGTTACAATTTCTGGCCACAGCTGGTTGTCATCCAGATCCACGATTAGTGTTGGTAAGACAGTAATCGCCCGAAATGTGGGGAATCGTAGTTATTTGACACATGGTGTCTTATGTAGTCCCCATCGGGAACTACCCTACAATTAACAAGTTATACATAAATTCATTATAAGACTATTATTAAATAAACATAATAATAATGTTCAAAATAAAGTCTCAAAAATTCACCATAGTAGCACTATGTCCTTTTAACCTCTTAAGGTTATTACTTCACAAAAAAAATCAAAATTGAAATATTATTTAAAAATGTTAATTCTTTCATTAGTTACATTAATAAATTTGTAGACACTTTCCAAGTCCAAAACATCACTTTTCTAACACTCCAGGAAAACAATGGATCTACTGATATGCTTAGTTACATAAAAAAAAAATATAACTCCTTAATGAGTTAACCTCTTAAGTTACACAATTTTCAATTTCTATTCTGATTTTTTTTTTTTTTTTTTTTTAAGAATAAAACAGAATTCATGGGATTAATGCCAAAATATTTTTTATATATCCCAAGAATTAGGGGTCCCCCTCCCCGTTCAATAATAAGATTAAATTTTCAAATTTCTACCAATTTTGTGTGGAGGAAGACCATCATTGCTTTCACTTCCTTACGTCAGTTCCGCCAACCATGGTCCGCCTCCAGAGTTCCAAAATCCACGATCAGAGGTGGTGAGTCTGTGATCGCCCGAAAATGGGGGAGAGTCCCTTCTGTAAACCAATAGCTAAGTTAATACTCATACACTCAAAATATAAAAACATCAATATAAAAATAACTAAGACGACCAGTACAATTTTAAATTTGTAGCATTGTGTGTTCCTACTATCTCTCCAGTTACGTTGTTCTGTAATACATAAGCATTTTGCATCTTAACTTCTATGACCTCATATGGCCCTTCATATAAGAGAAAGAATTTCTTAATTTCTTTGTCTTGTGCACTCGATAAGTCATGTCTTTTAACTAATACCATTTGTCCTACATTATACTTAATCCACTTACCTCTTGCGTCGTGTCTACGTTTTCTCTGTTCACCCTTACTAATTAAGTTTTCATTCGCCAACCGGATTTTAATGTTTATATCAGTCGTTCTACCTTCAGGTGGATAGTCGAATAATTGTTCCAAGATTCTTGGGGGGCGTGTTCCTCTTACTAGTTCATGAGGTGTATAGCCAGTAGACTCGTGGGTGGTACTGTTCAGCCAAGTTTCCACCTTTCGTACGTACAACGGCCACTCGCTGTGTTTAGCGTGACAATAGGCTCTGAAGATCCTGCCTATTTCTCTCATTACACGCTCAGCCTGGTTGGACTGGGGATGATACACAGCCGTATGCTTCGTGAGGATGCCTTCCCATCCTAAGGTCTGACGCCATCTTCCGCTGATGAACTGCGGCCCATGGTCTGATAAAATTACTTTTGGCTTACCCACGTTAATCATATAGTCTTTAGTTATTTTTTCACTCAATACCTTACTGGTAGCTCTTTTTACGCTATACAATTTTACATATTTTGAGAAAGTATCAAGCAATACAAATATATATACTACTCCGCCTCTACCCTTCGGCAATGGTCCAAACAGATCCACAGCAACTAAATCAAAAGGTCGATCTACCTTAATATAATTTAACTCACCTTCTACTCTGTAGTTAACCACCTTTGACTTTTGACACAAGTCACAACTCCTCAGCAACTGTCTCACTCGCCTCTCCATATTTCTGAAAATACATGATTCTTTTAAAACATTGACACACTTTTTAGCCCCAAAATGACCATATCGTATATGACAATCCCAAATAATTTTCTCTTCCAACACTGCTGGTATCACTAATTTCCAGTCACGCTCACCCCCTACTACCTTCTTAAACAATAACCCTTTGTAAAGTTTAAAATATTGATTGTACTCAGACTCATCCAACTCCGTCTCTAAACTATGTATTATTTTTCCAGACTTACCATCTGCTCTCTGCATGGTGTTAATATCCTTCAGCTCCTCTCCAAAAATTCTGTCTTCTCTGCTAATCTGAAAAATTTCAATTTCTTTTAAGTCCCTACCTGTTTTGTTGTTTTCACAATCTACTCTGGATAGAGTGTCGGGTACCTTATTTTCTGTTCCTTTAATGTACTCCCACTCGAAGTTGTACTCCTGTAAAACAAGTACCCACCTGGTTAATCGACTATGAGCAAGTTTACAAGTGTTGAGGAATGACAATGCTTTATGATCAGTTCTAATGATCGTTTGGTTTCCTAAGATGTACGTTCTGAATTTACCAACTGCAAACACAATACTGAGCAATTCCTTCTCTGTGGTAGTGTAATTCTTTTCAGCCGGCAGTAAGGATCGACTAGCGAACGCAATTGTCTTATGTTCCTTCTCCTCATCCTCCTGATACAGCTCTGCTCCTACAGCGACATTGCTGGCGTCCGTCTGTAAATAAAACATCTTATCAAAATCCGGGTGGTTCATCATAATCATGTCACTAAATTTGCGTTTTATTTCTTCAAAGGCTCCACGCTCCACTTCTCCCCATTTCCATTGTCGGTTCTTCTGCAATACCGCACTTAACTTAGCGGTTAGGTAGGCGTAGTTCCTCTGAAATTTCCTATAAAAGTTGCACAGCCCAAGAAAACTCTGAAGTTGGTTGATGTTTTGCGGTTCAGGGAAACGCATAATAGATTCGACCTTGTCCGGGTTTGCAGAAATTCCTTCCGATGTAATAATGAATCCTAAAAAATTAATCTTCGTTTGTAAGAATTTGGACTTATCCCAATTTACGGTTAATCCTCCCGCTTCTAATTTTCCTAAAACATATTTTAAATGTTCTAAATGGTCTTCAAATGTACGTGAAGCTATTAAAATATCGTCTACATAAACTGTGAGAAAATCTAAATCTTTTGGTCTCAAAATTCTATCCAAACATTTAATGAAACTAGCTACGCTGGTATTTAGCCCAAATGGTAGTCGTTTAAACTGATAATTTTTTCCGTTAAACAAAAATGCTGTGTATTGCCTACTTACCTCTGCTAATGGTACCTGCCAATATCCAGCAGTCAGATCTAATGATGTCATAAACCGTACGCCACTAAACTTTTGAAAGATCTCATTTATAGATTCTGGTGATTCTCGGTCTGGTATAATAATTTGGTTAATTTTCCTTGCGTCTAGGCACAATCTTACTCCTCCTTCCTTCTTAATTACCACCACTAACGGATTTGAGTAGTGAGACACTGACCTCTCGATGATCCCATTATCTAACATTTTATCCAACTCCTCTTGCACCGCTCGTCTTTTAGAGTAAGGCACTGGATAGCTCCGCTGCATGAATGGTGTGTGTTCCTTTATCTGTAACATACATTCATAATTTTTTGCCCTTCCTGGAATATCGGCAAACACTCCCTTAAACTGCTCTATTACTTGCCATAACGCTATACGTTGGCCACTCCTTATCACCTCACCCCCACTACAGAATTCATCCGCCCTTATCTCCCATACTTCATTATTAATATTACTCATTTCATTATCAACATCTTCTAAATACTCACCCTCTATACAAAAATTTACTTTAGTATCTAAGTGATTCTCAACTACTTGTTTCTGTAACATTTTCACACCAGTTGTTCTAACTTTATTTATCACATTTTCAAAATTAATTTTCACAGACCGATCACCCCCATCTAATTCCAACACTTTTTCTTTAAAATTTATTACAGCTTTATTTCTTTGTAAAAAATCATTTCCCAAAATGATGTCTAAACTTAACCCCTTGACTACCAAAAATGTATTATCAAAATTAATATCTCCAATTGAGAAACTTAAATGTATCTGTTTTGTCACCCTTTTACTACGTACCCCCGTAACTCCTATTACTGTAACTCCTGCTACGGGTAAAACTGGAATATTCTTATTCAATTCTTTTAATTCATTTAAAATGTTCTCGGCTATTACTGAAATTTCGCTCCCTGTATCAATAAGTGTTTTAAATTTTCTATTATCTATTGTTACCTGTATTTCCGTGAGTCCAGCTCTCACCTCCAATGTCGGGTTGCACTCCTCCTCTAATAAATCTGCAATGATGTCTGTTTTTATTACGTTTGATTGTATATTCTCGATGGGTCGGACCTCATGAGTTTCCCTGAACAGTGGTCGGGTCCTATTTACCACTGTTGACTTCAGTTTTCCGGCTGTGTCCTATTATGACTCGTCGATGGTACAGGGTGTCCTCGTGTTGGTCCCTGATGGTGATACGGTGCTCCTCTGTTACTAGGGGCTCCTCTGTTCGCAGGTACGAATTGCTTTGTTTGGTTACTCCTTGGTGCTTTGCAGAAATAACAATGCTGCATATGAGCACGATTTTCCTTCCTGCAACTAGAACAACTCCAACCGCCTGTTGTCTGTAAATCATTTCGAAAATTATATTTATGATAAGTATTATTATGATAAGGCCTTGGCCGATTAAACTCATTGTTATTATTGTTATGATTAGATATATTTGGTTGCATGGGGCGTCTACCCATTTCATGATCATTTATACTTTGTAGGATATCTAATACCCTTTCCAGTTCATCAAGATTTTCTATTTCTTTAGTCATCAGAGTGACCTGCACTTCTCTAGGTAAGTGCTTACTAACATACCTAACAAATGACTTAAAAGGTATGGGTGGCTCTAAATATTTGGCTTCGTTATATAATTTTGTTACATAAATAGTAATGTTATTATTACTAAAGTTACGTCCCATGAAATTACCCGTTCCCATAATACGGCTTCTTAAAGTCTCTTGCTCTTCTTCTGTCCAATATTTACCCTTAAAAGCTTTCTCAAAAGTATTATAACAATCCCATTCTAACCTATGAGCTTCAGCCCATATGACTGAGTTACCCTTGAAACATTTAATGATCTTATTCAATTTCACTTCCCAGCTACTACTACTAAAATAATTATAATCCCTGGTTTGATTTAGAAAACGCATTGGATGTATTACTCTGTTTTCATGGCTAAAATTCTCTAATTCTATTTCATTATAGAAATCTCTGGTTACTACTACCCTATCACTTATGCTTGAAATATTTTTATGTATTTCTCCCCGTAATTCGTTTTTTACACTGGTCAAATTATTTGCAATCATATCATATTTATCATGCACATCCATAGTATTTTGTACAGTTAAGTCATCAATTTCTTTAATCTTACTTTGTAACAAATTAAATCTACTCTTGGTACTTTTCTCATGTTCAGTTATGGTACTATCTATAGTTTCTAAATTCTTGGTGATATCTATCACATTTATTTCCATGTTTTCTAAATGATTTTGCAAAACATTGGTTTTCACCGCTACTTGTTTGCTTACTTCAATATTGGTTTTAATTTCTAATTGACTTTCTACAAAATCTAAACATTTCTGTTGTATTTCTGTACTTGTGGACTCTAATTTACTTTTAATCGTGTTATTTACCGTGTCATAAACTAGATCGATTTTAGTGTCTAAATCATTTATGGTACTACTGAACTTATCATCCACAATTGCTAGTGTAGTTTTCTGTATGTTATCACAACGTGTTTCTACTGTGTTAATTCGCTCTTCTAAATGAAAATTTTGACCTTTTATTTCATTCTTTAATTCATTGAATTTAATATCAGAATCTATTTTCTGTTCATCTAGTTTTTTATCTAGTTTTAATAATAATTGTATCATTGCACTATTTTCATCTGGTTTACTATCTAAATTAGTTGAAATGGAGGTGTCAGTTTGCGTTATTTCGGCAGACACAGGCGTATTTGCCCCGTCAGTCTGACTAATGGGATTTATTTGCATATCCATTTCACCAGTTAAAGTTATGTCAGTGGTACTGGTTTTTATGTCAATATCGTCACTTGTACTCATTTTGGCAATTGTGTAATGCACGCATGCATACAATTGTCTAACCTAATTGTGGGGTTATGTTTATGAGTTATACAATTTTGTGTCTGTTACCTCAAGCAATTTGTTCCGTTCTTTCTAGGCGTACATTAGGTAATAATACGTTTAAATAATACCACCTAATGTCCCTGTTCCAGAAGCCACCTGTATACTTACGTTATTTTTGAATTTATGGATACGATATATTATATCTCACAAATGTGGTTAGGTATACATAAACTAGGACGCCATCTTTATTACCTAAATCAAGGGCCAGAATTTCGTTACACGAAGTCATGCGGGAACAGAAATTGCTTGAAATAAAAACAGCTGTTCTGATTTTTACCAATGAAATACCCTTTTTATTATTTATTCGTTTTACATACTTGTTTTCAACCCTATCTTTAACCCTTCCAAAATAAAAACATAGTGTAATAATACCTTCGGTAAATGTAATAAGTATATGACAAAATTATATATATATTTATATGTGTTGCAACTTCTGTAAGTATAATATGTATATGACAAAATTATATCTATATATATATATTTTTATAGGTGTTGCTCAACCCAGCACTTAGAAATAATTACGCACGCACACAACCACGCACCCTTTCATTCTCATGGTACAGACTTTTATTTAAATTTTGGAGCTCCTTTTATTAGATTGAAATTTCAAAATAAAATGAATTTCTACAATAAAATGATATTGGGAAATTATGAAATCAGGAATTAAGGAACATTCTCACCCATTTCGTGTTGGCCTCCTCGCACTGCTAGTATTGTTCGTACATCGGCACAATCGGTATATTTTTACGGCGCTTGACGGTGCACTTTCGTGTCAACCCACGTAACCCACCGTCGTGGAACCGATTCTATACGTCGATCTTTTACGGACGATTCATCGGCCGAGGACGCCTACACAAGCCGAACTATAACTTTCCTTAATACATTTTGTAGATAGATATGATACTGTTTATTAACCACCTATAGTGGTCTAAAAAGTTAAAATTCTCCCGGGAGTGAATTGGTTTTGCCGGCCGGCACAAATCAGAGCTGCAGATGAAATGACGGCAATTCCTTGTTGAATTCTGCGGAAGTGGGGTGAACTTACGTCACATTTTCTTTGTCTAACTTGTTGACATCGCCGTTTTGTCGTTGTCAACACATTCTCAGCCTCTGACATAATTAAGGCTTGGCTTGCTTATCGCAATAACTGCACACTGTTTTTCTGACATTTTACAGATTCTGCTACGAATTAGTTCAAATCCTGGCAAATATTGTGATATAGTCCACTCACTGTAAATTCGATATCGGGTGTTTGAGGTTGGATTGGGTATGTCAAAAAATAGAAAAATACAATATTTATGATTTCATTACCATATTTTAGGTAATTCAAAAAAATGTACCATGATTGTACCATCACACTGTTTAATTGTGATACTTAAAGCTGGTGATTAGTGACTTAATTGGTGCCTTGTATTTTGTTTTCCACTGTACCATATGACGATCAGTAGACCATTGTAACAATGGGTCAGAAGTGCGACAGAACCGTTAACAGTGGAAACAGTGGTCACATATACAAGACTAGTGTAATTCGTAGTTAATCTGTAAACATGAATGCTAGTCAGATGATGGAAGCTTTCCAAGCGCTGCTGCAGCAGACACAGGAACAACAAAAATTAGAATGACAAAAAGAGGCAGAAGAAGCAGAAAAATGACAAAGCACTGTTGCTCGAGTCGGAAGGACAACAGGCAGAAGAATGTAAGCAGGAAGCAGAGGAACGTAAACGTGAAGCAGGTGACATCAAAGCGTTAATTCAAGTGCAAAAGCAGATGCAAGAACATACTACCGCAGAATTGGGTCTCCTACATGGTGACATAAGTGAATTACGAGGTGAGCTTAACAATCAAATTACTAGAATATCTGATGTAGAAGAATCCATGTCAAATAAAATAGCTGAAGTAGAAAAATCTGTCTTGAGTGTTGAAGAAGCTATGCCAACAAATATCTGCAGTAGAAAAAACAATGGCAAACATAAGAGAACAAATTAAAAGTGAAATTGAGCACTTCATAAAGATACAACCAAAACAAATTTTTGAACAAACTGTACCAATGATAAAGACAGAAAAGGACACAGAAAATAAGTCAGTAGAGAAAGTAACTTCGCCTGCAGTAGGGACAGTTCATGTGAAAGCTTCAGCCTTTGATGGAAGCAGTCACTGGGAAAATTTTAACTCAACTAAAGGAGGCAGTGCCATTTTGTATAATGCATTTTTTTTTCAAATAATCCATGGAGTCTGTTTCCGTTTATTAAGGCATAAAAAACTTAAAATTATTAGTAAAACATATTTAATTATAAAGTTCAAATTATAAACATGCAATGCATTATAATCTATGTTTACAGTTACATAGTTTTAGTTAAAAAAGTCCATAATGTGAACAGTTTCTTCACAGCTGCAATGTCATGCCATCTCTTTACATAAGATGTCTGGTGCTGATGCTTGCTAGCCTGGTACACAAAACATAAAGCTACCTATAAAAATAAAGCTGCTATGTTGAATGTGTCATACATTAATAAGACAACAAAATTAATTGATTAATAAAAATAAGAAAATATTCTTATCTCAGAGGCTTTAAATCCATTGTTTGCTGTCATACATTTTGCTCTGTATGTGAATTAAACTTGTTACGTTTCCTGGTAAAAACTTTATAACGACATCACCACTTTTTAATTGACTTGGATGTGTAGGTGCATTGTCTATTATCAGAATAGCTTTCCTGGAAAGTTTCTTTAATGCAAAATGGTTTTTTACACTCGGAACAAAGTTGTTATAAAACCATCTTTTAAAGAGATCTGAGGACATCCAAGCACTTTTCTTGAGCACGATTAATAACTGAAAGTCCATTAGGAGAAATATTCTTTAGAGCTCTGGGTGATTTAGATTTTCAGAAGCACATCAGATAAAGTCTGTAAGATCCAGATGCATTTGCACATGCTAAAATCGTGATTTCTCTATTTCTTCATTTTATGTCCAGGTGGTGATTTTTCTTGTATGGTAGCAAGTTTTAGGCAACACGTTAAAGTTTAGACCTGTTTTGTTGGCATTATAAATCTGTTCTTTTGTCAGTCTTTCGAAAAAATTCACTTTTGAAAACATCAACAGCACCAGCATCTGCAGATAATTTTTCCCCTCACAGATTTAGCTTTCTTATGCATATCTGTTTTTAAAGCTGTCTGGCCAGCCCAAACATGCAGTGAAATTAGTTTCCCCCATCATCTCGGGTAGTAACTTGACCTTTTCTTGTAAAATATGGCCTGACAGCGGCATTCCTTTGTCTCATTACTGTGTGAAGCAGAGAAAAAGAAATTCATTGACTTTCATAATCCATTAATCCTATTGTTTTTCAGTTTAGCACTTTAGCAGAATAGTATAAAAAAAGTTTTGATTTCAACTTTACCCACTCTGACATATTTAGCAGCTGTGTTTTACACCAACACACCATTCCTCCACCCCTCCAGTAGTCCGGCGTTTTCAGGCGAGTGCTGGCAAGCGTGAAGGGGTAAAGTTGCTGACTGAAGACGTCAGTTGAATCATTAGTCCCTGACTGTGTACAGTGCCGTTTATTTGCAGTTGTTTTTTGCACTAAATGGACAATGAACAAAACATGAAAATGGAGAGGAATCTTTCAGTGTGAATGGTAATGACAACATAGATGCTGAACTGCTGTTCATACAGTAGGCCATGGTATGGCTGCGGACGCCTTCAAAACTTCTATTAAATGGGCAGAAGAAAATGGTGTGTCTGCTTGTGAAATTATCATGTTGAAAAAACTGCAAGAAAAAGTGTTAAAAAGTGTTTTTTAAGTCAAGAAACAGAAGAAAATTGACAGCTTTTTCATTCCAGTAGAGTATTACTGTACATTACTCTGAGTTTCACTTTTTCCTACATTTGACTAAATTATAAACATAAAACTAATTTGAATAATTTTTAGAAAAAAAAATAGAACATAATTTAGTATATTTTTAATCCGATATTTTAATCAGGTGAAAGTTTTTTCATGTTTTACCATTATGTACAATATACCTGTCCTTTTTGTCATTTAAAGTAGTTTTTTACTAACAACCATCCATTAATCTGGCATTTCCACTGAACCAGCACTACCCTGGTCTGACATCTGCTTGATTAGTGAGAGTGTACTGTATTAAATAAGCTTGAACCACTGTATGATTGAAGGGAGATTAGGGGGTAGCACTATTGTAGGGTTGAGACTAATCAGAAGGGATGTAACAGTCTGGTCTTAACAGAAAGGTTAGGTCAGGTAATTATCATTGTTATACATACAACAGTTGATCGCTTTGATCACTAAACAATCTGTGGTCATCTTAGGATAGTAAATTAATTATAAACTTAAGCCTATCCAAGATTCGTTCAGTAACAAGCGTTAACTGTCCAAAAAATTAATAAACTCCCATCATATACAAAGTTAAATGCTGGTATAGAGAAAGTAAAGAACAGCGTCAAAAACAAACAACCCAACACCCCGTTTAAATACAAAACTTATGTGTTAAGGAAGACCACAGTCCATATTTCATTATGATCCTCCGAATTCTGTCCAAAATTTCCCAAACATATGGAATAACTAACCTTCCCTTCGCTTCCTCATAGTTTTTATCATGAGCGACCTTTCTCATAGTTAAAGTGATCTCTGACTAAATAGCTAATAAATCTCTGACTATAGCCATTCTTCAAAAGTATCTAACAATAGCCTATTATGAATTTCTTGTTTATAATATTCACCATTAGAACATATGGTCTCAGCATGGGATTTTAAAGTTCCAATGACCCCCCTTTTTGAGTGATCAGGACTTATGGACATATTGTCCTGTATGAGTTGGTTTATGGTAAACTGTAGTGTACATACTATCCTGATTATGAATGACTTAACATATCCAAGAATGGAAGGGAATTACAGTGAAACTTCGCTAATTTAGAATTTCTATAACTCGGACTGGGGTTCTCAGTACTGTAATTTATACGTACATATGTAAAAATTCAAAATCAAGTGTAGATTTAGCCTACTTGAGAAGAGAAAGGCCGGAAATACTGTACATAGTGTATTTCCATGAACTGGGATTATTAATTTGTAGGTCAGCGATAACGAAAAGTAGTGTCTTGTACATTTCCTGGAAATTCTGAACAGTAATGTACAATTCATAACAACGGATATGACTCATACAGACTTTCACATTTGTCATCATTGTGAACATTGTCCCATAGCCAGTCACTTTACGTTTTGACTCCATAGCGTTCGTACCTTTTACTGTGTTCAAAAATGAGTAAACATGGTTTGTATAAATCGCTTACGATAGAACAAAAGATAGAAGTTTTAAAATGTATTGACAAAGGTGATTCGGTTCAGAGTGTTTTACGCGATTTCGGTATCAGTAAATCGACATTTTACGATATTAAAAAAAGCAGATCAGCAATTACAAATTTTTCATTGAATAGAGACTTTGGTAGTGCCAGTGAAATTAAGCAAAAACGGATGACTCCTGCCAAAACATCTGACATTGACGAAGCTGTTTGGACGTGGTATAAACAACAATGAGCTGCTGGTGTACCGATCCATGGGATAGAATTGCGAACTGGTGCAGAACGTTTTGCTACTCGATTTCAAAACCAAGATTTTAAACCAAGTACAGGGTGGTTGTTTAGATTTAGAAATCGACATGGCATAGCAAACCAATCGATTTGTGGAGAACCTTTAAGTGCAGATCATGAAGCTGTTCAACCATATAAGGATAAATTACAAAAGATTATTAATGATAATGAACTTGAACCGTAGCAAATCTACAATGCTGATGAGACGGGATTGTTTGGGAAGGCAATGCCAAAAAATACACAATTGAGTAAAAAAAGAAACCCAGACACCTGGACATAAAATAAATAAAATGCATTACTGTGTGCCAATTCCGATGGTACGCATAAATTAAAATCTGTTGTTGTAGGAAAATCTAAAAATCCAAGAGCAATGAAGAACATAAACGAGACTGATCTTCCTGTGATTTATAAAGCTCACAGAAACGCGTGGTTCAGCTGTGAAATTTTCAGTTGTTGGTTTCATAACAATTTTATTCGATCAGTCACAACATTTCAGATGGAAGAAAAAATGTTGCTAAGGAAGAAGCTAAAGCAGTGTTGTTATTGGACAATGCTCCAGTGCTTCCTGCAGAGGACATTTTATGAAGTGATAATGGAAAAATAAAATGTCTATTCATGCCTCCTAATACATCTTCACAAATACAACCAATGGACCAAGGAGTAATCTATAGTTGCAAACGGCTGTACAGAAAGAAACAGCTACAAGACCTTTCATATTTTTTGAAGATGAAGAGGTGTACCAGTTTAGGTGAACAGACTTTAATCAATATGAAAAATTACAACATAAAAAATGCTTTATTTAAGTGAGCTTCAAGTTGGAAGGAGGTGAACGCCACGACGATTGGTAATTCTTGGAAAAAACTTCTTAACCCTGAAGATAAAGAAGAAGAGGGTTTTAATGGAATTGAAGAAGATGATTACAGAGATATTTTAGAAAATGCAGGAGAACATGAGACAAACACGGAAAATATTCGAGAGTGGCTGGATGAAGATGCTGGTGAGGTAGGGTACGTTGTGCAGTCGAAAGAAGAAATAGCTGCTACTATAGAAGGTCGCCAAACTAAGGGACTGATGACAGACGATCAAAATGGTGATGATGATGATGATGATGAAAACGATCACGAAGAAAGTGAGAATGTTAAAATAAGTGATGCAATAAAAAAACGTACAATCCTTGTTGAAGTTTGTAGAAATGACTGCAAACTCTGACTTAAGCAAATATTTTTTTGTTTTAAGTGAAATGAAACAGGATTTTGTGAGGAAACAGCTAAAAACAAAATACATGCAGAAAAAAGTTAGTGATTTTTTTTAAGAAGCTGTAGGCTTGCTAGAATACGTACTGTGCAGTGAAAATAGAGTGTTTTGTATTTAAGTACTGTATTTAAGTTTTGTTTTGTATGTAAGTTACGTACTACAGTATAAAACTGAATCGAATTTTTTTAGTAAACATCACAAACAGGTACTGTACGTTATTTCTTATTTTATACCTCTTCTACTACTAATTAATAGAGTATTAAATACAGTATTTTTCACAAGAACATGCAGTAGACCCCTTGTAGATTCAGATTAGGTTTCAGAATGATTTCTTTTATATTGTCTGCTATCAGTAACCGATAAACACGCAAAAACTCGCGATCAGTTCGTAATGTTCTATAATTCGAACTTTCAGTAATTCGGACTGAGCTTGGTCCGAATTAGCGAAGTTTCACTGTATTACTTTCTAAGGCTGCTTTCACATCAACCTAGTCCAGTCCCATCGCGTCCAGTTGTGTCAGATGCTCCTAGATTCAGCCGACTGGTTCAGTACTGTTTTAAAGCGAGTTGCATTAAATTCTTTCGTACCGAGTAAGTTCAGACAAATCCAGTCACGTCAAGACTGGCATTGACTCAGCCAGTTGAATTTCGTCAACTCGAAAGAAATTGTGTATCTTGTAATCGCTTTACACACTGCTGTTTTGTCTGATGTTCTGTTCTTGCAAAATTCTGTCAATTACATGATGGATATTGAAAAGTTAATTATTTTAGTGAGAGGTAATAGTGAATATACGATGCGAAGCATCCTTAGCATCAAAATAAAGATGCTATTGGTAGCACATGGATAGCTATTGCTCTTGAATTGGAGACTACAGGTAAGTTTATTTGTTTTATAGAGTGTAATTTAATAACTAGGGAGTAAATAAATACATTAACGTCATTAATCAAATATAAAATAAAACCAGTAGCGTATACTGCATAAATCATAATACAATGGTCCTTATAAATATATAGGTCTCTAGATAATGCAAAATACAAATTTATACTTTTTTTTTAGAGGGAAGCAAAATTTTTATGTACTGCTTTATTAACTACGTAACAATGCTGTGGATGGTACTCACTCTAACTTGAAATGTATAACTTAAGGATGTAAATGATTCTCCTGTAGCCAGATACCTAAAACAGAACATACAGTTGATAGATTTCTAAAAAAAAATTTAAGTTTTTGGCTTATTTAATAAAATTCTCTCATCAGTGCCATGTTATTGCTTTATATATAGAGGCAAAATTGAAGTGGCAGTACATATGAAGCAATTATATGCGAAAGAAAAGTAACTCATACTACTTCACGCTCTGGAGTAGAAAGTACAAAAATAAAAAATAACTATTATATGATGTCGTTTCTAGACGAGAGCCTGAAACTCAAAAAAGCTGTAACAACAATGAGGAACAGAGCTCTGAATTACGATCTAGAAGTAACACTTCTACCTGTGGAAATGTTCACTATATCGAAAAAACTCAAACATAGATCCACAACTGATAATGACATTGATGTAATGTATTTACATTTTTTTTTAATTTTCAGCAGCATCTGAGGAAGCAAATGATCCAGATCTTCTATTCCTGAAAACTTTACTTCCAAGTATTAAGAAACTGTTACCGATAGAAAATCTGGAATTTAAAAGCGAAGTTATTTAGTTACTTAAAAGTAAATTGACTCCAATTCCTGCATATTATTCCAATCCATCTTCAGTTAGGAGTTGTTATTTTGAACATTATCCACAAGTAACGGATCATTCAGTCCAATATATTAAGTTAGTCACAGTTGCATTCAAATGCTGACAGTAAGTCAAGCGTTGTTCTTAATTTATAACCAAAGTAAAAATTTTGTCTTAACAAATATTTCTAATATTTTTTTTTTATAATTCTACATAAATTTATGGAATATTATTATTTATTTTGAACTTTTTTTTAGTTTACAGCAAAACTATCTTGAGTGCACCGCTCAGTACAATGCAAAATGGGAAAAATAACCAATTTGTAATTAACGTACAAAATAATTCTTTACAATTGATTTCTAATACTGTATTAAGAAAGTTTATGAAGACTGCCAAATCTATTATTTAACAAAATGTCTGCAAATTAATGAGTGTGATTAATTTTATAATATATTCTGTACACTTACCGCAAAAATATTGATAATCCTTCTGGTTGAATAACTTGGTGGTAATTTGTATATTGCATTGATTTATATCATGTAGCAAACAAGTTCGTTTTTTAAATGCAGGACACAACGTTCAGGAACATCTTTCTTATACTGTGTGTATTTTTCATTTGAAAACAAGTATAAAAATTAGAGTTTTGAATAATTTTGAAACCGTGTATGTGATTGTCAATGTTATCAAACACTTCACAATAAATACACTTGTAGTTCATATTACTCCTCTTCGATGGTTCCTCTACTACATAGAGTTTGCTGAAAAACGTCTTCAAATTCATCACGGAGAGATGCTGTACTTTGTTGAGTTTCTGCAATTTTGTTTCAGCAGTATAAGATGTCACTGGCTTGACTCTGAAGAATATTAAATAGTACATCTGTACATAGCTCTGCAATATGTTGGGCATGTCGATCACAACTTATGTCAGTAAGTCCTAAAAATCTCTTTTGCTTTTCCATTATACGCATAATGTAAAACTACAGAGAACCATGCGTTATTTGAAACATCTGTGGTGTCATCAAAAAACACCACTAGAAAGCATGTCTTCTTTGTTTCTTTTTTTTATAGTCACTAAAAGATCTGAGCTAATCACTTCAATGAGATTATTTTGTATTTGATTATACAGTCTTCGTCGTGTCCCTGAAATGCTAATTCTTGTTTACCTAGAAAACAAACAGTCTTAATTAGTCCACTAAGAATGTCTGTATTACATTGCACCTTTTGGCTCTGAGCCGACATCTCTGATTTAAGTTGGTTATCTAATGCAGTTTCTATTCCACACTGACACAAAGCAGGCAGCAATACACAGTGTTGAACAAAGGTGATTCACAGTAATTTCATGGTCGCAATTCCTGTCCTTTACAAACAACAAAAATACCATCAAAATATTTCACTTAGTTCAGCACTACCAGCCACAACCATTCACACACTCATATTTATGAGGTCAATTTACAGTACATTAAAGGCTGGAACTTTCCAGATTGTTTAAAAGATTCAGGGTCGACCTACCAGTTTTTATAATTTCAATTTTTTGTTAACGACCAGGAAGAAAAAGGTTTTATTATACAAACCTACAGTGTCAAAATCATTTAAACCAACACTGAAACTATTCTATAATATATAAATATAATGCACATCTCTTAAATACAACGTAAATAATATAAGCTGCGCTGTTTAAAAACGTTTAACTATAACTTCAAATGTTAAAAACGGAAAATACCTATGGTTTAAGTGTGGTACTAACTAAACCGTTAATATGCACAGCATTACTTGTCACATGGAGTCCAACTCAACTGAAGCTAACATCAGTTAGTGACCACTGTATAGGCAAACTCTTCATGCGCGTGCATCTATACCAGGCTACCTCACAGTGCGATCAACCTGCTTCATCTACCATAGCAGAGCCAGCGTGTGAAGTCAATCTGTAGCAAAATTGAAAGTTAAGGGCATAGAAATGCAGGAAACGCTTACGGTCAGAGGGGAAAGGTGATGTGGGAGTCACTGTGAGATGTGAGAAGAGAATTGTTGTTATTAGCGACGACGCAGCCAACCTATGAACATTATTTCTAATAGTAACAAAAACTCGCGACTGTTAAGGTTTGTTTGTAAATCTGTCACCACGAATGTGTGTGTGTGTGTGTGTGTGCCTACAGTCACACAGCTGGCTTTAAAAAAAGAATTATACGTTTATTGTTTCTGATGTAAATCTAAGAATAATAATATTGTAATTGTATTACTGTACTATGAAAATCAAGCAAATGATATGTACTGTTCACACGTATTGGAATTTTTTGCTGTTACATATCAGAATGTTTTATAAACATATCTGAGTGTTGTTTGGTTCTGTCATTGTGTACTGCTGAGACGTAAAAAAGTACAGCCTTTCTGACCATTCTTATCGCAATGGAATTTGTAAACTGTACACTTTCATTCCTTAATTACACTCAACTATCTCTACAGTTTATCATTACATAAAGGAACGTGTTCTTCGTATTAATTTAATTGCAAGAATCAAAAACTGTTTATTATTACTTCTCGTGCTTGATTATGAATAACTGTCCTGTCTTTGCTAGTTGAAGGAGAAGTATCCATTTAAAAAATCTCGTTACTGGATGATAACAACAAATAATTATGATAATACATAATTACAGAATAAAAACTACCAATAGAAATGAAATAAAAATTAAATAATTAATAAAACTGAGTGACTGTAAAACACCGATACAATTATAATAAATTGAAATAATAATAATAAATGCAAGACTGAGATAGTATGTCACACAGTAACTAACAGTGTACGGGTAACTAAAACATCACACGCAAGTTGGCACATCTTCACTTGCTTACCAGCTGATTCTCTGGTACCCTCCTGCCATTCACAATTTCAAAGTGGACTTGTCCATCCATAAATTGGTTTCTGTGCATATGCCCTTAACTTTCAATTTTACTGTACTTAAAACATTTTTTAAGTAGTCACGTTAGAGAATTCCAGTGAATTTTTATTTTGTTTACTTAAAATTAGATTCAATTAAATAATAACATTGATGTTAAATAATTGCAGTTAGTGTGTCGTCAATCAATTTTGAAGCAGTGCTTCCCTTGACTGCACGCCACTACTTTCCGGATAGCCCTTGTATTACACAAAAAGTGTTTCAGTTCCTATCCTCTGGGCCTTTACATAGTTAGAAACTTAAAATTACATGAAGCATGCAAATTTTATATACAAATCTTTTATTTCCTAATTTTTAAATTAAAAATGTCTGTACTGGTTATTTATGATTTTTAACCCTTTCGCTGCGTCAAGTGAATCAGACAGCCTATAATTTACATAAAAGGAGAAAAAAATTTTTTGTTTGTTATTGACCAAATTTTTTTTGTAATGTACTTTGTGTAATGATTAATCATGCTGTAGGCTCAGAATTTGATTTTGTTATACCACTTTCCTGAAAAAAAATTTTATATATCTAAAATTATTGATTTGTACTGCCGTTAGCCTAAAGTAGTTTAGTTACAGAAAAGAGAGTAGCTAAAGTTGCAATGGTGTTTTACATTTCCTATAGGCCTAATGTTAAAAATGCTTGTAAAATACTGACCATGAAACACCATGGTCTGAAACATTTGAAAAAATAATAAGAAAAATTCAAACTTGCCAGTATAAATTTGTTCATGTAAATGAAGTCATCTAACTGAAACTTGATAAAGTTTTAACATTAACACTAAACACTAAGTTTTTATTTGAGTTCTATATTACACACATTTACAAACCTTCCTGTAGTTTTTTTGGGTGTGGTAAACTTTGAAACAATCACTAATACATAGTGGTGGATGATGAGGACAGTCGGGGCAGAACCAGGTAGTCTGTCTTCGCTTACACAGTCCTTTGCCTTTCTTCTTACACTGTGAGGGCATAACACTACACACAATGCAATTTGATTTATGTTTTTTGTCTTCAAATTGTTCAGGAAAGTGACGGCCAATTAGTCGGTCTGTAGTGGAGCCAGCTGATCTGCTTTGGTGTTTACCTCTCAGTGATCTTCTAGAGCAGTTCTCCGTAAGGCCATGTATCACCTTCTGTCTATACTTCTTATGTGAGAGCTTAGCCTCAGGGTTTTGAAGGTTGAAAGCTATGCAACCATTGACCAGTGCAACTTCCAGAACAAAATGCCACAGTGTTTGGTACCACTTAGGTGATTTACGGTTGTAATTATATGTAGAGCAAAACTGATCAAATTTGTCAACCCCTCCCATGAATGTGTTATACAAAACTTGAATGTTGGGTTTAATTTTTTTCACTCCTTGTGCCTTCTTTCTAGCCTTTGTTAGAATTTCTGACATCCCAGAATCGCCAACTGTAGAAATCATGTTTACCTTCCCTGTATCTTGCCAAGAGGATGCAAGCATAATCGTGTTACTGTTGAACCAAACAGTTGGCAGCTCGCCCTTTTTCTTTTGTAGTGTCTTCATCTCTGGTGGTAAGCTTACACGATTAGCTCTGACAGTTCCACATGCTCCTATTTTCAGTTTCCTGAGATCCGTAAATAAATTTGGACTAGAATAGAAGTTATCCGTATACACAACATGGCCCTTATTTTCAAATCCTCTTAGTAACTGATGTACAACGCGTGAAGCTAGTCCATGTGTTGCTTGCCCCTGTTGTGGATTGTCCTTGCCAGTGTATACGTTAAATCGCAACATAAAGCCAGTATTGGACTCTGCCAGGCTCCAAATTTTGAGTCCCCATTTTGTTGAAGGTTTGCTTGGCAAATACTGCTTGAAATTCAACCTCCCTTTAAACTTCACCATTGATTCATCAATGGAAAGTTCTTTTGCAGGCTCAAATATTTGCATATAAGTATCCTTTGTGAGGTCTAGGATAGGTCTCACTTTATATAATGGGTCATAACCATCTTGTCCCTTTGGCACAGAGAAACGGTTGTCATTGAAATGTAGAAATGACCTTATCAATAGATATCGGTCCCTAGAAAACAATTCACCATAGCCTGGTGTTCTTGTAAACCAGAAACTATCCTGAAAATAAGAGGCAATATCTGGTTTATGGACTAAACCCATTCCTATTTCTATGGCAGCAAACTTTTTTATGTCTTCAACAGACACCTCCTCCCACTGATGAAACCTAGACCTCGTAGGAAAATCATATGTGACATCCAGACACTGCTCTGCATATTTATTCGTTTCTCGGACAACAAGTTCAAAAACCAATTGGGGGAAAAATTTGTAGAATGCCTCGACAGGGCTAAGTCCCTCCATGTCACGAAGCGTACGGTTTCCAGTATATTCTGGAATACTGTCCAGTGTTATTACAGTCCCAGGTGCAACATCTTTCACCTTCCTCCATTCGCTGTTTTCACAGTTTTCATAAAGGTTTACATCTATGGTATCAGGCTCACTTTCATCCTCTTCACTGTCAATACGTTCTTCACCAACATCACACTCTGGATCTTCATCTGTATCATCTTCATATGAGTCAGTATCACCTAGAATAATAGCTTCAATTTCTGCCTCGGATAGTGGTCTTTTCCGTAGATTCGGTCGTTTTGACATTATTTACTTATTAGTCACACATAAAAAACGTTAAATTCCAATGAAAATTAATGTTCCTTTAGTTGAAGTAAAATATTGAAAACTATAACCTAATAACCAATACGAGAAGATCAGAAAATTATATTACACCAAAATGAGGTATTTACAAACATAAAACATAGACGCACACTAAATACACTCAAAAACTGTAAAATGAAAATTAATGTTGCTTTAGTCAAAGTAAAATATTGAAAACTGTAACCTAATAACCAATACGAGAAGATCAGAAAATTGTATGACACCAAAATGAGGTATTTACGAACATAAAACATAAAGACGCACACTAAATACACTCAAAAACTGTAAAATAACATTAAACTTCAGAAAATAAGGGAAACAAATGCTTTTATAACCAAAATGTTGAAAACTATAACTAACAAACAATACGCGAAATTCAGAAAACACTGTTACACCAACACTCATTATTTACAAAAACACAATGTAAATACGCACATTAATACACTCACAAACTGAAAAACTACATTACACTTAAGAAAATACGAGAAAAATGAACATTTAAAAGTTATAAGTATAAATGTTTACAAACACGAAAGATAAAATTATGTTCAAAACAACATCAGTAAACAACACGCGCTACTGGGTTGACACACTGTCAATGACTAAAACATCAGCTGTTTATACGTAGTTTTCAAAGCTTCCACAGAGAGCACCACTAATCAGAGAGCAATTCTAATACTGCCATATGACTGTGCGACTTATGTCGAATACCGCAGCGAACGGAGAAAATTATTGAGCAATGTGGACTATAGTTGAATTACGCAGCGAAGGGTTTTTAAATCAGTTCGACTACAGTCGAATTACGCAGCGAAAGGGTTAAACCTAACTTTCCATGTTATGGGAATATTAATAGAAGGGTTAGGTCGGACAGTACCCTTTGTTATAGTTTATCATGCGTTTCAACCATTAATCAATCTGTGGTTGCCTTTTGGTGTAAGTTAACTTTGTAAATAAATTACAAACATATCTACCTGAGATTCGTTCACTAACAAACATGTTTGATATAGTGACTCTGTTTACAAGTGTCCTATTGGTGATACTTTAACACGTGAAGGGGTGGTGGAGGGAGATTCAACACTGTAAATATGGACAGATTTACCGATAGCAGATGTTATGGAATTATTGGAACTATATCTTAATTCAGTTTACTTTCAGTTCAAAGATGATTTACTCTCAGAAGGGCTCCTTACTATCTCTCGCATTGACTAACATACAGGGATTGGTTATAGAAGTGAGTATTTGATTGTTACATCGACAAACCTAAGCTTCAGGTTAGATAAATATCGATGACACCATTGTTATTTGGCAACATGGTAAAAAAAAGCTAATGTGGAATTTTTGAGTATCCAAATAAAACAACTTTTTCATTAAGTTTATGTATGAGTTAGTAATAATTGCCTGCCATTCTTCAATGTGTTAGTTATTCCTAATCAGGATAGTATATACATTAAGGTTTACCATAAACCAACTCATATGGGACAATATATCCAAAATGTGTGCAACCATCCTAATCAGCAGGGGGGGGGGCATTAGAACCTGAAAATCCCATGCTGAGGGATTTGTGGTCTGCAAAAAAAGACCAGGCCATTTTTGTAGTGGCTGTAATTTTTCTTCATCCTTTTCCACATATGAAACATACTTGGGTAGAAATAGTGTTTTTTATTAGGTATACTTTGGGGATGCAGACTATAGTGGTCTATAGTATATTAATTACTTTCTAAATATAATATTAAAATGGTAATGTCTATTTGGGCAATAAAATTGTATTCAGCTTACTCCTTGTCTTACAAAAAAAATATCTGGCACTCCAAACTGCCATAGTTGATTCCTTTATATGTTAGTCAAGCGGTATGCAAAAAAATCCGGAGTCTGTAGCCAAAACAAACACTCACGCAACACCAAAGTTTAAATTAACTTTTTGAAATTAGTACACAGTTATTTTATCAAAATCACTTATAAAACCACACTAAATAAATGTGGAGTTATGGTTGTTTAACTTATAAAATTAGAAGTACAATGAAAAACAACGTAAACCTAACCAACCAGAATGCCAGCAGTGAAAACCAACACAAGGCACTGTCATTACAGTATCATGTACCTTCTAGAAAGAAAGGAAATTATGCTATCTGATGGTTGGATTGAAAACTACGAATGTTTGTTTACCATCTGACATGTTGGCAGCACTCAAAAATGATTTCTGTAAAAACAGTGGCAATTTTTAATGACAAAACCAAGACATCTGATATATCGGACATCAGTCCCCAAAGGCTTAAAAGAAATATTCAGTGTACAGAGTGCACCTGGTGGCCTATTAATGCAACTATTGTTATTCTTTACAAATTCATTCCACCTCTATTCTGACTTGTGACAGAAATCTTAATACTCTTCATTAGATCCAAGAAACAAGATATCAGCTAAAGATTGTTAAGTAGCATATAAGATACGGAAGGCACATTGTATAACCACGTTAAATCTAATTTTTTGAAGTTTACTGTTATTATAGCGAATAGTAATGCAATAAGTTGTACGTAATTATTTAGGGTAAACTTAATTTTTTTTAAGCTGAATGCATGTTAACATAGAACATTGTTTTAAGGGCAGTTTCTAGAGTGTTTGGAAGGAGTTGTAACTAAGGATTTATTGTTAATGTTGTGTACTCATTTGTTTCAGTTATATTTATTTACATCCATGAATAAGAATATCTGTGAAGAAGTCGATACTACTCAGGAGTATGAACTATATGCAAGAAATTTAATTCAGAAAGAATCTGTTTTCCTGCCTTCACCATCATTGTTAAAGCATTACACACCAGTTCACAAAATCATCAAATATAAGTGTGATATTTGTACAAAAACATTTACTCATGGCAGGTTTCTGTCACAACACAAGTTAATACATTCTGGCATCAAGAAGTACCAGTGTGATGTTTGTAAAAAATTCTTTACTCGATCAAGTAATTTGTCAGAACATAAATTAATACATTCTGGCATTAAAAATCACCAGTGCGATGTCTGTGCAAAATCGTTTACTCAGTCAACTGCTTTGTCAAGACATAGATTAATACATTCTGGCATCAAGCACTACCAGTGTGATGTTTGTACAAAATCGTTTACTTATTTAAGTGGTTTGTCAAGACATAAATTAATACATTCTGGCATTAAGAAGTACCAGTGTGATGTTTGTAAAAAATTCTTTACTCGATCAAGTTATTTGTCAGAACATAAGTTAATACATTCTGGCATTAAAAATTACCAGTGTGATGTTTGTACAAAATTGTTTACTCAATCAAGTGGTTTGGCAAAGCATAAATTAATACATTCTGGCATTAAGAAATACCAGTGCGATGTTTGTACAAAATCCTTTATTCAATCTAATGATTTGGCAATACATAAATTAATACATTCTGGCATTAAGAAATACCAGTGCGATGTTTGTACAAAATCCTTTACTCAATCAAGCAATTTGTCTCAACATAAATTAATACATTCTGGCATTAAAAGGTACCAATGCGATGTTTGCACAAAATTGTTTACTAAATCTAGTGGTTTGTCACAACACAAATTAATACATTCTGGCATTAAGAAGTACCAGTGCGATGTTTGTATGAAATTGTTTACTCGATCAAGTCATTTGTCACAACATAAATTAATACATTCTGGCATTAAAAATTACCAATGCGATGTTTGTACAAAATCATTTACTTATTCAAGTCATTTGTCACAACATAAGTTAATACATTCTGCTATTAAAAATTACCAGTGTGATGTTTGTACAGAATCTTTTACTTATTTAAGTGGTTTGTCACAACATAAATTATTACATTCAGGCATTAAGTACTACCAGTCTGATGTTTGTACAAAATCCTTTAATCAGGCAATTTGGCAGAACATAACTTAATGCTTTCAAGGTTAAGTATCAGTGCATTGTTTATAAAAATAATATTTACTTATGCCCAGCATTTATCACAACACAAGTTAGTTCAGTCTGGCATTAAGAAAGACCATTGTGATGTTTGTATAACATTTATTTGTACTGATCATTTGTCACAGCACAAGTTAATACATTCTTGTATTAAGAGTTGCAGTGTGATGTTTGTAAAAGACATTCTCAGGCAAGCGGTTTGTTATGACAGATCAGTACATAAAGTATGTTTAATGTGATGTTTTAACATAAGTATTTACTGTGGCATACTTTCTTGTATCGTGAATAATACATGCTGTATTATAAATAGTGCTGGGTTGTTTGTAGCAAATTCTTTTTCGATTGGACCTTTGAGAATAAATTAATCAATTGTATTTAAGAAGCATCACTGTGAGATATGTTAAGCCGGCTACACTAACAATCCCCGCTGCACGTCATGATGGACAGCAAGTCAAAAACAACAGTGCGTAGCTTTGACATCCATCTGCACATCGTGTATTTTTTGAAGGATGCGCACGATACAAAATGAGTCCAGCAAGACCACCAGCTCAAGCTGCACAACGTGCGGATGGATCGTTGTATAGTGTTGACAGATGACAATGCATCGTGCATGTTTGATCATGCATATGATTGCTGTCTATCAAATTGTCATTTTCGAGTAAGTACAGTACATGTTTTTAGAAGACATTCGTTTAATAAATCTGTACTTTTTGTTTAATTTTACGTTACATTTATTCTTTAGTGTATATATTTTAATAAGTAACAATTCAGATAAAATTTCAGTTTAATATTTAGTTTAGTTTATTCTTCATTTACATAACATTCAAATATTAGCAGTTATTATTGTAAATATTGTTATTATTAATTTGTTTTAATTATACAATTCAATGGATCATGAAATAACATCAACATTTATCGAAAAATATAAGTTAAATAGATGTCTGTGGGATGTATCCTCAGCAGATTACATAAATAAAAATAAAAGAATGACAGCATTGTTTTAATAATGACAATTTTTTAATTTTAATACAGAAAAAAATGATTTTTACAAAACACAATGAGAACTAAAGAACGTCTAGCACAGTGGATGAGTTGCACGACAGTTTGGTCTACACATCCGTCACCAATGTTGGGCATGCTAGAGAGTGGCAATTGATAGTGTGTAGCCGGCTTTAGAAAAACAATTAATTAATTGGTTTAATTACCCAAGGATTTTTTTAAGAAAAAAAATAATTGAAACATACTTTGTAAAATTAATAAACAAAGTCCTCACAGACAAACATATTAAGGCAAATAAATTAACACATGCTTTAAAAAGTGATAGTGTATCATTAGGCACTGAAAAGATGTGAAATTTGTACCATATGAATTAACATCATTAAATTGTACATTACAGCTAGTGTGAAATTATTGATAAACATTTTAGTCTATAATTCAATTTATAATAGTATGGCTTCATTGTTGTATTTTAAAAGTATTGATGTGATATTTATAACAAAGCCTATAAGGTTTCTACCTCTTAGACTTGTACTACTTTACAACATCAACAAAGCATGCAGAAAAAATGTGAACTAAGGGAATTCAGAGGCAAATGCACAAGCACATCACCCCGCTGAGCAGTCTACAGTCATACTCAAAAGTCTGTCATTTGAATGTATGTTTTCAGGCTGTGAATATTGTGAGCATTGATTTGTTACAAGTATAGGGTAATTTTTGTGAATGTTTGTGTTACAGAGTTTGTTATTTGTATTTCTATTTACTAATTGTGAGTATTGTGACCATCGATCTGCGGTATCATTAATATTTGTGTTTATGTTAGAGTTTGTTATTTGAATTTATATTTACTAATTGTGTGTATCGTAGCATTGATCTGTGGTATAATTAGTATTTGTGTCTGTTTGTGTTACAGAGTTTGTCATTTGAATTTATATTTACTAACTACAGTAGAACTCCATTTATCCGAACTAATGAGTCCCAAACATAATTTGGATATACAGAAATTCAGATAATTGGGACAAACATAAGAAAAAGGTTATGTTGTGAAAGAGAACGCAAAAATTGCTCAAAAATCACTTTTGTTTATTTTTATTACATGAATACAGTATCTTAATAAAAACCAGGTCACACGTTTTGCAAAATGTTCACTTTTACTACAAAAAAATTAAAAATAATACTTACACATAATTATAATTTTAGGCGAGCAGTAGGCTAGAAAACGTACTGATCAGTACATCAACTATGATGCATAGCTAACACAGCCTTATATGTATTTCATTTACTATGTTTTTTTGTTAGTGCAGCAACTGCAATTTGAATAACTTGTTTTTAGAAATTGCATTTTTTTAATTTCCTGTTAACGATTTGGATAAATGGAGTTCTACTGCAGCTGTTACCCGTGGCTTTGCACGTAAATATTTGAGTTTTAATTAGCATTTTAATATCATTTTTACTGTTTATGTCTATTTGGCGTTTTGTCAGCTCATATTTTGTGCTCAGTCAAATTCTCTCCAAAGCTGTTTTTAACACTTGTACTAAATACAAGTACATGTAGATACATGTACTTGTAGTAAATACATTGTAGTATTTTAACTTGTACTAAATTATTATGTTGCTGCAACAGCCTTTGAAGATTTAAAAGTACCCATTTATAAAGTCTTTGGAGATATTTATAAAGTACCTGTTAAATCAAAAACGCTAAATTCTGTATTTTAAGTGTTACTGTGTTAGAAGCATTGTATAATATATTAAACGTTGTTTTGATCAACCATGGCTTTTGTTTATTTTAGTAGTTAACTAAAAACCATTGTCACCTAACCTCAAAAATGAAAACAACATGTACTTTCACTTTGAATTAAGTAATAGGACAATTTAAAATTAGTACACTTCTTCTTTTCCACATCGTAATATATCGCTACAATCGTATATTATATAAAACATCAAAAATGTACAGCAGGAATGGATAAATATACAGTTCCAGTGCTGCTAAATATCTTTTGTTTATTTACTTGTTACTATAGTAATTAATTATGGTCTCCATGGTGTAGTTGACATCTTTAGTAGTAGTATTTAATATATTTCATTACTTATTCATTGCATAATCAGAAATGGGTATAAACATAAATTTTATAATCGTTTAAGACAATTACAAAATATGTAGACGTATCTGTATACAAAATATATCAATACAGTCGCATATTAAAACTATTAAAAACTGCAGGAACGGATAAAGGTACAGTTCTGATGCCGCTAAATATCATTTGTTTATTTACTTGTTACTATGGTAATTAATTCTGGTCTCTATGGTGTTATTGACATCTTCATACACAGCAATGAAAACGCATAATTAAAAGGGCCTAAATCGTGCAAACGGGGCAAAATATCAAATTCCAAGTTACAGTGTTTTTCGCCTTGTGTCAAAGGTTACCTGTGCAAAATTTGGTGGCAATTGGTGTAATGGTGTGGATTTGTATTCAGTACACATAAATCCTCAGACTTTGGGTTTTATATATATAGATTGTGCGTATTTTATCGTTGATCTGTGGTATAATTAATATTTGTTTGTTCATGTTACAGGGTTTGTCACTTGAATTATGTTTATTAACTACAATTATTGTGAGCGTCGATTTGCATTAGGCCTGTAATTAATATTTGTCCATGTAACCCTGATAGAAGTATTTAATCTTGAACTTTTTATACAGTGTAATTTCCAGACTTTTAACACCACACTCAACATATAAAATTTAGAACAGTGTAGAACGTGACAATGCAAGAGTTACATAACAGTTTAAAATCAGTGCCTAAATTAAAATTCATTAACTCTAGAATTGAAAGATGACAAGTAAGAAAGAAAGGCCTACAATTCGCAGTCAAGTACGCCAAATAGTTGGACGAGTTATCGAATTTTTTGATGAAGAAAAGAACAGTGGTTGTTATAAGTACACAATATACAAAGCAAGCAGCAGCTGCAACAAGAAAGTCAGAGACCACAATTTATAAGATACAGAAAGAGGTAAAGTGTCAAAATTGACTGGTAGAAAACTGAGCACTCCTGGAAAGACACGTCAGCAGAGTACAAGGAATATTGTTTTAGATGATTTTGATAAATGTGTAGTCTGCTGTACGATACAGAATTTTTATACTATTACAAAGCAGGTTCCTACATTATAATCGCTTCTTTCTAAATTAAAAAGTGACATATTTTAAGGGAGGCAAGAAAACTTTTCGGAGAATTATACATAAACTTTGATTGCGATTTTACAAATGTAAAAAAAAAAAGTATATTGATGGAGAGAAATGTAACAGTTCCATAGCGAGGGAAGATACCTACAAAGGATTAAGAGGAATGAACCTGTGACAATAAAGAACCTGCTATTTATTTTGACAAGACATTCATCCATCCCACTTACACAGTGAACAAATGTTGGCACGATCCTACAACTAGTGGAGGTTAAAAAAATAATAGTACTGGAGAACACTGGATCATTGTTCATGCAGGTTGGGAGAAAGGTTTCATTCCTGAAGCCTTACTTATATTCAAGCAAACTACAAGTTGAGACTACCACTATGAGATGAACTTTGAAAATTTTTCCTGGTGGGTTAAGGAAAAACTGTTCCCAAACCTTCCAGAGAAGTCTTTAGTTGTTATGGACAATGTACCATACCACAGTGTACAAGAAAACAAATCACAGATTTCAGCTTCTCGAAAAGCGGAAATCCAGAAGTGGCTAAGGAAAATGGGAGTCAGTTTTTCAGAAGATATGATGAAAAGCAAATAATTGGAAATAGTTTTTTTTCAAAAGCCATCACCAACGTATAAAGTAGATATGATTTTTAAAGAAAAAGGGCACAAAGTGATAAGATTACCTTCATACCACTGCAATCTGAATGGCATTCAGTACGTATGGAACATGGATAAGGGACAAGTAGCAAAACTCATTGTTGATCAGAAAGTAGGTGGTATTAAAAACTTCACCAAAATGTTATTGCTTCTGTTGTAGAAAAGTGACTGGAAGAAAGCTATACAGCATGTAAACGAAAGCTATACAGCATGTAAAAAGTGACGAAGCTAAATACTGGGAAACTGATGCTCTGATGGAAAACAGAGATAGAGAAGAATCTTCTGACACTTCCACTGATAGACGATGACAGTGAATGCTTTAGTAATTTATCTGATGGATGTGAAATGTTTGAAGTTGAAGAATCAGAGTAGAATCCCACTTAATATGAAAACTGTTTCAGTGCTTTCACGACATAAAATTTGTGTTGAGTGAAGTAAGTCCGACTATTTTTTTTCTACTAATTATTTACAATGTTATGTTTTTCCGGTACAGATTAGCATGTGTGTTTAATTTATTTCTCGTATTATGTTTTAAGAAATAAGACAAAGTCATAGTTTTAGTGATATAGTTGTTTGAAAGACACCTGAATGCAGCTTCTCAAGATACGCTTCTAAAAATTTCATCAAGGTAAGATTTTTTCTATTATTTATTAAATGATAATTTAATTCACAACCATGAATTAGTTATGATAATAATTCTGTCTTTAATACTAATGAATAACGCACAATAATGACAAAATCTGTATAATATTTACCTTATTTCTTCCATCGTGTGACTTCGTGTTGCGTTCGATTTGATTAACGCGTTTTGAAACATATGTTTCGTCTTCAGAAATAAATAAAAATTCACTCTTAGTGAGGTCGTTACATATCAAAATTGCAATTATTGGAAAACGATTCCACACATCCGCGTTACATAAGTGCGCACTCATGTAACGCGGATATGTGTGGAATCGTTTTCCAATATTTGCAATTTTGATATGTAATGACCTCGCTAAGAGTGAATTTTTATTTATTTCTGAAGACGAAACATGTTTCGAAACGCGTTAATCAAATCGAACGCAACACGAAGTCACACAACGGAAGAAATAAGGTAAATATTATACAGATTTTGTCAATAAGTGACTTGGGTACCTATTCAAACATATCTTTCACACTAATGAGTATTTGGGCATTATATCCAAACTGAGAACTACAAAAAACGTAAAAGCAAAGTGTCATTACTTCATTTTTTACATCAAGTTCGAAATAAATACAGTCATGATTTACTCAGTGATGCCAATCATTGTTGTTTTGTACATAAAACTTATTCTATTGGAGACAGGTTCTATAACAAGATCAGTCATTTTGTTTGAAATATTTCTCTTATATATCCCACCATAAAAACTATTGTGAAAGCAACTTTGTAAATTGTCTTCGACAGAAATAACACTAATGCCCTACACTTTACCAATATACCGTTATTGCATTGTAAGATTAGCTACTTAGTTCACACTTATACTACCGTTCAGTAATACCTACTGGCTTGCCAACCTGTCCTTTGTAAAACAATTTATTTCCAACTACAGTGGAACCTTGGATTGCGAGCATAATTCGTTCCGGGAACGTGCTTGTAATCCAAAGCGCTCGTATGTCAAAGCAAATTTTCCCATAAGAAACAATTGAAACGCGGATGATTCGTTCCACAACACAAAAATATTTATTCGCATAACATTTCTAATACAAAATATAGTTTAACGTAAAACAAATTAAACTGCACTTTACCTAACAATAGAGTCATTGTTGGTGTGAGGGAGACGAGAGAGATGACATGAGAAGGCTTATTGTGTAGCACGAATTTCACTAATGGAATCACTCCTATCTGTTGGCTCACTAGAATTGTTTTCTTTTCGTGCAACTTTAACAAGGAACCTGTCCAATGACTGTTGCTTCTGCCTCTTTTTGAGGGTTTCACGAAAATGTGACATTGCATTGTCATTGAACAGATTCATCGCTCGCATTGCTACAGCCTTATTCGGGTGGTGTTTTTCTATAAAATTTTGCACCGTTTCCCACATTTTGCACTTCTCCCGAATCTCATTTGAAGTGAGATTCCTCTGACTTTTCCTCCTCCTCTTCACCGGACGAGATCTCCTCCATAACCTCCTCCTGTTGTTCGCGATGCAGGTCCATCAGTTCGTTGATGGTCAGTTCCTGGCTATGTTCTTCCACCAGCTCTTGAATGTCGGCGTCATTCACCTCCAGCCCCATGGTCTTCCTTAAGGACACAATTTCATCGACAATCGGTGGCTCATTTTCACCAGCAATCCCCTCAAAGTCACGTCTAAGAACGCAGTCAGGCCACAGTTTTCCCCAAGCAGAAGTGAGAGTTCTCTTGGTGACCCCATCCCATGCTTTATCGATGATCTTCAGGCAGTTCACGATGTGGAAATGATTTCTCCAAAACTCTCGGAGGGTAAGGTCTGTTCCTTCGGTCACTTCGAAGCATCGCTGAAATAGTGCTTTGGTGTATAGCTTCTTGAAGTTCGAAATGACTTGCTGATCCATAGGCTGGAGTAGTGGAGTAGTGTTGGGAGGAAGGAACTTAACCTTAATGAACTTGAATTCCTCCAGTAAGTCGTCCTCAAGCCCTGGAGGATGAGCAGGAGCATTGTTCGTAACCAGCAAGACTTTGAGCGGCAGATTATTATCTAAAACGTATTTCTTCACTACAGGACCAAAGACCTCGTTCATCCATTCAACAAAGAACATACGAGTGACCCAAGCCTTAGTGTTGGACCTCCACATAACATTTAACTGGCTCTTCTGCACCTTGCATTTCTTGAAGGCTCGTGAATTCTCGGAATGATACACACTTTTAAATCCCCGCTGGCATTAGCACACAATAACAGGGTTAAACGGTCTTTTATGGGCTTGTGACCGGGCATTGCATTCTCTTCTGCTGTAATGTAGGTCGTCTTCGGCATCTTTTTCCAAAAAAGTCCTGTTTCATCACAGTTAAAAACTTGCTGCGGCAGGTAACACTCGGTAACAATGAGCTTCTGGAACTCGGCAGTGAATGCCTCAGCTGCCTTAGCATCCGAACTTGCAGCCTCCCCGTGCCTTGCAACACTATGGATGCCACTTCTCTTAAAGTTATTAAACCATCCCCTGCTGGCCTTGAAGCTTTCTTCGATTTCTGTTGACGTACGTGTACTACATAGCAGTTTACTTATGAGGTTGGCGTACAATGTCTTAGCCTTCTTGCAGATTAAATTCTCGGTCACAGTATCATCTGCTAGTTGCTTATCATTTATCCAAACGAGAAGCAACTTTTCTACATCTTCCAGAACACGTGGCCGTTGCTTTGATACTCTTGTGACTCCTTTTGCTGCATCTAGCCCTTTTATTTCTTCTTTAATATTGTGCAAATCGTTGACGTAGACTTGATATAAAATCTCGCGATATCAGCCACTCGCATACCTCGTTCATGCTTTTCGATCATTTCCTTTTTAACTTCCATCGTAATCATCTCCTTCTTCCGACCGAATTCCTTTTCAGCCTTCTTTTCCTTCACTGGGCCCATTGTTGCAGTACAGTTATAACACTAATGAAAGAAACAAAACATGTATACGTTCGTACGGTGTTGACTATGCGAGCGAGGCACGCCAACTGAAGTCCAGCGCGGGAGAATATTACACACAATCTCCCAGGAAGGAGAGGCAGAGGGGAGGGGAAAACGTAGGCACACGTGACGCTCGTATTGCGGAACCTCGCTCGCTTATCAAGTTACAATTTATTTAAAATTTTTGCTCGTCTTGCAAAACACTCGTAGACCACGTTACTCGCATTCCGAGGTTTCACTGTACTACCTGTCTGCTTTGTTATTATTATTAACAAACAGTCACATCATTAACAAGTGAACAGCTACTTAATCACTCGTTAACAGTTTAATGAGAGAGCTTATTTCATGAAACCATATTATGTGTCTATATTGAGTTTTAAGTTGCCTACAAAAATGTTAATAAAAAAAATATTAGACTTTGTTGTTCATAACGTGCTCAGTATCAGTAATAGGTAATACACTATTTCCGACTATGGAACACTTATTTGTAAATTAAATACTAAATTGAATAATACAGTGTTAACTATAAAGAATAATTAAAGTTGCCTATAAACTCATTAAATACATATTTTAATCTGATTTTAATTATTTCAAAAATCAAAGTACTTTACTAAAATAAAAATAAAAGCAAACCAAAAATGTTTTAACTTTTAATCAGTTAATTTATTCTAACTTTAATCAGCTTTTGTAACTATGAACTATAACTTTAAGGTAGTTAGTTTTTTGGACAGTAACTTTAACTTATGATCAGTTAACAATTATTATGAACTTTCCTATGTCTGTTTATAATGTGATATCGTGTTTACAACATGATATACACAACATCACATTAGAAACTTGCTAATTGAATAGAAATAAAATTCACTTGTTCCTCTTAAATTCGCTCATTTGTAGAACTATAGCAAAATTGTGCATGGAAATAACTATATCCATAT
Source organism: Magicicada septendecula (assembly GCA_034769895.1). Taxonomy (NCBI): domain Eukaryota; kingdom Metazoa; phylum Arthropoda; class Insecta; order Hemiptera; family Cicadidae; genus Magicicada; species Magicicada septendecula. Next base: position 315,317,619 of record CM068373.1, on the reverse strand, counting down.
AATATATTATACTATAGCTATAAGGGCATGGAAATGTGCGAAACACTTACAGTCAGATGGGAAAGGGGATGTGGAGGGAGTCGCTGTGAGATGTGAGAAGAGAATTGTTATCAGCAAAGGTCCAGCCAACCTACGAATATAATTTCTAATAGTAACAAAAACTCGCGACTGTTAAGGTTTGTTTGTAAATGTGTCACCACGAATCTATCTGTGTGTGTGTGTGTGTGTGTGTGCGCGCACGCGCGCGCATGCCTACAGTCACACAGCTGGCTTTAAAAAAAAGAATTGTAAGTTTATTGTTTCCGATGTACATATACAATAATATTGTAATTGTATTACTATACAAATCAAGCAAATGATATGTACTGTTCACACATATCGGAATTTGTTGCTGTTACATAGCAGAATGTTTTATTAACATATCTGAGTGTTATTTGGTTCTGTCATTGTGTACTGCTGAGACGTAAGAAACTACAGCCTTTCTGACCATTCTTATCGCAATGGAATTTGCAAACTGTACACTTCCACTCCTTAATTACACTCGACTATCTCTACAGTTTATCATTACATAAAGGAACGTGTTCTTCGCATTAATTTAATTGTAAGAATCTTTAATCCTGGACAACAAAAAACTGTTTATTATTACTTCCCGTGCTTGACTATGAGTAACTTTCCTGTCTTTGCTAGTTGAAGGAGAAGTATTCACTTGAACAAATATTATTACTGGATGATAACAAAAATAATTACAATAATACGTAATTACAGAATAAAAACTACCAATAGAAATTAACTAAAAAATTAAATAACTAATAAAAATGAGTGACTGTAAAACAATGATACAGTTAATAATAAATAGAAATAATAATAACAAATGCAAGACTGAGATAGTACGTCATACAGCAACTAACAATATATGGGTAATTAAACATTACACACAAAGTTGCCAACACCATCACTTGCATACCAGCTGATACTCCGTTACCCTCGTGCCATTCACAATTTCAAAGTGGACTCGTCCATCCATAAATTGGTTTCTGTGCATATGCCCTTAATTTTCAATTTTACTGTACTATATTCCTACTTGTAATAGCAAAACATTTCTCTACCAGCTATTGTTTCTTGTTGTAATTCAAAAAATCATGAGCAAAAGTAACATTGTATAAAGTATACATGTATGAAGAGTACAAAAAAATTAAACATTGAGTAGCCTTATTGACATATTAAGCTCCAAACTGAAGTAACAATAATTCATTTATTTTGATCAACAACGGAGACACAACTAGTTGTTTTACAGATCGATATCTACATGAAATTGTGGACTTTATTGCTCCTATTGTTTATGTTTATGATCAAAGTAATTTAATAATTTTTGAAACGGTGTAGAATAAAATTTTGACACCATACGCGTACAGTTTATTATATAATAGAGTATTATTATATTATAGAGTATTATAATGCTCAAACTTTAATTTTTGAATGAGTAAATTTTGTAGTCGTGTATGAGTTTTATTTTGACTGTACAAATGTCGAGCAGCATAGGGGAACATACTGAACCCCCACCCAACTGGCAGTGCCAGTGCTGCTACACTTCCCCTCTCTGGATTATGTGTTAATGTATCCGTGTAGTATGTTGTACTCCCAGAAAGGAAACCTGCAATGGAATACAATTAGTTGTTTCATTATTGCATATGGTATCTCACAAATTATTAGTTAGCCAGACATCACCATGTACTGTATATACACCTCAATAACCAACCAGTAAATTTGTACTCATTATTCAGACTTTAATATGTAAAATTCTTTATAAACTATATGTACCTTGACAGGTTTTATTGCATCTTCAAATTTGCTTTATTTTTGCTTTCTGTATACTATGTAATCATTAAGCATATACACTCAACCTAAACCTAGTTGCCTGGCAAGCAGTTAACCACCATTAAACCTTTCAGTACCATGGGCTGATCACATTGTCCCAGCAGTACATGCTAAAAGTGCCTGGGCCAATTCAGTCTGCTGCCAAGTTTCAATGTTATAGTTTGGATATTTACTAACAGATGGTGTTCGATTTTATAGCATTAGAAAGAGGCATTATTAGTGTATAGACTTTAACAATAAATTTTGTTATTATCTATTTAATGTCCCGCGTGTGGACGCCAATTTAACATTAATTACTGTGTATTCTCTTTATCTCAGGGTTAAAATAATAAATGCTCATTTCTACTGATAACTCTTAAATTTATTCACATTAGTTTGCTATTACTTGTAAATATTAAGATAGCACAAAATTCTACGTACTCATTAGTACTTGTAAATATATAAAATTAACACATTACAAAAATTTAATACTCATGGCTAAATCGTAAATATCAAACAATAATACATTAATAAAATTGAATACTCATTAAATTGTAACTATCAAATACTCATTAAATTGTAAATATCAAAATAATACATTAATAAAATTAGTTATCCAAACTCAATCTAATGGTTGCATATTCATGATCATTCATCAATTGCGTTTAGTACTTAAGTAACTTATAATGTTTAGCTTCATCTTATAAATTCTTAATATGAATATCTCTTAAGTTGTTACTATATTTTGTAATTACGGATTCATTTAGAACTTGGAAATAAACATTACTCCAAACTGATAAACAATGATAATTTTACTTCTACACAAACTTTAGAATCGATTTCCTTAATTCCTTTGCGATTACTTTATTGAATTTTATTGTGTGTGGATTCTTTGAGATGACAGACAGTGGATCTAAATTAATTAAGACATGTTTTACTATACTTGGTATTCGAATATCCAATCACTCGGTAGTTGCGGTGATGTTGATGAAGGTCTCATGTCGCTCGTTCCAGAGTCGTGCAGATAACTCCTCCAGATGATAGATGGCACTGGATGAATTCCACGATGTCACTCACAGACACTTCACTCACCAACTCCACGCATTCGGATTATAATTTATGAATAAAAGTTAGCGTTGTACACCGACATCGTAAATTATTTCAAATCTGAATTATTATTACGCACCTTTGTTGCGGTATGTCTGGTTATTAAGTGTTCATGAATGTAATTTGTGTTGTTAATCGTTCTTAAAAGTTATTGTTGTAAAGTGTTTTTATACACTGAAATTACATTATTGTCTGATAACTATTTGTTTCAGTTAATGTTCACTGGTAGGCTAATAGTGTGACTCTACTTCATAGTTCGTTTGCTTGTAATGACTGTATTAATTTTTGTTATAAGTTCGAAAACTACCTTCTCACAGTGTGTATCGAATTATTCTAAGTTCGATAAAATGCTAATTTCTCTCGTCACGGACTTCACTCCGATCGCGTCCGAAATTTTGTTAGAACTCCTCTCGCGTCCGTATCTTAGCTAGCACTCCTGAGCGCGTTCCTGTCTCCTTCCTATATTTTCCTTACCAAATCTCCCACCAGACTCCTGATTCCAATGATGCCGTGTCCTTATTGGTTTCATATTTTTCCCTCCAAGTCCAAATACCACCTATTTTTTTTAAAGGCGTTCTCTGATAGGGCTTCTGGTTCCCCACCAGCTTCTTCCCTTGCTTCATATTTTGAGGTCGTTGTCATTTCCAGACAACGCAGCAATAAATTGTATCTGTCGTTTTTTTTCTAAAATCTTCAGTGACAACTCTGAGTTTCTCTTCCATTTTCATTGTTTCTTAACTTCGTCGCTCTGCCGTTATTATCTATTGTTGTTCAAGGGCCTCGCCTACCCTTCTTTGAAAGTTGGTTTTTTCTTTTAGTTGCAAGGCAGCACCCCATCCTTGAGTTTTGGACGTACTCTCTGCGCTTTCGTTTCCAAGTAAGGTCAAAACCCTGTCATCGACCGCTGGAGTCCTTCAAATCAATCCACCCTTCGTCGCTTTCTCCTGACAGCTGGCGTACACATGTATGCTTGACCATTGTTAAGCCTTTTCTCCTTTAATGGCTCTGTACACATTGTATGTAGTTTTCTATGGAATCAATGTGTTTTCACAAAAAACTGGTGTTCTACGTACCGGGAGCATTGAACTCTGTTCACAGGGTAGGCGTTGTAGCAGCCTAAGAAATTTATGACCTGTCCGTCACTACAGCGTGCTTGTTCGTTCCCCTATTGTCCCTTACAAAATATGTTTTCCACACATACACCCTTCGTTATTGCTTTCAGCGACATTCCTTACTGCAAATTATAAAATAAAACTTTTCGAAAATTTTTTTTTTTTTTTGTTATAAGACCACAAAAAGTTTACCTAACTGTGTGAGAGTAGAAATTATTTAACCAGTGACAATGAAATTGATTTTGGTGGCAATGTAAAACAGTAACGGTGATATTTATAACCTGTCTACACATGAGCCTTTGACACATTCTGCAGAAAATACTGAATGTAAGGAAGATGTAAGTACAGTAAATGATGTAATTATATTTTTGATTTTCATGAATTGCCAGGACTCCTCTCGCGTCCGTATCTTAGCTAGCACTCCTGAGCGCGTTCCTGTCTCCTTCCTATATTTTCCTTACCAAATCTCCCACCAGACTCCTGATTCCAACGACGCCGTGTCCTTATTGGTTTCATATTTTTCCCTCCAAGTCCAAATACCACCTATTTTTTTTAAAGGCGTTCTCTGATAGGGCTTCTGGTTCCCCACCAGCTTCTTCCCTTGCTTCATATTTTGAGGTCGTTGTCATTTCCAGACAACGCAGCAATAAATTGTATCTGTCGTTTTTTTTCTAAAATCTTCAGTGACAACTCTGAGTTTCTCTTCCATTTTCATTGTTTCTTAACTTCGTCGCTCTGCCGTTATTATCTATTGTTGTTCAAGGGCCTCGCCTACCCTTCTTTGAAAGTTGGTTTTTTCTTTTAGTTGCAAGGCAGCACCCCATCCTTGAGTTTTGGACGTACTCTCTGCGCTTTCGTTTCCAAGTAAGGTCAAAACCCTATCATCGACCGCTGGAGTCCTTCAAATCAATCCACCCTTCGTCGCTTTCTCCTGACAGCTGGCGTACACATGTATGCTTGACCATTGTTAAGCCTTTTCTCCTTTAATGGCTCTGTACACATTGTATGTAGTTTTCTATGGAATCAATGTGTTTTCACAAAAAACTGGTGTTCTACGTACCGGGAGCATTGAACTCTGTTCACAGGGTGGGCGTTGTAGCAGCCTAAGAAATTTATGACCTGTCCGTCACTACAGCGTGCTTGTTCGTTCTCCTATTGTCCCTTACAAAATATGTTTTCCACACATACACCCTTCGTTATTGCTTTCAGCGACATTCCTTACTGCAAATTATAAAATAAAACTTTTCGAAAATTTTTTTTTTTTTTTGTTATATTGTCCCCAAATTTTGTCAGTTTGGATGGACTCTGTACATCCAAAATTGATCCAAAATTTTGCGCCCTTTCAGTAAGGTTTAAATGCCAAAATCTGCTTCCCAATATGTGTACTTTGTGTTGCCTTGTAGTGGCTCGTTCTTCATTGGACCTAGTATAGTGTTGTTTACATTTCGTCGTTGACCTAGTCTCAGCGTAACAGAAAAGGTTCGTTACATAATGGTAAACACACCCCATCCCCTCTAAGTACTTTCGCTTTCTACGCCCTAAATGAATCCGTTTTTCTTTCACTCTAATTAACATGGTATTATATTTACAAATTTATATTTAGTCAAAATCTTAAATTAAATTTGTAATTCTCCTTAACTATTCTTCATATAATATTTCAATATCTACAAAATTCAATTACACAAATTATTCGATACTGGTATTAACATTTCTTGCCTTTAGGATTAATTTTCTTTGTATCCTTTAATACATTTAAATTTTTTTTTTTTTTTTCACAACTTACTAAAATATGCATCAATATCTCCAAATTTATTGGCTTTAAAAAAAAAACTTACCACATATATATAGAATTCTTAGTGACCATCATACTTTCTATCATCACTAAATTATAAATAGCACATTGGTATTAATAATAATAATACGTATTTCTATATCCTAATTCACTATAGTTTTCTAACCTATTTTATTATTACTGTCTCTGGTTAGTCCATCTTTTCTGATATCTCGCTAGCATTTTCACTAAAAAAAAAACATTTTTTCTTTTCTATTTACTAACATCTTGGAACACAATTATATTATACAATTTTATACTAAGCTTGTAAGTTGTCCTTACTTAAACATGATCTTAAATACATACAACTTGAATATTTCTCTCACAATTCTATTAATTGTCTTCACATATATACCATTTAAACATTTACCCTTCTATCTTCTTCACTCTTATTGACATCTATTATCATTAAATTTTTTATTCATAATCATTAACACGACATTTATTGACTATGACAACTAATCATTAAAATAATTCCTTTTATACACTTGCTTTCTTATTTCTATTTTCTTTTATCTCGTGTTACTACTAAGACATTTCATTAATTGTTCTAGCAAATTATAATAATTCTTTTACATTTTTGCTAGGCCCCCCTAAGCTTCTGAATGATATTTCTATTTTATACAAGGCAATTTCAAACGATCTACCTACCAGGCATCTGGACATTACTACATAACCCCGTACCCCTTTACTTGCAGTTCCCAGAGATTGGATATCGGTGCTTTGGGTATATTCTTAATAATCCCATTCCAAGCATTCCTTAATCACAGCTACTTCACCCTTCTGGTGCCTTTTGGTCGAGGAAATTCCATTTTTTTTTTTTTTTTCGGGTTCATCATGTTGTCATGCCCTGGTGGTGCTTTTGTTTCAATCCATATCACTTATTTCCTGGGTATGCATAACTCATTTGTTTATCCATTCGTGACCTTCATTCCTAAATGATCAATTTCCTTCTGCGCCTTCGTATAACTCATCTTACTATTTCATTCGCTATTAATTTTCTTCATTAATATTCCGTACTTTCACGGCAATGTTTTTACTTATCATTTATTTAATTTTATTCATATTATATTCATATCTATTTATTTTCTTCGGTTAATGTAATCTTACACAACCAGTCTTATCTAAGGTATTTTACCCAATATTATCTAACTTAATTATTAACTTTTCGGACATTCTTAAGATTGTTTTCTTTAATCCGTTACCTTTAATTACTTTTAATTTTCTATTTGTGGAGGCATAGTTGTACATTTTGTTAAGTGAGTTCCGTTACAACACATTTTGTTGGTAATTAGTAATGGTAGTAAGGGTATTGAATTCGTGAGTTTCGTTTCACACTTACCCTGCAGTCGGCCGTTGACAGCTAAGGAATTTATGACCTCTCTCTCTCTCTCTCTTTTATGATAGTGTTGAAAGTGGTTCTCTTCATCCTTTTTCGACAACTTTCCCCGGTCATATTACCATTATTTATGTACGCGCTGGGTTTTTTTTGTCGTCTCTTCTTTTCAACCCTCTGACAAATACGTTCTTTGACAGCTTGCGGCGTTTTAATTATTTTCGTTTTCCTGTCCGCGTACTCACATAATGATGTTTTGTTTTCAAGACTTCTAAGACATCTCATCTCCATCGCTTGAAATCTTCCTTTCGTTCTCATACCAATCTTCACAATATTCTTGAATAGTCCAGCAAATTTCATCCTTTTCTTCTTTCGTGCTAACGCAGTTCGCCCTTGATACTCATCAGAACAGTTTTTCATCTTCTTAATCTCAGGTTTGGTTTCAAAATTTTTACGTACTTCCCCAAGCCTACTTCTAATTTTTCTATCAGTACTGGTAATATTAATTGTAGTACTCAATTTTTTCCTTTTAGTTCTCTGCTTTTCTTCAGCCTTCGTGTTAGCTGACTCAATTCTCAGGTGGTAACCCTCATACACATTACCATTTGCTTCCAACGCACGATATGCACTATTTTCATCAGTAAAACGTACATATGCATGGATATTTATTTTTTCTTTATGAAACTCTTTCTTAATAACAGTACGTCTTTTGGGAAATCGTGGATCAGATACTGCAGCATATCGCAATCTCGTACTTACAACCGTACCAAACTTCCTGAAATATTTGATTATTTTCTTTTTTGTAGTTGTGTTTGGTAAGTTGCTAACAAACACAGTACAAGTGTCTTTATCATCTTCATATCTACCATTAATAATTGTAGAGCTTTCTTTTGATCTTGAAGCATGATGTGCAGACAATGCTTTAGTTGTTGAAGATTGATACTCGGTGTCAATTTGATCCATAGTATTTCCATCTAATTTGTTTTCTTCCATTTTTTCTGATTGTTTTTGTAAATCAGTACCCACCTGGTGGTTTTGTCCTCGTAAATCTCTTCTCATTAACTCTATTTCTTTGTCTAATTTCTCGACGAGTTGTTTACCTTTTTCTTCATTCTGTTTTTTCGTTTCTTCAATCATCCTTATTGTCTCTTCATGTTGCATTTTTGATTCTTCATGTAATTTTTTCGTTTCTTCTTCTCTCTTCCTTTCCGATTCTTCAAATTGTTGTTTCATCCATGCCATTAACATTTGAAAATTTGCTTCAGATGACTGCGACTGTGATTGCGGTCCCCCGGCCCTAGTTCCTACACCGGTTGTTGAGCTTTCTTCATTCATTACGTTTCCGTCCTCAGGCTGCTCATAGCCCATCTGGTTATTGATATCAAACTCATTTGAATTCTCTCCACTAGATGCCATTTTAGCTTGACTTCGGGTTATCATTCAGAGACTTAGAGACCGATATACGACAATAATAATATAGCTTAAGCTACTTACATGTACTTATTTTAAACTTATTGCTAGCCACTGTCTGTCACTGCCCTAGCTTACTATTTTATCAAGCCGTGCGGTGCGGCGCCAATTTAACAATAAACGAGTTGTACCCGTTTACGCCCCACGTTGGGCACCAATTTAACAATAAATTTTGTTATTATCTATTTAATGTCCCGCTTGTGGACGCCAATTTAACATTAATTACTGTGTATTCTCTTTATCTCAGGGTTAAAATAATAAATGCTCATTTCTACTGATAACTCTTAAATTTATTCACATTAGTTTGCTATTACTTGTAAATATTAAGATAGCACAAAATTCTACGTACTCATTAGTACTTGTAAATATATAAAATTAACACATTACCAAAATTTAATACTCATGGCTAAATCGTAAATATCAAACAATAATACATTAATAAAATTGAATACTCATTAAATTGTAACTATCAAATACTCATTAAATTGTAAATATCAAAATAATACATTAATAAAATTAGTTATCCAAACTCAATCTAATGGTTGCATATTCATGATCATTCATCAATTGCGTTTAGTACTTAAGTAACTTATAATGTTTAGCTTCATCTTATAAATTCTTAATATGAATATCTCTTAAGTTGTTACTATATTTTGTAATTACGGATTCATTTAGAACTTGGAAATAAACATTACTCCAAACTGATAAACAATGATAATTTTACTTCTACACAAACTTTAGAATCGATTTCCTTAATTCCTTTGCGATTACTTTATTGAATTTTATTGTGTGTGGATTCTTTGAGATGACAGACAGTGGATCTAAATTAATTAAGACATGTTTTACTATACTTGGTATTCGAATATCCAATCACTCGGTAGTTGCGGTGATGTTGATGAAGGTCTCATGTCGCTCGTTCCAGAGTCGTGCAGATAACTCCTCCAGATGATAGATGGCACTGGATGAATTCCACGATGTCACTCACAGACACTTCACTCACCAACTCCACGCATTCGGATTATAATTTATGAATAAAAGTTAGCATTGTACACCGACATCGTAAATTATTTCAAATCTGAATTATTATTACGCACCTTTGTTGCGGTATGTCTGGTTATTAAGTGTTCATGAATGTAATTTGTGTTGTTAATCGTTCTTAAAAGTTATTGTTGTAAAGTGTTTTTATACACTGAAATTACATTATTGTCTGATAACTATTTGTTTCAGTTAATGTTCACTGGTAGGCTAATAGTGTGACTCTACTTCATAGTTCGTTTGCTTGTAATGACTGTATTAATTTTTGTTATAAGTTCGAAAACTACCTTCTCACAGTGTGTATCGAATTATTCTAAGTTCGATAAAATGCTAATTTCTCTCGTCACGGACTTCACTCCGATCGCGTCCGAAATTTTGTTAGAACTCCTCTCGCGTCCGTATCTTAGCTAGCACTCCTGAGCGCGTTCCTGTCTCCTTCCTATATTTTCCTTACCAAATCTCCCACCAGACTCCTGATTCCAACGACGCCGTGTCCTTATTGGTTTCATATTTTTCCCTCCAAGTCCAAATACCACCTATTTTTTTTTAAGGCGTTCTCTGATAGGGCTTCTGGTTCCCCACCAGCTTCTTCCCTTGCTTCATATTTTGAGGTCGTTGTCATTTCCAGACAACGCAGCAATAAATTGTATCTGTCGTTTTTTTTCTAAAATCTTCAGTGACAACTCTGAGTTTCTCTTCCATTTTCATTGTTTCTTAACTTCGTCGCTCTGCCGTTATTATCTATTGTTGTTCAAGGGCCTCGCCTACCCTTCTTTGAAAGTTGGTTTTTTCTTTTAGTTGCAAGGCAGCACCCCATCCTTGAGTTTTGGACGTACTCTCTGCGCTTTCGTTTCCAAGTAAGGTCAAAACCCTGTCATCGACCGCTGGAGTCCTTCAAATCAATCCACCCTTCGTCGCTTTCTCCTGACAGCTGGCGTACACATGTATGCTTGACCATTGTTAAGCCTTTTCTCCTTTAATGGCTCTGTACACATTGTATGTAGTTTTCTATGGAATCAATGTGTTTTCACAAAAAACTGGTGTTCTACGTACCGGGAGCATTGAACTCTGTTCACAGGGTAGGCGTTGTAGCAGCCTAAGAAATTTATGACCTGTCCGTCACTACAGCGTGCTTGTTCGTTCCCCTATTGTCCCTTACAAAATATGTTTTCCACACATACACCCTTCGTTATTGCTTTCAGCGACATTCCTTACTGCAAATTATAAAATAAAACTTCGAAATTTTTTTTTTTTTTTGTTATAAGACCACAAAAAGTTTACCTAACTGTGTGAGAGTAGAAATTATTTAACCAGTGACAATGAAATTGATTTTGGTGGCAATGTAAAACAGTAACGGTGATATTTATAACCTGTCTACACATGAGCCTTTGACACATTCTGCAGAAAATACTGAATGTAAGGAAGATGTAAGTACAGTAAATGATGTAATTATATTTTTGATTTTCATGAATTGCCAGGACCAAAACATGTTCCTTCAAATGTCCAAGCCCCAATCCACATCTTCAATTTCCACAATACCGACAGAAACAGTTATGCCTAACGGTTTCAAATAAAAAATAACCTCATTATATTTGACACTAGTGACAGTTGTGGTAAAGATCCCACAGTACAAGAATTAGTCTTAAAAGCCTGTCTCATTAACATGGGTGTCATTAGGAAACATTCAATATATTCATGTTGGTGTGCAGACAGTAACTTACCAATACCTTAGTTTCCTAAAAGGTTTTCTAGAAACAGATTTCAATTATTATTTTTTTCATTTAACAGTCAATTAAAAACTTGGGCCTTGTGAAAACCAGGGTGTGATCCATGTTCAAGTTCAACCACATACTTCACTGTGGTAATAATGTTAGTATACCACTGTGATGTTCCTCATCATCAGCTAAGTATAGATAAGTTTCATTTGAACAAAGAATCACATCAGTCCAATGCAATACCTACACAATAAACATCATCATTAGTGGGATATCAAACTATGGATGCTGTGACTGTCTTAAAATACTCGTTGGCATACTAAGGTACTCTCTGGTTACCAACTGTACCAAACTACTGGTGTGGTTACCAAAATACTCTTTGACAATCAGAATGATCATAGTTGCACACCACTATATAAAAATTATCCTATACCTATTCCGATCTGACGATGGGCTGTGAGGCTTGAAAGCGCTAATCGGGATAATTTTTATATAGTGGTGTGCAACTGTGATCATTCTGATTGTGATTTCAACCACTAACACAAATTTCTTCATTAAAATACTCTTTGGTTTACCAAGGTATGATCAGTGGGGGCGCTACGGGTGGGCCCGGGCTCACCCAAAATTTTCTTGGCCCACCCAGATAAGACGGAGAAATTTCAAAGGTCAAAGTCAAACTGTCTTTTATAAAATTCAACAAGAAATATGTTTCCACGTGTTTAGGACGAAACTAAAAGATCTTTAGAATGGAAACATGAAACAAACAACCAGTCAGAGTGTACACAAACTGTCAGTCTTCGTTTCTCGGTCTGCGGTCATACTTTCGTTTTCGTTAAGTCAACGATTTTATTTTTGTGTCTGTGGTGTGCATAAGCAGAGTTAACGTGTTTAACTGCCAATTTTATTTTAATATGGACAGCAGTTTTTCTCATGGTCGATTCATTCTTTCGGTTTTTATGTTATGCACATTTCAATACGTTTGAGGTTAATTTGCATATAAACAATAAAAGGTCTTATGACAGTAATCTGTGTTTCATGTTTGACTGTTTGTGTAGAATATTGTGCGTCTTATTGAAAGTGAATGTGGAAAAGTGACAATAAAAATGGCAAAACGTCCTAGCATTTCGGACTACTTAATTCTGCAACAAAAACTTGTTAAACCAAATGAAGAGGACATTACAACGTTTACACCTGTAACTGCTGAGGTTAGTTTTCAGGATCCGGAAACTGTACCTGAAAAAATTGTGTTCGATGATGTTGATATGGAAGTAGGGAAAGAAGGATAACTCGGTGAAAATAAAGGTACTGATTTATTTTCTGTTGCTAGCAGTAGCACCAGCAGCATTAATCCATCTGGTTCAATTAGTGATATAGCTATGAAACCTACTGATGAACCAAAACAACCACTATTACGACATTTTCCTTTCCGCCAGTTTGGAGATAGAAAAAGGAATTTCCAGCCAGGTTGGTACAAAATCCACCCATGGCTTGAATACAGTATTATAAATGATGCTGCATTTTGTTTTTCCTGTTGATTTTTTTGTCCCCAAACTCAAGGCACAAGAAGTGAATTGCTTAGTTTTGTAAGTGAAGGTTACACTAATTGGAAAAGAGCAACAGAATCTAATTCCGGTTTTAAGCAGCATGAGAACAGCTCATCCCGCAAACATTCTTTAGTTGCTTGGGAGTCTTTCAAAAATTTAAAAAGTAAGTTTGGGGAGGAAGCATCGATTGCTGATCTGCTAGATGAAACGTATGCTCTTGAAGTTCAAAAAAATAGAGGATACATTGAATCAATTGCTGATGTACTTTGATTCACAGCCCTACAAGGAATAGCTCAAAGAGGTCATGATGAATCAAAACAATGAAAACAAGGGAAATTTTTTAGAATTAATGGAACTTATATGGAAAAAAGATCCAACTGTTAAAAAAAAGCTTGAATATAAAAGAGAAAAATGCACTCATCATGGTATTCAAAATGAAATTCTTAGCACCATGAGCAGTATTGTGCTAGAACATATAACAGATGAAGTAAAAAAAGCTCAGTATTTTGCTCTAATGGTTGACAAGTCAAAAGATTGTTCAACAACTGAGCAATTATCAATAACGATTCGTTACTATTCAGATGGGAATATATATGAAAGATTTCTAGGCTTTGAGCCTGCAAAAAAATTGGATGCTTCTTTATTAATCTGTATTAAACAAAAACAAGCAAACTGTGTAGTTGATTTAAACTACTGTGTTGCACAAACGTATGATGGAGCTGCAGTCATGAGTGGCTCTTGTGCAGGTGTTCAAGCTCTTTTAAGCAGGGAATTTCCACAAGCCATCTACACACACTGTATGAACCATAAATTGAATCTCGTTATAGTGGCAATATGTAGAGGGATCAAGTCAGCTACAGATTTTTTTATGACACTGCAGGGACTGTATATTTTCATGAGTGGGTCGGCAGTCCATCAAATGTTTATAGATACACCAATGAAAATTAAGATAGGAAAAGTGGAATTGAAAAAGTTAAGTGACACCCGATGGGCCTATCAGTATGCTACATGTTTGGCTGTGAAGACAATTGAAGTTATTATTGTAACACTAGTAAATATCCAGAGTGAAAATTCAGAACGAGCTGCAGAAGCATCAGGATTCAGTGCCAAGTTGAACTTTTCTTTTATTTTTCATTTATGTCTGTTCACACGTTTGTTGAAAGAATGCAAGTCACTCTCTGATTTCCTCCAGGGCAAAGATTGTGATATTGTTGCTGTGATCAATTCGGTCGAAACTACAAGGGATCATTTCAACCAAATGCATGAATTGAATACAGGTTTCACTTCTGTGTGGAAAGAAAGTGTAGATGTAGCAACAAAAATAGGCGCTGAGTATTCCCACATTCCTTTACTCTTGGCAGAATTCAAAAGTTACCAAAACATCTTGTGGAATATGTTTGTGATATGCCAAATAAAGACAGCTTGAAACCTGTACACCCAACTGATTTCAAGTCTCTAGTATTTGATGATATTCTACATATCATAGATAGCGAACTTGAGAGACGTTTTATTTCAAACTCTGCAATAATTAAAGGAATCACTTGTCTGAATCCCAAAAGTAAAATGTTCCTGAATAAAGAAATGTTAATGCCGTTGGCACAAAATTATTCATGCAACACTGATTCGTTGGAGGCAGAAGTAAAAATATTAAAAAATTTCATCCTAAGGCATGAACAACAAACTGGAGTGGAGACAGTGAATCTACTTGCATTGCTCAAGTTGTTAGAGCAATACAAACTAGCATTCAATGACTTGTACAAATTGACTCGAATAGCAGTGACTATTCCAGCTTCTTCTGCATCATTTGAGAGAACATTTTCGTGTATGCAACGTGTTAAGAGTTATTTACAAAATTCGATGTCTGATGAACGTCTTAGCTATTTGTCTATGCTTGCAATAGAAAGGACTTTGACCAAGAACATTGACTTGAAAAGAGTCATCGATGATTTTGCCATTAATCACAACAATTGACGAATTAATCTGTTTTAAAAGTAAGTAAAAGCCTGTTTACTATTTTGCATTCATAGTATTTTATTTTGCTTAATATTTCAGCTATTCAGTTTTGGCCTATCAATCATCTTTATTTGTCAGCTCTGATTTAAACATTGTACAGTTAAGATATTGTCTTTTTGTACAAGTAAAATACATATATACATAAATATATACAGTAACTACATTCACACAACACAAACATATAAATTCAATCGGAATTACAGTCCAGATTTGGCTGTCTGTCATTGATAAAACTATTTTAAACTCCAAATTTATACCAGCGAACTCTAGGTTAGGACCACCCATGTGCCTACGCTAGAGCCACCACTGAGTATGATGTAGACAAAAATGAAATAAAAGCTAATGGACTGGCTAATACTGTTGTCGCTAAATTGTTAACAATAGGAATTATACAAATAAAGGATACTACTTGTTTGTAGACAACTTTTTACTCATGTCCCAGTAGCAAACGCCTTTTATGACAGACAAACCTTTCTAACTGATACAATTATAAAAACCAAAAATCTCGTCCTGCTACACTTATATCTTCAAAACTAAATTTTTTCACAGTGATTGTATGTTGTTAGCTGCTTTCAAAGAAAAATGTCCCAAAAAACTGCCCCCTTATTGCCAAATCCGATTCAGGCCAGTATATCACGGCATCAAAAACTGAACTAAATATTGTTTAAGATTATAAAGCTTATATGGGTGCCACAAATTCATCTGATATGGTATTATATTTTTATCTAGATGAAAAAAAAGACAGGGAAATACTGAAAAAGTTTGTTTTCAATATTATCTGCAGAATGGTGATGGACGCAAACATCCTGTACTGTGGTAGCATTCTGGAGGGACACAGTAAAATGGATAGGTTTAAAGTTAGTAGTACTATCATTCAGATGTTAAAACAGAAATGGATGGTACAAAAAAAAAATACATTTCCTGATATACAGGCAGCTATATTAGGTGGTAATAGTGGTTTTAATAATAATAGTAGCAGATGCACAGGTAAGCTTTGGACTATCAATGCTTACAGGATTGAAAGATGAAGACTGCTGTTGTGCTTTGAAGATCCAAAGCAAGAAGTGCCTAAACAACCTGTACTAAGGGACTTCAATCTTTAGTGTTCAAAATTACATAAGTGTTAACAAACATCATAAATGAAGTACCTTAATTACTGGTATGGTACCTTTTTTGTGTACGTTAGTGTTTCATGTAAAAACCTAAGTTTGTGACTAATATTTATAACTTGGCCATAGATTTGTTACATCCACTTACTTTTTACAGATTTTGAGTGAAAATTACAAATTTGAATATGTGTAAAGTAAAATTTATAACATTTAAAAAAAATTTGTTATAGTCAAAGAAATATCTTCATTGTGTGAATTATTCATTTACATTTTAGGTAAGTAAAAATGCCATTCATTAATCTTCAGCATTACATTTTTTATTGAATTTTAAGTAAACACATGTATAATGAGAAACCAGCTTTGCACTTTAGGACTACATTACAGAGAAGCTGTTGGGACTGAAAGGGTTAATGAATGTTCTTTATTAAATCTGTTATAAGAAGTAAAAGCTTAGTGTAACAGTTGTTATTTGGTTACTACTTTATGACAAACAAGTTTTTTAATGACTGGAATGTAGTGTAATCTATAGGCATTCTAAACCAGTATTTGAAAGTAGCATTTACAAAAGTAACCATTAAAAATTAAATAACTGTTACTGCAGTAATAGTTACTGATGACAGTGACTGCAGGAAGGTTAAAAACTATCCGTTCCTAGTATCTGTTACCACATAGTTGCTATATTTCAGATACCAGTTATTTGTAATTTTTACTTTTAAATCAGTATTTTATTTGTCCTCTCTGTTTTCAAGTACTAGCATACTGTTAGAGGTTAGTTGGGGCACTTTTTTTACAGTTTACGAAGTATGCTTTATTTATAGTCTGTAAAGTATGTTATAATGCTACAATTGACATTGCTAACATTCAAATATTGCCATGCTACATTATAAACAAGATAAATGTATTTGTTACTAAATAATTAGTAATTATAAGAATATAAATTATTGTGTACCGTACAACAAATAATTATTTATTTATTATAATTTATTATAAAATTTAAAATACTTTACATGTTTTGATAAAATTGATCATATTGATTTTTTCTAATTAATAAATTATTGCAGGCTGATTCTTGTTTAATTTGGTAGAGAATTGTGTTATATATGTCAATTAGTAAAAAGTAATGACTTAATATTTTTATCTCTTACAAATCAATTAAATCTTGATAGACGTTTAATGAAGAACTTTGTGTTAGTGGTTGAAATCACAATCAGAATGATCAATATTGCACACCACTATATAAAAATTATTCCGTAATGAAGAACTTTGTGTTAGTGGTTGAAATCACAATCAGAATGATCAAAATGATGGTGAGACAGAGTTTAGGGGGTGGAGAAGGGTCATTAATTTTTAGTTTGTTGTGGGTGAGCAGGGTGGATGGAGAGGGGTGAAGGGTTGGGTTTTACATATTTTCTGTCTATTCCCGATCTGACGATGAGCTGTGAAGCTTGAAAGTGCTAATCGGAATAATTTTTGTATAGTGGTGTGCAATATTGATCATTCTGATTGTAAATCTTTATAGTATCTTTTCATTTTCTAGGTATACTAATTGATAAAACACCTTTTACATCCATCCAGTGGCCTACCATTTAAAATCCTACAGAAAAATTCGTTATCAAATAAAATCACTCTAAAAATGTTTAAAGTTACATCTACCGGTACTTGCTTTTATAAATATGAAGAGTATAGATACAAATTAAGTACCCTGTTCATTACTGTCACATTAAGCTACAAATCGAAGTAAAAACTATACATTTATGCCAGTTAACAACAGTAATACAGTGTGTCATGTCTTAAATTTCAATAAATTTTTGAAATTAAAATTTATGGCATTTAGATTGTTACAGCTTTGTTTATGGCCAAAATAATTTCAAAATTTTTGGAGTGATGGAGAATAATGACTGCTACATTAAAAGAGATTAAAAATGATAATCCTGTAGATTTTTGAATTACCGAAGGCACACAAGAATTTCAAGGCACACAGTATTTACGAGTGAAAAATCCTCATACACAGTGTATTTCTCCACCTACCCCACTGTGTTTTGTGACTTCTGAATGAAGTATAGTATAATTTATGTGAAGTGTGCCACGAAGTTAAAATCATTTCAATTAGTTATAATCATCTCTGAAATCACAAAACAATGTTACTCTATGGACTATCAGTCATTTTATACTTCGTATTGTTTAAATTAGCAGCCATCCTTACTATTTCTTTTATGAATTTGCTAACTGCTATAATTTTTTTATTGTTCGACTAAGCGTTTCATCATTGCTGACATCTTCAGGTCTTAAACAATGTCTATCAACTGTACGTTGTAGGCTTTTATACTTTAGGCCCCTCCCCTTATGTCATCGCCCCTCCTATTGGTTCCAGCTGCTACCGCTCTTCACGGGAACTTTGTCTACCTTTTTCCGTTAGGAATTTTTCTAACGTCTGTCAAATTGTTTTAAGAATCTCCCGTTAATTTCTTCATTCTTGACTTAGAATTTTTTTTTTTGTAACCTTTTACATTTCGTCATTTTTTTAGTGTGTTATTCTTATTATTTTAATTTATTTTTGTTTATTGTTTAATATATAATAAAATATTTCTTCATTTGTAAAATCCACTTTTATATTCATTAATTTATTTTTATCTTCTTTTTTAACTTTAAGTATTTCTAGTTCTTCTATTAATTTTCTTTTTTGCGGATTGTTTTCTATTTTGATTATTTCCATATTTTCATTGGGATTTATGAATTTATGGCCTGATTCGTTGAAATGTCTTGCATATAGTGAGTTCGTTACTCTAACCCCTTCTCCTTTTGCGTGTTCATTCATTCTAATTTTAAATTTTCTTCCAGTTTCGCCCAGATATATCTTATTACATTCCCCACATTTTAATTTGTATACGCCGCTTTTTTCTGTTAATGGAATTTCTTCTGTTTTATCATTTTTTATATATTCGAATACATTTTTCGTTTTCTTTATTCCTATCTGTATTTCATATTTTTCGAAACATTTTTGTAACATTTTTGTTTGATATCCTATGTATGTTATTGCTCCTTTATATTTCTTTTCTTCATTTGTTTTTTCTTTTTTGTTATTTTCTATTTCTTTATTTTCCTCTATTTTCTTAACTATTCTATTAATTATTTTAGGGTTGTAATTATTATTTTTTGCTATTTGTTGTATTTTCTTTAATTCTTTTTGTTTAAGTTCTTCATTTTCTAGATAATTTATAGCTCTATAGCAAAATGAATTTAATGCTGCCATTTTATAATTGACTGGATGATATGATTCTTGTGGAATTATTAAATCTGAGTATGTTTCTTTCCTATATATATCGAATTTGAGTTTGTTATCTTCAATTTTTATATTGATATCCAGGAAATTAATTTCTAATCCTCCAATTTCTTCTTGAAATTTTATTGTTTTTTCTATGTTATTTAGTTGTTCCGTAAATTTTTTAAATTCATTTACTTCACCTTCCCAAACTATTAGTATGTCATCTACATACCTGATCCATTTTTTAATTCTTCTTTCTTTATCTATATCTTTTAAAATTTTGATTTCAAAGCTATTCATGAATATCTCTGCCATTAATGGTGAAAGCGGTGATCCCATTGGTAATCCATTTTCTTGTATGTAAAATTTGTTATTAAATCTGAAGTAGTTCTGGCTTAGGCATAATTCTAATCCTTCTATTATTTCGTTTTTCCATTCTACATTACTTAATTTGTTTTTCTTTATTATTTCTACTGTTTTTGCTATTGGTATGTTGGTGTACATATCTTTTATATCTAATGACATTAATTTTGTCTTATTTGTTATGGTAATTTCTTTTAATCTTTCTATTACCTTTTTACTATTTTCTATGCTGTGGATTTATTCTTTTTCATATGCCATTTTGATTCTTTTACTTATTTCTTTTGATATTTTGTATGTTGGCGAATTTATAAATGATACTATAGGTCTTAATGGCATTTCTTTTTTATGTAACTTAATTTGAGATCTAAATTTTGGAGCTTCAGGATTATGTTCTATTTTTTGTTTCTTTTGCCATTCTGTTAAATATGTTGTCTTTTTTATCAATTTTTTTGTTTGTGCTTGAAATTTACTTGTGTAATCATATTTTATTTCTTTATATGGTCCTTTTTGTATAAATTGTTCTGCTTTTTCGATATAATCTCTTTTGTTCATTACCACTGCTGTGTTACCTTTATCGGCTTTTATAACTATCAAATTGTTCTCCGTGATTTTCTTTTTTAATTCTCTTATATTTCTTTTTATTTGTGTTTCGTTTTTATTTCTTACATTTTTGTTTTTCTTACATATTTTTTCTACTATTTCTTTTACTTCACTTCTTAATTGTTTTTTAGTTTCCTCATTTTTTATTTTATCGATTATTTCTTCGCATTCTATTATTGTATTTTCTTTATCTATGTTTGTTTTTGTTGCATATTTTAAACTTTTCCCTAATAATTTATGTTCATTTTCTGTAAACTTTGTTTCTGTTAAATTTAATACTTTTTCAGCAAATTTTATTTCTTTTATATTCTTTTATATTTCTTTTTATTTCATTTATATATAAATTTTATATTCGAATATATAAAAAATGATAAAACAGAAGAAATTCCATTAACAGAAAAAAGCGGCGTATACAAATTAAAATGTGGGGAATGTAATAAGATATATCTGGGCGAAACTGGAAGAAAATTTAAAATTAGAATGAATGAACACGCAAAAGGAGAAGGGGTTAGAGTAACGAACTCACTATATGCAAGACATTTCAACGAATCAGGCCATAAATTCATAAATCCCAATGAAAATATGGAAATAATCAAAATAGAAAACAATCCGCAAAAAAGAAAATTAATAGAAGAACTAGAAATACTTAAAGTTAAAAAAGAAGATAAAAATAAATTAATGAATATAAAAGTGGATTTTACAAATGAAGAAATATTTTATTATATATTAAACAATAAACAAAAATAAATTAAAATAATAAGAATAACACACTAAAAAAATGACGAAATGTAAAAGGTTACAAAAAAAAAAAAATTCTAAGTCAAGAATGAAGAAATTAACGGGAGATTCTTAAAACAATTTGACGGACGTTAGAAAAATGCCTAACGGAAAAAGGTAGACAAAGTTCCCGTGAAGAGCGGTAGCAGCTGGAACCAATAGGAGGGGCGATGACATAAAGGGAGGGGCCTAAAGTATAAAAGCCTACAACGTACAGTTGATAGACGTTGTTTAAGACCTGAAGATGTCAGCAATGACGAAAAGCTTAGTCGAACAATAAAAAAATTATAGCAGTTAGCAAATTCATAAAAGAAATAGTCATTTTATAGGTTATAACACAATATTGTAATTTTCCAACTTCATGAATATTATAATTTGTTATTATCATCTGTATCATATATCTTCAGATCACAGGGGAATAAATGTAACATTAGTGGGATTTTTTTGTCGCCTATTAATAAATTTTTAATTTAGTTTTTTATATATGGTTTGTATCTGACTTTGTAGCTTTGTCCCACTAGCTAGACATTTTCTGAATACCTCGCTCTGCTTCAAAGTAATCTGCACATGTGCAGAAGCAAGTATTCAGTACCAGTAACTGCTAATTTGTATCTGTTTACTCGTTAGTTGGGTAGGGGCATCCCGCGAATGACCAGAACAGATATTTCGACTTTTTAATAATTGTTACAATTGTTCCACAAATGTAACCATTACAAAACACCAGGTACATGAGTATTAACCGACCTCTAAGTTTACAGCAGTTGTTTATGTCAGTCAACCTTAATTGTGTTCTGTGATTTTTATAATGGAAAAGCTGTTGAGCAAAGAATTTGTCTTAAATTTTGTGTTTCTAACAAAATTTCTTGTGCTGAAGCATTAAAAATGTTACAAAAGGCATATAGTGAGTTGCCCCTCGAAAATGCAAGCATATGAATGGTATAAGGCATTTAAAGAGGGCCGAGAAGAAGTTTAGGATTTGCTGCATTCTGGCTAAACTTCAACGGCTTCGATTATAAAAAAAAATCATCGAAAATCGTCGCCTGAGTGTTAGAGGGGTGGCTTCTGAACTGGAAATGTCTGTCCATAAGACTGAAGTTTTGGACATGAGACACGCCATTGCATGACTTGTTCTGAAAGAGCTGAATTTTTTGCAAAAAGAACATTGGAAAAGTGTTGCTGAAGACATGATTTTGCGAGCTTCTAGTTACCGGCACTCTAACTTTATGAAACATATCATAACTGGTAATGAAACATGGGTTTATGAGTACAACAAGCTTCGGAATATCGTTTTAAAAATGAACCAAAACCTAAAAAACCGCATAAAAAATTAAGGTCTTTCTCACTGTTTTCTTAATTATTGTGGTGTTGTTTATTCAGAATTCCTTCCACATGGACAAACGGTCAATAAAGAATATTATTTGAGCATCATGAAGTGTTTGTGTGAAAATATTCATTGGAAACAGCCAGATTTGTGGAAAAAGAATTCGTGGATATTGCACCACAATAATGCACTGTCGCACAAATCAATCTTGGTACGCATATTTTTGGCAAAAAATTTAACAAATACTATCGATCAAGCACCGTATTAATGAGATATGGCCCCATATGACTTTTTCCTGTTTCCTAGACTCAAATTACCTCTTTGGGGAAAGTGTTTTGATTCAATTGAAGCCATAAAAGAGAAGGAGCTGAAGGCTATACCTTCTTCAATGTTTAAAAGTGTTTTGAAGACTGGGAGAAGCATTGGCAAAAGTGTTTTGAAGGCAACAAAATAAAGTTTAATGAATAAATAAGTAGTTTGTGTTTTATTTACACATTCCAGATACTTTTCTTACAGACCAGTAGAAGTGAAGTGAACTGTCATCTCAGTTTTCTCTACATGGTGTTTTATTTACACATTCCAGATACTTTTCTTACAGACCAGTAGAAGTGAAGTGAACTGTCGTCTCAGTTTTCTCTACATGGTGTTTTATTTACACATTCCAGATACTTTTCTTACAGACCAGTAGAAGTGAAGTGAACTGTCATCTCAGTTTTCTCTACATGAACAGTTTAGTTTAAAGCTGAAACCAACAAAGACAATAAAATAATGTAGTTGTTTATCAAGAAAATAGAACACATGAATTAGAAATTTTTACATACACTTATTAAAATAATGATTAAATTGCCAGGCTTTTAAGTTGTAGACTTTCTAGTAAACAAAAAAAGACTGTGACACTGAAGATTACTTCCACAACTGAAGGTGAAGTTCTTGTCATTTTCAATAACATACTATGGCTTGATAACCCAAGAACTTAGTTATCAAATGAATCTGGCCATAGATATTTAAATATTTTCTTGCATTTAGTGCCCTTTGTACAAGAGCATAACACACGTTCTTTGGTCATTATATGTTGTTACTTTATTATTTGATTAAAAAGTAATGATAACGAGTGTGGACTCGATATGGTTTTTAGTATGTAAGCCTTTCAAATAAGAGTGACATCAATTACAAGATTATATTTGTGTTGTTACATTTGTGTACTTACAAGATTAAGATTGAGTTTTGAGAGGTATCTGCAAATAAAATGAGCAGCAGAAGTCAGGAGCTAGTGGTTGCAGTGGCGACATTTTGTACCACATTTAGACCATGATGAGGGTTCACTTCATCAATGATATGTGTACTCAAACTGATGTTAAGGTGTATACTTTTTTTAACATTAACTCTGAAAGGCACTGACTGTGTTACTGTTGCCTTGCAAGGGGGTGAATAAGAAAGCCAGAATCAAACATTGCAGTAAAATCAAACATCATTACTTGTATAGAGAGCCAACACATTTCCCATAAATTACATAATACAGAAAGCTGATTAATTGGATTAAATTCTGCAATGTTGAATTTTAAAGTCAGAAGTCCAGATAATTGGATATTTCTAATATTTTCATCTTATATACAGTACTTAATATCATTTTTTTTTTTTTTTTGTATTGGCCATTGGAGGACCACATGCCAATTTCAGTTCTTTATTCCTTGTTCTTTTCTTTTTCTCCAATATTCTTTCATCTTTTCACTGTCTCTTTTTCCTGTCTTCAGTCCACTTTGAACCTGCGGTTTTCTCTCTCCTACCCTGGACTCCTTCCGTTTTGAATACTTTTGCCCAAAAAACTTCTCTTTCAATTGCTTCTTCTGCGTTTATATTATTTTTTTTCTAAACCTTTTTGGACTTCTTTAATCCAATTAATCCAACTTAATGTTGACTTCTTTCCCCACAGACATTTGAAGATTTGTTTTGTTAACCTATTGTTGTCCATTCTATATAAATGTCCAAAAAATAATAGTCTTCTTTTTCTCGTTGTTTCTGTTATATTTTCTATACTTTGATATATTTCATCATTATTTCTTAATTTCAAACCTTCTGAAGTTTTTTGTGGGCCTAATATTTTCTTAATAATTCTTCTTTCCAATATTTCTAGTTTGTCTAAATTATAATTCAATGCTAGAAATTCACTTGCATATAGACATTCTGGCCTCACTACTGTACTGTAATGCCTTATTTTCACATTTTTAGATATGCACTTTTTATTGTAAATATCTTTAGTTATAACACATGCTATTTACATTTTATGAATCCTTTTTTGTATAGAAAATGTATCTAAACCATTCTCTTGAATTATTTCCCCTAGATACTTGAATTTTCTAAGCCTCTCTATTCGACCAATTAGCAGGAATTTTAGTGCATTTTTAATGTTCATGAGAAATTTTTTTTCTGCAGAAATTCTTAAGCCTGTTCTACTACCTATGTCCTCTAAAAAATAACTTGGGTTACTGCAGATGTCAGATGTTCAGAAAGTATAGCAATTAATATCGTTGTTTTTTATTTAAAACTGATTCAAAATGAATTGAAAATATCAAAATTCAAAAAATACATTTATTTACAATATATAAAATATAATAGGCATACAGAGAGAAACATCTCACTTTATAACATATGAAATAATAAATAAATTACTGTTCAATTTATAGAGGCATCATCCATAAGTAGATAGGATAATCTTCAGTGTTCTAAGGGGGAAGATCAACATATAACAAGCTTTAAGGAAGACCAGAGTGGATTTATGGTAGGCGGGTTATGGGATGATATATATCATATTCACTGATGTATAATACCAAAAAGGATTGACTATATCTTGGTCAAGCTTTTCTGCACTCATATTTATATGTTCTCATCATTTAATAGGTCTGATACATCTAATAGAATATTCTTGCCGCCTGTTAGTAATATCATTCATACGTTAATTTTATGGATAGGAAAATGACTAGGTTTATAGATATTTATAATATCTATAAATGTATATTATTATTGTTACAGAACAATCTAGTGTATTCCATAAATAGTGTACATCAATATGTTGCTTGCCATAGTAGTGTGCAAGTTGTAGGCCTACTTCAATTGTGGATGATGTAAATATATGTGAGTAATACACCCTACATACATAACCGATGTATTCTAATTACAAATAGTTTTAATAATACCGATCACTTTATGTGTGTGTGTGTGTGTGTGTAATGCAGCAGTACGTCTGTGTACGTTACTATGCATTGGTGCAATTAGTTAAAAGAATACTGCTAAATTAGAATAAATAATTAATATCAGTATTTGAAAAAAATGCGTATTGAAAGCTGCAAGTAACCAGGGAAGTGGAACACTGAATGTGCAGGACGGTACTGGCATATCACGCCACACTCAAACTAAGTCTGTGTACAACGCAAGTGATATGTGTTTGCGTGTGAGCCAGTAGAAACCGGCATAGCGTCACCCCTGAATAAATGTGAATTAAATAAGTAATTTATTTAAATTTGGTAAGTGTGCGTAAGATATGACAAAACAAATTATGGCACGTTATTAATAATATAAACACGCGCACATGTGCAAAATCTAGTGCGAAACAAATAATACATATTAATGCAGTGTAAATAAAAGTGAATAGAACCAAGAACAATTAAAGTATAGAAAAACGCAGAAGAAGACTATGTTACAGAAGAACGCAAAGAAATCTACAATAAAGATGATCAAGAAGTGCGACTACTACCTATATGCTTCGAAATAACTAATGAAGTAAAAAGAATGCTACAGAATCTAGCTGAAGAACAAGATCAAGATCTTATATTACGGAATTTAAAACGCCAGTCTCATCTGCCAGCTCAATATATTGCCAGTCTCATCTATATAATAATATTCTTTTCAAGTTAATAGGACATGACTGGAAAATTGTGTTAAAAATGAAATGTTATTTAAAATGATTACACCAACAATGAGCGCTTAGCTCATGCCTCGGCATTAAAATGTTATTTATTCCGATGTATGGTAAAATGAAGAGAATTCTTAGTGACCAAGGAGTACAGTTTCAAAGCGTCATATGGAACAGAGTATTAAGGGAAAATGGAATTCAGCCCATACTCAAATCCATCAGACATCCACAGGGGAATTTAGCCAAGAGAGTGAATAAAGAATTGGGTAAGTACCTATGTATTTACTGCCATAACCAACACAATAGATGGGCAGAATATTTACCGTTCTTTGAACAAGCCATTAATGATAATTATAGCGATGCACCGACAGAGCTTGAGCAAGGACGTCAACACGACAGATTCTGGAAGAAGGGGTACGTTCACAAACCTGCTAATCAGAACTTACCTGTACCTTTAAGCAATAAAATTGATCACGCTAATAAGAGAATAATTGAAAGAGGTAATAAGAGAATAGAAAGAGTTAACAGAACTCATAAGCTACAGAACTTTAATGTTGGAGAGAGTGTTATTAAAAACAAATCCAGTTGGCAGACGCATAGACAATACTGCTAAAAAATTCTTTAGACTGTATGATGGACTGTTTGCTAAGACAAGGTGGCAAGCAAACAGCAAACTTTTATTGTACATGATGACACATGACAGAGAGAGACAGGCAAATATCATGCGAGCTCTCTAAGGAAATTTTATGAATGAGTAAGTAGGTCACTATTACAACTAAAGGAGAACGCACACTATAGAGTTAAAGTGGATACATTAACGAATCCACGCAGCACTGCAACATGTACGGGGGGGGATATTTTGTTCAGTCCACCCTACATAAGGATAAATTACATAATGATTATACCATAATAGCATAATTAATAACCTATTAAATGAATATTGTAATAATAAAATGTAATTTAAATTTTGTCAAAAGCAATAAAAAATTAATAAAGAAGTTTATTAAATTCTTTATTTTTTAAGTAGGGAAATAATGCAGCAGTACGTCTGCGTACATTACTGTGCATTTTCGCAGTTACTTAAAAAAATACTGCTAAATTAGAATAAATAATTAATATCAGTATTTGAAAAAAATGCGTATTGAAAGCTGTAAGTAACCAGCGAAGGGGAACACCGAATGTGCAGGACGGTACTGGCATATCACGCCACACTCAAGCTAAGACTGTGTACAATGTAAGTGATATGTGTGTGTGTGAGCCAGTAGAAACCGGCATAGCGTCACCGCTGAATAAAT
Organism: Magicicada septendecula; assembly: GCA_034769895.1. NCBI lineage: Eukaryota > Metazoa > Arthropoda > Insecta > Hemiptera > Cicadidae > Magicicada > Magicicada septendecula. The sequence continues at coordinate 315,289,968 of CM068373.1, read as the reverse complement.
GTGAATTAAATAAGTAATTTATTTAAGTTTGGTAAGTGCGCTTATTAATAATATAAACACGCGCACATGTGCAAAATCTAGTGCGAAACAAATAATACATATTAATGCAGTGTAAATAAAAGTGAATAGAACCAAGAACAATTAAAGTATAGAAAAACTGTTAACATACAATTACACATAAAAAAATTACCTATCATATGAACATCGAGTAATAAACAAAAGACTTCGCATGTTGCAAATAAAATTAAAATAAGTACGAAAAATAAACGAATCTGTAAAGGGACGCTCGACAAGCTATCTATAATATAAAAGGAAGTGTTTGTGTGTGTGTGTGTGCGATGCCCAGCCAAATCTACGGCACGCAGAGATTTGAAATTTTCAACATATGTGGACGGAAGGGGGTCCGAATGCACCTCGAAGCCGGATTTTTAATTTTCGCGTTCGTTCGCGAGTTATGAGCGAAAAACTAGCGGAAAACGTGATTTTTAGTGCGCACACAGCTGATTATGTATGTTGGCCTGAATGGGAGGTTCCATTTTTTTCATTGTAACTTTTCAAAATTAATTATGATGTCAAAATTTAGAATTTTAATTATTAGTTTAATTTATTTCGAAATTCTTTCCACAGCCGCCATAGTTAAAAAAAATTTAAGATAATTGCTTAAAAATTTAATTTTCATTTGAAAGCGTAATGATCGGTTAGTATATTAAACTCAAATATGCTTTTGATTTTATTACTTAATTGATTTTTCAAGTAAACATTTAAAAAAATTAATTATGATGTCGAAATTTAGAATATTAATTATTAATTTAATTCATTTCAAATTATTTCCATGGCCGCCTTTATATGTTTTTTATTTCAGATTTTCTGGCTGATTATTCAACACCGATGTGTTGCGGTTTCTAAATTGAACGTAACATAACATTTTGATTTTTACTGTGATAAAAACATGCCGCAGCCTCCTCGGAAAAAAAATGTGTACAAACACGACAAGAAGAAAACAGAGAAAGACAACAAAGAAGAAGAGAAGCGGAATCCACCCCAGAAAGAGAATCAAGACAACAACAGAGCAGAGAAAGAGAGGAAAGAAGAAGAGAAGCTGAAACAATCCCAGAAAGAGAATCAAGACTACAGCAAGTTAGAACTGCAACAACTACTGCAAGAATGCGCATTTGGAGAACTTTAGAGAATGCAGCTTTTGATTATGACCCATCAGCGGATTATGCCTCCGATCCTTTGTGTCTCATAGGATCAATGTCTATAACATGCCAACACTGTGAAGCAAAGAAGTGGAAAGGTGAAGCCCCAGGTATCTGCTGCAGCGGAGGAAAGGTTCAACTGATGCCGTTAATGGATCCTCCCGAGCCCCTAAGTGCTTTTCTGATTGGTGATTCCATGGAGACTAAACATTTCCTGCAAAATATCAGACGTTACAACTCATGCTTCCAGATGACCTCTTTCGGCACCACCAAAGAAATTAGAGAGCCAGGATTCATGCCGACGTTCAAGGTTCAGGGCCAAATATATCATCGCATCGGGAGTCTACAGAGTCTACCGAATGAAGATCCTAAATTTCTGCAAGTATATTTTGTTGGCGACGGAACACAACAAGCGCAGCAGCGTTGCAGGAATGTGCCACAAACAAGACAAGGCATAGTACTTCAGTTGCAGGACATGCTGAATCGTGAAAACTCCTACGTCCATAGCTTCAAATCGGCCATGGAAAAGATCAGTCCTGAACTCAAGCTGGTTATCTTAGCAGATAAAACTCCACAAGGCGAACATGAGAGGCGATTCAATGCGCCGACGACAGCGGAAGTGGCTGTAATAATGGCCGGAGAACAACATGCAGCAAGAGACATAGTTTTAGAAGAAAGAAGTGGCACCACCAAACGAATTTCCGATACGCACCGATCGTATGATGCGCTGCAGTATCCATTAATTTTTTGGCAGGGGGAAGATGGATATCATTTTCAACTGCGACAAAGAAACCCAGCTACAGGAATGCTGCAAACCAAGAAGATTTCTGCTATGGAGTTCTATGCTTACAGAATGATGATGCGCTGTTCAAGTTTCAACATTTTACTGCGAAGTAGAGGTCTGTTTCAACAGTTTATCATTGACATGCATGCCAAGATCGAATCTGAAAGGTTGAGGTACATTCGACTTAACCAGAGGACACTGAGAGTGGAACAGTATGCGCATTTGAGGGATGCCGTCATCAACGATGGATAATCACAATTGACCACATAATAATTAATACAAACTAATCTTACCTTTCATATGCCAGGGTCCTTCACACGAACTCGTAATCTACAAGTGTGATTTAGGGTTATGTGTCGCAATAATTACTCTCATTTACGGTTAACTATTTCAACTTCATTTATTATTCTTTTTATCATTCTCTTTTTTATGAATCAATTAAAAACATGCTTCCTCCTTTTATATTATCTAACCTTTCAAATGAACAAAATTAAATACTGAGGTAGCGACCCCATCTGACTAAAACCACGAACACATTGAAATACAAAACCACAAGTATCTTTTATTTCTTAAAATTAAATTAAATTATTTATTAACCTAATTAAAGGAAACCCAGCAATTTGTTCACACTCAACATTCACACTTTTTCCCTTCCCCTTTTATTTAGCGCTTTTATTAGAAATTCATATAGTGATTGTTTATCATACAGTTACTGTGATGATGTCGTCCCGGCCGATTATGCGTTGCACTCCTCACGTCTTCTCTCACTTTTTTGTCCGAAATTAGCTCGCCCAATTTAATTTTGATGCCACTGAATTGTAACTGAGTTCTCACATTTTTATACCACTTTAAATTATAAGTTAGACCACATTTTTGCAAGTTTTAATAAATTTTTGGCTCGCGAGCCTTTTACGCTGAACCGGCTGGTGCCGCAGTTATAGGACGACAGACATTGTTCTCTGCGCACGAGGCGAGAAGGAATTTATACGAACGTGACATTTTCATTGGAAAACTGGCCGACCTGTGCGCGCGTATGCGTGAATGCGCACCCTTGTTGATAACCTGCATTCCAGTGCCTCACCGCAACAGTCCCATAGCTATAGTTCGTTCACAAAGTATACTTGGTTTAGGAAAAACTTTAGTTTACAGACTCCTTCATTATGTACCATTACAATACACCCCCCCCCAATGAGAGGTTTTCTGCCGAAACAGAAAAACTCTCATTGCTAAACCCTAAGAGGACCAGCGAGGATATGGCACCAACAATCCCCCTTAATTCCTTCATAAATCATGGGTACTCTACCCCCCTAGTTCGGCGACTATGGCTGTACCTGAATGACATTACTGGACTTCTCAGTTTGAGATCCCAACACCGTAAAATCAGACAGGCACTCACCACAGTACCATCTAACCTTGTAACATTTCAACAAAAAGTCAATAACTAGCCTTATACCAAACCAGATCCTCAACCGATATATCTCCCCTTATAAATATACTGGATTGCCTTTAGCAAAGTACTGGGTGCATACACATGTTCATTACTATCTTCAATACAAGATCTCTAAATATTCATCATTAATATAACATTCACATAAACATTTCATATTTACCTTTAAATAAAATTCACTGCCATTTCTCAACCTTTAATTTGTTGTTTGATATTACTGTTTCAAATCAAATTAAATTATTTAAATTTCGTTCAAGTAGTGAAATAAATCTAAGTCCATTATCAAAGATTCACATTTAAGTTAATTTATATCATCTCTTTCAATTAGTTATTTTAATCGCAATTTTCCAAATTCAAAGTCTTTAAATGAATTTACTTTTCCTTAGAAATCCTCATAATTAGATGCTAACAATCATAATAAACAAAATAAAATAAACAACTTATATCTATCATCAATTCCATTACCACTACGTTTGGTTGCAAAACATATCATATAAACACTATTACTCAGCTGATACCTCATCAACATACATCTCATCAACATACCTAATCTTTACTCTCAAAGAAAAATAAAAAAAATTTTTTTTTTGTTAATTTAAAATACATATTTTGACAATTAATAAAAGAAACAAAATTACCGAATTAAATTAATTAATAAAAGAACATATGAATTGATTACATTAAACATTATACAGTCCACACCAGTCATCAGCTGATGTCTTAATAACAGGTGAGTAACCTTTCTATAGGCACACTAAATACAAATAAACATAATACAATATCAACATTCATAAAGAACACAAAACTCATTTCATTAAAATAAACATTTCATTTGCATATGAATACAATTTACAAACATTTCCACTTTAATTTTAATTGAACCTTTAATTATTTATCATTTGTTGTACCATTAAATTATTTACAAAATTCAAATTTATTATTAACATTCATTTTACATCCCATTTCAAATTCAAATTTGACCAAAAAATTTACACAAGTTACAGCTTTATTTTAGCTTTAAATTCTATTAACTCTTTAACTTGTTATATTTATTATTACATTTCAATTACGAATTTCTATTAAGTATTTTCATCATCAATTGGTTCGGGTGATTCTCAGTCATTCACAATGATTTGATTTATTGAATGGGTATTTAGATATAACCTTGCCCCCTTTCTTCCTTCCAACAACCACTAACCACTAACGGATTGGCATAGGGTGACAATATACAATATATACAATATTATCTCTCAATAATATTTACCTCCACTACATTCTCTAACTCCACTCAAATCATTCTCCTCTTATTACAAAATACCTGATACCCTCTTTGTACCTAGGATGTGTGTTCCCGCACTACCAGCTCATTCCCTTATCGGTTCCTGGCCCTTCCAGGTAACCCATAACCCTCTTTAAATCGTTCACCTCCCGCCATAACACCTGCCGTTTATGACTTCTTACACCTCCACCCTCACTACAAAATTTCACCACCACCTATTTACTCTCCATTTACATCACTCTCACTTTCTCTACATACATGCACTCCCGCTACTGTGTCCCTACTACTGACCCGTTTCTGTATTATTTATATTCCAAAAATTCTTATTTTGTCTAACACCCATTTAAAATTAACTCTGACTGACTCAATGCCTTATTGAAATAATTATCACCCAAACTCCATCTTTTACAACATTTTACATTAATATGATCATCGAAAATTACACTAGAAAATTAATAATTACCTCCAATTAATTTAATCACCTAACCTAAAACCTTTTAAACTCATTTAAAATTTATTAGTCAAACATTTTACTTTACTTTAAAATCATTATCAAATTCATACTTACATATGGTTAATCACGCCATCAAATGAACACACCATCACTGGTCATAGACTCAAACTATAAACAAATCTCACCACAACTATAACGTACAAAACCATATGTACCTTCTGAAACATTATAACAACCATATGACTCAACAACTACACACTATCTACTTTTACTCATTTACTATTTCTTATAACGTTCAAATCTTACGAAAATCTAAAAAATTTAAAATGCATATTAGTTCTTGGTATCCAAGTCACGTAGGAACAGTAAATTATTATAAATAAATCACCTTATATCCGTCGTGTGACTTCGTTACGTCGATTAAAATGACGCGTTTCGGAACATCTCTTCCATCATCAGATAAAATCGCTCTATTGAGGTCGTTAAACGTTAAAAACACATGTTACACATAATTGTCCACTATGTAATTCACTTGCTTCCTAAATGGTGCGCACCATTTATCTGATGATGGAACAGATGTTCCGAAACGCGTCATTTTAATCGACGTAACGAAGTCACACGACGGATATAAGGTGATTTATTTATAATAATTTATGAAAATCATTTAAATTCATTATCGAAATTCATTTATACAACGTTAATAAATTAATTAATTTATCTCAAATTATTTTAATTTCATCAGTTTCTAAAACACAAAGTTACTTTCTTCACCTTATTCCAAAATAATTACAATTCATTTGCATTATAAACTCTCGTTATTTATTTAGTCTGATAATATTATTATTATTAAATCCATTCCTACTGCATACATACATTGTTTACATCAACTACAGAATACACATAACCTATTACACCAACACAATTAACCTCACTATAAATTTATCTACAATTTTTCGTCATATTATTTTATTGTTTACCACACCTCATTACATAATCTAGCCAAGTCATTACCATGAACTAAAATAATAAAATGTTCATTCACTATTTGTCTAACCACCATCATCGTAACTTAGTCTTACTTTCACATAACAATTATCATCTTTATTTACACTCATTACATTATTATTATTTATATAATAATTCTTTAATATTTCAAATTGTTCCATAAAACCCACATAATAATCTACTGGACTACCCCACATTACTATCAAATCATATACCCTGTCTACATCATTAGTTTTGGTCTCGTCACCGTCTGTATTATTATCTATCACCCTTAAGCATTTTAACCTCTCAATTTCAGAATCATCTACTATTAATACTCCACGTCTAAGCACAGGTAAGCTTCCCATATAATTATCAACGTTATCATCATTTATTTCTGCACTATCTTCACAACAAGGTAAGTCTTTCATATCATCTATTTTTTCAAATTTTAACCTCTCTTTTAACTCCTATAGCTTCTACTTAACGTAAACATCTCTCTCTCTCTCTCTCTCTCTCTCTCTCTCTCTCTCTCAAAATACTTCTCATCATAACACCATTTCATTTTGTCTCTATCACTCCATGCAAAGGGTAACACAACGTTACATGACACATCTTGGCTCTTCCAAGGAACTCATGATACACAAAAGGGGACCTACTTAGAGACACCTCGTCTCTATAACCACGGGAGGAAACTCTGTCCTCATAAAACATTTGTGAAAATTCTGTTTCACAATATACTCGGGGAAAATCTGCCCTTTGCCCACCTAACCTTTCTTCACACACTCTCCCATCACTACTTTCTACTTTCTCTAAAACTTCATCGCCATTATTCGCTTTACTTTCTAACACCACATTTTTAATTATATCACTGCTATCTCTTTTTACTTCAATATTAGACTCATTACTGTAATTACCACTTACCTTGTTATTAATTATTTCTTCACTATTTTTGTTCTTGTTACACTCACCTGTATTTATTCTCCACACTCAATTTTCTCAATATTTCGTTCTAATTTGTTAAAGTTACTTTCAAATTTATTCTTTACAGTATTGATATCAATATTAAGTTCGTCAAAATTAACATTTATTTCCTCAAAATTTCTACACTGTTCATCAAATTTACTGTTTACTTTGTCAAAATTACTACTTATTTTATCAAACTTATTGTTTAGTTCATCGAACTTGTTATTCTGTACTTTGAAACTACTCTTTACTTCTTTATTGTGTTGAAAGCCCCCTTTTATTTATTTTTTTTTATTAAGTGTTTTTGAATTTTTCCCCCTTTTTTTTGTAAAGGGGAGAGGCATAGTATTTAAAACTAGGTAATGAACCTAGAGGAAGCCTAAAGTGTGCAAAGACCCAAGCCACAATTTCAGACATGTCCACTCCTTGGATGACAGGACTTGCAAATAAGAAACTCTATTAACAGTAACAAATTTATATTTATATGATGTCCAGTCTGTACATAATATAATAAGCATGAGTAAAGTACAATTATATAAATGCCACTGAGTAATATTAAAATACAAATATTGATAAAGCCCTAAGCATCATGTGAATGTATGGAAGAATTTTCAATCGCCAAAATGTATTGTTCTGCATATGACAGTCATCACTATTATAAGTTATGTAAGTTATGTATATACATATGTTAATTACCTCACTATGTTGTGTGAGAGCATCTATATATATATATTATAACGTAACTGAAGTTGCAAATTTTACAATTGGACAGCCCCGCGATCTTGGAGCGCCACTTATAATGCTTATAAATTGTGGTGTGTGAACTGACCTACCTGCTGTGTGTTCTTGCGTCTTCTTCTTCCGACTAGGGCCGTAGGAATTTGTGTTTTGAATTCGCAAGTAAGTTAATTCAAAAGTACAAGCACAAAGAGTATAGTTATAATTATTTCGAATAGTTTTGTGATGTTGGTAGATTTTGGAGTACAGCAATAACAAAACAGTGTTGGGTATAAAATTGGGGTTTATTATTCTAATAGCACATAAAATGAAAAACTTACATCTAACGTAATTCTTACGTACTAAAGAGTAATTAGTAATTTGATCAATGTTTTCTGAATGAATATTAGCTTTCAGAGGGAAAGATTATAAATACGAATTTATACGAACTTGTTTCTTATTGCTTTCAAAAGTTAATTTTTTAAATAATTTAATTAATGAGTTTTCAAGACTTTAATACTGATTTTACTGCTTCAAGATGCTTCTAAAATACTCTTAAATAAATTAGCCGTGAATCTTGTTCAACGTGCTTTTTATTTACTTGTGATTTGTTTCACGTATACTGCAGTATAAGTTTCTAAGTGATTCAATATTAAGATTTGTATAGCGCTTTTTATCTACGTCTATTTCTTATCTATTGCTTCTTACTTAACTTATACTTGTTCTACAGATTATCACAATATTGAGGTTCTTATTAATTTAGAGTCTCTGTTTTTATAGGCATCTGAATGAAGTTAACTTTACAATTGATTTTAACAGAAAAAGAAAAATGATCATTTTATATAAAAATGTATAAATGATTTTTGACTTTCCTGGTACTGAAGTTCTCGAAGATGTCCTCTGGGGTCCCTCGATGTCCTAGTCCAATCAGCTAGTGGCGATGATTTTCGCTGCGTCCTGGATTCTAACGAAGAGTTCAGGGATCAGCAACTCAGCTCCTTCAGCAACTGTTGATGGATTTAACGTCCGTGGTTTAGCTGCCGAAACTGCTTCAGGCCCTCGGTCCGGATACTCTCCACTCGTGTGTGTGTGTGTACCTCGTCTCGGGTGTCGCTCTGCGTCGTCAGTTCTTCAGCTCGTACCACGTTTTAGACGGCCTCGTTCTGTTGTAGTCTGGGCGTGACTTCTCGTAGTATATGCTCAATCTCTTATATGCATACGCCAACAGTTTGGTGTACTGCGCTGTACGCTTATTTCTTGATAAATAAGAGTATCGTACGTAGACGCCGTCACAGTCCAGTCGTTATAGAAGAGTGTCTGTGTTGTTCAGAAGTTGAATCTTTACAGAAGTGTGTGTGTGTTCACTGTTTGAGTCTTGGCAGAAGAGTATGTGTTTACTGGTTGAATGTTAACAGAAGAGTGAAGAGCGTTCAGCTCGAAACCAACGGTTGTTCAAAATTTTTAGAATGATCTGATTGGCTGAAACACTCTCTCTTCTACTTAAAATTTAGTCACCTTATCCCGTGAGAACGAAAAATAATTCCCACAGTCCGAGAATTGTTATTATTTTTAATATTCTGGAATACAGCGGAACCAATTGTCGGTCGGACGTCCGGTTGCAATTTGTATTGCGATTATCTTGGCTGCAAGCCAAGTTATACTTATTCTAACATATACATTTGATTCGTAATTTTTATAATTATAACATATCCAAATCTGAACTCCCTAGCTCTCTTACTATGGAAGTTATTTAAATAAAACGAATTATCTCATTAACTCTTTAATTATATTTATTGAAATTTGCGCACTGTATTCTTAATAATTCGGCAAACATTTTAGCTATTTTGGTTTTTGCCTATATTTATTCGTTTCCGAAATATTAATGTTTTAAAGTTAGGGCGTGTCCCTAATTTATAACGGTGCGTGTGTGATTACATAACGCCACCGGAGCATAGCCGCTGGGCGTTTTACAATTGTTTCAAATGCTTGCTACAGCGCGAGATATGGTTCTATCAATTTAAATTTATTTTATATTTGATTTTTAAAACTTTCTACATATAACCCCAAATCTATGGGATTTGGTACGTTATAATATATATATAATCATTATGCATGTACAATTATTGTACAACACCATAGATTTAGGCATGAATGCTTAATGCAGTGGCTAGTAAAAAAAATAAATGCAACTCAAGGATTGATATTTGATATTGACATGTAATATTCGATAGTTGATAATTGATATATAGTATTTGATATATATTATTTGATATATGATATTCAATATATGATCGTTAATATAATATAATACTTGATATTTGATGTCTGATACATGCTATTTGATCTATGATATTCAATATATAGTATTTGATGGCAAGGTAGCCTAGAATTGCTAGTTCTGTCGACAGTCATGATAGCACATGTGGTATACATCATTAACATTATATTATATTCCCCCCTTTTTTTTGAGAATTACACATAAACACGTACTACACGCACATATAACACACACCCCAATTCCTGCATCAACCTTCTCGCTACAACCCATCACATAATAGAAACTTTACAACTATACCCAACTTACAACTCAGATACTTGTGTCACCATTAAGATGAAAATTCGTATAACTAAAGCAACTGATTTGCCCCCACATTACAAGATAACTTAAACTTGTAATTAAATACAGGATTCATGCACGGTCTGGATTAACAACTCTGGGAAATAGCCATAATTACTGTTAAGGTCTCAATAATAGCACGAAATTCAAACACCCCAGTCCTGCATTATGCCCACATGGCAGTACATGATTAAGCAGGCCACAACCAACACTCTGATACATTGAACATGAGAAACAAGGAAACTCAGAGCTGTTCATCTAAGTACATGTATATGTGTAATCCCTTACATAGTATAAGAGTGTCTTAAATATACATAAGTTGTTTATCTGTGTACAGTGTCCGAGCATGCAGGCACGAAACCTAACATGTGTTTGCAGATTTTAAACAATTTCTGAGTGGATTTTATAAGTCTGTTTTTGAGAGTGTCTGCAGATGCACCGTGTTGTGGTAGATGATGGTGTTAAATTAAATTGAGATGGATCACACCTGAATTGTCCAATGTAGTAGGTGGCCATGTGTCTAGGTTGAGCAATAGTTGAAACGGATGATTTCTGGGGGCAGAATTTCTCTAAGAGTTTGCATCTGTGTCCTGACTGACGCCGTCTCAAGGCTTATGTAGTTTCTCTGCACAAGGGGTTGGGAGGTCTTAGGCCAACCCTCGACACCCATCACGCCATTGGCCAAGCACCTAGGACAGGCAACTTGCTGTATAGGGTGTCATAGACATAACACAAGCACAGCTCGCACTCATGCCACAATTATAATGCTATAGAGAAATCACACTTTAATATTCAGCACGGGACAATAACCTTTTCACAAACACTTACTATCTTATTAGTAATCCGCTCTAACCACAAGATGTGCATTATTTACTTTTATAAATCTTTTATAACCCCTTTTATGACTATGAAATTACTTTCTACCTAGGCCGTTCTCATTTACAATTTCTGAACGAGTAGCTGAGTGTAAGATAAGTTTAAATTGATTTAACCATATTAATAAGTTACATTTAATTTAATTAGACACTGTTGCATGCCTGGAAATTCACACACACACACACACACACACACACACACACACACACACACACACACACACACACACACACACACACACACACACACACACACACACACACACGGATACCTTTTAGTAAGAACACCTAACAAAAATGTTTTGAGGTTTAAAAATAATTGAGCTATAATTAAGGCTATGCCTACCTAGCTTTAAATTATTTTCCCATAGTAAAGGCTTCAACCAGGCAGAATGATTCAGGCGCCGTCAGTCGTAACCAGTGAAGATTTCTCTGAGAAGGTCCGAAGAGAAATGAGGCAGAATACATGGCCAATTGCACCCACGAGAATTCGCTATTTTTACAGGTTACGGCAACAACAGCTGGCCCTGGCCGACATAATTTTCGTCGTCGCAACTAACAAACGTAGCCCGCTACACACAGCGACGATGCACCATACATAGCAGTGCACGACGGGGAAAACGCGCGAGTTTTAAAATGAAATGGTATACGCGCATACCACCGAACTTAGCATATTAACAACGGAGTGCCGAACGAAGTACGGCACAGTGTTCTTTCAATTCATTAACATCACTGCTTAATTTATCAAATTTTGTACCACTACTATCAAAACTTCTACTCATAAAATTCATGATATCGTCCATTGACCATTATTTTTCTTTTGTTTTTGTTACCACGGGAGTCGATTTTGCTCCCGCCTCACTAATTATTACAGATTGTGTTAAATTATTATCATCTATTAGGCTTGGAGTGGTCTCCATTCCTGAATCATTTATCTCATCTGATTCATTTAGCACGCTTTCTTTGACCGTATTAAGGTCTAAATTCATTTCTACCTCCCCCGTGACAGTTACGTCAATCATACTGACTTTATTTGAATTATCTTCCATTTCTATTTTATTTATTAGATTAAATCTAAAAAATTTTAACCTTACATATACTCGGTATCAATTACTACTATAAGTCTTACTTAAATATAGTAACAGCCTCACATAACCTGCACGTAATTTCTACATACTCCCAAATCACGTTTATATCTACCTGTAGGTGTGGTTTATATAAAATTGATTTTATAAAACAGTCCCTGTTCGGGCGCCAATTGTGATTTTAACCTACACTCTACCTACTACATAATACTAAATACAAACTAATCTTACCTTTCATATGCCAGGGTCCTTCACACGAACTCGTAATCTACAAGAGTGATTTATGGTTATGTGTCGCAATAACTACTCTCATTTACGGTTAACTATTTCAACTTCAATGACAAGGCGATAAGGGCTGAACGTAGTAATAAGTTTAAATTGATCTAACCAAATTAGTAAGTTATATTTAATTTAATTAGACACTTTTGCATGCCTGGAAATTCACATACACACGGATACCTTTAAGTAAGAACACCTAACAAAAATGTTTTGTGGTTTAAAAATAATTGAGCTATAATTAAGGCTATGCCTACCTGGAGCTAGCTTTAAATTATTTTCCCATAGTAAAGGCTTCAACCAGGCAGAATGATTCAGGCACCGTCAGTCGTAACCAGTGAAGATTTCTCTGAGAAGGTCCGAAGAGAAATGAGGCAGAATACATGGCCAATTGCACCCACGAGACTTCGCTATTTTTACAGGTTACGGCAACAACAGCTGGCCCTGGCCGACATAATTTTTGTCGCCGCAACTAACAAACGTAGCCCGCTACACACAGCGACGATGCACCATACATAGTGCAGTGCACGACGGGGAGCACGCGCGAGTTTTTAAAATGAAATGGTATACGCGCATACCACCGAACTTAGCATGTTAACAACGGAGTGCCGAACGAAGTACAGCACACCCTCACCCCAAAAGGGCAACATGGTTGCCCCCAAAAAAAACTAAACATAGTATCTACCATGATTGCTGTGGGACTCCTGGGAAACCTCAGACATCTATGCGCTCTTGGTGGGTTCAGTGTCTCAGGGAAACGGAAGAAGCAGAAGGAAGGAGTGTAAGTTATACCTGTGTGTGTGCCTGAATGAGTAAGCCTAATTGTGCGTCCTGCATGCTCGCCGGGCCCTGGTCCGCATGAAGAGATAAGGAACAGAAAAGAAAAAGAGAAAGACAAGAATTACAGGATCCTGCTCTGAGTACTGACCACCAAAGGCCCCCTAAACTCAACAACGGAGACCCAGGAACCAAACAACATCCACAACGGAAAAACCCCTTTGCCTGCCACTCACACCTATGCCCTATGGCAAAACTTTAGTTTCGAGATGTGAGTGGTCATCCTTTCAACATCCCCACCGGGATCACCCAATTTTACCGTAACTGGCGATACACCGTAGAATCCGGTATGGTCCCGACCAACGATAACACAGTTTAGCGGCCCTTCTGTCTATGGCTGAGCTTATCGGGTGGCTCTGGCAGTAGACCAGATCTCCAACGTTAAACGGGTTCGGAATTCGCCCCTGATTATAGCGACTACGGACGCGCTTGTGTGTACGAAGCAAATTCTTCCGGGCCTCCTTCCATCTATCCACCGTCTCAATGTCCGGATCACTAGGTAGAAGATCCTCAATGTTCCACAAGTTGGCCAAGGGAAGTGTCGGCGAGAAACCAAACATAACCTTAAAGGGTACGGCCTTATGACTTTCATGTAAAGCCGTATTAAATGCCAATTGTAACCACTTTAGATTTTGATCCCAACAATTCTGTTGTTCAGCATGATAGGTGATAAGGGCTGAACGGAGATTCCGGTTGAATCTCACCGCGTGGGATGGCTGAGGGTAGTAGGGGGAAGTGATCACATGTTTGATGCCGTTAGCGAAACAGATTCGCCGGAAATCACCTGAGATAAACTGTGGACCATTGTCCGAGACAATGGTGGCTGGAAGACCGAAATACTGAAAAACATGGGTCTGTAGCGCAAGGATGGTCGATCGAGCGTTTGCCTGTCGTAAGTGCAGTAGCCAGACAAACTTAGAAAAAGCATCCACACAAACAAGCAGGTAGGCATTACCTGACTTGCTACGATGGAAGGGTCACACGTAGTCGATGAATAACTTCTCCATCGGTTCGCTCGCCACGTCTGATGACAATAAACCCAATTTGGTGTTTTGTGCAGGCTTAATCAAGCCACAGAGATGACATGCTTTCACACGAGTAGTTATGTCCCTATCCATGCCCTTCCAGATAAAATGTCTCCTAATACTGGAAATGGTCTTCGAAATTCCCTTATGTCCACCTACTGGGGAATCATGATAGTAACGGAAGACCATGGGCACGAGCTTGCTAGGCAGCACAATCTTCGGGGCACGTCCTTTTCTTTCTCTGCAGCACAGGATGCCCTTGGACAAGAAATATGGGGCCTGTACGTTACCCTCTTTTAGATTTTGGATGATCGGACCCAACTCTTCATCATTTAAGTGATGGGGTAACACATCAGTGAAAGCCAAAGGAAAGTCCAATAGAACAGAACAGGGTTGCTCAGAGTGGGCTTCACTGGGTTGGGAGAACATGCGTGACAAAGCATCTGCAACCACATTTTGAGTGCCCCTAATGTGTTGCACTTTGAATTTGAAGGATGAGATTTTGACCACCCATCTTCCTATTTTACCCAGTTGCCGGGGATGAGCAAGAAGCCAAGAGAGAGCCTGATTGTCGGTCTCAAGCAGGAACTCAGCATGTTCCAAGAAACGCCTGAACTTATCTAGAGCGTACACGACAGCTAGACACTCTAGTTCATACACTGATGACTTCCTTTCTTGTTGGGTCAATGTGCTGGATATAAACGCCACTGGCTGCCTAGCACCATCAACAACCTGGGACAGAACCGCCCCGAGCGCCACAGAACTCGCGTCCGTTTGTAAGATGAATGGTTTCGAAAAGTCAGGCATCCGCAAAACAGGCGGGGAGATGATTGCCTCCTTGAGGGTATCAAAGGCCTTCTGTTGCCTCTCACCCCATACGAATTTGGTTCCCTTTTTTCTTAGTTCATTTAAGGGAGCGGCGATCTCCGCGGCATTAGGGATGAACCTGCGATAGAAATTAATCATGCCAACAAACCTGGCAATACCCTTCGCATCCCTAGAAGGAGGAAAATCTCGGATGCCTTGCGTCCTCTCCGGGTCAACCGTAACACCCCTGTGTGAAACAAGATGCCCCAAAAACGAAATACTTTGTTGAGCAAATTTGACCTTTTCCGGATTGACAGTGAGACCAGCACTCCTCAACCGACACATTACCTCTTTCAAATGACACAAATGTTTTTCATAAGTTTTACTATAAACTAATAAGTCATCCAGGTAATTGAAAATAAATTTGAACTTGACATCATGAAAGACTGTGTCAAGAAGCCGCGTGAGGGTTTGGGCCCCCACTGCCAGGCCCATTGGTACCCTAGTGTACTGGTAAAGACTCCACGGCACGCAGAACGCCGTGTAGGGTCGGCTTTCTTTAGACAGAGGTATCTGATGATAGGCCGCATTGAGGTCAATGACGGTGAAGTATCTGGCCTCACTGAACCAATCGAAAGCAGAATGCAAGTCTAGAAGGGGAACGGAATCCACTTCTATATTCGCATTTAATCTTCGGTAATCAATTACCATACGATGTTTACCCCCAGGCTTGGGCACCAGAAACGCTGGACTAGCATAACTAGAATTAGGAGGCTCAATTACCCCTTGCTCAAGCAATACTTGAACCTTCTCTCTTAGAACAGCCATTTTTGGAGGAGCGAAATTGTATGGCTGTGAACGTACTATGGTGGAATCAGTTAGGCGGATTTTATACTCCAAAAGGTGTGTGAGCCCCAGGGTAGAAGTTAACACTGTAGAGAATTGCTCACACAGCTGATTTAAGGCATACTTCTGGGAAGGAGTGAGATGGTCTTTTGCTGAATCGGGACACTCTACCTCTTGGATACCTCCCTTAGCTCCCTGGTACCCAAGGAAAGGAATGACAATTCCCCGATTGAACTTGAAATAGCATTGGTGCCCTTGAATGTCTAATACGAGACCACTCTTGGAGATTAATCGGCACCCACGATACAGTCGACTCCCAGAGCCGGAGAAACCAAAAAGCGCCACACCCATGAAAAACCTTCGATATTAAATTTAAAGGAAACCACCCGGGAGATGGGCAGAATTTCCCGCGATGCAGTCCAGCATACCACCGAAGACTGATCCGACCCTTTTATAAAGCCCTGTTTTTCAAGGTCCGCACACACTCTCGATGAAATTATGGATCGGGCTGATCCAGAGTCAACTAAAGCTCTGAGTTGACCCCTTTTCAACTCGAGCAACAGGAAGGGGCATACTGAAGTGTAGTTGGAGACAGTTTGCAAGACCTTGATGCCAGCAGATCCGGGACCTACTACCTGCCTGGAGTTAAGTGAATCTGCAACAGAATGACCTAACGGGGAAGACAACCTCCGACTTATCTTCCCCAGGTATTTACGTTTTTTCGGTTGTGTCCACTCCGGGAATGCACTGGACGCTGTCTATTACCGGGACAATATCGTGCAATGTGGCCGGGTCTGTGACATCTGAAGCAGACAGATTCACGAGCATCACTACTTTGAATGGCAGCAGACCGAGAACCCTGAGACTCGGACCGCCCGACACGTCGCTCGACAACTTGGCGATCAAAGCTACGCCTAGCCTCGTGACCTCTAGTGTGATCGTTACATTGAATGGTCTTGGACAGGACACATAGCCTATCCAGATCGATAAAGATCCGGGAACGTTCAGCAAACACTAAACGTGACCTCTCTTGGGGGGTCACCCCTTCCAGAATGGTTTGGATTATTTCGCCCTCGGGCAACCCCAGTCTCAGGATCCAGGCAGCGTCCTTAATACTAGAAACAAAATTGGCGAGGGCCTCCACATTTGCCTGTACCCGGTAAAAATGCTTTTGTCTCAGCTGCTCGCGCAGCCTCCGTGGTACGAAAGCTTCCAGCACTTCCCTATGAAAATGGTCGATACTACCACTACCCCAAAGGGTGCTGGTCACCCGCTCAGCCATACGGGTAAATGAGCTCGAGCAAGGTCCGCCCCGACATCCCCGCAAAATCCGCTAATTGAAAAAATATGTGAAAGAATTTTAAAAGTTTTTCTATGTCCAACCCATCCACTACTGGGAGGCGCTGGATGACCTCGGACAGCGGGTTTGGGAGCTTGTGATAGCTTGCGGCAGCCACCCCCGAGAAGGCGGGAACTGGCGCTGTAAGTTCTAATTTGTGAGCAGACTCAAGAGAAGAGGGACCAGGATTCGCGTCCACGGGATGGTACTGGCCGAGAGAAGACTCTCGCAATGCAATGGTCACTTGTTCTGTAAGTGAATACATGGTTCTCTCTAACTCTGTGATTCTAAATTCTGCAATCGGCATAATACATGTTGTAATCGTTGGCGCACCCTTTGTCTAGCCGTGGAGCTTGGTGTAGCCGACTGCAGGCCGTCGGCCAAATCTTTGAGTTCAATGAATTTTTCCTGACACAGATCCACTTCAGCAGTGACATCCGTGAGTATTACTTTACCACCCGGGGCTTCTCCGGAGGCAAGAGCCTCCCGCAGTTGCTTCCTCAATGAGGCGACCGTATCTTGCGGTTTCCGACCCGGAACCGGACCTCCCACTCGAGCTCATCTTTTACAAACAAATCCACGTTTACTGAGCTGGTCATCGCCGCACAATATTCACACAAACAATATAGTGACAATAACAAAATAGCAAGGAAACGGGAAGAACTTGATCATTCAAGTGGCTCCAGAGTGCTTTAGCGATGCGACGCGATGGGTGTATAATGAAGGCAGAGAGAGAGAGAGAGAGAGAGAGAGAGAGAGAGCTACTCGAAATGCCCAGAAGAGAACACAACAACACAAGACTACACATCTAACTTACAATACACAAATCCACAAGAAGTACACATAACATCTAAATAAATAACAAACAATGCTGTTCAGCTAATTCAACTAATTAGATTCATGTCGAAAATCGGTGTGTCACAACATGACCCAACTTCAAATATTCCATCAAGGATTTAATGACACATCACAACATCACGACTTCTGGCCGGACCATAACCGCATTCATAAATTAAAATGACCCAAAATACCATAAGGTGAATCGCACCATTACATGAGCGTCTCGCTTCATAATTTACCCCAAATAGAATGTTCTCAATAACCAAAAGAAACCAACAAGTCACTACATAACTGGGCTTGCCATAAAGACAAGTTCTCACTACAACAAAACAAGTCCTAACCAAAAACAGACAAGTACTGACGGCACCCGATCATGTTCAAAATTTTCTAAGATCCGAATGTATTTCGGAATAATTTCAATTAAATCAATTTCCTACTCAATATACCATTAACCTCGCAATTATAACCTCTTACAGCACATACCTTACACTCACTATCACAAAATAATCATGCTTAAATACTAACACATATTAAATTTAATCCATCTCTATTCATTTCATACAAAATAGCATGCCATCAAACTTCTATTAATTAATCAAACTGCTCAAAATTTAAATTAACTTCTTTAAATACCTCTGACTCAGTTCAACAAAAAATTTTTTTTTTTTAGACACAATAATTTGCAAGTCTTAACGCCAGCCGACATGCCTGTAGCCACACTAAGTTTTCATTTAACATCAATAAATGCAAGTCCCCACAGATTCTACAACTTCCAAAATTCAATGAATTAAGTTCTGAAATGCCATTTACTACATATTATGAATGCATATGATTATATAAACCCATTGAATCATAACCACGCTCTGCTACCATTTGAAACCCCCCTTTTATTTTATTTTTTTTTTATTAAGTGTTATATGAATTTTTTTCCTTTTTTTTTAAAGGGGAGAGACATAGTATTTAAAACTAGGTAATGAACCTAGAGGAAGCCTAAAGTGTGTAAAGAACCAAGCCACAATTTCAGACATGTCCACTCTTTGGATGACAGGACTTGCAAATAAGAAACTATTAACAGTAACAAATTTATATTTATTTGATGTCCAGTCTGTACATAATATAATAAGCATGAGTAAAGTACAATTATATAAATGCCACTGAGTAATATTAAAATACAAATATATATGTATATCCTTGATCAAGCCCTAAGCATCATGTGAATGTATGGAAGAATTTTCAATCACCAAAATATATTGTTCTGCATATGACAGTCATCACTATTATAAGTTATGTAAGTTATGTATATACATATGTTAATTACCTCACTATGTTGTGTGAGAGCATCTATATATATATATATATAGTACTGTAAATTAATTGCAGGTATTGTAATACCGTGGCTGGCTCCACATTGGATCAGCCATTTATGTACTGTTGTAATTATTTATACGTATGGTAATTATTTAATAGTACATGTAAAGAAACTCTTTCTCTCAGGGTTAATGATTATTAAGTTATTTGCTCGTATTTACGATTGTATCTATTATTTTCTTTTCTTTAAACCAACCCAAATTCAGTTAATAGGTAGTGTTTTGATAATTAACCATGTAAAAAATAAATAACATACTAATGTAACTTAACTGTCTCTGAATTCTTCCAGCTGCCACGGGTTCACTTCTGGTTGTTGTTTACCTTTCTTCAACAGCAATATTAAGCTTGGCAATCTGTTTCTTCACACCAATCTCTTATTGCTCTCACCACTGAATGCCGCTCTCCAGGACTACTGCAACACAGATATCTTCTTGGAACAGTTAATTATCCTTTATGGCCATTCAAACCCTTCTCCAATTCAAGATGTTCCTCTTCTGTCGTTGTTCTATCAAGGATATTATTATATGTCTCGTATTATTATTAATTTATTAAATATTATAATCAAACTCTGGTATCACTATACAAAATCCTTTATTTTATTTTATTTTTCACGTTACATTAACTTTATGATGTACAACTGTTATTTAATATAATTTAAGATTCTTCATGTAGTTAATTTTAGACTAATAACATTTCTTCTATCAGATATAATTGAAGACTAACGATGTTACTTGTATTAAATATAATTGAAGACTAATGATGTTACTTGTATTAAATATAATTGAAGACTAATGATGTTACTTGTATTAAATATAATTGAAGACTAATGATGTTACTTGTATTAAATATAATTGAAGACTAATACATTTCCTTCATCACTATATAAAACAAATTCTTAACAACTTAACAATTTGCCACTATGATAATTCCCTAATTTATTTACATCTGTTTATCATATAACTATTAAAACATATATCATTTTTCTATTTCTTAATAAACATCTTTATTTTACCTCTAATATTCGTAATTCTATTGGTTATTTATTAAATTATAATTTTATTACTCTTTACTCTTCTTATAACATTCATTTCAATTTCATATATTATTTTCTGAACATATAACTAAATATGGTTTTACATCATATAGGAATCGACCTCTATTTTGATTGAGTAAGTCGATATTCCCAATGTTTTCTGTTTACATTCTAAAACATATGTTCCCTTTAATATTAATTTTGTATCTTTTTTCTTTTAAAATTGATTATTTGCCTCTTATGTACTGTGTGCATTTTAACAGCAGTACATAATACCTTCCCTTATTTCATAATCTCAGATACAACTTGATATGAGATTTTGAAATAATTAATTTCTTATCACAAACATGGTCGAACATTAATATTGAAAACATCTGATTAATTCGCCAATTGTATATCACAAAATTCATTTCATAAATTGGTTTTTTCTTTTATTAACATAACAAGTATGGTTCATCACTATCACGAATCACCGTATCTTACACACTCATTTATGGCTTAAAATAACATTAATTAAACCAACTGGCTTTACATAAAAAATAATAAGTATAAAATAACAATTGTGCCTAGTTTCATGGCTGAAAAACTCAAAAACATGAATAAACATTCTCTTTCTTTCGGACCTCACCTTCCCAATCCGGGGCATACATTTCCTGTGTTTTTATTTCAGAATTCTCTTTTTTTTAAAATTATTTTTATTATAATATGGGTATCAGCTTTAATGATGTGATATGCTTTGTAAACCTAATAGCTGTCCATGATAATCAGTATATACTTCCTACATCTCCTATCACTAGTTGATAATGACCACAAATATCAATAAAACTTGCTCTAACGCTCTCAATGCTTGATGATTTATCCACCTTCCCTCATATCTGACATTGGCTACCTTGACTTTTTTTTAAAAATATCATATATTAACTTAGCACCTAAAACTTGATGTCGATTCTTCATACACTTTGGGTTATTCTGTCATTTATTTGGTTACTTTTAATTATATTCCTGTTTTCATGTTGGAACACTTAATTTCTTCTTACTTTTCACACCCCAAGTCATATTGTCATATTTATTTTTTTATTTCTTTACCTCGTTGTTTGTATCATCCCTAAAATACCATAATTCCCTAACATTAAATACTACACAAGGGTTCGGATTCGGAGGGGCACTCTTGGCTTCCATTACTCTGCCGTTTTCCCTAAATATATCATCTGAGATCAGAGGAACTTCATCTCTGTCCAGGAAAAAATAAAAGTTGCACTATCACAACACAATACATATAATTATTGACTATAAGGTAGCTCCTTCGCTACAAAATTATATTCAAGGGATTGTTACATGATTTCTTTGAGGTCTCTTCACATTTTTATTCCATTACTGTTTCACTTCTGGTGTTTCACTTCAATTAATATTCTATCATTCACAGGTAACTGGTTAACATTATTCGACATACATGTTGGATTATTTCCATCTTGGTACTGTCAATCAATGATATTTTAGATTATATCTTCATCTTCATTTTTATTTATTTATTCACCTTTAATTATGCAGTTAAGTACTGAATTTCATCATTATCGTAAGTTGTATTTGTCTATTCTTTCTTCATCTAACTCATTTCTACCCTTCTTAAATAGTAACTAGTCTTAATTGTTCTTGTCATTGTTATTATACTGATTAAAATGGTTATTCAAATAATTATTATGGTTATTAACTGTCTTTCTCTTCTTAATTGATTCAAAATAATTTCTCTTAACTATCCGGTAAGATGTTCTTACTTATTTTTGAATTTGGTGGGTTTTTTCTTCTTAATAGATTCATAAAATAAATTTTTTTTTTATTTGTAATAACTTTTATATTATGTCGCTTGTATTAATAATTAATCTAATCTTTGTTCAATTAGTTTGCTTTGGTCAATACCCAGAAAATCAGTCCCTTCTTTCCATGTTTTTCATATTTAGTTCATCCGTTGTCAAATACGTAAGTTGTCCTTGTTGCACGGATTATTATTACAGTGTCCATAATGATTTCTGTTTTTATTAAATACCTCTCTGTCACCCTGTACTCCCATTCTTTTGATACTACATGTTCATCTGTACCTATGCCTACATCAATCACTTTCCCATTTATTTGATTGAACAGGTATTTTAATGGTATTTGTGTTATTGACGACATTATTGACAGTTAGCTACACATTTCTATTTCTGTGATATTTAATTTACCTATAGACTTTCTGAAGTTTTTTCTCCCTATTTTATTTCTATATTCCCTTTGAAATATTCTATTAAGTTCCTTCTATTACTTTTAAAATTACTTATTCTTCTGTAGTCAGTACTTAGGATGTTAAGTACATTAATCAGTCCATTGTTCATCATCTCCAATTCTTCTCGTGTATTTTTAATTTTCTTGGGACATCTTTTATCTATCTTCTTCGTCTTCTTTTCCACATACTTATTATTCTCTTGATTTCTGCTATGTTTCTTTTCAGATAACAATACACTTTTGTCTTTTTTATTTTCTATTTCTTTATTACCTTTTATTTTCTGATTTACTGGTTCCCTGATTTGTTCGTTTGGTATTATTTCTATCTCCATTTTGATATCATTTATTACTTCTTCCGTTTTCTTATTCAATGTTTCCACACTTTGCTTATTATCTTCTATCGTTGATTCTATTGACTGGTTTCTGTCATTGTTTAATCCTTCCCTCCACCGCTTGTTATCATTTATGATTTCTTCTACTATCTGTTTACGATCATTCAACATTTGTTTCCATGTTTCCTTATTTTCTTCTATCATTTGTTTATGACCACGGTCTATTGTTTCCTTTAGCTGTCTGAAACCTTCATTTATTATTTTATTTCTTTGTTTATATTGTTCCATTATAATTCTCATCATTTCCTGTAAATTATCGTCCATTGGTTGATTTGGTTTCTTTGGTTGGTCCCCTTGGGCATCCTCTACTATTATTTCCATTTCAGTTTCTTCCTCTTCAGCACTGTTACTCGTTAATTCATATCGTTGCTCTGGTTTGTTAGCCATTTTACAATATTGAACTTAATTTAATTACAAGATTTTTATACTAATTAAATTTAACAAAATTGTGTTATTTGGTGCTGGTTAAAGAAAATCTTTGCTTTCACGTATGGGCGCCATTTTATGTACTGTAAATTAATTGCAGGTATTGTAATTAATTTCTGCTCCACGTTGGATCAGCCATTTATGTACTGTTGTAATTATTTATACGTATGGTAATTATTTAATAGTACATGTAAAAAAACTCTTTCTCTCAGGGTTAATGATTATTAAGTTATTTGCTCGTATTTACGATCGTATCTATTATTTTCTTTTCTTTAAACCAACCCAAATTCAGTTAATAGGTAGTGTTTTGATAATTAACCATGTAAAAAATAAATAACATACTAATGTAACTTAACCGTCTCTGAATTCTTCCAGCTGCCACGGGTTCACTTCTGGTTGTTGTTTACCTTTCTTCAACAGCAATATTAAGCTTGGCAATCTGTTTCTTCACACCAATCTCTTATTGCTCTCACCACTGAATGCCGCTCTCCAGGACTACTGCAACACAGATATCTTCTTGGAACACTTAATTATCTTTTATGGCCATTTAAACTCTTCTCCAATTCAAGATGTTCCTCTTCTGTTGTCGTTCTATCAAGGATATTATTATATGTCTCGTATTATTATTAATTTATTAAATATTATAATCAAACTCTGGTATCACTATTCAAAATCCTTTATTTTATTTTATTTTCCACGTTACATTAACTTTATGATGTACAACTGTTGTTTAATATAATTTAA
This sequence comes from Magicicada septendecula, assembly GCA_034769895.1. Lineage (NCBI taxonomy): Eukaryota > Metazoa > Arthropoda > Insecta > Hemiptera > Cicadidae > Magicicada > Magicicada septendecula. The sequence continues at coordinate 315,265,372 of CM068373.1, read as the reverse complement.
GATTCTTCATGTAGTTAATTTTAGACTAATAACGTTTCTTTTATCAAATATAATTGAAGACTAATGATGTAACTTGTATTAAATATAATTGAAGACTAATGATGTTACTTGTATTAAATATAATTGAAGACTAATGATGTTACTTGTATTAAAGATAATTGAAGACTAATACATTTCCTTCATCACTATACAAAACAAATTCTTAACAATTTAACAATTTGCCACTATGATAATTCCCTAATTTATTTACATCTGTTTATCATATAACTATTAAAACATATATCATTTTTCTATTTCTTATTAAACATCTTTATTTTACCTCTAATATTCGTAATTCTATTGGTTATTTATTAAATTATAATTTTATTACTCTTTACTCTTCTTATAACATTCATTTCAATTTCATATATTATTTTCTGAACATATAACTAAATATGGTTTTACATCATATAGGAATCGACCTCTATTTTGATTGAGTAAGTCGATATTACCAATGTTTTCTGTTTACATTCTAAAACATATGTTCCCTTTAATATTAATTTTGTATCTTTTTTCTTTTAAAATTGATTATTTACCTCTTATGTACTGTGTGCATTTTAACAGCAGTACATAATACCTTCCCTTATTTCATAATCTCAGATACAACTTGATATGAGATTTTGAAATAATTAATTTCTTATCACAAACATGGTCGAACATTAATATTGAAAACATCTGATTAATTCGCCAATTGTATATCACAAAATTCATTTCATCAATTGGTTTTTTCTTTTATTAACATAACAAGTATGGTTCATCACTATCACGAATCACCGTATCTTACACACTCATTTATGGCTTAAAATAACATTAATTAAACCAACTGGCTTTACATCAAAAATAATAAGTATAAAATAACAATTGTGCCTAGTTTCATGGCTGAAAAACTCAAAAACATGAATAAACATTCTCTTTCTTTCGGACCTCACCTTCCCAATCCGGGGCATACATTTCCTGTGTTTTTATTTCAGAATTCTCTTTTTTTTTTAAATTATTTTTATTATAATATGGGTATCAGCTTTAATGATGTGATATGCTTTGTAAACCTAATAGCTGTCCATGATAATCAGTATATACTTCCTACATCTCCTATCACTAGTTGATAATGACCACAAATATCAATAAAACTTGCTCTAACGCTCTCAATGCTTGATGATTTATCCACCTTCCCTCATATCTGACATTGGCTACCTTGACTTTTTTTTAAAAATATCATATATTAACTTAGCACCTAAAACTTGATGTCGATTCTTCATACACTTTGGGTTATTCTGTCATTTATTTGGTTACTTTTAATTATATTCCTGTTTTCATGTTGGAACACTTAATTTCTTCTTACTTTTCACACCCCAAGTCATATTGTCATATTTATTTTTTTATTTCTTTACCTCGTTGTTTGTATCATCCCTAAAATACCATAAATCCCTAACATTAAATACTACACAAGGGTTCGGATTCGGAGGGGCACTCTTGGCTTCCATTACTCTGCCGTTTTCCCTAAATATATCATCTGAGATCAGAGGAACTTCATCTCTGTCCAGGAAAAAATAAAAGTTGCACTATCACAACACAATACATATAATTATTAACTATAAGGTAGCTCCTTCGCTACAAAATTATATTCAAGGGATTGTTACATGATTTCTTTGAGGTCTCTTCACATTTTTATTCCATTACTGTTTCACTTCTGGTGTTTCACTTCAATTAATATTCTATCATTCACAGGTAACTGGTTAACATTATTCGACATACATGTTGGATTATTTCCATCTTGGTACTGTCAATCAATGATATTTTAGATTATATCTTCATCTTCATTTTTATTTATTTATTCACCTTTAATTATGCAGTTAAGTACTGAATTTCATCATTATCGTAAGTTGTATTTGTCTATTCTTTCTTCATCTAACTCATTTCTACCCTTCTTAAATAGTAACTAGTCTTAATTGTTCTTGTCATTGTTATTATACTGATTAAAATGGTTATTCAAATAATTATTATGGTTATTAACTGTCTTTCTCTTCTTAATTGATTCAAAATAATTTCTCTTAACTATCCGGTAAGATGTTCTTACTTATTTTTGAATTTGGTGGGTTTTTTCTTCTTAATAGATTCATAAAATAAATTTTTTTTTTATTTGTAATAACTTTTATATTATGTCGCTTGTATTAATAATTAATCTAATCTTTGTTCAATTAGTTTGCTTTGGTCAATACCCAGAAAATCAGTCCCTTCTTTCCATGTTTTTCATATTTAGTTCATCCGTTGTCAAATACGTAAGTTGTCCTTGTTGCACGGATTATTATTACAGTGTCCATAATGATTTCTGTTTTTATTAAATACCTCTCTGTCACCCTGTACTCCCATTCTTTTGATACTACATGTTCATCTGTACCTATGCCTACATCAATCACTTTCCCATTTATTTGATTGAACAGGTATTTTAATGGTATTTGTGTTATTGACGACATTATTGACAGTTAGCTACACATTTCTATTTCTGTGATATTTAATTTACCTATAGACTTTCTGAAGTTTTTTCTCCCTATTTTATTTCTATATTCCCTTTGAAATATTCTATTAAGTTCCTTCTATTACTTTTAAAATTACTTATTCTTCTGTAGTCAGTACTTAGGATGTTAAGTACATTAATCAGTCCATTGTTCATCATCTCCAATTCTTCTCGTGTATTTTTAATTTTCTTGGGACATCTTTTATCTATCTTCTTCGTCTTCTTTTCCACATACTTATTATTCTCTTGATTTCTGCTATGTTTCTTTTCAGATAACAATACACTTTTGTCTTTTTTATTTTCTATTTCTTTATTACCTTTTATTTTCTGATTTACTGGTTCCCTGATTTGTTCGTTTGGTATTATTTCTATCTCCGTTTTGATATCATTTATTACTTCTTCCGTTTTCTTATTCAATGTTTCCACACTTTGCTTATTATCTTCTATCGTTGATTCTATTGACTGGTTTCTGTCATTGTTTAATCCTTCCCTCCACCGCTTGTTATCATTTATGATTTCTTCTACTATCTGTTTACGATCATTCAACATTTGTTTCCATGTTTCCTTATTTTCTTCTATCATTTGTTTATGACCACGGTCTATTGTTTCCTTTAGCTGTCTGAAACCTTCATTTATTATTTTATTTCTTTGTTTATATTGTTCCATTATAATTCTCATCATTTCCTGTAAATTATCGTCCATTGGTTGATTTGGTTTCTTTGGTTGGTCCCCTTGGGCATCCTCTACTATTATTTCCATTTCAGTTTCTTCCTCTTCAGCACTGTTACTCGTTAATTCATATCGTTGCTCTGGTTTGTTAGCCATTTTACAATATTGAACTTAATTTAATTACAAGATTTTTATACTAATTAAATTTAACAAAATTGTGTTATTTGGTGCTGGTTAAAGAAAATCTTTGCTTTCACGTATGGGCGCCATTTTATGTACTGTAAATTAATTGCAGGTATTGTAATTAATTTCTGCTCCACGTTGGATCAGCCATTTATGTACTGTTGTAATTATTTATACGTATGGTAATTATTTAATAGTACATGTAAAAAAACTCTTTCTCTCAGGGTTAATGATTATTAAGTTATTTGCTCGTATTTACGATCGTATCTATTATTTTCTTTTCTTTAAACCAACCCAAATTCAGTTAATAGGTAGTGTTTTGATAATTAACCATGTAAAAAATAAATAACATACTAATGTAACTTAACCGTCTCTGAATTCTTCCAGCTGCCACGGGTTCACTTCTGGTTGTTGTTTACCTTTCTTCAACAGCAATATTAAGCTTGGCAATCTGTTTCTTCACACCAATCTCTTATTGCTCTCACCACTGAATGCCGCTCTCCAGGACTACTGCAACACAGATATCTTCTTGGAACACTTAATTATCTTTTATGGCCATTTAAACTCTTCTCCAATTCAAGATGTTCCTCTTCTGTTGTCGTTCTATCAAGGATATTATTATATGTCTCGTATTATTATTAATTTATTAAATATTATAATCAAACTCTGGTATCACTATTCAAAATCCTTTATTTTATTTTATTTTCCACGTTACATTAACTTTATGATGTACAACTGTTGTTTAATATAATTTAAGATTCTTCATGTAGTTAATTTTAGACTAATAACGTTTCTTTTATCAAATATAATTGAAGACTAATGATGTAACTTGTATTAAATATAATTGAAGACTAATGATGTTACTTGTATTAAATATAATTGAAGACTAATGATGTTACTTGTATTAAAGATAATTGAAGACTAATACATTTCCTTCATCACTATACAAAACAAATTCTTAACAATTTAACAATTTGCCACTATGATAATTCCCTAATTTATTTACATCTGTTTATCATATAACTATTAAAACATATATCATTTTTCTATTTCTTATTAAACATCTTTATTTTACCTCTAATATTCGTAATTCTATTGGTTATTTATTAAATTATAATTTTATTACTCTTTACTCTTCTTATAACATTCATTTCAATTTCATATATTATTTTCTGAACATATAACTAAATATGGTTTTACATCATATAGGAATCGACCTCTATTTTGATTGAGTAAGTCGATATTACCAATGTTTTCTGTTTACATTCTAAAACATATGTTCCCTTTAATATTAATTTTGTATCTTTTTTCTTTTAAAATTGATTATTTACCTCTTATGTACTGTGTGCATTTTAACAGCAGTACATAATACCTTCCCTTATTTCATAATCTCAGATACAACTTGATATGAGATTTTGAAATAATTAATTTCTTATCACAAACATGGTCGAACATTAATATTGAAAACATCTGATTAATTCGCCAATTGTATATCACAAAATTCATTTCATCAATTGGTTTTTTCTTTTATTAACATAACAAGTATGGTTCATCACTATCACGAATCACCGTATCTTACACACTCATTTATGGCTTAAAATAACATTAATTAAACCAACTGGCTTTACATCAAAAATAATAAGTATAAAATAACAATTGTGCCTAGTTTCATGGCTGAAAAACTCAAAAACATGAATAAACATTCTCTTTCTTTCGGACCTCACCTTCCCAATCCGGGGCATACATTTCCTGTGTTTTTATTTCAGAATTCTCTTTTTTTTTTAAATTATTTTTATTATAATATGGGTATCAGCTTTAATGATGTGACATGCTTTGTAAACCTAATAGCTGTCCATGATAATCAGTATATACTTCCTACATCTCCTATCACTAGTTGATAATGACCACAAATATCAATAAAACTTGCTCTAACGCTCTCAATGCTTGATGATTTATCCACCTTCCCTCATATCTGACATTGGCTACCTTGACTTTTTTTTAAAAATATCATATATTAACTTAGCACCTAAAACTTGATGTCGATTCTTCATACACTTTGGGTTATTCTGTCATTTATTTGGTTACTTTTAATTATATTCCTGTTTTCATGTTGGAACACTTAATTTCTTCTTACTTTTCACACCCCAAGTCATATTGTCATATTTATTTTTTTATTTCTTTACCTCGTTGTTTGTATCATCCCTAAAATACCATAAATCCCTAACATTAAATACTACACAAGGGTTCGGATTCGGAGGGGCACTCTTGGCTTCCATTACTCTGCCGTTTTCCCTAAATATATCATCTGAGATCAGAGGAACTTCATCTCTGTCCAGGAAAAAATAAAAGTTGCACTATCACAACACAATACATATAATTATTAACTATAAGGTAGCTCCTTCGCTACAAAATTATATTCAAGGGATTGTTACATGATTTCTTTGAGGTCTCTTCACATTTTTATTCCATTACTGTTTCACTTCTGGTGTTTCACTTCAATTAATATTCTATCATTCACAGGTAACTGGTTAACATTATTCGACATACATGTTGGATTATTTCCATCTTGGTACTGTCAATCAATGATATTTTAGATTATATCTTCATCTTCATTTTTATTTATTTATTCACCTTTAATTATGCAGTTGAGTACTGAATTTCATCATTATCGTAAGTTGTATTTGTCTATTCTTTCTTCATCTAACTCATTTCTACCCTTCTTAAATAGTAACTAGTCTTAATTGTTCTTGTCATTGTTATTATACTGATTAAAATGGTTATTCAAATAATTATTATGGTTATTAACTGTCTTTCTCTTCTTAATTGATTCAAAATAATTTCTCTTAACTATCCGGTAAGATGTTCTTACTTATTTTTGAATTTGGTGGGTTTTTTCTTCTTAATAGATTCATAAAATAAATTTTTTTTTTATTTGTAATAACTTTTATATTATGTCGCTTGTATTAATAATTAATCTAATCTTTGTTCAATTAGTTTGCTTTGGTCAATACCCAGAAAATCAGTCCCTTCTTTCCATGTTTTTCATATTTAGTTCATCCGTTGTCAAATACGTAAGTTGTCCTTGTTGCACGGATTATTATTACAGTGTCCATAATGATTTCTGTTTTTATTAAATACCTCTCTGTCACCCTGTACTCCCATTCTTTTGATACTACATGTTCATCTGTACCTATGCCTACATCAATCACTTTCCCATTTATTTGATTGAACAGGTATTTTAATGGTATTTGTGTTATTGACGACATTATTGACAGTTAGCTACACATTTCTATTTCTGTGATATTTAATTTACCTATAGACTTTCTGACGTTTTTTCTCCCTATTTTATTTCTATATTCCCTTTGAAATATTCTATTAAGTTCCTTCTATTACTTTTAAAATTACTTATTCTTCTGTAGTCAGTACTTAGGATGTTAAGTACATTAATCAGTCCATTGATCATCATCTCCAATTCTTCTCGTGTATTTTTAATTTTCTTGGGACATCTTTTATCTATCTTCTTCGTCTTCTTTTCCACATACTTATTATTCTCTTGATTTCTGCTATGTTTCTTTTCAGATAACAATACACTTTTGTCTTTTTTATTTTCTATTTCTTTATTACCTTTTATTTTCTGATTTACTGGTTCCCTGATTTGTTCGTTTGGTATTATTTCTATCTCCGTTTTGATATCATTTATTACTTCTTCCGTTTTCTTATTCAATGTTTCCACACTTTGCTTATTATCTTCTATCGTTGTTTCTATTGACTGGTTTCTGTCATTGTTTAATCCTTCCCTCCACCGCTTGTTATCATTTATGATTTCTTCTACTATCTGTTTACGATCATTCAACATTTGTTTCCATGTTTCCTTATTTTCTTCTATCATTTGTTTATGACCACGGTCTATTGTTTCCTTTAGCTGTCTGAAACCTTCATTTATTATTTTATTTCTTTGTTTATATTGTTCCATTATAATTCTCATCATTTCCTGTAAATTATCGTCCATTGGTTGATTTGGTTTCTTTGGTTGGTCCCCTTGGGCATCCTCTACTATTATTTCCATTTCAGTTTCTTCCTCTTCAGCACTGTTACTCGTTAATTCATATCGTTGCTCTGGTTTGTTAGCCATTTTACAATATTGAACTTAATCTAATTACAAGATTTTTATACTAATTAAATTTAACAAAATTGTGTTATTTGGTGCTGGTTAAAGAAAATCTTTGCTTTCACGTATGGGCGCCATTTTATGTACTGTAAATTAATTGCAGGTATTGTAATTAATTTCTGCTCCACGTTGGATCAGCCATTTATGTACTGTTGTAATTATTTATACGTATGGTAATTATTTAATAGTACATGTAAAAAAACTCTTTCTCTCAGGGTTAATGATTATTAAGTTATTTGCTCGTATTTACGATCGTATCTATTATTTTCTTTTCTTTAAACCAACCCAAATTCAGTTAATAGGTAGTGTTTTGATAATTAACCATGTAAAAAAAAAATAACATACTAATGTAACTTAACCGTCTCTGAATTCTTCCAGCTGCCACGGGTTCACTTCTGGTTGTTGTTTACCTTTCTTCAACAGCAATATTAAGCTTGGCAATCTGTTTCTTCACACCAATCTCTTATTGCTCTCACCACTGAATGCCGCTCTCCAGGACTACTGCAACACAGATATCTTCTTGGAACACTTAATTATCTTTTATGGCCATTTAAACTCTTCTCCAATTCAAGATGTTCCTCTTCTGTTGTCGTTCTATCAAGGATATTATTATATGTCTCGTATTATTATTAATTTATTAAATATTATAATCAAACTCTGGTATCACTATTCAAAATCCTTTATTTTATTTTATTTTCCACGTTACATTAACTTTATGATGTACAACTGTTGTTTAATATAATTTAAGATTCTTCATGTAGTTAATTTTAGACTAATAACGTTTCTTTTATCAAATATAATTGAAGACTAATGATGTAACTTGTATTAAATATAATTGAAGACTAATGATGTTACTTGTATTAAATATAATTGAAGACTAATGATGTTACTTGTATTAAAGATAATTGAAGACTAATACATTTCCTTCATCACTATACAAAACAAATTCTTAACAATTTAACAATTTGCCACTATGATAATTCCCTAATTTATTTACATCTGTTTATCATATAACTATTAAAACATATATCATTTTTCTATTTCTTATTAAACATCTTTATTTTACCTCTAATATTCGTAATTCTATTGGTTATTTATTAAATTATAATTTTATTACTCTTTACTCTTCTTATAACATTCATTTCAATTTCATATATTATTTTCTGAACATATAACTAAATATGGTTTTACATCATATAGGAATCGACCTCTATTTTGATTGAGTAAGTCGATATTACCAATGTTTTCTGTTTACATTCTAAAACATATGTTCCCTTTAATATTAATTTTGTATCTTTTTTCTTTTAAAATTGATTATTTACCTCTTATGTACTGTGTGCATTTTAACAGCAGTACATAATACCTTCCCTTATTTCATAATCTCAGATACAACTTGATATGAGATTTTGAAATAATTAATTTCTTATCACAAACATGGTCGAACATTAATATTGAAAACATCTGATTAATTCGCCAATTGTATATCACAAAATTCATTTCATCAATTGGTTTTTTCTTTTATTAACATAACAAGTATGGTTCATCACTATCACGAATCACCGTATCTTACACACTCATTTATGGCTTAAAATAACATTAATTAAACCAACTGGCTTTACATCAAAAATAATAAGTATAAAATAACAATTGTGCCTAGTTTCATGGCTGAAAAACTCAAAAACATGAATAAACATTCTCTTTCTTTCGGACCTCACCTTCCCAATCCGGGGCATACATTTCCTGTGTTTTTATTTCAGAATTCTCTTTTTTTTTTAAATTATTTTTATTATAATATGGGTATCAGCTTTAATGATGTGATATGCTTTGTAAACCTAATAGCTGTCCATGATAATCAGTATATACTTCCTACATCTCCTATCACTAGTTGATAATGACCACAAATATCAATAAAACTTGCTCTAACGCTCTCAATGCTTGATGATTTATCCACCTTCCCTCATATCTGACATTGGCTACCTTGACTTTTTTTTAAAAATATCATATATTAACTTAGCACCTAAAACTTGATGTCGATTCTTCATACACTTTGGGTTATTCTGTCATTTATTTGGTTACTTTTAATTATATTCCTGTTTTCATGTTGGAACACTTAATTTCTTCTTACTTTTCACACCCCAAGTCATATTGTCATATTTATTTTTTTATTTCTTTACCTCGTTGTTTGTATCATCCCTAAAATACCATAAATCCCTAACATTAAATACTACACAAGGGTTCGGATTCGGAGGGGCACTCTTGGCTTCCATTACTCTGCCGTTTTCCCTAAATATATCATCTGAGATCAGAGGAACTTCATCTCTGTCCACGAAAAAATAAAAGTTGCACTATCACAACACAATACATATAATTATTAACTATAAGGTAGCTCCTTCGCTACAAAATTATATTCAAGGGATTGTTACATGATTTCTTTGAGGTCTCTTCACATTTTTATTCCATTACTGTTTCACTTCTGGTGTTTCACTTCAATTAATATTCTATCATTCACAGGTAACTGGTTAACATTATTCGACATACATGTTGGATTATTTCCATCTTGGTACTGTCAATCAATGATATTTTAGATTATATCTTCATCTTCATTTTTATTTATTTATTCACCTTTAATTATGCAGTTAAGTACTGAATTTCATCATTATCGTAAGTTGTATTTGTCTATTCTTTCTTCATCTAACTCATTTCTACCCTTCTTAAATAGTAACTAGTCTTAATTGTTCTTGTCATTGTTATTATACTGATTAAAATGGTTATTCAAATAATTATTATGGTTATTAACTGTCTTTCTCTTCTTAATTGATTCAAAATAATTTCTCTTAACTATCCGGTAAGATGTTCTTACTTATTTTTGAATTTGGTGGGTTTTTTCTTCTTAATAGATTCATAAAATAAATTTTTTTTTTATTTGTAATAACTTTTATATTATGTCGCTTGTATTAATAATTAATCTAATCTTTGTTCAATTAGTTTGCTTTGGTCAATACCCAGAAAATCAGTCCCTTCTTTCCATGTTTTTCATATTTAGTTCATCCGTTGTCAAATACGTAAGTTGTCCTTGTTGCACGGATTATTATTACAGTGTCCATAATGATTTCTGTTTTTATTAAATACCTCTCTGTCACCCTGTACTCCCATTCTTTTGATACTACATGTTCATCTGTACCTATGCCTACATCAATCACTTTCCCATTTATTTGATTGAACAGGTATTTTAATGGTATTTGTGTTATTGACGACATTATTGACAGTTAGCTACACATTTCTATTTCTGTGATATTTAATTTACCTATAGACTTTCTGACGTTTTTTCTCCCTATTTTATTTCTATATTCCCTTTGAAATATTCTATTAAGTTCCTTCTATTACTTTTAAAATTACTTATTCTTCTGTAGTCAGTACTTAGGATGTTAAGTACATTAATCAGTCCATTGATCATCATCTCCAATTCTTCTCGTGTATTTTTAATTTTCTTGGGACATCTTTTATCTATCTTCTTCGTCTTCTTTTCCACATACTTATTATTCTCTTGATTTCTGCTATGTTTCTTTTCAGATAACAATACACTTTTGTCTTTTTTATTTTCTATTTCTTTATTACCTTTTATTTTCTGATTTACTGGTTCCCTGATTTGTTCGTTTGGTATTATTTCTATCTCCGTTTTGATATCATTTATTACTTCTTCCGTTTTCTTATTCAATGTTTCCACACTTTGCTTATTATCTTCTATCGTTGTTTCTATTGACTGGTTTCTGTCATTGTTTAATCCTTCCCTCCACCGCTTGTTATCATTTATGATTTCTTCTACTATCTGTTTACGATCATTCAACATTTGTTTCCATGTTTCCTTATTTTCTTCTATCATTTGTTTATGACCACGGTCTATTGTTTCCTTTAGCTGTCTGAAACCTTCATTTATTATTTTATTTCTTTGTTTATATTGTTCCATTATAATTCTCATCATTTCCTGTAAATTATCGTCCATTGGTTGATTTGGTTTCTTTGGTTGGTCCCCTTGGGCATCCTCTACTATTATTTCCATTTCAGTTTCTTCCTCTTCAGCACTGTTACTCGTTAATTCATATCGTTGCTCTGGTTTGTTAGCCATTTTACAATATTGAACTTAATTTAATTACAAGATTTTTATACTAATTAAATTTAACAAAATTGTGTTATTTGGTGCTGGTTAAAGAAAATCTTTGCTTTCACGTATGGGCGCCATTTTATGTACTGTAAATTAATTGCAGGTATTGTAATTAATTTCTGCTCCACGTTGGATCAGCCATTTATGTACTGTTGTAATTATTTATACGTATGGTAATTATTTAATAGTACATGTAAAAAAACTCTTTCTCTCAGGGTTAATGATTATTAAGTTATTTGCTCGTATTTACGATCGTATCTATTATTTTCTTTTCTTTAAACCAACCCAAATTCAGTTAATAGGTAGTGTTTTGATAATTAACCATGTAAAAAAAAAATAACATACTAATGTAACTTAACCGTCTCTGAATTCTTCCAGCTGCCACGGGTTCACTTCTGGTTGTTGTTTACCTTTCTTCAACAGCAATATTAAGCTTGGCAATCTGTTTCTTCACACCAATCTCTTATTGCTCTCACCACTGAATGCCGCTCTCCAGGACTACTGCAACACAGATATCTTCTTGGAACACTTAATTATCTTTTATGGCCATTTAAACTCTTCTCCAATTCAAGATGTTCCTCTTCTGTTGTCGTTCTATCAAGGATATTATTATATGTCTCGTATTATTATTAATTTATTAAATATTATAATCAAACTCTGGTATCACTATTCAAAATCCTTTATTTTATTTTATTTTCCACGTTACATTAACTTTATGATGTACAACTGTTGTTTAATATAATTTAAGATTCTTCATGTAGTTAATTTTAGACTAATAACGTTTCTTTTATCAAATATAATTGAAGACTAATGATGTTACTTGTATTAAATATAATTGAAGACTAATGATGTTACTTGTATTAAAGATAATTGAAGACTAATACATTTCCTTCATCACTATACAAAACAAATTCTTAACAATTTAACAATTTGCCACTATGATAATTCCCTAATTTATTTACATCTGTTTATCATATAACTATTAAAACATATATCATTTTTCTATTTCTTATTAAACATCTTTATTTTACCTCTAATATTCGTAATTCTATTGGTTATTTATTAAATTATAATTTTATTACTCTTTACTCTTCTTATAACATTCATTTCAATTTCATATATTATTTTCTGAACATATAACTAAATATGGTTTTACATCATATAGGAATCGACCTCTATTTTGATTGAGTAAGTCGATATTACCAATGTTTTCTGTTTACATTCTAAAACATATGTTCCCTTTAATATTAATTTTGTATCTTTTTTCTTTTAAAATTGATTATTTACCTCTTATGTACTGTGTGCATTTTAACAGCAGTACATAATACCTTCCCTTATTTCATAATCTCAGATACAACTTGATATGAGATTTTGAAATAATTAATTTCTTATCACAAACATGGTCGAACATTAATATTGAAAACATCTGATTAATTCGCCAATTGTATATCACAAAATTCATTTCATCAATTGGTTTTTTCTTTTATTAACATAACAAGTATGGTTCATCACTATCACGAATCACTGTATCTTACACACTCATTTATGGCTTAAAATAACATTAATTAAACCAACTGGCTTTACATCAAAAATAATAAGTATAAAATAACAATTGTGCCTAGTTTCATGGCTGAAAAACTCAAAAACATGAATAAACATTCTCTTTCTTTCGGACCTCACCTTCCCAATCCGGGGCATACATTTCCTGTGTTTTTATTTCAGAATTCTCTTTTTTTTTTAAATTATTTTTATTATAATATGGGTATCAGCTTTAATGATGTGATATGCTTTGTAAACCTAATAGCTGTCCATGATAATCAGTATATACTTCCTACATCTCCTATCACTAGTTGATAATGACCACAAATATCAATAAAACTTGCTCTAACGCTCTCAATGCTTGATGATTTATCCACCTTCCCTCATATCTGACATTGGCTACCTTGACTTTTTTTTAAAAATATCATATATTAACTTAGCACCTAAAACTTGATGTCGATTCTTCATACACTTTGGGTTATTCTGTCATTTATTTGGTTACTTTTAATTATATTCCTGTTTTCATGTTGGAACACTTAATTTCTTCTTACTTTTCACACCCCAAGTCATATTGTCATATTTATTTTTTTATTTCTTTACCTCGTTGTTTGTATCATCCCTAAAATACCATAAATCCCTAACATTAAATACTACACAAGGGTTCGGATTCGGAGGGGCACTCTTGGCTTCCATTACTCTGCCGTTTTCCCTAAATATATCATCTGAGATCAGAGGAACTTCATCTCTGTCCAGGAAAAAATAAAAGTTGCACTATCACAACACAATACATATAATTATTAACTATAAGGTAGCTCCTTCGCTACAAAATTATATTCAAGGGATTGTTACATGATTTCTTTGAGTTCTCTTCACATTTTTATTCCATTACTGTTTCACTTCTGGTGTTTCACTTCAATTAATATTCTATCATTCACAGGTAACTGGTTAACATTATTCGACATACATGTTGGATTATTTCCATCTTGGTACTGTCAATCAATGATATTTTAGATTATATCTTCATCTTCATTTTTATTTATTTATTCACCTTTAATTATGCAGTTAAGTACTGAATTTCATCATTATCGTAAGTTGTATTTGTCTATTCTTTCTTCATCTAACTCATTTCTACCCTTCTTAAATAGTAACTAGTCTTAATTGTTCTTGTCATTGTTATTATACTGATTAAAATGGTTATTCAAATAATTATTATGGTTATTAACTGTCTTTCTCTTCTTAATTGATTCAAAATAATTTCTCTTAACTATCCGGTAAGATGTTCTTACTTATTTTTGAATTTGGTGGGTTTTTTCTTCTTAATAGATTCATAAAATAAATTTTTTTTTTATTTGTAATAACTTTTATATTATGTCGCTTGTATTAATAATTAATCTAATCTTTGTTCAATTAGTTTGCTTTGGTCAATACCCAGAAAATCAGTCCCTTCTTTCCATGTTTTTCATATTTAGTTCATCCGTTGTCAAATACGTAAGTTGTCCTTGTTGCACGGATTATTATTACAGTGTCCATAATGATTTCTGTTTTTATTAAATACCTCTCTGTCACCCTGTACTCCCATTCTTTTGATACTACATGTTCATCTGTACCTATGCCTACATCAATCACTTTCCCATTTATTTGATTGAACAGGTATTTTAATGGTATTTGTGTTATTGACGACATTATTGACAGTTAGCTACACATTTCTATTTCTGTGATATTTAATTTACCTATAGACTTTCTGACGTTTTTTCTCCCTATTTTATTTCTATATTCCCTTTGAAATATTCTATTAAGTTCCTTCTATTACTTTTAAAATTACTTATTCTTCTGTAGTCAGTACTTAGGATGTTAAGTACATTAATCAGTCCATTGATCATCATCTCCAATTCTTCTCGTGTATTTTTAATTTTCTTGGGACATCTTTTATCTATCTTCTTCGTCTTCTTTTCCACATACTTATTATTCTCTTGATTTCTGCTATGTTTCTTTTCAGATAACAATACACTTTTGTCTTTTTTATTTTCTATTTCTTTATTACCTTTTATTTTCTGATTTACTGGTTCCCTGATTTGTTCGTTTGGTATTATTTCTATCTCCGTTTTGATATCATTTATTACTTCTTCCGTTTTCTTATTCAATGTTTCCACACTTTGCTTATTATCTTCTATCGTTGTTTCTATTGACTGGTTTCTGTCATTGTTTAATCCTTCCCTCCACCGCTTGTTATCATTTATGATTTCTTCTACTATCTGTTTACGATCATTCAACATTTGTTTCCATGTTTCCTTATTTTCTTCTATCATTTGTTTATGACCACGGTCTATTGTTTCCTTTAGCTGTCTGAAACCTTCATTTATTATTTTATTTCTTTGTTTATATTGTTCCATTATAATTCTCATCATTTCCTGTAAATTATCGTCCATTGGTTGATTTGGTTTCTTTGGTTGGTCCCCTTGGGCATCCTCTACTATTATTTCCATTTCAGTTTCTTCCTCTTCAGCACTGTTACTCGTTAATTCATATCGTTGCTCTGGTTTGTTAGCCATTTTACAATATTGAACTTAATTTAATTACAAGATTTTTATACTAATTAAATTTAACAAAATTGTGTTATTTGGTGCTGGTTAAAGAAAATCTTTGCTTTCACGTATGGGCGCCATTTTATGTACTGTAAATTAATTGCAGGTATTGTAATTAATTTCTGCTCCACGTTGGATCAGCCATTTATGTACTGTTGTAATTATTTATACGTATGGTAATTATTTAATAGTACATGTAAAGAAACTCTTTCTCTCAGGGTTAATGATTATTAAGTTATTTGCTCGTATTTACGATTGTATCTATTATTTTCTTTTCTTTAAACCAACCCAAATTCAGTTAATAGGTAGTGTTTTGATAATTAACCATGTAAAAAATAAATAACATACTAATGTAACTTAACCGTCTCTGAATTCTTCCAGCTGCCACGGGTTCACTTCTGGTTGTTGTTTACCTTTCTTCAACAGCAATATTAAGCTTGGCAATCTGTTTCTTCACACCAATCTCTTATTGCTCTCACCACTGAATGCCGCTCTCCAGGACTACTGCAACACAGATATCTTCTTGGAACACTTAATTATCCTTTATGGCCATTTAAACTCTTCTCCAATTCAAGATGTTCCTCTTCTGTTGTCGTTCTATCAAGGATATTATTATATGTCTCGTATTATTATTAATTTATTAAATATTATAATCAAACTCTGGTATCACTATTCAAAATCCTTTATTTTATTTTATTTTCCACGTTACATTAACTTTATGATGTACAACTGTTATTTAATATAATTTAAGATTCTTCATGTAGTTAATTTTAGACTAATAACGTTTCTTTTATCAGATATAATTGAAGACTAATGATGTAACTTGTATTAAATATAATTGAAGACTAATGATGTTACTTGTATTAAATATAATTGAAGACTAATGATGTTACTTGTATTAAAGATAATTGAAGACTAATACATTTCCTTCATCACTATACAAAACAAATTCTTAACAATTTAACAATTTGCCACTATGATAATTCCCTAATTTATTTACATCTGTTTATCATATAACTATTAAAACATATATCATTTTTCTATTTCTTATTAAACATCTTTATTTTACCTGTAATATTCGTAATTCTATTGGTTATTTATTAAATTATAATTTTATTACTCTTTACTCTTCTTATAACATTCATTTCAATTTCATATATTATTTTCTGAATATATAACTAAATATGGTTTTACATCATATAGGAATCGACCTCTATTTTGATTGAGTAAGTCGATATTCCCAATGTTTTCTGTTTACATTCTAAAACATATGTTCCCTTTAATATTAATTTTTATCTTTTTTCTTTTAAAATTGATTATTTACCTCTTATGTACTGTGTGCATTTTAACAGCAGTACATAATACCTTCCCTTATTTCATAATCTCAGATACAACTTGATATGAGATTTTGAAATAATTAATTTCTTATCACAAACGTGGTCGAACATTAATATTGAAAACATCTGATTAATTCGCCAATTGTATATCACAAAATTCATTTCATAAATTGGTTTTTTCTTTTATTAACATAACAAGTATGGTTCATCACTATCACGAATCACCTTATCTTACACACTCATTTATGGCTTAAAATAACATTAATTAAACCAACTGGCTTTACATCAAAAATAATAAGTATAAAATAACAATTGTGCCTAGTTTCATGGCTGAAAAACTCAAAAACATGAATAAACATTCTCTTTCTTTCGGACCTCACCTTCCCAATCCGGGGCATACATTTCCTGTGTTTTTATTTCAGAATTCTCTTTTTTTTTTAAATTATTTTTATTATAATATGGGTATCAGCTTTAATGATGTGATATGCTTTGTAAACCTAATAGCTGTCCATGATAATCAGTATATACTTCCTACATCTCCTATCACTAGTTGATAATGGTCCACAAATATCAATAAAACTTGCTCTAACGCTCTCAATGCTTGATGATTTATCCACCTTCCCTCATATCTGACATTGGCTACCTTGACTTTTTTTTACAAATATCATATATTAACTTAGCACCTAAAACTTGATGTCGATTCTTCATACACTTTGGGTTATTCTGTCATTTATTTGGTTACTTTTAATTATATTCCTGTTTTCATGTTGGAACACTTAATTTCTTCTTACTTTTCACACCCCAAGTCATATTGTCATGTTTATTTTTTTATTTCTTTACCTCGTTGTTTGTATCATCCCTAAAATACCATAATTCCCTAACATTAAATACTACACAAGGGTTCGGATTCGGAGGGGCACTCTTGGCTTCCATTACTCTGCCGTTTTCCCTAAATATATCATCTGAGATCAGAGGAACTTCATCTCTGTCCAGGAAAAAATAAAAGTTGCACTATCACAACACAATACATATAATTATTAACTATAAGGTAGCTCCTTCGCTACAAAATTATATTCAAGGGATTGTTACATGATTTCTTTGAGGTCTCTTCACATTTTTATTCCATTACTGTTTCACTTCTGGTGTTTCACTTCAATTAATATTCTATCATTCACAGGTAACTGGTTAACATTATTCGACATACATGTTGGATTATTTCCATCTTGGTACTGTCAATCAATGATATTTTAGATTATATCTTCATCTTCATTTTTATTTATTTATTCACCTTTAATTATGCAGTTAAGTACTGAATTTCATCATTATCGTAAGTTGTATTTGTCTATTCTTTCTTCATCTAACTCATTTCTACCCTTCTTAAATAGTAACTAGTCTTAATTGTTCTTGTCATTGTTATTATACTGATTAAAATGGTTATTCAAATAATTATTATGGTTATTAACTGTCTTTCTCTTCTTAATTGATTCAAAATAATTTCTCTTAACTATCCGGTAAGATGTTCTTACTTATTTTTGAATTTGGTGGGTTTTTTCTTCTTAATAGATTCATAAAATAAAATTTTTTTTTATTTGTAATAACTTTTATATTATGTCGCTTGTATTAATAATTAATCTAATCTTTGTTCAATTAGTTTGCTTTGGTCAATACCCAGAAAATCAGTCCCTTCTTTCCATGTTTTTCATATTTAGTTCATCCGTTGTCAAATACGTAAGTTGTCCTTGTTGCACGGATTATTATTACAGTGTCCATAATGATTTCTGTTTTTATTAAATACCTCTCTGTCACCCTGTACTCCCATTCTTTTGATACTACATGTTCATCTGTACCTATGCCTACATCAATCACTTTCCCATTTATTTGATTGAACAGGTATTTTAATGGTATTTGTGTTATTGACGACATTATTGACAGTTAGCTACACATTTCTATTTCTGTGATATTTAATTTACCTATAGACTTTCTGACGTTTTTTCTCCCTATTTTATTTCTATATTCCCTTTGAAATATTCTATTAAGTTCCTTCTATTACTTTTAAAATTACTTATTCTTCTGTAGTCAGTACTTAGGATGTTAAGTACATTAATCAGTCCATTGTTCATCATCTCCAATTCTTCTCGTGTATTTTTAATTTTCTTGGGACATCTTTTATCTATCTTCTTCGTCTTCTTTTCCACATACTTATTATTCTCTTGATTTCTGCTATGTTTCTTTTCAGATAACAATACACTTTTGTCTTTTTTATTTTCTATTTCTTTATTACCTTTTATTTTCTGATTTACTGGTTCCCTGATTTGTTCGTTTGGTATTATTTCTATCTCCGTTTTGATATCATTTATTACTTCTTCCGTTTTCTTATTCAATGTTTCCACACTTTGCTTATTATCTTCTATCGTTGTTTCTATTGACTGGTTTCTGTCATTGTTTAATCCTTCCCTCCACCGCTTGTTATCATTTATGATTTCTTCTACTATCTGTTTACGATCATTCAACATTTCTTTCCATGTTTCCTTATTTTCTTCTATCATTTGTTTATGACCACAGTCTATTGTTTCCTTTAGCTGTCTGAAACCTTCATTTATTATTTTATTTCTTTGTTTATATTGTTCCATTATAATTCTCATCATTTCCTGTAAATTATCGTCCATTGGTTGATTTGGTTTCTTTGGTTGGTCCCCTTGGGCATCCTCTACTATTATTTCCATTTCAGTTTCTTCCTCTTCAGCACTGTTACTCGTTAATTCATATCGTTGCTCTGGTTTGTTAGCCATTTTACAATATTGAACTTAATTTAATTACAAGATTTTTATACTAATTAAATTTAACAAAATTGTGTTATTTGGTGCTGGTTAAAGAAAATCTTTGCTTTCACGTATGGGCGCCATTTTATGTACTGTAAATTAATTGCAGGTATTGTAATTAATTTCTGCTCCACGTTGGATCAGCCATTTATGTACTGTTGTAATTATTTATACGTATGGTAATTATTTAATAGTACATGTAAAGAAACTCATTCTCTCAGGGTTAATGATTATTAAGTTATTTGCTCGTATTTACGATTGTATCTATTATTTTCTTTTCTTTAAACCAACCCAAATTCAGTTAATAGGTAGTGTTTTGATAATTAACCATGTAAAAAATAAATAACATACTAATGTAACTTAACCGTCTCTGAATTCTTCCAGCTGCCACGGGTTCACTTCTGGTTGTTGTTAACCTTTCTTCAACAGCAATATTAAGCTTGGCAATCTGTTTCTTCACACCAATCTCTTATTGCTCTCACCACTGAATGCCGCTCTCCAGGACTACTGCAACACAGATATCTTCTTGGAACACTTAATTATCCTTTATGGCCATTTAAACTCTTCTCCAATTCAAGATGTTCCTCTTCTGTTGTCGTTCTATCAAGGATTTTATTATATGTCTCGTATTATTATTAATTTATTAAATATTATAATCAAACTCTGGTATCACTATTCAAAATCCTTTATTTTATTTTATTTTCCACGTTACATTAACTTTATGATGTACAACAGTTATTTAATATAATTTAAGATTCTTCATGTAGTTAATTTTAGACTAATAACGTTTCTTTTATCAGATATAATTGAAGACTAATGATGTAACTTGTATTAAATATAATTGAAGACTAATGATGTTACTTGTATTAAATATAATTGAAGACTAATGATGTTACTTGTATTAAAGATAATTGAAGACTAATACATTTCCTTCATCACTATACAAAACAAATTCTTAACAATTTAACAATTTGCCACTATGATAATTCCCTAATTTATTTACATCTGTTTATCATATAACTATTAAAACATATATCATTTTTCTATTTCTTATTAAACATCTTTATTTTACCTCTAATATTCGTAATTCTATTGGTTATTTATTAAATTATAATTTTATTACTCTTTACTCTTCTTATAACATTCATTTCAATTTCATATATTATTTTCTGAACATATAACTAAATATGGTTTTACATCATATAGGAATCGACCTCTATTTTGATTGAGTAAGTCGATATTCCCAATGTTTTCTGTTTACATTCTAAAACATATGTTCCCTTTAATATTAATTTTGTATCTTTTTTCTTTTAAAATTGATTATTTACCTCTTATGTACTGTGTGCATTTTAACAGCAGTACATAATACCTTCCCTTATTTCATAATCTCAGATACAACTTGATATGAGATTTTGAAATAATTAATTTCTTATCACAAACATGGTCGAGCATTAATATTGAAAACATCTGATTAATTCGCCAATTGTATATCACAAAATTCATTTCATAAATTGGTTTTTTCTTTTATTAACATAACAAGTATGGTTCATCACTATCACGAATCACCGTATCTTACACACTCATTTATGGCTTAAAATAACATTAATTAAACCAACTGGCTTTACATCAAAAATAATAAGTATAAAATAACAATTGTGCCTAGTTTCATGGCTGAAAAACTCAAAAACATGAATAAACATTCTCTTTCTTTCAGACCTCACCTTCCCAATCCGGGACATACATTTCCTGTGTTTTTATTCAGAATTCTCTTTTTTTTTTTAATTATTTTTATTATAATATGGGTATCAGCTTTAATGATGTGATATGCTTTGTAAACCTAATAGCTGTCCATGATAATCAGTATATACTTCCTACATCTCCTATCACTAGTTGATAATGGTCCACAAATATCAATAAAACTTGCTCTAACGCTCTCAATGCTTGATGATTTATCCACCTTCCCTCATATCTGACATTGGCTACCTTGACTTTTTTTTACAAATATCATATATTAACTTAGCACCTAAGACTTGATGTCGATTCTTCATACACTTTGGGTTATTCTGTCATTTATTTGGTTACTTTTAATTATATTCCTGTTTTCATGTTGGAACACTTAATTTCTTCTTACTTTTCACACCCCAAGTCATATTGTCATATTTATTTTTTTATTTCTTTACCTCGTTGTTTGTATCATCCCTAAAATACCATAATTCCCTAACATTAAATACTACACAAGGGTTCGGATTCGGAGGGGCACTCTTGGCTTCCATTGCTCTGCCGTTTTCCCTAAATATATCATCTGAGATCAGAGGAAGTTCATCTCTGTCCAGGAAAAAATAAAAGTTGCACTATCACAACACAATACATATAATTATTAACTATAAGGTAGCTCCTTCGCTACAAAATTATATTCAAGGGATTGTTACATGATTTCTTTGAGGTCTCTTCACATTTTTATTCCATTACTGTTTCACTTCTGGTGTTTCACTTCAATTAATATTCTATCATTCACAGGTAACTGGTTAACATTATTCGACATACATGTTGGATTATTTCCATCTTGGTACTGTCAATCACTGATATTTTAGATTATATCTTCATCTTCATTTTTATTTATTTATTCACCTTTAATTATGCAGTTAAGTACTGAATTTCATCATTATCGTAAGTTGTATTTGTCTATTCTTTCTTCATCTAACTCATTTCTACCCTTCTTAAATAGTAACTAGTCTTAATTGTTCTTGCCATTGTTATTATACTGATTAAAATGGTTATTCAAATAATTATTATGGTTATTAACTGTCTTTCTCTTCTTAATTGATTCAAAATAATTTCTCTTAACTATCCGGTAAGATGTTCTTACTTATTTTTGAATTTGATGGGTTTTTTCTTCTTAATAGATTCATAAAATAAAATTTTTTTTTATTTGTAATAACTTTTATATTATGTCGCTTGTATTAATAATTAATCTAATCTTTGTTCAATTAGTTTGCTTTGGTCAATACCCAGAAAATCAGTCCCTTCTTTCCATGTTTTTCATATTTAGTTCATCCGTTGTCAAATACGTAAGTTGTCCTTGTTGCACGGATTATTATTACAGTGTCCATAATGATTTCTGTTTTTATTAAATACCTCTCTGTCACCCTGTACTCCCATTCTTTTGATACTACATGTTCATCTGTACCTATGCCTACATCAATCACTTTCCCATTTATTTGATTAAACAGGTATTTTAATGGTATTTGTGTTATTGACGACATTATTGACAGTTAGCTACACATTTCTATTTCTGTGATATTTAATTTACCTATAGACTTTCTGACGTTTTTTCTCCCTATTTTATTTCTATATTCCCTTTGAAATATTCTATTAAGTTCCTTCTATTACTTTTAAAATTACTTATTCTTCTGTAGTCAGTACTTAGGATGTTAAGTACATTAATCAGTCCATTGTTCATCATCTCCAATTCTTCTCGTGTATTTTTAATTTTCTTGGGACATCTTTTATCTATCTTCTTCGTCTTCTTTTCCACATACTTATTATTCTCTTGATTTCTGCTATGTTTCTTTTCAGATAACAATACACTTTTGTCTTTTTTATTTTCTATTTCTTTATTACCTTTTATTTTCTGATTTACTGGTTCCCTGATTTGTTCGTTTGGTATTATTTCTATCTCCGTTTTGATATCATTTATTACTTCTTCCGTTTTCTTATTCAATGTTTCCACACTTTGCTTATTATCTTCTATCGTTGTTTCTATTGACTGGTTTCTGTCATTGTTTAATCCTTCCCTCCACCGCTTGTTATCATTTATGATTTCTTCTACTATCTGTTTACGATCATTCAACATTTGTTTCCATGTTTCCTTATTTTCTTCTATCATTTGTTTACGACCACGGTCTATTGTTTCCTTTAGCTGTCTGAAACCTTCATTTATTATTTTATTTCTTTGTTTATATTGTTCCATTATAATTCTCATCATTTCCTGTAAATTATCGTCCATTGGTTGATTTGGTTTCTTTGGTTGGTCCCCTTGGGCATCCTCTACTATTATTTCCATTTCAGTTTCTTCCTCTTCAGCACTGTTACTCGTTAATTCATATCGTTGCTCTGGTTTGTTAGCCATTTTACAATATTGAACTTAATTTAATTACAAGATTTTTATACTAATTAAATTTAACAAAATTGTGTTATTTGGTGCTGGTTAAAGAAAATCTTTGCTTTCACGTATGGGCGCCATTTTATGTACTGTAAATTAATTGCAGGTATTGTAATTAATTTCTGCTCCACGTTGGATCAGCCATTTATGTACTGTTGTAATTATTTATACATATGGTAATTATTTAATAGTACATGTAAAGAAACTCTTTCTCTCAGGGTTAATGATTATTAAGTTATTTGCTCGTATTTACGATTGTATCTATTATTTTCTTTTCTTTAAACCAACCCAAATTCAGTTAATAGGTAGTGTTTTGATAATTAACCATGTAAAAAATAAATAACATACTAATGTAACTTAACCGTCTCTGAATTCTTCCAGCTGCCACGGGTTCACTTCTGGTTGTTGTTTACCTTTCTTCAACAGCAATATTAAGCTTGGCAATCTGTTTCTTCACACCAATCTCTTATTGCTCTCACCACTGAATGCCGCTCTCCAGGACTACTGCAACACAGATATCTTCTTGGAACACTTAATTATCCTTTATGGCCATTTAAACTCTTCTCCAATTCAAGATGTTCCACTTCTGTTGTCGTTCTATCAAGGATTTTATTATATGTCTCGTATTATTATTAATTTATTAAATATTATAATCAAACTCTGGTATCACTATTCAAAATCCTTTATTTTATTTTATTTTCCACGTTACATTAACTTTATGATGTACAACTGTTGTTTAATATAATTTAAGATTCTTCATGTAGTTAATTTTAGACTATTAACGTTTCTTTTATCAGATATAATTGAAGACTAATGATGTAACTTGTATTAAATATAATTGAAGACTAATGATGTTACTTGTATTAAATATAATTGAAGACTAATGATGTTACTTGTATTAAAGATAATTGAAGACTAATACATTTCCTTCATCACTATACAAAACAAATTCTTAACAATTTAACAATTTGCCACTATGATAATTCCCTAATTTATTTACATCTGTTTATCATATATCTATTAAAACATATATCATTTTTCTATTTCTTATTAAACATCTTTATTTTACCTCTAATATTCGTAATTCTATTGGTTATTTATTAAATTATAATTTTATTACTCTTTACTCTTCTTATAACATTCATTTCAATTTCATATATTATTTTCTGAACATATAACTAAATATGGTTTTACATCATATAGGAATCGACCTCTATTTTGATTGAGTAAGTCGATATTCCCAATGTTTTCTGTTTACATTCTAAAACATATGTTCCCTTTAATATTAATTTTGTATCTTTTTTCTTTTAAAATTGATTATTTACCTCTTATGTACTGTGTGCATTTTAACAGCAGTACATAATACCTTCCCTTATTTCATAATCTCAGATACAACTTGATATGAGATTTTGAAATAATTAATTTCTTATCACAAACATGGTCGAACATTAATATTGAAAACATCTGATTAATTCGCCAATTGTATATCACAAAATTCATTTCATCAATTGGTTTTTTCTTTTATTAACATAACAAGTATGGTTCATCACTATCACGAATCACCGTATCTTACACACTCATTTATGGCTTAAAATAACATTAATTAAACCAACTGGCTTTACATCAAAAA
Organism: Magicicada septendecula; assembly: GCA_034769895.1. Classification (NCBI taxonomy): domain Eukaryota; kingdom Metazoa; phylum Arthropoda; class Insecta; order Hemiptera; family Cicadidae; genus Magicicada; species Magicicada septendecula. Next base: position 315,239,573 of record CM068373.1, on the reverse strand, counting down.
TAATAAGTATAAAATAACAATTGTGCCTAGTTTCATGGCTGAAAAACTCAAAAACATGAATAAACATTCTCTTTCTTTCGGACCTCACCTTCCCAATCCGGGGCATACATTTCCTGTGTTTTTATTTCAGAATTCTCTTTTTTTTTTAAATTATTTTTATTATAATATGGGTATCAGCTTTAATGATGTGCTATGCTTTGTAAACCTAATAGCTGTCCACGATAATCAGTATACCTATATTTCCTACATCTCCTATCACTAGTTGATAATGGTCCACAAATATCAATAAAACTTGCTCTAATGCTCTCAATGCTTGATGATTTATCCACCTTCCCTCATATCTGACATTGGCTACCTTGACTTTTTTTTACAAATATCATATATTAACTTAGCACCTAAAACTTGATGTCGATTCTTCATACACTTTGGGTTATTCTGTCATTTATTTGGTTACTTTTAATTATATTCCTGTTTTCATGTTGGAACACTTAATTTCTTCTTACTTTTCACACCCCAAGTCATATTGTCATGTTTATTTTTTTATTTCTTTACCTCGTTGTTTGTATCATCCCTAAAATACCATAATTCCCTATCATTAAATACTACACAAGGGTTCGGATTCGGAGGGGCACTCTTGGCTTCCATTACTCTGCCGTTTTCCCTAAATATATCATCTGAGATCAGAGGAAGTTCATCTCTGTCCAGGAAAAAATAAAAGTTGCACTATCACAACACAATACATATAATTATTAACTATAAGGTAGCTCCTTCGCTACAAAATTATATTCAAGGGATTGTTACATGATTTCTTTGAGGTCTCTTCACATTTTTATTCCATTACTGTTTCACTTCTGGTGTTTCACTTCAATTAATATTCTATCATTCACAGGTAACTGGTTAACATTATTCGACATACATGTTGGATTATTTCCATCTTGGTACTGTCAATCAATGATATTTTAGATTATATCTTCATCTTCATTTTTATTTATTTATTCACCTTTAATTATGCAGTTAAGTACTGAATTTCATCATTATCGTAAGTTGTATTTGTCTATTCTTTCTTCATCTAACTCATTTCTACCCTTCTTAAATAGTAACTAGTCTTAATTGTTCTTGTCATTGTTATTATACTGATTAAAATGGTTATTCAAATAATTATTATGGTTATTAACTGTCTTTCTCTTCTTAATTGATTCAAAATAATTTCTCTTAACTATCCGGTAAGATGTTCTTACTTATTTTTGAATTTGGTGGGTTTTTTCTTCTTAATAGATTCATAAAATAAATTTTTTTTTTATTTGTAATAACTTTTATATTATGTCGCTTGTATTAATAATTAATCTAATCTTTGTTCAATTAGTTTGCTTTGGTCAATACCCAGAAAATCAGTCCCTTCTTTCCATGTTTTTCATATTTAGTTCATCCGTTGTCAAATACGTAAGTTGTCCTTGTTGCACGGATTATTATTACAGTGTCCATAATGATTTCTGTTTTTATTAAATACCTCTCTGTCACCCTGTACTCCCATTCTTTTGATACTACATGTTCATCTGTACCTATGCCTACATCAATCACTTTCCCATTTATTTGATTGAACAGGTATTTTAATGGTATTTGTGTTATTGACGACATTATTGACAGTTAGCTACACATTTCTATTTCTGTGATATTTAATTTACCTATAGACTTTCTGACGTTTTTTCTCCCTATTTTATTTCTATATTCCCTTTGAAATATTCTATTAAGTTCCTTCTATTACTTTTAAAATTACTTATTCTTCTGTAGTCAGTACTTAGGATGTTAAGTACATTAATCAGTCCATTGTTCATCATCTCCAATTCTTCTCGTGTATTTTTAATTTTCTTGGGACATCTTTTATCTATCTTCTTCGTCTTCTTTTCCACATACTTATTATTCTCTTGATTTCTGCTATGTTTCTTTTCAGATAACAATACACTTTTGTCTTTTTTATTTTCTATTTCTTTATTACCTTTTATTTTCTGATTTACTGGTTCCCTGATTTGTTCGTTTGGTATTATTTCTATCTCCGTTTTGATATCATTTATTACTTCTTCCGTTTTCTTATTCAATGTTTCCACACTTTGCTTATTATCTTCTATCGTTGTTTCTATTGACTGGTTTCTGTCATTGTTTAATCCTTCCCTCCACCGCTTGTTATCATTTATGATTTCTTCTACTATCTGTTTACGATCATTCAACATTTGTTTCCATGTTTCCTTATTTTCTTCTATCATTTGTTTATGACCACAGTCTATTGTTTCCTTTAGCTGTCTGAAACCTTCATTTATTATTTTATTTCTTTGTTTATATTGTTCCATTATAATTCTCATCATTTCCTGTAAATTATCGTCCATTGGTTGATTTGGTTTCTTTGGTTGGTCCCCTTGGGCATCCTCTACTATTATTTCCATTTCAGTTTCTTCCTCTTCAGCACTGTTACTCGTTAATTCATATCGTTGCTCTGGTTTGTTAGCCATTTTACAATATTGAACTTAATTTAATTACAAGATTTTTATACTAATTAAATTTAACAAAATTGTGTTATTTGGTGCTGGTTAAAGAAAATCTTTGCTTTCACGTATGGGCGCCATTTTATGTACTGTAAATTAATTGCAGGTATTGTAATTAATTTCTGCTCCACGTTGGATCAGCCATTTATGTACTGTTGTAATTATTTATACGTATGGTAATTATTTAATAGTACATGTAAAGAAACTCATTCTCTCAGGGTTAATGATTATTAAGTTATTTGCTCGTATTTACGATTGTATCTATTATTTTCTTTTCTTTAAACCAACCCAAATTCAGTTAATAGGTAGTGTTTTGATAATTAACCATGTAAAAAATAAATAACATACTAATGTAACTTAACCGTCTCTGAATTCTTCCAGCTGCCACGGGTTCACTTCTGGTTGTTGTTAACCTTTCTTCAACAGCAATATTAAGCTTGGCAATCTGTTTCTTCACACCAATCTCTTATTGCTCTCACCACTGAATGCCGCTCTCCAGGACTACTGCAACACAGATATCTTCTTGGAACACTTAATTATCCTTTATGGCCATTTAAACTCTTCTCCAATTCAAGATGTTCCTCTTCTGTTGTCGTTCTATCAAGGATATTATTATATGTCTCGTATTATTATTAATTTATTAAATATTATAATCAAACTCTGGTATCACTATTCAAAATCCTTTATTTTATTTTATTTTCCACGTTACATTAACTTTATGATGTACAACAGTTATTTAATATAATTTAAGATTCTTCATGTAGTTAATTTTAGACTAATAACGTTTCTTTTATCAGATATAATTGAAGACTAATGATGTAACTTGTATTAAATATAATTGAAGACTAATGATGTTACTTGTATTAAATATAATTGAAGACTAATGATGTTACTTGTATTAAAGATAATTGAAGACTAATACATTTCCTTCATCACTATACAAAACAAATTCTTAACAATTTAACAATTTGCCACTATGATAATTCCCTAATTTATTTACATCTGTTTATCATATAACTATTAAAACATATATCATTTTTCTATTTCTTATTAAACATCTTTATTTTACCTCTAATATTCGTAATTCTATTGGTTATTTATTAAATTATAATTTTATTACTCTTTACTCTTCTTATAACATTCATTTCAATTTCATATATTATTTTCTGAACATATAACTAAATATGGTTTTACATCATATAGGAATCGACCTCTATTTTGATTGAGTAAGTCGATATTCCCAATGTTTTCTGTTTACATTCTAAAACATATGTTCCCTTTAATATTAATTTTGTATCTTTTTTCTTTTAAAATTGATTATTTACCTCTTATGTACTGTGTGCATTTTAACAGCAGTACATAATACCTTCCCTTATTTCATAATCTCAGATACAACTTGATATGAGATTTTGAAATAATTAATTTCTTATCACAAACATGGTCGAACATTAATATTGAAAACATCTGATTAATTCGCCAATTGTATATCACAAAATTCATTTCATAAATTGGTTTTTTCTTTTATTAACATAACAAGTATGGTTCATCACTATCACGAATCACCGTATCTTACACACTCATTTATGGCTTAAAATAACATTAATTAAACCAACTGGCTTTACATCAAAAATAATAAGTATAAAATAACAATTGTGCCTAGTTTCATGGCTGAAAAACTCAAAAACATGAATAAACATTCTCTTTCTTTCGGACCTCACCTTCCCAATCCGGGACATACATTTCCTGTGTTTTTATTCAGAATTCTCTTTTTTTTTTAAATTATTTTTATTATAATATGGGTATCAGCTTTAATGATGTGATATGCTTTGTAAACCTAATAGCTGTCCATGATAATCAGTATATACTTCCTACATCTCCTATCACTAGTTGATAATGGTCCACAAATATCAATAAAACTTGCTCTAACGCTCTCAATGCTTGATGATTTATCCACCTTCCCTCATATCTGACATTGGCTACCTTGACTTTTTTTTACAAATATCATATATTAACTTAGCACCTAAGACTTGATGTCGATTCTTCATACACTTTGGGTTATTCTGTCATTTATTTGGTTACTTTTAATTATATTCCTGTTTTCATGTTGGAACACTTAATTTCTTCTTACTTTTCACACCCCAAGTCATATTGTCATATTTATTTTTTTATTTCTTTACCTCGTTGTTTGTATCATCCCTAAAATACCATAATTCCCTAACATTAAATACTACACAAGGGTTCGGATTCGGAGGGGCACTCTTGGCTTCCATTGCTCTGCCGTTTTCCCTAAATATATCATCTGAGATCAGAGGAAGTTCATCTCTGTCCAGGAAAAAATAAAAGTTGCACTATCACAACACAATACATATAATTATTAACTATACGGTAGCTCCTTCGCTACAAAATTATATTCAAGGGATTGTTACATGATTTCTTTGAGGTCTCTTCACATTTTTATTCCATTACTGTTTCACTTCTGGTGTTTCACTTCAATTAATATTCTATCATTCACAGGTAACTGGTTAACATTATTCGACATACATGTTGGATTATTTCCATCTTGGTACTGTCAATCACTGATATTTTAGATTATATCTTCATCTTCATTTTTATTTATTTATTCACCTTTAATTATGCTGTTAAGTACTGAATTTCATCATTATCGTAAGTTGTATTTGTCTATTCTTTCTTCATCTAACTCATTTCTACCCTTCTTAAATAGTAACTAGTCTTAATTGTTCTTGCCATTGTTATTATACTGATTAAAATGGTTATTCAAATAATTATTATGGTTATTAACTGTCTTTCTCTTCTTAATTGATTCAAAATAATTTCTCTTAACTATCCGGTAAGATGTTCTTACTTATTTTTGAATTTGATGGGTTTTTTCTTCTTAATAGATTCATAAAATAAAATTTTTTTTTATTTGTAATAACTTTTATATTATGTCGCTTGTATTAATAATTAATCTAATCTTTGTTCAATTAGTTTGCTTTGGTCAATACCCAGAAAATCAGTCCCTTCTTTCCATGTTTTTCATATTTAGTTCATCCGTTGTCAAATACGTAAGTTGTCCTTGTTGCACGGATTATTATTACAGTGTCCATAATGATTTCTGTTTTTATTAAATACCTCTCTGTCACCCTGTACTCCCATTCTTTTGATACTACATGTTCATCTGTACCTATGCCTACATCAATCACTTTCCCATTTATTTGATTGAACAGGTATTTTAATGGTATTTGTGTTATTGACGACATTATTGACAGTTAGCTACACATTTCTATTTCTGTGATATTTAATTTACCTATAGACTTTCTGACGTTTTTTCTCCCTATTTTATTTCTATATTCCCTTTGAAATATTCTATTAAGTTCCTTCTATTACTTTTAAAATTACTTATTCTTCTGTAGTCAGTACTTAGGATGTTAAGTACATTAATCAGTCCATTGTTCATCATCTCCAATTCTTCTCGTGTATTTTTAATTTTCTTGGGACATCTTTTATCTATCTTCTTCGTCTTCTTTTCCACATACTTATTATTCTCTTGATTTCTGCTATGTTTCTTTTCAGATAACAATACACTTTTGTCTTTTTTATTTTCTATTTCTTTATTACCTTTTATTTTCTGATTTACTGGTTCCCTGATTTGTTCGTTTGGTATTATTTCTATCTCCGTTTTGATATCATTTATTACTTCTTCCGTTTTCTTATTCAATGTTTCCACACTTTGCTTATTATCTTCTATCGTTGTTTCTATTGACTGGTTTCTGTCATTGTTTAATCCTTCCCTCCACCGCTTGTTATCATTTATGATTTCTTCTACTATCTGTTTACGATCATTCAACATTTGTTTCCATGTTTCCTTATTTTCTTCTATCATTTGTTTACGACCACGGTCTATTGTTTCCTTTAGCTGTCTGAAACCTTCATTTATTATTTTATTTCTTTGTTTATATTGTTCCATTATAATTCTCATCATTTCCTGTAAATTATCGTCCATTGGTTGATTTGGTTTCTTTGGTTGGTCCCCTTGGGCATCCTCTACTATTATTTCCATTTCAGTTTCTTCCTCTTCAGCACTGTTACTCGTTAATTCATATCGTTGCTCTGGTTTGTTAGCCATTTTACAATATTGAACTTAATTTAATTACAAGATTTTTATACTAATTAAATTTAACAAAATTGTGTTATTTGGTGCTGGTTAAAGAAAATCTTTGCTTTCACGTATGGGCGCCATTTTATGTACTGTAAATTAATTGCAGGTATTGTAATTAATTTCTGCTCCACGTTGGATCAGCCATTTATGTACTGTTGTAATTATTTATACATATGGTAATTATTTAATAGTACATGTAAAGAAACTCTTTCTCTCAGGGTTAATGATTATTAAGTTATTTGCTCGTATTTACGATTGTATCTATTATTTTCTTTTCTTTAAACCAACCCAAATTCAGTTAATAGGTAGTGTTTTGATAATTAACCATGTAAAAAATAAATAACATACTAATGTAACTTAACCGTCTCTGAATTCTTCCAGCTGCCACGGGTTCACTTCTGGTTGTTGTTTACCTTTCTTCAACAGCAATATTAAGCTTGGCAATCTGTTTCTTCACACCAATCTCTTATTGCTCTCACCACTGAATGCCGCTCTCCAGGACTACTGCAACACAGATATCTTCTTGGAGCACTTAATTATCCTTTATGGCCATTTAAACTCTTCTCCAATTCAAGATGTTCCACTTCTGTTGTCGTTCTATCAAGGATTTTATTATATGTCTCGTATTATTATTAATTTATTAAATATTATAATCAAACTCTGGTATCACTATTCAAAATCCTTTATTTTATTTTCTTTTCCACGTTACATTAACTTTATGATGTACAACTGTTGTTTAATATAATTTAAGATTCTTCATGTAGTTAATTTTAGACTAATAACGTTTCTTTTATCAGATATAATTGAAGACTAATGATGTAACTTGTATTAAATATAATTGAAGACTAATGATGTTACTTGTATTAAATATAATTGAAGACTAATGATGTTACTTGTATTAAAGATAATTGAAGACTAATACATTTCCTTCATCACTATACAAAACAAATTCTTAACAATTTAACAATTTGCCACTATGATAATTCCCTAATTTATTTACATCTGTTTATCATATATCTATTAAAACATATATCATTTTTCTATTTCTTATTAAACATCTTTATTTTACCTCTAATATTCGTAATTCTATTTGTTATTTATTAAATTATAATTTTATTACTCTTTACTCTTCTTATAACATTCATTTCAATTTCATATATTATTTTCTGAACATATAACTAAATATGGTTTTACATCATATAGGAATCGACCTCTATTTTGATTGAGTAAGTCGATATTCCCAATGTTTTCTGTTTACATTCTAAAACATATGTTCCCTTTAATATTAATTTTGTATCTTTTTTCTTTTAAAATTGATTATTTACCTCTTATGTACTGTGTGCATTTTAACAGCAGTACATAATACCTTCCCTTATTTCATAATCTCAGATACAACTTGATATGAGATTTTGAAATAATTAATTTCTTATCACAAACATGGTCGAACATTAATATTGAAAACATCTGATTAATTCGCCAATTGTATATCACAAAATTCATTTCATCAATTGGTTTTTTCTTTTATTAACATAACAAGTATGGTTCATCACTATCACGAATCACCGTATCTTACACACTCATTTATGGCTTAAAATAACATTAATTAAACCAACTGGCTTTACATCAAAAATAATAAGTATAAAATAACAATTGTGCCTAGTTTCATGGCTGAAAAACTCAAAAACATGAATAAATATTCTCTTTCTTTCGGACCTCACCTTCCCAATCCGGGGCATACATTTCCTGTGTTTTTATTTCAGAATTCTCTTTTTTTTTTAAATTATTTTTATTATAATATGGGTATCAGCTTTAATGATGTGATATGCTTTGTAAACCTAATAGCTGTCCACGATAATCAGTATATCTATATTTCCTACATCTCCTATCACTAGTTGATAATGGTCCACAAATATCAATAAAACTTGCTCTAATGCTCTCAATGCTTGATGATTTATCCACCTTCCCTCATATCTGACATTGGCTACCTTGACTTTTTTTTACAAATATCATATATTAACTTAGCACCTAAAACTTGATGTCGATTCTTCATACACTTTGGGTTATTCTGTCATTTATTTGGTTACTTTTAATTATATTCCTGTTTTCATGTTGGAACACTTAATTTCTTCTTACTTTTCACACCCCAAGTCATATTGTCATATTTATTTTTTTATTTCTTTACCTCGTTGTTTGTATCATCCCTAAAATACCATAATTCCCTAACATTAAATACTACACAAGGGTTCGGATTCGGAGGGGCACTCTTGGCTTCCATTACTCTGCCGTTTTCCCTAAATATATCATCTGAGATCAGAGGAACTTCATCTCTGTCCAGGAAAAAATAAAAGTTGCACTATCACAACACAATACATATAATTATTAACTATAAGGTAGCTCCTTCGCTACAAAATTATATTCAAGGGATTGTTACATGATTTCTTTGAGGTCTCTTCACATTTTTATTCCATTACTGTTTCACTTCTGGTGTTTCACTTGAATTAATATTCTATCATTCACAGGTAACTGGTTAACATTATTCGACATACATGTTGGATTATTTCCATCTTGGTACTGTCAATCAATGATATTTTAGATTATATCTTCATCTTCATTTTTATTTATTTATTTACCTTTAATTATGCAGTTAAGTACTGAATTTCATCATTATCGTAAGTTGTATTTGTCTATTCTTTCTTCATCTAACTCATTTCTACCCTTCTTAAATAGTAACTAGTCTTAATTGTTCTTGTCATTGTTATTATACTGATTAAAATGGTTATTCAAATAATTATTATGGTTATTAACTGTCTTTCTCTTCTTAATTGATTCAAAATAATTTCTCTTAACTATCCGGTAAGATGTTCTTACTTATTTTTGAATTTGGTGGGTTTTTTTTCTTAATAGATTCATAAAATAAAATTTTTTTTTATTTGTAATAACTTTTATATTATGTCGCTTGTATTAATAATTAATCTAATCTTTGTTCAATTAGTTTGCTTTGGTCAATACCCAGAAAATCAGTCCCTTCTTTCCATGTTTTTCATATTTAGTTCATCCGTTGTCAAATACGTAAGTTGTCCTTGTTGCACGGATTATTATTACAGTGTCCATAATGATTTCTGTTTTTATTAAATACCTCTCTGTCACCCTGTACTCCCATTCTTTTGATACTACATGTTCATCTGTACCTATGCCTACATCAATCACTTTCCCATTTATTTGATTGAACAGGTATTTTAATGGTATTTGTGTTATTGACGACATTATTGACAGTTAGCTACACATTTCTATTTCTGTGATATTTAATTTACCTATAGACTTTCTGACGTTTTTTCTCCCTATTTTATTTCTATATTCCCTTTGAAATATTCTATTAAGTTCCTTCTATTACTTTTAAAATTACTTATTCTTCTGTAGTCAGTACTTAGGATGTTAAGTACATTAATCAGTCCATTGTTCATCATCTCCAATTCTTCTCGTGTATTTTTAATTTTCTTGGGACATCTTTTATCTATCTTCTTCGTCTTCTTTTCCACATACTTATTATTCTCTTGATTTCTGCTATGTTTCTTTTCAGATAACAATACACTTTTGTCTTTTTTATTTTCTATTTCTTTATTACCTTTTATTTTCTGATTTACTGGTTCCCTGATTTGTTCGTTTGGTATTATTTCTATCTCCGTTTTGATATCATTTATTACTTCTTCCGTTTTCTTATTCAATGTTTCCACACTTTGCTTATTATCTTCTATCGTTGTTTCTATTGACTGGTTTCTGTCATTGTTTAATCCTTCCCTCCACCGCTTGTTATCATTTATGATTTCTTCTACTATCTGTTTACGATCATTCAACATTTGTTTCCATGTTTCCTTATTTTCTTCTATCATTTGTTTATGACCACGGTCTATTGTTTCCTTTAGCTGTCTGAAACCTTCATTTATTATTTTATTTCTTTGTTTATATTGTTCCATTATAATTCTCATCATTTCCTGTAAATTATCGTCCATTGGTTGATTTGGTTTCTTTGGTTGGTCCCCTTGGGCATCCTCTACTATTATTTCCATTTCAGTTTCTTCCTCTTCAGCACTGTTACTCGTTAATTCATATCGTTGCTCTGGTTTGTTAGCCATTTTACAATATTGAACTTAATTTAATTACAAGATTTTTATACTAATTAAATTTAACAAAATTGTGTTATTTGGTGCTGGTTAAAGAAAATCTTTGCTTTCACGTATGGGCGCCATTTTATGTACTGTAAATTAATTGCAGGTATTGTAATTAATTTCTGCTCCACGTTGGATCAGCCATTTATGTACTGTTGTAATTATTTATACGTATGGTAATTATTTAATAGTACATGTAAAGAAACTCATTCTCTCAGGGTTAATGATTATTAAGTTATTTGCTCGTATTTACGATTGTATCTATTATTTTCTTTTCTTTAAACCAACCCAAATTCAGTTAATAGGTAGTGTTTTGATAATTAACCATGTAAAAAATAAATAACATACTAATGTAACTTAACCGTCTCTGAATTCTTCCAGCTGCCACGGGTTCACTTCTGGTTGTTGTTTACCTTTCTTCAACAGCAATATTAAGCTTGGCAATCTGTTTCTTCACACCAATCTCTTATTGCTCTCACCACTGAATGCCGCTCTCCAGGACTACTGCAACACAGATATCTTCTTGGAACACTTAATTATCCTTTATGGCCATTTAAACTCTTCTCCAATTCAAGATGTTCCTCTTCTGTTGTCGTTCTATCAAGGATATTATTATATGTCTCGTATTATTATTAATTTATTAAATATTATAATCAAACTCTGGTATCACTATTCAAAATCCTTTATTTTATTTTATTTTATTTTCCACGTTACATTAACTTTATGATGTACAACTGTTGTTTAATATAATTTAAGATTCTTCATGTAGTTAATTTTAGACTAATAACGTTTCTTGTATCAGATATAATTGAAGACTAATGATGTAACTTGTATTAAATATAATTGAAGACTAATGATGTTACTTGTATTAAATATAATTGAAGACTAATGATGTTACTTGTATTAAAGATAATTGAAGACTAATACATTTCCTTCATCACTATACAAAACAAATCTTAACAATTTAACAATTTGCCACTATGATAATTCCCTAATTTATTTACATCTGTTTATCATATAACTATTAAAACATATATCATTTTTCTATTTCTTATTAAACATCTTTATTTTACCTCTAATATTCGTAATTCTATTGGTTATTTATTAAATTATAATTTTATTACTCTTTACTCTTCTTATAACATTCATTTCAATTTCATATATTATTTTCTGAACATATAACTAAATATGGTTTTACATCATATAGGAATCGACCTCTATGTTGATTGAGTAAGTTGATATTCCCAATGTTTTCTGTTTACATTCTAAAACATATGTTCCCTTTAATATTAATTTTGTTTCTTTTTTCTTTTAAAATTGATTATTTACCTCTTATGTACTGTGTGCATTTTAACAGCAGTACAATATATATAATCATTATGCATGTACAATTATTGTACAACACCATAGATCCATAGATTTAGGCATGAATGCTTAATGCAATGGCTAGAAAAAAAAATAAATGCAACTCAAGGATTTATATTTGATATTAACATGTAATATTCGATATTTGATAATTGATATATAGAATTTGGTATATATTATTTGCTATATGATATTCAATATATGATCGTTAATATAATATAATACTTGATATTTGTTATCTGATATATGCTATTTGATCTATGATATTCAATATATAGTATTTGATGGCAAGGTAGCCTAGAATTGCTAGTTCTGTCGACAGTCATGATAGCACATGTGCTATACATCATTAACATTATATTATATTTCCCCTTTTTTTTTGAGAATTACACATAAACACGTACTACACGCACATATAACACACACCTCAATTCCTGCATCAACCTTCTCGCTATAACCCATCACATAATAGAAACTTTACAACTATACCCAACTTACAACTCAGATACTTGTGTCACCATTAAGATGAAAATTCGTATAACTAAAGCAACTGATTTGCCCCCACATTACAAGATAACTTAAATTTGTAATTTAATACAGGATTCATGCGTGGTCTGGATTAACAACTCTGGGAAATAGCCATAATTACTGTTAAGGTCTCAATAATAGCACGAAATTCAAACACCCCAGTCCTGCATTATGCCCACATGGAAGTACATGATTAAGCAGGCCACAACCAACACTCTGATACATTGAACACGAGAAACAAGGAAACTCAGAGCTGTTCATCTAAGTACATGTATATGTGTAATCCCTTACATAGTATAAGAGTGTCTTAAATATACATAAGGTGTTTATCTGTGTACAGTGTCCGAGCATGCAGGCATGAAACCTAACATGTTTTTGCAGATTTTAAACAATTTCTGAGTGGATTTTATAAGTCTGTTTTTGAGAGTGTCTGCAGATGCACCGTGTTGTGGTAGATGATGGTGTTAAATTAAATTGAGATGGATCACACCTGAATTGTCCAATGTAGTAGGTGGCCATGTGTCTAGGTTGAGCAATAATTGAAACGGATGATTTCTGGGGGCAGAATTTCTCTAAGAGTTTGCATCTGTGTCCCGACTGATGCCGTCTCAAGGCTTATGTAGTTTCTCTGCACAAGGGGTTGGCAGGTCTTAGGCCAACCCCGACACCCATCTCGCCATTGGCCGAGCACCTAGGACAGGCAACTTGCTATATAGGGTGTCATAGACATAACACAAGCACAGCTCACACTCACGTCACAATTATAATGCTATAGAGAAATCACACTTTAAATTCAGCACGGGACAATAACCTTTTCACAAACACTTACTATCTTATTAATAATCCGCTCTAACCACAAGATGTGCATTATTTACTTTTATAAATCTTTTATAACCCCTTTTATGACTATGAAATTACTTTCTACCTAGGCCGTTCTCATTTACAATTTCTGAACGAGTAGCTGAGTGTAAGATAAGTTTAAATTGATTTAACCAAATTAATAAGTTACATTTAATTTAATTAGACACTGTTGCATGCCTGGAAATTCACACACACACACACACACACACACACACACACACACACACACACACACACACACACACGGATACCTTTTAGTAAGAACACCTAACAAAAATGTTATGAGGTTTAAAAATAATTGAGCTATAATTAAGGCTACGCCTACCTAGCTTTAAATTATTTTCCTATAGTAAAGGCTTCAACCAGGCAGAATGATTCAGGCGCCGTCAGTCGTAACCAGTGAAGATTTCTCTGAGAAGGTCCGAAGAGAAATGAGGCAGAATACATGGTCAATTGCACCCACGAGACTTCGCTATTTTTACAGGTTACGGCAACAACAGCTGGCTCTGGCCGACATAATTTTCGTCGCCACAACTAACAAACATAGCCCGCTACACACAGCGACGATGCACGATACATAGCAGTGCACGACGGGGAGAACGCGCTAGTTTTTAAAATGAAATGATATACGCGCATACCACCGAACTTAGCATATTAACAACGGAGTGCCGAACGAAGTACGGCACAGTGTTCTTTCAATTCATTAACATCACTGCTTAATTTACCAAATTTTGTATCACTACTATCAAAACTTCTACTCATAAAATTCATGATATCGTCCATTGACCATTATTTTTCTTTTGTTTTTGTTACCACGGGAGTCGATTTTGCTCCCGCCTCACTAGTTATTACAGATTGTGTTAAATTATTATCATCTATTAGGCTTGGAGTGGTCTCCATTCCTGAATCATTTATCTCATCTGATTCATTTAACACGCTTTCTTTGACCGTATTAAGGTCTAAATTCATTTCTACCTCCCCCGTGACAGTTACGTCAATCATACTGACTTTATTTGCATTATCTTCCATTTCTATTTTATTTATTAGATTAAATCTAAAAAATTTTAACCTTACATATACTCGGTATCAATTACTACTATAAGTCTTACTTAAATATAGTAACAGCATCACATAACCTGCACATAATTTCTACGTACTCCCAAATCACGCTTATATCTACATGTAGGTGTGGTTTATATAAAATTGATTTTATAAAACAGTCCCTGTTCGGGCGCCAATTGTGATTTTACCTACACTCTACCTACCACATAATACTAAATACAGGTTATATGTCGCAATAATTACTCTCATTTACGGTTAACTATTTCAACTTCATTTATTATTCTTTTTATCATTCTCTTTTTATGAATCAATTAAAAACATGCTTTCTCCTTTTACATTCTCTAACCTTTCAAATGAACAAAATTAATTACTGAGGTAGCGACCCCATCTGACTAAAACCACGAACACATTGAAATACAAAACCACAAGTATCTTTTATTTCTTATAATTAAATTAAATTATTTATTAACCTAATTAAAGTCAACCCAGCAATTTGTTCACAGTCAACATTCACACTTTTTTCCTTCCCCTTTTATTTAGCGCTTTTATTAGAAATTCATATAGTGATTGTTTATCATACGGTTACTGTGATGATGTCGTCCCGGCCGATTATGCGTTGCACTCCTCACGTCTTCTCTCACTTTTTTGTCCGAAATTAGCTCGCCCAATTTAATTTTGATGCCACTGAATTGTAACTGAGTTCTCACATTTTTTTATACCACTTTAAATTCTAATTTAGACCACATTTTTGCAAGTTTTAATAAATTTTCGGCTCGCGAGCCTGTATATTGAACCGCGCGGTTCTACTAGTTGACGATGAGTAACTTTTTCCAGATGGCCCAAAGCTCCTTCTGGAGTGTCGCTACTTGCTTCTGATAGGCTGATCAAGCGTCACGTGATATCTCCTGGGGTGCGAGTTTGTGTAGCAGAAACTTGCGTTCTGGGGCTCGCAAAAAGTTCGTGCCGATTCATCTGTGCGGGCAAGCATATGCGCACACTTTCACATTCCTCAGCATCAGGAATTGTAGCGTGAACCCATTCTGAACGAACAAATGTGCAATTGGGCGTTCCGTAAGTGAATGTCGATTGTTAAAACTGAGGCCCCGTGTGGGTAACTCCCTTTCGTCGCATTTACAATTTAAATAAACCCAATCCCCCGTTACACTGTGAAGTTGTTTAGATTAAATAATGTAACCTAACCAACTTTTAAGTATTGAATATAAAGTATAAGTATATTTAATCCTGAGAGAAAATGAACAATTAACACCAGTTTTTGAAAGAACCATGAAAGGAGAGAAGATGAGCTTGTGTACGAAATCCAAAGTGGAGTACCGTATCTTATGTAGAGATGAAAGTTCAAAAGTTCAAGCCAAATACATATGAATGGAGATGATTGGTAATATCTGGGATCTGTCACACAACAGAACACCATACAATGATGATACTGTGTATCAATTATTTCATCACATCTCTTACCATGTAATGTGCCTGCTTTTAATAATATTCTCAAAGAATTTTAATACTTTGTTTCGACTGGTTTCACTGTGTAAATTACAAACCTGAATATAGTGCTGGAATACATAATCGATTTTTCCATTCACAGCCACGTTTCGCATTAAATCATGAAGCTCTGAATATTCTGGTATTTCCAATTCTCTGTTCAGAATCAGAAAAATAAATTACATCACCGGACACACAAAGTACTGACATATGAACATTAATCAATTATTTTGTTTAATCAGTCAACATTCTAGGATTAAAGGGTTTACAGATTATTGACCCGTCCACCAAAACACACACACACAGGTTCTAATATGTGTTACAATTCTGTCTTATTTTCAGCCAACCGTTCTTTTACAGGAAGAGGGGGATATAAACCCCGTACCAATTTATGCAGAAACGGCGAAGGCCAAATCGTAAGTGACAGCGCCACTACAAAATTTACTTGGAGAAATTATTTCCTCCACCTATTGGGAAAACAACCGGATGATAATGCAAACAGGACAGGCATGGAACATCTAAACCAAAATCAAGAAAGCGAATTAGAAGACACCCCCCATCCAGCGCTAGATGAAGTTGTTATGGCCATTGAAGAAATGAGAAAAAATAAAGCCCCAGGTATAGACAGTATCCCGGCAGAAATATTTAAAGGAGGACACACCCTCACACATAAACTGCACAGTCTGATATTAGAGATATGGAATATGGAGGAAATTCCTGTAGATTCGAAAAAATCAATAATTTGTCCGATATACAAGAAAAGTGACAAATTAAATTGTAAAAATTATAGAGGCATCTCGCTGCTATGTGTGGGCTACAAAATATTCACCTGGATAGTAAGTAGAAGAATAAGTATTTACACAGAAGGTATTATAGAAGAGTATCAGGCAGGATTCAGACCAGGAAGATCCACCATTGATCAGCTGTACTGTGTTAAACAAACCCTAGCTAAAGCATGGGAGCATGGCGTTGACGTTCATCAGATTTTTGTGGACTTTAGACAGGCGTATGACTGTATAAATAGAGAAAAACTGTACACAATATTACATGAGTTTGGCATATCAAATAAATTGGTAAAACTAATCCAAGCTACAATGAACCACACACAAGCGTTCGTTCGTATTCAAGGCCAACTAACAGACCCTTTTGAAATAACAAGGTGATTAAAACAAGGAGACGGGCTGGCCCCGGTCCTCTTTAACATAAGCATGGAATACGTTATAAGGAAAATGTCCTCCAACGCTTGCAATTTACTATTTAATAAGTCTACACAAATTGCAGCATATGCTGATAATGTGAATCTAATGGAACGGTCAGTAAGAGATATTACGGAACTCTACTTGGAACTGGAGGAGAATGCAAAAACAATAGGTCTGACTATCAATACAGACAAAACCAAAGCTATGACCCAAACAAGAAAACGTCGAATAGCACAGAATCTAACAATTGGAGAGGAGAACATTGAGATGGTGGAAAGATTTACATATTTGGGAGTGGAGATGACAAGGGACGGCAGCGAGGAAGGAGAGATAAGAAGAAGAGTCACACTAGCAAACAAAGCTTACTTCTCTTTGTCACAAGTATTCCGGTCAAAAGAGATACATAGGGCCGTAAAAATCCGAATATATAAAACTATTATCTGACCAATAGCCACCTATGGCGCAGAAACCCGGATAATGACAGAAGGAAATAACAAACTTTCTCAACACCTTTGAAAGGAAAATTTTAAGAAGAATTTTAGGCCCAATTAACGAGAACGGAGTGTGGTGGATACGTTTCAATCATGAGCTTTATCAGCTGTATAAAGAGCCCACAATAACAACATATATAAAAATCCAAAGGCTCCGTTGGGCAGGGGACCTAGTTAGAATGGAGAGGAGCAGAGCACCTAACCGAGTGGAGGTGATTGGAGGTGTTGTGTATTAGTGCGTCAGTTAATCACCCAATACAACACAAACTAGCTGCTTTTAGAACCATGATACATAGACTTAACAACATCCCCTTAGATGAAATAGACTACAAAGACGAACTAAACACGATAAAATATCTAGCAGAATCTAACGGTTATGACAGAACAATAGTCAGTAAACTCCTACACAAAACACAAAACAAACAACAGACAAAGACAGAAAACAACAAATTCATAACACTAACATACATCAACAAACAAACAGAAAAAATTGCCCACAAATTCAAAAAAGCAGGATACAGAATCGCTTACAAAACTACTAACAAAACAGAACACACACTATCAAAACGCATGCCCAAAGCACAAAACAAATTCGATCTACCCGGTGTATATATAAGTTAAATTGTTCAAATTGCAAAAAATTCTACATAGGCCAGACAGAGACGTAGCTTCAACATAGGACATAGCTTCAAACAGAGATACATTGAACACACAAAAGCACTCCACACCACTACAGAATCTACCTTCGCAAACCACCTCATTGAAGCAAACCACACATATAAAAACATCGACAATAACATGAACATACTACACGTACACACAAAAGGCCGAAAACTAGACACTCTAGAACAATTAGAAATATACAAACACACAAAAACAAATAAAAACGACATCCTAAACGAACAGACACAATTCAAATCGCACGCATTATTCGAACACATCTCACCACACACACACACAGCTTCGATCTTTCGAAACACTATCTCGTCGCCAACAACAAGATGAACAGCGCTACTAACGACAGCCTCTGATGAAGCCTTCTATAGGTGAAAGCCGGTTTAGGCTGTAAGGTAAAACTTTACGTTTTTACTTATAAAAAACTTAGTGTTCCGAGTCGTCAATATTATAGTGATATTTAGTTAAGTAACGGAGACGTCATGGACAACGAAATCCAAGAAAATAATAATACACTGAACATGATTATTACACTTTATATGATATCAGCTTTTTGGCTTAATATCCACTTGTAAAAGAAAAAATACAAAATGATTATTATTTTATAATTAACTTTGTTATAGCTGCTGTGAAGTTGTTTAGATTAAATAATGTAACCTAACCTACTTTTAAGTACTGAATAGTTTTAATGTGTCATGTACTGTGTTCAATAAGGGAACAAACTACTTTTACAGAGTACTTAAATCCTTGAAAATAGTATTGGATTAAGC
Organism: Magicicada septendecula; assembly: GCA_034769895.1. Lineage (NCBI taxonomy): Eukaryota > Metazoa > Arthropoda > Insecta > Hemiptera > Cicadidae > Magicicada > Magicicada septendecula. Next base: position 315,220,266 of record CM068373.1, on the reverse strand, counting down.
TTGAGCAATGAATAATTAAACTAAGCACATTGAAGTATTTTCAGTTATTATTTATTAATTTAAAATTGATTTTATCTGTAAGGTTTAATCCAGGAATTCGTTTAGTGCACTTCAGCAGAGAACAATGGGCAAATACAAATAACAAAATGCGTATATCAAGTAAAATATAACATTATTTATTTTCTTTTGATAACATAAAAAAATCATGAACACAATTATTACGCCTTAAGGCGTAAAACTGATTTCCAACAACTATTACATCAAAATACGAATACGTATATCAAAAATTACGCAAACTCAACACTTCTTGTTAGGCCTAGGCCTATATTTTTTCATTCACTCAATCACGCACACTTTCACACTTCTACATTTCTTTTTATTGAGCTCAATTTAAAAAATGCCAGTATTTAATTATTACTTCCCTTGATTATGATGCGTAGAAATCCGCCACATGGGACGTCTCCTCGGGAAGTACACTGTTTCATTGTTTTCACTTTTTACATCTTACGGCCGAACTGTCAATTTATTCCCAATCTTTTTACTGATCACTGATTGTTTACATGATTTATATTTACGTTCCAATATTAGTTAAAATTTCACATTTGTTAATTAGGGTTTTATGCTGTTTATGCGGTCGATGCGGAAACTATTCAGCTGGCGGCCGAGCGAATTGCTCGCGTCCGCTTAGTTAATTGCTGACTGGCGTTCAGTGTTAAAATTTCCGTTTGTGTCGTCTTTAAGCTGGTTCACTCCGCTCCCCGCCATACGTCTCGTCCTCAGTATTGAAAAGTTTCGCTGAACTTAGTATCACCTTTTTAACTTGCCACGAACTGTTTTTCGTCAACAACATTCCTTCATTGTTAGTCACTGACTGCAAATAAACTCGAGATTTGCTGCATAACCATATATGGTCATGAAAACATTTACTGGCAATCGACTCACCTTAAAAGCCCTCATCTGCACATTTTATAGAATTCATAAAATATGAAAATAATATTTATGTAAATGTAGACTCATTACAATGTGATTTCAAAGTCAATATCATAATGAAATACGTATTCTAAATAGAACATACTTACCAAAATTGATAATAGGATTACCTATGGGATCTTCATTATTCCCTATTCTTGCAGAAATATACATGAATGATTTTGAAAAGCAATTAATAAGTTCCACTAATAAGTATAAAGACAATATAAAATTATGGACTAGATACGTTGACGATGTATTAGTAGTTTGGGAAGGAAACATAGAAGAAGTGCATGAGTTTATAAATGAGGTAAATAATAAGGATAAAAACTTACAATTTAAAGAAGAGATAGGAGGTAAGAAAATAAATTACTTAGATTTAAACATAGAAATTAAAGATAATGAGAAACTGCAGTTTGGGATATTTAGGAAAGAATCGTATTCGAATATAATTATACCAAGAGAGACTTACCACCCTTATAGTGCAATAGAACATTGCAGTAAGGGGAGATGTAGCCAGGACTAAATGCTGTTGTAACAGGTTGTGACGTTATAGACATGTTAATATTTGATTTCTGTCCAATTATGTAAATTAGATGTAAGGATTAATATAAGGATTGGGCAAAGGACTATTATGTATTAAAACGCCCATAATTGTATTTGCGATTATGTCAAGTGCGAGAAAAAGGTGCGAGTGCGCGTGTCAATCGTATTTTTATGAATACCTCATTTATAAATTAGCGTACCAAACTGAGATTTGGACAGCGCACGCATAGTAAATAGCGCTGTATTCTCTGGATGTCTGATGCTTGCTACGTGGTGTGAATATTAGAATTTTATTAATAAAAAGCTGTTTCTAAAAATTCCTTATCTTTTAGAAGGCAGAACAGTCTTAGATAAAATTTATACCTGCTGCTGCAAAAATCTGCAAATCGTTTCAAGTAATCATCTATCAGTTGTAGCCATCAATCGCATGATAAGCTGTTTCGACCAATCAGCGACTCCAATTTTCCACTAAGATTGGGTCTCCGCCGGCGAATATCAAGTTAGTTCTATCCTGCAGCTTGAAGTTTTCAGACGTGCTCTCTGCGCGAGTTATCCGTGCAGAAACGTGTTTTTGAACGAGTAATCAGGGTTAAATTTGCGACGAGTTACCCGTTGCTGTTACCTTGAAGGGGGACGAACTCATTATAAAAATAATAATAAGCTATTCAATAGTGTTATTCAGTGCTAGTATCGCTTGGATCAAGATTTCCGCTTAGGGAAGGTGTATCCACCCGGGATACTCCTTTTTGATCGCAAGGACACCTCAAGACGCGGGAAGGTGCATGCTCAACGCACCAAAAATAAATGAGATTACATTACAACCCAATTATGCCCTTAGATTAAATTAGACTAATTACCGGTGTGACGGCGTGCGCGCGTACGAGAGGAGCCCTAGCGAAGCGGAAGTTGCAGAAAGGAGGTGACGATCCGAGGTGCAGAATTGCGGCAATTCACAGGACTGGATGAAGACGTATCTACCCACGGAATCAGCATTCAAGTAACCAATAAACATTTCTTTTAAAAAAATCAGATCAATCTGATTCAGAGACGATTTTGAATAAAAAATAAATGATTTTGTGAACTACAAAGTATATAAAAATTTTTGTCTTAAAAAATACAACCTTGCTCCAGATAACTGTTTATGTGTTCCATTTATTACTATGCCTGACATTTGTTTTGTCGCATAGTAAATGGCGCTTGCAACTTTGGGGCTCGAAAAAATGCAAGAAATATATTAAATAACTTATTCATAGTATTAAATTGCAATTCCCAACTTTTTGGCACGACAAAATAGTATGTTATAAAAAAATAAATTTGTAGTGTGTTGATGTATTAAAATTGTCTTCAGAGTGTGTATTATTTAAATATTGCATATGCTCAGAAAGACTAGTGTAGGTTAAAATCGTAATTTATTATTGGAACGTTATCTGGAGTGAATTAAATTAATTTGTGCATGTATAGGTTAAGGATTTATGTAGACATTGTGTTATATGATTTCTGACTGTTTACTGTGCATTGCGATAATATTTAGAATAGTTGAACATTAAACGTTAACAATAAGAATAAGTGTGCCTTACGTAAGTCAAGACATTAAGATAAACTTTGTTATTGTGTGTTATCGTTGTAAAAGATGGCGGAACGTTTATCAGCTGATTTACAATCTACGCTAAATGCACTCTTAGCTAATATGCAATCTATACGCGAAGATAATAAAGTATTGCAAGAGAACTTAAAATCCGTGCGAGACGAAACCAATAAAAATAACCAAGGATTGCAAGAGAGCTTAAAATCCGTGCGGGATGATAATAAACAGCTACGTGAAAATTTAAAATCCGTGCATGATGATAGTAAAATATTAAACGAAATATTAAGTCTGTAAGAGACGAGGCTAAAAATCAAAATCAAAAAATCTTCGCTGCCATACACGAGCAAGCAAAACAAAATAAAGCTATCGTCGAAGCTGCCGAGAGCAAAATAACTGAAAAGGTTGAATCTATCCGCGTGGAGTTTGAGACCGCAATAGCATTAAACAACACACGCGTAACGGAATGTGAGACGCGTGTGCTAGCTGTAGAAGAACATGTAAATGATTCTATGAACACCTATGAAAACAAATTAGAAATTTTAGAGCAAAAAGTAAAACAAATACAACAGACTACTCCACTCGCAAACCAGGTCACTTACGTATACAAAACACAGGACGACATTAACGCGTACATGAAATTTTATGGCCTCGAGCATGAAAATCCCATGCAATTCCTTACGCAATGCCAGCGTAATATGGAACACATCGCTGACAACCTTAGCGATGTTGACAAAATAAACTGGGTGGTGCGTCAGTTAAAGGGTACAGCGGGTGAATGGTTTTCGATCGTCCAAGATAAAATTGTGCTGTATGAAGATCTGGTTAACCACTTTAAAGCAAGGTATTGGAACGACGAAATCCAGCGGAAAGTACGCATACAGCTGGAGTTTGGTAAGTATACTCCAGGTAAGGGGAGTAAGGAGAAGTACTTGATCCAGCTTGTTGCCAAGGTGAAACACCTGGAGCCCGTCGTAGCAGAAGCTGAAATTGTCAGCAAACTGGCACATCATTTCAACAGAGGAATACAAGTGGCTGTAATTACACAAGGCATCAAAACATTAGAAGACCTGCTGTGGTTAATATCAAAATGGGAGAATGTAGACGGGAATCCCGAAACATACAGTACACAAACAAAGATAAACACCAATAATACACCAAAACAAAATGAATATAGATAGGGATGGCAATGTTGTACAATATATCGATATATCGGTTAACCGACATATCGTTAGTAATATATCGATGCCTTCGACATATCGGTGAAAATATGTCGATATATCGACAATTACCGATATATCGATGATTTTTATAAACAATGACAATAATATCGGAATTATACCTATTATTTCTGCTTTTGAGTGGTTAATTTAATCGTAGTTCTTGTTCTAGGATTATGAAAGAGATATTTATGTTAAAATTAATTGGAAAAAGGATTTGTAAAAATAAATAAATGCTCCAAAATAATTTTTATTTAGAAAATTTACAATTAAAATAATTATTACATTGTCTACACCTACATTAGAATAATGCCCTTGTCAACATAATATATCGTTTATTCGTTTTAATTTTAAATATTTTCAAATTCTTCTGGTAAAGACCCCAAAAACAATAATTTTCCCAACATTTTTGGGCTTAGCCTATTTCTGTTCAGAGTAGCCGTGGACCCAGCTTTGGAAAATAGCCTCTCCGAAGGCACCGAAGTGGCCGGAATGGTAAAAACGTTTTCAGCCAGTTTAAAAAGATTGGGATATACGTTTTTCATATCTTTCCAAATTATTAATGGGTCCTGGTTTAAGCTTGTGACTGACATATCCAAATATTGGGTAATTTCATCAGCCTTGTCTTTTTTTTTAGATTTGTGGGCGACATTTTTATGACGTGCCCACAAATCTATCGTGGCAGGTTCGGAGCTGCCCGCATCTGAATCAGAACTTGAGTGTGAGTCAGTTTCTTGAATTTTGCTAATTAAATTTCTTAAATGACTAAATAATTTTTCTGTTGCCATCGGGTCCTGTAGGTGAATGTTTTTAAATCTTGGGTCCAACACTGTGGAAAAGGCCCACAAAAAATTGTCTTCCCCTTTAGAAAAACGTTTGTCCATTTCTTTTAATACATTGTTTTTCAAAGTTATACCAATGCTGCTGGTGACTATCATGTTGGCATAGATTTCCAATGAGCACTTCAGCATTGGTATAACTTTGCTTAAAGTGGTGTATTTCTCACCACTAAACTCAATAGTCATTTTCTCAATAGGTTGTAAAATCTTAATTATTTCTTTTAAGGTCTCTACCTCAACCGCGCTTGTCATAGTAGGCGAATCTACCAAGACAAGTGATGTGTGGCGAACTGCAGGGAGCATCTCCACAAATCTGCATAACATATAATATGTGGAGTCCCATCTGGTTTTAATATCAAGGATCATTTTCTTAACGTTTCCCTCCGGAACTTCCTCTTTCTTAAAATACTTTTGCAGCTCATCACTTGTCTTGGTAGATCGTTTAATCCAAACCACAATGGATCTGACTTTTGTAATTAAATCATTAAGCCCCTCAGTATTTTTCAACGCATTTTCGCACACTAAATTTAACGTATGGGCAAAACATCTTATGTGGCAATCAGTGGAAAAAGTATCTGTTATTGCTTTGACAATATTGGCGCCATTGTCAGTAACAACAGCAACTATTTTGTCATTAGTGATTTCCCATTGATTTAAAAGGGATTGCAAACGTTCAGAAATAAATCTGGACGTGTGAGATTCCTCTAGATTAATTACTCCTAAAGCACACGCTAATACTTTGTGATTATAAATGAAATGAACCGTCACACCCAAAAAACTACGCATTTGAAAATCAGTCCATATGTTAGTCGTTAAAGATAAATGTCTGAGATTTTTTAATACATTTTTAAAAGCTAAGCTAACTACGTCATATTTTTTTCAATTAATATCTTAATTGTATTTCTTGTCGGCACCTTGTACCTTGGGGAAACAGTCTTCATTAATTTTAGAAAGCCACATCCTTCCACTGCTGAAAATGGCAGGTTGTCTTTGTATATAAATTGAAGTATGGCCTCAGTTATTTTGGTGTTCTCAGGGCGGCCTATGTGGGGGACAGATGGCGCAAGTTGCGCCATTGACAAAATTTTTGGGGTGGAATGAACATTTTGGGGGGGAATTGAAAAAATCGGTTAGTATCCAGTAATCACAAAGTTATAAAATGTTTACTAGTTCGCAGTAACTCTCATACCTTTCGTAAGTGTTTGATGATAGACGATAGACCTAATGAAAAGTAATATCGGTATAGTCTAGTCTTTGTCTTAGTATAGAAGCTTTTAGTGTGATCATTCAGCCAGACAAAAGCTTCTATGTTTAGCTCTTGTCTGTGTCTCTGGTCTCTCTGTAACCTGTAACCAACCCCCTCCCCTCTTGACCGACGCGTCGTCAAGGCCACGCTCCCGCTAGCCCCTTCCCCTCAATCACCAAACGCCTCGTCTTGTGCCTTGTAACAGTCGTGCACTGCACATCATCACAGATCAGTCAGTGCGCTAACACGTAGTGAGTGATCGTTGAGCCGTGGCGAGTTTTTTTTGTTTTGTTTGGTAATATTGAAAGGCCTATACTTTTAAACTTTGTTTCAAAACAATTAGAACAATGCCTCGAAAATTAAAAAAAGCGTTTAAATATAAATGCTTAGAGCTCATGTGCAATACGGTGCACAGAAACGACAAGTGGTTGGAGCACTGTAAGAAAAAACACTCATATAAGGTCAAAAACAATATTGACATCAAATAGAAAATAACAGAAATAAAAGAAGGTGATGGCCCTTGGACCCCCTACATTGAGCCAAGTGAACACCCTACGTTGAGTAAAGAATTTGGATCATCAACTGCTACGAAACCACCAACCGAAGAAAGGTAAATAATAGTGCAATATTTTAATAATTAAGAAATTACTTTATCTTAGTTATTCGTTTTTGCAAACCTATTGCGCCATTAAAAAGTCCTAAAGAAAGTTTGCAAACAATAAACGGCAAGTTTATAGTATTTACTCATTTCTTCACGGTATATTAGAAAAAATGGGAGATTTATATTGCTCATTACGATTTTGGGAATGACACATCCGTTGCAATTTTTCTTTTTCTTTTCTTTGTTTTATGGTACTTAGTATTACTAAACAGGGTATTTGTTTTCAGTTCTTGTTTAAAAACATGTGTTTAAAATAATCCTCTGTAATGTAATACTCTTAGATTGTTAGTTACGCGCAAGTTTAGAAGGCTTAGGCTATTTAATTAAGGGAGCCGGTAATTTCGCCCAGGTGCCCTTTCGCCCGCGAATGTGCTTCGCGTATTCCGATACGCCGCGACCAATTATGTAGCGGGGCGAGGCTAGGCGAAACGTAGTACAAAGGTAGAGGGGCAGGCCACGTGGAGTGAGGTAGGCAGCAGAGGTCAAGCGGAGAGTCGAATTTTTCGCGGAATTCTTCGCGAATGAATTTTCTCTATAATTATACGCGTGAATTGACATACAGGGAGCCGGTCGTTTCGCCCAGCGACACTTTCGCCCAGCGTGTTATTTGAATATCTATATAAAAATCTAAAATAATTAATATTTAGATCTAATATTTAATTTTGTAATTAACTTTTAATTAATATTATTGCAAAATAATTTATTATAAAGTGTTTTTAATATTTTTTTATTATAAACAATCAAAAAAAGTCATTATTTTTATGAATTCGCGTAAACATAATGTTTATTAATCACATTTATGAAAATTAATGACCGAGGGGTGGGCGACGCGATTTACGGATTTACAAAAAATTTACTAATTTACCCTTGAATTTACTATAAAAAAAAATTATTTTTATATGTTATCCAAGATGCTTACATAACGATTATATTCAGGATTTATCCAAAGCTCAGCTAATTGTTTAATACATTTTTAAAACTATAATTCTTTTAATTAGCGAATTAAGCCAGTATAAGTATAAACGAGAATTTATTTGAACAGTTATTATTATAAATGTACATATGAACATTTACGAACATACTATTGGTAAAACTTCAATAAAAGTAGACTATAAATGGTGTTGTAATATAAAAGTGTAGCACAAAGCAGGAATGCCAACTCAACAGAAATATTCAGACTCAAAAATAAAAACTATAAAAACAATTACTTTAAAGTTACAACCCCCTAATTAACTAGGATTTCTTTTGTTAAAAATTTATAGAGATTTTACTTATCTAAAACCACTACCATTTTTCATTTTAACCACTTCTGTACAATATCACTAGAACATTATAGTACAAAAGTTTATAGCAGGGGTGTTTTTCTCTTTATAGATTGCCGGTAACTGAGGCAGAAGACATTAAAACTTTTGTAACATCTGTTTCAAATTCAAGCACTAGTCAAGACCGCAACGTGGAAGTCAAGCTAACTTTTGACAACAAAAGAAGAGTCCGTACCTACTGAATTTACGTCTGTAATGCTTTGTCCCGATACAGAAGAAATGGAACTGACCACGCCGTCCAATGAACCTGACCTGCCGGTGCCAATACCACCAGAAGAACGTCTCATTGATCAAAACAAAGAAGACAACGTGTCTGAACCTATTCTTTTAATGGAAACTTCATCTTTCTCAAGTGATTCGACAGATCCAGCTTTTTATGCTAACAAAAAACTTTCTGCAGAACTAATTAATGAAGCTCTAAAATTGGAGTCCCAAAATTTAAATATGATCAATTTTCCTACTACCTTTGGTAGGAAATTCAATCCGAAAGTAAAAAAAAACTCTTTTGCCTAATGGAACTACAAAAGAAAGGAAATGGCTTGTTTACAGTAAACATAGTGATGCTGTATTTTGCTTGCACTGTTTGATCTTTGCTTTGGCATCAGAAAGAATAGTTTGGGGCACTACAGGATATAGGGGTTGGACGGACCACAGGGGAGACCAAGACGTTGAACTCCATGAGAAATCAAAAAACCATGTATCTTCTCAAATCGTAAGACTGCAATGGATATCCAAAAGAAGAACTGACAAAGATTTGACCGAGCAAAGTGACAAATTGGTAAGTCACCACCGTGAAGTTCTATCAGTTATTATAGACTGCTGCCGTTATCTAACGGAGGAGATGTTGGCTTTTAGAAATAAAGACTCTCTGAATGGAAAACTTGTAAACTTATTTAGATTGCTTGCTAAGTATAATCCAGACGCAAGAGTTTATTTGGAGAAGCTTGAGAAATCAAAAGAGAAAAAACCAAACTTGGTTCTAATTTGCTGAGTTACAGGAACATATTTGATTTAATAAATGTCATGAATGGAATTGTTGTTTCAAAAGTCGTGGAACGAGTTAATGAAACCAATAAGTACTCCATAATTCTTGACTCCACACAAGATGTCAGTAAGAAGGAATGTACAACCGTGCTAGTTCGATATCTTGAGCACAGAGATGGATATGGAGAAATCAAAGAGAACGTGAAAGCAGAAGAGCTGCTTGTTAAGGTGTTTACCAGCGGAGACACAACTGGTGAATACTTGTCATCTGAGCTGTTGAATACTCTACAGGCAATTGGAATTAATAAGAGTGGTATGGTTGGTCAGAGTATGGATGGTGCGGGAAACATGCATGGTCGATATAATGGAGTTAAATCATTTGTCCTCAGAGAATGCCCTAAAGCTTTCTATATTTGGTGTTGTTCCCATAGGTTTGCCTTGGTTGTTGAGAAGTCAATGGAAATGTGTCCTCAAATAAGGGACATGTTCTCAATTCTTCAAGAGCTTTATGTATTCATGTCTGACCACAAAAGACACCACACTTTCGTTGAGAAGTTACAAAAAGGCCCATGTCACTGTCAGACTAGAAGAAAGTGTCTGAAAAGAGTCAACACGACTAGATGGTCTAGCAAAAGTGATGCTGTTAGCACAGTTATATCTTGCTATGATGTGCTAAGAGAAGCTTTAGAAGACATATCTGATGACACTCAATCTGAAACAGATTCAAGAACATCAGCAAAAGGACTTCTAAAAGCAGTATCCAATTTTTCAAAGTTCTTTCGCCAGTGACTGTTTGTTTACAGTCTAAAAACATTGACTATTGGTTTGAAAACCAACTGTTGTTTCTGATACCATTTCAAAATTGGAAACCTTGAGAAACGACGAAGGATGGAGCAAAATGATGGATCGCATCAATCGCTTTGCAGTTGAACATAATCTCCACCAAACTTTAAACAGGAGAATATGCAAAAAGAAAAGGTTCATGGATGAACTTGCCATCGATGAAACCCCTACAGATCCAATGGCAAAAATGCGAACAGAAGTCTTCTTTAAACTACTTGACTCCCTGAATTTACAGCTACAGGATCGCTTTCCTTAAAGCTCTCTAAATATTGTACAACAAATGACATATTTTTCCCATGAAAAGTTACTAAAAAATGGTGAAAACATGGACTGTACCCTAAACCCAATTCTTGTCATTGACTTGTGTGAATATTATGGACTAGATGCTGAAGAACTTTGTGAAGAGGTTAATGTCTTTAGCCAGTTATATAAAGTAAGTTATGCAAACATTGATCTAGCAGATGTGCTAAGTTCAAATGACGTAAATGACGAGAGTCTAAGTCAAAGCAAAGAAGAAGGCGACACACAAGATTCTTGTGAAGAAAAATCTAATGGCCTTAGTAAGAACTCTAAGATGGCCAACGCCAAACAACGATATCTGGATCAATGGATCAAGAAAGGTTTTATCAGACCCTATAGGTGTTTATTAAACATCTCTGGCTTTCCATATTTAACAATGCTATATCAGATAATTCTGGCTCTGCCAGCAACAAGCTGCTCAGCTGAGAGAATCATGAGCAAACTAAAGCTTGTTAAAAATAGACTGAGAAGCAGTATGGGAGATATCTGGCTCTCTGACATGCTGGTCCTTTCATCCGAAAAAGACATCTTAAAATCAGTTCCCAACAGTGATATCATAGACAAGTTTGCTCTATCAAGTGAAAACAGAAAAAACTACTGCTCTACAAAGGCTATGAAGGATAGGGGGCAGAAGAATTATCTTGCCATATCATGCAAATAGCCAGTGCAAGTACTATACATTATTAGTGTAATATGGTAAATTTATTATTTGTTATAAAAATTCTTTTTGGCCTCCATTCTAAGTCTTAGTGCTTTACAAAATAAAATACTATAATATAAACTGATCTATCTTCATTAAAGGTAAAGCTTAATTTTAAATGTTTGGTTTATTAGTTTATTTACACTTACATCCTATTGTTTTCTCAATTCATAGATAGGTTAAGATATAAAATTAGTTATTGCAGGTGCCTGTAATAGACAGCCTGGTTGAAAGATCCAGGATTCAGCTGTGTGCTTGTAGCAGTTCAGTACTTCAGTATAATATTTACTTTCCTAATTTATTGAAGGCCTCTTTTGAAACCTGTTATTGGAATAAGAAAATATAATTTTATGATTATAAAATGAAAACCTAAACAATTTACATGTACACAATAATTAAAAGTTTTTTTTAAGAAGTTTTCACACAAAATAAATTGTTCAGCTTTTATTGATATATATATATATATATATATATATATAGGCCTATATATATGCTATTTTTAGCTAAATTTTAAAATTTGTTCCTAAAAATGAGCACTGTGTTTTCTTAAGATTTAAGGGCCAGAGGAGCATTAAAAACTATTTAGAGGAGTTATTTTTCAACAATTTTCAGGGGGAGGGCCCCCGGACCCCTGGAAGAGTACGCTTGTAAGTGAAACTTCTAATTAGAATGTTATAGGAGGGGAAGGTGGTTGGGTTTGGGGGGGAGTGCGCCATCATCCTTGGGGAGGATGGGCACCCCTGGGTGTTCTGATATCCTCCTTCTGAAAGCAAAAAAAAATCAATCAGTTCTACCTCATATACATACATACCATAGGTATGCAATGAAAATAGAACAAGGAAACACAAACAGGTGAGTACATAATTATTAACCTGCAAATGAAGACGCTGACTTAAACAATTTGGGTATTGTCGGTTGAACTATTGATGTCGATGGCATTTTGGTTTTGCTGATGTTGCTGCTTTGAGTTTCTTGAGTTTGAGGTTCTTTGTGTTCGTCTTGAGACGTAGAGGTAGTAGTAGTAGAGGAGTCCAAACCCAAAGTGCTCGCGGTCATGTCTAAAACGTCATTCTCTGTCTCCTTATCTTCGCGGGAAGAACTTGTACTCTAATAGCCAGAGAAACAGAAAAAGCATTAATTTTGTGAAATTAATTTTCATCATTATCAATATTATTATTTTGTTTTTACTAAAACTATGTTTCTATAGGAATTAGGAACTGTATCTGTATGTAGCCATGTAGGTTAGGTACAGACTACAGACCTACAGTATTAACAGGTCCATAAATATAAAACCATAAATTTAACAGGGGGTTTAGTTCGTAATATTTACAAAGTCATTTTCCGTTAATTTAAGAATATAATAGCTCTTGTGTTAAAGTCAAAAGTCAGGGATTATATTAATAAGATTATACTCAGCGTAAATAATAAACGGCGAACTAGTGTTTACAGTAACTACCTTATTTGGTAAACACAATAATAGTTGCATCGAATATATAATAGGAAATGAAATAATAATGTAAATACAAATTCAGGAAATAATGGTTTTATGAATTCAAATTAAATTATTCTCGAATATTCTGGCAATTTCCATGAATTTGTATTTTAGGCGATAATTTCAATAAAAAATTGTAATTCGCTAACATTTCTATAAAAAAGGTAATTACATACTTGCAATTTGCAATGTGTAGTATTGTTTAACTTCTATATTTAGGGATGGCAACGATATATCGATATGTTTAAATATATCGATATAATTTAGAATATATCGATATATGTGGGTACGATATATATTTTACCGATATATCGGTTCAGACATCAACTTAACAAAATAACACGTTAACAGTGTTAACACACGAATTCGTGGCCGTAGGCCTTTCGTGAGGTCACGCTCACGCAGACTCCCTAGGACTCTACGGCCTCGCACCTACACTGGCACTGCCTACAGGTCACAACTCACACCACACAGTCGTCACCGTCACTCGTCCGTCGACCTTCACACGCAACGCTTTAGTCCGTTGTTTACGTGTTAACCTGTTAACGTCTTTATTCCAGCTTTCGAGTTTCGACGTTTTATCCATTAAAAATGCCTCCGAAAAGTGTTGTATGGATGTTTTTTGAGAAGTCTGGTGGGGTAGATAATCTCGTTGCCATTTGCAAAACGTGTGGTAAAAAGTTGAAAACATCGGGGAATACCACTAACATGGTCGCCCATTTAAAGCAAAAACATCCCGTTTTGTTTAATGAGATGAAATCGACATCTTCATCCTCAACGCCCACTTCGCTACCGCAAGCAATCAAGAAACCAAGAATAGATTTTCCGGTATTTGTTTTTAGTAAAAAGGGGCCTCATATTTGTTGATAATTTCCAGCATTTTCTGGAACAAATCCTGATTTCCATTTCTTGTTCGCCACATGAACTCACTTAAATAGCAATCTAAACATTCCCTTCTCGTACCACATTCAATCATGTTTCAGCATTTACAGGACCGCCAAATGCTTTCTACACCTTGTGTATGCGCTCCCGTTTGAGGATCCACAAAGTTATAACTATGGTTTACAGTCAAATGACTGTACTGTTGTGGCAAAATAACAATTTGACAGTATGAACGCCACTCATCTGACATTATAGTGGACCCTGGTTCAATATTTGCCACTATGAGTGGTAGGAGGGTAGCTGCTGACCGATCTTCGACATGACACAAGAAGCATTCCTTGGTTTCTCAGCAGTATCCACCGAATACCCACTGTTGTGGATACACCTGGCCAACATTATTTTTTTCTCTTGGCAAACACACTCTTGTTAATTTCAACTGTTAAATTCGGTCCTCCAATTTTCTGTGGGTTGCTCATGATGTCTAAGGCACAGATATATCTTAAGTAAGCCGTCCACTCTGTGTGTGTGCTGGCGTTGATTTTCAGTTGATTTTTACTGTTTTTCATACTACTAAGCCCTTCACACCAGAAATAAATAAATTTTATTATTTTTTCCAGCGGTAATCTGGACCCCTCTAAAAATGTGCCCTTGCAAACTACCTTATACTCACGGCAAGTAGACTTACTGCAACACCAACGCTGATGCTGCCCAAGGGCTAAAACCATGTCATGTCCTCGTTCACATTGACGAGCATTGTGAACCAAACCTTTTTCTTGAAGAAAAGAAATTGCATCCTCTTCTGTACTAATAACACTCGACAGTTCATCATAGCTAATCATTCTTAATTAAATTAATGTAAAACTCACAACACAACACTGATTAAAAATGTAACAAAACACGCGAACAAGCATCACAACCATTCGTGGGTACGCCATTGTAACAACACAATTTTACCACATGGTGTACAAATGGCATTGGGTCTTTGGCTATTCTAAGCAAAATTCAAGAGCTTTAGGAAAAAACTTTAAAACAAATTTAAATACTCCCTGTATTAAGTCTTTTAAAGTCTACTAAAATTAACGTTTCTTTTTCATGTTATTTCAATTTATTTTCATAGCAATTAAAATTAAAAGTGCTAACTGAAAATAGAGACACACCATACATTTGCGGTTAGGTGGGGCAATTGTAAACGGAAAATGGATTGAAACATTTTGATTTATTAAAAATTGTGTATACGTTTTAAAATTGAAATAACTGCAAATATTTCAACCTTCGTACAAAAAATTGTTTAAATATAAATAAGAAATACAGCTCTAAAATTCAATTTACAATTACCCTTGAAATCTTAGAGGTAATTGTAAACAAGTGTTTTCTTAATCCTTTGAAACTAAAAAACTGACACTCCTCTTTAAATTGAAAAAAGGATTTTATGTACTTGTTTGGTTATACGTTAGATTGTACTAGCATAAATTAGAAGTAGGTTTTAATTCCGGTACTTCGAATAAATACAGCCTTTAATGTTATATACAGCCTTTTATCCTTACAATAAACACACACACACTAACTAAGGTTTATGGAAGTACGGAATACAATGTGATGGTACAATTCTGGTACAATCATATTTTTATAAAATTATGGTCCTAAAAACCATAATTATTGTATTTTATTCCCTAACTATTTATTTTGTAATAAATTTTGTAATATTTCATAATCCCTATAAAGTTTTGGTGAATAAACTATAGAATATTTTATACAACGCATATTGGAATTGACAGGATTTCGATCGAATTAGTTGAAAAGCTGCAAATATCGCAAAAAACTATGTGTCACAAGCCTAGTTGTGTAAACAAGCCTAGCCCATAATGACGTCAGCCGAAGGAATCCATATTTTGTAAACAACCGAAGCTTGGCCGTACAAACAAAAGACTGGTGACGTAGTTTGCCCCACCTACGCAATGTTTAACAAAGACTTTTCGTCATTTTCGCCTGGACCGTGAATAGGGCCGGTCGGCAGTTCACGCGGCCGGCATATTCACTGAGTGTGAATATTTAAATTTTACACCACCAAAAGTGGTTAACAACAAAAGTGGTTTAAATAACAGTGTCCGGTACCGTACAAATCGGCAAAAGTGATCGACGATGTTAGCGTCCAGAATCGACGAACTCGCGGTGTGCGACGTTCAAAAACAACGGAAGCTAAGTATCAGCTGTCCAGTATTTATATCATTCAGTAAATTCATAACTAAAGTACAAAATTTTAAATGACCAAAATTATTCATTTAATAAACAAAATAAGCTCATAAAAACAACTAAAAAATTGTACCAGAGAATGTGAGAGAGAGAGAGCGTGAAGAAACTAATATTAACAAGTGCTGGGTTGTGCCAATATCATTTATTGTTTATCATGTTTATTATATAGTAGTTGTAACACATGTTTATTTTGGAGGGTCTAAAAATGTTTAAAGGTGAATATATGTTTACCAGATAAATGGGACTAGGCCCCGAGGCATAGTAAAAACGTGCATGTTTGGCACATATTAGAATCTTTTCAAATATGTAAGTAGGGTTTTTATATAAATAAAGGGTAATGTCATTGGTAACAAATACAAGCACGAGTGAATTATTTCAGGTAATACATTTTGCAATTACTGGTTCGCATACACGAATTCTGGACCGCATAGTAAGTCTCATATGTTGTTGTACAGTGTGGCAACATGGCGCCCGATAAAATCTCAAAATAATTAAATTACAAAATCATTAATTTGTAACAGAGAAGTAAAGTTACATTGGCGCGGCCGAACTTGGACTCGATATAAAATATAATTTTATGTGGAGTATACCTACCAGGAAAGCGGAATAATTGCCTGAAATGATTTCGTAAGTACATAAACACGTATGTAAGGTAGGGTTAAGTTATGAGGTTATAGACATATATGTGTTAGAGATATAATAACCAACATGAGTACCAATGACAATAAAACATTAGAAGTCAGTGCAACTGATAAAAATTTGACTAGTGAGATGGATGTTCCATTAACACAAATTAGTCAGATTGGCGAGTCGAGTACGACTGCATTTGTACAATCAGAGACCGTAACAATAACCTCCATCTCAAGTAGTCAGGAAAATAAAAAAGATGATACATCTGCAATGATGCAGTTGTTATTAACAAAATTTGATAATTTTAACAAAAAGCTGGATGAACAAAAAGTGATTCTGATGTTAAATTCAATGAAATTAAAACACAAAACGTTCAAATTAAAAGTGATTTCAATGAGAAGTTTGACAAAATAAAAAGAGAAATGAAAAAAGGTAACAATAATCTTAATAAGCAATTTGACAAAGTAATTAAAAAGTTGGATGAGAAGTTAATCCAAATAGAGAATCAGAAGGTGAGTAACAATGATAATTTGAATAATGAGTTTACAGGTAGTAAGAATGATATGATATTAGAAGATGATAATGAGAATATTATGAGTGATAATGAGGTGTTTGTGTGCGTTGAGTCAGAGAGAGAGCTGAGAGAAAG
Source organism: Magicicada septendecula (assembly GCA_034769895.1). Lineage (NCBI taxonomy): Eukaryota > Metazoa > Arthropoda > Insecta > Hemiptera > Cicadidae > Magicicada > Magicicada septendecula. Next base: position 315,203,151 of record CM068373.1, on the reverse strand, counting down.
TACATTTTTAAAAGGGGTGCAGGGGGTAGAATTTTCCTTTGATGTTGTGGTAGGGGGTGAAGTCAAGCCTTCACGTATTTTTAATAAGGACGAGAGTTCCTTAAATTTATATTTGGGAGACGAAAGGTCTACAAATAGAGTTCCTTGGTGTTTTTGTGTACCTCATAGGTGGTGCAGTAATTTTGAGTTAGTGACCCCTGCATATTTAGAGACAGAGAGAGTGTAACTTGGTGTTATGGTGAGAAATATATTAAGAGAGAAAGTGTAGAGAGGTATTGTGAGAGATATGGTGAGAGAAAGAAAGTAATAGAGATTTTTAACGTAAATAGAAAGTATAGAGAACTTGTAGAAAGTTTAGGAGTAGAGATGGTGGATGAAAATAATGAATACTTACCTTATAGTAAAATTGAAATTGAGATAACAATAATAGATGATGATAATAATGGTATCAAGCACTTACCTTGGGAAGTAACAGGTGTAGTAGTAGAAAATTATGACAATATGACTAACAAGATTATGACATATCATACTGATGTAGACAGAACTATACCCGATCGTGACCTGGCATATGATAAATTAATAGGAAATACATCTATTAATGTAAACAAAATTGTGAGTGAATATAAAATGTTTGATGAATATTATAATGAGTATAATTATATAATTCATTTACTAAACAATAAGATAAATAGACCTAAGATTAGAATGTTATTCAATGATGGAGGGTTGATTGTTTTATTGTGTAATGAACATTTAATATATGTGAACAGTGGTTTTGAATTGGACTGCATATGTACTGATTTTGATTAATGACAAAATAGTGAGTTTGGATTGTATATTTTTCAGTGTGTTTATGTGTTAATGTCAATGTATTTATGTATTTTGATGTTGTGTATTACAGGTATACTTATATTATATTATATTTTTGTGTACACCATGTATTATGTATTGTTTTAATAATTAACAATGTTAATTAAAAAATTAACATGTTTTTGTTTAACTAAACAAGTGAAAAGTTTAAATAATTGACTAATAATTAATGAGTAGTTACTGAATTAAAGTGGTACAAAAGAAAGTTGTACTAAATTATAATTGCAGTAGTAATGAAGTTAAATTATCAATTTGTAATGAATAAAAATGTCTAATGATTAATAAATGATTAAGTAAGAATATATATTTGATTATTGAGAGGTATAGTTATGAGTAGGTGAGAAATAAATTTTATGCAATTGTCAATGATTACAGTAAGGTAGAATGTTTAAAAAGGAATAGTGCCTGGGTGTATTAATAAATAGAGGCATGTGAGTTATTCAATTAATGTAAAGGGAGTTAGATAGATAAGAATTTTAAAGAAAATAATACACAAAGAGAGTATTAGATATTTAGGGACACAGTAGTCAGTGATTATTTGTAGAGGTGAGTAAAGTAAAGGTTAAACATTTATTTGTTGCTGATGATATTTTGTAGTGGGTGTGAGGTGATAAGGAGTGACCAACGTATAGCGTTGTGGCAGGTAATAGCATAAGTTTAAGGGAGTGTTTGCCGAATTTTTTGGAATGGAAAAATATTATGAATGTATATAGCCAGGTAGGGAACACCCATCTCTGTACAAAGACGCGTGGTGCTATAGGATTTATCGTCGGAATGTAATTAGGAAAGGTGTTTATAATTGAGAAATTGGTGTCATGATAGGTAAATTTGGTTGTTAGTTAGAAGAAAGGTGAGTAAGATTATAATAAGTAAAAGCATAGTGAATACAGGAGTCACCCAGACTAAACAATGATAAGAATGTGAAAGGTTAGGTAGTTAGGTAGGTAGAAATTCAGAGTAGAGAGGTAATAATAAATGAAATAATAATAACGTAATATGAATATTGATAATAAATTTGAAATATAATAATTATGATAAATAATTGATGGCTAATTAATGAAAGTTTAGAATTAATTAATTAAGTAATTGAAATTGTAATTTTTATAATTTAAATGCAAATTTAAATAGGTAGAATATGTAAATTCTGATCAAGATTAAATATGAATTGACTATTTCAATGTATTAACTGTATCAATGTGGATTATGATGTATCATGTATTATGTATTAACATAGAAATTTAATATGATGTATAAGAAATAGAGTGTGTGGAGGAGAAAGAGGGGTAAATATTATTAACAGCGCCAGTTTAATTAACTGTTAATAATAAGATTTATTTTTTATATAAAATGTTTTTTTCTCCTTGTTTGAGTAATTAATTTAAAGGGAGATTATATCCATAAATTTGGGGTTTGTATATAATAATTATATCCATGTATTTCATTTAGATATTTGTTTCTTTTATAATTACATTAATTATGAAACAGAAAGAGTTAATTATTATCGATGGGAATCGAAACGATTTTTAAAATTAAAGGATAGTCCATGAAGAGAATGGCACTTCTATATAATTCTTGTTGATTATATTTTTTGTATTTGTATTTCTTGTATTTCAAGCAAACCCAGTGCTTCTTAACGCAAACCAGCACATAGCTAAGGGGAAACAGATCAGTTAAGGATATAGCATATACCAAGCCACTATTTTGATATTTTTAATTAATTGTTTCAGTGTTTGGTGATGTTATGACGGCGGTCCTGAGCTGGCCAGCACGTCAGAGCAGGAACGTTACGCGCCTGATTGGCCTTATGGTGTTGGGATCTCGAAGGAGAAGTCCAGTAAGGTCATGCAGGTACTGTCATCATCATCGGACCACGGGTGAGTTATTGTATTTCTTTTATATAAATTGTAAGGGGGTTGTGGCGACATATCCTGGCTGATCCCTTTAGGAAGTACGAATGTGTCAATGAAAGTTTTTATGCTTCGGCACAAAATCTTTCATTGAGGGGGTTTTGTGATGGTACAATTCTGGTACAATCATATTTTTATAAAATTATGGTCCTAAAAACCATAATTATTGTATTTTATTCCCTAACTATTTATTTTGTAATAAATTTTGTAATATTTCATAATCCCTATAAAGTTTTGGTGAATAAACTATAGAATATTTTATACAACGCATATTGGAATTGACAGGATTTCGATCGAATTAGTTGAAAAGCTGCAAATATCGCAAAAAACTATGTGTCACAGATAGCGGTAAACAAGCCTAGCCCATAATGACATCAGCTGAAGGAATCCATACTTTTGTAAACAACCGAGACTTGGCCGTACAAACAAAAGACTGGTGATGTAGTTTTGCCCCACCTACGCAATGTTTAACAAAGACTTTTCGTCATTTTCGCCTGGACCGTGAATAGGGCCGGTCGGCAGTTCACTGAGTGTGAATATTTAAATTTTACACCACCAAAAGTGGTTAACAACAAAAGTGGTTTAAATAACAGTGTCCGGTACCGTACAAATCGGCAAAAGTGATCGACGATGTGAGCGTCCAGAATCGACGAACTCGCGGTGTGCGACGTTCAAAAACAACGGAAGCTAAGTATCAGCTGTCCAATATTTATATCATTCAGTAAATTCATAACTAAAGTACAAAATTTTAAATGACCAAAATTATTCATTTAATAAACAAAATGAGCTCATAAAAACAACTTAAAAATTGTACCAGAGAATGTGAGAGAGAGAGAGCATGAACAAAATAATATTAACAAGTGCTGGGTTGTGCCAATATCATTTATTGTTTATCATGTTTATTATATAGTAGTTGTAACACATGTTTATTTTGTAGGGTCTAAAAATGTTTAAAGGTGAATATATGTTTACCAGATAAATGGGACTAGGCCCCGAGGCATAGTAAAAACGTGCATGTTTGGCACATATTAGAGTCTTTTCAAATATGTAAGTAGGGTTTTTATATAAATAAAGGGTAATGTCATTGGTAACAAATACAAGCACGAGTGAGTTATTTCAGGTACCGCATAGTAAGTCTCATATGTTGTTGTACAGTGTGGCAACATGGCGCCCGATAAAATCTCAAAATAATTAAATTACAATATCGTTAATTTGTAACAGAGAAGTAAAGTTACAACAAGGACAAATCGAACATTGTACTTTTTTATGTTAGGTTCACTTTACAAAACCTTTTCATCAGATGTTCAAAAGAGCAAGATTGTAATTTTTTTTAGCCAATTAGTAAGGTTTCTCAACAACAGTTACTGTATGTCACAGTTTGTTTCTAGGATGTTTTACAAAGTAGTGGAAACTTGCTACTTAAAATTGTGTTTCTTTGACTTCCTATTCTAAAGTAATCTTTAAGGTTTTTTAAAGGATTCAAAGATAGCTCTACTAGGAATAAATCTGCATCTGTGCTACAAATAAGTATGGATGGGTCTAATCCTAAATGGAAATTTTAAGAACAATTCAGAATACTGTGACTCTGGGAACACAAGTTGATAAAATGTAAAAAAGGGCGAAATAACTGCGGATTAACGCAGAATCCATGGTGTTAAAAGGTTTGAAAAAAAGTTCACCCTGAGTTATCTTGTCTTTTCCAATCAGTAGTACTATACCTAGAAGTTTTTCAGTGTAACGAGTTGGTTTCACCTTTTCTTAATTCTTAACCTCATATTATGAGTACAAATGTATGCCTACTTATAAGTAACTTTACTAATAAAAAGTCTTTTTAAAAAAGTGGTCTAAGTTTCTCAACAGTTATTTTATGATGAGGTCGAAATGTTAAGGGTAACAATTGAAAATGTAATAACAAACAATTGAGTTTTTTACAAAACTATTAGTCCTGTAAAGAGAAGAACTTGTAAGAAATGAACATAATGCAAGATGTGTCCATGTTAACAGCAAAGATGACTATTACTGAAACTCTGAGAACTGTCATATGATAATGGCATGACAATGTATCAGTTAGAATAATCAATAACTTATTAAGGCACACATAATGATACAACAACATTAGTACATAGTGTTACTAATTTCACAATTCCACAATATTTTTAACTATTGGATAGTGAACATTGGATTTCAATATAGTAAGCGTACACATATAAATGTAGGTCATTTCACAAAAAGTGAATGGAAAAGACAAGAAATACACAATTTCAACTTTCTTAAACTGAAAACAAGAAATTCTTTTGAGTTAGTGTAACGTGTTGTGTTACTGGAAGACAGAGCAGTGCTGTTAGTGTACTAATTAAGATGCATTAAATTTATAAATAAAGGTAAATTACCTAATAAGATATTCTTAGATGTAGTAATTCAGGTTAGGTCAAATTGCTCATTAGACTTTGTCTAAATTTTAAAGATATTTAGGACCGTACATTAAAAACATTGTTTGCACATATGAGTAGGAAGCAGATGTATTAATATAACGTTACCCAACAAGATCAGGAACAATATGTATATTAAATTAAGTAGTTAGTGGACTTAAAAACCTGCAGTAGAAACTCCAGTTTTTATAAAACAAATAGGGAGAGAATTGAAGATTTCTTGTTTGGAAATGGTATGATTTGTAATCATGTTTTCTCATAACTCGTCTTAGAGTTACAGGTGTTTTCTTTATTCTTTGAAATATTGAAACAAAAATAGTGACAACTGTAAACTAGTTGTCATTGTACTATTTCAAGTTGTGTTTAAAATCCTAACTGCATGTTTACAATTACCAGTACCCTGTCTTTGTCTATATGGAAAATAAATGGAAACAAGTTAATTCAAATACTATGTATATTAAAAATCATAAATAAATTATAAAGAAATGTTGTTCTGTTACGTAATGTAACAAGTAAATGATAGAATAAAAGTTTATCATTTTTCAAACACTTCCAGGGAACTCGTAGACAATTTGTCTGTCAATTTCCTTCATTTGTGTGTTGGGCAAAATTGTCAATATTTGTTAAAAGCTAACAGTACTTTCATCATTTTCATTTAATATAAACTTTGTAGAAATTCCATTTTTGCTATGTTATGGAAAAATTAGATACGCATAACATTTTTTTGGTCTCTCTCTCTCTCAAGTTATATTGTTAAACGTAGACACAACCTCCCAAAATCGTCTCTGTACCGTAATTATGTGCGATAAATGGAAACTAATTTCTGTACTTCCAATAAGTACAGCCTTTTAATAAAATATGTACCAATAACATACTAGGTTATACATTCTAAATTGTAAGTAGGTTTTAATTCCGGTACTTCGAATCAGCCTTTAATGTTATATACAGCCTTTTATCCATACAATAAATACAGCCTTTGAATGTACACTAACTAAGGAAATGTTTGTTAAGTCTAATTAATTTTAAAAATCTAAAAGTTTAATTTAGATAATTAAACGTAGACACAACCTCCAAAAATTGTCTCTGTACTGTAATTATGTGCGGAAATGGAAACTAATTTCTGTACTTCCAATAAATACACCCTTTTAATGTACACTAACAAAGTTACATTGTCATACATAACCACCACAACGTGGCATTAATTACTTGTGAATAAAACTGATGTAGTACACATCAGGACAGCACAATATATACAAACATGGAAACGGAAGTCTTTCTCATCTAACGGAATGTTGTTAAGTCTAAGTTAAGAAAAAGACTACAAAGACGAACTAAACATGATAAAATATCTAGCAGAATCTAACGGATATGACAGAACAATAGTCAGTAAACTCCTACACAAAACACAAAACAAACAACAGACAAAGACAGAAAACAACAAATTCATAACACTAACATACATCAACAAACAAACTGAAAAAATAGCCCACAAATTCAAAAAAGCAGGATACAGAATCGCTTATAAAACTACTAACAAAACAGAACACACACTATCAAAATACACACACAAAGCACAAAACAAATTCGATCTACCCGGAGTTTACAAGCTAAATTGCTCAAATTGCAGTAAATTCTACATAGGCCAGACAGGACGAAGCTTCAAACAGAGATACATTGAACACACAAAGGCACTCCACTCCACTACAGAATCCACCTTTTAAAGGAGAAGACCGGTTAAGGCTGTAAGGTAAAACTTGTTGATTTTACTTATAAAAAACCTAGTGTTTCGAGTCGTTAAAGTAATAGTGATATTTATTGTATGGATAAAAGGGTGTATAGAACATTAAAGGCTGTATTTATTTGAAGATCATTATTAGAACGTATAACCTAGTACAATCGAACGTATAACCAAACAAGTACATTAAAATCTTTTTTTCAACATAATGCAATAAAAAGCAGTGTGCAGTTTCTGTTAACACACAAATGATTAAGTATTAATAATGGGTTACAGTGGAATTTAATGTTACTACGGTCTGAATTAATGCAAATAATATTGGAGAATCTCGTAAACATATTAAAGAATGCTTGTATATTACACAGAAAATTATTACAGTACGGACCTTTGTTAATGAATAGAAACAAATAGGACTCTATACTTTAGTATGTACCAATAAAATTCAACTTTTTTCAAGTACAGTATCTATTGTTTTTTCATACTCTTAACAAAAGGCCATTAACAACATTTTAGTTACATGTTAGTTGTGAAGAAAACAGATATAACATTTCCAAACAAGAAATCTTCAATTCTCTCCCTATTTGTTTTATAAAAACTGGAGTTTCTACTGCAGGTTTTCAAGTCCACTAACTACTTAATTTAATATACAGTACATAATTGTTCCTGATCTTGTTGGGTAACATTATATTAATACATCTACTTCCTACTCATATGTACAAACTATGTTTTTAATGTACGGTCCTAAACATCTTTAAAATTTAGACAAAGTCTAATGAGAAATTAGACCTAACCTGAATTACTACATCTAAGAATATCTTATTTGGTCATTTAGCTTTATTTACACATTTAATGCATCTTAATTAGTACATTAACAGCACTGCTGTGTCTTACAGTAACACAATACATTACTCTAACTTTAAGAATTTCTTGTTTTCAGTTTAAAAAAATTGAAATTGTGTATTTGTTTTCTTTTCCATTCACTTTATAGAAACATGCTTTACATTAATATGTGTACCCTTACTATATTACGGTCCTAAACATCTTTATCAACACTTTATATCTTTAAAATTTAGACAAAGTGTAATGAGCAATTTGGCTTAACCTGAATTTACATGACCTGGCTCAAAACAACTTTATTTTGGCAAATACAAAGATGAAGACTCTGTACACCCTGGTTGCAAATTCTTCAGGGCTCACACCTGCTGCCAGGCTTAGTTCTATAACATGATCAGGAAGAAAGGAATCAGCTCGAACCTGCAACCACTGTGGAAAGGCTTGTCCACCATCACCAAGAAGATTAATGATGTCATCTACGAATAACTCATTAGGCCATTTAGCTTTATTTATACATTTAATGCATCTTAATTAGTACACTAACAACACTGCTCTTTCTTACAGTAACACAATACATTACACTAACTTTAAAGAATTTCTTGTTTTCAGTTTAAAAAAGTTGAAATTGTGTATTCTTTTCTTTTCCATTCACTTTTTTTGAAACAACCTACATTAATATGTGTACACGTACTATATTGAAATCCAGTGTTCACTATCCAATAGTTAAAAATTTTGTGGAATTGTGAAATTAGTGACACTATGTACTAATGTGTGATTATCAGTTGAATTTCTGAATTCCTTTGATTCATTAATAAATTTTACTAATTTGTTTCTTTATGTCTATTGAATGATTTCTTATTAGTTTTTAATCTTTGCGTTTTCATTGTTCATTTGTAAATTCTTGGATTTTGTTGTCCATGACATGTCCATTGGTTAACTAATATCATTAAAACACACAGAGGACTGATCCTCTTTTGCAAGCTCACAAGTATGTTTCAAGACCATTTGCAGGTCAGGTATTGTTCTGTCTGTTCACTTTCTGAAAGGGGATGAGAAGCAAGGGGGAAGATGTCTCCATTAAAACACACACACACACACACACACACACACACTAGGACAGACACAATTCCTTTTTTTCTTTATTTATTTTGAATTCTGTATTAGAACAAATGTTTTCAGAGTTTACAAGTTTTTTTTTAATTCCTTGGATTAATTTTTTTAATTTTATGCAATGTGGACACATACAGATGAGTGTCAGTTTTTATGTTTTTTCAATAAATAAAAATGAGATGAGGGAGAGAGAGAGAGACAAAAAATGACACGTACAGAAATTTCATCAGAACTTTTCCTGATAGTAAAAAAATAACTAAATAATGAATAGCAAAGAACATTAACAAAATTAATGGAAATTATAGTTATAATTTCTTGTCTAATGAACAGGTACTAGTAATAGCTTCACATACTTCACATCTTAAATTATAAACCTATTACAAACATATTTGGTATTCTCAGCTTGAAACAAACTTTCAGACCAACAAAAATGGTTTAAATTTTGCCATGCTGCATTATTAGTACTCATGTTTAAAAGGAATAAATCCCAAATGTTTAGTACCAAGCCACGTGTTGTTCAATCAAATTTAATTGATACACAATTACTTCTAAATTCTGATGATGGGACAAGGGTCCCGAAACATGTAAAAATTTTATAAGACGCTGTTTCTGAAAAAGCCGCAGACGGTAAGTTCCAATATATTTGATTATTAGTACTGTTGAAACAGCAGGTTGATTATAATTGTTTTTAGAACAGACTTCTGGAATGTTGTGTGCAAGTGTATTGTGTTCAAGTAGCAAGTTTCCACTACTTTATAAAACATATCCTAGAAGCAAACTTTGACATCCAGTAGCTGTTGCTGAGAAACCTTACTAAGGGACTTATAAAAAAAGAAAAACAACAATTACACGCTTGCTCTTTTGAACATCTGATGAAAAGGTTTTGTAAAGTGTACCTAACCTAAACATTTACAATGCTCGACTTGTCTTTGTATTCCATACTTCTAGATGATATATTGCTAACACGAATAAGAAAAGTTTAAATCTGCTGAAGGTCTAAACGAGTGATAGTTATTTGCAGACTGATAGGGCCATAAAATAATTCTGAAAGAATTGTTGCTTTTACACCATCCTTTATCAAGTGACTACTCAAATCTGCCAGTTTTTCACAGCAAACTGAAGTTTGATGATTTGATCCATCATGACCTAGTGATGGTCCAAACATTTCAAGGATTCTCCTAGCCTTAAAAAACTTGACTGGCATCATTGAGTGACATGACTAATGTTAAATTTACTTTGGGATACTTCCAAACATAATACAGTTTACAATAAACAAACAAAATTTTATGTTTGTCTAATTTTTCCAGAACTCCATACACTTAATTTGATCTAGATAGAACATTTATTAAACAATAATACTATTTGATGCAAATAATTAAAATATCGGTATGGAGAACCATACGTAACTTATTTTAAGATTTATATTTAAAATCATTTTAGAAGTGAAATATTTCTACAGAAACTACTTCTCTCTTCAGCCTCAACCACAGAATTGTGGTCACTAACATATACCACCTTACATTAGTGCACTTGAGTTTCACTGATGATGGCAGTTGATGACACTTCCGAAACGTCTGGTTTTGCAGAAAACATTGGACCATGGCTAAACAGCCCGTGAAGTAATTTTATCAACAAACTACTTCTTTGTTGCCGATAACATAGTACACATATAAAAAATTATCCCCTCCCTTTCACCTATCATTTTCATTTATAGAAAATAATCCCCTCCCCCTACAACTTCCCCCTACCCCTTCTCATTTATAGATATTTCATCTACCTTTCTACAGTGGATTATTATGACCTTCTTTTCAGGATAATTTATTTATCAAAATTAAGTACTTTACTCTTGTTAAAACATAAAACGTTGCAGATAAACTACCCCTTCTCCTTAACCGATCTTCACCTAAATCAACAACCTAAAGTCCTCTACAATATGCAAAAAATTATTTGAATTTGCGGCAGTTATCGTCCGCCATAGACAAAATTCTACACACAGACATCTTTCAAAAAATGACTTTTCTTCATGTTTTGAGGGCAGTACAATCAGAATCAGCCCTTATCTTGAACGCGATTTTTTTTCCATCCATTTCCTTATTGAACATGGAAGTAAAAACAATATCCTTCTTTTTATAATATGTATTGCACATGTTTTCTAACATGGGACACTAATTATTAGATAAAATGGTTACCTTCATTTAAGCCAGCTTCCACTCACTGTGTACTTTCTCAGAGGCCATAACATGTTCTTTTTAACGTTGCCGAACATAAATTGATGTTAAATTAAAAATAAAGTAAAGGCTTAGCACCTGAAGTTTGCAACATCCAAGTTGAAGAATCTATTTAATTATTGCACTTAACTTGATATAAGTACTGATTACATTTCAGGATTATTATTTTCAGAAATGATGTATGTAAACCAGTTTTCCCCATATGAAGTTAGTTAAAATTCTTTAATGCATAGCATTCCAGGCCTTTATGGTACCGGTAGTAGATTTGTATTACTAAATTTGAATTTACACAAATAATTCTCTTTGATTAACCAGAGTTACACACACAAACTAAATGTTGAGTGTCCTCCTAGTGAATAAATTCAGCTAAAACACTATTCCAAAAACTTACCTTGTTACTAGAATATGTGACATGATGAACTTTTCATGTTAAATACAGCTTGGCAACTCTTTCTGAAGCCCTGGCTGGCAACGCTAGCTCTGCGTCTGAGGGGAGGGAGTAACCCTACTTTGGAGTGAGAGAGAAGGCAATACGAAAGCGCTGTTGCCAAGTCAACAGTGAGTTACAGACATGCCAGTCACAGTCAAGAATGTCACAATGCTCGCCTTATGGACCTTTACCGTGGGACGACTTGGAATGGAATGAACATATTGTAGTATCTGACTGCGTTGCATGAACAGCACATGAAATGAGCTCCTATTGGCTCACGCGGCAACAAATAGAGTGGCTCGAGTAACATGTGGACTGGAAGGGCAAAGGGAGGCTCTTCAGCTTCGAATTTCATCCGGGGACTCAGATAAAGTTGCCAGACTGTAGTTTAAATACTTTGTGTTGAGAGTTAAGCATTTTAATAATTTTTATTTATGCAGGCGTATAGCAAAATCTGATCATCATGAAAAAGGAATAAGGCATTTGGTAATAGCACTTAACTTATTAGTTCCTGGTGTACTACCGACTCATATTACAAGACCAATTTTTGTTTAATTAAAAAGATATATTTGTATTGTTTCTTTTGGTACAATCTGTAAATTACATGACATACATCCATAAAGGTTTGAATATATGCTTATTGGAGTTTGATAGGAATAAATTCTCAAAAAACTAATACAGATTTGTTATGTATGATCACACCAGCTTTACTTTCTATTTGAAATGAGCCTTTTATCCAAATTTATTACATAGTATTGTGCCAAGATATTTCACTACATTTGTATACTGTGTATGGTACATATGACACAACCAACACCAACGTATCACAAATGAATTGAAAGCCACTACAAATAAGATTATCTACAAGGTTGAACATACAATCATGGATAAAGGAAGTATCATAAGTCAAAATAGGTGAATAAAATGAAGAATGAATTACTAGTAAATGTACAGCTGAAGAAAATAAAGCAAGACTAACGACGAGACGACATACATAATTACCCAATAGATCAAACAGTGAGGAAGAAACCAGTGACAACAACATCAAGAAGAAATCTATTAAGAGTGAGGAAGGAATCAATGCAGAGAAGAAGAAAACATATCCAGGTCAAACAACAAAAGGGAGATAATATGAATTATAATGAATTAACAGGTGCAAATAAAAGTATTATTATAAAAGAAGAAAGAAGAAGTGAAATAAGCAACATGATTTAAATCCCTAAGCTGTAAAATTGACACTGACTTAAACTTATTAAGCAAATACCTTCCTTAACTATGCAATACAAACAGAACTCAATAAAAGTCAATTATTGAACACAGAAATTAATAAAGAGAATGAATAACAATATGATAATTTCATAGCTAAATGATGTGTAAACATGACAAAAAGGACTATGTCCAAAACACTAATAACAGATTGTAAAGTGGAATTGAAATTGTAAATAACCACTAATTACCAATAATAAAGACTGTAAAAATAAACAAACTGAAATCTAATAATAAACAATAAATATACCAGTGCTACATAAAGTTAAATAAATCAGATGTAATCTAGGAATTCAAAACAGACAATAAACCATTGTTGCATAATTGGATTATAACAGAACCTAATATGGCCAACTAGTTTTCAATAAAACTATAGAAAAATAAGGCTAAAGCAATGTTGAACTAAAATGTGTTGTAGTATAACATAAATAGATAATATAAGGAACATTTATTGTACAACAGATAATGTGTTAAGGAAATGTAAAGGCTGAATTGATGTGATTTAATATAACCACATGCCTGACATAGAATGGTTGCATGAGACAACAAAATTATCTTGTAAACTTGTCATAAAAGAGTAGGAACTCAACCAATAACATTGAATAAGGCAGAGTAACGTTTAAATAAGTAAACTCAAGGATTATAGCCACCTGAATACTAATAATAACACAAATAATAAGTAAACCATAGTGACAGCTAGATGCAAGTAACCATGGTAAATTCAAACCAGAGTAATTGTCATTGTAAATGCAGAATTAACTACTGCACAATACTAACAGTATTATCAGGACACTAATAAGAGATAATAAAACAATAATGAGATTTGTTTGAAGGAATTACAACTCATGAAAAAATGTAACTTTCAAGAGTATTGAAACTCACCTAAAAGAATATAATTAAGGTAATAAAACCAAATGATAAAGAAAAAGGACACTATCAGAAGTGATAATGACCAATGCATTATGCATAGGCCATAATAAAATGTTATTATCAACTACTATTATTATAATATTATTGATAAACAATGTATGTGACAATAAGCCTAGGATTTGAACCTAGGAAAATGGATATTTTATAATTATTAGTACATGACTAGAAGTGTAAAGTGCATAATACTGTAAGAATATGTTATCACCATGAACACATGGGATAAAAACAATGTGTTTAAGGTATTAGGTAACTTAAGAAGTATTATTAATTTATACCAAGTGTGGTTTTATCAACCCCAAATCAGAACTATATGATGAGGGTATGCAAATTACTCGTAATCAAAAAATAGAAATGATGGGAGTTATAAAAATATTGTCAGTGTAATTATAGATAAGATATTTGACTTATAAGAAAAAATTAGAAAGTGACAAGCCCTTGCGCTTGGGTATGTGACCAATAAATCATAATCTTGAACCCAGCTACTGACGCTATGTTAAGCATCTATTTTGATGAACCTCACCGAGGGTACACGACATAAAGACAATTAGCCAATCAGAGCTCATTAAAAAATACAAAGTGTCGAATTCCGACCAGGTAACAATAGCCAGTTCATCACCAACATTCGAGAGATACTCCACGTTAGCGGAGCGGCCATTACAACATTGATTTGACAGCCGACAGCTGTTAATACACAGGCTAACCTCAAAACTTTGAGTTGAGGTTAGGTCAAACCGAGAGGACAGTGAAGTCTATTTTCAAGTGTTCTATAACGGAGTTTATGCGTATAGGCAGTGTGTGATGTGCATTAATGAAAATTAATTAAAATATTAATTAATTAATAAAAGTTAAAAAGTGTTAATTCTTCGAATCAACAGAATACGCAAGTATCAGTGCACATGATCATTATATTATATAACAAATCATTAATTAATTAAGGAACGCTAATAGCAGATTTAATTTGTTTAAATTAATTAACAAATAACCCAAATTCCACAAGGAAGGGGACTTTGAAAAATAAAATAAACAATAATCAAATGAAAGATTTTGCAAATGACAATTTTAATTCTTTGATTGAAATCAATTGTAATAGTTTAAGGAGAGACATTGAATAATCAATGAGGGAAAAATGAACCCTAACAATTAATAATTGTAAGATGTTATTGTATTTAATTGTAGTACATGAACTCAAAGTCACACATGAGTGGACCCTAGTCGTAGCGAATTAATTTGATTTGAATTACCTGTTTTTTTTATATCCAATCTTGGAGATTATTCAGGAAAATAACACTGAATTTAATACATTCTAATGATGTACAAAATAAGTAATGCATCAAAGAAGCATCAATTAATCAATTTTAAATAAGTAAGGTTACAATGAACCGCAATTAACCTCAATTGTAAACAATGAACAGTCATTCATATTTTATGTTATGTTAAAGCAACAATTAATATTTTTATTCTCCGCCTACTCATTATGACAGTAGTGCATTTTATTGCTGAAGTGTATTTTGCAGACTCAAAGAACCTACTCATTTTATAAAGCATAATAACCAAATTATTTACAAACAGAAAATAATCGATTTGACAAAATGCAGTCATACCACCCTGAGAGTTTAATAATTTTAAGAGTCCATGTTCAACTTTAATTATTTTAAAAAGGAAAATAAATAATAACATTGTAACAACAATCATTCTACTTGAGTTAAATAAACAACTATTGTTTCACGAGCAAATTAAAGTGTTGACCTTTATTGAAAAGAATAGAATTACAGCTTAGGTGAGTAACAAGAGATGGTTGGTACCAGGAGCCAGAGCGAATATTCAAATTTAATGATTCTCACCAACAATATCTAATATCTTTAGCATACTACAACTGATAGTAAGTATCATATAGTTGTGTTTATGTTAATGTCTATACAGGAATGTACCGATCAACCCACCGCAGCTAATGGGAGAAAAGTCAACGCAACTTATTCAGATACGAACTCAAGATATTGAACAAAAAACATTATAAACAATCTAAACAAAATTAATAAACAATGTCAAAGAGTAAGTGAACCGATTTATTCATATTGGATTCAATAATAGATTGAATTGGATTGAATAAATCAATAAAACAAAAACTAATAATAAAAAAAACTTTAATAATAATTATAAAACAGACAACAAGATTTTACGAGGACCAATCTCGTTCTTATACAAATTGACGCCAACAACGTGTGGCTTATAATGCCACATCACTGAATGAGCAAAACTTTTCTTTAATAATCTCAACAAAGCATGGTTATCAGCTGAAAAAAAGTTTTAGTATTAAAAGTTTTGATCACGCAAATCTATAAGGGATACTAAAAAGAAATAACATAATAATTGTATTGGACATAAAGTTATGTCCACAAAACAGATTTTGTTTGAAATAAATAAAACACAATTTGACACAAATATTAATTTTATGAATACTTGTTTGGCACATATTACAGAAGGTTACACCATTAAATGAGTTTGCCTAAGTATAAAATTCTTGTCAGATGAAAAACTGAAAAACGTGTACAGTCAGAATACTATTTGTTATGTACAATACAAATGATTCACTATGGGTAGCAGTGACACATAAACACTAGACATTGACACTGAATTGTACTTGTTTTGAATGATTCATTGTGTCCTACCTGACCAGAGTACAGGTATTAACCAAGAGATGTTTAGTATACTGCTGTGTAACTGCTACAATGATGAATTATAAGTAGTACTTTTTGTTTTGGTCATCAACCTTGAAAAGGATAATAGAAACTTTGTATACCATGCTTCCAGCAGTTTTACATGATACATTCCTAGCACAAATAAGAAAAGTTTAAATCTGCTGATGATCTAAAGGAGTGATAGTTATTTGCAGACTGACAGGGTTATAAAATAATTCTGAAAGAATTGTTGCTTTTACAATACCATCCTTTATCAAGTGGCTACTCAAATCTGCCAGCTTTTCAGAGAAACTGAAGTTTGATTATTAGATCCATCATGATGACCTACTGATGCTCCAAACATTTCAAGGATTCTCCTAGCCTTAAAAAACTAGACTGGCCTCATTGATTGACATGATTAATGTTAAATTTACTTTGGGATACTTCCAAACATAATACAGTTTAAAATAAACAAAAAAAATTGTATTTCTAATTTTTCCAGAACTGTATACACATAATTTGATCTGGGTAGAACGTGTATTAAACAATAATACTATTTGATGCAAATAATGAAAATATCCGTGTGGAGAACTATACATGACTTCCATGTTTTAAGATTTATATTTAAAATCGTTTTAGAAATGAAATATTTCTACAGAAACTACTTCTATCTTCAGCCTCAACCACAGAAAACACACACACACACACACACACACACACACACACACACACACACACACACACACACAATTCCTTTTTTCTTTATTTAATTTGAATTCAGAGTATTGGCACATAATTTATTAAAAGGGTGTATTTATTGGAAGTACAGAAATTAGTTTCCATTTATTGCACATAATTACGGTACACAGACGATTTTTGGAGGTTGTGTCTACGTTTAACAATGTAACTTAACCTTTTAGATTTTTAAAATTAATTAGATTTAACAAAAATTTCCTTGTTAGTGTACATTCAAAGGCTGTATTTATTGTATGGATAAAAGGCTGTATATACATTAAAGGCTGTATTTATTCGAATTAAAACCTATCCGTACTTCCAATTTAGAACGTATAACCTAGTAGGCTACGTTATTCGTACATATTTTATTGGAGTTTATTGGTACATATTTTATTAAAAGGGTGTATTTATTGGAAGTACAGAAATTAGTTTCCATTTATCGCACATAATTACGGTACAGAGACGTTTTTGGGAGGTTGTGTCTACGTTTAATTATCTAACTTAGATAGTAGGCTTCGTTATTGGTGCATATTTTATTGGGGTTTACTGGCACATATTTTATTAAAAGGGTGTATTTATTGGAAGTACAGAAATTAGTTTCCATTTATCGCACATAATTACGGTACAGAGACTTTTTTGGGAGGGTGTGTCAACGTTTAATTATCTAACTTAACCTTTTAGATTTTTAAAATTAATTAGACTTAACAAACATTTCCTTACTTAGTGTACATTCAAAGGCTGTATTTATTGTATGGATAAAAGGCTGTATTTATTCGAAGTACTGGAATTAAAACCTACTTCCAATTTAGAACACAGTACAATCTAACGTAGGCCTATAACCAAACAAGCACATTAAAATCCTTTTTTCAACATAATGCAATAAAAAGCAATGTGCAGTTTCTGTTAACACCCAAATGATTAAGTATTAATAATGGGTTAGAGTGGAATACTGTTAGCCAATTCATTTGTAATAGCTAAAATTGCCAAATTATTAAGCCTTTCTTGGTAGGTAGTGCTTCTCTGCCAAGTTTTCAGTGAATTCGCTATACTGCTCAAAGATTTTTCAGGAGACGAAACTGTAACTGGAATAGTACAGAAAAGCCTATAGGCAAGACAGAAGTTCACAAATACAGTTTGAAGGTTTTTGGAGTAGGCTTAGTGGATTCTTTTCTGATTCAAACTCTGTTTTATAAATGTTCTTCAAGTGTAATATTTCTTCAAATAGATCCATTGCCAATTCCTTTTTAAACTTGCTAATGAGAACTTTTACTTTCAATTCTAATTCATCATTTTCCATGTCCGTAAAGTTCAATACTGGTGGAAACAAGTCAAGAATTGAACTAATTGCAGTGAATCGTGTTTTTATGTTGCCCATTACAAACTCTAATACTGGGTACATGACTGAGGTTTTAAATTTATTTTCTTGATCTTTGTTTACTGAAAAATCACTATTGGATTGATCTGTACTTTTTTTCCACCTTTTGGGAGATTCAGGAGGAACTTTTATTAGTTCTTTTGCAATTAAGTTTGGTTCTTCAATTATGCTGTCTGGGTTATCACGCAACAATTTCAATTCTGTCAGCAAATCTTCCACTAGAGTTATTTCGACGAGTGTGATTCCTTTGCTTTGAATAACAACATTTTTTTAGTCAATATATGAAAGCACTTTGAACCAAAATGATGCCAACATTAAGCTCTTTGTGGAATTGAAATATTTCTTAAACCCTAATATGATGTTGTAGGCAGAGGGAGTTAGACTAGAAGACATCTCTTCTAAAGTATATCCAACAATTTAAGTACTCCTGGGTAGTGCTTAACTATCGGTTTGACAGCTTGGATCCTCTCACTTCATCTTGTTTCAGGGAAGCTCTGCAGTGATAAAGGAATGTGCTTTTTCAAAACTTCCCAACATTTTTCTCTAGGGCTGCTAGAGAAAAATGAGTAAAGACTTGCAACATGCCCGAAAAATGTCATCACATCTGCATTGAGTTTTGCAGCATTAACACCCACATGTTTCAAGGAATGCGCCCCACATGGTAAAAATATTATGGATTCGTTCTTTTCAAGAATTCTACTTCCAATTTAGAACCCAGTACAATCTAACGTATAACCAAACAAGTACATTAAAATCCTTTTTTCAACATAATGCAATAAAAAGCAATGTGCAGTTTCTGTTAACACACAAATGATTAAGTATTAATAATGGGTTAGAGTGGAATTTAATAATTACAAATTTTGTGGACTTGTGAAATTAGTAACACTATGTACTAATGTGTGATTATCAGTTGAATTTCTGAATTCCTTGGATTCATTAATAAATTTTACTAATTTGTTTCTTTATGTCTATTTAATGATTTCTTATTAGTTTTTAATCTCTGTGTTTTCATTATTCGTTTGTAAATTCTTGGATTTTGTTGACCATGACATGTCCATTGATTAACTAATTATCATTAAAACACACAGAGGACTGATCTTCTTTTGCAAGATCACAAGTATGTTTCAAGACCATTTGCAGGTCAGGCATTGTTCTGTCTGTTCACTTTCTGAAAGTGGTTGAGGAGCAAGGGCAAAGATGTCTCCATTCAAACACACACACTAGCATGCACACAATTCCTTTTTTTCTTTATTTAATTTGAATTCTGTATTAGAACAAATGTTTTCAGAGTGTACAAGTTTTTTTTTTAATTTCTTGGATCAAACAATGTACAATGTTTGATTTGTTCTTGTATTCCATATTTCCAGCAGTTTTACATGATACATTCCTAGCACGAATAAGAAAAGTTTAAATCTGCTGATGATCTAAAGGAGTGATAGTTATTTGCAGACTGACAGGGTTATAAAATAATTCTGAAAGAACTGTTGCTTTTACAATACCATCCTTTATCAAGTGGCTACTCAAATCTGCCAGCTTTTCACAGAAACTGAAGTTTGATTATTAGATCCATCATGATGACCTAGTGATGCTCCAAACATTTCATGGTGATGCTCCGTGTGTGTGTTTTCTGTGGTTGAGGCTGAAGATAGAAGTAGTTTCTGTAGAAATATTTCATTTCTAAAACGATTTTAAATATAAATCTTAAAACATGGAAGTCATGTATAGTTCTCCACACGGATATTTTCATTATTTGCATCAAATAGTATTATTGTTTAATACACGTTCTATCCAGATCAAATTATGTGTATACAGTTCTGGAAAAATTAGAAATTCAATTTTTTTTTTAATTTTAAACTGTATTATGTTTGGAAGTATCCCAAAGTAAATTTAACATTAATCATGTCAATCAATGAGGCCAGTCTAGTTTTTTAAGGCTAGGAGAATCCTTGAAATGTTTGGAGCATCAGTAGGTCATCATGATGGATCTAATAATCAAACTTCAGTTTCTGTGAAAAGCTGGCAGATTTGAGTAGCCACTTGATAAAGGATGGTATTGTAAAAGCAACAATTCTTTCAGAATTATTTTATAACCCTGTCAGTCTGCAAATAACTATCACTCCTTTAGATCATCAGCAGATTTAAACTTTTCTTATTTGTGCTAGGAATGTATCATGTAAAACTGCTGGAAGCATGGTATACAAAGTTTCTATTATCCTTTTCAAGGTTGATGACCAAAACAAAAAGTACTACTTATAATTCATCATTGTAGCAGTTACACAGCAGTATACTAAACATCTCTTGGTTAATACCTGTACTCTGGTCAGGTAGGACACAATGAATCATTCAAAACAAGTACAATTCAGTGTCAATGTCTAGTGTTTATGTGTCACTGCTACCCATAGTGAATCATTTGTATTGTACATAACAAACAGTATTCTGACTGTACACGTTTTTCATCTGACAAGAATTTTATACTTAGGCAAACTCATTTAATGGTGTAACCTTCTGTAATATGTGCCAAACAAGTATTCATAAAATTAATATTTGTGTCAAATTGTGTTTTATTTATTTCAAACAAAATCTGTTTTGTGGACATAACTTTATGTCCAATACAATTATTATGTTATTTCTTTTTAGTATCCCTTATAGATTTGCGTGATCAAAACTTTTAATACTAAAACTTTTTTTCAGCTGATAACCATGCTTTGTTGAGATTACTAAAGAAAAGTTTTGCTCATTCAGTGATGTGGCATCTTCAGTGATAAAGTTGAGTCTCATCATGGTAAAACTACTGAAGACTTCATAGAATTGGAAAATTAATGAGAATAATATTCTTACAACCAGTGACAAGAATTATGAACTTAAAACAGTGGAATGAATTACTGAATACCAGATACTCTCAATTGCTAAAACAAACACACTTATATTACAAGAGTTCTCTTTATATAATTATCCAGGACACACTGTATAGCCTACAAACAGTAATAAAAAAATCACAATAGTTTACAACACAAGTAAACAATTGATCATTTGTCACTTTTATTAAAAACTGCTGTCTAATATCATCCTATATGAATGCACAACCTACTACACCAACTTTCTAAAACTCAGCTGGTGGCAACATCCTAATTATCAGGCTAATGTGATAAAGTTCCAGATGAATGCCAAGAGTGTGGCTCTAGAATATTCTGCAGTGCTGCTGATTAACAGTATGTGATCAGCATCACATAGAGTACTACACATTTAAGCTATCTAATTGACTTGGTATTAGAATATTAGTAAAATGTGCTTGTTAACCAAATAGTGTGTTGTTACTCCTGAAAATCCCATTTCACTAAGAGCATTTTAGAAGTCTGGGTTATCTTTTATGTTTCACTCCACAAACATGCCTTTAGTTCAGCATTTCTTAACCTATTGGGCATGAGCCACTGCAGGGTCCCGAGAGGGCATTTGGTGGGTTGCAAAGTCAGGTTCGGAAATTTATTTACTGTGTCTTAAAAAGCTACTACATGTAAATAACTAAGATATATCATTTTAACAATTTAAATTCAACCTGTTTTGTACATAGTCTAAACTGTACATTTTTGTTATTCATGCTCTACCATTGTTTTTTACCAGCTCTGATGTTTAACTCTCTATAACCAGATTGACAGTTGCTTCCCAGAGGGATACAGTGAATTCAATTGGATTCAAGACCCATTCTTGTATTTTGAAAGTTCTAACATGTTGTCAGTAAAACTAAATGAGCAATTGTGTGATATCATCTGTGATGCTGGGATTAAAACTAAATTTTTAGTAAATTATTTTGTATAGTTAGTGATAACATGAGACATGTCATGGACAACAAAATCCATAAACTTTTAGATTCTGACTTAACAAAGTTCTGGATATCTTTATCCTGAACTTTCGGAGTTGCTCATCCCATTCACCACCTCATTCTTGAGTGAAATGGGATTTTCATCTCAAGTGAAAAGCAAGCACACAAATAGACTTGACGCACACTCAGATTTATGACTTAATTTAACCACTCTTGAATCCAACATACCCCAGCTTTTGCAGAAAAAGCAGCTCCAACTGTCACATTAGTAACTAATGATTAGTTAGGCAAGTAAAAACTCTTTTGTTTTTAACTTCAACATGTGTTTAT
This sequence comes from Magicicada septendecula, assembly GCA_034769895.1. NCBI lineage: Eukaryota > Metazoa > Arthropoda > Insecta > Hemiptera > Cicadidae > Magicicada > Magicicada septendecula. Next base: position 315,180,480 of record CM068373.1, on the reverse strand, counting down.
TAGAGCAAATTAGTCTTTTGAATTACATATTTGCTTTTTGCTTTTCTATAATTAAGTGTATATATAATTTGTTTAAGCATAAAAGAAGGCTTAAAGTTCTAAGTGTTACCAAAAATATGATTATAAAGTGGGTGCACAAGTAGTTCTGCCATGCACACCCCTACAAGTCTAATTAATTTTAAAAATCTAAAAGGTTAAGTTAGATAATTAAACGTAGACACAACCTCCCAAAATCGTCTCTGTACCGTAATTATGTGCGATAAATGGAAACTAATTTCTGTACTTCCAATAAATACACCCTTTTAATAAAATATGTACCAATAAACTCCAATAAAATACTGTATGTACGAATAACGTAGCCTACTAGGTTATACGTTCTAAATTGGAAGTACCGATAGGTTTTAATTCGAAAAAATACAGCCTTTAATGTATATACAGCCTTTTATCCATACAATAAATACAGCCTTTGAATGTACACTAACAAAGGAAATTTTTGTTAAATCTAATTAATTTTAAAAATCTAAAAGGTTAAGTTGCATTGTTAAACGTAGACACAACCTCCAAAAATCGTCTGTGTACCGTAATTATGTGCGATAAATGGAAAATAATTTCTGTACTTCCAATAAATACACCCTTTTAATAAAATATGTGCCAATAAACCCCAATAAAATATGCAAATAGGTTATAGGTCTACGTTCTAAATTGGAACTAGGTTTTAATTCCGGTACTTCGAATAAATACAGCCTTTAATGTTATGTACAGCAGCCTTGTATGCATACAATAATTTAATGTACACTAACAAAGGAAATTTTTGTTAAATCTAATTAATTTTAAAAATCTAAAAGGTTAAGTTGCGCTGTTAAACGTAGACACAACCTCCAAAAATCGTCTGTTTACCGTAATTATGTGCGATAAATGGAAAATTATTTCTGTACTTCCAGTAAATACACCCTTTTATTGTACACTAACAAAGTAAATTTTATTTAAGTTACATTGTCTACATAACCTCCATAAACTGGCATTAGTTACTTGTGAAGAAAACAGTTCTAGTACACATCGAACACGGAAAAAAAATACAAACGTGGAGACGGAAGTTGTTGTCCGCAGGAAACAGTGAAAGACCCCTAGACCCACGCAAAGATTAAAAACTAATAAGAAATCATACAATAGACATAAAGAAACAAATTAGTAAAATTTATTAATGAATCAAAGGAATTCAGAAATTCAACTGATAATCACACATTAGTACATAGTGTCACTAATTTCACAATTCCACAAAATTTTTAACTATTGGATAGTGAACATTGGATTTCAATATAGTAAGTGTACACATATTAAAGTAGGTTGTTTCAAAAAAAGTGAATGGAAAAGAAAAGAATACACAATTTCAACTTTTTTAAACTGAAAACAAGAAATTCTTTAAAGTTAGTGTAATGTATTGTGTTACTGTAAGACAGAGCAATGTTGTTAGTGCACTAATTAAGATGCATTAAATGTATAAATAAAGCTAAATGGCCTAATGAGTTATTCGTAGATGACATCATTAATCTTCTTGGTGATGGTGGACAAGCCTTTCCACAGTGGTTGCAGGTTCGAGCTGATTCCTTTCTTCCTGATCACTTTATAGAACTAAGCTTGGCAGCAGGTGTGAGCCCTGAAGAATTTGCAACCAGGGTGTACTGAGTCTTCATCTTTGTATTTGCCAAAATAAAGTTGTTCTGAGCCAGGTCATGTAAATTCAGGTTAAGCCAAATTGCTCATTACACTTTGTCTAAATTTTAAAGATATAAAGTGTTAATAAAGATGTTTAGGACCGTAATATAGTAAGGGTACACATATTAATGTAAAGCATGTTTCTATAAAGTGAATGGAAAAGAAAACAAATACACAATTTCAATTTTTTAAAACTGAAAACAAGAAATTCTTAAAGTTAGAGTAATATATTGTGTTACTGTAAGACACAGAAGTGCTGTTAATGTACTAATTAAGATGCATTAAATGTGTAAATAAAGCTAAATGACCGAATAAGATATTCTTAGATGTAGTAATTCAGGTTAGGTCTAATTACTCATTAGACTTTGTCTAAATTTTAAAGATGTTTAGGACCGTACATTAAAAACATAGTTTGTACATATGAGTAGGAAGTAGATGTATTAAGATAATGTTACCCAACAAGATCAGGAACAATTATGTACTGTATATTAAATTAAGTAGTTAGTGGACTTGAAAACCTGCAGTAGAAACTCCAGTTTTTATAAAACAAATAGGGAGAGAATTGAAGATTTCATGTTTGGAAATGTTATATCTGTTTTCTTCACAACTAACATGTAACTAAAATGTTGTTAATGGCCTTTTGTTAAGAGTATGAAAAAACAATAGATACTGTACTTGAAAAAAGGTGAATTTTATTGGACATACTAAAGTATAGAGTCCTATTTGTTTCTATTCATTAACAAAGGTCCGTACTGTAATAATTTTCTGTGTAATATACAAGCATTCTTTAATATGTTTAGGAGATTCTCCAATATTATTTGCATTAATTCAGTGGGTAGTAACATTAAATTCCACTGTTACCCATTATTAATACTTAATAATTTGCGTGTTAACAGAAACTGCACACTGCTTTTTATTGCATTATGTTGAAAAAGGATTTGGTTCTTGGGGAATAGTCAGCGGCAAAATGTAACTTTCGTCGCCGCGCGTGTTTTTTGTTTCGGTGTCCGATGTGTACATCCAACAGTTTTCTTCACAAGTAACTAATGCCAGCTTATTGAGGTTATGTACGACAATGTAACTTAAATAAAATTTACTTCATTCGTGTACATTAAAAGGGTGTATTTATTGGAAGTACAGAAATTAGTTTACATTTAACGCACATAATTACGGTAGAGAGACGATTTTGGGAGGTTGTGGCTACGTTTAATTATTTAACTTAACCTTTTAGATTTTTAAAATTAATTAGACTTAACAGACATTTCCTTAGTTAGTGTACATTCAAAGCCTGTATTTATTGTATGGATAAAAGGCTGTATATAACATTAACGGCTGTATTTATTCGAAGTAAGTAATGCCAGCTTATGGAGGTTATGTACGACAATGTAACTTAAATAAAATTTACTTTGTTCGTGTACATTAAAAGGGTGTATTTATTGGACGTACAGAAATTAGTTTACATTTATCGCACATAATTACGGTAGAGAGACGATTTTGGGAGGTTGTGGCTATGTTTAATTATTTAACTTAACCTTTTAGATTTTTAAAATTAATTAGACTTAACAGACATTTCCTTAGTTAGTGTACATTCAAAGGCTGTATATAACATTAAAGGCTGTATTTATTCAAAGTACCGGAATTAAGATGTACTTCCAATTTAGAACCTAGTACAATCTAATGTATAACCAAACAAGTACATTAAAATCCTTTTTTCAACATACTGCTCTAAAAAGCAATGTGCAGTTTCTGTTAACATGCAAATGATTAAGTATTAATAATGGGTTACAGTGGAATTTAATGTTACTACGGTCTGAATTAATGCAAATAAAATTGGGAGAATCTCGTAAACATATTAAAGAATGCTTGTATATTACACACAAAATTATTACAGTACAGACCTTTGTTAATGAATAGAAACAAATTTGACTTTATACTTTAGTATGTACCAATAAAATTCACCTTTTTCAAATACCAATATCTGTTGTTTTTTTTTCATACCCTTACAAAAAAAGGTCACTAACAACATACATTATGAGAAAACGTTCACGATTACAAATAACCAGCCATTAGTTACTTGTGAAGAAAATAGATATAACATTTACAAACATCAAATCTTCAATTCTCTCCCTATTTGTTTTATAAAAACTGGAGTTTCTACTGCAGGTTTTAAGTCCACTAACTACTTAATTAAATATACATAATTGTTCCTGTATCTTGTTGGGTAACATATTATATTAATACATCTGCTTCCTACTCATATGTGCAAACAATGTTTTTAATGTACGGTCCTAAAATCTTTATCAACACTTTATATCTTTAAAATTTAGACAAAGTCTAATGAGCACTTGGCCTAACCTGAATTTACATGACCTGGCTCAGAAGAACTTTATTTTGGCAAATACAAAGATGAAGACTGGTTGCAATTTACTACCATAAATGGCTGGAATGCTATGCATTAAAGAATTTTAATTAACTTTATATGGGGAAAACTGGTTAACATACATTATTTCTGAAAATAATAATCCTGAAATGTAATCAATACTTATATCAAGTTAAGTGCAATAATTAAATTGATTCTCCCACTTGCACATTGCAAACTTAAGGTGGTAAGCCTTTACTTTATTTTTAATTTAACATCAATTTATGTTCGGCAACGTTAAAAAGAACATGTTATGGCCTCTGAGAAAGTACACAGCGAGTGGAAGCTGGCTTAAATGAAGGTAAAAATTGTATCTAATAATTAGTGTCCCGTGAGGGTTGATTGTGATTGTACTATCCTCAAAACATAAAGAAAAGTCATTTTTAGAAAGATGTCTGTGTGTAGAATTTTGTCTATGGCGAATGATAACTCCCACAAATTCAAATAATTTTGTGCATATTGTAGAGGACTCAAGGTCTGTGTATTTTGGGGAAGATCGGTTAAGGAGAAGGGGTAGTTTACCTGCAACGTTTTGTTTTAACAAGAGTAAAGTACTTAATTTTGATAAATAAAGTATCCTGAAAAGGTCGTAATAATCCACTGTAGAAAGGTAGATTTAATATCTATAAATGAAAACGAGTAGGGGAAGGGGATAATTTTCTATAAATGAAAATGATAGGTGAAGGGGAGGGGATAATTTTTTATATGTATACTACGTTATCAGCAACATTGAAGTAGTTTGTTGATAAAATTCCTTCCCAGGCTGTTTGGCCATGGTCCAATGTTTTCTGCAAAACCAGACGTTTCGGAAGTGCCATCAACTGCCATCATCAGTGAAAATCGAGTGCGCTCATATGTTAGTGATCACAATTCTGTGGTTGAGGCTGAAGATAGAAGTAGTTTCTGTGGAAATATTTCATTTCTAAAATGATTTCAAATATAAATCTTAAAACATGGTAGTCATGTATGGTTCTCCATACCGATATTTTAATTATTTGCATCAAATAGTATTATTGTTTAATAAATGTTCTATCCAGATCAAATTATGTGTATACAGTTCTGGAAAAATTATACAGGCATAATATTTTGTTTGTTTATTGTAAACTGTATTATGTTTGGAAGTATCCCAAAGTAAATTTAACATTAGTCATGTCAATCAATGAGGCCAGTCCAGTTTTTTAAGGCCAGGAGAATCCTTGAAATGTTTGGAGCATCACTAGGTCATGATGGATCTAATCATCAAACTTCAGTTTCTGTGAAAAACTGGCAGATTTGAGTAGTCACTTGATAAAGGATGGTGTTGTAAAAGCAACAATTCTTTCAGAATTTTTTATAACCCTGTCAGTCTGCAAATAATATACACTGTATTACAGTATACAAATGTAGTGTAATATCTTGGCACAATACTATATGATAAATTTGGATAAAAGGCTCATTTCCAATAGAAAGGATAGCTGGTGTGATCAGACATAACAAATTTGTTGTATTAGTTTTTTGAGAATTTATTCCTATCAAACTGGAGTAAGCATATTTTCAAACCTTTATGGACGTGTGTCATGGAATTTACAGATTGCACCAAAAGAAACAGTTAAAATATATCTTTTCAATTAAACAAAAATTGGTCTTGTAATATGATTCGGTAATACAGCAGGAACTAATCAGTTAATTGTTATTACAAAATGCCTTATTCCTTTTCCATGATGATCAGATTTTGCTATACGCCTGCATAAATAAAAATTATTAAAATGCTTAACTTCCAACACAAAGTTGAACACATGATGAAAGTTCATCTTATCACATATTATAGTAACAAGGTAAGTTTTTGGAATACTGTTTTAGCTGAATTTATATACTAGGACACTCAGCATTTAGTTTGTGTGTGTAACTCTGGTTAATCAAAGAGAATTATTTGTGTAAATTCAAATTTAGTAACACAAATCTACTACTGTAAATGCCTGGAATGCTATGCATTAAAGAATATTAATTAACTTTATATGGGGAAAACTGGTTTACATACATTATTTCTGAAAATAATAATCCTGAAATGTAATCAGTACTTATATCAAGTTAAGTGCAATAATTAAATATATTCTTCAACTTGCATGTTAAATAGATCCCTTCTCCTTCACTTACCAGGCACATAAGGGAAGCTCTAAACCATGAACTGTCCCAGTAGTGAATGCTATAATGAGATCTTTAGAGTCTGTATCACTTTCTTTTGAACTTCTAAATACAGGATTTCTTGGAACTGTGTAGAGTGGGATCAGTGGAGTAACTTGCGGAGGGGGGTTATCAGGGGATCAATTCCTCTCCAGAACTATTCGAAATTTCAGCAGAATTCCATAATTTCCTAAGTAGACCCATTTCTAAGTCAGTTTTGTTTGTACAAGTAATAATTATAAATAATTATAGAAATAAAAGTAATTACAATATTGTAACGTTATGTTTTCCCCTTACATAAAATAGGCCCCAACTTAAACCATTTCATGACCATGATACATGAAGAACAAAATACTAAGTCATTAACTAAATTGTATACTATAAATATTGTCTGAGATAATAAAAAGAGATAAGAATAATGTAATGAAACTGATAAGAACATTATCAATAAGAAGATTTTACTCCAGTAAACAGCATTAAAAATTGTTAAAAAAGATAAAACCTATACTCCATACTGCAGTAATAAACTGGATACTCAATAAAGAAAATTATTAATTCAATAATTAGTTTCTAAGTACTACAATAATGAAATCAAATTTTATTTATGATTATGAATAGAATAATGTAAATCAAAAAGAGTATTACAAAAATGTAATAATAAAACAACAATACAGCTAAATGTAAGCCTACAAGTAAGGTTATGTAACATTATAATGTCTTAAACAACAGAAAGAACAAAAAAGCATTGTAAAATCCACGAATTGTAAACAGAAGGTGAAAACTACTGATGAAGTAGTAAATAAGCTTATAATAGCTAGATAATAATGGTTATAATTTGAATTATAACATGAAGAAGAAGAAATATGAGAAACTAAAACTTGTCAATAATTGTATGTAAAAAGAACAGTTTTAATGTAAACTTATTAAACAAACTATACTGTATAAATAATACTAGAATTGTTATTATTAGAATAATATTCTAGTAAGGAAGATATGATTAACCAATAAGTATAAACAAAATAAATAATGAAACAAGATACATGGACTAAACCTTCAGAATACTGATACTGAAGATAATAACAACTAGAATAAGTAAGAAAAACAATATTAAAGGACAAACTATGTTGTCAAAGCTTCAGTAAATTGTGAAGAATGTTTTAGAATAATGATGTAATAGGAAGAAACATGTATTTTCAAGGTATGAATGAAATTAAGGGTCAATATCATAGGCAAATGAGCCTAGAACATTTGTATATTATTCATAGTAAATAATTGTTAAGTTATGTCATCATTATTGTAGTGAAAGTTGAATAAGGGTATCAAGAACAATGTAAAGTAATTGTCTGATAGCAAAAGTAATTATTTTAAACGAACGAAAGAAACTAAGGTGTCCACTACAATGGGCCAGTACGCCCTATACCTGAATAACTTATTTCTACTATTTGTAAACAATTATTGCTAATAATTGTCATTATTAGTGTAACAAAAGTGAAAGCCAAGGATCAAGAACAATTTAGAATAGTTGTCTTGTATTAAAAACAAGAATTGTTAAAATATGAAAAAATAATGTTCAAACTATAATAGGCCAATACGCCTAGACAAATTATGTATGTTAATTGTAAGAAATTATTATTGATTTTTGTCATTAGTATTGTTGCAAAAGTTGTAGGGAGCTATATGAAACAATTGTGATCAGTTATATCACAATAAAGTTAAGTAATATTATTAGAAGGAAGAGAATTAGGATGTCAGGAACACAGGTTGGGTTATGCCTAGTTAGCCAAACATGACTTTTATAAATAGGGACATTATTAATTACTGTAAATAATGTTACACTCAATGGTTAGTAAGTAAATATCATTCTTTAATTTTCTTAATTCTTAACCTCATATTATGAGTACAAATGTATGCCTACTTATAAGTAACTTTACTAATGAAAAGTCTTTTTAAAAAAGAGACTTGTGTCCATGTTAACAGCAAAGATGACTATTACTGAAGCTCTGAGAACTGTCATATGATAATGGGATGACAGTGTATCAGTTAGAATAATCAACAGCTTATTAAGGCACACTGTAAGGAGGTATGTTTTAATCATTTTGCACACATCATTCCAGAAGTCTGTTCTAAAAACAATTATAATCAAACTGCTGTTTCAACAGTACTAATAATGCAGCATGGCAAAATTTAAACCATTTTTATTGGGCTGAACGTTTGTTTCAAGCTGAATATACCAAATATGTACTTACCCAAAGGTCGAAAACTCAACACAGCTGAACAATACGAAATATACAAACACCACACAACACAACCAAACAATATACTTAACGACCAATTACAATATAAATCACATACACTTTTTGACACAATTACGTATACAAAAAACAAACATTAATTTGAATCCCCACGCCAATCCCCTTCCTCCACGCACCACCCCCACTACACCTTCCATACAACAACCGTTACTAAATACTGGCAGTCTGTAGTGAATCAAAGGAATTCAGAAATTCAACTGATAATCACACATTAGTACATAGTGTTACTAATTTCACAATTCCACAAAATTTGTAATTATTGGATAGTGAACATTGGATTTCACTATAGTAAGCATACACATATTAATTTTAAGCATGTTTTACAAATAGTGAATGGAAAAGAAAATAAATACACGATTTCAACTTTCTTAAACTGAGAACAAGAAATTCTTTTGAGTTAGTGTAATGTGTTGTGTAGTACTGTAAGACAGAGCAGTGCTGTTAGTGTACTAATTAAGATGCATTAAATGTATAAATAAAGCTAATGAGTTATTCTTAGATGACATCATTAATCTTATTGGTAATGGTGTAAAAGCCTTCCCACAGCGGTTGCAGGTTTGGGCTGATTTCTTTCTTCCTTATCATGTTATAGAACTAAGCCTGGCAGCAGGTGTGAACCCTGAAGAAATTGCAACCAGTCTTCATCTTTGTATTTGCCAAAATAAAGTTGTTCTGAGCCAGGTCATGTAAATTCAAGTTAGGCCAAGTTGCTCATTAGACTTTGTCTAAATTTTAAAGATATAAAGTGTTGATAAAGATTTTAGGACCATACATTAAAAACATTGTTTGCACATAGGAGTAGGAAGCAGATGTATTAATATAATATGTTACCCAACAAGATACAGGAACAATTATGTATATTTAATTAAGTAGTTAGTGGACTTAAAACCTGCAGTAGAAACTCCAGTTTTTATAAAACAAATAGGGAGAGAATTGAAGATTTGATGTTTGTAAATGTTATATCTATTTTCTTCACAAGTAACTAATGGCTGGTTATTTGTAATCGTGAACGTTTTCTCATAATGTATGTTGTTAATAACCTTTTTTTGTAAGGGTATGAAAAAAAAACAACAGATATTGGTATTTGAAAAAGGTGAATTTTATTGGTACATACTAAAGTATAGAGTCAAATTTGTTTCTATTCATTAACAAAGGTCCGTACTGTAATAATTTTGTGTGTAATATACAAGCATTCTTTAATATGTTTACGAGATTCTCCCAATTTTATTTGCATTAATTCAGACCGTAGTAACATTAAATTCCACTGTAACCCATTATTAATGCTTAATCATTTGCATGTTAACAGAAACTGCACATTGCTTTTTATTGCATTATGTTGAAAAAAGGATTTCAATGTACTTGTTTTGTTATACATTAGATTGTACTAGGTTCTAAATTGGAAGTACGTTTTAATTCCGGTACTTTGAATAAATACAGCCTTTAATGTTATACACAGCCTTTGAATATACACTAACTAAGGAAATGTCTGTTAAGTCTAATTAATTTTAAAATTATCTTGTTGTTGCATCCTCTTCATTCACTTTATTAATTTAATAATATATATAATACTTTCACTTATGAACTTACTGTTGTCACTTCCCAAACGTTTCGAGATGTTGTTTCTCTTCTTCAGTGGGTTTAATACTAGCTGTCGATTACAGAATAACCGTTATGGAATGGAGTGTGTGGTGGGGGTTGATGGTGGGAAGGGATTGGCGCTGAGGTTCGAATTATGTGTGTGGATCAGTGTGTCAAATAGTGTATGTGATTTGTAATGTATCTGTTCATTTAATATGTTGTTTGGTTGTAGTGTGTGATATCTGTATATTTCAAATATACATACAAACAGCTGAACAATTTGAAATATACAGATATCACACACTACAACCAAATTATGGTCCGGATCGAGCATAATTACCTTTTAAAAATCTAAAAGGTTAAGTTAAATAATTAAACGTAGTCACAACCTCCCGAAATCGTCTCTCTACCGTAATTATGTGCGATAAATGTAAACTAATGTCTGTACTTCCAATAAATACACCCTTTTAATGTACACGAACAAAGTAAATTTTATTTAAGTGACGTTGTCGTACATAACCTCCATAAGCTGGCATTACTTACTTCGAATAAATACAGCCGTTAATGTTATATACAGCCTTTTATCCATACAATAAATACAGGCTTTGAATGTACACTAACTAAGGAAATGTCTGTTAAGTCTAATTAATTTTAAAAATCTAAAAGGTTAAGTTAAATAATTAAACGTAGCCACAACCTCCCAAAATCGGTTCTGTACCGTAATTATGTGCGTTAAATGTAAACTAATTTCTGTACTACCAATAAATACACCCTTTTAATGTACACGAACAAAGTAAATTTTATTTAAGTTACATTGTCGTACATAACCTCCATAAGCTGGCATTAGTTACTTGTGAAGAAAACAGTTGGATGTACAGGTACACATCGGACACCGAAATGTAGTACACGCGCGGCGACGACAGTTTCATTTTGCCTATGATTATTCCCCAATACTTCTATAACTAATGAAAAGGAACCTCCTCTCTTGAACACATCGAGATATCGGTTTTAAGAGACTTTGTGGTGTGGTGTAGTGTGCGTAGAAAAATTAAAATTGGGACGTTTGTATTAAAAAATTATTAAGTCATTTTTAAGATTAATGTAAGTATGTGATAAATTGTGTATATGATTTGGAAACAGTCGTTATTTTTAATTGTAAACAAGTAGCCATACTGTTTCCATTTATTGTTTCCGTAAGTTCATACATTTGTAGGTTATTAAACGGACTTAATTTATCAACTAATGTGCGAGAATTAAATGTGGTTCAAAGATTAATTTAAAAATGTTATCAACAGTAACTAAGTTGTATGAGCTGCATTGTATTTACTCAATGCTATCACAAATGTTGTAGGCAGGCTATACTGGAATGTGTAACCTAGAAAACCCTGTGCTTAGTAGGATGTATCTCTTCTTATAGGTTATATTTTGAATGATCTATTTTTACTTAGGAATAAAGTGTGAAAATTCCATAAGATCAGTTGAGAATTGGAAAACATAACATTAATCCACATATACACTGGAGCATTAATTTTAAAGAACTGTGGATAATCTACACACTTGTGTGTATAGATGGTAGCAACTGTATGTAGGCTATATGCGATAAATATGAATGCATTTCAGTGGTTTTTTTTTCATCTGAATCACAATTCCCAACCTTTTCTTCTTGCGATAAATGGAAACTAATTTCTGTACTTCCAATAAATACACCCTTTTAATGTACACTAACAAAGTAAATTTTATTTAAGTTACATTGTCGTACATAACCTCCATAACCTGCTATTAGTGACTTGTGAAGAAAACTGATCTAAAACTAAAAGATCCAATTTGCATTATAAACCATTTCGCATGACTTTGATTTCATGCGTTTGCTAAACATTTTGTGTCTGGGAGAAATGGGACTATACCTTCTGTTTGTGTACATCTTGTTATTATATGGAGTGAGATGTAATAATTTTATACTGTAACGCAGAAGCAATTAGATGACTGTTTAGCTAGATCTGACTGTAGACATTGTTCGGTTATTTATTAATATAATTACGTGTCAGATTATGCTGTAAGACTTTTAGTTGAACTATGTTGGAAGATAGGTTAGTTTCATATTATGTGATTTGTATGGCACTGAATTTGAATAATGTGTTAATACGGTGAATAGCATAGTTTGTATTTACATGTTCATCAATTACTTATTGTTACCGTGCTTTCGAAAAGTTTATTACCTGCAGCGGTGTATTGAATAGTTTATGTTAGTGAAACTAAATTATAGCAGCCGTAGTATACTTATGAAGGTCTAAGGTAATTTACTTATTTAAAGACAACTGGACGTTAGGTTAAGGTGGAAACAGCGAGTAGAAGAGCCATAGAAGAATCTCTTCTATTCGCTACGGTGGAAGTAACGATAATAGTCATTGATTGCTATGAAGTATAATTACGGATAATTTCATTTGTAATATAATGCAGACTCATTATCAAAAATTAATTTCAATTTGGATGTGGGTAATTATCGGTATTCTAGCCAGTGCTGGTGTTGGAGTGACATTTTGGTAATTATCGACTTTCTGGGCCGCGCTGGTATTGGAGTGACATATTTTTTTTTCTATTCTTCTATGTTATATAAACACGTGAAAAATAATTTTAAACGGCGGTGAAACCTATTTACGGAGAAAAAAAAATTAAATTATTACTCCCATAAGAACGCATGCAATGGTGAACAAGCGCCATATTAACTAATGCACAGGGAATGACGACGAGGCCGATGAAAAATAAGACGATTCTTGTGGTCACGTGACTATACTAGTCTTCGGTTCCAGTAGAGGTGGGCTAAACTGTTATTTTAAAATACTAGGTCTGAAAATACCGTTCCAAAAAAATAACAGGTACAAATACCTGTTATTATATATTATATATACATAACCTATATTATCCTTTGTAAGTAATTCGTTTTGAGCTTCCTGCAGGTCTCCTATGTAATATCTTCAAATAAATACACTGCAAGTAGGTTTATTTTCACCTAGATAAACCTATTAATATATTAATAAACCTACTTGCAGTTTATTTATTTGAAGATATTATATAACCTATACTATATAATTTGTTATAAGAAATAAATTGAAACTAAAAGTATTAACAGTGTTACTTTACACTGTGACTTTATTAAACTATTACTATTTAAAAGAAAATAAGAAACAAGAGAATTTATAGGCCTATCTCCCTTTGGGAATACCAAGTTAAGTTTTCACTAGAGGAGTAAAACTAACATTGGTTAGACTTTAGACAAATCAGTTGCGAAACTCGGGGCAATGAAATAATTTAGAGTACACGTAATACCACAACAAATAATGTGATAAAAACATCAGAAACATATAATAAAAACATAACAGTAAGCCACAAGAGTGAATGAGAATAAACAAAATTTTACAAATAAAAATAACAAAAACAACTGTTATAAAATAAATATAAATAAATAAATAAAAACTTATAAATAATAAGCAACAACAAAAGTAAATTAAATGCATTACATACCTCGATAATCTTCAGATTAATTCACTAATGTACACAGAATATACAAGTTATGAAATGTCACACCTATTTACATTACAATCTGCTTCACTTAACACATTATAAATAAAATTAAACAATTGAATAGTTTTTAAAATACTGGGATTTCAGTTATTCAAACACTATTTTAAAGCATTCAAAAATATCAACTGTTGCATTTTCCTTGATGATAATCGTGTTCGTGTTCTTCTTTCAGATATTCAAGGAACGAAATCCCATTAAATTAAAATTCCGTGAAGTTAAAATCCCATTAATAAAAAGTATAATATAGCTTTTCAACATCAGCCACTCTATAGGTTATAACGCAATATAATTAAATACAACTATTTCACTAACGACTCGGATCACAAAATTTTTTATGAGTAAAAACATAAAGTTTTACCTTACAACCTGAACTGGTTTTAGTTACAAGTTGGTGACTAGTATAATATATAATTTATTAGCATATAATCTGTATTATATATCTGCATATCACACGAGAATAAATGTAACATCAGGATGAATTTGTTCCTTTATTAAAAACAGCTTCCTCTCTTTGCGCAGAATCGAAATATCAAAATACCCTTGATACTACCTGTTCCTAAAATACTAGGTGTTCCAAAAATACTACTGTTCCTCTGATACGCTTCGTGTTTTGTGTATCGGTGATACCACTGGTATTTGAAATACCTAGTATTTGAAATACTGGTTGTTCCTTGCGTACCAGCGATATTTTTGTACGCCTAGTATTTGGCCTTGGCGTATTCATTTATGTGATACTTGCGTACTTTGTGTGTGTGTGTGTGTGTGTGTGTGTGTGTGTGTGTGTGTGTGTAGGAGCGTATGGGGCGTGCCTCGACTCGGAACAGCGAGGGTGGCGTGTCTTGACTCGGATCAGCGTTGCCGCGAATAACAGGTATTTCAACTTTTCAGTCACTGTTACATCCGTTTCCACAAAAATATCGTTCCAAAATACCTGTTACAGGTATATCGGCCCACCTCTAGGTTCCAGTAACGCCATATTTATTCATGTAATTTACTCACTTCTTATTACCAAATTTTATCACAGACTTTAAGGCGTGTAAATGCAGAAATTTTTACGAACATTAAGTAATAATAGCAGATAACAAATTTCAGTTTAAAACTATGATTTCAGTTTTAAATACGATATCAAGGATAGGCCTAAACATACAGTAATTCTAATTTTCATGACAAATTACACAAATTTATAGAGATTTTGCCACTGGGCTTCTTCATTATGCTAATATTATCTTATAACATTAGCTTATAGAATGCATTGTATTCTGATTGCTGATTAAATAAATAAAAAAATTACACAATGTCTTTGTACATTCCATAAGGAACTCATATTGATCACAAAAAATAAAACACTTGTTTATACAAAAAGTATATATATCATTTATTTCTTAAGTTTTTTAGTCTTTCTTTCTTTTTCTAGTTTTTCTTTCGAAGAAGACTAACTATCATTTTGTTTTTTAACAAAATTATTTAACATAATTTTACATGCTGTCAAATTTATATCCTCTAATTTTTTGTATAAATTTTTATTACAGAAGTGACTCATCAAAATCTTGTGAGAATACATCTTGTAAATGTTTATTAAGCACAATACAACTCAGTTTATGACGTAATGAAAGCTGATTCTTAACATTTAAAAATAAATTATAAAATTTGTCACATAAGTTTTGCAGTATATGCCATGAAATTGAAACTGATACTAATGCATATTCAGAGGGTAACATTAATTTATGTCTATCCATTTCTAATGTTAAGTCTGTGGGAATATCTACTTCTATTTCTTTGTAACCAATCACTACACAGTCGACAGATATTGTAACGGTACAATTCTGGTACCTTAATAATTTTGCGAAATAATTGTTCTAATACATAATTGTTGTATTTTATTTTATATCCCCTATAAGAGATTGGTAAAATTTTGGTGAGAATTTTCAATAACGCAATATTGAGTTAACAGGATTTGTGTCGAATTCAGTGGAAAATTACAAAAGTAGCAAAAAACTGTTTGTCACAATAACGGGTAAACAAGACTAGCCCATGATTACGTCAGACGAAGGAATGCGATGTGCATACATACATACAATTGTAAGCCAGAGGCTTGGCCGTTTGAACAAAGAACCAGTGACGTAGTTGTTGCCCCACCTCTGCAATGCACAGTGGTGAAACGTTGTCATTTTCGTCCGGACCATGAAGTGCACCGGTCGGCCAATTCACACGGCCGGCAAATTCACGAAGTGTGATTATTTAAATTTTACACCACCAAAAGTTTATTAATAACTGTTATTTTTTGAGTTAAAACATCGGAAGCGTGTAATCCATGATGGGACGCTACAGATTTGGAAAAAGTGAGATCTAGATGGGACGCTACAGATTCGGGAGTGTGTGATCAGCGATGATGAGGCAGTCCAGATTCGAGAGTGTGTGATCAAAGATGAGACGGTTTCCATAACACAAAAGTACAGGAAGTGACAGCTAAGTACAATTGGCTGTAAAACCAATCAAATATTCAATATAATCCAAATTAAATAACATGAGCTCATTTTTAAAGAAAATGTACCAGAGTATGAATGGGAGAGAGTGAGAGAGTGGATAATATATTAATAAGTGCTGGGTTGTGCCAAAAAAAATATTTATGTTTATTAAGCTTTAATCATTAAAAAAAAGTATTTATTTTGGAGGGATAAAGTGTTGTAGGGGTGTAATATTTGATAAACGCCACATGGCATAACCTGTAGTCTTTTCAATATGTACGTAGTTTTTCCTTTAATAAAAAGGTAATGTCAATGGTAACAAAAAAAAAAAAAACGAGTGAATTATTTCAGGTAGTATACTCCTCGACTCTGGTTCGTATAACATGAATTCTGACCTTAGGTAAGTACACATATTTGTGGTATTTCAGTTTGCAACATGGCGCCCGATATCTTAATTTACACCTCAAATTAAATGTAACTAATTAATTAATAAAACAGCAATAAAGTAATTAATTACTAATGGCGCCTGAACAGGGACTCTACATAAGAATTAATTTTATGTGGAGTATACCTACAGGAGAAGCGGAGTGAATTACCTGAAATAATTTCAAAAGCACATAAACACGTGCGAAAGGTAGGGTTAAGTTACGTTATAGACCTATATGTGTTAGATATATAATAAGCAAAATGAATACTGGCGAAGATGATAATGTAGACGAAACAGTTACGAGTGAGATGGACGTTAAATTAACCCCAATTAGTCAGATCAGTGAAACCAGAGACACTGAATTAAATCCAGTTCCATTAACACCCATCTCAACTCAAGACGAAAATAAAACAGATGAGATTAGTGCAATGATGCAATTACTGTTAAAGTTAGACAAGAAGTTAGATGAGCAAAAAAGTGATTCTAATGTTAAATATAATAACTTGAATGACAAATTTGATGAACAGAGTGTAATATTTTATAATTTTGATAAAAAATTTAACGAGCAGAAAAATGAAATCAGAAATAGTTTTGATGAAAAGTTTGATGAAATAAAAAATGAAATTAAAAGACAAATTATTTCTCACTTGTTTTCTAACAGCATAGCCAGCTACATAAACTAAAATTTAATGAAGAAATTTGTGTTAGTGGTTCAAATCACAATCAGAATGATCACTGTTGACACCACTATATAAAAAAATTATCCCGATTAGTGCTTTCAAGCTTCACAGCCCATCGTCAGATCTGACGATGCCCATCGTCACAGCTATTCCGATCTGACGATGGGCTGTGAAGCTTGAAAGCGCTAATCGGGATAATTTTTATATAGTGGTGTGCAACAGTGATCATTCTGATTATAAACTAAAATGGTAAGCTTATCTTTAGGGACACAGTCCAAAGAAAAGTCATAATATGTAATTTCGTAAAATGAATCAGTGTTTACTACAGTTTCACAAGAATCATTTTTACATGGAAGCAATGTCTTTAAAGATATCTCTTTATTTTCACATAAGAAGAGAATAGTGTATTTAAACCTCATTTTTCTCTCACTCTCATGAACTTGAATGAAACTAACATAGTAATTGGCCCCACTTAATTGTCTATAATATACAAATATAGGCATACCTTCTAATACATCATTTTGAAATTTACTTAACAACAAATAATCAGTTTTATATTTTTCAAATGTGTAGGGTATGGGGTGTAAAAAAGTGTCAGTTGTATGAATAAGAGACTGAAAGGTTTGTGCTGATAGTGACTTTGAAATAGGTGCAGTCTGCTTCCAGTTTTTGAGCCACAGAGAAAATTATTTGTAATGTGCTGTTAGAGCGAATAGGGTCTCTATATTCATCATTAAACCGTTTGCCTTCCCAAGCACTTTTTACATTATCAATTTTCCACCATCTAATAATAATGCTTAAAAACAAACATGTTCCTTGAACATCTGGAAGTAGATCCACTTTGTCTTTTGAAATACATTGAAGAACAGCTACATTTGTTTCACTAAAAAATTTTAAAGCTAATTTTACATTTTGTTTTTGAATAGTAGAAGGGTATAGTACTTTATATGATAATAAGTGAGCAAATTTTACAAGAGAATTTTTTCCAACTCATAAAATTTCAAGATGCTTAAACTGTGCTACATGTAAATTATCATTATTGCTAAATTCAAAATCAGGAAATACAAGTTTACAGTTATCTGTTCTTCTACTGATCCAGTTGTTACGAACACATTTAAGTATATGAACCACATCAAAGATTAAAAAAGTAATCTCTTTGGATCTAGAGTCTAGAGGATGAGGAAGGCATGGTTGCAAAATACCGTTTTCAGAAAAAAGTTCAAAAGCTTTTCTGTTCACAACATTGTTGTCAGATACAAAAGCTATAACTATAAAAACCAATATTTTCTATTTGCTGTAATACATTTAACATTAGAATTTCTAGTTGTTGGGCAGTTAAATTGTTAACAGGTATTAATCTCACTACATCTTTGTAGGTGTTTAGAAAATATACTGGAAATCATAAAAACTTGCACTGTCTTTGCTATCTTTGTCGAATCTGTTTTACTACAACCTACAATACTAGCTCCTTTAAAATGTAACTCAGGATTTATATAAATTTCATCTAAGTGTATGTTGACAATGTGTTCATGATCTTTTAATAAAGGTAGTTTAGTTTTTAAATACTCAATACTTCCCTCAAGATAAGATCCAAGTAATGAAAATTTACCTATTAATTTTTTAATATTTCTAGGATGTGGAAAACATACAAATTTACTATTATAAAGAGCAATGTATGAAGCTGAAGATTGCACATATAATGTAGAAGCTAACATTAATGTATGCCCCAGTGTATCGTCTATTATTAGTTGACTGTTTATATAACTCTAACTGTTCAATAATGAAGACAGCTGAAAATTTTCATCACTGTTTTAACTCACCTCTGATAAGAGTTCTATTGCTTTATCCAACTTGTTCTCAACTACACTCTGAGCACTATCAGCAACTCCACGAATAAAAACAAGAACATCGTCGAACACATTAACAGATGTAATGTTTAAAACACCCACTTTTAATTAATTTTAATTTCGTTCACTGTTTTCGTCCGTCTTTCGGACGCCATCTTTTTTGGTTACCAACTATAAAGCATAAAATTTACATACCACTGGGCTAGGTTCGGTTTAGGCGAACGGAAGAACAGAATGGGTTGTTTTCAGGAAATCTCGTTTTTTGTTTACCAATGACATTTCCCTTTTATTTTTTCCTCATACACTTGTACATTTAACCCCTTCTTCAACAAAATGAAACACATAATCGGCCACAAGGCGCAATTGATAAAAAAACTAGTAAAGTAATTATTACAATCAACATTTTTTCTCTCTCTCTCCTTGCATCATGTATTATACTCAGTCATCAATTTAAACTATATATCTAATTTATCACAACCCAGCACTTCTTAAATATATAAATATATTTTTATTCACCCAAACGCCCACACACACACATTCATGCGTTACATTTTTATATTCCCCTCAATGAGCTCATTTTATATTAGCCTATTTAGTGAACTTGCAAGACTTTATTGATTCTGTGTTAATTTACTTCCCTTTTTAGGATCCTTAGAGGTGCGTCCATGGGATGACTCCTCGTGCATGCGCACTGTATAGATCGACCCGTATTTTCCACTGATTTTACATGTTTTGAAGAAATATTTAACTGTTAATCCACTTTAATTAAAGTTTATATTTGTTACTTCACATTTTTACATTTTATACGTGTGGGTACCTGCGATTTCGTTCTGGAACTTTTGTTAGCGACCGGCCGGCACAAGTTGTAATTTTTAACTGGGATGAATTGTACTGCGTCGAGTTCTGAGATGGTGGGGGGTCACGTGATCACATTTCATTGTTTTCTGAATATGACGAAGCCAAATTGTGAGGCGAAGTTAACCGCGCCTTGCATACCAAGTGACATATATTAAAGGATCGGCACTTATGTCATGTGGGTGACCGATGATGTCATCGGTAAAAAGTTCGTTTGGCTAAATTGTGCCGTGATTACATCGAAAAGTAAATACCATGGCCACTTAAATTTATTTTCCGTGCGTTCGGCACGTTATCGCGGTTTGTTTGATGCCCGCGTTGATATTGAAATCAAGTTTGTCCACTGCTACCGTGAGTGGTGATGTCATTGGGAAGGCAGTGGTTTTCGCTTATTAATGAAATTTAGTTAGCTGCGTCGGTGTTTGTATAAGTTAACGTCACGACGTGCGTCGTTCTCTTTTCTCGTTCAACCTTGGGGCGGCTGGATTGTGATGGCGTAATTCTGTACTTCACTATGCTTAGATAAACTTCATAAACAGAATATCACTATAGTATTGACGACTCTGAACACTAAGTTTTTTATAAGTAAAAACGTAAAGTTTTACCTTACAGCCTAAACCGGCTTTCACCTATAGAAGGCTTCATCAGAGGCTCTGATGAAGCCTTCTATAGGTGAAAGCCGGTTTAGGCTGTAAGGTAAAACTTTACGTTTTTACTTATAAAAAACTTAGTGTTCTGAGTCGTCAATACTATAGTGATATTTAGTTAAGTAACGGACACGTCATGGACAACGAACTCCAAGAATTTATAAACAGCTTCAGGTGAGCCAGTGTTGGGAGATATATGTAATGTTAATTTAATTGGGGGATTTGTGTGTGTGACTCAGGGAGTCCATGTTTGTGCTGGTAATTATGTGAGCACATGGTAAAAATTATTTTATTCTCAAGATAAAGAAATAATGTTGTAGTCCATTCAGAATTAAAAACTCTTAAGTATTAGAGCAGGTATGAATTTATAATGGTGGTTCTATGAAGTCTGGTTATTTTGAAGTATTTATAAATGTTTTAGCAGAGACCACGTGCTTGGCAGTCAATCTTTTTGTGAACTTAAACATGCAAGGTAACCCAGAAAATTGTTTAAGCGTAATATGTGTGATTCCTGTATAACATGGGGGGAATATAGAATTCAAATTAAATGCCCGAAGGGTGATTTGACTGGAGTTACTGATCCGCTGTTGCTGTATTGAAGTTAAAGTAATGTGTGTGATCTGAGTGCTTCGACGAAGGAATGTTGGGGTGGTGTGCGTATATATATATATATTTATGTTGGAATCGAGTATACAGTAAACATTTTTACAGGTTTCTCCGCCTAGTCGAGGGGAAAGAGGTCCAGGTCATGGGCACGCTTCATCTACACCCATCTGTAGGAGCCTGCGTAAGAAAACCATCGCCGTCACGCCATCCAGCCTCGTCTTTCACCCACCACGAAAATGCAGGAACGTCTGTAGTGCCCGTCGAAAGATCAGGTGGGAAAATTCCATTATGTAACTGAAATCACACTAGAAGTGCTCAGCAGATTGTCGGGCAACACACACGCTAAGATCTATACCTCAATATTAAACTCATGTTTAACATTACTGAACATGTTTAGTGAAAACATGATGAAGTGTGGACATTACTGACTGGGTTATAAGTAGTTTATAAGCATTTGTGCTTTGCTTTGTATAGAGTCATGGGTTACCTTTCAATTATTTAAATATTTCATTCTAATCCTGTGAAAAGACAAAACAGTTTAAAACTTTTTTTAACAATATTCTGAGTTTAAGAAAATGTAATACTCGCAGAGTGCTTGCATCTGCCTGCCATATGACCAGTGATCCTGCATGTTTCTATTTGTTCTCTGATTTTTCAAAATTTAAAATTTTTCTTTATTTTGTTATTTTGCTGGTTCAGTTTTATTATTCAAAATGAATTTTATTCCGTTAATTCCTCTACTTATGTAATTTACACCTTATTTTAATTTAATCAACTTCACACTTAACTTATATGCGATACTTAATTTTTATTTCAACTACTAGTTTACTTTAATTGGATTCATTAACTGATTAGTTTAAATTAATTACCTTTTTTTTATTAACAACTTAAACCTTGGTTACTGTGATCACGGTTTTCAGTTGATGTGATTAATCCTAGTGATGGGGAACAGGTAGATGTAAGTACTGCGACACACTTGAGTTATGTTTCTTTGAATTTAATTATTAATCATTATTCTTCTAATTATCGATTATTATTGTATTTAATTATCATGTTTAATTATCATGGATTGTTTGCTCCAGACATTTATACTTATTATGTGTTCATAAATAGTTCCTGCATTACTCATGCAATATAAACTGTTATAAAATAGAGGAACTAAAAGTCAGAATTATAATACTAATAAATTCAGTAGGTTGGCATGCCATTGTTATATTTGTAGAAAATACTTTAACATATTTCATGTAATTACTCCACCAAGTGACTGCAAATACTGTGACGCATTTTGAGAATTAAACCATTATGTGAAATTTAAAGAAAGAGCTGAATGGAAGTCTATTATCAAGAAACTTATAAAAAAAAGGAAGGTTGTAAAACTATTGTTAAAAAAAAAAACTTAAATAAATCTTGTTACTGTTACTGTTTATCAGCTGTTTTCTTGCAAGACCTGTCACTATGGCTCAGCACATTTTGTTTCCAATCTAGGCTATATGCCTAGTCCTAAATATTAAGTTACGCCCCCCCAGAAAAAAAAATTGGGGTGATTAGAAAAGGTGGGTGAAAAAACATTCTGGGTACAAGGGGGCGTTTCAATGGTAGCAGAGCGTGGTTATTTTGAGCCCTTGAGCCAAAAAGGTGACAGGACTTGCAAGATAGCTTGAGAAGTTTTCTTTGGAGGATTTTTTTTGCAGGGTGAGTTTCAAGTTCAGTAAAAGTGGGTGTGGTTGTACATAAGCCTGTTGAAGGGGAAAAGAGATCCAGACAGCCTTTTATAATTGTTACATGTTGAGTGTTTAAAATATTGATGTTTTGTGTGATATTTATATGTGTATTAGATTATATGTGATGTACCAAATTATTGAATGTAAACTGGAACCAATGTGGAGCTGTTTTTCAGTAGGGGTCACACGCACATGTCCATATTTTGTATATATATATATATATTATAACAGCACCAAATATTAACTATTTGGGGTTATATGTCTCCCGCATAATAAAAGCATATTTAAATAAATTATAATAGTCAAAACTCCATTTGTACAGGGTCTGGCAGAGAAACCTGACGGTTTTCTAAGTGAAATTATGACCAGAATAAATAGTTTATAAACAAAATTTTATTTTAGAATTAAAGTACATCTCAAAGCATTTTACTTACATTAATTACTTTTTGAAAATCACATTCTTTAGATGGTGTCCCTCATTTGTAATCAATTACATTTATTGTTTTATTACTTATGGTGAAAATGTAAATTTTGTCTGTACGTCAATAATTTTCGGGCGCCATGTTTGTTAGGGTAAAAGTAACATGATCGAAATCTACTTTTAGGGCCAGAATTCGTGTTAATACGTACCAGTTTAGTGGAACCAATTACCTGAAATAAAGACACATCAAATAACATAAAAGTATTTATTAATATTAAACATTGATAAGTATTACATATTGCGCCATGGGCGTTGTCCACATGGAATTACATTATACAAAGAATATACGCTGCATTAATACATGTTATAGGATAAGACATACATTTATTAATTCAAAGTAACTTTCATATTAATTCAACACAGATACATAGTTATATGTGTTGCTCAACCCAGCACTTAGAAATAATTACGCACGCACACAACCACTCACCCTTTCATTCTCATGGTACAACTTTATGCATAGTGGAGCTCCTTTTAAATATAATGAAAAATTTAAATGATTTTTTAAATAATTGATTTAAAATTTGGTATTTGGAAATAATTAAAGGATTGAAAATGTAAAAGGAACGTTCTCACCAATTTCGTGTTGCTGGTTGTTATAGCTGGCGGTAAAACTTCGCGTCCAGTACCGCGAGTTTTACGTGTACCCGTAACGGTCACATTTTTGTAGTCGACGCACTGTACGGTGTTTTACACAGTTTATTAACCACCTACAGTGGTCTAAAAAGTTAAAATTCACCCGGGAGTGAATTGGTTTTGCCGGCCGGCACTGATCAGTTGCTGCAGCGAAATGACGGCAATTCCTTGTTGAATTCTGCGGAAGTGGGGTGTACCTACGTCACATTTTCTTTGTCTAACGTGTTGACATCGCCGTTTTGTCGTTGTCAACACATTCTCAGTCTCTGACGTAATTAAGGCTTGGCTTGCTTATCTCAATAACTGCACACTGTTTTTATGACATTTTACAGATTCTGCTACGAATTAGTTCAAATCCTGGCAAATATTGTGATATAGTCCACTCACTGTAGATTCGATATTGGGTGTTTGAGGTTGGGTTGGGTATGTCAAAAAATAGAAAAATACAATATTTATGATCTCGTTACCATATTTTAGGTAATTATAAAATGTACCATGATTGTACCATCACACATTTTCAACACATTCTTCGAGCCGTAACGGTAAACCGTGCATTACGCGCCGCAGAACTTCCGGAGAGATTGCCGTCACTTCTGTCCGAATATTCCGCTTCAAATCCACGATTGTCCTTGGTCGGTTCTGGTACACCCTATTCTTGAGATACCCCCACAGAAAGTAATCGCAAGCGTAGAGGTCGGGCGATCTTGGAGGCCACTGAACATCCCCTCGGTGTGAGATCACTCGGGCTCCAAACATCTCTCTCAATTTATTCAGGGAAGCCCTTGCAGTGTGAGCAGTTGCCCCATCCTGCTGGAACCATGTGGTTTCCAATGCAATACCATGTTGCCGTAACTCAGGTGCGAGATATGTTTTAAGCATGTGAACGTAACGTTGTGAATTTACAGTCACTGCATTCCCCTCTTCGTCTTCAAAGAAGTAGGGGCCAATTATCCCGGAAGACGTTAACCCACACCACACAACAACCTTCTCACTGTGTAACGGTCGTTCAAACAGTTCTTGAGGATTCTGCGATTCCCAGTACCGGCAGTTCTGCGTATTGACATAACCACACAGATTGAAATTGGCCTCATCGGTCATGAGCAGATTGTTTAACAGTTGGTCATTCACAATATTCACAAGTCCATGGCAACAATGCATGCGAATTCTCTTATCCTGGGCACTCAGTGTTTGCACTATAACAAGTTTGACAAGTTTGTAGGGATGAAAGTCGAGTTCCAGATGCAAAATTCTGCGTACGGAGCGGTCAGAAATCTGTAGGGCACTTGCGTGTTTTAATGCCGATCGCCGAGGACTCCTACGAATAGCATGACGCACGCGTTCAACATTCTCCGGGGTTCGAACAGTACGCTGTTTCCCTGGTGGTATCTTCTTTAAGGCAGAGGCCGTTTCCCGAAAATTCGCCACCCACAACAGTATGGTATTGCGGCTTGGAACACTGTCATTTCGATGAATGCTGAAATGGCGGCAAAAAGCGCGCTGCGTAACAATAACTGACTCATTGTTTTTAAAAAATGTTTCCACTACGAACGCACGATGTTGTGCTGACCAACGCTCCATGGCGACTGAAATGCTTTGAGCTGTCGAACACACGAGCGCAAGCTCGATTGCAGCGCTCCATGCTACACTCCACAGAACTACTTCAAAAATCGTCAGGTTTCTCTGCCGGACCCTGTATGTAGAGCAATGAAAATAATGCTTAGTAAAGCGATGCACACGTGGTCGTTATGTAATCAGTTCACTGTACAAACAAGGGCCACACCCAAACTGTTAATTATTAATATCTCGGAAACTAATAAATTAAGGTGAAATCCAAGATAGCCAAAATGTTTGCCGAAATATTAATAATGACGTTTGTAAATTTTACTCAATATAATTAACAAATGAAAGAGTTAATTAATTTAATTGAATAACTGCTGTAAAAATAGAGTTACTTTAATGAGATTTGGATATGTCATAAAGATAATAATTTCTGACAGATTGTATATTTTAGATTTCGCACAACTTGGTTTGCAACCAAGATATTGCAAAATTAAATAAGCACAGGAAATCCGGACCGACAAATTGGTTCCGCCGGAATTAATAGTATTAAAAATAATAATATTTCTCCGTCTGTGGGAACCTAACTTCATTCTCACGGACCAAGGGAATTCAAATTTTATGTAGTAGGGAGAGTGTGTCAGCCAATCAAATCATTTGACGCAAACCCCGACCAGCGTGGTGTTTTCAGGCTGAAACATCACTCTTCTGCCAGTACTTACGAAGTAAAGACGTAGTTCTTCGATCGTCTCGTAACCATAGTGGTGAAGATCCATCAGAAGACTCTACGTGGTCAACACACACGCAATTACGAACACACTAAATACAGATCAACTGTATAGCTCGTAATTGTTGCGTAAAGGCGAGATACTCTTCAGTACATCAACCAAGCTTATTGTGTACTACCAGCTAGTCATAAGCACGCAAGAGATCCACCAGACTTCAGGACCAGACTTCAAGAATACAGCAGAGAGGCCGTCTAAATCATTGGTGAACAGCTGACGAGCAGAGCTACCACTCGAACGAAACACACACACACACACGCTGATGTGCAACGTGCGAATCGACGAGGGACAGGAACCAGTTCCAGCAGAGAGCAGCAGACGTTAAAATATTCACGAACAGCAAGGAAGCAGAGTGTTGCCGAATTTTGAACTCAACGATCGAATCCAGCAGCTCTAAGCAGATTACTTTCTCTAGCGAACGGATTGGAATCGGCGAGGGACAATCGGAACGACATCCTCTTCAATAACAGGAAAGCAAAATCCACTTATTTATTTTTCAACATCAAATTTTCTATCTTTTCATTTAAAAACATTGTAATTCAAATAATTCAGGTGCCATACAAAAATCAGAGACTCTAGTAATTAAGAATAAATTCATTGTGATAATCTGTATAGCAGTCTAAGTCATTAGTAAGCTGTAGTTAAGAAAATAGAAGTAGTATAAAAGCGCTATACAAATCTTAACTAACAATCTAATTATTAGTTCATACTGCAGTATAACGGAAGTCGAATCACTAGAAATGAAACAACGTGAACTAGGCTGTCACGTCTAATTTATTTTTGAAAATTATTCTAATTAACTTCAGAGTTTTATATTTTGTTTTATTAACCGTTAAATTCAATTTAGTTAAAGCCATTTAATTAAATTAAATCAATTAATTAATTAAATTTTCAATTGCAATTAACTCGCCAAATAACGAGTTTAGTTTCTTTTCAATTATTAACCAATCGAAAAACATTGGTCAACATAGATTCATTGTTTAGACTGTAAAATAATTGATAATATAATAACCATTTTATTCTTGTGTGTTGTTGGAGTAATAAACAACGTTTTATTACCCCATATTAGTGTTTTATTGTTGTACGATAAAGCCTACCAATCTCACAAAACTCTCCCCCTTTAAAGTAACTTATTTTGTGTGTTGTTGCAATAAATTTGAGATTACTAGCTTGCGAACTTCAAATCCAAAATCCACACGCCCTAGTCGGAAGAATCCGCAAGATCGGACAGCAGGTAGGTACTCATACACAACACGACACAATAACAACGCATATAAGTAGAGTTGCATATGGCTTGCCCGGAACGTGGGGCAAGATTAAATTAAATTAAATTAATTAAATTCAATTTAAATTTAATTTTCACGTGTAAAACAAACTTTGCTGTTTTAACTCTTAAAACAGCTGGCGTCCAACTGAACAATCCCTACAAAGAGTTTTGTGACTGGTGCTTGTACAGCAGTGAAATTATTTTGTGTCTTTGAAACTATTTTGTGTAGTTGTAAGTGTTTTATATTTGAAATTGTTGTGTATTTAAAATGGATATGGACAAAATACTTAAACAAATACAGCAAATGAACGTGGAAATGAAACAAGCTAACGCGGATTTGAACGCTAAAATAGACACGAAATTTGAACAGAGTGCAGCCAAAGCTGAGCTCAGTATCGCAGAATTAAAGTCTATCATCGAGACGCAAAGAGTTAGTCTAACTGAAGCATTAGAACAAAGCAACGCCGACATAAATACGGAAATTAAACAAAGCACTAAAGAATTAACTGTAAAGTCGTTGAAATCGGTGAGAGTAATAGAGAGCTAACTGCGAAAGTCGCTGAAATCGGTGAAAAAGTACATACGGTTGATACCAAAATAAATGAACGGTTTAAGGTTTTTGAGATCACTATGCAAAAATCGTTTATTGAACAAGTAAGACGTATGGAGGGCCGGTTCAAAGAGCATATTATCCGCTGCGAAAAACAAACGCAAGAAGTTTCAAAGAAGGTCGATTCTCTAGAGATAAAGATCCAAGCCGACGCGACAGAAACGCAACGACGAGTAGATAGATTAGACGCTTCAATTGTAGAGACGCGATCTAACATAGACTCTAATAAAGAGAGTGTCTTACAAGCGTTAAACGACGAGATTTTGAAAGTACGACAGGAGGTACGGAGGAGGTCTGCGCCTAATATTTTAGTACAAGGTCCTGTTGACGAGAAAAATCGCGTGTATTTTACGGGGGAAAATAACGAAAACCCTATTGAATTGTTGTTAGCGTGTGAGAGTGAAATGGCTAGAGTAGGTTCCCGACTAGAAGATCAAGACAAAATACAGTGGGTAGTTAATGCGATGCGTGATTCGGCGCGTAAGTGGTATAACATTGTATGCGATAGAGTGTCCACATACGTGTAGTTCAAACAAAAATTTGAAAGCCGGTACTGGAACTCGCATACGCAAAGACTTACGGAATGAACTGGAGTATGGCAGATTTGATAGAAAATTGGGTATTACCGCGGAAAATTATATAATCCAGCAGGTCAAGCGCGCCAAGCATTTAACCCCAGCATTTTCGGAGATTGACATAGTCACGAAACTTGCCTATCACTTTAATCATAACATTAGAGTAGCTGTGTTTACACAGGGTATTCGCACGGTCGATGAACTCCTCATTCTAGTGTCCCAAAGTGAGACGGTTTTTGATTTGGGCGGGTGGCGTTATAATCCCGATTTTCGCCGAAATAATGAAGGGCAGAATACGCGGGTACAGTATCATCAGCAACCTGATCAAAGACCGAGTACAAGTTCTACTCCACCCCAAACACCGTCAAAACCGCCAAATAAAACCTTTGAGTACAAGGGTAAACAAAATATTGGTAGACCAAAGGGGCAGGGTAAGGGCAACGACGGGGCCCCGATTAGAGCGATTCAAACGGTCGAATTAGCCAAAGCTGATACAACTGCAAAAGACAGCGACTCTCAAAGCAATAAAGACTCTAACAATAAGTCAAAAAATTACCAATCTACAAAAAACGTGCCAAAATGCGCATCCAGCAAGGACGCGCTATAAATTCGGCAAAATTTTGTAAATGTAAGCATGCTAATTATAAGGATTATATATTGTGTGAAATGTGTACTTTTAATTATGTAACTTGTGTGCCCATTAATAATGTGTTCCCACCGGACGTCAGGGATCCGTTGTTAGAATCCGGTCCCACGCAACAAAGGCCAGTGAGCGCGGCGTGTCTGGTGTTACACGCCTTTGTCAAGGCGTTCCCACACAAATTTTGTTGGACACCGGCAGCGTTGTTTCCGGCGTCAGTGAAAGATTCCTGCGTGCCAATAAAAAATATTTTCGTACGGCCCCATCACTCCCAATAAATCAATTTTATATACAAACCGCTACCGATACAAAAGAGAAAATTGACACTCAATACTATCTAACTATCATGCTAGAAAAAGTGCAATTTGAAGTGTGTGTAGTGGGTATAAACAATTTAATATGTGATATGTTATTGGGGGTAGATGTATTAGAACAAATACGTGCGGAAATTAACACCAGTGAACACTTATTAAAATTTACCATTGACAGTGTTAGTTACACTTTTAAATTGAACACACATACACACACACACAAAATCATGGTGACCCAATTAAAATTACACGGCCACCAAAACAAGTGATTCATTATAAAGACTGTGAACAGGGGGAGACAACCTTAGATTCCCGAACTGAATGGAGATTGTCGTCGCTGCAAAAAGAATTCAGCGATATCTTCAGTGAAGAGCACTCAATCTCGTCAGTGTATGAACATAGAATCCACCTCACAGAGCCGGAGAAGTTCATAAGGGGAATCTACCAGGTACCTATAAAATACCAGGCCGAGGTCCAGCAGGAGATACAGCGGATGTTGGAGGAAGATATTATTGAAAGATCTAATAGCAGCTTCCTCAACCCACTGCTAGTCGTCCGCAAGAAGACTGGAGAAATCCGACTCTGCCTGGATATGAGGAACTTAAACAGTCTGGTAGAGAAAGAGTTTGACTGCGCACCGACAGCGGAGGACCTCTTCATTAAATGTGAAGGAGCCAGGTACCTCACGAAGCTCGATCTAACAGCAAGCTTCTGGCAGGTCCCGCTCTGTGAGCAAGATCGTAAGTATACAGCATTTATATTTAATAACAAATGCTATCAGCACAAGGTGGTACCTTTTGGCCTTAGCACGAGTCTCGCTGCGATTGTAAGATGCCTCGAGAGAGCTCTAGGACCTGAGGTAGACCCATACACTGTAACATTCGTCGACGACATCCTCGTGATATCCCGCACATTGGAGGAACACTTCGAGCATCTGAGGAGCGTCTTCCAGAAGCTGAGGTTAGCCAACATCAAGTTCAAGCTACATAAGTGCGAGTTTGTAAAGTCTCAAATGAAGTTCCTGGGACATATAATCTCAGCTACAGGTATCAGTACGGACCCAGAGAAGCTCAGGAGTATTGTGGAATTCCCGGTGCCCAAGAACCTCAAAGCACTACGAGCATTCCTTGGACTCACGGGATACTACAGGAAATTCACCAGCAAATACGCCGAATATACAGTCCCCTTGCTACAGCTGGTACGCAAAAATATAAAGTGGAAATGGGGTTCTGAACAGAACGATGCGTTTGAGAGGGTTAAGGGCCTGTTCCAAACTAATTTACAATTGTTCCATCCACAACAGGGTAGGAAGTACGTAATGTACACTGATGCTAGCGAGTATGCTATCGGCGCTGTGTTGCACCAGGAAGACGAACAAGGTAGTCTTCATGTTGTAGCATACGCCAATAGAACGCTCAAAGGCGCTGAGTTGCACTATTGTACTTCTGAGAAAGAAATACTCGCCATAATAAACGCACTCAGAAAATTCAGACACTACCTATATGGTACCCATTTCGAGATCCACACAGATAATCAGGCGTTATCTTTTATATTAAAATGTCGATTAGCAAATTCCCGACTAACACGATGGGTGTTAGCTATTCAGGAGTACTCATTTACTATTAAATATTGCAAAGGATCAGAGAATACCACCGCAGACACTCTAAGTAGATATCCGCCCGTAGAAAAGGAGGAGGTATATGAAGCAGCTGACGACGAGTTGAGAGTGTTAAATATGCAATACACTGTCGCGCCTGAAGCTACCAATATGCTACAGAACTTAGGACGCGAGCAGGACGATAACCTCGCACTCCTTGCTAAAAAGCTAATGTTAGCAGCTCACCCGAATCCCCATTATCTCATACAAGACAATATATTGTATAAATTGTTACAGGGCGAATGGAAAGTGGTATTGTCTCCAGCGATGCTTGCGTGTGTAACACAATCATTATATATAAAATGGCGCACGCATCTCCTGTAAAATGTGTAAAAATATTGCAGGAGGATTTTACAATTACAAACATGTATCGTAGGGTAAAGAAATTGTTAAAAACATGTCATCCGTGTCAAACTGCGAAAGTACCAAACTTGCACACTTACGTTCCCATGGCAAATGTGATAACGGAAGGTAAGGGACAGATGATCGCCATCAACTTTCTGGGACCATTACCCAAGGCTACCAGAAACCTAAAACACATGGTAGTTTGTGTCGATGTGTTTACTAAAAAAGTTAGCCTTTACGCGATCCCTAGGCCCACCACAAAGTCCGTTTTAAATATTATACTTGACAAGTATATTCCACAGCATGGACCAATAAGGAACGTACTTAGTGACCAGGGAAAGCAATTCCAAAACAAACACTGGGCAGCAACCCTGGAACGTAACGGTATCAAAGCAATCCTCACCTCGATACGACGACCACAGGGCAACCTTGCCGAAAGGGTGAATCGGGAAATCGGTAAAATGTTCCGTATCTATTGCTATAAGGAGCAAAGTAAATGGCCCGAGTTCCTACCATTCTTCGAAAAGGCAATAAACGAGAATTATCACGATACCACGGAATACATACCAGCAGAGTTAGACTCTGGAACGAAGCCAGAGAGATTTTGGAATAATTATTTAAGCAGGCCAAAGACTTATAATCTACCTCTGCCGGTGCAGTGTAAAAATCAACTTGTGAGGGAAAGAATAGTTGAAAAAGGGCGAAAAAGGGCGGACAAATTCAATACTACTCATAAACTAACTAACTTTGTAGTAGGTGAAAAAGTGCTGCTCAAGGCGAATCCCGTAGGCCGAAGAGACATAAATGTAGCCGCAAGGTTTTTTCGTTTATATAATGGTCCATATCTTTTAGCCCAACAACTCGCGCCTCACACATTTATCGTTACGACGCTCGACCGAACGAAAACGATCGGTAAATATCATGCGAGCTCTTTGAGAAAATACTTTAAGTAGCATGGCATTCCAAAGCGCGTCGTGACGAAATAATAAGACTTTAAAAAAATAAATAACATTTAGAATTAATAAGAATTTAATAATATTATAATAATTAAAATTAAAGTGAATTACTTGTGTTTATAATATTATTAATAATAATTGTAGATAGCTTGTGTATTAATAATAATGTTTTTCTATCGCGGTGAATAACGAGTGCGCAATGAAGCGAACGCACGGCAGGAAATAGTTACGTCACGCGGTAACAGCTGACCGACATTTGAAAGTAGGTCAAGCAATTAGAGCACGCGGCAGGCGATAACAAATGTAAACAAGACAGACTCAGCAAATTCCTTTGCGCGCGTGGCACTGTTTACAAACAAACCTTTTAACCGCTGCAGTTAGCTATTACCCGTTCTAAAAATATTGATACACAATAATTTGCAAGTATAATATTATTAATAGATGTATTAGAATTAAGTTGTATATAATGGAATAACATTAACACACATGTATGTTTTTCTTTTGAATAAGTAATACAATGTATAGGTAATAAGTATAGTGATTACAGAATACGTGTGTAATGATTAAGAAAA
This sequence comes from Magicicada septendecula, assembly GCA_034769895.1. Classification (NCBI taxonomy): domain Eukaryota; kingdom Metazoa; phylum Arthropoda; class Insecta; order Hemiptera; family Cicadidae; genus Magicicada; species Magicicada septendecula. The sequence continues at coordinate 315,147,079 of CM068373.1, read as the reverse complement.
AAAAAAAACTAATTATTACATTCATTTTTTTTTTTTAAACGGGTGGGGGAATATATAACAGCACCAAATATTAACTATTTGGGGTTATATGTCTCCCGCATAATAAAAGCATATTTAAATAAATTATAATAGTCAAAACTCCATTTGTATGTAGAGCAATGAAAATAATGCTTAGTAAAGCGATGCACACGTGGTCATTATGTAATCAGTTCGCTGTACAAACAAGGGCCACACCCAAACTGTTAATTATTAATATCTCGGAAACTAATAAATTAAGGCGAAATCCAAGATAGCCAAAATGTTTGCCGAAATATTAATAATGACGTTTGCAAATTTTACGCAATATAATTAACAAATGAAAGAGTTAATTAATTTAATTGAATAACTGCTGTAAAAATAGAGTTACTTTAATGAGATTTGGATATGTCATAAAGATAATAATTTCTGACAGATTGTATATTTTAGATTTCGCACAACTTGGTTTGCAACCAAGATATTGCAAAATTAAATAAGCACAGGAAATCCGGACCGACAAATTGGTTCCGCCGGAATTAATAGTATTAAAAATAATAATATTTCTCCGTCTGTGGGAACCTAACTTTATTCTCACGGACCAAGGGAATTCAAATTTTATGTAGTAGGGAGAGTGTGTCAGCCAATCAAATCATTTGACGCAAACCCCGACCAGCGCGGTGTTTTCAGGCTGAAACATCACTCTTCTGCCAGTACTCACGAAGTAAAGACGTAGTTCTTCGATCGTCTCGTAACCATAGTGGTGAAGATCCATCAGAAGACTCTACGTGGTCAACACACACGCAATTACGAACACACTAAATACAGATCAACTGTATAGCTCGTAATTGTTGTGTAAAGGCGAGATACTCTTCAGTACATCAACCAAGCTTATTGTGTACTACCAGCTAGTCATAAGCACGCAAGAGATCCACCAGACTTCAGGACCAGACTTCAAGAATACAGCAGAGAGGCCGTCTAAATCATTGGTGAACAGCTGACGAGCAGAGCTACCACTCGAACGAAACACACACACACACACACGCTGATGTGCAACGTGCGAATCGACGAGGGACAGGAACCAGTTCCAGCAGAGAGCAGCAGACGTTAAAATATTCACGAACAGCAAGGAAGCAGAGTGTTGCCGAATTTTGAACTCAACGATCGAATCCAGCAGCTCTAAGCAGATTACTTTCTCTAGCGAACGGATTGGAATCGGCGAGGGACAATCGGAACGACATCCTCTTCAATAACAGGAAAGCAAAATCCACTTATTTATTTTTCAACATCAAATTTTCTATCTTTTCATTTAAAAACATTGTAATTCAAATAATTCAGGTGCCATACAAAAATCAGAGACTCTAGTAATTAAGAATAAATTCATTGTGATAATCTGTATAGCAGTCTAAGTCATTAGTAAGCTGTAGTTAAGAAAATAGAAGTAGTATAAAAGCGCTATACAAATCTTAACTAACAATCTAATTATTACTTCATACTGCAGTATAACAGAAGTCGAATCACTAGAAATGAAACAACGTGAACTAGGCTGTCACGTCTAATCTATTTTTGAAAATTATTCTAATTAACTTCAGAGTTTTATATTTTGTTTTATTAACCGTTAAATTCAATTTAGTTAAAGCCATTTAATTAAATTAAATCAATTAATTAATTAAATTTTCAATTGCAATTAACTCACCAAATAATGAGTTTAGTTTCTTTTCAATTATTAACCAATCGAAAAACATTGGTCAACATAGATTCATTGTTTAGACTGTAAAATAATTGATAATATAATAACCATTTTATTCTTGTGTGTTGTTGGAGTAATAAACAACGTTTTATTACCCCATATTACAGTGTTTTATTGTTGTACGATAAAGCCTACCAGTCTCACAAAACTCTCCCCCTTTAAAGTAACTTATTTTGTGTGTTGTTGCAATAAATTTGAGATTACTAGCTTGCGAACTTCAAATCCAAAATCCACACGCCCTAGTCGGAAGAATCCGCAAGATCGGACAGCAGGTAGGTACTCATACACAACACGACACAACAACAACGCATATAAGTAGAGTTGTAATATATTGGGATGCATACTGGCTCACCTTTTGTTGGAGTTGTTGTTGGTTGTTCAGTTTGGGTTTGAGAAAGGCACTGTTTGTTGGTTGATGATTCCGGAGCAGCGGCTGCCCTATTACAGATATAATAATAATACTATATAATATATACAGATATATATAATACTATATACAGATATATGTATATATTACTATATACAGATATATAATAATAATTATTATACCTTTACTGGGTATAATAATTTAAATGGATTTCTTTTGCGGAGAATGCGGTTATGGTCGGGCTATGAACTTGTTAGTGTGTTGTTCTTTGTTGTAATGGATTTTAGGGCATTTTTGCTGGGGTTGTTTTAGAGAAGAGTGTGTCACATATATATATATATATATATATATATATATATATATATATATATATATATCGGCTTTTGGTGATTCATTGTTATTGAGTACGTCGTGTTGTGTCTGTTCATTGGTTAGTGTTGTGTTTGTGTTTTGTGTTGGGGGAGTCTTGCTCTGCCTGTTTGTAGTACCTCTTTCCTCTCGCAGTGTTAGGGGATTCCTGAAGCCTCTTGAGCAATCTCAAGTTTTTCCTGTTTGTCGTGATGTGTTGTCTTCTTGCAGTTATATAATGTGGATTATTGTTTGGCCCGTTCCATACCGCATTCCGGGTTGCGTCCTCAGTGTTCGGGCATCCATGACTTTATGAGCGTAGACGGTTCTATAATTAAGTTTACCCCTCTTCCTTTCTCAAGTATTGCGGTTATGTAAGGTGATTTAGAGTTTAGCGTGTGTTTCTGCACTGCTCTTCCACTGCGTAATGTAGCGGGTCTGTCCGCCCTAGTGTAGGGGAGTGGACCACTCCCTAGTTGGATGTGCCCTTGTTGTGTAGTACATGGGTGGTTGTGATAGCAGGTGGAGAGAGGGACCAGGTGGTCATTCACGTATCAAGGTCATAGTACCTTGTTAGCCTTTGGGCATCTGTACGTGAGAAAGTAGGTCGGGTCACCGGTGAGGGTGACGTCGGGGTGGTCCCATGGGAGGCAGTGGCGGTGGAGGAGTTGTAAAGGAGAGATAACGGTTATATGATTCTAGTAGGGAACCAGTAGAGGGACTATGTAATTATCATTTAAGGGTTCTCAGTTTGTAAGTTTAGGGAGCCTTATGAGGTCAGAACTCGGAGGCTGGTACAAAATCTCGTCTTTCTTCTTTTCTCCTGCTGTCTCTTGTCGCTATATGCTGACCCTGATCAAGTCAGCATGCAGCACCGCATACTCACACACATACACATTCAGACACACATGCATACACACTCCAATTCTTCCTTCCTCTTGTTTCGTTTTCTCTTGGCCTCTGTCTTCCTAAGAGCAATAGTTTTCTGAGATTTCACCACATTTTGTGAATTAAACCATTATGTGAAATTTAAAGAAAGAGCTGAATGGAACTCTGTTATCAAGAAACTTATAAAAAAAGGAAGGTTGTAAAACTATTGTTAAAAAAAAAACTTAAAAAATCTTATTACTGTTACTGTTTATCATCTGTTTTCTTGCAAGACCTGTCACTATGGCTCAGCACATTTTGTTTCCAATCTAGGCTATATGCCTAGTCCTAAATATTAAGTTATGCCCCCAGAAAAAAAAATTTGGGGTGATTAGAAAGGTGGGTGAAAAACATTCTGGGTACAAGGGGCGTTTCAAAATGTAACTTTTTTCTTGCGTCTGGATGTTGACCTTGACACAATTCCACTCAATTCATATTCCGTCGTTATAAAATTGTACAATTATTATTTATACTTTTGTTTCTAATAAAATTTACCCTTATTATGTATGTATCTATGTTTGTTTCCCAAAATATTAGGTGGGCTGATATGTACCGTTACAATATCCCCTCAATGAGAGGTTTTATGCCGAAGCATAAAAACTCATTGACACTCTCATACTTCCTAAAGGGATCAGTCAGGATATGTCACCACCCCCTCATGTTTTATTGAAAAATCATGGTTAACTTACCCCCTGGTCCAGTGACTGTGACCACACCTGAATGACCTTATTGGACTTCTCTCTCGAGATCCCAACACCGCAAGGCCAGACAGGTGCTTGACGCCCCTGTTCTGACACACAGGCCAGCACAGGACCGCCGCCACAGCATCACCAGACACTGAAACATCAAATCAAAAATATCAAATAGTGGCCTTGTATACTACCATATCCCTAACTGATCTGTTTCCCCTTAGCTGTGCTGGTTTGCGTTAAGAAGCACTGGTTAACTTATAACTTATAACATATACATGAATACATATTTAACATAACATAATAAATAGAAAACATCTTTTAAACTCCCATACTAACATTCTGAACCCTTCTCTTGTTAATTCTTGTTCCCAAATTCAAAATATTTCTCTGATTCTATCAGAATTTAAATAAACATTCCCCATTACAACATTACAAATACCTTCCATTACAATTCACTTTTAAAATAATTAAATTCATTACTAAAATTCTTATATAGAATAAAACACATTTACATCAGCTACATCAGAACAAATTATTTACTCGACAATCGTTAATCATCTTTAATTATCATAATACTCCGTAAATCAATACAAAATCATTTATTATAATAAAATAATATCATTATAATTTATATTAATATCTTAAATTATCTTACATTTATATATTAAAATCATTATTATAATATGTTATATTAAGTTATTTTATATTAGATTTTAATATTTTAAGTGTTTGACAAGTGTATCATATTTAAATGATACACAATTACTTTTAAATTCTGATCATGGGACAAGGGTCCCGAAACATGTAAATTTATAAAGACGCTGTTTCTGGAAAGCCGCAGACGGTAAGTTCCAATATATTTGATTTAAAATCATTTAGTTACCTCATCAGATAAACTACACCTTCTACATCATCAACATAATTCAATTTCATATTCAATAATTCGTTACTAACATTTTAGTAACCTCCTTCTCCATCATCATCTAATATCCCCCCATAACCCAGTTACAATTAGGCAAATCACCTCACGGGTAAACCGTGTAAGGTATTTACCTTGTTGCATAAATACTGTATTTATGCCCCTGGCTTGTAACGGCCAGCTCCTTTCCACACACTATTGTTTACTGATGTTGGACTGTAGCGCGCATTTGCGTCCACAAGAACTGAATTTTATTAGGGTGCAAATGCTGCTTACACCATTCTTGCTTTGGCGTTACATAAAAATTTGGCATTACTGATGTCCGAGGACACCAGCAATCCTACTATAATGATTCATACGCCCTTAATACGGCACTATCACCCCCTTCGGTGGTAGCCGCTGTTCCATAGTTATGTGGATTCCCCTGATGAAAACCCCCTGTTAATTTCTAAATTGTACCAATTTCATAGGCAACCAACCATGGTCAGTTTACAATAAGTCTGCCCACAGCTGATTGTCATTCAAAACCACGGGCTGGGCTGGTAAGGCCGGGACCACCCGAAATGTGGGGATTCACGCTGAAAGCATGTTATACATTTAAAATCTACATTATCACTACAATTCAGAAGAAGTAAAAAATCATTATATGTTACAACAAAATTCACAAACATTATCATTTAAATTTCACTGTCCATTGATCAGTTCTGTATTATCATCATAGCTTTACTATGTCCTTGGAACTACTTCACTTCCATTAGAGATTACACTCAACATTTGATCTATTCACCGATTACATCATTTTCCTTTTAACTACCACCAGACACTAGTCTGCTATTTTATTTCTGATATTTAAGCTACCATCTACTATGGAGTTAAATTAGGTACACTACGTGTATACACCTATTAAAAATAAAATCATTACTGGTTCGTGGATAATTGCCAATTAAAAAGTTTTTTTTTCACGAATTTTAGGGGTCCCCTCCCTGTTCAACAACAAAATTAAATTTCTACTTGCACCAATTTGTGGAGTAGGACCATAGTTGTTTTCACCACCAGCTGGAAGTTAACTCCAACCATGGTCCGCCTCCAAACAGCCAAAATCCACAGTCAAGGATGGTGAAGCCGTGACCGCCCGAAAATGGGGGAGAGTCCCTTCTGAAAACATATAATAATAGATTAAAATTCATTTACTTACTGTGACCAATATAACTTCAAATTCGTCGCGTTCTGTGTACCTACTATCTCCTGCGTTGTTTGGTTTCGCAACAGGTACACATTATTCATCTTTACCTCTATAATTTCATAGGGTCCCTCGTATAACAGAAAAAACTTCTTTATCTCTTTATCTTGTGCGCTAGACAAATCGTGTCTCCTTACCAATACTAATTGTCCTACCTCATATTTAGTCCACTTACCTTTAGCATTATGCCTCTGCTTTCTCCTTTCCCCTTTGGTTAGTAAACTTTCATTCGCTAGTTGGATCTTCACATTCATGTCGATGGTCTGATCTTCTGGTGGATACTCAAAAAGTTGTTCCAATATTCTAGGTGGCCTTGTTCCCTTTATTAACTCATGTGGTGTAAACCCGGTGGATTCGTGCGTTATACTATTCAACCATTCTTCTACCTTCTTCACGTATAACGGCCATTCACTATGCTTGGCATGACAATTGTAACAAGATCGGAGTCCTTCTCCTTTTAAACCCCACTGTTGTATTTGTCAATTTGTTTTGTATTACTTTAATTATATAAATCTCGTAGATATTGGAGTTGTGGAATATATGGATGTAATTAATTAATATTAACTTAACTCTTTAATAATTATCAGTGTTAGTGTGCCTAGAACTTAAACAACTTAATAGTTATTCTACAATTTCATCCAACCCTATTATACCTTGAAGAGAGATCTGTCTAATTTTGTAATTTTACGCTCCCTCTTTGGTGTCAGATAATTCCGCTATAAGCGCTGTAGTATCGGCTCAACGAAACTTATAGGTTATTTCGATGTTTATATTAACCATTTATTCTATACTTATTCAGTTACTTTTTTGTTCCCAGTTCACTAACCGTACTCCAAATAACAAGATTTGACAAATATATAAAGGTTCTTTATTTGTTTACTTAATTCACATTAAATAAGATATGTGCTAATTAACATATGCTTGGACTATAGACTTCAGGTATCGATTGTTGATTATTTTAATCCTTTATTTATATTTGGTTATATATTATGTTTTGATTTGTATTTAATTTATTTCAGGGTGTGAAGGTTCTTGTAACTGTGGGGAAGACTAAAAATACATAGATAAGAATGCAAGATTTACAAAATTTATGTGTTGTGTATTTAGTATGATTAATATAATATAATTTACCAGACTCGAACGAAGCAAATCATGTAGGCGGTTGATCGCTAAATTTACTGTTTTGAATGGTTATGCAGTACGGTTTTCTGTCTTCGGTTTAATAAAAGTAATTCTTGTCCTGTCCACGTCGGAATACAGCTTATGGATTGATCTACAGCCCGATTGATGTTTCTTCTGCACCGCCAGGATCCAAATCAGTTCTTCTTTCGATTGAAGCAATTAGTGTTGTTCCGTGTAATTGCAAGGTTATAATTTTTGGTGTTGTGAATATTATGAGTTGTGTTACTGTTAATTCTTTCTATTTGATTAATATCTCATCAATTCCCTTCGGATATGGGACAGTCCAAGTTCTTTCTTGTAGACTTCAATTATTTACTCTCTATTATCATTTCATATTGTAGTGTTATTTTTGTTTATCTGTATTGGTAGTAGACGTAAATATTGTCATTAGAATTTTGTATTTTTATAATAGTATCTGGTAATTTCGAATATTACAATTAAATAAATTATTCTTGGGTTTTTAATCTCATCACTTTCAGTTTATCCAAAGCAATTCTTGTCTTGTTCAAAATCAACAACTTCTTTTTCTTATTTTTTCGTCCCTAGCAACATATAATAATTTCTGCCTTCCACATGTTTTGACTATATAGTGTTTCTTTCATATATTTTTTATCTATTCTTTATCAATTTGCTGTCCTATCGGGATGTAACTTTACCGATAGTTGGTTTATTACTTTATACACATATTCTACTGATTTTTTGATATAAGTCCGCTTTTTTTCTTTTTTATTATATTTAATCCACCTTCGATATTATATTTTACCAATCGATATTATGGCATTATGGTATTATTATAATTTTTATAAATTTTATTAAATATTTTTATTAATTTAATGTTTTTCTTTTTTTTTCTAGCTCTTCATAGCGTATTTATTAATTATTATTAATTGATGCACCTAATCTTTATGTTATGAGTGTTTATATAGTAGTTTTGCCTATTAGGCCTTTTATTGTAAACTGTTCTACCTGTGGTTATGTCTGTTAGGCATCTATAGTCCCTTTTATATAAATTCATACATACAATCAAATCTTAATTACTAGCACTTATATAAACAATTATTTTTCTATATCTAATAACAATTTTATCTTGATCTCTTGATCACATACAACAAAATTCGAATTTATGAACATTGATTAACTGCCTCACACTTCATTCTACGACAGTCATTGAATAATACAACTTGTTTCATTATTTTTCATTAACTCAACACATATTTGATATAACATCACATAAACTTTATCATAACATTTTTGTCATAAAATAATACTTCTTAACACAAAATTCTTATTTATTATTACCATAAATTAAGTCATTGTTTCATTTTTTGTTTTGCTTTTCATTAAACATAAATCATTAGCTATTATTTATCTTACAGGTTCGTTTATTCTTGTCAACACTACCTTGCATCCTTATTTAATCTTGTCTATGATTATAATTGTAATTATTGGATCTCTGTTCTATTATGGGTTTAAATATCAATTTGTTTATTATTCTGTGAACCGTCTTTTATGTAACATGAATGGTAGCATTTCTGTTGCGTTACATATGCTTCCCTTCCTAAAAAAGTTTAGTTTACCTGAATGAAGTTTAGGTCAAATAAACTTGTCTTTTTTACATGCCTTTCTTCATTTCATTGTTAATGGTTGACGATGAGATTCTCAATGTAACTTCATTAGACTAGTATTAATACTTTTTTTTTCATTTTGTTTTCATTTTGTTTTAATTGTCTCCAAGTCACGTTACTAATATTTAGAATTAATATTAGGCAATTACCTTATTAACTTCCATCTTGTGACTTCTTTAGTTTTTTCCTTAAAACAACGCGTTTCGAGAATAAATTCTCATCATCAGGTTTTTTAAAAATTATAAAAACATCAAATTCACCCAAAAGGGGTCGTTAACTATTTAAAATACACAAACACAAAAACACCACACATAATTAAACACCGACACAGTCACGGCACAGTCCGATGCGCATCGTCTCGCCGCCAACGACCAACTGTTGCACTTTGTCTTATACGACCGTTATCATTGCCCACTGACCCATCGATATCGATGGCCGTGTTGTACAGCAGATTCGATCGGAACGAAACTTTGTCATTAAGTAGCTGGTCCGTTTGTAACTTAGAAGCCCTGTATATCTCATATTCCTCCACAGCGTTCATGTATGCACCCTTTTTACAATTATGAAGCAGTTTAAAGTTTGTGTGGAAGTCTGAGTATTTATGATTATACAGCATTAAATGCTGAGCGTAACTGGATCTAGTTTTCGAGATATCACTTTTGGGCAGGTGTTCTTTAAAACGTTCGGCTGACGGCCTGCCCGTTTGTCCTATATAGAATTTGTCACAGTCATCGCATTCAAGCTTGTACACTCCAGTTTTCTCTTCAGCCGGGATATGAGTTCTTTGTCCCAAACGTTTTTTGATGTTATTTGTCGTTTTAAAGGCCACTGCTATTTTACGTTTTTTCAGCTCATTCTTTACAATGACTGGTAGTACATTTGTGTACTCGGTTACTATAAATTTAGTATCTTCTTTAGATGGGCCGGTTAATCTGCTTTTACTATTGATTTTTACCGAGTGTTTTCTTATAAGCTTGTCTATGATTCCACTGTTATACCCATTAGCGATAGCTATACTTTTGATTATATTAGTCTCTTCCACTCTGTCTTTTTGCTCAAGGGGAATAGCAAGCATTCTATGAACGAACGCGTTGAAGGCTGCCATTTTTTGGGAATATGGATGGTACGAATCAGCATGAATAGTAATATTCGTGGTGGTGGGCTTTCTATAAATTTTTAATCTAAAACGGTCATTATATTTGCTGATAGTGAGATCAAGAAAGTTCAGGCAGCTATTATTCTCCATTTCTAGGGTAAATTGGATTTTCATGTTTATGCTGTTCATATATCCTTTCAAATTTTCTATTTGTCTACTCGTTCCATTGAATATCATAAAAGTGTCGTCAACGTAGCGTACGTAAAATTTAATTTTGTCTCGCTGTTTATTAAGACTAGACATTAAAAATGTATTCTCAAATTGGTTCAAGTATAGGTCCGCTAAAATCCCCGATAAAGGTGACCCCATTGCCAGACCATCCTCCTGCATGAAATACTCATTATCATAAGAGAAATAATTTTGTTTGAGTATTGTTTTTAGCAGTTGCATAAGTTCATCAATTTCATTTCTACCTAACCTATTTGTATTAATTAAGCTATTTCTGAGAATTGTCATTGTCTCATCTACCGGCACATTGGTGTACAGATTAGTTACGTCAAATGAAGCCAACCTATAATGTGGTGCTGATTTAATAGTTTTAATTTTTTCAACGAGATCGTAGCTGTTTTTTATGCTGTAGTTATTTACTATGTCAATGTTCTCTTTTATGATTTTTACTAATCTTTTAGCCGTCCTATAACCAGGGGCAGTCGTGTAATTTACAACCGGGCGTATTGGCATATCTTCTTTATGTATTTTGGGTAAACCTGTAAGTTCTGGGGCCCTGGCATTTATGGGTTTTAAATAACGTCTAGTGCTTTCATTGAGGAGATTGGGGCATTTATTTATAGCGTTGTTTAATTCCTTGACATAGGCGCTAGTGGGATCCTTGTGTAGCTTTTTAATATTATTGTTTTTTATGAACTCCTGTACCTTATTGGTATATATATTTTTGTTAATAATAACTACCGTATTACCCTTATCAGCTGTCGTGACGATAGCGTTACCATGTCGAATTTTTTCGTAAACATTCCGTGCAATACGCGCGTCACGTTTGTACTTATTTTGCAGGTTAGCGATGTGGGTATCCTTCTTAATAACTTTGTTTATTTTGTTATTTATGATGGCACGCGTTTCCTCCTGATGCGAAATATTATCAATAGTTTTTATGGCAGCTTCCGCGCATATTATTTCACGGATCATAAAGTTCTTATTAATGAGGGAATGTTATACATCAAACCTTTGTTCAATAATGTCAACTTTTTTTTTATTTGATAACATTTCATCATTTTAATTAACATTCTTGATCATTTTTATTTCTGTAAACATTATTTGTTGGTAGTTGTTACACTATTCACTGATACATTAGTTTTACATCTCTTCTATTTATAATTACTATAATTACTGTATTTTTCAATTATCCTTCTGTCAACTCACTTCTTTCTGTTTTCTTCGTCACATTCCTTTGAAAACTGAATTTATTCCTGCAACTATTCTAATATTCCTTAAATATTTAATTTCCCTAACAATCCCTAACACATGCGTTGGTACAGTTCAGAGAGGCACTGTTTGGCTTCATACTCTGCTGCCCACACCACATTTTAATATAGTACTGCTGGAATTCATCTACAGTCAGCTATAAAATATAATAATAATCTCCTAATAATCTCTTTAATCATTTAATAATAAATATTTGGGAAAAGATTTTTTCTTTGTTGCATTTATATTTCTTCATTACTATTCTTCATATTTCGTAATTCCATTTTAATTCCTTAAACATTCGTTGATATTGACTTTGACAGTTATCATTTGTAGTCATTTTTGTTTTCATTTTTTGTTGAGATTGTAATGTTAAGTATCTTCTTCGTTTTTTTTTTTTTTCTCTGATCACAATATTTTCTAAATAGTTGTTGTGTGATGATCATTATCATTGTGTTTTTGACTAAATACATTCCTTAGCCCCAACTATTCTTCTTCTTATCGTATTTCACTATTTTGGCTGTTTATTTTTTAACGAATTATGTTCATAAATACTCTTTCTTTCTTGTCTTCTTTAACATTATATTGGTTACATTCAATTGTTTATTGAAATTGTTCCATCATGTGGCAATGTAGTATATATTTTAGGTCATATGTTTTCTTCTTTCTTTATTTTGCATAGGTAGATTTGAGGTAATAACTTTTATCTTGGGGTTCCATTCTTCATTATTCACAATATTTCTTTATAAACATTTAATAATAATTCTCGCCTTTTTCTGTAATCTTGGGTTTGTTATTCGTTATTCACACTATTTCTTTATAAACATTTAATAATAATTATCGCTTTCTTCTGTAATCTTGGGTTTGTTATTCATTATTCACACTATTTCTTTATAAACATTTAATAATAATTATCGCCTTCTTCGGTAATCTTGGGGTTTGTTATTCACACTATTTCTTTATAAACATTTAATAATAATTATCGCCTTTTTCTGTAATCTTGGGGTTTGTTATTCACACTATTTCTTTATAAACATTTAATAATAATTATCGCCTTCTTCGGTAATCTTGGGTTTGTTATTCACACTATTTCTTTATAAACATTTAATAATAATTATCGCCTTCTTCGGTAATCTTTAATAAGTTGTTCTTATTATTTTTAGAATTTAGTGGTAGTATTCAACTCAAATTCTTTTTTAAATTCCAAGTAATTTTCTTCAAGACTGGTAATAAGTTGTTCTTATTATTTTTAGAATTTATTCATTATATTTCTTTATGGACTCTTGGTTGTATGTTCCTTTAATCCTTTTCGTGATACGGTTCATTATTTCATACGTATTGTTATTATTATTTTTTGTTATTACATATGGCCCAGTATATAATAATAATAATTTTTTAGTTATTCCCTCTAGAGTGCTTGGTAGCTCCCTGTTTCTTATTAATACCTTCTCACCCACTTGGTACTTAATTGGTTTTGGGTTATTCTTTTCATATTTTCTTCTCTTCATTTCCGTCTTTTCCATAACTCGGTTATAAAATTTAACTGTTTCAAACTGATATTCGGGGTTATTTGGGAAGCTTATAATATCCTGGATTTCCCTAGGTGGAAGCCTTTCAAACATAACAGTATAAGGGGTATTTTCAATGGATTGATGGTAAGATATATTTAAAAACTCTTCGGTTATTGACAAGTATTCGTACCACTTTCTCTGTTGGTCATGACAATAAGTTCGGAGTATTCTGCCAACTTCCCTCAGTACACGTTCTGCCGGATTACTGCTGGGGTGGTATACTGAAGTCTTATATGTTCTAATGTTGTGTTTTAACAGATTATTTCTCCATTTATAGCCCTTAAATTGCGTACCATGATCGGTGATAATAGATGACGGTTTACCAACCTCTGCTATGTAACGTCCGATGACTATTTCTAGAATTTTCTTGGTAGTGGCTCTGCTAATAGCATAAAGTTTAGTGTATTTGGAAAAATGATCAAAAATCATTATTATGAATTTGTATCTGTGATTTCCTCCACTGCGTGGGAAGGGCCCACATATATCTAGGAATACCTTCTCCAGCTTATATTTGGATGTTATTGGGATCATGACTCCCTCCTTCTTCTCTATTTTCATTTTGATTACTGTGTTGATTTTGTACTGTTTCAGTGCGATCCTCCGTATTATACAAAGGTTTTGTAAAATATATAAAAACACTTGGTAAGTTTCACAAATTTATGTTCTGCTATCCTATAATTTCCATCATGTGGGTAGTTGACTTCATGCCGAGATTGGTCATAATGGTTGTCATCTCTGTGACTCCTTGGGTAGTATCGTCGCTGATTACCTTGAGGTCTGGAGTAGATATAATTGACGTTATGTCTATAATTATTGGGTCGTCTGTCCCCATCTCCTCTATTATTGCGACTATCACGATAATTGTAATTGTTATTGCCGCGATAATTATAGTTTCTGGAATTATTATTCGCGTTTTCATTTTGTGTTCTATTAGTATTAACGTTCTGCGCAGGTCGATTGCGATCGTTATTATGAGAATTGGTTGGTGGCGCGTTATTATCATACTTCTGATATTTATGATTTAGCATTCTATTTCTTTGGTATTGGTTCTCGTGTTCATAATTCTCCAAGAATTTGGGCATGGCTGGAATTGTTTTGATTTGACTACACATATGCGCATTTTTTATCCTTTCCTCATAATGATAGGATAGTTGTATCACCAAACATTCTTCGGGAATTCTGGGCTCTAAGTTCCGCGCCATACATACTTTTCCTAAAAAGTATGAAGTAGGGGACTGGCCTACATTTGTTTCGTATCGACCGTTACTCAAATTCTTCCTAATCATGTTCTGGGTCGATTCAGGCCAATACTTCTCCTTAAATTGTTTTTTGAACTCAGTCATGTCCAGTATATCCGGACGCACCGCTGTCCACCAATTATCATAAGTATCTTTAAACGTTTCATCAATCATGCTTCGTATAATACTCCAGCGATTCTCTCTATTTCTTATGATCACCTCTTCCAATCTCTTTAAAAATTCCATAGGATTGCGCTTGTAATTACGAAAGTTAATCGATTCTCGGTTCTCATGGTTATTTGTATGACTATTTTGGCATGTCCTATCCTGCCATGAATCTACTTCTTCCTGTAATTGTAATTCACGTCTACTAATTTCTTCTATTTTATTTTTATTGGTATTGATTTGGCCTTCCATACTATTTAAATTGCCAAAGACTCTTTCGAGTCGTTCGCCCATGTCTGTCTGTATTTGTGTAATACCTTCCTTATTCTCCTCCCGTACCTGATGTACTTCGTTTTTAATCTGCTCATATTTTTCGACAGTTTCCTGTTGGATTTCTTTGACCAATGTTTTATTCTCCATTTTTGTGTCATTAATTTTATTCTGTAATTCTTCACGAACCTGTACTATTGTTTCGTTAGTTTTTTCTAACCCTTCATTTGTTTTGGCTATTTCTAGTTTTCTTTCCTCATTATTTTGGTCCACCCTCTGGTTAATTGTCATATGAAGATTTTCAATTTTTTCATTAATCTGCCTTAAATTCTCTTCATGTATTTGTAGGATGTCTTCCTTCATTTGTTTTACACCCTCATCATTCCCATCTAACCTTTCGTGAATTTGGTTTAACCTTTCGTTCATTTGTTTTGAGGTTTCTTTAATTTCCTCATGGGTTTTATCGTATTTTTCCTCCAGTCTCTTTGAGTTTTCCTCCTGTCTCTTTGAGTTTTCCTCATTCATCTGTTTATTGTTTTCCTTATTCTCCTTAATTTCCTCATTTATTTTCCTCAAATTCTCCTTAGTGAGTCTGCTATCTTCCTTAATACTACTCATTAACTCCATTAATTTTTCCCAATTTAGTCCTTCTCTGGCTTCCGCTTTATCTATTTGGTCCCCTTGGGCCTCTTCTTCAATTGCTTCCTTTTCCTTGTCCGCAATTATTTCAGTTTCCGTTATTTCGTCTGTCTGTTGTTCCATTTCACTGTCTGTTATTAGTTCTATTTCCTGTTCTTGTTCATCTATTTCCTTCTCCGTTTCTCCTGCCCTAATCCTTGATCTACCTCTGGTATGCATGTTTATTCTCCCACAGTTGCCTGCTCTGGTTAAGTAATATTAATATGGTTACAGTTACTTAACTTAAGCCCTACACAAGTTGAGCGCCAATTTGTAACAAGATCGGAGTCCTTCTCCTTTTAAACCCCACTGTTGTATTTGTCAATTTGTTTTGTATTACTTTAATTATATAAATCTCGGAGATATTGGAGTTGTGGAATATATGGATGTAATTAATTAATATTAACTTAACTCTTTAATAATTATCAGTGTTAGTGTGCCTAGAACTTAAACAACTTAATAGTTATTCTACAATTTCATCCAACCCTATTATACCTTGAAGAGAGATCTGTCTAATTTTGTAATTTTACGCTCCCTCTTTGGTGTCAGATAATTCCGCTATAAGCGCTGTAGTATCGGCTCAACGAAACTTATAGGTTATTTCGATGTTTATATTAACCATTTATTCTATACTTATTCAGTTACTTTTTTGTTCCCAGTTCACTAACCGTACTCCAAATAACAAGATTTGACAAATATATAAAGGTTCTTTATTTGTTTACTTAATTCACATTAAATAAGATATGTGCTAATTAACATATGCTTGGACTATAGACTTCAGGTATCGATTGTTGATTATTTTAATCCTTTATTTATATTTGGTTATATATTATGTTTTGATTTGTATTTAATTTATTTCAGGGTGTGAAGGTTCTTGTAACTGTGGGGAAGACTAAAAATACATAGATAAGAATGCAAGATTTACAAAATTTATGTGTTGTGTATTTAGTATGATTAATATAATATAATTTACCAGACTCGAACGAAGCAAATCGTGTAGGCGGTTGATCGCTAAATTTACTGTTTTGAATGGTTATGCAGTACGGTTTTCTGTCTTCGGTTTAATAAAAGTAATTCTTGTCCTGTCCACGTCGGAATACAGCTTATGGATTGATCTACAGCCCGATTGATGTTTCTTCTGCACCGCCAGGATCCAAATCAGTTCTTCTTTCGACTGAAGCAATTAGTGTTGTTCCGTGTAATTGCAAGGTTATCCAAAGCAATTCTTGTCTTGTTCAAAATCAACAACTTCTTTTTCTTATTTTTTCGTCCCTAGCAACATATAATAATTTCTGCCTTCCACATGTTTTGACTATATAGTGTTTCTTTCATATATTTTTTATCTATTCTTTATCAATTTGCTGTCCTATCGGGATGTAACTTTACCGATAGTTGGTTTATTACTTTATACACATATTCTACTGATTTTTTGATATAAGTCCGCTTTTTTTCTTTTTTATTATATTTAATCCACCTTCGATATTATATTTTACCAATCGATATTATGGCATTATGGTATTATTATAGTTTGTATAAATTTTATTAAATATTTTTATTAATTTAATGTTTTTCTTTTTTTTTTCTAGCTCTTCATAGCGTATTTATTAATTATTATTAATTGATGCACCTAATCTTTATTTATGAGTGTTTATATAGTAGTTTTGCCTATTAGGCCTTTTATTGTAAACTGTTCTACCTGTGGTTATGTCTGTTAGGCATCTATAGTCCCTTTTATATAAATTCATACATACAATCAAATCTTAATTACTAGCACTTATATAAACAATTATTTTTCTATATCTAATAACAATTTTATCTTGATCTCTTGATCACATACAACAAAATTCGAATTTATGAACATTGATTAACTGCCTCACACTTCATTCTACGACAGTCATTGAATAATACAACTTGTTTCATTATTTTTCATTAACTCAACACATATTTGATATAACATCACATAAACTTTATCATAACATTTTTGTCATAAAATAATACTTCTTAACACAAAATTCTTATTTATTATTACCATAAATTAAGTCAGTGTTTCATTTTTTGTTTTGCTTTTCATTAAACATAAATCATTAGCTATTATTTATCTTACAGGTTCGTTTATTCTAGTCAACACTACCTTGCATCCTTATTTAATCTTGTCTATGATTATAATTGTAATTATTGGATCTCTGTTCTATTATGGGTTTAAATATCAATTTGTTTATTATTCTGTGAACCGTCTTTTATGTAACATGAATGCTAGCATTTCTGTTGCGTTACACAATACACCCGAAATATCCTACCAATCTCTCTCATCACCCGTTCTGCCTGGTTGGACTGTGGATGGTATACTGCGATATGCTTGGGTATGATGCCTTCCCATCCAAGAGTCTGTCTCCACCTACCGCTGATGAATTGTGGTCCGTGATTGGATAAAATTATCTTCGGCTTCCCTATCTGTATTATGTAGTCCCTCGTTATCTTTTCGCTCAGCATTTTGCTCGTCGCTCTCTTCACACTATATTACCTAACGAACTTAGAAAAAGTGTCCAAAAGAACAAAAACATACATTACTCCACCCCTACCCTTTGGCAATGGCCCATATAAATCTACAGCAACTAAATCCACCTTAATATAATTCAACTCCCCTTGTACCCTATAATTCACTACCTTAGACATCTGACACAAATCACATACCTGTAACAACCTTCGTACTCGCCTCTCCATATTCTTAAAAACACATGACTCTTTTAAAACATTCGTACACTTTTTCGCTCCAAAATGCCCATACCTTATATGGCAATCCCAAATAATTCTATCTATAAACCCTTCTGGTACAACCAATCTCCAATCACGCTCGCCCCCTTCTACCTTTTTGAACAAGATTCCTTGATATATCTGAATATATGAATATATCTACATCCGCTTCTAAACTAACAATTATTTTACCCGATTTATTATCCAATCTCTGCATATTCTCAATGTCCCTTAACTCCTCACCAAAAATTCTATCTTCCCTTGTTAAACGAAAAATTTCTATCTCCTTAAGATCCCTCCCTGTTTTGTTTTCTGTGACATCTACCCTGGAAAGAGTGTCTGGTACTTTATTGTCTGTCCCCTTAATATACTCCCATGAGAAATTATACTCCTGTAATGTTAGTACCCACCTGGTTAGACGTCTATGGGTTAATCTGCAGGTATTCAAAAATGATAGCTCTTTGTGGTCCGTCCTGATGACTGTCCTGTTCCCCAAGATGTATGTGCGGAACTTTCCCACAGCGAACACGATACTCAGTAACTCCTTTTCTGTAGTTGTGTAATTCCTCTCAGCTGTCAAAAGGGATCTGCTGGTGAAAGCTATTGTGTGATGTTCTTTGTCGCTATTCTCCTGGTATAATTCCGCTCCCAGGGTGACGTTACTGGCGTCAGTCTGCAAATAAAAAGTTTTCAAGAAATCAGGGCGATTCATCATATTCGAAAATTTTTTCTTTATCTCCTCGAATGCTTCCCTTTCCTTCTCTCCCCATTTCCACAGTTTATTCTTTTGTAAAAAGGCACTAAGCCTTGACGTCATCTGTGCGTAGTTTTTCTGAAATTTTCTATAGAAGTTACACAGACCCAAAAAACTTTGTAGCTGTTTAATATTCTTCGGTTCTGGAAACCGCATTATAGCTTCTACTTTATCAGGGTTGGCTAGAATTCCCTCTGGAGTAATAATAAACCCTAAAAAGTGTATTTCAGTTTGCAGAAACTTAGACTTCTCCCAATTAACCATTAGACCCCCATTTTGTAATTTATCTAACACATATTCAAGATGTTCTAAATGTTCCAAAAATGTTCTTGATGCTATTAATATGTCATCAACGTATATGGTTAGAAAATCTAAGTCCTTAGGTTGCAATATCGTATCTAAACATTTTATAAAGCTTGCTACACTAGTGTTAAGTCCAAATGGCAAACGCTTGAACTGATAGTTTTTACCATTGAAGAGAAATGCAGTATACCTTCGACTCTCTGCTGCTAGCGGAACTTGCCAGTATCCTGCTGTCAAATCTAAAGATGTCATGTACTTGACTCCGCTGAACTTCTGAAAAATCTCATTTATGGGTTCCGGTGACTCCCGGTCAGGTATTATAATCTGATTTATTTTCCTAGCATCTAAACATAATCTTACCCTTCCATCTTTCTTTATTACCACCACCAATGGGTTCGAGTAAGGCGATATCGATCTCTCAATGATGTCTCCCTCCATCATTCTATCCAATTCCTCTTGCACTGCTCTCCTCTTTGAAAACGGTACTGGATAACTCCTCTGCATGTAGGGTGAATGTTCCCGAACCTTCAACTCGCACACATAGTTCCTGGCTTTTCCAGGCAACTCCGCACACACCTCTCGAAAACGTTCCACAACTGCCCACAACTCCTGTCGTCGGGGACTCCCTACAACTCCACCCTCATTAAAAAATGTATCCGCCCTATTTTCCCATACTCTCTCATCACTCACATGCATCTCTCCCTCTTCATTCTCTACAATCTTGTAACGGTACAAACCGATGAGGATTTGTGCATTGAATCTTTTCAATTTTATGCAACCAAGTATATGTTGTGA
Organism: Magicicada septendecula; assembly: GCA_034769895.1. NCBI lineage: Eukaryota > Metazoa > Arthropoda > Insecta > Hemiptera > Cicadidae > Magicicada > Magicicada septendecula. Next base: position 315,126,917 of record CM068373.1, on the reverse strand, counting down.
ACCAACTATAGCTTCGAGATGTGTGTGACATGGTAAAGGAATGTGAAGTTATCAACGAGGGTGCGCATTCACCCACAAGAGCGTGCACAGTCGGCCAACGTTCTCACAAAAATGGCACGTCCGAATAAATTCCTTAGTGCTGTGGGCGCAGAGAACAAAGACAGTCGTTAAAGAACATCTCAAGATAGCGGACGCGATCAATGGTGTGCGTCCGCCGACTTTGCACAGTTTTCGTCCAGCCCGCACCGAAATGTGAACGGTATAACTACAGCTGACTAATTATGACATAATTAAGTGAACAGTAGTGAAACATGTATTTGGAAGCATATACAGTAGCATCGCAGTTGAAACCGTTTTAAAAATCGAATTTCGGAACATTAAACAAATAGTGAATCAAGTGATGGTGCAACAGCAGGGAGACATCTACAAAATGGCTAAGTACCATTTATAATTCCATGACTAAACTTAAAAAATAAATTCAAATAACAATAATAAAGAGATCTCTAAAATAAGGGTGTGGGTAAAAGATCGGTAAAGAATGAAAGTGAGAGCAAATGAGCAAATACTGGGTTGTCAAATAAAAATAAAAGGTATACCGCTTAGTTGAATTAATAAATTTTATTTTCTTAAATGTTTAAAGTATAATATCATAGAGTTGATAAAGCAAAGAATTTGAGTTACAAACAGAGAATAATTAACTTTTAAAATGAATATAAATAAAATGGATTAATAGCATAACCATGCGATAAGTCAATTATTATGCCAAATTAACATCACCTATCTCGTATGGAAAATTTCGCCTAACGAACCTGGTAAGTAATTGAATTCTAAGAAGGGAAAGTGTTTTAAGGTCTCCATATCTGTCCTATAAAGATATTGGTGGCGACCTATAAGTAATTTGGAGTCTTCTGTTTTGGTAAGTCAGGGTAGGTGTTATCATGGCGAGTGCATAAAAAGATCGCTCGAGGTAAGTAGAAGTCATGTCGGGGAAATTGGTAAAAAGTAATAGAACGTAACAATCTCACTCTCTCTACATATATTCACTCTTTTTCCTATGTCTCCATCGCCTACCCGCCTCTGTATCATTTTTACTCCCGTAACTCTAATCTCATCTACCACCCGCTTAAAATTAACCCTGACTGGTTCACTCCCACTATTAAATTCTACTATCCGTTTATTAAAATCTATTACTGCTTTATTTCTCTCCAAAAAATCATTTCCTAAGATTATATCTAAACTTAGTCCCTTAACTACTAGAAAGGTATTTTCAAACTCAGTTTCATTAAGGAATATATTTAATTCCTTAATTATTTGTGTAGTAACTCTTTTACTCTGTACTCCTGTAACCCCCACTACTGTTATGCCCGCTACTGGTAATGATGGAATATTTTTATTTATTTCTTTTAATTCTCCCATTACATTTTCTGAAACTACTGATATCTCACTTCCTGTATCTATTAATGATTTAAAACTCTTACCTTCTATGGTGACAATTACCTCCGTCAATCCGGTTTTCGTTTCCATAATTCCCGTGTCATCTTCCTCCAACAACTCCTTCGTCATATCCATTTTGTCATTATTCACTTTTTAATGTCCCAGTGAGGGCGTCATTTGTAATTACAAACTTTTTTTTTTTAAATATAAATGTATTTGTCATAGGAACTATCTAATAACTTGTATCTGGGTTTGTTTACCTTAATCGAATAAAGCACGTGTGTCTCGTCTACCACAATTATGGTATCATAATTATGGTATCCACCATAATTATAGTGTCTGCTTATTTCAATCTCGTTACATAAATTTTTATTACCTAAGGGATCCAGGATTCTACTCAGCGTGAATGCTGGCAGAGACAGGCATTGAAATGAGAATACGTTCAGTATAAACATTAATCATGAATATTGTTTTATTCCATAAATGCTATAAGCGTGTACACCGGACAAAATCAACATGGCGGCCATTAAAGTTGGCTCGTCTTCATCATGAACTTCTTTATATCTTGTTAATCATTAATCTAACAAATATCATATTTTAATTTAGCAGCTGCTTTGCTATTAACTGGTTTTGATTATCTTGGCTGAACGCAAACGCAAACCAACACCCCGTTCGGATGTCGACATTAACAAAAACAACACGCTTCGCTTTCTCTCACTCACTCATACTTATGCATTTAAATTACTATTGTGTACACATATTTAATTATAGGGTTAACGAGCTCTTTAGTAAAATTTGTTTTGCACTTCCCTGTATCTGTAAACTAGAAGTTCTAGAAGAGGTTTCACATGTTGAGGCCTTAAGTTGGTTTGGTTACGTTTTTTGATATTAACACTGACTCTACTGCATAATTTTGAAAAACAATTACTGCTCACTGTTTGGCTCACTTATAATTATCACATAATGAGGTTTTAACTACATTTTGTACTGTTTTAACACACTTTGCCGGTATAAATTGCCGGCGGCCTGTAACAAGTTGTTACTGCTGCTGCTGCTGTGTGTCGACTGGGGCGAGAATTATGCAAATTCTTCATATGTGTAAGTGAGCACACGTCATCGTTCTTTTGTCTCTGGTTATATAATAGCTTTGTTTGTTACGTATTTTCATAACGTCATAGTGGTTTTAATGACGTTTCGAGCTGTTGGCCAATGAAACATGAATATGAAGCGCCTTTCTTAGTGGCGGTAACCATTATAAGTCTTTTTAGCTGCACGTCCACTGCTGTCCTTGAGATTATTTTGTCGTCTCGGAACTACGTCGTTGTCAGCAAAACAAAGGGAAATTATGTAACCCATAGAAATGACTTTAAAACATCGGAATACAATAGTTTGTTACCTCGCATACCATATTTTTATATCAGGCTTTTTTGTACTGTTACAAAACCCCCTCAATGAAAGGTTTTGTGTCGAGACACAAAAACTTTCATTGACTCATTCACACTTCTCTAAAAGGATCAGCTCAGATATGGAGCCACAACCCCCTGTAGTGTTACAAAAAAATATAAATTTAATCACTTACCCTTGGTCCCATGATGAGGTTCGCACCTCCTGACCTTACTGGACTTCTCCAGAGAGATCCCTACACCATAAGGCCATGAGGCACTTTACGCTCCTGTTCTGACGCACCGGCCAGCTCAGGACCGCGGTCACCACACCATAAAACTCTGAAACATTCAATACAAATTTTAAAATAGTGGCTTTCCTTATATCCATATCCATAACTGATATGTTTCCTCTTAGTACGTTGGTTTGCGTTTTGGGGCATTGGTTTGCCTAATTCTACAAACTTCAAACAATGTATATCAAGAATTAAGATAGACAATTACTTCTCCTTTTAACACTCCGGTATCTGGTACAACCTTCTGACTCCTGTCAATTATATTCACACTCTTATCACATGAAACAATTGCTCTTAAACTAGAGAAACAATTCATTTAACTGCTTTAGCAACAACCATTAACCCTAATAATTTACTTCTTATAATCTTACAATATCTATATCATGGCAGACAACTTAAAAGTTTTATAATTTCTTTACGACTTTTTCTTACCTTTAACCTTCTTTATAAGAGAATCATCTCTAGAGAATGGACAAACTTTACAAAATTTTAATCTTATAATCGTTACTATCTTGGTAGTAACCTCCCATCCACACACACTATTGTTGACATAATAAAACACAATAAAACATTGTACATCATAAACATTAAACACTAACATTGAACAATTCACATTAAGTAATTCATATTTACATTTACACAACTGGTAGCAGAACTTTATCAACTTTCGACTAACTTTTATCATTTAACATTCATTTAGATTCTATGCAAAATTCTCAAATTTGTCATTTACCTTTCATTTACCTTACCTTTCTGCTATGAATTTTCCTTTTCTAACCCTTTATATTCTTACTAGTTTGGGTGACTCTCAATTACTCACTATTTTTCTCTATCTTATTTTGGTATTTGTCAACCTAACCTTACTCACCTCTTCTTTCCACTAATAACCGCTTCTAACCATTTACATATAATATGACACCAATATCTCAATAACAACCCCCTTCACAAATCCCATTTAAAACCTCTGGCACCGCTCATTTTTGTACTAGTATGTGTGTATTCCCTCTAACCAACTCATTCCCTTATCGGTTCCTGACCCTTTCAGATAACCCTTTCCGGCGCTAAACGGTCCCTTCCCGTCTCAACATCTCTCGTTGGACTCCCTACACCACTACCCTTATTACAAAATATCACCATCAACAACTATAAAATTACCATCCACATTACTCACCTCTACATATAATCCCTACCTACTGTGTCCCTAAAATATCTAACACCTCTTTATATATTATCAGCATCTCAGCACTTTATTTTTCCTAACTCCCAATAACTTTATTCAACTAACTCCAATGCCCTGATTTATCCTTACCACCCAAACTCTTTACAACATTTCAACTTAATACGCCATTACAAAATTCATCACTTATCTACTAACAACAATACCTTTCATATCCAAATACCTTACCTGCTTAATCATTTACTAACCCTTTAAAATCTAAATCTCATAATATCATTTAAACTTTCTTCAGTTATTTAAAATCGTACAATACATGCTTACATAAAAAAAATACATAAAGTACACAACAGCAAAAATACACAAATACATAGACATCAATACACAAAAATATACAACTCACATAATCATGAAATCATTTACCATAATCAGTCCTGATCAGTCCATTTAAAAAAAAAAAAAAAAACTGGTCACATAATTAAATGTTCATAACACAATAAACAATAAACAACTACCCCATATCGTCAAATAACAGTCTAATCTTAGGTCTATACAAGTCATTTTTTATTGAATACCTTATATTATGATTATCAATGTAAAGATTATTCAATTCTTTATAATTTTCCACAATACTATTATAATCAATATGATCACCACATATCATTATCTCATATACCTTGTCACGATTGAGCATGGTCCTGTCGCCTTTAGTATTATCTGTCACAACCAGGTAAGTTACTAAATCATTATTTTCATTATCATCTCCTACGACTGCTATATCCGCTTCATTACAAGGTAAGTACTTATTATTTTTATTATATATCATCTCTACTCCTAACCTTCCCTTAAACTCTTCATAATCTCTGCTTATCTTAAAAATTTCTACCTCCCTCTTTCTCTCACAATATCTCTCACTATCATACCATCTCTCTCTTTTAAAACATCTCTCATAATAACTCTCCCAACAACATTTCTCTCTCTCAATATATTTCTCTTTATCATACCATCTCTCTCTCTTTAACCCTTCAACACACACTATCATTCCATTATCATTATATTCAATTCCCCATAAAATTTCATTTATACTACCAACCTCCACACTATTATCACCTATTACTATATCTTTATTTATTTTATCGTAATTTTCTACCCCACTTACCTTGTCGTCTTTGTTCAATTTGTCCACTTTGTCAATACTACCATTTTGTCTTTGTATTTCATTTTTTAATTCTTCTAATTTTACATTAAAATTATTTTGTACTTCTCTAATTAAACTTTTTTGTTCACTAAATTTCTCATCAAGTTTACTGAATTTCTCATCAAGTTTACTGAATTTCTGATTGAAAAGCATTTGCATTGTTTTTATAATTTCGCTGTTTTCAGTCCTGTTATTTTGGATTGGTGTTGAGTGAACAACTCCTTCACTCATGACTACTGATTCTGTCATGCTTATTTGGCTATTGTTTGTACTATCAATTGCGTTCAATAAAGAATTATTTTCTTTATTTTCTGCCATTATGACATTTGTTAATGGTTTGTCGCTTTATCTTATCGTTATCATCTACTTTACAACCGTATTCTCACTTTCAATGTCCACCCCGCCACCATTTAGGCTTATTATATAAAATCTATTAATGTATTTTATATAGTCACCAGTTCGGGCCCATTTGTAATTACTCATAATTATTATGTCCCAGTGAGGGCGTCATTTGTAATTAATCACTTTCTTACATCCCAGTGAGGGCGTCATTTGTAATTACAAACTTTTTTTATTTTAAATATAAAAGTATTTGTCATAGGAACTATCTAATAACTTGTATCTGGGTTTGTTTACCTTAATCGAATAAAGCACGTGTGTCTCGTCTACCACAATTATGGTATCATAATTATGGTATCCACCATAATTATAGTGTCTGCTTATTTCAATCTCGTTACATAAATTTTTATTACCTAAGGGATCCAGGATTCTACTCAGCGTGAATGCTGGCAGAGACAGGCATTGAAATGAGAATACGTTCAGTATAAACATTAATCATGAATATTGTTTTATTCCATAAATGCTATAAGCGTGTACACCGGACAAAATCAACATGGCGGCCATTAAAGTTGGCTCGTCTTCATCATGAACTTCTTTATATCTTGTTAATCATTAATCTAACAAATATCATATTTTAATTTAGCAGCTGCTTTGCTATTAACTGGTTTTGATTATCTTGGCTGAACGCAAACGCAAACCAACACCCCGTTCGGATGTCGACATTAACAAAAACAACACGCTTCGCTTTCTCTCACTCACTCATACTTATGCATTTAAATTACTATTGTGTACACATATTTAATTATAGGGTTAACGAGCTCTTTAGTAAAATTTGTTTTGCACTTCCCTGTATCTGTAAACTAGAAGTTCTAGAAGAGGTTTCACATGTTGAGGCCTTAAGTTGGTTTGGTTACGTTTTTTGATATTAACACTGACTCTACTGCATAATTTTGAAAAACAATTACTGCTCACTGTTTGGCTCACTTATAATTATCACATAATGAGGTTTTAACTACATTTTGTACTGTTTTAACACACTTTGCCGGTATAAATTGCCGGCGGCCTGTAACAAGTTGTTACTGCTGCTGCTGCTGTGTGTCGACTGGGGCGAGAATTATGCAAATTCTTCATATGTGTAAGTGAGCACACGTCATCGTTCTTTTGTCTCTGGTTATATAATAGCTTTGTTTGTTACGTATTTTCATAACGTCATAGTGGTTTTAATGACGTTTCGAGCTGTTGGCCAATGAAACATGAATATGAAGCGCCTTTCTTAGTGGCGGTAACCATTATAAGTCTTTTTAGCTGCACGTCCACTGCTGTCCTTGAGATTATTTTGTCGTCTCGGAACTACGTCGTTGTCAGCAAAACAAAGGGAAATTATGTAACCCATAGAAATGACTTTAAAACATCGGAATACAATAGTTTGTTACCTCGCATACCATATTTTTATATCAGGCTTTTTTGTACTGTTACAATTTGTATTACATTATCATCATATTCATCTGTTACCTGGACCCTGTTGTTCTCGGTGGACAATGGTGGGGTCCTTGCTTCCATTGTCAGCCTCAGTTTTACGTTCTGGCAGTGGTACTGCTCTGTCTGTACCCCCTCTCGTTCTGGTTATTATTTCCATTGCTCCTTGATGTTCCCCCGTGGGTCATCTCCTGTCCGCTGTTGTATATTGTTATGCGATGACGTATTTTCGCTCCGCTGATTTGGCCTTGGTTTCCTGCATCTGAAACAAAAATTCATAACGGCGTAATTCTCTCCCGAGCATCTCGTACATTTCCACCCACCCCCCGTCACGACTGTGATTTTCTTGTTTACCGTATGCATGTCCCTGTTGTGACCCTCTTTGTGGCGTATAATTACTGCTATTATTCGTACCTGATTGGTTAGGATGCCTACCTATTTCACGGTCCCTAATGTTTTGAAATACGTCTAATATATTTTCCAATTCATTTATATCCGCTACCTCTCTTGTCATTAATATAATTTGTACCTCCTTGGGCAGGTGTTTACTAACATACCTAACAAATGACCAAAACGGCAACGGTGGTTCTAAGTATTTCGCCTTGTTAAATATCCTCATTACGTACATTGTGACGATTTAATAAGCCTAAACCCCCCCAAAAAAAAAAAAAATTTTTATAATACTAATATTAGCTTTAATAAGGTAATAAATGAACCCTTCTCCATGCCCCAAACCGGTAGTAACCTGCCGATTTGCCTATGTAGCAGTTAATAAAATTAGATTTAAAAAACTAAATAAATCCGTAACTACCCCTAGTCACATAAAAGAGTAATCAAAGTAAAGAGCGATGTCATTAAGTTGTAAGCGAATTAAAGGAAAATAATTAATAATAAGTGAGAACTACTTTTACGCTGAGAAGCTACCCGCGTGCGGACAGCCTCTTCACCCCTATAGTTAGCCACTTCAGTTGTATCTCAGACTCCGCTGCTGATACAGCGTACAAAAGTATGTAGTCAATATAAAAACCTATAAACGAGGAGAAGCTTGTGTGAGATAGCAGGATGATGTAAAAATGTCGAAAATGACATGAGTGTATGACAATGACATCTCTGTAACAAACTAACATCACCTAAACGTGATGTTAAACTTTTAACATGTAACTGTTAACCATAAGTAATATGTGCGGTACAACAATGTGAATACCAGTGAAAGTTACAACCCAAAACCTACCACAGGAATCTACAGACCCTACAGACGACTCATCTTTAGGAATGACAGCAGATTTCACCAAAACACGCTAGCCAGAAGATCTCCAAGACACCCTGCACAACCAATAGAAGCGCCGATTCGCCGATGATGTTACACACAGGTGACACGGAAGTTAAACTTCCGTGGTTCAGAACTTAACTGAAAATAATACATGATAGACACTTAATTAACCAATGAAAGTAAAGTAAAACATGAAAGACTGACTTAATTACCATAAACTTGTAATTTCATGCTTAGTAATAATATGTGTTAAGTTTAAGGCTTTTATGAATATAACACGTTAAAGTTAAATAAGCCCATTCTTCAGATGGCACAAACTAAAGATTATAATTTTAATATCATATACTGAAACAAACTACTCGGATCCGAGGGCAGTACAAGCTATGTTAACTCATTAATTACTCTAATTCTATTTGTACAAGAGGTGCAAATGTTTTTATTTTTTTAATACACTCATTACTAAATTTCTTCGAAGATGTTAAAACATTATGTAATAAAGAGATGTCCATAAAGGTGAGTGAATAAATCTACAAACCCCTGTCAATATCCCTCAATTCACGGGATCCTATTTAACATTTGTTTACCTTCCAGTTATTTATGAGTTTGTTAAGATTATGGCAGCCTGTTTAATTGAACTGAGCCAATTAACCAGGTTCCCGTTATTATAACGACAAGACGTTATAAAATGCGCCACTCTGCTTGCTTTGGTTTTAATGTGCCAGTGACAATAGCAAAATAAAATACGTTACTCTGCTGTTGTCATTTAATATTTTGTAGAATTATTCACTCTGTTAGTTTAACTACCGTGTTAATTTAAAATACGCAACTCCCCCTTTGCGTGTAGTGAAATGAAGTCTTTATTATTAACCCTTAATATTTAATAATTGGCCTGTTCGAAAATTCCTTCCCCAAACTTGTCGGTTTGACGACAATCTCGGACAGGAAAATAACTTGTTACCGCCTGTACGAAACAACCCCATTGTTACAAGCTGCAAAGTCGAGTTAGACAATACACCACCTCCCTATATTGTCTAATACAAAGTGTTTGACCCCCTTTGCCCAGTAACAACAGATTTTAACCATATGTTGAAAAGTAAAATATGGCTGTGTGAGATTTCTCTTCTCTCTCTATCTGAGGCGAGATTCGATTCTGTCATATCATCTATTTGTAAATATCTCTCATGTATTTAAATTTTTACTAAAACTAAAGATAGTAAAATAGAGTGTTTAGTATAAGTAGAATAAAGAGTGTATAAGACTTAGCATCTTAAGAACATGGCTCAATTCAATCCAGATTTGTTGTTAAAAGACGAATTATGCTATGAAGCACTGTTGCGCGGACTCCCTTACGTGGAAGTAACGGTCGCGGAACTACGCAAAACGTTACGCGAAAGTAGCCCAGATACACCCGCACAGTTAGGTCGATTAAGCGAAATAGATCTTCAGAGCGAAAGAGAAACATTTTATGCTAAGTATAAGGAATTGACGTCAATATCGCAAACCCTCCACGATGAAAAATCACCCGCTATAATCTTACGTACCACACAGAGAATAGAGCACTTAACCCGTCGGATAAATAATTTATTAAACTTGCCCAAAGTTACTGTAATTCCCCCAGATGTGCAAAAAATTTGCTGACGAAGCATTACAACAATTACCCACAATAAGAGAATTACGTAGAAAGTCCGACTCATTTAAAATGGAGGAAATTGAAGAAGTTCTGACGAAATATCTCTTGATATATCTGGTGATATATCTCCCCATTTCAATCACCTACCCTAGAACAGAGACCCACTACCATGAATTTTGAATCCCCCCCCCCGGTATCAAGGATAGAACCGAGTAATGATCAGTTACTGAATAGGAACGCAAATACCCTACCGATAGCTGAAGCATCACTTCCCAATGCCCTCCACAATCTCACCAATAAGTATGTGTTACCACCCTCAGCGATGACCAATCAAGCATCGGGACCTCCTAGAATAACACCTCACGTAAACTTTAGTGCGGACCTCTACGGAAAGATAACTCACCCCGTAGAAAAAATTCTATCAGAAATCCCATACACCGATGGATTGAGTATCACCAAACCATTAGCTTTCATAAAATATCTGCTACAAATAAAAGACTTACAGCAACTAAGCGATTGCCAAATATTACAAGTTCTTCTGCCCAAAAGTAGACCACCATTAAAAGATCGTGTACTGGAGTCATTAATCTCTCAACATCCAGTAGAGGAACTCCATACTACTCTGATAAGGCATTTTATTCCAACGGGAATTTACGAAGAGCTGAAACGAAACACAGTATTTTGAGTACAAGGAGCTCACGAGAGACTCGCCCACTATATCGCTGACATAAGAGAAGCTTCATGATTACTGCAAGTAAACTGGAGCGAAAAGCAGTTAGTAGAAACAATCTTGGTAGGATTATCCCAGGAAGAGAGATCTCGCTTAGCACTTATAAATAAGCCCAACACGTTCGCAGAATTAGAACAATGCAGTATCCACTCATCCAACGTATGGTATTCGGATCAGAACCAACGTGCGTTACTCCCCCAGGTACAACGCAGAAATGAAACACAACCCCTGGTAACAGAGACAAGAACACACCGTGATAGAGGACCATTTCGAATTCCTGCAACCTCTCCATACCAAACTAAATTGAGTGATCAACAACCCCAACAGAATACAAGTGATACTGTGAGTAGAGAAAAAAGATGTTATAACTGCGGGAAATTAGGACACATCAGTAGATACTGTAAACAGAAACAGCACTACCAAAAACCCTCTTATTCAAAAAACATGTAAGGCAGGGAGATCCGAAATCCTGTGTCTTCCGCAGCATCGTGAAAATAGGTAAAACCCGGGAGTACCAAAAAGGAAACAAAAAAATAATAAAAAAAAATTATTAGACCCCTACATAGAGAGATTTATCGATAAATGCAACTCAATTACTACATGCAAGTCCAGTATGTGTCAATTACCATACATACAAGTTGACCTTGGCGTTACTACCACACTTGGATTAATTGATTCTGGATCGACACGGAGCTTAATCAGCCAACAGCTAGCCGATATCTTGGCTAAACATAATCTTGTTAAACGTAGTCAACCGGTGAGCATTAAATGCACTACCGCTAACAAACAAAACTTAATCATAAAACTCAGCGTTACGATTAAACTAAAAATTAAAAATTTAACATGGTATTTTCCAGTGTTAGTATATGACGAATTAGGACCAGACTTAATATTGGGAGCGGACTTTATCAGTAAAACAGGTATAATTCTTGACGTGTACGATAAGAAGTATTATTTTAGATTTGACCGCACTCAAAAATATAATTTTGATTATGAAGTAAATAACAGTAAAAAAAAAAACTGAAACTTCTGCAACACACATAGAAGACCGTGAGTCTGAATTAGATCACTTAGAAAGTAAAGATAGACTGAAAATACAGAAACTAATAAAACAATTTTCCACCATCCTCACCCCAAAGTTAGGATTAACGAATCTTATAGAGTACAAGATCAACCTGAGTGACAATAAAGTAATACGACTGCACCCATACAAATTATCACCACCAAAAATGGAAATAATGAGAAATCAAATCAATAAATTGTTAGAACAACAAGTCATATGTACCGGTACAGAATTGTGTGTTAGAGACAGTAAAGATTTAAATCAGTTAATTTCAAAGCAACTAGTATTCACCCAAGGGGTACCCCCTAGTAACCAGCAAAACATACAATGTTATTGTATGTTTGTTGATGTCTAGACAGCCAAGCCAGATGCATTATGCAACAGCTTGGCAGCTCAGTCTTTGTGAATCACAGTAAGAACACTTTATCACCCTAGAGTTTGCATCAGACAGTGACAGCAGATGGTAGTCTGCTAGTTCTACAAGTAAAACGGTGGCCTCGGGTGCAAGATAGGCCGAAATCATTATAATCGGCCTATCCCGTAAAGTGTGAACATTGTAGCAGTATTAAAATACCGTTTAATAGCAGTAGTAATAGACAGTGTGCGAGCGAAAGAAAGTCGGATGACTAGAATTAATGTATATTACAATGTACATAATGTATTAACCAAAGTAATGAGTGAACATTAAAAAGACATACTAAATTCAATACAAACAGTTACGCGAGTGCGGCAGAACGACACGAGTGTAAGACTAACCACAGGAACCCGCAGCGGTAGGTAATATGTACTGAAAATCTTTATTAACAAAAACCAGAACCATTCGAATCCAAGCTTAAATACAAGTTAATAGTTCCAAATTAAAACATTTTAAGAATGAGATCTCTAAGGGAACAGATATAATTCGAAATTACGTACTGCTTCATAATAATTTGTCATAGGTTAGAAATGTTTATTTTATTAATGCGTAAATTCAGTTTTGTCTTAAAATATAATTAGATTTTGTGTAATATATATATAACCATGTGTTAGAGTAAGTTATAATGCCATAACCATTTCCTATTCTGTGCTGAAAACGTTCTCTAACGTTCTATGGGATTTTCTGAGTTTTAAGGGTGGTCTGATAGTGGGATTGTGTTAATTTTTATAAGGGCAAGAATGTAAAGGTTTCGATATTAACCCATAAAATATCGTGGCGACCTGGGTATTTTAATAAGGTAAGTTTAGTGGGATGATGACGGCAGGTAAAATTCTGGCAGCAGTGAGTATAATTATAATATTACTGGAATCTTCTGATATTTTGTATAATGGTAGAAGTAAAATACCGTTACACATAGAACCTTCCACTTCACCGTATTCATCACCTGCGTTTTTAGTACCTAAAGGCACCGATAAACATAGATTAGTTGTGGACTATAGACAATTAAATAAAAGGAAAGAATTCGAGTCCATACCACTCCCCGACATCCACAGCGCCTTCCATTACTTTACAAAAGCTAAGGTTTTCACCATAGTGGATCTCAATCAGGCATTTCATCAAATACCACTATCGGAAGAATCCAAACGCCTAACCGCCTTCGCTGTCCCATTCAACCTGTACAAATTTACTAGAGTACCCTTTGGAATATCCCAAGGAAGTTCTGTATGTAGCCGATTGTTAGAGAAAATATTCCACGACATAAAATTTAAATTTGTAAATCACTACCTAGGTGACATAGTAATCTACAGCGAATCTATGGATCAACATCTTCATCATTTACGTGAAGTATTATCACGATTAAAGAAAGCCGGATTAACAGTAAACCCAAGTAAAGTAAATTTTGCTGTTAAACAATTTTCATTTTCAGGTCACATAGTAAAGGCCGCCGGAAAAGTAAGTATAGACCCAGAACGCACCCGTCCTATCAGAGAATTTTTACCACCACGGGATACAAAAGGAATAGCCCGATTTTTGGGAATGATAAATTACTTCCACAAGTATATCCCTCACCTAGCTGATATAGCAGCTCCATTGAACGCATTAAGAAAAAAAGGAGCGAAATTTGAATGGACTCCACAACACCAATCTGCATTTGAAAAACTGAAAGAAAGCATAATATCACCCCTGGTATTACAATTAGCCGATTTTACTAAACCATTTGTAGTACAGACAGACAGTTCAAGTGTAGCACTAGGAGCTGTAATATATCAGGAAGTAGATAATTCTAGATTACCGATCAGTTATGCCTCATGAACTCTAACCGACCAGGAAAAGAAATTCTCCGCATACGAATTAGAATGTTTAGCTGTAGTATTCGCATTTGAGAAATTCAAACCCTTTTTAGAACATAAAGAATTTCTGTTAGAAACGGATAATCAAGCCTTATCTTGGTTATTAAATCACCCTAAACAGTTAGGTCGTATCGGACGATGGGTATTAAGATTAAATTGTTACAAGTTTAAGGTACAACACATTCGTGGGACCCAAAATGTAGTTGGCGATACACTGTCCTGTATGTTCCAGCCGCCTAATAAAATATCCGAAAATAAGGAAAGTGGTGAAACATCGATTATCAATACGCTAATTACTGAATTCCTCTTGCATTTACTGATATAGCTCAGTATCAACAACAAGACCCGTATTTAAATACAATAATAGAACAGCTAGATAAAGGAAATAATTCAGATAAATATATATTGAGTAAGAGAGTATTATGTTATAGAGTAGCTAATCGAAAATCCATGAGAATAATTGCCCCAGATATTATTAAACCTATGCTTATGGAATACTACCACTCATCCACCATTGGAGCACATATGGGAATAAATAAAACGATACATCGCATTCGAAAAGAATATCATTGGGAAAATATGAACAGCGAGATAGCTAAATTCGTAAAACAGTGTAAGTTGTATCCACTGAGCAAGCCAGCGAGAAACAGCCACATAGGAAAATTAATCTCGGAGACTCCCACGACACCCTTTTCTAAAATTTACTTGGACTTTTCTGGCCCCTACCCACGTTCAAAATCAGGTAATACCATGCTACTCATTTGTGTAGACTCATTTACCAAATTCGTCTGGATGTATCCCATGCGACAAACGTTAGCATCTACCACTGTGAAGATTTTGCAAGATAGATTATTTAAAGACTTCGGTACACCAGTACATCTAGTGTCAGATAACGGACCCTAGTTTAAGTCCAAAGAATTCAAGGACATGTGTTTCAGACTAGGCATAGACCATATTACTGTTACAGAGTATCGTCCACAAGGTAATATTGCTGAAAGGTATTTGCTAAACCTAAAATCTGCTTTAATAGCCTACCACGCAAACCACCATACCTCTTGGGACCAGAACCTCTCCTGGATACAATTTGCCTTCAACTCAGCGTCTCATGAAGGACAAATCGACACCTTTTGATTTGATGTATAAATATAAACCGAATCACCCATTATCCACAAAGTGGAAAATACATGAATTACTACCCCACGAAATTAGTGGTAAAAATATAAAAAAGATATGGAACGAAGCTCGCGCTAACTTAAGAGTGAACTTGAGAAAATCGCGAAAATATCACGAGCGGGATAGTAAAGAAGTAAAGTATCAAGTCGGAGACTTAGTGATGTACAAAACACCCTACGAGTAGTGCAGTTGATAAGACCACCTCCAAACTATCTTACCGATGGTGTGGCCCTTACAAAATTTACAGATAGTTAACTCCCGTAACCGTAGCACTGTATGAACCCACTACGAATAAATATGTACGTAGAAGTCATGTTTCCCAGATAAAATATTATCACGGAAAGAAAAATGCTAGTGAGCAAGAAAATAAATGAAGTAGAAAAGGATAGATGTATTAAGATGTATATTTGCTATATTGTAATTGAGTCACTACTTAATTACCAATTCGTATAAATAGGAATGAGGCCTGATCAACCTTAGATCCTGTTCATCGAGAATAGGTAAGAAAAGTGAGAAGTCAGCTGACACAGAATATAAGTAACGTTATTTTACAATTACTTTACAAGTATTTTAATAAAATGATTCGTCAACCGCGATTCAACGAAATCCTTGAAAGGAAAAAGGAAACACAGTAAAGATGTGAAACCTACTCTGTGAAGAGTAACTCTATAACAAGAGTAAGAAAAAGCTAAAGAAAAAACCGGTAGTATTCTTAAGTAGTAGAATTAAGATGAATTTTGAATTTGATGTATTTTAAGTATTAGTTAATAAGGTATTGTATTTATAGCTAATAGTAAATAGTGAATTGAGAGTGATTCATGTACCTCATGAGGAAGTTGTTAAAAGAGAGAAAGGAATTTCACACAGAAATTCCAAGCATACTCCCAGTGCAATTCTAATCTATTTCCCCGTTGAAAACACATTGGTCCCTGACCCTGTGTCTTCTTTAAGTGGAGGAGTATGTGACGATTTAATAAGCCTAAACCCCCAAAAAAAAAAATTTTATAATACTAATATTAGCTTTAATAAGGTAATAAATGAACCCTTCTCCATGCCCCAAACCGGTAGTAACCTGCCGATTTGCCTATGTAGCAGTTAATAAAATTAGATTTAAAAAACTAAATAAATCCGTAACTACCCCTAGTCACATAAAAGAGTAATCAACGTAAAGAGCGATGTCATTAAGTTGTAAGCGAATTAAAGGAAAATAATAATAAGTGAGAACTACTTTTATGCTGAGAAGCTACCCGCGCGCGGACAGCCTATTCACCCCTGTAGTTAGCCACTTCAGTTGTATCTCAGACTCCGCTGCTGATACAGCGTACAAATGTATGTAGTCAATATAAAAACCTATAAACGAGGAGAAGCTTGTGTGAGATAGCCGGATGATGTAAAAATGTCGAAAATGACGTGAGTGTATGACAATGACATCTCTGTAACAAACTAACATCACCTAAACGTGATGTTAAACTTTTAACATGTAACTGTTAACTGTAAGTAATATGTGCGGTACAACAATGTGAATACCAGTGAAAGTTACAACCCAAAACCTACCACAGGAATCTACAGACCCTACAGATGACTCATCTTTAGGAATGACAGCAGATTTCACCAAAACACACTAGCCAGAAGATCTCCAAGACACCCTGCACAACCGATAGAAGCGCCGATTCGTTGACGATGTTACACACAGGTGACACGGAAGTTCAACTTCCGTGGTTCAGAACTTAACTTAAAACAATACATGATAGACATTTAATTAACCAATGAAAGTAAAGTAAAACATGAAAGACTGACTTAATTACCATAAAATTGTAATTTCATGCTTAGTAATAATATGTGTTAAGTTTAAGGCTTTTATGAATATAACACGTTAAAGTTAAATAAGCCCATTCTTCAGATGGCACAAACTAAAGATTATAATTTTAATATCATATACTGAAACAAACTACTCGGATCCGAGGGCAGTATGTTAACTCATTAATTACTCTAATTCTATTTGTACAAGAGGTGCAAATGTTTTTATTTTTTTAATATACTCATTACTAAATTTCTTCGCAGATGTTAAAACATTATGTAATAAAGAGATGTCATGGTCCATAAAGGTGAGTGAATAAATCTACAAACCCCTGTCAATATCCCTCAATTCACGGGATCCTATTTAACATTTGTTTACCTTCCAGTTATTTATGAGTTTGTTAAGATTATGGCAGCCTGTTTAATTGAACTGAGCCAATTAACCAGGTTCCCGATATTATAATGAGACGTTATAACATGGTTATGTTGTTGTTGTGTCCCCCAAAGTTCCCTGTTCCCATGATTCTACTACGTAATATTTCCTGGTCCTCTTCAGACCAACATTTATTTCGGAACGCTGCCTTGAAATTCTCATAACTACCCCACTCTGTTCTATGTACTTCAGCCCATATTTCAGAACTGCCCTTAAAACATTTTAAAATCCTTAATAATTTCACCTCCCAACTACTGCTATTAAACCGGTTAAATTCCCTTACCCTACTCAGGAACTGCATCGGGTGTCCTCTCCGGTTATCACAACAAAATTGTTCAAGTTCAATATCATCTTTTGCTTCGCGAGTATATAATATTCGCTCCGCAACATTATTTAAATTCTGGCTCACTGCCACATATGATTCATCTTTAATTTCTACTATATCTTGTTCAATTACTCTCAATTTGTTATCATATTTATTTTTGTATTGAAGGTTATGTTTATTCATAACCCCCACACTCTCTTGTATTGATTGTTTACATACATTACCTCTATTATCTTATTTTTAATTTCATTACTTTCTGTAATCTTATTTGTACATTTACTTTCTATCTCTACACATCGTTCTTTAACTTGTATTTTAATTTGATCTGTCATTTGTTCATTTACATTGTTTATTTTACTTTCTGTATTTTCTGTTATTTCACTGATTTGTTCATCGAACTTATGGTTTACTGATTCTAATATTTGTTCTTGTATACTACCACAACGTGTATTAATTTCATTCATTTGCTTATTAAAATTAAAACATTGCTGTTTTATCTCCTCTCTCATCAACTTTATCTCATTATTTTGTTCATTTAATTTATCATTCATTTTAGTGTTTACTTCATCAAATTTAGCATTAAAATTACTATTTATTTTATTATTTTGCTCTTTTAATTTATCAATAAAATTACTCTTTTGTTCATCAAACTTTGCCTCGAACTTACTATCGTTTACATCAAAACGACTATTGATTTTATTGAACTTAATATCAGAATCGCTCTTTTGTTCATCAAACTTTACATTCTGCTCATTGAATTTCATATCTAACATTGTTTGTATCATTTTCAGCATTTCATAGCTATCATCTTTTTTAACTGGGATAGGCGTCGATTGATTCGTTATGCCTTCCATTATTTTTGACTCAGTCTCGCTTATGTCACTATTTATTTGACTTTCAGTGTGGCTGTCAGTGAAGCTGATTTCTTTGTTATTATCTTCATTAGTATTCATTTTGCTTATTTAATTTTTACTTATTTATAATACACATGTATCAATCATATTATAACCTTACTACTTATGTTTACATTTTTTTTATTAGTTACCTTAAACAACCATTCCGTTCCCCCAAGTAGGCCTACTTCTACATAAAATTAAAAATTTTATGTTTAAGTCCCTGTTCGGATAGCGACAATTGTAATGTTTAAAACACCCATTCTTAATTAATTTTAATTTCGTTCACTGTTTTCGTCCGTCTTTCAGACGCCATCTTTTTTGGTTACCAACTATAAGCATAAAATTTACTTACCACTGGGCCAGGTTCGGTTTAGGTGAACGGAAGAACAGAATGAGTTGTTTTCAGGAAATAACTCGTTTGTTTTTTGTTTACCAATGACATTTCCCTTTTATTTTTTCCTCATACACTTGTACATTTAACCCCTTCTTCAACAAAATGAAACATATTCGGCCACGAGGCGCAATTGATAAAAAAAACAAGTAAAGTAATTATTACCATCAACATTTTTTTTCTCTCTCTCCTTGCATCATGTATTATACTCAATCATCAATTTAAACTATATATCTAATTTATCACAACCCAGCACTTCTTAAATATATTGTGACAGGACGAATAGTCACAATATGACAACCGTCACATATGCGTATAGGAAAATAGAAAATACAGTGCATAAAGCAATGCTCTGCTTAGTATAATAAGAAACAATGTATATGATTAAGTAAATAGAGTTAAGAAAGTATAATAATAAGAATTGTGTATCAATATTTCAAATGTAAAAACAGTTTAAAAAGAACCTATCAGAGCGTGAACAACAACCCGTGACAGTGATAAACCAATAAGGGTAGAGTGTCATTAAACTAGCGGGAAAATACAGGGCGACATTGCTAATGCGCTCAAAGCACGTCAGTCTGCATTAAACCACCGGTTCGAGTAGTCCGCTTTAAAACACTAGTTCGGAAAGTCTATGTTAAACAATCAGTCCGAGTAGTTTGCAGTAAAACACTAGTGCGCAACATCGGTTTTGAATTACTAGCCCGAGCAGTGCGTAGTGAGTAAAATCACGCGACAAGTTAAACTTAAAAACACTCGAACTTAACGTGAAAGCGACTCCGTTTGAATAAATCAACAATAGCGTGAAAATAGCATCTGAACGTAAAAATTCCACAACAGAGAGCTGAGGACATATCCACATCAGGGAGGCTGTTCACACCAGAATCCAGGGAAGCTGAGAACACTCCACATCAGGGAAGCTGTACACATATCCACACCATGGAGACTGGATGAACAAGAAGAGGAACAATTGGAACATTCAAACCCAGAAACGCCCATGAGATAGACGCCGGAGCTACAGTAAACAAGTAGAGAATTAAACATTTAAGTTTGAATTCAAAAGACAGTAAATAAGAAAGAAAACAATTTCAGAGACTGTATAAAACAAATTTATGTAATTAGTAAAGTAAGATAACAGAGCAAATTGAAGTAGAGTCATTTAAAGAGTTAAAGTAAAATAGAAAAAAAAATATTTAACACAATTCTTATAATAACTAAAGAGTTAGAAGTAATTATTTCAAAAATAACACCCATCCATCACATTCTCACACACAGGTCTACAGAATATAAGTATAGCAGAGAAGTAAAAGTAAATTCAGTTAAGGTAAGTCTAATTCAAATTGCATTGGTCTTTGTGTGTGTAAACTGAACAGTATTAATACTCGCTGTTGCCAAAAATTGGCGATACCAGTAAAACACACCAACAAAGTCCAGTTGCAAAATGACGGCCCAAAGCATGTGGCGCGAGTAATTAAATTTACATAAAATAAATAAAATTAAAAATCTAATAATTATCATAAAATAAATAGTTGCATAAAAATATTATATTTGTTTATGACTGGCGCCCAGATAAATAACAAACCCAGATAAAGAACAAACCAAGAAAATATAAAATTAAAATAAATTGTAATAATTATTTGAAGTAAAAAATATTAAAACCGTTAGAAGCCTTAACTGAATTATAAGAGTCAGACCAGTGTGAGAACGGATGAGAGGTGAAGTTTAAACCGGAAACAACATCCGGAGTAGTAATAATTTTAAAGGATACAAGTTAAGTATCAGTAGAACAATACAGGGAATTAGATCTAAGAAAGTTTCGGTCTGAACAAAGACCTATTGTTAATATTATATAACCATTGTTAATTGTAAGGGGAGGAAATTGTCAACGCTGAGAAAATATTTTATAGACTATTAGATGTGTAATTTTGAAATACTAGGTCAATAATTAAACCGCGAAAATGGCAGAACCGCAAACACCTACCGACATAATGGCAGCAATACAGCAAATGCTACAACAACAACGAGAAGAAGAGAAAGCAGAAAAAGAAAAACAAAGAAAAGAAAAAGAAGAGCGTGAAGAAAGACTACGAAAAGAAAAAACAGAATGGTGGGAAGAGGCAAGGATACAATTACGAGAGGAATTCGGAGCACTACATGGAGAAAATAGGAAGGAACTAAAGAAATTAAGTGAAAATATGCGAACATGGACAAATACTATAAACAAGAAGCAACAAGAGTTAACTACAACGGTACAGCCCAAGAAGAGAAACTAACTCAATTTACTCAGGAGACAGAAGGAAATATACACGAGGTGAAAGAAAATATAAAAATATTGGACCAAGTCATCGCTAGGCATGAAACAACAATAATGACAAATACGGAGCAAGGTGAGGAGAACGACAAACACCTACGAGAACAGATAGCACAGCTGCAGAAACAGATGAAGAAAATGAAAGCAGAACAGATCACGTACATCTACAGGAGTGCTGAAGATATGCCGAAAATGTAGAAATTTAGTGGATGGGAAAGTGAAAACCCAATAGAATTTTTAATAGAGTGTGAAAGAAATATGGAGATGGTAGGAAATAACCTAAACGATAACGAACGTGTGGAATGGATAGCACGTCGATTAGAACACACAGGTGCAAAGTGGTATTCGATAATAAGAGAAAACGTTACGTCCTACGAGGATTTCAAAAATAAATTTGAACAAAGATACTGGAGCGACCGTATCCAAAGAAGAATTCGAAACCAGTTAGAGTTTGATAAATACGAATACATGCCAAAAGGTAAGTCCAGAGAAGCATATGTAATTGATATTGTAGCTAGAGCGAAACATTTAAAACCTAAGTTGACAGAGAGTGAACTCGTAAATAAACTGTCTTATCACTTTGACCGCGATATCAATGTTGCAGTAATGACGAGGGGAACTAAAACATTTGAAGAACTCCTACTCATGCTGGCACAGTGGGGAGAGATAAGATATTCGCTAAAACAACAATCAAGGTCAGACGCGCAACCTAGACCAGATCCAAGTCGCGAAAACAATTATGAAAACAGACAACAACAAAACACCTATACAAAGAAACCGTATTTAGGTCCACGAAATAAATATAGTAATAATAATGAACGAAGTTTAACAAATAAGAATTGGAATAAATCAACTCAAATACAAACAATAACACCGACGCAGACGGACGCATATACTAGGGGACTGCATCATACAACAATACGAATGGAAACGAGACCGCTACAGGAAGAGATAAGTTAGGTGGTACAGTCAACGGTACAGTCAACTTCAAAAAACGGACAATAATAATAATGTTCACAAGACGACCAGTAATAATAATTATAAATGTAAAAATAAAATTAAGACTAATGAAATATGTGTGCAAATAAACAATGTGTATCCACCGGAAATTAGGGATGAACTATTGCGAATAGACGACAAACCTAGCGATACAGTGAAACATAAATGCCACACCAATGAAGTGAAAATATTAGCAATGAAATATTAAATGACAAATGAGTTAGAGATACGACTACAAAACATACACCAAGAACAGAAAGATGATGACAGTTATGGAGCTACGAAGAAAGTACATTCAAAAAGAAGATCCAAGGTATAAGCTAGAAAACGAGATACTGTATAAACTCTGGGAGGGTGAATGGAAAGTAGTAATGCCAAATAACCTATTAAGTGAAGTAATGTGGGCATGCCATGAGAGTCTAGGGCATGCGGGACCATACCGCTGTTATTTAGTGTTAAGAGAAGATTTTATTTGTAATAATATGTATAGAAAAGTAAGAAGTATTTTAAAAGTGTGTCATAACTGTCAAACGGCAAAATCTCCGAACCTACATACGTACATGGAAATGCAGAATATTATTATCAACGGTAAGAACGAAATGTTATGTGTGGATTTCTTAGGACCGCTCCCTCGAGGTAGTCGAAGGCTTAGGCACCTACTAGTTTGCACAGACGCATTCACCAAGGTAGTAAAATTATACCCTGTCACCAGACCAACCACCAAGGCAGTGTTAAACATAATATTCAAAAAGTATATCCCACAGTATGGACAAATAAAACGCATACTGTCAGACCAAGGTAAACAATTCCAGAATCAAGCGTGGACAAACACCTTAGAGTAGAATGGAATCCAGCCGATACTCACAGCAATACGGAGACCACAGGGAAACCTGACCGAAAGAATAAATATAGAGCTAGGAAAATTATTTAGGTTATATTGCTACGACAAACATAGCACCTGGCCACAATACGTAGAATTCTTTGAAAAAACTTTAAATGAAAATTACAATCACACAACTGAATATACACCAAAGGAGTTGGAAATAGGCGAACGACCAAGCCGAGTGTGGTCTAAATATGTAAAGAAAATACCAAATGCCAATATGCTTAAACCTTGGCATATGAAGATCAAGGATGCAAAAGTTAACATCAAAAACAAAGCAGCAAAGCGAACACAGAAATTAAACGCAGCTCACAAATTGCAACAATTCCAAATAGGAGAAACCATATTATTAAAAATGAACCCTGTTGGTAAAAGTGAGGACAATACTGCGACCAAATTCTTTAAATTATACGATGGACCTTACGCACTAACGGAGAGAGTGGGTAAGAACACGTTTATGGTGACCGACACTAGAAAAAATAAATCTCTAGGAAAATACCACGCGTCGTCACTACGAAAATACTTTAATAAAACATAAAAGTAAGTAAATAAGTAGTCGTATGATTTGTATGTATAAACAACATGTGAAAATTTAAACAAGGAATTATGATGCGAGTGGATGCATACAAAACAAAACAGCTGATGAGAGAGGACATTGACATCGTGCACACGGCTGACCGCCGACAGCGGAGAGAGAGCGGGAGACACGCTACGTCACTGAGAGGCGACCCTCAAAGGTAACTGAGAAATGTTTACAGCAGAAATGAAAAGGAATGGAATGCAGGAACTTGATGACAAGGCGTTCTCCCACCAGCTGGTAGTGTTTTCAACACAGGAGGGGATTAGTAAATGTCAACAACACAGTTTAAGCTTGACAACAACATACCCGACTGACCTACTAACCTATAGAAAATATGGGGTGGAATGGGAAAGCATTTATGTAAATAATAATTAGTAAAGTAAGGATAGGATTATAATAACAACATTACAATATATGTAAAAGAGTGTTAATAACAAATAAATATGTAAAATGTATACCATAACAAATATGTAAAACAAAATAGAAAAAAAAACATTTCTTATGAGAGAAATTTTTTTTTTTATTATGGCTGTAGGTGTATGTGACAGGACGAATAGTCACAATATGACAACCGTCACATATGCGTATAGGAAAATAGAAAATACAGTGCATAAAGCAATGCTCTGCTTAGTATAATAAGAAACAATGTATAAGATTAAGTAAATAGAGTTAAGAAATTATAATAATAAGAATTGTGTAATTGTGTATCAATATTTCAAATGTAAGAACAGTTTAAAATGAACCTATCAGAGCGTGAACAACAACCCGTGACAGTGATAAACCAATAAGGGTAGAGTGTCATTAAACTAGCGGGAAAATACAGGGCGACGTCGCTAACGCGCTCAAAGCACGTCAGTCTGCATTAAACCACCGGTTCGAGTAGTCCACTTTAAAACATTAGTTCGGAAAGTCTATGTTAAACAACCAGTCCAAGTAGTTTGCAGTAAAACACTAGTGCGGAACATTGGTTTTGAATTACTAGCCCGAGCAGTGCGTAGTGAGTAAAATCACGCGACAAGTTAAACTTAAAAACACTCGAACTTAACGTGAAAGCGACTCCGTTCAAATAAATCAACAATAGCGTGAAAATAGCATCTGAACGTAAAAATTCCACAACAGAGAGCTAAGGACATATCCACATCAGGGAGGCTGTTCACACCAGAATCCAGGGAAGCTGAGAACACTCCACATCAGGGAAGCTATACACATATCCACACCATGGAGACTGGATGAACAAGAAGAGGAACAATTGGAACATTCAAACCCAGAATCGCCCATGAGATAGACGCCGGAGCTACAGTAAACAAGTAGAGTATTAAACATTTAAGGTTGAATTCAAAAAGACAGTAAATAAGAAAGAGAACAATTTCAGAGACTATATAAAACAAATTTATGTAATTAGTAAAGTAAGATAACAGAGCAAATTGAAGTAGAGTCATTTAAAGAGTTAAAGTAAAATAGAAAATAAAATATTAAACACAATTTTTATAATAAATAAAGAGTTAGAAGTAATTATTTCAAAAATAACACCCATCCATCACATTCTCACACACAGGTCTACAGAATATAAGTATAGCAGAGAAGTAAAGGTAAATTCAGTTAAGGTAAGTCTAATTCAAATTGCATTGGTCTTTGTGTGTGTAAACTGAACAGTATTAATACTCGCTGTTGCCAAAAATTGGCGATACCAGTAAAACACACCAACAAAGTCCAGTTGCAATATATATATTTTTATTCACCCAAACGCCCACACACACACATTCATGCGTTACATTTTTATATTCCCCTCAGTGAGCTCATTTTATATTATTTAGTGAACTTGCAAGACTTTATTGATTCTGTGTTAATTTACTTCCCTTTTTAGGATCCTTAGAGGTGCGTCGATGGGATGACTCCTCGTGCACGCGGACTACCTAGATCGTCCCGTATTTTCCACTGATTTTACATGTTTTGAAGAAATATTTAACTGTTAATCCACTTTAATTAAATTTATATTTGTTACTTCACATTTTTACATTTTATACGTGCGGGTACCCGCGATTTCATTCCGGAACTTTTGTTAGCGACCGGCTGGCACAAGGTGTAATTTTTAACTGGGACGAATTGTACTGCATCGAGTTCTGAGTGGTGGGGGGTCACGTGATCACATTTCATTGTTTTCTGAATATGACGAACCCAAATTGTGAGGTGAAGTTAACCATGCCTTGCATACCAAGTGACGTATTTTAAAGGATCAGCACTTACATCATGTGGCGTGACCGGTGATGTCATCGGTCAAAGTTCGTTTGGCTAAATGTAATTGTTTTTTCTTGCGTCTGGATGTTGACCTTGACACAATTCCACTCATTTCATATTCCGTCGTTATAAAATTTTACAATTATTATTTATACTTTTGTTTCTACTAAATTTACCCTTATTATGTATGTGTCTAGGTTTGTGTTTCCCAAAATATTAGGTGGGCTGATATGTACCGTTACACAGATTTTAAAACTGCAAGTTTTTGGGATTTTTTTAACTGAAAACTTTACATTATTTATATAAATTTCATAACCCAGATTTTTATGAATCACTAGGGAACACAGGATAAAAGGTACACTCTGGTTTATACTTATAATACTAAGCTAAACGTTTTCATTTTCATGAATTAAAATCCATTCTGAGAGTTTAGTCGAATTATAATAATAGGATAAAATATCTTCCAGACTACTAAGTTTTCTTTCTTCTACATATGTTTTTTGTGTCTGCAAGCTATCTTCAATTGCCTTTTCAATGTTTTCTTGCTCAACTTGGTGAAGCCTTTTCAGTGGTTTCGAGGGACTTGGAGTCTCACTTAAATATTGGGGTAATTGTTAAAAATTGTAGGAATTGCACCGGCTTTTAGTTTAGGTCTTTCTCTTTTAAATTCTTTTAACTCTACAGCCACTACACGCTTGTCTGTTTTAATAAACGTCACTGTCACGAAATGCTTTATACACACAATAGGATTTTTCAATATACTTAAGTCTGTAGGTATTTTATTTAACCATTTTTGTCGCAAACTTTTTTCTGAAGGAAGAGAAAGTGCTAACCTTTTCTTCCTGGCTATCATAGTTGGACTTGCAACCATAAACACTACAATGTCTTGGCATTGTACACTGTAAATTACGTAAACAGTATACTTTTAATCGTTATTATGATACACCAAAATTTAGGTAGAAACTTTTAACTTAAAACATGTGCCTGTTTAACTTAACCCGTACAAAGTTTTGGTACTTTTTAATATTCGTAATAACACTGTAAATCACTTGAATAATATATAAATAAACCGTCAACAGAAAACTTTTAAATCACTATAACATCCTGATACACTAATATTTTCGAAGAAACGTTTAACTTAACCACACACACTTAACGATTATAATGCTGGATCTGAGACTACTAAAGTCACGTGACTTTTTCGCACCAGGGCCTGTCTTTCTCGTCAGCCTCAGAATGACGAGTTATGACATCATTACGTGGATTACCTATCGCTGCAGTTCATCAAGTTTACGCGTCAAATAATACGCGTTTTTCTACGTACTAAATAAAATTAAAAAATCTTTAAATGTCATTTGTCACAGTTAATATGGCATCTTATGGGAGTAATTATTTTATTTTTTGTTCGTAAATAGGTTCGACCGCCGTTTAAAATTATTTTTCCCATGTTTATATTACATAGGACAATAGAAAAAAAGGTATTTCACACACACACACACACACACACATGCGCACGAGCGTGCGCTCACATGAAATGCATGCATATAATGATGAAACTCTTACCTTAATGTGATAGGTAATCCGCACACTCAATGAGTGTAATTTTTTTACACTCAAATGATTGTAATTAACCACTGGATGTGGTTCTTCATTGTGTGTTGATGACATTATCCACAAGCTAGAAAAATTACTCTATTGTACGTTAAAATATCTTCCGTTACAGTAAAAAGTTACCTAGGTTTCCTGTTTACTTTTTATTTCCATCTTAATGTCTGAATTAATAATTCCAACTTGCACATCAGCATATATAAATGTAAGACTTTTTTCTGGCCTGCATATGCTGTAAACACAACACAATGTCTAGACTAAGCTTGGAGGTTGGTAGCTCTAAAGGTACCACTAATGTAATGTATGTGGATTTAACCAGTATAAGAGTGTGTTATAAATGTACTGAAAGTAATGCCATAGTCAAATATTGTTATACAACGTACAGGACAAATTCAAGACTAAATGTAATATTATTATAGCTTGCATAACCCATACCTGGGCAAACATAACCTCACCTTGCCTGCATAACTGACTGCTACCATAAGGTGACTGATAACTATAAATATGAAATAATGAAAATACAAATATTCAACAGAATACGGAAAATTGCTGTTAATGGCATTATGGAAAGTATCAGTAGATGCATATATTTTTAGGCATGTGAATATAAGTAAATATGTGATGATTTCTCAAAACTATGCTTTTGTGATAATGTTTTCACAACGATTCAATGCACATTAAAAAATGAATTGTAGTTACTCAGGTTAACGACAATTTGAAATGACAAATGAATTTATTACAGTTCTTACAAATGAAAACAAGAAAATTATGATGCCCACTATATTATTATTGAAACGATTTATTATATAATTTGTATTGAACTGAACTAAAGCAAATAAAACTTTTTGTAGACTTCCAAAACAAAATAAAACTTTCAGATTCTGAACACTTTTTGTTTAGACATTATTGTATGTTTTATGTATGTAATAAATACCCATTTTTACTTAAGTCAATGTGTTTAATGTAAAGGGAGTGCAGTTCAGCTTGAACAGTAACAGTAACGGAGCCATGTTATGTTGTGCATGAAATAGCTTTGTGGCGGAAGCGGCATAAAGTAGTTTTATAGTTTCTTGTAAGAAATTTATTTTCAAAATGGATTGTATATAATATTTCTGGTTTGGTCAGTACTGTATTGTATTAAGCCAATACATGACATTAGATATTATTAAAATACACAAAGTAAACAAAATCTATTACATAAATGTGCTTTTTAACCAATTACTGAATATTATTATTTGGCCATGCACAGCCATTTATTATATAATCAAACAGTTCAACATAAACATAACATGATTGCAAGGTGGATATCCCTATTGTCACTATGTTAAATTCTGATAATTGAGATGCATTTTTCAAAGAAATAACAAAATATAAAATATAATTTTGTTTTTAATCCTACAATATCTTTCATATAACATCAGTATTGACACTTGGGAGTGCACAAGAATTTCAGATTTGGTGCTTTTCCACTTTGCCATTCATAGCTGATGTTAAGATGTCCTTCCCATACCAACAAATAAATGTTGCCAATTCTTATCAGCTTACACAAATGTCTCTTTTCAGTGATATAACACATCATGTTTTGGATCTGTTAGCTGTTTTTGTATGTGGTTTGTTTTAGTAATGTGTTATTAGGCTGTCAGAAATTATATCAGTGACATGAATATCATTAATGTTACCCTTCATGTTATTGGAAAACTCTTCAAAGTGGTTTCAGTGGATCATGAATTCAATCAGTCCCAGTTCTCCTTTTTATATGCAGTTTACAAACTATGAAATTTTGTTCCATTGTCCATTATTATATTTCAAGTCATTAAAAATTATAATTTCTACACGATTTCTAATATTATTTGTCAAAGATTTTCTGTTTAAGACCAGATTAAATTTACTGCACCCTGAAAGCTATAAATAAGATGATTCGTGTCTTCAGACTAGGTAAAGCAGAACAAATATTTAAATTCTTTAAATCTGTCAAACGCTTCAAACTTCCATTGTAAACAACAGTTTGTTAGTAGTATAGCAGTGTATTCCCACAGCTGTCAATTTGGAAGTTATGTGAAACAGAGTATACTGTATAACTTCTGCAAACATTTTGACTGAGGTTTCATAAAAATTTTAGCATTCAATTGATAAGCAATGTTGTTTCCTTTTCAAAATAATTCTAAAATTATGTCAGAAGTCTTATAATTTCTGGTAAATAGCAATTTAAAAACAAAGTCTGTGTAAAAATTAGTAACATGGTATGACAAACTGATAAAAAAAATTGTGGACACGTTTGTATGGCTTCAAAGAAAAGTGTACCTTTATGGGGAAAACATTTTCCAGGAATCATCAGTATAGTTAGCACTGTAGGTTGAATGCTCTTCTGTGCGTTAGCTCATTCCAATTACATGTGCAGAAGTAATGTGACTTTTCCTCTACATAAGTGGTCTCGGTATCTCCTTTCAGCCAAGAACACTTTATTGTATTAAATGGAGTACCTTGCCCACACTAAGATAAGGCATCCTCATTGGTTAAACTAAGGTCTGACAATGGGAAAACATTATTTATTAATAAAGACATGTGCATTTAATCTAAAAGTGTCCTTAATCAGATGTTATTCTTGTGCTAACTTGTGGGTGATGTAGATTTAGTCTTCATTGACTGCCAACTTGTTTTCATTTGTTTCAGGTATTAACAAGATCAATTTATCCATCATCTGACAAATGGAAGAGATCAAATTTGAGGACAAGGTATAAAGTTTAAAAATTAAAAAAATATATTTTGCTGTTTAATATATGTATTAAATTGATACACGTGTTATATACACGTATTGTATACACACATTCATTTCTTATATTAATAATAGTTTATTTGTCATCATATTGATTTGTAATTAATTGCTGTACAGGATATGATTTATACATATATTCTTTTGTGTAGAGTTCGCATTGACAATATGCATTTTCCATAACCTCCTAACTTTCAAGCAATTCTCTTCCTCCCTCGTCCAATTTAGACTTGTAGTCTGTTTGTTAGTTGCAAAGTAGCTTCAAAACTTTTTTTGATCTGCCAGTCCTCTGTCTTTGTGTTGACCAATTATGTCAACATACTCATACTATTCTATCATCACTCATTCTCTTGTGTTGTCCATTCTGGTAGTCCTGTCCTCTGCAAGTCTTCCTGGTATTCTGAACTCCATACTTGTGACATCTCATTTTGCTGTTTTGACTTGCATTGTCTCACTCCCAGTTTTTTGCAGAATACATCAGTATTAGATGCATTATATGTCTTATGTTATACCTTGTATGCATTATTAGTATTATATGTCTAAAAGTCAATATTAAACATGTAATTGATGTACATATTCAAACCTTTGTGTTTTGTCTCAAATGTTTGTTAGGCAGATAGTAAGAGCCAGGGACACAACTGACTATTCTATGAGTGATCATGACTTGCATTTGAATTTTTTATCTGACCACCCGCTACTGTGTCAAATGGGGGGGAGTCCAAAATTCACAATTTATTGCCCACTTTTAATGTTGTAACCGTTAGCTATACAATTGCTTATTTCAGATTTTATGTGCATGACCTACCCGTTCGTGGGGAGTGAGGTTAACCCTTCATACCTCATTAATTACAGATAGATTAATGTAATTCTTACCTCATTCTTACTAAGCCACTGCTCTCAAGATTAGTTATAAACAAGTCAGTCAAGGATACTGTAGGCATGCTGCTTTTAACTGTATAATTAACAAACTATTAATGTAGAAAGTGTGTT
The DNA here is from genome assembly GCA_034769895.1 of Magicicada septendecula. Taxonomy (NCBI): domain Eukaryota; kingdom Metazoa; phylum Arthropoda; class Insecta; order Hemiptera; family Cicadidae; genus Magicicada; species Magicicada septendecula. Next base: position 315,095,266 of record CM068373.1, on the reverse strand, counting down.
AATAAGTTTAACTACAGTAGACAGTAGGCCTAGATAATTAATTACATTTGACTTAATTAAATTGTTATCTTACTTTAACATCATTAAAATTCATTTCACTTCATCATAACTAATAGGCGATCTTTAATGCAACAATATATGATGGAAATCTGTTTGAAACATGGCTTTTTGTAGATAAGATCATTTATCCTTACATATACCTTACCGGGCAATTTGAAAAGTTCATGGCCTAATAATAAAAGACTTACCAGTATTTTTTCGTTTTGGAATCACTTTTCATATTTCAGCATAGTCTCCATGTAGTTGAACACATTTGATTTAGTGAAGCTCCAGTGCTTTTATCCCATTCAGAAGTTTGATTGTTCTAGGTCCTCTGATAACCGTTTACTGCCGCTTTCAGTCATCTCCAGAAAAATCCCTCCCTCCCCAGGGAATTTCTGAGTTTTGGGAATAATTAAAATTAAATAGCTCCAAATCAGGCTTGTGAGTGTGATGTTGCAACAGATTGTATTTCAGCTCAGCGATTTTTTGCCTTAAAAACAATGCTTGTCTGAGGTCTTCCATTATCCTACTACAAAATTATCTGTTTATATATACTAAACCTGGCACTTGTTTACAAGTATTTTCAATTATTTGGTCTAAAAGGTTAGAATATTACACTTTATTTATTGGCACATCCATGATAATCTCTTAACAACATTCTCTTAGCCACTCAGAAAATCAAGTCATACCTTTCTAACAGACAAATTTGACTTTCCTTTTTTTTTGTTTACATGACTGTAATTAACAATACTGCAGACCAACATTGTACGGTAGCGCGATAATTTCACTTTCTAGGTTGGCTAATCTGCTTACTGCTTTTGTCCAATTTTACGTGTTAGAACTTTGTACAGTGTGTGTCAATCGCTAGCGGTGGTCGGTTCGCCGACCTTTTTACTGTCATATTTTCTTGTCGACATTTAATGTAGGCTTTAGGCCAGCATATTTTTACTTATGGCCAACTAGGCCCGCTATCAATTCAATTCAAAACATTTTAATACCTTTTGGCAACATGCATTATTAGCCAACCTTATTTCAACAAATTAAACATGTAATGTAACTTGGGAAAATTCATTAAAATCAATTCAATACAGTCCACAATTCTATCATTTTTCATTCCCACTGAATCAATGCATGCATTACAAGCTATTTTTTACAAACGTTGTTGGTACACGCCGACAGGATCACTCACTTCAACAAACATTTTTTAGCCCACTTGGGCCTGATACTCAACATTTTTTGGTCACTCCGGACTTGGATTTTCCATCTAATATTTTCTACCACTATTTCTGGCCATCACGGGCGAATTAGCATGTCAGCTGATACGACCGTGGCGTGATTTTCATCAGCATTTCGCTCGTAATCTTGCAGCCTTCTGATAGCATCTTAGCAAGTGCCTGCTAGCTACAGTGCTTTACACAAGGCGGTCATCTCTACTAGCTGTTTGCCATCTTCACCAAGGAGCCGACGCTGCAGGGCATCACCAGCAAGGTATCATCAACAACAGTGAAACAAGGTGCGTACAATGTCTGAAGAAGGTCTCAAGGTGCTGACTAGAAAGAGAGGCGGCTCAAAGTCTGCAATAGTGCGGATACAATCTGCTGTAAATTCGTTTGATGTAACTTTAAATACAAAACATTTTTTAACTGTAAGGCTGGACAGTCTCAAAAGCTTGGCCTCGAAGTACGACGAGGTGCAGTCTGAAATAGAACTCATTAGTAAAGATACGAGCGTTGCTCAAGAAGACCGAGTTGAGGTCGAAGAAATGTTATATTCAACTGAAGCAAACATTTTGCAATTACTTGACACATTTAATGCTCAGACTGTACCTCCCGTATTATCGACGCACATGCAATTAAAACCAATAAGTTTGCCCTGCTTCTCAGGCAACATATTGGAATGGCAACATTTTTACTCAATTTTTACCGATTTAGTGCATTCAAGATCCGATTTAACACCAGTGCAAAAATTACATTATTTACATTCTTCTTTGAAGTGTGAACCTTTAGATTTAATCAAGTCATTACCTATCTGTAAAGAAAATTATACAATAGCGTTGAGCTTGCTGTCCGAAAGGTATAACAACCCATTCATACTAGCTAAATACTATGTGCAAAACTTACTTCAGGTCAAGTCGACAATAAAGGACTCGGTCCAAAGTTTGGCAGAGTTCACTAACACAATAACGTCTTCCGTTAATTCACTGGCAGCAATGAAGCTGTCAGTGAATTCATTTGAATTTATCACTGTACAGTTACTATCCACCAAACTCGACCCTATTACTTTCAAACTTTGGAAGGAGTCACTAGACCCTGATAATTTGCCTAGCTTTCAAGATTTCACGCATTGGTTGGGATGAACCGATTTCCTGTCAGTCACGTTCGGATTGGCATTCTTTGTGTGACAAGTTGGGTCTGATTGGCAAAATTGTGGTCCTGCGATCTATTCATTGCAAGCGTGAGGCAGCTACAGTTCAATTGCATGGTTTTTCGGATGCTTCTGAAAGGGTCATTTATCAAGATTCTACTGCCTCCTGTCACCTCTTGTGTTCCAAATCTCGCATGGCTCCCCTATGACAGGTGTCATTACCTCGCATCGAACTCTGCGCTTGCTTGTTGTTATCGCGACTCGTATCTAAGGTCATTCCTGCTCTTTATTCGTTTATTGATAATGTACATTTGTATTCTGACTCTATGGTGGCTCTTTACTGGATTCATGCCCAGTCTACGCGGTGGAAAACATACGTCGCTAATTGGTTTGCTGAAATTCAGCGTCTTACGCAAACTTATACTTGGCATCACATTAATTCACGACACAATCCTGCTGATATTATATCAAGGGGGTGTCTTCCTGACGTTTTGCGCGATTGCTCGCTTTGGTGGCACGGTCCTAGCTCTCTGTCTCAATCGTCAGAGTCTGATCCCTTCCCATCCTTCGTGCCGGCCACTCCGTCGTCTTCTGAAGTCACCGCGGAAGAGAAACATACACATAACCTTTCTCTAATGTCTACCCTGGCTGTCGACCTCTCTTTGGGCTTTTCCTCGTTGCATCGTCTAACGCGCGTATACGCTTACTGTTTTCGGTTCATCAGAAATATTAGACACTCAAGTGCTGACAAACTTACGGGCGATCTGACCCCTGTAGAAATTCATCAGTCTCCCAATTTCTTCATAAAACAATCTCAGTCGATCCACTTCGCAGCCGAAATTAATTGTCTTCGTAACGGATCTTCTGTTTCCATTAGGAGTAAGTTGGCTTCTCTCGACCCGTTTCTTGACGACTCTGGAGTGATACGCGTGGGCGGACGATTACAGCATTCCCAATTACCCTACGACTGTAAACATCCTATTGTATTACCCCCATCGGCGCATATTACACGCCTTATCATTGAACGTGAACACATTCGTTTAAACGTTGGTGGATTGTGAATGCCAGGTTAGTCATTCGTTCCATTATTCGAAAATGTGTGAGGTGTATCGGGTTTAGTGCCAAACAGCAGGTACAGAGGCTTGGTATTTTACCATCCCCTAGAGTCACTCCTTCTAGGCCGTTTCTATTTTGCGCGGTTGATTATGGTGGTCCCTTCATGATTCGTCATGGCGGGCAGAAGTCTAGAACTCTTTCTAAGGCATACGTATCTTTGTTTATTTGCTTAGCGACTAGGGCTATTCACATGGACTTGGTTTCCGACCTTACGGCCAGCGCGTTTATAGCCGCATTACGTCGTTTCATGGCCCGTAGGGGCATACCCAGTCAACTGTACTCCGACAATGGCACAAACTTTAGGAAGGCCCGCACTATCTTACATGATATTTACAACTTTTGGCACAATAAGGATGCCATCTCATCGATCAAGTCATTCACGTCCTCTCAGGGGATATCATGGTCATTTATTCCGCCCTCCTCACCTCATTTCGGTGGCCTATGGGAGAGCGGCATAAAGAGTTTGAAATTTCATCTGCGCCGCGTGGTAGGCAAATCTATACTCACCTTCGAAGAGTTCACGACCGTTTTGTCTCAGATAGAGGCATGTCTGAACTCTCGACCTTTATTTGCTATCTCGTCAGATGTTAACGACCCGGTGCCACTAACACCTGGCCATTTTTTGATTTGTGCACCCTTAACGGCGATACCGGACCCAGACCATTCTCACATTCCTGTTTCTCGTCTTGGGCGTTGGCAACTTCTTCAGAGGTTTGTCCAAGTCATATGGAAGGCATGGTCTCGCGATTATTTGCACCAGTTGCAGCAGCGTCACAAGTGGAAGTTTGCCAAGGATAATGTTTCCATTGGTGACTTAGTTTTGCTTATTGAGGATAATTTACCTCCATTAGCCTGGAAATTTGGCGTAATTATCGCCACATTTCCCGGCGCAGATAACTTGGTTCGTGTCGTGGACATTCGCACGCCTACGGGTGTTTTGCGGAGACCAATACATAAGTTATGTCTGTTGCCAGCGCGAGACGAGATTTGACAAGACTATGATTACTTAGCACAATGCTATTTTATTTAGCCACTGGCTTATTACTTATTACGACCATTTGGTCAACCTATTTGTGATGAATTATCACAATATTTTCTTATCAATTTTGCGCCATTGCATGCTTCTATAATTATCATAGTTTTTGGTGGTATCTTACTATTTTGTATTTGTATGTTAATTTTGTGTGGCATACTATGTCTTACACATTTACATTTGATGTTTTAGGGTATATTTCATGTTTTTGGTGGTCTTATTTTATAAAATTTTGTTACATAATATTTGCATGTCTTGCAGCTGAGCAATCATGCATTCATTTCTTTATACTGTTGCTAATAAATGTGTGTATTATTCTGTGAATGTCTTTAAATTGTTAAATTGTTTCTGTAATCACAGTATTGTATCTGTTATTTGACATTGCAATTACTCATATTGTAATTATCTAAATTGTTGTTATTGTATTCACATAACTTGCGTTTATGTAAAAACTATTGTTTTGCGTCTGCCGCATGTGACTGCCACGTCTAGATTTATTTTATATTGTATTTTGCGATTAAGCATGCACAATTATTTTTACTTAAATTATGACATACATGTCATATTTGGGCTTGCATTCAGTCAGCATCTAGCTTGTTTATACATTATTACATATTGTAAGTTCCTGAAACTTCAGGAACAGCATGACTTGGTCAATACATGCCGCCCTGCTGAATATACGCTTGAACATTGTAATTGTAACATGTTCAATAACAATTTTGTTCATGTAATTAATTCTCTGTACAGGTCCACGGGCCTCAACTAATTTTACAGTAACCATCTATGACATGCATAGGGTTACAACTATCGGTCCATCATGTGATGAGCTTCCGATCATGCATTAAACATTGTATAACTATGTATTTTTTCATGTTTTGTAATGTTATATACTGTGCACATACACTATGTGACGGTAATATTTGTCAAACCAGACGTTCATATTCATGTCTGAAAACAGCTGTTCGCCAACCTTGGCTTACAAACGCTTATCTATAGGCTTATCTTATGCATGCTTATCTCTAAGCTAGTAACGGACTGCCGTTATCTAATCTCATAACTCAAGGTTCAACTTAGCCTTGAACTAACTCTTATTATTAAGAAAACTGTATCCGTTTAAATTAAGTTGTAAGATGTATCATAATTTATTTAAAAAATGTTAAAAAATCATTTGATTTTGACGGGCAGCTTATGTACGGTAGCGCGATAATTTCACTTTCTAGGTTGGTTAATCTGCTTACTGCTTTTGTCCAATTTTGCGTGTTAGAACTTTGTACAGTGTGTGTCAATCGCTAGCGGCGGTCGGTTCGCCGACCTTTTTACTGTCATATTTTCTTGTCGACATTTAATGTAGGCTTTAGGCCGGCATATTTTTACTTATGGCCAACTAGGCCTGCTATCAATTCAATTCAAAACATTTTAATACCTTTTGGCAACATGCATTATTAGCCAACCTTATTGAAATAATAAATTAAACATGTAATGTAACTTGGGAAAATTCATTAAAATCAATTCAATACAGTCCACAATTCTATCATTTTTCATTCCCACTGAATCAATGCATGCATTACAAGCTATTTTTTACAAACGTTGTTGGTACACGCCGACAGGATCACTCACTTCAACAAACATTTTTTAGCCCACTTGGGCCTGATACTCAACAAACATGTTGCTTTACAGCTGTTCATGAGGCAAATGTGGTGTCACGTGATGTGTCTGCATGTTTCTCAGACTCTTCGTATGTTCTTCTTCTTTGACTCTTCCTGAACCACCTTCTTTACCTGTGAGAGCTTACAGCATCCCACAACCGAACAGTCAACCTGGGTACTCTAGTCTCTGCCTTCCTCTGCAGTACTTTCCACTCACTGGGCGCCCATCAGCAAAGTCATTACTGGGTCTCAACCAATAGTGACCCACCACACTGTCTTATCTTCACAAACATCTCCATTCTCCCATTGTTTCCAGAACCTGTTCATTTTTGTTTTCTAATTACTTTGACCATCCAGTATATTTTTAATATTCTCCTACAGCAGCAGTTTTCAAATGCTGTGGTTGTGTCTTTCACTTTTCCCTATTGTCTAGGTTTCACATGCAACTTCTATAATAGCATGCTGCAAACATATAATTTGAGGAATTTCTTCCTAATTTAGAATCCAGTATTTGACAGAAGCAAATTTGTTTCTCCATTTGGCCTGTGTTCTGACACTGATTCCTCTTAGTTATCTTTACCAGTTTTAATATTTACCTATTTTTGTTCCTGATTCTCCTCTTTCCCCTAATAATTTTTTGTAATATTCAATAGGATTCTCAATTTACCTTGTTTTCTGTGAATAGAAACCATACCATCAGTAACTCTTAACTCTTTACTCTTTTACTGTCCATGAAATGTTATTTACGGTCTTGAACATCTTTATGGTTTCCTGTACAGCCTATTATAAAGCATTCTCGTATAATGGCAATGAATTTGTATAAAAGTAAATTTTAATTCCTTGTTATTTGTAGGATGTTTTAACGGTCAGTGTAAAGAAAGAACCAGATCCAGAAGAGGCTGAGACTGAACAGGTAATGTGCATAACCATTATTTAGCCCATAGCTAATGTGTTAGGTTGTTCCGTGTCATGTACCACTAGAGATTTGGATCACATTCGTTTGTAGATATGTAATTAAAAATCAACAGAATACACAAACTGTATCATAGTGTGTTGTATACATATAAACTACATGAGATTAAGTAAGTAAAGTCGCACACTCGTGCGAGCGCGTCCGCGCACACATACCATGTAGGTACAAGTATGGATATTTATTGGAAAAATTGATAGGTGATTCTATATATTTCATATTTAGTATTGATCACCTCTTTATATAGTACTCTATAAATCACCGAGAAGACAAAGTAAATTTTATAATTGTTCAATTTGCAGGATGTAATCCCAGTTATAAATTCTGTCCTAAAAGGAGAAATGCATGTAAAAGAAGAAATCATCAAAGAAGAGAATGAACAGTTTGTTGATCAGGTATTATACATAGTTATAAATTTGTTTATAGTAACAAGCATTTATTGTTATAATGAACAGCATTGTTGTTATTTGTAAACTTATCGGTTAAAACTGTTGGAGACTGTTTGGTGTCCCATGGATGTAATTTTTATGTGCACTTTCAGTCCATACGATTTAGCCATAACATGTACCAGTACCACATGGCAGGAAATTTGAATGTTATGATGTCAGGGGTGTGAGTACGACGTTACCATGGTGGGGGTAGAATGTGACTGAAGTAGGGATATCACGTGGCCATGGTGGGAGTACCATGTGACACGCACCATGTGGGGGTACCACAGCACTGATGCGAAATGTAGTGATTGGTTGGGCATGTCATGTCACCATATATGTCACGTCATCATTTAGCAGAATCAGTTGTGATTGGTGTGTTTGAATGGCGGTAGTCGGTGTGCCCAACATGTGATAAGGGAGAAGAAAATTCCCTCTAGAAGAGAAATAGGTTAAAGAAGGATGTGTGAGGGAAAATTTAGTGTTGCCACTACCGACATATCTGTCTATGTTATGGCGGGAACGGATTTATGTTCCCTTAACAAGTGTATCCAGCGTGTCCGTGGGCATCTTGTCCTCTGCTTGTCTTGATTTAATAGGGCGATGTCGTGTGAGGCATAAAATTGAGTAACTTAATGTATACGTGTGTATGAAAGAAAATAAAGTGGCCAGTTCCTGGTTTCTTCTTCTAGTCTTGTTTTTTCTATGTTCATAAATAAGGTTAACGTTCATGCACGTTGTGTGTGTGTGTGTGTGTTAAGTAAAACACTGTGTCTTGACTGCTCTTCTTGTCTTTGTCGCAGGGTTTTTTCAGTGTTCAAAAGTAAGGTTAACCTTCACACAAATGATTAATGAGTGTTGAGGTAAACGAAATGTGTATATGGGCGTGTTGTCTGTGTAGAGATAAAATGTGTGTGGGTCGGGTAGCCTTTGTGTAAAAGCACCTTGATGTATATGTGTGCACATAGATTTTGTGTATTGTTGTAACCTAATGAAGACAATAATTCTCCTCGCTCACAGTGCGAAGCAGTATGTGTGAAATAAAACACGACATCAATCATGTGTATAAGTATAATTACACCATTAAAAATGGTACAATAAATATACACAGTTATGCATTACATAATGCAATAAAACACACACACACACACACACACACACACACACACACACACACACACACACACACACACACACACACACACACACACACACACACACACACACACACACACACACACACACACACACACACACACACACACACACACACACACACACACACACACACACACACACACACACACACACACACACACACACACACACACACACACATGCATAAAGTACCTATAGAATTGTCAGATGGGGTTTTCACATCAGCAGTGAATCACAGACGTCAATGTACGGAATTAGAGATTACAAATTAAACCGCTATAGATTGAATAAATAGAAAATCACTAGGTCTTACCTTATAGAAAAACAAATGTAATATTTCATGTTCACACGATATTGAATGTGTAGTAAGTGTGGAACCGAGCTAAGAAATACTGTCCGCACTGCTCCATTTCTCAAATACAAATGACCATATAGCAGATCACTTGATTGCTTCCTCCTCCACTCCACCGTAACAAGTGCACAACAAGTTAGTAGGTGTTCCAAACAATCTGTGGAAAAATCAACGTATTTTTAGAAACAAGGTAGATCGAGATGCAAAATTAAACTTTTACAAAGTTATGGGAGTCCCTCTACTATGTAAAGGGACACACACTATGGGTGTGAATTATGGGCAACAACGAAAAGACAAGACGGTAAAATACAGACCTCGGAAATGGCATTCTCAAGAGGAGTTTAAAAGTGTTCTAAACTTGACCTTATAAGAAATAAAGCCATAAGAGAAGAGTTAAAAGTTGTTAACTTGAATGAAAATTTAAAAGATTACAAACAACAGTGGAAAGAACACTTACAAAGAATGGCAGATTCCAGACTGACCAAACAAGTCTGGAAATTCAAACCTATAGGACACAGGTTTGTGGGTAGACCCAGGAAGAGATGGCTGGAGGATTTTTAAGATGGAACAGGCAGCACCTTGCCTATGCCATGTTGTGAAGATGATGATGGTGTATCAAGAATGTCAGTAAATCAGTGCTTTTTCTATGCTAACAGTTTAACTGATATTTTAACACGTCCCTGTTATGGATTGCTTCCAAGTTAAGGCAAGTTAAGGCTATGCAGAACCTTGTTGTAACTGGCTTTGAATGTTTTCTTTAATCGAGTTTACAGCATGTGTGCATACTGTCATGCTTGCTTTAAGGTCCAAGTGTACCTTATACATTTATAAATACCTTATAAATGTAAAAGGTACCATATAAATATACCGTCACGCTTGCTATAACAGCCAAATGTACACATATCTTTGTTAATGAACATCCTTTGGTCTAATATTATGTCCTTCACTCTCATTGATTATATAATTTACATTAAATAAGTTGACTCCATAATTCTGCAACTGCCCTATATGAGTCCCATTACAGCAAGTAGATTCACAGTTGTTAACTCTATACTTCTTCATAGCACTGTTCAGACTCAGACATCTGACCAAAATTTCTCTACCGTACCTAGAGAAATTTATTGAATATTTTTAATTTCTTTACCTCAAGATGTGTTTTCCTGTATTTGGAACATGTTTTGGGTATCCTATTGTTCCCATCCTCAGCCTTGTTGTTGTTATGCTTTCCTGTTGGTTTTTGGTATTTTATACTGGTATTACTGTGTGTGATTGTTGTGTATATACAGTAAGGCCTAAGGCCTTGATAATCCGGAACTTGATAGTCCGGCACTTTTTATCAACATCAACCGATTTGAAAATATCGCAGTGTTTGACTAAATTGCTGACGCTAATTCAGGTGGCGGTTGTAGTCTCTCAGATGTTTCAGTAGAATGATGTAATTTGGCATATTCAGCCACACTGGAATGCATTTTTAACGTCTCTGCTGCTGTTGGCGCGATTGTGTTTCATTGAAAATGCTGAGTTGTCCTTGACACAATTGGGAACTCTCTGGAGAATTTGTGAGCTTATAACGTGAATGTAGATCACGTAAGCCTATATTATGTAAATAACGTAATTAATCATTTAATGTATGTTTTTAGTTATTATTAAGCAAATTAAACGTGTTGATAAAAAGATTGAGGCAAAATAATGTCTCACAGAAATATTGTAAGTTGGCGACAGTCTGGTGGCAACAGAATAAAAGCGCATTGTACAATAAACAGCTTTCTAAAGTCATAAAGAAGGAAATGCTTTGTTCGCGAAAAATCATAAAACTGTTGAGTCCCGTTAGATTTTGACGAAAGACAACCTTGGGAAAAACAATGGATCAGGCGATAAAAAAAAAGAGAAACTTTTGTGAAAGTCTTCGCTTGGTGTAGCAGTCGGACACGTGGCGAAACTCCCGCGTTCCCCAGACTAAACACCAATGAGAAGAAGCGTGACTTTAGAGCGCGAGTTTTTTACGGTTCCTGAATGGACGAATTTAAAGTTCCCGGCAAGGAAATCAGTCATGAGCCTATCGGAATTATTTGAGTAGAACGGGTGGGAAAGGAGAAACAGTGAGCCCTATAAATAATACCCCGTGTACAGCTAAGTAAGTTTTTTTTAGTCTTCTTTTTCTCTTAGTATGTGTTAAAGACGCTCTTAGTATATTTTAACTTCGTTTTTAATAAGTTTTTAAAGTGTTAAAGTATATTAGCTTGATTAACCAACATGTAAAGTAATATATCGGAGTGTACAGAAAACTATTCGTGTATTTTAGAATCTTGTTATGAATTAAAGAAACTATCAAAATACTTTAGTAAGTCTTGAAGTATTTGAGTGCGTGTTGGTCGAGGAACGCGACGGTCGTTGTTTGTACGGCAAAGACAAGCGTGAGAGGAGTCTTCATCGCAAGTGAATCATTTAATTAGTGTGTACAGCAAGTAAGAAGCAGTTTTATTTAAATCAGTGAACTCGAAGTAATTACTAACACAGTATATTTTGTCTTGTGCGCGAAAGTCGAGTGGAGTATTTAATCAGAGTTCCGATGTGTGTAAAGAATCGATGAAAGTAATTGTGAATGGAATTAAAGCAAAGTATGGTGCGAAGTGAAATTGTGATATATGTTCACTCAAGGCATTGTCGGCAGATGGAGTGGATAATCCTGAACACAAGTAACAGTTTCATTGTACTTATGTATTAACTAATATTCTATGTAGTCGTATCATCTACATCCCTAAACATCCCGTTTCATTCTAAAAGAACCGACGAGCAGTTGGATGCTAGTAATATTATTCTACCCTTTATGACTTTAGAAACGCTCAATTTAATTAATGTAAATTAGGATTGACAAATTCAGAGTTGTATTAAATATATATGATGGTTGTCAGAAGTCAATATCTTGTTAATATTAAGGCATTGAATATATACATATTATAACATTGCCAAACCCTGATCACATTTGATATCAATAAGTATGTAAAAAAATGCTAAGAAATAATATATTTTGATAAATAAATAATAACGAGAACGAAAATAGTAAATATAATTAAGAGTGAATAGTAAACCAAAGGTGATTATTAAATAAGAAATACGAACTAGACTGACAGACAACTGACATTGACCCAACCCCAGAGATTGGCCAGATATTAACCAAAATAAAGCGAGACAAGAAGACAGTGAAGAAAAAAGGAAAAAAATTACATGGCCATAACAATTAACTCATAAGATTGTTTTAAAAGAGCATAATTTTTTTATTATTATTAATAATTTATGTTTAAATTTTTATTAGTGGTAACTTGTAAATGACAGTATCTCAGCAATTGTTATACATAAAAAACCATGTGTATATATGATTGTATGTATATTCTTATCTATATGTGATGTGTCAGCTGTTCTGTTTAAAATTACACTCATACAGGCAGGGAATAGAAATGTGTGCGTGTTTCAATCAGAGAACAAATTGTATAGCCTACTATATACTTTGGAACTTTTACTAGGATTATTTCAGCAGTATGTATGTTATTTCAGCATTATGTGTTTGAAAGTATAAGGTTTTGGAGAGTTTATTTATTCGCTAATATTATTGCTGTTGCTACAGATGTAGTATGTTTCAATTAACACAATATATTTGAACATTATTAAATTGTTGTTATTATTATTAATTATGACATTTCAAACCAATTTTTATCACTTTAATGACAATGTATACAAAGTTATGTTTTATTTGAAAGATGTGTTTACAATACCATGTTGTTTTAATATTATAAAATGATATGTGACAGTCTGAAGTTAATGAAAGAGACATGAACTCATTAGATACAAAAACTTTGTAATGATAGTGAGATAGTGAGAAATATAAGGGTAATTAGAGATAGGTAGGGAGTGACAAAGATGAACAGTGAAGTGATAAGTGTAATAAAATAAACAACATATAATCTTAAGAAAAAAGAGTTAAACAAGTGTGACAAACCCAAAACATAAGCACATGTTAAATGAGCAATTAAGTTAAGTATATTAGACTGAAAGACACAGAATAATTGTGAATGTAAAAAACAGAAAAAATATTATCTCAGTATAAAAATCACCAGGGTGATTATTGTTATAAAAGAGATGGTGTAGGTATAACACTCACCAAATTTGTTCATTTTTTAATTTAAAGAAAGAAGTTGTTGGCTTGATGTTTAAGGCAATAAATACCAGAAGAAATAGTTTTACAGTAATATGTTAGTATGTTTTAAGTAAGTAAGGAATTTATAAAGAAAATAATAGCAATACCTTCATAAGAAATAACATGGCAGAATTATATTAAAACTTAGAAATAAGTAAATTATGTATTAACATAGTATTATCAATTTTGGACTAAAACATTAATACATGGCTTAGACCAATCTTGTAAGATATCAAACTAATCTTTGAAAGAAAATAGGAACATCTATGTAAAGATTACAACCATTGAAATTATCCCCAAGTAAATATAGCCATTATAAAATATTTATTCAAGTTAAACAAAAAATTCAAAATTTGATAACAATGTGTTTATTTTGAGATCAACCAAGGAGAATAATTACGTTACCATGGAAACTGTGGAGTAACAAGCAAAAAATACCGTTAGATTTTTTTACTGAATGCATGACGCTTTAATGGTATAGACGCTAATTTTCGAGTGACCAAAAATTGTCAATTAAAACAGAAAATATCAGAAGAAGTTACTACTAAGTGAATACCAAGACGTAAGACGAGGACTGGAACCATATTACTGAAGTCGAGGCTGAATTAACGAAATAAGAAGATAAATTCCTACCGATTAAACTGGAAAAGGTGCCTGATGTCCTAAACCAATGCAAATTAAAGAAGATTGCAGTATAACCCATGAATAACAGATCGCATGAACTCGCATCATCTACTGAAGCGATAAGTACCTATTAAATTACCCAAAATTTATAAATAAACACGTTAATTATTTCTCACTCAAGGTCGAAATCTCACTAAACTGAAATTAATTACTTTCAAAGATTAAAAAGAATACTAAGTCACTGTCAATTTATAAACTAACCAATATAAACTGTTGTTAATTATCCATAACGTGTAAACACTTTTACTACACTACACCAAACAAATTATACCTACACAATATATTAGTTAAGTGTAACTGATGTAAGGGTGTGTATTTTTATTGTTTTAAACATTTGTAATCCTTTTAACGTAATCTCAAGAACCTATGAAAAACGAACATTAATAATATGTGTACAATTTCCAACAGACGCCATTACTAAAAGTCTGTTCATCAATTCAAATATCGATTTGCCAAACCCTGTAGTTGTCTCACATAAATAACCGGAGCATTTGTAGTAGAATAATTTGTATTAAATGAATAACTAATCACTAATAAAAAATGTATAAGTATTGAGTGTAACCACGGTGTTATAATTCCATTAGGAGGTGCACAATATTTTATGTACATTTTAGCAGACGACTAACGATTAACACAGCCCACTCAACGAATGGCTGATTGCTACAGTTGGCCTTGGCTGGCGGAAATATTTGAATTATTCAAACCGCCTGAGCTGCGCTGGTCATACACCTTTGAATTTTATTTTAATTGTTTTAAGAAAACAATTTGGCGCCACCGGGATTTTATCACCCCTAGTGAACAACAGGCAAGAACATCGAGACCTGGTTATTCGTACGTTCGCAACGGACGAAATCTGCGGAAGTTGCACGCATTTGAACTACGGATAGAGAAGACACGTTACACCCATCACACACAAATTGTACAGTATTCACATGTTACAGAGTAAAACGGTAGCCGTACACACGACTCCTTTACAATATATATATATTGTATTACATGAATTAGTAATAATTAAAAGTTATTAGCATCTTAACTGTAGAGTTTTTATTCAAAAAACCCCCTGAGATCACATAACATCTCTGGCGCCCAGCATCTAATACCTTTTAAACCAAATATTATTACATTAAATAAGATAAACTTAATTACTTACAAATTATACACGTAAAAGTTATATTTGCCGCACCAATAAGTGAGGCTAGTCACGAGAGTTAGTAATATTTGATGCCCGAACACATGGGGCAACTGAGAATAGTAATATTTGGCGCCTAGAACGTGGAGCAAACCCACAATTAATAATATTTGGCGCATCCAAACGTGGAACACAATTCCACTTAAGTAATATTTGTCGCCATCAACATGGTGCAGTTGTAGAGATAAGTAATATTTGGCGCAGAACGTGGAGCTAACCCACGATAAGTAATATTTGGCGCCCAACGTGGGGCAGTTGTAGAGAATAGTAATATTTGGCACAGAATGTGGAGCAAACCCACGATAAGTAATATTTGTCGCCCAACTTTGTGGAGCTTGAATGTAAATGAGCTCGGCAGAATGAAACGGGATAGACGATAAGCAATTAGAATAAGATATGTGCTAAAATAAGTAAATGGTAGAAAATTAAATGTTTAATCGCAGTAAAGTAAGGAAATTTAAATTGGTTAGTAGTACAAATAGTAGAATGGCTAACAGTAACGAAAATATCAGTGGGTCCGACATTGAATTTGATATTAACAATCAAATGGAAGAGAAAGGATGGGAAGAGGCCACGGAAAGTGAAAGCCCGGAGGTTTCGTCAGAGGCGAGGGGACGACAACAAAACGACGATATACGGTCCGAAACAGAACAGACACAATCAAAGACTGAAACCCAACAAACAGCTACAAACATAGATATCAGTAGGCTACTACAGCAATTTACACAACAAATGACAGAAAATACTAAACGATTATTAATAGAAAATAATCAGCAAATGACTGAAAACATCAACAGAATAGAACAAAAACTGACAGAAAACACACGAAAATTAGAAAAGAACATGATAGAAAAATTAAATGAAAATACTAAGAAAAATGAAGAGAATACAGAACAACTCAAACTAACTTTCACACGACAGTTAGCAGAAAATAACCAGCAAATAACAGAAAACATTACATGTATAGAAAAACAATACATGACATGGAACGAAACATGGAACAAAGATATACACAACAACTACAGGAACACAAAACACAGATAGCACAACAAATGCAAGAAATCCGAAACGAAAACCGAGAAACAGCAATACAATTACGTACAGAAGTCAAAGAAGTCGTGAGAGAAGAGGTGGAAATAGTACGATCAGAAGCGAAGGAAGATTGGGAGAAGTGTGAAGAGTCGCTTCAACAACACCAAGCTAGTGTCGCATATGACATTAGAGCCATAACTAATAAAATGATTACGCACAAGAAGAAAAATGAAGAACAGATAGAACAACTGAAAGAATGTTACGAAAATAGCTGTTCTACAATCGACGGGAAGATAAGTAAAATCAAAGAAGATGTACGCAATAAAATCGCCCAGATCGAACGCACATCTAGGCAGCAAGGAGTGATAATTGAACACACTAAAAATGTGAACTTCAATGGAGAAGGAGAGTATCCGATGGAGTTTGTGAAGGAGCTAGAAGAAATACACCGTGAATACTACCCAGGTGAAGAGGTGAGCTGGATAGGAAGACACTTAGACGGAGAAGCCGCCATATGGTGGAAGCTGATACGTAATGAGGTAAACACTTTTGAGCAATTTCAGACCGCATTCACAGCCAAATACTGGAATCAAATGATCCAGGAGTCCGTCCGTGATAAGTTAGAATTTGAGAAATATCGCCCGGAGAGCGGGTTAAGCATGACACAATATATGGAAAGGCGTATCTTACAGAACCGGCAATTAATACCGCCGATGTCAGACTTACACCTAATTCGAAAAATAGCATACCACTACAGTCACGACATAGCTGTTGCCTGCATTATGAGGGGTGTGAATAACATTACGGACTTTCAAAACCTGTTAATGGAATTCGCAGCCTTGCGACAAAAGAAGAATGGAACGAACGGCGAGGTAATATGCAGTTTCAGCCCAAGCAGGAAAGGAACGTAAATAATGCTAATCACTGGCCGGAAAATAGGACAGAGCTTGAAAAAATTTAGAACTTACGTGTTAGGTCGACCATTGACCATTATCACGGATAACAAGGCACTAACATTTATTCAAAAATGTCAGTTAAACTGTTCCCGAATTACACGATGGATACTGGCTATCCAGGAGTATGATTATGAGGTAGTACATTGCTAAGGTACTGACAATATCGTAGCGGATGTACTTAGTCGAAACCCTCAAGATGTACTAGAAAATATAATACCAGATGGAGACGAGGAGACTGAAATTTACGCAATTGACATCAAACTGGGTAAACCATTAAAAAATCAGTTTAAAAACATTACATTACACCAAATGAACAACGTTAAACTAAATAATATCATCGACCGGTTACACAACAATAAAAATGACAAACTCAGTAAGATATACCAAGTATATAATAATAAATTATATTGTAAGGAGAACGGAAGGTGGAAATTGGTAGTAACACAAGAAATTGGACAAGCGTTATTAAAGGAGATTCACGTAATGTATGGACACTGTGGTGTGAGGAGAAGCTATGGGATCTTTAAGGAAGATTTTACAGGTGATCATCTCTACAAACACCTTAAGAGGTTAATTAAGACATGTGATACCTGTCAAAAATGTAAAGACCATTTCAAGAAATGCATGGGACAGACCAAACCAGTTCTGCCAAAGGAGAGATGTGAACTCATTAGCATGGATTATTACGGTCCTTTGATATCGTCTACCAGTGGTGTGAGGTATATTCTGGTGATCGTCGATAACTTGGATTTCACCAAGTTTGTGAAATTATACCCGATGAAAAGAGCAACTACAGCTGTTACGCTTAATAAATTAAAAAATTACATCCAAGAAATTGGAAAACCGAAAGCTATATTGACGGATAATGGCGCACAGTTTACAAGTAAAACTTGGGTGACACAGTTAAATGCACTTGAAATCAAGCCCAAGTACACTGCCATCCGTAACCCGTGTACCAATCTTGCTGAAAGAGTTAACCGCCAATTAGGTAACATATTCAGAGTGATGGTTAACGGACACCAAACCAAATGGGCCAAATTTATTAAATTAATTGAAAAATGTATCAATGAGACTCATCACGACACAATTGAAATGACACCATTTCAGGCACAATGGGGTCGAAAGCCAAGAAGAGCATGGGAGGTGTATGTGGACCGAGAATTAATGAAGGAAGACGTTAAGGATTGCCGAGAGGTAATATATCGACGATTAAAAAGAAAGGGTGAACGTCGAGCAAAGAAAAACAATGAAGGCGTCGATAAGGTGAAATTCAAGGAAGGAGACTTAGTTTTAATAAAGACTCATCCAATTTCAGATGCTTTCAATAGAGTCACAGCGAAATTCTGTGAACTGTTTGAGGGACCGTACGTTGTAAAAGGAATAAAAGGAAATGCAACTTACAAAATGGCGGAGGTGGATAAACCAGGATCGATTCGTGGAATTTTCAACGTGCGACAGTTGAAGCCGTACCACCGCGAGTAACAGTAAAATTGTAAATAAGATCAGTCAGAAGGGAAAAGAAACATCAAAACTTTGATAAATTTAAATTTCCTTAACACTGATAACAAACATTGTAAATAAACTTAAACCAATGTGTAGTAAGTTACATAATAATAAGCCATGTGATGTACGTAAGGCCAGCAGTAGTAAACGACAAAATGAATTGTAAACAGCTGCAAACAAACTGGTTTAAGAGGGAGGGGGCAAGCTCTCCCCAGACAAGAAGTGAAAGTGCACAAAAAGCCGAGGGTTGCACACTATTATTGTACTGAAAAGGCAACAACCTCAGACGTAAACAAGCTTTGTCAATAATAAACTGAGCACTTTCAGAGGCGTACAAATTGATTTGCCATGAATTCGAATATCGATCATGATCAAATCAATTTGGGGGACTAAATATAACGTGAATGTAAATCACGTAAGCCTATATTATGTAATTAACGTAATTAATCATTTAATGTAGGTTTTTAGTTATTATTAAGCAAATTAAATGTGTTGATAAAAAGATTGAGGCAAAATAACGTCTCACAGAAATATTGTAAGTTGGCGACAGTCTGGCGGCAACAGAATAAAAGCACATTGTACAATAAACAGCTTTCTAAAGTCATAAAGAAGGAAATGCTTTGTTCGCGAAAAATCATAAAACTGTTGAGTCCCGTTAGATTTTGACGAACGACAACCTTGGGAAAAACAATGGATCAGGCGATAAAAAAAAAGAGAAACTTTTGTGAAAGTCGCGTCGCTTGGTGTAGCAGTCGGACACGTGGCGAAACTCCCGCTTTCCCCAGACTAAACACCAGTGAGAAGAAGCGTGACTTTAGAGCGCGAGTTTATCAAAAAAATTCTCTTCATTATATTTTTTTTTCTTTTAAAATGACTTAAATTAAGCGTTTCTTCTACTTGAACAAATCCTTAACCTAACATGTCTTAGTCTAACGATACAGTACAGTACAAGAAATCAGTAAACTAAACATAGTAAATACACACATAATAAAACAATCACTACGTAACATATTCATATCGCAGGCGAATTTTTTTTTTTTTTTTTTTTCAAAACATTAAAATTTCCAAAAATTTTGAAATTCAAAAAAAATTTAAATTTATTTAAATGTTTCCCTCATATGCAAAATTATTTAAATATTGGTTCGAATTAATTAAACAAACAAATTAAAATTGACTTCCTACTATACAAGCTTAGTAGGTGTATGGCCTCATCAGCTGATCGAAACTAGGTCAAGTCTAAAACCCTTGACCTACATATGTTATGTATACTTTCTATCTGAAATACATTTGACATCTGTAAAATCCTATCTTGAAATACAAAACATAATAAAATACAAGATTTAAAACAAACAAAATATTAATATAATAGTCAGGTTGACATTTAAATTATTTAAAATAAACAATTCTTCACTTTACATTATTTTCAATTCTATCCAAATTTTGTCACTGGTTAAAAAAAATGAAAATTTTATATCTTTATCATAAATCTCTCTTTTTGCTTAACAATCTTACTCTTCATTTAACAATCTCACTATACTTTACTGTGGGTGATGTAAATTATTTATTCTCATTTACTGTATTAGATCTGTATACATATATAAACCTTATTCCCCTGACTCTACTATTAACTTTTACTACATGACACCCATCTCTATCAAAATATCTACTAATCAAGACACTCTAAACCCCAACTTATCATTGAACTCAAATCGCCACCTTCTCTCTATATATAAAAAAAATACTCTCTAACCCTTTGTACATAGGATACGTGTTTCCCCCACCCAAAAACTCAATTCCCTTATTTGGCGGCCTGGATTCTACCTAAGGCGGCCCCTCCTCACTAAAATCTATACCAATTCCCGTCCCAACATATTTTGTTGCGAACTCCTACATTACACTACCCTCTAATACAAAATTGCCATCCCCAAAAATCTCAATCTCATTACCTTACTACAAGTACAACAAGATAACCTCATTGATTATAAACATAAATATATAATTCAGAACTCTACAATTATTCTCCATTACTACTGTGTCCCATCAATACTACTTAAAATTCTAAAATATACCTTACTTCAAAACAACATTACATCATATTCATCTCTACTATTTCAACTTCACTTGGAATTCAATTGGGACAGATCTATATGCCCCACAAAATATTTATCACAAAAAAAAACTATCGCTTATTATCTTTCACAAATTGTTACTTTATTTCTCATTGTAGCGAATTATTTTTTCCCATTACTTTAAAACATCTGTAATACATTAAAACATTACCTTGGACATTAATTATTTATAGCATTTATAACCAATATACTAGTGACATGTTATTGCTGATCAGCTGATATCCTAACATAATGAAAACACATATCAAATTTGAACAAATTACCTGGAATGTACATATTTATTCCTACGCACTTCTATTATGTTAATTGCCTGCCCGCCTTTTAATTATTGGCTTACTTTAGCGTATACACATATCATGAAAACACACACTTTATCAACACCTATACCTAACATACAACAATAAAATAATACATTTAAAAGCGCATAATGAACACACTTTTTTTTTTTTTTTTTTTTTAAATGTCTAAGCAGCTAGTTACCTGAACAGAGCACAAGCAGTTTTATTTGATCAAACTTTGAATAAAAAAATGTTATGTTATAAAATTTACACTCGTGACTCCTTTGCGTCACCTCCCAGCCACACACACTATTTCAAATTATGTAAGACTGTGGTGCCTTTTCGCTTCCACAAAGACTGTATATTTTGGAGCAGGGTTTACCTCTCCGTGCCTTTGCTTCCGCTATTAAGTTTCAAAAGTACTGAACATCATCATGTTCTTGTTATAATTATACACCCTTAAGACGGATCTACCACCTTTCTTGCTACCCCAAAGCGGGCAGAGTGGCAGCCGCTGTTTCATAGTTCCGGAGATTTCCCCTAATTGTCTCCCCCATTAAATTTCAAATCTGTACCAATTTCAAGTCAGCTATGGTCAAGGGACTTGATATGACCATAGCTGGCCGCTAGCCAAAACCACGGTTAGTGCTGGTAAGGCAGTAACCGCCCGAAAAGTCGGGGAAATCTAAACTTCAATTTGACCGCCTGTTACACATCAATCTAGTTATGTGCGACACGGTCATTTAGCAGGGTGTAAATTTTAATTTACGCGAATAAGGTGTGCCGCACATTTTCGCCATGTTGGCCTCCGATGGAGGTAACACTCCCTGTTACCCCCAACCCATTTCGCTATTTGCGAGAGCACAGGCCACCCCCGCAATAGCCACTTAAGAGCTAATTAACTAATTAACAATTGAACTAAACTTTCTACATACGCAGTTCAACACTCCATTGTTCTATCACTTCATTGAGCACCAATCTACCCCCCCAAAAAACATCCCCACTTCTTGTATTGATACCAAGTTTTTATTTTGTTACACATCTTTTAAAAGCGTTCCCATACTCACTGATTATTTTTTGGTCACTTAATTCTAAAATTTATTTAATTTTGAAATTATATGCATCCCATTTTTTTTTTTTCCAAAACTTTTAAAATTCAAAAAAAATTTAAATTCATTGTTAAAAATCATTGTTTCTATTAATTTGATTACCAAATTAATTTAATGGTGTTTAATTTCTCAAACTATAAGTTACAATAATTACCTCATTATCATTTTAACAAAAAAATGTACTTTAATTCTTTTGTGTCACAATAGGGTTTTGCTCAAGATACTGATTCGGCAGACTACAACAATTTTTGTTATGGTCACCAAGCATGACCACAGGCTTGAGTCACAACATACTACACCTGTTTACTGTTTACCTAAACACAGTTGTGTGCCAGACTTGTTTTAAACAACAGTTATAAACATTCTCAGTTTCAGCATTCATAGTCTAAACATTCTGGTTACATCATATACTGACATATCTGCTTGCTACACTTTTCAAGTTTTATAAATCTTTTAGATAACATATTTGTCTCTTAACATTTTTTATTCCAATTCAGATCAGATATATTTTTGATTCATTAATAAAATTGACCCTTTTAAATTATTTGTTTAGCTTGAAAATTCTTTAACAATCTCCACCCAAAACAGTTTGGCTTTAATTACAGCTGTATGAAGTTAATGTATAAAATATGTAAAATTACAGTTTCAATTTACAGTTGGAATTTACACAGCACTAACATTTACAATATTAAGTTACTCCTGGGGCGGCTACAATTCAATTTCATCTCTTAGTACATTCAAAACAATTTCCATGACTTTAATTACAATTTTCAAAATGATTCTACGTGATTAAATGTTTCAGTTTTTCTTATTATTTCAATAAATTTTACAAACATTACATCATTGGTTCTAATCTCTCTTTTAATTCCTCCACAATCACATTCCAACTACCAATATCCCCTACTCATAACCTAACATAGCAGGTACCACAAAATAATAATTAAACCCTTTGGTTACAACTTTTACGGTGAAATATTTTCCAAAATTATTTTTTCTTAATTACCTGTAAATAGGTTATATGTTACATGTACATGATTATTGTGAATCGAGATGCGATGGAAGACGAACAGAACCCCTACATCAGTGAATGTAAACAAAACCTGTTGGCAGCCCTGAGTTCCTTACCTGCCTCCTTTCCCATAAAACAAACCATAACCACTAATCTACAACCCCATCTCAATCCACAATAGTCATGTGGAATTACACAGAAAATTGATTATTTCGTTTGTCTACTCAGCCACAAAACTTCTCCACTACCTACCTAATTAAGGGGTGAGTTTACAAGTCATAAATAACACCAGTTTATTTAATTTTGAGGATTACCCTAATGTAGTATTTAGACTTAAGGCAATCAAATGGTTCCAAAAAGTGTGCCAATTTGTGTAACTATTGTTTATGTGTTTACTCTAAGAGGAGGGTTAGGGAAATCGGGAGGATAAAAGGGATAAGGATTATTAAAAGGTCAAGAACTAGGACTAAAGGTAGGGACAAAGCTTCCTCCGAAAATAAGGGTAAATGGAGAAAACCAAGGCTCGCGTGGGCAGGGGCGCGTCCCTGAAATAGACGAACCCCACTGGGGCAAGTGGGGAACATCTATCCGCTACCACTTTTTTTATATGTTTTAAATTCCTAATTTTGTAGTTATTTAGTTAAGCTGCTAAGTATTATTATTAGTATCTCAACAATTTCTACTACGTACACATATTGTTTACCTAGCATCTTATAATACACACAATTAATTTCGCATCATTTATTTACAAATCGTCATCATTATTATTCCGCTATATCACACTTCAATATCAAAAATCAGCTAGGTCATTACCATATATTAACATATTTAAAATTGTTCATTTATGAATTTCAACCTCCATCGTCAAAAATTAGTCTTTGTTTCAAATAACACTTTTGAATTTTATTGACGCACATATGGCTATTTTGTGTGTCAGTACCATGCACATCAAATTCATCCGTTTTATCACAATAATCATGAACCAAGTCAACATAATGTATTTCTGTCAAGTCTCCATTAGTAATATTCATTATCAAGTCAGTTATTTTCTCATTCATTGCAACATAAAGTAAATTATTATTCTTTAAACATGTATCATCAAAATAATCTTCACTCTCTATTTTAACAGGTAAGTATTTCATATCAACTAACATCTCTTTCAACTCATTATAATCTCTCATTAGTTTATACAATTCTATTTCTTTATCAATGCACAACTCTCTCTCAAAACATCTTTCATCATCATAACACCATATCACCCTTTTATCATTCCATGCAGAGGGTACAAAATTATTCAACAAAAATAAACAACTCAAATCTTTCATTAATAAGGGTCTCTTGCCCACAAATAACACTTTTGAACACTCTGGTTCATCACAAATAAGGGGAAAATTTACCCCCTGCCCTACACATTCATCTACTCTCTCTCTCCATTCTTTTTCTAATTCAACAACACTGACTATTACTTCATTACAACTTATCATTTTCTCACTCTCACTTACTGTTTCACTATCTATTTTCAACGTATCACTTTCTGATACCACCCTTTCAATCGCATTACCATTTTCAATATCATTATTCTTACTCTCTACTACCACATTGTTAATTATATTCTCATTTTCGACATTATTGTCATCACTTGTTAATTTCTTACTGTCATTATTATTTTTACTTTTGCTCTGTTCTCCTACTGACTCTACTATTCTCTCAATATCTCGTTTCAATTCGTTACAACTCTTTTCGCATTTCATTTTTACTTCATCAATGTCAAATTTAAGTACATCAAATTTGCAATTGAATTCGGTCTTAATTTCATCAAAACGATTATTTAATTCACTACTTTGTCTGTCTAATTTTATGTCATTATTGTCAAAACGACTATTTAATTCGTTAAATTTGTTATTCTGTACTTTGCTTGGTTCTAAGAGTAATTGTAACATACTCATTACATCACTATTGAATTGGACATTACATTTCGTTGAAGTCGGGGTCAATTGCACACCCGAATCTTCAGTTACATTACTCTGGTCACTTAAATTTATCTCTGCTTTCTCCTGACTCGCACTTGGAGTCGAGTGTGCTTCAAAGTTACTACTGTTTGAGTCGTCGAAAACTTCGACACTCTCCGTCTCATTTGCGTTATTTTCGTTATCTGACATTTTGTATTATTGATATAATTAAATTAAATAAATTGCTTAAATGGATTAATTAAATAAATACTGTAATTACTTAAATTTTGTAATATAATGTTAGGTTGCTATGCTAACCTAGAACATGTTTGTATATCTGTAGATGCGGAATTTTAATTAAATATCATTAATTGCAATTCGTCCCTGTTCGGGCGCCAATTGTGATGTACTACTTTATCAATCACATCAATTTATCCCAATCTCAAATTAACTTGTACTCACCAGCACGATTACTTCTTCAAGGTCCCAGGGTTCGATCGCATGTAGCTGGATACAAACATGGTCTGTGGGTTACGCAAAGCAATGATACAACTCATGTTTGAAGAGAATTACTATTTATTATCAATTACTTTTGAGTTGTTATAAAAATTAGGATGGTTCATTTAGATACATTTTTTAAAGTTGTGCAACGCTAACATAATCAACCTTATGGACTACAGCTTACCTTGTATATCACATAAAACACAATTACCAACACAGATACAAACAGAAAGCAGCCCAGCTTTGCCACACTCACATTCACACAGAATTTATACCACCCTTAACATTTTCCAATTAAATTCCCAAACCCCAAATGTCGGCCACGCGGTCGCCGCACACACGCATTGTTTAGTTACACTGTCTTTATAGTCCAAAAGAAGAAAAAAATCTCTTGATTACTGCCCACTAGGTGGATTGACCGTGGTCACTTAACACTTTGCGATAATTACAACTTTTTTTTTTCTGGTAATTTACAAATTTTTATGGCGAGCCTACTTTGATTGTACCGGCGCCGGTGGCTTCAACTGGTAGACTGAAACTGTAACGTAACAGGTACATCTTGCTTTCTATGGAGGGAAACAGTGGTTCACTGCCACTATGTTTTCATCGCTCAAGCCTCAGTTGTTGTGAGGTAACCACTTTATATATGGAATAGCAGAGTTATATCCTGGATACCAAAGTACAATATTGGCTTTGGCTCTGCTGATGTCATTAACAGTAGGCGGGACGTTAGCAGTACTTCCGGAAGGTCTTGGAGAAGACGACGAACATTCTTGCGCTTTGGCCATCTTGGCGTTTTTACCAACGCGTGGGTTGGCGCCCATGCTCGAGTAGTGGCGTGTGTGCACTCCCACACATGTACAGAGTTCTGCGAATTTTGAAGGGTGTAAATTCTTCGCTCGCTGCGTGACACAATAACAACTGCGTCTTACTGCTTTGTTTCACTGCTTCCCAACATCGTTCTGTTACACGGACAATAACGCTGCACAACGGTTTTCATAACTTTTTTACAAACCCGCCCAAAATGGAAGAAATAAAAATATAAATGCCCCATACTGTTAAAAATAAAAATACCCAAAAATTGACCCGCTACAATACCCCCTCGATGAGAATTCTGCTGTTCACGACAGAAGAAATCTCATCGATAACCCCGAAGAGGACCGGTGAGGAACTGGTGCCAACAACCCCCTGGTTCTTAATCTCATGGGTACACGACCCCCCTGGCTCAGCGACTATGGACTCATCTGAACGAGATCCCTGGACTTCTCCGTAAGAGATCCCAACACCGAGAAATCGAGCAGACTCGTACCACAACCCACCTCGCCTTTTAACATGCTACCCCCAAAAATCCTCAATCCCTGGCTCCGACTATTCCAGATCCTCCACCGACATGTTTCCCCTTTTATGAAAGCTGGGCTGCCTTTAGCAAATACTGGGCTCACACACACTCACATTCCATGTTGACATACCACATAGTAAAATTGAAAAATTATCTTTTAAGATCTATAAAAAATTTAAAAAATTCAAAATAATATTTTATCAAAAAAATTCTCTTCATTATATATTTTTTTCTTTTAAAATGACTTAAATTAAGCGTTTCTTCTACTTGAACAAATCCTTAACCTAACATGTCTTAGTCTAACGATACAGTACAGTACAAGAAATCAGTAAACTAAACATACTAAATACACACATAATAAAACAATCACTACCTAAAATATTCATTCGCTGGCAGGTGAAAAATCAAGATTTTTTTTTTTTCAAAACATTAAAATTTCCAAAAATTTTGAAATTCAAAAAAAAATTTAAATTTATTTAAATGTTTCCCTCATATGCAAAATTATTTAAATATTGGTTCGAATTAATTAAACAAACAAATTAAAATTGACTTCCTACTATACAAGCTTAGTAGGTGTATGGCCTCATCAGCTGATCGAAACTAGGTCAAGTCTAAAACCCTTGACCTACAAATGTTATGTATACTTTCTATCTGAAATACATTTGACATCTGTAAAATCCTATCTTGAAATACAAAACATAATAAAATACATTTAAAACAAACAAAATATTAATATAATAGTCAGGTTGACATTTAAATTATTTAAAATAAACAATTCTTCACTTTACATTATTTTCAGTTCTATCCAAATTTTGTCACTGGTTAAAAAAAATGAAAATTTTATATCTTTATCATAAATCTCTCTTTTTGCTTAACAATCTTACTCTTCATTTAACAGTCTCACTATACTTTACTGTGGGTGATGTAAATTATTTATTCTCATTTACTGTATTAGATCTGTATACATATATAAACCTTATTCCCCTGACTCTACTATTAACTTTTACTACATGACACCCATCTCTATCAAAATATCTACTAATCAAGACACTCTAAACCCCAACTTATCATTGAACTCAAATCGCCACCTTCTCTCTATATATAAAAAAAATACTCTCTAACCCTTTGTACATAGGATACGTGTTTCCCCCACCCAAAAACTCAATTCCCTTATTTGGCGGCCTGGATTCTACCTAAGGCGGCCCCTCCTCACTAAAATCTATACCAATTCCCGTCCCAACATATTTTGTTGCGAACTCCTACATTACACTACCCTCTAATACAAAATTGCCATCCCCAAAAATCTCAATCTCATTACCTTACTACAAGTACAACAAGATAACCTCATTACTTATAAACATAAATATATCATTCAGAACTCTACAATTATTATCCATTACTACTGTGTCCCATCAATACTACTTAAAATTCTACAATATACCTTACTTCAAAACAACATTACATCATATTCATCTCTACTATTTCAACTTCACTTGGATTTCAATTGGGACAGATCTATATGCCCCACAAAATATTTATCACAAAAAAACTATCGCTTATTATCTTTCACAAATTGTTACTTTATTTCTCATTGTAGCGAATTATTTTTTCCCATTACTTTAAAACATCTGTAATACATTAAAACATTACCTTGGACATTAATTATTTATAGCATTTATAACCAATATACTAGTGACATGTTATTGCTGATCAGCTGATATCCTAACATAATGAAAACACATATCAAATTTGAACAAATTACCTGGAATGTACATATTTATTCCTACGCACTTCTATTATGTTAATTGCCTGCCCGCCTTTTAATTATTGGCTTACTTTAGCGTATACACATATCATGAAATCACACACTTTATCAACACCTATACCTAACATACAACAATAAAATAATACATTTAAAAGCGCATAATGAACACACTTTTTTTTTTTTTTTTTTTTTTTTTTTTTTTTTAAATGTCTAAGCAGCTAGTTACCTGAACAGAGCACAAGCAGTTTTATTTGATCAAACTTTGAATAAAAAAATGTTGTTATAAAATTTACACTCGTGACTCCTTTGCATCACCTCCCAGCCACACACACTATTTCAAATTATGTAAGACTGTGGCTTTTGCAGCCTTTTCGCTTCCACAAAGACTGTATATTTTGGAGCAGGGTTTACCTCTCCGTGCCTTTGCTTCCGCTATTAAGTTTCAAAAGTACTGAACATCATCATGTTCTTGTTATAATTATACACCCTTAAGACGGATCTACCACCTTTCTTGCTACCCCAAAGCGGGCAGAGTGGCAGCCGCTGTTTCATAGTTCCGGAGATTTCCCCTAATTATCTCCCCCCATTAAATTTCAAATCTGTACCAATTTCAAGTCAGCTATGGTCAAGGGACTTGATATGACCATAGCTGGCCGCTAGCCAAAACCACGGTTAGTGCTGGTAAGGCAGTAACCGCCCGAAAAGTCGGGGAAATCTAAACTTCAATTTGACTGCCTGTTACACATCAATCTAGTTATGTGCGACACGGTCATTTAGCAGGGTGTAAATTTTAATTTACGCGAATAAGGTGTGCCGCACATTTTCGCCATGTTGGCCTCCGATGGAGGTAACACTCCCTGTTACCCCCAACCCATTTCGCTATTTGCGAGAGCACAGGCCACCCCCGCAATAGCCACTTAAGAGCTAATTAACTAATTAACAATTGAACTAAACTTTCTACATACGCAGTTCAACACTCCATTGTTCTATCACTTCATTGAGCACCAATCTACCCCCCCAAAAAACATCCCCACTTCTTGTATTGATACCAAGTTTTTATTTTGTTACACATCTTTTAAAAGCGTTCCCATACTCACTGATTATTTTATGGTCACTTAATTCTAAAATTTATTTAATTTTGAAATTATATGCATCCCATTTTTTTTTCCAAAACTTTTAAAATTCAAAAAAAATTTAAATTCATTGTTAAAAATCATTGTTTCTATTAATTTGATTACCAAATTAATTTAATGGTGTTTAATTTCTCAAACTATAAGTTACAATAATTACCTCATTATCATTTTAACAAAAAAATTTACTTTAATTCTTTTGTGTCACAATAGGGTTTTGCTCAAGATACTGATTCGGCAGACTACAACAATTTTTGTTATGGTCACCAAGCATGACCACAGGCTTGAGTCACAACATACTACACCTGTTTACTGTTTACCTAAACACAGTTGCGTACCAGACTTGTTTTAAACAACAGTTATAAACATTCTCAGTTTCAGCATTCATAGTCTAAACATTCTGGTTACATCATATACTGACATATCTGCTTGCTACACTTTTCAAGTTTTATAAATCTTTTAGATAACATATTTGTCTCTTAACATTTTTTATTCCAATTCAGATCAGATATATTTTTAATTCATTAATAAAATTGACCCTTTTAAATTATTTGTTTAGCTTGAAAATTCTTTAACAATCTCCACCCAAAACAGTTTGGCTTTAATTACAGCTGTATGAAGTTAATGTATAAAATATGTAAAATTACAGTTTCAATTTACAGTTGGAATTTACACAGCACTAACATTTACAATATTAAGTTACTCCTGGGGCGGCTACAATTCAATTTCATCTCTTAGTACATTCAAAACAATTTCCATGACTTTAATTACAATTTTCAAAATGATTCTACGTGATTAAATGTTTCAGTTTTTCTTATTATTTCAATAAATTTTACAAACATTACATCATTGGTTCTAATCTCTCTTTTAATTCCTCCACAATCACATTCCAACTACCAATATCCCCTACTCATAACCTAACATAGCAGGTACCACAAAATAATAATTAAACCCTTTGGTTACAACTTTTACGGTGAAATATTTTCCAAAATTATTTTTTCTTAATTACCTGTAAATAGGTTATATGTTACATGTACATGATTATTGTGAATCGAGATGCGATGGAAGACGAACAGAACCCCTACATCAGTGAATGTAAACAAAACCTGTTGGCAGCCCTGAGTTCCTTACCTGCCTCCTTTCCCATAAAACAAACCATAACCACTAATCTACAACCCCATCTCAATCCACAATAGTCATGTGGAATTACACAGAAAATTGATTATTTCGTTTGTCTACTCAGCCACAAAACTTCTCCACTACCTACCTAATTAAGGGGTGAGTTTACAAGTCATAAATAACACCAGTTTATTTAATTTTGAGGATTACCCTAATGTAGTATTTAGACTTAAGGCAATCAAATGGTTCCAAAAAGTGTGCCAATTTGTGTAACTATTGTTTATGTGTTTACTCTAAGAGGAGGGTTAGGGAAATCGGGAGGATAAAAGGGATAAGGATTATTAAAAGGTCAAGAACTAGGACTAAAGGTAGGGACAAAGCTTCCTCCGAAAATAAGGGTAAATGGAGAAAACCAAGGCTCGCGTGGGCAGGGGCGCGTCCCTGAAATAGACGAACCCCACTGGGGCAAGTGGGGAACATCTATCCGCTACCACTTTTTTTATATGTTTTAAATTCCTAATTTTGTAGTTATTTAGTTAAGCTGCTAAGTATTATTATTAGTATCTCAACAATTTCTACTACGTACACATATTGTTTACCTAGCATCTTATAATACACACAATTAATTTCGCATCATTTATTTACAAATCGTCATCATTATTATTCCGCTATATCACACTTCAATATCAAAAATCAGCTAGGTCATTACCATATATTAACATATTTAAAATTGTTCATTTATGAATTTCAACCTCCATCGTCAAAAATTAGTCTTTGTTTCAAATAACACTTTTGAATTTTATTGACGCACATATGGCTATTTTGTGTGTCAGTACCATGCACATCAAATTCATCCGCTTTATCACAATAATCATGAACCAAGTCAACATAATGTATTTCTGTCAAGTCTCCATTAGTAATATTCATTATCAAGTCAGTTATTTTCTCATTCATTGCAACATAAAGTAAATTATTATTCTTTAAACATGTATCATCAAAATAATCTTCACTCTCTATTTTAACAGGTAAGTATTTCATATCAACTAACATCTCTTTCAACTCATTATAATCTCTCATTAGTTTATACAATTCTATTTCTTTATCAATGCACAACTCTCTCTCAAAACATCTTTCATCATCATAACACCATATCACCCTTTTATCATTCCATGCAGAGGGTACAAAATTATTCAACAAAAATAAACAACTCAAATCTTTCATTAATAAGGGTCTCTTGCCCACAAATAACACTTTTGAACACTCTGGTTCATCACAAATAAGGGGAAAATTTACCCCCTGCCCTACACATTCATCTACTCTCTCTCTCCATTCTTTTTCTAATTCAACAACACTGACTATTACTTCATTACAACTTATCATTTTCTCACTCTCACTTACTGTTTCACTATCTATTTTCAACGTATCACTTTCTGATACCACCCTTTCAATCGCATTACCATTTTCAATATCATTATTCTTACTCTCTACTACCACATTGTTAATTATATTCTCATTTTCGACATTATTGTCATCACTTGTTAATTTCTTACTGTCATTATTATTTTTACTTTTGCTCTGTTCTCCTACTGACTCTACTATTCTCTCAATATCTCGTTTCAATTCGTTACAACTCTTTTCGCATTTCATTTTTACTTCATCAATGTCAAATTTAAGTACATCAAATTTGCAATTGAATTCGGTCTTAATTTCATCAAAACGATTATTTAATTCACTACTTTGTCTGTCTAATTTTATGTCATTATTGTCAAAACGACTATTTAATTCGTTAAATTTGTTATTCTGTACTTTGCTTGGTTCTAAGAGTAATTGTAACATACTCATTACATCACTATTGAATTGGACATTACATTTCGTTGAAGTCGGGGTCAATTGCACACCCGAATCTTCAGTTACATTACTCTGGTCACTTAAATTTATCTCTGCTTTCTCCTGACTCGCACTTGGAGTCGAGTGTGCTTCAAAGTTACTACTGTTTGAGTCGTCGAAAACTTCGACACTCTCCGTCTCATTTGCGTTATTTTCGTTATCTGACATTTTGTATTATTGATATAATTAAATTAAATAAATTGCTTAAATGGATTAATTAAATAAATACTGTAATTACTTAAATTTTGTAATATAATGTTAGGTTGCTATGCTAACCTAGAACATGTTTGTATATCTGTAGATGCGGAATTTTAATTAAATATCATTAATTGCAATTCGTCCCTGTTCGGGCGCCAATTGTGATGTACTACTTTATCAATCACATCAATTTATCCCAATCTCAAATTAACTTGTACTCACCAGCATGATTACTTCTTCAAGGTCCCAGGGTTCGATCGCATGTAGCTGGATACAAACATGGTCTGTGGGTTACGCAAAGCAATGATACAAC
The DNA here is from genome assembly GCA_034769895.1 of Magicicada septendecula. Classification (NCBI taxonomy): domain Eukaryota; kingdom Metazoa; phylum Arthropoda; class Insecta; order Hemiptera; family Cicadidae; genus Magicicada; species Magicicada septendecula. The sequence continues at coordinate 315,061,875 of CM068373.1, read as the reverse complement.
TCATGTTTGAAGAGAATTACTATTTATTATCAATTACTTTTGAGTTGTTATAAAAATTAGGAGGGTTCATTTAGATACATTTTTTAAAGTTGTGCAACGCTAACATAATCAACCTTATGGACTACAGCTTACCTTGTATATCACATAAAACACAATTACCAACACAGATACAAACAGAAAGCAGCCCAGCTTTGCCACACTCACATTCACACAGAATTTATACCACCCTTAACATTTTCCAATTAAATTCCCAAACCCCAAATGTCGGCCACGCGGTCGCCGCACACACGCATTGTTTAGTTACACTGTCTTTATAGTCCAAAAGAAGAAAAAAAACTCTTGATTACTGCCCACTAGGTGGATTGACCGTGGTCACTTAACACTTTGCGATAATTACAACTTTTTTTTTTCTGGTAATTTACAAATTTTTATGGCGAGCCTACTTTGATTGTACCGGCGCCGGTGGCTTCAACTGGTAGACTGAAACTGTAACGTAACAGGTACATCTTGCTTTCTCTGGAGGGAAACAGTGGTTCACTGCCACTATGTTTTCGTCGCTCAAGCCTCAGTTGTTGTGAGGTAACCACTTTATATATGGAATAGCAGAGTTATATCCTGGATACCAAAGTACAATATTGGCTTTGGCTCTGCTGATGTCATTAACAGTAGGCGGGACGTTAGCAGTACTTCCGGAAGGTCTTGGAGAAGACGACGAACATTCTTGCGCTTTGGCCATCTTGGCGTTTTTACCAACGCGTGGGTTGGCGCCCATGCTCGAGTAGTGGCGTGTGTGCACTCCCACACATGTACAGAGTTCTGCGAATTTTGAAGGGTGTAAATTCTTCGCTCGCTGCGTGACACAATAACAACTGCGTCTTACTGCTTTGTTTCACTGCTTCCCAACATCGTTCTGTTACACGGACAATAACGCTGCACAACGGTTTTCATAACTTTTTTACAAACCCGCCCAAAATGGAAGAAATAAAAATATAAATGCCCCATACTGTTAAAAATAAAAATACCCAAAAATTGACCCGCTACAATACCCCCTCGATGAGAATTCTGCTGTTCACGACAGAAGAAATCTCATCGATAACCCCGAAGAGGACCGGTGAGGAACTGGTGCCAACAACCCCCTGGTTCTTAATCTCATGGGTACACGACCCCCCTGGCTCAGCGACTATGGACTCATCTGAACGAGATCCCTGGACTTCTCCGTAAGAGATCCCAACACCGAGAAATCGAGCAGACTCGTACCACAACCCACCTCGCCTTTTAACATGCTACCCCCAAAAATCCTCAATCCCTGGCTCCGACTATTCCAGATCCTCCACCGACATGTTTCCCCTTTTATGAAAGCTGGGCTGCCTTTAGCAAATACTGGGCTCACACACACTCACATTCCATGTTGACATACCACATAGTAAAATTGAAAAATTATCTTTTAAGATCTATAAAAAATTTAAAAAATTCAAAATAATATTTTATCAAAAAAATTCTCTTCATTATATTTTTTTTTCTTTTAACATGACTTAAATTAAGCGTTTCTTCTACTTGAACAAATCCTTAACCTAACATGTCTTAGTCTAACGATACAGTACAGTACAAGAAATCAGTAAACTAAACATACTAAATACACACATAATAAAACAATCACTACCTAAAATATTCATTCGCTGGCAGGTGAAAAATCAAGATTTTTTTTTTTCAAAACATTAAAATTTCCAAAAATTTTGAAATTCAAAAAAAAATTTAAATTTATTTAAATGTTTCCCTCATATGCAAAATTATTTAAATATTGGTTCGAATTAATTAAACAAACAAATTAAAATTGACTTCCTACTATACAAGCTTAGTAGGTGTATGGCCTCATCAGCTGATCGAAACTAGGTCAAGTCTAAAACCCTTGACCTACAAATGTTATGTATACTTTCTATCTGAAATACATTTGACATCTGTAAAATCCTATCTTGAAATACAAAACATAATAAAATACATTTAAAACAAACAAAATATTAATATAATAGTCAGGTTGACATTTAAATTATTTAAAATAAACAATTCTTCACTTTACATTATTTTCAGTTCTATCCAAATTTTGTCACTGGTTAAAAAAAATGAAAATTTTATATCTTTATCATAAATCTCTCTTTTTGCTTAACAATCTTACTCTTCATTTAACAGTCTCACTATACTTTACTGTGGGTGATGTAAATTATTTATTCTCATTTACTGTATTAGATCTGTATACATATATAAACCTTATTCCCCTGACTCTACTATTAACTTTTACTACATGACACCCATCTCTATCAAAATATCTACTAATCAAGACACTCTAAACCCCAACTTATCATTGAACTCAAATCGCCACCTTCTCTCTATATATAAAAAAAATACTCTCTAACCCTTTGTACATAGGATACGTGTTTCCCCCACCCAAAAACTCAATTCCCTTATTTGGCGGCCTGGATTCTACCTAAGGCGGGCCCCTCCTCACTAAAATCTATACCAATTCCCGTCCCAACATATTTTGTTGCGAACTCCTACATTACACTACCCTCTAATACAAAATTGCCATCCCCAAAAATCTCAATCTCATTACCTTACTACAAGTACAACAAGATAACCTCATTACTTATAAACATAAATATATCATTCAGAACTCTACAATTATTCTCCATTACTACTGTGTCCCATCAATACTACTTAAAATTCTACAATATACCTTACTTCAAAACAACATTACATCATATTCATCTCTACTATTTCAACTTCACTTGGATTTCAATTGGGACAGATCTATATGCCCCACAAAATATTTATCACAAAAAAACTATCGCTTATTATCTTTCACAAATTGTTACTTTATTTCTCATTGTAGCGAATTATTTTTTCCCATTACTTTAAAACATCTGTAATACATTAAAACATTACCTTGGACATTAATTATTTATAGCATTTATAACCAATATACTAGTGACATGTTATTGCTGATCAGCTGATATCCTAACATAATGAAAACACATATCAAATTTGAACAAATTACCTGGAATGTACATATTTATTCCTACGCACTTCTATTATGTTAATTGCCTGCCCGCCTTTTAATTATTGGCTTACTTTAGCGTATACACATATCATGAAATCACACACTTTATCAACACCTATACCTAACATACAACAATAAAATAATACATTTAAAAGCGCATAATGAACACACTTTTTTTTTTTTTTTTTTTTTTTTTTTTTTTTTTTTTTTTTTTTTTTAAATGTCTAAGCAGCTAGTTACCTGAACAGAGCACAAGCAGTTTTATTTGATCAAACTTTGAATAAAAAAATGTTGTTATAAAATTTACACTCGTGACTCCTTTGCATCACCTCCCAGCCACACACACTATTTCAAATTATGTAAGACTGTGGCGCCTTTTCGCTTCCACAAAGACTGTATATTTTGGAGCAGGGTTTACCTCTCCGTGCCTTTGCTTCCGCTATTAAGTTTCAAAAGTACTGAACATCATCATGTTCTTGTTATAATTATACACCCTTAAGACGGATCTACCACCTTTCTTGCTACCCCAAAGCAGGCAGAGTGGCAGCCGCTGTTTCATAGTTCCGGAGATTTCCCCTAATTATCTCCCCCCATTAAATTTCAAATCTGTACCAATTTCAAGTCAGCTATGGTCAAGGGACTTGATATGACCATAGCTGGCCGCTAGCCAAAACCACGGTTAGTGCTGGTAAGGCAGTAACCGCCCGAAAAGTCGGGGAAATCTAAACTTCAATTTGACTGCCTGTTACACATCAATCTAGTTATGTGCGACACGGTCATTTAGCAGGGTGTAAATTTTAATTTACGCGAATAAGGTGTGCCGCACATTTTCGCCATGTTGGCCTCCGATGGAGGTAACACTCCCTGTTACCCCCAACCCATTTCGCTATTTGCGAGAGCACAGGCCACCCCCGCAATAGCCACTTAAGAGCTAATTAACTAATTAACAATTGAACTAAACTTTCTACATACGCAGTTCAACACTCCATTGTTCTATCACTTCATTGAGCACCAATCTACCCCCCCAAAAAACATCCCCACTTCTTGTATTGATACCAAGTTTTTATTTTGTTACACATCTTTTAAAAGCGTTCCCATACTCACTGATTATTTTTTGGTCACTTAATTCTAAAATTTATTTAATTTTGAAATTATATGCATCCCATTTTTTTTTTCCAAAACTTTTAAAATTAAAAAAAAATTTAAATTCATTGTTAAAAATCATTGTTTCTATTAATTTGATTACCAAATTAATTTAATGGTGTTTAATTTCTCAAACTATAAGTTACAATAATTACCTCATTATCATTTTAACAAAAAAATTTACTTAAATTCTTTTGTGTCACAATAGGGTTTTGCTCAAGATACTGATTCGGCAGACTACAACAATTTTTGTTATGGTCACCAAGCATGACCACAGGCTTGAGTCACAACATACTACACCTGTTTACTGTTTACCTAAACACAGTTGTGTGCCAGAATTGTTTTAAACAACAGTTATAAACATTCTCAGTTTCAGCATTCATAGTCTAAACATTCTGGTTACATCATATACTGACATATCTGCTTGCTACACTTTTCAAGTTTTATAAATCTTTTAGATAACATATTTGTCTCTTAACATTTTTTATTCCAATTCAGATCAGATATATTTTTGATTCATTAATAAAATTGACCCTTTTAAATTATTTGTTTAGCTTGAAAATTCTTTAACAATCTCCACCCAAAACAGTTTGGCTTTAATTACAGCTGTATGAAGTTAATGTATAAAATATGTAAAATTACAGTTTCAATTTACAGTTGGAATTTACACAGCACTAACATTTACAATATTAAGTTACTCCTGGGGCGGCTACAATTCAATTTCATCTCTTAGTACATTCAAAACAATTTCCATGACTTTAATTACAATTTTCAAAATGATTCTACGTGATTAAATGTTTCAGTTTTTCTTATTATTTCAATAAATTTTACAAACATTACATCATTGGTTCTAATCTCTCTTTTAATTCCTCCACAATCACATTCCAACTACCAATATCCCCTACTCATAACCTAACATAGCAGGTACCACAAAATAATAATTAAACCCTTTGGTTACAACTTTTACGGTGAAATATTTTCCAAAATTATTTTTTCTTAATTACCTGTAAATAGGTTATATGTTACATGTACATGATTATTGTGAATCGAGATGCGATGGAAGACGAACAGAACCCCTACATCAGTGAATGAAAACAAAACCTGTTGGCAGCCCTGAGTTCCTTACCTGCCTCCTTTCCCATAAAACAAACCATAACCACTAATCTACAACCCCATCTCAATCCACAATAGTCATGTGGAATTACACAGAAAATTGATTATTTCGTTTGTCTACTCAGCCACAAAACTTCTCCACTACCTACCTAATTAAGGGGTGAGTTTACAAGTCATAAATAACACCAGTTTATTTAATTTTGAGGATTACCCTAATGTAGTATTTAGACTTAAGGCAATCAAATGGTTCCAAAAAGTGTGCCAATTTGTGTAACTATTGTTTATGTGTTTACTCTAAGAGGAGGGTTAGGGAAATCGGGAGGATAAAAGGGATAAGGATTATTAAAAGGTCAAGAACTAGGACTAAAGGTAGGGACAAAGCTTCCTCCGAAAATAAGGGTAAATGGAGAAAACCAAGGCTCGCGTGGGCAGGGGCGCGTCCCTGAAATAGACGAACCCCACTGGGGCAAGTGGGGAACATCTATCCGCTACCACTTTTTTTATATGTTTTAAATTCCTAATTTTCTAGTTATTTAGTTAAGCTGCTAAGTATTATTATTAGTATCTCAACAATTTCTACTACGTACACATATTGTTTACCTAGCATCTTATAATACACACAATTAATTTCGCATCATTTATTTACAAATCGTCATCATTATTATTCCGCTATATCACACTTCAATATCAAAAATCAGCTAGGTCATTACCATATATTAACATATTTAAAATTGTTCATTTATGAATTTCAACCTCCATCGTCAAAAATTAGTCTTTGTTTCAAATAACACTTTTGAATTTTATTGACGCACATATGGCTATTTTGTGTGTCAGTACCATGCACATCAAATTCATCCGTTTTATCACAATAATCATGAACCAAGTCAACATAATGTATTTCTGTCAAGTCTCCATTAGTAATATTCATTATCAAGTCAGTTATTTTCTCATTCATTGCAACATAAAGTAAATTATTATTCTTTAAACATGTATCATCAAAATAATCTTCACTCTCTATTTTAACAGGTAAGTATTTCATATCAACTAACATCTCTTTCAACTCATTATAATCTCTCATTAGTTTATACAATTCTATTTCTTTATCAATGCACAACTCTCTCTCAAAACATCTTTCATCATCATAACACCATATCACCCTTTTATCATTCCATGCAGAGGGTACAAAATTATTCAACAAAAATAAACAACTCAAATCTTTCATTAATAAGGGTCTCTTGCCCACAAATAACACTTTTGAACACTCTGGTTCATCACAAATAAGGGGAAAATTTACCCCCTGCCCTACACATTCATCTACTCTCTCTCTCCATTCTTTTTCTAATTCAACAACACTGACTATTACTTCATTACAACTTATCATTTTCTCACTCTCACTTACTGTTTCACTATCTATTTTCAACGTATCACTTTCTGATACCACCCTTTCAATCGCATTACCATTTTCAATATCATTATTCTTACTCTCTACTACCACATTGTTAATTATATTCTCATTTTCGACATTATTGTCATCACTTGTTAATTTCTTACTGTCATTATTATTTTTACTTTTGCTCTGTTCTCCTACTGACTCTACTATTCTCTCAATATCTCGTTTCAATTCGTTACAACTCTTTTCGCATTTCATTTTTACTTCATCAATGTCAAATTTAAGTACATCAAATTTGCAATTGAATTCGGTCTTAATTTCATCAAAACGATTATTTAATTCACTACTTTGTCTGTCTAATTTTATGTCATTATTGTCAAAACGACTATTTAATTCGTTAAATTTGTTATTCTGTACTTTGCTTGGTTCTAAGAGTAATTGTAACATACTCATTACATCACTATTGAATTGGACATTACATTTCGTTGAAGTCGGGGTCAATTGCACACCCGAATCTTCAGTTACATTACTCTGGTCACTTAAATTTATCTCTGCTTTCTCCTGACTCGCACTTGGAGTCGAGTGTGCTTCAAAGTTACTACTGTTTGAGTCGTCGAAAACTTCGACACTCTCCGTCTCATTTGCGTTATTTTCGTTATCTGACATTTTGTATTATTGATATAATTAAATTAAATAAATTGCTTAAATGGATTAATTAAATAAATACTGTAATTACTTAAATTTTGTAATATAATGTTAGGTTGCTATGCTAACCTAGAACATGTTTGTATATCTGTAGATGCGGAATTTTAATTAAATATCATTAATTGCAATTCGTCCCTGTTCGGGCGCCAATTGTGATGTACTACTTTATCAATCACATCAATTTATCCCAATCTCAAATTAACTTGTACTCACCAGCACGATTACTTCTTCAAGGTCCCAGGGTTCGATCGCATGTAGCTGGATACAAACATGGTCTGTGGGTTACGCAAAGCAATGATACAACTCATGTTTGAAGAGAATTACTATTTATTATCAATTACTTTTGAGTTGTTATAAAAATTAGGATGGTTCATTTAGATACATTTTTTAAAGTTGTGCAACGCTAACATAATCAACCTTATGGACTACAGCTTACCTTGTATATCACATAAAACACAATTACCAACACAGATACAAACAGAAAGCAGCCCAGCTTTGCCACACTCACATTCACACAGAATTTATACCACCCTTAACATTTTCCAATTAAATTCCCAAACCCCAAATGTCGGCCACGCGGTCGCCGCACACACGCATTGTTTAGTTACACTGTCTTTATAGTCCAAAAGAAGAAAAAAATCTCTTGATTACTGCCCACTAGGTGGATTGACCGTGGTCACTTAACACTTTGCGATAATTACAACTTTTTTTTTTCTGGTAATTTACAAATTTTTATGGCGAGCCTACTTTGATTGTACCGGCGCCGGTGGCTTCAACTGGTAGACTGAAACTGTAACGTAACAGGTACATCTTGCTTTCTATGGAGGGAAACAGTGGTTCACTGCCACTATGTTTTCATCGCTCAAGCCTCAGTTGTTGTGAGGTAACCACTTTATATATGGAATAGCAGAGTTATATCCTGGATACCAAAGTACAATATTGGCTTTGGCTCTGCTGATGTCATTAACAGTAGGCGGGACGTTAGCAGTACTTCCGGAAGGTCTTGGAGAAGACGACGAACATTCTTGCGCTTTGGCCATCTTGGCGTTTTTACCAACGCGTGGGTTGGCGCCCATGCTCGAGTAGTGGCGTGTGTGCACTCCCACACATGTACAGAGTTCTGCGAATTTTGAAGGGTGTAAATTCTTCGCTCGCTGCGTGACACAATAACAACTGCGTCTTACTGCTTTGTTTCACTGCTTCCCAACATCGTTCTGTTACACGGACAATAACGCTGCACAACGGTTTTCATAACTTTTTTACAAACCCGCCCAAAATGGAAGAAATAAAAATATAAATGCCCCATACTGTTAAAAATAAAAATACCCAAAAATTGACCCGCTACAATACCCCCTCGATGAGAATTCTGCTGTTCACGACAGAAGAAATCTCATCGATAACCCCGAAGAGGACCGGTGAGGAACTGGTGCCAACAACCCCCTGGTTCTTAATCTCATGGGTACACGACCCCCCTGGCTCAGCGACTATGGACTCATCTGAACGAGATCCCTGGACTTCTCCGTAAGAGATCCCAACACCGAGAAATCGAGCAGACTCGTACCACAACCCACCTCGCCTTTTAACATGCTACCCCCAAAAATCCTCAATCCCTGGCTCCGACTATTCCAGATCCTCCACCGACATGTTTCCCCTTTTATGAAAGCTGGGCTGCCTTTAGCAAATACTGGGCTCACACACACTCACATTCCATGTTGACATACCACATAGTAAAATTGAAAAATTATCTTTTAAGATCTATAAAAAATTTAAAAAATTCAAAATAATATTTTATCAAAAAAATTCTCTTCATTATATATTTTTTTCTTTTAAAATGACTTAAATTAAGCGTTTCTTCTACTTGAACAAATCCTTAACCTAACATGTCTTAGTCTAACGATACAGTACAGTACAAGAAATCAGTAAACTAAACATACTAAATACACACATAATAAAACAATCACTACCTAAAATATTCATTCGCTGGCAGGTGAAAAATCAAGATTTTTTTTTTTTCAAAACATTAAAATTTCCAAAAATTTTGAAATTCAAAAAAAAATTTAAATTTATTTAAATGTTTCCCTCATATGCAAAATTATTTAAATATTGGTTCGAATTAATTAAACAAACAAATTAAAATTGACTTCCTACTATACAAGCTTAGTAGGTGTATGGCCTCATCAGCTGATCGAAACTAGGTCAAGTCTAAAACCCTTGACCTACAAATGTTATGTATACTTTCTATCTGAAATACATTTGACATCTGTAAAATCCTATCTTGAAATACAAAACATAATAAAATACATTTAAAACAAACAAAATATTAATATAATAGTCAGGTTGACATTTAAATTATTTAAAATAAACAATTCTTCACTTTACATTATTTTCAGTTCTATCCAAATTTTGTCACTGGTTAAAAAAAATGAAAATTTTATATCTTTATCATAAATCTCTCTTTTTGCTTAACAATCTTACTCTTCATTTAACAGTCTCACTATACTTTACTGTGGGTGATGTAAATTATTTATTCTCATTTACTGTATTAGATCTGTATACATATATAAACCTTATTCCCCTGACTCTACTATTAACTTTTACTACATGACACCCATCTCTATCAAAATATCTACTAATCAAGACACTCTAAACCCCAACTTATCATTGAACTCAAATCGCCACCTTCTCTCTATATATAAAAAAAATACTCTCTAACCCTTTGTACATAGGATACGTGTTTCCCCCACCCAAAAACTCAATTCCCTTATTTGGCGGCCTGGATTCTACCTAAGGCGGCCCCTCCTCACTAAAATCTATACCAATTCCCGTCCCAACATATTTTGTTGCGAACTCCTACATTACACTACCCTCTAATACAAAATTGCCATCCCCAAAAATCTCAATCTCATTACCTTACTACAAGTACAACAAGATAACCTCATTACTTATAAACATAAATATATCATTCAGAACTCTACAATTATTCTCCATTACTACTGTGTCCCATCAATACTACTTAAAATTCTACAATATACCTTACTTCAAAACAACATTACATCATATTCATCTCTACTATTTCAACTTCACTTGGAATTCAATTGGGACAGATCTATATGCCCCACAAAATATTTATCACAAAAAAACTATCGCTTATTATCTTTCACAAATTGTTACTTTATTTCTCATTGTAGCGAATTATTTTTTCCCATTACTTTAAAACATCTGTAATACATTAAAACATTACCTTGGACATTAATTATTTATAGCATTTATAACCAATATACTAGTGACATGTTATTGCTGATCAGCTGATATCCTAACATAATGAAAACACATATCAAATTTGAACAAATTACCTGGAATGTACATATTTATTCCTACGCACTTCTATTATGTTAATTGCCTGCCCGCCTTTTAATTATTGGCTTACTTTAGCGTATACACATATCATGAAATCACACACTTTATCAACACCTATACCTAACATACAACAATAAAATAATACATTTAAAAGCGCATAATGAACACACTTTTTTTTTTTTTTTTTTTTTTTTTTTTTTTTTTTTTTTTTTTTTTTTTTTAAATGTCTAAGCAGCTAGTTACCTGAACAGAGCACAAGCAGTTTTATTTGATCAAACTTTGAATAAAAAAATGTTGTTATAAAATTTACACTCGTGACTCCTTTGCATCACCTCCCAGCCACACACACTATTTCAAATTATGTAAGACTGTGGCGCCTTTTCGCTTCCACAAAGACTGTATATTTTGGAGCAGGGTTTACCTCTCCGTGCCTTTGCTTCCGCTATTAAGTTTCAAAAGTACTGAACATCATCATGTTCTTGTTATAATTATACACCCTTAAGACGGATCTACCACCTTTCTTGCTACCCCAAAGCGGGCAGAGTGGCAGCCGCTGTTTCATAGTTCCGGAGATTTCCCCTAATTATCTCCCCCCATTAAATTTCAAATCTGTACCAATTTCAAGTCAGCTATGGTCAAGGGACTTGATATGACCATAGCTGGCCGCTAGCCAAAACCACGGTTAGTGCTGGTAAGGCAGTAACCGCCCGAAAAGTCGGGGAAATCTAAACTTCAATTTGACTGCCTGTTACACATCAATCTAGTTATGTGCGACACGGTCATTTAGCAGGGTGTAAATTTTAATTTACGCGAATAAGGTGTGCCGCACATTTTCGCCATGTTGGCCTCCGATGGAGGTAACACTCCCTGTTACCCCCAACCCATTTCGCTATTTGCGAGAGCACAGGCCACCCCCGCAATAGCCACTTAAGAGCTAATTAACTAATTAACAATTGAACTAAACTTTCTACATACGCAGTTCAACACTCCATTGTTCTATCACTTCATTGAGCACCAATCTACCCCCCCAAAAAACATCCCCACTTCTTGTATTGATACCAAGTTTTTATTTTGTTACACATCTTTTAAAAGCGTTCCCATACTCACTGATTATTTTTTGGTCACTTAATTCTAAAATTTATTTAATTTTGAAATTATATGCATCCCATTTTTTTTTTCCAAAACTTTTAAAATTCAAAAAAAATTTAAATTCATTGTTAAAAATCATTGTTTCTATTAATTTGATTACCAAATTAATTTAATGGTGTTTAATTTCTCAAACTATAAGTTACAATAATTACCTCATTATCATTTTAACAAAAAAATTTACTTTAATTCTTTTGTGTCACAATAGGGTTTTGCTCAAGATACTGATTCGGCAGACTACAACAATTTTTGTTATGGTCACCAAGCATGACCACAGGCTTGAGTCACAACATACTACACCTGTTTACTGTTTACCTAAACACAGTTGCGTACCAGACTTGTTTTAAACAACAGTTATAAACATTCTCAGTTTCAGCATTCATAGTCTAAACATTCTGGTTACATCATATACTGACATATCTGCTTGCTACACTTTTCAAGTTTTATAAATCTTTTAGATAACATATTTGTCTCTTAACATTTTTTATTCCAATTCAGATCAGATATATTTTTAATTCATTAATAAAATTGACCCTTTTAAATTATTTGTTTAGCTTGAAAATTCTTTAACAATCTCCACCCAAAACAGTTTGGCTTTAATTACAGCTGTATGAAGTTAATGTATAAAATATGTAAAATTACAGTTTCAATTTACAGTTGGAATTTACACAGCACTAACATTTACAATATTAAGTTACTCCTGGGGCGGCTACAATTCAATTTCATCTCTTAGTACATTCAAAACAATTTCCATGACTTTAATTACAATTTTCAAAATGATTCTACGTGATTAAATGTTTCAGTTTTTCTTATTATTTCAATAAATTTTACAAACATTACATCATTGGTTCTAATCTCTCTTTTAATTCCTCCACAATCACATTCCAACTACCAATATCCCCTACTCATAACCTAACATAGCAGGTACCACAAAATAATAATTAAACCCTTTGGTTACAACTTTTACGGTGAAATATTTTCCAAAATTATTTTTTCTTAATTACCTGTAAATAGGTTATATGTTACATGTACATGATTATTGTGAATCGAGATGCGATGGAAGACGAACAGAACCCCTACATCAGTGAATGTAAACAAAACCTGTTGGCAGCCCTGAGTTCCTTACCTGCCTCCTTTCCCATAAAACAAACCATAACCACTAATCTACAACCCCATCTCAATCCACAATAGTCATGTGGAATTACACAGAAAATTGATTATTTCGTTTGTCTACTCAGCCACAAAACTTCTCCACTACCTACCTAATTAAGGGGTGAGTTTACAAGTCATAAATAACACCAGTTTATTTAATTTTGAGGATTACCCTAATGTAGTATTTAGACTTAAGGCAATCAAATGGTTCCAAAAAGTGTGCCAATTTGTGTAACTATTGTTTATGTGTTTACTCTAAGAGGAGGGTTAGGGAAATCGGGAGGATAAAAGGGATAAGGATTATTAAAAGGTCAAGAACTAGGACTAAAGGTAGGGACAAAGCTTCCTCCGAAAATAAGGGTAAATGGAGAAAACCAAGGCTCGCGTGGGCAGGGGCGCGTCCCTGAAATAGACGAACCCCACTGGGGCAAGTGGGGAACATCTATCCGCTACCACTTTTTTTATATGTTTTAAATTCCTAATTTTGTAGTTATTTAGTTAAGCTGCTAAGTATTATTATTAGTATCTCAACAATTTCTACTACGTACACATATTGTTTACCTAGCATCTTATAATACACACAATTAATTTCGCATCATTTATTTACAAATCGTCATCATTATTATTCCGCTATATCACACTTCAATATCAAAAATCAGCTAGGTCATTACCATATATTAACATATTTAAAATTGTTCATTTATGAATTTCAACCTCCATCGTCAAAAATTAGTCTTTGTTTCAAATAACACTTTTGAATTTTATTGACGCACATATGGCTATTTTGTGTGTCAGTACCATGCACATCAAATTCATCCGTTTTATCACAATAATCATGAACCAAGTCAACATAATGTATTTCTGTCAAGTCTCCATTAGTAATATTCATTATCAAGTCAGTTATTTTCTCATTCATTGCAACATAAAGTAAATTATTATTCTTTAAACATGTATCATCAAAATAATCTTCACTCTCTATTTTAACAGGTAAGTATTTCATATCAACTAACATCTCTTTCAACTCATTATAATCTCTCATTAGTTTATACAATTCTATTTCTTTATCAATGCACAACTCTCTCTCAAAACATCTTTCATCATCATAACACCATATCACCCTTTTATCATTCCATGCAGAGGGTACAAAATTATTCAACAAAAATAAACAACTCAAATCTTTCATTAATAAGGGTCTCTTGCCCACAAATAACACTTTTGAACACTCTGGTTCATCACAAATAAGGGGAAAATTTACCCCCTGCCCTACACATTCATCTACTCTCTCTCTCCATTCTTTTTCTAATTCAACAACACTGACTATTACTTCATTACAACTTATCATTTTCTCACTCTCACTTACTGTTTCACTATCTATTTTCAACGTATCACTTTCTGATACCACCCTTTCAATCGCATTACCATTTTCAATATCATTATTCTTACTCTCTACTACCACATTGTTAATTATATTCTCATTTTCGACATTATTGTCATCACTTGTTAATTTCTTACTGTCATTATTATTTTTACTTTTGCTCTGTTCTCCTACTGACTCTACTATTCTCTCAATATCTCGTTTCAATTCGTTACAACTCTTTTCGCATTTCATTTTTACTTCATCAATGTCAAATTTAAGTACATCAAATTTGCAATTGAATTCGGTCTTAATTTCATCAAAACGATTATTTAATTCACTACTTTGTCTGTCTAATTTTATGTCATTATTGTCAAAACGACTATTTAATTCGTTAAATTTGTTATTCTGTACTTTGCTTGGTTCTAAGAGTAATTGTAACATACTCATTACATCACTATTGAATTGGACATTACATTTCGTTGAAGTCGGGGTCAATTGCACACCCGAATCTTCAGTTACATTACTCTGGTCACTTAAATTTATCTCTGCTTTCTCCTGACTCGCACTTGGAGTCGAGTGTGCTTCAAAGTTACTACTGTTTGAGTCGTCAAAAACTTCGACACTCTCCGTCTCATTTGCGTTATTTTCGTTATCTGACATTTTGTATTATTGATATAATTAAATTAAATAAATTGCTTAAATGGATTAATTAAATAAATACTGTAATTACTTAAATTTTGTAATATAATGTTAGGTTGCTATGCTAACCTAGAACATGTTTGTATATCTGTAGATGCGGAATTTTAATTAAATATCATTAATTGCAATTCGTCCCTGTTCGGGCGCCAATTGTGATGTACTACTTTATCAATCACATCAATTTATCCCAATCTCAAATTAACTTGTACTCACCAGCACGATTACTTCTTCAAGGTCCCAGGGTTCGATCGCATGTAGCTGGATACAAACATGGTCTGTGGGTTACGCAAAGCAATGATACAACTCATGTTTGAAGAGAATTACTATTTATTATCAATTACTTTTGAGTTGTTATAAAAATTAGGAGGGTTCATTTAGATACATTTTTTACTTCCATATTCCTTAAGGAATGGAAGTATGGTGATGGCAAAAAAAATCGTGTTCGAGATTATTGCAGATTCTGATTCTACTACACTCAAAACATGAAAAAAAGTCGTTTTCCGAAAAGTGTCTGTGTGTCTGTGTGTCTGTCTGTCTGTCTGTCTGTCTGTCTGTCTGTCTGTCTGTCTGTAGATTTTTTTTCTATGGCAAACGATAACTGCCGCAAATTCAAACAGAATCAAATAATTTTTTGCATACAGCCCGGTTTTGCAGAGTTCTCGCGACCTATTGTTTTTGGTGAAGATCGGTTGAGGGAAAGGGGTAGTTTACCTGCAACGGTTTTTTTTTAGCAAGGGAAATTTTGTTTGTTTGGCAAACGATAACAGCCGCAAATTCAAACAGAATCAAATAATGTTTCGCATACAGCCCTGAATTGTAGAGTTCTCAAGACCTATTGTTTTTGGTGAAGATCGGTTAAGGGAAAGGGGTAGTTTACCTGTAACGTTTTATGTTTTAACAAGGGTATTTCCTATGGCAAACGATAACAGCCGCAAATTCAAACAGAATGAAAAGATTATTTGCATACAGCCCTAAATTGTAGAGTTCTCAATACCTTTTGTTTTTGGTGAAGATCGGTTAAGGGAAAGGGGTAGTTTACCTACAACGTTTTTTTAACAAGGGTATTTTCTATGGCAAACGATAACAGCCGCAAATTCAAACAGAATCAAATAATTTTCTGCATACAGCCCTGATTTGTAGAGTACTCAAGACCTATTGTTTTTGGTGAAGATCGGTTGAGGGGAAGGGGTAGTTTACCAGCAACGTTTTTTATCATGCGTATTTTCTATGGCAAACGACAACTGCCGCAAATTCAAACAGAATCAAATAATTTTTTGCATACAGCCCTGATTTGTAGAGTACTCGCGACCTATTGTTTTTGGTGAAGATCGGTTGAGGGGAAGGGGTAGTTTACCTGCAACGGTTTTTTTTATCAAGGGAAATTTTTTTTTTTTTTGGCAAACGATAACAGCCGCAAATTCAAACAGAATCAAATAATGTTTCGCATACAGCCCTGAATTGTAGATTTCTCAAGATCTATTGTTTTTGGTGAAGATCGGTTGAGGGAAAGGGGTAGTTTACCTGCAACGTTTTTTTAACAAGGGTATTTTATATGGCAAACGATAACAGCCGCAAATTCAAACAGAATCAAATAATGTTTTGCATACAGTCCTGATTTGTAGAGTACTCAAGACCTATTGTTTTTGGTGAAGATCGGTTAAGGGGAAGGGGTAGTTTACCAGCAACCTTTTACGTTTTATTTTCTATGGCAAACGATAACAGCCGCAAATTCAAACAGAATCAAATAATGTTTTGCATACAGCCCTGATTTGTAGAGTACTCAAGACTTATTGTTTTTGGTGAAGATCGGTTAAGGGGAAGGGGTAGTTTACCTGCAACGTTTTTTTATCAAGCGTATTTTCTATGGCAAACGATAACAGCCGCAAATTCAAACAGAATCAAATAATTTTTTGCATACGTCCCTGAATTGTAGAGGTCTCAATGACTTTCGATTTTGGTGAAGATCGGTTAAGGGGAAGGGGTAGTTTACCTGCAACCTTTTACGTTTTAACAAGAGTAAAGTACTTGAAAATTTATTTAAACTTTTTGAAACAATGGTAATTGTTAAAAATAAAATAATTTTGTTGCCAGGCAATAAAATTATAATTTTTTCATTTTAATGTAATATAATATTTTTCATTTAATACAGCAATAAAAAGGCAGGTAAGACACAGCCTGGCTGTTTGGCTGAAAATGATTTTAAATATAAATCTTAGAATATGGAAGTCATGTATGGTTCTCCATACCGATATTTAAAGTTGTGCAACGCTAACATAATCAACCTTATGGACTACAGCTTACCTTGTATATCACATAAAACACAATTACCAACACAGATACAAACAGAAAGCAGCCCAGCTTTGCCACACTCACATTCACACAGAATTTATACCACCCTTAACATTTTCCAATTAAATTCCCAAACCCCAAATGTCGGCCACGCGGTCGCCGCACACACGCATTGTTTAGTTACACTGTCTTTATAGTCCAAAAGAAGAAAAAAAACTCTTGATTACTGCCCACTAGGTGGATTGACCGTGGTCACTTAACACTTTGCGATAATTACAACTTTTTTTTTTCTGGTAATTTACAAATTTTTATGGCGAGCCTACTTTGATTGTACCGGCGCCGGTGGCTTCAACTGGTAGACTGAAACTGTAACGTAACAGGTACATCTTGCTTTCTCTGGAGGGAAACAGTGGTTCACTGCCACTATGTTTTCGTCGCTCAAGCCTCAGTTGTTGTGAGGTAACCACTTTATATATGGAATAGCAGAGTTATATCCTGGATACCAAAGTACAATATTGGCTTTGGCTCTGCTGATGTCATTAACAGTAGGCGGGACGTTAGCAGTACTTCCGGAAGGTCTTGGAGAAGACGACGAACATTCTTGCGCTTTGGCCATCTTGGCGTTTTTACCAACGCGTGGGTTGGCGCCCATGCTCGAGTAGTGGCGTGTGTGCACTCCCACACATGTACAGAGTTCTGCGAATTTTGAAGGGTGTAAATTCTTCGCTCGCTGCGTGACACAATAACAACTGCGTCTTACTGCTTTGTTTCACTGCTTCCCAACATCGTTCTGTTACACGGACAATAACGCTGCACAACGGTTTTCATAACTTTTTTACAAACCCGCCCAAAATGGAAGAAATAAAAATATAAATGCCCCATACTGTTAAAAATAAAAATACCCAAAAATTGACCCGCTACAATACCCCCTCGATGAGAATTCTGCTGTTCACGACAGAAGAAATCTCATCGATAACCCCGAAGAGGACCGGTGAGGAACTGGTGCCAACAACCCCCTGGTTCTTAATCTCATGGGTACACGACCCCCCTGGCTCAGCGACTATGGACTCATCTGAACGAGATCCCTGGACTTCTCCGTAAGAGATCCCAACACCGAGAAATCGAGCAGACTCGTACCACAACCCACCTCGCCTTTTAACATGCTACCCCCAAAAATCCTCAATCCCTGGCTCCGACTATTCCAGATCCTCCACCGACATGTTTCCCCTTTTATGAAAGCTGGGCTGCCTTTAGCAAATACTGGGCTCACACACACTCACATTCCATGTTGACATACCACATAGTAAAATTGAAAAATTATCTTTTAAGATCTATAAAAAATTTAAAAAATTCAAAATAATATTTTATCAAAAAAATTCTCTTCATTATATTTTTTTTTCTTTTAAAATGACTTAAATTAAGCGTTTCTTCTACTTGAACAAATCCTTAACCTAACATGTCTTAGTCTAACGATACAGTACAGTACAAGAAATCAGTAAACTAAACATACTAAATACACACATAATAAAACAATCACTACCTAAAATATTCATTCGCTGGCAGGTGAAAAATCAAGATTTTTTTTTTTTTCAAAACATTAAAATTTCCAAAAATTTTGAAATTCAAAAAAAAATTTAAATTTATTTAAATGTTTCCCTCATATGCAAAATTATTTAAATATTGGTTCGAATTAATTAAACAAACAAATTAAAATTGACTTCCTACTATACAAGCTTAGTAGGTGTATGGCCTCATCAGCTGATCGAAACTAGGTCAAGTCTAAAACCCTTGACCTACAAATGTTATGTATACTTTCTATCTGAAATACATTTGACATCTGTAAAATCCTATCTTGAAATACAAAACATAATAAAATACATTTAAAACAAACAAAATATTAATATAATAGTCAGGTTGACATTTAAATTATTTAAAATAAACAATTCTTCACTTTACATTATTTTCAGTTCTATCCAAATTTTGTCACTGGTTAAAAAAAATGAAAATTTTATATCTTTATCATAAATCTCTCTTTTTGCTTAACAATCTTACTCTTCATTTAACAGTCTCACTATACTTTACTGTGGGTGATGTAAATTATTTATTCTCATTTACTGTATTAGATCTGTATACATATATAAACCTTATTCCCCTGACTCTACTATTAACTTTTACTACATGACACCCATCTCTATCAAAATATCTACTAATCAAGACACTCTAAACCCCAACTTATCATTGAACTCAAATCGCCACCTTCTCTCTATATATAAAAAAAATACTCTCTAACCCTTTGTACATAGGATACGTGTTTCCCCCACCCAAAAACTCAATTCCCTTATTTGGCGGCCTGGATTCTACCTAAGGCGGCCCCTCCTCACTAAAATCTATACCAATTCCCGTCCCAACATATTTTGTTGCGAACTCCTACATTACACTACCCTCTAATACAAAATTGCCATCCCCAAAAATCTCAATCTCATTACCTTACTACAAGTACAACAAGATAACCTCATTACTTATAAACATAAATATATCATTCAGAACTCTACAATTATTCTCCATTACTACTGTGTCCCATCAATACTACTTAAAATTCTACAATATACCTTACTTCAAAACAACATTACATCATATTCATCTCTACTATTTCAACTTCACTTGGAATTCAATTGGGACAGATCTATATGCCCCACAAAATATTTATCACAAAAAAACTATCGCTTATTATCTTTCACAAATTGTTACTTTATTTCTCATTGTAGCGAATTATTTTTTCCCATTACTTTAAAACATCTGTAATACATTAAAACATTACCTTGGACATTAATTATTTATAGCATTTATAACCAATATACTAGTGACATGTTATTGCTGATCAGCTGATATCCTAACATAATGAAAACACATATCAAATTTGAACAAATTACCTGGAATGTACATATTTATTCCTACGCACTTCTATTATGTTAATTGCCTGCCCGCCTTTTAATTATTGGCTTACTTTAGCGTATACACATATCATGAAAACACACACTTTATCAACACCTATACCTAACATACAACAATAAAATAATACATTTAAAAGCGCATAATGAACACACTTTTTTTTTTTTTTTTTTTTTTTTTTTTTTTTTTTTTTTTTTTTTTAAATGTCTAAGCAGCTAGTTACCTGAACAGAGCACAAGCAGTTTTATTTGATCAAACTTTGAATAAAAAAATGTTATGTTATAAAATTTACACTCGTGACTCCTTTGCGTCACCTCCCAGCCTCACACACTATTTCAAATTATGTAAGACTGTGGCGCCTTTTCGCTTCCACAAAGACTGTATATTTTGGAGCAGGGTTTACCTCTCCGTGCCTTTGCTTCCGCTATTAAGTTTCAAAAGTACTGAACATCATCATGTTCTTGTTATAATTATACACCCTTAAGACGGATCTACCACCTTTCTTGCTACCCCAAAGCGGGCAGAGTGGCAGCCGCTGTTTCATAGTTCCGGAGATTTCCCCTAATTGTCTCCCCCCATTAAATTTCAAATCTGTACCAATTTCAAGTCAGCTATGGTCAAGGGACTTGATATGACCATAGCTGGCCGCTAGCCAAAACCACGGTTAGTGCTGGTAAGGCAGTAACTGCCCGAAAAGTCGGGGAAATCTAAACTTCAATTTGACTGCCTGTTACACATCAATCTAGTTATGTGCGACACGGTCATTTAGCAGGGTGTAAATTTTAATTTACGCGAATAAGGTGTGCCGCACATTTTCGCCATGTTGGCCTCCGATGGAGGTAACACTCCCTGTTACCCCCAACCCATTTCGCTATTTGCGAGAGCACAGGCCACCCCCGCAATAGCCACTTAAGAGCTAATTAACTAATTAACAATTGAACTAAACTTTCTACATACGCAGTTCAACACTCCATTGTTCTATCACTTCATTGAGCACCAATCTACCCCCCCAAAAAACATCCCCACTTCTTGTATTGATACCAAGTTTTTATTTTGTTACACATCTTTTAAAAGCGTTCCCATACTCACTGATTATTTTTTGGTCACTTAATTCTAAAATTTATTTAATTTTGAAATTATATGCATCCCATTTTTTTTTTCCAAAACTTTTAAAATTCAAAAAAAATTTAAATTCATTGTTAAAAATCATTGTTTCTATTAATTTGATTACCAAATTAATTTAATGGTGTTTAATTTCTCAAACTATAAGTTACAATAATTACCTCATTATCATTTTAACAAAAAAATGTACTTTAATTCTTTTGTGTCACAATAGGGTTTTGCTCAAGATACTGATTCGGCAGACTACAACAATTTTTGTTATGGTCACCAAGCATGACCACAGGCTTGAGTCACAACATACTACACCTGTTTACTGTTTACCTAAACACAGTTGCGTACCAGACTTGTTTTAAACAACAGTTATAAACATTCTCAGTTTCAGCATTCATAGTCTAAACATTCTGGTTACATCATATACTGACATATCTGCTTGCTACACTTTTCAAGTTTTATAAATCTTTTAGATAACATATTTGTCTCTTAACATTTTTTATTCCAATTCAGATCAGATATATTTTTAATTCATTAATAAAATTGACCCTTTTAAATTATTTGTTTAGCTTGAAAATTCTTTAACAATCTCCACCCAAAACAGTTTGGCTTTAATTACAGCTGTATGAAGTTAATGTATAAAATATGTAAAATTACAGTTTCAATTTACAGTTGGAATTTACACAGCACTAACATTTACAATATTAAGTTACTCCTGGGGCGGCTACAATTCAATTTCATCTCTTAGTACATTCAAAACAATTTCCATGACTTTAATTACAATTTTCAAAATGATTCTACGTGATTAAATGTTTCAGTTTTTCTTATTATTTCAATAAATTTTACAAACATTACATCATTGGTTCTAATCTCTCTTTTAATTCCTCCACAATCACATTCCAACTACCAATATCCCCTACTCATAACCTAACATAGCAGGTACCACAAAATAATAATTAAACCCTTTGGTTACAACTTTTACGGTGAAATATTTTCCAAAATTATTTTTTCTTAATTACCTGTAAATAGGTTATATGTTACATGTACATGATTATTGTGAATCGAGATGCGATGGAAGACGAACAGAACCCCTACATCAGTGAATGTAAACAAAACCTGTTGGCAGCCCTGAGTTCCTTACCTGCCTCCTTTCCCATAAAACAAACCATAACCACTAATCTACAACCCCATCTCAATCCACAATAGTCATGTGGAATTACACAGAAAATTGATTATTTCGTTTGTCTACTCAGCCACAAAACTTCTCCACTACCTACCTAATTAAGGGGTGAGTTTACAAGTCATAAATAACACCAGTTTATTTAATTTTGAGGATTACCCTAATGTAGTATTTAGACTTAAGGCAATCAAATGGTTCCAAAAAGTGTGCCAATTTGTGTAACTATTGTTTATGTGTTTACTCTAAGAGGAGGGTTAGGGAAATCGGGAGGATAAAAGGGATAAGGATTATTAAAAGGTCAAGAACTAGGACTAAAGGTAGGGACAAAGCTTCCTCCGAAAATAAGGGTAAATGGAGAAAACCAAGGCTCGCGTGGGCAGGGGCGCGTCCCTGAAATAGACGAACCCCACTGGGGCAAGTGGGGAACATCTATCCGCTACCACTTTTTTTATATGTTTTAAATTCCTAATTTTGTAGTTATTTAGTTAAGCTGCTAAGTATTATTATTAGTATCTCAACAATTTCTACTACGTACACATATTGTTTACCTAGCATCTTATAATACACACAATTAATTTCGCATCATTTATTTACAAATCGTCATCATTATTATTCCGCTATATCACACTTCAATATCAAAAATCAGCTAGGTCATTACCATATATTAACATATTTAAAATTGTTCATTTATGAATTTCAACCTCCATCGTCAAAAATTAGTCTTTGTTTCAAATAACACTTTTGAATTTTATTGACGCACATATGGCTATTTTGTGTGTCAGTACCATGCACATCAAATTCATCCGTTTTATCACAATAATCATGAACCAAGTCAACATAATGTATTTCTGTCAAGTCTCCATTAGTAATATTCATTATCAAGTCAGTTATTTTCTCATTCATTGCAACATAAAGTAAATTATTATTCTTTAAACATGTATCATCAAAATAATCTTCACTCTCTATTTTAACAGGTAAGTATTTCATATCAACTAACATCTCTTTCAACTCATTATAATCTCTCATTAGTTTATACAATTCTATTTCTTTATCAATGCACAACTCTCTCTCAAAACATCTTTCATCATCATAACACCATATCACCCTTTTATCATTCCATGCAGAGGGTACAAAATTATTCAACAAAAATAAACAACTCAAATCTTTCATTAATAAGGGTCTCTTGCCCACAAATAACACTTTTGAACACTCTGGTTCATCACAAATAAGGGGAAAATTTACCCCCTGCCCTACACATTCATCTACTCTCTCTCTCCATTCTTTTTCTAATTCAACAACACTGACTATTACTTCATTACAACTTATCATTTTCTCACTCTCACTTACTGTTTCACTATCTATTTTCAACGTATCACTTTCTGATACCACCCTTTCAATCGCATTACCATTTTCAATATCATTATTCTTACTCTCTACTACCACATTGTTAATTATATTCTCATTTTCGACATTATTGTCATCACTTGTTAATTTCTTACTGTCATTATTATTTTTACTTTTGCTCTGTTCTCCTACTGACTCTACTATTCTCTCAATATCTCGTTTCAATTCGTTACAACTCTTTTCGCATTTCATTTTTACTTCATCAATGTCAAATTTAAGTACATCAAATTTGCAATTGAATTCGGTCTTAATTTCATCAAAACGATTATTTAATTCACTACTTTGTTAGTCTAATTTTATGTCATTATTGTCAAAACGACTATTTAATTCGTTAAATTTGTTATTCTGTACTTTGCTTGGTTCTAAGAGTAATTGTAACATACTCATTACATCACTATTGAATTGGACATTACATTTCGTTGAAGTCGGGGTCAATTGCACACCCGAATCTTCAGTTACATTACTCTGGTCACTTAAATTTATCTCTGCTTTCTCCTGACTCGCACTTGGAGTCGAGTGTGCTTCAAAGTTACTACTGTTTGAGTCGTCGAAAACTTCGACACTCTCCGTCTCATTTGCGTTATTTTCGTTATCTGACATTTTGTATTATTGATATAATTAAATTAAATAAATTGCTTAAATGGATTAATTAAATAAATACTGTAATTACTTAAATTTTGTAATATAATGTTAGGTTGCTATGCTAACCTAGAACATGTTTGTATATCTGTAGATGCGGAATTTTAATTAAATATCATTAATTGCAATTCGTCCCTGTTCGGGCGCCAATTGTGATGTACTACTTTATCAATCACATCAATTTATCCCAATCTCAAATTAACTTGTACTCACCAGCACGATTACTTCTTCAAGGTCCCAGGGTTCGATCGCATGTAGCTGGATACAAACATGGTCTGTGGGTTACGCAAAGCAATGATACAACTCATGTTTGAAGAGAATTACTATTTATTATCAATTACTTTTGAGTTGTTATAAAAATTAGGAGGGTTCATTTAGATACATTTTTTAAAGTTGTGCAACGCTAACATAATCAACCTTATGGACTACAGCTTACCTTGTATATCACATAAAACACAATTACCAACACAGATACAAACAGAAAGCAGCCCAGCTTTGCCACACTCACATTCACACAGAATTTATACCACCCTTAACATTTTCCAATTAAATTCCCAAACCCCAAATGTCGGCCACGCGGTCGCCGCACACACGCATTGTTTAGTTACACTGTCTTTATAGTCCAAAAGAAGAAAAAAAACTCTTGATTACTGCCCACTAGGTGGATTGACCGTGGTCACTTAACACTTTGCGATAATTACAACTTTTTTTTTTCTGGTAATTTACAAATTTTTATGGCGAGCCTACTTTGATTGTACCGGCGCCGGTGGCTTCAACTGGTAGACTGAAACTGTAACGTAACAGGTACATCTTGCTTTCTCTGGAGGGAAACAGTGGTTCACTGCCACTATGTTTTCGTCGCTCAAGCCTCAGTTGTTGTGAGGTAACCACTTTATATATGGAATAGCAGAGTTATATCCTGGATACCAAAGTACAATATTGGCTTTGGCTCTGCTGATGTCATTAACAGTAGGCGGGACGTTAGCAGTACTTCCGGAAGGTCTTGGAGAAGACGACGAACATTCTTGCGCTTTGGCCATCTTGGCGTTTTTACCAACGCGTGGGTTGGCGCCCATGCTCGAGTAGTGGCGTGTGTGCACTCCCACACATGTACAGAGTTCTGCGAATTTTGAAGGGTGTAAATTCTTCGCTCGCTGCGTGACACAATAACAACTGCGTCTTACTGCTTTGTTTCACTGCTTCCCAACATCGTTCTGTTACACGGACAATAACGCTGCACAACGGTTTTCATAACTTTTTTACAAACCCGCCCAAAATGGAAGAAATAAAAATATAAATGCCCCATACTGTTAAAAATAAAAATACCCAAAAATTGACCCGCTACAATACCCCCTCGATGAGAATTCTGCTGTTCACGACAGAAGAAATCTCATCGATAACCCCGAAGAGGACCGGTGAGGAACTGGTGCCAACAACCCCCTGGTTCTTAATCTCATGGGTACACGACCCCCCTGGCTCAGCGACTATGGACTCATCTGAACGAGATCCCTGGACTTCTCCGTAAGAGATCCCAACACCGAGAAATCGAGCAGACTCGTACCACAACCCACCTCGCCTTTTAACATGCTACCCCCAAAAATCCTCAATCCCTGGCTCCGACTATTCCAGATCCTCCACCGACATGTTTCCCCTTTTATGAAAGCTGGGCTGCCTTTAGCAAATACTGGGCTCACACACACTCACATTCCATGTTGACATACCACATAGTAAAATTG
This sequence comes from Magicicada septendecula, assembly GCA_034769895.1. Lineage (NCBI taxonomy): Eukaryota > Metazoa > Arthropoda > Insecta > Hemiptera > Cicadidae > Magicicada > Magicicada septendecula. The sequence goes on along the minus strand of CM068373.1, from coordinate 315,035,451 downwards.
AAAAATTATCTTTTAAGATCTATAAAAAATTTAAAAAATTCAAAATAATATTTTATCAAAAAAATTCTCTTCATTATATTTTTTTTTCTTTTAAAATGACTAAAATTAAGCGTTTCTTCTACTTGAACAAATCCTTAACCTAACATGTCTTAGTCTAACGATACAGTACAGTACAAGAAATCAGTAAACTAAACATACTAAATACACACATAATAAAACAATCACTACCTAAAATATTCATTCGCTGGCAGGTGAAAAATCAAGATTTTTTTTTTTTCAAAACATTAAAATTTCCAAAAATTTTGAAATTCAAAAAAAAATTTAAATTTATTTAAATGTTTCCCTCATATGCAAAATTATTTAAATATTGGTTCGAATTAATTAAACAAACAAATTAAAATTGACTTCCTACTATACAAGCTTAGTAGGTGTATGGCCTCATCAGCTGATCGAAACTAGGTCAAGTCTAAAACCCTTGACCTACAAATGTTATGTATACTTTCTATCTGAAATACATTTGACATCTGTAAAATCCTATCTTGAAATACAAAACATAATAAAATACATTTAAAACAAACAAAATATTAATATAATAGTCAGGTTGACATTTAAATTATTTAAAATAAACAATTCTTCACTTTACATTATTTTCAGTTCTATCCAAATTTTGTCACTGGTTAAAAAAAATGAAAATTTTATATCTTTATCATAAATCTCTCTTTTTGCTTAACAATCTTACTCTTCATTTAACAGTCTCACTATACTTTACTGTGGGTGATGTAAATTATTTATTCTCATTTACTGTATTAGATCTGTATACATATATAAACCTTATTCCCCTGACTCTACTATTAACTTTTACTACATGACACCCATCTCTATCAAAATATCTACTAATCAAGACACTCTAAACCCCAACTTATCATTGAACTCAAATCGCCACCTTCTCTCTATATATAAAAAAAATACTCTCTAACCCTTTGTACAAAGGATACGTGTTTCCCCCACCCAAAAACTCAATTCCCTTATTTGGCGGCCTGGATTCTACCTAAGGCGGCCCCTCCTCACTAAAATCTATACCAATTCCCGTCCCAACATATTTTGTTGCGAACTCCTACATTACACTACCCTCTAATACAAAATTGCCATCCCCAAAAATCTCAATCTCATTACCTTACTACAAGTACAACAAGATAACCTCATTACTTATAAACATAAATATATCATTCAGAACTCTACAATTATTCTCCATTACTACTGTGTCCCATCAATACTACTTAAAATTCTACAATATACCTTACTTCAAAACAACATTACATCATATTCATCTCTACTATTTCAACTTCACTTGGAATTCAATTGGGACAGATCTATATGCCCCACAAAATATTTATCACAAAAAAACTATCGCTTATTATCTTTCACAAATTGTTACTTTATTTCTCATTGTAGCGAATTATTTTTTCCCATTACTTTAAAACATCTGTAATACATTAAAACATTACCTTGGACATTAATTATTTATAGCATTTATAACCAATATACTAGTGACATGTTATTGCTGATCAGCTGATATCCTAACATAATGAAAACACATATCAAATTTGAACAAATTACCTGGAATGTACATATTTATTCCTACGCACTTCTATTATGTTAATTGCCTGCCCGCCTTTTAATTATTGGCTTACTTTAGCGTATACACATATCATGAAAACACACACTTTATCAACACCTATACCTAACATACAACAATAAAATAATACATTTAAAAGCGCATAATGAACACACTTTTTTTTTTTTTTTTTTTTTTTTTTTTAAATGTCTAAGCAGCTAGTTACCTGAACAGAGCACAAGCAGTTTTATTTGATCAAACTTTGAATAAAAAAATGTTATGTTATAAAATTTACACTCGTGACTCCTTTGCGTCACCTCCCAGCCACACACACTATTTCAAATTATGTAAGACTGTGGCGCCTTTTCGCTTCCACAAAGACTGTATATTTTGGAGCAGGGTTTACCTCTCCGTGCCTTTGCTTCCGCTATTAAGTTTCAAAAGTACTGAACATCATCATGTTCTTGTTATAATTATACACCCTTAAGACGGATCTACCACCTTTCTTGCTACCCCAAAGCGGGCAGAGTGGCAGCCGCTGTTTCATAGTTCCGGAGATTTCCCCTAATTGTCTCCCCCCATTAAATTTCAAATCTGTACCAATTTCAAGTCAGCTATAGTCAAGGGACTTGATATGACCATAGCTGGCCGCTAGCCAAAACCACGGTTAGTGCTGGTAAGGCAGTAACTGCCCGAAAAGTCGGGGAAATCTAAACTTCAATTTGACTGCCTGTTACACATCAATCTAGTTATGTGCGACACGGTCATTTAGCAGGGTGTAAATTTTAATTTACGCGAATAAGGTGTGCCGCACATTTTCGCCATGTTGGCCTCCGATGGAGGTAACACTCCCTGTTACCCCCAACCCATTTCGCTATTTGCGAGAGCACAGGCCACCCCCGCAATAGCCACTTAAGAGCTAATTAACTAATTAACAATTGAACTAAACTTTCTACATACGCAGTTCAACACTCCATTGTTCTATCACTTCATTGAGCACCAATCTACCCCCCCAAAAAACATCCCCACTTCTTGTATTGATACCAAGTTTTTATTTTGTTACACATCTTTTAAAAGCGTTCCCATACTCACTGATTATTTTTTGGTCACTTAATTCTAAAATTTATTTAATTTTGAAATTATATGCATCCCATTTTTTTTTTCCAAAACTTTTAAAATTCAAAAAAAATTTAAATTCATTGTTAAAAATCATTGTTTTTATTAATTTGATTACCAAATTAATTTAATGGTGTTTAATTTCTCAAACTATAAGTTACAATAATTACCTCATTATCATTTTAACAAAAAAATGTACTTTAATTCTTTTGTGTCACAATAGGGTTTTGCTCAAGATACTGATTCGGCAGACTACAACAATTTTTGTTATGGTCACCAAGCATGACCACAGGCTTGAGTCACAACATACTGCACCTGTTTACTGTTTACCTAAACACAGTTGTGTGCCAGACTTGTTTTAAACAACAGTTATAAACATTCTCAGTTTCAGCATTCATAGTCTAAACATTCTGGTTACATCATATACTGACATATCTGCTTGCTACACTTTTCAAGTTTTATAAATCTTTTAGATAACATATTTGTCTCTTAACATTTTTTATTCCAATTCAGATCAGATATATTTTTGATTCATTAATAAAATTGACCCTTTTAAATTATTTGTTTAGCTTGAAAATTCTTTAACAATCTCCACCCAAAACAGTTTGGCTTTAATTACAGCTGTATGAAGTTAATGTATAAAATATGTAAAATTACAGTTTCAATTTACAGTTGGAATTTACACAGCACTAACATTTACAATATTAAGTTACTCCTGGGGCGGCTACAATTAAATTTCATCTCTTAGTACATTCAAAACAATTTCCATGACTTTAATTACAATTTTCAAAATGATTCTACGTGATTAAATGTTTCAGTTTTTCTTATTATTTCAATAAATTTTACAAACATTACATCATTGGTTCTAATCTCTCTTTTAATTCCTCCACAATCACATTCCAACTACCAATATCCCCTACTCATAACCTAACATAGCAGGTACCACAAAATAATAATTAAACCCTTTGGTTACAACTTTTACGGTGAAATATTTTCCAAAATTATTTTTTCTTAATTACCTGTAAATAGGTTATATGTTACATGTACATGATTATTGTGAATCGAGATGCGATGGAAGACGAACAGAACCCCTACATCAGTGAATGAAAACAAAACCTGTTGGCAGCCCTGAGTTCCTTACCTGCCTCCTTTCCCATAAAACAAACCATAACCACTAATCTACAACCCCATCTCAATCCACAATAGTCATGTGGAATTACACAGAAAATTGATTATTTCGTTTGTCTACTCAGCCACAAAACTTCTCCACTACCTACCTAATTAAGGGGTGAGTTTACAAGTCATAAATAACACCAGTTTATTTAATTTTGAGGATTACCCTAATGTAGTATTTAGACTTAAGGCAATCAAATGGTTCCAAAAAGTGTGCCAATTTGTGTAACTATTGTTTATGTGTTTACTCTAAGAGGAGGGTTAGGGAAATCGGGAGGATAAAAGGGATAAGGATTATTAAAAGGTCAAGAACTAGGACTAAAGGTAGGGACAAAGCTTCCTCCGAAAATAAGGGTAAATGGAGAAAACCAAGGCTCGCGTGGGCAGGGGCGCGTCCCTGAAATAGACGAACCCCACTGGGGCAAGTGGGGAACATCTATCCGCTACCACTTTTTTTATATGTTTTAAATTCCTAATTTTGTAGTTATTTAGTTAAGCTGCTAAGTATTATTATTAGTATCTCAACAATTTCTACTACGTACACATATTGTTTACCTAGCATCTTATAATACACACAATTAATTTCGCATCATTTATTTACAAATCGTCATCATTATTATTCCGCTATATCACACTTCAATATCAAAAATCAGCTAGGTCATTACCATATATTAACATATTTAAAATTGTTCATTTATGAATTTCAACCTCCATCGTCAAAAATTAGTCTTTGTTTCAAATAACACTTTTGAATTTTATTGACGCACATATGGCTATTTTGTGTGTCAGTACCATGCACATCAAATTCATCCGTTTTATCACAATAATCATGAACCAAGTCAACATAATGTATTTCTGTCAAGTCTCCATTAGTAATATTCATTATCAAGTCAGTTATTTTCTCATTCATTGCAACATAAAGTAAATTATTATTCTTTAAACATGTATCATCAAAATAATCTTCACTCTCTATTTTAACAGGTAAGTATTTCATATCAACTAACATCTCTTTCAACTCATTATAATCTCTCATTAGTTTATACAATTCTATTTCTTTATCAATGCACAACTCTCTCTCAAAACATCTTTCATCATCATAAAACCATATCACCCTTTTATCATTCCATGCAGAGGGTACAAAATTATTCAACAAAAATAAACAACTCAAATCTTTCATTAATAAGGGTCTCTTGCCCACAAATAACACTTTTGAACACTCTGGTTCATCACAAATAAGGGGAAAATTTACCCCCTGCCCTACACATTCATCTACTCTCTCTCTCCATTCTTTTTCTAATTCAACAACACTGACTATTACTTCATTACAACTTTTCATTTTCTCACTCTCACTTACTGTTTCACTATCTATTTTCAACGTATCACTTTCTGATACCACCCTTTCAATCGCATTACCATTTTCAATATCATTATTCTTACTCTCTACTACCACATTGTTAATTATATTCTCATTTTCGACATTATTGTCATCACTTGTTAATTTCTTACTGTCATTATTATTTTTACTTTTGCTCTGTTCTCCTACTGACTACTATTCTCTCAATATCTCGTTTCAATTCGTTACAACTCTTTTCGCATTTCATTTTTACTTCATCAATGTCAAATTTAAGTACATCAAATTTGCAATTGAATTCGGTCTTAATTTCATCAAAACGATTATTTAATTCACTACTTTGTCTGTCTAATTTTATGTCATTATTGTCAAAACGACTATTTAATTCGTTAAATTTGTTATTCTGTACTTTGCTTGGTTCTAAGAGTAATTGTAACATACTCATTACATCACTATTGAATTGGACATTACATTTCGTTGAAGTCGGGGTCAATTGCACACCCGAATCTTCAGTTACATTACTCTGGTCACTTAAATTTATCTCTGCTTTCTCCTGACTCGCACTTGGAGTCGAGTGTGCTTCAAAGTTACTACTGTTTGAGTCGTCGAAAACTTCGACACTCTCCGTCTCATTTGCGTTATTTTCGTTATCTGACATTTTGTATTATTGATATAATTAAATTAAATAACTTGCTTAAATGGATTAATTAAATAAATACTGTAATTACTTAAATTTTGTAATATAATGTTAGGTTGCTATGCTAACCTAGAACATGTTTGTATATCTGTAGATGCGGAATTTTAATTAAATATCATTAATTGCAATTCGTCCCTGTTCGGGCGCCAATTGTGATGTACTACTTTATCAATCACATCAATTTATCCCAATCTCAAATTAACTTGTACTCACCAGCACGATTACTTCTTCAAGGTCCCAGGGTTCGATCGCATGTAGCTGGATACAAACATGGTCTGTGGGTTACGCAAAGCAATGATACAACTCATGTTTGAAGAGAATTACTATTTATTATCAATTACTTTTGAGTTGTTATAAAAATTAGGAGGGTTCATCTAGATACATTTTTTAAAGTTGTGCAACGCTAACATAATCAACCTTATGGACTACAGCTTACCTTGTATATCACATAAAACACAATTACCAACACAGATACAAACAGAAAGCAGCCCAGCTTTGCCACACTCACATTCACACAGAAATTATACCACCCTTAACATTTTCCAATTAAATTCCCAAACCCCAAATGTCGGCCACGCGGTCGCCGCACACACGCATTGTTTAGTTACACTGTCTTTATAGTCCAAAAGAAGAAAAAAAACTCTCGATTACTGCCCACTAGGTGGATTGACCGCGGTCACTTAACACTTTGCGATAATTACAACTTTTTTTTTCTGGTAATTTACAAATTTTTATGGCGAGCCTACTTTGATTGTACCGGCGCCGGTGGCTTCAACTGGTAGACTGAAACTGTAACGTAACAGGTACATCTTGCTTTCTCTGGAGGGAAACAGTGGTTCACTGCCACTATGTTTTCGTCGCTCAAGCCTCAGTTGTTGTGAGGTAACCACTTTATATATGGAATAGCAGAGTTATATCCTGGATACCAAAGTACAATATTGGCTTTGGCTCTGCTGATGTCATTAACAGTAGGTGGGACGTTAGCAGTACTTCCGGAAGGTCTTGGAGAAGACGACGAACATTCTTGCGCTTTGGCCATCTTGGCGTTTTTACCAACGCGTGGGTTGGCGCCCATGCTCGAGTAGTGGCGTGTGTGCACTCCCACACATGTACAGAGTTCTGCGAATTTTGAAGGGTGTAAATTCTTTGCTCGCTGCGTGACACAATAACAACTGCGTCTTACTGCTTTGTTTCACTGCTTCCCAACATCGTTCTGTTACACGGACAATAACGCTGCACAACGGTTTTCATAACTTTTTTACAAACCCGCCCAAAATGGAAGAAATAAAAATATAAATGCCCCATACTGTTAAAAATAAAAATACCCAAAAATTGACCCGCTACAATACCCCCTCGATGAGAATTCTGCTGTTCACGACAGAAGAAATCTCATCGATAACCCCGAAGAGGACCGGTGAGGAACTGGTGCCAACAACCCCCTGGTTCTTAATCTCATGGGTACACGACCCCCCTGGCTCAGCGACTATGGACTCATCTGAACGAGATCCCTGGACTTCTCCGTAAGAGATCCCAACACCGAGAAATCTAGCAGACTCGTACCACAACCCACCTCGCCTTTTAACATGCTACCCCCAAAAATCCTCAATCCCTGGCTCCGACTATTCCAGATCCTCCACCGACATGTTTTCTCCTTTTATGAAAGCTGGGCTGCCTTTAGCAAATACTGGGCTCACACACACTCACATTCCATGTTGACATACCACATAGTAAAATTGAAAAATTATCTTTTAAGATCTATAAAAAATTTAAAAAATTCAAAATAATATTTTATCAAAAAAATTCTCTTCATTATATTTTTTTTTCTTTTAAAATGACTTAAATTAAGCGTTTCTTCTACTTGAACAAATCCTTAACCTAACATGTCTTAGTCTAACGATACAGTACAGTACAAGAAATCAGTAAACTAAACATAGTAAATACACACGTAATAAAACAATCACTACCTAAAATATTCATTCGCTGGCAGGTGAAAAATCAAGATTTTTTTTTCCCAAAACATTAAAATTTCCAAAAATTTTGAAATTCAAAAAAAAATTTAAATTTATTTAAATCTTTCCCTCATATGCAAAATTATTTAAATATTGGTTCGAATTAATTAAACAAACAAATTAAAATTGACTTCCTACTATACAAGCTTAGTAGGTGTATGGCCTCATCAGCTGATCGAAACTAGGTCAAGTCTAAAACCCTTGACCTACATATGTTATGTATACTTTCTATCTGAAATACATTTGACATCTGTAAAATCCTATCTTGAAATACAAAACATAATAAAATACAACATTTAAAACAAACAAAATATTAATATAATAGTCAGGTTGACATTTAAATTATTTAAAATAAACAATTCTTCACTTTACATTATTTTCAATTCTATCCAAATTTTGTCACTGGTTAAAAAAAATGAAAATTTTATATCTTTATCATAAATCTCTCTTTTTGCTTAACAATCTTACTCTTCATTTAACAATCTCACTATACTTTACTGTGGGTGATGTAAATTATTTATTCTCATTTACTGTATTAGATCTGTATACATATATAAACCTTATTCCCCTGACTCTACTATTAACTTTTACTACATGACACCCATCTCTATCAAAATATCTACTAATCAAGACACTCTAAACCCCAACTTATCATTGAACTCAAATCGCCACCTTCTCTCTATATATAAAAAAAATACTCTCTAACCCTTTGTACATAGGATACGTGTTTCCCCCACCCAAAAACTCAATTCCCTTATTTGGCGGCCTGGATTCTACCTAAGGCGGCCCCTCCTCACTAAAATCTATACCAATTCCCGTCCCAACATATTTTGTTGCGAACTCCTACATTACACTACCCTCTAATACAAAATTGCCATCCCCAAAAATCTCAATCTCATTACCTTACTACAAGTACAACAAGATAACCTCATTAATTATAAACATAAATATATCATTCAGAACTCTACAATTATTCTCCATTACTACTGTGTCCCATCAATACTACTTAAAATTCTACAATATACCTTACTTCAAAACAACATTACATCATATTCATCTCTACTATTTCAACTTCACTTGGAATTCAATTGGGACAGATCTATATGCCCCACAAAATATTTATCACAAAAAAAAACTATCGCTTATTATCTTTCACAAATTGTTACTTTATTTCTCATTGTAGCGAATTATTTTTTCCCATTACTTTAAAACATCTGTAATACATTAAAACATTACCTTGGACATTAATTATTTATAGCATTTATAACCAATATACTAGTGACATGTTATTGCTGATCAGCTGATATCCTAACATAATGAAAACACATATCAAATTTGAACAAATTACCTGGAATGTACATATTTATTCCTACGCACTTCTATTATGTTAATTGCCTGCCTGCCTTTTAATTATTGGCTTACTTTAGCGTATACACATATCATGAAAACACACACTTTATCAACACCTATACCTAACATACAACAATAAAATAATACATTTAAAAGCGCATAATGAACACACTTTTTTTTTTTTTTTTTTTTTTTTTTTTAAATGTCTAAGCAGCTAGTTACCTGAACAGAGCACAAGCAGTTTTATTTGATCAAACTTTGAATAAAAAAATGTTATGTTATAAAATTTACACTCGTGACTCCTTTGCGTCACCTCCCAGCCACACACACTATTTCAAATTATGTAAGACTGTGGCGCCTTTTCGCTTCCACAAAGACTGTATATTTTGGAGCAGGGTTTACCTCTCCGTGCCTTTGCTTCCGCTATTAAGTTTCAAAAGTACTGAACATCATCATGTTCTTGTTATAATTATACACCCTTAAGACGGATCTACCACCTTTCTTGCTACCCCAAAGCGGGCAGAGTGGCAGCCGCTGTTTCATAGTTCCGGAGATTTCCCCTAATTGTCTCCCCCCATTAAATTTCAAATCTGTACCAATTTCAAGTCAGCTATGGTCAAGGGACTTGATATGACCATAGCTGGCCGCTAGCCAAAACCACGGTTAGTGCTGGTAAGGCAGTAACCGCCCAAAAAGTCGGGGAAATCTAAACTTCAATTTGACTGCCTGTTACACATCAATCTAGTTATGTGCGACACGGTCATTTAGCAGGGTGTAAATTTTAATTTACGCGAATAAGGTGTGCCGCACATTTTCGCCATGTTGGCCTCCGATGGAGGTAACACTCCCTGTTACCCCCAACCCATTTCGCTATTTGCGAGAGCACAGGCCACCCCCGCAATAGCCACTTAAGAGCTAATTAACTAATTAACAATTGAACTAAACTTTCTACATACGCAGTTCAACACTCCATTGTTCTATCACTTCATTGAGCACCAATCTACCCCCCCAAAAAACATCCCCACTTCTTGTATTGATACCAAGTTTTTATTTTGTTACACATCTTTTAAAAGCGTTCCCATACTCACTGATTATTTTTTGGTCACTTAATTCTAAAATTTATTTAATTTTGAAATTATATGCATCCCATTTTTTTTTTCCAAAACTTTTAAAATTCAAAAAAAATTTAAATTCATTGTTAAAAATCATTGTTTCTATTAATTTGATTACCAAATTAATTTAATGGTGTTTAATTTCTCAAACTATAAGTTACAATAATTACCTCATTATCATTTTAACAAAAAAATGTACTTTAATTCTTTTGTGTCACAATAGGGTTTTGCTCAAGATACTGATTCGGCAGACTACAACAATTTTTGTTATGGTCACCAAGCATGACCACAGGCTTGAGTCACAACATACTACACCTGTTTACTGTTTACCTAAACACAGTTGTGTGCCAGACTTGTTTTAAACAACAGTTATAAACATTCTCAGTTTCAGCATTCATAGTCTAAACATTCTGGTTACATCATATACTGACATATCTGCTTGCTACACTTTTCAAGTTTTATAAATCTTTTAGATAACATATTTGTCTCTTAACATTTTTTATTCCAATTCAGATCAGATATATTTTTGATTCATTAATAAAATTGACCCTTTTAAATTATTTGTTTAGCTTGAAAATTCTTTAACAATCTCCACCCAAAACAGTTTGGCTTTAATTACAGCTGTATGAAGTTAATGTATAAAATATGTAAAATTACAGTTTCAATTTACAGTTGGAATTTACACAGCACTAACATTTACAATATTAAGTTACTCCTGGGGCGGCTACAATTCAATTTCATCTCTTAGTACATTCAAAACAATTTCCATGACTTTAATTACAATTTTCAAAATGATTCTACGTGATTAAATGTTTCAGTTTTTCTTATTATTTCAATAAATTTTACAAACATTACATCATTGGTTCTAATCTCTCTTTTAATTCCTCCACAATCACATTCCAACTACCAATATCCCCTACTCATAACCTAACATAGCAGGTACCACAAAATAATAATTAAACCCTTTGGTTACAACTTTTACGGTGAAATATTTTCCAAAATTATTTTTTCTTAATTACCTGTAAATAGGTTATATGTTACATGTACATGATTATTGTGAATCGAGATGCGATGGAAGACGAACAGAACCCCTACATCAGTGAATGTAAACAAAACCTGTTGGCAGCCCTGAGTTCCTTACCTGCCTCCTTTCCCATAAAACAAACCATAACCACTAATCTACAACCCCATCTCAATCCACAATAGTCATGTGGAATTACACAGAAAATTGATTATTTCGTTTGTCTACTCAGCCACAAAACTTCTCCACTACCTACCTAATTAAGGGGTGAGTTTACAAGTCATAAATAACACCAGTTTATTTAATTTTGAGGATTACCCTAATGTAGTATTTAGACTTAAGGCAATCAAATGGTTCCAAAAAGTGTGCCAATTTGTGTAACTATTGTTTATGTGTTTACTCTAAGAGGAGGGTTAGGGAAATCGGGAGGATAAAAGGGATAAGGATTATTAAAAGGTCAAGAACTAGGACTAAAGGTAGGGACAAAGCTTCCTCCGAAAATAAGGGTAAAAGGAGAAAACCAAGGCTCGCGTGGGCAGGGGCGCGTCCCTGAAATAGACGAACCCCACTGGGGCAAGTGGGGAACATCTATCCGCTACCACTTTTTTTATATGTTTTAAATTCCTAATTTTGTAGTTATTTAGTTAAGCTGCTAAGTATTATTATTAGTATCTCAACAATTTCTACTACGTACACATATTGTTTACCTAGCATCTTATAATACACACAATTAATTTCGCATCATTTATTTACAAATCGTCATCATTATTATTCCGCTATATCACACTTCAATATCAAAAATCAGCTAGGTCATTACCATATATTAACATATTTAAAATTGTTCATTTATGAATTTCAACCTCCATCGTCAAAAATTAGTCTTTGTTTCAAATAACACTTTTGAATTTTATTGACGCACATATGGCTATTTTGTGTGTCAGTACCATGCACATCAAATTCATCCGTTTTATCACAATAATCATGAACCAAGTCAACATAATGTATTTCTGTCAAGTCTCCATTAGTAATATTCATTATCAAGTCAGTTATTTTCTCATTCATTGCAACATAAAGTAAATTATTATTCTTTAAACATGTATCATCAAAATAATCTTCACTCTCTATTTTAACAGGTAAGTATTTCATATCAACTAACATCTCTTTCAACTCATTATAATCTCTCATTAGTTTATACAATTCTATTTCTTTATCAATGCACAACTCTCTCTCAAAACATCTTTCATCATCATAAAACCATATCACCCTTTTATCATTCCATGCAGAGGGTACAAAATTATTCAACAAAAATAAACAACTCAAATCTTTCATTAATAAGGGTCTCTTGCCCACAAATAACACTTTTGAACACTCTGGTTCATCACAAATAAGGGGAAAATTTACCCCCTGCCCTACACATTCATCTACTCTCTCTCTCCATTCTTTTTCTAATTCAACAACACTGACTATTACTTCATTACAACTTATCATTTTCTCACTCTCACTTACTGTTTCACTATCTATTTTCAACGTATCACTTTCTGATACCACCCTTTCAATCGCATTACCATTTTCAATATCATTATTCTTACTCTCTACTACCACATTGTTAATTATATTCTCATTTTCGACATTATTGTCATCACTTGTTAATTTCTTACTGTCATTATTATTTTTACTTTTGCTCTGTTCTCCTACTGACTCTACTATTCTCTCAATATCTCGTTTCAATTCGTTACAACTCTTTTCGCATTTCATTTTTACTTCATCAATGTCAAATTTAAGTACATCAAATTTGCAATTGAATTCGGTCTTAATTTCATCAAAACGATTATTTAATTCACTACTTTGTTAGTCTAATTTTATGTCATTATTGTCAAAACGACTATTTAATTCGTTAAATTTGTTATTCTGTACTTTGCTTGGTTCTAAGAGTAATTGTAACATACTCATTACATCACTATTGAATTGGACATTACATTTCATTGAAGTCGGGGTCAATTGCACACCCGAATCTTCAGTTACATTACTCTGGTCACTTAAATTTATCTCTGCTTTCTCCTGACTCGCACTTGGAGTCGAGTGTGCTTCAAAGTTACTACTGTTTGAGTCGTCGAAAACTTCGACACTCTCCGTCTCATTTGCGTTATTTTCGTTATCTGACATTTTGTATTATTGATATAATTAAATTAAATAAATTGCTTAAATGGATTCATTAAATAAATACTGTAATTACTTAAATTTTGTAATATAATGTTAGGTTGCTATGCTAACCTAGAACATGTTTGTATATCTGTAGATGCGGAATTTTAATTAAATATCATTAATTGCAATTCGTCCCTGTTCGGGCGCCAATTGTGATGTACTACTTTATCAATCACATCAATTTATCCCAATCTCAAATTAACTTGTACTCACCAGCACGATTACTTCTTCAAGGTCCCAGGGTTCGATCGCATGTAGCTGGATACAAACATGGTCTGTGGGTTACGCAAAGCAATGATACAACTCATGTTTGAAGAGAATTACTATTTATTATCAATTACTTTTGAGTTGTTATAAAAATTAGGAGGGTTCATTTAGATACATTTTTTAAAGTTGTGCAACGCTAACATAATCAACCTTATGGACTACAGCTTACCTTGTATATCACATAAAACACAATTACCAACACAGATACAAACAGAAAGCAGCCCAGCTTTGCCACACTCACATTCACACAGAATTTATACCACCCTTAACATTTTCCAATTAAATTCCCAAACCCCAAATGTCGGCCACGCGGTCGCCGCACACACGCATTGTTTAGTTACACTGTCTTTATAGTCCAAAAGAAGAAAAAAAACTCTTGATTACTGCCCACTAGGTGGATTGACCGCGGTCACTTAACACTTTGCGATAATTACAACTTTTTTTTTCTGGTAATTTACAAATTTTTATGGCGAGCCTACTTTGATTGTACCGGCGCCGGTGGCTTCAACTGGTAGACTGAAACTGTAACGTAACAGGTACATCTTGCTTTCTATGGAGGGAAACAGTGGTTCACTGCCACTATGTTTTCGTCACTCTAGCCTCAGTTGTTGTGAGGTAACCACTTTATATATGGAATAGCAGAGTTATATCCTGGATACCAAAGTACAATATTGGCTTTGGCTCTGCTGATGTCATTAACAGTAGGCGGGACGTTAGCAGTACTTCCGGAAGGTCTTGGAGAAGACGACGAACATTCTTGCGCTTTGGCCATCTTGGCGTTTTTACCAACGCGTGGGTTGGCGCCCATGCTCGAGTAGTGGCGTGTGTGCACTCCCACACATGTACAGAGTTCTGCGAATTTTGAAGGGTGTAAATTCTTCGCTCGCTGCGTGACACAATAACAACTGCGTCTTACTGCTTTGTTTCACTGCTTCCCAACATCGTTCTGTTACACGGACAATAACGCTGCACAACGGTTTCCATAACTTTTTTACAAACCCGCCCAAAATGGAAGAAATAAAAATATAAATGCCCCATACTGTTAAAAATAAAAATACCCAAAAATTGACCCGCTACAATACCCCCTCGATGAGAATTCTGCTGTTCACGACAGAAGAAATCTCATCGATAACCCCGAAGAGGACCGGTGAGGAACTGGTGCCAACAACCCCCTGGTTCTTAATCTCATGGGTACACGACCCCCCTGGCTCAGCGACTATGGACTCATCTGAACGAGATCCCTGGACTTCTCCGTAAGAGATCCCAACACCGAGAAATCGAGCAGACTCGTACCACAACCCACCTCGCCTTTTAACATGCTACCCCCAAAAATCCTCAATCCCTGGCTCCGACTATTCCAGATCCTCCACCGACATGTTTCCCCTTTTATGAAAGCTGGGCTGCCTTTAGCAAATACTGGGCTCACACACACTCACATTCCATGTTGACATACCACATAGTAAAATTGAAAAATTATCTTTTAAGATCTATAAAAAATTTAAAAAATTCAAAATAATATTTTATCAAAAAAATTCTCTTCATTATATTTTTTTTTCTTTTAAAATGACTTAAATTAAGCGTTTCTTCTACTTGAACAAATCCTTAACCTAACATGTCTTAGTCTAACGATACAGTACAGTACAAGAAATCAGTAAACTAAACATAGTAAATACACACATAATAAAACAATCACTACCTAAAATATTCATTCGCTGGCAGGTGAAAAATCAAGATTTTTTTTTCCCAAAACATTAAAATTTCCAAAAATTTTGAAATTCAAAAAAAAATTTAAATTTATTTAAATGTTTCCCTCATATGCAAAATTATTTAAATATTGGTTCGAATTAATTAAACAAACAAATTAAAATTGACTTCCTACTATACAAGCTTAGTAGGTGTATGGCCTCATCAGCTGATCGAAACTAGGTCAAGTCTAAAACCCTTGACCTACATATGTTATGTATACTTTCTATCTGAAATACATTTGACATCTGTAAAATCCTATCTTGAAATACAAAACATAATAAAATACAACATTTAAAACAAACAAAATATTAATATAATAGTCAGGTTGACATTTAAATTATTTAAAATAAACAATTCTTCACTTTACATTATTTTCAATTCTATCCAAATTTTGTCACTGGTTAAAAAAAATGAAAATTTTATATCTTTATCATAAATCTCTCTTTTTGCTTAACAATCTTACTCTTCATTTAACAATCTCACTATACTTTACTGTGGGTGATGTAAATTATTTATTCTCATTTACTGTATTAGATCTGTATACATATATAAACCTTATTCCCCTGACTCTACTATTAACTTTTACTACATGACACCCATCTCTATCAAAATATCTACTAATCAAGACACTCTAAACCCCAACTTATCATTGAACTCAAATCGCCACCTTCTCTCTATATATAAAAAAAATACTCTCTAACCCTTTGTACATAGGATACGTGTTTCCCCCACCCAAAAACTCAATTCCCTTATTTGGCGGCCTGGATTCTACCTAAGGCGGCCCCTCCTCACTAAAATCTATACCAATTCCCGTCCCAACATATTTTGTTGCGAACTCCTACATTACACTACCCTCTAATACAAAATTGCCATCCCCAAAAATCTCAATCTCATTACCTTACTACAAGTACAACAAGATAACCTCATTAATTATAAACATAAATATATCATTCAGAACTCTACAATTATTCTCCATTACTACTGTGTCCCATCAATACTACTTAAAATTCTACAATATACCTTACTTCAAAACAACATTACATCATATTCATCTCTACTATTTCAACTTCACTTGGAATTCAATTGGGACAGATCTATATGCCCCACAAAATATTTATCACAAAAAAAAACTATCGCTTATTATCTTTCACAAATTGTTACTTTATTTCTCATTGTAGCGAATTATTTTTTCCCATTACTTTAAAACATCTGTAATACATTAAAACATTACCTTGGACATTAATTATTTATAGCATTTATAACCAATATACTAGTGACATGTTATTGCTGATCAGCTGATATCCTAACATAATGAAAACACATATCAAATTTGAACAAATTACCTGGAATGTACATATTTATTCCTACGCACTTCTATTATGTTAATTGCCTGCCCGCCTTTTAATTATTGGCTTACTTTAGCGTATACACATATCATGAAAACACACACTTTATCAACACCTATACCTAACATACAACAATAAAATAATACATTTAAAAGCGCATAATGAACACACTTTTTTTTTTTTTTTTTTTTTTTTTTTTTTTAAATGTCTAAGCAGCTAGTTACCTGAACAGAGCACAAGCAGTTTTATTTGATCAAACTTTGAATAAAAAAATGTTATGTTATAAAATTTACACTCGTGACTCCTTTGCGTCACCTCCCAGCCACACACACTATTTCAAATTATGTAAGACTGTGGCGCCTTTTCGCTTCCACAAAGACTGTATATTTTGGAGCAGGGTTTACCTCTCCGTGCCTTTGCTTCCGCTATTAAGTTTCAAAAGTACTGAACATCATCATGTTCTTGTTATAATTATACACCCTTAAGACGGATCTACCACCTTTCTTGCTACCCCAAAGCGGGCAGAGTGGCAGCCGCTGTTTCATAGTTCCGGAGATTTCCCCTAATTGTCTCCCCCCATTAAATTTCAAATCTGTACCAATTTCAAGTCAGCTATGGTCAAGGGACTTGATATGACCATAGCTGGCCGCTAGCCAAAACCACGGTTAGTGCTGGTAAGGCAATAACCGCCCGAAAAGTCGGGGAAATCTAAACTTCAATTTGACTGCCTGTTACACATCAATCTAGTTATGTGCGACACGGTCATTTAGCAGGGTGTAAATTTTAATTTACGCGAATAAGGTGTGCCGCACATTTTCGCCATGTTGGCCTCCGATGGAGGTAACACTCCCTGTTACCCCCAACCCATTTCGCTATTTGCGAGAGCACAGGCCACCCCCGCAATAGCCACTTAAGAGCTAATTAACTAATTAACAATTGAACTAAACTTTCTACATACGCAGTTCAACACTCCATTGTTCTATCACTTCATTGAGCACCAATCTACCCCCCCAAAAAACATCCCCACTTCTTGTATTGATACCAAGTTTTTATTTTGTTACACATCTTTTAAAAGCGTTCCCATACTCACTGATTATTTTTTGGTCACTTAATTCTAAAATTTATTTAATTTTGAAATTATATGCATCCCATTTTTTTTTTCCAAAACTTTTAAAATTCAAAAAAACTTTAAATTCATTGTTAAAAATCATTGTTTCTATTAATTTGATTACCAAATTAATTTAATGGTGTTTAATTTCTCAAACTATAAGTTACAATAATTACCTCATTATCATTTTAACAAAAAAATTTACTTTAATTCTTTTGTGTCACAATAGGGTTTTGCTCAAGATACTGATTCGGCAGACTACAACAATTTTTGTTATGGTCACCAAGCATGACCACAGGCTTGAGTCACAACATACTACACCTGTTTACTGTTTACCTAAACACAGTTGTGTGCCAGACTTGTTTTAAACAACAGTTATAAACATTCTCAGTTTCAGCATTCATAGTCTAAACATTCTGGTTACATCATATACTGACATATCTGCTTGCTACACTTTTCAAGTTTTATAAATCTTTTAGATAACATATTTGTCTCTTAACATTTTTTATTCCAATTCAGATCAGATATATTTTTGATTCATTAATAAAATTGACCCTTTTAAATTATTTGTTTAGCTTGAAAATTCTTTAACAATCTCCACCCAAAACAGTTTGGCTTTAATTACAGCTGTATGAAGTTAATGTATAAAATATGTAAAATTACAGTTTCAATTTACAGTTGGAATTTACACAGCACTAACATTTACAAT
The DNA here is from genome assembly GCA_034769895.1 of Magicicada septendecula. NCBI lineage: Eukaryota > Metazoa > Arthropoda > Insecta > Hemiptera > Cicadidae > Magicicada > Magicicada septendecula. The sequence goes on along the minus strand of CM068373.1, from coordinate 315,016,629 downwards.
ATTAAGTTACTCCTGGGGCGGCTACAATTCAATTTCATCTCTTAGTACATTCAAAACAATTTCCATGACTTTAATTACAATTTTCAAAATGATTCTACGTGATTAAATGTTTCAGTTTTTCTTATTATTTCAATAAATTTTACAAACATTACATCATTGGTTCTAATCTCTCTTTTAATTCCTCCACAATCACATTCCAACTACCAATATCCCCTACTCATAACCTAACATAGCAGGTACCACAAAATAATAATTAAACCCTTTGGTTACAACTTTTACGGTGAAATATTTTCCAAAATTATTTTTTCTTAATTACCTGTAAATAGGTTATATGTTACATGTACATGATTATTGTGAATCGAGATGCGATGGAAGACGAACAGAACCCCTACATCAGTGAATGTAAACAAAACCTGTTGGCAGCCCTGAGTTCCTTACCTGCCTCCTTTCCCATAAAACAAACCATAACCACTAATCTACAACCCCATCTCAATCCACAATAGTCATGTGGAATTACACAGAAAATTGATTATTTCGTTTGTCTACTCAGCCACAAAACTTCTCCACTACCTACCTAATTAAGGGGTGAGTTTACAAGTCATAAATAACACCAGTTTATTTAATTTTGAGGATTACCCTAATGTAGTATTTAGACTTAAGGCAATCAAATGGTTCCAAAAAGTGTGCCAATTTGTGTAACTATTGTTTATGTGTTTACTCTAAGAGGAGGGTTAGGGAAATCGGGAGGATAAAAGGGATAAGGATTATTAAAAGGTCAAGAACTAGGACTAAAGGTAGGGACAAAGCTTCCTCCGAAAATAAGGGTAAAAGGAGAAAACCAAGGCTCGCGTGGGCAGGGGCGCGTCCCTGAAATAGACGAACCCCACTGGGGCAAGTGGGGAACATCTATCCGCTACCACTTTTTTTATATGTTTTAAATTCCTAATTTTGTAGTTATTTAGTTAAGCTGCTAAGTATTATTATTAGTATCTCAACAATTTCTACTACGTACACATATTGTTTACCTAGCATCTTATAATACACACAATTAATTTCGCATCATTTATTTACAAATCGTCATCATTATTATTCCGCTATATCACACTTCAATATCAAAAATCAGCTAGGTCATTACCATATATTAACATATTTAAAATTGTTCATTTATGAATTTCAACCTCCATCGTCAAAAATTAGTCTTTGTTTCAAATAACACTTTTGAATTTTATTGACGCACATATGGCTATTTTGTGTGTCAGTACCATGCACATCAAATTCATCCGTTTTATCACAATAATCATGAACCAAGTCAACATAATGTATTTCTGTCAAGTCTCCATTAGTAATATTCATTATCAAGTCAGTTATTTTCTCATTCATTGCAACATAAAGTAAATTATTATTCTTTAAACATGTATCATCAAAATAATCTTCACTCTCTATTTTAACAGGTAAGTATTTCATATCAACTAACATCTCTTTCAACTCATTATAATCTCTCATTAGTTTATACAATTCTATTTCTTTATCAATGCACAACTCTCTCTGAAAACATCTTTCATCATCATAAAACCATATCACCCTTTTATCATTCCATGCAGAGGGTACAAAATTATTCAACAAAAATAAACAACTCAAATCTTTCATTAATAAGGGTCTCTTGCCCACAAATAACACTTTTGAACACTCTGGTTCATCACAAATAAGGGGAAAATTTACCCCCTGCCCTACACATTCATCTACTCTCTCTCTCCATTCTTTTTCTAATTCAACAACACTGACTATTACTTCATTACAACTTATCATTTTCTCACTCTCACTTACTGTTTCACTATCTATTTTCAACGTATCACTTTCTGATACCACCCTTTCAATCGCATTACCATTTTCAATATCATTATTCTTACTCTCTACTACCACATTGTTAATTATATTCTCATTTTCGACATTATTGTCATCACTTGTTAATTTCTTACTGTCATTATTATTTTTACTTTTGCTCTGTTCTCCTACTGACTCTACTATTCTCTCAATATCTCGTTTCAATTCGTTACAACTCTTTTCGCATTTCATTTTTACTTCATCAATGTCAAATTTAAGTACATCAAATTTGCAATTGAATTCGGTCTTAATTTCATCAAAACAATTATTTAATTCACTACTTTGTCTGTCTAATTTTATGTCATTATTGTCAAAACGACTATTTAATTCGTTAAATTTGTTATTCTGTACTTTGCTTGGTTCTAAGAGTAATTGTAACATACTCATTACATCACTATTGAATTGGACATTACATTTCGTTGAAGTCGGGGTCAATTGCACACCCGAATCTTCAGTTACATTACTCTGGTCACTTAAATTTATCTCTGCTTTCTCCTGACTCGCACTTGGAGTCGAGTGTGCTTCAAAGTTACTACTGTTTGAGTCGTCGAAAACTTCGACACTCTCCGTCTCATTTGCGTTATTTTCGTTATCTGACATTTTGTATTATTGATATAATTAAATTAAATAAATTGCTTAAATGGATTCATTAAATAAATACTGTAATTACTTAAATTTTGTAATATAATGTTAGGTTGCTATGCTAACCTAGAACATGTTTGTATATCTGTAGATGCGGAATTTTAATTAAATATCATTAATTGCAATTCGTCCCTGTTCGGGCGCCAATTGTGATGTACTACTTTATCAATCACATCAATTTATCCCAATCTCAAATTAACTTGTACTCACCAGCACGATTACTTCTTCAAGGTCCCAGGGTTCGATCGCATGTAGCTGGATACAAACATGGTCTGTGGGTTACGCAAAGCAATGATACAACTCATGTTTGAAGAGAATTACTATTTATTATCAATTACTTTTGAGTTGTTATAAAAATTAGGAGGGTTCATTTAGATACATTTTTTAAAGTTGTGCAACGCTAACATAATCAACCTTATGGACTACAGCTTACCTTGTATATCACATAAAACACAATTACCAACACAGATACAAACAGAAAGCAGCCCAGCTTTGCCACACTCACATTCACACAGAATTTATACCACCCTTAACATTTTCCAATTAAATTCCCAAACCCCAAATGTCGGCCACGCGGTTGCCGCACACACGCATTGTTTAGTTACACTGTCTTTATAGTCCAAAAGAAGAAAAAAACTCTTGATTACTGCCCACTAGGTGGATTGACCGCGGTCACTTAACACTTTGCGATAATTACAACTTTTTTTTTCTGGTAATTTACAAATTTTTATGGCGAGCCTACTTTGATTGTACCGGCGCCGGTGGCTTCAACTGGTAGACTGAAACTGTAACGTAACAGGTACATCTTGCTTTCTATGGAGGGAAACAGTGGTTCACTGCCACTATGTTTTCGTCACTCTAGCCTCAGTTGTTGTGAGGTAACCACTTTATATATGGAATAGCAGAGTTATATCCTGGATACCAAAGTACAATATTGGCTTTGGCTCTGCTGATGTCATTAACAGTAGGCGGGACGTTAGCAGTACTTCCGGAAGGTCTTGGAGAAGACGACGAACATTCTTGCGCTTTGGCCATCTTGGCGTTTTTACCAACGCGTGGGTTGGCGCCCATGCTCGAGTAGTGGCGTGTGTGCACTCCCACACATGTACAGAGTTCTGCGAATTTTGAAGGGTGTAAATTCTTCGCTCGCTGCGTGACACAATAACAACTGCGTCTTACTGCTTTGTTTCACTGCTTCCCAACATCGTTCTGTTACACGGACAATAACGCTGCACAACGGTTTTCATAACTTTTTTACAAACCCGCCCAAAATGGAAGAAATAAAAATATAAATGCCCCATACTGTTAAAAATAAAAATACCCAAAAATTGACCCGCTACAATACCCCCTCGATGAGAATTCTGCTGTTCACGACAGAAGAAATCTCATCGATAACCCCGAAGAGGACCGGTGAGGAACTGGTGCCAACAACCCCCTGGTTCTTAATCTCATGGGTACACGACCCCCCTGGCTCAGCGACTATGGACTCATCTGAACGAGATCCCTGGACTTCTCCGTAAGAGATCCCAACACCGAGAAATCGAGCAGACTCGTACCACAACCCACCTCGCCTTTTAACATGCTACCCCCAAAAATCCTCAATCCCTGGCTCCGACTATTCCAGATCCTCCACCGACATGTTTCCCCTTTTATGAAAGCTGGGCTGCCTTTAGCAAATACTGGGCTCACACACACTCACATTCCATGTTGACATACCACATAGTAAAATTGAAAAATTATCTTTTAAGATCTATAAAAAATTTAAAAAATTCAAAATAATATTTTATCAAAAAAATTCTCTTCATTATATTTTTTTTTCTTTTAAAATGACTTAAATTAAGCGTTTCTTCTACTTGAACAAATCCTTAACCTAACATGTCTTAGTCTAACGATACAGTACAGTACAAGAAATCAGTAAACTAAACATAGTAAATACACACATAATAAAACAATCACTACCTAAAATATTCATTCGCTGGCAGGTGAAAAATCAAGATTTTTTTTTTCCCAAAACATTAAAATTTCCAAAAATTTTGAAATTCAAAAAAAAATTTAAATTTATTTAAATGTTTCCCTCATATGCAAAATTATTTAAATATTGGTTCGAATTAATTAAACAAACAAATTAAAATTGACTTCCTACTATACAAGCTTAGTAGGTGTATGGCCTCATCAGCTGATCGAAACTAGGTCAAGTCTAAAACCCTTGACCTACATATGTTATGTATACTTTCTATCTGAAATACATTTGACATCTGTAAAATCCTATCTTGAAATACAAAACATAATAAAATACAACATTTAAAACAAACAAAATATTAATATAATAGTCAGGTTGACATTTAAATTATTTAAAATAAACAATTCTTCACTTTACATTATTTTCAATTCTATCCAAATTTTGTCACTGGTTAAAAAAAATGAAAATTTTATATCTTTATCATAAATCTCTCTTTTTGCTTAACAATCTTACTCTTCATTTAACAATCTCACTATACTTTACTGTGGGTGATGTAAATTATTTATTCTCATTTACTGTATTAGATCTGTATACATATATAAACCTTATTCCCCTGACTCTACTATTAACTTTTACTACATGACACCCATCTCTATCAAAATATCTACTAATCAAGACACTCTAAACCCCAACTTATCATTGAACTCAAATCGCCACCTTCTCTCTATATATAAAAAAAATACTCTCTAACCCTTTGTACATAGGATACGTGTTTCCCCCACCCAAAAACTCAATTCCCTTATTTGGCGGCCTGGATTCTACCCAAGGCGGCCCCTCCTCACTAAAATCTATACCAATTCCCGTCCCAACATATTTTGTTGCGAACTCCTACATTACACTACCCTCTAATACAAAATTGCCATCCCCAAAAATCTCAATCTCATTACCTTACTACAAGTACAACAAGATAACCTCATTAATTATAAACATAAATATATCATTCAGAACTCTACAATTATTCTCCATTACTACTGTGTCCCATCAATACTACTTAAAATTCTACAATATACCTTACTTCAAAACAACATTACATCATATTCATCTCTACTATTTCAACTTCACTTGGAATTCAATTGGGACAGATCTATATGCCCCACAAAATATTTATCACAAAAAAAAACTATCGCTTATTATCTTTCACAAATTGTTACTTTATTTCTCATTGTAGCGAATTATTTTTTCCCATTACTTTAAAACATCTGTAATACATTAAAACATTACCTTGGACATTAATTATTTATAGCATTTATAACCAATATACTAGTGACATGTTATTGCTGATCAGCTGATATCCTAACATAATGAAAACACATATCAAATTTGAACAAATTACCTGGAATGTACATATTTATTCCTACGCACTTCTATTATGTTAATTGCCTGCCCGCCTTTTAATTATTGGCTTACTTTAGCGTATACACATATCATGAAAACACACACTTTATCAACACCTATACCTAACATACAACAATAAAATAATACATTTAAAAGCGCATAATGAACACACTTTTTTTTTTTTTTTTTTTTTTTTTTAAATGTCTAAGCAGCTAGTTACCTGAACAGAGCACAAGCAGTTTTATTTGATCAAACTTTGAATAAAAAAATGTTATGTTATAAAATTTACACTCGTGACTCCTTTGCGTCACCTCCCAGCCACACACACTATTTCAAATTATGTAAGACTGTGGCGCCTTTTCGCTTCCACAAAGACTGTATATTTTGGAGCAGGGTTTACCTCTCCGTGCCTTTGCTTCCGCTATTAAGTTTCAAAAGTACTGAACATCATCATGTTCTTGTTATAATTATACACCCTTAAGACGGATCTACCACCTTTCTTGCTACCCCAAAGCGGGCAGAGTGGCAGCCGCTGTTTCATAGTTCCGGAGATTTCCCCTAATTGTCTCCCCCCATTAAATTTCAAATCTGTACCAATTTCAAGTCAGCTATGGTCAAGGGACTTGATATGACCATAGCTGGCCGCTAGCCAAAACCACAGTTAGTGCTGGTAAGGCAATAACCGCCCGAAAAGTCGGGGAAATCTAAACTTCAATTTGACTGCCTGTTACACATCAATCTAGTTATGTGCGACACGGTCATTTAGCAGGGTGTAAATTTTAATTTACGCGAATAAGGTGTGCCGCACATTTTCGCCATGTTGGCCTCCGATGGAGGTAACACTCCCTGTTACCCCCAACCCATTTCGCTATTTGCGAGAGCACAGGCCACCCCCGCAATAGCCACTTAAGAGCTAATTAACTAATTAACAATTGAACTAAACTTTCTACATACGCAGTTCAACACTCCATTGTTCTATCACTTCATTGAGCACCAATCTACCCCCCCAAAAAACATCCCCACTTCTTGTATTGATACCAAGTTTTTATTTTGTTACACATCTTTTAAAAGCGTTCCCATACTCACTGATTATTTTTTGGTCACTTAATTCTAAAATTTATTTAATTTTGAAATTATATGCATCCCATTTTTTTTTTCCAAAACTTTTAAAATTCAAAAAAAATTTAAATTCATTGTTAAAAATCATTGTTTCTATTAATTTGATTACCAAATTAATTTAATGGTGTTTAATTTCTCAAACTATAAGTTACAATAATTACCTCATTATCATTTTAACAAAAAAATGTACTTTAATTCTTTTGTGTCACAATAGGGTTTTGCTCAAGATACTGATTCGGCAGACTACAACAATTTTTGTTATGGTCACCAAGCATGACCACAGGCTTGAGTCACAACATACTACACCTGTTTACTGTTTACCTAAACACAGTTGTGTGCCAGACTTGTTTTAAACAACAGTTATAAACATTCTCAGTTTCAGCATTCATAGTCTAAACATTCTGGTTACATCATATACTGACATATCTGCTTGCTACACTTTTCAAGTTTTATAAATCTTTTAGATAACATATTTGTCTCTTAACATTTTTTATTCCAATTCAGATCAGATATATTTTTGATTCATTAATAAAATTGACCCTTTTAAATTATTTGTTTAGCTTGAAAATTCTTTAACAATCTCCACCCAAAACAGTTTGGCTTTAATTACAGCTGTATGAAGTTAATGTATAAAATATGTAAAATTACAGTTTCAATTTACAGTTGGAATTTACACAGCACTAACATTTACAATATTAAGTTACTCCTGGGGCGGCTACAATTCAATTTCATCTCTTAGTACATTCAAAACAATTTCCATGACTTTAATTACAATTTTCAAAATGATTCTACGTGATTAAATGTTTCAGTTTTTCTTATTATTTCAATAAATTTTACAAACATTACATCATTGGTTCTAATCTCTCTTTTAATTCCTCCACAATCACATTCCAACTACCAATATCCCCTACTCATAACCTAACATAGCAGGTACCACAAAATAATAATTAAACCCTTTGGTTACAACTTTTACGGTGAAATATTTTCCAAAATTATTTTTTCTTAATTACCTGTAAATAGGTTATATGTTACATGTACATGATTATTGTGAATCGAGATGCGATGGAAGACGAACAGAACCCCTACATCAGTGAATGTAAACAAAACCTGTTGGCAGCCCTGAGTTCCTTACCTGCCTCCTTTCCCATAAAACAAACCATAACCACTAATCTACAACCCCATCTCAATCCACAATAGTCATGTGGAATTACACAGAAAATTGATTATTTCGTTTGTCTACTCAGCCACAAAACTTCTCCACTACCTACCTAATTAAGGGGTGAGTTTACAAGTCATAAATAACACCAGTTTATTTAATTTTGAGGATTACCCTAATGTAGTATTTAGACTTAAGGCAATCAAATGGTTCCAAAAAGTGTGCCAATTTGTGTAACTATTGTTTATGTGTTTACTCTAAGAGGAGGGTTAGGGAAATCGGGAGGATAAAAGGGATAAGGATTATTAAAAGGTCAAGAACTAGGACTAAAGGTAGGGACAAAGCTTCCTCCGAAAATAAGGGTAAATGGAGAAAACCAAGGCTCGCGTGGGCAGGGGCGCGTCCCTGAAATAGACGAACCCCACTGGGGCAAGTGGGGAACATCTATCCGCTACCACTTTTTTTATATGTTTTAAATTCCTAATTTTGTAGTTATTTAGTTAAGCTGCTAAGTATTATTATTAGTATCTCAACAATTTCTACTACGTACACATATTGTTTACCTAGCATCTTATAATACACACAATTAATTTCGCATCATTTATTTACGAATCGTCATCATTATTATTCCGCTATATCACACTTCAATATCAAAAATCAGCTAGGTCATTACCATATATTAACATATTTAAAATTGTTCATTTATGAATTTCAACCTCCATCGTCAAAAATTAGTCTTTGTTTCAAATAACACTTTTGAATTTTATTGACGCACATATGGCTATTTTGTGTGTCAGTACCATGCACATCAAATTCATCCGTTTTATCACAATAATCATGAACCAAGTCAACATAATGTATTTCTGTCAAGTCTCCATTAGTAATATTCATTATCAAGTCAGTTATTTTCTCATTCATTGCAACATAAAGTAAATTATTATTCTTTAAACATGTATCATCAAAATAATCTTCACTCTCTATTTTAACAGGTAAGTATTTCATATCAACTAACATCTCTTTCAACTCATTACAATCTCTCATTAGTTTATACAATTCTATTTCTTTATCAATGCACAACTCTCTCTCAAAACATCTTTCATCATCATAAAACCATATCACCCTTTTATCATTCCATGCAGAGGGTACAAAATTATTCAACAAAAATAAACAACTCAAATCTTTCATTAATAAGGGTCTCTTGCCCACAAATAACACTTTTGAACACTCTGGTTCATCACAAATAAGGGGAAAATTTACCCCCTGCCCTACACATTCATCTACTCTCTCTCTCCATTCTTTTTCTAATTCAACAACACTGACTATTACTTCATTACAACTTATCATTTTCTCACTCTCACTTACTGTTTCACTATCTATTTTCAACGTATCACTTTCTGATACCACCCTTTCAATCGCATTACCATTTTCAATATCATTATTCTTACTCTCTACTACCACATTGTTAATTATATTCTCATTTTCGACATTATTGTCATCACTTGTTAATTTCTTACTGTCATTATTATTTTTACTTTTGCTCTGTTCTCCTACTGACTCTACTATTCTCTCAATATCTCGTTTCAATTCGTTACAACTCTTTTCGCATTTCATTTTTACTTCATCAATGTCAAATTTAAGTACATCAAATTTGCAATTGAATTCGGTCTTAATTTCATCAAAACGATTATTTAATTCACTACTTTGTCTGTCTAATTTTATGTCATTATTGTCAAAACGACTATTTAATTCGTTAAATTTGTTATTCTGTACTTTGCTTGGTTCTAAGAGTAATTGTAACATACTCATTACATCACTATTGAATTGGACATTACATTTCGTTGAAGTCGGGGTCAATTGCACACCCGAATCTTCAGTTACATTACTCTGGTCACTTAAATTTATCTCTGCTTTCTCCTGACTCGCACTTGGAGTCGAGTGTGCTTCAAAGTTACTACTGTTTGAGTCGTCGAAAACTTCGACACTCTCCGTCTCATTTGCGTTATTTTCGTTATCTGACATTTTGTATTATTGATATAATTAAATTAAATAAATTGCTTAAATGGATTAATTAAATAAATACTGTAATTACTTAAATTTTGTAATATAATGTTAGGTTGCTATGCTAACCTAGAACATGTTTGTATATCTGTAGATGCGGAATTTTAATTAAATATCATTAATTGCAATTCGTCCCTGTTCGGGCGCCAATTGTGATGTACTACTTTATCAATCACATCAATTTATCCCAATCTCAAATTAACTTGTACTCACCAGCACGATTACTTCTTCAAGGTCCCAGGGTTCGATCGCATGTAGCTGGATACAAACATGGTCTGTGGGTTACGCAAAGCAATGATACAACTCATGTTTGAAGAGAATTACTATTTATTATCAATTACTTTTGAGTTGTTATAAAAATTAGGAGGGTTCATTTAGATACATTTTTTAAAGTTGTGCAACGCTAACATAATCAACCTTATGGACTACAGCTTACCTTGTATATCACATAAAACACAATTACCAACACAGATACAAACAGAAAGCAGCCCAGCTTTGCCACACTCACATTCACACAGAATTTATACCACCCTTAACATTTTCCAATTAAATTCCCAAACCCCAAATGTCGGCCACGCGGTCGCCGCACACACGCATTGTTTAGTTACACTGTCTTTATAGTCCAAAAGAAGAAAAAAAACTCTTGATTACTGCCCACTAGGTGGATTGACCGCGGTCACTTAACACTTTGCGATAATTACAACTTTTTTTTTCTGGTAATTTACAAATTTTTATGGCGAGCCTACTTTGATTGTACCGGCGCCGGTGGCTTCAACTGGTAGACTGAAACTGTAACGTAACAGGTACATCTTGCTTTCTCTGGAGGGAAAAAGTGGTTCACTGCCACTATGTTTTCGTCGCTCAAGCCTCAGTTGTTGTGAGGTAACCACTTTATATATGGAATAGCAGAGTTATATCCTGGATACCAAAGTACAATATTGGCTTTGGCTCTGCTGATGTCATTAACAGTAGGCGGGACGTTAGCAGTACTTCCGGAAGGTCTTGGAGAAGACGACGAACATTCTTGCGCTTTGGCCATCTTGGCGTTTTTAACAACGCGTGGGTTGGCGCCCATGCTCGAGTAGTGGCGTGTGTGCACTCCCACACATGTACAGAGTTCTGCGAATTTTGAAGGGTGTAAATTCTTCGCTCGCTGCGTGACACAATAACAACTGCGTCTTACTGCTTTGTTTCACTGCTTCCCAACATCGTTCTGTTACACGGACAATAACGCTGCACAACGGTTTTCATAACTTTTTTACAAACCTGCCCAAAATGGAAGAAATAAAAATATAAATGCCCCATACTGTTAAAAATAAAAATACCCAAAAATTGACCCGCTACAATACCCCCTCGATGAGAATTCTGCTGTTCACGACAGAAGAAATCTCATCGATAACCCCGAAGAGGACCGGTGAGGAACTGGTGCCAACAACCCCCTGGTTCTTAATCTCATGGGTACACGACCCCCCTGGCTCAGCGACTATGGACTCATCTGAACGAGATCCCTGGACTTCTCCGTAAGAGATCCCAACACCGAGAAATCGAGCAGACTCGTACCACAACCCACCTCGCCTTTTAACATGCTACCCCCAAAAATCCTCAATCCCTGGCTCCGACTATTCCAGATCCTCCACCGACATGTTTCCCCTTTTATGAAAGCTGGGCTGCCTTTAGCAAATACTGGGCTCACACACACTCACATTCCATGTTGACATACCACATAGTAAAATTGAAAAATTATCTTTTAAGATCTATAAAAAATTTAAAAAATTCAAAATAATATTTTATCAAAAAAATTCTCTTCATTATATTTTTTTTTCTTTTAAAATGACTTAAATTAAGCGTTTCTTCTACTTGAACAAATCCTTAACCTAACATGTCTTAGTCTAACGATACAGTACAGTACAAGAAATCAGTAAACTAAACATAGTAAATACACACATAATAAAACAATCACTACCTAAAATATTCATTCGCTGGCAGGTGAAAAATCAAGATTTTTTTTTTCCCAAAACATTAAAATTTCCAAAAATTTTGAAATTCAAAAAAAAATTTAAATTTATTTAAATGTTTCCCTCATATGCAAAATTATTTAAATATTGGTTCGAATTAATTAAACAAACAAATTAAAATTGACTTCCTACTATACAAGCTTAGTAGGTGTATGGCCTCATCAGCTGATCGAAACTAGGTCAAGTCTAAAACCCTTGACCTACATATGTTATGTATACTTTCTATCTGAAATACATTTGACATCTGTAAAATCCTATCTTGAAATACAAAACATAATAAAATACAACATTTAAAACAAACAAAATATTAATATAATAGTCAGGTTGACATTTAAATTATTTAAAATAAACAATTCTTCACTTTACATTATTTTCAATTCTATCCAAATTTTGTCACTGGTTAAAAAAAATGAAAATTTTATATCTTTATCATAAATCTCTCTTTTTGCTTAACAATCTTACTCTTCATTTAACAATCTCACTATACTTTACTGTGGGTGATGTAAATTATTTATTCTCATTTACTGTATTAGATCTGTATGCATATATAAACCTTATTCCCCTGACTCTACTATTAACTTTTACTACATGACACCCATCTCTATCAAAATATCTACTAATCAAGACACTCTAAACCCCAACTTATCATTGAACTCAAATCGCCACCTTCTCTCTATATATAAAAAAAATACTCTCTAACCCTTTGTACATAGGATACGTGTTTCCCCCACCCAAAAACTCAATTCCCTTATTTGGCGGCCTGGATTCTACCTAAGGCGGCCCCTCCTCACTAAAATCTATACCAATTCCCGTCCCAACATATTTTGTTGCGAACTCCTACATTACACTACCCTCTAATACAAAATTGCCATCCCCAAAAATCTCAATCTCATTACCTTACTACAAGTACAACAAGATAACCTCATTAATTATAAACATAAATATATCATTCAGAACTCTACAATTATTCTCCATTACTACTGTGTCCCATCAATACTACTTAAAATTCTACAATATACCTTACTTCAAAACAACATTACATCATATTCATCTCTACTATTTCAACTTCACTTGGAATTCAATTGGGACAGATCTATATGCCCCACAAAATATTTATCACAAAAAAAAACTATCGCTTATTATCTTTCACAAATTGTTACTTTATTTCTCATTGTAGCGAATTATTTTTTCCCATTACTTTAAAACATCTGTAATACATTAAAACATTACCTTGGACATTAATTATTTATAGCATTTATAACCAATATACTAGTGACATGTTATTGCTGATCAGCTGATATCCTAACATAATGAAAACACATATCAAATTTGAACAAATTACCTGGAATGTACATATTTATTCCTATGCACTTCTATTATGTTAATTGCCTGCCCGCCTTTTAATTATTGGCTTACTTTAGCGTATACACATATCATGAAAACACACACTTTATCAACACCTATACCTAACATACAACAATAAAATAATACATTTAAAAGCGCATAATGAACACACTTTTTTTTTTTTTTTTTTTTTTTTTTTTTTTTTTTTTTTTTTTTTTTTTATGTCTAAGCAGCTAGTTACCTGAACAGAGCACAAGCAGTTTTATTTGATCAAACTTTGAATAAAAAAATGTTATGTTATAAAATTTACACTCGTGACTCCTTTGCGTCACCTCCCAGCCACACACACTATTTCAAATTATGTAAGACTGTGGCGCCTTTTCGCTTCCACAAAGACTGTATATTTTGGAGCAGGGTTTACCTCTCCGTGCCTTTGCTTCCGCTATTAAGTTTCAAAAGTACTGAACATCATCATGTTCTTGTTATAATTATACACCCTTAAGACGGATCTACCACCTTTCTTGCTACCCCAAAGCGGGCAGAGTGGCAGCCGCTGTTTCATAGTTCCGGAGATTTCCCCTAATTGTCTCCCCCCATTAAATTTCAAATCTGTACCAATTTCAAGTCAGCTATGGTCAAGGGACTTGATATGACCATAGCTGGCCGCTAGCCAAAACCACGGTTAGTGCTGGTAAGGCAGTAACCGCCCGAAAAGTCGGGGAAATCTAAACTTCAATTTGACTGCCTGTTACACATCAATCTAGTCATTTAGCAGGGTGTAAATTTTAATTTACGCGAATAAGGTGTGCCGCACATTTTCGCCATGTTGGCCTCCGATGGAGGTAACACTCCCTGTTACCCCCAACCCATTTCGCTATTTGCGAGAGCACAGGCCACCCCCGCAATAGCCACTTAAGAGCTAATTAACTAATTAACAATTGAACTAAACTTTCTACATACGCAGTTCAACACTCCATTGTTCTATCACTTCATTGAGCACCAATCTACCCCCCCAAAAAACGTCCCCACTTCTTGTATTGATACCAAGTTTTTATTTTGTTACACATCTTTTAAAAGCGTTCCCATACTCACTGATTATTTTTTGGTCACTTAATTCTAAAATTTATTTAATTTTGAAATAATATGCATCCCATTTTTTTTTTCCAAAACTTTTAAAATTCAAAAAAAATTTAAATTCATTGTTAAAAATCATTGTTTCTATTAATTTGATACCAAATTAATTTAATGGTGTTTAATTTCTCAAACTATAAGTTACAATAATTACCTCATTATCATTTTAACAAAAAAATGTACTTTAATTCTTTTGTGTCACAATAGGGTTTTGCTCAAGATACTGATTCGGCAGACTACAACAATTTTTGTTATGGTCACCAAGCATGACCACAGGCTTGAGTCACAACATACTACACCTGTTTACTGTTTACCTAAACACAGTTGTGTGCCAGACTTGTTTTAAACAACAGTTATAAACATTCTCAGTTTCAGCATTCATAGTCTAAACATTCTGGTTACATCATATACTGACATATCTGCTTGCTACACTTTTCAAGTTTTATAAATCTTTTAGATAACATATTTGTCTCTTAACATTTTTTATTCCAATTCAGATCAGATATATTTTTGATTCATTAATAAAATTGACCCTTTTAAATTATTTGTTTAGCTTGAAAATTCTTTAACAATCTCCACCCAAAACAGTTTGGCTTTAATTACAGCTGTATGAAGTTAATGTATAAAATATGTAAAATTACAGTTTCAATTTACAGTTGGAATTTACACAGCACTAACATTTACAATATTAAGTTACTCCTGGGGCGGCTACAATTCAATTTCATCTCTTAGTACATTCAAAACAATTTCCATGACTTTAATTACAATTTTCAAAATGATTCTACGTGATTAAATGTTTCAGTTTTTCTTATTATTTCAATAAATTTTACAAACATTACATCATTGGTTCTAATCTCTCTTTTAATTCCTCCACAATCACATTCCAACTACCAATATCCCCTACTCATAACCTAACATAGCAGGTACCACAAAATAATAATTAAACCCTTTGGTTACAACTTTTACGGTGAAATATTTTCCAAAATTATTTTTTCTTAATTACCTGTAAATAGGTTATATGTTACATGTACATGATTATTGTGAATCGAGATGCGATGGAAGACGAACAGAACCCCTACATCAGTGAATGTAAACAAAACCTGTTGGCAGCCCTGAGTTCCTTACCTGCCTCCTTTCCCATAAAACAAACCATAACCACTAATCTACAACCCCATCTCAATCCACAATAGTCATGTGGAATTACACAGAAAATTGATTATTTCGTTTGTCTACTCAGCCACAAAACTTCTCCACTACCTACCTAATTAAGGGGTGAGTTTACAAGTCATAAATAACACCAGTTTATTTAATTTTGAGGATTACCCTAATGTAGTATTTAGACTTAAGGCAATCAAATGGTTCCAAAAAGTGTGCCAATTTGTGTAACTATTGTTTATGTGTTTACTCTAAGAGGAGGGTTAGGGAAATCGGGAGGATAAAAGGGATAAGGATTATTAAAAGGTCAAGAACTAGGACTAAAGGTAGGGACAAAGCTTCCTCCGAAAATAAGGGTAAATGGAGAAAACCAAGGCTCGAGTGGGCAGGGGCGCGTCCCTGAAATAGACGAACCCCACTGGGGCAAGTGGGGAACATCTATCCGCTACCACTTTTTTTATATGTTTTAAATTCCTAATTTTGTAGTTATTTAGTTAAGCTGCTAAGTATTATTATTAGTATCTCAACAATTTCTACTACGTACACATATTGTTTACCTAGCATCTTATAATACACACAATTAATTTCGCATCATTTATTTACAAATCGTCATCATTATTATTCCGCTATATCACACTTCAATATCAAAAATCAGCTAGGTCATTACCATATATTAACATATTTAAAATTGTTCATTTATGAATTTCAACCTCCATCGTCAAAAATTAGTCTTTGTTTCAAATAACACTTTTGAATTTTATTGACGCACATATGGCTATTTTGTGTGTCAGTACCATGCACATCAAATTCATCCGTTTTATCACAATAATCATGAACCAAGTCAACATAATGTATTTCTGTCAAGTCTCCATTAGTAATATTCATTATCAAGTCAGTTATTTTCTCATTCATTGCAACATAAAGTAAATTATTATTCTTTAAACATGTATCATCAAAATAATCTTCACTCTCTATTTTAACAGGTAAGTATTTCATATCAACTAACATCTCTTTCAACTCATTATAATCTCTCATTAGTTTATACAATTCTATTTCTTTATCAATGCACAACTCTCTCTGAAAACATCTTTCATCATCATAAAACCATATCACCCTTTTATCATTCCATGCAGAGGGTACAAAATTATTCAACAAAAATAAACAACTCAAATCTTTCATTAATAAGGGTCTCTTGCCCACAAATAACACTTTTGAACACTCTGGTTCATCACAAATAAGGGGAAAATTTACCCCCTGCCCTACACATTCATCTACTCTCTCTCTCCATTCTTTTTCTAATTCAACAACACTGACTATTACTTCATTACAACTTATCATTTTCTCACTCTCACTTACTGTTTCACTATCTATTTTCAACGTATCACTTTCTGATACCACCCTTTCAATCGCATTACCATTTTCAATATCATTATTCTTACTCTCTACTACCACATTGTTAATTATATTCTCATTTTCGACATTATTGTCATCACTTGTTAATTTCTTACTGTCATTATTATTTTTACTTTTGCTCTGTTCTCCTACTGACTCTACTATTCTCTCAATATCTCGTTTCAATTCGTTACAACTCTTTTCGCATTTCATTTTTACTTCATCAATGTCAAATTTAAGTACATCAAATTTGCAATTGAATTCGGTCTTAATTTCATCAAAACGATTATTTAATTCACTACTTTGTCTGTCTAATTTTATGTCATTATTGTCAAAACGACTATTTAATTCGTTAAATTTGTTATTCTGTACTTTGCTTGGTTCTAAGAGTAATTGTAACATACTCATTACATCACTATTGAATTGGACATTACATTTCGTTGAAGTCGGGGTCAATTGCACACCCGAATCTTCAGTTACATTACTCTGGTCACTTAAATTTATCTCTGCTTTCTCCTGACTCGCACTTGGAGTCGAGTGTGCTTCAAAGTTACTACTGTTTGAGTCGTCGAAAACTTCGACACTCTCCGTCTCATTTGCGTTATTTTCGTTATCTGACATTTTGTATTATTGATATAATTAAATTAAATAAATTGCTTAAATGGATTCATTAAATAAATACTGTAATTACTTAAATTTTGTAATATAATGTTAGGTTGCTATGCTAACCTAGAACATGTTTGTATATCTGTAGATGCGGAATTTTAATTAAATATCATTAATTGCAATTCGTCCCTGTTCGGGCGCCAATTGTGATGTACTACTTTATCAATCACATCAATTTATCCCAATCTCAAATTAACTTGTACTCACCAGCACGATTACTTCTTCAAGGTCCCAGGGTTCGATCGCATGTAGCTGGATACAAACATGGTCTGTGGGTTACGCAAAGCAATGATACAACTCATGTTTGAAGAGAATTACTATTTATTATTAATTACTTTTGAGTTGTTATAAAAATTAGGAGGGTTCATTTAGATACATTTTTTAAAGTTGTTCAACGCTAACATAATCAACCTTATGGACTACAGCTTACCTTGTATATCACATAAAACACAATTACCAACACAGATACAAACAGAAAGCAGCCCAGCTTTGCCACACTCACATTCACACAGAATTTATACCACCCTTAACATTTTCCAATTAAATTCCCAAACCCCAAATGTCGGCCACGCGGTCGCCGCACACACGCATTGTTTAGTTACACTGTCTTTATAGTCCAAATGAAGAAAAAAAACTCTTGATTACTGCCCACTAGGTGGATTGACCGCGGTCACTTAACACTTTGCGATAATTACAACTTTTTTTTTGTGGTAATTTACAAATTTTTATGGCGAGCCTACTTTGATTGTACCGGCGCCGGTGGCTTCAACTGGTAGACTGAAACTGTAACGTAACAGGTACATCTTGCTTTCTCTGGAGGGAAACAGTGGTTCACTGCCACTATGTTTTCGTCGCTCAAGCCTCAGTTGTTGTGAGGTAACCACTTTATATATGGAATAGCAGAGTTATATCCTGGATACCAAAGTACAATATTGGCTTTGGCTCTGCTGATGTCATTAACAGTAGGCGGGACGTTAGCAGTACTTCCGGAAGGTCTTGGAGAAGACGACGAACATTCTTGCGCTTTGGCCATCTTGGCGTTTTTACCAACGCGTGGGTTGGCGCCCATGCTCGAGTAGTGGCGTGTGTGCACTCCCACACATGTACAGAGTTCTGCGAATTTTGAAGGGTGTAAATTCTTCGCTCGCTGCGTGACACAATAACAACTGCGTCTTACTGCTTTGTTTCACTGCTTCCCAACATCGTTCTGTTACACGGACAATAACGCTGCACAACGGTTTTAATAGCTTTTTTACAAACCCGCCCAAAATGGAAGAAATAAAAATATAAATGCCCCATACTGTTAAAAATAAAAATACCCAAAAATTGACCCGCTACAATACCCCCTCGATGAGAATTCTGCTGTTCATGACAGAAGAAATCTCATCGATAACCCCGAAGAGGACCGGTGAGGAACTGGTGCCAACAACCCCCTGGTTCTTAATCTCATGGGTACACGACCCCCCTGGCTCAGCGACTATGGACTCATCTGAACGAGATCCCTGGACTTCTCCGTAAGAGATCCCAACACCGAGAAATCGAGCAGACTCGTACCACAACCCACCTCGCCTTTTAACATGCTACCCCCAAAAATCCTCAATCCCTGGCTCCGACTATTCCAGATCCTCCACCGACATGTTTCCCCTTTTATGAAAGCTGGGCTGCCTTTAGCAAATACTGGGCTCACACACACTCACATTCCATGTTGACATACCACATAGTAAAATTGAAAAATTATCTTTTAAGATCTATAAAAAATTTAAAAAATTCAAAATAATATTTTATCAAAAAAATTCTCTTCATTATATATTTTTTTCTTTTAAAATGACTTAAATTAAGCGTTTCTTCTACTTGAACAAATCCTTAACCTAACATGTCTTAGTCTAACGATACAGTACAGTACAAGAAATCAGTAAACTAAACATAGTAAATACACACATAATAAAACAATCACTACCTAAAATATTCATTCACTGGCAGGTGAAAAATCAAGATTTTTTTTTCAAAATATTAAAATTTCCAAAAATTTTGAAATTCAAAAAAAAATTTAAATTTATTTAAATGTTTCCCTCATATGCAAAATTATTTAAATATTGGTTCGAATTAATTAAACAAACAAATTAAAATTGACTTCCTACTATACAAGCTTAGTAGGTGTATGGCCTCATCAGCTGATCGAAACTAGGTCAAGTCTAAAACCCTTGACCTACATATGTTATGTATACTTTCTATCTGAAATACATTTGACATCTGTAAAATCCTATCTTGAAATACAAAACATAATAAAATACAACATTTAAAACAAACAAAATATTAATATAATAGTCAGGTTGACATTTAAATTATTTAAAATAAACAATTCTTCACTTTACATTATTTTCAATTCTATCCAAATTTTGTCACTGGTTAAAAAAAATGAAAATTTTATATCTTTATCATAAATCTCTCTTTTTGCTTAACAATCTTACTCTTCATTTAACAATCTCACTATACTTTACTGTGGGTGATGTAAATTATTTATTCTCATTTACTGTATTAGATCTGTATGCATATATAAACCTTATTCCCCTGACTCTACTATTAACTTTTACTACATGACACCCATCTCTATCAAAATATCTACTAATCAAGACACTCTAAACCCCAACTTATCATTGAACTCAAATCGCCACCTTCTCTCTATATATAAAAAAAATACTCTCTAACCCTTTGTACATAGGATACGTGTTTCCCCCACCCAAAAACTCAATTCCCTTATTTGGCGGCCTGGATTCTACCTAAGGCGGCCCCTCCTCACTAAAATCTATACCAATTCCCGTCCCAACATATTTTGTTGCGAACTCCTACATTACACTACCCTCTAATACAAAATTGCCATCCCCAAAAATCTCAATCTCATTACCTTACTACAAGTACAACAAGATAACCTCATTAATTATAAACATAAATATATCATTCAGAACTCTACAATTATTCTCCATTACTACTGTGTCCCATCAATACTACTTAAAATTCTACAATATACCTTACTTCAAAACAACATTACATCATATTCATCTCTACTATTTCAACTTCACTTGGAATTCAATTGGGACAGATCTATATGCCCCACAAAATATTTATCACAAAAAAAAACTATCGCTTATTATCTTTCACAAATTGTTACTTTATTTCTCATTGTAGCGAATTATTTTTTCCCATTACTTTAAAACATCTGTAATACATTAAAACATTACCTTGGACATTAATTATTTATAGCATTTATAACCAATATACTAGTGACATGTTATTGCTGATCAGCTGATATCCTAACATAATGAAAACACATATCAAATTTGAACAAATTACCTGGAATGTACATATTTATTCCTACGCACTTCTATTATGTTAATTGCCTGCCCGCCTTTTAATTATTGGCTTACTTTAGCGTATACACATATCATGAAAACACACACTTTATCAACACCTATACCTAACATACAACAATAAAATAATACATTTAAAAGCGCATAATGAACACACTTTTTTTTTTTTTTTTTTTTTTTTTTTTTTTTTTTTTTTTTTTTATGTCTAAGCAGCTAGTTACCTGAACAGAGCACAAGCAGTTTTATTTGATCAAACTTTGAATAAAAAAATGTTATGTTATAAAATTTACACTCGTGACTCCTTTGCGTCACCTCCCAGCCACACACACTATTTCAAATTATGTAAGACTGTGGCGCCTTTTCGCTTCCACAAAGACTGTATATTTTGGAGCAGGGTTTACCTCTCCGTGCCTTTGCTTCCGCTATTAAGTTTCAAAAGTACTGAACATCATCATGTTCTTGTTATAATTATACACCCTTAAGACGGATCTACCACCTTTCTTGCTACCCCAAAGCGGGCAGAGTGGCAGCCGCTGTTTCATAGTTCCGGAGATTTCCCCTAATTGTCTCCCCCCATTAAATTTCAAATCTGTACCAATTTCAAGTCAGCTATGGTCAAGGGACTTGATATGACCATAGCTGGCCGCTAGCCAAAACCACGGTTAGTGCTGGTAAGGCAGTAACCGCCCGAAAAGTCGGGGAAATCTAAACTTCAATTTGACTGCCTGTTACACATCAATCTAGTCATTTAGCAGGGTGTAAATTTTAATTTACGCGAATAAGGTGTGCCGCACATTTTCGCCATGTTGGCCTCCGATGGAGGTAACACTCCCTGTTACCCCCAACCCATTTCGCTATTTGCGAGAGCACAGGCCACCCCCGCAATAGCCACTTAAGAGCTAATTAACTAATTAACAATTGAACTAAACTTTCTACATACGCAGTTCAACACTCCATTGTTCTATCACTTCATTGAGCACCAATCTACCCCCCCAAAAAACGTCCCCACTTCTTGTATTGATACCAAGTTTTTATTTTGTTACACATCTTTTAAAAGCGTTCCCATACTCACTGATTATTTTTTGGTCACTTAATTCTAAAATTTATTTAATTTTGAAATAATATGCATCCCATTTTTTTTTTCCAAAACTTTTAAAATTCAAAAAAAATTTAAATTCATTGTTAAAAATCATTGTTTCTATTAATTTGATTACCAAATTAATTTAATGGTGTTTAATTTCTCAAACTATAAGTTACAATAATTACCTCATTATCATTTTAACAAAAAAATGTACTTTAATTCTTTTGTGTCACAATAGGGTTTTGCTCAAGATACTGATTCGGCAGACTACAACAATTTTTGTTATGGTCACCAAGCATGACCACAGGCTTGAGTCACAACATACTACACCTGTTTACTGTTTACCTAAACACAGTTGTGTGCCAGACTTGTTTTAAACAACAGTTATAAACATTCTCAGTTTCAGCATTCATAGTCTAAACATTCTGGTTACATCATATACTGACATATCTGCTTGCTACACTTTTCAAGTTTTATAAATCTTTTAGATAACATATTTGTCTCTTAACATTTTTTATTCCAATTCAGATCAGATATATTTTTGATTCATTAATAAAATTGACCCTTTTAAATTATTTGTTTAGCTTGAAAATTCTTTAACAATCTCCACCCAAAACAGTTTGGCTTTAATTACAGCTGTATGAAGTTAATGTATAAAATATGTAAAATTACAGTTTCAATTTACAGTTGGAATTTACACAGCACTAACATTTACAATATTAAGTTACTCCTGGGGCGGCTACAATTCAATTTCATCTCTTAGTACATTCAAAACAATTTCCATGACTTTAATTACAATTTTCAAAATGATTCTACGTGATTAAATGTTTCAGTTTTTCTTATTATTTCAATAAATTTTACAAACATTACATCATTGGTTCTAATCTCTCTTTTAATTCCTCCACAATCACATTCCAACTACCAATATCCCCTACTCATAACCTAACATAGCAGGTACCACAAAATAATAATTAAACCCTTTGGTTACAACTTTTACGGTGAAATATTTTCCAAAATTATTTTTTCTTAATTACCTGTAAATAGGTTATATGTTACATGTACATGATTATTGTGAATCGAGATGCGATGGAAGACGAACAGAACCCCTACATCAGTGAATGTAAACAAAACCTGTTGGCAGCCCTGAGTTCCTTACCTGCCTCCTTTCCCATAAAACAAACCATAACCACTAATCTACAACCCCATCTCAATCCACAATAGTCATGTGGAATTACACAGAAAATTGATTATTTCGTTTGTCTACTCAGCCACAAAACTTCTCCACTACCTACCTAATTAAGGGGTGAGTTTACAAGTCATAAATAACACCAGTTTATTTAATTTTGAGGATTACCCTAATGTAGTATTTAGACTTAAGGCAATCAAATGGTTCCAAAAAGTGTGCCAATTTGTGTAACTATTGTTTATGTGTTTACTCTAAGAGGAGGGTTAGGGAAATCGGGAGGATAAAAGGGATAAGGATTATTAAAAGGTCAAGAACTAGGACTAAAGGTAGGGACAAAGCTTCCTCCGAAAATAAGGGTAAATGGAGAAAACCAAGGCTCGAGTGGGCAGGGGCGCGTCCCTGAAATAGACGAACCCCACTGGGGCAAGTGGGGAACATCTATCCGCTACCACTTTTTTTATATGTTTTAAATTCCTAATTTTGTAGTTATTTAGTTAAGCTGCTAAGTATTATTATTAGTATCTCAACAATTTCTACTACGTACACATATTGTTTACCTAGCATCTTATAATACACACAATTAATTTCGCATCATTTATTTACAAATCGTCATCATTATTATTCCGCTATATCACACTTCAATATCAAAAATCAGCTAGGTCATTACCATATATTAACATATTTAAAATTGTTCATTTATGAATTTCAACCTCCATCGTCAAAAATTAGTCTTTGTTTCAAATAACACTTTTGAATTTTATTGACGCACATATGGCTATTTTGTGTGTCAGTACCATGCACATCAAATTCATCCGTTTTATCACAATAATCATGAACCAAGTCAACATAATGTATTTCTGTCAAGTCTCCATTAGTAATATTCATTATCAAGTCAGTTATTTTCTCATTCATTGCAACATAAAGTAAATTATTATTCTTTAAACATGTATCATCAAAATAATCTTCACTCTCTATTTTAACAGGTAAGTATTTCATATCAACTAACATCTCTTTCAACTCATTATAATCTCTCATTAGTTTATACAATTCTATTTCTTTATCAATGCACAACTCTCTCTGAAAACATCTTTCATCATCATAAAACCATATCACCCTTTTATCATTCCATGCAGAGGGTACAAAATTATTCAACAAAAATAAACAACTCAAATCTTTCATTAATAAGGGTCTCTTGCCCACAAATAACACTTTTGAACACTCTGGTTCATCACAAATAAGGGGAAAATTTACCCCCTGCCCTACACATTCATCTACTCTCTCTCTCCATTCTTTTTCTAATTCAACAACACTGACTATTACTTCATTACAACTTATCATTTTCTCACTCTCACTTACTGTTTCACTATCTATTTTCAACGTATCACTTTCTGATACCACCCTTTCAATCGCATTACCATTTTCAATATCATTATTCTTACTCTCTACTACCACATTGTTAATTATATTCTCATTTTCGACATTATTGTCATCACTTGTTAATTTCTTACTGTCATTATTATTTTTACTTTTGCTCTGTTCTCCTACTGACTCTACTATTCTCTCAATATCTCGTTTCAATTCGTTACAACTCTTTTCGCATTTCATTTTTACTTCATCAATGTCAAATTTAAGTACATCAAATTTGCAATTGAATTCGGTCTTAATTTCATCAAAACGATTATTTAATTCACTACTTTGTCTGTCTAATTTTATGTCATTATTGTCAAAACGACTATTTAATTCGTTAAATTTGTTATTCTGTACTTTGCTTGGTTCTAAGAGTAATTGTAACATACTCATTACATCACTATTGAATTGGACATTACATTTCGTTGAAGTCGGGGTCAATTGCACACCCGAATCTTCAGTTACATTACTCTGGTCACTTAAATTTATCTCTGCTTTCTCCTGACTCGCACTTGGAGTCGAGTGTGCTTCAAAGTTACTACTGTTTGAGTCGTCGAAAACTTCGACACTCTCCGTCTCATTTGCGTTATTTTCGTTATCTGACATTTTGTATTATTGATATAATTAAATTAAATAAATTGCTTAAATGGATTCATTAAATAAATACTGTAATTACTTAAATTTTGTAATATAATGTTAGGTTGCTATGCTAACCTAGAACATGTTTGTATATCTGTAGATGCGGAATTTTAATTAAATATCATTAATTGCAATTCGTCCCTGTTCGGGCGCCAATTGTGATGTACTACTTTATCAATCACATCAATTTATCCCAATCTCAAATTAACTTGTACTCACCAGCACGATTACTTCTTCAAGGTCCCAGGGTTCGATCGCATGTAGCTGGATACAAACATGGTCTGTGGGTTACGCAAAGCAATGATACAACTCATGTTTGAAGAGAATTACTATTTATTATTAATTACTTTTGAGTTGTTATAAAAATTAGGAGGGTTCATTTAGATACATTTTTTAAAGTTGTTCAACGCTAACATAATCAACCTTATGGACTACAGCTTACCTTGTATATCACATAAAACACAATTACCAACACAGATACAAACAGAAAGCAGCCCAGCTTTGCCACACTCACATTCACACAGAATTTATACCACCCTTAACATTTTCCAATTAAATTCCCAAACCCCAAATGTCGGCCACGCGGTCGCCGCACACACGCATTGTTTAGTTACACTGTCTTTATAGTCCAAAAGAAGAAAAAAAACTCTTGATTACTGCCCACTAGGTGGATTGACCGCGGTCACTTAACACTTTGCGATAATTACAACTTTTTTTTTGTGGTAATTTACAAATTTTTATGGCGAGCCTACTTTGATTGTACCGGCGCCGGTGGCTTCAACTGGTAGACTGAAACTGTAACGTAACAGGTACATCTTGCTTTCTCTGGAGGGAAACAGTGGTTCACTGCCACTATGTTTTCGTCGCTCAAGCCTCAGTTGTTGTGAGGTAACCACTTTATATATGGAATAGCAGAGTTATATCCTGGATACCAAAGTACAATATTGGCTTTGGCTCTGCTGATGTCATTAACAGTAGGCGGGACGTTAGCAGTACTTCCGGAAGGTCTTGGAAAAGACGACGAACATTCTTGCGCTTTGGCCATCTTGGCGTTTTTACCAACGCGTGGGTTGGCGCCCATGCTCGAGTAGTGGCGTGTGTGCACTCCCACAC
This sequence comes from Magicicada septendecula, assembly GCA_034769895.1. Lineage (NCBI taxonomy): Eukaryota > Metazoa > Arthropoda > Insecta > Hemiptera > Cicadidae > Magicicada > Magicicada septendecula. Next base: position 314,989,924 of record CM068373.1, on the reverse strand, counting down.
ATGTACAGAGTTCTGCGAATTTTGAAGGGTGTAAATTCTTCGCTCGCTGCGTGACACAATAACAACTGCGTCTTACTGCTTTGTTTCACTGCTTCCCAACATCGTTCTGTTACACGGACAATAACGCTGCACAACGGTTTTAATAGCTTTTTTACAAACCCGCCCAAAATGGAAGAAATAAAAATATAAATGCCCCATACTGTTAAAAATAAAAATACCCAAAAATTGACCCGCTACAATACCCCCTCGATGAGAATTCTGCTGTTCATGACAGAAGAAATCTCATCGATAACCCCGAAGAGGACCGGTGAGGAACTGGTGCCAACAACCCCCTGGTTCTTAATCTCATGGGTACACGACCCCCCTGGCTCAGCGACTATGGACTCATCTGAACGAGATCCCTGGACTTCTCCGTAAGAGATCCCAACACCGAGAAATCGAGCAGACTCGTACCACAACCCACCTCGCCTTTTAACATGCTACCCCCAAAAATCCTCAATCCCTGGCTCCGACTATTCCAGATCCTCCACCGACATGTTTCCCCTTTTATGAAAGCTGGGCTGCCTTTAGCAAATACTGGGCTCACACACACTCACATTCCATGTTGACATACCACATAGTAAAATTGAAAAATTATCTTTTAAGATCTATAAAAAATTTAAAAAATTCAAAATAATATTTTATCAAAAAAATTCTCTTCATTATATATTTTTTTCTTTTAAAATGACTTAAATTAAGCGTTTCTTCTACTTGAACAAATCCTTAACCTAACATGTCTTAGTCTAACGATACAGTACAGTACAAGAAATCAGTAAACTAAACATAGTAAATACACACATAATAAAACAATCACTACCTAAAATATTCATTCACTGGCAGGTGAAAAATCAAGATTTTTTTTTCAAAATATTAAAATTTCCAAAAATTTTGAAATTCAAAAAAAAATTTAAATTTATTTAAATGTTTCCCTCATATGCAAAATTATTTAAATATTGGTTCGAATTAATTAAACAAACAAATTAAAATTGACTTCCTACTATACAAGCTTAGTAGGTGTATGGCCTCATCAGCTGATCGAAACTAGGTCAAGTCTAAAACCCTTGACCTACATATGTTATGTATACTTTCTATCTGAAATACATTTGACATCTGTAAAATCCTATCTTGAAATACAAAACATAATAAAATACAACATTTAAAACAAACAAAATATTAATATAATAGTCAGGTTGACATTTAAATTATTTAAAATAAACAATTCTTCACTTTACATTATTTTCAATTCTATCCAAATTTTGTCACTGGTTAAAAAAAATGAAAATTTTATATCTTTATCATAAATCTCTCTTTTTGCTTAACAATCTTACTCTTCATTTAACAATCTCACTATACTTTACTGTGGGTGATGTAAATTATTTATTCTCATTTACTGTATTAGATCTGTATGCATATATAAACCTTATTCCCCTGACTCTACTATTAACTTTTACTACATGACACCCATCTCTATCAAAATATCTACTAATCAAGACACTCTAAACCCCAACTTATCATTGAACTCAAATCGCCACCTTCTCTCTATATATAAAAAAAATACTCTCTAACCCTTTGTACATAGGATACGTGTTTCCCCCACCCAAAAACTCAATTCCCTTATTTGGCGGCCTGGATTCTACCTAAGGCGGCCCCTCCTCACTAAAATCTATACCAATTCCCGTCCCAACATATTTTGTTGCGAACTCCTACATTACACTACCCTCTAATACAAAATTGCCATCCCCAAAAATCTCAATCTCATTACCTTACTACAAGTACAACAAGATAACCTCATTAATTATAAACATAAATATATCATTCAGAACTCTACAATTATTCTCCATTACTACTGTGTCCCATCAATACTACTTAAAATTCTACAATATACCTTACTTCAAAACAACATTACATCATATTCATCTCTACTATTTCAACTTCACTTGGAATTCAATGGGGACAGATCTATATGCCCCACAAAATATTTATCACAAAAAAAAACTATCGCTTATTATCTTTCACAAATTGTTACTTTATTTCTCATTGTAGCGAATTATTTTTTCCCATTACTTTAAAACATCTGTAATACATTAAAACATTACCTTGGACATTAATTATTTATAGCATTTATAACCAATATACTAGTGACATGTTATTGCTGATCAGCTGATATCCTAACATAATGAAAACACATATCAAATTTGAACAAATTACCTGGAATGTACATATTTATTCCTACGCACTTCTATTATGTTAATTGCCTGCCCGCCTTTTAATTATTGGCTTACTTTAGCGTATACACATATCATGAAAACACACACTTTATCAACACCTATACCTAACATACAACAATAAAATAATACATTTAAAAGCGCATAATGAACACACTTTTTTTTTTTTTTTTTTTTTTTTTTTTTTTTTTTTTTTTTTAAATGTCTAAGCAGCTAGTTACCTGAACAGAGCACAAGCAGTTTTATTTGATCAAACTTTGAATAAAAAAATGTTATGTTATAAAATTTACACTCGTGACTCCTTTGCGTCACCTCCCAGCCACACACACTATTTCAAATTATGTAAGACTGTGGCGCCTTTTCGCTTCCACAAAGACTGTATATTTTGGAGCAGGGTTTACCTCTCCGTGCCTTTGCTTCCGCTATTAAGTTTCAAAAGTACTGAACATCATCATGTTCTTGTTATAATTATACACCCTTAAGACGGATCTACCACCTTTCTTGCTACCCCAAAGCGGGCAGAGTGGCAGCCGCTGTTTCATAGCTCCGGAGATTTCCCCTAATTGTCTCCCCCCATTAAATTTCAAATCTGTACCAATTTCAAGTCAGCTATGGTCAAGGGACTTGATATGACCATAGCTGGCCGCTAGCCAAAACCACGGTTAGTGCTGGTAAGGCAGTAACTGCCCGAAAAGTCGGGGAAATCTAAACTTCAATTTGACTGCCTGTTACACATCAATCTAGTTATGTTCGACACGGTCATTTAGCAGGGTGTAAATTTTAATTTACGCGAATAAGGTGTGCCGCACATTTTCGCCATGTTGGCCTCCGATGCAGGTAACACTCCCTGTTACCCCCAACCCATTTCGCTATTTGCGAGAGCACAGGCCACCCCCGCAATAGCCACTTAAGAGCTAATTAACTAATTAACAATTGAACTAAACTTTCTACATACACAGTTCAACACTCCATTGTTCTATCACTTCATTGAGCACCAATCTACCCCCCCAAAAAACATCCCCACTTCTTGTATTGATGCCAAGTTTTTATTTTGTTACACATCTTTTAAAAGCGTTCCCATACTCACTGATTATTTTTTGGTCACTTAATTCTAAAATTTATTTAATTTTGAAATTATATGCATCCCATTTTTTTTTTCCAAAACTTTTAAAATTCAAAAAAAATTTAAATTCATTGTTAAAAATCATTGTTTCTATTAATTTGATTACCAAATTAATTTAATGGTGTTTAATTTCTCAAACTATAAGTTACAATAATTACCTCATTATCATTTTAACAAAAAAATTTACTTTAATTCTTTTGTGTCACAATAGGGTTTTGCTCAAGATACTGATTCGGCAGACTACAACAATTTTTGTTATGGTCACCAAGCATGACCACAGGCTTGAGTCACAACATACTACACCTGTTTACTGTTTACCTAAACACAGTTGTGTGCCAGACTTGTTTTAAACAACAGTTATAAACATTCTCAGTTTCAGCATTCATAGTCTAAACATTCTGGTTACATCATATACTGACATATCTGCTTGCTACACTTTTCAAGTTTTATAAATCTTTTAGATAACATATTTGTCTCTTAACATTTTTTATTCCAATTCAGATCAGATATATTTTTGATTCATTAATAAAATTGACCCTTTTAAATTATTTGTTTAGCTTGAAAATTCTTTAACAATCTCCACCTAAAACAGTTTGGCTTTAATTACAGCTGTATGAAGTTAATGTATAAAATATGTAAAATTACAGTTTCAATTTACAGTTGGAATTTACACAGCACTAACATTTACAATATTAAGTTACTCCTGGGGCGGCTACAATTCAATTTCATCTCTTAGTACATTCAAAACAATTTCCATGACTTTAAGTACAATTTTCAAAATGATTCTACGTGATTAAATGTTTCAGTTTTTCTTATTATTTCAATAAATTTTACAAACATTACATCATTGGTTCTAATCTCTCTTTTAATTCCTCCACAATCACATTCCAACTACCAATATCCCCTACTCATAACCTAACATAGCAGGTACCACAAAATAATAATTAAACCCTTTGGTTACAACTTTTACGGTGAAATATTTTCCAAAATTATTTTTTCTTAATTACCTGTAAATAGGTTATATGTTACATGTACATGATTATTGTGAATCGAGATGCGATGGAAGACGAACAGAACCCCTACATCAGTGAATGTAAACAAAACCTGTTGGCAGCCCTGAGTTCCTTACCTGCCTCCTTTCCCATAAAACAAACCATAACCACTAATCTACAACCCCATCTCAATCCACAATAGTCATGTGGAATTACACAGAAAATTGATTATTTCGTTTGTCTACTCAGCCACAAAACTTCTCCACTACCTACCTAATTAAGGGGTGAGTTTACAAGTCATAAATAACACCAGTTTATTTAATTTTGAGGATTACCCTAATGTAGTATTTAGACTTAAGGCAATCAGATGGTTCCAAAAAGTGTGCCAATTTGTGTAACTATTGTTTATGTGTTTACTCTAAGAGGAGGGTTAGGGAAATCGGGAGGATAAAAGGGATAAGGATTATTAAAAGGTCAAGAACTAGGACTAAAGGTAGGGACAAAGCTTCCTCCAAAAATAAGGGTAAATGGAGAAAACCAAGGCTCGCGTGGGCAGGGGCGCGTCCCTGAAATAGACGAACCCCACTGGGGCAAGTGGGGAACATCTATCCGCTACCACTTTTTTTATATGTTTTAAATTCCTAATTTTGTAGTTATTTAGTTAAGCTGTAAGTATTATTATTAGTATCTCAACAATTTCTACTACGTACACATATTGTTTACCTAGCATCTTATAATACACACAATTAATTTCGCATCATTTATTTACAAATCGTCATCATTATTATTCCGCTATATCACACTTCAATATCAAAAATCAGCTAGGTCATTACCATATATTAACATATTTAAAATTGTTCATTTATGAATTTCAACCTCCATCGTCAAAAATTAGTCTTTGTTTCAAATAACACTTTTGAATTTTATTGACGCACATATGGCTATTTTGTGTGTCAGTACCATGCACATCAAATTCATCCGTTTTATCACAATAATCATGAACCAAGTCAACATAATGTATTTCTGTCAAGTCTCCATTAGTAATATTCATTATCAAGTCAGTTATTTTCTCATTCATTGCAACATAAAGTAAATTATTATTCTTTAAACATGTATCATCAAAATAATCTTCACTCTCTATTTTAACAGGTAAGTATTTCATATCAACTAACATCTCTTTCAACTCATTATAATCTCTCATTAGTTTATACAATTCTATTTCTTTATCAATGCACAACTCTCTCTCAAAACATCTTTCATCATCATAAAACCATATCACCCTTTTATCATTCCATGCAGAGGGTACAAAATTATTCAACAAAAATAAACAACTCAAATCTTTCATTAATAAGGGTCTCTTGCCCACAAATAACACTTTTGAACACTCTGGTTCATCACAAATAAGGGGAAAATTTACCCCCTGCCCTACACATTCATCTACTCTCTCTCTCTCCATTCTTTTTCTAATTCAACAACACTGACTATTACTTCATTACAACTTATCATTTTCTCACTCTCACTTACTGTTTCACTATCTATTTTCAACGTATCACTTTCTGATACCACCCTTTCAATCGCATTACCATTTTCAATATCATTATTCTTACTCTCTACTACCACATTGTTAATTATATTCTCATTTTCGACATTATTGTCATCACTTGTTAATTTCTTACTGTCATTATTATTTTTACTTTTGCTCTGTTCTCCTACTGACTCTACTATTCTCTCAATATCTCGTTTCAATTCGTTACAACTCTTTTCGCATTTCATTTTTACTTCATCAATGTCAAATTTAAGTACATCAAATTTGCAATTGAATTCAGTCTTAATTTCATCAAAACGATTATTTAATTCACTACTTTGTCTGTCTAATTTTATGTCATTATTGTCAAAACGACTATTTAATTCGTTAAATTTGTTATTCTGTACTTTGCTTGGTTCTAAGAGTAATTGTAACATACTCATTACATCACTATTGAATTGGACATTACATTTCGTTGAAGTCGGGGTCAATTGCACACCCGAATCTTCAGTTACATTACTCTGGTCACTTAAATTTATCTCTGCTTTCTCCTGACTCGCACTTGGAGTCGAGTGTGCTTCAAAGTTACTACTGTTTGAGTCGTCAAAAACTTCGACACTCTCCGTCTCATTTGCGTTATTTTCGTTATCTGACATTTTGTATTATTGATATAATTAAATTAAATAAATTGCTTAAATGGATTAATTAAATAAATACTGTAATTACTTAAATTTTGTAATATAATGTTAGGTTGCTATGCTAACCTAGAACATGTTTGTATATCTGTAGATGCGGAATTTTAATTAAATATCATTAATTGCAATTCGTCCCTGTTCGGGCGCCAATTGTGATGTACTACTTTATCAATCACATCAATTTATCCCAATCTCAAATTAACTTGTACTCACCAGCACGATTACTTCTTCAAGGTCCCAGGGTTCGATCGCATGTAGCTGGATACAAACATGGTCTGTGGGTTATGCAAAGCAATGATACAACTCATGTTTGAAGAGAATTACTATTTATTATCAATTACTTTTGAGTTGTTATAAAAATTAGGAGGGTTCATTTAGATACATTTTTTAAAGTTGTGCAACGCTAACATAATCAACCTTATGGACTACAGCTTACCTTGTATATCACATAAAACACAATTACCAACACAGATACAAACAGAAAGCAGCCCAGCTTTGCCACACTCACATTCACACAGAATTTATACCACCCTTAACATTTTCCAATTAAATTCCCAAACCCCAAATGTCGGCCACGCGGTCGCCACACACACGCATTGTTTAGTTACACTGTCTTTATAGTCCAAAAGAAGAAAAAAAACTCTTGATTACTGCCCACTAGGTGGATTGACCGCGGTCACTTAACACTTTGCGATAATTACAACTTTTTTTTTGTGGTAATTTACAAATTTTTATGGCGAGCCTACTTTGATTGTACCGGCGCCGGTGGCTTCAACTGGTAGACTGAAACTGTAACGTAACAGGTACATCTTGCTTTCTCTGGAGGGAAACAGTGGTTCACTGCCACTATGTTTTCGTCGCTCAAGCCTCAGTTGTTGTGAGGTAACCACTTTATATATGGAATAGCAGAGTTATATCCTGGATACCAAAGTACAATATTGGCTTTGGCTCTGCTGATGTCATTAACAGTAGGCGGGACGTTAGCAGTACTTCCGGAAGGTCTTGGAGAAGACGACGAACATTCTTGCGCTTTGGCCATCTTGGCGTTTTTACCAACGCGTGGGTTGGCGCCCATGCTCGAGTAGTGGCGTGTGTGCACTCCCACACATGTACAGAGTTCTGCGAATTTGGAAGGGTGTAAATTCTTCGCTCGCTGCGTGACACAATAACAACTGCGTCTTACTGCTTTGTTTCACTGCTTCCCAACATCGTTCTGTTACACGGACAATAACGCTGCACAACGGTTTTCATAACTTTTTTACAAACCCGCCCAAAATGGAAGAAATAAAAATATAAATGCCCCATACTGTTAAAAATAAAAATACCCAAAAATTGACCCGCTACAATACCCCCTCGATGAGAATTCTGCTGTTCACGACAGAAGAAATCTCATCGATAACCCCGAAGAGGACCGGTGAGGAACTGGTGCCAACAACCCCCTGGTTCTTAATCTCATGGGTACACGACCCCCCTGGCTCAGCGACTATGGACTCATCTGAACGAGATCCCTGGACTTCTCCGTAAGAGATCCCAACACCGAGAAATCGAGCAGACTCGTACCACAACCCACCTCGCCTTTTAACATGCTTCCCCCAAAAATCCTCAATCCCTGGCTCCGACTATTCCAGATCCTCCACCGACATGTTTCCCCTTTTATGAAAGCTGGGCTGCCTTTAGCAAATACTGGGCTCACACACACTCACATTCCATGTTGACATACCACATAGTAAAATTGAAAAATTATCTTTTAAGATCTATAAAAAATTTAAAAAATTCAAAATAATATTTTATCAAAAAAATTCTCTTCATTATATTTTTTTTTCTTTTAAAATGACTTAAATTAAGCGTTTCTTCTACTTGAACAAATCCTTAACCTAACATGTCTTAGTCTAACGATACAGTACAGTACAAGAAATCAGTAAACTAAACATAGTAAATACACACATAATAAAACAATCACTACCTAAAATATTCATTCGCTGGCAGGTGAAAAATCAAGATTTTTTTTTTTTCAAAACATTAAAATTTCCAAAAATTTTGAAATTCAAAAAAAAATTTAAATTTATTTAAATGTTTCCCTCATATGCAAAATTATTTAAATATTGGTTCGAATTAATTAAACAAACAAATTAAATTTGACTTCCTACTATACAAGCTTAGTAGGTGTATGGCCTCATCAGCTGATCGAAACTAGGTCAAGTCTAAAACCCTTGACCTACATATGTTATGTATACTTTCTATCTGAAATACATTTGACATCTGTAAAATCCTATCTTGAAATACAAAACATAATAAAATACAACATTTAAAACAAACAAAATATTAATATAATAGTCAGGTTGACATTTAAATTATTTAAAATAAACAATTCTTCACTTTACATTATTTTCAATTCTATCCAAATTTTGTCACTGGTTAAAAAAAATGAAAATTTTATATCTTTATCATAAATCTCTCTTTTTGCTTAACAATCTTACTCTTCATTTAACAATCTCACTATACTTTACTGTGGGTGATGTAAATTATTTATTCTCATTTACTGTATTAGATCTGTATGCATATATAAACCTTATTCCCCTAACTCTACTATTAACTTTTACTACATGACACCCATCTCTATCAAAATATCTACTAATCAAGACACTCTAAACCCCAACTTATCATTGAACTCAAATCGCCACCTTCTCTCTATATATAAAAAAAATACTCTCTAACCCTTTGTACATAGGATACGTGTTTCCCCCACCCAAAAACTCAATTCCCTTATTTGGCGGCCTGGATTCTACCTAAGGCGGCCCCTCCTCACTAAAATCTATACCAATTCCCGTCCCAACATATTTTGTTGCGAACTTCTACATTACACTACCCTCTAATACAAAATTGCCATCCCCAAAAATCTCAATCTCATTACCTTACTACAAGTACAACAAGATAACCTCATTAATTATAAACATAAATATATCATTCAGAACTCTACAATTATTCTCCATTACTACTGTGTCCCATCAATACTACTTAAAATTCTACAATATACCTTACTTCAAAACAACATTACATCATATTCATCTCTACTATTTCAACTTCACTTGGAATTCAATTGGGACAGATCTATATGCCCCACAAAATATTTATCACAAAAAAAAAACTATCGCTTATTATCTTTCACAAATTGTTACTTTATTTCTCATTGTAGCGAATTATTTTTTCCCATTACTTTAAAACATCTGTAATACATTAAAACATTACCTTGGACATTAATTATTTATAGCATTTATAACCAATATACTAGTGACATGTTATTGCTGATCAGCTGATATCCTAACATAATGAAAACACATATCAAATTTGAACAAATTACCTGGAATGTACATATTTATTCCTACGCACTTCTATTATGTTAATTGCCTGCCCGCCTTTTAATTATTGGCTTACTTTAGCGTATACACATATCATGAAAACACACACTTTATCAACACCTATACCTAACATACAACAATAAAATAATAGATTTAAAAGCGCATAATGAACACACTTTTTTTTTTTTTTTTTTTTTTTTTTTTTTTTTTTTTTTTTTTTTTTATGTGTCTAAGCAGCTAGTTACCTGAACAGAGCACAAGCAGTTTTATTTGATCAAACTTTGAATAAAGAAATTTTATGTTATAAAATTTACACTCGTGACTCCTTTGCGTCACCTCCCAGCCACACACACTATTTCAAATTATGTAAGACTGTGGCGCCTTTTCGCTTCCACAAAGACTGTATATTTTGGAGCAGGGTTTACCTCTCCGTGCCTTTGCTTCCGCTATTAAGTTTCAAAAGTACTGAACATCATCATGTTCTTGTTATAATTATACACCCTTAAGACGGATCTACCACCTTTCTTGCTACCCCAAAGCGGGCAGAGTGGCAGCCGCTGTTTCATAGTTCCGGAGATTTCCCCTAATTGTCTCCCCCCATTAAATTTCAAATCTGTAGCAATTTCAAGTCAGCTATGGTCAAGGGACTTGATATGACCATAGCTGGCCGCTAGCCAAAACCACGGTTAGTGCTGGTAAGGCAGTAACCGCCCGAAAAGTCGGGGAAATCTAAACTTCAATTTGACTGCCTGTTACACATCAATCTAGTTATGTGCGACACGGTCATTTAGCAGGGTGTAAATTTTAATTTACGCGAATAAGGTGTGCCGCACATTTTCGCCATGTTGGCCTCCGATGGAGGTAACACTCCCTGTTACCCCCAACCCATTTCGCTATTTGCGAGAGCACAGGCCACCCCCGCAATAGCCACTTAAGAGCTAATTAACTAATTAACAATTGAACTAAACTTTCTACATACGCAGTTCAACACTCCATTGTTCTATCACTTCATTGAGCACCAATCTACCCCCCCAAAAAACATCCCCACTTCTTGTATTGATACCAAGTTTTTATTTTGTTACACATCTTTTAAAAGCGTTCCCATACTCACTGATTATTTTTTGGTCACTTAATTCTAAAATTTATTTAATTTTGAAATTATATGCATCCCATTTTTTTTTCCAAAACTTTTAAAATTCAAAAAAAATTTAAATTCATTGTTAAAAATCATTGTTTCTATTAATTTGATTACCAAATTAATTTAATGGTGTTTAATTTCTCAAACTATAAGTTACAATAATTACCTCATTATCATTTTAACAAAAAAATTTACTTTAATTCTTTTGTGTCACAATAGGGTTTTGCTCAAGATACTGATTCGGCAGACTACAACAATTTTTGTTATGGTCACCAAGCATGACCACAGGCTTGAGTCACAACATACTACACCTGTTTACTGTTTACCTAAACACAGTTGTGTGCCAGACTTGTTTTAAACAACAGTTATAAACATTCTCAGTTTCAGCATTCATAGTCTAAACATTCTGGTTACATCATATACTGACATATCTGCTTGCTACACTTTTCAAGTTTTATAAATCTTTTAGATAACATATTTGTCTCTTAACATTTTTTATTCCAATTCAGATCAGATATATTTTTGATTCATTAATAAAATTGACCCTTTTAAATTATTTGTTTAGCTTGAAAATTCTTTAACAATCTCCACCTAAAACAGTTTGGCTTTAATTACAGCTGTATGAAGTTAATGTATAAAATATGTAAAATTACAGTTTCAATTTACAGTTGGAATTTACACAGCACTAACATTTACAATATTAAGTTACTCCTGGGGCGGCTACAATTCAATTTCATCTCTTAGTACATTCAAAACAATTTCCATGACTTTAAGTACAATTTTCAAAATGATTCTACGTGATTAAATGTTTCAGTTTTTCTTATTATTTCAATAAATTTTACAAACATTACATCATTGGTTCTAATCTCTCTTTTAATTCCTCCACAATCACATTCCAACTACCAATATCCCCTACTCATAACCTAACATAGCAGGTACCACAAAATAATAATTAAACCCTTTGGTTACAACTTTTACGGTGAAATATTTTCCAAAATTATTTTTTCTTAATTACCTGTAAATAGGTTATATGTTACATGTACATGATTATTGTGAATCGAGATGCGATGGAAGACGAACAGAACCCCTACATCAGTGAATGTAAACAAAACCTGTTGGCAGCCCTGAGTTCCTTACCTGCCTCCTTTCCCATAAAACAAACCATAACCACTAATCTACAACCCCATCTCAATCCACAATAGTCATGTGGAATTACACAGAAAATTGATTATTTCGTTTGTCTACTCAGCCACAAAACTTCTCCACTACCTACCTAATTAAGGGGTGAGTTTACAAGTCATAAATAACACCAGTTTATTTAATTTTGAGGATTACCCTAATGTAGTATTTAGACTTAAGGCAATCAGATGGTTCCAAAAAGTGTGCCAATTTGTGTAACTATTGTTTATGTGTTTACTCTAAGAGGAGGGTTAGGGAAATCGGGAGGATAAAAGGGATAAGGATTATTAAAAGGTCAAGAACTAGGACTAAAGGTAGGGACAAAGCTTCCTCCAAAAATAAGGGTAAATGGAGAAAACCAAGGCTCGCGTGGGCAGGGGCGCGTCCCTGAAATAGACGAACCCCACTGGGGCAAGTGGGGAACATCTATCCGCTACCACTTTTTTTATATGTTTTAAATTCCTAATTTTGTAGTTATTTAGTTAAGCTGTAAGTATTATTATTAGTATCTCAACAATTTCTACTACGTACACATATTGTTTACCTAGCATCTTATAATACACACAATTAATTTCGCATCATTTATTTACAAATCGTCATCATTATTATTCCGCTATATCACACTTCAATATCAAAAATCAGCTAGGTCATTACCATATATTAACATATTTAAAATTGTTCATTTATGAATTTCAACCTCCATCGTCAAAAATTAGTCTTTGTTTCAAATAACACTTTTGAATTTTATTGACGCACATATGGCTATTTTGTGTGTCAGTACCATGCACATCAAATTCATCCGTTTTATCACAATAATCATGAACCAAGTCAACATAATGTATTTCTGTCAAGTCTCCATTAGTAATATTCATTATCAAGTCAGTTATTTTCTCATTCATTGCAACATAAAGTAAATTATTATTCTTTAAACATGTATCATCAAAATAATCTTCACTCTCTATTTTAACAGGTAAGTATTTCATATCAACTAACATCTCTTTCAACTCATTATAATCTCTCATTAGTTTATACAATTCTATTTCTTTATCAATGCACAACTCTCTCTCAAAACATCTTTCATCATCATAAAACCATATCACCCTTTTATCATTCCATGCAGAGGGTACAAAATTATTCAACAAAAATAAACAACTCAAATCTTTCATTAATAAGGGTCTCTTGCCCACAAATAACACTTTTGAACACTCTGGTTCATCACAAATAAGGGGAAAATTTACCCCCTGCCCTACACATTCATCTACTCTCTCTCTCTCTCCATTCTTTTTCTAATTCAACAACACTGACTATTACTTCATTACAACTTATCATTTTCTCACTCTCACTTACTGTTTCACTATCTATTTTCAACGTATCACTTTCTGATACCACCCTTTCAATCGCATTACCATTTTCAATATCATTATTCTTACTCTCTACTACCACATTGTTAATTATATTCTCATTTTCGACATTATTGTCATCACTTGTTAATTTCTTACTGTCATTATTATTTTTACTTTTGCTCTGTTCTCCTACTGACTCTACTATTCTCTCAATATCTCGTTTCAATTCGTTACAACTCTTTTCGCATTTCATTTTTACTTCATCAATGTCAAATTTAAGTACATCAAATTTGCAATTGAATTCGGTCTTAATTTCATCAAAACGATTATTTAATTCACTACTTTGTCTGTCTAATTTTATGTCATTATTGTCAAAACGACTATTTAATTCGTTAAATTTGTTATTCTGTACTTTGCTTGGTTCTAAGAGTAATTGTAACATACTCATTACATCACTATTGAATTGGACATTACATTTCGTTGAAGTCGGGGTCAATTGCACACCCGAATCTTCAGTTACATTACTCTGGTCACTTAAATTTATCTCTGCTTTCTCCTGACTCGCACTTGGAGTCGAGTGTGCTTCAAAGTTACTACTGTTTGAGTCGTCAAAAACTTCGACACTCTCCGTCTCATTTGCGTTATTTTCGTTATCTGACATTTTGTATTATTGATATAATTAAATTAAATAAATTATTTAAATGGATTAATTAAATAAATACTGTAATTACTTAAATTTTGTAATATAATGTTAGGTTGCTATGCTAACCTAGAACATGTTTGTATATCTGTAGATGCGGAATTTTAATTAAATATCATTAATTGCAATTCGTCCCTGTTCGGGCGCCAATTGTGATGTACTACTTTATCAATCACATCAATTTATCCCAATCTCAAATTAACTTGTACTCACCAGCACGATTACTTCTTCAAGGTCCCAGGGTTCGATCGCATGTAGCTGGATACAAACATGGTCTGTGGGTTATGCAAAGCAATGATACAACTCATGTTTGAAGAGAATTACTATTTATTATCAATTACTTTTGAGTTGTTATAAAAATTAGGAGGGTTCATTTAGATACATTTTTTAAAGTTGTGCAACGCTAACATAATCAACCTTATGGACTACAGCTTACCTTGTATATCACATAAAACACAATTACCAACACAGATACAAACAGAAAGCAGCCCAGCTTTGCCACACTCACATTCACACAGAATTTATACCACCCTTAACATTTTCCAATTAAATTCCCAAACCCCAAATGTCGGCCACGCGGTCGCCACACACACGCATTGTTTAGTTACACTGTCTTTATAGTCCAAAAGAAGAAAAAAAACTCTTGATTACTGCCCACTAGGTGGATTGACCGCGGTCACTTAACACTTTGCGATAATTACAACTTTTTTTTTCTGGTAATTTACAAATTTTTATGGCGAGCCTACTTTGATTGTACCGGCGCCGGTGGCTTCAACTGGTAGACTGAAACTGTAACGTAACAGGTACATCTTGCTTTCTCTGGAGGGAAACAGTGGTTCACTGCCACTATGTTTTCGTCGCTCAAGCCTCAGTTGTTGTGAGGTAACCACTTTATATATGGAATAGCAGAGTTATATCCTGGATACCAAAGTACAATATTGGCTTTGGCTCTGCTGATGTCATTAACAGTAGGCGGGATGTTAGCAGTACTTCCGGAAGGTCTTGGAGAAGACGACGAACATTCTTGCGCTTTGGCCATCTTGGCGTTTTTACCAACGCGTGGGTTGGCGCCCATGCTCGAGTAGTGGCGTGTGTGCACTCCCACACATGTACAGAGTTCTGCGAATTTTGAAGGGTGTAAATTCTTCGCTCGCTGCGTGACACAATAACAACTGCGTCTTACTGCTTTGTTTCACTGCTTCCCAACATCGTTCTGTTACACGGACAATAACGCTGCACAACGGTTTTCATAACTTTTTTACAAACCCGCCCAAAATGGAAGAAATAAAAATATAAATGCCCCATACTGTTAAAAATAAAAATACCCAAAAATTGACCCGCTACAATACCCCCTCGATGAGAATTCTGCTGTTCACGACAGAAGAAATCTCATCGATAACCCCGAAGAGGACCGGTGAGGAACTGGTGCCAACAACCCCCTGGTTCTTAATCTCATGGGTACACGACCCCCCTGGCTCAGCGACTATGGACTCATCTGAACGAGATCCCTGGACTTCTCCGTAAGAGATCCCAACACCGAGAAATCGAGCAGACTCGTACCACAACCCACCTCGCCTTTTAACATGCTTCCCCCAAAAATCCTCAATCCCTGGCTCCGACTATTCCAGATCCTCCACCGACATGTTTCCCCTTTTATGAAAGCTGGGCTGCCTTTAGCAAATACTGGGCTCACACACACTCACATTCCATGTTGACATACCACATAGTAAAATTGAAAAATTATCTTTTAAGATCTATAAAAAATTTAAAAAATTCAAAATAATATTTTATCAAAAAAATTCTCTTCATTATATTTTTTTTTCTTTTAAAATGACTTAAATTAAGCGTTTCTTCTACTTGAACAAATCCTTAACCTAACATGTCTTAGTCTAACGATACAGTACAGTACAAGAAATCAGTAAACTAAACATAGTAAATACACACATAATAAAACAATCACTACCTAAAATATTCATTCACTGGCAGGTGAAAAATCAAGATTTTTTTTTTTTCAAAACATTAAAATTTCCAAAAATTTTGAAATTCAAAAAAAAATTTAAATTTATTTAAATGTTTCCCTCATATGCAAAATTATTTAAATATTGGTTCGAATTAATTAAACAAACAAATTAAAATTGACTTCCTACTATACAAGCTTAGTAGGTGTATGGCCTCATCAGCTGATCGAAACTAGGTCAAGTCTAAAACCCTTGACCTACATATGTTATGTATACTTTCTATCTGAAATACATTTGACATCTGTAAAATCCTATCTTGAAATACAAAACATAATAAAATACAACATTTAAAACAAACAAAATATTAATATAATAGTCAGGTTGACATTTAAATTATTTAAAATAAACAATTCTTCACTTTACATTATTTTCAATTCTATCCAAATTTTGTCACTGGTTAAAAAAAATGAAAATTTTATATCTTTATCATAAATCTCTCTTTTTGCTTAACAATCTTACTCTTCATTTAACAATCTCACTATACTTTACTGTGGGTGATGTAAATTATTTATTCTCATTTACTGTATTAGATCTGTATGCATATATAAACCTTATTCCCCTAACTCTACTATTAACTTTTACTACATGACACCCATCTCTATCAAAATATCTACTAATCAAGACACTCTAAACCCCAACTTATCATTGAACTCAAATCGCCACCTTCTCTCTATATATAAAAAAAATACTCTCTAACCCTTTGTACATAGGATACGTGTTTCCCCCACCCAAAAACTCAATTCCCTTATTTGGCGGCCTGGATTCTACCTAAGGCGGCCCCTCCTCACTAAAATCTATACCAATTCCCGTCCCAACATATTTTGTTGCGAACTTCTACATTACACTACCCTCTAATACAAAATTGCCATCCCCAAAAATCTCAATCTCATTACCTTACTACAAGTACAACAAGATAACCTCATTAATTATAAACATAAATATATCATTCAGAACTCTACAATTATTCTCCATTACTACTGTGTCCCATCAATACTACTTAAAATTCTACAATATACCTTACTTCAAAACAACATTACATCATATTCATCTCTACTATTTCAACTTCACTTGGAATTCAATTGGGACAGATCTATATGCCCCACAAAATATTTATCACAAAAAAAAACTATCGCTTATTATCTTTCACAAATTGTTACTTTATTTCTCATTGTAGCGAATTATTTTTTCCCATTACTTTAAAACATCTGTAATACATTAAAACATTACCTTGGACATTAATTATTTATAGCATTTATAACCAATATACTAGTGACATGTTATTGCTGATCAGCTGATATCCTAACATAATGAAAACACATATCAAATTTGAACAAATTACCTGGAATGTACATATTTATTCCTACGCACTTCTATTATGTTAATTGCCTGCCCGCCTTTTAATTATTGGCTTACTTTAGCGTATACACATATCATGAAAACACACACTTTATCAACACCTATACCTAACATACAACAATAAAATAATAGATTTAAAAGCGCATAATGAACACACTTTTTTTTTTTTTTTTTTTTTTTTTTTTTTATGTGTCTAAGCAGCTAGTTACCTGAACAGAGCACAAGCAGTTTTATTTGATCAAACTTTGAATAAAAAAATTTTATGTTATAAAATTTACACTCGTGACTCCTTTGCTTCACCTCCCAGCCACACACACTATTTCAAATTATGTAAGACTGTGGCGCCTTTTCGCTTCCACAAAGACTGTATATTTTGGAGCAGGGTTTACCTCTCCGTGCCTTTGCTTCCGCTATTAAGTTTCAAAAGTACTGAACATCATCATGTTCTTGTTATAATTATACACCCTTAAGACGGATCTACCACCTTTCTTGCTACCCCAAAGCGGGCAGAGTGGCAGCCGCTGTTTCATAGTTCCGGAGATTTCCCCTAATTGTCTCCCCCCATTAAATTTCAAATCTGTAGCAATTTCAAGTCAGCTATGGTCAAGGGACTTGATATGACCATAGCTGGCCGCTAGCCAAAACCACGGTTAGTGCTGGTAAGGCAGTAACCGCCCGAAAAGTCGGGGAAATCTAAACTTCAATTTGACTGCCTGTTACACATCAATCTAGTTATGTGCGACACGGTCATTTAGCAGGGTGTAAATTTTAATTTACGCGAATAAGGTGTGCCGCACATTTTCGCCATGTTGGCCTCCGATGGAGGTAACACTCCCTGTTACCCCCAACCCATTTCGCTATTTGCGAGAGCACAGGCCACCCCCGCAATAGCCACTTAAGAGCTAATTAACTAATTAACAATTGAACTAAACTTTCTACATACGCAGTTCAACACTCCATTGTTCTATCACTTCATTGAGCACCAATCTACCCCCCCAAAAAACATCCCCACTTCTTGTATTGATACCAAGTTTTTATTTTGTTACACATCTTTTAAAAGCGTTCCCATACTCACTGATTATTTTTTGGTCACTTAATTCTAAAATTTATTTAATTTTGAAATTATATGCATCCCATTTTTTTTTCCAAAACTTTTAAAATTCAAAAAAAATTTAAATTCATTGTTAAAAATCATTGTTTCTATTAATTTGATTACCAAATTAATTTAATGGTGTTTAATTTCTCAAACTATAAGTTACAATAATTACCTCATTATCATTTTAACAAAAAAATGTACTTTAATTCTTTTGTGTCACAATAGGGTTTTGCTCAAGATACTGATTCGGCAGACTACAACAATTTTTGTTATGGTCACCAAGCATGACCACAGGCTTGAGTCACAACATACTACACCTGTTTACTGTTTACCTAAACACAGTTGTGTGCCAGACTTGTTTTAAACAACAGTTATAAACATTCTCAGTTTCAGCATTCATAGTCTAAACATTCTGGTTACATCATATACTGACATATCTGCTTGCTACACTTTTCAAGTTTTATAAATCTTTTAGATAACATATTTGTCTCTTAACATTTTTTATTCCAATTCAGATCAGATATATTTTTGATTCATTAATAAAATTGACCCTTTTAAATTATTTGTTTAGCTTGAAAATTCTTTAACAATCTCCACCTAAAACAGTTTGGCTTTAATTACAGCTGTATGAAGTTAATGTATAAAATATGTAAAATTACAGTTTCAATTTACAGTTGGAATTTACACAGCACTAACATTTACAATATTAAGTTACTCCTGGGGCGGCTACAATTCAATTTCATCTCTTAGTACATTCAAAACAATTTCCATGACTTTAAGTACAATTTTCAAAATGATTCTACGTGATTAAATGTTTCAGTTTTTCTTATTATTTCAATAAATTTTACAAACATTACATCATTGGTTCTAATCTCTCTTTTAATTCCTCCACAATCACATTCCAACTACCAATATCCCCTACTCATAACCTAACATAGCAGGTACCACAAAATAATAATTAAACCCTTTGGTTACAACTTTTACGGTGAAATATTTTCCAAAATTATTTTTTCTTAATTACCTGTAAATAGGTTATATGTTACATGTACATGATTATTGTGAATCGAGATGCGATGGAAGACGAACAGAACCCCTACATCAGTGAATGTAAACAAAACCTGTTGGCAGCCCTGAGTTCCTTACCTGCCTCCTTTCCCATAAAACAAACCATAACCACTAATCTACAACCCCATCTCAATCCACAATAGTCATGTGGAATTACACAGAAAATTGATTATTTCGTTTGTCTACTCAGCCACAAAACTTCTCCACTACCTACCTAATTAAGGGGTGAGTTTACAAGTCATAAATAACACCAGTTTATTTAATTTTGAGGATTACCCTAATGTAGTATTTAGACTTAAGGCAATCAGATGGTTCCAAAAAGTGTGCCAATTTGTGTAACTATTGTTTATGTGTTTACTCTAAGAGGAGGGTTAGGGAAATCGGGAGGATAAAAGGGATAAGGATTATTAAAAGGTCAAGAACTAGGACTAAAGGTAGGGACAAAGCTTCCTCCAAAAATAAGGGTAAATGGAGAAAACCAAGGCTCGCGTGGGCAGGGGCGCGTCCCTGAAATAGACGAACCCCACTGGGGCAAGTGGGGAACATCTATCCGCTACCACTTTTTTTATATGTTTTAAATTCCTAATTTTGTAGTTATTTAGTTAAGCTGCTAAGTATTATTATTAGTATCTCAACAATTTCTACTACGTACACATATTGTTTACCTAGCATCTTATAATACACACAATTAATTTCGCATCATTTATTTACAAATCGTCATCATTATTATTCCGCTATATCACACTTCAATATCAAAAATCAGCTAGGTCATTACCATATATTAACATATTTAAAATTGTTCATTTATGAATTTCAACCTCCATCGTCAAAAATTAGTCTTTGTTTCAAATAACACTTTTGAATTTTATTGACGCACATATGGCTATTTTGTGTGTCAGTACCATGCACATCAAATTCATCCGTTTTATCACAATAATCATGAACCAAGTCAACATAATGTATTTCTGTCAAGTCTCCATTAGTAATATTCATTATCAAGTCAGTTATTTTCTCATTCATTGCAACATAAAGTAAATTATTATTCTTTAAACATGTATCATCAAAATAATCTTCACTCTCTATTTTAACAGGTAAGTATTTCATATCAACTAACATCTCTTTCAACTCATTATAATCTCTCATTAGTTTATACAATTCTATTTCTTTATCAATGCACAACTCTCTCTCAAAACATCTTTCATCATCATAAAACCATATCACCCTTTTATCATTCCATGCAGAGGGTACAAAATTATTCAACAAAAATAAACAACTCAAATCTTTCATTAATAAGGGTCTCTTGCCCACAAATAACACTTTTGAACACTCTGGTTCATCACAAATAAGGGGAAAATTTACCCCCTGCCCTACACATTCATCTACTCTCTCTCTCCATTCTTTTTCTAATTCAACAACACTGATTATTACTTAATTACAACTTATCATTTTCTCACTCTCACTTACTGTTTCACTATCTATTTTCAACGTATCACTTTCTGATACCACCCTTTCAATCGCATTACCATTTTCAATATCATTATTCTTACTCTCTACTACCACATTGTTAATTATATTCTCATTTTCGACATTATTGTCATCACTTGTTAATTTCTTACTGTCATTATTATTTTTACTTTTGCTCTGTTCTCCTACTGACTCTACTATTCTCTCAATATCTCGTTTCAATTCGTTACAACTCTTTTCGCATTTCATTTTTACTTCATCAATGTCAAATTTAAGTACATCAAATTTGCAATTGAATTCGGTCTTAATTTCATCAAAACGATTATTTAATTCACTACTTTGTCTGTCTAATTTTATGTCATTATTGTCAAAACGACTATTTAATTCGTTAAATTTGTTATTCTGTACTTTGCTTGGTTCTAAGAGTAATTGTAACATACTCATTACATCACTATTGAATTGGACATTACATTTCGTTGAAGTCGGGGTCAATTGCACACCCGAATCTTCAGTTACATTACTCTGGTCACTTAAATTTATCTCTGCTTTCTCCTGACTCGCACTTGGAGTCGAGTGTGCTTCAAAGTTACTACTGTTTGAGTCGTCGAAAACTTCGACACTCTCCGTCTCATTTGCGTTATTTTCGTTATCTGACATTTTGTATTATTGATATAATTAAATTAAATAAATTGCTTAAATGGATTAATTAAATAAATACTGTAATTACTTAAATTTTGTAATATAATGTTAGGTTGCTATGCTAACCTAGAACATGTTTGTATATCTGTAGATGCGGAATTTTAATTAAATATCATTAATTGCAATTCGTCCCTGTTCGGGCGCCAATTGTGATGTACTACTTTATCAATCACATCAATTTATCCCAATCTCAAATTAACTTGTACTCACCAGCACGATTACTTCTTCAAGGTCCCAGGGTTCGATCGCATGTAGCTGGATACAAACATGGTCTGTGGGTTACGCAAAGCAATGATACAACTCATGTTTGAAGAGAATTACTATTTATTATCAATTACTTTTGAGTTGTTATAAAAATTAGGAGGGTTCATTTAGATACATTTTTTAAAGTTGTGCAACGCTAACATAATCAACCTTATGGACTACAGCTTACCTTGTATATCACATAAAACACAATTACCAACACAGATACAAACAGAAAGCAGCCCAGCTTTGCCACACTCACATTCACACAGAATTTATACCACCCTTAACATTTTCCAATTAAATTCCCAAACCCCAAATGTCGGCCATGCGGTCGCGGCACACACGCATTGTTTAGTTACACTATCTTTATAGTCCAAAAGAAGAAAAAAAACTCTTGATTACTGCCCACTAGGTGGATTGACCGCGGTCACTTAACACTTTGCGATAATTACAACTTTTTTTTTCTGGTAATTTACAAATTTTGATGGCGAGCCTACTTTGATTGTACCGGTGCCGGTGGCTTCAACTGGTAGACTGAAACTGTAACGTAACAGGTACATCTTGCTTTCTCTGGAGGGAAACAGTGGTTCACTGCCACTATGTTTTCGTCGCTCAAGCCTCAGTTGTTGTGAGGTAACCACTTTATATATGGAATAGTAGAGTTATATCCTGGATACCAAAGTACAATATTGGCTTTGGCTCTGCTGATGTCATTAACAGTAGGCGGGACGTTAGCAGTACTTCCGGAAGGTCTTGGAGAAGACGACGAACATTCTTGCGCTTTGGCCATCTTGGCGTTTTTACCAACGCGTGGGTTGGTGCCCATGCTCGAGTAGTGGCGTGTGTGCACTCCCACACATGTACAGAGTTCTGCGAATTTTGAAGGGTGTAAATTCTTCGCTCGCTGCGTGACACAATAACAACTGCGTCTTACTGCTTTGTTTCACTGCTTCTGTTACACGGACAATAACGCTGCACAACAGTTTTCATAACTTTTTTACAAACCCGCCCAAAATGGAAGAAATAAAAATATAAATGCCCCATACTGTTAAAAATAAAAATACCCAAAAATTGACCCGCTACATGCTGTGTTTATAATTGTCCCTAATTTAATCAGGGAGTGTATTATTGGAATTAACTTATTGCAAGAAGGTAGATGCGTGATTAACCTTCCAGATAATAAAATTACTTTCAAGAATAATCATAATAGCAGTGAAGAACCCGTAAGTGCGGAAATAATGGCATTAGAACTCGAGGAAGACGGAGAAAAGATTGCTAATACGATTCAAGAGAAACTGGAAGAAACAACCGGTATCGATTCTAAAACAAAGGAAGAATTGGAGAACATTTTATACTCTAACCAACAAGTGTTCCGTGAGCAACCAGGTAGAATCAACAAATATGTACACAGGTTAAAGGTAACTGACACAACCCCTTATTGCTTAAAAGGGTGGCCAGTTCCACTAAAATATAAAAATGCAGTGGAAGAAGAGATTAAAAAGATGGAAAGATGCGGTGTAATAGAACGAGCAAACAGTCCATATATAAACCCAATGGTGACTGTAGTCAAGAAAGATCAGACTGTACGACTGTGTTTAGACGCAAGAAGAATCAATGCGGTCACTGTTCCGGATCATGAGGGAGCAATACCAATTGATGAAGTGTTGGCGAGCTGCGGAAAGTGAAAGTCATGAGTAGTATTGATCTCACCAGCAGCTTCTGGCAGATCCCACTTGCTGAAGATTCCCGGGACTACACTGGCTTTCTCTACAGAGGCAAATGCTACAGGTACACTGTAACACCATTCGGGCTAAAGATGAGTTTAGCAAGTCTGACCCGCGGATTGGATAAAGTTTTGACAGAAGAAGTAAAAAGATTCACCATACTATATGTAGATGATTGTTTATGTGTATCAGAAAACATTGAAGAACACCTGGAACACTTACGCATGTTGTTGGACAACCTCAAAAGAGAGAACCTCACAGTGAACTTAAAGAAATCCAAATTCTTTCGAGACAGAATTAGTTACCTGGGATATGAGCTGTCTACAGAAGGTATCAGCACTTCCACAGAAAAAATCTCCGCTATTATGGATTTTCCCAGACCAAAGAATCCAAAACAACTAAAGGGATTTCTTGGCCTAACTAATTTTTACAACAAATTCACAAGCCAATATGCAGAAAAAACAAGACCACTGCTACAGTTACTAAAAAAAGGCATAAAGTTTAAATGGACAGAAGAGTTAGAAAATAATTTTAAGGAGGTCAAGAGACTATTCGTGGACACAGTGATGCTACGACATCCTGACCCAAATAAAAGATTTTACCTGCAGACTGACGCGAGTAAATATGCGATTGGGGTGAGCTTTATCAAATAGATGAAGACGAGCAAATAGAGGTCGTTGCATTCACCAGTCGTGTGCTTAGAGGTGCCGAATTAAATTATTTTACTGCGGAAGTAGAACTGCTCAGCGTAGTCCATTGCTTGAAAAAATTTAGAACTTACGTGTTAGGTCGACCATTGACCATTATCACGGATAACAAGGCACTAACATATATTCAAAAATGTCAGTTAAACTGTTCCCGAATTACACAATGGATACTGGCTATCCAGGAGTATGATTATGAGATAGTACATTGCTAAGGTACTGACAATATCGTAGCGGATGTACTTAGTCGAAACCCTCAAGATGTACTAGAAAATATAATACCAGATGGAGACGAGGAGACTGAAATTTACGCAATTGACATCAAACTGGGTAAACCATTAAAAAATCAGTTTAAAAACATTACATTACACCAAATGAACAACGTTAAACTAAATAATATCATCGACCGGTTACACAACAATAAAAATGACAAACTCAGTAAGATATACCAAGTATATAATAATAAATTATATCGTAAGGAGAACGGAAGGTGGAAATTGGTAGTAACACAAGAAATTGGACAAGCGTTATTAAAGGAGATTCATGTAATGTATGGACACTGCGGTGTGAGGAGAAGCTATGGGATCTTTAAGGAAGATTTTACAGGTGATCATCTCTACAAATACCTTAAGAGGTTAATTAAGACATGTGATACCTGTCAAAAATGTAAAGACCATTTCAAGAAATGCATGGGACAGACCAAACCAGTTCTGCCAAAGGAGAGATGTGAACTCATTAGCATGGATTATTACGGTCCTTTGATATCGTCTACCAGTGGTGTGAGGTATATTCTGGTGATCGTCGATAACTTGGATTTCACCAAGTTTGTGAAATTATACCCGATGAAAAGAGCAACTACAGCTGTTACGCTTAATAAATTAAAAAATTACATCCAAGAAATTGGAAAACTGAAAGCTATATTGACGGATAATGGCGCACAGTTTACAAGTAAAACTTGGGTGACACAGTTAAATGCACTTGAAATCAAGCCCAAGTACACTGCCATCCGTAACCCGTGTACCAATCTTGCTGAAAGAGTTAACCGCCAATTAGGTAACATATTCAGAGTGATGGTTAACGGACACCAAACCAAATGGGCCAAATATATTAAATTAATTGAAAAATGTATCAATGAGACTCACCACGACACAATTGAAATGACACCATTTCAGGCACAATGGGGTCGAAAGCCAAGAAGAGCATGGGAGGTGTATGTGGACCGAGAATTAATGAAGGAAGACGTTAAGGATTGCCGAGAGGTAATATATCAACGATTAAAAAGAAAGGGTGAACGTCGAGCAAAGAAAAACAATGAAGGCGTCGATAAGGTGAAATTCAAGGAAGGAGACTTAGTTTTAATAAAGACTCATCCAATTTCAGATGCTTTCAATAGAGTCACAGCGAAATTCTGTGAACTGTTTGAGGGACCGTACGTTGTAAAAGGAATAAAAGAAAATGCAACTTACAAAATGGCGGAGGTGGATAAACCAGGATCGATTCGTGGAATTTTCAACGTGCGACAGTTGAAGCCGTACCACCGCGAGTAACAGTAAAATTGTAAATAAGATCAGTCAGAAGGGAAAAGAAACATCAAAACTTTGATAAATTTAAATTTCCTTAACACTGATAACAAACATTGTAAATAAACTTAAACCAATGTGTAGTAAGTTACATAATAATAAGCCATGTGATGTACATAAGGCCAGCAGTAGTAAACGACAAAATGAATTGTAAACAGCTGCAAACAAACTGGTTTAAGAGGGAGGGGGCAAGCTCTCCCCAGACAAGAAGTGAAAGTGCACAAAAAGCCGAGGGTTGCACACCATTATTGTACTGAAAAGGCAACAACCTCAGACGTAAACAAGCTTTGTCAATAATAAACTGAGCACTTTCAGAGGCGTACAAATTGATTTGCCATGAATTCGAATATCGATCATGATCAAATCAATTTGGGGGACTAAATATAACGTGAATGTAGATCACGTAAGCCTATATTATGTAATTAACGTAATTAATCATTTAATGTAGGTTTTTAGTTATTATTAAGCAAATTAAATGTGTTGATAAAAAGATTGAGGCAAAATAACGTCTCACAGAAATATTGTAAGTTGGCGACAGTCTGGCGGCAACAGAATAAAAGCACATTGTACAATAAACAGCTTTCTAAAGTCATAAAGAAGGAAATGCTTTGTTCGCGAAAAATCATAAAACTGTTGAGTCCCGTTAGATTTTGACGAACGACAACCTTGGGAAAAACAATGGATTAGGCGATAAAAAAAAGAGAAACTTTTGTGAAAGTCGCGTCGCTTGGTGTAGCAGTCGGACACGTGGCGAAACTCCCGCGTTCCCCAGACTAAACACCAATGAGAAGAAGCGTGACTTTAGAGCGCGAGTTTTTTACGGTTCCTGAATGGACGAATGTAAAGTTCCCAGCAAGGAAATCAGTCATGAGCCTATCGGAATTATTTGAGTAGAACGGGTGGGAAAAGAGAAATAGTGAGCCCTATAAATAATACCCCGTGTACAGCTAAGTAAGTTTTTTTTTTAGTCTTCTTTTTCTCTTAGTATGTGTTAAAGACGCTCTTAGTATATTTTAACTTTGTTTTTAATAAGTTTTTAAAGTGTTAAAGTATATTAGCTTGATTAACCAACATGTAAAGTAATATATCGGAGTGTACAGAAAACTATTCGTGTATTTTAGAATCTTGTTATGAATTAAAGAAACTATCAAAATACTTTAATAAGTCTTGAAGTATTTGAGTGCGTGTTGGTCGAGGAACGCGATGGTCGTTGTTTGTACGGCAAAGACAAGCATGAGAGGAGTCTTCATCGCGAGTGAATCATTTAATTAGTGCGTACAGCAAGTAAGAAGCAGTTTTATTTAAATCAGTGAACTCGAAGTAATTACTAACACAGTATATTTTGTCTTGTGCGTGAAAGTCGAGTGGAGTATTTAATCAGAGTTCCGATGTGTGTAAAGAATCGATGAAAGTAATTGTGAATGGAATTAAAGCAAAGTATGGTGCAAAGTGAAATTGTGATATATGTTCACTCAAGGCATTGTCGGCAGATGGAATGGATAATCCTGAACACAAGTAACAGTTTCATTGTACTTATGTATTAACTAATATTCTATGTAGTCGTATCGTCTATATCCCTAAACATCCCGTTTCATTCTAAAAGAACCGACGAGCAGTTGGATGCTAGTAATATTATTCTACCCTTTATGACTTTAGAAACGCTCAATTTAATTAATGTAAATTAGGATTGACAAATTAAGAGTTGTATTAAATATATATGATGGTTGTCAGAAGTCAATATCTTGTTAATATTAAGGCATTGAATATATATATATATATATATATATATATATATTGTCTTACAAGAATTAGTAATAATTAAAAGTTATTAGCATCTTAACTGCAGAGTTTTTATTCAAAAAACCCCCTGAGATCACATAAAATCTCTGGCGCCCAGCATCTAATACCTTTCAAACCAAATATTATTACATTAAATAACATAAACTTAATTACTTACAAATTATACACGTAAAAGTTATATTTGCCGCACCAATAAGTGGGGGCTAGTCACGAGAGTTAGTAATATTTGACGCCCGAACACATGGGGCAACTGAGAATAGTAATATTTGGTGCCTAGAACGTGGAGCAAACCCACGATTAATAATATTTGGCGCATCCAAACGTGGAACACAATTCCACTTAAGTAATATTTGTTGCCATCAACGTGGTGCAGTTGTAGAGATAAGTAATATTTGGCGCAGAACGTGGAGCTAACCCACGATAAGTAATAAGCTGACTACTGTATGGGTCATTGGCACCATTTCATATTGGTTAGTTGTGAGTGCCTGCTTTATGTGTTTACGCAGTGCGTGCCGTACCGTATGTACCGTATTTGAGTTACAGTATTAGTGAACTCCGCTACAGTTACATTCTGTTTTTGTTCAGTGGAGTTCAGTTTTAAGTTGTTGCTTCACAGTTTTGATCACAATGTTTTCTGAACACAAAAACCAGAATCCAGTGCTTCTAATAAAAGAAAACATGTGACTTTGACGATCTAACAAAAACTTGATATTATAAAGAGGTTAGAAAAGGGAGAAAACAGGAACTTAATTATGGAAGAATTTAATATTGGATCCTTAACCTTATATGATATAAAAAAACAAGAAAAACTTCAAAAATTTTTGACTCAAGCAGATAGAAAAAAGCTACTGACAATTGTCAAACATTAAAATAGTCTAAGCTTGACCAGTTGGATAATGGATTGTACACCTGGTTCTCAGCAAAACGTTCTGAAGGAAAACCTATAACAGGTCCAATGGTAATTGAAGAAGCCAAACAGTTTAGCAGTGATTTGAACGTAAAAGAAGGAGACTGTAAATTTTCAGAAGGTTGGTTGCACAACTTCAAAACTCATCTGTAACTGTTCAGTAAAATAAAAATAAAGAAGAAGTGACTAAGCCGCGATTATTACTATTCTTTTCGACTTACCTTTACAAAGTCAGAAGATTCTCAAAGTCCCAAGGTGGCCACCACATTTTTTGGAGGAAACCATTTCAGTTTCCCGAAGAAAACAATTTAGACAAATAAACAAAAACTCACTTACAGAAAAAATTCCAGGGCCGTCTAGGCGAACTTACTGACACAGAGAATAGGTTTCGGGTAAACTGTGTTTAATTAACTAAACTAACACATTATAATGAGAAATCTGACATTCTTACATTTGCTATAATAAAAATTTTTAAACTTCCACCTACCTTGAATTCTTATGTGTTTTGGCCGGATCTCTAATGGTGAACTAAACCCCGTTCGTACAATGAATTGATCAGTGCAGCAAATGAAATGAGGTGTTCGTAATGATTTGTTTAGCAAATTATTGAATATAATAATATACAATAATAATAATATTTATTACCAATTTTCCTTTACATATAATAAAAATTATACAATAAAGGACCTATAGGGGGCATAAATGCCCATACATAGGTTGGTCCTTAGAATTAATATTTATATACTTAATACTAATTGTGAGTTTTACCTCACCGATCATAGTAATATATTAAAAATGAATTATTTTTCAATTTTAACAAAATTTTAGTTTGTACTATAATACAATTCAATAAATAAATGAAAAAAAAGAGAAAAAAGGTCCATATCATAATAGACTGTTTTTTTGATTATTCAATAACAATGTTCCTAATTTTTTCTTTGATTTTTTTTTAAGCACTTTTATATTTACACTTAGATTTTTCAGTTCATTAGGTAATTCATTAAAATATTTTATGGCATAATACACATAGCTTCTTTGGCCAATACTTAATAGGTGTCGTGGCAATATAATACTTTTATACCGTGTGTTGATTCGATTTTGTAAAAACTCACTTTTTAGATCATTGTATTGATAAACTATAGAATTCACTACAAACACCTGTTTAATATTTAATGGTTTATTCAAATCTTGTTCATTGACTCCTATAATTTTAAGAATACACTTTTGCAGCCGATCCAATGCGTCTAGAGATGATTTATATAGACCCCCCCCAGCCTATGATAGCATACCCTGCCACACTATGGAATAGTCCATAGTATATTTGTAGTAGTTGCTTTTTTGATAAAATTTGTTTAAGTCTGTAAAAAACGTAGACTAAGTATTTGGTTTTTTTTACAATGTTAGCCACATGTACATCCCACTTCATGTTAAAGTCATATGTTATTCCTAGATATTTACTAGTTTTAACTCTTTTCAATTTTTGACCATTTATCTTAATTTCAAAGTCATGCGGAACAGAGTCTCTATAATTTCCAAAGGTGATAAAAACAGACTTGCTTATGTTGAGTACTAGATTATTGTGATAGAGCCAAGAGTATATAATATCTAATTTAGTTGACATATCTGTTGCAAGTTCAGGCCATGTCTTTGCTTTCATTGGTACTGCTGTATCATCAGCATATGCTATTTATACATCTTGTAACACTAGTAAGTCATTGATATATAAAATAAACAATAAAGGTCCTAATATAGAGCCCTGGGGCACTCCAACATTTGTTTTAATAGGCTGACTTCTAGTCCCATTCACCTTTACAACTTGTGTCCTGTCATGTAAATAACTGGCTATCAGGGATAAGCTTACAGCTCTTATTCCCATATTCTGTAATTTGGATATAAGAATGCCATGATCGACAGTGTCAAAAGCTTTGGAGTAGTCCAAAAAAGTTACAACAGTTGGTATGCTAATACTTAGATTTTCATAAATAAATTTGCTAAGTAGGGCTATAGCATCATCTGTACCTTTCTTCTTGAGAAAGCCAAATTGTTTAGCACTTAACAGGTTATGTTTCTTTACAAATTTAAATAATCTGGTAAAAATAATTTTTTCAAAAATCTTAGCTAAATTTGATATCAGTGTGATCGGTCGATAATTGTTAACCAAACTTTTTACACCTTCCTTATATATAGGACAAATTACAGCTTTCTTAAATTGATATGGACATGTACCTTGTATCATAGCAGTATTAATAATGTGAGTCAAAGCAGGAGTTATGAACGGAGCAGCTAGCTTAACTGTATAGGCATGAATTTCATCACACCCACCAGGTTTATTTTTGAGTTCACGAATAGTTTGGTAAACTTCTGACTCATTTGTTGGTGTTAGAAACATAGTATGCTGATTAATTGATATATCTGGTATTTCATGCTGCAGAATAGGAGGAGTCGCACTTTCATTCAGCCTAGATACTATTGTGCTGAAAAATTCATTAAAATAATTAGCCTTTGTCCAATCATTGCTGTTTAGTTTATTATTAATCAAAATATCATTTATTTGTCTATTTTTTGAATTATGATCGAATTTTAGATGAACATATCTCCACATTTTTTTAGAATCAGCGTTTTGTAGTTGTTTTTCTTCATGCCTATTTTTAGCACTCCTAAGTAATGATTTAAGTTGTTTTTCGTAATTTAAGTACAGCTCTTTTTTTAGCAAGTCGTCTTGAGTATTCTCCCAGGCTTTATATAATTTGTTTTTGTTATTAACTGAATTAATGAGAGCAGGGGTAATCCAGGTCTTTCTTGGTTTTTGAATTTTTGGCTTAGTTTTGTGTGAAAGTTCATTGATAGTTTGAATCTTGTTTATTAGCAGTTCTAATGCTTCATTGTTCTTTGGTGTATTACAGACTTGTTGCCATTGTTCTGAAGCACACAGCTCCAAAAATCTTTTTTTGTTTATTTCAAAAGATACTGTAAGTTTGCATTTTATGTTGTTTCCATGTAGTGATATTAAAACGGGGTAGTGGTCTGTGATTGAGTCAATTAATTTACCAGATTTTGCTGTGTATATTCCTTTCATGAAAATATGGTCAATGCAAGTTCCATCTTTATAATTCTTTATAGGATGAGTACAAGTATTTATCATCGATTCATAACCATTTTGCAGTAATTGGTAGAAATAATCCTCAGTTTTTTCATTAAACTCAATGAGATCTAAGTTAACATCACCCAAAATCATGTGGTTTGCAACAGTTTTGTTACTTAAGATACATTTTTCATGATCTTTAATGAATTTGTCAATCTCATAATCATGACAACGATATAGTCCAGAAATTTTGAAAATACTTTTATTTGTTAATTCTATGAGCAGACTAGTGATTTTTAAATCATTAAATTGTTCATTAGTGGTTTGATACTGTAGGTTACTTTTTACATAAATAATCACTCCATCTGCTTTATTTATTCTGCTGTTATTTTTAAAATGTGTATAACCTGTTATATTTATAAGCTTAATATTATCCATGAGCCAAGCTTCAGTGCATATTATCACATCTGGTTTATATTTAAAAGAACTTAACATAGTTTCAAGTTTTAATATATTTTTCTGTATACTTCTGATGTTGACATGTAGGGTCAGAAGCTCAGAGTCACAAAAAATGGGGTTGAGATTTATCTCTTCTGTACTATTAAAAATTAATTCATCATTAAGGTTATATTCTTGTATTTCCATAAAAAATTTATTTATAGGTTAGTTTTTATTTTTTATTTTTCCTTTTTCCCTTTAAATACAAAATTTTATCTAATCAACTAGTTGTAGGCCTAACGTAATTAAATGGAGGTTCTGGTTTCCAGGGGTAGTTTGTATCACAAATATACTGCTCCCATCTTACTTTAAAACTTTCACAGTTTTGAATATCATTTGCAGAATGATCTATGGATCTTTTTTTAGTTAAGTATTTGTTAGCATTAATACAATTAATACATTTATTTATATCAGAGGTACATACTGTAGCATCATGGTTACCTGAACATTTGTAGCATGAGTGTCGTCTTTTAAAAGTGTCTTTGCACTTTCTCAATGAATGGTTATACCCACAACAGATTTTTACAACATTTGATATTAAAATTGTCATACACTCTGCAGTTTTCATATCCAATAAAAACAGATTTATTCTTCATTATCTTGGCATATGCATCAGAGGTTACTTCTGCTAGCACAGCATGATTATTGTTTCTCTGTTTGTATTTGTGTACAATGTTTACACTATTTGATGGTAATTCATTTCTATGTATGATATTGTTCTCGAGTTCTACTTTATCGACATCTTCTGATATGTTTGTTATTTTTATTTGCGGATTTTTTTTAACACATGCTTCAGCTGTCAATATTTCACTGTTTTCACTGTTTATAACCTTTAGTATTTTTTCAGAATCTTGCTCATTTATACACTTTAGAAAAACTGTACCATTATTGACTTTGTTAATTTTTAAAACTTTGGCATTAGTTTCGGTTGAAATTTGCACTTTGATAATATTTAGGGCATCGCCTTTGAAATTTTCCTTTGGCTTTA
Source organism: Magicicada septendecula (assembly GCA_034769895.1). Taxonomy (NCBI): domain Eukaryota; kingdom Metazoa; phylum Arthropoda; class Insecta; order Hemiptera; family Cicadidae; genus Magicicada; species Magicicada septendecula. The sequence goes on along the minus strand of CM068373.1, from coordinate 314,956,382 downwards.
TTGGCAAATGAGCACATTCTTGCTTTTTAGGTAAATTTAGCACAGCATCAGCATACGAATTTTTAATGTCTACATAATTTTTTTCAACATTTACAGCAGATGATCTTAAGAAACTGTTATTTTCACGCAACTCATGGTTATGTTCACGTAGCTCATTATTTTGTTTCACTAATTCACTATTAATTTTTTTTCATAGTTTAATTCTCTTATATAGTCCTGACGATCCTCACATTCAAAATTTTGTTCACACTTACGGTTTTTATTTTTTTCACTGGCAATTGATACGATAGATATAGCATCATCCTCACCTTTATCATCTGTATCCATATTATCACTTACACCATCTTGAGTCACACTTAGACCATTTTTAATATTTTCTAGATGTTTTTGAATAATTAACAATTTTTTTTTGGACATTACTATTTTCAATATCAGTATCCTGGTCACATGGTTGAATGTCAACAAAAGATAGGTTAAGATGTACAGGGCACACAATTATGTGTCTAGAGATAAAGAATCCTTTTCCTTCGTTCACTTCTCTTGTAAAATCAGACTTGCAGAAAACACTATCACATATTAAACAAGTAACAAGTCCAACTTTTCTATTTGGATGACAAATATGATTAATATGATCGGGTGGTATATCGAGCGCGTCTTTACTTGTCCACGCCATTACGATTCACATTTATAGCACTATTACGATACAATATAGCAGATCACATTTTATTTACTATTAATGTGACATTTATTATATTTATGAAATAAAAACATTTAAACCTTTTTCTTTCTTACGTATGAACTACATCATCATCATCATTTTTATCTACATCAAAAGCTTTAAATATCTAACATTTATTATTATTCTAAAAGACTTACTTACTTACTAGCCAACGCCCACCCTTGGCTGTTGGGCCATTAGGCGGCGCGCTGACCAGTAGAGACGTGAGAGCCTTGCCATACCATCCTCGTCCTGGACTTCCGTGTCTGAGATCAAGGCTGGACATGCAATTAGGTGATCCGCATTCATGGAAGCGTATCCACAGAGAACACATTCAGGAGACGACAACACGCCAATGCGGTGCAGGTGGGAGGCCAGGTAGTCATGACCGGTTGTAGTTCTAAAAAGAGCAACACTAGTTGCTCGGGGTAGAGTTCTGTTGATGGGGCCGTCCGTAACCAATGTTGCCCATCTTTTTCCCACACAGGCTCTTAATTGTTTTTCTTTTAGCCATAGGCTTATTGAGGAATTTATTAGTGCTTTCGCAGATGCATATGAGCTGGGGGTCTCCGGCTGAGGTAGTGCTGCGCCCATTTTGGCGAGGATGTCGGCTTTTTCATTTCCCATGATGTTGACATGGCTGGGTACCCATTGCAGTTCAATCTGCCAGCCTAATTGTACAAGGTTCTGCAGTTCTCGCCTACACTCAATTGTCAGGGAGCAGTTTGTATCACCATTTGAGGTCACGTTTTGAATCGCTGCAGTCGAATCTATGAGGAAGACGGCTTTGTTAGGTGGTGAGATCTTGGCAAGCTCAATAGATGCTGCCTTTATGGCTGCTACCTCTCCGTCATAGTTGCTTAGCCGGCCTCCTACAGCGAGGTGGCCTTCAAATAGAGAGCTGTAGAACCCAGCCCCTGTTGCCCCTGTAGATGGTATAGAGGATCCGTCTGTGTAGATTCGTATCCACTGCTCAGCGGGAAAATGTTTTTGTACAGTGTGTAAGGCTGCTTGACGAAGCTCGGCTTCATTCGACTCAGTTTTGGTCTTATTATGGTCGAAGAGTTTCAAGTTAGCATTTGGGAGTTGGCTAAAGAATTCACGGTGATGTATAAATGGTGCTGCCTCATTTGGTTCTATGTCATATTTGCGTTGGAGTTCTTCATAGATCGCAATCGGGCATTTCTGAGTTTTCAGCCTTTCTGTCGCTGTTTTATAGTTATTCCACCGTTGTTGGTAGGCTCTTTTACATCTCTCCCAGGATATGAGGCACAGCTTTTCCCGTCTTACTTGGATAGGCTCGACTTGCAGTTGTGACTCCATGGCAAGTATAGGAGTTGATTTTGGCGCACCAGTTATCGTTCTAAGGGCTGCATTTTGGACCAAGTGAAGTTTCTGGCATGCTGCATTGGAGGCAGTAATAGTTGCTTCTGCGCCATATTCCAATAGCGGCCGAATGTAGCTCTTATATGCAGTTGTCAGAACATCTTGATTTGCTCCCCATGTAGTCGCAGTGAGTCGTTTAAGTAGCCGGCAGCGCCTGGACGCACTGTTCGCGGACTGTTCTATATGGTGCTTCCACGTCATTCTGGTGTCTATATTAACACCCAGGTATTTAGACATGTTCACCTCTTCGAGTTCCGATCCACAATAGCGCAGATTGACCGTAGGCCGCCTTGTTGATAGAGAGAAAAGTTGGTATGTCGTCTTGGTGGTATTTACCGTCATGGCATTTAGTTTGGCCCACTCTTCTAGTTTAACAAGTGCACTATTAATAGTTGCTTCAAGACCCATGATATGGCTGCTAGTTGCCCAGATGATAAGGTCATCGGCATACAGGAGCGCTTGTACTCCCGGCACACACCGAACAGCCACCAGAATGTCATTGACCATAAGGTTAAATAGGCTGCAGCTGATAACGGCACCTTGGGGTAGCCCTTGGCGTTGAATTCGGTACTCTGAAAGGCAATCATTATAGCGGACACGAATTTGTCTTTGACTCAGGAAGGACGCTATCCAGTTAAAAAGGTTACCTGCGACGCCACTCAAAGCAAGTTTGTGAAGCAACATGGGTCTCCAGACTGTGTCGTACGCGTTTTTTAGGTCAACCATTACTGCCAGGGAGGACATTTTCTTGTGGTACCCATCCTTAACACTTTGTGCAAAGTAGACGACTTGGTCCATGGTGCATCGGTGCGCTCGGAAACCTGCTTGGCATTCATCAATAACCGCATTCATTTCAAAGAACTGGTTCAGACGCCGCACAACCATTCTTTCGGCAACCTTGCAGCAAGCACTTGTTAATGTGATGGGGCGGTAGCCCTCAGGTGTATCACTTGGCTTTCCTTTCTTGGTAATAGGTATAATCTCCCCTTTCCTCCATTGCTGGGGGACGCGTGTTTTCCACGTTAGATTAATGAGATTGAGCAAGGCTAGTTTCGCTGTGTTACCAAGATTTTTTAGGAGTTCTGGGTAGATTGCGTCGGCTCCTGCTGCCTTCTTGCCCTTTGTGTTTAATAGTGCAAATTTATTATTCTAAAAGAACCAATACCTTTATTTCTTTTTCTTATCTACGCACACAACTCACATACCAAATTTATTTGTGATCTCATTTTCAATTTATTTCCCCAACATGAATCTAATTTTTTAACTGTCTTTTTTGCCCATTTATAAAAAATAACTGTTACCAAAACTTACGTGGTCCAACGCGTGTTCACGCACTTTCACTAGATTTTGTTCAGGTTTCTTGTCTTATTAACTCGAATTCACTTTTTGATAATATTTTACGAAATTTATGACATTTTATAAAAAATAGACTCGTTTTAATTTTGTAAGTCGAGTCTAAAACCTCCAGCCGTGATTACGGCTGGGCTGAGAGTGCCAACAAAACTCCCCACTATATCTTGTTGCTGAAAGGGAAGGCACTGCCTTCAGGCTGCGATTTTTTTGTCGCCGTACACGAAGTATGGACTGTCTATGTGTTTTTAAATTAACCAGTGACGTTAAGTGGTGACGATATAAGAGGCTTAGGTGGGTGGAGCCTCTTCGTTGATTTCCTCCATCTCCAAAGCACATGGCAAGAAACTCTTTCTCCTTCGCCATTTTTGTCGCGTCGGTTCTGACTGTTGTGCGTAGAAGCTGCGCCCGGGCTCGCGTATGCGCACACCGTATGTGACAAATATTCAGTTCACAGACAAGTATTGCGTTCTCCGACAACACCCAGCCCAAAAAGTTATGTTATGGTTCATTGTTTGCATCCAACATTATTTCAATGGGACTTGCAATGATAATACTAAAGAAATTTAAATAAATTAAATGAAAAATAAAAGACCCCATTTTGACACATTACATGGTTATGTCCTTATTTTGTACTTATCTCTTCCGAAGGGGAGTCTCCTGCTTGTTGCACAATGAGTTGTAATTCGCTTTCCTGATGAAAAATCACAATAATGTTCCGAAAGTTCAAATTTATGTTTACACTTTGCTTCTATTTAATTCACACATTCGTTACTATTTTTAAAACTTTTTGCAAGAAACTCGGTAGGCCTGCCGTAACTGTTCAGCCTGCCTTGATTGTCCACACGTACTGTAGACTACATCTGTACTGTTCGGCGGTTGGGTGGAGACTGAGCTTTGCTTTTGTTTCTGTGCCATGGTTCAGTTCAGATACGCATTTTAAACCAGTTTTTACCGGTTACCTCCACCCGTCCCTCCTTTGGATTGATGTCATTTGTTTTTCACTTGATCATCACAGCGTCTGGCCGTCAACCGCTCCCAAACTCTGATTTACTTCGTCTTTGTCAACAAAATGCTTTTTGTGTGAGTCACTGTCTAAAAATAGTATTTGTTACATAACGCACTGTTACAAGACCCCCCCCAATGAGAGGTTTTATGTCTAAAAACATAAAAACTCTCATTGCCTAAACCTAGGTGGATCAGTGAGGATATGGCGCCACGACCCCCCTTACTTCCTGATTAAATGTTGGGCACTTACCCCCCTAATCCAGTGGCTGTGGTCGCACCCGCATGAGTTTACTGGACTTCCTTCATCAGGATCCCAACACCGTAAAGCCATACAGGCACTTGGCGACCCTGCCCTGATGAGCTGGCCAGCACACATTCGCCTTCACAATTCCACACAGATTCTGTGACAACAAAAGCAAATGGTCTTTCATTAATCCATATCCTTTCACTGATTTGGGTGCCTCCTAGAAGTACTGATTTGCATTGACCATACTGATTTGTGGTACCTGTAGTATCTTAACAGCCACATAACATATTACTACATTGATTTGTGTCTAACCCCATCATCATAAATCAACCTAATACTGTGCATGCACATTTTAGTATTGTCTAATCTAATCTCACCTCTTTCAATATAATAACCATTTGAATTTGTATTGTCCACTATATCATAATAATCAAAAGGAGGATTATTCCATAGTATTATATCATATACCTTGTCAACATCGTGTGCAGCCCTTGGGATTACTTGTCACATTCAGGTAAGTCACAATATCATCATCATCATCATCATCATCATCATCATCTGCTGCACCAGTTACCCCAGTCTCATTATGTATGATGTAAGTCAACAGTTTTCTCCCCTCTCTCAATATGTACAATCTGCACTAACATTTCATAACCTCTACTGTGCCGCAATTTCTCAAAGAAACCGGGCTACTATTCAAAAAAATTATAAATTATTAATAATTGGGAATGGTGAAGTTTTTATTTGGTGATGTACTGCATTACCGTGTTTTGCCTCACTGCATGCTAGCGCTATCTGTTGGTGTAAGCGTGTAATTGTGTTTCTCGGCTCTGTGCACTGCAAGTTAATTCAGTCTAGTCTCGTCTACCGCTCTGTGAACAGCTCTTCTTCCGGCAGGACAGAGTTTTGATTAATTGTTGTATTTCTATTCTATCATGACGAGGTAGACGTGTACAGACCTCCGGGCTCCTGAGACAGCCGAGGACCTGATCCGAGCATGGCGGAAATTCTATCCTTCACCATGTCCTGAACACACACAGAGACACTCGTTCTCACCTGCCGGAGGAGAAATAAGCTAAGCATGCCACGATAAACGCCCCCTCAGCAAGACCGACTGACAGTTCACAGGGCACAGACCTCCTGGAAATCTTCTGGCCTCTACAGAAAACAACTTGTATCGTGCATTATCATCCACAGAAAACTCAGTTCTACTTGAATTGACTTTCTACATCTTAATACCGTTTTAACTGTGCTCGTGTCCAGCTGGACATAATTTTGGATGCAAACTATCTGTAACATTGCGTTGATAAGTAATTAGTCTCAAGATCAATTATTGTAGGCCCGTTCACCGGCATGTCTCCGGCGCTCATTATTTTTTTAATGCTACTTTTTTACATTGATACTGAAGGGGTTTGTAGATGTTTGTGGGGGACGGGTATTTTAGTTATATAGGTGGGTGCAGTTTGTAACATGCTAATCTGGACCGGCTGGTCTAGCATCTATTATAATCTTGGGTCTTTTGCTAATTAATTATTTTATTCATTTCATAATAGGGTTGGGGTTTTCTTTATTCTGCAATCAGGTCGGGTTAAATTTTAAAATCATAGAATCTGGGGTAGTCACCTGTTGCTGCAAATCGATGCACGCTCCCGGACATGTTACCTTATGTCGGGTCTGGCTCTTGTCCAGCTTTCTTCTACCCTGTCTGGCTTTGGGGGTTTTTCCTAAAAAAAAATTTTTTTTCATGGTTGATTGCTTTTTCGGATGCTGTGTGGGACATGTCAGTGGCCGGGCCAATCCAGATTCTTGTGCTATAAATTTCTACTCATAATTAGAACTTAGTTAATTTTAATTTTATTCACGGTTTTCTTTCTAATTTCTTCGGGTGCCATCTTGTTACCAACTACAAGAAAAAAAAATATGTACAGTCTGGCAACTTTATCTGAGTCCCCGGATGAAATTCGAAGCTGAAGAGCCTCCCTTCGCCCTTCCAGTCCACATGTTACTCGAGCCACTCTATTTGTTGCCAGGCGAGCCAATAGGAGCTCGTTTCGTGTGCTGTTCATGCAGCACTGTCAGATACTACAATATGTTCATTCCTTTCCAAGTCGTCCCACGGTAAAGGTCCGTAAGGCGAGCATTGTGGCATTCTTGTGGCTACATCATGCTCTGGTGTTGATTTACGGCAGTCTGACAACACTGCAGGCCAGGCGCTGGGTGTGACGTGCTGATGTGTTTCCAATGATGTGCTGATGTGTTCTCTCTCACTCCAAAGTAGGGTTACTCCCACCCCACAGACGCGGAGCTAGCGTTGCCAGCCAGGGCTTCAGAAAGAGTTGCCAAGCTGTACTTACCATTCTGGCCAGATTATTTTCAGCGAGCTCAGGAGATCAGAATGGTTTATTTGCAACAAAGAAACCTTTACTTGTTCCCATTAATTAAGTTTTATTGATATTATTTCTTTCATCATTAAGTTTCCATCATCAACCAACTATTTCTTCCCCTCCCTTAATTATTATGAAATTCACAGTACACAATATATATTGCTTATTTAGTTATTCTGATACAATGAAAATTAAAAGACGATATATAAGTTCCACAAAAATAAAACATCAAGAAATTAAATAACAACTAATCTGAAGCAACACAAACCAGACTTCTTAGTCTAACATTCTTTTACTCACGTACTCACACACAATTACCCTTTACCCTTGGAGATCTCATTTAGTTTAGAAAATTTAATTACATTGTAATTAAATTTAGCACTTGTTAAAAAAAAATTTACTCCACACATTTGTTACTTAGCTGTTCACCCATGAGTCTAGAAGGCGTCACATTGCTCTACTAGCACATTTTTATTTTAACTGATAATCGCCGAAACTGTTATTGCATAAAGAAAACTGCCATTCAAATCACTTATGGTTAAATTTTGACTTTATATCGCATTTTCTAAACTGCGGGCGAGACGAAAACTACGCCCAGCCGGTGGACTCGCGAACTGCTTGCGTCTGTATCATTGAGATGTTATTTGCCGACTGTTCTTTGTTTTCATCACCCTTTTAGCTCTGGAATGTTTCTTACATGCCTCTCACTCAGTTCTCAGCGTCACGCTCATGTGCGCGTACGCGTGAATACGCCCCCCTCACTGACAGCTTTCACATTCTCAGACTCGTTAATGGCTTTTGTGCAACAACAACACCTACGTACGGCTTGGCTTGGAACCGCACTGACTGCAAGGTGTAAAAAAAAACTGTCCAGCGTTTATGATTCAAACGTTGTTCGGCGGGAGTGGCCATTACATTTTACAATTATTTTAGAAGAAATAAATCCCAATAGTTTGTCCCGTTACAAAACCCCCTCAATTAGAGGTTTTATGCCAAAGCATAAAAACTCATTGACACTCTCATACTTCCTAAAGGGATCAGTCGGATATGTTGCCACAACCACCTGTAGTGTTTATATAAAAAAAAATACAATCACTTACCCTTGGTCCAGTGGCTGTGACCGCACCTGAATGACCTTACTGGACTTCTCTCTCGAGATCCCAACACCGCAAGGCCAGACAGACGCTTGACACTCCTGCTCTGGCGCGTTGGCCAGCTCAGGACCGCCGCCACAGCATCACCAGACACTGAAATATCAAATTAAAAATATCAAATAGTGGCCTTGTATAATAACCATATCCCTAACTGATTTGTTCCCCCTTAGCTATGTGCTGGTTTGCGTTAAGAAGCACTGGTTTTTCTTAATTCTTAACACATGTAAATATGAACCCTTAAACTAACATGATACATTTATAAAATTCCTTTAATCATTCTGCATACCCTTCTCTTGTTAACTCTTTTCCAAAAATCAAAATTATTGCCCTGATTCCCATCAGAATTAAAATAGACATTTCCCCTACAATATTACAAATATCTTCCATTACTCAAATTTCATCTAAAATATTTAAACACATTGTTAAAATTCTCTTCAACACATTATCAAAATTTAATCAAATATAATTCATCTATATCTCCCTTCTTCTATAATTCTTAACATTTCCCCTTTTATCTAAAACAATTCAAAATCATTTAACAGTTATAAAATATTATTATTAACAGAAACTCTAAGTAATCCAGTGCTGTTAATAATAAGCATCCCCTTTTCTCCTCCACATACACTATTTCCCCCCCCTGGACTGCTGCGTCCAGTTGCCTCCACAAGGACTGAGGCAGAAGGAGTGAGCACTTTTTTCTTTTCTCTCACTCCCATCCTTGCTTCAGCGTTACAAAAAACTTCAGGGAAAGTACCCCTACTTATTATCTTAACATATGCCCCTAAGGTCTACCACCCCTATTTGGGTGAAAATAGCCTGTGTTCAAAATAAACTTAGATTCCCTTTTTGTTCCCCGTTAAATTTCTATGTTTGACCAATTTCAAAGGCAACCAACTGTGGTCAGTTTTACAATTTCTGCCCACAGCTGATTGTCATCCAAAACCACGATCTGGGTTGGTAAGGCCGAGATCACCCGAAATGTGGGGAATCCCATTTAAAACATGTTATACATACATACAATTCATGTTTAAATTCCTACACTAATACAGAATAATCATAATACATAATAATACACTCATAACCAATTCACATTTAACTTTGATCAAAATCTACACACCCTACATCTTTAAATGTTCGTATAAAATTATAAACATTATCTTTTAATTTCAATTGAACTCTTATTAATTAGCCATCAATTATTTATCATTTACTACAATTTAATTCTTCACAATTTCAAATTTAATATTAACCTTCATTTTAAATTACCTCTCAGTTATTATTACAAACTATGAATTTTCTTTTATTTCACCTTTTCATCCCTATTAGTTTGGGCGATTCTCCATTATTCACTATTACTTGATTTATTATATTGGCATTAACATTTATAGCCTTACTCACCTTCTTTCCTACTAACAACCAGATTTACAAATTATGACACCAATCTCTCCCTTATAACCCCCTTCACTAATTCCACTTACCTCAATTTATTCTCCTGTTTGTACTAGGATGTGTGTACCCGAACTCTACCAACTCATTCATTCCCTTATCGGTTCCTGACCCTTTCAGGTAACCCGTAACCCTCTTTAAATCTATTCCTCCCGCCATGACACCTGTCGCTTATGACTCCCTACACCACTACCCTTACTACAAAATATCACCATCAACTATTTACTCTTTAATCACATTATTCATTACTCACCTTCTCTACGTATAATCTCTAACCCCACTGTGTCCCTAAAATATCTAATACTCTCTTTGTGTATTACTGGTATTTCAAAATTCTTATTTATCTAACTCCCATTAACTTTAATTGACTAACTCAAATGCCTTTATTTTAATAATTATCACCCAGGCTCTATCCCTTTTTAACACTTTACATTACTATGATCATTGACAGTTGCATTAGAAAATTCATCCCTCACCTACTAATAACAATACGTCTCAATATCCAAATATTATTACATGCTTAATCATTTATTATTCATTGGAATCTAAATCTCACAAAATCATTTAACTTCATTATCAAACTTTCTTTTGTACAACATTAATTAAGTAATTAATCTTCAATTATTTAATTCAATTATTTAAAATTTCACCATTACTTTCATCACTTGTTTAGTCAAAACAAAAAAATGTTAATTGTTATTATTAAATCAATTAAACTATAACTTCCTGTTACATACATGGTTTACATAAAATTACATGTAATACACACATCAAGAATACACAAATACATTGACATTAATACACAAAAAAATATACAATCCAACTTATTATTTGTTATTGTTGACCAAAAATCAGTTCATAAAACAATCCATCTCAAAACCACACTAGTCACATAATTAAATGTTCGTAAACAATAAAACACTTTATCCACCATCATCGAACAACAGTCGAATCTTAGGTCTACATACATTATTTTTTATTAAATATATGATATTATTATCAATATAATACTTATTTAAATTTTTATATCTTTCCACAATGTCGTTTGAATTAATAGGTTTATCCCATATTATTTCATCACGTAACATGTCATCATAGAGTATGGTCCTGTCGCCCTTAGTATAATTTGTCATAATCATGTAAGTCATCTTATCATCTTTAACAACATCTCGAATAACAGCATCTTTAATCCAAGGTAAGTATTCATTATAATTATACATCATCTCTACTGCTATCTCAGTTTCACTACAAGGTAAGTACTTGTTATTATTATTACTTCTCTCTCCACCTAACCTTTCTACAAGCTCTTCATAATTTCTATTTACTTTAAAAATCTCTATCTCTCTCTCGATCTCTCTCTCTCTCTCAATATATCTCTCACTCTCAAAATATGCAGGGGATACTAACTCATAATTACTGCAACACCTATGAAGTGCACAAAACATCCAGGGAAATCTATTTGCAGACATATCGTCTTCTAAATATACTCTGAAGGAACTCTCGTCCTTCCTAAACACATGTGAAGCCTTTACTTCACTCCCAACTACAATATCACGAGAAAAATTTACCCCCTGCAACCCTTTTACCTATAAATTCTTTCTCCACTTTCTCTCTGACTCAACACACACTAACATCCCATCATTATCATCTTATACTCTCTCTAAAATTTCGTTATCACTATCAATGTCCACACAATTATTTTCTAACACCATATTTTTATTTGTATTGTCATAATTCTCAACACCACTTACCTTATTATTTGTCATCTGACCGTCTTTATTTACGTTTAGTTTACCTGTTTCTCCACTATTCTCTACCCCCCTTTTATTCTTGTAATTCTCGTCTACTTTATTCTTTGGTCTATCGAACTTCTCATTTACTAACGCTACTATTTTTTCTTTCGTTTTATCGAAATGTGCATTCATTTCATCAATTTGTTTGCTAAAATTAAAATTTTGTCGTTTTATCTCCCCCCTCATCAACATTTTATCTCATTATTTTGCATCTCAAATTTATCATTCATGTTAGTGTCACTAACGTCAAGTCTAGCATTTATTTTATCATATTTAACATTGGAATCACTTTGTTGTTCGTTATTTTGTTCTTTCAATTCATTTAGACTACTATTTATATTTTCGGACATTGTTCTTATTAGGTTAAACATATCATCCATCGACAACTCTTTTACTCTAGCTGTCATTAGAGTAGACTGTGCTTCTACATTATTGATTATCATGAACTCTGTAAGAGTGTTTTCAAGATGTATCTCTTTATTTTCCATTTTTAATGATAAAGTTATTTCTTTTATATCAAAATACTAACATATATAACATCTACTTATCACACAACAATGTATTCTACTTACATAACACTTTACGTTACTTCTCGTAACCTCATACGTACCTTATTTATACTTTATTCATTTCAAACCACCATTCTGCTCTCCAAGTAGGCCTATATTTATATAAATTTCTTTATATAAATGTCCCTAAGTTTGGAAGCCAATTGTGCTATAATTGTCTACTCATAATTAGAACTTAGTTAATTTTAATTTTATTCACGGTTTTCTTTCTAATTTCTTCGGGCGCCAGCTTGTTACCAACTACTACAAGAAAAAAAAAATATGTACTTACCATTCGGGCCAGATTCTTTTCAGCGAACTCAGGAGATCAGAATGGTTTATTTGCAATAAAGAAAACTTTACTTGTTCCCATTAATTAAGTTTTATTGATATTATTTCTTTCATCATTAAGTTTCCATCATCAACCAACTATTTCTTCCCCTCCCTTAATTATTATGAAATTCACAGTACACAATATATATTGCTTATTTAGTTATTCTGATACAATGAAAATTAAAAGACGATATATAAGTTCCACAAAAATAAAACATCAAGAAATTAAATAACAACTAATCTGAAGCAACACAAACCAGACTTCTTAGTCTAACATTCTTTTACTCACGTACTCACACACAATTACCCTTTACCCTTGGAGATCTCATTTAGTTTAGAAAATTTAATTACATTGTAATTAAATTTAGCACTTGTTAAAAAAAAATTTACTCCACACATTTGTTACTTAGCTGTTCACCCATGAGTCTAGAAGATGTCACATTGCTCTACTCGCACATTTTTATTTTAACTGATAATCGCCGAAACTGTTATTGGATAAAGAAAACTGCCATTCAAATGACTTATAGTTAAATTTTGATTTTAAAGAAAACTGCCATTCAAATGACTTATAGTTAAATTTTGATTTTATATCACATTTTCTAAACTGCGGGCGAGACGAAAACTATGCCCAGCCAGCGGACACGCGGACTGCTTGCGTCTGTATCATTGAGATGTTATTTGCCGACTGTTCTTTGTTTTCATCACTCTTTTAGTACTGGAATGTTTCGTACGTGCCTCTCACTCAGTTCTTAGCATCACACTCATGCGCGCGTACGCGCGAATACGCCCCCCTCACTGAGCTTTCACATTCTCAGACTCGTTAATGGCTTTTGTGCAACAACAACACCTACGTACGGCTTGGCTTGGAACCGCACTGACTGCAAGGTGTAAAAAAAAAACTGTCCAGCGTTTATGATTCAAACGTTGTTCGGCGGGAGTGGCCATTACATTTTACAATTATTTTAGAAGAAATAAATCCCAATAGTTTGTCCCGTTACATTCTTTTCTTAAATTTATAAATTGTAATTTGCATAGAACCATACAGGCTGTTAACAGGCAATTTTAATTTTGTTATTGGTATTTTCTTGTTATTGTGGTCAAGCCAGATTATTTTAAATTTATAAATTGTACTTTTATGAAATTATACAGGCTGTTTACAAGCATTTTAAATTTATATATATTGTATTTTGATAAAGCTATACAGGCTGGTTACAGGCTTTTAAATTCATATATGTACCTTTTGATAAAATTATACAGGCTGTTCGCAAGGTTTTTACACTCGTGATTGGTGTTCTTTAGTATGATGGCAAATCGCCCCCTTTTAGTAATTTGAAGCTTATATATATTTTTTTTAATAAAATTATACCAGCTGTTTACAGTGAATTTGAATTTATAAATTTTTTTTTTATAAAATGATCCAGGCGGTTTACATGGCTCTGAAAATTATAAATTGTGTTTTGATAAACCATATAGGCTGTTCACAAGACATTTTTTTTAAACTTATAAATTGTGGTTGTTTAGTATTTATTATTATTGTATTTTGTTGTAATTATAGAGGTTGACCATTGGCCCGGTAAAGAAAAATGATATGTATGTGCTTCTATCTGTGATTTATATGTATGTATCTATATTGTATTATGTGTTAGTGTCCCATAAAGGTGATCTCGAAATAATATTTATATATTGATAATGTTGGAATATCAATGATGTGTGAATAATATTGGAAATATTTGGATATTTATAATGTTTAAATAAAAGAAAAAGAAAAAGAAAAAGAAAGAGAAAATATTATGTTTATGATAATCTAAATTGATGAATAATATTTATATGTTGATGACATAATGCAATAAAAAGGTTGTTATATTACTTGTTAATAGAGAGTATTAATTGTGAGTCCCGTCTCACTGGACCCAGCACACTTTATGCTTCTTTCTAGGCCTTCAGCCTAGTCTTAAATATTGAGTAACCTCTTAAAAAAAAAAAAAAATTATAAAACAAATAAAAAGAGGGGTTACACTACTAACATTAAAAATTTCTATTTCTCTCTTTCTCCACCTCTCATCATAATACCTATCACATCCCCCCTGAACTACCTCACTCCTTGCAAATGGCACCACAAAATCACTAAAACACCTCCTGGCTCTACCAGGTAAACTACAAAAAACTAGGGGACCATTATAAGACACTATGTCTCCCACATAACCTCTGGAGGAACCTTTGTCCTCAAAAACCACATGTGGAGTCCTTACTCCACTTAAACCACTGGGAAGATTTGCTCTTTGCCTCTCATGCTCACCTAACCTCACTTCACACTCTCTCTCAATCTCATCAACTACTACCTCACCACTAACTTCTATAACTTCTACTCCCACTACACTCTCACCATTATTCAATATTTTACTCTCTAATACTACCTTTTCGACTATGTCATCATTATTATTTATCATATTATGATAATTATTACTTTCACTAACACCACCCACCTTAGTGTCCACAACCTGGTCATCTTTGTTCTCATTACATTTACCTGCCCCTCTTTTTCACTTCTCAGTTGATTTTATAATATCATTACCAATAGCGTAAATGCGCTCACACAGTAAATTATTAAATCATTAAAACATTTATCCAACTGTTCTTTCATCTCATCCCTTAAACTAGCATTTTGTTGTTTCATTTCCCCCATTAACTCACCCAAAAGTCCATCACTTCATCATTAGACTTATTGATACTGGTAGACACCGGGGTCGACAAGTGTACTCCGGAGTCACTCATTATGGCAGAGTCCGTTAGATTAAGTTCATTTTCGTTGTCTGCCATTTTTTCAAATTACATAAATTGCCAAAATAATGGTATATCCAATATTACATAACATATTACACAAAAACTCACAATTAGTACATCAAATTACCCAATGAAATTGCTATATAAACATTCCACCGTCTACCCTAACCTATCTCTCCGTTTAAGTAATCATAATTTATTAAATATTAATTAAATTTAACAAGCATCCTGGCAGGGTCACCGCTTGTAACTGTTAGAAAAAATAAAAAGTAAAGAGAAGAAACGAAATCCCGATTATTACTATTCTTTTCGACATACCTTTACAAAGTCATAAGATTTTTGAAGTCCCAAGGTTGCCACCACATTTTTTTGGAGGAAATGTGGAAACCATTTCACTTTTCCGAAGAAAACAATTTAGACAAATAAAAACTCCCTTACAGAAAAAATTCCAGGGCCGTCTAGGCAAACTTACTGACACAGAGAATAGGTTTCGGGTAAACTGCGTAATTAACTAAACTAACACATTATAATGAGAAATCTGATTTTATTTTATTAAAACACATACTTTTTTTAAATGTTTAAGAAAATATAATTCAAAAAAATAAGATAATAGAAAATCTTTAATTGCAAATCGGTACTTGTTGTAGCGCTTACTACACCCTTTGTTCTTTCACTCGCTCTCACACGCTATTGAGATCTCATAATTATGTTTGATATTATTTATTTTCTCACAAAAGTAATTTTATTTAAAAAATGAATTTTCAACATTTGTGGGGAACTGGTTATGTCCTTATTTTGTACTTATCTCTTCCGACAGGGAATCTCCTGCTTGTTGCACAATGAGTTGTAATTTGCTTTCCCGATGAAAAATCACAATAATAATGTTCCGAAAGTTCAAATTTATGTTTACACTTTGCTTCTATTTAATTCACACATTCATTACCATTTTTAAATCTTTTTGCAAGAAACTCGGTAGGCCTACCATAATTGTTCGGCCTACCTTGATTGTCCACACGTACTGTAGACTAGATCTGTACTGTTCGACAGCTGGGTGGAGACTGAGCTTCGCTTTTGTTTCTGTGCCACGGTTCAGTTCAAATACTCATTTGAAACCAGTTTTTACCGGTTACCTCCACCCGTCCTCCTTTGGATTGATGTCATTTGTTTTTCACTTGATCATTACGGCGTCTGGCCGATAGTAAGAGCCAGGGACACAACTGACTATTCTATGAGTGATCATGACTTGCATTTAAATTTTTTATCTGACCACCCGCTCCTGTGCCAAATGGGGGGAGTCCAAAATTCACAATTTATTGCCCACTTTTAATGTTGTAACCGTTAGCTATACAATTGCTTATTTCAGATTTTATGTACATGACCTACCCGTTCGTGGGGAGTGAGGTTAACCCTTCATACCTCATTAATTACAGATAGTTTAATGTAATTCTTACCTCATTCTTACTAAGCCACTGCTCTCAAGATTAGTTATAAACAAGTCAGTCAAGGATACTGTAGGCATGCTGCTTTTAACTGTATAATTAACAAACTATTAATGTAGAAAGTGTGTTAATAAGTTTAACTACAGTAGACAGTAGGCCTAGATAATTAATTACATTTGACTTAATTAAATCGTTATCTTACTTTAACATCATTAAAATTCATTTCACTTCATCATAACTAATAGGCGATCTTTAATGCAACAATATATGATGGAAATCTGTTTGAAACATGGCTTTTTGTAGATAAGATCATTTATCCTTACATATACCTTTCAGGGCAATTTGAAAAGTTCATGGCCTAATAATAAAAGACTTACCAGTATTTTTTCGTTTTGGAATCACTTTTCATATTTCAGCATAGTCTCCATGTAGTTGAACACATTTGATTTAGTGAAGCTCCAGTGTTTTTATCCCATTCAGAAGTTTGATTGTTCTAGGTCCTCTGATAACCGTTTACTGCCGCTTTCAGTCATCTCCAGAAAAATCCCTCCCTCCCCAGGGAATTTCTGAGTTTTGGGAATAATTAAAATTAAATAGCTCCAAATCAGGCGTGTGAGTGTGATGTTGCAACAGATTGTATTTCAGCTCAGCGATTTTTTGCCTTAAAAACAATGCTTGTCTGAGGTCTTCCATTACCCTACTACAAAATTATCTGTTTATATATACTAAACCTGGCACTTGTTTACAAGTATTTTCAATTATTTGGTCTAAAAGGTTAGAATATCACACTTTATTTATTGGCACATCCATGATAATCTCTTAACAACATTCTCTTAGCCACTCAGAAAATCTAAGTCACACCTTTCTAACAGACAAAATTGACTTTCCTTTTTTTTGTTTACATGACTGTAATTAACAATACTGCAGACCAACATGTTTCTTTACAGCTGTTCATGAGGCAAATGTGGTGTCACGTGATGTGTCTGCATGTTTCTCAGACTTCGTATCTTCTTCTTCTTTGACTCTTCCTGAACCACCTTGTTTATCTGTGAGAGCTTACAGCGTCCCACAACCGAACAGTCAACCTGGGTACTCTAGTCTGTGCCTTCCTCTGCAGTACTTCCCACTCACTGGGCGCCCATCAGCAAAGTCATTACTGGGTCTCAACCACTAGTGACCCACCACACTGTCACATCTTCACAAACCTCTCCATTCACCCATTGTTTCCAGAATCTGTTCATTTTTGTTTTCTAATTACTTTGTCCATCCAGTGTATTTTTAATATTCTCCTACAGCAGCCGTTTTCAAATGCTGTGGTTGTGTCTTTCACTTTTCCCTATTGTCAAGGTTTCACGTGCAGCTTCTATAATAGCATGCTGCAAACATATAATTTGAGGAATTTCTTATTAATTTAGAATCCAGTATTTGACAGTAGAAAATTTGTTTCTCCATTTGGCCTGTGTTCTGACACTGATTCCTGTTAGTTATCTTTACCAGTTTTAATATTTACCTATTTTTGTTCCTGATTCTCCTCTTCCTTTGAATAATTTTTTATAATATTCAATAGCGCTCTCAATTTACCTTGTTTTCTGTGAGTAGAAACCATACCATCAGTAATTCTTAACTCTTATACTGTCCATGAAATGTTATTTACGGTCTTGAACATCTTTATGGTTTCCTTTACAGCCTATTATAAAGCATTCTCGTATAATGGCAATGAATTTGTATAGAAGTAAATTTTAATTCCTTGTTATTTGTAGGATGTTTTAACGGTCAGTGTAAAGAAAGAACCAGATCCAGAAGAGGCTGAGACTGAACAGGTAATGTGCATAACCATTATTTAGCCCATAGCTAATGTGTTAGGTTGTTCCGTGTCATGTACCACTAGAAATTTGGATCACATTCGTTTGTAGATATGTAATTAAAAATCAACAGAATACACAAACTGTATCATAGTGTGTTGTATACATATAAACTACATGAGATTAAGTAAGTAAAATCGCACACTCGTGCGAGCGCGTCTGTGCACACACCATGTACGTACAGAGTATGGATATTTATTGGAAAAATTGATAGGTGATTCTATATATTTCATATTTAGTATTGATCACCTCTTTATATAGTACTCTATAAATCACCGAGAAGACAAAGTAAATTTTATAATTGTTCAATTCGCAGGTTGTAATCCCAGTTATAAATTCTGTCCTAAAAGGAGAACTGCATGTAAAAGAAGAAATCATCAAAGAAGAGAATGAACAGTTTGTTGATCAGGTATTATACATAGTTATAAATTTGTTTATAGTAACAAGCATTTATTGTTGTAATGAACAGCATTGTTGTTATTTGTAAACTTATCGGTTAAAACTGTTGGAGACCGTTTGGGGTCCCATGGAAGTAATTTTTATGTGCACTTTCAGTCCATACGATTTAGCCATAACATGTACCAGTACCACATGGCAGGAAATTTGAATTTTATGACGTCAGGGGTGTGAGTACGACGTTACCATGGTGGGGGTAGAATGTGACTGAAGTAGGGATATCACGTGGCCATGGTGGGAGTACCATGTGACAGGCACCATGTGGGGGTACCACAGCACTGGTGTGAAATGTAGTGATTGGTCGGGCATGTCATGTCACCATATATGTCACGTCATCATTTAGCAGAATCAGTTGTGATTGGTGTGTTTGAATGGTGGTAGTCGGTGTGGCCAACATGTGATAAGGGAGAAGAAAATTCCTTCTAGAAGGGAAATAGGTTAAAGAAGGATGTGTGAGGGAAAATTTATTGTTGCCACTACCGACATATCTGTCTAAGTTATGGCGGGAACGGATTTATGTTCCCTTAACAAGTGTATCCAGCGTGTCCGTGGGCATCTTGTCCTCTGCTTGTCTTGATTTAATAGGGCGATGTCGTGTGAGGCATAAAATTGAGTAACTTAATGTATACCAGGGGCGTATCCTGTTTTGACAAGGTGGGTGTGCTGCTTAAAAAATAATCATATCTGTGTACTATGAAACTATTTAATTATCAAGTTTATAAGCTGCATTATTTAGGGAAATGCAACAACAAAATAATAATAATAATAATAATAAAAGTATCCTAAAAGTTAGTTCAGTCAACTTTTCTCCTGTTTACATATCTATTTATAAACAAGTTCTGCTCTTCTTTCTTTACATAAAAACTTCTCAATTACCCTTTCATGAAATGAGTCTTTGAGTCTCAGTCTGTGGAGTATTTCTTTCTCAATAGAAATAATACTTAAACTGCTTAACCTGTCCGCGCTCTGATGCTCCTGCAGTAGTTGTGAATGCGTTTTAGAGCCGAAAAAGAACTTTCAACTGAACTTGTGGTACTTGGTATAGTCAGAATTAACTCAGCTAACATGTATACTTCTTTGAATGCAGAAATTAAGTCATTGTTCTTTAGAAACCTGACCAACTCAAAGACATGTAGACCATGAAATTCATCACTGGAATATACCACTAAAAGTTCACTTTTGAGTCTTACAAGATCAAATAATGACTCATACACTGATCCTAAGGACTCCAGAAGGACAGACGGAAAATTTTCCTTGTAAATGGAAAATTTATTAAGTGAGAGGAGATGACAGAATCTCAACTTCGAAACTGAACCATACCTCACATCTATTTGTTGCACAATATTGTCAGTGATTTCACAGAACAATCGACGACAATAGTTGTCCTCAGAGTCCTGACAAATTCTTTTAGTTCTAGGCTCAGCTCCTCTTCTCTCACCTTTAGCTGCTATCCATAGGGCATCAAAACCATTTTGTCTCTCACTTTGCAATTGTTGTACAGTATCAATAACTTTTTGATGACAGTACATTATATCTACAGATTCACTCTGGAGAATATTATACAGTACATCTGTGTATGAAAACAGTTTGGAAAATACTTCCAACAAAATTACGGTATTGAACTCACTCACAAAAGAGAGAAAACCTCTTGATTTGACTACTGTATCACTTTCCAATTCACTACAGTTTTCTACAATACTTTCAAAAAATTCTATAAGTTGAACAATATATTCTTTGACAGTTTGCACTAACCTTGAAGTAAAATTCCATCTGGTAGGAGCAACTGATGGCAGTTTCCTCTGTACAAATTCTTCCAAAGCAATTGTCCTTTTTGAGGATTTGGAAAAGAACGCTGGATGCCCACTAAGTGTTTGAAAAAAAATCCTGCAGTCTTTTATATTTGAGAGACATTGTTGAAGAATTAAGTTTAAAACATGGGCATAACAATGTGTAAAGAGAGCCTTTGGGTAAGATTCTAGAACTTTAGCTTGAAGCCCGTTCAAGTGACTGCTCATTACTGCAGCACCATCATACGTCTGCCCTACCAATCTGTCACTGATATTAAACTCTTCCACGAAACTTGTCACATGGGCAAATAGTCCTTCAGCTGTTCTATCTGAACTTACGTCAGTAAATCCAACAAAGCGTTCACAAGCAGCACCATCCTTAACAAACCGGAGCACAGTTGAAAGTTGTGATTTACATGAGATATCAGACGACTCGTCCAGCATGATAGAAGTGAAGGTTGCTGAAGAAACTTCTTCCTTTATTTCGTCTATAATAACATCCCGTATAGCATGGATTATGTCATTTTGTATTGCTGGAGATGTACCTCGAAACACAGTAGCTGTTTTTAGATGGTTGTCTAAAAGAGTATCATATGTTCTAAGTGCCTCAAGAAACTCCAAGTAATTTCCTTTGTCTAATGAGTCGGCTGACTCATCATGGCCTCTCAGAGGAAGTTCCTGCTTTGCAAGATAACAAACAGCATCTATTAATCTCTTCAATATGTCTCGATTTTTTTTAACAAGCTCATTGTGTTTGCTGATATTTTCTTTATGTTGGGAGTCAATTAAAACGTCAATTCTCTGCTTTCCAAACATCTTGCATTTAAGAAATGATTCTACATGAGACTGCGATCTTTCGTGTCGTTGCTGTGCAGAGGATAAATGACTGAGATCTAAAGCTTTACGAGTTAATCAAAAATTATTATGTTGACATATTGATATTGCTCAGTTTTCTTTTTGTTGTGTTAACTACTTTTCCAGGGTCTCGTCAGGTGTACTCATTAGCAGAGAGAAACAGGTGAACGCAAATGACCAACACACATTTATGGTTAACGAATACATTTATTTTATTCCCATCTCGTCAATTTCTTTTATACTATTTTGATTATATTTGGCCACGAGGCTCAATTAATAAAACAACTCATTATTTAATTAATTGTAAAATGACAAAGCAAATGAATTTAATTATTATATAAATAATTACGCAACCAGCACTTCTTGTAAGGCCTATATTTTTTCATTCACTCAGTCACACACATTTTCACTCTTCTACATTTCTTTTTTATTGAGCTCAATTTAAAAATGCCAGTATTTAATTATATTTACTTTCCTTTAATGATGCATAGGTTTCATCCTTGTGGTGTGCACTGTTCGTTGTTTTCACTTTTAACGTTTTTATGGCCGAAACTGTTACTTTACTGCAATTAGTCACTGATTATTATTATGATGATTTGTAATATTAATTAGAATTTCACATTGTATTTTGAAACATATATATATAAATTCACATTTTCTGTTGTATTCGGGCGTAAATTACGCACAGCTGGCGGACACACACACTGCTCGTCCCCGGTGTGTTGAGATGTTATTGTCCGACTGACTTTGGCTGCTGGCGTTGCAAGGCGCTGACGTAATATCGCCTGATATTCAATTACACAACTTGTTTATGCTGTTTTGGGTGCCATTAGTTGACCTTGGCACAATTCCAGCTTGTTAAGTCTGTCGCTTCAATAATTTTCACGTAGCAGTGCTACCACCGTCGCTATTGTCGCTACAACTGAATTTTACCTTTCGTTTATTCGTTTTGTCCCAATTATTCGAAAAAATATTATTTGTTTTATTACAACAATACAAACTTCTTTATTTAAATTACAAATTTCGTTATATTGCCTCAGGTAGGCCAAAATGCCACGTTACAATACCCCCCTCAATGAGATATTTTATGCCGAAACATAAAAAGTCTCATTGACACATTCATACTTGCTAGAGGGATCAGCCAGGACATGTCGCCACAACCCCCTGTATGGTTTACAAAAAATATAATCAACTCACCCTTGGTCAGGTGACTGTGACCGCACCTGAATGACAATACTGGACTTCTCTCTCGAGATCCCAACACCGTAGAGTCAGACAGATACTTAACGCCCCTGCTCTGACGCGCTGGCCAGCTCAGGTCCGCCGCCACAGCATCACCAAACACTGAAACAACAAATCAAATATTAAATAGTGGCCTTATACAACACCATATCCCCAACTGATCTGTTTCCCCCTAGCGGTGCTGGTTTGCGCTAAGAAGCACTGGTTTTTTTTTTTTTTTTTTCTTTCTTCTAACATATATATGAAGACCTAACAACACAACATGACATCCATTTTTTTAAAATTCCATAATCTCATTCTATCTACTCTTGTTCTTATTAACTTTAAAATCCCAAAATTCAAAATTATTGCCCTGATTCCCATCAGAATATAAATAAACATTTCCCATTACCATATTATACATCTCTGTCATCCCCAATTTGCATTTAAAATATTTAAATTCATAAAATTCTCTTACACTAACAAACACAATATAACATAAGAAAAAATAGTACATTCATAATTCACATTGTTATTATTATCTTAAAATAAACAATTCGTATTTAAAATGTTACACACTTTACATCATTAAATTTGCATATAAAATCATAAAATTACCTTTTAAACTCACTTTACTTTTATTAATTCGTTTCTCAATTTTTTTTTTTTTTCATTAATTTGGGTGATTCTACGTTATTCATTATAATTCACTTTATCAACTTGGCATTTACCCCTAATCTTACCCCTTTTATTACTCTAACGCTCCCTTACAAAATCTTTAACTAGTATGACACCCCTGATGTATTATTTAAAATACAACAAATTTTTTAATTCGTTACCCCCCTGGATAACCTCCCTGCCACACACACACATCTTAACATAACATAATAAACAAATAGATATTTACCTTGATCGCTAGCATACATTAAACAAACAATTCTCTTTTAAATAATTTATATAAAACTTATAAACATTATTGTTTAAAATTTTTTCATTAACTTTTTTATATATCATCATTTCATTATTTATCCTTTGCTGCAATTAGATTTTCACAATTTCCAAATTTATTATTAATCTATTTATTTTAACAATCATGTTATTCCACAAAATAAACCATTTAACATTTATTTATTCATTAATTGTTATTAAATTAAAATCTCATCAAATAGTTTAAATTCATAAAAAAATTCAAACATATAACATTCAATCACAATATTAAACATCTCATAATACACACAATTGATTATTAAACACAACATATTTCAATTATTCTCAAGATTTACAAATCATTAATTATTGTCTTCATAACTATTTTATTATTTCTTTAGACTGCAAACTATTAATAATATTACTATTATTATCACAACATTTTCTACTACATATACACCTAACATTTCATAATACACACAATTGAATACACTACATTATATTTACAAACTATTCGTCATTAACTGTTCAATTGTTTCACACTTCATATGTCCAAATCTGCAAGGTCATTACCATAAATTGCAATATTAAAATTGTCCATTCACTGATTTTTTATTTCAACCTCCATCATCGTATATATATCTAATATATTTGTAACATGCATCATTGTTATCCACACACCATTTATTATTATTATTATTATAATAATCCATTAACTTTATTTCATTCATTATGCCATTATAATTTGTAGGGTTATTCCCTATTAATACTTCATAAACCTTGTCAACATAAGTTATTATTGTCCAGTCTCCATCAGTATTATTGGTTAACATCAGGTAAGCTATTTTATCATTTTTATATTCCTCTACTATTACATCATGTAAGTTATTATCATTTACAAAGATATTAGTAAAATATTCATCTATCTCTCTTTCAACAGGTAAGTATTTCATATTGTTTATATTCACCCCTTCTAATTTTTCTCTCAACTCATTATAATTTCTCTTTAACTTATATAATTCTATTTCTCGATCTGCACACAACTCTCTATATAAATCTCTCTCACTCACAGTAGTTAATATCTGATTAATAGTTACATTTAAGTCTTCTCTGACTTTAATTATTTCACGCTCATGTTCTGCTTGTTTATTCTTTAAACTAGTTACATTAATTTTAATTGTATCAACTGGTTCACAGTTACTTCTGAATTCATCATTTATAGTCTTATTCTGTTCTTCTAACTTATTGTCTATTTCTCTTAATTTTTGGTCTTGTTTGTTTATTTCTGTTTTCAACTCTATGTTACGAGCATTTATTGCTGATTTTATTTCAATCTTAAATTCATTCAAACTCGTTTTCAGATTATTATTTTCTGTTTTCATTTCATTTAAACTCATATTTACGATATTTATTTCTGATTTGATCTCAGTTTTCATTCCTGACATCATCTCCATCATCAATGCTAATTGGTTAAATATATTTACCCCCTTGTCTTTACTACCCCCCGCTACTACAGTTTCGTCTACATTTGTTTCAACACTTTCATCAACAAAATCATTGGTTGTTACCATATGATCTTGCGTAATATTTAAAATAGATTCTTCTACGCTACTTTTACCTAAGTCTGCGTTCCTATTTCCCTCTGCCATTTTCGACCCGTTTGTAAACTAATTTAATTTTTTAATTCACAAAGTCCCTGTTCGGGCGCCATTAAAGCTTTACGAGTTAATCAAAAATTATTATGTTGACATATTGATATTGCTCAGTTTTCTTTTTGTTGTGTTAACTACTTTTCCAGGGTCTCGTCAGGTGTACTCATTAGCAGAGAGAAACAGGTGAACGCAAATGACCAACACACATTTATGGTTAACGAATACTTTTTATTTTATTCCCATCTCGTCAATTTCTTTTATACTATTTTGATTATATTTGGCCACGAGGCTCAATTAATAAAACAACTCATTATTTAATTAATTGTAAAACGACAAAGCAAATGAATTTAATTATTATATAAATAATTACGCAACCAGCACTTCTTGTAAGGCCTATATTTTTTCATTCACTCAGTCACACACATTTTCACTCTTCTACATTTCTTTTTTATTGAGCTCAATTTAAAAATGCCAGTATTTAATTATATTTACTTTCCTTTAATGATGCGTAGGTTTCATCCTTGTGGTGTGCACTGTTCGTTGTTTTCACTTTTAACGTTTTTATGGCCGAAACTGTCACTTTACTGCAATTAGTCACTGATTATTATTATGATGATTTGTAATATTAATTAGAATTTCACATTGTATTTTGAAACATATATATATAAATTCACATTTTCTGTTGTATTCGGGCGTAAATTACGCACAGCCGGTGGACACACACACTGCTCGTGCCCGGTGTGTTGAGATGTTATTGTCCGACTGACTTTGTTTGCTGTGTGTCACAAGGCTGCTGGCGTTGACACACCTACATTTCTCGTTATGCAAGGCGCTGACGTAATATCGCCTGATATTCAATTACACAACTTGTTTATGCTGTTTTGTGTGCCATTAGTTGACCTTGGCACAATTCCAGCTTGTTAAGTCTGTCGCTTCAATAATTTTCACGTAGCAGTGCTACCACCGTCGCTATTGTCGCTACAACTGAATTTTACCTTTCGTTTATTCGTTTTGTCCCAATTATTCGAAAAAATGTTATTTGTTTTATTACAACAATACAAACTTCTTTATTTAAATTACAAATTTTGTTATATTGCCTCAGGTAGGCCAAAATGCCACGTAACAGATCGGAAAATCCAGTTTTCGTCCACACACTTTTTTCTTTGAAAAAAAGAATACATGGCCAACAAAATAATTTATTTAATTTCTCACAGCCAGTTAACCATGGAATCGAGTTGAAAGATGATACTGAAAAGTGTCTAGTGTATTCTTCCTTTTTGCCCTTGTGTTTAGTTGTTAAATTAGGCAACGGAGGGCACGATGTCTTCCATTTGTAACAATTTTAAGTTTTTCTTCGAAACTTCTACATGAAAATCCATTTTTCAAAATGTCATCAATTGTATAATTATGATTTTCCATGATTTAGAACACATCACAAAAACAGAATCACGATTCAACAGAAATTATTCGAAAATCTCAAAGAACTTTAGAAACCGTACAACTCTCGGCACGCCTGGTTGGTGCGGTACTGAAGCCGCACTCAAGGCATGCTAACACCGCTACACCCCCACTTTACCTCTCCGTTCCCCTCTACAAGTCTAGCACGCACTTCTCACCAGTCAGCTACCTCAGCAATAGCCATGAGAGGTGCGGCCGCTCCCAGCGCACACATTCCTTGCAATAACACATATTCATTTGAAACATAAGTAAAGTTTTAAATTATTTATTCACAGCAATAATTTTGACACTTGCGGCGCACACGTCGCACATATGGAGAATTCGCGCCTGATGTACACGTGTGTATGAAAGAAAATAAAGTGGCCAGTTCCTGGTTTCTTCTTCTTGTCTTGTTTTTTCTATTCATAAATAAGGTTAACGTTCATGGACGCGTGCGCGCGCGCGTGTGTGTGTGTGTTAAGTAAAACAGTGTGTTTTGACTGCTCTTCTTGTCTTTGTCGCAGGGTTTTTTCAGTGTTCAAAAGTAAGGTTAACCTTCACACAAATGATTAATGAGTGTGTTGAGGAAAACGAAATGTGTATATGGGCGTGTTGTCTGTGTAGAGATAAAATGTGTGTGGGTCGGGTAGCCTTTGCGTAAAAGCACCTTGATGTATATGTGCGCACATAGATTTTGTGTATTGTTGTAACCTAATGAAGACAATAATTCTCCTCGCTCACAGTGCGAAGCAGTATGTGTGAAATAAAACACGACATCAATCATGTGTATAAGTATAATTACACCATTAAAAATGGTACAGTAAATCTACACAGTTATGCATTACATAATGCAATAAAACACACACACACACACACACACACACACACACACACACACACACACACACACACACACACACACACACACACACACACACACACACACACACACACACACACACACACACACACACACACACACACACACACACACACACACACACACACACACACACACACACACACACATGCATAAAGTACCTATAGACTTGTCAGATGGTTTTAACATCAGCAGTGAATCACAGATGTCAATGTACGGAATTAGAGATTACAAACGAAACCGCTATAGATTGAATAAATAGAAAATCACTAGGTCTTACCTTATAGAAAAACAAATGTAAAATTTCATGTTCACACGATATTGAATGATGTATGGAACCGAGTTAAGAAATACTGTCCGCACTGCTCCATTTCTCGAATACAAATGACCATATAGCAGATCACTTGATTGCTTCCTCCTCCACTGCACCGTAACAAGTGCACAACAAGTTAGGTGTTCCAAACAATCTGTGGAAAAATCAATATATTTTTAGAAACAAGGTAGATCGAGATGCAAAATTAAACTTTTACAAAGTTATGGGAGTCCCTCTACTATGTAAAGGGACACACACTATGGGTGTGAATTATGGGCAACAACGAAAAGACAAGACGGTAAAATACAGACCTCGGAAATGGCATTCTCAAGAGGAGTTTAAAAGTGTTCTAAACTTGACCTTATAAGAAATAAGGCCATAAGAGAAGAGTTAAAAGTTGTTAACTTGAATGAAAAATTAAAAGATTTCAAACAACAGTGGAAAGAACACTTACAAAGAATGGCAGATTCCAGACTGACCAAACAAGTCTGGAAATTCAAACCTATAGGACACAGGTTTGTGGGTAGACCCAGGAAGAGATGGCTGGAGGATTTTTAAGATGGAACAGGCAGCACCTTGCCTATGCCATGTTGTGAAGATGATGATGGTGTATCAAGAATGTCAGTAAATCAGTGCTTTTTCTATGCTAACAGTTTAACTGATATTTTAACACGTCCCTGTTATGGATTGCTTCCAAGTTAAGGCAAGTTAAGGCTATGCAGAACCTTGTTGTGACTGGCTTTGAATGTTTTCTTTAATCGAGTTTACAGCATGTGTGCATACCGTCATGCTTGCTTTAAGGTCCAAATATACCTTATACATTTATAAATACCTTATAAATGTAAAAGGTACCATATAAATATACCGTGACGCTTGCTATAACAGCCAAATGTACACATATCTTTGTTAATGAACATCCTTTGGTCTAATCCTTTGTGCTTCAATCTCATTGATTATATAATTTACATTAAATAAGTTGACTCCATAATTCTGCAACTGCCCTATATGAGTTCCATTACAGCAAGTAGATTCGCAGTTGTTAACTCCATACTTCTTCATAGCACTGTTCAGACTCAGACATCTGACCAAAATTTCTCTACCGTACCTAGAGAAATTTATTGAATATTTTTAATTTCTTTACCTCAAGATGTGTTTTCCTGTATTTGGAACATGTTTTGGGAATCCTATTGTTCCCATCCTCAGCCTTGTTGTTGTTAGGCTTTCCTGTTGGTTTTTGGTATTTTATACTGGTATTACTGTGTGTGATTGTTGTGTATATACAGTAAGGCCTAAGGCCTTGATAATCTGGAACTTGATAGTCCGGCACTTTTTATCAACATCAACCGATTTGAAAATATCACAATGTTTGACTATATTGCTGACGCTAATTCAGGTGGCGGTTGTAGTCTCTCAGATGTTTCAGTAGAATGACGTAATTTGGCATATTCAGCCACACTGGAATGCATTTTTAACATCTCTGCTGCTGTTGGTGCGATCGTGTTTCATCGAAAATGCTCAGTTGTCCTTGACACAATTGGGAACTCTCTGGAGAGTTTGTGAGCTGACTACTGTATGGGTCATTGGCACCATTTCGTATTGGTTAGTTGTGAGTGTCTGCTTCTTGTGTTTACACAGTGCGTGCCGTACCGTATGTACCGTATTTGAGTTACAGTATTAGTGAACTCCGCTACAGTTACATTCTGTTTTTGTTCAGTGGAGTTCAGTTTTAAGTTGTTGCTTCACAGTTTTGATCACAGTGTTTTCTGAACACAAAAACCAGAATCCAGTGCTTCTAATAAAAGAAAACATGTGACTTTGACGATCTAACAAAAACTTGATATTATAAAGAGGTTAGAAAAGGGAGAAAACAGTAACGTAATTATGGAAGAATGTAATATTGGATCCTCAACCTTATATGATATAAAAAAACAAGAAAAACTTCAAAAAATTTTGGCTCAAGCAGATAAAAAATAGCTACTGACAATTGTCAAACATTAAAATAGCCTAAGCTTGACCAGTTGGATAATGGATTGTACACCTGGTTCTCAGCAAAACGTTCTGAAGGAAAACCTATAACAGGTCCAATGGTAATTGAAGAAGCCAAACAGTGTAGCAGTGATTTGAACGTAAAAGAAGGAGACTGTAAATTTTCATAAGGTTGGTTGCACAACTTCAAAACTCGTCTGTAACTGTGCAGTAAAATAAAAATAAAGAAGAAGTGACTAAGCCGTGATTATTACTATTCTTTTCGACTTACCTTTACAAAGTCAGAAGATTCTCAAAGTCCCAAGTCGCCACCACATTTTTTGGAGGAAACCATTTCAGTTTCCCGAAGAAAACAATTTAGACAAATAAACAAAAACTCACTTACAGAAAAAATTCCAGGGCCGTCTAGGCAAACTTACTGACACAGAGAATAGGTTTCGGGTAAACTGTGTAATTAACTAAACTAACACATTATAATGAGAAATCTGATTTTATTTTATTAAAACACATACTTTTTTTAAATGTTTAAGAAAATATAATTCAAAAAAATAAGATAATAGAAAATCTAATTTCAAATTGGTACTTGTTTTAGCGCTTACTACACCCTTTGTTCTTTCACTCGCTTTCACACGCTATTGAGATCTCATATTATGTTTGATATTATTTCTTTTCTCACAAAAGTAATTTTATTTAAAAAAATGAATTTTCAACATTTGTGGGAAGCTGGTTATGTTCTTATTTTGTACTTATCTCTTCTGAAGGGGAGTCTCTTGCTTGTTGCACAGTGAGTTGTAATTCGCTTTCCTGATGAAAAATCACAATAATAATGTTCCGAAAGTTCAAATTTATGTTTACACTTTGCTTCTATTTAATTCACACATTCATTACCACTTTTAAAACTTTTTGCAAGGAACTCGGTAGGCCTGCCGTAACTGTTCGTCCTACCTTGATTGTCCACACGTACTGTAGACTACATCTGTACTGTTCAGCGGCTGGGTGGAGACTGAGCTTTGCTTTCGTTTCTGTGCCATGGTTCAGTTCAAATACGCATTTGAAACCAGTTTTTACCGGTTACCTCCATCCGTCCCACCTTTGGGTTGATGTCATTTGTTTGTCACTTGATCATCACAGCGTCTGGCCGTCAACTGCTCCCAAACTCTGATTTACTTCGTCTTTGTCAACAAAATGCTTTTTGTGTGAGTCACTGTCTAAAAATAGAATTCATTACATAACGTACCGTTACAAGACCCCCCAATGAGAGGTTTTATGTCTAAAAACATAAAAACTCTCATTGCCTAAACCTAGGGGGATCAGTGAGGATGTGGCGCCACGACCTCCCTTACTTCCTGATTAAACGTTGGGTACTTACCCCCATAATCCAGTGGCTATGGTCGCACCCACATTAGTCTACTGGACTTCCTTCATCAGGATACCAACACCGTAAAGCCATACAGGCACTTGGCGACCCTGCCCTGATGAGCTGGCCAGCACAGGATCGCCTTCACCTGTGATGTTGTCACAGTTCCACACAGATTCTGTGACGACAAAAGCAAAAACATTATCAAATGGTCTTTCATTAATCCATATCCTTTCACTGATTTGGGTGCCTCCTAGAAGTACTGATTTGCATTGACCAAAGTACTGATTTGTGGTACCTGTAGTCTCTTAACACCCACATAGCATATTACAATTCAAAAGTAGATATCCTTATGCTAAAATAACACACATTATTTTACCCAAGTAACATATCAACTTACATAAGTATGTAACCATATATCAAAATACAATTGTAAATATAAAAAAAATAAATAAAAAATACTCAAATTCAATTTTCTAATGATTCCATTTTATGTTTACTTTCACCTCAACTGGTGCAATGTATTGTCCATAATTCATTAACACTCAACTTCAAATTCCATTAACATAATCTGTCACAATATTTTATAACTTCTCAAAGGTTTATATTTGCTGCATTGTTCTTTAAAATTACAATGTTACAATTTTACAACATAACTAATAGTTATAATTAACTTTACTCACATTAAATTATAACAAACAATATTGTTATTACAAGGATAAACATTTTATATGTAGTTAGAGTTGCAGCTATACCCCCTCAATACAATATCTCAATACCCCATTATAAACCATATAATATGACATATAACTACTCACAAATACATCACATTAAAATAAACATAACAAATTTGAATTTCACATTTCAATTATAAAATTTTGATCATTTATAATTTATTACAAAATTCAAATCTAACATTTTTTTGTTTGAATTTATTACCAAATTCACATTTTAAACCATTTTGAATCAATTTAATTACATAATAAAAATTTAGTAATGCCAATTATTACTTAATCAAAATTATAAAGATTACTACACAAAATACAATATACATACACAACAAAATGTATCCTCTGATACCCTACAATAACAATGACATAACCGAATACATAATACATTTAACCCCAATGCAAATTTATATACAATATACTTCACATAAAATATAATATAATTCATTAGTCTTGACCATAATCATTTTTCCAAGGAAACCAACTCTCAAAACCATTAAAACCAAATAAATGTCCATCATCAACATGTGTCTAACCCCCATCATCATAAATCAACCTAATACTGTACATGCACATTTTAGTATTGTCTAATCTAATCTCACCTCTTTCAATATAATAACCATTTGAATTTGTATTGTCCACTACGAGGTGTGTTCATAAAAAGACCAAACTTTTTGAGTAACACATCAACCCGCACAAACGACGCGCCGCGACTTTGCGCGCACCTAACGATAGTTTTTGACAACAAACTGCCTCTTATTGTGTTCCGCTATTAGCAGTAGTCTTTGAGGTATATCACATTGAATGGGGACGTGCACACGCTGGCCGGCGGATTAGTGACAAAGCGATTAAGAAAGACCGCGAGAACAACGTGTGCGTATGAAATTTTGCAGCAAAACTAGGTTAAAACTTTTCAGAGACATTCTGGTTTTCAATTAAGCATACGCGGAAGCCTGCATGAGGCGAACGATTAGTTTAAGAATTTTTAAAGAGGGAAAAACAATGGTTGGTGCAGATCAAACTGATATCGAAGATCATGGGAAGATAGCTCATGATGTGGTAATTGTAAATAATCGTTTAAATGCCGATACTTTCTGACAGAATCCATTTAAGATCGTAAAATTAAATTTTGAGCCTTGAGCCTAGTCTTAAATATCGAGTAACCTCTTAAAAAAAAAAAAAAAAAATTATAAAACAAATAAAAAGAGGGGTTACACTACTAACATTAAAAATTTCTATTTCTCTCTTTCTCCACCTCTCATCATAATACCTATCACATCCCCCCTGAACTACCTCACTCCTTGCAAATGGCACCACAAAATCACTAAAACACCTCCTGGCTCTACCAGGTAAACTACAAAAAACTAGGGGACCATTATGAGACACTATGTCTCCCACATAACCTCTGGAGGAACCTTTGTCCTCAAAAATGACATGTGGAGTCCTTACTCTACTTAAACCACAGGGAAAATTTGCTCTTTGCCTCTCATGCTCACCTAACCTCACTTCACACTCTCTCTCAATCTCATCAACTACTACCTCACCACTAACTTCTAACACTACTTCCACCCGTTCCTCCTTTGGATTGATGTCATTTGTTTTTCACTTGATCATCACGGCATCTGGCCGTCGACCGCTCCCAAACTCTGATTTACTTCGTCTTTGTCAACAACATGCTTTTTGTGTGAGTCACTGTCTAAAAATAGAATTCATTACATAACGTACCGTTACACGTCATGGGATATGCAAATTAGATTTTTCAGGGGAGTCTAAATCTGCTGATGAGGCTGCAGCAAATGAATTTAAAGTTACTTTTGGATAGACGCTCAGCTCTTTAAAAATTTTTTTTTTAACAGTTTGTTCCTGGAGTTAAACAAAACTTCAAAAAACTTGGTTTGCCTGAAAACCCACAGGCTGTTCTATTAGTAGATAATTGTAGAGCCCATCTTCCTGCTAGTGAGTTAAATTAAGCAAATATAACAGTGAAATACCTCCCTTGAAACGTTACCCCCTTTGATCCAGCCTAAGGATCAAGGAGTAATTCAGAACTTTAAGTGCAAATACAGGGTTTCATTTATTCAATGACTCATAAACTCAGAATGTAGTGTAAAAGACTTTTAATCAACTTTTAACATGAAAGATGCTATTTTTGCAGCTGCTGTTGCTTGGCAAGAAGTAAAAAATGATACATTAATAAAAGCATGGAGAAAGTTATGGCCAGCTCTAATGAACAATCCCCTTAGTGAACATAATGAACTAGATGACTAAGACGATCCTGAAAGTCAGTTGCTGGAGACTGTTGAAAATGCTGCAGAAGGCTGTTCATCATTGTCAAAAATGTCTGATAATGAAGTATTTGACTGGCTAGATGTTGACAAGGACGAACCTACTGTGGAGAAGATAAATGATGAACTGATCATTCAAAGTGTGTTAAATCCTCAAACAGTTCAAGAAGTGGAAAGTGAGGAGGAAGAAGAGGGTAGTGCATCAAATAACATTACTTGGTGCAAGGCAACTGACGTGATACACACTTTTGTAAAATTTGTGGAGACAAATAAACATTACAACATGGTTGAAATTATGAATCTTCATATAATCCATAATGACTTTTTAAACAAAAGATCTAACAACAAAAGACAAGTCGATAAAAGATCATTTTTTTAACAAACCTCAAGTACGACAACCAACATGGCATCGACCTCCATGGACAATCACTAACACTCACCCTAACATGGACGACTTATTGATTGTGTTTTAAAGTTTAATTTTTAACAAAATGTTTACTGTTGTAATTGAACATGGTCCTATATAATTTAAATAATAAATTTACCTATGTAACTGCACAATAACAAATGTACTGTACCGTTATCCCTTTTTTTTCATATTTAATCTAAACAGCTTGACAGTCCGGAAAATTTGATATTCCGGCACGCTCTCGGTCTCGACCATGCCGGATTATCAAGGTCCTACTGTATTAACTTTTTGAGTGTTTTCGATGTTGAGTACTTTGAAATTGTGTCATGTTTTGTATTGATTTGTGTATTAGTTTGTTTAGTTTTATGTTTGTGTATTTATAAATAGGCTGTAACATCTTCAGGTAAAGAAATTATAAATATTAAATAAATTATACATTCATCAAGAAATAGATTGTAGCAAAAGTGTTTGAAATTGTGTGTGTGTGCACGTGCGTGTGACCAATTTGAACAGTTGCAGTAAATGTTTACAGTTTGTTAAAACAGTCGTATTTCATTGGGAAAAATAATGCTTTATGTTTAACTTTAGGGTAGATATTTTATTTATACAGTATACTCAACTATCCGGCTCACGACTATCCGGCCTATTTTTGAACCTACGTGCCATGTGCAAAACACAAGTTGAGCGACATGAATAACACGGATCCCCCCCCGCTCTTCTACTTAGATGCCATAAGGTGGTTGGCTGAAACATGGGAAGAGATTCCAAACATATCACTTGTAAGGTCTTGGAAAATTCTTTTGTACCATGAAGGTGGACATTTCAACCTTGAACCCGTGTGTGAAACCGAAGTGGAAGATGAAAACGATAAACTTGTTTCGTTGCTAGAAAAAGTACTGGGGTGTGACAATGTCAATGCAGAGGACATTAGAGAATGGATGGCAAATGACGAAGTTGATGAAATAACAGATAAAGATAGTGTGGAAATTTTGACACTGGGAGATGAACTAGAAGAAGAGGAGGATGAGGAATCTTTAGATGACAGGAAGAATCTCATCCCACATTCGGAAGGGTTCAAGACGATTGAGGCAGTGCTGGAGTACATTAGTCAGCAAGAGGAAGCGACACCAGCTGATATCATCTGGTTGCATAAGTGGAGGGACATTGCGTCGCGGAAGAGGGCTAAATCGGATAAGCAGTCATCTATCAAGGGCTTTTTCAAAAACTAAAAACTAAGTTTCCACTCTTTTATCTTAGGATTTTACGCATCTGTGTAATCATGTATCAATGAACAGTAAAATAAGTTTAAATCATTTTTTTTAAGAACTAAGCCTACGTTTTACATTAATGTTTTGTTTATTTTAAAATTGTATGTATTTATACTGAACAGTGTACATCATTTTATGTTTCCTGCAGTTAAGTTAGACAGTATAAAATTTATCTTAAAATGTGTATACAATATTTTATTCTTGGACTTGCTTTTCTGTAATACATTTTTAAAACGTACAGTACAGGACGTAACAAAAATTTATAAAGTACTGGACTGTACTAAGATGTCAGAAAATATGAATGAGAGCGGGTTTTGGTATAAAAAGTGTGATTTTAATGGTATGGGTGGGGCAGGAAGCGAGTAATTATAGAACTCCGGCCTGTCCGGTTTTTTGTTATCCAGCCTGCCCTTCCGCCACATTAGGCCGGAGAGTCGGGAGTGTACTGTATTTATATTTATTTTGTTACAGCATTTGGAAGACATCACTACAATTATAAAGGATGAAATTCTTTTAGAAGAAGTGGAAAAAGAAATGAATACACAAGAGGTAAAGTTTTTTTTTTTTAATATACAATCAGTCTTCCATTGAAGGCGGTCACTTTATTAACAAAATATTTTTGAAGTCGAATGTTTATAGTTGAAAATTAGATTCAGTCTTAGCCTCTCCTGTGCTCTGGGTGTGTATACACACGACATTTTTGTCAATATGATGCTCCGGATGCGGTAAGTCGCACGTCGTTTTAAATTGGTAAAGTGTTCAGAACATGGCTGTGACACACAGAACACGCATTGTGCGTACAGGGTCAACGAATTGTCTTTAGTTATGAGTCAGCTGTTGAAACAAAGACAGTTCATTCAGTGTGTCTGGTGTCATGTAGAAACTGAGATAAAGTTGAGATAATTTGCAGGTGAGTTTTTGTAAACACTGCCATTAAGTGATACGTATATTTGTTGTTGTGGCGTGTTCCTTTTAGTTACATCTGCAATTGACAGTTGAGTATTGCTCAGGTTGTGTAATCTTTGCCGTTAGCGATAAATGTAATTGTTGTGGTGAGTTTATTTTTTATCTAAATTTGCTAATTGACAGTTGAGTGTTTTGAGATTGTGTAATCTTTGCAGTAAATGACATGTATAATTGTTATTGCAGCCCATTTTGTAAATGGTAGTGTGCTCCACGCGTATATACACACACTGCTGCTGAAAATATGGCACATGGGCAAAGCATAACTGCTCACACGTGTTGGCAGCAAAAAGGTTAAAACATGGAGACACCTGAGATTTCTTGCATTGGTGCTGTCACCCAACAAGTTGAGTGCTAGTTCATTGGGTTTGGTGATTCAATTTCAGTTGTTAGTTTATACAGTAACATTGAATTTCCTATACCAGTGAAACACATGAATGTTGTCTTCTACACTTTTGTTCCTTGTGAGCAATGGGTAGGTTGACGATTGTTATCAACATATAATATGAATACATTGTAAGTACATTAATAATTGAATGAACGAATCGAGTTTTGTTTTTACTCGACCTTTTTTTGGCATTTGTCTTTCTGTCTGTTGGGGTAATGTGTCACGATTACTTTTCAACACATCAAATGGTTTTTGTAAACCTTGGCCTGTGTCTGTTACTCTACCTTACAGAACCCTATTGTTTTTGACACTGATCCCACAAAATGTAGGTGGGAAAGTGGTAAAAATGTGTGAAGGTGATCCTTATATATAGTAGCATTTCTCCTGTGTGTATAGTTTGCTACAATCAACAAAATGAGCTATCACATGCATAAAAACCATAATGGCTACCACACAGTCAACTCTATGTGGGCCACTCTTTATATACAAAACAGTCATGAAACCTATTTAGACATGTGAGAGACAACGATGGGACATGCAACAACACTAATATGCTTCCTGAGCTGTGGAACTTGCTCACTACTTTGAACAAAGTGCATTTATTACTGAATGAACTTTTATATTACATCATTTTCGATTAGCAGAAAATCCTGATTACCATATTTTTTTGAACAGAATTAACACTGTTGCACACCACTATAGAAAAATTGTTCCGATTAGAGCTTTCAAGCTTCACAGCTCATTGTCAGATCGGAAATAACAATAATAGGACTAGACAACTTCTTTATACCCACTTGCCCTACCACTAGCATACACATTTTCATAAACAAGCTATAAGTTAAATGTCCTTTCTGGCTATTATTAACTAGCGAGTTCAGTCAGCCATGTTGGTACTTTTACATTTCTTTCTAGTACATTCTGTGTTGTGTGTATGTTTTTTTTGTGTAAATCCTTTTTAATACCGAACATTTTAAATCCTTCTTTCATTTAGTTTTAGTATTCATTAAATTTTCTAACCCTTTCTCTCTTTCTTTCAATATTTCTAACTCCTCTCTAAGCCTTCTTTTAACTGTGTTACTCACTACTTTCAAAATTTCAGTCTTCTAAAGGATTAACAAACATGGTTCTCTTCTATGAAATGTCTTGCATATAACGAATTTGTTGTTCTATTACCTTCTCCACATTTGTGGTTAGATAACCTGCATTCAAATTTCCATCCTGTCTCACCTAGGTACATTTTGTTGCATTATTTACATTTTAATTTATAAACTCCGCTTCTCTGTAAGATTGGGATTTTTTCTATGTTTATTTCTTATCTTATCGAATACTGTTTAACGTTTTTTAATTGCTATATCTACTCGTATTTTTTAAAACATTGTATAATTTTTCTGGTATGTGATCCTACATATGTCAGTGACCGTGCATAATTCTTTTGTTTTGGTTCATTTTTAGCTTTTTGCGTGTTAATACTTTCCATAACTTTGTCCACTATGTTGGTGTTATAATTATTGTTCTTTACAATTCTCTTTATCTTTTTTATCTCCCTATCTTTTGATTCTGTGTCTTTTAAGCAGTGGCGTGCAGTGCGTAAACATTTTGGTGAAGCTGAGATATCCGATACCGTAGGCCTAATTCAGTTTCAAAAAGATAGCGGAAGCCCTATTTATAATTAAAATTACCGTATAGTGGCTTACCTATTAATCTGTCTGCCTGTAGTAGGTGGCACACACGATTATGACTGAATTTTGGGTATAGGATCCATTATTAAGTCTAATATCTTAATGTTTTATTATAGTATGATAAAATATTATATTCAATGCAGAAAGCATAGAACACGTATACCCCACGGTTCGAAATCTCTTAACACCAAGTTACTAACGCTTTAAAAAACACTGGCACAATACAGGATTTAACTTAAGGTGCAAATTCTTTTTAAATCACATGTGGCTGTAAATATAAATACAGTAAACCCTCGATTTAACGGACCTCAGTTTAACGGACTTCGGATTTAACGGACAGAATTTGACAGACACAACAGGGCAAAAAAAAAACGATGTTTTTAGACTTTTGAAATGTATAATGTGCATAAACTGCAGACGCTTCTGTTCTGGATATACTGCTTCGCTATCTGAGCATTCTTTCATTTCGTTTCTTCTTGTTTCTTGTTTTGAAACACGCAAATTTTCTCATCTTCAATTGTATTTGATGAGAACGGAGTATTCATCAAGAATTCATTTAATTCTTCATGATCCCTGTCTTTGCGTTGTTGTTGACGCAGGCGTCACACACGTTCAGTGGAAGACATCACGACGACTAACACTGAACAATATACACTGATGTGCATCTTATTTCACTGTGAAATATTCGTCCATCGGCTAATATAGCAAGCATTACAGTGGCACGTAACTTTTCATTTCCCGTAATCTTTACTGTTACAGATTTGGTTCCCTTTTGGTCCACAGTAAATATACGTAAATAAAAAATAAAAAATACGGGCGTTTCATCAGCATTTACCACGTGTTCAAGTGAATAATTGTGCTTCTTGCGTAAATGAATGACAAACCGCTGATACTGTAGGAGTTTTTCTTCGTAGTCACTCGGTAGTTTTAGCGCGAGTGATGTACGTCATTTAAGCGCAAATCCATTTCGCCGCATCATTCGTCTTACACGCGAAGCTGGCTTTGAAACCGGAAACTTTTAATTCTTCTGCGATTTCTAAAGTTTTTAATTTTAAAACATGTCTAGTGACAGGGAGTCGTTGCCTTCTTAAAAGCCATATGTATTCACAGACGCTGGACTCTACTGCTACAAAACGCCCAACTTGAGGTCCCGTGAATTCTCGTCGCGCAGTATTTGCATTTAAAAGTCGTTCCTTCTGTTTTCTCCATCGTCGAATACAGGATTCATCAATATCGAATTTCCTTGCGGCTTCGCGATTGTATGTTTTTTCTACATTTTGTATCACTGTTAATTTATAATTCGCATCGTACGGGTTACGTTTAATTTGATTTGACTGCGTGCCTTTAGTCTCCACAATATCACTCATACTGCAAACGAACTACAAAAACGCCGAATGAAAACAAAGTACAGATAAGCGATGTTGTCGCTGTTACAATAGAAAACCACACTGGTAGTTTACCCGTTATTTAGAAACATGTTACTCACACCCTCAACTCATCCTTTGTCTTGCTGCCTACAGAAGGGTGCAAACACGCGCACGTGTGGACGCACTTCTTCATATTCTTTCTTCAGTTTGCTGTTAAAACATTCGGTTGTAGTCATAAATCATAACGCCAGAGTTAACTACAGCCAGGCAAACTGCTGTTGCTTAGGCAGTAAACAACCCATAAATACCAAAAGCGTTTGTCCTGCCAGAAGTCAGGTATAACTTCGAATTTCGTTAGCGCGCGAATGCAAGCCATATGCCAAATTAGCGACCATGTTTTTAGGAGAAAAAGTGCAGCTTGTATTTGGAACAATATGGTATTTGCATGATATTAATAGTATTAAAATTTCAAGTGTTATAGGCCTATTTGATTTAAATATATCCTCAAAAAACAAAATTTGCGATTTAACGGACTTTCGATTTTACGGACACCCCTCAGCCCCAATTAGTCCGTTAAATCGAGGGTTTACTGTACTGTAATAGCACATTTGCAGGGGTAAAATATAAACTTTTTATGAATAAACACTAATACATTGTTGAAGCATACTAAAAACTCTTCTGCACATAAAATCATTTCCTTTAATATACAAACATTTAACTAGTTTTCAATATCGTATTAGAGTTTAACAGCTTTAAAGCTTTAAAAGATTGGATATACTTTTCCCTTCAAAATCTTCACTACTGTACAACACAATGAGTTCATTTTATAAACGCACACTGTCAAAGAATTTGCCAAATGTTTCCAAAAGGCTTTAAAAAGGATAATCTTGAGACCGTGTATACAAGTGATTGTCAATGTTATCAAACTCTCACAATAGATACGCTTGTAGTTCACATTAATTCTCTGTGATGCCTCCCCTATTACAGACAGAGTTTGCTGAAAAATGCCTTCAAAGTCATCACGGAGAGATGCTATATTTTGCAG
This sequence comes from Magicicada septendecula, assembly GCA_034769895.1. NCBI lineage: Eukaryota > Metazoa > Arthropoda > Insecta > Hemiptera > Cicadidae > Magicicada > Magicicada septendecula. The sequence continues at coordinate 314,914,930 of CM068373.1, read as the reverse complement.
AGTTTCAGCAATTTTCTTTCGTTAGTACAAAATGTCACTCGTTTTAGTCTGTCATCTGTAGGCCTATATGAAAATATTTTATCGAAAGTATTTGGTCTCTAACACTGATAAAAATTCACTAATGGGAGCTAAAATATTAAACTCGATCTCTTCAAAGTGATCTATCGTGGCATTGAATACATTACACAATTGACGTCTGTTCCTGTAAATGGTATTTACAACTCTAGAGGAATAATTCCACATTGGGCACAGATCGGGAAGTCATCGCTGCACAAACTCATAAAAATTTAGTCTGTTTCGGAGATCTTGAAAAATGGCTGCAATACCACTTAAGTATGTTAAAAAAAATTTTGCACTCTGGTATTTGCCTGACACTTTGAGACACAACAAGGTTTAAAACATGAGTATATCAATGGACAAAGAGAGCTTGCAGATTAGTTCTTTAATTATGGTCTCTACTCCAATTAAAATTTCCCTATTGTTGCCGCCCCATCGTAGGCTTGAGCGACTAGTTTTTCACTGCACTCAAATTCAGTCAGGAACTGGCGAATGAGTGTTGCAATAGCCTGGGCATGTCGATCACAACTTACGTCATTGGATCCTAAAAATCTCTTTTATTTCTCCATTATACGAATAATGCAAAACTATAGAGCACTATGCTTTATTTGAAATATTTCTGGTTTCATCGACTAATAGAGCTACAAAGTGTACCTCCTTTCTTTAATTTTTTATACTCATTAAAAGAACTGAGCTAATCATTTCTAATGAAATTAGAGTTTCCTAAACACAGTAGATGTTCTGCAAGAAGAGGGTGATACTCGGCTGTATACTTAAGAAGTTTTACGTAATTACTTCGATTAACTGTCTTTTCTATTTCGTCGTGATCTCGAAATGAAAATTCTTATTTACCGAGGTATCAAACAGCATTAGTCTCCTAAGAAAATCTCTATTGCGTTGAACCTTCTGATTGTGAGCCGATATCTCCTATTTAAGTTGGTCATCTAACGCAGTTTCTATTCTACTCTGACTGGAAGCAGCAATACACAATGATAAAGGAAGATGATTCACAGCAATTTCATGGCCGCCAATAGATTCAACTAGGCTTCCTAAATGTTTGAATCCAGTCTTGGCCCAGCTAGTGTTCCTGTCCTTTCCAAACAACAAAAAATACCAGCAAAATAGTGCATTTAGTTCACCACTACCAGCCAACCACTCACATTTGTTTACATACTAGACTGGAAATGCCTAGTAAACTTTCCAGATAGCTGGGTTAAGTTTAAAAGATTCGGGGCCAGCTTACCAATTTTTATCATTTGAGGTTTTTTGGTGAATGACTGAGAAGAAAAAAGTTATGATAAAAAGTCTTTTATTATACAAACCGACACTGTAGAAAATATATTAAACCAACATTGAAACTATTCTAAAACATAACTGTAACTTCAAATATAATGTTTATCATTTAAATGAAACGTAAATAAAATGTAAGATGCACTATTTAAGAAGGAATAATTACAACTTCAAATGTTAAAAACGGGAAACGCGTATGGTTAAAATGCGGTATTAAGTAATGTAACACGCACAGTGATACGAACAAACTCAACAGCATGCAGTCCAACTCAACCCAAGCTAGCATCAGTTACCAACCACTGCAGAGGCGGTTTTCTATCTCGCTGTACGTGCGCGCCCATCTCTCTACACCAGGCTAACTCAAGCTGTGAGGAACCTGCTTCACCTACCATTGCAGATCCAGCGTGTGAAATCAGTCTACTTAAAAAATTTTGGAAACAGATGTAGAAAATTCCAGTGAATTTTTATTTTGGTTACTTAAAATTAGATTAAATTAAATTATAAAATTTACTTTAAATAATTGCAGTTAGTGTGCGCCAGTCATTACTGAAACAGTGCTTCACTTGCTTCCCTTCACCGCACGCCACTACTTTTAAGAACCTGTAAGCTCTATAAAAAAATGAATTTATTGCCGCCATTTTATTTGTCGTACTTCATTTCAGATAATATACTTAGTTCCTACTGTTTTTGTTAAGTATATAACTTGTGTATTGTCTAGGTGCTTCATTCCTCCAATTAGTTGTACTGACTACTGCCCATTTCCCTACTGCGTAACAATGGACCGACAATCTCTTTGTAGATGCCCAGGTTCCCCATATCTAAAAAGCTTCGGTCTTCCATACTTTCTTCCTTCATACTGTGGTCCTGAACTTTTAAGACTCTGTCTCTTATTCTTTCTCTTAATCATTTGTGTCCTCACAATCTGTTAGTGTGCGCACTTTATGATTCGCCCAACTAGACACTGACTAGGCGGCCTCAAACTGTACAGCATAGACAAGCGCATCCACTCTATTCTGGTGTATTGCCATTGTAACAGCTGTTGTAGTTCACTATCTCTGACACCATCAGTAAATATCTGTATCACCCATGTCATTCAGAAATTCTCTGGTGCTCTATGGTAGGCCAGTCTAACTAGCAAGTCAATACTTGCTTCAAACTGTTCTGCATAAGAGTTCTGGCTGTCAGGTGACACTTTCTGTAGTAGCTCTAAGGCAGATACTTGAAAGCAAGAATAAGTGAAACCAATAATATGTGCTTGCGACTTCAAATTGCCGAAGATATGTTGGCCCAGTAGTGCTTTCATCAATTGTTGGGCCCTTTATATGAATAGGCATGACTGCAGTCAAAGTAACTCTCTCTGTTACCTTATTTTCTGTATTTTTTTTGGACTTTACCTTGTTTGGTACAATCTGTTGAGCAATTTGATTTGAAACACAGGGTTGTTTTTTCATTGACTGTTCAGCTTCTGTTTTAATCTGTTATTTTACATTTGCAGTCCACTTCTCTACTACAGATAATCTTACCTCTTGTCCACTGAGATCAGCATGTAATTCACCCACACCTCCACATAGTAGAACCCAACTCTGCAGCAGTATGCTCTTGCAAATGCCTTTGTTCCTATATCAGTGCTTTTATGTGTTCTTTTTCTTACTGATGTTCTTCTTTTTGTCATTTTATCTAAGCAGGGATGCTCTTAATGAACTAAATGAATAAGTATTACCTTCGTAGTCCATCCTGTGGCTTCCTTATATAAATTTTAAAGATGTAAAAACAACGTGTTTCAGAACTTATGTTCCATCATCAGGTGCGTTTCACTCATTGGAGGTCGTCAACACATTAAGATACAACACATATTTAAACACAAAAAACTAATTAACAATCGTGTGCGAAGTTCACGGTGCACATCGTACGGTGTAATATCCATACTGCCATCTGTTGTCATTGTTGTCTGTGCACTATCTGTGATGCGGGCTTCAGGCATTCAGAGAATTGCAATGCTGTATCATACAGTGTGTTGGAATGAAAATTCAGCTGGTCTTTTAACAAATGCTTGGGATGAAATTTATATGCCTTATACACTTCAAACTCCTCGGCAGCACTCATGTACCGGCCTTACTTGCAAACATGTATGGGTATAAGATTTGTAACAAAATCTGTGTAATTGTGGTTACTATTATATTCAAACTGCCACATTTAATGTAACAATGTGCGGCAGTTACATTAAAATTAAAATTTGTATACATTTCAAAAAACAACCAGTTTTACAAAAAAAGTAGTTCGTTCCTCGATGTGGAACTGTTTGTAAGGTGATCGCACTCAAAATGTTAAGTATAGTTGAATGGTATGTAAGGATATGTAGCCATGTTTGTAGTATGCATGTGTGAGGGTACAAAATTATTTTATTGGATATATATATATATAAAAAGCATGTAAATTTAAATAATTTTTGTGATATGTAAATTTTTGAGATGGGACTTATATCAGAATGTTCAAAATAAAAAGGTTCAACCTAATTAATGACTGTAATTATTTTAAAATTTAGTAACTAAATGTATGTTTTTTAAGTAAAAAGGGTTTATGGCCATAAATTCGATTGTAAAAATATTCAGGTTTTTTGAACAAGAATTGTTCTGTTCAGAAGCCTCCTTTGACAAGAACTTTCATTATCTGTAGAAAATCATGAGTAGGGGTCACCTAAGAACCAATCTGATTATGCGAATTCAGTTGAAAATTATTTTTAACCGATTGATCAGTCTCTCTTTGATCTCCCAATCACCACACACACAAGTTAGAAAATTACTACAGTTGCTGTGAGAAATATAGTAGTGCAATTCTGTGAAAGTGCAAGATGTCCGATTAGGTATATAGACGCTTTAATCTGACTGGAAAAAGGGTGTTAGCATAACACACCATTTTAGTAATCAGTATTAGTTTGCTGTGAAAGTATGTAACCATGCCCGTGAGAAATAACTACACGCCTGAAAACGATCCTGCGGCTGGACAGAGTAGGCTATATCAATCCACAATCCAGTATCATCCAGGAACAATGCATTATCTGAAGTCTACATAAAAGGGAAGCAAACTTATATTATTTATGCACAATTAAAAAAATAATTTAAATGAATAATTATCACATCAGTAAAGACTTTATGGTAAATAAGACAAAAGAATGTTAAATATTACTTTACTTCATTGTATATAAAGGGAATCTTTTATTTTGTATTACAAAGGTCAACACAGATATTTATTTTATTTTTTATAAACTGTATTAAAATCTCAGGAGATTGTCAAAAATAGTAGCATCCACTTCAAACATAGGCCTATCTCTGACTAGTTATTCTATGTGACACCTGTACATCACAATACGTATACATATATACATCGTTTGATAAGTTCAGCCATTTTTGTTTTAGTATAAATAAATTTAAATTCGTGGTTTTGTGTACTAATTCTTGGTAAACCTTGACTCCATTTGTTCTTTATTTAATATTGTCTACTTAACTGTTTTTGTTATTATAATTATCTCATGATAACAATTATTCTCTTTAAATTTTGCAGAGCGCCAGTTATGAAATACACAGCAATAATAAAATTATAATACTATCTTTGAATACAATAAAATATAAGATACTAATAATAATACAACAGTGTACTAATTCTTGTGTCACAGATTGGCAGCACTAATATTTATTATGCAGTGTTAAAAAATAATATTAATGAATACAATTCTGTGTTTATACCCAACCTAACTGTATTGTGTAAACCACAAGCTGTGTCATATTGAAACTTTACGATTTTTGTGCAAATAATAACACTATGCAAAATTTTAAAACTTTTGGTACGATGTTTTAAGACTGTAAGGTGATTTAAAAAATATTTTTCATGCTGATTTCAAATCTGGTTTTAGTTTTTCTGTATCATGTAAGGTTTTTATACAATTCAATTTCGAAGTTTTAAAAAATCGAATTTTGTGAACAGGGAAAATTATTATTATTTGATTGTGATTTCAAAACTGTTTATGTTTTATTCCTGCATAAAATCACAACACATGGCGGTGTAGTAGACAATGGTATACACTCACTTAAAAATGTTATAATTATTATGAAAACACAACACATATATGACAATTTAATTCCTCTTCTTCACTGAATTCGCTGCTTCAAGATCTTTCTGACGTGGGTTGAAACTTCTCTTCCGTGATTGTCTCCCTTCACCAGTGCCGTCTCTTTTTAGCATAAAACAGTAGTCGGCCATCATGTTGGCATTCCACCTTCCCTGGTATCTCTTTTCCATGTCCCTGATATCTTGGTGGAAACGTTCGCCTTGTTCTTCACTGACATCGCCGAGGTTCGCAGGGAAAAAGTCAACATGTGAGTGTAGGAAGTGAAGCTTTACACTCATTTTACATCCTAATTTCATGAAACTCTGCAACATTCTTTTAACCATGGTTTTGTACTCTGGATGTTTGTGGTTGCCCAAAAAGTTGACAACAACTTCTTTAAACGAAACCCAGGCCCTTTTTTCCACTGGATTCATTGTACTTTCAACAAATTGTCTTTCATTAACTTTCTTATCTGCGGTCCCATGAAGATCCCTTCTTTAAGTTTCTCATACTTAAAGAAGTCGATACTTTCGGAAATCTTGTTACCAAGTACTGGAAACAGTCACCATCTTTTGGAAGAGCTTTAGTGAACTGTTTCATTAATCCGAGTTTGATGTGCAGAGGAGGTAATAGTATCTTGCTTCGTTGAACAAGTGGTGCATTTATTATGTTCTGTGAACCGGGTTGGAGGGTTTTCCTTTTGGGCCAGTCTGTCTTCTTCCAATGTTTGTCTCTGGCTCGACTATCCCATTCACAAATGAAACAAGCCATTTTTGTGTAGCCGGATTGTTGACCAAGTAACATACCTACTACTTTTAAATCCCCACAAATTGTCCAAGAATGTTTTTCATAGTTCACGTATTTTAGCAGAGCTTTGAGATTTACATACGTCTCCTTGAGATGAACTGAATGTGCAATGGGTACTGAACCAAACAAATTTCCATTGTGTAAAAGTACACCTTTGAGGCTAGTTTTGGACGAGTCTATAAATAACCTTCACTCACTTGGATTGTTAGTGACGTTAAAGAAATTCAATAAACCCTCAATATCACAACAATAAACCAGAGAGTCTTCTTCTTTAAAGAATTTCATTAATTCCTTCTCTCTAGACCTATACCAAGAGAACATATCTCCGGGTAGTAGAAGATTTTTTGCATTCAATCTTGACCCAAGCAATTGGGCGGCATCTTTTGTCAGGTTCAAGTCATGAGTAATATCATTAAGTTCATTTTGACTGAATAATTTTGGTGCAGAATCTTCTTCCGGGTTGTAATCATCAGCATTATCGCTTTCATTTTCTGAGCTGCTGGCCAGTGGCACATCTTCAAGTACGGGAGGTAGAACTGGGATAGGGAGAGAATTACAATGCGTAACTGGTCGTAAGGCCGAAGGAATGTTCGGATATTGTATATCCTTCTTACTTTTTGTGTTATGACCTTGAATTTTAACCATACAAAAATAGCAATCGTTAACATGATTTTGTGGCTCCTTCCAAACCATTGGGATTGCAAAAGGCATTGATTTTTTTGCACCATTTTTCCACAGTCTCAGTCCCTCAACACATGTACGACATACCTTGTGTGGTGCCCAGCTTTTGTCTTCATCACCAAGCCTTATGCCGAAGTACGCGTAATACACGTTTCTCACAAAACTATTAATGTCCTGTATTTGCTTACCAATTACGTAGCTACCACAAATATAACAGAACACGTTTGGGTTATTCAAACACATGTTCCGGGAACTCATTTCTACAGAAATTTCACAAACTATATATGACAGCACAAATATAACCTCACAGCACTATAGCATGTAAACAATGAACTACTGTTTCCCACCTAACAGCCAGCTGGGTGTAACAAGTGTGGCCAACTAATCCCTCTTACCGAAATAAACTTTCCCTCCCCCACAATAAAATTTCCCCTTGTGAAACTTACGTATAAATAAAAGATGAGTTCATTTGATTTGCAAAAAAACTGTACATGATAGAAAGAAACGGATTGCAGATCTGGAATCAGCGCAAAAAAATGCTTTAGGAACACCTAAGACTACAGAAACATAGAAAATCATGTTGCATAGTGTAATTACTTCCATGTTCCTTAAGGAAATGGAAGTATGGTGATGGCAAAAAAATCATGTTTGAGATTATTGCAGATTCTGATTGTACTACACTCAAAACATGAAAAAAGTCATTTTTCGAAAAGTGTGTGTGTGTGTGTGTGTGTCTGTCTGTCTGTAGATTTTTTCTATGGCAAACGATAACAGCCGCAAATTCAAACATAATCAAATACTGTTTTGCATACAGCCCTGAATTGTAGAGTTCTCAAGACCTGTTGTTTTTGGTGAAGATCGGTTAAGGGAAAGGGGTAGTTTACCTGCAACGTTTTTTGTTTTAACAATGGTATTTTCTATGGCAAACGATAACAGAAGTAAATTCAAACAGAATCAAATGATTATTTGCATACTGGCCTGAATTGTAGAGTTCTCAAGACCTTTTGTTTTTGGTGAAGATCGGTTAAGCGAAAGGGGTAGTTTACCTGCAATGTTTTATGTTTTAAAAGGGTATTTTTTATGGCAAACGATAAGAGTCGCAAATACAAACAGAATCAAATAATTTTTTGCATACAGCCCTGATTTGTAGAGTACTCAAGACCTATTGATTTTGGTGAAGATCGGGTTAGGGAAAGGGGTAGTTTACCTGCAACGGTTTTTTTTAATCAAGGGTAATTTTTTTTCTATGGCAAACGATAAAAGCCGCAAATTCAAACAGAATCAACTAGTCTTTTTTATACCTTTTTGAGTTATACAGAACTCAAGGTCTGTTGATTTTCTTGAAGATCGGTTAAGGGAATGGGGTAGTTTACCTGCAACCTTTTATGTTTTAACAATGGTAATGTTTTCTATGACGAACGATAACTGCCGTAAATTCAAACGGAATCAACTACTCTTTTGCATACCTTTTTGAATTATACAGACTCAAGGTCTGTTGATTTTGTTGAAGATCGGTTAAGGGAAAGGGGTAGTTTACCTGCAACGTTTTATATTTTAACAAGGGTATTTATTATGGCAAACGATAAGAGCCGCAAATTCAAACAGAATCAAATAATTTTTTGCATACAGCCCTGAATTGTAGAGTACTCAAGACCTGTTGGTTTTGGTGAAGATCGGTTAAGGGAAAGGGGTAGTTTACCAGCAACGTTTTTTTATCAAGGGTAATATTTTTTCTATGGCAAACGATAACAGTCGCAAATTCAAAAAGAATCATTAATGTTTTGCAAACAGCCCTGAATTGTAGAGGACTGAAGGTCTATTCATTTTAGTGAAGATCGGTTTAGAGAAAGGTGTAGTTTACCTGCAACGTTTTATGTTTTAACAAGGGTAATTTTTTCAATGATGATCGATAACTGCCGTAAATTCAAAGAAAATCAAATATTTGTTTGCATACCTTTCTAAATTGTAGAGAGCTCAAGGCCTGTTGTTTTTGGTGAAGATCGGTTAAGGGAAAGGGGTAGTTTATCTGCAACGTTTTTTGTTTTAACAAGGGTATTTTCTATGGCAAACGATAACAGAAGTAAATTCAAACAGAATCAAATGATTATTTGCATACTGGCCTGAATTGTAGAGTTCTCAAGACCTTTTGTTTTTGGTGAAGATCGGTAAAGGGAAAGGGGTAGTTTACCTGAAACATGTTATGTTGTAACAAGAGAAATGTTTTCATGACGAACGATAACTGCCGCAAATTGAAACAGAATCAAATATTTTTTTGCATGCATCCCTGCATTGTAGAGGACTGAAGATCTATTGATTTTGGTGAAGATCGGTTTAGAGAAACGGGTAGTTTACCTGCAACGTTTTATGTTTTAACAAGAGTAAAGTACTTAATTTTGATAAATAAAGTATCTTGATAAGAAGCTCATAATAATCCACTGTAGAAGTGTAGATGAAATGTCTATAAATGAAGAGGTTAGGTGAACGAGGTGGGGGTAATTTTCTATAAATGAAAATTATAGTTGAAGGGGGAGGGAAGAATTTTGTATGTGTACTACGTTATAGGCAACAAAGAAGTAGTTCTTTGTTAAAATTCCTTCCCGGGCTGTTTAACCGTAGTCCAATGTTTTCTGCAAAACCAGACTTTTCGGCAGTGCCATCGACTTCCATCTCAGTGAAAATCGAGTGCGAAAACGTGAGGTGGTATACGTTAGTGACCACAGTACTGTGGTTTAAGGCTGAAGCAATAAGTAGAAAGAAGTAGTTTCTATGAAAATATTTCATTTCGAATATGATTTTAAATATAAATCTTAGAACATTATGTATGTTAGAACCATATGTCCTGTATGGACATAACTTCGCTTTTCTCTTACCTTTGTGCTACGTCCAGGGTCGTATAGATGAAAACAGTTGCAAAGGGATTATTTGGGTTGAGGTGCGAAATAATTATATTAACACATATTGTTTGGATTCTAATAAATTAATTTTCATTTATTAAACTGAATTATTTTCTTTCACTTTATCTGCACACTAAAATTTCAATACAAAACAAGAATACATGGATATTTAATCACTCAGTATAACCTAATACAAAGAATGACTTAACAATAGCGTTATTTATGCAACCAACACTTTGCGTCCCCCCCCCTCACTCTCTCTCTCTCTCTCTCTCTCTCTCTCTCTCTCTCTCTTAAAAGTATTTTAATTTTGAAATATTAATTTGTAACTCAGTACAGTTACCCATTCATCCGGTCTTCCTATTATTGTTACCCCACTGTCTTCATTTACTACACTCCGAACTTTCTGATTTTATAGTCAACTTATACCAACATCGTTATCGTTCTTTAACTCGTACTTCACTGTTGTTTTGGATTAAAATAATACTCATTATTTTGCCGGCCGGCGATGTATTTGCTCGAGCACTAATATTTGTTGACCACGCGGTCTGAAAAATCTCGTCGACTGTGGTATATTGCTCGCACACTCTACTAAATAGGCCGGTTATAGTGTTTTCGGCCCATCTTACACGCCTGAGGCCACCGTTGACTTGTTAACACTCTGTTTGAATACTGCTTTCAGCTCTGCTGTTAGTCAACTACTGAGGTGTTAGGCGTTGGCCCAGCTGCGCGCCAACATATGTGTTTTTGTACTTCGCCTTCTCTGATTGGGCGGCATGTCCCGATGCTCAGCGCGGGAATCCTTAATTTTTTCTGCCGGTTGAAACTGGCTTGTGGTAATTACGTTTTACTGAAATTCACAGGCAGCATGAGTTGCAAGTGATTACGTAATACGTCTCGACGAAATGTCCTGACATAAACAGACTGGTCTCTCCTAACATTGTATGCCAACCAAGAGGTTGTACACTGCTTGGATTGACAACATTTTATTAACATTCTCTGCCTCCCAATTCTGTACCGTTACAATATGAATTTGCATGTTCATTGTGTTTAGTATAATTGTTGCACAGTAAATTTTTTAATAGAGGAGTGAGACATTGATGGCATAAAATAACTAATTACAATACTGAAAAATAATAAATCATCCATTTATTAACTATTATATTATAAAAATTAAATATCGAAAATTTGAAATGTGAATTCAGAATATTCCCTTTGTAACCTTTTTGCTGCTGCGATTGAGTACACTCGATGTTCGCAAATTACACCATGTAATTATATTTACTTACTGCAATTAATTGACTTACCTTTTATTATTTCACGATATCTTTCGGGCGCCATCTCTGATACGCAGAGAAAATTTTCTAGGGTTCTTATAAGCGAACCAGAAAATCAGACATGGTTGATCAAATAAACAACAACTTCGTTATGCACATACCTCAAATTTATTAATGTTATTAAAAGAAGAAACATGTTAATATTTGCTCATTTTTGAAAAAGAAAACACCTTAAAATATTGTTGCCACATGGCTAAAGAGAATTACTTAGTCAACAATCAAACACTATAAAAACTTACCCCATTAAACATTCTAACCATTACATATCAATTACATATTTCGTAACCAGCACTCCTTAAATTAAATAGATAGACATTCAGACAGCATGCGCCCACACACACTAGTGCTCAGAGATCTCATATCTTATTTTTTCATTTTTACAAAATTTAAATTGATTTTAATAAAGAATTTTACTTGATTTATAAAAGTTGAAATTATGGCAGATTGTTACATGATTGAATTTTAAACAAATGTTACCCATCTGTCGCTTGTAGATGTCGACGAACCCACGCACTGAATTTACATGTTTTTAAAAGTTATTTCCTCGCTGGTTGACTTTTACCAACACTGCTTTTACATTTTGAAAAGAAAGGCCTTTTAATGATTTACATGGTAATATGCGACGGGCCCGCCGCCTTTTATAAAAGTTTAATATGCACGTCTGTACACTTCAACGGTTGAGATATTTCTGAGAACGAATCATTGCGCTATGTTGTGAAGCACCTTAGCGTAAGCAACTGGTATTCATACACCGAAACCATGTCGTATATGGGATCTATTTTAAACACACCCGCATTCTCAATCGGTGACGTCCTGGCTTACATAACTTCGTTGGTTTTCCGTCACGTAATGTATGCTGTCACCGTTCTAAAAATAACTTCTCTGCCGTCCACACTTGACCTTCATCCGAATTCAGATGTTGTTGTTTTACGCGTCTGTATTATTCTGCCATTACATAATTTACAATAAAATTTATTTCCCTCATAATTCTGTTTCTGCCTTACTAAAGTTATTATTGCTTAATAAAGTTTAATAAAATTCATTTTAATAATAAAATAACAAAATATAAAATTAAAATATTACAATCTTTTTAATACCCCAAGGTAAGCCCCAAAATGTCCCGTTACAATACCCCCTCAATGAGAGGTTTTATGCCGAAGCATAAAAACTCTCATTGACACATTCATACTTCCTAAAGGGATCAGTCAGGATATGTCGCCACAACCCCCTCTATGTTTTATATAAAAAAAATTTAACTTACCCTTGGTCTGGTGACTGTGACCGCACCTGAATAACCTTACTGGACTTCTCTCTCGAGATCCCAACACCATAAGGCTGTCAGGCGCTTAATGCCCCTGCTCTGACGCGCTGGCCAGCTCAGGGTCGCTGCTACAGCATCACCAAACACTGAAACAACAGATCAAACATATCAACTGGTGGTCTTGTATAATACCATACCCCTAACTGATCTGTCTCCCCTTAGCTGTGCTGGTTACGTTAAGAAGCACTGGTTTTCTTAACTCTTACATACTAACATATGTATATACTTAAAACATTCTCCTCCCACTCTACTTCCCCATACATAATGAACATGACACATTATAATCAATATTGTGATAATCCTCAAAATAAACAATTCACATTTAAACTTAATCAAAATTATTTACCTAACCCTTTTACTTTTGCATAAAATTTATCAACATTATATATAATCTCAATTGGACTCTTATTTCTAGCCATTAAAATAAAAAATTTTTTTTTTCAAAAAAAAATTTTAATTTTCCAAAAGATTCTTCCATCAGCAACATAAAAAAATTATTTATTTAATTAAGTGACAAAATTGAATTACAAATTGGTTACTTGAATCGGATCCTGTCTATAATATCAACCATCAGCTGATCTGGGTCAGGTCAATGACCTTTACACATATGCATACCTACTACACAAAGCTATATCATCAAATATATGAAACATCGTTATAAATTCCTATCTTTAAACATAATACAATTATAATGAGCACAGAACTTTTAAAATAAACATTGTTATCATTACCTCTCAAAAAACAATAAAATTTATATTTAAATTTAAATTGATCATTTTACACATGTTGCAGATTTATTTTATTTTCAAATTTACTAAAGTCTTTCTCTTGTTTTGATCATCATTACTTTTTAAATATACTTCTCTTTACTATTCTCATTCTCATTCAGTTAGTTTGGGTGACTATCATTTACTCATAACGATTCAATTAATTAACTTGGCATTGCAATAATCTTACCCCCTCTATGACTCTAATACTCATTAACAGCTTTAACTAATATGACACCCATCTCTATCAAAAACATCTATCCAACATTCTCTAAACCCAACTTACTACTCAACTCAATTCGCATCATTCTACTCTTATATAAAAAAAATACTCTCTACCCCTTTGTACTCAGGACCCCTTTGTCCCCCCCCAAAGCTCATTCCCTTATGTTGGTTCCTGGACTTTATCCCAAGGCAACCCTTTCCAGCGCTAAACGGTCCCTTCCCGTCCCAACCCTTTTGTTGCGGACTCCTACACCACCCCCTCTTACAAAACTCCCATCAACTAATTACCATTCTCATTACATCACTTCAACTACAACAAAATATATCCACTTACTTATTACATCGATATATCAATCAATACTCTACATATATTCCCCATAGCTACTGTGTCACCATTACATCTCAAATTCTACATTACATTACCTCACAACAATATTATTCATCTCTATTACCACTTTAACTCAACTTGGACTGCTCTAATTGTCCTAACAAAATATTAATCACCCAAAATCTACCTTTTACTAGTCATTTACATCATTACCTTCTGATTATCTCAAATTACTCTCATTATTTATTCAAATCTTCTAAACACCTTGAAAACTGATTATTTAAACCTTTAATTGCATAATTTTCCAGTAACGTTAATTACCTTTGTAACATTCTGTCAATTATCTTATAAACACATTATTATAATCCTTCCCCCCAACACATTGCATACACTTGATACAAATACATGAAATTACATATTTATCAGCATCAAAATATTGTTGAATTTAAAATTCTTATCAACTTAAAATAGTTTTGCTCTCCTAGGGATATACATCGCTACTCATTGAGACATAGTTATAGCAACAGTTACTGAACAGCTATATGGATTGCCAACCCCCAACTCTCTCTATAGAGTCGTGTTATAAGTTGACCGTCCGCTGTTTACAGAGGTCGTCACCCTCTCACTGCATTTACAGCTACACTCCCACTACATCATTTACTACTTAAAATCCTAGTTACAATTTGGTAACTAGCTCCTTTTCCACACACTCTATTGCTTATTTATGGTGAACTGTGGCGTCCATTTGCATTCCCAAGAACTGAAGTTACATATATAAGGTATCGACGCTGCCGATACCGTTCTTGGTTCAGCTTTATATAAAAATTCGGTATTACTGATGTCCGAGGACACCAGTAATCCTACTAAAATGATTCACACACCCTTAAATACGGAACTATCGCCACCTTCGACGATAGCCGCTGTTCCATAGTTATGTAGTTTCCCCTGTGTTACCCCCCGGTTCAATTTCAAAATTCACCAATTTTGTAACTACTTACATAATTCCACAGCCAGGGCCTGGTGAAACCGTGACCGCCCGAAATGTGGGGAAACTACCAAAGACATATAAGGTTCACACTGACACCGCTACTACAATTCACGGATGGTGAATTCTTATATGTTTGGTTATTAATTACGTTATTATTTTTTAGTTTACAAACTTTATCATACTATTTTATTATTACTTTTCACTGTTCATTTCACAGTTCTTTATTTCTTTCATAGCTTTTCTATGTTCTTTGAATTATTTCACTTTCACTAGATATGACACTTTTGCTCTGCTCTATTCACTATCACTTTACTTTCTTTTTACCACTTCCAAATACTAATTTGCTTTTTCACTGGTACTACCAACTTTACAGTTATGCATGGTCACTTATTTAAGTTAAACTATTGATATAGATTGTAAGTTATATACCTTACAAATAAATGAATACAAAAAATAATCGCCCGAAAAGATGGGGTCTTGCCGCAAAGAGAATAGGGACAAGATAGACACACTGCGTGAGTTCACGTTCTTCTCTTTGTTAACTTCAACATCAAACTCTACTCCTACTACTCTCCCATTTATTCAAACCCGCCGTCTACCTGTTCCCCATCCCCCTCGCCACAAAACTCATCTTTTTTAATACACTGGAACTGTTATCATTGGCAGATCTTAGTATCTGCTTTGGTAATGATATCACAAAAAATTTACTTACTAACCCTGCCTTATATTAAATTGTAGCCTCTATAAGATATTTACAGCCACTCTAGGCAATGCTGGTATGTGGTATGGAGCACCTTATCTACACACCTGAGTGAGAAAAAAAATATTGTATAACACATACCTTAGGGGTCCCCCTCCCCGTTCAACAAGCTGGTGAAATTTCTACTCTCAACCAATTTTGTAGAGCCGGACCATCGTCGTTTCACCACCCGAAGGAAGTTCCGCCAACCATGGTCCGCCTCCAAGTGCCGAAAACCATGATCAGGACTGGTGAGGTCGTGACCGCCCGAAAATGGGGGAGAGTCCCTTCTGAAAACATAAAATAACATCTGAATATAATATATAAAATTCAAACGTTTAATGTGACCTATATAACTTCAAATTCGTCGCATTTTTTGTACCCACTATCTCCTGCGTTGCTTGATCCCGTAACACATAAGCATTTTGCATCTTTATTTCCACAATTTCATATGGCCCTTCATACAACAGGAAAAACTTCTTTATCTCTTTATCTTGTGCACTTGACAAATCATGCCTCTTTACCAACACTAATTGACCTACCTCATATTTGGTCCATTTACCTTTCGCATCATGTCTCTGCTTCCTCCGTTCTCCTTTTGTAAGTAAATTTTCATTTGCTAATCTGATTTTCATGTTTATATCTATAATTTGATTTTCTGGTGGGTATTCAAAAAGTTGTTCCAATATTCTGGGTGGCCTTGTTCCTCTGATCAATTCATGCGGCGTAAATCCGGTGGATTCATGGGTGGTACAATTCAGCCACTCCTCTACTTTCTTAACGTAGGATGGCCATTCTGTGTGCTTGGCGTGACAATACGCCCGAAATATCCTACCAATCTCTCTCATCACCCGTTCTGCTTGGTTCGACTGTGGATGGTAAACTGCCGTATGCTTGGGTATGATGCCTTCCCATCCCAGCGTCTGTCGCCACTTGCCGCTTATAAACTGTGGTCCATGGTCAGATAAAATTATTTTTGGTTTCCCTACATTAATCATGTAGTCTCTTACTATTTTTTCGCTGAGGACTTTGCTCGTCGCTCTCTTAATACTATACAACTTAACAAATTTCGAAAAAGTGTCTAAAACTACAAACACATACAATACACCACCTCTACCTTGGGTAATAGCCCATACAAATCAACTGCAACTAAATCAAATGGTCTTTCAACTTTAATATAATTCATCTCCCCTTCTACTCTATAATTCACTACTTTTGATTTCTGACACAAATCACAAACTCTTAACACTCTTCTAACTCTCCTTTCCATATTTTTAAATATACATGATTCCTTTAAAACATTAGCACACTTTCTTGCCCCAAAATGCCCATACCTTATATGGCAATCCCAAATAATTTTATCTACCAACCCTTCTGGTATTACTAACCTCCAATCACGCTCCCCCCTTCTACCTTTTTAAACAGAATCCCTTGATAAACTTGAAAACGCGTACTATATTCAGACCCATCTACCTCTGCTTCTAAACTAACAATTATTTTACCCAATTTACTTTCAGATTTTTGCATATTCTTAATGTCCCTTAACTCCTCACCAAAAATTCTATCTTCTCTAGTTAATCTAAAAATTTCTATCTCTTTAAGGTCCCTACCTGTTTTATTTTCTATAATATCTACCCTGGAAAGTGTGTCTGGTACTTTATTATCTGACCGCTTTATGTACTCCCAGGAAAAGTTGTATTTTTGTAAAGCTAATACCCACCTGGTTAGACGACTGTGTGTCAATTTGCAAGAATTCAGAAAAGACAGTGCCTTATGGTCCGTTCTGATTACCATTTTGTTTCCCAGGATGTATGTCCTGATTTTCCCCATGGTGAACACAATGCTCAAAAGTTCTTTCTCGGTGGTGGTATAATTTTTCTTTGCAGACAGAAGCGACCTACTGGCGAAGGCAATGGTAAGATGTTCCTTATCGCAGCCCTCCTGGTAGAGCTCCGCCCCTAAAGCTACGTTGCTTGCATCTGTCTGTAAGTAAAAGGTTTTATTAAAATCAGGATGATTCATCATAATCATATGGCTAAATTTTCTCTTAATTTCGTTAAATGCGTCGCGTTCCATTTCTCCCCATTTCCACTGCTTGTTCTTCTGGAGTACTGCACTTAGTTTTGATGTTGTGTGTGCATAATTTTCTTGGAACTTCCTATAGAAATTGCATAAACCTAAAAAACTTTGCAATTGCTTAATGTTTTTTGGTTCTGGGAAGCGCATTATAGCTTCTACCTTGTCCGGGTTAGCTAATATTCCCTCTTGTGTAATTATAAAACCTAAGAAATGTATTTCCGTTTGTAAGAACTTAGATTTATCCCAATTAACTGTCAGACCCCCCTTCTGTAACTTGTCTAACACATACCCTATATGCTCTAAGTGTTCAGAGAATGTTCTGGATGCTATCAATATATCATCTACGTACACTGTTAAAAAGTCTAAATCTTTAGGTTGTAATATCTTATCCAAACATTTAATAAAACTAGCAACACTGGTGTTTAACCCAAATGGTAAATGTTTGAACTGATAATTCTTACCATTAAAAAGAAAGGCAGTATATCGCTGACTCTCTGCTGCTAACGGCACCTGCCAATATCCTGCTGTTAAGTCTAATGATGTCATATACTTAACGCCACTAAATTTCTGTAAAATTTCATTAATTGGTTCCGGTGACTCCCGGTCAGGTATTATAATTTGATTTATCTTTCTAGCATCTAGGCATAGTCTTACCTTTCCATCCTTCTTAATCACTACGACTAACGGGTTTGAGTAAGGCGATATCGATTGTTCAATGATGTCTCCCCTCATCATCCGGTCTAATTCCTCCTGCACCGCTTTTCTCTTTGAAAATGGTACTGGATAACTCCTCTGCATGTAGGGTGAGTGTTCCCGAACCTTCAGCTCACATATGTAGTCTTTCGCTCTCCCTGGTGATTCATCAAACACATCTCTGAAACGCTCCACAACTGCCCACAACTCCTCTCGCTGAGTATTTCCTATAACTACACCTTCATTAAAAAACTTGTTGGCTCTATTTATCCACACACTCTCATCACTCACATGCATCTCTCCCTCCTCATTTTCTATACTCTCACTCTCTCGACACATATTTATTTTAGTTTCTATCTCTCCATCGCCTACCTGCTTTTGTATCATTCTTATTCCCGTAACTTTAACTTCATCTACTACTTTCTTAAACTTTCCCCTGTCTGGTTTACTCCCATTTTCAAATCTTACTATTTGCTTATTGAAATCTATTACTGCCCCATTTCTCTCCAAAAAATCATTTCCTAATATTACATCTAAACTCAACCCTTTAACCACTAGGAACTTATTTTCAAACTCAATTTCATTTATCAAAATATTTAACTGTACTTGTCTAGTTATTCTTTTACTTCTTACTCCAGTTACCCCCACTACTGTAACTCCCGCAACTGGCAATGATGGTATATTTTTATTTATTTCTTTTAATTCTCCCATTACATTCTCAGAAATTACGGATATCTCACTACCTGTATCAATCAATGTTTTATAACTCTTACCTTCTATGGTGACTATCACCTCCATCAATCTGGTTTTGTGCTCCCTCACTTTGGTGTCCTCTTCTTCCAATAACTCCTTCGCCATGTCCACTTTGATTATATTACTCTGGTACTCATCAGTCACTTGGACCCGGTTCTCCGTTGACAATGGTTGGGTCCGATTCTCCACTGTCCTTTCTAGTTTACCATGGAGGGACTTGCTACTGCTTGGTTGTTGCCTACTCTCCCTCGGTTGTAATTTCCACCTCCTCTCGGCGCTCCTCTACTGTATTCTGCTCCTCTCTGCTGCTGATTTGGCTGGTGATGCATTCTCTCACCACGTGTACACTCCCTGTTCTTATGACATGTAAAACAAGTTGTTCTATTTGAATAGTTATCTACATTACAGTCTATACATCACCAACTCTCGCCCCTATTATCAAAATTTCCCCCACGCGCTCCTCTATGAAAGTTTGGTGCTCCCCTATACTGATGGTAATTATTATTGTTATTTATTACCGTTGGTGGATTTGGACGCCTCCCTCCTTCGCATTCCCCAATATTTTGTAACACATCTAACATACTCTCCAGTTCATTTATATTTACAATTTCTCTCGTCATTAATGTAATCTGCACCTCTCTGGGCAGGTGTTTGCTAATATGTCTCACAAATGACCGGAACGGCAACGGCGGTTCTAGGTACTTGGCCTCATTATATATTGTCATTACGTACATGGTTAAATGGTTATTTACTCTCCCAAAATTCCCCGTTCCCATTATTTTACTACGTAAAATTTCTTGGTCCTCTTCTGACCAATACTTGTTTCGGAATGCTAACTCGAATTTCTCATAACTACTCCACTCTGGGTTATGTACTTCCGCCCATATTTCGGCATTACCCTTAAAACACTTCAAAATTTTTAATAATTTAATCTCCCAACTACCACTATTAAATCGATTGAATTCCCTCACCCTATTCAAAAATTGCATCGGGTGTACTCTACGATTGTCACAATTAAATTGTTCTAGTTCTGTCATCTTTTGCTTCGCGAGTATAAACTACTCGCTCCGCAGCGCTATTTATATTTTGGCTTACGGCCACATGTAACTCATCTTTGATTTCTATGATATTCTGCTCTATCATGCTAAATTTGTTATCATATTTATTTGTATATTGAAGGTTATGTTTATTAATAACCCCCACACTCTCTTGTATTGATTGTTTACATGCACTTTCTACTTCCCTTATTTTAATTTCTACATCATTATTATCTTCATTAATTTTAGTTACACATTTATTTTCTATTTCCATACACTGCTCTTCAACTTGAGTTTTAATTTGGTCTGCCATCTGCTCATTTACTTTACTGATTTTACTTTCAATACTTGGTGTGATTTCACAAATTTGTCTGTCAACTTTCTCATCTCTTTCATTAATTTTAATATCTGTACTCCTAACTGCATCATCTAATTTAGTACTTAAATCGTTACATTTGCTAATAAATTTTTCATTGGTATTCTCAAAACGCTCATTAATTTCGTTAATTTGGTTTTTTAACTCATCGAATTTGATATTCTGTTGATCTAATTTCTCTTTTACACTACTTTTAACTTCATCAAATTTGCTATCAAATTTATTCAACAATAACTGCATCATAGTCGTCATATCACTACTACTTTCTTTCTTAACTAAGGTCGGCGTCGACTGACTCGTCACGCCTTCCATTATTCTCGATTCGGTTAACTGATTCTCTAGATTACTGTCATTCATTTGAACTCCCGAGTCGCTACTTATCCGAATTTCTGTTTGACTGTCAGAGAAGCTGACTTCGTTATTAATACTGATACGACAGCACACAACAATCTACGCGTTTATCGAATGCGCCAGAAAGATCTCGACGTAAGCATGCGGTGTACGTGCGACTAGACGCATTTTGCGAGAATTTTCTCGACTGTGCCAGGCTCTGCTCGGGCGCTCGGACTGTGTCAAGGCCGTAGCAATTTACGTAGTTCGCGAGAGATAAGACGCAGTTTGGAAGCTTCTGGTGTGTGAGCGTAACTATAAATACATCGCGTCGCGGCCTTAGTTTTCAGTTCAATGCGAGATTTTTGACTGTGCGGTTCGAGAGTATTAGTGCGGTATATTTACAGAGCGGTTCGAGTTATTACGGTGTACGTGCAAGTAGTTATTAGTGAAGTGTTGCGTTTTATATTCGGACGGTATAATTGTAATACAGTTGAGTTTTAATATTAGTGGACATTTTATTGCGTATGAACAATTTCATTTGATTTGTTGTAGACACTGTGTTGTTAATTACGAACTGTTCTACTATAACAATTAAAGGTGTGATTAGTGACTTAATTGGTGTCTTGTACTTATTTTGTTTCCACTGTACCTACGACGATCGAGTAGACCGTCGTAACAGTAGTGTCAGAAGTGGGATAGAACGGTTAACAGTGGAAACAGCGGACACTTTGTACAAGACGAGTGTGATTCGTAATTAATCGGTAAACATGGATCCCAGTCAGATGATGGAAGCTTTACAAACACTGCTGCGGCAGACACAGGAAGAAGCAGAAAAACGACAGGATGAGAAACGAAGACAGGAAAGAGAAGAGGCTGAGGAACGTCAGAAAGCACTAATGCTAGAAACAGAAGAAAGACAGGATGAAAAACGTAAGCAAGAAGCAGATAAAACGGAAGCTCTCTTTGAAGTTATGCAGAAACAGTTGCAAGAACACAGTACCGCAGAATTGGGTATCCTACGAGGTGAGCTTAATAAACAAGTTACTAAAATATCGGAGGTACAAGAATCAATGACATTAAAAATAGCTGAAGTAGAAAAATCTGTCTTGACTGTTGAAGAATCGATGTCTACAAAAATATCTGTTATAGAAGAATCTGTTTCAAATAAAATATCTGCAGTGGAAAACTCAATGGCAAACATAAGAGAACAAATTAAAAGTGAAGTTGAACAGTGCATGAAGATTCAACCAAAACAAATTTCTGAACAGACTGTACCAGTGATCAAGACAGAAAAATACACAGAAAATAAGTTAACAGAGAAAGTCACTTTGCCTGCAGTAGGGACAGTTCATGTCAAAGCTCCAACCTTTGACGGAAGCACTCACTGGGCAACGTACCTCCGCCAATTTGAAGCTGCTGCATGTGCAAATAATTGGACAGAAAAAGACAAGGCTGTTTCACTTGTTCTTGCATTAAAAGGACCCGTGGCAGAACTACTACAGAAAGTGCCACCTGACAGCCAGAACACCTATGCCGAGTTGATAAAAGCTCTGGAATTACGGTATGGTGGTAAACATTTGCGAGATGTGTACTGTACCCAGTTGAGAGCAAGGCGACAGCATTCCGGGGAAAGTCTTCAAGAGTTTGAAGCAAGTATCGACAGACTAATTAGACTGGCCTATCCTGAAGCGCCAGAAGATTTTCGAACGCGTTTTGCGATGCAGACATTTACTGCCGGTGTCCGAGATAACGAACTACAGCAAGTGTTACGAATGGCAAGACACCAGAACAGTGCGGACGCCCTGGTACATGCTTTGCAATTTGAGGCCGCCAAATCAGCGTCTGGTTGGACAAGTCATAAAGTGCGCGAGCTAAAAGATCGAGACGGCACAGACGATGAGGAAGAAGAACAAGGAACAGAGACTCGACGGTCGGCGCCACAGAATAAAATAAGAAAGGATGGAAGACCGAAGTGTTATCGATGTGGGAAACCTGGACATCTACAACGAGATTGTCGGGTTAGAATTCAGCAGCAGGGAAACGAGCAATAGTCGGTGCAACGGGGCGTGTGCTGACTAACTGGAGGAACGAAGCCCCTAGACAATACGCAATTTCTACGCTTCAGAAAAACACCGGGAGCTTGGTAGTTACCGGATTTGGTCAAGAAAGTCCAACCTCGATTACAGTTGACACAGGCGCAACAGTTTCTATTGTGCGCCCCGACGTGGTGAAAGATCTCAAGCCAATCTGGTGCTCTTGCAGCTTGCGAACAGCTACTGGACGGCCTGTAAAAGTGTATGGAAAAGTGGAGATACACCTACGCCTCGGTAGACTTGAGTTTAATCATCAAGTACTTGTTGCAGATATTGTGGATGAAGCAATTCTTGGTGTGGACGTTATGAACGCCTACGGATTTATAGTCGACTTCAAAAACAATGTCTTGAGAATCGGAGGCGAAGAGGTAATGCTATCAACAATGACGACAGCAGAAAAATCGATGGACGTCATAAACCAAGTGGCCATAACTTTTCCGCCAAACTCCGAAAAGATCATCATGGTTAGAACTGCGGTAGATACTAGGGGCAATCAGTGCTCTATATTCGAACCCCAGGTAGTCAGCACACCGGGCATACTAATTGCCAGAAGTTTAGTAAAACCTGACGAAACCGGAAATGTACCTATTAGAGTGGCGAATATTTTGGATCAAGCTATCACTTTACAAAGCAATACGCTCCTAGGCAAATTGACTCCTGTGGCCTGGGTAGCCGGAATAATGCAACGAAGACCCAGTTCTTCGGATACTTCTAAATTACCAGAGGAACTGCAAGAATTATTGAACAGATCTTCTAACGACCTCTCAAGTGGTGAGGTAAAAGAACTCGGACAGTTTTTACACGAATTCAAAGATTGTTTTGCAGTTCGGGGACAGTCACTGGGAAGAACCTCTCTTGTGCAACATCGCATCAATACCGGGGACACAACACCGATACGCTAACCTCCTCGGAGGCCTCCATTATCTAAACAAGAGGAGATGTCTCGGTTAGTACAGGACATGTTGACAGAGGGAGTAATTGAACCTTCGTCAAGTGCTTGGTCTTCCCCTGTAGTGCTGGTAGCGAAGAAGGATGGTGGATTGCGTTTCTGCGTAGACTACCGTATGTTAAATGACGTTACAAAGAAAGACTGCTATCCATTACCTCGCGTTGACGATACACTCGACACGTTGTCCGGAGCACAGTGGTTTTCCACATTGGACCTGAAGAGTGGATATTGGCAAGTGGGTCTTCATCAAGAAGACAAGGAAAAGACCGCTTTCTCGACCCCAAGTGGCTTATTCCAATTTAACGTCATGCCATTTGGACTCTGTAATGCACCGGCAACATTTGAGAGATTGATGGACCTGATACTCCGAGGCCTGACGTGGAAAACTTGCCTTGTTTACTTAGACGATGTCATAGTGATCGGGAAGACTTTCGAAGATAATTTGGAAAACCTTAAGGAAGTTCTAACTAGAATTCACGGTGCACAACTGAAGCTGAGCCCGAAGAAGTGTTCTCTATTTCAGAAGGAAGTACAGTATTTGGGCCATCTGGTTTCGGCAGCGGGCGTTAGCATGGATCCTAATAAAGTAGACACCGTAAGAGACTGGCCAGTTCCGACGAATAAACACGAAGTTCGGAGTTTCCTGGGGTTATGCTCATATTACCGACGTTTTGTGAAAGGCTTCGCTACTATTACTAAACCACTACATGAGCTAACGGAAAATAAACGAAACTTCCAGTGGTCGAGAGAGTGTGAACAAACATTTAGAACGTTGAAGATTGCATTATGTTCGCAGCCAATTTTCTAGCTTCCGAAGGGAAGTACATCGTAGACACAGACGCAAGCAATACTGGTCTAGGAGCAGTTTTGTCTCAAGTGCAGAACGGTGAAGAACGAGTAATAGCGTATTACAGCAAGACGCTTTCTAAACCAGAGAGAAATTATTGTGTTACAAGAAGAGAGTTGTTGGCAATTGTCAGAGCTTTGGAGCACTTCCATAAATACCTCTATGGGAGAGAGTTTTCACTATATACCGACCATGCTGCACTTGCATGGCTCTTGAGATTTAAAAATCCGGAAGGACAGTTGGCAAGGTGGCTCGAACTGCAAGAGTACAACTTCAAGGTACAACATCGGCGGGGGCGCCTGCACGGTAATGCAGATGGCTTATCACGAAGACCGTGCCTGGAAGACTGCCGACATTGCCACAGAAAGGAAGAACAAAACTCAAGCGAACATGTTCAAGCCATCACTGTAGATTTCCTGGCTGATGGCTGGACAACACAAGACTGTCGACAAGAACAGATGACTGATGAAGACATTGGACCGATCTTGACAGCAAAAGAGGAAGGACGCCGCCCGGATTGGCAAGATATCTGCCATGGTTCCGAAATGCTGAAGGGCTACTGGGCACAATGGGAATCTCTCACCTTAGAAAACGGATTGCTGAAAAGGGCTTGGGAAAGTGCAGATGGATGAGACGTGGTCATGCAGTTGATAGTTCCCCGAAGTAAAGTGCAGTCTGTTTTGAAGGAGATGCATGATGGAACATCTGGAGGCCATCTTGGCGTTAACAAAACCCTTGACAAAATACGGAAGCGATTCTATTGGCTTCATCTTCACCACGACGTAGAGGAATGGGTTCGGACGTGTGAAATATGTGCTGCAAGCAAGGGCCCACAAACCAGAAGCAGGGGAAAAATGAGACAGTATAACGTTGGAGAACCTTTCGAGAGAATTGCCATAGACATTGCTGGACCATTCCCAGTTACTGACGATGGAAACCGGTACATCATGGTTGTAGGTGACTACTTTACTAAGTGGGTGGAAGCCTACGCAATTCCAAATCAGGAGGTTACCACTGTGGCAAAGCAGTTAGTTCACAACTTCTGTTGCCGTTATGGAGCCCCTATGGAAATCCATACGGATCAAGGGAGAAATTTCGAATCAGGAGTGTTTAAAGAATTATGCCGTCTACTTGGAATTCGAAAGACCAGGACAACGCCTCTGCATCCTCAGTCGGACGGGATGGTTGAGAGATTCAACAGGACACTTGATCAGTATCTTTCGAAAGTTGTTGACGAGAACCAATCAGACTGGGACCAACGTATACCACTATTCCTTATGGCGTATAGGTCATCAGTACATGACACAACCGGCATGACTCCAGCAAAATTGGTGTTTGGGCGGGAGATTCGTCTTCCTGGGGACTTGATGTTTGGATCACCTGAGACTCAGTCCCAAGAGCCAAAGAACTATTCATCGCAATTAGAAAACCAACTGCGAGAAATGAATCGTTTGGTAAGAGGACGGCTGAAGATTGCCAGTGATAAAATGAAAACTCGGTATGACATTCGCAGCAATAGTGTGGGTTTCCAAGAAGGAGATCAGGTCTGGTTGTTCAATCCAAAGCGCTGTCGTGGTTGCTCACCTAAGCTTCAGTCTAACTGGGAAGGACCTTACACTGTAAAAAAAAGAATTAACGATGTTGTTTATCGGATTCAACAGGAAGGACAGCGAAAGTTCAAGGTCGTCCACCTAGATCGCCTGGCTAAATACAAACTTAGAGACGCTTTGCCAGTTCGGGACGAACAGGCTTAAAGAGGGGGCAGTGATACGACAGCACAGAACAATGTACGCGTTTATCGAATGCGCCAGAAAGATCTCGACGTAAGCGTGCGGTGTACGTGCGACTAGACGCATTTTGCGAGAATTTTCTCGACTGTGCCAGGCTCCGCTCGGGCGCTCGGACTGTGTCAAGGCCGTAGCAATTTACGTAGTTCGCGAGAGATAAGACGCAGTTTGGAAGCTTCTGGTGTGTGAGCGTAACTATAAATACATCGCGTCGCGGCCTTAGTTTTCAGTTCAATGCAAGATTTTTGACTGTGCGGTTCGAGAGTATTAGTGCGATATATTTACAGAGCGGTTCGAGTTATTACGGTGTACGTTCAAGTAGTTATTAGTGAAGTGTTGCGTTTTATATTCGGACGGTATAATTGTAATACAGTTGAGTTTTAATATTAGTGGACATTTTATTGCGTATGAACAATTTCATTTGATTTGTTGTAGACACTGTGTTGTTAATTACGAACTGTTCTACTATAACAATTAAAGGTGTGATTAGTGACTTAATTGGTGTCTTGTACTTATTTTGTTTCCACTGTACCTACGACGATCGAGTAGACCGTCGTAACAATACTCTCGTTAGTGGTCATTGTGCAAAATTCGCTTAAACTTTACTTCTTTTGAACTACTGTTCTATATATTTAGCACAACAAAACATCACATAACATCTATAACATAACCTTGCATTTACGTACTTTTTTTTTTTTTTTAAGCAACCATTCTGATTTCCCTGTAGGCTTATATTATACACAATTTATATAATTGTCCCTGTTCAGAAGCCAATGTAATTATATTTACTTACTGCAATTATTTGACTTACCTTTTATTATTTCACGATATCTTTCGGGCGCCATCTCTGATACGCAGAGAAAATTTTCTAGGGTTCTTATAAGCGAACCAGAAAATCAGACATGGTTGATCAAATAAACAACAACTTCATTATGCACATACCTCAAAATTATTAATGTTATTAAAAGAAGAAACATGTTAATATTTGCTCATTTTTGAAAAAGAAAACACCTTAAAATATTGTCGCCACATGGCTAAAGAGAATTACTTAGTCAACAATCAAACACTATAAAAACTTACCCCATTAAACATTCTAACCATTACATATCAATTACATATTTCGTAACCAGAACTCCTTAAATTAAATAGATAGACATTCAGACAGCACGCGCCCACACACTGCTCAGAGATCTCATATTTTATTTTTTCATTTTTACAAAATTTAAATTGATTTTAATAAAGAATTTTACTTGATTTATAAAAGTTGAAATTATGGCAGATTGTTACATGATTGAATTTTAAAAAAATGTTACCCATCTGTCGCTTGTAGATGTCGACGAACCCACGCACTGAATTTACATGTTTTTAAAAGTTATTTCCTCGCTGGTAGACTTTTACCAACACTGCTTTTACATTTTGAAAAGAAAGGCCTTTTAATGATTTACATGGTAATATGCGACGGGCCCGCCGCCTTTTATGAAAGTTTAACATGCACGTCTGTACACTTCAACGGTTGAGATATTTCTGAGAACGAATCATTGCGCTATGTTGTGAAGCGCCTTAGCGTAAGCAACTGGTATTCATACGCCGAAACCATGTCATATATGGGATCTATTTTAAACACACCCGCATTCTCAATCGGTGACGTCCTGGCTTACATAACTTCGTTGGTTTTCCGTCACGTAATGTATGCTGTCACCGTTCTAAAAATAACTGTTCTCTGCCGTCCACACTTGACCTTCATCCGAATTCAGATGTTGTTGTTTTATGCGTCTGTATAATTTGACGATTCGATTTATTTATTCTGCCGTTACATAATTTACAATAAAATTTATTTCCCTCATAATTCTGTTTCTGCCTTACTAAAGTTATTATTGCTTAATAAAGTGTAATAAAATTCATTTTAATAATAAAATAACAAAATATAAAATAAAATATTACAATCTTTTTAATACCCCAAGGGAAGCCCCAAAATGTCCCGTTACAACCAGTACTGCTGCGCTCGAATATATTCTATTTGGAATTTGCGCCCTTATTGCTGTTATCGAATTAAGTCAATTTCGCTGATTTGTGCCGCCATCTATTGTCTACTATTTGTACTACATTGTACATCTGTTTCTGTATCGAAAAATAAACTAATATCGATATTATTCGTTGTTTCCATTTTGCTTAGACGGGCATAACCTCTACTTCAGTGCGTGCCTTTGTTTACGCTGTGTGCCTTTGTAACGGTACAGAATTGTGTGCTACCCCAGTTTTAATTTTATTTTATATCAATTCAGTTAATTTTCAATTTGTCAGACTTCACCTGTGAGGTGCCTCAGTACAACACAATGTTAGCATAAACAATGATGTCTAGACAACCAGACTAGACGTATTGCGTAACCGCCCCAGTAAGCAGCAGTCCTCGTGAATTACAGTGTGCAGTTTGTCACCACAAGAGTAACAACAGACAGCCAGCAGCAGCATACAGTGCAGAAAAAAGTTAAACGGTGGCCTCGGGTGTAAGCTAGGCCGAAACTATTACAATCGGCCTATCTATTAAAGTATTAAAACAGGTAATAAAAAGTGTATAAACAGTGTAGCGCGCGGCCAACCTAAAAAACATCTAAGTGCGAAAAAGTTACGTCGGCCGACTTAATATTAACATACAGAGACATTAATTCAAACTAGTGAACTCATCATAAACAGTTGTAGGAGTGCGTACGGACTAAGAAAGCAGTCAACTAATAAAAAGTGATCAGTGCTCGTACCAATGGAGTTACGTGAACCGATACAATTATTAGACGTGAACAATGATTTTGATAATCAGTAACAGAGGAGATAAAATCATACCGCGATTTCCGAAGTGAGGGATAAAAAACGCATATCCCCAGTTGAAGCGAAGCCGCCACCAGGACGAGTATAATAAAAATTATTTCAAAAATTTTAACCACTATATGGTAATATTTATTTTTACAGACACTTTATTAAAAGAGATCTCTTAGGGAAAGATAAAAATTAAACAAACAAAAACAAACGTACTGATTCATTATAAATATTAAATATATAAATAATTTGTTACAGTCCAATAGATGTCATAGTAAGAAATGTTTAGGTTAGTAATTAGTGTGATTTCATAAGATCATATTCATAGGTCTGAAGACCAATTAAAACTTTTGATTGTGGTCAGAATGAGAGTAAATAAGTTGTTCAATAAACCATAAGAAATTCGTTTAAATATAATTTGTGTTGTTATATTTTACCGTCCTTCCTTAATAACTTTCTGCAGCTGTTTTCGTTTGTACGATCCTGGGAAGAACCCTAAGGTAAGAGTATTTTATTATTTGCAGAAACTAATAGTGTTTCACTGGCCCCGAACTAGGGACCTGAGTAATATATATTTGAACTAATTAATATTGTTTCACTGGCGCCCGAACAGGGACGGCGAGTGTAAGTTTTACATCTTACATTCGCCAGACCTAATTAAGCTGCAGAACAGGTTATTTGGAAGTAGGGGCAATGGTATGGTTAGTTCATATGATATAAACAAATATACAAAATACTAGACATAGAAGTAAGATAAGGTGTGTACAATAGTATAGGTAAAAAAGAAAAAACACTATAAAATGAAAAATGACGATGATGAAGTCAGCATGACTGACTTAACCGAAGTCAATGCAGAAAATACAACTATCAATAAACAAAATAGTTTGACCGAATCAACGGTCATGAGTGGGTTGGAGGTCCATTCGACTCCAATCTTAGTTCAAAATAGAG
Source organism: Magicicada septendecula (assembly GCA_034769895.1). Lineage (NCBI taxonomy): Eukaryota > Metazoa > Arthropoda > Insecta > Hemiptera > Cicadidae > Magicicada > Magicicada septendecula. The sequence continues at coordinate 314,884,688 of CM068373.1, read as the reverse complement.
AATTAAGTAAGTCAGCTGACATAGATGACTCGGGGATTCAAATAACCCCAAAATCAGTTAACAAAAACAATCAATCTGACAGTGGTGAGATGATGAGTATGATGCAGTTGTTGTTAAAGATAGATAGTAAGTGTGAAAATTTGGACGCTAAACTTAACGATATTAATCAATGTTTAGATAGTAATGAGGAAAAGTTTGAGACAAAATTTGATACATTAAATAAACGTTTTGATGTAAATGACCATAAATTTGATGAAATAAAGAGCGATATTAATAAGATTAATTACAAAACTGTAGTATCGAGAAACATATAAATGACATAGATGAGCGATGTAATGTTATTCTTGAACATGTAATTACAGTAAATGATAATTTAAAAAGTTTTGCAAGTAACAGTGGTAATATGATAACAGATAGTGAAGAAATTAATAATAAGGTGAGTAATACCGATGATAATGATGTGTTAACAAGTGATAATAACGATGTTGAAAATGGTAATGATGCTGAAAATGTTAATCAGTTAGAGAGAGAGTGCACAGAGGGTAAAATTTTCCCGTGGTGTGGTTGTGGGTGAAGAAAATGCTTCACGAGTGTATTTGGGAGACGTATGGTCTACAAATAATTGTCCCTTGGTTTTTGTGTATCTGGTAAAGCCAGATGTTGTAGTAACAAAGTGGTACCCTCTCCATGGAGTGAGAGATATAATGTGAAATGTTGTGAGAAGTATTGTGATGAAAGTGATTATGAGAGAGAGAAAGAGAGAGTGGTAGAAATATTTAAGGTGAATAGAGATTATGAAAAGTTAATACAGAGTTTAAATAGTGAGAGAGCTGGTAGAGTTAAAAACTTACCTTGTTTGATAAACAATAATTATATTGATGACAATAATATACGTTTACCCGTAGTGAGGGTCAGCGTATTAGTAACAGCTGACACCTATAGCGATGAAAAATTAAAGGATGTGATTGTAATAACAAATACTGATGGCGACTTGACAAAAAACAATAATGTAAATTTGATTTATAATGCAGTAACAATGAGGGGTAACCCCATGTATTATTATTTTGGTACAGTGGAACATATAAATTTTTATGGGCATGACACACAAGATAGCCATATGTTGCGTATCAATAAAATTGAAAAATGTTACGTTCAGAAAAGACTAATTTTTGATGATGGAGGTTGAATATAAACGCAATGAATGGCCTGTTTTAAATATTCTAGTTTATGGTAATGACCTGGCTGATTTAGATATTGAAGTACGGTAAATGATAAAGAATATGACGAAACTTTTGTAAATAAATGTATTGTGTTAATAGTATTCTGTTGCAATGTATATTATAGCGTATATGTAACATATATTTGTAATGAGAGTTAAAGGTATAATAATCAATAATATTTTACTCCACTAAAATAATGAACAAAAGGTATTCATGAAGTCTATTTTGTATTGTGTGTTTATATTAAAAGTGTTTTAAATAATGTAATTAAAGTTAAACTGTTCTGATTGAAGTTAAAATGAAGTTAATTTAAAAAAGGTCAATTTTATTAATGAAACAAAATTAATTTTGATATAAATTATAATAAATAGTAATTGATAAATATGTTAACATTAAAAGATTTATAGAAATTAAAAGTTGAAGGAAGTACAGGTATTAGAGGTGAGGTAATCAGAATGTTGAGACTGAGAATGTTTTATTTTGTTTTTATATAGTATCCAAGTCACTTTTTCACAATAATTTAATTACCTTTTATCCGTCAGTGACTTCGTTCTAGCGTTTTTTATATAGACGCGTTTCGTGACATATGTCACGTCTTCAGTAATCCTCGTCAAAAGTTAAAATTCACATAAAACACATAAAAACACATTTGCACATATTTACTAAATTACAATATGACACACACATAACACGATGTAACTTCGGCTTCGTTGGACCGGTCCGACCGCGCGTGTAGTTGCCAAGCCACTAATTGAACTAAGTCAATCCTTATCACCAGTCATTACCGTCATGCGCGATTATATTTAGGGCTGTATCATATAGTGAGTGAGATTGAAACCTTAATTGTTCGTTTAGTATACTGTTATTGTTGATATTCTTGTCTTTAAATGATTTATAAATCTCAAACTCCTCGAGAGCGTCCATTAACCTACCCTTACCGCATACATGGATTGCTTTGAAATTAGTATTGAAATCTGTGTAATTATGGTTATGCATCATTAGATGGCGCGCATAATTAAATTTGGTCTTGTCTAAATCATTCCTTGGTAGATGTTCTTTGTATCTTTTCAAGAAAGATCTGCCAGTTTGACCCAGATAGAAACAATCACAATCATCACATGACATCCTGTAAACACCTGTTTTCTCTTCTAACGGGAATGGTTGTTTTATGCGTAACAAATTAGATATATTATTATTTGTTTTAAACGCGACTTTTATATTGAATTTAGAGAACACATTGGATATAATGTTAGGTAAAAGGCTACCGTACACTGTCATTATATACTTTTTATTATTATTTCTATTATTGTTAACTGTATTATTATCGATGGTATTATGGTGGGACCTAGTTTTATATAGGTGTCGCTTAAGAAGTCTATCTATCATCGAACTCTTGTACCCATTCGCTATTGCTATGTGCCTTATTATATCCAATTCATCCTGAAAGTCCTTTTGGTTAAGTGGAATCGTTACCAACCTATGAACAAAACTGTTGTAAGCCACCATTTTCTGACTATATGGGTGATGAGAATCGGCGTGTATTGTAATATCTGTGGTGGCGGGTTTCCTATATATTTTATATTGAAATTTATTAAGATACTTTGTAACAGTCAGGTCCAAAGAATTGAGTTTATTGTCAACCTCTGTTTCGAGGGTAAATTGTATGTTCTTGCTAGGGTTTTCAAATAATGTTTCAATTTCTCTATCTGCCGTAGCGTGCCATTAAAAATTATAAAGGTGTCGTCTACATATCGTGCATAGAATTTAATATTATTACAAAATTTGTTATTCTCTGAGAACATGTAAGTATTTTCAAAATGATGCAAGTATAAATCCGCCAGCAGTCCTGAAAGTGGCGAACCCATTGCGAGACCAAACTCTTGTAGGTAAAAATTATTATTAAAAGTGAAGTAATTCTGCTTCAACAGGACATTCAACAATAAAATTAACTCATCTATTTGTTTGTGATTCAGCTTCTCACCTTTAATGAGAAGATCTTTTACAATTGAAATTGTGTCATGAACCGGCACGTTTGTATATAAATTAACTATGTCAAATGAAGCGATTTTGTACGTAGGTAAGAGTTCGATATCCTGGACCCTTTTAATAAAGTCAATATTATTTTTTATGCTGTGATTATTTTTTTAAAACGATACTATTTTTAATAATATGATATAATTTCTTTGCCGTCTTATAGCCTGGTGCAGATGTGTAATTTATGAGTGGTCTGACAGGAATATTTGCCTTATGTATCTTCGGTAGTCCCGTGAGCTGCGGGGCAGGTGCATTTATTGGTTTTATATAACGGCGAACATTATCATCGAACAAACTACCGCAACGATTAATAATGCCATTTAGCTGTTTGACGTATTCATTGGTGGGGTCACTGTTCAATGTCCGAGTGTTATTGTTATCTATAAATTCAAGTACTTTGTTATTATAGACCTGTATATCTAATATGACAATTGTGTTCCCCTTATCGGCTTTAGTGATCACGGCATTATTAGAAGTAAGTTTGTCTTTAATTTGTCCTAATATTTTGGTTTCTGTGGCATGTTTACGGTATGTTGTCAGTGGTTTATTAAGCTTAATACGTTTATTTAGTTTGACATTCATTAACGCACGTAATTCGTTTTGTATTTGATGGTCGGATACAGTTTTAATGGCTGCTTCCATATTGGCAATCTCATTGATAAAGCGGTTATTATTACGTAAGTTGGGTGGAATGTTATATTTTAAACCCTTGTTGAGTACGTCCAATTCTTCCTTATCAAAGACGATCGAAGTTTGATTAGATATGCGTGTGTAAAACTTATGTTTGTGCTCAATATTGATCTTACTATGTCCTTTGTTCGCTAAGTTTGAAAACTTCTTATTCTGGGTTATATATGTACTGTAAGTTATATCTGATGTATATTTATTCACATAATCTAAAATATTTTCGATTATAGCAGGATGGACGCTATCGAGTAATTGTTAAGTGTAATTTGTACAACCGGTTATTCAGCATTAATTTCTTCCTATACAAGTATTTAATTTCGAATTTATCCAGAAAAGTTCTGCATGTTCTTTAGTTTTTCTTGCAGTTGGTGAGGTATTATTAATGTATATCCTGGCGTACTTCGGAATCAGGTTATTTTCTAAACATTTCTTATTGAATTTAATGTGCAAGTTAGTTTTTAATAGTTTAATTTTAACGTTTTGTTATTTAAATACTATCGATGCCTGACTAGCTTCCATTTTGTTTTGTTTTTATATAGTATCCAAGTCACTTTTTCACAATAATTTAATTACCTTTTATCCGTCAGTGACTTCGTTCTAGCGTTTTTTTATATAGACGCGTTTCGTGACATGTGTCACATCTTCAGTAATCCTCGTCAAAAGTTAAAATTCACATAAAACACATAAAAACACATTTGCACATATTTACTAAATTACAATATGACACACACATAACACGATGTAACTTCGGCTTCGTTGGACCGGTCCGACCGCGCGTGTAGTTGCCGAGCCACTAATTGAACTAAGTCAATCCTTATCACCAGTCATTACCGTCATGCACGATTATATTTAGGTCTGTATCATATAGTGAGTGAGATTGAAACCTTAATTGTTCGTTTAGTATACTGTTATTGTTCATATTCTTGTCTTTAAATGATTTATAAATCTCAAACTCCTCGAGAGCGTCCATTAACCTACCCTTACCGCATACATGGATTGCTTTGAAATTAGTATTGAAATCTGTGTAATTATGGTTATGCATCATTAGATGGCACGCATAATTAGATTTGGTCTTGTCTAAATCATTCCTTGGTAGATGTTCTTTGTATCTTTTCAAGAAAGATGAGCCAGTTTGACCCAGATAGAAACAATCACAATCATCACATGACATCCTGTAAACACCTGTTTTCTCTTCTAATGGGAATGGTTGTTTTATGCGTAACAAATTAGATATATTATTATTTGTTTTAAACGCGACTTTTATATTGAATTTAGAGAACACATTGGATATAATGTTAGGTAAAAGGCTACCGTACACTGTCGTTATATACTTTTTATTATTATATTTATTATTGTTAACTTTATTATCATCGATGGTATTATGGTGGGATCTAGTTTTATATAGGTGTCGCTTAAGAAGTCTATCTATCATCGAACTCTTGTACCCATTCGCTATTGCTGTGTGCCTTATTATATCCAATTCCTTATTATAACCAAAAGGATGAACTGGATTTTTGTTAGTATCTTTTCGTGTGTTTTGTTGCTATTTACTGCGTATGTGTAGTACTTTCAAGATTTTTTTTGGCCTACACTTTTATAACTGTTTGAATATGTCTACTCGTGAATTCCTTTCTGAAAAAGAAATTTTAGATTATATTTATCAATCACATGATGATGTACATCTCAGTGATAGTTTTTCAGATGATGATTTTGGTGACAAGATTGAACCATGTGAGAGTGTAGGTGAAATAAACAATTTGGCTTCTGAATTTTCATGGGTTGGTGGCCCTTTTCGTCCGATAGTTCACGAATTTGATGAAAGTTCATCTGGTGCTGCTTGTGATCTCCCTAAAGATGCCGATGAATTATCATATTTTGAGGTTTTCCTCTCTAATGATATTCTTGACATAGTTGGCAGTGAGAGAAATGAATACCATAAAATGTCTGTTGAGGCAACCTTCTGTCACAATATTCAAGGCTCCATAAATGGTTTGAAATTTCAGTAAAGGAACTTTATATATTTATCGCTATCACGCTTACCATGGTACACAACAAACATCTCACAATTCAGGAACACTGGTCAACACATCGAGTTTTACATGCCCCAGTTTTTGGAGAAATCATGGCCCGAGATCGATACCTTCTCCTGAGCATGCTGCATTTCAGTAATAACAGTCTCCAAGCCCCTTCAGACCCACTATTCAATTTAGAATAATAATAGACCATTTCAGAGCAGTTTTCAAAATATATATGAAACCATTCCAAAATCTGCATTGATGAGAGCCTAATACTGTTCAAAGGCAGGCTGGTTTTCAAACAATTCATAAAGACGAAACGAAACTGTTTTGGCATTAAATTGTTTGTGTTGTGTGATACAAAACAGGCTTCATCCTTGATTTTATAACATACACTGGACAAAGTACAGAGTTAGCAGACACATACAATTTGGGCATATCAGGGGCTGTTTTTACAACATTATTATCTCCGGACTATCTAAACAAAGGTGTTAACTATTAATTACCTTTTTATTAACTTATTAATAAACCTTGTTTACAACTACATACTTTCGGCTAGTGCAGCCGCCATGTTGTCTAGTACCAACTCAAACTTTTTACTCACCATGTCCAGTATCTCTAATTAGACGTGTTGAAAACAATATGGTTGTTTAAAATAACTACTACTTCACATTTAAGTATTCAAATCAATATTGTTTTATTAGATTCTAAAAGAGAAAACACCAATAAGTCATAATTTTTTCGGTCAAAATACAAAATTTCCTTCCTCCCTCTAACATTTTAATTTCAGTAATATTCAAGAATAAGCATTTATAAAATAGATCATTTGTTTAAGTAGTATTCAAAATAAGATATACTATAAATGCAAATAATTCGCTACAACTACAACATAATGAAAACCAGCGCTTTCACACACACACACACACACACACACACACACACACACACACACACACACACACACACACACACACACACACACACACACACACACACACACACACATCTACCCCAAGATTTTAAGAGCTCTGTTAATTGTGAAAATGTTAAACTTTTGAATATTTAAACAAAAAAAAAAATTGAAAATTTTGTTTTATTTATATTCTTGTAGATTACTTAGCTGTTCATTTTTTAGTCCAGAAGACGTCACATTGCTTTACGTGCGCACTTTCATTTAAATCATAATTTCCGAACTGTATTAATGTAAATAAAACTGTTAATCACATTTTAAGTATGTATTTAAATATATTATTCACATTTTATATGTTGCGGGCCTGCAATTTACGTTCCGGAACTTCGTATATGTACCACTCGCGCGAGTGTTGAATTTAGACTGGGCTGAGACAAATTTTGTGTGGTCGCTGCTGCTGTTTTACAAATTTCCATTGTTCTGAGTTCGTATCACTATGCCAGTATACGGTTTTGGTTTACACGCCCAACATTCCACAGCGGGCATTGTCTCTGATGTAAGATGTTGATGTCGACTGGGCTGAGACAAACGGCACTATTTTGTGTGGTCGCTGCTGCTGTTTTACAAATTTCCATTGTTCTGAGTTTATATCACTATGCCAGTATACGGTTTTGGTTTACACGCCCAACATTCCACAGCGGGGATTGTCTCTGCTGTAAGATGTTGACGTCAGATGGTCTGATGTTATTACATAACTTGTTTACCGTTTTGTAAGTCATTGGAGCTGACCTTGACTCAATTCCGCTGGTTGTCTATTTCGTCTTTCTAATATTCATGAATAATTTCACCATCACTGCCGCCAACTTCACTACCAACAAAATTTACCTTTCTGTTTACGTTTCCCCAAAATTATCGTAAAAAATGCTAATTCACTTTTATGTAAATACAAATTTATCTATTTCCCCGGGTAGGCCAAAATGTCCCGTTACAATACCCCCTCAATGAGAGGTTTTATGCCGAAGCATAAAAACTCTCATTGACACACTCATACTTGCTAAAGGGATCAGCCAGGATATGTCGCCACAACCCCCTTTATGGTTTACAAAAAAAAAAAAATATAATTAACTCACCCTTGGTTCAGTGACTGTGACCGCACCTGAATGACATTACTGGACTTCTCTCTCGAGATCCCAACACCATAAAGTCAGACGGATACTTAACGCCCCTGCTCTGACGCGCTGGCCAGCTCAGGATCGCCGTCACAGCATCACCAAACACTGAAACAACAAATCAAATATCAAATAGTGGCCTTATACAAAACCATATCCCCAACTGATCTGTTTCCCCTTAGCGGTGCTGGTTTGCGTTAAGAAGCACTGGTTTTGTTTTTCACTTAACCTCTAACACATATAAATACATCTTTTAAACTTCCATAATTTCAATCTATCTACCTTTTCTTGCTAACTTTGATTCCAAAATTCAAAATTACTGCTCTGATTCCTATAAGAAATTAAATAAACATTTCCCATTACCATATTACACATTTCTCTTATCCCCAATTTGCATCAAAAAATTTTTTAAATTCATGAAAATCTCTTAAATACTCACAAACACAATATAACATAAGAAAACATAGTACATTCATAATTCATATTGTTATTATTACATTAAAAATAAACAATTCACATTTAAATTTGACCACAATCTACACACTTTACATCATTAACTTTGAATATAAAATTATAAAATTTACCTTTTAATCTCAATTGAACTTTTATTAATTCATTTTCAAAGAAAAATAATTTTTTTTCAACCTTCATTTTACATAACATTTTATTAATTTGGGTGATTCTCAGTTATTCATTATAATTCACTTTATCAACTAGGCATTTACCCATAATCTTACCCCTTTTGTGACTCTAACGCTCACTTACAACATCTTTATCTAGTATGACACCCATCTACCAAGAAAAATCTACCAACCCTTCACTACATCTAACTAACTATTCTAACTCCTTTCGCATCATTCTACCCTTATAAAAAAATACTCTCTACCCCTTTGTACCCAGGATGTGTGTTCCCCCCCAAAAGCTCATTCCCTTATGTTGGTTCCTGGACTTTATCCCTAGGCAACCCTTTCCGGCGCTAAACGGTCCCTTCCCGTCCCAACACCTTTCGTTGGACTCCTTACACCACCCCCCTTACAAAATTCCCAATATCAACTAATTACTCTCCCATTACATTACTTTCAACTACAAAATAACATCATCATTTATAAACACCAATATATCCCTTTCATTTCTCCACATAAATTCTCCATTACTACTGTGTCTCCACTTATACTCAAATTCTCTATTACTTGTATTTCATCTCTTATTCTCTTTAACACCCATCTATATTCAACTTGTACTGACTCAAATGTCTTACTTAAACAATTATTATCACCAATTTCTATCTTTTACAACCCATTGAAAATTTTAACTGTCTCAAATTTATTTCATTATTTATTTAAAATCTTTAAACACATTGAAAACTTATTCTATAAAATATTATATTTTTATAATTCTTATTCCTAACATACTACATGCAGTTAATACAATAAGACATAATAAACACAATATAGTAAACATCTAGTGCATCCATTTTTCAAATGAAAACAAAATTATTTAGTTATCTCAGTAGCGAGTCATCATTATTAAAATACTACATATTTTTAATTCGTTACCCCCCTGGGTAACCTCCTTTATCCACACACACTATGACCCCCCCTGGACTGTGGCGTCCAGTTGCTTCCACAAGGACTGAAGTTTTGGAGGAATTTTGTCATCTCCTTGTCCTTGCTTCTGCGTTACATTTTTAAAAACTAGATATCATAATATCTAAATGTACAGATTATACGCCCCTAATGCGGGTCTACCACCTGGCCTTGCTGTTCCTACTCGAACAGAGTGGCAGCCGGTGTTCCATAGTTTCCGGGATTTCCCCTAGTTTCACCCCCATCAATTTCTAATATAAACCAATTTCAAGCCAGCTATGGTCAAGGTTCTTAATTTATGGCCATAGCTGACTGCTAGCCAAAACCACGATTAGTGCTGGTAAGGCAGTAATCACCCGAAAAGTCAGGGAAATCAACTCTACTTTCAAGCATGTTATCATCGTCATTAATATGCACGGCACGGCAATCTATCAGGATACAATATAAAATTGTATAAAAGGGTGTGCCTTGCATTTTACGCCATTTTGGCCTCCGATGGAGGTAACACTCTCTGTTACCCCCAACACTTATCGCTACCTACGGTGGCACATGCCACCACCGTACTAGCCACTTAATAACTAAACTAAACTTTTCTACAATTGCTGTCTCTACATTCCATTATTATATCACTTCTATAAACACCACTCTACCCCCCAAAATTACCCACACATCTCGTATAATAACAAGTTTTTATGTATCCAGACACTTCTACAAGTCCAACTTTTCTACCTCCGACACTTACGTTACTATCTCCCATGGAGCTAAACTAAGTACACATAATCTAACTTACTTTAATAGTTTTAACAAGTGCAACAACTATACTAATGTACTGCTAAACTGCCAACAATTTGGTCACCTTAAATTTCTACGTTCTAAATCTAAATTACAACTAGTTCCTTTTCTCCCAAAATAAATTCGACCGCAATTTAAAATTATTTATTTTTTGATATTTCGTTCCCGAGCAAAACAGTTACTTATTACTGACTATGACTATTTTGCTCGGAAAAACGAGGTAGGTCCTAATGAGTTGCACTTGTTAAATTACATTAATTTTGGGTCGTTTTATTATATGAAATAAAACTATTATATATTCGTGGATATTTGCCAATTGTAAGGTTTTTTTTTTTTTTTAATATATATATTCCATCCACGAACTTTATGGGTCCCCCTCCCCGTTCAACAATAAGATTAAATTTCTATTTACACCAATTTGTGGAGTAGGACCATCGTTGCTTTCACCCCATCTCTAGAAGTTCCGCCAACCATGGTCCGCCTCCAAACAGCCAGAATCCACGGTCAGGGATGGTGAAGCCGTGACCGCCCGAAAATGGGGGAGAGTCCCTTCTGAAACATAAAATAATACATTAAAATTCAAACACTTATGGTGACCGATACAACTTCAAGTTCGTCGCATTTTGTGTACTTACTAACTCCTGCATTGCTGGGTTGCGTAACACGTACACCTTACTCATCTTTACCTCTACAATTTCATATGGTCCCTCATATAATAGGAAAAACTTCTTTATCTCTTTATCCTGTGCGCTAGACAAATCATGTCTCCTTACCAGTACTAATTGCCCTACTTCATATTTAGTCCACTTACCTTTAGCATCATGTCTCTGCTTTCTCCTTTCGTGAGTAAATTTTCATTCGCTGGTTGGATCTTCATATTCACGTCTATAGTTTGCGTTTCCGGTGGATAGCTAAAAAGTTGTTCCAATATCCTAGGTGGCCTTGTTCCTTTTATTAATTCATATGGCGTAAACCCGGTGGATTCATGGGTGGTACAATTCAGCCACTCCTCTACTTTCTTAATGTAGGATGGCCATTCTGTGTGCTTGGCGTGACAATACGCCCGAAATATCCTACCAATCTCTCTCATCACCCGTTCTGCCTGGTTGGACTGTGGATGGTAAACTGACGTATGCTTGGGTATGATGCCTTCCCATCCAAGAGTCTGTCGCACTTACCGCTTATAAACTGTGACCCATGATCGGACAAAATGATCTTCGGCTTACGTATATTCACCATATAATCTCTCGTTATCTTCTCGCTTAGCACTCTGCTCGTCGCTCTCTTGATACTATATAATCTAACATACTTAGAAAATGTGTCTAATACAACAAAAACATACATCACTCCACCTCTACCTTTGGGTAATGGCCCATATAAATCTACAGCAACTAAATCAAACGGTCTCTCTACCTTAATATAATTCATTTCCCCTTCTACTCTATAATTCACTACCTTAGACCTCTGACATAAATCACACACCCGTAACAACATCCGTACTCGCCTCTCCATATTCTTAAAAACACATGATTCTTTTAAAACATTCGTACACTTTTTTGCCCCAAAATGCCCATACCTTATATGGCAATCTCAAATAATTTTATCTATCAACCCTTCTGGTATAACTAGTCTCCAATCACGCTCACCCCCTTCTACTTTTTTAAACAGAATCCCTTGATATACTTGAAAACGTGTACTATATTAAGACCCATCTACCTCCGCTTCTAAACTAACAATTATTTTACCCAATTTATTTTCAGATTTTTGCATATTCTTAATATCCCTTAACTCCTCACCAAAAATTCTATCTTCTCTAGTTAATCTAAAAATTTCTATCTCTTCAAGATCCCTACCTGTTTTATTTTCTATAATATCTACCCTGGAAAGTGTGTCTGGTACTTTATTATCTGACCCCTTTATGTACTCCCAGGAAAAGTTGTATTCTTGTAAAGCTAATACCCACCTGGTTAGATGACTGTGCGTTAATTTGCAAGAATTCAGAAATGGCAGTGCCTTGTGGTCCTTTCTGATTACCGTTTCGTTTCCCAGGATGTATGTCCTGAACTTCCCCACGGCGAACACAATGCTCAAAAGTTCTTTCTCGGTAGTTGTATAATTTTTCTCCGCAGACAGAAGCGACCTACTGTTGAAAGCGATGGTAAGATGTCCCTATCGCAGTCCTCCTGGTAGAGCTCCACCCCTAAAGCTACATTGCTTGCATCTGTCTGTAAGTAAAAAGTTTTATTAAAATCAGGATGATTCATCATAATCATATGGCTAAATTTTCTCTTAATTTCGTTAAATGCGTCGTGTTCCGTTTCTCCCCATTTCCACTGCTTGTTCTTCTGGAGTACTGCACTTAGTTTCGATGTTGTGTGTGCGTAATTTTCTTGGAACTTTGTATAGAAATTGCACAGACCTAAAAAGCTTTGCAATTGTCTAATGTTTTTTGGTTCCAGGAAGCGCATAATAGTTTCTACCTTGTCTGGGTTAGCTAATATTCCCTCTTGCGTAATAATAAAACCTAAGAAATGTATTTCCGTTTGTAAGAACTTAGATTTATCCCAATTAACTGTCAGACCCACCTTCTGTAACTTGTCTAACACATATTCTATATGCTCTAAATGTTCAGTGAATGTTCTGGATGCTATCAGTATGTCATCTACATACACTGTTAAAAAATCTAAATCTTTAGGTTGTAAAATCCTATCCAGACATTTAATAAAACTAGCAACACTGGTGTTTAACCCAAATGGTAGACGTTTGAACTGATAATTCTTACCATTGAAAAGAAAGGCAGTATACCTCCGACTCTCTGCTGCTAACGGCACCTGCCAGTATCCTGCTGTCAAGTCTAATGATGTCATGTACTTTACACCGCTAAATTTCTGTAAAATTTCATTAATAGGTGATTCCCGGTCAGGTATAATAATTTGATTTATTTTTCTAGCATCTAGGCATAGTCTTACCTTTCCATCCTTCTTAATCACTACCACTAACGGGTTTGAGTATGGCGATATCGATCGTTCAATGATGTCTCCCTTCATCATCCGGTCTAATTCCTCCTGCACGGCTCTTCTCTTTGAAAATGGTACTGGATAACTCCTCTGCATGTAGGGTGAGTGTTCCCGAACCTTCAGCTGTCATATATAATCCTTAGCTCTCCCTGGCGGCTCATCAAACACACCTCTGAAATGCTCCACAACTGCCCACAACTCCTCTCGCTGAGTACTTCCTACAACTACACCTTCATTAAAAAATTTGTTGGCTCTATTTATCCACACACTCTCATCACTCACATGCATCTCTCCCTCCTCATTTTCTATACTCTCACTCTCTCGACACATATTTATTTTAGTTTCTATTTCTCCATCGCCTACCTGCTTTTGTATCATTTTTATTCCCGTAACTTTAACTTCATCTACTACTTTCTTAAATTTTACCCTGACTGGTTTACTACCATTTTCAAATTTTACCATTTGTTTACTAAAGTCTATTATAGCCCCATTTCTCTCCAAAAAATCATTTCCTAATATTACATCTAAACTCAACCCCTTAACCACTAGGAATGTGTTTTCAAATTCAATTTCATTTATCAAGATATTTAATTGTACTTGTCTAGTTATTCTTTTACTTCTTACCCCAGTTACCCCCACTACTGTGACTCCCGCAACTGGCAGCGATGGTATATTTTTATTTATTTCTTTTAATTCTCCCATTACATTCTCAGAAATTACGGATATCTCACTACCTGTATCAATCAATGTTTTATAACTCTTACCTTCTATGGTGACTATCACCTCCGTCAATCCGGTTTTGCTGTCCACAACTTTGGTGTCCTCTTCTTCCAATAACTCCTTCGCCATGTCCATTTTGATTATATTACTCTGATATTCATCTGTCACTTGGACCCGGTTCTCCATTGACAATGGTTGGGCCCGATTCTCCATTGTCCTCCCTAGTTTACCGTGGAGGGACCTGCTACTGCTTGGTTGTTTCCTCCTCTCCCTCGGTTGTAATTTCCACCTCCTCTCGGCGCTCCTCTACTGTATTCTGCTCCTCTCTGCTGCTGATTTGGCTGGTGATGCATTCTCTCACTACGTGTACACTCCCTGTTCTTATGACATCTAAAACAAATTGTTCTATTTGAATAGTTATCTACATTACAGTCTATACATCGCCAACTCTCGCCCCTATTATCAAAATTTCCCCCACGCGCTCCTCTATGAAAGTTTGGTGTTCCCCTATACTGATGGTAATTATTATTGTTTAGTACCACTGGTGGATTTGGACGCCTCCCTACTTCACGTTCCCCGATATTTTGTAACACATCTAACATACTCTCCAGTTCATTTATATTTACCATTTCTCTCGTCATTAATGTAATCTGCACCTCTCTGGGCAGGTGTTTGCTAATATGTCTCACGAATGACCGGAACGGCAATGGCGGTTCTAGGTACTTGGCCTCATTATATATTGTCATTACGTACATGGTTAAATGGTTATTTATTCTCCTAAAATTCCCCGTTCCCATGATCTTACTACGTAAAATTTCCTGGTCCTCTTCTGACCAATACTTGTTTCGGAATGCTAACTCAAATTTTTCATAACTACTCCACTCTGTGTTATGTACTTTCGCCCATATTTCGGAATTACCCTTGAAACACTTTAAGATTTTTAGCAGTTTAATCTCCCAACTACTACTATTGAACCGGTTAAATTCCCTTACCCTACTCAGAAATTGCATCGGGATGTACTCTGCGGTTGTCACAATTAAATTGCTCGAGTTCTATGTCATCTCTTGCTTCGCGAGTATAAAACACTCGCTCCGCAACACTATTTAAATTTTGGCTTACAGCCACATGTAACTCATCTTTAATTTCTATGATGTCTCGCTCAATTACTTTTAACTTATTATCATTTATAATTTCATATTGGCGGTTATGTTTACTCATAGCCCCCACACTCTCTTGCACAGATTGTTTACACACACTCTCTATCTCCATTATCTTATTTTTTACGTCAACATCAATCTTATTAATACACTTACTTTCTATCTCTACACACTGTTCTTTGACTTGAATCTTAATCTGATCTGTCATTTGTTCATTTGCATAATTTATTTTGCTTTCAAAATTTTCTGTTAATTCATTGATTTGTTTCTCTAACTTATGGTCTACTGATTTTAATACTTGGTCTTTTATTGTACTATAACGTTCATCAATCTCGTTCAAACGTTTATTTATATTAAATTCAAATTTAACATTTTGTGTATTCATTTCATCAAATTTCTCATTGAAACTACTTTTAATTTCTTTCATTTCGTTTTTCTGTTCATCAAATTTGCTATCAAATTTATTCAACAGTAACTGCATCATAGCTATCATATCACTACTATTTTCTTTCTTAACTAAGGTCGGCGTTGACTGACTCGTCACGCCTTCCATTATTCTCGATTCTGTCAACAGACTTTCTAGATTACTGTCAGTGAAGCTGACTTCATTGTTACTGTCATCATTAGTATTCATCATTGTTATTTATGTAATTCTGACTTATTTACTACACATTTACTTCAATAACACAGCAACATAACCTTATGTGACACTCTCGTCACCTACGTCTATTTCTACGTACCAAAAAAATTTATTTTTACTTCAAACAACCATATTCCTGCAACAGGTCCACATTTGCATAATTAAATTTATGCAAACGGTCCAGCTGGTCGGGCGCCATTGTTAACTAATAATTACCTTTTTATTAACTTATTAATAAACCTTGTTTACAACTACATACTTTCGGCTAGTGCAGCCGCCATGTTGTCTAGTACCAACTCAAACTTTTTACTCACCATGTCCAGGATCTCTAATTAGACGTGTTGAAAACAATATGGTTGTTTAAAATAACCACTACTTCACATTTAAGTATTCAAATCAATATTGTTTTATTAGATTCTAAAAGAGAAAACACCAATAAGTTATAATTTTTTCGGTCAAAATACAAAATTTCCTTCCTCCCTCTAACATTTTAATTTCAGTAATATTCAAGAATAAGTATTTATAAAATAGATCATTTGTTTAAGTAGTATTCAAAATAAGATATACTATAAATACAAATAATTCGCTACAACTACAACATAACGAAAACCAGCGCTTTCACACACACACACACACACACACACACACACACACACACACACACACACACACACACACACACACACACACACACACACACACACACACACACACACACACACACACACACACACACACACACACACACACACACACACACACACACACACACACACACACACACACACACACACACACACACACACACACCTACCCCAAGATTTTAAGAGCTCTGTTAATTGTGAAAATGTTAAACTTTTGAATATTTAAAAAAAAAAAAAAAAAAATTGAAAAATTTGTTTTATTTATATTCTTGTAGATTACTTAGTTGTTCATTTTTTAGTCCAGAAGACGTCACATTGCTTTACGTGCGCACTTTCATTTAAATCATAATTTCCGAACTGTATTAATGTAAATAAAACTGTTAATCACATTTTAAGTATGTATTTAAATATATTATTCACATTTTATGTTGCGGGCCCGCAATTTATGTTCCGGAACTTCGTATATGTACCACTCGCGCGAGTGTTGAATTTAGACTGGGCTGAGACAAATTTTATGTGGTCGCTGCTGCTGTTTTACAAATTTCCATTGTTCTGAGTTCGTATCACTACGCCAGTATACGGTTTTGGTTTACACGCCCAACATTCCACAGCGGGGATTGTCTCTTACGTAAGATGTTGACGTCAGATGGTCTGATGTTATTACATAACTTGTTTACCGTTTTGTAAGTCATTGGAGCTGACCTTGACTCAATTCCGCTGGTTGTCTATTTTGTCTTTCTAATATTCATGAATAATTTCACCATCACTGCCGCCAACTTCACTACCAACAAAATTTACCTTTCTGTTTACGTTTCCCCAAAATTATCGTAAAAAATGCTAATTCACTTTTATGTAAATACAAATTTATCTATTTCCCCAGGTAGGCCAAAATGTCCCGTTACAAAGGGCACACAGTTTTTATTGATAACTGGTACACAAGTGCAAAACTGTTTTCTACCCTACATGTTAATGATACCAACGTATGTGGCACAGTCAGAAAAAACCGGAAGAACATGCCAACACTGACAGAAAAATTGAGAAGAAATGAACTAGAAGCAAAACATACTTCTGACAACAAAATTGTGGCAATAAAATGGTACGACAAGAGAGATGTGTACACTCTTACAACCATGCACACACTCAATTTCCAGCCAACTGGTAAACAAGATTACAGGACAGGTAGGGAAGTTCTGGAACCAAGTGCAGTATTGGAATATAATAAAAACATGGGAGGAGTAGATAAAGCTGACATGCTTGTTAGTTCAGTTGGCTCAGTGAGGAAAACTGTAAAATGGTACAAAAAACTATTTTTTCATATTCTGGACATGGCAATTTAAAATTCTAATTCCCTGTACCAAACTAATGGTCGGAAAATAGTTTCACTGGCAGATTTCCAGCTCAAATTGATTACTCAAATCCTAGAAAAATATCACGTTGACAGAACCAATAATAAAAGACATGCAGCACTGAGCTGCGATTCACCACTAAGACTGACTGAAAGACATTTTCTATCATACGAAAAAATTCCCACACATCCCCCCCACAGAAAAAAAAACAAATCCTACCAGGCACTGTCATGTTTGCAGTAATACGAAAAAAGGATTGAAAAAAAGAAAAGAGTCTAGATATATGTGTGCTAAATGTAATGCTCTGGGTGTTGTGCTATGTTTTGAAGAATATCATTCTTTGAAAAATTATTAAAATTTACAATATATACAACATGTATAAACATAATATAATTACTTAATAATAATATATATAAATTTTAAATTTAGAAGTATGAATTAGTGTATATGTTGTGAAATGTAAATACAGTGAAATGAAACGTTAAGTTTATTAGTTTGTGTTAATAAATTAGGAATTTAAGTGGCAAAAGTGATAAATGATAGACGTAGAATACTGTGGATTCACTGTGTATGAACAAGGATTGATTATTGGTAAGTACAAATGCTTAAAAATCTGTTAAATGTAGTTTAGAAAGTTTAGTTATAGAGCACATGTGAATACAAAATTTTTCCCAGCACGGGTGTAGGGTAGATCACTTATGTCAGTAGCAGCGGAAGGGTTAAGAAGATACAATGACATACTATTATGCCTCTTATATGTAACACACAACAAATAATAATCTATAACATCAAAACAAAAGACATTAAAAAACAATTGTAAAATTCTTGTAAATTTCTCGGGTGTCTGACAGGAATATAAACTTTGAATCATTATTAAAATTTTAAATTTTAGCAAATAATCTGCAAAAATAGTATTATATTTTTTGTTAAATCAAGTTGTAAGTTTATTAATATTTTAATAAAATAATATTCACGTGAAGAAAAACTAATTATTGTTTACAAGAAAGTACCCATTTTAAATTGATTGGAAAAATTATTTTTAATAAAACTTAAAATTCTATATTATTTTACTTCAACTATTTACATTTTCGTATTGATTTTACTTCACTAACTCATACTTCAGTTCTTTGTGAGTTGTTTCTTTGTTTTGAATAAAATAATTATTTATTTTTTATGTGTGTGTGTGTGTGTGTGTGTGTGTGTGCAGCTTCTGGATATATGAGACAATGACAACGATGCTGATGGTGAAGATGTTGTCGATGCCGATTTCCTGTCGCTAATAAAACCCCAAGAGTGGCCCCATGAGTAAGTCATTTGCGTCTTCCAGTGGCAGTGGAAAGAAAGTACATTTCTTCTTATGGCATTGTCTGAATTGCAAAATGTGTTTTTTAGACTTCAAATTTGATTAAATAACCATGTTTAGTTATTGTCATTAATTCATTCATGTCTGGACAGGAGTTCTCTAACCAAGCAAAATACATGCGTACACAGAGATAGTCCCCATTTGCAGCACAATACCTGTTTCTGCTGGTAGCCCACACACACACACACTGCATAAAATCGACAGGTGATCACATTTGACAGGCTAGAGCCTGTAATCTTTGCCTGTACATACACTACTTAAAATTATTTCTAACAACTCTCTATGAATTATTTACAACAATACTGCCATTGTTAAATATGCAAATATATTGTGTTGTTGCATATATTCCCCAGGTGTTATTGGATTTGAATGGTATTCGTATTTTATTTACATCTTCACATACATAAATTATTCACATAACAATACGTTTTAAAACGGCTTCTTATAAAAAAAGATTTAATTGAACATAGTAAACACTCCCATGAAGGGATACAAAATTCTGCCACCTTTCTTTGGACGTATTGTTCTCCGTTGACGATATCCTGTGTCACATTTACGTGCTTTGTAGGAAGAGGCTCTATAATGTAATGGCCACTTAGGCTGTTACGCAAAATTTAAAAACTAGGCTACTGAACCTAGAGGAAGCGAAGGAAAAGTGTGCTGTAGCCCAAACAGAGTGATAGGATTTGCAATCAACACTCTTGTAACCAGTAACAAGTTTTATTTAGTGCTAACATGTGACACATTGTTATGATCATGAACCATTTTCTTTAAGAACATTAATTTGAGTTATTACAAAATATTCAGTTACAAGTTTTTTAAACAGCTGGATTCTCGTATCATTTTCTTTAAGAACATTAATTTAAGTTATTATAAACTATTCAGTTACAAGTTTTTTAAACACGTGGGGTTCTTGATCTAAGTTATTATGAGTTCTCAACTGGACCATTATGAGCTCTCAAGATGTATAACGTGAACACCAGTGGGCCAGTCTATTGAGTAGATGTTGACTGAATGGTAATAATTAGAACGCTCCCACCTGTACTTTTGTTGAAGAAATCAACCGGTACCATGCTGACCAGTGTGCCATGAGTACTGCAGACTGTCCTTAGAGTGTGTTGAATCTCCAGCGAGTCTCATTCCGGGCAGATGTGGGTCCTTAGGTGTTCTGCTGGATGAGTATTCCTGGGCCTGACGGCTTCGGGGAGCATCCTGGGTGCACTGCTCTGCGGATTGTGACAGGTGTTGATGTTACTACCTCTGCTTCCCCCTTTCTCGTGGCTGGTGCGGAGACCCTATAACATTTTTATTTGGAGATTAGCTGTCAGTCAATACACCCACCCATACCTCTCGCCTCGGAACACAGACACCACACTCACTGTCACAATTTTTATCAACATATTTGCTTATTTTATCCAGTTATAGTCATTACTTTTAATCTTTTACTTTTAACTTTTATCAAAAGACAATTAAATACAATGTCACCACGTGTTTCCAGACCAGAAGTAACGTGTAAGTCAATTTTACAATACAAAGGTTTTACAATGAAATAGATTTAACAGATGTCGAGGCCACACACACACATACACAAAAATAAAACACAATCCATCATTAAATAACAGAATAATATAATTGAGTCTAACCTGAAAGCCCTTTACTGGATTACGAACTCATGTGGAAAGATTTACTTACCCCTGAGCCGTCAGACCGTTGAAACACTCTCCCTGAAGGTTGGCAAGGAATGAGAATGAGACCTGAATTAGTCGGTCCCACTATCCGGCATAAAAGTGACCTGTTCCGATTTGCCGAACATAACCTTTGGTAACCTGCTTATACAACGAGCAGCTGATATGTTTGACTAGGCCTGCTAGATTGCGTTGCCAAAGCACAGACACGGCCTTGGCGATCACATGTTAATGATCTAGTTAGCTGTGGCGAGCACAGCCGCTAAGCGCGTTGGCGGCACTGATCGCATTCAAAGCGGGCCAGGAAAATTCAAACCCCGGCACAATAACAATGATTTTTATACCTTTCTTTTCATGGTGCTATTTCTACCTGTCTCTCTAATAACGTGCTGTTTATTCTGAGACTCGTACTGTGTCCACCCTTGGTCTCTATCTATAGTGCTACGACAGCATAGAACAATCTACGCGTTTATCGAATGCGCCAGAAAGATCTCGACGTAAGCGTGCGGTGTACGTGCTACTAGACGCATTTTGCGAGAATTTTCTCGACTGTGCCAGGCCTCGCTCGGGCGCTCGGACTGTGTCAAGGCCGTAGCAATTTACGTAGTTCGCGAGAGATAAGACGCAGTTTGGAAGCTTCTGGTGTGTGAGCGTAACTATAAATACATCGCGTCGCGGCCTTAGTTCAGTTCAGTTCAATGCGAGATTTTTGACTGTGCGGTTCGAGAGTATTAGTGCGATATATTTTACAGAGCGGTTCGGGTTATTACGGTGTACGTTCAAGTAGTTATTAGTGAAGTGTTGCGTTTATATTCGGACGGTATAATTGTAATACAGTTGAGTTTTAATATTAGTGGACATTTTATTGCGTATGAACAATTTCATTTGATTTGTTGTAGACACTGTGTTGTTAATTACGAACTGTTTTACTATAACAATTAAAGGTGTGATTAGTGACTTAATTGGTGTCTTGTAATTATTTTGTTTCCACTGTACCTACGACGATCGAATAGACCGTCGTAACAGTGGTGTCAGAAGTGGGATAGAACGGTTAACAGTGGAAACAGTGGATACTTTGTACAAGACGAGTGTGATTCGTAATTAATCGATAAACAATGGATGCCAGTCAGATGATGGAAAATTTACAGGCGCTGCTGTTGCAGGACGAGAAACGCAGACAGGAGGCGGAAGAAGCAGAAAGACGACAAAAAGAAGAACGAAGACAAGAAAGAGAAGAAGTAGAAAAACGACAGGATGAAAAACGTAAGCAAGAAGCAGATAAAACGGAAGCTCTCTTTGAAGTTATGCAGAAACAGCTGCAAGAACACAGTACCGCAGAATTGGGTATCCTACGAGGTGAGCTTAATAAACAAGTTACTAAAATATCGGAGCTACAAGAATCAATGACATTAAAAATAGCTGAAGTAGAAAAATCTGTCTTGACTGTTGAAGAATCGATGTCTACAAAAATATCTGTTATAGAAGAATCTGTTTCAAATAAAATATCTGCAGTAGAAAACTCAATGGCAAACATAAGAGAACAAATTAAAATTGAAGTTGAACAGTGCATGAAGATTCAACCAAAACAAATTTCTGAACAGACTGTACCAGTTATCAAGACAGAAAAATACACAGAAAATAAGTTAACAGAGAAAGTCACTTTGCCTGCAGTAGGGACAGTTCATGTCAAAGCTCCAACCTTTGACGGAAGCACTCACTGGGCAACGTACCTCCGCCAATTTGAAGCTGCTGCATGCGCAAGTAATTGGACAGAAAAAGACAAGGCTGTTTCACTTGTTCTTGCATTAAAAGGACCCGCGGCAGAACTACTACAGAAAGTGCCACCTGACAGCCAGAACACCTATGCCGAGTTGATAAAAGCTCTAGAATTACGCTACGGTGATAAACATTTGCGAGAGGTGTACTACGCTCAGTGAGAGAACAAGACGACAACGTTCCGGGGAAAGTCTTCAAGAATTTGAAGCAAGTATCGACAGACTAATTAGACTGGCCTATCCTGAAGCACCAGAAGACTTCCGAATAAGGTTTACGGTGCAGACATTTATTGATGGCATCGGAGATTGTGAACTTCAGCAAGTGTTACGAATGGCAAGACACCGAGATAGCTCAGAAGCTCTTGTTCACGCCCTAGAGTTTGAAGCTGCCAAGTCAGCATCCCGCTACATTAATGGGTTTGTGCCATCACGTTGCAGTCAGAAGATCCCTGTATCACATTACCGTTACGATGGGTGCAGAAAAACAGTGTTGTCGGACAAACAGTTCAAAAGTTCAAGAGAGTCGCAACGATTTGAAAAAGACAGAAGACCGAAATGTTACAACTGTGGAAAACGTGGTCATCTACAGGTAGACTGTTGGGAGAAGAAGATACAGAGAGAAGAGACTGATCGCACCAATTGGAGAAGTAAAGGCCCAGAACAGCACACAGTTTCCACGCTACATAAGATCAGTGGAAACTTGATTGTTAGTGGATTTGCGGATGGTAAACCAACATCATTTACAGTTGACACGGGCGCAACAGTGTCCATTGTGCGCCCTGACTTAGTCTGTAACCGCCATCCTCTAATTAGCTCTTGCACAATACAGACTGTGACTGGAAGCCCCGTCAAGGTGCTAGGAAAGGTAGACGTACGTGTACGCCTGGGTCTTCTTGAGTTTAGCCACCAAATGCTCGTTGCAGACATTGTCGATGAATTGATTCTTAGCACGGACATTATGAATGCCTACGGATTCGTTGTGGACTTAAGAGAGAATGTCCTGAAAGTTGGCCAAGAGAAGATAAAGCTTTGCATGGCTAAAATGACAGGGTCTACCAACCATTCGATTAAGCGAGTGGCATTAGTCGAAGAAAAATTCAACAAGTCTGGTCAAGAGGAAACCTCCCTATTGCAAGCGGAAATGGAGGCAGAACTAGCAGAGGAAGTACAAATAAGTATAACGACAAAAGAAGTGATTGGAGAGCCAACTATGGGTGTCGAGACAAATCTCTTGCTTGTTCCTGAGCTGATAGAAGCGGCCGAGGGTAAAGTGGCTGAAGATGAGGTTACGCAAGAGGTTGTTGACGGGAACCAAACAAACTTGGATCAGCCAGTGGTATTTAGGTCATTAGTACATGACGCAATGAGAGTGATTCCAGCGAAGCTAGTGGTTGCACGAAAGATTCGCATTCCTGGGAACGTGATGTTCGGATCACACGAGACTGAATTCGAAGAACGGGAAAATTATCCTTCGCAAGGATGGCCACCTAGATCGCGTGGTCGAGTATTACTTCGAAGACGCTTTGCCAGTTCGGGACGAACAGGCTTAAGGAGGGGGCAGTGCTACGACAGCATAGAACAATCTACGCGTTTATCGAATGCGCCAGAACGATCTCGACGTAAGCGTGCGGTGTACGTGCTACTAGACGCATTTTGCGAGAATTTTCTCGACTGTGGCAGGCCTCGCTCGGGCGCTCGGACTGTGTCAAGGCCGTAGCAATTTACGTAGTTCGCGAGAGATAAGACGCAGTTTGGAAGCTTCTGGTGTGTGAGCGTAACTATAAATACATCGCGTCGCGGCCTTAGTTCAGTTCAGTTCAATGCGAGATTTTTGACTGTGCGGTTCGAGAGTATTAGTGCGATATATTTTACAGAGCGGTTCGGGTTATTACGGTGTACGTTCAAGTAGTTATTAGTGAAGTGTTGCGTTTATATTCGGACGGTATAATTGTAATACAGTTGAGTTTTAATATTAGTGGACATTTTATTGCGTATGAACAATTTCATTTGATTTGTTGTAGACACTGTGTTGTTAATTACGAACTGTTTTACTATAACAATTAAAGGTGTGATTAGTGACTTAATTGGTGTCTTGTAATTATTTTGTTTCCACTGTACCTACGACGATCGAATAGACCGTCGTAACAATATATTATATATGTCTCTCTTCTTGTGGGAAATAATTTCTCTTTGTCTTCTCTCACTTCGTTGTTCATATCGTTTTGCTCTTCTCCAACCTTGCTTGCATTTCTCTCTTCATAGCGATTCCTTCTCTTTCTGCCCAAAGTTTTCTCTTACACTCTCTTCTCTTCTTTCTTGCAGTTCCTTTTGGTTGCCATCACATATCACCTCTAGAGAATTGCTTTTATTTTTGCAATCTGTGAGCAAATTTAGTAATTCTTCAATGGTTTTAATTCCTTGTATGTATATTTACATATATATTCCTAATCTTATATTTCAGTTCAAGTGGTATGCTAATTTTAACACTAACTTGTGTTCAGTGAATTTTGATTTGTTTACTCCTTTCAACTGGCTGAGTGATGTTCTCTTTAAGGGTAGTTTTCCATGTGTTTAATATCTACCACAATTGGTATCGTACCTGTCTTTGTGTATCAATATTCCAGTAGCAGCAATATTCAAACAAGTCTTATGTTACTTGCTTATATAATTTACTTGCTCAAACAATCATGTGGCAGCAGAATCTTGAAAATGTTTATTTAATAAGCAAACTTCTCTGTCAATTATATTATTACGTATTGATTCCATTTCTCGTTCACTATTCAGATGGAATTCAGTTTGTTCTTCTATCTTTGAATATTAAATTAGTCCTCTCTTTTGTACGTGTAGGATACACAATCGTCTGAACCAGTCTTCTCTTTATTCACATTCTAAGATTTTCTACTTCAATGTGTAAATCATTGTAGAACGTATTTATTTGACTTGGATAGTCCTTTTTTGTTTTGGTAGACGATGGCATTTTCCAATGAATAGTAGTTCAGATGAGTAGTTCAGACTTCTAACACTTGTGTCTTCCTTATGTTTTCAAATACCCTTTTACTGACTTAAAATCACACACATAGAGCTTAAAATCACACACATAGAGCTTAAAATCAACATGTGTTCACTTTGACAAGCTACAGCTTGTAAGCTTTCCCTGCACATACACATAGCACTACTTAAACTATTTTTAAGAACTACTCTATATTAATTATTTACAAAAATTGTGTGGTTAAATATGCAAGTGTGTGTGTGTGTGTGTGTGTGTGTGTGTGCGCGCGCGCGCCATTCACCGTTCAATTATATACACATTTGCTTATAAAAATCTACTAATCTTCCTATGAAGAGTAATGCAATACTGTAATCAGACATAGGATTAGGTTAATTTTTGCAAGCCGAAAGCTACCTCAGAACATGATTTTTAACAGTATTTTCTACTGCTTCAGTGTTCCAGTTATTCGTTATTACAGTTGTGTATTCATTTGTTGCAGTGTTACTTATTTACACCCATGAATGATATCTGTGAAGAAGTGGATTCTACTCTGGATTGTGAACTATATAGGGAAAAGTCAATTCAGAATACTCTGGGAGAGCATCTGTCACCACACAAGTTAATACATTCTGGCATTAAGAAGTACCAGTGTGATGTTTGTTCAAAATCATTTGCTTGGTCAAGCGGTTTGACAAAACACAAGTTAATACATTCTGGTATTAAGAAGTTCCAGTGCAATGTTTGTACAAAAACATTTCTTCGATTAGATAATTTGTCACAACATAAGTTAATACATTCTGGCATTAAGAAGTACCAGTGCGATGTTTGTTCAAAATCGTTTACTCAGTCAGGCGGTTTGTCACAACACAAGTTAATACATACTGGCATTAAGAAGTACCAGTGCGATGTTTGTTCAAAATCATGTGCTCGGTCAAACGATTTGACAACACACAAGTTAATGCATTCTTACATTAAGAAACACCAGTGTGATGTTTGCTCAAAATCATTTACTCAGTCAGGTAATTTGTCAAGACACAAGTTAATACATACTGGCATTAAGAAATACCAGTGCGATGTTTGTTCAAAATCATATACTGATTCAAGTCATTTGTCAAGACACAAGTTAATACATACTGGCATTAAGAAAATTAAGAAAATTAAGAAATACCAGTGCGATGTTTGTTCAAAATCATTTACTGATTCTAGCCATTTGACAAGACACAAGTTAATACATTCTGGTATTAAGAAGTACCAGTGCGATGTTTGTTCAAAATCGTTTACTCAGTCAGGCGGTTTGTCACAACACAAGTTAATACATACTGGCATTAAGAAGTACCAGTGCGATGTTTGTTCAAAATTATTTGCTCGGTCAAGCGATTTGACAAAACACAAGTTAATACATACTGGCATTAAGTACCAGTGCGATGTTTGTTCAAAATCATGTGCTCGGTCAAGCGATTTGACAAAACACAGGTTAATACATACTGGCATTAAGAAGTACCAATGCGATGTTTGTTCAAAATCGTTTACTCTGTCAGGCGATTTGTCACAACACAAGTTAATACATTCTGGCAATAAGAAGTACCAGTGTGATGATTGTTATTTCCTGATCGTAATATAGCGTTAAAATATGATTACTTTTAAAATATAAAAATAGTTATATAATGCATTTCTTCTTGAGATAAGACATTCATAGATAACCATCTATGCATGCCCTTGCAAATCCTATGCACTTTGATGCATGAAACCACATTAGTGCCGTGTGCAAAATAACCATGTGACTTCTTTCCACCAATAAGAAGCTTCGAAGGGAGTCTGAATTTTCCTCAGCCGATGGCTGAACTGGCAGTTCTTCTTGTCTAGCTGTCGCGAAGGGAACGTGCGCTTCTCGTTCAAGATTTATCGCTTGCGTGAATTCGTTTAGTCCATTTGTTGGTAGTAACAAGTGCGAACTGTTTAATTAACTCTCAAAGCTGTTATAAATCCATTGTCAGACACATTATTGTTCATTGTAACAACGGGTATAAAAGTGAACTTAAACTGGGTTTACTGTATATGGTATTCTGCAGTACCAGAAGTATTTTATAGTTTACTCATTGTTATAATTTAATCATTAATAGTTTCCGTGTGAGTGGAAGATTTCTGCTTAGGAAGGTCTGCTGACCGTGATAGGCCTTGTGTTACGTGTGAACACTTGAAGATTCCGGATAGGTATAAGTTTAATATACCTTTTTACAAATACCCACTGTTACCTGAGATACTTGTGAATTCTAAATACTGTGTAAAATTCCAGTAATAGTACCCCTAGAACCAGTGTTCAAGTGCGAATCGTCTGTGTCAACATAGGAACTTCAGGACACCAGCCCAGCTGTAACCATCGCCAGGGTCAACCATCTGTCATCGCACATGCCACGCCTGCCAAACTGCGAAATATCCCAACCAACATACCCAGGTAGAAATGGGTAACATTGTGTCCAAAATAAAAACGACCTCATCTGCAGTGACTTTTTAGGTCCACTTCCATGGGCGGCTCATGGGATGAAGAACCTTGTGGTTTGTACCGATGCCTTCACCAAGCATGTCAGCCTGTACGCCATTGGTAGACTACCACATCGGTGGTAATAAACATCATCCTAAATAAGTACATACCTAAATATGGCCCCATTAAAAAAATACTATCTGCTCAAGGGAAACAGTTTACGAACACCAAGTGGCACTCGGAGCTAGCAAAACATGGTGTCCAGACTGTACTGACAGCGATCGAGAGACCGCAAGGAAACCTTGCTGAACGCGTCAATAACGAGTTGGGGAGATTGTTCCGGACATATTGTAATGTCAACCAAAGTAAATGGCCGGAAATCCTGGAATTTTTCGAATCGGCCATAAATGGCAATCACAATTCGACAACAGGATACACCCCAAATGAACTCCAAACTGGAGCGATGCCAGGACGGATCTGGGAAGGTCACATCAAAAGGACAGCTACTCATAATGTTCCGATACCAGTCGAAGTAAAGAAACTTGAGGCGACGCGACGCATTAAAAAGTGCGCAGAAGAGCGCATGGGAAAGTTTAATGCCGAACATCTGGGGAAAGTGTGCTCTTGCATGCATTGATAGTTGGGAAAAGGGAGGACAACACAGCCGTGAAGTTTTTCAGGCTATACAACGGTCCTTATACCCTACCTGAGCAGGTTGGTAAGAATACTTTCATATTAACAACCCAAAAACTAACCGTGCAATTGGCAAATTTCATGCTGCGTCGCTGAGAAAATATACAAAAATGCATAAATAAATAAATATCAGGATATAGGATGTATGAATGTGTAGCTGTATTTAAAATATGTCAATTTATGTACAAATGTCTTATGTAGGTTAAATCAGAGAGTGAATGTTAATCAATTAGAGAAGGAATGCAATCTGATGTGTAGCACGCCATGGGTTGGATTTGTTTACATTGCGACCACGTGCACTTGTTATCTGCTTGTCAAAAACATGCGTATTTGTTATTGTTTAAAGGTCAGTGTAGCCACGTGTCATTTTTTTATTTATTCTGACAAGTTGACAGTTATGGAATGCTAAATTTGCAAAGAAGTTGTTTATTTAATTTCAAGTTTTAGATTATTGGTGTATTATTCATAGGATTAGGAATTTGTTATTGATGTGTCAAAAGAAAAAAAAAATTTTTTATGCGGGAAGGGGTTAATCCTGCAATGAAACACATGATCTTGATAAGCAGTGCAGGCTAATCTAAATACACGGACGATGAACATTCAGGTTTTAAATGGTATTTTGTTAAATTTGGTTTTTTCGCTATAAGTTTTGTATCTTAGAACGGATAAGGAATTAGGATTAGTCAAACTGTATTATTTTATGTGCTATTTATTCATGTACTGTGTCAGTGGAAATGTGCGCGAGTGTTAAACGTTTTCCCTGCTGTGCGTGATATAATTATCCGATTGTATTGACACTTGAACTCGACATACACTATGATATTAGCTACAGTTTCCCTATATTTCCTGATCGTAATATAGTGTTAAAATATGATTTCTTTTAAAATATAAAACTAGTTATATAACGCATTTCTTCTTGAGATAAGACATTCATAGATAACCATCTATGCATGCCCTTGCAAATCCTATGCACTTTCATGCATGAAACCACATTAGTGCCGTGCGCAAAATAACCATGTGACTTCTTTCCACCAATAAGAAGCTTCGAAGGGAGTCTGATTTTCCTCAGCCGATGGCTGAACTGGCAGTTCTTCTTGTCTAGCTGTCGTGAAGGGAACGTGTGCTTCTCGTTCAATATTTTTCGCTTGCAGGAATTCATTTAGTCCATTTGTCGGTAGTAACAAGTGCGAACTGTTTAATTAACTCTCAAAGTCAGTGTTTAATTAACTGTTATAAATCCATTGTCAGACATGTTATTGTTCATTGTAACGTAACGGGTATAAAAGTGAACTTCAACTGGGTTTACTGTATGTGGTTTCTACAGTACCAGAAGTATTTTATAGTTTACTCATTGTTATAATTTAATCATCAATAGTTTCCGTGTGAGTGGAAGATTTCTGCTTAGGAAGGTCTGCTGACCATGGTATACCTTGTGTTACATGTGAACACTTGAAGATTCCGGATAGGTATAAGTTTAATATACTGTTTTTAGAAATACCCACTGTTACCTGAGATACTTGTGAATTCTAAATACTGTGTAAAATTCCAGTAATAGTACCCCTAGAACCAGTGTTCGAGTGCGAATCGTCTGTCAACATAGGAACTTCAAGACACCAGCCCAGCTGTAATCATCGCCAGGGTCAACCATCTGTCATCGTACGCCACGCCTGAAGACTCCACTACAAAAAACCCCCCCTCACAGTGTTGCCGTGGAAAACATCGTAGGCCTATATGTAATGTACAACTAATCATATACTGACATTATTTAACATTTTGAAAGACTGTATCTACAAACATTATTATTATTTATTCTTGTTAAATATATATCACATAAACGATTTCATATGTCTTGTTTACAATAAATAATCTTAAATCCTCCAATATAGACTTTTGCATTAAAACACACGTACTACCATATCCTATGTGCCAATAGTTAAGTTATTTGTGTTGTCGCAATATAGAACTATCTTTGTTAAGAAGCTTTCGTAACAAGACCGAAAAACAAAAGATGGACAAAATAAAAAAAATATCTCAGCCATTCAAAATAAATACAGGTGTAAGACAGGGTGATGGTTTATCCCCATTCTTTTTAACTGTGTCCTGGAGAAGGTAGTGAGAATTTGGGATGAAAAATTAAAGGAATGCAAAATATCACCAATTATGTTGGGAAGAAGGAACAAACCTATTGAAATAAACTGTTTGGCATTCGCAGATGACTTTGCTATTCTTTCTGAACATCTTACATCTACAGTAACACAAGTTAATTTTTTAGAGGACATAGCCAGTAGAACAGGATTAAGAATTTCTTCAGAAAAAACAAATTTCTCACAAACATTAAAAACGCACCAAAATTCCTGGTAAAAGATATTGTTTGAATAGAGAGGGTTTGAAAATTCAAGTATCTAGGAGAGATAATTCAAGAGAATGGCTTGGAAAAATCTGCTATAGAAGAAAGGATTCATAAGATTGAAAGGGAATATGGTATAACTAAAGATATTTATAATAAAAAGTGAATATCTAAAAATGCGTCAATGAGGCATTACAGTAGAGTAGTGAAGCCAGAATACCTATATGAAAGTGAATGTCTAGCATTGAATTATAATTAGACAAACTAGAAATATTGGAAAGATGAATTATTAGAAAAATATTAGGCCCACGAAAAACTTTAGAAGGTTGGAAATTAACAACCAATAATGAAATATATCAAAGTATAGAAAATATAACAGAAACAATGAGAAAAAAGACTATTATTTTTTGGACATTTATATAGAATGGACGACAATAGGTTGACAAAGCAAATCTTCAGATATCTGTTGGGGAAGAAGTCAACATCAAGTTGGATTAAAGAAGTCCAAAGGATTTAGAAAAAAATAATATACAGGCAGAAGAAGCACTTGACAGAGAAGTTTTTTCGGGCAAAAGTGTTGAAAATGTAAGGAGTCCAGGGTGGTAGAGATAAAAACGCAGGTTCAAAGTGGCCTGAAGACAGGAAGAAGAGACACAGCAAGAAGATGAAAGAATATTGGATAACAAGAAAAGAACAAAGATTAAATAATTGAAATTGGCATGTGGTCCTTATATCGCCGATACGAAAAAAGAAGAAAAAATTGATGGCTGGAATTTGTCTTTTATTTTTACTTAAACATTGATTGCTAACTAGTAACAGAGAAATGAAAATATGTAGCAGAAGTATGTAGAAAATGTATTCTATATTGGGAGCCTATGTAGATTTTCTGTCACTAAATGGTAAGACCCCGTTTTGCATCAGTATCATTGAATGGACAGGACATCATGCAACAAACACAAACGTCAATGCGTTTTATTTTAAAACTATTAAGATGACTTTACACAATTGTTGAAAAACACAATGTGTAATCGAGTAGATAAGATAAATGCAAGTAGGTACAGTATTTATATACAGAGAAGCTATCAATGGGTGTGATTTCCTGTCTCGCTGAAATTACTGACTAACCTAAAATTACTCGAGGAATGCAAACAAATATAGAAGGCAATGCAAGGAAAATAAACATACAAATTAAAAGAAAACAATGTATACTATACGTAACTGAGAGCGTAGTACGTTCCGTCTGACAAGTGCAGCCATCTCGTAGACAAATTTTTTAATGACGACTGTCTGTCTTCCAATGATTTGTCAGTTGAACGAGTGAAGCAAGTTGACTCGGCCTTTTGGCATTTGTCTGTCCGTCTATCTTCTATCTGTATGGGGTGTGCCTCATGATAACTTTTGAATGCATCAACCGATTTTCGTAAAACTTGACATTCGTGTCCATACTTTTACTCTACGGAACCTATTGTTTTTTATATTGACCCCTGCCCATCAAAATAGGGTGACGGAAAGCAATATTGTGGGGGTTAAAATTTTGAAAAAATCAGGAGTCCACATGAGAAAAAATTAAAGGGAATTTTAACGGTAATATGAATTTAATTTCATTTTTGAAAATGTCAAAATTTTGGGGCTGCGGAAGAATCTTAATCACATTAATTAAGATTACATTAATGTGATTGGAATTTTTGTAAATTTTCCCATAATTGAAAAATTATCTAATTTTCAAAATTTATGTAAAAAGTGCACTTCGTTCAAAGTAGTGAACATACCACTAGAGAACATACTAGTTTGTTTTTACAGGAACGTGATACGTATTTTATCAGGAAAATAAAAAAAAAAGCAAAAATTTGTATAGTGTATCAAATTAAAGGATATTTTAACTAAAATCTGCATGTAGTGTTCAGATTCTGAAATTTCAAAATTTTGGAAAGCAAGACCCCAAAATGGGATCAAAAATTTGAAAAATTGTACCAATTCAGCCGGTTGTCAGAATAGAGGAAATTTTAATACAAATCCGATTGTTTCGAATTTTTAGCGTTTATTGTGTGATTACTCTACAACTAGTACTATACTAAACACAAAATATTGGGATTGTAACGTCTTCAACGCTCTCAAAAATTTCTTGAGTTGGTCTTACAACATGATGGTGGTATGATATCAAATAACTTAATGGACTGTATTTTTTGAATTAACTGTTTATTTAAATTTATGTGAAAATGATTGCATGGCCCGTGCAGTGTAGCGTGGCATACATTGCCAAAGTAGGAATTAATTAAGTACTGAAACGCATAAGAATAAATTGAAGTGGAATATTCCAATTTGAAAGAATTACATAGCCGCTGCGATGAAGGCTGTTGTCCGTTCAGAGTTTAACAGTTAACTAACTTGACTGCGACGAGCGTAATGGGACACGCTGGTAGCAGTTTAGCGGGGGGGGGGGATGATGTCACTGCACGAACCCGCTGTTTACATATGCAGTTATTAAAAGGTACAAAGTTTAACATACTTAATAATTAAAAATTTACCTTAATAAACGTCTTGCGACTTCTTCTTATTTCTGTCCTGACAGAAATAAAAACTTGAAGCCAGTCAAGCATCAATGGTATATAAATTCTTAAGCGTTAAGATTAAGGTGATGAAGATGGATATGCACATAAAATTCAATAAGAAATGTAAGAGTTTACAATTAATCCCTAACTACATTAAATTGCATACAAATAATACGTCCAGGGCAGCCACCAAAAGCAAGCATATAGCTGAGACATTATGGTTAACAGAGGAGATTAGACAATTATATGCAAAAAAGAATGTTTTAAATAGCAAGTTATACAGAATACACTTAGAATTATTACAAACATTAAATCCTGTCTTCTTGAATAGTATCAAAGAATATGTCGATAAGCGTGTTACGAAGATCAGATTATCTATGACCCATATACATGATAAGAAATTACAAAGTCTATTAAGTAATCAACGTTATGAAGTAAACATCGAATGTAAACATACATTTTATAATAGGGTTTCTAATTTGACAGATATAGAATTCAACAACAGCGAAATTGAAATACTGAACAAAGGGCTAAAGTACAACATTCTTACTGTACATAATAATCAGATTATTAGGGAGATAGTTAATGCAGAAGCGGCAATTAAATCTATACCTTATCACAATATACAAAATGAAGCAAGACAGCTGATTAATATTAAGCTTAAAAAGACATTAGTTTCACAGGATAAGAAATATAAATTATTACGTAGCATCAATACCAATTATGCAAATCAACTTAAAGTCATAAAACAAATAAAAAAGAAAATAGTTAACAACAATGCCATTGTCACTAAAGCCAACAAGGGTAATACTCTTGAAATTATGAAACAAGATGTATATAAACGAAAAACATATGAGCTTATACATGATAACAACATCAAAATATTGGATAAAGACCCCACTGCAAAGTAAATCAAGGACTTAAACAATACGATTAATAAATGCACAAATTTATTCAATGAAAGTACTCAACGATATTTGAAACCCATAAATGCACAGGCGCCTAGGTTTACTGGTCTGCCGAAGATACACAAGGAGAACATCCCCATAAGACCTTTAATAAATTACACATCGGCACCCGCTTACAAAACAGCTAAAAAATTAGTTCAAATTATTAAAAACAACATAATAATAGAGCCTAATCACAGCATTAAAAACAGTTTTGAACTTATAGAAAACATGAAAGATATTAAAATTTCCCCACAATACAAGCTACTATCACTAGATATCATTAACATGTACACCAATATACCTCTACGAGATACCTTAACCATTATTAATAATAACTTAATAAGAGCTAAGAAATTAAGCATAATAGAAATCAACGAATTAATCTTACTGCTGAAAGTAGTATTAGACCAAAACTACTTCATATTCGATGATAAATACTTCACACAATGCAAAGGACTTGCTATGGGTTCACCGCTCTCAGGTCTATTAGCGGACATATTCATAAACAATTACGAAAACGAAGTTCTTTTTACACAAAACAATAAATATTTAAATAGAATAATCTTATACAAACGCTATGTCGACGATACCTTTATTATATTTAATGGCACTACGTGCCAGATAGAGAAATTAAAAAAATTATATGAACAGCGTACACAATAATATTCAATTTACAATAGAACATGAAGAGGACAACAAAATTAATTTTTTGGACCTAACCATAATAAAAAAGGCAGATAAATTTCAATACAGAATTTACAGAAAACCTAAAAACCACTATAAATGCGGAGTCATACCACCCATATTCACAAAAATTAGCAGCTTTCCACAGCTTTATAAATAGGTTGATCAATATACCACTGGAAGCGGATGATTTTGAAGATGAATTAAATACCATAAAATACATAGCCACAAGAAACGGATTCAGTAGCACATTAATAGATATATTATTGA
This sequence comes from Magicicada septendecula, assembly GCA_034769895.1. Lineage (NCBI taxonomy): Eukaryota > Metazoa > Arthropoda > Insecta > Hemiptera > Cicadidae > Magicicada > Magicicada septendecula. Next base: position 314,848,967 of record CM068373.1, on the reverse strand, counting down.
AGAAACATTTAAAAGACAAACACAATAATAAAAATAAACTTAAAATTAATAGAAACACTAATATTGTCAAATATATATCAGCAGAATATACAAATATAGTGCCACTTATTTTAAAAAACAATTTAAACAAATTTGACTTCCAAGTGATTTTCCGTACAAATAATAACTTACAAAAAATGCTTAAATCAACAGACAAAATACCTGTAGAGAAACAAACAGGTGTATACAAGTTATCATGTAATGACTGCAACAAGATATATATAGGCCAAACTGGCAGACGATTTCAAGAGCGGTTTAGGGAACATTTGCCTAAGAGCAAAATTACAAAGCCAGAACATATTAAATCCAACTATGCTCGTCACCTCATACAGTCCAACCATGGGTATACAGATTTTGACACTAATTTTAAACCATTACATTATTGTGCCAAGGGACGTCGTATGAACACACTTGAAGAGTACGAGATTTACAAGGCATTTAAAACCAATCCTGGAAATGTTTTAAATGCAGTTATCTTTCAAATCACATTATTTATTTGATACAGCTCTTAAGTTCGAGACACAAGACAATACTAGATAACATTAATAAATGTGCACCTTGGACCCGAGTTCTGATAAGTTTGACAGTATGAACTGGACCTCCATACAGTGCACACTGTGCAATGTGAAAAGGCCTAAGTTTGTGTTTAAATTATGTGTATGTGTGTCATTGTGTCTTTAATTTTTAATGTTTGATGACGGAAGAGTGATTCCTCTGAAGATAAAACCCTAGGTTTTGAAACGCGTCAGGACAGAAATAAGAAGAAGTCGCAAGACGTTTATTAAGGTAAATTTTTAATTATTAACATTTACGCAACTTGGATACCAAAACATGTTTAACATACTGCCCGCACAAAATCAGGCGATTTTGCAGTTTGAGTTATTATATGAATAGTGCATCATAAGTGTCAAGACATAATAATACATGATAATATGATAATAATTGACATTACATAATAATAGAATAATGACACCCAAAATTCAATAATACATAATAATATGATAATAAGAAAGTCATTAAGATGGGCATTAGGAACTGGGGATTGAGGGCAATGGACAGAGATGAGTGGAGACGGGTCGTAGCGGAAGCCAGGGCTCACCATGGGCTGTAGTGCTGGAGAGTAGTAGTAGTAATAAGAAAGTCATAATGATTGACATTACATAATAATAGAATAATGACACCCAAAAATTCAATAATACAATAATATGATAATAAGAAAGACATAATAATTGACATTACATAATAATAGAATAATGACACCCAAGAATTCAATAATGCATAATAATATGATAATAAGAAAGGCATAATAATAATATATTAAGAATAACAAATGGAAAGCATGCGATCACCCGGGGTATGTCCCGGGCATGAAGCATGAGAATGCGATAAAAGTTTAAGTCAATAGTACATGTCATTTGAATGTTGTAATGGGATTAATCTGAGGCCACTGGAAGTGGGCATAATTTGTGAATGAGCCTACGTAGGATGCCATTTGCGGTGCAAACATCCGCTACGCGCGCTAGGGAATCCTGACCCAAATGGACCTGAGTGACTACACCGCATTCCCAAAGGAGTGGGGGAGGGGGAATTATGTTCCAAAATAAGGACGAGTTGTCCGGGAGTCAAGTTTTTTGACTGGTAACGCCATCTGTTGCGTTGTTGCAACTGGTGCAAATAATCCCTTGACCACCTCTTCCATATAGAGTGGGTGAATCTTTGAAGCAGCTGCCATCTACCCAAACAACTAATTTTGACTTCGGAATAGTCATGTAACCACTCTTTCTAGTTTTATGCTTTACATAAAAAAAACAATTTTTTTTTTTGGGGAAAGAGGGGCCACTAGTTATTTAAAAGTAGGCCGAGGCCCTAGAGAAGCCAAAAATGCGCTGGGTCCAGTGGGACGGGACTTGCAATTAAACTCGATGGTTAAACAACAATAACAAATTTTATTAGCAATTTCAAGTCTTGACATTCAATATAACTTTGATAGAATTAAAAAAATTTCATTAAAAAGCTTTACTCCACTCCCTGACATTATAACATTCTGAAAATATACACAGGTAACATCATAGTTCATAATTCAATAATTTCTCATAAATACACAGAACACACACACACATATATATATATATATATATACACATATACCACACACACATGTTCACCTGGCGGACAGCCTATATATATATTTTTCACCATACCTCAGGAGAATATAACCCCAGTATCTGTCACCAAGACCCCCATCCCAAACTACCATAATCGGATAAAGTGCCCAGCCTGCTTTAAAAACTTTTCATTTAAGAAAACAATACCTTAACTCGTCATAGTATAACAGAGTTACAACAAATGGAATTATCACAAGTATGAGACCAAAGTCAATCTGGCAATGCAGCCCCAAACAACTCTTAAGTTACGAGCATACAAAATTTAGGAATGTTCCCCCAAATAGTAATGTGCGATCGCAAGGTCAACATGACTGCACGGTCTTATAAAATGTATAATAAAATTTATAATTGAAAAGTAAGAACCGGTAGTGTGCTCATATTAACAACTCAACAATTAATGCACTGGCTATGGCAGTAAAAGAAATGATGAAAATTTACTTATTACTGAATTATTAAACAGCTAACATAAATCTTATAAAATGTATAATAAAATTTATAATTGAAAAGTAAGAACCGGTAGTGTGCTCATATTAACAACTCAACAATTAATGCACTGGCTATGGCAGTAAAAGAAATGATGAAAATTTACTTATTACTGAATTATTAAACAGCTAACATAAATCTTATAAAATGTATAATAAAATTTATAATTGAAAAGTAAGAACCGGTAGTGTGCTCATATTAACAACTCAACAATTAATGCACTGGCTATGGCAGTAAAAGAAAATGATGAAAATTTACTTATTACTGAATTATTAAGCAGCTAACATAAATTTTATAAAATGTATAATAAAAATTTTAATAAATAAAATTTTATAATATAAAACCTAATAAAACAAGAGGCATTCATAGAGAATTGGGTTGACCTCAGGCACGGCCATGCGCTCGAACGAGATGGAACAAAATTTAACATGTCAGAAACCTGTGAATGAAAGCACCAACAGGTGACGGTGGCAGGTCAAAGCACCCCCAAACCTTTAAATAATCTAAAAAAAACAAAACCCATATAGATCTATAAATATAACCAAGAAAATCCCCAACAAAGTACGCCGGCACCCATGCAAGCATAATTAACACCTGTACAAATCAGTAACATTCAGTTAAGCATACTATTGCAATAAGAGAAAAATTTAACATCAAATTCGGGAGACGCATGACCCCGTCTGGGTTTACACTTACTCTGGGGGCGTAAGCGTTTGTAAAATAAATCTGACAAAATTTATAACCACTAAATGTCCCGCTGGACTTGTGCACAAACAAAACCGTTAACTGGAGCTGTTCCAGGAATGATATCACATGTTCTACATTGTAGCGGCCAAAAATATTTCTGAAAGGCTTAAATGTCACCTGGTTATAGTCCGTTACAAAACCTGAGGTAATTGTAGCGTGTTGTCCATGTCATCCTCCCGGCGGCTAACACGGAAAGTCACTAGTTTAATGGTATAGGTGGCAGATGATCGGCCACCAGCTGGAGCGAATCAGGAGATCGACTTCATCAGGAACCCGGAGAGTCACGTAGCGATTATCTATTCGTAGTAGATAATAGCTTACAAAATCCAAACTCAATGCCGCCGGAAAGGAAGTCTGTAGCCAAGCGGAGCTGAACGTGGACTCCCTAAGCTTGCAACGAAAAAATTACTACGCCGCATCGACCCCAGAGCGTGCGCGGATCAGCATAGCGAACGTATTGATAACGGATCAGGCGCCGCTAAGCTAATTAATTAACGGATACGGCAATGCCCGTCACATCGTTAACAAGAAAACAGCCGAGTTTTTCCGAAACTCGGCACACCCCCACTCCAAAAGGGCAACAAGGTTGCCCAAGTAGAACTCAGTGGTACCCTGCAGTGTACCTCCCTTATAGTCCATACTCGAGTTGCTATCGGCATCCTCCTCAGTCATGGCTCTCAGGAGGGCAGAGGCTCAGAACACTGCGGCCATCCCCATGCGACCCTCTCGGCCAGGCCCACCCCACGGGACCGCCCCAACACGTCACCCTGTGCGGTGACCATCACCTACTTCTTCCAGTCCCACTCACATACCCGTCCGAAGACCCAACAAGGTATCACCCACCTTGGTAAGTGAGTGACCGTACTACCTCTTGTCCACCTCTTGGACCGACCAGCCATATGCACCAACAAGGCATCTCCATCCTTGCCATATGACTGGCCAACATCCCTACACTAGGGCGGACGGCCCCGCAGAGCCCGACAGAGAAGACCACATCAAGGGCACGCGAACATCCATCCCAACTCTTACTTCACATTTGATTACTCCGTAACTAGCAGGGGAGGTTTACTTCACCACAGCACCGTCGATACACCATATATATATATTGTAACGTAAATAGTTGGCTGGTGCGTACCTGTAAAATGTACACCAGTTTTGTATGTGTAATAATGATTAGTGCGTTCGTCTCGCACCGGGGTCGTTACATTAATGTTCGCGGCTAACGATGTCCGTAGCGTTGCGGTAATCACCTGTATAATACGGCAGTAACCTTACCTGTTGCTTATAGGGGTGTGTTAATCCCGGGTGGCGCCAAGTCGTTATATAAAACAACTAAAATTATTGTCTGACGAGTTATCAGAGGTGACGGTCGGAACATTCAAATAATTCCCGCTCGCACAGCCGTCTAAATTGTCGCTGCTGCTGCGTAAATGACAACTTGTTCGCTTCTCGTCAAATCTATTCTTAACTAAACACTAGTCATATATAAAGCACTCCCTATGAAATAATAACGACGGTTACTCCGTGTAATAGTTATTTTTAATAGGTGATAATTAAAAATATTCACATTGACAATTATATAATGATAAATTTGCACCGACTGATTACATTAGACTCCTGTTCTCTAGGCTTGATGAATAGATCAAGGAAACATTTATTTTTCGTATGACTGTGTACATCGAATTATTACGATTATTTTTGTTTCCAAAATCGTGGATTCTTGTGACTATGAGCTAAAGAATTCCTATGGTTACAATAAAAATATATTACCTTATTCTACGTGTACATAAATAATAATGTGTGATGTTACAATCTGTTCTGTGGTGTAGTTAAATGTGTTTTGTATGTTCGTGTTTAACTAATAGGTTATACTTAACGTTAACAAGTTTTTATCAAGTGTTATTTTGCTTAAATAGTCTATGAAAGAGAAATATTGGTTTATAGTGAGGTAAATTTACCTTTAGTAAAATTTAGAAAAATAAATAATTTAATTGTACTTAACACCTCAGCATGACTCGGTGTCTTCGTCCTTTTGATCGAGTAGGATTTGGCTGCATTAAGTTCGGTTTTCATGAATTTTGGGGCTTCATTGGGTTGGGCGTCTTTTTCATAATGTATCTGGATGTTCTTTTCGGGTAATTTTCCGTTTATTTGCCTTGGATCTTCTGTTGGCTGCTATAAATGGTCGTCTGCTTCTTATACTGTTATGATTAGGAACTTTAATTAATTTTTTTTTTATAATTTTAACAGAAAAACGTTCTTCCCAACATTGGCTTCTGTATTCTCTTAATGACGCTTCGCTTCTGTCTAACGGTATTCAACGGTAATTCAGTCTTCAACTGCCGTTTCCATGGCAACTGCATGATTTTGATTGGTTGATTTTGAAATGATGTATTGTTATCAAAATTTGAATTCTTCGTATATCTTCTGATTGCTGTTATTCCTCTATCTTCCTTCCTGGTTATGAAATATTGTCACTATAGTATTTATTTCCTTTCATAGATTATTTTGATACCCCACAAGTTTGGGTAATTTTAGATTTTATGTTTTTACAATTATGTTAATGCTTGTTAATTACATTTCTTTTTGTATACAAATGCTTATTACAATATTTTGTTTTACAAATGATTTACAATTTATTCTTGGTGAATCCTTCACATCAGATTTGCTAATTTCTTTGTTAATTTTTTATAATTTTTAGTTGTTTGGTTCTGACAGTTATGCCCTTTCATAGGCCTGAGTAGCCATTATGGTATTTGACTTATTTCATTTAAATACATTTCGTTTCAGCTTAATGGGTTTTACTTTGTTATTATTATTGGTTGTGTTGCATTTTGAGTCTGTTGGTGTTTTGATTACATGTCAATATTGCTTTCTCTATCTGAATATTTAAAACATAACAATTAGGCTTATGGGCTGCAAGTTTCCTTCAGCCATATTCTATTCATAACATTAAAACGAACAGTTCTTTATAAGTTATTAGAGTTATTATTTTGAGTGAGAAATATCATCACTTCCTTCCAACTTATTATTTGCTAATTTTTTGTTTACAATACATATTATTTTTATTGTGATAAACAGCATCACTTTTATGAAATTTATAACTATCCCTTATAACATGGGTGTCTTTGATTTGTCTCTAATTTCTTAATTTTTAAACAATCTTTACATTCTCTCCATGTCAACACCTTCAATTTATTCTTTCCTGGGATCCTCCCTTTTAATTACTATCGGTTATAATTAAACTTAAATCTATTAAACATCTTTTCTTAAATAATAATGTCATCATCACTTTCCAGTGTTCAGCATATCTTATTCTATAATTCTTACTTAACACTATTTTTCACCATATCTTTATTCACTGTTAGTTTTCCACTTTTAAACCTTTAGTGTTTTTTACAGATTTATTAAGTGTCTGTTTTCTTTATTATTCACTATTTCTTATAATAGTTATATTCTATATCTTACACTATTCCCACTTATACCTCACCTTCACTTTTAAATTATCTATAGTTAATTATAATTTAATTAGCATACCTTCCTTATCACTTCACTTTGGGGTTTTTACACATACACTATTGCACTGTATCACTGTTTATACTATGTGTTTTTTAGTGGGTAATCCCTATACTTATTTCTCTTTCATTACAATATATCCTTAATACTATTAACAATTTATATTCTTACAATACTATTTTTACATCTAATTCTCAATTGGGTTTTAGGTTGGTTTTTTATCATTCTATTCTTTAACCTTTTTTAATAGGGTTTCTTTCCTAAATCATTTTGTCCATTAATGGGTAATAACAGTTACTTTTTCCTTTCATACAGGGTAATTATTGGCTTGGTTCCAATATTATTCTTGAGTGCTTTATTTCTCCTTCTCCTCTGCTTTATTACTTGTTTGTGTATCATTATTGGTTTTCATTTCTATCTATTTCCCTCCTTCTTCATTTTCATCGTATTTGGTTAATACCTTGGTTTTTCCATCTTCTCCTTTGGGTACATTTCGACGTGTTACTTTGGGTCGTTTAATTCCCTGAACTGGTTTCATTTTTGTTTGGGTTTTTGGATTTTTTCCTCTCTTCCTTTGGTTTTGTTTAATCACCTTCTTCTCTTCTTTGGTTGTATTCTCGTTGGTTTTTTCGCGGATCCCTTCTCCATTTGTTTCCTTTTGTTGGGTCAATCACTTTTTAGCTTTGTTTATTCTTCGTGGTTCCCTTCTTCTTTTGGTTTCTGTTGTTGGGTCAATCACTTGGCTTAGGTCAAGTCGTCGTTCGTCGAGTCATAGTTTTTATATTTTATTTAAATTAATCATTTTTATTTAACATGAAGTATTATTTTAGATTCAATATTATTTTGTTCATCCCTGGTATTGGGTTGGCTTATTTGTGTTGTAACATAATGCCTCTCCTTCAAAATTGATCATTTTGATCAATTAACTAGCATAGTTTTTTATGAAATTATCAGTTATATATAATCTTTTTCCTTTTCTCCCTTGTTTGTTTCTCCATTCTTATTTCTCTTCTTACTTGATTCATTCCATTTTATTTTGATCTGTTTTTATTTATTTCCATTGGTGTGTTGTCCCTTATACACAATTTTTTCCCTAACTTTTTAGTAGCTGGTTTCTCCCATAACTACTCATTTTTTCTGAGACAAGAGGAACATCATCTCTGCTCAGTTTATTTTGATTGCTGGACTTTTCAACAGTCAATCTTAAATACCTTTTTGGTCAACTTGTGACTTAAATTAATAATAATAATATATTTTGGAATTGTCCACCTTGTGGTTTGTTTTTAGATCACTTTGGCCTTTTACTCATTCTTCCTTCCGCTGTACCTTTGCTATATACTATTATTTGCTCATACAGTTGATTGTTTTTTATTTATTCATATGTTAATTTCATTATATCTAACTTTTCATTATTTTGTTTTCTATTCTTCTGGTGATCATTTTAATTATCTCAGACATTTGTATTCTTTTCTTAATTATTTAGCATTATTCTGCTTTAGCCATAGCTTGTATATTTGATTTATACGTTTTCTTTGTACCAGTTCAGATTTTTTTCTTAGAATACATTTAACTCATTATTATTTCAGGTATTTATCTTATCAGTTTTTAGCTTGATTTTATTTTTGTTTATTTTATTTTGTATTAAACATCATTTTTGATAATTCTTTTTAAGTTAATTCCCTTACTTTATAGGAATTTTTGCAGCGTATTCCTTTTTTGGTACATTGTAACGGGACGAATTTTGAGGGGTTTTTATTTCATTAAATTTGGGTTCATTTTATTAAAATATTCATAAATTCATTTTCCATCTGTGTATACGGCCACGTGTTTGAATAGAAGCATTGTGCGAACAAAGAAACAGTACACAGTAGCTGTTGTGAAACACTTGCAAAAGAATGTGCCAGACGTCAATTCTAAGAACTTTACGTTTGTGTGGCACCCGCGCCCAAACGCACTACACCAGCATGTGCGCAGAACGACGCCGAGTTGGTTAAACCAAAATGGCTTGGGCGAATTTGATTCAGCAATGTGCATTTAAGCTGGAGGAAATAAAATCTAAGTCCAGCCTACTTTGGTGACGTAGAACAGGGGTCACTGAGTATCGTCGACGTACAGCACACGTAAATCCTATGTGTCAGGTGAACAACTACCAAGACTTTGACAACTAAGGCTGTGTGCGGCGACGAAATTTGCTCACAGGCATGGCAGTAATGTCCGCCCTCATGTAATGAGTGAGTCTACATATGGCCGCGGCGGCGGCCAGACGCAATCCAAGACTCGTGTGCAAGAAGTAATCTTTTAAATGTAATAAGTAACAACCCGAACGTTTAAAGTGTTTATTAAGATGAGTATAACCGAAAACAGGCAAATCAACCGTACCAATAGTGAGAACCGAATATCGAACTTTGAACGACTTTCCAGAGTGCAACACGTGAGTGAACAAGGGAACAGAGAAGTAGCCGGGCAACCTTTTATTAAATTTTCTAAGTGTAGTAACTGTTCAAAAGCGCTAAAACTAAAAGAATGGGGAAATAAATTAGTATGAATGTGAGAGCGAGCAAGCTGGGCTGTGTAGGTTAAGGTAAGAGGTATATTTAGAAATAAGACTTACGTATATATATTTCAAAATTTGTTTTTGTGTTTTGTTAATAATTGGTGAGTTAATGTGAGTAAAACTATTTACGTCACGGTACAAAAATGTGTTAGTCTAGTTATTACGCCATAACCACTTCCTCATTTCTGTGCTGCAAGATTCGTCTAAACGTTCCCGGATTTATTCTGAATTATTATTGGGGGGTAGTCAGATTGCAAAATTGTCCCATATTTTTATTAAGGTAAAGTGTAAAGGTTTCGATATTATAACCAAAAAATATCGTGGCGACTCTGGGCTTCTGATTGAAAATTTAAAAAGGTAGGTAAGTGGAAAGATCGCAGGTAAGTTTCTGGCAGTATTTTTTATTTATTTATTTCGATTAAGTATGTTTATTCACAATTGGCGACCCTGCCAGGATCCTGATATAATTTTATACGAGGTAGACCTATTTTAAAGCACAGAAAATAGGATTTGGTAATGACGTATTTGTGTGAAATAATCGTATATAATTTCGTTGTGAAAATTAGGTTAGGTTTTGGTAGCGTAAATGTTGGGTTTACTTCCACGTAATAATAATGATTGTATGTAGTGGGTATTTGTAGTTAATATGTATAATTATTGAGCAATAGAGGGGTGGTAGCTTCATAAAGGTGTTGTATAAATAAATTTTGAATATGGGTGAAGCACAAGGTAATGATATTGGTTTCGCGTGGGATGAATGGGAAAACGAATTTAGAGGGGTTGTAGGGGAAATGACAGACGAGGAGTGGGGTAATTTGGATGATAGTTTAGCACGAATGGAAGAACAAGAAGAGGGAATATTCGCAGAAATTAAGAAACATAGTGAAATGACAAATAATAAAGGTAAGATAGTTGAAGCGATAGTGGTAGAAAATAAGACTGTGAATAGGCCTAATGATAACGATAGTGTGGGGGTGGAAGAAAAAGAGTATACATTAAATGACATATTTAACCTTATTAATAAACGTTTTGACGAGATGGACAAAATGATGGACAAACGTTTTGATGAGTTACACACAGGATTAGACGAAACAAAGGAAGGAATGGATAAGGGTTTGGATATGATGAAGAAACATGTGAACGAGATAGACAAAAAGTGGGGAGGAGATAGATGTCAATTGAAGGAGAGTACAGAAGTTGAATCAAAACAGATAAGTGATAATAATGTTGTTAATGATAGTGAGGGAATAATTAACCAGGTGAGTGATAACGATAATTCTAATAATGAATCAATAAATAACAGTGACAAAATAGTGGGAGAGGTAGTGTTGACTAGTGAAGATAATGATAGTGATTACAATTCTGAGGTAAGTGGTGGTAATACAAGTAATTCTAATGATGAAATAATGTTAAATAATAATAATGATATAGTTGAGAATAAAGTATTGGATAGTGATGAGATAGAGATAGTGAGTGAGAGAGAGAGAGTAATAGATTGTAAAGGCGTAGTAATTAGTGTTGATGAATTAGATAATGAGTGGAAAGAGAGTTATATTGTGGGTATGAAACAGAGGATAAATTTTTTCCGAGGTGTTAAGGGGGGTGAAGAAAGGTCTTCACGAAGGTATTGGGTAGAAAAGTGTTCTACTGATAATTGTTTTTTGAAGTTTTTTATTGTTCCTGGAGAAATCAGGAAATGTTTGTAGTTAGTACCCTCTGTGTGGAATGGTGTTGAAAATGTGATATGGTGTTATGATGAGAGAGATTTAGATGGAGAGTTGTGTGTTGATAGAGAAATAGAATTATATAAGTTGAAGAGAAATTATAATGAATTGAGAAAAAGGTTAGAAGGGGTGAAGATAAAAATTGATAAAATAGCTTACCTGACGTTAACAGATAATACTAACAGAGACTGGACAAAATTGACCAATATTGAACAGGTATATGAACCAATAAAATGGATAATGAATGACATAGAAGTAAGGGATTATAATAATAATAATAAATTTGATGTAAATAAAAATGATTTATGCTAAAAATATGTTAGATATATATATATATATATATATACGATGATGGAGGTTGAATTAAGAAATTAGGGAAGGAACAGTTTAAATATGTTAATATATGGTAATGACCTAGCTGATTTTTGACATTGAAGTGTGATATAACTGAATAATTAATGATGAAGAATTGTAAATAAATGTTTAGTGAATTTAATTGTGTGTATTGTAAAATGTTATGTAAACAATGTATGTATGTAGTAGAAATTGTTGTGATGATAATAATAATATTAATATTTTGCAGCCTAAATAAATAACAAAAATAATTTGGAAGAGGATAACTAATGAGTTGTAAGGTGAAAGTAATTAAAAATGTTGTTTTCAATAATTGATTTAATTAAAATAATTTGAAATGTTTAGATATTTTTGACTGATTTAAATGTTATGTAACTGAATCTTCTAATGGATTTAAATTATTTTAAGAGATGTGAATTTGATAGTAAGAAATAAATGTTAAATTGTTTGGTATGAAATAACACTGTTGTTAAATGTTTCAGAAGTTACGTGGAGGTATTGGTGTGTATATTTTGTGTTTGTGTCAGTAGGTGAATAATGTACTGTAAGTATAAATTTTATAATACAAGTTAGAGAGAATAAAATATTTACAGGTGTGAAAAGATTTTTATTCAATGATGAGATTAATTTGAAATGATTGTACTAAATAGAAACTATAATTGAAAAATAATAATAACCGAAGGGTGATGTAAAATAAATGTTAATAATAAATTTGAAAATTTTAAGAAATCTAATTGTAGAAAGTGATGAATGATTTAAATGATGATGGATAAAAGCGTTAATGAAAATTTCACATTAAAATGTTTTATATAAAGTTTTAGTGTAGCTATTAGTGTGCTATCGCTGTGGTGGCATGTGCCACTGTAGATAGCGGAAAGTGTTGGGGGTAATAGAGAGTGTTACCCCATCGGAGGCCGAAAGGGCGAAAATGCACGGCACACCCCTTTTTACAATTTTATATTGTATACTGATAGATTTTTCGTGCCGTGCAGTTAATGACGAGTGTAACATGCCTGAAGGTAAAGATGATTTCCCCGACTTTTCGGGCGATTACTGCCTTACCAGCACTAATCGTGGTTTTGGCTAGCGGTCAGCTATGGCCATAATTAAGTCCCTTGACCATAGCTGGCTTGAAATTGGTTGATACTAGAAATTAATGGGGGGGGTGAAACTAGGGGAAATCCCGGAAACTATGGAACAGCGGCTGCCACTCTGTCCGAGTAGGGACAGCAAAGCCAGGTGGTAGACCCACATTAAGGGCGCATAACTATATAACAAAGATATGTTGATATCTGAACCTTTCAAATGTAACGCCGAAGCAAGGACAAGGAGGTGGTCAATTCCTCCAACTATGCCGTCCTTGTGGACGGACATGGCCGCCACAGTCCAACAGAACAAAACAATAGTGTGTGTGGCCAGGGGGTTGCTCAGGTGAGCAACGAATTCAAAATTTTATAACCTAAAGATGATAACTCGCTCTTGCACTAATTAATGCTTGTATTATGATTTGATGAATAGGTGTTCACATGTTCATTATACTGTGCTTATTCTGTTTTATAAATGTATTATTTTATTGTGTTAGAGATAAGGATTGATAAAAATATGTATTTCATGTAATTTGTATAATTTTGAAATGTGTTCGTAGTAAGGTCATTTACCTTGCTAAGAAAATCAGTTGATCAGCAGTAAAATGTCACTGATAAATTGTTTACTAATTTACAAGGTAATTTATGTTCAATATGATGTTAATGTGGTAAAAGATTTTAATTTTAATGGTGGATTGAATTGATATAGTTGAGAATTTTTAAATGATTTGTAAAAGATAGTAAAAGGTAGATTTTGGGTGATTAATATTTTGTTGGGACATGTAGATCAGTCCAAGTTGAGTTTCAAGTGGTAATAGAGAGAATAATGTTGTGAATTAATGTAATGTAGAATTTGAGATGTGTTAGTGACACAGTAGATATGAGGGATAATATGTAGAGTATTGATGGATATATTGATGTAATAAGTAAATGATGATATTTTGTTGTAATTGAAGTGATGTTATGAGAATGGTAATTAGTTGATGGGAGTTTTGTAAGAGGGGATAGTGTAGTGTAGGAGTCCGCAACAAAAGGGTTGGGACGGGAAGGGACCGTTTAGCGCCGGAAAGGGTTGCCTTAGGTAAAGTCCAGGAACCAAAATAAGGGAATGAGCTTTTTGGGGGGGGGAACACACATCCTGATTACAAAGGGTTAGAGAGTATTTTTTTTTATATAAGAGTAGAATGTTGCGAATTGAGTTGAGTAGTAAGTTGGGTTTGAGGGTTTGATAGATCTATTTGGTAGAGATGGGTGTCATGTTAGTTAAAGCTGTTAGTGGTATTAGAGTCAGAGGGAGAAAGATTATAAATGTATACATATCAAGTTGTAAAACAAGTTAGTATAAATAATTAAATCACCCAAACTAATGGAGATTGAGAATGTTAAAAGATAGAGAGTCATAGTAAAATCATAAAGTTTTAATTGAAGCAAGTGACAATTTTAATAGAATTTGGGAATAAAGCAAAGTTGTAAACTGTGTAATTTTGGATTAATTTAAATATCAATTTTATTGTTAATTATAATAATATTTTGTTATTTTTAAATGTCTTATTTTATTGTGTTTTTGTGTTTAAAGATAGAATTTTAAAGATGTTTAATGCATTTTCTGATGTAACTTATGTATAACTTATGTAGGTCAAGGTTGTGGACTTGACCCAGTTTGATCAGCTGATGGGTGAGGTTCTATACTAAACCAGTTTTGGTAATGAAGTAATGCCAATTTTGTTTATTAATTAATTTAAATAAATTTAAATAATTTTAATATTGAGAAAAAATATATTTTAATAAATTAAAATTTTTTTTTGAAAAAAAAAATTTATTTTTGTGCCTGCCATATAATTGATGTTTTGAATTTTGATTATATTATTGCTTGTGTGTATTAATAGTGTTTTTTATTGAATTGTATTGTTTAGGATATATGTATAAGCAACTGTTAGGATAAGGAAGTTCTTGTTTTAAGTAAAAGTTCAATCTATTTGTATTTCGAATTATCACTAATAACGAAGAGAATTATTCAAGTCAGATAAAGATTTGTATTTTGATTTTTGAGATTAATGGTAATATAGATTTGGTTTCAATTTAAAAGAAACTCCTAAATTTGATAACAAGATTTGATAGGATGTAGCAATAAGTGTGTGTACGAGCCCAGTAACTGCTAAAGGCAGCCCAGTGTGCATGATAAGGGGGAACATATCGGTTGAGGATCTGGCATGATATAAGACCAGGGATTTGGATTTTTGGGGCGGCATGTTAGAAGGTGAGGTGCGCTGTGATGCGTGTCTGTTCGACTTTATGGTGTTGGGATCTCGCATAGAGAAGTCCAGTAATCTCGTTCAGATGCGGCCATAGTCGCCGAGCCAGGGGGGTTGTTTACCCATGAAGTATAAGAACCAAGGGGGGTTGTTGGCACCATATCCTCACCGGTCCTCTTAGGGGTTAGGAATGAGATTTCTTCTGTTTCGGCAGAAGATATCTCATTGGGGGGGGGGGGTATTGTAACGGGGCGAATTTTGAGGGGTTTTTATTTCATTAAATTTGGGTTCATTTTATTAAAATATTCATAAATTCATTTTCCATCTGTGTATACGGCCACGTGTTTGAATAGAAGCATTGTGCGAACAAAGAAACAGTACGCAGTAGCTGTTGTGAAACACTTGCAAAAGAATGTGCCAGACGTCAATTCTAAGAACTTTACGTTTGTGTGGCACCCGCGCCCAAACGCACTACACCAGCATGTGCGCAGAACGACGCCGAGTTGGTTAAAGCAAAATGGCTTGGGCGAATTTGATTCAGTAATGTGCATTAAAGCTGGAGGAAATAAAATCTAAGTCCAGCCTACTTTGGTGACGTAGAACAGGGGTCACTGAATATCGTCGACGTACAGCACACGTAAATCCTATGTGTCAGGTGAACAACTACCAAGACTTTGACAACTAAGGCTGTGTGCGGCGACGAAATTTGCTCACAGGCATGGCAGTAATGTCCACCCTCATGTAATGAGTGAGTCTACATATGGCCGCGGCGGCGGCCAGACGCAAGCCGAGACTCGTGTGCAAGAAGTAATCTTTTAAATGTAATAAGTAACAACCCGAACGTTTAAAGTGTTTATTAAAATGAGTATAACCGAAAACAGGCAAATCAACCGTACCAATAGTGAGAACCGAATATCGGACTTTGAACGACTTTCCAGAGTGCAACACGTGAGTGAACAAGGGAACAGAGAAGTAGCCGGGCAGGGCAACCTTTTATTAAATTTTCTAAGTGTAGTAACTGTTCAAAAGCGCTAAAACTAAAAGAATGGCGAAATAAATTAGTATGAATGTGAGAGCGAGCAAGCTGGGCTGTGTAGGTTAAGGTAAGAGGTATATTTAGAAATAAGACTTACGTATATATATTTCAAAATTTGTTTTTGTGTTTTGTTAATAATTGGTGAGTTAATGTGAGTAAAACTATTTACGTCACGGTACAAAAATGTGTTAGTCTAGTTATTACGCCATAACCACTTCCTCATTTCTGTGCTGCAAGATTCGTCTAAACGTTCCTGGATTTATTCTGAATTATTATTGGGGGGTAGTCAGATTGCAAAATTGTCCCATATTTTTATTAAGGTAAAGTGTAAAGGTTTCGATATTATAACCAAAAAATATCGTGGCGACTCTGGGCTTCTGATTGAAAATTTAAAAAGGTAGGTAAGTGGAAAGATCGCAGGTAAGTTTCTGGCAGTATTTTTTATTTATTTATTTCGATTAAGTATGTTTATTCACAACATTTTGTTTAATTATTTTATATACTTCATATCTCAACTTTTTAATAGACTGTAAGTTGATTTCACTTAGTAGGAATTTGTGTAACTTATTCCTTTGTTTTTAAATTTTTTGATTTTAGGCCTCATAAGTCATCGAAATGTTGGAAGTTGTGCTCACATAATTTTTGAATTTTGGCATTTGTTCATTTTATTTATAGTAATTTAGTTTTCTTCATAGAATTTCTTTATTGAAGCTTGGTTGTAAACTCCTTTTACTTTCTTGGTGGTTATATTACTTATCTCATAAGTATTGTTTCCATTGTCCTTCGTGATGACATATGGCCCAACATATAATAATAGCAATTTTTTGGCTATTCCTTCAAGTGTACTGGGTAGTTCCCTGTTTTTGATTAGTACTCTCTCTCCCTTGTTGTATTTTATTATTTTAGCTTGGTTTTGTGAATACCTTGCTCTTTGTTTTTCTATTTTCTCCATAATACGGTTATAACATTGGTTTTCATCATAGGGGTCTCCTGGTTGACTGGGAAGTTTATTAGTTCTTGTATCTCTCTATGGGGCTTTCTTCCAAACATCATCAAGTATGGGGTGTTTTCAGTAAATTGGTGGTAACTAACATTTAGAAATACTTCGGTTGAAGCCAAATACTTTTGCCATTCTTTTTGGTTATTATGACAATAAGTTCTTAGTATTCGTCCAACTTCCCTTAGTACTCTTTCTGCGGGGTTACTACTAGGGTGGTATTTGGATGTTTTATAGGTTTTTATATTCTCTTTTAGTAACTCGTTTCGCCACTTCTTTCCTTTGAACTGCGTTCCATGGTCAGTTATTATCATGTATGGTGTTCCCACTTCAGTGATATATTTAGTTTTTATTATTTCTAATATTTTCTTAGTAGTAGCTCTGTTTATTGCATATAATTTCGTGTATTTTGTATAGTGGTCTAACATGATTACAATAAACTTGTATTTATGTCTCCCTCCACTACGTGGGAATGGTCCACATATATCGAGGAATACCTTTTGTAACTTTGTTGTTGAGGTGATGGGTATCATGGTTCCCTCTTTTTTCTCGTTATTGGTCTTTACCATTTGACATATTATACATGTTTTAATATTTTGGTTTACCTTTCTTACTATATTTTTTATAAAGACTTCCTCCTCCAATGCTTTTACAATTTTTACAGTTCCCATATGTCCGTATCGAACATGATAATCCTTAATTATCTTATTTTCGAATGTTTTTGGAACTACAAGTTTCCATGTGCTATTATTCTTTTTTGTTTTAAGAAAGAGTATATCTTGGTGGATACAATAATATTTATTTACAACTTCTTCATCTTCTAACAGTCTTTTTCTTATGTTTAGTAATTTTGAATCTTGTTTCTGCTGTACCACTATCTCGTTTAGAATATCTTCCAGGTCCTTTCTATTCTTTATTATACAAAACACTTTGACGATCTTCTCCTTTTCTCCTTCAAATGTTTGGTCTACTACATTTATTCTGGATAATACATCTGCGGCAACATTTTTACGTCCTGGAATATACTCCCACGTTATGTGGTACTCTTGTAATGCGAATATCCATTGTGTAAGCCTCCCATGACTTAACTTACACTGTTTCAAGAAGGAAATGGACTTATGGTCGCTTCGGACGGTGATTGGATATCCTAGGATGTACGTCCTAAACTTTCCACATGCGAACACAATACTGAGTAGTTCCTTTTCAGTAACATTGTAGTTACGTTCGCAGTGGTTCAATACTCTGCTGGCAAAGCTGATAACCAGGTGGTGTCCGTCCTTATCCTCTTGATAAAACTCGGCGCCTAGGCTCACATCACTGGCGTCACAATTTAAGTAGAATGGCTGTTCAAAATTAGGGTGGTGTAGCATTATAGTTTCAAGAAATTTTATTTTGATTAATTTTAACACTTCTTCTTGTTCCTTCCCCCAAGTCCACTTTTCCTTAGCTGATAGTTGTTTAGAGAACTTTGCTGTTAAATAAGAATAATTTGTTTGGAACTTTCTATAGTAGTTACAAATACCTAAGAAGGATTGTAGCTGCTTCTTATTCTTTGATGTGGGGAAATTCTGAATAGCTTCCACCTTCTCTTGGGATGGTGTTATCCCCTGTTCTGTTAAGTTGAACCCCAAGAATTTGACTTGGTTTGCTATGAACTTGGACTTGTCTAAGTTTAATGTTATATTATTTTCAGATAGCTTTTGTAATACTTGTTTGACCCGATCGCAGTGCTCATCCCAGTCAGATGATGTTATTAGAAGGTCGTCCACGTACACTGTTGTGAACTGCAATGCTTCCTGACCTATGACTTGGTCCATGCACTTGACGAACACTGTGACGGAATTAATGAGGCCGAAAAGTAACCTCTTAAACTGGTAATTCCTTCCGTCGAAGATGAATGCCATGTATTTCCTACTGTGTGGGTGTAGCTCCACCTGCCAGTACCCACATACAGTATCCCAGGTACTTATATATTTGGTGCCATGAAATTTCTTAAGTATCTCTTCAATCTCTCCCGGTGACGTTCGGTCATTAATGATCATCTTATTGATCTCCCGGGCGTCTAAACATATTCTCACCTTACCATTCTTTTTTGGTATGGCGACTATAGGACTCGTGTAGGGAGACTGACTGTATTCAATGATGTCCTCCTCCATCATTCTATTTATTTCCGTCCTCACTTCGTTTTTTAGGGAGTAGGCGATTGGGTAGTAGTTTCTGTGAAAGTCTATGGGTTCTCGAAAGTTTATTTTACATTGAAATCCTTTGACTTTTCCTGGAGTATTAGAGAAAACGTGCTGGTATGTTTGATATATGGCTATTAGTTTTTCAGCCTGTTCACCCGTTATCTCTTGCTGAGGTCTCTCTCTTTGGAACCTTCTAATTTCTTCGACTTTTCTTTTCCACAATTCTCCCTCTCCTTCTTCATCTTCTATGGTAATTGATGGTTTATATGTTTGACAATAATAACTTTTTAACCCCTTATTATGATTTAGGGTTATTGGTGTTGGGTTACTGTTGATTATATTGGCTGACCACACTCCCTTCTCAGAAGTAAGCACTACTATTCCCTTCTGCAGGTTAATGATTGCTGAGTGTTGTCTCAGTGTGTCGCATCCAATCAGCATGTTAAAAGGTAATCCATTAGCGACAAGGAAAATAATAGGTATTATTGCGTTCTGACTGGTTAGCTCTAAGGAGACTTGTTTTCTGATGGTCTTATTTTGTCTGCCTGTGGCACCAATTATTACAATATTGTTTATAGGTAGGGTTGGGATAGGTATATTGGAGTGGGCTTGGATTCGCTCCAATTCGGGTTGGTTTATGAGAGATATATTCGATCCAGTATCGATCATAATTATTGTGTTGACTCCATTAATATTGGCTCTTATATGCACTATTTCACTATTCGTTGTTGACAATGGGTTATCCTCTTCCTCCAGAAGTTCTTCCCTGATGTCTTTTAAATAATTAGTTGATATTATAGTTATTTTCTTTATATCACTTTTCGTCGTGGTTCGTCGATTTAACCCAAGTGATTGGTCATGTGAAGGGTCCTGGCGGTTTCTCACTGACCTTTTTAGTTTAAAGGTTGCTGGGCACCACTGGCCAGACTATTTGCTTGGTCTGCCGTTTCATTGGTCGACGTTGATTGATCATGTATGTGATTCCTCGGCGCTTCCATTGTTCTGGTTCCTGGAGATGGCTGGTTATCATATTGGGAATAGTTGTACATTGTGTTTGTTCTTGTAACAGGACAATATCGTCGATGATTGTTTTGCCTCCTCCCGCTGATAAAATTGACTTGGCGCCTCATGTCGCCCCTATTCTGGTTACTCCCGTTTCCCCTGTTATAATGGTAATTCGGGTCGTACCGGTTGCCATAGTAGTTGTGATTATTTGGGTGGCCATTCGGATTTCGAACTTGTTCTATTCCCCTGTTGTTATTATTGGGTGTACTAGGGTTTTGCGCATTTCTGTTACTTGGTTGGTTCCCCTGGTTGTAATTCGGATGATCTCTGTTGTTCGGTTGGTTACCTTGATTATAATTGGGTTGATCCCGATGGAATGGTTGGTCCCCTGGGTAATTGTTTGGATTTCGGTTCATATTGTTCCGGTTATTGTTCTGGCCACAAGTGTAGGGCAAATTGTAGCTTGGTATATTGTAATTTTCGTTCCACCGGTTGTACTTCTGATTGATCATACGATTTTTCTTATACTGGCTGTCATTTTCGTGGTCTTCCAGCAAATTGACCATTCCCTGTATGGTCTTTATTTGTCCCTGTCTCCTGGCCCTCTGAATAGCGTCTTCATAATGATATCCCAGTTGAATGACTAGGGATTCTTCGGGTATCTTTGGTTCGAGGTTTCGAGCTAGGCAGACCTTTCCTAAGAAGTACAAGAAGTACGAGGTTAGTGTATGTCCAGCCTGTGGCTCATATCTTCCTTTCTTATGTCATTTCTTACCACATTTTGGGTCGATTCTGACCAGTATTTTTCGCGGAACAATGTTTTGAACTCTTGAGTACAGCTGATTTCTGGTCGCGTGGCTGTCCACCAATTGTCATTCGTATCTCGAAACATCTCATCGATAAGACTTCTCACCGTCATCCATCCGGTATCTCTATTTCTCTCTATGAGCTCCTCCACCCTTTTCAGAAATTCTATGGGGTTTCTTCGGTAACTCTTAAAGTTGATCACTTCCCTATTTTCATTTGTAAAGATGTGAGTGCTACTGCAAGGCTTCTCCCTCAAAGTGTCTAGTTCCTCCTGCATCTGTTTCTCCCTCTGACTGATTTCTATGATTTTTTCTTTATTTTCTTGAGTTTTTTCGTCAATCTTGTTGATAGTGGTATATACTCTTTCAACGCGTTCGCTGACATCAGTCTGGATTTCCTGGTACCTCTCCTTCAGCTTCTGAAGCACCTCCTGTTTATTTTTGATGCACTCTTCAGTGGTGGTCTTCTGCAGTTCTTGGATCCTGAGAATTCCTTCCTCCTGGACGTGGTTTATTTTATCAGTCAGCTCTTCCTGGATGTGTATTACCGTTTCGTTCGTTTCGGTTATAGTCTGTTTGATTTCATCTCTGCATTCCACCAACTGTTGCCTCCATTCATCCTTTGTCTTCTCGCCTTCTTCCTTCAACTGTCTTTGGAGTGTTTCACAATTATTTTCAATCTTGTTATTTAACACTTCAAGATCCTTTTTTATCTGCCTCTTCAGCTCCTCCCCCTTATTTTCTAATATTTCCTGGCTTCTCTTCAGGGCTTCTTGGTTGCTTTCTATTTTGTTATTCAGGAGCTCTATGTCCTCCTTGATTTGCTTCTTCAATTCTTCATTGTTTTGATCCAGTTTTTCATTCAGGAACTCCCTGTCTTCCCTTCTTAATGATTCTAACTTTTTATTCAATTCTTCCTTGTCTGATTCTAGTTTTTTATTCAATTCTTCCCTGTCTGATTCTAGTTTTTTATTCAATTCTTCCCTGTCTTCTTTCCTTCCCTCTTGCAATGATTCGAATTTTTTATTCAATTCTTCCTTGTCTTGTCTTCTTTGTGCTCTGGTTTCTTCCTTTTGTTTCTTGAAATTTTCATCAGTCTTCTCCTGGTTTTTGTTTAATACTTCCATCATCATTTTCATCATGTTCTCTATCCTTGCCCCTTCGGTTTTTTTCTCTGGTTGGTCGCCGACCATTATTTCCACTTCCGGTTCTAGTTGAGTTGGATTTTCTGGTTGGTTTTCTTGAGGATCCTCTTCGAATAGCTCCCCGATCATTTCTTCGATTTCTTCCATCTCTTCTGGTTGACCTTCAGCTTCAATTCCTTTCTGAGTGTCCTTTCTGGTAACCATGGAATGTCTCTTCATAGTCACTGTTGGCCTTCTTTTAAAGCCTCACCGGTTGGTCGCCAATCTGTAACGTAAAAAATAGATAAGGGGCGTCCTTCTTATTTAAGCCCCATGTTGGGCGCCAATCTGTAACGTAAATAGTTGGCTGGTGCGTACCTGTAAAATGTACACCAGTTTTGTATGTGTAATAATGATTAGTGCGTTCGTCTCGCACCGGGGTCGTTATATTAATGGTCGCGGCTAACGATGTCCGTAGCGTTGTGGTAATCACCCGTATAATACGGCAGTAACCTTACCTGTTGCTTATAGGGGTGTGTTAATCCCGGGTGGCGCCAAGTCGTTATATTAAACAACTAAAATTATTGTCTGACGAGTTATCAGCGGTGACGGTCGGAGCATTCAAATAATTCCCGCTCGCACAGCCGTCTCAATTGTCGCTGCTGCTGCGTAAATGACAACTTGTTCGCTTCTCGTCAAATCTATTCTTAACTAAACACTAGTCATATATAAAGCACTCCCTATGAAATAATAACGACGGTTACTCCGTGTAATAGTTATTTTTAATAGGTGATAATTAAAAATATTCACATGACAATGATATAATGATAAATTTGCACCGACTGATTACATTAGACTCCTGTTCTCTAGGCTTGACGAATAGATCAAGGAAACATTTATTTTTCGTATGACTGTGTACATCGAAGTATTACGATTATTTTTGTTTCCAAAATTGTGGATTCTTGTGACTATGAGCTAAAGAATTCCTATGGTTACAATAAAAATATATTACCTTATTCTACGTGTACATAAATAATAATGTGTGATGTTACAATCTGTTCTGTGGTGTAGTTAAATGTGTTTTGTAAGTTCGTGTTTAACTAATAGGTTATATTTAACGTTAACAAGTTTTTATCAAGTGTTATTTTGCTTAAATAGTCTATGAAAGAGAAATATTGGTTTATAGTGAGGTAAATTTACCTTTAGTAATATTTAGAGTGATTAGGGTTTTGGAAAATAAATAATTTAATTGTACTTAACACCTCAGCATGACTCGGTGTCTTCGTCCTTTTGATCGAGTAGGATTTGGCTGCATTAAGTTCGGTTTTCATGAATTTTGGGGGCTTCATTGGGTTGGGCGTCTTTTTCATAATGTATCTGGATGTTCTTTTCGGGTAATTTTCCGTTTATTTGCCTTGGATCTCGTGTTGGCTGCTATAAATGGTCGTCTGCTTCTTATACTGTTATGATTAGGAACTTTAATTAATTTATTTTTATAATTTTAACAGAAAAACGTTCTTCCCAACATTGGCTTCTGTATTCTCTTAATGATGCTTCGCTTCTGTCTAACGGTATTCAACGGTAATTCAGTCTTCAACTGCCGTTTCCATGGCAACTGCATGATTTTGATTGGTTGATTTTGAAATGATGTATTGTTATCAAAATTTGAATTCTTCGTATATCTTCTGATTGCTGTTATTCCTCTATCTTCCTTCCTGGTTATGAAATATTGTCACTATAGTATTTATTTCCTTTCATAGATTATTTTGATACCCCACAAGTTTGGGTAATTTTAGATTTTATGTTTTTACAATTATGTTAATGCTTGTTAATTACATTTCTTTTTGTATACAAATGCTTATTACAATATTTTGTTTTACAAATGATTTACAATTTATTCTTGGTGAATCCTTCACCTCAGATTTGCTAATTTCTTTGTTAATTTGTTATAATTTTTAGTTGTTTGGTTCTGACAGTTATGCCCTTTCATAGCCCTGAGTAGCCATTATGGTATTTGACTTATTTCATTTAAATACATTTCATTTCAGCTTAATGGGTTTTACTTTGTTATTATTATTGGTTGTGTTGCATTTTGAGTCTGTTGGTGTTTTGATTACATGTCAATATTGCTTTCTCTATCTGAATATTTAAAACATAACAATTAGGCTTATGGGCTGCAAGTTTCCTTCAGCCATATTCTATTCATAACATTAAAACGAACAATTCTTTATAAGTTATTAGAGTTATTATTTTGAGTGAGAAATATCATCACTTCCTTCCAACTTATTATTTGCTAATTTTTTGTTTACAATACATATTATTTTTATTGTGATAAACAGTATCACTTTTATGAAATTTATAACTATCCCTTATAGCATGGGTGTCTTTGATTTGTCCCTAATTTCTTAATTTTTAAACAATCTTTACTATCTCTCCATGTCAACACCTTCAATTTATTCTTTCCTGGGATCCTCCCTTTTAATTACTATCGGTTATAATTAAACTTAAATCTATTAAACATCTTTTCTTAAATAATAATGTCATCATCACTTTCCAGTGTTCAGCATATCTTATTCTATAATTCTTACTTAACACTATTTTTCACCATATATTTATTCACTGTTAATTTTCCACTTTTAAACCTTTAGTGTTTTTTACAGATTTGTTAAGTGTCTATTTTCTTTATTATTCACTATTTCTTATAATAGTTATATTCTACATCTTACACTATTCCCATTTATACCTCACCTTCACTTTTAAATTACCTATAGTTAATTATAATTTAATTAGCATACCTTCCTTTTCACTTCACTTTGGGGTTTTTACACATACACTATTGCACTGTATCACTGTTTATACTATGTGTTTTTTAGTGGGTAATCCCTATACTTATTTCTCTTTCATTACAATATATCCTTAATACTATTAACAATTTTATATTCTTACAATACTATTTTTACATCTAATTCTCAATTGGGTTTTAGGTTGCTTTTTTATCATTCTATTCTTTAACCTTTTTTAATAGGGTTTCTTTCCTAAATCATTTTGTCCATTAATGGGTAATAACAGTTACTTTTTCCTTTCATACAGGGTAAGTATTGGTTTGGTTCCAATATTATTCTTGAATGCTTCATTTCTCCTTCTCCTCTGCTTTATTACTTGTTTGTGTATCATTATTGGTTTTCATTTCTATCTATTTCCCTCCTTCTTCATTTTCATCGTATTTGGTTAATACCTTGGTTTTTCCATCTTCTCCTTTGGGTACATTTCGACGTGTTACTTTGGGTCGTTTAATTCCCTGAACTTGTTTCATTTTTGTTTGGGTTTTTGGATTTTTTCCTCTCTTCCTTTGGTTTGGTTAATCACCTTCTTCTCTTCTTTGGTTGTATTCTCGTTGGTTTTTTCACGGATCCCTTCTCCATTTGTTTCCTTTTGTTGGGTCAATCACTTTTTAGCTTTGTTTATTCTTCGTGGTTCCCTTCTTCTTTTGGTTTCTGTTGTTGGGTCAATCACTTGGGTTAGGTCAAGTCGTCGTTCGTCGAGTCATAGTTTTTATATTTTATTTAAATTAATCATTTTTATTTAACATGAAGTATTATTTTAGGTTCAATATTATTTTGTTCATCCCTGGTATTGGGTTGGCTTATTTGTGTTGTAACAATATACACAACCCAGTCTTAACTCAAAATAAACACCATGGTAAACAACCGGGGAATGCGGCATGGCTCAGACCCTACAATGAACAACATCAACATCAACAACTATTAACAACCAACAACAGCACACCATCACTCCATCTAACCTCTCCAGACAGGGGAAACTGACGATCTCCAAGACCACGACAATCCAAGGACACTTTTCGGCAAATCTCCAACTTCTTATCGATTTTTTTTTTTTTACGGGAGGGATAGGAAAATCAGGAAGATGAAACGGGGCAAGGATCATTGAAGGTCAAGAGCGAGGACTAAGGGTAAGGACATGGTTCCCTCCGAAAAGGAGAATGACTGGAGAAAACCAAGGCTCGCGTGGGCAGGGGCGCAACCCTGAAGTAGACGAACACCACTGGGACTGTGTGGGGAACATCTACCCGCTACCCGTTAACCGCTTCTTCTCACCTTTCAATGACGGACTTTAGGTACTCGTTCCTTTCGGACACCACTCTCTGAGAAATTATCTCGTTTTGAGCTGTACTGGCATGGTTTCCTCTGAATCAGAATCAAGGCAACTTACCTCACTACTTTCACCCCGATTTGGATTATCCTCATCATCTAACTCCTCTGCTTCTGCCTTCCCTGCTTGTCTTTCTTCCACTTCTTCCTTTTCTTCCTCTTCCGCAATTTCCCCTTTTTCGTCCCCATAATCCAAATCAACCTCATGACACTGCACCTCCTCACTACCTTCCAGTTGCTCGCCTGATCCATCTTCAACAGCATCTTCTCCCAGCTCCTCACCGATTTCTGCATCACCCTCGTCACCAGCTCTTTCACAAACTTGTTCACTAACCTCCTCTCCAATCTCGTTTTCCTCAACACATTCATCACCAACATCATCGCCATCACGTCCACTACCATCATTCGAACACTGCACATCTTCATCATCCTCTAGTTGCTCCTCTGGTCCACCCGAAACTTCTTTCCGTGCTTCGGAATCCTCAACACTACTTACAGAAGTCATCTGCACATCTTCACACACTACATCATTCTCACTCGCACACTCCACAACGCTGCCACCAAATTTCTCCTCAACTTCTACCTCATCTCCTTTCACCACACTTGCAGCATGGACATCCCCTTGTCCACCCGCAACCTCCAAAACTTTTGCAGCCTGGACATCCCCGTGTCCATCCGCAACCTCAGACTCTTCTGCCTCTTCCTTCGATTCCTCTCCTTCACCACTCTCAACAACTACAACGTCCTCAACATTTTCCACCCTGGAAACTAGCTGTCTAGGTTCATGTGCAATGACTAAATTAATTTCTACTGGCGATGATAAAGCTACACCATCAAGTGACTTCTCATATCCCGGCGTAGGCGATGATGTTACAGGATCTGGATCCCTCATGAACCGAGATGGAGATACCGGAACAAATTCCACGGCATCTGGATTCAACCATGACGTCCTCACTGACGCAGTATTAACAGACGTTTTCTTGTCGTCTTGTATTGATCCACAGACGTTATTCCGCTTTTCTTCTTTCTCTTCACCTTCTTCATCCACAACTCTATTAGGCACTGGTACTTCCTCTGGAACCTTTAAAGTTTCTTTTCTTTCCAAATAGGAATAAAGACTTCCTACAGGATCCCTACTTGCCGATGTTTGTTCCCTGATATAACTTCTTTTTCCCCTGTTAATTGCATACTTCTTTGTTTTCTGTGCTGTAGCTGTTGTTACCGTCTTTCCACTTGCCACCCCCTTGTAGCCTCCATTACTTCCGGGATACTCAGTTTTTCTTACCGTTTCTTGTGTTCTCCACCGACCACCATGTTTGTCTTCTTGAGCCTTTCCTAATAAACCACTGGAGTATTGGACATCTTTAGCAGCTCTTCCCCGGGACTCATCATTCTCCTGGACAGTCCTGGCATGCGCACACCACCGGTCCAGGTCCGTAAAAGAACGTGGAGGATCTGCGAAAACCAGCCGGGATCTCTCTTGGGGATTCAGCCCCTCTCGTATTACCTGTATAACTTCCGTCTCGGGCAACCCCAACCTTAATATACGGGCAGTTTTCCTTACATCGTGCACGAAGTCCCCCAATCCCTCTCCGTTGGCCTGTAGGCGATAGAATAAATCTAACAAGCTGGGAACGTCGTCGAAGGGGTATGAAGAAATCCAACACTTCCCCATGGAAGGTGTCGACACTGCAGCCCCGACGCAGAGTGCTGGTGACCAGCCATGCCAATGAACCCCGGCAATACGGGTATATAAGGGACAAGACCTCCTCATCGGACACACCCGGGAAATCTGCCAACTGCAGGACCAGATCCAAGAAGACCAACAACCTATCCTCATGTACTCCATCCAACACCGAAAGTTTCTGGAGAACCCCTGACATGGGGTGGGGCAATCTCTGGTAGCATACCGCTGCCAGAATTGCACAATTCAAAACACACAACCACCAAACATAAATCCCCACGAACACCTAACACAAACCTAACTTACAAAACATAGTCACAAAAACAGAAAAAACTCAAGTACTATCCTTCCTTTGAGCGACCTCCAGGTTCCCTAGCGCTGCGAAAACCTGATCCACCCCAGAACCAACTCTCCGTCAGCCACCACACTCAAGAGGAGAAACACATCAGACATTAACATAGACCAACAATCCACACCACCGAACAACTACCACAACATATAACATTTCAACAAAGACATTTATTATAAACTTCCGAGACTAAATCTGGTCAATGTCGGTACCGACTTCCGGTCAGGCCATACCGCATCCAGCTAACCTCACGCGCTATTACTTCCATAACTATATATAAGGCAGCCCATTCCCCCGGCAATCCCCCCGTGATCTCCGGTAAGGTCCAATCTCAACAACAACCAAAAACCCCAACTAAAACGCATGCCACGTGGCGGCATCAGGTTTACAATTCCAAATTAAATATCAATTATACATTGACAATACATATACACATAAAATGCTAAACCTGCCATTGCATCTACCTCTGTATTCATTTTCAAAAGTTTTTAAGTTTCTCAAACTATTTCCGAGTTTGCAAGCCCCGTCACACCCAAGGACCCAAGGGTTCGACCCTAGAATCAACCACGCTCTGCTACCATTTGTAACCCCTCTTTCTAGTTTTATGCTTTATAAAAAAAAACAATTTTTTTTTTTTTGGAAAGAGGGGCCACTATTTATTTAAAACTAGGCCGAGGGCCTAGAGAAGCCAAAAATGCGCTGGGTTCAGTGGGACGGGACTTGCAATTTAACTCGATGGTTAAACAACAATAACAAATTTTATTAGCAATTTCAAGTCTTGACATTCAATATAACTTCGATAGAATTTAAAAAATTTCATTAAAAACTTTACTCCACTCCCTGACATTATAACATTCTGAAAATATACACAGGTAACATCATAGTTCATAATTCAATAATTTCTCATAAATACACATAAATACAACATCAATCAATATACTTACATGAATACACATAGAACACACACACACATATATATATATACTATAACATTTTTATTTTGTTAAAATTACTTTCAAATACAAATACACTTCTATTTGTGTTTGCGGAGCCCCACGATCTTGGAGCGCCAAATATATGCAACGTATTTATGTGTGTACAAATTTACATGTAATTTAATTTGTATAGCCCCACGTTCTTTGGGAGCCAAATATGCAGCAATACATATACATAAATACATATACATATACATAAATTTAGCGTGACCGGTCTCACGTTCAAGATTGACAAATTATGTAACAATATAGCATTTAAATTGGGTTTCAGGTGTATCTGCAATAAGAACTCTATGTAACTTGTAACGGTATTTCAAATTTATTTGATATTATTAAAAATTGTGCACATGGCACTGACTTCGATTTAAAACATTCGTTATTAATTGTTATTATGCCGTAAGGCTTATGCTATATACATCCTTACTGACTAAATATTCTATTCTACTAATTATTGTATTACAGAAAAATCTCATTTTCAGACTACTCAGTCGATTAATGTGTTTCAAAATATCATTATTTAAATCTCTTTTTATATATTGTAATGTACTCAAAATATTAATAGTTATTGAATTTATCTTTTGTTTCTCAGTACTGTTTTCTCAAATACTAATTATTTTCGTTTAAATGCTTTGTATTCATTTTATTTCATATTAATTTGAGCTCTTGTTACGTTAATCGTAATTCTAAAACATCTATGATTTTAATTCTACTTTACAAGAAACATTGGCTCTTACTTTTAAATAAAATAGAAATGTCTTTAATTGTCTTTGAGTTCATTGTATGATTAAGATGTAAATAAGTTGTTTATCACCTTATTGTCGTCAATCATACTCGATCATTTTGATCCATCTGTAGTCGTCCTCGTCTCGCACTCCAGCGTCGGCTGTCTCTCTTCTCCTCTTGTCCAGCGTCGAATCACTTCTTCTTGTCCCGCGTCGTATCACTCTCTGGAACTCTCCTCTTGTCCAGCGTCGAATCACTTCTTCTTGTCCAGCGTCGTATCACTCTCTGGAACTCTCCTCTTGTCCAGCGTCGTATCACTCTCTGGAACTCTCCTCGTGCTGTTTCTGACGTCAATGGATCTTCTTATGTAATTCTTCTTATGTACTGCTGTTATTATTTAAAAATGATTGTCTTTACAACTTAGTTACATAGTTGTATGTAACTGGAAAATTTAAACTATTTACAAAAAAAAATAAATACGCCGTGCGGACGGGCATAAGCTCCCGCTGCACCGTGGATGATTTAAGAAAGAGAACCACTGTAGCTTGCGTGTCCTATTTATACCCATGTCTTGGTCGACACCTGCAGCGGTACGAAATCGACATGTCAGAAACTGTCTCTGGATTCAGTTCCCCCACTCTTTGTCAAATTCGCTATTTCTTATATTTCTGCGAATTGCAGAGTCCTGTAAGTATACTCTTATACTTATCTTATAACTATTTTTACAACACATGTTCACTGTAATTTTGGACATTGCAACTTAACCCTTTCGATTTGTACACAGTTATTTCACTATTACACTCGTACGGTGTGGCACTTCGCGTGGTTTTCGTACACAGTATTTAGTAAATTTTATTACATTTTATTGTGGTTTTGGATTATAATTCTTAATTATAGTTTATGAATAATTACAGAAAAACAGTAATTGTGCAATTATTCATCTTGGGGTGGCAAACTCGCCTGCATAGACCTGCGTTCACACACACTAGCAAAGTACTGGTGTACACACTTTCAGTTACATTTTTGTGTGTGTGCACGTCGATTCAGGTCGAAACACCTGTTCATATTTTTGTCTGAGCCAAGCTTGCAATCCCTGACATGCTTATTTCTAATATTTTATTAATTATTTACAGTTTATTAGGTAAATTTAAATTTTTATATTCAATGCTCAGTACATCACTTATTTGTACTGTCGCATTATTCCTCTGCTTGGTAACAAAAAATATTTAATAAATTTATTTATTATAATTTTTTTTATTATTATTATATTTGCAAAAAAAATGTAATAAATAATAAAGAATAATAGGTAATTATGCTCGATCCGGACTATGCTCAAATTGCGGTGAAATATTTCTTTTCCTATTCTTCTATACTATATAAGCACGAAAAAAATTATTTTAAACGGCGGTCGAACCTATTTACGGAGAAAAAAAATTAAATAATTACTCACATAAGAACGCATGCAATAGCCGGTGAACGCCATTTTCAGACTGTGAATGTGTACACCGGTACAGGACGGCGCGTGACGTCACCGCTTGTACATCAGTTGTCGCTGCAAATTGGCCTTTGGGATGTATATAATTCTTGCAAAAATGAAGGCGAACCATTTTCCAAACATTTACAAGCGAGTTGGATGAAAAGCGAGTTGAGCCGATGCCTGCCGGTTAGGTTCGGAGAGGCGGCCCGAAGGGCCGCGGGATATAGTTCATTGTTCCAGATAATTCTTGCAAAAATTAAGGCGAACCGCAAAAATTGGACTGTATGAAAAGCGAGTTGAGTCAATTGCTGAAATCCGGACAAATTTTGCCAAACGCCAAAAGTTACCAAACGCCGACGTAATGCTGACTTTTGATTGGCTGAGTTCAAAATTTTGTAATCTCTGATTTGTAATTGGTTAAGAGGAAAAGAGTGGTTTGGCCGTTTAGGTTTTAGAGAAAATGCTGCCGTCAGGTCGTGTGTGTGGGAATGTATTTTGTGAATTTCAGTGCTTCAGTTTGTGTTTGTGTAATTGTGCGGTGTTATTAATTATGGTTTAATTATTTCTGTTGTTTAGGGTTATTTACTATTATTAACGTTTGTAATATTGAGCCGATTACTTTATAAATTTATGAAGTACAGCGCTGGGTACTCCGCGTAATGTGATTTTCAGTCCTTTAGTTTGTGTAATTGTGTAACATTTTAATACACAATTGCCTGCTACATTAAGGTAAGATTTTCATCTTTTCATAATTATATGCATGGATTCCATGTCACCGTGTGTGTATGTGTGTGTGTGTGTGTGTGTGTGTGTGTGTGAAATATTCAAATTGCCGTGAAATATTTCTTTTTCTATTCTTCTGTACTATATAAACACGAGAAAAATAATTTTAAACGGTGGTCGAACCTATTTACGAAGAAAAAAAATTAAATAATTTCTCCCATAAGGCGCCAAAAAACGCTACGTTATTTGCCGCGTAAACTTAGGAAGTACAGCGCTGAATACTCTGCGCAATGACGTCATAACTCGTCATCGCTGTGTAACTGTGCGCCGTTTCTTAGATAACATGGCGGTCATTCACTTTACATGCGCGCTTATGGGAGTAATTATTTAATTTTTTTTAATTAATTTTATTTAATTTTGTCTAAGGTGGTTTGTTTGGTTTAGCGAGGGGAGGTTATGAATGAGATGAGTGCATACAAAGGGCAGAGTTTACATTCCACAACACGTATTTAACATGAACAGACTGGCTTCTATCGACAGGTTTGGAATGGAATACTTACCAGGGATGACTTGTTTAATACGGCAAAGTCGCGATACTAATATTATTATAACATAATTAAAATTTTACTCACTTATTTTTTGTTTATTTCTGAGTGAACAAATTTATGTTTGTCCAAGTTATTGTTAACGAATTATAAAATTACACAACAACAGCAACATATTATTTCTTTCTTCAAAGCAGCAGAGTGGCGCAATTTTGTGACGTCTCCCTTGTTAAGACAACACAAAAGTCGGGAACTAGTTCAATTCTGTACCAGTTAATTAAACTAGCTGCCGTTGTTAGTAAAACATCCTTACCAACAAATTACAACACAATTATGACATAGGAAATTGACAAGGTTTGCACAAATTTATTCACTCACTTGGTGTTAGCGAAAACATCTCTTTATTACTATTCAAATATTAGGTTTGACTTTGTTTCTTTTTAAAGAAAATTTACTTTAGTAAATTATGCTTTTACTGCTTTAAAGATATTAAGTTTATTATTCCTTTTATCTCAAAAATTTACTCATCTAGATGTTAGTTTTAAATACCTCGGATCCGGGTCTGAACTTTCTCAAAATAATTAATTTATCACAAACTTCAACCAAATTATTGGGAGAATAATATTGGTGGTAATCTACATTATTATCTTACATTTATCTGTATATTGCTGTTACTACTACTACATTACAAAAATTACAAATCTGATAATTTCTTCTTTACATTATTAAAGTTCTTTAGTGTTCTTTTGTTACTTCTCTTATTGAAACGAAAATTTACAAATGTTGTGTTTGGATATCACCTGAATTTAATATGAGGTTGTTGTTGGGTCCTTGGGTGTCATCTCCTGTTGTCTTCTAGGGTGGAGTACGTGGTTCCTCTTGAAGCTACATCGGGTTGATTATATCTGCTCTCGACGATCGGTTTTTTTACTTGAAGTTCATACTGTTGTAGTTGGAGTTTTCTTCGTCCGGATTTTGTAGTTCACATTTTACACCTTAATTATAGTTCTTACTTTGCAGTACTAAAGTCTGGTAGTTACATATCTTACAACTTACAGTTTTATATTTTTAAAAGAGATGTGTTGACTAATTTTTCCTTTCTGTATATTCTTCCTAACTCTACACACACTACATTTTTCAAAATAAAATCATCTTACACTGGATATTCGTTTAACGGCATACACTTACGTGTATATAGACAACACAAAACTCACATCTTTTCATGACGAAGTTCTACTGGCGACTGCGCGTATAGTTTAGGGGCGAGGGTTCAGTAAGCTGGTGCGTATTTACGCACTAAGAAAATAGTTCGTACTTTTATATATTATTAATTATTCATTAATTAGAATGTAAATACTTTGTTAACTTTATTACGACTTAGAGATTTCTTTATTTATATGGTCGCATTTTTTAATAATTAAAGTAATTATTATTATTATTCTTTACTTAATACCTTTCTTGGAGTGTTGGTACTGGACAATTTCAAGTTGATTCAGGAATCTGGGTATAGGTAAGGGTGGATAATACTCTTACTTATTAAAAATAAAAAATTTTTATTTGTGCGATTTTCGATGTTTTTAAAATCGTCACATCCTCCTGCACTTAACTACGAAAAACGGGGGGGTGGAATAATAATAGAAAATCAAAAAAACAATTATATTTTTATCTTTCGTGAAATTCCCTTTCTCTCGTTTCTTAACATTTACCTTAATATTATTTACATATAAATAGATATTACTTATTTATTAATCTATTTGTTACTCTCAGTTTCCCGTAACTTCACAATATAGTGGCCCGACTGATTACATTGCATACTCTAGCTATATTGGTTAGCTTTCTGCTCTTTCTTTATCCCTTGTAAAGAATTTTTCAGTGCGGCGCCATTGTGACTGTGTTACGTCTTTATCCCTATATCTCTTAATTCTACTACAGTAATCTAAAGCCAATCCCATACTTGACCTTAGATCCTATCTTAACACTAATTATTCTACTGAGATACGCGGAATTTCACAAAGCGGGAATCTTTATTTACATTTAAACAATGAGCAGTTACAATCTAAGAGGGGTCAAACACTGGACGCATTGTATTATACACTAGGGTGGTTAACCATTGTTTACTTCGGTACCAATTCAAGACAATAGGGGTGGCTTACTACAATATTTCCGGTACGAACGGGTTTGTCTCT
The DNA here is from genome assembly GCA_034769895.1 of Magicicada septendecula. NCBI lineage: Eukaryota > Metazoa > Arthropoda > Insecta > Hemiptera > Cicadidae > Magicicada > Magicicada septendecula. The sequence continues at coordinate 314,814,043 of CM068373.1, read as the reverse complement.
ATTACTGTCAAGCTGGGGGAATTATTTTTGAACAGGACAAGACCGGGCGTTTACACGACTCAAATATACTTTTATTATTATTTTCTCTTTACTCATTTTACTTCTACACTTTACACCTTTATTACACGTTATTTGTATTTAAGCTATTATTAAACCTTTTTATTTAAAGTATTTATTATTTATTTTATTTCAAACATTTATAAAACTTGAATGTATTTAAACACACACATATATATATCTTATTACATTTGAAATCTTATATTAATTAATCAACATAACTTATCTCACAACAATTCAATTTTCTGTACTGACATATATAATTAATCAAAACAAAAACTAATACCATCGTATAGAGGAGAGAAATTTCATATATGAAAAGTTCATTGCTTTAACAATGGCACAAAGGGTCAGCTGTTTTGAGGAGTTGTCTAGGGTGGTAATTCAGGACAATTCAAAACAGGAAAGAGCGTGTCTAAGGTGGTTTGTTTGGTTTAGCGAGGGGAGGTTATAAATGAGATGAGTGCATACAAAGGGGAGAGTTTACATTCCACAACACGTATTTAACATGAACAGACTGGCTTCTATCGACAGGTTTGGAATGGAATACTTACCAGGGATGACTTGTTTAATACGGCAAAGTCGCGATACTAATATTATTATAACATAATTAAAATTTTACTCACTTATTTTTTGTTTATTTCTGAGTGAATAAATTTATGTTTGTCCAAGTTATTGTTAACGAATTATAAAATTACACAACAACAGCAACATAATTATTTCTTTTTTCAAAGCAGCAGAGTGGCGCAATTTTGTGACGTCTCCCTTGTTAAGACAACACAAAAGTCGGGAACTAGTTCAATTCTTTACCAGTTAATTAAACTAGCTGCCGTTGTTAGTAAAACATCCTTACCAACAAATTACAACACAATTATGACATAGGAAATTGACAAGGTTTGCACAAATTTATTCACTCACTTGGTGTTAGCGAAAACATCTCTTTATTACTATTCAAATATTATGTTTGAGTTTGTTTCTTTTTAAAGAAAATTTACTTTAGTAAATTCTGCTTTTACTGCTTTAAAGATATTAAGTTTATTATTCCTTTTATCTCAAAAATTTACTTACCTAGATGTTAGTTTTAAATACCTCGGATCCGGGTCTGAACTTTCTCAAAATAATTCATTTATCACAAACTTCAACCAAATTATTGGGAGAATAATATTGGTGGTAATCTACATTATTATCTTACATTTATCTATATATTGCTGTTACTACTACTACATTACAAAAATTACAAATCTGATAATTTCTTCTTTACATTATTAAAGTTCTTTAGTGTTCTTTTGTTACTTCTCTTATTGAAACGAAAATTTACAAATGTTGTGTTTGGATATCACCTGAATTTAATATGAGGTTGTTGTTGGGTCCTTGGGTGTCATCTCCTGTCGTCTTCTAGGGTGGAGTACGTGGTTCCTCTTGAAGCTACATCGGGTTGATTATATCTGCTCTCGACGATCGGTTTTTTTACTTGAAGTTCATACTGTTGTAGTTGGAGTTTCCTTCGTCCGGATTTTGTAGTTCACATTTTACACCTTAATTATAGTTCTTACTTTGCAGTACTAAAGTCTGGTAGTTACATATCTTACAGCTTACAGTTTTATATTTTTAAAAGGGATGTATTGACTAAATTTTCTTTTCTGTATATTCTTCCTAACTCTACACACACTACATTTTTCAAAATAAAATCATCTTACACTGGATATTCGTTTAACGGCATACACTTACGTGTATGTAGACAACACAAAACTCACATCTTTTCATGACGAAGTTCTACTGGCGACTGCGCGTATAGTTTAGGGGCGAGGGCTCAGTAAGCTGGTGCGTATTTACGCACTAAGAAAATAGTTCGTACTTTTATATATTATTAATTATTCATTAATTAGAATGTAAATACTTTATGTTAACTTTATTACGACTTAGAGATTTCTTTATTTATATGGTCGCATTTTTTAATAATTAAAGTAATTATTATTATTATTCTTTACTTAATACCTTTCTTGGAGTGTTGGTACTGGACAATTTCAAGTTGATTCAGGAATCTGGGTATAGGTAAGGGTGGATAATACTCTTACTTATTAAAAATAAAAAAATTTTATTTGTGCGATTTTCGATGTTTTTAAAATCGTCACATCCTCCTGCACTTAAATACGAAAAACGGGAGGGGGTGGAATAATAATAGAAAATCAAAAAAACAATTATATTTTTATCTTTCGTGAAATTCCCTTTCTCTCGTTTCTTAACATTTACCTTAATATTATTTACATATAAATAGATATTACTTATTTATTAATCTATTTATTACTCTCAGTTTCCCGTAACTTCACAATATAGTGGCCCGACTGATTACATTGCATACTCTAGCTATATTGGTTAGCTTTCTGCGCTTTCTTTATCCCTTGTAAAGAATTTTTCAGTGCGGCGCCATTGTGACTGTGTTACGTCTTTATCCCTATATCTCTTAATTCTACTACAGTAATTTAAAGCCAATCCCATACTTGACCTTAGATCCTATCTTAACACTAATTATTCTACTGAGATACGCGGAATTTCACAAAGCGGGAATCTTTATTTACATTTAAACAATGAGCAGTTACAAGCTAAGAGGGGTCAAACACTGGACGCATTGTATTATACACTAGGGTGGTTTACCATTGTTTACTTCGGTACCAATTCAAGACAATAGGGGTGGCTTACTACAATATTTCCGGTACGAACGGGTTTGTCTCTATTACTGTCAAGCTGGGGGAATTATTTTTGAACAGGACACGACCGGGCGTTTACACGACTCAAATATACTTTTATTATTATTTTCTCTTTACTCATTTTACTTCTACACTTTACACCTTTATTACACGTTATTTGTATTTAAGCTATTATTAAACCTTTTTATTTAAAGTATTCTTATTTATTTTATTTCAAACATTTATAAAACTTGAATGTATTTAAACACACACACATATATATATATCTTATTACATTTGAAATCTTATATTAATTAATCAACATAACTTATCTCACAACAATTCAATTTTCTGTACTGACATATATAATTAATCAAAACAAAAACTAATACCATCGTATAGAGGAGAGAAATTTCATATATGAAAAGTTCATTGCTTTAACAATGGCACAAAGGGTCAGCTGTTTTGAGGAGTCGTCTAGGGTGGTAATTTAGGACAATTCAAAACAGGAAAGAGCGTGTCTAAGGTGGTTTGTTTGGTTTAGCGAGGGGAGGTTATGAATGAGATGAGTGCATACAAAGGGGAGAGTTTACATTCCACAACACGTATTTAACATGAACAGACTGGCTTCTATCGACAGGTTTGGAATGGAATACTTACCAGGGATGACTTGTTTAATACGGCAAAGTCGCGATACTAATATTATTATAACATAATTGAAATTTTACTCACTTATTTTTTGTTTATTTCTGAGTGAATAAATTTATGTTTGTCCAAGGTATTGTTAACGAATTATAAAATTACACAACAACAGCAACATAATTATTTCTTTTTTCAAAGCAGCAGAGTGGCGCAATTTTGTGACGTCTCCCTCGTTAAGACAACACAATTGTCGGGAACAAGTTCAATTCTTTACCAGTTAATTAAACTAGCTGCCGTTGTTAGTAAAACATCCTTACCAACAAATTACAACACAATTATGACATAGGAAATTGACAAGGTTTGCACAAATTTATTCACTCACTTGGTGTTAGCGAAAACATCTCTTTATTACTATTCAAATATTATGTTTGACTTTGTTTCTTTTTAAAGAAAATTTACTTTAGTAAATTCTGCTTTTACTGCTTTAAAGATATTAAGTTTATTATTCCTTTTATCTCAAAAATTTACTTATCTAGATGTTAGTTTTAAATACCTCGGATCCGGGTCTGAACTTTCTCAAAATAATTAATTTATCACAAACTTCAACCAAATTATTGGGAGAATAATATGGTTGGTAATCTACATTATTATCTTACATTTATCTATATATTGCTGTTACTACTACTACATTACAAAAATTACAAATCTGATAATTTCTTCTTTACATTATTAAAGTTCTTTAGTGTTCTTTTGTTATTTCTCTTATTGAAACGAAAATTTACAAATGTTGTGTTTGGATATCACCTGAATTTAATATGAGGTTGTTGTTGGGTCCTTGGGTGTCATCTCCTGTCGTCTTCTAGGGTAGAGTACGTGGTTCCTCTTGAAGCTACATCGGGTTGATTATATCTGCTCTCGACGATCGGTTTTTTTACTTGAAGTTCATATTGTTGTAGTTGGAGTTTCCTTCGTCCGGATTTTGTAGTTCACATTTTACACCTTAATTATAGTTCTTACTTTGCAGTACTAAAGTCTGGTAGTTACATATCTTACAACCTACAGTTTTATATTTTTAAAAGAGATGTGTTGACTAAATTTTCTTTTCTGTATATTCTTCCTAACTCTACACACACTACATTTTTCAAAATAAAATCATCTTACACTGGATATTCGTTTAACGGCATACACTTACGTGTATGTAGACAACACAAAACTCACATCTTTTCATGACGAAGTTCTACTGGCGACTGCGCGTATAGTTTAGGGGCGAGGGTTCAGTAAGCTGGTGCGTATTTACGCACTAAGAAAATAGTTCGTACTTTTATATATTATTAATTATTCATTAATTAGAATGTAAATACTTTATGTTAACTTTATTACGACTTAGAGATTTCTTTATTTATATAGTTGCATTTTTAAATAATTAAAGTAATTATTATTATTATTCTTTACTTAATACCTTTCTTGGAGTGTTGGTACTGGACAATTTCAAGTTGATTCAGGAATCTGGGTATAGGTAAGGGTGGATAATACTCTTACTTATTAAAAATAAAAAATTTTTATTTGTGCGATTTTCGATGTTTTTAAAATCGTCACATCCTCCTGCACTTAACTACGAAAAACGGGGGGGTGGAATAATAATAGAAAATCAAAAAAACAATTATATTTTTATCTTTCGTGAAATTCCCTTTCTCTCGTTTCTTAACATTTACCTTAATATTATTTACATATAAATAGATATTACTTATTTATTAATCTATTTGTTACTCTCAGTTTCCCGTAACTTCACAATATAGTGGCCCGACTGATTACATTGCATACTCTAGCTATATTGGTTAGCTTTCTGCTCTTTCTTTATCCCTTGTAAAGAATTTTTCAGTGCGGCGCCATTGTGACTGTGTTACGTCTTTATCCCTATATCTCTTAATTCTACTACAGTAATCTAAAGCCAATCCCATACTTGACCTTAGATCCTATCTTAACACTAATTATTCTACTGAGATACGCGGAATTTCACAAAGCGGGAATCTTTATTTACATTTAAACAATGAGCAGTTACAATCTAAGAGGGGTCAAACACTGGACGCATTGTATTATACACTAGGGTGGTTAACCATTGTTTACTTCGGTACCAATTCAAGACAATAGGGGTGGCTTACTACAATATTTCCGGTACGAACGGGTTTGTCTCTATTACTGTCAAGCTGGGGGAATTATTTTTGAACAGGACACGACCGGGCGTTTACACGACTCAAATATACTTTTATTATTATTTTCTCTTTACTCATTTTACTTCTACACTTTACACCTTTATTACACGTTATTTGTATTTAAGCTATTATTAAACCTTTTTATTTAAAGTATTTATTATTTATTTTATTTCAAACATTTATAAAACTTGAATGTATTTAAACACACACATATATATATCTTATTACATTTGAAATCTTATATTAATTAATCAACATAACTTATCTCACAACAATTCAATTTTCTGTACTGACATATATAATTAATCAAAACAAAAACTAATACCATCGTATAGAGGAGAGAAATTTCATATATGAAAAGTTCATTGCTTTAACAATGGCACAAAGGGTCAGCTGTTTTGAGGAGTCGTCTAGGGTGGTAATTCAGGACAATTCAAAACAGGAAAGAGCGTGTCTAAGGTGGTTTGTTTGGTTTAGCGAGGGGAGGTTATAAATGAGATGAGTGCATACAAAGGGGAGAGTTTACATTCCACAACACGTATTTAACATGAACAGACTGGCTTCTATCGACAGGTTTGGAATGGAATACTTACCAGGGATGACTTGTTTAATACGGCAAAGTCGCGATACTAATATTATTATAACATAATTAAAATTTTACTCACTTATTTTTTGTTTATTTCTGAGTGAATAAATTTATGTTTGTCCAAGTTATTGTTAACGAATTATAAAATTACACAACAACAGCAACATAATTATTTCTTTTTTCAAAGCAGCAGAGTGGCGCAATTTTGTGACGTCTCCCTTGTTAAGACAACACAAAAGTCGGGAACTAGTTCAATTCTTTACCAGTTAATTAAACTAGCTGCCGTTGTTAGTAAAACATCCTTACCAACAAATTACAACACAATTATGACATAGGAAATTGACAAGGTTTGCACAAATTTATTCACTCACTTGGTGTTAGCGAAAACATCTCTTTATTACTATTCAAATATTATGTTTGAGTTTGTTTCTTTTTAAAGAAAATTTACTTTAGTAAATTCTGCTTTTACTGCTTTAAAGATATTAAGTTTATTATTCCTTTTATCTCAAAAATTTACTTACCTAGATGTTAGTTTTAAATACCTCGGATCCGGGTCTGAACTTTCTCAAAATAATTCATTTATCACAAACTTCAACCAAATTATTGGGAGAATAATATTGGTGGTAATCTACATTATTATCTTACATTTATCTATATATTGCTGTTACTACTACTACATTACAAAAATTACAAATCTGATAATTTCTTCTTTACATTATTAAAGTTCTTTAGTGTTCTTTTGTTACTTCTCTTATTGAAACGAAAATTTACAAATGTTGTGTTTGGATATCACCTGAATTTAATATGAGGTTGTTGTTGGGTCCTTGGGTGTCATCTCCTGTCGTCTTCTAGGGTGGAGTACGTGGTTCCTCTTGAAGCTACATCGGGTTGATTATATCTGCTCTCGACGATCGGTTTTTTTACTTGAAGTTCATACTGTTGTAGTTGGAGTTTCCTTCGTCCGGATTTTGTAGTTCACATTTTACACCTTAATTATAGTTCTTACTTTGCAGTACTAAAGTCTGGTAGTTACATATCTTACAGCTTACAGTTTTATATTTTTAAAAGGGATGTATTGACTAAATTTTCTTTTCTGTATATTCTTCCTAACTCTACACACACTACATTTTTCAAAATAAAATCATCTTACACTGGATATTCGTTTAACGGCATACACTTACGTGTATGTAGACAACACAAAACTCACATCTTTTCATGACGAAGTTCTACTGGCGACTGCGCGTATAGTTTAGGGGCGAGGGCTCAGTAAGCTGGTGCGTATTTACGCACTAAGAAAATAGTTCGTACTTTTATATATTATTAATTATTCATTAATTAGAATGTAAATACTTTATGTTAACTTTATTACGACTTAGAGATTTCTTTATTTATATGGTCGCATTTTTTAATAATTAAAGTAATTATTATTATTATTCTTTACTTAATACCTTTCTTGGAGTGTTGGTACTGGACAATTTCAAGTTGATTCAGGAATCTGGGTATAGGTAAGGGTGGATAATACTCTTACTTATTAAAAATAAAAAAATTTTATTTGTGCGATTTTCGATGTTTTTAAAATCGTCACATCCTCCTGCACTTAAATACGAAAAACGGGAGGGGGTGGAATAATAATAGAAAATCAAAAAAACAATTATATTTTTATCTTTCGTGAAATTCCCTTTCTCTCGTTTCTTAACATTTACCTTAATATTATTTACATATAAATAGATATTACTTATTTATTAATCTATTTATTACTCTCAGTTTCCCGTAACTTCACAATATAGTGGCCCGACTGATTACATTGCATACTCTAGCTATATTGGTTAGCTTTCTGCGCTTTCTTTATCCCTTGTAAAGAATTTTTCAGTGCGGCGCCATTGTGACTGTGTTACGTCTTTATCCCTATATCTCTTAATTCTACTACAGTAATTTAAAGCCAATCCCATACTTGACCTTAGATCCTATCTTAACACTAATTATTCTACTGAGATACGCGGAATTTCACAAAGCGGGAATCTTTATTTACATTTAAACAATGAGCAGTTACAAGCTAAGAGGGGTCAAACACTGGACGCATTGTATTATACACTAGGGTGGTTTACCATTGTTTACTTCGGTACCAATTCAAGACAATAGGGGTGGCTTACTACAATATTTCCGGTACGAACGGGTTTGTCTCTATTACTGTCAAGCTGGGGGAATTATTTTTGAACAGGACACGACCGGGCGTTTACACGACTCAAATATACTTTTATTATTATTTTCTCTTTACTCATTTTACTTCTACACTTTACACCTTTATTACACGTTATTTGTATTTAAGCTATTATTAAACCTTTTTATTTAAAGTATTCTTATTTATTTTATTTCAAACATTTATAAAACTTGAATGTATTTAAACACACACACATATATATATATCTTATTACATTTGAAATCTTATATTAATTAATCAACATAACTTATCTCACAACAATTCAATTTTCTGTACTGACATATATAATTAATCAAAACAAAAACTAATACCATCGTATAGAGGAGAGAAATTTCATATATGAAAAGTTCATTGCTTTAACAATGGCACAAAGGGTCAGCTGTTTTGAGGAGTCGTCTAGGGTGGTAATTTAGGACAATTCAAAACAGGAAAGAGCGTGTCTAAGGTGGTTTGTTTGGTTTAGCGAGGGGAGGTTATGAATGAGATGAGTGCATACAAAGGGGAGAGTTTACATTCCACAACACGTATTTAACATGAACAGACTGGCTTCTATCGACAGGTTTGGAATGGAATACTTACCAGGGATGACTTGTTTAATACGGCAAAGTCGCGATACTAATATTATTATAACATAATTGAAATTTTACTCACTTATTTTTTGTTTATTTCTGAGTGAATAAATTTATGTTTGTCCAAGGTATTGTTAACGAATTATAAAATTACACAACAACAGCAACATAATTATTTCTTTTTTCAAAGCAGCAGAGTGGCGCAATTTTGTGACGTCTCCCTCGTTAAGACAACACAATTGTCGGGAACAAGTTCAATTCTTTACCAGTTAATTAAACTAGCTGCCGTTGTTAGTAAAACATCCTTACCAACAAATTACAACACAATTATGACATAGGAAATTGACAAGGTTTGCACAAATTTATTCACTCACTTGGTGTTAGCGAAAACATCTCTTTATTACTATTCAAATATTATGTTTGACTTTGTTTCTTTTTAAAGAAAATTTACTTTAGTAAATACTGCTTTTACTGCTTTAAAGATATTAAGTTTATTATTCCTTTTATCTCAAAAATTTACTTATCTAGATGTTAGTTTTAAATACCTCGGATCCGGGTCTGAACTTTCTCAAAATAATTAATTTATCACAAACTTCAACCAAATTATTGGGAGAATAATATGGTTGGTAATCTACATTATTATCTTACATTTATCTATATATTGCTGTTACTACTACTACATTACAAAAATTACAAATCTGATAATTTCTTCTTTACATTATTAAAGTTCTTTAGTGTTCTTTTGTTATTTCTCTTATTGAAACGAAAATTTACAAATGTTGTGTTTGGATATCACCTGAATTTAATATGAGGTTGTTGTTGGGTCCTTGGGTGTCATCTCCTGTCGTCTTCTAGGGTAGAGTACGTGGTTCCTCTTGAAGCTACATCGGGTTGATTATATCTGCTCTCGACGATCGGTTTTTTTACTTGAAGTTCATATTGTTGTAGTTGGAGTTTCCTTCGTCCGGATTTTGTAGTTCACATTTTACACCTTAATTATAGTTCTTACTTTGCAGTACTAAAGTCTGGTAGTTACATATCTTACAACCTACAGTTTTATATTTTTAAAAGAGATGTGTTGACTAAATTTTCTTTTCTGTATATTCTTCCTAACTCTACACACACTACATTTTTCAAAATAAAATCATCTTACACTGGATATTCGTTTAACGGCATACACTTACGTGTATGTAGACAACACAAAACTCACATCTTTTCATGACGAAGTTCTACTGGCGACTGCGCGTATAGTTTAGGGGCGAGGGTTCAGTAAGCTGGTGCGTATTTACGCACTAAGAAAATAGTTCGTACTTTTATATATTATTAATTATTCATTAATTAGAATGTAAATACTTTATGTTAACTTTATTACGACTTAGAGATTTCTTTATTTATATAGTTGCATTTTTAAATAATTAAAGTAATTATTATTATTATTCTTTACTTAATACCTTTCTTGGAGTGTTGGTACTGGACAATTTCAAGTTGATTCAGGAATCTGGGTATAGGTAAGGGTGGATAATACTCTTACTTATTAAAAATAAAAAATTTTTATTTGTGCGATTTTCGATGTTTTTAAAATCGTCACATCCTCCTGCACTTAACTACGAAAAACGGGAGGGGGTGGAATAATATTAGAAAATCAAAAAAACAATTATATTTTTATCTTTCGTGAAATTCCCTTTCTCTCGTTTCTTAACATTTACCTTAATATTATTTACATATAAATAGATATTACTTATTTATTAATCTATTTGTTACTCTCAGTTTCCCGTAACTTCACAATATAGTGGCCCGACTGATTACATTGCATACTCTAGCTATATTGGTTAGCTTTCTGCGCTTTCTTTATCCCTTGTAAAGAATTTTTCAGTGCGGCGCCATTGTGACTGTGTTACGTCTTTATCCCTATATCTCTTAATTCTACTACAGTAATCTAAAGCCAATCCCATACTTGACCTTAGATCCTATCTTAACACTAATTTCTTATTCTACTGAGATACGCGGAATTTCACAAAGCGGGAATCTTTATTTACATTTAAACAATGAGCAGTTACAATCTAAGAGGGGTCAAACACTGGACGCATTGTATTATACACTAGGGTGGTTTACCATTGTTTACTTCGGTACCAATTCAAGACAATAGGGGTGGCTTACTACAATATTTCCGGTACGAACGGGTTTGTCTCTATTACTGTCAAGCTGGGGGAATTATTTTTGAACAGGACACGACCGGGCGTTTACACGACTCAAACATACTTTTATTATTATTTTCTCTTTACTCATTTTACTTCTACACTTTACACCTTTATTACACGTTATTTGTATTTAAGCTATTATTAAACCTTTTTATTTAAAGTATTTATTATTTATTTTATTTCACACATTTATAAAACTTGAATGTATTTAAACACACACATATATATATATCTTATTACATTTGAAATCTTATATTAATTAATCAACATAACTTATCTCACAACAATTCAATTTTCTGTACTGACATATATAATTAATCAAAACAAAAACTAATACCATCGTATAGAGGAGAGAAATTTCATATATGAAAAGTTCATTGCTTTAACAATGGCACAAAGGGTCAGCTGTTTTGAGGAGTCGTCTAGGGTGGTAATTTAGGACAATTCAAAACAGGAAAGAGCGTGTCTAAGGTGGTTTGTTTGGTTTAGCGAGGGGAGGTTATGAATGAGATGAGTGCATACAAAGGGGAGAGTTTACATTCCACAACACGTATTTAACATGAACAGACTGGCTTCTATCGACAGGTTTGGAATGGAATACTTACCAGGGATGACTTGTTTAATACGGCAAAGTCGCGATACTAATATTATTATAACATAATTAAAATTTTACTCACTTATTTTTTGTTTATTTCTGAGTGAATAAATTTATGTTTGTCCAAGTTATTGTTAACGAATTATAAAATTACACAACAACAGCAACATAATTATTTCTTTCTTCAAAGCAGCAGAGTGGCGCAATTTTGTGACGTCTCCCTTGTTAAGACAACACAAAAGTCGGGAACTAGTTAAATTCTTTACCAGTTAATTAAACTAGCTGCCGTTGTTAGTAAAACATCCTTACCAACAAATTACAACACAATTATGACATAGGAAATTGACAAGGTTTGCACAAATTTATTCACTCACTTGGTGTTAGCGAAAACATCTCTTTATTACTATTCAAATATTATGTTTGACTTTGTTTCTTTTTAAAGAAAATTTACTTTAGTAAATTCTGCTTTTACTGCTTTAAAGATATTAAGTTTATTATTCCTTTTATCTCAAAAATTTACTTATCTAGATGTTAGTTTTAAATACCTCGGATCCGGGTCTGAACTTTCTCAAAATAATTAATTTATCACAAACTTCAACCAAATTATTGGGAGAATAATATGGTTGGTAATCTACATTATTATCTTACATTTATCTATATATTGCTGTTACTACTACTACATTACAAAAATTACAAATCTGATAATTTCTTCTTTACATTATTAAAGTTCTTTAGTGTTCTTTTGTTATTTCTCTTATTGAAACGAAAATTTACAAATGTTGTGTTTGGATATCACCTGAATTTAATATGAGGTTGTTGTTGGGTCCTTGGGTGTCATCTCCTGTCGTCTTCTAGGGTAGAGTACGTGGTTCCTCTTGAAGCTACATCGGGTTGATTATATCTGCTCTCGACGATCGGTTTTTTTACTTGAAGTTCATATTGTTGTAGTTGGAGTTTCCTTCGTCCGGATTTTGTAGTTCACATTTTACACCTTAATTATAGTTCTTACTTTGCAGTACTAAAGTCTGGTAGTTACATATCTTACAACCTACAGTTTTATATTTTTAAAAGAGATGTGTTGACTAAATTTTCTTTTCTGTATATTCTTCCTAACTCTACACACACTACATTTTTCAAAATAAAATCATCTTACACTGGATATTCGTTTAACGGCATACACTTACGTGTATGTAGACAACACAAAACTCACATCTTTTCATGACGAAGTTCTACTGGCGACTGCGCGTATAGTTTAGGGGCGAGGGTTCAGTAAGCTGGTGCGTATTTACGCACTAAGAAAATAGTTCGTACTTTTATATATTATTAATTATTCATTAATTAGAATGTAAATACTTTATGTTAACTTTATTACGACTTAGAGATTTCTTTATTTATATAGTTGCATTTTTAAATAATTAAAGTAATTATTATTATTATTCTTTACTTAATACCTTTCTTGGAGTGTTGGTACTGGACAATTTCAAGTTGATTCAGGAATCTGGGTATAGGTAAGGGTGGATAATACTCTTACTTATTAAAAATAAAAAATTTTTATTTGTGCGATTTTCGATGTTTTTAAAATCGTCACATCCTCCTGCACTTAACTACGAAAAACGGGAGGGGGTGGAATAATATTAGAAAATCAAAAAAACAATTATATTTTTATCTTTCGTGAAATTCCCTTTCTCTCGTTTCTTAACATTTACCTTAATATTATTTACATATAAATAGATATTACTTATTTATTAATCTATTTGTTACTCTCAGTTTCCCGTAACTTCACAATATAGTGGCCCGACTGATTACATTGCATACTCTAGCTATATTGGTTAGCTTTCTGCGCTTTCTTTATCCCTTGTAAAGAATTTTTCAGTGCGGCGCCATTGTGACTGTGTTACGTCTTTATCCCTATATCTCTTAATTCTACTACAGTAATCTAAAGCCAATCCCATACTTGACCTTAGATCCTATCTTAACACTAATTTCTTATTCTACTGAGATACGCGGAATTTCACAAAGCGGGAATCTTTATTTACATTTAAACAATGAGCAGTTACAATCTAAGAGGGGTCAAACACTGGACGCATTGTATTATACACTAGGGTGGTTTACCATTGTTTACTTCGGTACCAATTCAAGACAATAGGGGTGGCTTACTACAATATTTCCGGTACGAACGGGTTTGTCTCTATTACTGTCAAGCTGGGGGAATTATTTTTGAACAGGACACGACCGGGCGTTTACACGACTCAAACATACTTTTATTATTATTTTCTCTTTACTCATTTTACTTCTACACTTTACACCTTTATTACACGTTATTTGTATTTAAGCTATTATTAAACCTTTTTATTTAAAGTATTTATTATTTATTTTATTTCACACATTTATAAAACTTGAATGTATTTAAACACACACATATATATATATCTTATTACATTTGAAATCTTATATTAATTAATCAACATAACTTATCTCACAACAATTCAATTTTCTGTACTGACATATATAATTAATCAAAACAAAAACTAATACCATCGTATAGAGGAGAGAAATTTCATATATGAAAAGTTCATTGCTTTAACAATGGCACAAAGGGTCAGCTGTTTTGAGGAGTCGTCTAGGGTGGTAATTTAGGACAATTCAAAACAGGAAAGAGCGTGTCTAAGGTGGTTTGTTTGGTTTAGCGAGGGGAGGTTATGAATGAGATGAGTGCATACAAAGGGGAGAGTTTACATTCCACAACACGTATTTAACATGAACAGACTGGCTTCTATCGACAGGTTTGGAATGGAATACTTACCAGGGATGACTTGTTTAATACGGCAAAGTCGCGATACTAATATTATTATAACATAATTAAAATTTTACTCACTTATTTTTTGTTTATTTCTGAGTGAATAAATTTATGTTTGTCCAAGTTATTGTTAACGAATTATAAAATTACACAACAACAGCAACATAATTATTTCTTTCTTCAAAGCAGCAGAGTGGCGCAATTTTGTGACGTCTCCCTTGTTAAGACAACACAAAAGTCGGGAACTAGTTAAATTCTTTACCAGTTAATTAAACTAGCTGCCGTTGTTAGTAAAACATCCTTACCAACAAATTACAACACAATTATGACATAGGAAATTGACAAGGTTTGCACAAATTTATTCACTCACTTGGTGTTAGCGAAAACATCTCTTTATTACTATTCAAATATTATGTTTGACTTTGTTTCTTTTTAAAGAAAATTTACTTTAGTAAATTCTGCTTTTACTGCTTTAAAGATATTAAGTTTATTATTCCTTTTATCTCAAAAATTTACTTATCTAGATGTTAGTTTTAAATACCTCGGATCCGGGTCTGAACTTTCTCAAAATAATTAATTTATCACAAACTTCAACCAAATTATTGGGAGAATAATATTGGTGGTAATCTACATTATTATCTTACATTTATCCATTTATTGCTGTTACTACTACTACATTACAAATCTGATAATTTCTTCTTTACATTATTAAAGTTCTTTAGTGTTCTTTTGTTACTTCTCTTATTGAAACGAAAATTTACAAATGTTGTGTTTGGATATCACCTGAATTTAATATGAGGTTGTTGTTGGGTCCTTGGGTGTCATCTCCTGTCGTCTTCTAGGGTGGAGTACGTGATTCCTCTTGAAGCTACATCGGGTTGATTATATCTGCTCTCGACGATCGGTTTTTTTACTTGAAGTTCATACTGTTGTAGTTGGAGTTTTCTTCGTCCGGATTTTGTAGTTCACATTTTACACCTTAATTATAGTTCTTACTTTGCAGTACTAAAGTCTGGTAGTTACATATCTTACAACTTACAGTTTCATATTTTTAAAAGAGATGTGTTGACTAATTTTTCCTTTCTGTATATTCTTCCTAACTCTACACACACTACATTTTTCAAAATAAAATCATCTTACACTGGATATTCGTTTAACGGCATACACTTACGTGTATGTAGACAACACAAAACTCACATTTTTTCATGACGAAGTTCTACTGGCGACTGCGCGTATAGTTTAGGGGCGAGGGCTCAGTAAGCTGGTGCGTATTTACGCACTAAGGAAATAGTTCGTACTTTTATATATTATTAATTATTCATTAATTAGAATGTAAATACTTTATGTTAACTTTATTACGTCTTAGAGATTTCTTTATTTATATAGTCCCATTTTTTAATAATTAAAGTAATTATTATTATTATTCTTTACTTAATACCTTTCTTGGAGTGTTGGTACTGGACAATTTCAAGTTGATTCAGGAATCTGTGTATAGGTAAGGGTGGATAATACTCTTACTTATTAAAAATAAAAAATTTTTATTTGTGCGATTTTCGATGTTTTTAAAATCGTCACATCCTCCTGCACTTAACTACGAAAAACGGGAGGGGGTGGAATAATAATAGAAAATCAAAAAAACACAATTATATTTTTATCTTTCGTGAAATTCCCTTTCTCTCGTTTCTTAACATTTACCTTAATATTATTTACATATAAATAGATATTACTTATTTATTAATCTATTTGTTACTCTCAGTTTCCCGTAACTTCACAATATAGTGGCCCGACTGATTACATTGCATACTCTAACTATATTGGTTAGCTTTCTGCGCTTTCTTTATCCCTTGTAAAGAATTTTTCAGTGCGGCGCCATTGTGACTGTGTTACGTCTTTATCCCTATATCTCTTAATTCTACTACAGTTATTTAAAGCCAATCCCATACTTGACCTTAGATCCTATCTTAACACTAATTATTCTACTGAGATACGCGGAATTTCACAAAGCGGGAATCTTTATTTACATTTAAACAATGAGCAGTTACAATCTAAGAGGGTCAAACACTGGACGCATTGTATTATACAGTAGGGTGGTTTACCATTGTTTACTTCGGTACCAATTCAAGACAATAGGGGTGGCTTACTACAATATTTCCGGTACGAACGGGTTTGTCTCTATTACTGTCAAGCTGGGGGAATTATTTTTGAACAGGACACGACCGGGCGTTTACACGACTCAAATATACTTTTATTATTATTTTCTCTTTACTCATTTTACTTCTACACTTTACACCTTTATTACACGTTATTTGTATTTAAGCTATTATTAAACCTTTTTATTTAAAGTATTCTTATTTATTTTATTTCAAACATTTATAAAACTTGAATGTATTTAAACACACACATATATATATCTTATTACATTTGAAATCTTATATTAATTAATCAACATAACTTATCTCACAACAATTCAATTTTCTGTACTGACATATATAATTAATCAAAACAAAAACTAATACCATCGTATAGAGGAGAGAAATTTCATATATGAAAAGTTCATTGCTTTAACAATGGCACAAAGGGTCAGCTGTTTTGAGGAGTCGTCTAGGGTGGTAATTTAGGACAATTGAAAACAGGAAAGAGCGTGTCTAAGGTGGTTTGTTTGGTTTAGCGAGGGGAGGTTATGAATGAGATGAGTGCATACAAAGGGGAGAGTTTACATTCCACAACACGTATTTAACATGAACAGACTGGCTTCTATCGACAGGTTTGGAATGGAATACTTAACAGGGATGAGTTGTTTAATACGGCAAAGTCGCGATACTAATATTATTATAACATAATTAAAATTTTACTCACTTATTTTTTGTTTATTTCTGAGTGAATAAATTTATGTTTGTCCAAGTTATTGTTAACGAATTATAAAATTACACAACAACAGCAACATAATTATTTCTTTCTTCAAAGCAGCAGAGTGGCGCAATTTTGTGACGTCTCCCTTGTTAAGACAACACAAAAGTCGGGAACTAGTTAAATTCTTTACCAGTTAATTAAACTAGCTGCCGTTGTTAGTAAAACATCCTTACCAACAAATTACAACACAATTATGACATAGGAAATTGACAAGGTTTGCACAAATTTATTCACTCACTTGGTGTTAGCGAAAACATCTCTTTATTACTATTCAAATATTATGTTTGACTTTGTTTCTTTTTAAAGAAAATTTACTTTAGTAAATTCTGCTTTTACTGCTTTAAAGATATTAAGTTTATTATTCCTTTTATCTCAAAAATTTACTTATCTAGATGTTAGTTTTAAATACCTCGGATCCGGGTCTGAACTTTCTCAAAATAATTAATTTATCACAAACTTCAACCAAATTATTGGGAGAATAATATTGGTGGTAATCTACATTATTATCTTACATTTATCCATTTATTGCTGTTACTACTACTACATTACAAATCTGATAATTTCTTCTTTACATTATTAAAGTTCTTTAGTGTTCTTTTGTTACTTCTCTTATTGAAACGAAAATTTACAAATGTTGTGTTTGGATATCACCTGAATTTAATATGAGGTTGTTGTTGGGTCCTTGGGTGTCATCTCCTGTCGTCTTCTAGGGTGGAGTACGTGATTCCTCTTGAAGCTACATCGGGTTGATTATATCTGCTCTCGACGATCGGTTTTTTTACTTGAAGTTCATACTGTTGTAGTTGGAGTTTTCTTCGTCCGGATTTTGTAGTTCACATTTTACACCTTAATTATAGTTCTTACTTTGCAGTACTAAAGTCTGGTAGTTACATATCTTACAACTTACAGTTTCATATTTTTAAAAGAGATGTGTTGACTAATTTTTCCTTTCTGTATATTCTTCCTAACTCTACACACACTACATTTTTCAAAATAAAATCATCTTACACTGGATATTCGTTTAACGGCATACACTTACGTGTATGTAGACAACACAAAACTCACATTTTTTCATGACGAAGTTCTACTGGCGACTGCGCGTATAGTTTAGGGGCGAGGGCTCAGTAAGCTGGTGCGTATTTACGCACTAAGGAAATAGTTCGTACTTTTATATATTATTAATTATTCATTAATTAGAATGTAAATACTTTATGTTAACTTTATTACGTCTTAGAGATTTCTTTATTTATATAGTCCCATTTTTTAATAATTAAAGTAATTATTATTATTATTCTTTACTTAATACCTTTCTTGGAGTGTTGGTACTGGACAATTTCAAGTTGATTCAGGAATCTGTGTATAGGTAAGGGTGGATAATACTCTTACTTATTAAAAATAAAAAATTTTTATTTGTGCGATTTTCGATGTTTTTAAAATCGTCACATCCTCCTGCACTTAACTACGAAAAACGGGAGGGGGTGGAATAATAATAGAAAATCAAAAAAACACAATTATATTTTTATCTTTCGTGAAATTCCCTTTCTCTCGTTTCTTAACATTTACCTTAATATTATTTACATATAAATAGATATTACTTATTTATTAATCTATTTGTTACTCTCAGTTTCCCGTAACTTCACAATATAGTGGCCCGACTGATTACATTGCATACTCTAACTATATTGGTTAGCTTTCTGCGCTTTCTTTATCCCTTGTAAAGAATTTTTCAGTGCGGCGCCATTGTGACTGTGTTACGTCTTTATCCCTATATCTCTTAATTCTACTACAGTTATTTAAAGCCAATCCCATACTTGACCTTAGATCCTATCTTAACACTAATTATTCTACTGAGATACGCGGAATTTCACAAAGCGGGAATCTTTATTTACATTTAAACAATGAGCAGTTACAATCTAAGAGGGTCAAACACTGGACGCATTGTATTATACAGTAGGGTGGTTTACCATTGTTTACTTCGGTACCAATTCAAGACAATAGGGGTGGCTTACTACAATATTTGCGGTACGAACGGGTTTGTCTCTATTACTGTCAAGCTGGGGGAATTATTTTTGAACAGGACACGACCGGGCGTTTACACGACTCAAATATACTTTTATTATTATTTTCTCTTTACTCATTTTACTTCTACACTTTACACCTTTATTACACGTTATTTGTATTTAAGCTATTATTAAACCTTTTTATTTAAAGTATTCTTATTTATTTTATTTCAAACATTTATAAAACTTGAATGTATTTAAACACACACATATATATATCTTATTACATTTGAAATCTTATATTAATTAATCAACATAACTTATCTCACAACAATTCAATTTTCTGTACTGACATATATAATTAATCAAAACAAAAACTAATACCATCGTATAGAGGAGAGAAATTTCATATATGAAAAGTTCATTGCTTTAACAATGGCACAAAGGGTCAGCTGTTTTGAGGAGTCGTCTAGGGTGGTAATTTAGGACAATTGAAAACAGGAAAGAGCGTGTCTAAGGTGGTTTGTTTGGTTTAGCGAGGGGAGGTTATGAATGAGATGAGTGCATACAAAGGGGAGAGTTTACATTCCACAACACGTATTTAACATGAACAGACTGGCTTCTATCGACAGGTTTGGAATGGAATACTTAACAGGGATGACTTGTTTAATACGGCAAAGTCGCGATACTAATATTATTATAACATAATTAAAATTTGACTCACTTATTTTTTGTTTATTTCTGAGTGAATAAATTTATGTTTGTCCAAGGTATTGTTAACGAATTATAAAATTACACAACAACAGCAACATAATTATTTCTTTTTTCAAAGCAGCAGAGTGGCGCAATTTTGTGACCTCTCCCTTGTTAAGACAACACAAAAGTCGGGAACTAGTTCAATTCTTTACCAGTTAATTAAACTAGCTGCCGTTGTTAGTAAAACATCCTTACCAACAAATTACAACACAATTATGACATAGGAAATTGACAGGGTTTGCACAAATTTATTCACTCACTTGGTGTTAGCGAAAACATCTCTTTATTACTATTCAAATATTATGTTTGACTTTGTTTCTTTTTAAAGAAAATTTACTTTAGTAAATTCTGCTTTTACTGCTTTAAAGATATTAAGTTTATTATTCCTTTTATCTCAAAAATTTACTTATCTAGATGTTAGTTTTAAATACCTCGGATCCGGGTCTGAACTTTCTCAAAATAATTAATTTATCACAAACTTCAACCAAATTATTGGGAGAATAATATTGGTGGTAATCTACATTATTATCTTACATTTATCTATATATTGCTGTTACTACTACTACATTACAAAAATTACAAATCTGATAATTTCTTCTTTACATTATTAAAGTTCTTTAGTGTTCTTTTGTTACTTCTCTTATTGAAACGAAAATTTACAAATGTTGTGTTTGGATATCACCTGAATTTAATATGAGGTTGTTGTTGGGTCCTTGGGTGTCATCTCCTGTCGTCTTCTAGGGTGGAGTCCGTGGTTCCTCTTGAAGCTACATCGGGTTGATTATATCTGCTCTCGACGATCGGTTTTTTTACTTGAAGTTCATACTGTTGTAGTTGGAGTTTCCTTCGTCCGGATTTTGTAGTTCACATTTTACACCTTAATTATAGTTCTTACTTTGCAGTACTAAAGTCTGGTAGTTACATATCTTACAACTTACAGTTTTATATTTTTAAAAGAGATGTGTTGGCTAAATTTTCCTTTCTGTATATTCTTCCTAACTCTACACATACTACATTTTTCAAAATAAAATCATCTTACACTGGATATTCGTTTAACGGCATACACTTACGTGTATGTAGACAACACAAAACTCACATCTTTTCATGACGAAGTTCTACTGGCGACTGCGCGTATAGTTTAGGGGCGAGGGCTCAGTAAGCTGGTGCGTATTTACGCACTAAGAAAATAGTTCGTACTTTTATATATTATTAATTATTCATTAATTAGAATGTAAATACTTTATGTTAACTTTATTACGACTTAGAGATTTCTTTATTTATATAGTCCCATTTTTTAATAATTAAAGTAATTATTATTATTATTCTTTACTTAATACCTTTCTTGGAGTGTTGGTACTGGACAATTTCAAGTTGATTCAGGAATCTGGGTATAGGTAAGGGTGGATAATACTCTTACTTATTAAAAATAAAAAATTTTTATTTGTGCGATTTTCGATGTTTTTAAAATCGTCACATCCTCCTGCACTTAACTACGAAAAACGAGGGGGGTGGAATAATAATAGAAAATCAAAAAAACAATTATATTTTTATCTTTCGTGAAATTCCCTTTCTCTCGTTTCTTAACATTTACCTTAATATTATTTACATATAAATAGATATTACTTATTTATTAATCTATTTGTTACTCTCAGTTTCCCGTAACTTCACAATATAGTGGCCCGACTGATTACATTGCATACTCTAGCTATATTGGTTAGCTTTCTGCACTTTCTTTATCCCTTGTAAAGAATTTTTCAGTGCGGCGCCATTGTGACTGTGTTACGTCTTTATCCCTATATCTCTTAATTCTACTACAGTAATCTAAAGCCAATCCCATACTTGACCTTAGATTCTATCTTAACACTAATTATTCTACTGAGATACGCGGAATTTCACAAAGCGGGAATCTTTATTTACATTTAAACAATGAGCAGTTACAATCTAAGATGGGTCAAACACTGGACGCATTGTATTATACACAAGGGTGGTTTATCATTGTTTACTTCGGTACCAATTCAAGACAATAGGGGTGGCTTACTACAATATTTCCGGTACGAACGGGTTTGTCTCTATTACTGTCAAGTTGGGGGAATTATTTTTGAACAGGACACGACCGGGCGTTTACACGACTCAAACATACTTTTATTATTATTTTCTCTTTACTCATTTTACTTCTACACTTTACACCTTTATTACACGTTATTTGTATTTAAGCTATTATTAAACCTTTTTATTTAAAGTATTTATTATTTATTTTATTTCACACATTTATAAAACTTGAATGTATTTAAACACACACATATATATATGTTATTACATTTGAAATATTATATTAATTAATCAACATAACTTATCTCACAACAATTCAATTTTCTGTACTGACATATATAATTAATCAAAACAAAAACTAATACCATCGTATAGAGGAGAGAAATTTCATATATGAAAAGTTCATTGCTTTAACAATGGCACAAAGGGTCAGCTGTTTTGAGGAGTCGTCTAGGGTGGTAATTTAGGACAATTCAAAACAGGAAAGAGCGTGTCTAAGGTGGTTTGTTTGGTTTAGCGAGGGGAGGTTATGAATGAGATGAGTGCATACAAAGGGGAGAGTTTACATTCCACAACACGTATTTAACATGAACAGACTGGCTTCTATCGACAGGTTTGGAATGGAATACTTAACAGGGATGACTTGTTTAATACGGCAAAGTCGCGATACTAATATTATTATAACATAATTAAAATTTGACTCACTTATTTTTTGTTTATTTCTGAGTGAATAAATTTATGTTTGTCCAAGGTATTGTTAACGAATTATAAAATTACACAACAACAGCAACATAATTATTTCTTTTTTCAAAGCAGCAGAGTGGCGCAATTTTGTGACCTCTCCCTTGTTAAGACAACACAAAAATCGGGAACTAGTTCAATTCTTTACCAGTTAATTAAACTAGCTGCCGTTGTTAGTAAAACATCCTTACCAACAAATTACAACACAATTATGACATAGGAAATTGACAAGGTTTGCACAAATTTATTCACTCACTTGGTGTTAGCGAAAACATCTCTTTATTACTATTCAAATATTATGTTTGACTTTGTTTCTTTTTAAAGAAAATTTACTTTAGTAAATTCTGCTTTTACTGCTTTAAAGATATTAAGTTTATTATTCCTTTTATCTCAAAAATTTACTTATCTAGATGTTAGTTTTAAATACCTCGGATCCGGGTCTGAACTTTCTCAAAATAATTAATTTATCACAAACTTCAACCAAATTATTGGGAGAATAATATTGGTGGTAATCTACATTATTATCTTACATTTATCCATTTATTGCTGTTACTACTACTACATTACAAATCTGATAATTTCTTCTTTACATTATTAAAGTTCTTTAGTGTTCTTTTGTTACTTCTCTTATTGAAACGAAAATTTACAAATGTTGTGTTTGGATATCACCTGAATTTAATATGAGGTTGTTGTTGGGTCCTTGGGTGTCATCTCCTGTCGTCTTCTAGGGTGGAGTACGTGGTTCCTCTTGAAGCTACATCGGGTTGATTATATCTGCTCTCGACGATCGGTTTTTTTACTTGAAGTTCATACTGTTGTAGTTGGAGTTTTCTTCGTCCGGATTTTGTAGTTCACATTTTACACCTTAATTATAGTTCTTACTTTGCAGTACTAAAGTCTGGTAGTTACATATCTTACAACTTACAGTTTCATATTTTTAAAAGAGATGTGTTGACTAATTTTTCCTTTCTGTATATTCTTCCTAACTCTACACACACTACATTTTTCAAAATAAAATCATCTTACACTGGATATTCGTTTAACGGCATACACTTACGTGTATGTAGACAACACAAAACTCACATTTTTTCATGACGAAGTTCTACTGGCGACTGCGCGTATAGTTTAGGGGCGAGGGCTCAGTAAGCTGGTGCGTATTTACGCACTAAGGAAATAGTTCGTACTTTTATATATTATTAATTATTCATTAATTAGAATGTAAATACTTTATGTTAACTTTATTACGTCTTAGAGATTTCTTTATTTATATAGTCCCATTTTTTAATAATTAAAGTAATTATTATTATTATTCTTTACTTAATACCTTTCTTGGAGTGTTGGTACTGGACAATTTCAAGTTGATTCAGGAATCTGGGTATAGGTAAGGGTGGATAATACTCTTACTTATTAAAAATAAAAAATTTTTATTTGTGCGATTTTCGATGTTTTTAAAATCGTCACATCCTCCTGCACTTAACTACGAAAAACGGGAGGGGGTGGAATAATAATAGAAAATCAAAAAAACACAATTATATTTTTATCTTTCGTGAAATTCCCTTTCTCTCGTTTCTTAACATTTACCTTAATATTATTTACATATAAATAGATATTACTTATTTATTAATCTATTTGTTACTCTCAGTTTCCCGTAACTTCACAATATAGTGGCCCGACTGATTACATTGCATACTCTAACTATATTGGTTAGCTTTCTGCGCTTTCTTTATCCCTTGTAAAGAATTTTTCAGTGCGGCGCCATTGTGACTGTGTTACGTCTTTATCCCTATATCTCTTAATTCTACTACAGTTATTTAAAGCCAATCCCATACTTGACCTTAGATCCTATCTTAACACTAATTATTCTACTGAGATACGCGGAATTTCACAAAGCGGGAATCTTTATTTACATTTAAACAATGAGCAGTTACAATCTAAGAGGGGTCAAACACTGGACGCATTGTATTATACAGTAGGGTGGTTTACCATTGTTTACTTCGGTACCAATTCAAGACAATAGGAGTGGCTTACTACAATATTTCCGGTACGAACGGGTTTGTCTCTATTACTGTCAAGCTGGGGGAATTATTTTTGAACAGGACACGACCGGGCGTTTACACGACTCAAATATACTTTTATTATTATTTTCTCTTTACTCATTTTACTTCTACACTTTACACCTTTATTACACGTTATTTGTATTTAAGCTATTATTAAACCTTTTTATTTAAAGTATTCTTATTTATTTTATTTCAAACATTTATAAAACTTGAATGTATTTAAACACACACATATATATATCTTATTACATTTGAAATCTTATATTAATTAATCAACATAACTTATCTCACAACAATTCAATTTTCTGTACTGACATATATAATTAATCAAAACAAAAACTAATACCATCGTATAGAGGAGAGAAATTTCATATATGAAAAGTTCATTGCTTTAACAATGGCACAAAGGGTCAGCTGTTTTGAGGAGTCGTCTAGGGTGGTAATTTAGGACAATTCAAAACAGGAAAGAGCGTGTCTAAGGTGGTTTGTTTGGTTTAGCGAGGGGAGGTTATGAATGAGATGAGTGCATACAAAGGGGAGAGTTTACATTCCACAACACGTATTTAACATGAACAGACTGGCTTCTATCGACAGGTTTGGAATGGAATACTTAACAGGGATGACTTGTTTAATACGGCAAAGTCGCGATACTAATATTATTATAACATAATTAAAATTTGACTCACTTATTTTTTGTTTATTTCTGAGTGAATAAATTTATGTTTGTCCAAGGTATTGTTAACGAATTATAAAATTACACAACAACAGCAACATAATTATTTCTTTTTTCAAAGCAGCAGAGTGGCGCAATTTTGTGACCTCTCCCTTGTTAAGACAACACAAAAATCGGGAACTAGTTCAATTCTTTACCAGTTAATTAAACTAGCTGCCGTTGTTAGTAAAACATCCTTACCAACAAATTACAACACAATTATGACATAGGAAATTGACAAGGTTTGCACAAATTTATTCACTCACTTGGTGTTAGCGAAAACATCTCTTTATTACTATTCAAATATTATGTTTGACTTTGTTTCTTTTTAAAGAAAATTTACTTTAGTAAATTCTGCTTTTACTGCTTTAAAGATATTAAGTTTATTATTCCTTTTATCTCAAAAATTTACTTATCTAGATGTTAGTTTTAAATACCTCGGATCCGGGTCTGAACTTTCTCAAAATAATTAATTTATCACAAACTTCAACCAAATTATTGGGAGAATAATATTGGTGGTAATCTACATTATTATCTTACATTTATCTATATATTGCTGTTACTACTACTACATTACAAAAATTACAAATCTAATAATTTCTTCTTTACATTATTAAAGTTCTTTAGTGTTCTTTTGTTACTTCTCTTATTGAAACGAAAATTTACAAATGTTGTGTTTGGATATCACCTGAATTTAATATGAGGTTGTTGTTGGGTCCTTGGGTGTCATCTCCTGTCGTCTTCTAGGGTGGAGTACGTGGTTCCTCTTGAAGCTACATCGGGTTGATTATATCTGCTCTCGACGATCGGTTTTTTTACTTGAAGTTCATACTGTTGTAGTTGGAGTTTCCTTCGTCCGGATTTTGTAGTTCACATTTTACACCTTAATTATAGTTCTTACTTTGCAGTACTAAAGTCTGGTAGTTACATATCTTACAACTTACAGTTTTATATTTTTAAAAGAGATGTGTTGGCTAAATTTTCCTTTCTGTATATTCTTCCTAACTCTACACATACTACATTTTTCAAAATAAAATCATCTTACACTGGATATTCGTTTAACGGCATACACTTACGTGTATGTAGACAACACAAAACTCACATCTTTTCATGACGAAGTTCTACTGGCGACTGCGCGTATAGTTTAGGGGCGAGGGCTCAGTAAGCTGGTGCGTATTTACGCACTAAGAAAATAGTTCGTACTTTTATATATTATTAATTATTCATTAATTAGAATGTAAATACTTTATGTTAACTTTATTACGACTTAGAGATTTCTTTATTTATATAGTCGCATTTTTTAATAATTAAAGTAATTATTATTATTATTCTTTACTTAATACCTTTCTTGGAGTGTTGGTACTGGACAATTTCAAGTTGATTCAGGAATCCGGGTATAGGTAAGGGTGGATAATACTCTTACTTATTAAAAATAAAAAATTTGTATTTGTGCGATTTTCGATGTTTTTAAAATCGTCACATCCTCCTGCACTTAACTACGAAAAACGGGAGGGGGTGGAATAATAATAGAAAATCAAAAAAACACAATTATATTTTTATCTTTCGTGAAATTCCCTTTCTCCCGTTTCTTAACATTTACCTTAATATTATTTACATATAAATAGATGTTACTTATTTATTAATATATTTGTTACTCTCAGTTTCCCGTAACTTCACAATATAGTGGCCCGACTGATTACATTGCATGCTCTAGCTATATTGGTTAGCTTTCTGCGGTTTCTTTATCCCTTGTAAAGAATTTTTCAGTGCGGCGCCATTGTGACTGTGTTACGTCTTTATCCCTATATCTCTTAATTCTACTACAGTAATCTAAAGCCAATCCCATACTTGACCTTAGATCCTATCTTAACGCTAATTATTCTACTGAGATACGCGGAATTTCACAAAGCGGGAATCTTTATTTACATTTAAACAATGAGCAGTTACAATCTAAGAGGGGTCAAACACTGGACGCACTGTATTATACACTAGGGTGGTTTACCATTGTTTACTTCGGTACCAATTCAAGACAATAGGGGTGGCTTACTACAATATTTCCGGTACGAACGGGTTTGTCTCTATTACTGTCAAGTTGGGGGAATTATTTTTGAACAGGACAGGGCCGGGTGTTTACACGACTCAAACATACTTTTATTATTATTTTCTCTTTACTCATTTTACTTCTACACTTTACACCTTTATTACACGTTATTTGTATTTAAGCTATTATTAAACCTTTTTATTTAAAGTATTTATTATTTATTTTATTTCACACATTTATAAAACTTGAATGTATTTAAACACACACATATATATATGTTATTACATTTGAAATATTATATTAATTAATCAACATAACTTATCTCACAACAATTCAATTTTCTGTACTGACATATATAATTAATCAAAACAAAAACTAATACCATCGTATAGAGAAGAGAAATTTCATATATGAAATGTTCATTGCTTTAACAATGGCACAAAGGGTCAGCTGTTTTGGGGAGTCGTCTAGGGTGGTAATTTAGGACAATTAAAAACAGGAAAGAGCGTGTCTAAGGTGGTTTGTTTGGTTTAGCGAGGGGAGGTTATGAATGAGATGAGTGCATACAAAGGGGAGAGTTTACATTCCACAACACGTATTTAACATGAACAGACTGGCTTCTATCGACAGTTTTGGAATGGAATACTTACCAGGGATGACTTGTTTAATACGGCAAAGTCGCGATACTAATATTATTATAACATAATTAAAATTTGACTCACTTATTTTTTGTTTATTTCTGAGTGAATAAATTTATGTTTGTCCAAGTTATTGTTAACGAATTATAAAATTACACAACAACAGCAACATAATTATTTCTTTCTTCAAAGCAGCAGAGTGGCGCAATTTTGTGACGTCTCCCTTGTTAAGACAACACAATAGTCGGGATCTAGTTCAATTCTTTACCAGTTAATTAAACTAGCTGCCGTTGTTAGTAAAACAGCCTTACCAACAAATTACAACACAATTATGACATAGGAAATTGACAAGGTTTGCACAAATTTATTCACTCACTTGGTGTTAGCGAAAACATCTCTTTATTACTATTCAAATATTATGTTTGACTTTGTTTCTTTTTAAAGAAAATTTACTTTAGTAAATTCTGCTTTTACTGCTTTAAAGATATTAAGTTTATTATTCCTTTTATCTCAAAAATTTACTTATCTAGATGTTAGTTTTAAATACCTCGGATCCGGGTCTGAACTTTCTCAAAATAATTAATTTATCACAAACTTCAACCAAATTATTGGGAGAATAATATTGGTGGTAATCTACATTATTATCTTACATTTATCTATATATTGCTGTTACTACTACTACATTACAAAAATTACAAATCTGATAATTTCTTCTTTATAAATTATTAAAGTTCTTTAGTGTTCTTTT
This sequence comes from Magicicada septendecula, assembly GCA_034769895.1. Lineage (NCBI taxonomy): Eukaryota > Metazoa > Arthropoda > Insecta > Hemiptera > Cicadidae > Magicicada > Magicicada septendecula. Next base: position 314,784,835 of record CM068373.1, on the reverse strand, counting down.
GTTACTTCTCTTATTGAAACGAAAATTTACAAATGTTGTGTTTGGATATCACCTGAATTTAATATGAGGTTGTTGTTGGGTCCTTGGGTGTCATCTCCTGTCGTCTTCTAGGGTGGAGTACGTGGTTCCTCTTGAAGCTACATCGGGTTGATTATATCTGCTCTCGACGATCGGTTTTTTTACTTGAAGTTCATACTGTTGTAGTTGGAGTTTTCTTCGTCCGGATTTTGTAGTTCACATTTTACACCTTAATTATAGTTCTTACTTTGCAGTACTAAAGTCTGGTAGTTACATATCTTACAACTTACAGTTTTATATTTTTAAAAGAGATGTGTTGACTAAATTTTCCTTTCTGTATATTCTTCCTAACTCTACACATACTACATTTTTCAAAATAAAATCATCTTACACTGGATATTCGTTTAACGGCATACACTTACGTGTATGTAGACAACACAAAACTCACATCTTTTCATGACGAAGTTCTACTGGCGACTGCACATATAGTTTAGGGGCGAGGGCTCAGTAAGCTGGTGCGTATTTACGCACTAAGAAAATAGTTCGTACTTTTATATATTATTAATTATTCATTAATTAGAATGTAAATACTTTATGTTAACTTTATTACGACTTAGAGATTTCTTTATTTATATAGTCGCATTTTTTAATAATTAAAGTAATTATTATTATTATTCTTTACTTAATACCTTTCTTGGAGTGTTGGTACTGGACAATTTCAAGTTGATTCAGGAATCTGGGTATAGGTAAGGGTGGATAATACTCTTACTTATTAAAAATAAAAAATTTTTATTTGTGCGATTTTCGATGTTTTTAAAATCGTCACATCCTCCTGCACTTAACTACGAAAAACGGGGGGTGGAATAATAATAGAAAATCAAAAAAACACAATTATATTTTTATCTTTCGTGAAATTCCCTTTCTCCCGTTTCTTAACATTTACCTTAATATTATTTACATATAAATAGATATTACTTATTTATTAATCTATTTGTTACTCTCAGTTTCCCGTAACTTCACAATATAGTGGCCCGACTGATTACATTGCATACTCTAACTATATTGGTTAGCTTTCTGCGGTTTCTTTATCCCTTGTAAAGAGTTTTTCAGTGCGGCGCCATTGTGACTGTGTTACGTCTTTATCCCTATATCTCTTAATTCTACTACAGTAATCTAAAGCCAATCCCATACTTCACCTTAGATCCTATCTTAACACTAATTATTCTACTGAGATACGCGGAATTTCACAAAGCGGGAATCTTTATTTACATTTAAACAGTGAGCAGTTACAATCTAAGAGGGGTCAAACACTGGACGCACTGTATTATACACTAGGGTGGTTTACCATTGTTTACTTCGGTACCAATTCAAGACAATAGGGGTGGCTTACTACAATATTTCCGGTACGAACGGGTTTGTCTCTATTACTGTCAAGCTGGGGGAATTATTTTTGAACAGGACACGACCGGGCGTTTACACGACTCAAACATACTTTTATTATTATTTTCTCTTTACTCATTTTACTTCTACACTTACACCTTTATTACACGTTATTTGTATTTAAGCTATTATTAAACCTTTTTATTTAAAGTATTTATTATTTATTTTATTTCACACATTTATAAAACTTGAATGTATTTAAACACACACATATATATATATCTTATTACATTTGAAATCTTATATTAATTAATCAACATAACTTATCTCACAACAATTCAATTTTCTGTACTGACATATATAATTAATCAAAACAAAAACTAATACCATCGTATAGAGAAGAGAAATTTCATATATGAAAAGTTCATTGCTTTAACAATGGCACAAAGGGTCAGCTGTTTTGGGGAGTCGTCTAGGGTGGTAATTTAGGACAATTGAAAACAGGAAAGAACGTGTCTAAGGTGGTTTGTTTGGTTTAGCGAGGGGAGGTTATGAATGAGATGAGTGCATACAAAGGGGAGAGTTTACATTCCACAACACGTATTTAACATGAACAGACAAAGGCTTCTATCGACAGGTTTGGAATGGAATACTTACCAGGGATGACTTGTTTAATACGGCAAAGTCGCGATACTAATATTATTATAACATAATTAAAATTTTACTCACTTATTTTTTGTTTATTTCTGAGTGAATAAATTTATGTTTGTCCAAGTTATTGTTAACGAATTATAAAATTACACAACAACAGCAACATAATTATTTCTTTCTTCAAAGCAGCAGAGTGGCGCAATTTTGTGACGTCTCCCTTGTTAAGACAACACAATAGTCGGGATCTAGTTCAATTCTTTACCAGTTAATTAAACTAGCTGCCGTTGTTAGTAAAACAGCCTTACCAACAAATTACAACACAATTATGACATAGGAAATTGACAAGGTTTGCACAAATTTATTCACTCACTTGGTGTTAGCGAAAACATCTCTTTATTACTATTCAAATATTATGTTTGACTTTGTTTCTTTTTAAAGAAAATTTACTTTAGTAAATTCTGCTTTTACTGCTTTAAAGATATTAAGTTTATTATTCCTTTTATCTCAAAAATTTACTTATCTAGATGTTAGTTTTAAATACCTCGGATCCGGGTCTGAACTTTCTCAAAATAATTAATTTATCACAAACTTCAACCAAATTATTGGGAGAATAATATTGGTGGTAATCTATTATCTTACATTTATCTATATATTGCTGTTACTACTACTACATTACAAAAATTACAAATCTGATAATTTCTTCTTTACATTATTAAAGTTCTTTAGTGTTCTTTTGTTACTTCTCTTATTGAAACGAAAATTTACAAATGTTGTGTTTGGATATCACCTGAATTTAATATGAGGTTGTTGTTGGGTCCTTGGGTGTCATCTCCTGTCGTCTTCTAGGGTGGAGTACGTGGTTCCTCTTGAAGCTACATCGGGTTGATTATATCTGCTCTCAACGATAGGTTTTTTTACTTGAAGTTCATACTGTTGTAGTTGGAGTTTTCTTCGTCCGGATTTTGTAGTTCACATTTTACACCTTAATTATAGTTCTTACTTTGCAGTACTAAAGTCTGGTAGTTACATATCTTACAACTTACAGTTTTATATTTTTAAAAGAGATGTGTTGACTAAATTTTCCTTTCTGTATATTCTTCCTAACTCTACACACACTACATTTTTCAAAATAAAATCATCTTACACTGGATATTCGTTTAACGGCATACACTTACGTGTATGTAGACAACACAAAACTCACATCTTTTCATGACGAAGTTCTACTGGCGACTGCGCGTATAGTTTAGGGGCGAGGGCTCAGTAAGCTGGTGCGTATTTACGCACTAAGAAAATAGTTCGTACTTTTATATATTATTAATTATTCATTAATTAGAATGTAAATACTTTGTTAACTTTATTACGACTTAGAGATTTCTTTATTTATATTGTCGCATTTTTTAATAATTAAAGTAATTATTATTATTATTCTTTACTTAATACCTTTCTTGGAGTGTTGGTACTGGACAATTTCAAGTTGATTCAGGAATCTGTGTATAGGTAAGGGTGGATAATACTCTTACTTATTAAAAATAAAAAATTTTTATTTGTGCGATTTTCGATGTTTTTAAAATCGTCACATCCTCCTGCACTTAACTACGAAAAACGGGGGGTGGAATAATAATAGAAAATCAAAAAAACACAATTATATTTTTATCTTTCGTGAAATTCCCTTTCTCCCGTTTCTTAACATTTACCTTAATATTATTTACATATAAATAGATATTACTTATTTATTAATCTATTTGTTACTCTCAGTTTCCCGTAACTTCACAATATAGTGGCCCGACTGATTACATTGCATACTCTAACTATATTGGTTAGCTTTCTGCGGTTTCTTTATCCCTTGTAAAGAGTTTTTCAGTGCGGCGCCATTGTGACTGTGTTACGTCTTTATCCCTATATCTCTTAATTCTACTACAGTAATCTAAAGCCAATCCCATACTTCACCTTAGATCCTATCTTAACACTAATTATTCTACTGAGATACGCGGAATTTCACAAAGCGGGAATCTTTATTTACATTTAAACAGTGAGCAGTTACAATCTAAGAGGGGTCAAACACTGGACGCACTGTATTATACACTAGGGTGGTTTACCATTGTTTACTTCGGTACCAATTCAAGACAATAGGGGTGGCTTACTACAATATTTCCGGTACGAACGGGTTTGTCTCTATTACTGTCAAGCTGGGGGAATTATTTTTGAACAGGACACGACCGGGCGTTTACACGACTCAAACATACTTTTATTATTATTTTCTCTTTACTCATTTTACTTCTACACTTACACCTTTATTACACGTTATTTGTATTTAAGCTATTATTAAACCTTTTTATTTAAAGTATTTATTATTTATTTTATTTCACACATTTATAAAACTTGAATGTATTTAAACACACACACATATATATATATATCTTATTACATTTGAAATCTTATATTAATTAATCAACATAACTTATCTCACAACAATTCAATTTTCTGTACTGACATATATAATTAATCAAAACAAAAACTAATACCATCGTATAGAGAAGAGAAATTTCATATATGAAAAGTTCATTGCTTTAACAATGGCACAAAGGGTCAGCTGTTTTGGGGAGTCGTCTAGGGTGGTAATTTAGGACAATTGAAAACAGGAAAGAACGTGTCTAAGGTGGTTTGTTTGGTTTAGCGAGGGGAGGTTATGAATGAGATGAGTGCATACAAAGGGGAGAGTTTACATTCCACAACACGTATTTAACATGAACTGGCTTCTATCGACAGGTTTGGAATGGAATACTTACCAGGGATGACTTGTTTAATACGGCAAAGTCGCGATACTAATATTATTATAACATAATTAAAATTTTACTCACTTATTTTTTGTTTATTTCTGAGTGAATAAATTTATGTTTGTCCAAGTTATTGTTAACGAATTATAAAATTACACAACAACAGCAACATAATTATTTCTTTCTTCAAAGCAGCAGAGTGGCGCAATTTTGTGACGTCTCCCTTGTTAAGACAACACAATAGTCGGGATCTAGTTCAATTCTTTACCAGTTAATTAAACTAGCTGCCGTTGTTAGTAAAACAGCCTTACCAACAAATTACAACACAATTATGACATAGGAAATTGACAAGGTTTGCACAAATTTATTCACTCACTTGGTGTTAGCGAAAACATCTCTTTATTACTATTCAAATATTATGTTTGACTTTGTTTCTTTTTAAAGAAAATTTACTTTAGTAAATTCTGCTTTTACTGCTTTAAAGATATTAAGTTTATTATTCCTTTTATCTCAAAAATTTACTTATCTAGATGTTAGTTTTAAATACCTCGGATCCGGGTCTGAACTTTCTCAAAATAATTAATTTATCACAAACTTCAACCAAATTATTGGGAGAATAATATTGGTGGTAATCTATTATCTTACATTTATCTATATATTGCTGTTACTACTACTACATTACAAAAATTACAAATCTGATAATTTCTTCTTTACATTATTAAAGTTCTTTAGTGTTCTTTTGTTACTTCTCTTATTGAAACGAAAATTTACAAATGTTGTGTTTGGATATCACCTGAATTTAATATGAGGTTGTTGTTGGGTCCTTGGGTGTCATCTCCTGTCGTCTTCTAGGGTGGAGTACGTGGTTCCTCTTGAAGCTACATCGGGTTGATTATATCTGCTCTCAACGATAGGTTTTTTTACTTGAAGTTCATACTGTTGTAGTTGGAGTTTTCTTCGTCCGGATTTTGTAGTTCACATTTTACACCTTAATTATAGTTCTTACTTTGCAGTACTAAAGTCTGGTAGTTACATATCTTACAACTTACAGTTTTATATTTTTAAAAGAGATGTGTTGACTAAATTTTCCTTTCTGTATATTCTTCCTAACTCTACACACACTACATTTTTCAAAATAAAATCATCTTACACTGGATATTCGTTTAACGGCATACACTTACGTGTATGTAGACAACACAAAACTCACATCTTTTCATGACGAAGTTCTACTGGCGACTGCGCGTATAGTTTAGGGGCGAGGGCTCAGTAAGCTGGTGCGTATTTACGCACTAAGAAAATAGTTCGTACTTTTATATATTATTAATTATTCATTAATTAGAATGTAAATACTTTGTTAACTTTATTACGACTTAGAGATTTCTTTATTTATATTGTCGCATTTTTTAATAATTAAAGTAATTATTATTATTATTCTTTACTTAATACCTTTCTTGGAGTGTTGGTACTGGACAATTTCAAGTTGATTCAGGAATCTGTGTATAGGTAAGGGTGGATAATACTCTTACTTATTAAAAATAAAAAATTTTTATTCGTGCGATTTTCGATGTTTTTAAAATCGTCACATCCTCCTGAACTTAACTACGAAAAACGGGAGGGGGGTGGAATAATAATAGAAAATCAAAAAAACAATTATATTTTTATCTTTCGTGAAATTCCCTTTCTCTCGTTTCTTAACATTTACCTTAATATTATTTACATATAAATAGATATTACTTATTTATTAATCTATTTGTTACTCTCAGTTTCCCGTAACTTCACAATATAGTGGCCCGACTGATTACATTGCATACTCTAGCTATATTGGTTAGCTTTCTGCGCTTTCTTTATCCCTTGTAAAGAATTTTTCAGTGCGCCGCTATTGTGACTGTGTTACGTCTTTATCCCTATATCTCTTAATTCTACTACAGTAATCTAAAGCCAATCCCATACTTGACCTTAGATCCTATCTTAACACTAATTTCTTATTCTACTGAGATACGCGGAATTTCACAAAGCGGGAATCTTTATTTACATTTAAACAATGAGCAGTTACAATCTAAGAGGGGTCAAACACTGGACGCATTGTATTATACACTAGGGTGGTTTACCATTGTTTACTTCGGTACCAATTCAAGACAATAGGGGTGGCTTACTACAATATTTCCGGTACGAACGGGTTTGTCTCTATTACTGTCAAGCTGGGGGAATTATTTTTGAACAGGACACGACCGGGCGTTTACACTACTCAAATATACTTTTATTATTATTTTCTCTTTACTCATTTTACTTCTACACTTTACACCTTTATTACACGTTATTTGTATTTAAGCTATTATTAAAACTTTTTATTTAAAGTATTTATTATTTATTTTATTTAAAACATTTATAAAACTTGAATGTATTTAAACACACACATATATATCTTATTACATTTGAAATCTTATATTAATTAATCATCATAACATATCTCACAACAATTCAATTTTCTGTACTGACATATATAATTAATCAAAACAAAAACTAATACCATCGTATAGAGGAGAGAAATTTCATATATGAAACGTTCATTGCTTTAACAATGGCACAAAGGGTCAGCTGTTTTGAGGAGTCGTCTAGGGTGGTAATTTAGGACAATTCAAAACAGGAAAGAGCGTGTCTAAGGTGGTTTGTTTGGTTTAGCGAGGGGAGGTTATGAATGAGATGAGTGCATACAAAGGGGAGAGTTTACATTCCACAACACGTATTTAACATGAACAGACTGGCTTCTATCGACAGGTTTGGAATGGAATACTTACCAGGGATGACTTGTTTAATACGGCAAAGTCGCGATACTAATATTATTATAACATAATTAAAATTTTACTCACTTATTTTTTGTTTATTTCTGAGTGAATAAATTCATGTTTGTCCAAGTTATTGTTAACGAATTATAAAATTACACAACAACAGCAACATAATTATTTCTTTTTTCAAAGCAGCAGAGTGGCGTAATTTTGTGACGTCTCCCTTGTTAAGACAACACAAAAGTCGGGAACTAGTTAAATTCTTTACCAGTTAATTAAACTAGCTGCCGTTGTTAGTAAACCATCCTTACCAACAAATTACAACACAATTATGACATAGGAAATTAACAAGGTTTGCACAAATTTATTCACTCACTTGGTGTTAGCGAAAACATCTCTTTATTACTATTCAAATATTTTGTTTGACTTTGTTTCTTTTTAAAGAAAATTTACTTTAGTAAATTCTGCTTTTACTGCTTTAAAGATATTAAGTTTATTATTCCTTTTATCTCAAAAATTTACTTATCTAGATGTTAGTTTTAAATACCTCGGATCCGGGTATGAACTTTCTCAAAATAATTAATTTATCACAAACTTCAACCAAATTATTGGGAGAATAATATTGGTGGTAATCTACATTATTATCTTACATTTATCTATATATTGCTGTTACTACTACTACATTACAAAAATTACAAATCTGATAATTTCTTCTTTACATTATTAAAGTTCTTTAGTGTTCTTTTGTTACTTCTCTTATTGAAACGAAAATTTACAAATGTTGTGTTTGGATATCACCTGAATTTAATATGAGGTTGTTGTTGGGTCCTTGGGTGTCATCTCCTGTCGTCTTCTAGGGTGGAGTACGTGGTTCCTCTTGAAGCTACATCGGGTTGATTATATCTGCTCTCGACGATCGGTTTTTTTACTTGAAGTTCATACTGTTGTAGTTGGAGTTTTCTTCGTCCGGATTTTGTAGTTCACATTTTACACCTTAATTATAGTTCTTACTTTGCAGTACTAAAGTCTGGTAGTTACATATCTTACAACTTACAGTTTTATATTTTTAAAAGAGATGTGTTGACTAAATTTTCCTTTCTGTATATTCTTCCTAACTCTACACACACTACATTTTTCAAAATAAAATCATCTTACAAAATATTCGTTTAACGGCATACGCTTACGTGTATGTAGACAACACAAAACTCACATCTTTTCATGACGAAGTTCTACTGGCGACTGCGCGTATAGTTTAGGGGCGAGGGCTCAGTAAGCTGGTGCGTATTTACGCACTAAGAAAATAGTTCGTACTTTTATATATTATTAATTATTCATTAATTAGAATGTAAATACTTTGTTAACTTTATTACGACTTAGAGATTTCTTTATTTATATTGTCGCATTTTTTAATAATTAAAGTAATTATTATTATTATTCTTTACTTAATACCTTTCTTGGAGTGTTGGTACTGGACAATTTCAAGTTGATTCAGGAATCTGTGTATAGGTAAGGGTGGATAATACTCTTACTTATTAAAAATAAAAAATTTTTATTCGTGCGATTTTCGATGTTTTTAAAATCGTCACATCCTCCTGAACTTAACTACGAAAAACGGGAGGGGGGTGGAATAATAATAGAAAATCAAAAAAACAATTATATTTTTATCTTTCGTGAAATTCCCTTTCTCTCGTTTCTTAACATTTACCTTAATATTATTTACATATAAATAGATATTACTTATTTATTAATCTATTTGTTACTCTCAGTTTCCCGTAACTTCACAATATAGTGGCCCGACTGATTACATTGCATACTCTAGCTATATTGGTTAGCTTTCTGCGCTTTCTTTATCCCTTGTAAAGAATTTTTCAGTGCGGCGCCATTGTGACTGTGTTACGTCTTTATCCCTATATCTCTTAATTCTACTACAGTAATCTAAAGCCAATCCCATACTTGACCTTAGATCCTATCTTAACACTAATTTCTTATTCTACTGAGATACGCGGAATTTCACAAAGCGGGAATCTTTATTTACATTTAAACAATGAGCAGTTACAATCTAAGAGGGGTCAAACACTGGACGCATTGTATTATACACTAGGGTGGTTTACCATTGTTTACTTAGGTACCAATTCAAGACAATAGGGGTGGCTTACTACAATATTTCCGGTACGAACGGGTTTGTCTCTATTACTGTCAAGCTGGGGGAATTATTTTTGAACAGGACACGACCGGGCGTTTACACTACTCAAATATACTTTTATTATTATTTTCTCTTTACTCATTTTACTTCTACACTTTACACCTTTATTACACGTTATTTGTATTTAAGCTATTATTAAAACTTTTTATTTAAAGTATTTATTATTTATTTTATTTAAAACATTTATAAAACTTGAATGTATTTAAACACACACATATATATCTTATTACATTTGAAATCTTATATTAATTAATCATCATAACATATCTCACAACTATTCAATTTTCTGTACTGACATATATAATTAATCAAAACAAAAACTAATACCATCGTATAGAGGAGAGAAATTTCATATATGAAAAGTTCATTGCTTTAACAATGGCACAAAGGGTCAGCTGTTTTGAGGAGTCGTCTAGGGTGGTAATTTAGGACAATTCAAAACAGGAAAGAGCGTGTCTAAGGTGGTTTGTTTGGTTTAGCGAGGGGAGGTTATGAATGAGATGAGTGCATACAAAGGGGAGAGTTTACATTCCACAACACGTATTTAACATGAACAGACTGGCTTCTATCGACAGGTTTGGAATGGAATACTTACCAGGGATGACTTGTTTAATACGGCAAAGTCGCGATACTAATATTATTATAACATAATTAAAATTTTACTCACTTATTTTTTGTTTATTTCTGAGTGAATAAATTCATGTTTGTCCAAGTTATTGTTAACGAATTATAAAATTACACAACAACAGCAACATAATTATTTCTTTTTTCAAAGCAGCAGAGTGGCGTAATTTTGTGACGTCTCCCTTGTTAAGACAACACAAAAGTCGGGAACTAGTTAAATTCTTTACCAGTTAATTAAACTAGCTGCCGTTGTTAGTAAACCATCCTTACCAACAAATTACAACACAATTATGACATAGGAAATTAACAAGGTTTGCACAAATTTATTCACTCACTTGGTGTTAGCGAAAACATCTCTTTATTACTATTCAAATATTTTGTTTGACTTTGTTTCTTTTTAAAGAAAATTTACTTTAGTAAATTCTGCTTTTACTGCTTTAAAGATATTAAGTTTATTATTCCTTTTATCTCAAAAATTTACTTATCTAGATGTTAGTTTTAAATACCTCGGATCCGGGTCTGAACTTTCTCAAAATAATTAATTTATCACAAACTTCAACCAAATTATTGGGAGAATAATATTGGTGGTAATCTACATTATTATCTTACATTTATCTATATATTGCTGTTACTACTACTACATTACAAAAATTACAAATCTGATAATTTCTTCTTTACATTATTAAAGTTTTTTAGTGTTCTTTTGTTACTTCTCTTATTGAAACGAAAATTTACAAATGTTGTGTTTGGATATCACCTGAATTTAATATGAGGTTGTTGTTGGGTCCTTGGGTGTCATCTCCTGTCGTCTTCTAGGGTGGAGTACGTGGTTCCTCTTGAAGCTACATCGGGTTGATTATATCTGCTCTCGACGATCGGTTTTTTTACTTGAAGTTCATACTGTTGTAGTTGGAGTTTTCTTCGTCCGGATTTTGTAGTTCACATTTTACACCTTAATTATAGTTCTTACTTTGCAGTACTAAAGTCTGGTAGTTACATATCTTACAACTTACAGTTTTATATTTTTAAAAGAGATGTGTTGACTAAATTTTCCTTTCTGTATATTCTTCCTAACTCTACACACACTACATTTTTCAAAATAAAATCAACTTACACTGGATATTCGTTTAACGGCATACACTTACGTGTATGTAGACAACACAAAACTCACATCTTTTCATGACGAAGTTTTACTGGCGACTGCGAGTATAGTTTAGTGGCGAGGGCTCAGTAGGCTGGTGCGTATTTACGCACTAAGAAAATAGTTCGTACTTTTATATATTATTAATTATTCATTAATTAGAATGTAAATACTTTGTTAACTTTATTACGACTTAGAGATTTCTTTATTTATATAGTCGCATTTTTTAATAATTAAAGTAATTATTATTATTATTCTTTACTTAATACCTTTCTTGGAGTGTTGGTACTGGACTATTTCAAGTTGATTCAGGAATCTGGGTATAGGTAAGGGTGGATAATACTCTTACTTATTAAAAATAAAAAATTTTTATTCGTGCGATTTTCGATGTTTTTAAAATCGTCACATCCTTCTGAACATAACTACGAAAAACGGGAGGGGGGTGGAATAATAATAGAAAATCAAAAAAACAATTATATTTTTATCTTTCGTGAAATTCCCTTTCTCTCGTTTCTTAACATTTACCTTAATATTATTTACATATAAATAGATATTACTTATTTATTAATCTATTTGTTACTCTCAGTTTCCCGTAACTTCACAATATAGTGGCCCGACTGATTACATTGCATCCTCTAGCTATATTGGTTAGCTTTCTGCGCTTTCTTTATCCCTTGTAAAGAATTTTTCAGTGCGGCGCCATTGTGACTGTGTTACGTCTTTATCCCTATATCTCTTAATTCTACTACAGTAATCTAAAGCCAATCCCATACTTGACCTTAGATCCTATCTTAACACTAATTTCTTATTCTACTGAGATACGCGGAATTTCACAAAGCGGGAATCTTTATTTACATTTAAACAATGAGCAGTTACAATCTAAGAGGGGTCAAACACTGGACGCATTGTATTATACACTAGGGTGGTTTACCATTGTTTACTTCGGTACCAATTCAAGACAATAGGGGTGGCTTACTACAATATTTCCGGTACGAACGGGTTTGTCTCTATTACTGTCAAGCTGGGGGAATTATTTTTGAACAGGACACGACCGGGCGTTTACACTACTCAAATATACTTTTATTATTATTTTCTCTTTACTCATTTTACTTCTACACTTTACACCTTTATTACACGTTATTTGTATTTAAGCTATTATTAAAACTTTTTATTTAAAGTATTTATTATTTATTTTATTTCAAACATTTATAAAACTTGAATGTATTTAAACACACACATATATATCTTATTACATTTGAAATCTTATATTAATTAATCATCATAACTTATCTCACAACAATTCAATTTTCTGTACTGACATATATAATTAATCAAAACAAAAACTAATACCATCGTATAGAGGAGAGAAATTTCATATATGAAAAGCTCATTGCTTTAACAATGGCACAAAGGGTCAGCTGTTTTGAGGAGTCGTCTAGGGTGGTAATTTAGGACAATTCAAAACAGGAAAGAGCGTGTCTAAGGTGGTTTGTTTGGTTTTGCGAGGGGAGGTTATGAATGAGATGAGTGCATACAAAGGGGAGAGTTTACATTCCACAACACGTATTTAACATGAACTGGCTTCTATCGACAGGTTTGGAATGGAATACTTACCAGGGATGACTTGTTTAATACGGCAAAGTCGCGATACTAATATTATTATAACATAATTAAAATTTTACTCACTTATTTTTTGTTTATTTCTGAGTGAATAAATTCATGTTTGTCCAAGTTATTGTTAACGAATTATAAAATTACACAACAACAGCAACATAATTATTCCTTTTTTCAAAGCAGCAGAGTGGCGTAATTTTGTGACGTCTCCCTTGTTAAGACAACACAAAAGTCGGGAACTAGTTAAATTCTTTACCAGTTAATTAAACTAGCTGCCGTTGTTAGTAAAACATCTTTACCAACAAATTACAACACAATTATGACATAGGAAATTGACAAGGTTTGCACAAATTTATTCACTCACTTGGTGTTAGCGAAAACATCTCTTTATTACTATTCAAATATTATGTTTGACTTTGTTTCTTTGTAAAGAAAATTTACTATATTAAATTCTGCTTTTACTTCTTTAAAGATATTAAGTTTATTATTCCTTTTATCTCAAAAATTTACTTATCTAGATGTTAGTTTTAAATACCTCGGATCCGGGTCTGAACTTTCTCAAAATAATTAATTTATCACAAACTTCAACCAAATTATTGGGAGAATAATATTGGTGGTAATCTACATTATTATCTTACATTTATCTATATATTGCTGTTACTACTACTACATTACAAAAATTACAAATCTGATAATTTCTTCTTTACATTATTAAAGTTCTTTAGTGTTCTTTTGTTACTTCTCTTATTGAAACGAAAATTTACAAATGTAGTGTTTGGATATCACCTGAATTTAATATGAGGTTGTTGTTGGGTCCTTGGGTGTCATCTCCTGTCGTCTTCTAGGGTGGAGTACGTGGTTCCTCTTGAAGCTACATCGGGTTGATTATATCTGCTCTCGACGATCGGTCTTTTTACTTGAAGTTCATACTGTTGTAGTTGGAGTTTTCTTCGTCCGGATTTTGTAGTTCACATTTTACACCTTAATTATAGTTCTTACTTTGCAGTACTAAAGTCTGGTAGTTACATATCTTACAACTTACAGTTTCATATTTTTAAAAGAGATGTGTTGACGAATATTTCCTTTCTGTATATTCTTCCTAACTCTACACACACTACATTTTTCAAAATAAAATCATCTTACACTGGATATTCGTTTAACGGCATACACTTACGTGTATGTAGACAACACAAAACTCACATCTTTTCATGACGAAGTTCTACTGGCGACTGCGCGTATAGTTTAGGGGCGAGGGCTCAGTAAGCTGGTGCGTATTTACGCACTAAGAAAATAGTTCGTACTTTTATATATTATTAATTATTCATTAATTAGAATGTAAATACTTTGTTAACTTTATTACGACTTAGAGATTTCTTTATTTATATTGTCGCATTTTTTAATAATTAAAGTAATTATTATTATTATTCTTTACTTAATACCTTTCTTGGAGTGTTGGTACTGGACAATTTCAAGTTGATTCAGGAATCTGTGTATAGGTAAGGGTGGATAATACTCTTACTTATTAAAAATAAAAAATTTTTATTTGTGCGATTTTCGATGTTTTTAAAATCGTCACATCCTCCTGCACTTAACTACGAAAAACGGGGGGTGGAATAATAATAGAAAATCAAAAAAACACAATTATATTTTTATCTTTCGTGAAATTCCCTTTCTCCCGTTTCTTAACATTTACCTTAATATTATTTACATATAAATAGATATTACTTATTTATTAATCTATTTGTTACTCTCAGTTTCCCGTAACTTCACAATATAGTGGCCCGACTGATTACATTGCATACTCTAACTATATTGGTTAGCTTTCTGCGGTTTCTTTATCCCTTGTAAAGAGTTTTTCAGTGCGGCGCCATTGTGACTGTGTTACGTCTTTATCCCTATATCTCTTAATTCTACTACAGTAATCTAAAGCCAATCCCATACTTCACCTTAGATCCTATCTTAACACTAATTATTCTACTGAGATACGCGGAATTTCACAAAGCGGGAATCTTTATTTACATTTAAACAGTGAGCAGTTACAATCTAAGAGGGGTCAAACACTGGACGCACTGTATTATACACTAGGGTGGTTTACCATTGTTTACTTCGGTACCAATTCAAGACAATAGGGGTGGCTTACTACAATATTTCCGGTACGAACGGGTTTGTCTCTATTACTGTCAAGCTGGGGGAATTATTTTTGAACAGGACACGACCGGGCGTTTACACGACTCAAACATACTTTTATTATTATTTTCTCTTTACTCATTTTACTTCTACACTTACACCTTTATTACACGTTATTTGTATTTAAGCTATTATTAAACCTTTTTATTTAAAGTATTTATTATTTATTTTATTTCACACATTTATAAAACTTGAATGTATTTAAACACACACACATATATATATATATCTTATTACATTTGAAATCTTATATTAATTAATCAACATAACTTATCTCACAACAATTCAATTTTCTGTACTGACATATATAATTAATCAAAACAAAAACTAATACCATCGTATAGAGAAGAGAAATTTCATATATGAAAAGTTCATTGCTTTAACAATGGCACAAAGGGTCAGCTGTTTTGGGGAGTCGTCTAGGGTGGTAATTTAGGACAATTGAAAACAGGAAAGAACGTGTCTAAGGTGGTTTGTTTGGTTTAGCGAGGGGAGGTTATGAATGAGATGAGTGCATACAAAGGGGAGAGTTTACATTCCACAACACGTATTTAACATGAACTGGCTTCTATCGACAGGTTTGGAATGGAATACTTACCAGGGATGACTTGTTTAATACGGCAAAGTCGCGATACTAATATTATTATAACATAATTAAAATTTTACTCACTTATTTTTTGTTTATTTCTGAGTGAATAAATTTATGTTTGTCCAAGTTATTGTTAACGAATTATAAAATTACACAACAACAGCAACATAATTATTTCTTTCTTCAAAGCAGCAGAGTGGCGCAATTTTGTGACGTCTCCCTTGTTAAGACAACACAATAGTCGGGATCTAGTTCAATTCTTTACCAGTTAATTAAACTAGCTGCCGTTGTTAGTAAAACAGCCTTACCAACAAATTACAACACAATTATGACATAGGAAATTGACAAGGTTTGCACAAATTTATTCACTCACTTGGTGTTAGCGAAAACATCTCTTTATTACTATTCAAATATTATGTTTGACTTTGTTTCTTTTTAAAGAAAATTTACTTTAGTAAATTCTGCTTTTACTGCTTTAAAGATATTAAGTTTATTATTCCTTTTATCTCAAAAATTTACTTATCTAGATGTTAGTTTTAAATACCTCGGATCCGGGTCTGAACTTTCTCAAAATAATTAATTTATCACAAACTTCAACCAAATTATTGGGAGAATAATATTGGTGGTAATCTATTATCTTACATTTATCTATATATTGCTGTTACTACTACTACATTACAAAAATTACAAATCTGATAATTTCTTCTTTACATTATTAAAGTTCTTTAGTGTTCTTTTGTTACTTCTCTTATTGAAACGAAAATTTACGAATGTTGTGTTTGGATATCACCTGAATTTAATATGAGGTTGTTGTTGGGTCCTTGGGTGTCATCTCCTGTCGTCTTCTAGGGTGGAGTACGTGGTTCCTCTTGAAGCTACATCGGGTTGATTATATCTGCTCTCAACGATAGGTTTTTTTACTTGAAGTTCATACTGTTGTAGTTGGAGTTTTCTTCGTCCGGATTTTGTAGTTCACATTTTACACCTTAATTATAGTTCTTACTTTGCAGTACTAAAGTCTGGTAGTTACATATCTTACAACTTACAGTTTTATATTTTTAAAAGAGATGTGTTGACTAAATTTTCCTTTCTGTATATTCTTCCTAACTCTACACACACTACATTTTTCAAAATAAAATCATCTTACACTGGATATTCGTTTAACGGCATACACTTACGTGTATGTAGACAACACAAAACTCACATCTTTTCATGACGAAGTTCTACTGGCGACTGCGCGTATAGTTTAGGGGCGAGGGCTCAGTAAGCTGGTGCGTATTTACGCACTAAGAAAATAGTTCGTACTTTTATATATTATTAATTATTCATTAATTAGAATGTAAATACTTTGTTAACTTTATTACGACTTAGAGATTTCTTTATTTATATTGTCGCATTTTTTAATAATTAAAGTAATTATTATTATTATTCTTTACTTAATACCTTTCTTGGAGTGTTGGTACTGGACAATTTCAAGTTGATTCAGGAATCTGTGTATAGGTAAGGGTGGATAATACTCTTACTTATTAAAAATAAAAAATTTTTATTCGTGCGATTTTCGATGTTTTTAAAATCGTCACATCCTCCTGAACTTAACTACGAAAAACGGGAGGGGGGTGGAATAATAATAGAAAATCAAAAAAACAATTATATTTTTATCTTTCGTGAAATTCCCTTTCTCTCGTTTCTTAACATTTACCTTAATATTATTTACATATAAATAGATATTACTTATTTATTAATCTATTTGTTACTCTCAGTTTCCCGTAACTTCACAATATAGTGGCCCGACTGATTACATTGCATACTCTAGCTATATTGGTTAGCTTTCTGCGCTTTCTTTATCCCTTGTAAAGAATTTTTCAGTGCGCCGCTATTGTGACTGTGTTACGTCTTTATCCCTATATCTCTTAATTCTACTACAGTAATCTAAAGCCAATCCCATACTTGACCTTAGATCCTATCTTAACACTAATTTCTTATTCTACTGAGATACGCGGAATTTCACAAAGCGGGAATCTTTATTTACATTTAAACAATGAGCAGTTACAATCTAAGAGGGGTCAAACACTGGACGCATTGTATTATACACTAGGGTGGTTTACCATTGTTTACTTCGGTACCAATTCAAGACAATAGGGGTGGCTTACTACAATATTTCCGGTACGAACGGGTTTGTCTCTATTACTGTCAAGCTGGGGGAATTATTTTTGAACAGGACACGACCGGGCGTTTACACTACTCAAATATACTTTTATTATTATTTTCTCTTTACTCATTTTACTTCTACACTTTACACCTTTATTACACGTTATTTGTATTTAAGCTATTATTAAAACTTTTTATTTAAAGTATTTATTATTTATTTTATTTAAAACATTTATAAAACTTGAATGTATTTAAACACACACATATATATCTTATTACATTTGAAATCTTATATTAATTAATCATCATAACATATCTCACAACAATTCAATTTTCTGTACTGACATATATAATTAATCAAAACAAAAACTAATACCATCGTATAGAGGAGAGAAATTTCATATATGAAACGTTCATTGCTTTAACAATGGCACAAAGGGTCAGCTGTTTTGAGGAGTCGTCTAGGGTGGTAATTTAGGACAATTCAAAACAGGAAAGAGCGTGTCTAAGGTGGTTTGTTTGGTTTAGCGAGGGGAGGTTATGAATGAGATGAGTGCATACAAAGGGGAGAGTTTACATTCCACAACACGTATTTAACATGAACAGACTGGCTTCTATCGACAGGTTTGGAATGGAATACTTACCAGGGATGACTTGTTTAATACGGCAAAGTCGCGATACTAATATTATTATAACATAATTAAAATTTTACTCACTTATTTTTTGTTTATTTCTGAGTGAATAAATTCATGTTTGTCCAAGTTATTGTTAACGAATTATAAAATTACACAACAACAGCAACATAATTATTTCTTTTTTCAAAGCAGCAGAGTGGCGTAATTTTGTGACGTCTCCCTTGTTAAGACAACACAAAAGTCGGGAACTAGTTAAATTCTTTACCAGTTAATTAAACTAGCTGCCGTTGTTAGTAAACCATCCTTACCAACAAATTACAACACAATTATGACATAGGAAATTAACAAGGTTTGCACAAATTTATTCACTCACTTGGTGTTAGCGAAAACATCTCTTTATTACTATTCAAATATTTTGTTTGACTTTGTTTCTTTTTAAAGAAAATTTACTTTAGTAAATTCTGCTTTTACTGCTTTAAAGATATTAAGTTTATTATTCCTTTTATCTCAAAAATTTACTTATCTAGATGTTAGTTTTAAATACCTCGGATCCGGGTATGAACTTTCTCAAAATAATTAATTTATCACAAACTTCAACCAAATTATTGGGAGAATAATATTGGTGGTAATCTACATTATTATCTTACATTTATCTATATATTGCTGTTACTACTACTACATTACAAAAATTACAAATCTGATAATTTCTTCTTTACATTATTAAAGTTCTTTAGTGTTCTTTTGTTACTTCTCTTATTGAAACGAAAATTTACAAATGTTGTGTTTGGATATCACCTGAATTTAATATGAGGTTGTTGTTGGGTCCTTGGGTGTCATCTCCTGTCGTCTTCTAGGGTGGAGTACGTGGTTCCTCTTGAAGCTACATCGGGTTGATTATATCTGCTCTCGACGATCGGTTTTTTTACTTGAAGTTCATACTGTTGTAGTTGGAGTTTTCTTCGTCCGGATTTTGTAGTTCACATTTTACACCTTAATTATAGTTCTTACTTTGCAGTACTAAAGTCTGGTAGTTACATATCTTACAACTTACAGTTTTATATTTTTAAAAGAGATGTGTTGACTAAATTTTCCTTTCTGTATATTCTTCCTAACTCTACACACACTACATTTTTCAAAATAAAATCATCTTACAAAATATTCGTTTAACGGCATACGCTTACGTGTATGTAGACAACACAAAACTCACATCTTTTCATGACGAAGTTCTACTGGCGACTGCGCGTATAGTTTAGGGGCGAGGGCTCAGTAAGCTGGTGCGTATTTACGCACTAAGAAAATAGTTCGTACTTTTATATATTATTAATTATTCATTAATTAGAATGTAAATACTTTGTTAACTTTATTACGACTTAGAGATTTCTTTATTTATATTGTCGCATTTTTTAATAATTAAAGTAATTATTATTATTATTCTTTACTTAATACCTTTCTTGGAGTGTTGGTACTGGACAATTTCAAGTTGATTCAGGAATCTGTGTATAGGTAAGGGTGGATAATACTCTTACTTATTAAAAATAAAAAATTTTTATTCGTGCGATTTTCGATGTTTTTAAAATCGTCACATCCTCCTGAACTTAACTACGAAAAACGGGAGGGGGGTGGAATAATAATAGAAAATCAAAAAAACAATTATATTTTTATCTTTCGTGAAATTCCCTTTCTCTCGTTTCTTAACATTTACCTTAATATTATTTACATATAAATAGATATTACTTATTTATTAATCTATTTGTTACTCTCAGTTTCCCGTAACTTCACAATATAGTGGCCCGACTGATTACATTGCATACTCTAGCTATATTGGTTAGCTTTCTGCGCTTTCTTTATCCCTTGTAAAGAATTTTTCAGTGCGGCGCCATTGTGACTGTGTTACGTCTTTATCCCTATATCTCTTAATTCTACTACAGTAATCTAAAGCCAATCCCATACTTGACCTTAGATCCTATCTTAACACTAATTTCTTATTCTACTGAGATACGCGGAATTTCACAAAGCGGGAATCTTTATTTACATTTAAACAATGAGCAGTTACAATCTAAGAGGGGTCAAACACTGGACGCATTGTATTATACACTAGGGTGGTTTACCATTGTTTACTTAGGTACCAATTCAAGACAATAGGGGTGGCTTACTACAATATTTCCGGTACGAACGGGTTTGTCTCTATTACTGTCAAGCTGGGGGAATTATTTTTGAACAGGACACGACCGGGCGTTTACACTACTCAAATATACTTTTATTATTATTTTCTCTTTACTCATTTTACTTCTACACTTTACACCTTTATTACACGTTATTTGTATTTAAGCTATTATTAAAACTTTTTATTTAAAGTATTTATTATTTATTTTATTTAAAACATTTATAAAACTTGAATGTATTTAAACACACACATATATATCTTATTACATTTGAAATCTTATATTAATTAATCATCATAACATATCTCACAACTATTCAATTTTCTGTACTGACATATATAATTAATCAAAACAAAAACTAATACCATCGTATAGAGGAGAGAAATTTCATATATGAAAAGTTCATTGCTTTAACAATGGCACAAAGGGTCAGCTGTTTTGAGGAGTCGTCTAGGGTGGTAATTTAGGACAATTCAAAACAGGAAAGAGCGTGTCTAAGGTGGTTTGTTTGGTTTAGCGAGGGGAGGTTATGAATGAGATGAGTGCATACAAAGGGGAGAGTTTACATTCCACAACACGTATTTAACATGAACAGACTGGCTTCTATCGACAGGTTTGGAATGGAATACTTACCAGGGATGACTTGTTTAATACGGCAAAGTCGCGATACTAATATTATTATAACATAATTAAAATTTTACTCACTTATTTTTTGTTTATTTCTGAGTGAATAAATTCATGTTTGTCCAAGTTATTGTTAACGAATTATAAAATTACACAACAACAGCAACATAATTATTTCTTTTTTCAAAGCAGCAGAGTGGCGTAATTTTGTGACGTCTCCCTTGTTAAGACAACACAAAAGTCGGGAACTAGTTAAATTCTTTACCAGTTAATTAAACTAGCTGCCGTTGTTAGTAAACCATCCTTACCAACAAATTACAACACAATTATGACATAGGAAATTAACAAGGTTTGCACAAATTTATTCACTCACTTGGTGTTAGCGAAAACATCTCTTTATTACTATTCAAATATTTTGTTTGACTTTGTTTCTTTTTAAAGAAAATTTACTTTAGTAAATTCTGCTTTTACTGCTTTAAAGATATTAAGTTTATTATTCCTTTTATCTCAAAAATTTACTTATCTAGATGTTAGTTTTAAATACCTCGGATCCGGGTCTGAACTTTCTCAAAATAATTAATTTATCACAAACTTCAACCAAATTATTGGGAGAATAATATTGGTGGTAATCTACATTATTATCTTACATTTATCTATATATTGCTGTTACTACTACTACATTACAAAAATTACAAATCTGATAATTTCTTCTTTACATTATTAAAGTTTTTTAGTGTTCTTTTGTTACTTCTCTTATTGAAACGAAAATTTACAAATGTTGTGTTTGGATATCACCTGAATTTAATATGAGGTTGTTGTTGGGTCCTTGGGTGTCATCTCCTGTCGTCTTCTAGGGTGGAGTACGTGGTTCCTCTTGAAGCTACATCGGGTTGATTATATCTGCTCTCGACGATCGGTTTTTTTACTTGAAGTTCATACTGTTGTAGTTGGAGTTTTCTTCGTCCGGATTTTGTAGTTCACATTTTACACCTTAATTATAGTTCTTACTTTGCAGTACTAAAGTCTGGTAGTTACATATCTTACAACTTACAGTTTTATATTTTTAAAAGAGATGTGTTGACTAAATTTTCCTTTCTGTATATTCTTCCTAACTCTACACACACTACATTTTTCAAAATAAAATCAACTTACACTGGATATTCGTTTAACGGCATACACTTACGTGTATGTAGACAACACAAAACTCACATCTTTTCATGACGAAGTTTTACTGGCGACTGCGAGTATAGTTTAGTGGCGAGGGCTCAGTAGGCTGGTGCGTATTTACGCACTAAGAAAATAGTTCGTACTTTTATATATTATTAATTATTCATTAATTAGAATGTAAATACTTTGTTAACTTTATTACGACTTAGAGATTTCTTTATTTATATAGTCGCATTTTTTAATAATTAAAGTAATTATTATTATTATTCTTTACTTAATACCTTTCTTGGAGTGTTGGTACTGGACTATTTCAAGTTGATTCAGGAATCTGGGTATAGGTAAGGGTGGATAATACTCTTACTTATTAAAAATAAAAAATTTTTATTCGTGCGATTTTCGATGTTTTTAAAATCGTCACATCCTTCTGAACATAACTACGAAAAACGGGAGGGGGGTGGAATAATAATAGAAAATCAAAAAAACAATTATATTTTTATCTTTCGTGAAATTCCCTTTCTCTCGTTTCTTAACATTTACCTTAATATTATTTACATATAAATAGATATTACTTATTTATTAATCTATTTGTTACTCTCAGTTTCCCGTAACTTCACAATATAGTGGCCCGACTGATTACATTGCATCCTCTAGCTATATTGGTTAGCTTTCTGCGCTTTCTTTATCCCTTGTAAAGAATTTTTCAGTGCGGCGCCATTGTGACTGTGTTACGTCTTTATCCCTATATCTCTTAATTCTACTACAGTAATCTAAAGCCAATCCCATACTTGACCTTAGATCCTATCTTAACACTAATTTCTTATTCTACTGAGATACGCGGAATTTCACAAAGCGGGAATCTTTATTTACATTTAAACAATGAGCAGTTACAATCTAAGAGGGGTCAAACACTGGACGCATTGTATTATACACTAGGGTGGTTTACCATTGTTTACTTCGGTACCAATTCAAGACAATAGGGGTGGCTTACTACAATATTTCCGGTACGAACGGGTTTGTCTCTATTACTGTCAAGCTGGGGGAATTATTTTTGAACAGGACACGACCGGGCGTTTACACTACTCAAATATACTTTTATTATTATTTTCTCTTTACTCATTTTACTTCTACACTTTACACCTTTATTACACGTTATTTGTATTTAAGCTATTATTAAAACTTTTTATTTAAAGTATTTATTATTTATTTTATTTCAAACATTTATAAAACTTGAATGTATTTAAACACACACATATATATCTTATTACATTTGAAATCTTATATTAATTAATCATCATAACTTATCTCACAACAATTCAATTTTCTGTACTGACATATATAATTAATCAAAACAAAAACTAATACCATCGTATAGAGGAGAGAAATTTCATATATGAAAAGCTCATTGCTTTAACAATGGCACAAAGGGTCAGCTGTTTTGAGGAGTCGTCTAGGGTGGTAATTTAGGACAATTCAAAACAGGAAAGAGCGTGTCTAAGGTGGTTTGTTTGGTTTTGCGAGGGGAGGTTATGAATGAGATGAGTGCATACAAAGGGGAGAGTTTACATTCCACAACACGTATTTAACATGAACAGACTGGCTTCTATCGACAGGTTTGGAATGGAATACTTACCAGGGATGACTTGTTTAATACGGCAAAGTCGCGATACTAATATTATTATAACATAATTAAAATTTTACTCACTTATTTTTTGTTTATTTCTGAGTGAATAAATTCATGTTTGTCCAAGTTATTGTTAACGAATTATAAAATTACACAACAACAGCAACATAATTATTTCTTTTTTCAAAGCAGCAGAGTGGCGTAATTTTGTGACGTCTCCCTTGTTAAGACAACACAAAAGTCGGGAACTAGTTAAATTCTTTACCAGTTAATTAAACTAGCTGCCGTTGTTAGTAAACCATCCTTACCAACAAATTACAACACAATTATGACATAGGAAATTAACAAGGTTTGCACAAATTTATTCACTCACTTGGTGTTAGCGAAAACATCTCTTTATTACTATTCAAATATTTTGTTTGACTTTGTTTCTTTTTAAAGAAAATTTACTTTAGTAAATTCTGCTTTTACTGCTTTAAAGATATTAAGTTTATTATTCCTTTTATCTCAAAAATTTACTTATCTAGATGTTAGTTTTAAATACCTCGGATCCCGGTCTGAACTTTCTCAAAATAATTAATTTATCACAAACTTCAACCAAATTATTGGGAGAATATATGGGTGGTAATCTACATTATTATCTTACATTTATCTATATATTGCTGTTACTACTACTACATTACAAAAATTACAAATCTGATAATTTCTTCTTTACATTATTAAAGTTCTTTAGTGTTCTTTTGTTACTTCTCTTATTGAAACGAAAATTTACAAATGTTGTCTTTGGATATCACCTGAATTTAATATGAGGTTGTTGTTGGGTCCTTGGGTGTCATCTCCTGTCGTCTTCTAGGGTGGAGTACGTGGTTCCTCTTGAAGCTACATCGGGTTGATTATATCTGCTCTCGACGATCGGTTTTTTTACTTGAAGTTCATACTGTTGTAGTTGGAGTTTTCTTCGTCCGGATTTTGTAGTTCACATTTTACACCTTAATTATAGTTCTTACTTTGCAGTACTAAAGTCTGGTAGTTACATATCTTACAACTTACAGTTTTATATTTTTAAAAGAGATGTGTTGACTAAATTTTCCTTTCTGTATATTCTTCCTAACTCTACACACACTACATTTTTCAAAATAAAATCATCTTACACTGGATATTCGTTTAACGGCATACACTTACGTGTATGTAGACAACACAAAACTCACATCTTTTCATGACGAAGTTTTACTGGCGACTGCGAGTATAGTTTAGTGGCGAGGGCTCAGTAGGCTGGTGCGTATTTACGCACTAAGAAAATAGTTCGTACTTTTATATATTATTAATTATTCATTAATTAGAATGTAAATACTTTGTTAACTTTATTACGACTTAGAGATTTCTTTATTTATATAGTCGCATTTTTTAATAATTAAAGTAATTATTATTATTATTCTTTACTTAATACCTTTCTTGGAGTGTTGGTACTGGACAATTTCAAGTTGATTCAGGAATCTGGGTATAGGTAAGGGTGGATAATACTCTTACTTATTAAAAATAAAAAATTTTTATTCGTGCGATTTTCGATGTTTTTAAAATCGTCACATCCTTCTGAACTTAACTACGAAAAACGGGAGGGGGGTGGAATAATAATAGAAAATCAAAAAAACAATTATATTTTTATCTTTCGTGAAATTCCCTTTCTCTCGTTTCTTAACATTTACCTTAATATTATTTACATATAAATAGATATTACTTATTTATTAATCTATTTGTTACTCTCAGTTTCCCGTAACTTCACAATATAGTGGCCCGACTGATTACATTGCATACTCTAGCTATATTGGTTAGCTTTCTGCGCTTTCTTTATCCCTTGTAAAGAATTTTTCAGTGCGGCGCCATTGTGACTGTGTTACGTCTTTATCCCTATATCTCTTAATTCTACTACAGTAATCTAAAGCCAATCCCATACTTGACCTTAGATCCTATCTTAACACTAATTTCTTATTCTACTGAGATACGCGGAATTTCACAAAGCGGGAATCTTTATTTACATTTAAACAATGAGCAGTTACAATCTAAGAGGGGTCAAACACTGGACGCATTGTATTATACACTAGGGTGGTTTACCATTGTTTACTTCGGTACCAATTCAAGACAATAGGGGTGGCTTACTACAATATTTCCGGTACGAACGGGTTTGTCTCTATTACTGTCAAGCTGGGGGAATTATTTTTGAACAGGACACGACCGGGCGTTTACACTACTCAAATATACTTTTATTATTATTTTCTCTTTACTCATTTTACTTCTACACTTTACACCTTTATTACACGTTATTTGTATTTAAGCTATTATTAAAACTTTTTATTTAAAGTATTTATTATTTATTTTATTTCAAACATTTATAAAACTTGAATGTATTTAAACACACACATATATATCTTATTACATTTGAAATCTTATATTAATTAATCATCATAACTTATCTCACAACAATTCAATTTTCTGTACTGACATATATAATTAATCAAAACAAAAACTAATACCATCGTATAGAGGAGAGAAATTTCATATATGAAAAGCTCATTGCTTTAACAATGGCACAAAGGGTCAGCTGTTTTGAGGAGTCGTCTAGGGTGGTAATTTAGGACAATTCAAAACAGGAAAGAGCGTGTCTAAGGTGGTTTGTTTGGTTTTGCGAGGGGAGGTTATGAATGAGATGAGTGCATACAAAGGGGAGAGTTTACATTCCACAACACGTATTTAACATGAACTGGCTTCTATCGACAGGTTTGGAATGGAATACTTACCAGGGATGACTTGTTTAATACGGCAAAGTCGCGATACTAATATTATTATAACATAATTAAAATTTTACTCACTTATTTTTTGTTTATTTCTGAGTGAATAAATTCATGTTTGTCCAAGTTATTGTTAACGAATTATAAAATTACACAACAACAGCAACATAATTATTCCTTTTTTCAAAGCAGCAGAGTGGCGTAATTTTGTGACGTCTCCCTTGTTAAGACAACACAAAAGTCGGGAACTAGTTAAATTCTTTACCAGTTAATTAAACTAGCTGCCGTTGTTAGTAAAACATCTTTACCAACAAATTACAACACAATTATGACATAGGAAATTGACAAGGTTTGCACAAATTTATTCACTCACTTGGTGTTAGCGAAAACATCTCTTTATTACTATTCAAATATTATGTTTGACTTTGTTTCTTTGTAAAGAAAATTTACTATATTAAATTCTGCTTTTACTTCTTTAAAGATATTAAGTTTATTATTCCTTTTATCTCAAAAATTTACTTATCTAGATGTTAGTTTTAAATACCTCGGATCCGGGTCTGAACTTTCTCAAAATAATTAATTTATCACAAACTTCAACCAAATTATTGGGAGAATAATATTGGTTGTAATCTACATTATTATCTTACATTTATCTATATATTGCTGTTACTACTACTACATTACAAAAATTACAAATCTGATAATTTCTTCTTTACATTATTAAAGTTCTTTAGTGTTCTTTTGTTACTTCTCTTATTGAAACGAAAATTTACAAATGTAGTGTTTGGATATCACCTGAATTTAATATGAGGTTGTTGTTGGGTCCTTGGGTGTCATCTCCTGTCGTCTTCTAGGGTGGAGTACGTGGTTCCTCTTGAAGCTACATCGGGTTGATTATATCTGCTCTCGACGATCGGTCTTTTTACTTGAAGTTCATACTGTTGTAGTTGGAGTTTTCTTCGTCCGGATTTTGTAGTTCACATTTTACACCTTAATTATAGTTCTTACTTTGCAGTACTAAAGTCTGGTAGTTACATATCTTACAACTTACAGTTTCATATTTTTAAAAGAGATGTGTTGACGAATATTTCCTTTCTGTATATTCTTCCTAACTCTACACACACTACATTTTTCAAAATAAAATCATCTTACACTGGATATTCGTTTAACGGCATACACTTACGTGTATGTAGACAACACAAAACTCACATCTTTTCATGACGAAGTTCTACTGGCGACTGCGCGTATAGTTTAGGGGCGAGGGCTCAGTAAGCTGGTGCGTATTTACGCACTAAGAAAATAGTTCGTACTTATTATATATTATTAATTATTCATTAATTAGAATGTAAATACTTTGTTAACTTTATTACGACTTAGAGATTTCTTTATTTATATAGTCGCATTTTTTAATAATTAAAGTAATTATTATTATTATTCTTTACTTAATACCTTTCTTGGAGTGTTGGTACTGGACAATTTCAAGTTGATTCAGGAATCTGGGTATAGGTAAGGGTGGATAATACTCTTACTTATTAAAAATAAAAAATTTTTATTCGTGCGATTTTCGATGTTTTTAAAATCGTCACATCCTTCTGAACTTAACTACGAAAAACGGGAGGGGGGTGGAATAATAATAGAAAATCAAAAAAACAATTATATTTTTATCTTTCGTGAAATTCCCTTTCTCTCGTTTCTTAACATTTACCTTAATATTATTTACATATAAATAGATATTACTTATTTATTAATCTATTTGTTACTCTCAGTTTCCCGTAACTTCACAATATAGTGGCCCGACTGATTACATTGCATACTCTAGCTATATTGGTTAGCTTTCTGCGCTTTCTTTATCCCTTGTAAAGAATTTTTCAGTGCGGCGCCATTGTGACTGTGTTACGTCTTTATCCCTATATCTCTTAATTCTACTACAGTAATCTAAAGCCAATCCCATACTTGACCTTAGATCCTATCTTAACACTAATTTCTTATTCTACTGAGATACGCGGAATTTCACAAAGCGGGAATCTTTATTTACATTTAAACAATGAGCAGTTACAATCTAAGAGGGGTCAAACACTGGACGCATTGTATTATACACTAGGGTGGTTTACCATTGTTTACTTCGGTACCAATTCAAGACAATAGGGGTGGCTTACTACAATATTTCCGGTACGAACGGGTTTGTCTCTATTACTGTCAAGCTGGGGGAATTATTTTTGAACAGGACACGACCGGGCGTTTACACTACTCAAATATACTTTTATTATTATTTTCTCTTTACTCATTTTACTTCTACACTTTACACCTTTATTACACGTTATTTGTATTTAAGCTATTATTAAAACTTTTTATTTAAAGTATTTATTATTTATTTTATTTCAAACATTTATAAAACTTGAATGTATTTAAACACACACATATATATCTTATTACATTTGAAATCTTATATTAATTAATCATCATAACTTATCTCACAACAATTCAATTTTCTGTACTGACATATATAATTAATCAAAACAAAAACTAATACCATCGTATAGAGGAGAGAAATTTCATATATGAAAAGCTCATTGCTTTAACAATGGCACAAAGGGTCAGCTGTTTTGAGGAGTCGTCTAGGGTGGTAATTTAGGACAATTCAAAACAGGAAAGAGCGTGTCTAAGGTGGTTTGTTTGGTTTTGCGAGGGGAGGTTATGAATGAGATGAGTGCATACAAAGGGGAGAGTTTACATTCCACAACACGTATTTAACATGAACTGGCTTCTATCGACAGGTTTGGAATGGAATACTTACCAGGGATGACTTGTTTAATACGGCAAAGTCGCGATACTAATATTATTATAACATAATTAAAATTTTACTCACTTATTTTTTGTTTATTTCTGAGTGAATAAATTCATGTTTGTCCAAGTTATTGTTAACGAATTATAAAATTACACAACAACAGCAACATAATTATTCCTTTTTTCAAAGCAGCAGAGTGGCGTAATTTTGTGACGTCTCCCTTGTTAAGACAACACAAAAGTCGGGAACTAGTTAAATTCTTTACCAGTTAATTAAACTAGCTGCCGTTGTTAGTAAAACATCTTTACCAACAAATTACAACACAATTATGACATAGGAAATTGACAAGGTTTGCACAAATTTATTCACTCACTTGGTGTTAGCGAAAACATCTCTTTATTACTATTCAAATATTATGTTTGACTTTGTTTCTTTGTAAAGAAAATTTACTATATTAAATTCTGCTTTTACTTCTTTAAAGATATTAAGTTTATTATTCCTTTTATCTCAAAAATTTACTTATCTAGATGTTAGTTTTAAATACCTCGGATCCGGGTCTGAACTTTCTCAAAATAATTAATTTATCACAAACTTCAACCAAATTATTGGGAGAATAATATTGGTTGTAATCTACATTATTATCTTACATTTATCTATATATTGCTGTTACTACTACTACATTACAAAAATTACAAATCTGATAATTTCTTCTTTACATTATTAAAGTTCTTTAGTGTTCTTTTGTTACTTCTCTTATTGAAACGAAAATTTACAAATGTAGTGTTTGGATATCACCTGAATTTAATATGAGGTTGTTGTTGGGTCCTTGGGTGTCATCTCCTGTCGTCTTCTAGGGTGGAGTACGTGGTTCCTCTTGAAGCTACATCGGGTTGATTATATCTGCTCTCGACGATCGGTCTTTTTACTTGAAGTTCATACTGTTGTAGTTGGAGTTTTCTTCGTCCGGATTTTGTAGTTCACATTTTACACCTTAATTATAGTTCTTACTTTGCAGTACTAAAGTCTGGTAGTTACATATCTTACAACTTACAGTTTCATATTTTTAAAAGAGATGTGTTGACGAATATTTCCTTTCTGTATATTCTTCCTAACTCTACACACACTACATTTTTCAAAATAAAATCATCTTACACTGGATATTCGTTTAACGGCATACACTTACGTGTATGTAGACAACACAAAACTCACATCTTTTCATGACGAAGTTCTACTGGCGACTGCGCGTATAGTTTAGGGGCGAGGGCTCAGTAAGCTGGTGCGTATTTACGCACTAAGAAAATAGTTCGTACTTATTATATATTATTAATTATTCATTAATTAGAATGTAAATACTTTGTTAACTTTATTACGACTTAGAGATTTCTTTATTTATATAGTCGCATTTTTTAATAATTAAAGTAATTATTATTATTATTCTTTACTTAATACCTTTCTTGGAGTGTTGGTACTGGACAATTTCAAGTTGATTCAGGAATCTGGGTATAGGTAAGGGTGGATAATACTCTTACTTATTAAAAATAAAAAATTTTTATTCGTGCGATTTTCGATGTTTTTAAAATCGTCACATCCTTCTGAACTTAACTACGAAAAACGGGAGGGGGGTGGAATAATAATAGAAAATCAAAAAAACAATTATATTTTTATCTTTCGTGAAATTCCCTTTCTCTCGTTTCTTAACATTTACCTTAATATTATTTACATATAAATAGATATTACTTATTTATTAATCTATTTGTTACTCTCAGTTTCCCGTAACTTCACAATATAGTGGCCCGACTGATTACATTGCATACTCTAGCTATATTGGTTAGCTTTCTGCGCTTTCTTTATCCCTTGTAAAGAATTTTTCAGTGCGGCGCCATTGTGACTGTGTTACGTCTTTATCCCTATATCTCTTAATTCTACTACAGTAATCTAAAGCCAATCCCATACTTGACCTTAGATCCTATCTTAACACTAATTTCTTATTCTACTGAGATACGCGGAATTTCACAAAGCGGGAATCTTTATTTACATTTAAACAATGAGCAGTTACAATCTAAGAGGGGTCAAACACTGGACGCATTGTATTATACACTAGGGTGGTTTACCATTGTTTACTTCGGTACCAATTCAAGACAATAGGGGTGGCTTACTACAATATTTCCGGTACGAACGGGTTTGTCTCTATTACTGTCAAGCTGGGGGAATTATTTTTGAACAGGACACGACCGGGCGTTTACACTACTCAAATATACTTTTATTATTATTTTCTCTTTACTCATTTTACTTCTACACTTTACACCTTTATTACACGTTATTTGTATTTAAGCTATTATTAAAACTTTTTATTTAAAGTATTTATTATTTATTTTATTTCAAACATTTATAAAACTTGAATGTATTTAAACACACACATATATATCTTATTACATTTGAAATCTTATATTAATTAATCATCATAACTTATCTCACAACAATTCAATTTTCTGTACTGACATATATAATTAATCAAAACAAAAACTAATACCATCGTATAGAGGAGAGAAATTTCATATATGAAAAGCTCATTGCTTTAACAATGGCACAAAGGGTCAGCTGTTTTGAGGAGTCGTCTAGGGTGGTAATTTAGGACAATTCAAAACAGGAAAGAGCGTGTCTAAGGTGGTTTGTTTGGTTTTGCGAGGGGAGGTTATGAATGAGATGAGTGCATACAAAGGGGAGAGTTTACATTCCACAACACGTATTTAACATGAACAGACTGGCTTCTATCGACAGGTTTGGAATGGAATACTTACCAGGGATGACTTGTTTAATACGGCAAAGTCGCGATACTAATATTATTATAACATAATTAAAATTTTACTCACTTATTTTTTGTTTATTTCTGAGTGAATAAATTCATGTTTGTCCAAGTTATTGTTAACGAATTATAAAATTACACAACAACAGCAACATAATTATTTCTTTTTTCAAAGCAGCAGAGTGGCGTAATTTTGTGACGTCTCCCTTGTTAAGACAACACAAAAGTCGGGAACTAGTTAAATTCTTTACCAGTTAATTAAACTAGCTGCCGTTGTTAGTAAAACATCTTTACCAACAAATTACAACACAATTATGACATAGGAAATTGACAAGGTTTGCACAAATTTATTCACTCACTTGGTGTTAGCGAAAACATCTCTTTATTACTATTCAAATATTATGTTTGACTTTGTTTCTTTGTAAAGAAAATTTACTATAGTAAATTCTGCTTTTACTTCTTTAAAGATATTAAGTTTATTATTCCTTTTATCTCAAAAATTTACTTATCTAGATGTTAGTTTTAAATACCTCGGATCCGGGTCTGAACTTTCTCAAAATAATTAATTTATCACAAACTTCAACCAAATTATTGGGAGAATAATATTGGTGGTAATCTACATTATTATCTTACATTTATCTATATATTGCTGTTACTACTACTACATTACAAAAATTACAAATCTGATAATTTCTTCTTTACATTATTAAAGTTCTTTAGTGTTCTTTTGTTACTTCTCTTATTGAAACGAAAATTTACAAATGTTGTGTTTGGATATCACCTGAATTTAATATGAGGTTGTTGTTGGGTCCTTGGGTGTCATCTCCTGTCGTCTTCTAGGGTGGAGTACGTGGTTCCTCTTGAAGCTACATCGGGTTGATTATATCTGCTCTCGACGATCGGTTTTTTTACTTGAAGTTCATACTGTTGTAGTTGGAGTTTTCTTCGTCCGGATTTTGTAGTTCACATTTTACACCTTAATTATAGTTCTTACTTTGCAGTACTAAAGTCTGGTAGTTACATATCTTACAACTTACAGTTTTATATTTTTAAAAGAGATGTGTTGACTAAATTTTCCTTTCTGTATATTCTTCCTAACTCTACTCACACTACATTTTTCAAAATAAAATCATCTTACACTGGATATTCGTTTAACGGCATACACTTACGTGTATGTAGACAACACAAAACTCACATCTTTTCATGACGAAGTTCTACTGGCGACTGCGCGTATAGTTTAGGGGCGAGGGCTCAGTAAGCTGGTGCGTATTACGCACTAAGAAAATAGTTCGTACTTTTATATATTATTAATTATTCATTAATTAGAATGTAAATACTTTGTTAACTTTATTACGACTTAGAGATTTCTTTATTTATATAGTCGCATTTTTTAATAATTAAAGTAATTATTATTATTATTCTTTACTTAATACCTTTCTTGGAGTGTTGGTACTGGACAATTTCAAGTTGATTCAGGAATCTGGGTATAGGTAAGGGTGGATAATACTCTTACTTATTAAAAATAAAAAATTTTTATTCGTGCGATTTTCGATGTTTTTAAAATCGTCACATCCTCCTGAACTTAACTACGAAAAGCGGGAGGGGGGTGGAATAATAATAGAAAATCAAAAAAACAATTATATTTTTATCTTTCGTGAAATTCCCTTTCTCTCGTTTCTTAACATTTACCTTAATATTATTTACATATAAATAGATATTACTTATTTATTAATCTATTTGTTACTCTCAGTTTCCCGTAACTTCACAATATAGTGGCCCGACTGATTACATTGCATACTCTAGCTATATTGGTTAGCTTTCTGCGCTTTCTTTATCCCTTGTAAAGAATTTTTCAGTGCGGCGCCATTGTGACTGTGTTACGTCTTTATCCCTATATCTCTTAATTCTACTACAGTAATCTAAAGCCAATCCCATACTTGACCTTAGATCCTATCTTAACACTAATTTCTTATTCTACTGAGATACGCGGAATTTCACAAAGCGGGAATCTTTATTTACATTTAAACAATGAGCAGTTACAATCTAAGAGGGGTCAAACACTGGACGCATTGTATTATACACTAGGGTGGTTTACCATTGTTTACTTCGGTACCAATTCAAGACAATAGGGGTGGCTTACTACAATATTTCCGGTACGAACGGGTTTGTCTCTATTACTGTCAAGCTGGGGGAATTATTTTTGAACAGGACACGACCGGGCGTTTACACTACTCAAATATACTTTTATTATTATTTTCTCTTTACTCATTTTACTTCTACACTTTACACCTTTATTACACGTTATTTGTATTTAAGCTATTATTAAAACTTTTTATTTAAAGTATTTATTATTTATTTTATTTCAAACATTTATAAAACTTGAATGTATTTAAACACACACATATATATCTTATTACATTTGAAATCTTATATTAATTAATCATCATAACATATCTCACAACAATTCAATTTTCTGTACTGACATATATAATTAATCAAAACAAAAACTAATACCATCGTATAGAGGAGAGAAATTTCATATATGAAAAGTTCATTGCTTTAACAATGGCACAAAGGGTCAGCTGTTTTGAGGAGTCGTCTAGGGTGGTAATTTAGGACAATTCAAAACAGGAAAGAGCGTGTCTGAGGTGGTTTGTTTGGTTTAGCGAGGGGAGGTTATGAATGAGATGAGTGCATACAAAGGGGAGAGTTTACATTCCACAACACGTATTTAACATGAACAGACTGGCTTCTATCGACAGGTTTGGAATGGAATACTTACCAGGGATGACTTGTTTAATACGGCAAAGTCGCGATACTAATATTATTATAACATAATTAAAATTTTACTCACTTATTTTTTGTTTATTTCTGAGTGAATAAATTCATGTTTGTCCAAGTTATTGTTAACGAATTATAAAATTACACAACAACAGCAACATAATTATTTCTTTTTTCAAAGCAGCAGAGTGGCGTAATTTTGTGACGTCTCCCTTGTTAAGACAACACAAAAGTCGGGAACTAGTTAAATTCTTTACCAGTGTTAATTAAACTAGCTGCCGTTGTTAGTAAACCATCCTTACCAACAAATTACAACACAATTATGACATAGGAAATTAACAAGGTTTGCACAAATTTATTCACTCACTTGGTGTTAGCGAAAACATCTCTTTATTACTATTCAAATATTTTGTTTGACTTTGTTTCTTTTTAAAGAAAATTTACTTTAGTAAATTCTGCTTTTACTGCTTTAAAGATATTAAGTTTATTATTCCTTTTATCTCAAAAATTTACTTATCTAGATGTTAGTTTTAAATACCTCGGATCCGGGTCTGAACTTTCTCAAAATAATTAATTTATCACAAACTTCAACCAAATTATTGGGAGAATAATATTGGTGGTAATCTACATTATTATCTTACATTTATCTATATATTGCTGTTACTACTACTACATTACAAAAATTACAAATCTGATAATTTCTTCTTTACATTATTAAAGTTCTTTAGTGTTCTTTTGTTACTTCTCTTATTGAAACGAAAATTTACAAATGTTGTGTTTGGATATCACCTGAATTTAATATGAGGTTGTTGTTGGGTCCTTGGGTGTCATCTCCTGTCGTCTTCTAGGGTGGAGTACGTGGTTCCTCTTGAAGCTACATCGGGTTGATTATATCTGCTCTCGACGATCGGTTTTTTTACTTGAAGTTCATACTGTTGTAGTTGGAGTTTTCTTCGTCCGGATTTTGTAGTTCACATTTTACACCTTAATTATAGTTCTTACTTTGCAGTACTAAAGTCTGGTAGTTACATATCTTACAACTTACAGTTTTATATTTTTAAAAGAGATGTGTTGACTAAATTTTCCTTTCTGTATATTCTTCCTAACTCTACACACACTACATTTTTCAAAATAAAATCATCTTACACTGGATATTCGTTTAACGGCATACGCTTACGTGTATGTAGACAACACAAAACTCACATCTTTTCATGACGAAGTTCTACTGGCGACTGCGCGTATAGTTTAGGGGCGAGGGCTCAGTAAGCTGGTGCGTATTTACGCACTAAGAAAATAGTTCGTACTTTTATATATTATTAATTATTCATTAATTAGAATGTAAATACTTTGTTAACTTTATTACGACTTAGAGATTTCTTTATTTATATTGTCGCATTTTTTAATAATTAAAGTAATTATTATTATTATTCTTTACTTAATACCTTTCTTGGAGTGTTGGTACTGGACAATTTCAAGTTGATTCAGGAATCTGTGTATAGGTAAGGGTGGATAATACTCTTACTTATTAAAAATAAAAAATTTTTATTCGTGCGATTTTCGATGTTTTTAAAATCGTCACATCCTCCTGAACTTAACTACGAAAAACGGGAGGGGGGTGGAATAATAATAGAAAATCAAAAAAACAATTATATTTTTATCTTTCGTGAAATTCCCTTTCTCTCGTTTCTTAACATTTACCTTAATATTATTTACATATAAATAGATATTACTTATTTATTAATCTATTTGTTACTCTCAGTTTCCCGTAACTTCACAATATAGTGGCCCGACTGATTACATTGCATACTCTAGCTATATTGGTTAGCTTTCTGCGCTTTCTTTATCCCTTGTAAAGAATTTTTCAGTGCGGCGCCATTGTGACTGTGTTACGTCTTTATCCCTATATCTCTTAATTCTACTACAGTAATCTAAAGCCAATCCCATACTTGACCTTAGATCCTATCTTAACACTAATTTCTTATTCTACTGAGATACGCGGAATTTCACAAAGCGGGAATCTTTATTTACATTTAAACAATGAGCAGTTACAATCTAAGAGGGGTCAAACACTGGACGCATTGTATTATACACTAGGGTGGTTTACCATTGTTTACTTCGGTACCAATTCAAGACAATAGGGGTGGCTTACTACAATATTTCCGGTACGAACGGGTTTGTCTCTATTACTGTCAAGCTGGGGGAATTATTTTTGAACAGGACACGACCGGGCGTTTACACTACTCAAATATACTTTTATTATTATTTTCTCTTTACTCATTTTACTTCTACACTTTACACCTTTATTACACGTTATTTGTATTTAAGCTATTATTAAAACTTTTTATTTAAAGTATTTATTATTTATTTTATTTCAAACATTTATAAAACTTGAATGTATTTAAACACACACATATATATCTTATTACATTTGAAATCTTATATTAATTAATCATCATAACATATCTCACAACAATTCAATTTTCTGTACTGACATATATAATTAATCAAAACAAAAACTAATACCATCGTATAGAGGAGAGAAATTTCATATATGAAAAGTTCATTGCTTTAACAATGGCACAAAGGGTCAGCTGTTTTGAGGAGTCGTCTAGGGTGGTAATTTAGGACAATTCAAAACAGGAAAGAGCGTGTCTAAGGTGGTTTGTTTGGTTTAGCGAGGGGAGGTTATGAATGAGATGAGTGCATACAAAGGGGAGAGTTTACATTCCACAACACGTATTTAACATGAACAGACTGGCTTCTATCGACAGGTTTGGAATGGAATACTTACCAGGGATGACTTGTTTAATACGGCAAAGTCGCGATACTAATATTATTATAACATAATTAAAATTTTACTCACTTATTTTTTGTTTATTTCTGAGTGAATAAATTCATGTTTGTCCAAGTTATTGTTAACGAATTATAAAATTACACAACAACAGCAACATAATTATTTCTTTTTTCAAAGCAGCAGAGTGGCGTAATTTTGTGACGTCTCCCTTGTTAAGACAACACAAAAGTCGGGAACTAGTTAAATTCTTTACCAGTTAATTAAACTAGCTGCCGTTGTTAGTAAACCATCCTTACCAACAAATTACAACACAATTATGACATATGAAATTAACAAGGTTTGCATAAATTTATTCACTCACTTGGTGTTAGCGAAAACATCTCTTTATTACTATTCAAATATTTTGTTTGACTTTGTTTCTTTTTAAAGAAAATTTACTTTAGTAAATTCTGCTTTTACTGCTTTAAAGATATTAAGTTTATTATTCCTTTTATCTCAAAAATTTACTTATCTAGATGTTAGTTTTAAATACCTCGGATCCGGGTCTGAACTTTCTCAAAATAATTAATTTATCACAAACTTCAACCAAATTATTGGGAGAATAATATTGGTGGTAATCTACATTATTATCTTACATTTATCTATATATTGCTGTTACTACTACTACATTACAAAAATTACAAATCTGATAATTTCTTCTTTACATTATTAAAGTTCTTTAGTGTTCTTTTGTTACTTCTCTTATTGAAACGAAAATTTACAAATGTTGTGTTTGGATATCACCTGAATTTAATATGAGGTTGTTGTTGGGTCCTTGGGTGTCATCTCCTGTCGTCTTCTAGGGTGGAGTACGTGGTTCCTCTTGAAGCTACATCGGGTTGATTATATCTGCTCTCGACGATCGGTTTTTTTACTTGAAGTTCATACTGTTGTAGTTGGAGTTTTCTTCGTCCGGATTTTGTAGTTCACATTTTACACCTTAATTATAGTTCTTACTTTGCAGTACTAAAGTCTGGTAGTTACATATCTTACAACTTACAGTTTTATATTTTTAAAAGAGATGTGTTGACTAAATTTTCCTTTCTGTATATTCTTCCTAACTCTACTCACACTACATTTTTCATAAAATCATCTTACACTGGATATTCGTTTAACGGCATACACTTACGTGTATGTAGACAACACAAAACTCACATCTTTTCATGACGAAGTTCTACTGGCGACTGCGCGTATAGTTTAGGGGCGAGGGCTCAGTAAGCTGGTGCGTATTACGCACTAAGAAAATAGTTCGTACTTTTATATATTATTAATTATTCATTAATTAGAATGTAAATACTTTGTTAACTTTATTACGACTTAGAGATTTCTTTATTTATATAGTCGCATTTTTTAATAATTAAAGTAATTATTATTATTATTCTTTACTTAATACCTTTCTTGGAGTGTTGGTACTGGACAATTTCAAGTTGATTCAGGAATCTGGGTATAGGTAAGGGTGGATAATACTCTTACTTATTAAAAATAAAAAATTTTTATTCGTGCGATTTTCGATGTTTTTAAAATCGTCACATCCTCCTGAACTTAACTACGAAAAGCGGGAGGGGGGTGGAATAATAATAGAAAATCAAAAAAACAATTATATTTTTATCTTTCGTGAAATTCCCTTTCTCTCGTTTCTTAACATTTACCTTAATATTATTTACATATAAATAGATATTACTTATTTATTAATCTATTTGTTACTCTCAGTTTCCCGTAACTTCACAATATAGTGGCCCGACTGATTACATTGCATACTCTAGCTATATTGGTTAGCTTTCTGCGCTTTCTTTATCCCTTGTAAAGAATTTTTCAGTGCGGCGCCATTGTGACTGTGTTACGTCTTTATCCCTATATCTCTTAATTCTACTACAGTAATCTAAAGCCAATCCCATACTTGACCTTAGATCCTATCTTAACACTAATTTCTTATTCTACTGAGATACGCGGAATTTCACAAAGCGGGAATCTTTATTTACATTTAAACAATGAGCAGTTACAATCTAAGAGGGGTCAAACACTGGACGCATTGTATTATACACTAGGGTGGTTTACCATTGTTTACTTCGGTACCAATTCAAGACAATAGGGGTGGCTTACTACAATATTTCCGGTACGAACGGGTTTGTCTCTATTACTGTCAAGCTGGGGGAATTATTTTTGAACAGGACACGACCGGGCGTTTACACTACTCAAATATACTTTTATTATTATTTTCTCTTTACTCATTTTACTTCTACACTTTACACCTTTATTACACGTTATTTGTATTTAAGCTATTATTAAAACTTTTTATTTAAAGTATTTATTATTTATTTTATTTCAAACATTTATAAAACTTGAATGTATTTAAACACACACATATATATCTTATTACATTTGAAATCTTATATTAATTAATCATCATAACATATCTCACAACAATTCAATTTTCTGTACTGACATATATAATTAATCAAAACAAAAACTAATACCATCGTATAGAGGAGAGAAATTTCATATATGAAAAGTTCATTGCTTTAACAATGGCACAAAGGGTCAGCTGTTTTGAGGAGTCGTCTAGGGTGGTAATTTAGGACAATTCAAAACAGGAAAGAGCGTGTCTGAGGTGGTTTGTTTGGTTTAGCGAGGGGAGGTTATGAATGAGATGAGTGCATACAAAGGGGAGAGTTTACATTCCACAACACGTATTTAACATGAACAGACTGGCTTCTATCGACAGGTTTGGAATGGAATACTTACCAGGGATGACTTGTTTAATACGGCAAAGTCGCGATACTAATATTATTATAACATAATTAAAATTTTACTCACTTATTTTTTGTTTATTTCTGAGTGAATAAATTCATGTTTGTCCAAGTTATTGTTAACGAATTATAAAATTACACAACAACAGCAACATAATTATTTCTTTTTTCAAAGCAGCAGAGTGGCGTAATTTTGTGACGTCTCCCTTGTTAAGACAACACAAAAGTCGGGAACTAGTTAAATTCTTTACCAGTGTTAATTAAACTAGCTGCCGTTGTTAGTAAACCATCCTTACCAACAAATTACAACACAATTATGACATAGGAAATTAACAAGGTTTGCACAAATTTATTCACTCACTTGGTGTTAGCGAAAACATCTCTTTATTACTATTCAAATATTTTGTTTGACTTTGTTTCTTTTTAAAGAAAATTTACTTTAGTAAATTCTGCTTTTACTGCTTTAAAGATATTAAGTTTATTATTCCTTTTATCTCAAAAATTTACTTATCTAGATGTTAGTTTTAAATACCTCGGATCCGGGTCTGAACTTTCTCAAAATAATTAATTTATCACAAACTTCAACCAAATTATTGGGAGAATAATATTGGTGGTAATCTACATTATTATCTTACATTTATCTATATATTGCTGTTACTACTACTACATTACAAAAATTACAAATCTGATAATTTCTTCTTTACATTATTAAAGTTCTTTAGTGTTCTTTTGTTACTTCTCTTATTGAAACGAAAATTTACAAATGTTGTGTTTGGATATCACCTGAATTTAATATGAGGTTGTTGTTGGGTCCTTGGGTGTCATCTCCTGTCGTCTTCTAGGGTGGAGTACGTGGTTCCTCTTGAAGCTACATCGGGTTGATTATATCTGCTCTCGACGATCGGTTTTTTTACTTGAAGTTCATACTGTTGTAGTTGGAGTTTTCTTCGTCCGGATTTTGTAGTTCACATTTTACACCTTAATTATAGTTCTTACTTTGCAGTACTAAAGTCTGGTAGTTACATATCTTACAACTTACAGTTTTATATTTTTAAAAGAGATGTGTTGACTAAATTTTCCTTTCTGTATATTCTTCCTAACTCTACACACACTACATTTTTCAAAATAAAATCATCTTACACTGGATATTCGTTTAACGGCATACACTTACGTGTATGTAGACAACACAAAACTCACATCTTTTCATGACGAAGTTTTACTGGCGACTGCGAGTATAGTTTAGTGGCGAGGGCTCAGTAGGCTGGTGCGTATTTACGCACTAAGAAAATAGTTCGTACTTTTATATATTATTAATTATTCATTAATTAGAATGTAAATACTTTGTTAACTTTATTACGACTTAGAGATTTCTTTATTTATATAGTCGCATTTTTTAATAATTAAAGTAATTATTATTATTATTCTTTACTTAATACCTTTCTTGGAGTGTTGGTACTGGACAATTTCAAGTTGATTCAGGAATCTGGGTATAGGTAAGGGTGGATAATACTCTTACTTATTAAAAATAAAAAATTTTTATTCGTGCGATTTTCGATGTTTTTAAAATCGTCACATCCTTCTGAACTTAACTACGAAAAACGGGAGGGGGGTGGAATAATAATAGAAAATCAAAAAAACAATTATATTTTTATCTTTCGTGAAATTCCCTTTCTCTCGTTTCTTAACATTTACCTTAATATTATTTACATATAAATAGATATTACTTATTTATTAATCTATTTGTTACTCTCAGTTTCCCGTAACTTCACAATATAGTGGCCCGACTGATTACATTGCATCCTCTAGCTATATTGGTTAGCTTTCTGCGCTTTCTTTATCCCTTGTAAAGAATTTTTCAGTGCGGCGCCATTGTGACTGTGTTACGTCTTTATCCCTATATCTCTTAATTCTACTACAGTAATCTAAAGCCAATCCCATACTTGACCTTAGATCCTATCTTAACACTAATTTCTTATTCTACTGAGATACGCGGAATTTCACAAAGCGGGAATCTTTATTTACATTTAAACAATGAGCAGTTACAATCTAAGAGGGGTCAAACACTGGACGCATTGTATTATACACTAGGGTGGTTTACCATTGTTTACTTCGGTACCAATTCAAGACAATAGGGGTGGCTTACTACAATATTTCCGGTACGAACGGGTTTGTCTCTATTACTGTCAAGCTGGGGGAATTATTTTTGAACAGGACACGACCGGGCGTTTACACTACTCAAATATACTTTTATTATTATTTTCTCTTTACTCATTTTACTTCTACACTTTACACCTTTATTACACGTTATTTGTATTTAAGCTATTATTAAAACTTTTTATTTAAAGTATTTATTATTTATTTTATTTCAAACATTTATAAAACTTGAATGTATTTAAACACACACATATATATCTTATTACATTTGAAATCTTATATTAATTAATCATCATAACTTATCTCACAACAATTCAATTTTCTGTACTGACATATATAATTAATCAAAACAAAAACTAATACCATCGTATAGAGGAGAGAAATTTCATATATGAAAAGCTCATTGCTTTAACAATGGCACAAAGGGTCAGCTGTTTTGAGGAGTCGTCTAGGGT
This sequence comes from Magicicada septendecula, assembly GCA_034769895.1. NCBI lineage: Eukaryota > Metazoa > Arthropoda > Insecta > Hemiptera > Cicadidae > Magicicada > Magicicada septendecula. The sequence goes on along the minus strand of CM068373.1, from coordinate 314,741,173 downwards.
GGTAATTTAGGACAATTCAAAACAGGAAAGAGCGTGTCTAAGGTGGTTTGTTTGGTTTAGCGAGGGGAGGTTATGAATGAGATGAGTGCATACAAAGGGGAGAGTTTACATTCCACAACACGTATTTAACATGAACAGACTGGCTTCTATCGACAGGTTTGGAATGGAATACTTACCAGGGATGACTTGTTTAATACGGCAAAGTCGCGATACTAATATTATTATAACATAATTAAAATTTTACTCACTTATTTTTTGTTTATTTCTGAGTGAATAAATTCATGTTTGTCCAAGTTATTGTTAACGAATTATAAAATTACACAACAACAGCAACATAATTATTTCTTTTTTCAAAGCAGCAGAGTGGCGTAATTTTGTGACGTCTCCCTTGTTAAGACAACACAAAAGTCGGGAACTAGTTAAATTCTTTACCAGTTAATTAAACTAGCTGCCGTTGTTAGTAAACCATCCTTACCAACAAATTACAACACAATTATGACATAGGAAATTAACAAGGTTTGCACAAATTTATTCACTCACTTGGTGTTAGCGAAAACATCTCTTTATTACTATTCAAATATTATGTTTGACTTTGTTTCTTTTTAAAGAAAATTTACTATAGTAAATTCTGCTTTTACTTCTTTAAAGATATTAAGTTTATTATTCCTTTTATCTCAAAAATTTACTTATCTAGATGTTAGTTTTAAATACCTCGGATCCGGGTCTGAACTTTCTCAAAATAATTAATTTATCACAAACTTCAACCAAATTATTGGGAGAATAATATTGGTGGTAATCTACATTATTATCTTACATTTATCTATATATTGCTGTTACTACTACTACATTACAAAAATTACAAATCTGATAATTTCTTCTTTACATTATTAAAGTTCTTTAGTGTTCTTTTGTTACTTCTCTTATTGAAACGAAAATTTACAAATGTTGTGTTTGGATATCACCTGAATTTAATATGAGGTTGTTGTTGGGTCCTTGGGTGTCATCTCCTGTCGTCTTCTAGGGTGGAGTACGTGGTTCCTCTTGAAGCTACATCGGGTTGATTATATCTGCTCTCGACGATCGGTTTTTTTACTTGAAGTTCATACTGTTGTAGTTGGAGTTTTCTTCGTCCGGATTTTGTAGTTCACATTTTACACCTTAATTATAGTTCTTACTTTGCAGTACTAAAGTCTGGTAGTTACATATCTTACAACTTACAGTTTTATATTTTTAAAAGAGATGTGTTGACTAAATTTTCCTTTCTGTATATTCTTCCTAACTCTACACACACTACATTTTTCAAAATAAAATCATCTTACACTGGATATTCGTTTAACGGCATACACTTACGTGTATGTAGACAACACAAAACTCACATCTTTTCATGACGAAGTTCTACTGGCGACTGCGCGTATAGTTTAGGGGCGAGGGCTCAGTAAGCTGGTGCGTATTTACGCACTAAGAAAATAGTTCGTACTTTTATATATTATTAATTATTCATTAATTAGAATGTAAATACTTTGTTAACTTTATTACGACTTAGAGATTTCTTTATTTATATAGTCGCATTTTTTAATAATTAAAGTAATTATTATTATTATTCTTTACTTAATACCTTTCTTGGAGTGTTGGTACTGGACAATTTCAAGTTGATTCAGGAATCTGGGTATAGGTAAGGGTGGATAATACTCTTACTTATTAAAAATAAAAAATTTTTATTCGTGCGATTTTCGATGTTTTTAAAATCGTCACATCCTTCTGAACTTAACTACGAAAAACGGGAGGGGGGTGGAATAATAATAGAAAATCAAAAAAACAATTATATTTTTATCTTTCGTGAAATTCCCTTTCTCTCGTTTCTTAACATTTACCTTAATATTATTTACATATAAATAGATATTACTTATTTATTAATCTATTTGTTACTCTCAGTTTCCCGTAACTTCACAATATAGTGGCCCGACTGATTACATTGCATCCTCTAGCTATATTGGTTAGCTTTCTGCGCTTTCTTTATCCCTTGTAAAGAATTTTTCAGTGCGGCGCCATTGTGACTGTGTTACGTCTTTATCCCTATATCTCTTAATTCTACTACAGTAATCTAAAGCCAATCCCATACTTGACCTTAGATCCTATCTTAACACTAATTTCTTATTCTACTGAGATACGCGGAATTTCACAAAGCGGGAATCTTTATTTACATTTAAACAATGAGCAGTTACAATCTAAGAGGGGTCAAACACTGGACGCATTGTATTATACACTAGGGTGGTTTACCATTGTTTACTTCGGTACCAATTCAAGACAATAGGGGTGGCTTACTACAATATTTCCGGTACGAACGGGTTTGTCTCTATTACTGTCAAGCTGGGGGAATTATTTTTGAACAGGACACGACCGGGCGTTTACACTACTCAAATATACTTTTATTATTATTTTCTCTTTACTCATTTTACTTCTACACTTTACACCTTTATTACACGTTATTTGTATTTAAGCTATTATTAAAACTTTTTATTTAAAGTTTTTATTATTTATTTTATTTCAAACATTTATAAAACTTGAATGTATTTAAACACACACATATATATCTTATTACATTTGAAATCTTATATTAATTAATCATCATAACTTATCTCACAACAATTCAATTTTCTGTACTGACATATATAATTAATCAAAACAAAAACTAATACCATCGTATAGAGGAGAGAAATTTCATATATGAAAAGCTCATTGCTTTAACAATGGCACAAAGGGTCAGCTGTTTTGAGGAGTCGTCTAGGGTGGTAATTTAGGACAATTCAAAACAGGAAAGAGCGTGTCTAAGGTGGTTTGTTTGGTTTAGCGAGGGGAGGTTATGAATGAGATGAGTGCATACAAAGGGGAGAGTTTACATTCCACAACACGTATTTAACATGAACAGACTGGCTTCTATCGACAGGTTTGGAATGGAATACTTACCAGGGATGACTTGTTTAATACGGCAAAGTCGCGATACTAATATTATTATAACATAATTAAAATTTTACTCACTTATTTTTTGTTTATTTCTGAGTGAATAAATTCATGTTTGTCCAAGTTATTGTTAACGAATTATAAAATTACACAACAACAGCAACATAATTATTTCTTTTTTCAAAGCAGCAGAGTGGCGTAATTTTGTGACGTCTCCCTTGTTAAGACAACACAAAAGTCGGGAACTAGTTAAATTCTTTACCAGTTAATTAAACTAGCTGCCGTTGTTAGTAAACCATCCTTACCAACAAATTACAACACAATTATGACATAGGAAATTAACAAGGTTTGCACAAATTTATTCACTCACTTGGTGTTAGCGAAAACATCTCTTTATTACTATTCAAATATTATGTTTGACTTTGTTTCTTTGTAAAGAAAATTTACTATAGTAAATTCTGCTTTTACTTCTTTAAAGATATTAAGTTTATTATTCCTTTTATCTCAAAAATTTACTTATCTAGATGTTAGTTTTAAATACCTCGGATCCGGGTCTGAACTTTCTCAAAATAATTAATTTATCACAAACTTCAACCAAATTATTGGGAGAATAATATTGGTGGTAATCTACATTATTATCTTACATTTATCTATATATTGCTGTTACTACTACTACATTACAAAAATTACAAATCTGATAATTTCTTCTTTACATTATTAAAGTTCTTTAGTGTTCTTTTGTTACTTCTCTTATTGAAACGAAAATTTACAAATGTTGTGTTTGGATATCACCTGAATTTAATATGAGGTTGTTGTTGGGTCCTTGGGTGTCATCTCCTGTCGTCTTCTAGGGTGGAGTACGTGGTTCCTCTTGAAGCTACATCGGGTTGATTATATCTGCTCTCGACGATCGGTTTTTTTACTTGAAGTTCATACTGTTGTAGTTGGAGTTTTCTTCGTCCGGATTTTGTAGTTCACATTTTACACCTTAATTATAGTTCTTACTTTGCAGTACTAAAGTCTGGTAGTTACATATCTTACAACTTACAGTTTTATATTTTTAAAAGAGATGTGTTGACTAAATTTTCCTTTCTGTATATTCTTCCTAACTCTACACACACTACATTTTTCAAAATAAAATCATCTTACACTGGATATTCGTTTAACGGCATACACTTACGTGTATGTAGACAACACAAAACTCACATCTTTTCATGACGAAGTTCTACTGGCGACTGCGCGTATAGTTTAGGGGCGAGGGCTCAGTAAGCTGGTGCGTATTTACGCACTAAGAAAATAGTTCGTACTTTTATATATTATTAATTATTCATTAATTAGAATGTAAATACTTTGTTAACTTTATTACGACTTAGAGATTTCTTTATTTATATAGTCGCATTTTTTAATAATTAAAGTAATTATTATTATTATTCTTTACTTAATACCTTTCTTGGAGTGTTGGTACTGGACAATTTCAAGTTGATTCAGGAATCTGGGTATAGGTAAGGGTGGATAATACTCTTACTTATTAAAAATAAAAAATTTTTATTCGTGCGATTTTCGATGTTTTTAAAATCGTCACATCCTTCTGAACTTAACTACGAAAAACGGGAGGGGGGTGGAATAATAATAGAAAATCAAAAAAACAATTATATTTTTATCTTTCGTGAAATTCCCTTTCTCTCGTTTCTTAACATTTACCTTAATATTATTTACATATAAATAGATATTACTTATTTATTAATCTATTTGTAACTCTCAGTTTCCCGTAACTTCACAATATAGTGGCCCGACTGATTACATTGCATCCTCTAGCTATATTGGTTAGCTTTCTGCGCTTTCTTTATCCCTTGTAAAGAATTTTTCAGTGCGGCGCCATTGTGACTGTGTTACGTCTTTATCCCTATATCTCTTAATTCTACTACAGTAATCTAAAGCCAATCCCATACTTGACCTTAGATCCTATCTTAACACTAATTTCTTATTCTACTGAGATACGCGGAATTTCACAAAGCGGGAATCTTTATTTACATTTAAACAATGAGCAGTTACAATCTAAGAGGGGTCAAACACTGGACGCATTGTATTATACACTAGGGTGGTTTACCATTGTTTACTTCGGTACCAATTCAAGACAATAGGGGTGGCTTACTACAATATTTCCGGTACGAACGGGTTTGTCTCTATTACTGTCAAGCTGGGGGAATTATTTTTGAACAGGACACGACCGGGCGTTTACACTACTCAAATATACTTTTATTATTATTTTCTCTTTACTCATTTTACTTCTACACTTTACACCTTTATTACACGTTATTTGTATTTAAGCTATTATTAAAACTTTTTATTTAAAGTATTTATTATTTATTTTATTTCAAACATTTATAAAACTTGAATGTATTTAAACACACACATATATATCTTATTACATTTGAAATCTTATATTAATTAATCATCATAACTTATCTCACAACAATTCAATTTTCTGTACTGACATATATAATAAATCAAAACAAAAACTAATACCATCGTATAGAGGAGAGAAATTTCATATATGAAAAGCTCATTGCTTTAACAATGGCACAAAGGGTCAGCTGTTTTGAGGAGTCGTCTAGGGTGGTAATTTAGGACAATTCAAAACAGGAAAGAGCGTGTCTAAGGTGGTTTGTTTGGTTTTGCGAGGGGAGGTTATGAATGAGATGAGTGCATACAAAGGGGAGAGTTTACATTCCACAACACGTATTTAACATGAACAGACTGGCTTCTATCGACAGGTTTGGAATGGAATACTTACCAGGGATGACTTGTTTAATACGGCAAAGTCGCGATACTAATATTATTATAACATAATTAAAATTTTACTCACTTATTTTTTGTTTATTTCTGAGTGAATAAATTCATGTTTGTCCAAGTTATTGTTAACGAATTATAAAATTACACAACAACAGCAACATAATTATTTCTTTTTTCAAAGCAGCAGAGTGGCGTAATTTTGTGACGTCTCCCTTGTTAAGACAACACAAAAGTCGGGAACTAGTTAAATTCTTTACCAGTTAATTAAACTAGCTGCCGTTGTTAGTAAAACATCTTTACCAACAAATTACAACACAATTATGACATAGGAAATTGACAAGGTTTGCACAAATTTATTCACTCACTTGGTGTTAGCGAAAACATCTCTTTATTACTATTCAAATATTATGTTTGACTTTGTTTCTTTGTAAAGAAAATTTACTATAGTAAATTCTGCTTTTACTTCTTTAAAGATATTAAGTTTATTATTCCTTTTATCTCAAAAATTTACTTATCTAGATGTTAGTTTTAAATACCTCGGATCCGGGTCTGAACTTTCTCAAAATAATTAATTTATCACAAACTTCAACCAAATTATTGGGAGAATAATATTGGTGGTAATCTACATTATTATCTTACATTTATCTATATATTGCTGTTACTACTACTACATTACAAAAATTACAAATCTGATAATTTCTTCTTTACATTATTAAAGTTCTTTAGTGTTCTTTTGTTACTTCTCTTATTGAAACGAAAATTTACAAATGTTGTGTTTGGATATCACCTGAATTTAATATGAGGTTGTTGTTGGGTCCTTGGGTGTCATCTCCTGTCGTCTTCTAGGGTGGAGTACGTGGTTCCTCTTGAAGCTACATCGGGTTGATTATATCTGCTCTCGACGATCGGTTTTTTTACTTGAAGTTCATACTGTTGTAGTTGGAGTTTTCTTCGTCCGGATTTTGTAGTTCACATTTTACACCTTAATTATAGTTCTTACTTTGCAGTACTAAAGTCTGGTAGTTACATATCTTACAACTTACAGTTTTATATTTTTAAAAGAGATGTGTTGACTAAATTTTCCTTTCTGTATATTCTTCCTAACACTACACACACTACATTTTTCAAAATAAAATCATCTTACACTGGATATTCGTTTAACGGCATACACTTACGTGTATGTAGACAACACAAAACTCACATCTTTTCATGACGAAGTTCTACTGGCGACTGCGCGTATAGTTTAGGGGCGAGGGCTCAGTAAGCTGGTGCGTATTTACGCACTAAGAAAATAGTTCGTACTTTTATATATTATTAATTATTCATTAATTAGAATGTAAATACTTTGTTAACTTTATTACGACTTAGAGATTTCTTTATTTATATTGTCGCATTTTTTAATAATTAAAGTAATTATTATTATTATTCTTTACTTAATACCTTTCTTGGAGTGTTGGTACTGGACAATTTCAAGTTGATTCAGGAATCTGTGTATAGGTAAGGGTGGATAATACTCTTACTTATTAAAAATAAAAAATTTTTATTCGTGCGATTTTCGATGTTTTTAAAATCGTCACATCCTCCTGAACTTAACTACGAAAAACGGGAGGGGGGGGTGGAATAATAATAGAAAATCAAAAAAACAATTATATTTTTATCTTTCGTGAAATTCCCTTTCTCTCGTTTCTTAACATTTACCTTAATATTATTTACATATAAATAGATATTACTTATTTATTAATCTATTTGTTACTCTCAGTTTCCCGTAACTTCACAATATAGTGGCCCGACTGATTACATTGCATACTCTAGCTATATTGGTTAGCTTTCTGCGCTTTCTTTATCCCTTGTAAAGAATTTTTCAGTGCGGCGCCATTGTGACTGTGTTACGTCTTTATCCCTATATCTCTTAATTCTACTACAGTAATCTAAAGCCAATCCCATACTTGACCTTAGATCCTATCTTAACACTAATTTCTTATTCTACTGAGATACGCGGAATTTCACAAAGCGGGAATCTTTATTTACATTTAAACAATGAGCAGTTACAATCTAAGAGGGGTCAAACACTGGACGCATTGTATTATACACTAGGGTGGTTTACCATTGTTTACTTCGGTACCAATTCAAGACAATAGGGGTGGCTTACTACAATATTTCCGGTACGAACGGGTTTGTCTCTATTACTGTCAAGCTGGGGGAATTATTTTTGAACAGGACACGACCGGGCGTTTACACTACTCAAATATACTTTTATTATTATTTTCTCTTTACTCATTTTACTTCTACACTTTACACCTTTATTACACGTTATTTGTATTTAAGCTATTATTAAAACTTTTTATTTAAAGTATTTATTATTTATTTTATTTCAAACATTTATAAAACTTGAATGTATTTAAACACACACATATATATCTTATTACATTTGAAATCTTATATTAATTAATCATCATAACATATCTCACAACAATTCAATTTTCTGTACTGACATATATAATTAATCAAAACAAAAACTAATACCATCGTATAGAGGAGAGAAATTTCATATATGAAAAGTTCATTGCTTTAACAATGGCACAAAGGGTCAGCTGTTTTGAGGAGTCGTCTAGGGTGGTAATTTAGGACAATTCAAAACAGGAAAGAGCGTGTCTAAGGTGGTTTGTTTGGTTTAGCGAGGGGAGGTTATGAATGAGATGAGTGCATACAAAGGGGAGAGTTTACATTCCACAACACGTATTTAACATGAACAGACTGGCTTCTATCGACAGGTTTGGAATGGAATACTTACCAGGGATGACTTGTTTAATACGGCAAAGTCGCGATACTAATATTATTATAACATAATTAAAATTTTACTCACTTATTTTTTGTTTATTTCTGAGTGAATAAATTCATGTTTGTCCAAGTTATTGTTAACGAATTATAAAATTACACAACAACAGCAACATAATTATTTCTTTTTTCAAAGCAGCAGAGTGGCGTAATTTTGTGACGTCTCCCTTGTTAAGACAACACAAAAGTCGGGAACTAGTTAAATTCTTTACCAGTTAATTAAACTAGCTGCCGTTGTTAGTAAAACATCTTTACCAACAAATTACAACACAATTATGACATAGGAAATTGACAAGGTTTGCACAAATTTATTCACTCACTTGGTGTTAGCGAAAACATCTCTTTATTACTATTCAAATATTATGTTTGACTTTGTTTCTTTGTAAAGAAAATTTACTATAGTAAATTCTGCTTTTACTTCTTTAAAGATATTAAGTTTATTATTCCTTTTATCTCAAAAATTTACTTATCTAGATGTTAGTTTTAAATACCTCGGATCCGGGTCTGAACTTTCTCAAAATAATTAATTTATCACAAACTTCAACCAAATTATTGGGAGAATAATATTGGTGGTAATCTACATTATTATCTTACATTTATCTATATATTGCTGTTACTACTACTACATTACAAAAATTACAAATCTGATAATTTCTTCTTTACATTATTAAAGTTCTTTAGTGTTCTTTTGTTACTTCTCTTATTGAAACGAAAATTTACAAATGTTGTGTTTGGATATCACCTGAATTTAATATGAGGTTGTTGTTGGGTCCTTGGGTGTCATCTCCTGTCGTCTTCTAGGGTGGAGTACGTGGTTCCTCTTGAAGCTACATCGGGTTGATTATATCTGCTCTCGACGATCGGTTTTTTTACTTGAAGTTCATACTGTTGTAGTTGGAGTTTTCTTCGTCCGGATTTTGTAGTTCACATTTTACACCTTAATTATAGTTCTTACTTTGCAGTACTAAAGTCTGGTAGTTACATATCTTACAACTTACAGTTTTATATTTTTAAAAGAGATGTGTTGACTAAATTTTCCTTTCTGTATATTCTTCCTAACACTACACACACTACATTTTTCAAAATAAAATCATCTTACACTGGATATTCGTTTAACGGCATACACTTACGTGTATGTAGACAACACAAAACTCACATCTTTTCATGACGAAGTTCTACTGGCGACTGCGCGTATAGTTTAGGGGCGAGGGCTCAGTAAGCTGGTGCGTATTTACGCACTAAGAAAATAGTTCGTACTTTTATATATTATTAATTATTCATTAATTAGAATGTAAATACTTTGTTAACTTTATTACGACTTAGAGATTTCTTTATTTATATTGTCGCATTTTTTAATAATTAAAGTAATTATTATTATTATTCTTTACTTAATACCTTTCTTGGAGTGTTGGTACTGGACAATTTCAAGTTGATTCAGGAATCTGTGTATAGGTAAGGGTGGATAATACTCTTACTTATTAAAAATAAAAAATTTTTATTCGTGCGATTTTCGATGTTTTTAAAATCGTCACATCCTCCTGAACTTAACTACGAAAAACGGGAGGGGGGGGTGGAATAATAATAGAAAATCAAAAAAACAATTATATTTTTATCTTTCGTGAAATTCCCTTTCTCTCGTTTCTTAACATTTACCTTAATATTATTTACATATAAATAGATATTACTTATTTATTAATCTATTTGTTACTCTCAGTTTCCCGTAACTTCACAATATAGTGGCCCGACTGATTACATTGCATACTCTAGCTATATTGGTTAGCTTTCTGCGCTTTCTTTATCCCTTGTAAAGAATTTTTCAGTGCGGCGCCATTGTGACTGTGTTACGTCTTTATCCCTATATCTCTTAATTCTACTACAGTAATCTAAAGCCAATCCCATACTTGACCTTAGATCCTATCTTAACACTAATTTCTTATTCTACTGAGATACGCGGAATTTCACAAAGCGGGAATCTTTATTTACATTTAAACAATGAGCAGTTACAATCTAAGAGGGGTCAAACACTGGACGCATTGTATTATACACTAGGGTGGTTTACCATTGTTTACTTCGGTACCAATTCAAGACAATAGGGGTGGCTTACTACAATATTTCCGGTACGAACGGGTTTGTCTCTATTACTGTCAAGCTGGGGGAATTATTTTTGAACAGGACACGACCGGGCGTTTACACTACTCAAATATACTTTTATTATTATTTTCTCTTTACTCATTTTACTTCTACACTTTACACCTTTATTACACGTTATTTGTATTTAAGCTATTATTAAAACTTTTTATTTAAAGTATTTATTATTTATTTTATTTCAAACATTTATAAAACTTGAATGTATTTAAACACACACATATATATCTTATTACATTTGAAATCTTATATTAATTAATCATCATAACATATCTCACAACAATTCAATTTTCTGTACTGACATATATAATTAATCAAAACAAAAACTAATACCATCGTATAGAGGAGAGAAATTTCATATATGAAAAGTTCATTGCTTTAACAATGGCACAAAGGGTCAGCTGTTTTGAGGAGTCGTCTAGGGTGGTAATTTAGGACAATTCAAAACAGGAAAGAGCGTGTCTAAGGTGGTTTGTTTGGTTTAGCGAGGGGAGGTTATGAATGAGATGAGTGCATACAAAGGGGAGAGTTTACATTCCACAACACGTATTTAACATGAACAGACTGGCTTCTATCGACAGGTTTGGAATGGAATACTTACCAGGGATGACTTGTTTAATACGGCAAAGTCGCGATACTAATATTATTATAACATAATTAAAATTTTACTCACTTATTTTTTGTTTATTTCTGAGTGAATAAATTCATGTTTGTCCAAGTTATTGTTAACGAATTATAAAATTACACAACAACAGCAACATAATTATTTCTTTTTTCAAAGCAGCAGAGTGGCGTAATTTTGTGACGTCTCCCTTGTTAAGACAACACAAAAGTCGGGAACTAGTTAAATTCTTTACCAGTTAATTAAACTAGCTGCCGTTGTTAGTAAACCATCCTTACCAACAAATTACAACACAATTATGACATAGGAAATTAACAAGGTTTGCACAAATTTATTCACTCACTTGGTGTTAGCGAAAACATCTCTTTATTACTATTCAAATATTATGTTTGACTTTGTTTCTTTGTAAAGAAAATTTACTATAGTAAATTCTGCTTTTACTTCTTTAAAGATATTAAGTTTATTATTCCTTTTATCTCAAAAATTTACTTATCTAGATGTTAGTTTTAAATACCTCGGATCCGGGTCTGAACTTTCTCAAAATAATTAATTTATCACAAACTTCAACCAAATTATTGGGAGAATAATATTGGTGGTAATCTACATTATTATCTTACATTTATCTATATATTGCTGTTACTACTACTACATTACAAAAATTACAAATCTGATAATTTCTTCTTTACATTATTAAAGTTCTTTAGTGTTCTTTTGTTACTTCTCTTATTGAAACGAAAATTTACAAATGTTGTGTTTGGATATCACCTGAATTTAATATGAGGTTGTTGTTGGGTCCTTGGGTGTCATCTCCTGTCGTCTTCTAGGGTGGAGTACGTGGTTCCTCTTGAAGCTACATCGGGTTGATTATATCTGCTCTCGACGATCGGTTTTTTTACTTGAAGTTCATACTGTTGTAGTTGGAGTTTTCTTCGTCCGGATTTTGTAGTTCACATTTTACACCTTAATTATAGTTCTTACTTTGCAGTACTAAAGTCTGGTAGTTACATATCTTACAACTTACAGTTTTATATTTTTAAAAGAGATGTGTTGACTAAATTTTCCTTTCTGTATATTCTTCCTAACTCTACACACACTACATTTTTCAAAATAAAATCATCTTACACTGGATATTCGTTTAACGGCATACACTTACGTGTATGTAGACAACACAAAACTCACATCTTTTCATGACGAAGTTCTACTGGCGACTGCGCGTATAGTTTAGGGGCGAGGGCTCAGTAAGCTGGTGCGTATTTACGCACTAAGAAAATAGTTCGTACTTTTATATATTATTAATTATTCATTAATTAGAATGTAAATACTTTGTTAACTTTATTACGACTTAGAGATTTCTTTATTTATATTGTCGCATTTTTTAATAATTAAAGTAATTATTATTATTATTCTTTACTTAATACCTTTCTTGGAGTGTTGGTACTGGACAATTTCAAGTTGATTCAGGAATCTGGGTATAGGTAAGGGTGGATAATACTCTTACTTATTAAAAATAAAAAATTTTTATTCGTGCGATTTTCGATGTTTTTAAAATCGTCACATCCTCCTGAACTTAACTACGAAAAACGGGAGGGGGGTGGAATAATAATAGAAAATCAAAAAAACAATTATATTTTTATCTTTCGTGAAATTCCCTTTCTCTCGTTTCTTAACATTTACCTTAATATTATTTACATATAAATAGATATTACTTATTTATTAATCTATTTGTTACTCTCAGTTTCCCGTAACTTCACAATATAGTGGCCCGACTGATTACATTGCATACTCTAGCTATATTGGTTAGCTTTCTGCGCTTTCTTTATCCCTTGTAAAGAATTTTTCAGTGCGGCGCCATTGTGACTGTGTTACGTCTTTATCCCTATATCTCTTAATTCTACTACAGTAATCTAAAGCCAATCCCATACTTGACCTTAGATCCTATCTTAACACTAATTTCTTATTCTACTGAGATACGCGGAATTTCACAAAGCGGGAATCTTTATTTACATTTAAACAATGAGCAGTTACAATCTAAGAGGGGTCAAACACTGGACGCATTGTATTATACACTAGGGTGGTTAACCATTGTTTACTTCGGTACCAATTCAAGACAATATTTCCGGTACGAACGGGTTTGTCTCTATTACTGTCAAGCTGGGGGAATTATTTTTGAACAGGACACGACCGGGCGTTTACACTACTCAAATATACTTTTATTATTATTTTCTCTTTACTCATTTTACTTCTACACTTTACACCTTTATTACACGTTATTTGTATTTAAGCTATTATTAAAACTTTTTATTTAAAGTATTTATTATTTATTTTATTTCAAACATTTATAAAACTTGAATGTATTTAAACACACACATATATATCTTATTACATTTGAAATCTTATATTAATTAATCATCATAACATATCTCACAACAATTCAATTTTCTGTACTGACATATATAATTAATCAAAACAAAAACTAATACCATCGTATAGAGGAGAGAAATTTCATATATGAAAAGTTCATTGCTTTAACAATGGCACAAAGGGTCAGCTGTTTTGAGGAGTCGTCTAGGGTGGTAATTTAGGACAATTCAAAACAGGAAAGAGCGTGTCTAAGGTGGTTGGTTTGGTTTAGCGAGGGGAGGTTATGAATGAGATGAGTGCATACAAAGGGGAGAGTTTACATTCCACAACACGTATTTAACATGAACAGACTGGCTTCTATCGACAGGTTTGGAATGGAATACTTACCAGGGATGACTTGTTTAATACGGCAAAGTCGCGATACTAATATTATTATAACATAATTAAAATTTTACTCACTTATTTTTTGTTTATTTCTGAGTGAATAAATTCATGTTTGTCCAAGTTATTGTTAACGAATTATAAAATTACACAACAACAGCAACATAATTATTTCTTTTTTCAAAGCAGCAGAGTGGCGTAATTTTGTGACGTCTCCCTTGTTAAGACAACACAAAAGTCGGGAACTAGTTAAATTCTTTACCAGTTAATTAAACTAGCTGCCGTTGTTAGTAAACCATCCTTACCAACAAATTACAACACAATTATGACATAGGAAATTAACAAGGTTTGCACAAATTTATTCACTCACTTGGTGTTAGCGAAAACATCTCTTTATTACTATTCAAATATTTTGTTTGACTTTGTTTCTTTTTAAAGAAAATTTACTTTAGTAAATTCTGCTTTTACTGCTTTAAAGATATTAAGTTTATTATTCCTTTTATCTCAAAAATTTACTTATCTAGATGTTAGTTTTAAATACCTCGGATCCGGGTCTGAACTTTCTCAAAATAATTAATTTATCACAAACTTCAACCAAATTATTGGGAGAATATATTGGTGGTAATCTACATTATTATCTTACATTTATCTATATATTGCTGTTACTACTACTACATTACAAAAATTACAAATCTGATAATTTCTTCTTTACATTATTAAAGTTCTTTAGTGTTCTTTTGTTACTTCTCTTATTGAAACGAAAATTTACAAATGTTGTGTTTGGATATCACCTGAATTTAATATGAGGTTGTTGTTGGGTCCTTGGGTGTCATCTCCTGTCGTCTTCTAGGGTGGAGTACGTGGTTCCTCTTGAAGCTACATCGGGTTGATTATATCTGCTCTCGACGATCGGTTTTTTTACTTGAAGTTCATACGGTTGTAGTTGGAGTTTTCTTCGTCCGGATTTTGTAGTTCACATTTTACACCTTAATTATAGTTCTTACTTTGCAGTACTAAAGTCTGGTAGTTACATATCTTACAACTTACAGTTTTATATTTTTAAAAGAGATGTGTTGACTAAATTTTCCTTTCTGTATATTCTTCCTAACTCTACACACACTACATTTTTCAAAATAAAATCATCTTACACTGGATATTCGTTTAACGGCATACACTTACGTGTATGTAGACAACACAAAACTCACATCTTTTCATGACGAAGTTTTACTGGCGACTGCGAGTATAGTTTAGTGGCGAGGGCTCAGTAGGCTGGTGCGTATTTACGCACTAAGAAAATAGTTCGTACTTTTATATATTAATAATTATTCATTAATTAGAATGTAAATACTTTGTTAACTTTATTACGACTTAGAGATTTCTTTATTTATATAGTCGCATTTTTTAATAATTAAAGTAATTATTATTATTATTCTTTACTTAATACCTTTCTTGGAGTGTTGGTACTGGACAATTTCAAGTTGATTCAGGAATCTGGGTATAGGTAAGGGTGGATAATACTCTTACTTATTAAAAATAAAAAATTTTTATTCGTGCGATTTTCGATGTTTTTAAAATCGTCACATCCTTCTGAACTTAACTACGAAAAACGGGAGGGGGGTGGAATAATAATAGAAATTCAAAAAAACAATTATATTTTTATCTTTCGTGAAATTCCCTTTCTCTCGTTTCTTAACATTTACCTTAATATTATTTACATATAAATAGATATTACTTATTTATTAATCTATTTGTTACTCTCAGTTTCCCGTAACTTCACAATATAGTGGCCCGACTGATTACATTGCATCCTCTAGCTATATTGGTTAGCTTTCTGCGCTTTCTTTATCCCTTGTAAAGAATTTTTCAGTGCGGCGCCATTGTGACTGTGTTACGTCTTTATCCCTATATCTCTTAATTCTACTACAGTAATCTAAAGCCAATCCCATACTTGACCTTAGATCCTATCTTAACACTAATTTCTTATTCTACTGAGATACGCGGAATTTCACAAAGCGGGAATCTTTATTTACATTTAAACAATGAGCAGTTACAATCTAAGAGGGGTCAAACACTGGACGCATTGTATTATACACTAGGGTGGTTTACCATTGTTTACTTCGGTACCAATTCAAGACAATAGGGGTGGCTTACTACAATATTTCCGGTACGAACGGGTTTGTCTCTATTACTGTCAAGCTGGGGGAATTATTTTTGAACAGGACACGACCGGGCGTTTACACTACTCAAATATACTTTTATTATTATTTTCTCTTTACTCATTTTACTTCTACACTTTACACCTTTATTACACGTTATTTGTATTTAAGCTATTATTAAAACTTTTTATTTAAAGTATTTATTATTTATTTTATTTCAAACATTTATAAAACTTGAATGTATTTAAACACACACATATATATCTTATTACATTTGAAATCTTATATTAATTAATCATCATAACTTATCTCACAACAATTCAATTTTCTGTACTGACATATATAATTAATCAAAACAAAAACTAATACCATCGTATAGAGGAGAGAAATTTCATATATGAAAAGCTCATTGCTTTAACAATGGCACAAAGGGTCAGCTGTTTTGAGGAGTCGTCTAGGGTGGTAATTTAGGACAATTCAAAACAGGAAAGAGCGTGTCTAAGGTGGTTTGTTTGGTTTTGCGAGGGGAGGTTATGAATGAGATGAGTGCATACAAAGGGGAGAGTTTACATTCCACAACACGTATTTAACATGAACAGACTGGCTTCTATCGACAGGTTTGGAATGGAATACTTACCAAGGATGACTTGTTTAATACGGCAACGTCGCGATACTAATATTATTATAACATAATTAAAATTTTACTCACTTATTTTTTGTTTATTTCTGAGTGAATAAATTCATGTTTGTCCAAGTTATTGTTAACGAATTATAAAATTACACAACAACAGCAACATAATTATTTCTTTTTTCAAAGCAGCAGAGTGGCGTAATTTTGTGACGTCTCCCTTGTTAAGACAACACAAAAGTCGGGAACTAGTTAAATTCTTTACCAGTTAATTAAACTAGCTGCCGTTGTTAGTAAAACATCTTTACCAACAAATTACAACACAATTATGACATAGGAAATTGACAAGGTTTGCACAAATTTATTCACTCACTTGGTGTTAGCGAAAACATCTCTTTATTACTATTCAAATATTATGTTTGACTTTGTTTCTTTGTAAAGAAAATTTACTATAGTAAATTCTGCTTTTACTTCTTTAAAGATATTAAGTTTATTATTCCTTTTATCTCAAAAATTTACTTATCTAGATGTTAGTTTTAAATACCTCGGATCCGGGTCTGAACTTTCTCAAAATAATTAATTTATCACAAACTTCAACCAAATTATTGGGAGAATAATATTGGTGGTAATCTACATTATTATCTTACATTTATCTATATATTGCTGTTACTACTACTACATTACAAAAATTACAAATCTGATAATTTCTTCTTTACATTATTAAAGTTCTTTAGTGTTCTTTTGTTACTTCTCTTATTGAAACGAAAATTTACAAATGTTGTGTTTGGATATCACCTGAATTTAATATGAGGTTGTTGTTGGGTCCTTGGGTGTCATCTCCTGTCGTCTTCTAGGGTGGAGTACGTGGTTCCTCTTGAAGCTACATCGGGTTGATTATATCTGCTCTCGACGATCGGTTTTTTTACTTGAAGTTCATACTGTTGTAGTTGGAGTTTTCTTCGTCCGGATTTTGTAGTTCACATTTTACACCTTAATTATAGTTCTTACTTTGCAGTACTAAAGTCTGGTAGTTACATATCTTACAACTTACAGTTTTATATTTTTAAAAGAGATGTGTTGACTAATTTTTCCTTTCCGTATATTCTTCCTAACTTTACACACACTACATTTTTCAAAATAAAATCATCTTACACTGGATATTCGTTTAACGGCATACACTTACGTGTATGTAGACAACACAAAACTCACATCTTTTCATGACGAAGTTCTACTGGCGACTGCGCTTATAGTTTAGGGGCGAGGGCTCAGTAAGCTGGTGCGTATTTACGCACTAAGAAAATAGTTCGTACTTTTATATATTATTAATTATTCATTAATTAGAATGTAAATATTTTATGTTAACTTTATTACGTCTTAGAGATTTCTTTATTTATATAGTCGCATTTTTTAATAATTAAAGTAATTATTATTATTATTCTTTACTTAATACCTTTCTTGGAGTGTTGGTACTGGACAATTTCAAGTTGATTCAGGAATCTGGGTATAGGTAAGGGTGGATAATACTCTTACTTATTAAAAATAAAAAATTTTTATTTGTGCGATTTTCGATGTTTTTAAAATTGTCACATCCTCCTGCACTTAACTACGAAAAACGGGGGGGTGGAATAATAATAGAAAATCAAAAAAACACAATTATATTTTTATCTTTCGTGAAATTCCCTTTCTCTCGTTTCTTAACATTTACCTTAATATTATTTACATATAAATAAATATTACTTATTTATTAATCTATTTGTTACACTCTGTTTCCCGTAACTTCACAATATAGTGGCCCGACTGATTACATTGCATACTCTAGCTATATTGGTTAGCTTTCTGCGCTTTCTTTATCCCTTGTAAAGAATTTTTCAGTGCGGCGCCATTGTGACTGTGTTACGTCTTTATCCCTATATCTCTTAATTCTACTACAGTAATCTAAAGCCAATCCCATTCTTGACCTTAGATCCTATCTTAACACTAATTATTCTACTGAGATACACGGAATTTCACAAAGCGGAAATCTTTATTTACATATAAACAATGAGCAGTTACAATCTAAGAGGGGTCAAACACTGGACGCATTGTATTATACACTAGGGTGGTTTACCATTGTTTACTTCGGTACCAATTCAAGACAATAGGGGTGGCTTACTACAATATTTCCGGTACGAACGGGTTTGTCTCTATTACTGTCAAGCTGGGGGAATTATTTTTGAACAGGACAAGACCGGGTGTTTACACGACTCAAATATACTTTTATTATTATTTTCTCTTTACTCATTTTACTTCTACGCTTTACACCTTTATTACACGTTATTTGTATTTAAGCTATTATTAAACCTTTTTATTTAAAGTATTTATTATTTATTTTATTTAAAACATTTATAAAACTTGAATGTATTTAAACACACACATATATATATCTTATTACATTTGAAATCTTATATTAATTAATCAACATAACTTATCTCACAACAATTCAATTTTCTGTACTGACATATATAATTAATCAAAACAAAAACTAATACCATCGTATAGAGGAGAGAAATTTCATATATGAAACGTTCATTGCTTTAACAATGGCACAAAGGGTCAGCTGTTTTGAGGAGTCATCTAGGGTGGTAATCTATGATAATTCAAAACAGGAAAGAGCGTGTCTAAGGTGGTTTGTTTGGTTTTGCGAGGGGAGGTTATGAATGAGATGAGTGCATACAAAGGGGAGAGTTTACATTCCACAACACGTATTTAACATGAACAGACTGGCTTCTATCGACAGGTTTGGAATGGAATACTTACCAGGGATGACTTGTTTAATACGGCAAAGTCGCGATACTAATATTATTATAACATAATTAAAATTTTACTCACTTATTTTTTGTTTATTTCTGAGTGAATAAATTTATGTTTGTCCAAGTTATTGTTAACGAATTATAAAATTACACAACAACAGCAACATAATTATTTCTTTTTTCAAAGCATCAGAGTGGCGCAATTTTGTGACGTCTCCCTTGTTAAGACAACACAAAAGTCGGGAACTAGTTCAATTCTTTACCAGTTAATTAAACTAGCTGCCGTTGTTAGTAAAACATCCTTACCAACAAATTACAACACAATTGTGACATAGGAAATTGACAAGGTTTGCACAAATTTATTCACTCACTTGGTGTTAGCGAAAACATCTCTTTATTACTATTCAAATATTATGTTTGACTTTGTTTCTTTTTAAAGAAAATTTACTTTAGTAAATTCTGCTTTTACTGCTTTAAAGATATTAAGTTTATTATTCCTTTTTTCTCAAAAATTTACTCATCTAGATGTTAGTTTTAAATACCTCGGATCCGGGTCTGAACTTTCTCAAAATAATTAATTTATCACAAACTTCAACCAAATTATTGGGAGAATAATATTGGTGGTAATCTACATTATTATCTTACATTTATCTATATATTGCTGTTACTACTACTACATTACAAAAATTACAAATCTGATAATTTCTTCTTTACATTATTAAAGTTCTTTAGTGTTCTTTTGTTACTTCTCTTATTGAAACGAAAATTTACAAATGTTGTGTTTGGATATCACCTGAATTTAATATGAGGTTGTTGTTGGGTCCTTGGGTGTCATCTCCTGTCGTCTTCTAGGGTGGAGTACGTGGTTCCTCTTGAAGCTACATCCGGTTGATTATATCTGCTCTCGACGATCGGTTTTTTTACTTGAAGTTCATACTGTTGTAGTTGGAGTTTTCTTCGTCCGGATTTTGTAGTTCACATTTTACACCTTAATTATAGTTCTTACTTTGCAGTACTAAAGTCAGGTAGTTACATATCTTACAACTTACAGTTTTATATTTTTAAAAGAGATGTGTTGACTAATTTTCCTTTCTGTATATTCTTCCTAACTCTACACACACTACATTTTTCAAAATAAAATCATCTTACACTGGATATTCGTTTAACGGCATACACTTACGTGTATGTAGACAACACAAAACTCACATCTTTTCATGACGAAGTTTTACTGGCGACTGCGCGTATAGTTTAGTGGCGAGGGCTCAGTAGGCTGGTGCGTATTTACGCACTAAGAAAATAGTTCGTACTTTTATATATTATTAATTATTCATTAATTAGAATGTAAATACTTTGTTAACTTTATTACGACTTAGAGATTTCTTTATTTATATAGTCGCATTTTTTAATAATTAAAGTAATTATTATTATTATTCTTTACTTAATACCTTTCTTGGAGTGTTGGTACTGGACAATTTCAAGTTGATTCAGGAATCTGGGTATAGGTAAGGGTGGATAATACTCTTACTTATTAAAAATAAAAAATTTTTATTCGTGCGATTTTCGATGTTTTTAAAATCGTCACATCCTTCTGAACTTAACTACGAAAAACGGGAGGGGGGTGGAATAATAATAGAAAATCAAAAAAACAATTATATTTTTATCTTTCGTGAAATTCCCTTTCTCTCGTTTCTTAACATTTACCTTAATATTATTTACATATAAATAGATATTACTTATTTATTAATCTATTTGTTACTCTCAGTTTCCCGTAACTTCACAATATAGTGGCCCGACTGATTACATTGCATCCTCTAGCTATATTGGTTAGCTTTCTGCGCTTTCTTTATCCCTTGTAAAGAATTTTTCAGTGCGGCGCCATTGTGACTGTGTTACGTCTTTATCCCTATATCTCTTAATTCTACTACAGTAATCTAAAGCCAATCCCATACTTGACCTTAGATCCTATCTTAACACTAATTTCTTATTCTACTGAGATACGCGGAATTTCACAAAGCGGGAATCTTTATTTACATTTAAACAATGAGCAGTTACAATCTAAGAGGGGTCAAACACTGGACGCATTGTATTATACACTAGGGTGGTTTACCATTGTTTACTTCGGTACCAATTCAAGACAATAGGGGTGGCTTACTACAATATTTCCGGTACGAACGGGTTTGTCTCTATTACTGTCAAGCTGGGGGAATTATTTTTGAACAGGACACGACCGGGCGTTTACACTACTCAAATATACTTTTATTATTATTTTCTCTTTACTCATTTTACTTCTACACTTTACACCTTTATTACACGTTATTTGTATTTAAGCTATTATTAAAACTTTTTATTTAAAGTATTTATTATTTATTTTATTTCAAACATTTATAAAACTTGAATGTATTTAAACACACACATATATATCTTATTACATTTGAAATCTTATATTAATTAATCATCATAACTTATCTCACAACAATTCAATTTTCTGTACTGACATATATAATAAATCAAAACAAAAACTAATACCATCGTATAGAGGAGAGAAATTTCATATATGAAAAGCTCATTGCTTTAACAATGGCACAAAGGGTCAGCTGTTTTGAGGAGTCGTCTAGGGTGGTAATTTAGGACAATTCAAAACAGGAAAGAGCGTGTCTAAGGTGGTTTGTTTGGTTTTGCGAGGGGAGGTTATGAATGAGATGAGTGCATACAAAGGGGAGAGTTTACATTCCACAACACGTATTTAACATGAACAGACTGGCTTCTATCGACAGGTTTGGAATGGAATACTTACCAGGGATGACTTGTTTAATACGGCAAAGTCGCGATACTAATATTATTATAACATAATTAAAATTTTACTCACTTATTTTTTGTTTATTTCTGAGTGAATAAATTCATGTTTGTCCAAGTTATTGTTAACGAATTATAAAATTACACAACAACAGCAACATAATTATTTCTTTTTTCAAAGCAGCAGAGTGGCGTAATTTTGTGACGTCTCCCTTGTTAAGACAACACAAAAGTCGGGAACTAGTTAAATTCTTTACCAGTTAATTAAACTAGCTGCCGTTGTTAGTAAAACATCTTTACCAACAAATTACAACACAATTATGACATAGGAAATTGACAAGGTTTGCACAAATTTATTCACTCACTTGGTGTTAGCGAAAACATCTCTTTATTACTATTCAAATATTATGTTTGACTTTGTTTCTTTGTAAAGAAAATTTACTATAGTAAATTCTGCTTTTACTTCTTTAAAGATATTAAGTTTATTATTCCTTTTATCTCAAAAATTTACTTATCTAGATGTTAGTTTTAAATACCTCGGATCCGGGTCTGAACTTTCTCAAAATAATTAATTTATCACAAACTTCAACCAAATTATTGGGAGAATAATATTGGTGGTAATCTACATTATTATCTTACATTTATCTATATATTGCTGTTACTACTACTACATTACAAAAATTACAAATCTGATAATTTCTTCTTTACATTATTAAAGTTCTTTAGTGTTCTTTTGTTACTTCTCTTATTGAAACGAAAATTTACAAATGTTGTGTTTGGATATCACCTGAATTTAATATGAGGTTGTTGTTGGGTCCTTGGGTGTCATCTCCTGTCGTCTTCTAGGGTGGAGTACGTGGTTCCTCTTGAAGCTACATCGGGTTGATTATATCTGCTCTCGACGATCGGTTTTTTTACTTGAAGTTCATACTGTTGTAGTTGGAGTTTTCTTCGTCCGGATTTTGTAGTTCACATTTTACACCTTAATTATAGTTCTTATTTTGCAGTACTAAAGTCTGGTAGTTACATATCTTACAACTTACAGTTTTATATTTTTAAAAGAGATGTGTTGACTAATTTTCCTTTCTGTATATTCTTCCTAACTCTACACACACTACATTTTTCAAAATAAAATCATCTTACACTGGATATTCGTTTAACGGCATACACTTACGTGTATGTAGACAACACAAAACTCACATCTTTTCATGACGAAGTTTTACTGGCGACTGCGAGTATAGTTTAGTGGCGAGGGCTCAGTAGGCTGGTGCGTATTTACGCATTAAGAAAATAGTTCGTACTTTTATATATTATTAATTATTCATTAATTAGAATGTAAATACTTTGTTAACTTTATTACGACTTAGAGATTTCTTTATTTATATAGTCGCATTTTTTAATAATTAAAGTAATTATTATTATTATTCTTTACTTAATACCTTTCTTGGAGTGTTGGTACTGGACAATTTCAAGTTGATTCAGGAATCTGGGTATAGGTAAGGGTGGATAATACTCTTACTTATTAAAAATAAAAAATTTTTATTCGTGCGATTTTCGATGTTTTTAAAATCGTCACATCCTTCTGAACTGAACTACGAAAACGGGAGGGGGGTGGAATAATAATAGAAAATCAAAAAAACAATTATATTTTTATCTTTCGTGAAATTCCCTTTCTCTCGTTTCTTAACATTTACCTTAATATTATTTACATATAAATAGATATTACTTATTTATTAATCTATTTGTTACTCTCAGTTTCCCGTAACTTCACAATATAGTGGCCCGACTGATTACATTGCATCCTCTAGCTATATTGGTTAGCTTTCTGCGCTTTCTTTATCCCTTGTAAAGAATTTTTCAGTGCGGCGCCATTGTGACTGTGTTACGTCTTTATCCCTATATCTCTTAATTCTACTACAGTAATCTAAAGCCAATCCCATACTTGACCTTAGATCCTATCTTAACACTAATTTCTTATTCTACTGAGATACGCGGAATTTCACAAAGCGGGAATCTTTATTTACATTTAAACAATGAGCAGTTACAATCTAAGAGGGGTCAAACACTGGACGCATTGTATTATACACTAGGGTGGTTTACCATTGTTTACTTCGGTACCAATTCAAGGCAATAGGGGTGGCTTACTACAATATTTCCGGTACGAACGGGTTTGTCTCTATTACTGTCAAGCTGGGGGAATTATTTTTGAACAGGACACGACCGGGCGTTTACACTACTCAAATATACTTTTATTATTATTTTCTCTTTACTCATTTTACTTCTACACTTTACACCTTTATTACACGTTATTTGTATTTAAGCTATTATTAAAACTTTTTATTTAAAGTATTTATTATTTATTTTATTTCAAACATTTATAAAACTTGAATGTATTTAAACACACACATATATATCTTATTACATTTGAAATCTTATATTAATTAATCATCATAACTTATCTCACAACAATTCAATTTTCTGTACTGACATATATAATTAATCAAAACAAAAACTAATACCATCGTATAGAGGAGAGAAATTTCATATATGAAAAGCTCATTGCTTTAACAATGGCACAAAGGGTCAGCTGTTTTGAGGAGTCGTCTAGGGTGGTAATTTAGGACAATTCAAAACAGGAAAGAGCGTGTCTAAGGTGGTTTTTTTGGTTTTGCGAGGGGAGGTTATGAATGAGATGAGTGCATACAAAGGGGAGAGTTTACATTCCACAACACGTATTTAACATGAACAGACTGGCTTCTATCGACAGGTTTGGAATGGAATACTTACCAGGGATGACTTGTTTAATACGGCAAAGTCGCGATACTAATATTATTATAACATAATTAAAATTTTACTCACTTATTTTTTGTTTATTTCTGAGTGAATAAATTCATGTTTGTCCAAGTTATTGTTAACGAATTATAAAATTACACAACAACAGCAACATAATTATTTCTTTTTTCAAAGCAGCAGAGTGGCGTAATTTTGTGACGTCTCCCTTGTTAAGACAACACAAAAGTCGGGAACTAGTTAAATTCTTTACCAGTTAATTAAACTAGCTGCCGTTGTTAGTAAAACATCTTTACCAACAAATTACAACACAATTATGACATAGGAAATTGACAAGGTTTGCACAAATTTATTCACTCACTTGGTGTTAGCGAAAACATCTCTTTATTACTATTCAAATATTATGTTTGACTTTGTTTCTTTGTAAAGAAAATTTACTATAGTAAATTCTGCTTTTACTTCTTTAAAGATATTAAGTTTATTATTCCTTTTATCTCAAAAATTTACTTATCTAGATGTTAGTTTTAAATACCTCGGATCCGGGTCTGAACTTTCTCAAAATAATTAATTTATCACAAACTTCAACCAAATTATTGGGAGAATAATATTGGTGGTAATCTACATTATTATCTTACATTTATCTATATATTGCTGTTACTACTACTACATTACAAAAATTACAAATCTGATAATTTCTTCTTTACATTATTATAGTTCTTTAGTGTTCTTTTGTTACTTCTCTTATTGAAACGAAAATTTACAAATGTTGTGTTTGGATATCACCTGAATTTAATATGAGGTTGTTGTTGGGTCCTTGGGTGTCATCTCCTGTCGTCTTCTAGGGTGGAGTACGTGGTTCCTCTTGAAGCTACATCGGGTTGATTATATCTGCTCTCGACGATC
This sequence comes from Magicicada septendecula, assembly GCA_034769895.1. Taxonomy (NCBI): domain Eukaryota; kingdom Metazoa; phylum Arthropoda; class Insecta; order Hemiptera; family Cicadidae; genus Magicicada; species Magicicada septendecula. The sequence goes on along the minus strand of CM068373.1, from coordinate 314,715,019 downwards.
GGTTTTTTTACTTGAAGTTCATACTGTTGTAGTTGGAGTTTTCTTCGTCCGGATTTTGTAGTTCACATTTTACACCTTAATTATAGTTCTTACTTTGCAGTACTAAAGTCTGGTAGTTACATATCTTACAACTTACAGTTTTATATTTTTAAAAGAGATGTGTTGACTAATTTTCCTTTCTGTATATTCTTCCTAACTCTACACATACTACATTTTTCAAAATAAAATCATCTTACACTGGATATTCGTTTAACGGCATACACTTACGTGTATGTAGACAACACAAAACTCACATCTTTTCATGACGAAGTTTTACTGGCGACTGCGAGTATAGTTTAGTGGCGAGGGCTCAGTAGGCTGGTGCATATTTACGCACTAAGAAAATAGTTCGTACTTTTATATATTATTAATTATTCATTAATTAGAATGTAAATACTTTGTTAACTTTATTACGACTTAGAGATTTCTTTATTTATATAGTCGCATTTTTTAATAATTAAAGTAATTATTATTATTATTCTTTACTTAATACCTTTCTTGGAGTGTTGGTACTGGACAATTTCAAGTTGATTCAGGAATCTGGGTATAGGTAAGGGTGGATAATACTCTTACTTATTAAAAATAAAAAATTTTTATTCGTGCGATTTTCGATGTTTTTAAAATCGTCACATCCTTCTGAACTTAACTACGAAAAACGGGAGGGGGGTGGAATAATAATAGAAAATCAAAAAAACAATTATATTTTTATCTTTCGTGAAATTCCCTTTCTCTCGTTTCTTAACATTTACCTTAATATTATTTACATATAAATAGATATTACTTATTTATTAATCTATTTGTTACTCTCAGTTTCCCGTAACTTCACAATATAGTGGCCCGACTGATTACATTGCATCCTCTAGCTATATTGGTTAGCTTTCTGCGCTTTCTTTATCCCTTGTAAAGAATTTTTCAGTGCGGCGCCATTGTGACTGTGTTACGTCTTTATCCCTATATCTCTTAATTCTACTACAGTAATCTAAAGCCAATCCCATACTTGACCTTAGATCCTATCTTAACACTAATTTCTTATTCTACTGAGATACGCGGAATTTCACAAAGCGGGAATCTTTATTTACATTTAAACAATGAGCAGTTACAATCTAAGAGGGGTCAAACACTGGACGCATTGTATTATACACTAGGGTGGTTTACCATTGTTTACTTCGGTACCAATTCAAGGCAATAGGGGTGGCTTACTACAATATTTCCGGTACGAACGGGTTTGTCTCTATTACTGTCAAGCTGGGGGAATTATTTTTGAACAGGACACGACCGGGCGTTTACACTACTCAAATATACTTTTATTATTATTTTCTCTTTACTCATTTTACTTCTACACTTTACACCTTTATTACACGTTATTTGTATTTAAGCTATTATTAAAACTTTTTATTTAAAGTATTTATTATTTATTTTATTTCAAACATTTATAAAACTTGAATGTATTTAAACACACACATATATATCTTATTACATTTGAAATCTTATATTAATTAATCATCATAACTTATCTCACAACAATTCAATTTTCTGTACTGACATATATAATTAATCAAAACAAAAACTAATACCATCGTATAGAGGAGAGAAATTTCATATATGAAAAGCTCATTGCTTTAACAATGGCACAAAGGGTCAGCTGTTTTGAGGAGTCGTCTAGGGTGGTAATTTAGGACAATTCAAAACAGGAAAGAGCGTGTCTAAGGTGGTTTGTTTGGTTTTGCGAGGGGAGGTTATGAATGAGATGAGTGCATACAAAGGGGAGAGTTTACATTCCACAACACGTATTTAACATGAACAGACTGGCTTCTATCGACAGGTTTGGAATGGAATACTTACCAGGGATGACTTGTTTAATACGGCGAAGTCGCGATACTAATATTATTATAACATAATTAAAATTTTACTCACTTATTTTTTGTTTATTTCTGAGTGAATAAATTCATGTTTGTCCAAGTTATTGTTAACGAATTATAAAATTACACAACAACAGCAACATAATTATTTCTTTTTTCAAAGCAGCAGAGTGGCGTAATTTTGTGACGTCTCCCTTGTTAAGACAACACAAAAGTCGGGAACTAGTTAAATTCTTTACCAGTTAATTAAACTAGCTGCCGTTGTTAGTAAAACATCTTTACCAACAAATTACAACACAATTATGACATAGGAAATTGACAAGGTTTGCACAAATTTATTCACTCACTTGGTGTTAGCGAAAACATCTCTTTATTACTATTCAAATATTATGTTTGACTTTGTTTCTTTGTAAAGAAAATTTACTATAGTAAATTCTGCTTTTACTTCTTTAAAGATATTAAGTTTATTATTCCTTTTATCTCAAAAATTTACTTATCTAGATGTTAGTTTTAAATACCTCGGATCCGGGTCTGAACTTTCTCAAAATAATTAATTTATCACAAACTTCAACCAAATTATTGGGAGAATAATATTGGTGGTAATCTACATTATTATCTTACATTTATCTATATATTGCTGTTACTACTACTACATTACAAAAATTACAAATCTGATAATTTCTTCTTTACATTATTAAAGTTCTTTAGTGTTCTTTTGTTACTTCTCTTATTGAAACGAAAATTTACAAATGTTGTGTTTGGATATCACCTGAATTTAATATGAGGTTGTTGTTGGGTCCTTGGGTGTCATCTCCTATCGTCTTCTAGGGTGGAGTACGTGGTTCCTCTTGAAGCTACATCGGGTTGATTATATCTGCTCTCGACGATCGGTTTTTTTACTTGAAGTTCATACTGTTGTAGTTGGAGTTTTCTTCGTCCGGATTTTGTAGTTCACATTTTACACCTTAATTATAGTTCTTACTTTGCAGTACTAAAGTCTGGTAGTTACATATCTTACAACTTACAGTTTTATATTTTTAAAAGAGATGTGTTGACTAATTTTCCTTTCTGTATATTCTTCCTAACTCTACACACACTACATTTTTCAAAATAAAATCATCTTACACTGGATATTCGTTTAACGGCATACACTTACGTGTATGTAGACAACACAAAACTCACATCTTTTCATGACGAAGTTTTACTGGCGACTGCGAGTATAGTTTAGTGGCGAGGGCTCAGTAGGCTGGTGCGTATTTACGCACTAAGAAAATAGTTCGTACTTTTATATATTATTAATTATTCATTAATTAGAATGTAAATACTTTGTTAACTTTATTACGACTTAGAGATTTCTTTATTTATATAGTCGCATTTTTTAATAATTAAAGTAATTATTATTATTATTCTTTACTTAATACCTTTCTTGGAGTGTTGGTACTGGACAATTTCAAGTTGATTCAGGAATCTGGGTATAGGTAAGGGTGGATAATACTCTTACTTATTAAAAATAAAAAATTTTTATTCGTGCGATTTTCGATGTTTTTAAAATCGTCACATCCTTCTGAACTTAACTACGAAAAACGGGAGGGGGGTGGAATAATAATAGAAAATCAAAAAAACAATTATATTTTTATCTTTCGTGAAATTCCCTTTCTCTCGTTTCTTAACATTTACCTTAATATTATTTACATATAAATAGATATTACTTATTTATTAATCTATTTGTTACTCTCAGTTTCCCGTAACTTCACAATATAGTGGCCCGACTGATTACATTGCATCCTCTAGCTATATTGGTTAGCTTTCTGCGCTTTCTTTATCCCTTGTAAAGAATTTTTCAGTGCGGCGCCATTGTGACTGTGTTACGTCTTTATCCCTATATCTCTTAATTCTACTACAGTAATCTAAAGCCAATCCCATACTTGACCTTAGATCCTATCTTAACACTAATTTCTTATTCTACTGAGATACGCGGAATTTCACAAAGCGGGAATCTTTATTTACATTTAAACAATGAGCAGTTACAATCTAAGAGGGGTCAAACACTGGACGCATTGTATTATACACTAGGGTGGTTTACCATTGTTTACTTCGGTACCAATTCAAGGCAATAGGGGTGGCTTACTACAATATTTCCGGTACGAACGGGTTTGTCTCTATTACTGTCAAGCTGGGGGAATTATTTTTGAACAGGACACGACCGGGCGTTTACACTACTCAAATATACTTTTATTATTATTTTCTCTTTACTCATTTTACTTCTACACTTTACACCTTTATTACACGTTATTTGTATTTAAGCTATTATTAAAACTTTTTATTTAAAGTATTTATTATTTATTTTATTTCAAACATTTATAAAACTTGAATGTATTTAAACACACACATATATATCTTATTACATTTGAAATCTTATATTAATTAATCATCATAACTTATCTCACAACAATTCAATTTTCTGTACTGACATATATAATTAATCAAAACAAAAACTAATACCATCGTATAGAGGAGAGAAATTTCATATATGAAAAGCTCATTGCTTTAACAATGGCACAAAGGGTCAGCTGTTTTGAGGAGTCGTCTAGGGTGATAATCTAGGACAATTCAAAACAGGAAAGAGCGTGTCTAAGGTGGTTTGTTTGGTTTTGCGAGGGGAGGTTATGAATGAGATGAGTGCATACAAAGGGGAGAGTTTACATTCCACAACACGTATTTAACATGAACAGACTGGCTTCTATCGACAGGTTTGGAATGGAATACTTACCAGGGATGACTTGTTTAATACGGCAAAGTCGCGATACTAATATTATTATAACATAATTAAAATTTTACTCACTTATTTTTTGTTTATTTCTGAGTGAATAAATTCATGTTTGTCCAAGTTATTGTTAACGAATTATAAAATTACACAACAACAGCAACATAATTATTTCTTTTTTCAAAGCAGCAGAGTGGCGTAATTTTGTGACGTCTCCCTTGTTAAGACAACACAAAAGTCGGGAACTAGTTAAATTCTTTACCAGTTAATTAAACTAGCTGCCGTTATTAGTAAAACATCTTTACCAACAAATTACAACACAATTATGACATAGGAAATTGACAAGGTTTGCACAAATTTATTCACTCACTTGGTGTTAGCGAAAACATCTCTTTATTACTATTCAAATATTATGTTTGACTTTGTTTCTTTGTAAAGAAAATTTACTATAGTAAATTCTGCTTTTACTTCTTTAAAGATATTAAGTTTATTATTCCTTTTATCTCAAAAATTTACTTATCTAGATGTTAGTTTTAAATACCTCGGATCCGGGTCTGAACTTTCTCAAAATAATTAATTTATCACAAACTTCAACCAAATTATTGGGAGAATAATATTGGTGGTAATCTACATTATTATCTTACATTTATCTATATATTGCTGTTACTACTACTACATTACAAAAATTACAAATCTGATAATTTCTTCTTTACATTATTAAAGTTCTTTAGTGTTCTTTTGTTACTTCTCTTATTGAAACGAAAATTTACAAATGTTGTGTTTGGATATCACCTGAATTTAATATGAGGTTGTTGTTGGGTCCTTGGGTGTCATCTCCTGTCGTCTTCTAGGGTGGAGTACGTGGTTCCTCTTGAAGCTACATCGGGTTGATTATATCTGCTCTCGACGATCGGTTTTTTTACTTGAAGTTCATACTGTTGTAGTTGGAGTTTTCTTCGTCCGGGTTTTGTAGTTCACATTTTACACCTTAATTATAGTTCTTACTTTGCAGTACTAAAGTCTGGTAGTTACATATCTTACAACTTACAGTTTTATATTTTTAAAAGAGATGTGTTGACTAAATTTTCCTTTCTGTATATTCTTCCTAACTCTACACACACTACATTTTTCAAAATAAAATCATCTTACACTGGATATTCGTTTAACGGCATACACTTACGTGTATGTAGACAACACAAAACTCACATCTTTTCATGACGAAGTTTTACTGGCGACTGCGAGTATAGTTTAGTGGCGAGGGCTCAGTAGGCTGGTGCGTATTTACGCACTAAGAAAATAGTTCGTACTTTTATATATTATTAATTATTCATTAATTAGAATGTAAATACTTTGTTAACTTTATTACGTCTTAGAGATTTCTTTATTTATATAGTCGCATTTTTTAATAATTAAAGTAATTATTATTATTATTCTTTACTTAATACCTTTCTTGGAGTGTTGGTACTGGACAATTTCAAGTTGATTCAGGAATCTGGGTATAGGTAAGGGTGGATAATACTCTTACTTATTAAAAATAAAAAATTTTTATTCGTGCGATTTTCGATGTTTTTAAAATTGTCACATCCTTCTGAACTTAACTACGAAAAACGGGAGGGGGGTGGAATAATAATAGAAAATCAAAAAAACAATTATATTTTTATCTTTCGTGAAATTCCCTTTCTCTCGTTTCTTAACATTTACCTTAATATTATTTACATATAAATAGATATTACTTATTTATTAATCTATTTGTTACTCTCAGTTTCCCGTAACTTCACAATATAGTGGCCCGACTGATTACATTGCATCCTCTAGCTATATTGGTTAGCTTTCTGCGCTTTCTTTATCCCTTGTAAAGAATTTTTCAGTGCGGCGCCATTGTGACTGTGTTACGTCTTTATCCCTATATCTCTTAATTCTACTACAGTAATCTAAAGCCAATCCCATACTTGACCTTAGATCCTATCTTAACACTAATTTCTTATTCTACTGAGATACGCGGAATTTCACAAAGCGGGAATCTTTATTTACATTTAAACAATGAGCAGTTACAATCTAAGAGGGGTCAAACACTGGACGCATTGTATTATACACTAGGGTGGTTTACCATTGTTTACTTCGGTACCAATTCAAGACAATAGGGGTGGCTTACTACAATATTTCCGGTACGAACGGGTTTGTCTCTATTACTGTCAAGCTGGGGGAATTATTTTTGAACAGGACACGACCGGGCGTTTACACGACTCAAATATACTTTTATTATTATTTTCTCTTTACTCATTTTACTTCTACACTTTACACCTTTATTACACGTTATTTGTATTTAAGCTATTATTAAACCTTTTTATTTAAAGTATTTATTATTTATTTTATTTAAAACATTTATAAAACTTGAATGTATTTAAACACACACATATATATATCTTATTACATTGAAATCTTATATTAATTAATCAACATAACTTATCTCACAACAATTCAATTTTCTGTACTGACATATATAATTAATCAAAACAAAAACTAATACCATCGTATAGAGGAGAGAAATTTCATATATGAAACGTTCATTGCTTTAACAATGGCACAAAGGGTCAGCTGTTTTGAGGAGTCGTCTAGGGTGGTAATCTAGGACAATTCAAAACAGGAAAGAGCGTGTCTAAGGTGGTTTGTTTGGTTTTGCGAGGGGAGGTTATGAATGAGATGAGTGCATACAAAGGGGAGAGTTTACATTCCACAACACGTATTTAACATGAACAGACTGGCTTCTATCGACAGGTTTGGAATGGAATACTTACCAGGGATGACTTGTTTAATAACTCAAAGTCGCGATACTAATATTATTATAACATAATTAAAATTTTACTCACTTATTTTTTGTTTATTTCTGAGTGAATAAATTTATGTTTGTCCAAGTTATTGTTAACGAATTATAAAATTACACAACAACAGCAACATAATTATTTCTTTCTTCAAAGCAGCAGAGTGGCGCAATTTTGTGACGTCTCCCTTGTTAAGACAACACAAAAGTCGGGAACTAGTTCAATTCTTTACCAGTTAATTAAACTAGCTGCCGTTGTTAGTAAAACATCCTTACCAACAAATTACAACACAATTATGACATAGGAAATTGACAAGGTTTGCACAAATTTATTTACTCACTTGGTGTTAGCGAAAACATCACTTTATTACTATTCAAATATTATGTTTGACTTTGTTTCTTTTTAAAGAAAATTTACTTTAGTAAATTCTGCTTTTACTGCTTTAAAGATATTAAGTTTATTATTCCTTTTATATCAAAAATTTACTCATCTAGATGTTAGTTTTAAATACCTCGGATCCGGGTCTGAACTTTCTCAAAATAATTAATTTATCACAAATCTTTAAACTTTGTAATGTTTTGTCAGTTGTAAGCAGCCTACTAACATTGCACGGCACGCGCGGATGACGTCACGCTTTTATCAAACCTTGCAATCGGCCAGCCTAGCCGACTGCAAGCCAGTATTAGTTTAGTTCATAACACGACTCCGAGCGCAACTCTCGTTAAACCCTTCTCTTACAGCCGCGGCTTTTGGCTATTATACAGCATGCATTTATAACATTTCACTTTAATCGTCTACCTGCGTCCATCTGCAATGGACCACGATTTCATTCAAAATTAATCTCGGGCATTATCGCCTCAAATGCTTCCGCACGTGCCGATCGTAACTAACAAACCAAATTATTCAATAAACGCATGTTCAATATCTCAAATAGAGTCCACTTCTTTCTAACAAACAATCCAGCCTTCCTTATTAGCGTCTTTGGAATAACTCGCGATTCTTCAAGAGCTTCCAAACCGCAACATTTTTGGTCCTCCGGGCCGGATTTCACATTTCAGGCCAAATACGACATCATTTTTGGTCCAATCAGGCAGGATTTCACATTTTCAGGCCAAAACAAACTACATCATTTTTGGTCCCAACGGCACAGATTTCTCATACCTTAGTACACAGGCGACAACATTTATTTATATACATCATTTCTGGAAAAACCAATCTGAAGTTAATCACGACAGACGGGCATCATTTTCGTCCTGAGCGACACCATTATCGTGAAGCACGTCGCAGTCATCTCGACAAGATTCAGCCAAGCAGTAGACCAGAGACGACGGGACGAAACAGGACAACATTTTCGAGATTCCACAGCTTTAATTGATGGAGGGTACAACATGAGGCAACGGCTAACCGGCAGAGACAGTAGGTGTAGCAGCTCCAAACGGGATCGAAGCCAGCTTCATCACGAATGGATCGACGGCCACGTGACTATAAACTTTACCTATATTTGATTTATTTTTAATAATATTTCACCCAGTGTGTGTTTTTGACATATTTATATAAACAATTAACTTATTACACAATATAAATTAATAGATGGTTGGCAGCTCATTATCAGTCAGAACTTTAAAGATAAAGCTATACTTTGTAATCATTTAGATTTATAATTTCAATAATTTAACTGCCAACGAGTTTGATTAGTTAGAGAGAGTAAGTTTATGTTCAAACCAACGATCGCTAGCTACCAAACGTATTTAAACTCATTCAAAATTAAGTTTGTGGTTCACATGCTCGATGCTCAATTGTTTCTAAATATCTTTCCATTTTGTATCTCAAACTGTAATAATGGCCGATGTAAGGGCTCTGATAAAAAAACGAGGTACAATTAAGGCCTCAATATCCCGAATAAATACCTTCGCGGATAATTTTGATTTGTTAAACAGCGATCCTCATGCGCTCAAAATAAAACTGCGTCATTTGATGGAATTATTCACCAAATATGACGAGATACAGTCACAAATCGAGGCTGAGGAAGCAGACGTTGCGTCAACAAGTGATAGAGTGCAAACGGAGGACGATCTCTGTGCTATAGAATGTAAATTGCAACACTTGTTGGAGCAATCTGAGCACTTGAACCAAAAACCACTAATTAATACTGATGGTAAACAGTCTAAAACAACCCCCATTCAATTGGAACCAATAAAATTACCACGGTTCGAGGGTAGTATTGTGGAATGGCAACATTATTACCATATTTTTATGGAACTAATTCATGTCAGAACAGACCTGACAGATATACAGAAGCTTCATTATTTGCACTCGTCATTACATGGCGAGGCGCTTAACGTAATAAAATCATTACCCATAACACATGAAAATTACGCGGTGGCTATCGATCTGTTGAGGAATAGATATGATAGTAAGCTGATTGTCTCCGCTCACCACGTGTGGAATGTCCTAGACGTACCATTAGTTCAGCAGGAATCCCAAGGTAGCATATCGCAATTTATTGATCAAATCTCTGCAAATATAAACGCTTTAAATAATCTCAAACTGCCAGTCAACACGTTTGAAATTATTGTCGTAAATTATCTAGCCAAAAAACTTGACAGTTATACTTTACGTTTGTGGAAAGAGAGTTTATCGGAGCATAAACTCCCTGATTTTAATAATTTTTTAAATTCACGTAGGAAACTACTGCAAAATATCGATAACGCGACTAGCCCAACGAGCAGGTTGAACAAAAGCGATAAGTCTCCTTATCGCAAGGCAGTTAAACAGATAAGCAATCCAAAGGGCGCATTCCACTCACATATTAGAAATAATTTATGCAGGCTATGTAACGGTGAGCATAGACTTAGCGATTGCCCACAATTTATATCGCTGTCTATCCCTGATAGAAAAAATGCGTTACGAAAAAACAAACTTTGCTTAAACTGTCTCCGTTCGGGACACGAGGGTTCAAAATGTCCCTCCAAATTTTCGTGTAAAAAATGTTCTAGGCGTCACCACACCATGATTCATGTCCCCAACAGGGACGTAACTTCTGTTAACAACCAGTGCTCACTGAAGTCACAGACCAATAAATCGGTATTGTTATCTACCGCCGTCTGTATGACATACAATAAGGTCGGCAAAAAATTTCCCGTTAGGATATTACTGGATTCCGGTTCTCAAGCGAACTTTTGCACAATGGATTTCGCCCGCAGGTTGGGCCTCCAATTAGTTAAATCGCAATTGCCCATCACGGGTATAAACAACTCGCTTTCCCAGGCTGACTTCAGCACTAATGTAAGGCTACATTCACGCTATAAACCCTTCACGTTAAACGTACATTGTGCCGTATTACCCAGCATAACTAATAATTTACCGGCGGAGTCATTCAATCTTACCTCTTTAAATTTACCCAAGCGCATATTCCTGGCGGATCCTCACCTACATTGCTCATCGCAAGTCGATATATTAATCGGCGCTCAATATTTTCTACAATTAATTGAACCTGTGAAATATACGCGCGGACCACACTTTCCTATAATTCAGGAAACCAAGTTAGGATTTATTTTGGCCGGTGACTTACCATTCAACGTCGACATGACTAGAACGGTTTCTTCATTTATGGTCTGTAGGGATGATAATCAGGTTTCCTCGCAACTAAAGGAATTTTGGAAGTTGGAGGAAATCTCTAGTCGCGAAACCCGATCTGAGGACTCACCGTGTGAAAGGCATTTCGTGAAAAACACTAGCCGCAATCGCGACGGGAGATTCGTGGTAGCCCTGCCCCGCAGATCTGATAAATCGTATTTGGGAGATTCTCTCCGCGGAGCAATACGAAGATTCCAATCGTTAGAATTCAAATTCAAGCAGAACCCTACCCTTTATAAGGATTATAGTGAGTTCATGAATGACTACTTAAGACTTGGCCACATGTCGCCGCTTAATGAATACGATCTGTCGCTTGACAGGTCAGAGATCTTTTATCTGCCCCATCACGCAGTCTTCAAAGACTCTAGCTTAACCACTAAATTGCGCGTGGTATTTGACGCATCCGCTAAAACCACCAATAATTTGTCCCTTAACGACACTTTAATGGTCGGTCCTACGATCCAGCAGGATCTGTTTTCGATAATGGTTCGGTTCCGCACCCACCGATACGTACTTATTGCGGACATTGAAAAGATGTATCGCCAGATCATTGTTAATCCTAAGGATTCAAACTTGCAACGCATTGTTTGGCGTGATGCACCGCATAAGGAATTGCGACATTACGCGTTAAGGACGGTTACATATGGCACTGCTAGTGCCTCCTTCCTTGCTACGCGTTGTCTGGCTCAAATAGCATATGAAAATAAAGCCGACTACCCTACCGCTGCTAAGGCCATAGCAAATGACTTTTACGTAGACGATCTCATAACGGGTTCGGATGATCCGAACAGCTTAGCTGAAATGAAAGGCGAGATCGAGAAGTTGTTGAGGCGGTATGGTTTTTCGTTACACAAATGGTTCTCTAACCACCATAAGATTATGCCTCTTCGCGCCCAAGTAACCCGTGACTTCAGCAAGGGTCAAAACGTGCGTACCTTGGGCATACAGTGGAATGTTGAGGGGGATAACTTTTTGTACACCGTTAGGGGTGATGACAATCTAACCGTTCTCAACAAGAGAAGCGTGTTATCAATCATTGCCGGGATCTATGATCCACTAGGTCTAATTGCTCCCATCACATTTTGCTGCAAGCATTTCGTGCAGCAGTTGTGGTTGGCGGGCACTGATTGGGACGAACCCTTGTCCGGGTCACTAGCCAATCAATGGTCGGAATTATACACCCAATTAGTCTCCGACACTCATTTTGAGATTACGAGGTCGGTTAAGAGTTCGAACAGTTGCCCAGTTAGTTCATTGCAGCTGCACGGATTCGCCGACGCTTCGGTTAAAGGTTACGCGTGTTGCATTTATGTGCGGGCGGTCTATTCGAACGGCGCCATATCATCAAACTTGTTGTGTGCTAAATCTAGGGTCGCTCCGCTGAAACAGATAACGCTTCCTAGACTTGAACTTTGTGCTTGTTTATTGTTGGCTCAATTAACGTCCAAGGTTTTAAATGCCGTCGATTACAATTTTGACGGATTATATCTTTATTCGGATTCGATGATAGCGTTGTACTGGATACATCAGCAATCTTCCCGCTGGAAGGTATTTGTGGCTAACCGTGTCGCAGAAATACAGCGTCTTGTTAGCAGCAGGGGAATTTGGCGTCATGTAGTATCGAATGACAACCCTGCCGACGTTTTATCGCGCGGTTGCCTCCCTCGTAGTCTGCACTGTCATGCTCAATGGTGGCATGGTCCCTCCTGGTTGGCTCGTGATGCGGCCTCATGGCCGGTCAGCGCGTTCGACATTAATACTCCCTGTATCTTTCCCGACATTGAAGAGGAGCGTCACAAGCAGGCTCAAACCTCACTAATTGTCGCGTCCTCAACACATAGTTACATTGAAAACTATTCATCTCTTACGAGGCTTATTCGCGTCTTCGCATACTGCCGTCGATTTCTTCGCAATTCTAGGCTCGCGGTGGTTGAAAGAGACACGTCCTTTTTGTCGGCTCAAGAATTGTCTGACACGCTCTTGGTTTTTGTCCGGCAATCTCAGAAGTTGCATTTCGACGTAGAGGTTAGGGAACTTGAGGCACACCGGTGCCTTCCACGCAGTAGTAAAATTCTTGCTCTCAACCCATTCCTGGATAAATCAGGCATTTTAAGAGTGGGTGGACGCTTGCAATTCTCCCCACTTAGCTACGAGACTAAACACCAAATAATTTTACACCCGCACTCTCATCTCACGAGATTAATAATTGAATACGAACACATCCGTTTGTTGCACGCTGGAGTGCAATCAACTCAAGCTTCGCTTAGGCGTAAGTATTGGATCATACACGATAAGTCCTATATCCGCTCAGTGATACATAAGTGTGTCACTTGTTTTCGTTTCCGGGCTAAAGGCGCGAATCAATTACTCGGGCAATTACCCTCTTCTAGGGTCACGCCGTCAAGGCCATTCTCACAGTCGGCCGTGGATTACGCAGGTCCGGTGTTTTTGCGCCATGGCGGGCAGCGCTCTAAGTCCACGACCAAGGCATATATCGCTCTATTCACATGTGTGTGTGTGTGTGTGTGTCTATGGATTATCTGCACCAGCTGCAGCAGCGCAACAAATGGCGCACCCCATTTAAAAATTTGAAGGTCGGACAACTTGTCCTCATTTTGGATGACAATTCCCCCCCTCTAGAATGGAAGCGTGGGGTAATTACCAATGTTTTTCCGGGTCAAGATTCCTTAGTACGCGTCGCAGAAGTACGCACCGCGCTAGGTATCTTACGCCGACCCATCCACAAATTATGCCCCCTTCCGGTGGCAACAAGCTAGTCGTTTGCGTGCCTTACGGTGTGTGTGTGTGTGTGTGTGTGTGTATGCATGGGTGTGCGCGTGTCACATTACATGGAACACGCCCGGGACATTCCCCGGGGCGAGCATACAAGTCAATTGTATCATAAGCATTGTAACATTGTTAAGTGTCGCTAGCTATTACAGAAATAGTGACTGTGTCTCATATGTACTATCAATTATTATGAATGTTGTGTATCGTTAATATGTTTGTGTGATTCAAATTCTGAGAACCACAAGTGTCAGTTATAGTGGCAATTATTCTATATATGTATTGTATTTTCTAAGGGTCAAAACATTATGAAATTCATTGGGGTTGTTATGTCAATATCATGGGGAAATTATTGTATTTTGATGGTGTTATCAACTTATTGTATGCTTGATGATTGTTAATTGAATTTATATTATGTCCATTATGTCATTGCTCTCTGGCCAGTGCGCCAATTATTGTATCGCTTACGACATGTAAGTCTAATTATTATATTGTTCAATTTAACCGTTAATGTACAAAATCGTCCCGATTTTGGCGGGCAGTATGTTTAAACTTTGTACTGTTTTGTCAGTTGTAAGCAGCCTACTAACATTGCACGGCACGCGCGGATGACGTCACGCTTTTATCAAACCTTGCAATCGGCCAGCCTAGCCGACTGCAAGCCAGTATTAGTTTAGTTCATAACACGACTCCGAGCGCAACTCTCGTTAAACACTTCTCTTACAGCCGCGGCTTTTGGCTATTATACAGCATGCATTTATAACATTTCACTTTAATCGTCTACCTGCGTCCATCTGCAATGGACCACGATTTCATTCAAAATTAATCTCGGGCATTATCGCCTCAAATGCTTCCGCACGTGCCGATCGTAACTAACAAACCAAATTATTCAATAAACGCATGTTCAATATCTCAAATACAGTCCACTTCTTTCTAACAAACAATCCAGCCTTCCTTATTAGCGTCTTTGGAATAACTCGCGATTCTTCAAGAGCTTCCAAACCGCAACAACAAACTTCAACCAAATTATTGGGAGAATAATATTGGTGGTAATCTACATTATTATCTTACATTTATCTATATATTGCTGTTACTACTACTACATTACAAAAATTACAAATCTGATAATTTCTTCTTTACATTATTAAAGTTCTTTAGTGTTCTTTTGTTACTTCTCTTATTGAAACGACAATTTACAAATCTTGTGTTTGGATATCACCTGAATTTTTAATATGAGGTTGTTGTTGGGTCCTTGGGTGTCATCTCCTGTCGTCTTCTAGGGTGGAGTACGTGGTTCCTCTTGAAGCTACATCGGGTTGATTATATCTGCTCTCGACGATCGGTTTTTTTACTTGAAGTTCATACTGTTGTAGTTGGAGTTTTCTTCGTCCGGATTATGTAGTTCACATTTTACACCTTAATTATAGTTCTTACTTTGCAGTACTAAAGTCTGGTAGTTACATATCTTACAACTTACAGTTTTATATTTTTAAAAGAGATGTGTTGACTAATTTTTCCTTTCCGTATATTCTTCCTAACTCTACACACACTACATTTTTCAAAATAAAATCATCTTACACTGGATATTCGTTTAACGGCATACACTTACGTGTATGTAGACAACACAAAACTCACATCTTTTCATGACGAAGTTCTACTGGCGACTGCGCGTATAGTTTAGGGGCGAGGGCTCAGTAAGCTGGTGCGTATTTACGCACTAAGAAAATAGTTCGTACTTTTATATATTATTAATTATTCATTAATTAGAATGTAAATATTTTATGTTAACTTTATTACGTCTTAGAGATTTCTTTATTTATATAGTCGCATTTTTTAATAATTAAAGTAATTATTATTATTATTCTTTACTTAATACCTTTCTTGGAGTGTTGGTACTGGACAATTTCAAGTTGATTCAGGAATCTGGGTATAGGTAAGGGTGGATAATACTCTTACTTATTAAAAATAAAAAATTTTTATTTGTGCGATTTTCGATGTTTTTAAAATCGTCACATCCTCCTGCACTTAACTACGAAAAACGGGGGGGTGGAATAATAATAGAAAATCAAAAAAAAAAATTATATTTTTATCTTTCGTGAAATTCCCTTTCTCTCGTTTCTTAACATTTACCTTAATATTATTTACATATAAATAGATATTACTTATTTATTAATCTATTTGTTACACTCAGTTTCCCGTAACTTCACAATATAGTGGCCCGACTGATTACATTGCATACTCTAACTATATTGGTTAGCTTTCTGCGCTTTCTTTATCCCTTGTAAAGAATTTTTCAGTGCGGCGCCATTGTGACTGTGTTACGTCTTTATCCCTATATCTCTTAATTCTACTACAGTAATCTAAAGCCAATCCCATTCTTGACCTTAGATCCTATCTTAACACTAATTATTCTATTGAGATACGCGGAATTTCACAAAGCGGAAATCTTTATTTACATATAAACAATGAGCAGTTACAATCTAAGAGGGGTCAAACACTGGACGCATTGTATTATACACTAGGGTGGTTTACCATTGTTTACTTCGGTACCAATTCAAGACAATAGGGGTGGCTTACTACAATATTTCCGGTACGAACGGGTTTGTCTCTATTACTGTCAAGCTGGGGGAATTATTTTTGAACAGGACACGACCGGGCGTTTACACGACTCAAATATACTTTTATTATTATTTTCTCTTTACTCATTTTACTTCTACGCTTTACATCTTTATTACACGTTATTTGTATTTAAGCTATTATTAAACCTTTTTATTTAAAGTATTTATTATTTATTTTATTTAAAACATTTATAAAATTTGAATGTATTTAAACACACACATATATATATCTTATTACATTTGAAATCTTATATTAATTAATCAACATAACTTATCTCACAACAATTCAATTTTCTGTACTGACATATATAATTAATCAAAACAAAAACTAATACCATCGTATAGAGGAGAGAAATTTCATATATGAAACGTTCATTGCTTTAACAATGGCACAAAGGGTCAGCTGTTTTGAGGAGTCGTCTAGGGTGGTAATCTAGGACAATTCAAAACAGGAAAGAGCGTGTCTAAGGTGGTTTGTTTGGTTTTGCGAGGGGAGGTTATGAATGAGATGAGTGCATACAAAGGGGAGAGTTTACATTCCACAACACGTATTTAACATGAACAGACTGGCTTCTATCGACAGGTTTGGAATGGAATACTTACCAGGGATGACTTGTTTAATAACTCAAAGTCGCGATACTAATATTATTATAACATAATTAAAATTTTACTCACTTATTTTTTGTTTATTTCTGAGTGAATAAATTTATGTTTGTCCAAGTTATTGTTAACGAATTATAAAATTACACAACAACAGCAACATAATTATTTCTTTTTTCAAAGCAGCAGAGTGGCGCAATTTTGTGACGTCTCCCTTGTTAAGACAACACAAAAGTCGGGAACTAGTTCAATTCTTTACCAGTTAATTAAACTAGCTGCCGTTGTTAGTAAAACATCCTTACCAACAAATTACAACACAATTGTGACATAGGAAATTGACAAGGTTTGCACAAATTTATTCACTCACTTGGTGTTAGCGAAAACATCTCTTTATTACTATTCAAATATTATGTTTGACTTTGTTTCTTTTTAAAGAAAATTTACTTTAGTAAATTCTGCTTTTACTGCTTTAAAGATATTAAGTTTATTATTCCTTTTTTCTCAAAAATTTACTCATCTAGATGTTAGTTTTAAATACCTCGGATCCGGGTCTGAACTTTCTCAAAATAATTAATTTATCACAAACTTCAACCAAATTATTGGGAGAATAATATTGGTGGTAATCTACATTATTATCTTACATTTATCTATATATTGCTGTTACTACTACTACATTACAAAAATTACAAATCTGATAATTTCTTCTTAACATTATTAAAGTTCTTTAGTGTTCGTTTGTTACTTCTCTTATTAACACGAAAATTTACAAATGTTGTGTTTGGATATCACCTGAATTTAATATGAGGTTGTTGTTGGGTCCTTGGGTGTCATCTCCTGTCGTCTTCTAGGGTGGAGTACGTGGTTCCTCTTGAAGCTACATCGGGTTGATTATATCTGCTCTCGACGATCGGTTTTTTTACTTGAAGTTCATACTGTTGTAGTTGGAGTTTTCTTCGTCCGGATTTTGTAGTTCACATTTTACACCTTAATTATAGTTCTTACTTTGCAGTACTAAAGTCTGGTAGTTACATATCTTACAACTTACAGTTTTATATTTTTAAAAGAGATGTGTTCACTAATTTTCCTTTCTGTATATTCTTCCTAACTCTACACACACTACATTTTTCAAAATAAAATCATCTTACACTGGATATTCGTTTAACGGCATACACTTACGTGTATGTAGACAACAAAAAACTCACATCTTTTCATGACGAAGTTCTACTGGCGACTGCGCGTATAGTTTAGGGGCGAGGGCTCAGTAAGCTGGTGCGTATTTACGCACTAAGAAAATAGTTCCTACTTTTATATATTATTAATTATTCATTAATTAGAATGTAAATACTTTATGTTAACTTTATTACGTCTTAGAGATTTCTTTATTTATATAGTCGCATTTTTTAATAATTAAAGTAATTATTATTATTATTCTTTACTTAATACCTTTCTTGGAGTGTTGGTACTGGACAATTTCAAGTTGATTCAGGAATATGGGTATAGATAAGGGTGGATAATACTCTTACTTATTAAAAATAAAAAATTTTTTTTAGTGCGATTTTCGATGTTTTTAAAATCGTCACATCCTCCTGCACTTAACTACAAAAACGGGAGGGGGTTGAATAATAATAGAAAATCAAAAAAACACAATTATATTTTTATCTTTCGTGAAATTCCCTTTCTCTCGTTTCTTAACATTTACCTTAATATTATTTACATATAAATAGATATTACTTATTTATTAATCTATTTGTTACACTCAGTTTCCCGTAACTTCACAATATAGTGGCCGGCTGATTACATTGCATACTCTAACTATATTGGTTAGCTTTCTGCGCTTTCTTTATCCCTTGTAAAGAATTTTTCAGTGCGGCGCCATTGTGACTGTGTTACGTCTTTATTCCTATATCTCTTAATTCTACTACAGTAATCTAAAGCGAATCCCATACTTGACCTTAGATCCTATCTTAACACTAATTTCTTATTCTACTGAGATACGCGGAATTTCACAAAGCGGGAATCTTTATTTACATTTAAACAATGAGCAGTTACAATCTAAGAGGGGTCAAACACTGGACGCATTGTATTATACACTAGGGTGGTTTACCATTGTTTACTTCGGTACCAATTCAAGACAATAGGGGTGGCTTACTACAATATTTCCGGTACGAACGGGTTTGTCTCTATTACTGTCAAGCTGGGGGAATTATTTTTGAACAGGACACGACCGGGCGTTTACACGACTCAAATATACTTTTATTATTATTTTCTCTTTACTCATTTTACTTCTACACTTTACACCTTTATTACACGTTATTTGTATTTAAGCTATTATTAAAACTTTTTATTTGAAGTATTTATTATTTATTTTATTTAAAACATTTATAAAACTTGAATGTATTTAAACACACACATATATATATCTTATTACATTTGAAATCTTATATTAATTAATCAACATAACTTATCTCACAACAATTCAATTTTCTGTACTGACATATATAATTAATCAAAACAAAAACTAATACCATCGTATAGAGGAGAGAAATTTCATATATGAAAAGTTCATTGCTTTAACAATGGCGCAAAGGGTCAGCTGTTTTGAGGAGTCGTCTACGGTGGTATTCTAGGACAATTCAAAACAGGAAAGAGCGTGTCTAAGGTGGTTTGTTTGGTTTAGCGAGGGGAGGTTATGAATGAGATGAGTGCATACAAAGGGGAGAGTTTACATTCCACAACACGTATTTAACATGAACAGACTGGCTTCTATCGACAGGTTTGGAATGGAATAATTACCAGGGATGACTTGTTTAATACGGCAAAGTCGCGATACTAATATTATTATAACATAATTAAAATTTTACTCACTTATTTTTTGTTTATTTCTGAGTGAATAAATTTATGTTTGTCCAAGTTATTGTTAACGAATTATAAAATTACACAACAACAGCAACATAATTATTTCTTTCTTCAAAGCAGCAGAGTGGCGCAATTTTGTGACGTCTCCCTTGTTAAGACAACACAAAAGTCGGGAACTAGTTCAATTCTTTACCAGTTAATTAAACTAGCTGCCGTTGTTAGTAAAACATCCTTACCAACAAATTACAACACAATTATGACATAGGAAATTGACAAGGTTTGCACAAATTTATTTACTCACTTGGTGTTAGCGAAAACATCTCTTTATTACTATTCAAATATTATGTTTGACTTTGTTTCTTTTTAAAGAAAATTTACTTTAGTAAATTCTGCTTTTACTGCTTTAAAGATATTAAGTTTATTATTCCTTTTATATCAAAAATTTACTCATCTAGATGTTAGTTTTAAATACCTCGGATCCGGGTCTGAACTTTCTCAAAATAATTAATTTATCACAAATCTTTAAACTTTGTAATGTTTTGTCAGTTGTAAGCAGCCTACTAACATTGCACGGCACGCGCGGATGACGTCACGCTTTTATCAAACCTTGCAATCGGCCAGCCTAGCCGACTGCAAGCCAGTATTAGTTTAGTTCATAACACGACTCCGAGCGCAACTCTCGTTAAACCCTTCTCTTACAGCCGCGGCTTTTGGCTATTATACAGCATGCATTTATAACATTTCACTTTAATCGTCTACCTGCGTCCATCTGCAATGGACCACGATTTCATTCAAAATTAATCTCGGGCATTATCGCCTCAAATGCTTCCGCACGTGCCGATCGTAACTAACAAACCAAATTGTTCAATAAACGCATGTTCAATATCTCAAATACAGTCCACTTCTTTCTAACAAACAATCCAGCCTTCCTTATTAGCGTCTTTGGAATAACTCGCGATTCTTCAAGAGCTTCCAAACCGCAACATTTTTGGTCCTCCGGGCCGGATTTCACATTTCAGGCCAAATACGACATCATTTTTGGTCCAATCAGGCAGGATTTCACATTTTCAGGCCAAAACAAACTACATCATTTTTGGTCCCAACGGCACAGATTTCTCATACCTGAGTACACAGGCGACAACATTTATTTATATACATCATTTCTGGAAAAACCAATCTGAAGTTAATCACGACAGACGGGCATCATTTTCGTCCTGAGCGACACCATTATCGTGAAGCACGTCGCAGTCATCTCGACAAGATTCAGCCAAGCAGTAGACCAGAGACGACGGGACGAAACAGGACAACATTTTCGAGATTCCACAGCTTTAATTGATGGAGGGTACAACATGAGGCAACGGCTAACCGGCAGAGACAGTAGGTGTAGCAGCTCCAAACGGGATCGAAGCCAGCTTCATCACGAATGGATCGACGGCCACGTGACTATAAACTTTACCTATATTTGATTTATTTTTAATAATATTTCACCCAGTGTGTGTTTTTGACATATTTATATAAACAATTAACTTATTACACAATATAAATTAATAGATGGTTGGCAGCTCATTATCAGTCAGAACTTTAAAGATAAAGCTATACTTTGTAATCATTTAGATTTATAATTTCAATAATTTAACTGCCAACGAGTTTGATTAGTTAGAGAGAGTAAGTTTATGTTCAAACCAACGATCGCTAGCTACCAAACGTATTTAAACTCATTCAAAATTAAGTTTGTGGTTCACATGCTCGATGCTCAATTGTTTCTAAATATCTTTCCATTTTTTATCTCAAACTGTAATAATGGCCGATGTAAGGGCTCTGATAAAAAAACGAGGTACAATTAAGGCCTCAATATCCCGAATAAATACCTTCGCGGATAATTTTGATTTGTTAAACAGCGATCCTCATGCGCTCAAAATAAAACTGCGTCATTTGATGGAATTATTCACCAAATATGACGAGATACAGTCACAAATCGAGGCTGAGGAAGCAGACGTTGCGTCAACAAGTGATAGAGTGCAAACGGAGGACGATCTCTGTGCTATAGAATGTAAATTGCAACACTTGTTGGAGCAATCTGAGCACTTGAACCAAAAACCACTAATTAATACTGATGGTAAACAGTCTAAAACAACCCCCATTCAATTGGAACCAATAAAATTACCACGGTTCGAGGGTAGTATTGTGGAATGGCAACATTATTACCATATTTTTATGGAACTAATTCATGTCAGAACAGACCTGACAGATATACAGAAGCTTCATTATTTGCACTCGTCATTACATGGCGAGGCGCTTAACGTAATAAAATCATTACCCATAACACATGAAAATTACGCGGTGGCTATCGATCTGTTGAGGAATAGATATGATAGTAAGCTGATTGTCTCCGCTCACCACGTGTGGAATGTCCTAGACGTACCATTAGTTCAGCAGGAATCCCAAGGTAGCATATCGCAATTTATTGATCAAATCTCTGCAAATATAAACGCTTTAAATAATCTCAAACTGCCAGTCAACACGTTTGAAATTATTGTCGTAAATTATCTAGCCAAAAAACTTGACAGTTATACTTTACGTTTGTGGAAAGAGAGTTTATCGGAGCATAAACTCCCTGATTTTAATAATTTTTTAAATTCACGTAGGAAACTACTGCAAAATATCGATAACGCGACTAGCCCAACGAGCAGGTTGAACAAAAGCGATAAGTCTCCTTATCGCAAGGCAGTTAAACAGATAAGCAATCCAAAGGGCGCATTCCACTCACATATTAGAAATAATTTATGCAGGCTATGTAACGGTGAGCATAGACTTAGCGATTGCCCACAATTTATATCGCTGTCTATCCCTGATAGAAAAAATGCGTTACGAAAAAACAAACTTTGCTTAAACTGTCTCCGTTCGGGACACGAGGGTTCAAAATGTCCCTCCAAATTTTCGTGTAAAAAATGTTCTAGGCGTCACCACACCATGATTCATGTCCCCAACAGGGACGTAACTTCTGTTAACAACCAGTGCTCACTGAAGTCACAGACCAATAAATCGGTATTGTTATCTACCGCCGTCTGTATGACATACAATAAGGTCGGCAAAAAATTTCCCGTTAGGATATTACTGGATTCCGGTTCTCAAGCGAACTTTTGCACAATGGATTTCGCCCGCAGGTTGGGCCTCCAATTAGTTAAATCGCAATTGCCCATCAC
Organism: Magicicada septendecula; assembly: GCA_034769895.1. Classification (NCBI taxonomy): domain Eukaryota; kingdom Metazoa; phylum Arthropoda; class Insecta; order Hemiptera; family Cicadidae; genus Magicicada; species Magicicada septendecula. The sequence goes on along the minus strand of CM068373.1, from coordinate 314,691,838 downwards.
GGGTATAAACAACTCGCTTTCCCAGGCTGACTTCAGCACTAATGTAAGGCTACATTCACGCTATAAACCCTTCACGTTAAACGTACATTGTGCCGTATTACCCAGCATAACTAATAATTTACCGGCGGAGTCATTCAATCTTACCTCTTTAAATTTACCCAAGCGCATATTCCTGGCGGATCCTCACCTACATTGCTCATCGCAAGTCGATATATTAATCGGCGCTCAATATTTTCTACAATTAATTGAACCTGTGAAATATACGCGCGGACCACACTTTCCTATAATTCAGGAAACCAAGTTAGGATTTATTTTGGCCGGTGACTTACCATTCAACGTCGACATGACTAGAACGGTTTCTTCATTTATGGTCTGTAGGGATGATAATCAGGTTTCCTCGCAACTAAAGGAATTTTGGAAGTTGGAGGAAATCTCTAGTCGCGAAACCCGATCTGAGGACTCACCGTGTGAAAGGCATTTCGTGAAAAACACTAGCCGCAATCGCGACGGGAGATTCGTGGTAGCCCTGCCCCGCAGATCTGATAAATCGTATTTGGGAGATTCTCTCCGCGGAGCAATACGAAGATTCCAATCGTTAGAATTCAAATTCAAGCAGAACCCTACCCTTTATAAGGATTATAGTGAGTTCATGAATGACTACTTAAGACTTGGCCACATGTCGCCGCTTAATGAATACGATCTGTCGCTTGACAGGTCAGAGATCTTTTATCTGCCCCATCACGCAGTCTTCAAAGACTCTAGCTTAACCACTAAATTGCGCGTGGTATTTGACGCATCCGCTAAAACCACCAATAATTTGTCCCTTAACGACACTTTAATGGTCGGTCCTACGATCCAGCAGGATCTGTTTTCGATAATGGTTCGGTTCCGCACCCACCGATACGTACTTATTGCGGACATTGAAAAGATGTATCGCCAGATCATTGTTAATCCTAAGGATTCAAACTTGCAACGCATTGTTTGGCGTGATGCACCGCATAAGGAATTGCGACATTACGCGTTAAGGACGGTTACATATGGCACTGCTAGTGCCTCCTTCCTTGCTACGCGTTGTCTGGCTCAAATAGCATATGAAAATAAAGCCGACTACCCTACCGCTGCTAAGGCCATAGCAAATGACTTTTACGTAGACGATCTCATAACGGGTTCGGATGATCCGAACAGCTTAGCTGAAATGAAAGGCGAGATCGAGAAGTTGTTGAGGCGGTATGGTTTTTCGTTACACAAATGGTTCTCTAACCACCATAAGATTATGCCTCTTCGCGCCCAAGTAACCCGTGACTTCAGCAAGGGTCAAAACGTGCGTACCTTGGGCATACAGTGGAATGTTGAGGGGGATAACTTTTTGTACACCGTTAGGGGTGATGACAATCTAACCGTTCTCAACAAGAGAAGCGTGTTATCAATCATTGCCGGGATCTATGATCCACTAGGTCTAATTGCTCCCATCACATTTTGCTGCAAGCATTTCGTGCAGCAGTTGTGGTTGGCGGGCACTGATTGGGACGAACCCTTGTCCGGGTCACTAGCCAATCAATGGTCGGAATTATACACCCAATTAGTCTCCGACACTCATTTTGAGATTACGAGGTCGGTTAAGAGTTCGAACAGTTGCCCAGTTAGTTCATTGCAGCTGCACGGATTCGCCGACGCTTCGGTTAAAGGTTACGCGTGTTGCATTTATGTGCGGGCGGTCTATTCGAACGGCGCCATATCATCAAACTTGTTGTGTGCTAAATCTAGGGTCGCTCCGCTGAAACAGATAACGCTTCCTAGACTTGAACTTTGTGCTTGTTTATTGTTGGCTCAATTAACGTCCAAGGTTTTAAATGCCGTCGATTACAATTTTGACGGATTATATCTTTATTCGGATTCGATGATAGCGTTGTACTGGATACATCAGCAATCTTCCCGCTGGAAGGTATTTGTGGCTAACCGTGTCGCAGAAATACAGCGTCTTGTTAGCAGCAGGGGAATTTGGCGTCATGTAGTATCGAATGACAACCCTGCCGACGTTTTATCGCGCGGTTGCCTCCCTCGTAGTCTGCACTGTCATGCTCAATGGTGGCATGGTCCCTCCTGGTTGGCTCGTGATGCGGCCTCATGGCCGGTCAGCGCGTTCGACATTAATACTCCCTGTATCTTTCCCGACATTGAAGAGGAGCGTCACAAGCAGGCTCAAACCTCACTAATTGTCGCGTCCTCAACACATAGTTACATTGAAAACTATTCATCTCTTACGAGGCTTATTCGCGTCTTCGCATACTGCCGTCGATTTCTTCGCAATTCTAGGCTCGCGGTGGTTGAAAGAGACACGTCCTTTTTGTCGGCTCAAGAATTGTCTGACACGCTCTTGGTTTTTGTCCGGCAATCTCAGAAGTTGCATTTCGACGTAGAGGTTAGGGAACTTGAGGCACACCGGTGCCTTCCACGCAGTAGTAAAATTCTTGCTCTCAACCCATTCCTGGATAAATCAGGCATTTTAAGAGTGGGTGGACGCTTGCAATTCTCCCCACTTAGCTACGAGACTAAACACCAAATAATTTTACACCCGCACTCTCATCTCACGAGATTAATAATTGAATACGAACACATCCGTTTGTTGCACGCTGGAGTGCAATCAACTCAAGCTTCGCTTAGGCGTAAGTATTGGATCATACACGATAAGTCCTATATCCGCTCAGTGATACATAAGTGTGTCACTTGTTTTCGTTTCCGGGCTAAAGGCGCGAATCAATTACTCGGGCAATTACCCTCTTCTAGGGTCACGCCGTCAAGGCCATTCTCACAGTCGGCCGTGGATTACGCAGGTCCGGTGTTTTTGCGCCATGGCGGGCAGCGCTCTAAGTCCACGACCAAGGCATATATCGCTCTATTCACATGTGTGTGTGTGTGTGTGTGTCTATGGATTATCTGCACCAGCTGCAGCAGCGCAACAAATGGCGCACCCCATTTAAAAATTTGAAGGTCGGACAACTTGTCCTCATTTTGGATGACAATTCCCCCCCTCTAGAATGGAAGCGTGGGGTAATTACCAATGTTTTTCCGGGTCAAGATTCCTTAGTACGCGTCGCAGAAGTACGCACCGCGCTAGGTATCTTACGCCGACCCATCCACAAATTATGCCCCCTTCCGGTGGCAACAAGCTAGTCGTTTGCGTGCCTTACGGTGTGTGTGTGTGCGTGTGTGTGTGTATGCATGGGTGTGCGCGTGTCACATTACATGGAACACGCCCGGGACATTCCCCGGGGCGAGCATACAAGTCAATTGTATCATAAGCATTGTAACATTGTTAAGTGTCGCTAGCTATTACAGAAATAGTGACTGTGTCTCATATGTACTATCAATTATTATGAATGTTGTGTATCGTTAATATGTTTGTGTGATTCAAATTCTGAGAACCACAAGTGTCAGTTATAGTGGCAATTATTCTATATATGTATTGTATTTTCTAAGGGTCAAAACATTATGAAATTCATTGGGGTTGTTATGTCAATATCATGGGGAAATTATTGTATTTTGATGGTGTTATCAACTTATTGTATGCTTGATGATTGTTAATTGAATTTATATTATGTCCATTATGTCATTGCTCTCTGGCCAGTGCGCCAATTATTGTATCGCTTACGACATGTAAGTCTAATTATTATATTGTTCAATTTAACCGTTAATGTACAAAATCGTCCCGATTTTGGCGGGCAGTATGTTTAAACTTTGTACTGTTTTGTCAGTTGTAAGCAGCCTACTAACATTGCACGGCACGCGCGGATGACGTCACGCTTTTATCAAACCTTGCAATCGGCCAGCCTAGCCGACTGCAAGCCAGTATTAGTTTAGTTCATAACACGACTCCGAGCGCAACTCTCGTTAAACACTTCTCTTACAGCCGCGGCTTTTGGCTATTATACAGCATGCATTTATAACATTTCACTTTAATCGTCTACCTGCGTCCATCTGCAATGGACCACGATTTCATTCAAAATTAATCTCGGGCATTATCGCCTCAAATGCTTCCGCACGTGCCGATCGTAACTAACAAACCAAATTATTCAATAAACGCATGTTCAATATCTCAAATACAGTCCACTTCTTTCTAACAAACAATCCAGCCTTCCTTATTAGCGTCTTTGGAATAACTCGCGATTCTTCAAGAGCTTCCAAACCGCAACAACAAACTTCAACCAAATTATTGGGAGAATAATATTGGTGGTAATCTACATTATTATCTTACATTTATCTATATATTGCTGTTACTACTACTACATTACAAAAATTACAAATCTGATAATTTCTTCTTTACATTATTAAAGTTCTTTAGTGTTCTTTTGTTACTTCTCTTATTGAAACGACAATTTACAAATCTTGTGTTTGGATATCACCTGAATTTTTAATATGAGGTTGTTGTTGGGTCCTTGGGTGTCATCTCCTGTCGTCTTCTAGGGTGGAGTACGTGGTTCCTCTTGAAGCTACATCGGGTTGATTATATCTGCTCTCGACGATCGGTTTTTTTACTTGAAGTTCATACTGTTGTAGTTGGAGTTTTCTTCGTCCGGATTATGTAGTTCACATTTTACACCTTAATTATAGTTCTTACTTTGCAGTACTAAAGTCTGGTAGTTACATATCTTACAACTTACAGTTTTATATTTTTAAAAGAGATGTGTTGACTAATTTTTCCTTTCCGTATATTCTTCCTAACTCTACACACACTACATTTTTCAAAATAAAATCATCTTACACTGGATATTCGTTTAACGGCATACACTTACGTGTATGTAGACAACACAAAACTCACATCTTTTCATGACGAAGTTCTACTGGCGACTGCGCGTATAGTTTAGGGGCGAGGGCTCAGTAAGCTGGTGCGTATTTACGCACTAAGAAAATAGTTCGTACTTTTATATATTATTAATTATTCATTAATTAGAATGTAAATACTTTATGTTAACTTTATTACGACTTAGAGATTTCTTTATTTATATAGTCGCATTTTTTAATAATTAAAGTAATTATTATTATTATTCTTTACTTAATACCTTTCTTGGAGTGTTGGTACTGGACAATTTCAAGTTGATTCAGGAATCTGGGTATAGGTAAGGGTGGATAATACTCTTACTTATTAAAAATAAAAAATTTTTATTTGTGCGATTTTCGATGATTTTAAAATCGTCACATCCTCCTGCACTTAACTACGAAAAACGGGGGGGTGGAATAATAATAGAAAATCAAAAAAACACAATTATATTTTATCTTTCGTGAAATTCCCTTTCTCTCGTTTCTTAACATTTACCTTAATATTATTTACATATAAATAGATATTACTTATTTATTAATCTATTTGTTACTCTCAGTTTCCCGTAACTTCACAATATAATGGCCCGACTGATTACATTGCATACTCTAGCTATATTGGTTAGCTTTCTGCGCTTTCTTTATCCCTTGTAAAGAATTTTTCAGTGCGGCGCCATTGTGACTGTGTTACGTCTTTATCCCTATATCTCTTAATTCTACTACAGTAATCTAAAGCCAATCCCATACTTGACCTTAGATCCTGTCTTAACACTAATTATTCTACTGAGATACGCGGAATTTCACAAAGCGGAAATCTTTATTTACATTTAAACAATGAGCAGTTACAATCTAAGAGGGGTCAAACACTGGACGCATTGTATTATACACTAGGGTGGTTTACCATTGTTTACTTCGGTACCAATTCAAGACAATAGGGGTGGCTTACTACAATATTTCCGGTACGAACGGGTTTGTCTCTATTACTGTCAAGCTGGGGGAATTATTTTTGTACAGGACACGACCGGGCGTTTACACGACTCAAATATACTTTTATTATTATTTTCTCTTTACTCATTTTACTTCTACACTTTACACCTTTATTACACGTTATTTGTATTTAAGCTATTATTAAACCTTTTTATTTAAAGTATTTATTATTTATTTTATTTCAAACATTTATAAAACTTGAATGTATTTAAACACACACATATATATATCTTATTACATTTGAAATCTTATATTAATTAATCAACATAACTTATCTCACAACAATTCAATTTTCTGTACTGACATATATAATTAATCAAAACAAAAACTAATACCATCGTATAGAGGAGAGAAATTTCATATATGAAACGTTCATTGCTTTAACAATGGCGCAAAGGGTCAGCTGTTTTGAGGAGTCGTCTACGGTGGTATTCTAGGACAATTCAAAACAGGAAAGAGCGTGTCTAAGGTGGTTTGTTTGGTTTTGCGAGGAGAGGTTATGAATGAGATGAGTGCATACAAAGGGGAGAGTTTACATTCCACAACACGTATTTAACATGAACAGACTGGCTTCTATCGACAGGTTTGGAATGGAATACTTACCAGGGATGACTTGTTTAATACGGCAAAGTCGCGATACTAATATTATTATAACATAATTAAAATTTTACTCCCTTATTTTTTGTTTATTTCTGAGTGAATAAATTTATGTTTGTCCAAGTTATTGTTAACGAATTATAAAATTACACAACAACAGCAACATAATTTTTTCTTTCTTCAAAGCAGCAGAGTGGCGCAATTTTGTGACGTCTCCCTTGTTAAGACAACACAAAAGTCGGGAACTAGTTAAATTCTTTACCAGTTAATTAAACTAGCTGCCGTTGTTAGTAAAACATCCTTACCAACAAATTACAACACAATTATGACATAGGAAATTGACAAGGTTTGCACAAATTTATTTACTCACTTGGTGTTAGCGAAAACATCTCTTTATTACTATTCAAATATTATGTTTGACTTTGTTTCTTTTTAAAGAAAATTTACTTTAGTAAATTCTGCTTTTACTGCTTTAAAGATATTAAGTTTATTATTCCTTTTATCTCAAAAATTTACTCATCTAGATGTTAGTTTTAAATACCTCGGATCCGGGTCTGAACTTTCTCAAAATAATTAATTTATCACAAACTTCAACCAAATTATTGGGAGAATAATATTGGTGGTAATCTACATTATTATCTTACATTTATCTATATATTGCTGTTACTACTACTACATTACAAAAATTACAAATCTGATAATTTCTTCTTTACATTATTAAAGTTCTTTAGTGTTCTTTTGTTACTTCTCTTATTGAAACGAAAATTTACAAATGTTGTGTTTGGATATCACCTAAATTTAATATGAGGTTGTTGTTGGGTCCTTGGGTGTCATCTCCTGTCGTCTTCTAGGGTGGAGTACGTGGTTCCTCTTGAAGCTACATCGGGTTGATTATATCTGCTCTCGACGATCGGTTTTTTTACTTGAAGTTCATACTGTTGTAGTTGGAGTTTTCTTCGTCCGGATTTTGTAGTTCACATTTTACACCTTAATTATAGTTCTTACTTTGCAGTACTAAAGTCTGGTAGTTACATATCTTACAACTTACAGTTTTATATTTTTAAAAGAGATGTGTTGACTAAATTTTCCTTGCTGTATATTCTTCCTAACTCTACACACACTACATTTTTCAAAATAAAATCATCTTACACTGGATATTCGTTTAACGGCATACACTTACGTGTATGTAGACAACAAAAAACTCACATCTTTTCATGACGAAGTTCTACTGGCGACTGCGCGTATAGTTTAGGGGCGAGGGCTCAGTAAGCTGGTGCGTATTTACGCACTAAGAAAATAGTTCGTACTTTTATATATTATTAATTATTCATTAATTAGAATGTAAATACTTTATGTTAACTTTATTACGTCTTAGAGATTTCTTTATTTATATAGTCGCATTTTTTAATAATTAAAGTAATTATTATTATTAGTCTTTACTTAATACCTTTCTTGGAGTGTTGGTACTGGACAATTTCAAGTTGATTCAGGAATCTGGGTATAGGTAAGGGTGGATAATACTCTTACTTATTAAAAATAAAAAATGTTTATTTGTGCGATTTTCGATGTTTTTAAAATCGTCACATCCTCCTGCACTTAACTACGAAAAACGGGAGGGGGTGGAATAATAATAGAAAATCAAAAAAACACAATTATATTTTTATCTTTCGTGAAATTCCCTTTCTCTCGTTTCTTAACATTTACCTTAATATAATTTACATATAAATAGATATTACTTATTTATTAATCTATTTGTTACTCTCAGTTTCCCGTAACTTCACAATATAGTGGCCCGACTGATTACATTGCATACTCTAGCTATATTGGTTAGCTTTCTGCGCTTTCTTTATCCCTTGTAAAGAATTTTTCAGTGCGGCGCCATTGTGACTGTGTTACGTCTTTATCCCTATATCTCTTAATTCTACTACAGTAATCTAAAGCCAATCCCATACTTGACCTTAGATCCTATCTTAACACTAATTATTCTACTGAGATACGCGGAATTTCACAAAGCGGGAATCTTTATTTACATTTAAACAATGAGCAGTTACAATCTAAGAGGGGTCAAACACTGGACGCATTGTATTATACACTAGGGTGGTTTACCATTGTTTACTTCGGTACCAATTCAAGACAATAGGGGTGGCTTACTACAATATTTCCGGTACGAACGGGTTTGTCTCTATTACTGTCAAGCTGGGGGAATTATTTTTGTACAGGACACGACCGGGCGTTTACACGACTCAAATATACTTTTATTATTATTTTCTCTTTACTCATTTTACTTCTACACTTTACACCTTTATCACACGTTATTTGTATTTAAGCTATTATTAAACCATTTTATTTAAAGTATTTATTATTTATTTTATTTCAAACATTTATAAAACTTGAATGTATTTAAACACACACATATATATATCTTATTACATTTGAAATCTTATATTAATTAATCAACATAACTTATCTCACAACAATTCAATTTTCTGTACTGACATATATAATTAATCAAAACAAAAACTAATACCATCGTATAGAGGAGAGAAATTTCATATATGAAAAGTTCATTGCTTTAACAATGGCACAAAGGGTCAGCTGTTTTGGGGAGTCGTTTAGGGTGGTAATTTAGGACAATTCAAAACAGGAAAGACCGTGTCTAAGGTGGTTTGTTTGGTTTAGCGAGGGGAGGTTATGAATGAGATGAGTGCATACAAAGGGGAGAGTTTACATTCCACAACACGTATTTAACATGAACAGACTGGCTTCTATCGACAGGTTTGGAATGGAATACTTACCAGGGATGACTTGTTTAATACGGCAAAGTCGCGATACTAAGATTATTATAACATAATTAAAATTTTACTCACTTATTTTTTGTTTATTTCTGAGTGAATAAATTTATGTTTGTCCAAGTTATTGTTAACGAATTATAAAATTACACAACAACAGCAACATAATTATTTCTTTTTCAAAGCAGCAGAGTGGCGCAATTTTGTGACGTCTCTTTTGTTAAGACAACACAAAAGTCGGGAACTAGTTAAATTCTTTACCAGTTAATTAAACTAGCTGCCGTTGTTAGTAAAACATCCTTACCAACAAATTACAACACAATTATGACATAGGAAATTGACAAGGTTTGCACAAATTTATTTACTCACTTGGTGTTAGCGAAAACATCTCTTTATTACTATTCAAATATTATGTTTGACTTTGTTTCTTTTTAAAGAAAATTTACTTTAGTAAATTCTGCTTTTACTGCTTTAAAGATATTAAGTTTATTATTCCTTTTATCTCAAAAATTTACTCATCTAGATGTTAGTTTTAAATACCTCGGATCCGGGTCTGAACTTTCTCAAAATAATTAATTTATCACAAACTTCAACCAAATTATTGGGAGAATAATATTGGTGGTAATCTACATTATTATCTTACATTTATCTATATATTGCTGTTACTACTACTACATTACAAAAATTACAAATCTGATAATTTCTTCTTTACATTATTAAAGTTCTTTAGTGTTCTTTTGTTACTTCTCTTATTGAAACGACAATTTACAAATCTTGTGTTTGGATATCACCTGAATTTTTAATATGAGGTTGTTGTTGGGTCCTTGGGTGTCATCTCCTGTCGTCTTCTAGGGTGGAGTACGTGGTTCCTCTTGAAGCTACATCGGGTTGATTATATCTGCTCTCGACGATCGGTTTTTTTACTTGAAGTTCATACTGTTGTAGTTGGAGTTTTCTTCGTCCGGATTATGTAGTTCACATTTTACACCTTAATTATAGTTCTTACTTTGCAGTACTAAAGTCTGGTAGTTACATATCTTACAACTTACAGTTTTATATTTTTAAAAGAGATGTGTTGACTAATTTTTCCTTTCCGTATATTCTTCCTAACTCTACACACACTACATTTTTCAAAATAAAATCATCTTACACTGGATATTCGTTTAACGGCATACACTTACGTGTATGTAGACAACACAAAACTCACATCTTTTCATGACGAAGTTCTACTGGCGACTGCGCGTATAGTTTAGGGGCGAGGGCTCAATAAGCTGGTGCGTATTTACGCACTAAGAAAATAGTTCGTACTTTTATATATTATTAATTATTCATTAATTAGAATGTAAATACTTTATGTTAACTTTATTACGACTTAGAGATTTCTTAATTTATATAGTCGCATTTTTTAATAATTAAAGTAAGTATTATTATTATTCTTTACTTAATACCTTTCTTGGAGTGTTGGTACTGGACAATTTCAAGTTGATTCAGGAATCTGGGTATAGGTAAGGGTGGATAATACTCTTACTTATTAAAAATAAAAAATTTTTATTTGTGCGATTTTCGATGATTTTAAAATCGTCACATCCTCCTGCACTTAACTACGAAAAACGGGGGGTGGAATAATAATAGAAAATCAAAAAAACACAATTATATTATATCTTTCGTGAAATTCCCTTTCTCTCGTTTCTTAACATTTACCTTAATATTATTTACATATAAATAGATATTACTTATTTATTAATCTATTTGTTACTCTCAGTTTCCCGTAACTTCACAATATAATGGCCCGACTGATTACATTGCATACTCTAGCTATATTGGTTAGCTTTCTGCGCTTTCTTTATCCCTTGTAAAGAATTTTTCAGTGCGGCGCCATTGTGACTGTGTTACGTCTTTATCCCTATATCTCTTAATTCTACTACAGTAATCTAAAGCCAATCCCATACTTGACCTTAGATCCTATCTTAACACTAATTATTCTACTGAGATACGCGGAATTTCACAAAGCGGGAATCTTTATTTACATTTAAACAATGAGCAGTTACAATCTAAGAGGGGTCAAACACTGGACGCATTGTATTATACACTAGGGTGGTTTACCATTGTTTACTTCGGTACCAATTCAAGACAATAGGGGTGGCTTACTACAATATTTCCGGTACGAACGGGTTTGTCTCTATTACTGTCAAGCTGGGGGAATTATTTTTGAACAGGACACGACCGGGCGTTTACACGACTCAAATATACTTTTATTATTATTTTCTCTTTACTCATTTTACTTCTACACTTTACACCTTTATCACACGTTATTTGTATTTAAGCTATTATTAAACCTTTTTATTTAAAGTATTTATTATTTATTTTATTTCAAACATTTATAAAACTTGAATGTATTTAAACACACACACATATATATATCTTATTACATTTGAAATCTTATATTAATTAATCAACATAACTTATCTCACAACAATTCAATTTTCTGTACTGACATATATAATTAATCAAAACAAAAACTAATACCATCGTATAGAGGAGAGAAATTTCATATATGAAAAGTTCATTGCTTTAACAATGGCACAAAGGGTCAGCTGTTTTGGGGAGTCGTCTAGGGTGGTAATTTAGGACAATTCAAAACAGGAAAGACCGTGTCTAAGGTGGTTTGTTTGGTTTAGCGAGGGGAGGTTATGAATGAGATGAGTGCATACAAAGGGGAGAGTTTACATTCCACAACACGTATTTAACATGAACAGACTGGCTTCTATCGACAGGTTTGGAATGGAATACTTACCAGGGATGACTTGTTTAATACGGGAAAGTCGCGATACTAATATTATTATAACATAATTAAAATTTTACTCACTTATTTTTTGTTTATTTCTGAGTGAATAAATTTATGTTTGTCCAAGTTATTGTTAACGAATTATAAAATTACACAACAACAGCAACATAATTTTTTCTTTCTTCAAAGCAGCAGAGTGGCGCAATTTTGTGACGTCTCCCTTGTTAAGACAACACAAAAGTCGGGAACTAGTTAAATTCTTTACCAGTTAATTAAACTAGCTGCCGTTGTTAGTAAAACATCCTTACCAACAAATTACAACACAATTATGACATAGGAAATTGACAAGGTTTGCACAAATTTATTTACTCACTTGGTGTTAGCGAAAACATCTCTTTATTACTATTCAAATATTATGTTTGACTTTGTTTCTTTTTAAAGAAAATTTACTTTAGTAAATTCTGCTTTTACTGCTTTAAAGATATTAAGTTTATTATTCCTTTTATCTCAAAAATTTACTCATCTAGATGTTAGTTTTAAATACCTCGGATCCGGGTCTGAACTTTCTCAAAATAATTAATTTATCACAAACTTCAACCAAATTATTGGGAGAATAATATTGGTGGTAATCTACATTATTATCTTACATTTATCTATATATTGCTGTTACTACTACTACATTACAAAAATTACAAATCTGATAATTTCTTCTTTACATTATTAAAGTTCTTTAGTGTTCTTTTGTTACTTCTCTTATTGAAACGACAATTTACAAATCTTGTGTTTGGATATCACCTGAATTTTTAATATGAGGTTGTTGTTGGGTCCTTGGGTGTCATCTCCTGTCGTCTTCTAGGGTGGAGTACGTGGTTCCTCTTGAAGCTACATCGGGTTGATTATATCTGCTCTCGACGATCGGTTTTTTTACTTGAAGTTCATACTGTTGTAGTTGGAGTTTTCTTCGTCCGGATTATGTAGTTCACATTTTACACCTTAATTATAGTTCTTACTTTGCAGTACTAAAGTCTGGTAGTTACATATCTTACAACTTACAGTTTTATATTTTTAAAAGAGATGTGTTGACTAATTTTTCCTTTCCGTATATTCTTCCTAACTCTACACACACTACATTTTTCAAAATAAAATCATCTTACACTGGATATTCGTTTAACGGCATACACTTACGTGTATGTAGACAACACAAAACTCACATCTTTTCATGACGAAGTTCTACTGGCGACTGCGCGTATAGTTTAGGGGCGAGGGCTCAATAAGCTGGTGCGTATTTACGCACTAAGAAAATAGTTCGTACTTTTATATATTATTAATTATTCATTAATTAGAATGTAAATACTTTATGTTAACTTTATTACGACTTAGAGATTTCTTAATTTATATAGTCGCATTTTTTAATAATTAAAGTAAGTATTATTATTATTCTTTACTTAATACCTTTCTTGGAGTGTTGGTACTGGACAATTTCAAGTTGATTCAGGAATCTGGGTATAGGTAAGGGTGGATAATACTCTTACTTATTAAAAATAAAAAATTTTTATTTGTGCGATTTTCGATGATTTTAAAATCGTCACATCCTCCTGCACTTAACTACGAAAAACGGGGGGTGGAATAATAATAGAAAATCAAAAAAACACAATTATATTATATCTTTCGTGAAATTCCCTTTCTCTCGTTTCTTAACATTTACCTTAATATTATTTACATATAAATAGATATTACTTATTTATTAATCTATTTGTTACTCTCAGTTTCCCGTAACTTCACAATATAGTGGCCCGACTGATTACATTGCATACTCTAGCTATATTGGTTAGCTTTCTGCGCTTTCTTTATCCCTTGTAAAGAATTTTTCAGTGCGGCGCCATTGTGACTGTGTTACGTCTTTATCCCTATATCTCTTAATTCTACTACAGTAATCTAAAGCCAATCCCATACTTGACCTTAGATCCTATCTTAACACTAATTATTCTACTGAGATACGCGGAATTTCACAAAGCGGGAATCTTTATTTACATTTAAACAATGAGCAGTTACAATCTAAGAGGGGTCAAACACTGGACGCATTGTATTATACACTAGGGTGGTTTACCATTGTTTACTTCGGTACCAATTCAAGACAATAGGGGTGGATTACTACAATATTTCCGGTACGAACGGGTTTGTCTCTATTACTGTCAAGCTGGGGGAATTATTTTTGTACAGGACACGACCGGGCGTTTACACGACTCAAATATACTTTTATTATTATTTTCTCTTTACTCATTTTACTTCTACACTTTACACCTTTATCACACGTTATTTGTATTTAAGCTATTATTAAACCTTTTTATTTAAAGTATTTATTATTTATTTTATTTCAAACATTTATAAAACTTGAATGTATTTAAACACACACATATATATATCTTATTACATTTGAAATCTTATATTAATTAATCAACATAACTTATCTCACAACAATTCAATTTTCTGTACTGACATATATAATTAATCAAAACAAAAACTAATACCATCGTATAGAGGAGAGAAATTTCATATATGAAAAGTTCATTGCTTTAACAATGGCACAAAGGGTCAGCTGTTTTGGGGAGTCGTCTAGGGTGGTAATTTAGGACAATTCAAAACAGGAAAGAGCGTGTCTAAGGTGGTTTGTTTGGTTTAGCGAGGGGAGGTTATGAATGAGATGAGTGCATACAAAGGGGAGAGTTTACATTCCACAACACGTATTTAACATGAACAGACTGGCTTCTATCGACAGGTTTGGAATGGAATACTTACCAGGGATGACTTGTTTAATACGGCAAAGTCGCGATACTAATATTATTATAACATAATTAAAATTTTACTCACTTATTTTTTGTTTATTTCTGAGTGAATAAATTTATGTTTGTCCAAGTTATTGTTAACGAATTATAAAATTACACAACAACAGCAACATAATTTTTTCTTTCTTCAAAGCAGCAGAGTGGCGCAATTTTGTGACGTCTCCCTTGTTAAGACAACACAAAAGTCGGGAACTAGTTAAATTCTTTACCAGTTAATTAAACTAGCTGCCGTTGTTAGTAAAACATCCTTACCAACAAATTACAACACAATTATGACATAGGAAATTGACAAGGTTTGCACAAATTTATTTACTCACTTGGTGTTAGCGAAAACATCTCTTTATTACTATTCAAATATTATGTTTGACTTTGTTTCTTTTTAAAGAAAATTTACTTTAGTAAATTCTGCTTTTACTGCTTTAAAGATATTAAGTTTATTATTCCTTTTATCTCAAAAATTTACTCATCTAGATGTTAGTTTTAAATACCTCGGATCCGGGTCTGAACTTTCTCAAAATAATTAATTTATCACAAACTTCAACCAAATTATTGGGAGAATAATATTGGTGGTAATCTACATTATTATCTTACATTTATCTATATATTGCTGTTACTACTACTACATTACAAAAATTACAAATCTGATAATTTCTTCTTTACATTATTAAAGTTCTTTAGTGTTCTTTTGTTACTTCTCTTATTGAAACGACAATTTACAAATCTTGTGTTTGGATATCACCTGAATTTTTAATATGAGGTTGTTGTTGGGTCCTTGGGTGTCATCTCCTGTCGTCTTCTAGGGTGGAGTACGTGGTTCCTCTTGAAGCTACATCGGGTTGATTATATCTGCTCTCGACGATCGGTTTTTTTACTTGAAGTTCATACTGTTGTAGTTGGAGTTTTCTTCGTCCGGATTATGTAGTTCACATTTTACACCTTAATTATAGTTCTTACTTTGCAGTACTAAAGTCTGGTAGTTACATATCTTACAACTTACAGTTTTATATTTTTAAAAGAGATGTGTTGACTAATTTTTCCTTTCCGTATATTCTTCCTAACTCTACACACACTACATTTTTCAAAATAAAATCATCTTACACTGGATATTCGTTTAACGGCATACACTTACGTGTATGTAGACAACACAAAACTCACATCTTTTCATGACGAAGTTCTACTGGCGACTGCGCGTATAGTTTAGGGGCGAGGGCTCAATAAGCTGGTGCGTATTTACGCACTAAGAAAATAGTTCGTACTTTTATATATTATTAATTATTCATTAATTAGAATGTAAATACTTTATGTTAACTTTATTACGACTTAGAGATTTCTTTATTTATATAGTCGCATTTTTTAATAATTAAAGTAAGTATTATTATTATTCTTTACTTAATACCTTTCTTGGAGTGTTGGTACTGGACAATTTCAAGTTGATTCAGGAATCTGGGTATAGGTAAGGGTGGATAATACTCTTACTTATTAAAAATAAAAAATTTTTATTTGTGCGATTTTCGATGATTTTAAAATCGTCACATCCTCCTGCACTTAACTACGAAAAACGGGGGGTGGAATAATAATAGAAAATCAAAAAAACACAATTATATTATATCTTTCGTGAAATTCCCTTTCTCTCGTTTCTTAACATTTACCTTAATATTATTTACATATAAATAGATATTACTTATTTATTAATCTATTTGTTACTCTCAGTTTCCCGTAACTTCACAATATAATGGCCCGACTGATTACATTGCATACTCTAGCTATATTGGTTAGCTTTCTGCGCTTTCTTTATCCCTTGTAAAGAATTTTTCAGTGCGGCGCCATTGTGACTGTGTTACGTCTTTATCCCTATATCTCTTAATTCTACTACAGTAATCTAAAGCCAATCCCATACTTGACCTTAGATCCTATCTTAACACTAATTATTCTACTGAGATACGCGGAATTTCACAAAGCGGGAATCTTTATTTACATTTAAACAATGAGCAGTTACAATCTAAGAGGGGTCAAACACTGGACGCATTGTATTATACACTAGGGTGGTTTACCATTGTTTACTTCGGTACCAATTCAAGACAATAGGGGTGGATTACTACAATATTTCCGGTACGAACGGGTTTGTCTCTATTACTGTCAAGCTGGGGGAATTATTTTTGCACAGGACACGACCGGGCGTTTACACGACTCAAACATACTTTTGTTATTATTTTCTCTTTACTCATTTTACTTCTACACTTTACACCTTTATTACACGTTATTTGTATTTAAGCTATTATTAAACCTTTTTATTTAAATTATTTATTATTTATTTTATTTCAAACATTTGTAAAACTTGAATGTATTTAAACACACACATATATATATCTTATTACATTTGAAATCTTATATTAATTAATCAACATAACTTATCTCACAACAATTCAATTTTCTGTACTGACATATATAATTAATCAAAACAAAAACTAATACCATCGTATAGAGGAGAGAAATTTCATATATGAAAAGTTCATTGCTTTAACAATGGCACAAAGGGTCAGCTGTTTTGGGGAGTCGTCTAGGGTGGTAATTTAGGACAATTCAAAACAGGAAAGAGCGTGTCTAAGGTGGTTTGTTTGGTTTAGCGAGGGGAGGTTATGAATGAGATGAGTGCATACAAAGGGGAGAGTTTACATTCCACAACACGTATTTAACATGAACAGACTGGCTTCTATCGACAGGTTTGGAATGGAATACTTACCAGGGATGACTTGTTTAATACGGCAAAGTCGCGATACTAATATTATTATAACATAATTAAAATTTTACTCACTTATTTTTTGTTTATTTCTGAGTGAATAAATTTATGTTTGTCCAAGTTATTGTTAACGAATTATAAAATTACACAACAACAGCAACATAATTTTTTCTTTCTTCAAAGCAGCAGAGTGGCGCAATTTTGTGACGTCTCCCTTGTTAAGACAACACAAAAGTCGGGAACTAGTTAAATTCTTTACCAGTTAATTAAACTAGCTGCCGTTGTTAGTAAAACATCCTTACCAACAAATTACAACACAATTATGACATAGGAAATTGACAAGGTTTGCACAAATTTATTTACTCACTTGGTGTTAGCGAAAACATCTCTTTATTACTATTCAAATATTATGTTTGACTTTGTTTCTTTTTAAAGAAAATTTACTTTAGTAAATTCTGCTTTTACTGCTTTAAAGATATTAAGTTTATTATTCCTTTTATCTCAAAAATTTACTCATCTAGATGTTAGTTTTAAATACCTCGGATCCGGGTCTGAACTTTCTCAAAATAATTAATTTATCACAAACTTCAACCAAATTATTGGGAGAATAATATTGGTGGTAATCTACATTATTATCTTACATTTATCTATATATTGCTGTTACTACTACTACATTACAAAAATTACAAATCTGATAATTTCTTCTTTACATTATTAAAGTTCTTTAGTGTTCTTTTGTTACTTCTCTTATTGAAACGACAATTTACAAATCTTGTGTTTGGATATCACCTGAATTTTTAATATGAGGTTGTTGTTGGGTCCTTGGGTGTCATCTCCTGTCGTCTTCTAGGGTGGAGTACGTGGTTCCTCTTGAAGCTACATCGGGTTGATTATATCTGCTCTCGACGATCGGTTTTTTTACTTGAAGTTCATACTGTTGTAGTTGGAGTTTTCTTCGTCCGGATTATGTAGTTCACATTTTACACCTTAATTATAGTTCTTACTTTGCAGTACTAAAGTCTGGTAGTTACATATCTTACAACTTACAGTTTTATATTTTTAAAAGAGATGTGTTGACTAATTTTTCCTTTCCGTATATTCTTCCTAACTCTACACACACTACATTTTTCAAAATAAAATCATCTTACACTGGATATTCGTTTAACGGCATACACTTACGTGTATGTAGACAACACAAAACTCACATCTTTTCATGACGAAGTTCTACTGGCGACTGCGCGTATAGTTTAGGGGCGAGGGCTCAATAAGCTGGTGCGTATTTACGCACTAAGAAAATAGTTCGTACTTTTATATATTATTAATTATTCATTAATTAGAATGTAAATACTTTATGTTAACTTTATTACGACTTAGAGATTTCTTTATTTATATAGTCGCATTTTTTAATAATTAAAGTAAGTATTATTATTATTCTTTACTTAATACCTTTCTTGGAGTGTTGGTACTGGACAATTTCAAGTTGATTCAGGAATCTGGGTATAGGTAAGGGTGGATAATACTCTTACTTATTAAAAATAAAAAATTTTTATTTGTGCGATTTTCGATGATTTTAAAATCGTCACATCCTCCTGCACTTAACTACGAAAAACGGGGGGTGGAATAATAATAGAAAATCAAAAAAACACAATTATATTATATCTTTCGTGAAATTCCCTTTCTCTCGTTTCTTAACATTTACCTTAATATTATTTACATATAAATAGATATTACTTATTTATTAATCTATTTGTTACTCTCAGTTTCCCGTAACTTCACAATATAGTGGCCCGACTGATTACATTGCATACTCTAGCTATATTGGTTAGCTTTCTGCGCTTTCTTTATCCCTTGTAAAGAATTTTTCAGTGCGGCGCCATTGTGACTGTGTTACGTCTTTATCCCTATATCTCTTAATTCTACTACAGTAATCTAAAGCCAATCCCATACTTGACCTTAGATCCTATCTTAACACTAATTATTCTACTGAGATACGCGGAATTTCACAAAGCGGGAATCTTTATTTACATTTAAACAATGAGCAGTTACAATCTAAGAGGGGTCAAACACTGGACGCATTGTATTATACACTAGGGTGGTTTACCATTGTTTACTTCGGTACCAATTCAAGACAATAGGGGTGGCTTACTACAATATTTCCGGTACGAACGGGTTTGTCTCTATTACTGTCAAGCTGGGGGAATTATTTTTGAACAGGACACGACCGGGCGTTTACACGACTCAAATATACTTTTATTATTATTTTCTCTTTACTCATTTTACTTCTACACTTTACACCTTTATCACACGTTATTTGTATTTAAGCTATTATTAAACCTTTTTATTTAAAGTATTTATTATTTATTTTATTTCAAACATTTATAAAACTTGAATGTATTTAAACACACACACATATATATATCTTATTACATTTGAAATCTTATATTAATTAATCAACATAACTTATCTCACAACAATTCAATTTTCTGTACTGACATATATAATTAATCAAAACAAAAACTAATACCATCGTATAGAGGAGAGAAATTTCATATATGAAAAGTTCATTGCTTTAACAATGGCACAAAGGGTCAGCTGTTTTGGGGAGTCGTCTAGGGTGGTAATTTAGGACAATTCAAAACAGGAAAGACCGTGTCTAAGGTGGTTGGTTTGGTTTAGCGAGGGGAGGTTATGAATGAGATGAGTGCATACAAAGGGGAGAGTTTACATTCCACAACACGTATTTAACATGAACAGACTGGCTTCTATCGACAGGTTTGGAATGGAATACTTACCAGGGATGACTTGTTTAATACGGCAAAGTCGCGATACTAATATTATTATAACATAATTAAAATTTTACTCACTTATTTTTTGTTTATTTCTGAGTGAATAAATTTATGTTTGTCCAAGTTATTGTTAACGAATTATAAAATTACACAACAACAGCAACATAATTATTTCTTTCTTCAAAGCAGCAGAGTGGCGCAATTTTGTGACGTCTCCCTTGTTAAGACAACACAATAGTCGGGAACTAGTTCAATTCTTTACCAGTTAATTAAACTAGCTGCCGTTGTTAGTAAAACATCCTTACCAACAAATTACAACACAATTATGACATAGGAAATTGACAATGTTTGCACAAATTTATTCACTCACTTGGTGTTAGCGAAAACATCTCTTTATTACTATTCAAATATTATGTTTGACTTTGTTTCTTTTTAAAGAAAATTTACTTTAGTAAATTCTGCTTTTACTGCTTTAAAGATATTAAGTTTATTATTCCTTTTATCTCAAAAATTTACTTATCTAGATGTTAGTTTTAAATACCTCGGATCCGGGTCTGAACTTTCTCAAAATAATTAATTTATCACAAACTTCAACCAAATTATTGGGAGAAAAATATTGGTGGTAATCTACATTATTATCTTACATTTATCTATATATTGCTGTTACTACTACTACATTACAAAAATTACAAATCTGATAATTTCTTCTTTACATTATTAAGGTTCTTTAGTGTTCTTTTGTTACTTCTCTTATTGAAACGACAATTTACAAATCTTGTGTTTGGATATCACCTGAATTTTTAATATGAGGTTGTTGTTGGGTCCTTGGGTGTCATCTCCTGTCGTCTTCTAGGGTGGAGTACGTGGTTCCTCTTGAAGCTACATCGGGTTGATTATATCTGCTCTCGACGATCGGTTTTTTTACTTGAAGTTCATACTGTTGTAGTTGGAGTTTTCTTCGTCCGGATTTTGTAGTTCACATTTTACACCTTAATTATAGTTCTTACTTTGCAGTACTAAAGTCTGGTAGTTACATATCTTACAACTTACAGTTTTATATTTTTAAGAGAGACGTGTTGACTAATTTTTCCTTTCTGTATATTCTTCCTAACTCTACACACACTACATTTTTCAAAATAAAATCATCTTACACTGGATATTCGTTTAACGGCATACACTTACGTGTATGTAGACAACACAAAACTCACATCTTTTCATGACGAAGTTCTACTGGCGACTGCGCGTATAGTGTAGGGGCGAGGGCTCAGTAAGCTGGTGCGTATTTACGCACTAAGAAAATAGTTCGTACTTTTATATATTATTAATTATTCATTAATTAGAATGTAAATACTTTATGTTAACTTTATTACGACTTATAGATTTATTTATTTATATAGTCGCATTTTTTAATAATTAAAGTAATTATTATTATTATTATTCTTTACGTAATACCTTTCTTGGAGTGTTGGTACTGGACAGTTTCAAGTTGATTCAGGAATCTGGGTATAGGTAAGGGAGGATAATACTCTTACTTATTAAAAATAAAAAATTTTTATTTGTGCGATTTTCGATGTTTGTAAAATTGTCACATCCTCCTGCACTTAACTATGAAAAACGGGGGGGGGGGGGTGGAATAATAACAGAAAATCAAAAAAACACAATTATATTTTTATCTTTCGTGAAATTCCCTTTCTCTCGTTTCTTAACATTTACCTTAATATTATTTACATATAAATAGATATTACTTATTTATTAATCTATTTGTTACTCTCAGTTTCCCGTAACTTCACAATATAGTGGCCCGGCTGATTACATTGCATACTCTAGCTATATTGGTTAGCTTTCTGCGCTTTCTTTATCCCTTGTAAAAAATTTTTCAGTTCTGCGCCATTGTGACTGTGTTACGTCTTTATCCCTATATCTCTTAATTCTACTACAGTAATCTAAAGCCAATCCCATACTTGACCTTAGATCCTATCTTAACACTAATTATTCTACTGAGATACGCGGAATTTCACAAAGCGGGAATCTTTATTTACATTTAAACAATGAGCAGTTACAATCTAAGAGGGGTCAAACACTGGACGCATTGTATTATACACTAGGGTGGTTTACCTTTGTTTACTTCGGTACCAATTCAAGACAATAGGGGTGGCTTACTACAATATTTCCGGTACGAACGGGTTTGTCTCTATTACTGTCAAGCTGGGGGAATTATTTTTGCACAGGACACGACCGGGCGTTTACACGACTCAAACATACTTTTGTTATTATTTTCTCTTTACTCATTTTACTTCTACACTTTACACCTTTATTACACGTTATTTGTATTTAAGCTATTATTAAACCTTTTTATTTAAAGTATTTATTATTTATTTTATTTCAAACATTTGTAAAACTTGAATGTATTTAAACACACACATATATATATCTTATTACATTTGAAATCTTATATTAATTAATCAACATAACTTATCTCACAACAATTCAATTTTCTGTACTGACATATATAATTAATCAAAACAAAAACTAATACCATCGTATAGAGGAGAGAAATTTCATATATGAAAAGTTCATTGCTTTAACAATGGCACAAAGGGTCAGCTGTTTTGGGGAGTCGTCTAGGGTGGTAATTTAGGACAATTCAAAACAGGAAAAAGCGTGTCTAAGGTGGTTTGTTTGGTTTAGCGAGGGGAGGTTATGAATGAGATGAGTGCATACAAAGGGGAGAGTTTACATTCCACAACACGTATTTAACATGAACAGACTGGCTTCTATCGACAGGTTTGGAATGGAATACTTACCAGGGATGACTTGTTTAATACGGCAAAGTCGCGATACTAATATTATTATAACATAATTAAAATTTTACTCACTTATTTTTTGTTTATTTCTGAGTGAATAAATTTATGTTTGTCCAAGTTATTGTTAACGAATTATAAAATTACACAACAACAGCAACATAATTATTTCTTTCTTCAAAGCAGCAGAGTGGCGCAATTTTGTGACGTCTCCCTTGTTAAGACAACACAATAGTCGGGAACTAGTTCAATTCTTTACCAGTTAATTAAACTAGCTGCCGTTGTTAGTAAAACATCCTTACCAACAAATTACAACACAATTATGACATAGGAAATTGACAAGGTTTGCACAAATTTATTCACTCACTTGGTGTTAGCGAAAACATCTCTTTATTACTATTCAAATATTATGTTTGACTTTGTTTCTTTTTAAAGAAAATTTACTTTAGTAAATTCTGCTTTTACTGCTTTAAAGATATTAAGTTTATTATTCCTTTTATATCAAAAATTTACTTATCTAGATGTTAGTTTTAAATACCTCGGATCCGGGTCTGAACTTTCTCAAAATAATTAATTTATCACAAACTTCAACCAAATTATTGGGAGAATAATATTGGTGGTAATCTACATTATTATCTTACATTTATCTATATATTGCTGTTACTACTACATTACAAAAATTACAAATCTGATAATTTCTTCTTTACATTATTAAAGTTCTTTAGTGTTCTTTTGTTACTTCTCTTATTGAAACGAAAATTTACAAATGTTGTGTTTGGATATCACCTGAATTTAATATGAGGTTGTTGTTGGGTCCTTGGGTGTCATCTCCTGTCGTCTTCTAGGGTGGAGTACGTGGTTCCTCTTGAAGCTACATCGGGTTGATTATATCTGCTCTCGACGATCGGTTTTTTTACTTGAAGTTCATACTGTTGTAGTTGGAGTTTTCTTCGTCCGGATTTTGTAGTTCACATTTTACACCTTAATTATAGTTCTTACTTTGCAGTACTAAAGTCTGGTAGTTACATATGTTACAACTTACAGTTTTATATTTTTAAAAGAGATGTGTTGACTAATTTTTCCTTTCTGTATATTCTTCCTAACTCTACACACACTACATTTTTCAAAATAAAATCATCTTACACTGGATATTCGTTTAACGGCATACACTTACGTGTATGTAGACAACACAAAACTCACATCTTTTCATGACGAAGTTCTACTGGCGACTGCGCGTATAGTTTAGGGGCGAGGGCTCAGTAAGCTGGAGCGTATTTACGCACTAAGAAAATAGTTCGTACTTTTATATATTATTAATTATTCATTAATTAGAATGTAAATACTTTATTTTAACTTTATTACGACTTATAGATTTCTTTATTTATGTAGTCGCATTTTTTAATAATTAAAGTAATTATTATTATTATTCTTTACTTAATACCTTTCTTGGAGTGTTGGTACTGGACAATTTCAAGTTGATTCAGGAATCTGGGTATAGGTAAGGGAGGATAATACTCTTACTTATTAAAAATAAAAAATTTTTATTTGTGCGATTTTCGATGTTTTTAAAATCGTCACATCCTCCTGCACTTAACTACGAAAAACGGGGGGGTGGAATAATAATAGAAAATCAAAAAAACACGATTATATTTTTATCTTTCGTGAAATTCCCTTTCTCTCGTTTCTTAACATTTACCTTAATATAATTTACATATAAATAGATATTACTTATTTATTAATCTATTTGTTACTCTCAGTTTCCCGTAACTTCACAATATAGTGGCCCGACTGATTACATTGCATACTCTAGCTATATTGGTTAGCTTTCTGCGCTTTCTTTATCCCTTGTAAAGAATTTTTCAGTGTGGCGCCATTGTGACTGTGTTACGTCTTTATCCCTATATCTCTTAATTCTACTACAGTAATCTAAAGCCAATCCCATACTTGACCTTAGATCCTATCTTAACACTAATTATTCTACTGAGATTCGCTGAATTTCACAAAGCGGGAATCTTTATTTACATTTAAACAATGAGCAGTTACAATCTAAGAGGGGTCAAACACTGGACGCATTGTATTATACACTAGGGTGGTTTACCATTGTTTACTTCGGTACCAATTCAAGACAATAGGGGTGGCTTACTACAATATTTCCGGTACGAACGGGTTTGTCTCTATTACTGTCAAGCTGGGGGAATTATTTTTGAACAGGACACGACCGGGCGTTTACACGACTCAAATATACTTTTATTATTATTTTCTCTTTACTCATTTTACTTCCACACTTTACACCTTTATTACACGTTATTTGTATTTAAGCTATTATTAAACCTTCTTATTTAAAGTATTTATTATTTATTTTATTTCACACATTTATAAAACTTGAATGTATTTAAACACACACATATATTCTAGCGTGACAGATATAAGCATAATATTGAATGGCAATTGATCATTAGAATAATGAAGTTATAATATTTAAATTTGGAAGAAAGCATTAAGTTTAATATAAATAGATTAATTCATAGCAACTGTGGAAAGAAATCATTATTATAAAGAAAATACTAGTTAAAATAAAAGGAGTTACTAGTGATGAGTCATCCAAAACCAGTCTCATAACCAAAGGTTTTCAAGGTATAACCCAGGAAGGTAAAATAGTAAATAACAAAGCAGTACACAATATGACCAAACCCACAACGAGGGAGAATAAATAGAATAGAAACCCTAAAATAAGCCAAGATCAACCAATACAGGTTGTGTATTTCTGAAATAAAGAAGAAGATGGAGAAGATCCCAAGAAACCTGATGGCATCAAGAACAGATGGAGAAGATACCAGTCCCAGAAGGCAGGAGAAAAGAAGACTGAAGAAAGAAGAAGAGGGCAGCATCCTGAAGAAGACGTCATGCTCTTATAAAAGACACCCAAATCCCTATATCCCCAAAATAAATATCTAAAAATAAAAGTATAACGAAATAAAAACCACATGTATACAAATTTAAGAGAGAGGAGTGTATAAAGTAAAAGTTTCCTGTGAACTAAGATGAAACAATAATATAGTACCCATGGAACAAATCTCCATTGAAAAAACGCTAACCAATTTATTATGTTAATAAGACTATACGACCATTTAGCATTAACATAATATATAAGTGAAAGTGAACCAGTGATAGTTTTGGGTATTATAAAAAATGAACCTTGTGTTTCATTCTTGGCAATCACAAACATTGGATGCAATGAAATATGCATTTTTCAATGACTTAAAATATGTACTGTGACAATATGTTGTTCATAAGACATGAATCTGTTTAAAATAACATTTTGTTTTACATGAAAAAAGAAAAACAGATTTCCTAGTGCTTTGTGAACGGTTCATACTATTTATTTGTTAATGACAGGGTACAATTCCCCAAAGACAAGGTATAAAAGACTGTATAAAAACTGTAGAATCCTACTTATAATAATAGTTAGAAATAAGAATATAAATATAAGGTTTTAATGTATATAGTACAAGAATGTTTAAAAATGTTTTAGATATAAGGCCATTTGTTTGGGTCTGAAACAACTAACATCAGAACTATAAAAATAATTACCACTTGTAAATAGTAGAGAGTAATTAAGATGTTAGTTAGTACAAAACCTTTTTTATAAACCATGTTTACATGTTGGAAATGGGAATTTTGTTGCAAAATGTCTGATTTGAAGACAACCATTTATTTAAAAAAAATGTTCTTTATTTGTTTAACTATTATTTGTATTGTAACCAATACTAATTGTTTTTGTGTAATTTGAAAACATGTTTAATTTATAATACTATTTGTAAAAAGTCAGAGAGGGTATCACACATCATATATTGTTTGTAAATTATTTTGTAAGAAAAATTGTTAAAAAATCATAGGCCAAAAGAATGGAAACCAAACTTCATCAAAACAGAGAAATTGCTCAATTAAATGCAAATAAACAAAAGGGGTTTAGACAAAATAAACTTGAGATCATGCCATATAATTGCACATACCATTTAGAGAGATTTTAATAAATTATATTCAGAATTATAAATAAAAATAAAATGACTAAACTCAGAAATTTAGACATGGGAGTCATATATTTCAGAATAATGTTTCAGAATACAACTAATTCAATTAATTACCAGAAAATAAGGGAATAGGAACCTTTTAATACAATATAGGATTATTAATATTAAATATAACTGATAAAATGGCTGAATTTATATAATGACAGGAAGTAAATTTTGATGTTTTGGACTCTTCAGAGTATACCCAAACTGAAAGTAAAATTACTATTTTTTGGACAGAAAACACTATAAAATGGCATTATTTAATCTGAAAATAACCAGAATGAACTGAAAGATTAATTTAAATCAAATCTAGTGAATAAAATTGACAAATAACCAAAGTTTAGGCATTCATATAGTGAAATAGTAAAATGTACACAGGATGTGAAAATATTTTTGAACAATGTTAAGGATAATATTATATGGGCTAAGAGTTTAATTGAAACTGAAGGAAACAGTTAGTTAATTATTGGTAGTTGAACGGTTAACATGACATACCTTTGAAAACGTGAATAATCTAACCTATAATCGTCATACAAAGCGAGTGTATAGTGAGTTATTGTGAAATCGCGAGTGACTTGTAAAATACTTCTGAAACTATCATATTATAACAGAAACGATCAAGTAACACTCCATAACACAGAACAATATAAATCTACTCCGAAAAACACCATAAAACACTAGAAAACTGTATAATACATTAAACCAAATTAGTGATGGAATCGGAGAAAGTGTTTGAACTAATAATTATACAGATACACTAAATACAACCCAGAATCACTACACCAGTCACTACACAACATATAACAAGAGATTTGCGGACACGAGAACAGAAATATTGCGTCAAAATACATTATTTGGAATGCAGCAGCAACGAGCAACATTTTCATCGACTTGACGGCAGCCATCTTTCTTTGACAATTCCAGTGCCTCTTCGTGGTTCATCACAGCTGTTTGGTGAAAACAATTATTATATTTACAAATTATTATTCAATGTCTGTGTTTATTAATAACTATTAATTTGATTGTAACGTTATACTTTTTAAATATTAGCCCGATTTCTCTGACTTTGGTAATAACTGGCTGTTTAAAGAACCCTATATAATTTTTATATCATATACTTGTAACTTTTTTCGATATCCTGAGAATCGATACTAATCGATAAGAGTCAATATTGCTATTACTTAATAAAATATTAATACTTTTCAATACTTAATAGTTCTTTATTTCTTCAATAATACTAATTACCAATAATATAATTCTAATTGATAATCTACAAGGACTTTACCACCCGTAAGTGAAGATAACCTAAAAAATAGAAAGGTAAACAAATATCGATTGGTTTACAGACAGTCTTATGAGTGGTGATAGATTATTTAAATTATACTAAAACTTTAATAAAAATTTTCAGAAGAGCATTACACTGTTTAAAACTTCACAGCCCTATATTAATTAATTGATCCTAATTAATTAATTAATAAAATTAAAATAATTTTTTTTTTATAAACATAATTTTTTTTTTAAATTTCCTTCAAAACAATAAATTTTGTTTTGAAACGTTCGGCGAAGCCAAGCATATATATTTCTTCATCAACTTTACGCTACTCGACCGGTCTTGCTACCATTGGGACTCGACCAGCTGGGAAACTTAAGGAAGTGTTTCAGGCCAGTAAGACGTCGAGAGCCACACCAATTAAACACCTTACAACTTACAGATTCACACATCAATCTTATTTATTTTATTACAAATTGGCTAGTCCAAACAGAGGGGCTTGATTACATCGGAGTCGAACTTCACAATCACAATCTCTATTATCATCAACACAACATCATTTTATTATTTTATTACAAATTGGCGCACAACTTTAGGGGCTTTAATTAGCGATTGGCCTTCCAATCAATACATTCTGCCCAATCACTAGTTGGAGCTAGGCAACAGCTACAAAGCCAGAGAATATAAAGGGAAAATGCAACGACGTGCAACATCTAAGAAACGGGCGGCGGAGGCCGAAAAAGAATTAGAAGTTGAAATGGACAATAAAGAGGCGACGCCAGTGGAGGTGGAAGGGTCATTACCCCCGGTGTTGTCCAAACAAACGGAACAACCGGAGATATCCTCACAGACAGGGGAAGTTAATCTCCAGGAGAAGCAGGTGGAGAAATCCAAGACAACGGAGGATAATCAAATGGACAGATACATGGAAGTGTTCTTGCAAAGGATGGAAGAGAAAATAAACAAAAATAGTAAGGAATTAAAGGAAGACTTGAGTAAGAAAATGGGGAGAGACAACCAGTCCTTGAAAGAAGATATCAAATCCAGCAAGGAAGAAACAAATAAGAAGATAGAAGAGAACAGCAAGAAGATGGAAGAGAAGATGGAAGAAAACAGCAAGAAGATGGAAGAGAAGATGGAAGATTTGAAGAAGGATAATCAATCCACAAAAGAAGAGTTGACGGGGATGAACCAGAACATAGAAGATTTGAAGGAAGATAACAAGAAGATGGAAGAAGAGATGGGGAAGAAGTTAGAAGAATTGAAGGGAGACAACCAGTCGTTCAAAGAAGAATTCAAAGCGACTAAAGAAGAATTGATTAATAAAATTGAAAACACCAATCAGAAAATAGATGAAACCAGGAAGAAGATAGAGAAGAACAACCGACAGTTGAAGGAAGAGTTGAAAGAAGATAACAGGAAGTTGGAAGAAAAGATGGGGGAGAAATTGGAAGAATTGAGAGAGGACAATCAAATTCTAAGAGAAGAGTTAAGGGAGGTAAATCAGGAGATAAGAGAGAACAGATTAAAAAGGGGAGAGGAGCATCAAAAATGGATTAAAGAAAGAAGAGAGGACAGATTAAAAAAGGAAGAATTAAGAAAGGAGAAGACCGAAGAAATAAAAAATGATAGCCAACCAGAACCAGACGAAGTACTAAATGATAAAACGCAGGAAGATAGTCAACCAGAACCAGAAGAAGTAATAAATGATAAAACGCAGGAAGATAGTCAACCAGAACCAGAAGAAGTAATAAATGATAAAACGCAGGAACTAGTAATGGTAGTACCTGAAATTGAAACTAACCGAAGCCAGGAAGATATTAAACCAAGGAAAAGGAAAATGTATCCAAGAAATTTGATAAAAACTAAGGAAGAGTTGGAGATGATGAAACATGGGTTAATTGATGGCAATAATATCCCAATTACCTATGACAAAGACATCATGAATTTTATGAATTATAGAAGGAGAATCGAAGTAATTTCAGAAATAATTTACCACAAAGCAGTAGTTTACCAATGGGAAAGGACCAGAAATAAACAGAATACAACAGGTGGACTAGATCAATTTCAGCGCAAGACTGGACAATGTTTTTCAGAAAGATGGAAATGTGATATCGTACCAGACTGTAATGATGACACAGATGAATCACCAGAATGTATTCCATTAACGTACCATCTAGGACAATTCCAGGGTACGGTTAGACTAAAATATATTCCTTCAGAGTGGATATGTGATGGTAAACCAGCTTATGGTGTTTCAGATAAACAAATAATAAGTGATAACCCAGATGAAGATCTTCACATATATTTGTCAGGGAACACAAAACATGGACCAGAGAAGTATTGGTGTATACCATATGATGATAGAGGGAGCCAGCCCAGTAATTACGACGGCCCTAACAACCCGCCGCGTAATGACCAGTTTAGCAGTAGTTTTAACAGCGTTAGGGATAACAACCCCTATCCATATAATAGAAACAATTTATACCAACATAATAATGTCCCATACAGTCAGAGAAATCCATATCCCAACAATAATGATGACAGACCTTACCAACCTAACCGAAAAGACTATCATGATAAATTTAGTAATAAAAATAATAACAGTAATAATAACCGAGTGTCGCGCCCTAGGGTAAATTTTATAAGAGCAACCGAGATGATGGACCCTGGTTGACACAGATACCACACACCATCAAGAAAAGGGACGGATCATGATAACCGACTACGGCGAAAAACAATGTTGAAGGAGACGAAATAAATATTATTGAAAGGAAATGATACGAAGAATAAACATAGAAACAAAACTGGGTTTTATGAATGAAGACTATTTAAGAAAATGAACATGACAAATAAAAATATGAGCAATGGAACGACATAAAGAAAATCGTCCATCTTCCTGGGTATATAAAAGAAAAGAAAAAGTGGAGATCAACTTATTAAAGTATAAATAATATGGGCCAGTGTAGAGTACAATATAACCCCATATGTTGTGGTAAATGATAAGCATAACAATACATATGAGTTGAAGGAAATCGTTTCAGGAAAGATCAAAGGAGTGTACAATCAAGCTTCTATGAAGAAATATTATGAAGAATGAGTTGTGAGTTATAGAATTGAAATATATTTTTAAAAATTCAAAAATAATGTAAGTACATCTTACAACCTAATATTTTGAGAAGAACATTTTGAAGAATTATAAGAAGAAGGAATTTAGAATTTATATTTTGAAAAAATTCTAAAATATGTAAGTACATCTTACTACAACCTAATAATTTTGGAACAAACTTTATGGAAGAAAGAAAAAGAAAGACTTTTGAATTGAAATAATAATTATAAAAATTTAAAATTGAGTAAGTACTTCTTACTACAACCTGATAATTTAGAACAAAACTTTATGGAAGAAAGAGAAAGAGAGAGAATTTTGAACTTAATTTTAAAAAATTTAAAATTAAGCAAGCACAGCTTACTACCACTGAATTATGAGGAAACCTTATGGTAAATAATTAAGAAGAATTTGAATTTGGAAAAATACCAAAATATTCAGAAATAATAGTAAGATCACATTACTATAAACAAGTCTGAATGAAACAATTCTGGGAATAAATGAATTAAACAGAATTTGTATGTTGATAGAACGTCAGAACTTTGAAACAAGATAAGATCAACATATTACAAGGATGTATGAGAAATATTTTTCAATTAAATAAAAAGAATAGTTTGAATTTTACATTAAAACTAACCAAGTTCCAAAAAATAATTATGTGTCAATTATGATTGAATTGAGAAGAAAATAAAGTGGTTAATTCAGAAAAGAGAATTAACGTTAATCCAGAATAAATGCTAGACATTCACAATAGCATTTGAAGGAGTAGAGAAGACTAACAAAAAAGAGTGTAATATGCCAGAGAAGGAAAAAAAATTTGGAAGCAAAGAGACTAATTACCTATGAAACGAAAATGAAAACAGTTAATTAAGAGCGAAGAAGAACAACTCATACCAAACATATGGAGAAGATGATTTTGAACCAATGATAATAATAAGACCTATATGAAATGCAAAGAGAAGAAATACCACATGAAATATAATATAAATGAATTAATGCTAATGAATGCGAAGACGGATTAATAACTTTCTAAGAGAAAGGAAAGAACCAAAATGTTTAAATAAAATGATCAATATAACAACCTGTATATCTAATGTAAAGATACGATGTTAAAAAATTAAATATAATATATTAAGACCATTCAAATAATGAATACGAAAGACTATTTATAAAGACCATGCTAATACTATGAATAACCAGAAGAAAGTATAAAGAGAATTCAGATGAAGAAGAAAGAGAGTTACACTATAAACAGTAACCAGAATTATTAAAAGAAAGGTTTTCAACCATAATTAAATTAAATATATCAGACAAGTTAAGAGTTTTGGAAAAATATATATGTAATGAGTATAATAATGATTATGAAGATTTATTAAGATAGAAAATGTGAGATAATCTGAGAGACTACGAAGTGGAGAATCCAAAGATATTTTTATTAGTCGAAAATGAGACTACTTTATATTTATTTATTCGATGACTGACTGAAGATAATTCCAGCAGCATTATGTTTTTGAGGAGGGATGGATATGCCCCTGTACTCAATTTATAGAAGTGATGTATGGCCAGCAGAGAAGTAGCGTACAGTGCCCCTCTGATCTGCCCCAGCCCACGTGATAGGGAATGTTAGGGAATTAATATCCCAAGGATACAACACGAAGTTGATATAGAAAGAAAATGTATTACAATTATAATATATCTCAGAAGACACTAACTATCCGAAAAGGATCAGTAGTAAAACAAATAATTATATATATAAAATTAATAAAACTCTAATATAAAAAAGTCGATATAAAAATGGAGAAGAAAATGAATTATAAGAAATGATGAAATTATCATAAGAAATTATTTCATCCATAAACATGTCTGAAATAATTACTTCTGGAGGAGAGCAATCTGTAGCGTGACAGATATAAGCATAATATTGAATGGCAATTGATCATTAGAATAATGAAGTTATAATATTTAAATTTGGAAGAAAGCATTAAGTTTAATATAAATAGATTAATTCATAGCAACTGTGGAAAGAAATCATTATTATAAAGAAAATACAAGTTAAAATAAAAGGAGTTACTAGTGATGAGTCATCCAAAACCAGTCTCATAACCAAAGGTTTTCAAGGTATAACCCAGGAAGGTAAAATAGTAAATAACAAAGCAGTACACAATATGACCAAACCCACAACGAGGGAGAATAAATAGAATAGAAACCCTAAAATAAGCCAAGATCAACCAATACAGGTTGTGTATTTCTGAAATAAAGAAGAAGATGGAGAAGATCCCAAGAAACCTGATGGCATCAAGAACAGATGGAGAAGATACCAGTCCCAGAAGGCAGGAGAAAAGAAGACTGAAGAAAGAAGAAGAGGGCAGCATCCTGAAGAAGACGTCATGCTCTTATAAAAGACACCCAAATCCCTATATCCCCAAAATAAATATCTAAAAATAAAAGTATAACGAAATAAAAACCACATGTATACAAATTTAAGAGAGAGGAGTGTATAAAGTAAAAGTTTCCTGTGAACTAAGATGAAACAATAATATAGTACCCATGGAACAAATCTCCATTGAAAAAACGCTAACCAATTTATTATGTTAATAAGACTATACGACCATTTAGCATTAACATAATATATAAGTGAAAGTGAACCAGTGATAGTTTTGGGTATTATAAAAAATGAACCTTGTGTTTCATTCTTGGCAATCACAAACATTGGATGCAATGAAATATGCATTTTTCAATGACTTAAAATATGTACTGTGACAATATGTTGTTCATAAGACATGAATCTGTTTAAAATAACATTTTGTTTTACATGAAAAAAGAAAAACAGATTTCCTAGTGCTTTGTGAACGGTTCATACTATTTATTTGTTAATGACAGGGTACAATTCCCCAAAGACAAGGTATAAAAGACTGTATAAAAACTGTAGAATCCTACTTATAATAATAGTTAGAAATAAGAATATAAATATAAGGTTTTAATGTATATAGTACAAGAATGTTTAAAAATGTTTTAGATATAAGGCCATTTGTTTGGGTCTGAAACAACTAACATCAGAACTATAAAAATAATTACCACTTGTAAATAGTAGAGAGTAATTAAGATGTTAGTTAGTACAAAACCTTTTTTATAAACCATGTTTACATGTTGGAAATGGGAATTTTGTTGCAAAATGTCTGATTTGAAGACAACCATTTATTTAAAAAAAATGTTCTTTATTTGTTTAACTATTATTTGTATTGTAACCAATACTAATTGTTTTTGTGTAATTTGAAAACATGTTTAATTTATAATACTATTTGTAAAAAGTCAGAGAGGGTATCACACATCATATATTGTTTGTAAATTATTTTGTAAGAAAAATTGTTAAAAAATCATAGGCCAAAAGAATGGAAACCAAACTTCATCAAAACAGAGAAATTGCTCAATTAAATGCAAATAAACAAAAGGGGTTTAGACAAAATAAACTTGAGATCATGCCATATAATTGCACATACCATTTAGAGAGATTTTAATAAATTATATTCAGAATTATAAATAAAAATAAAATGACTAAACTCAGAAATTTAGACATGGGAGTCATATATTTCAGAATAATGTTTCAGAATACAACTAATTCAATTAATTACCAGAAAATAAGGGAATAGGAACCTTTTAATACAATATAGGATTATTAATATTAAATATAACTGATAAAATGGCTGAATTTATATAATGACAGGAAGTAAATTTTGATGTTTTGGACTCTTCAGAGTATACCCAAACTGAAAGTAAAATTACTATTTTTTGGACAGAAAACACTATAAAATGGCATTATTTAATCTGAAAATAACCAGAATGAACTGAAAGATTAATTTAAATCAAATCTAGTGAATAAAATTGACAAATAACCAAAGTTTAGGCATTCATATAGTGAAATAGTAAAATGTACACAGGATGTGAAAATATTTTTGAACAATGTTAAGGATAATATTATATGGGCTAAGAGTTTAATTGAAACTGAAGGAAACAGTTAGTTAATTATTGGTAGTTGAACGGTTAACATGACATACCTTTGAAAACGTGAATAATCTAACCTATAATCGTCATACAAAGCGAGTGTATAGTGAGTTATTGTGAAATCGCGAGTGACTTGTAAAATACTTCTGAAACTATCATCTTATAACAGAAACGATCAAGTAACACTCCATAACACAGAACAATATAAATCTACTCCGAAAAACACCATAAAACACTAGAAAACTGTATAATACATTAAACCAAATTAGTGATGGAATCGGAGAAAGTGTTTGAACTAATAATTATACAGATACACTAAATACAACCCAGAATCACTACACCAGTCACTACACAACATATAACAAGAGATTTGCGGACACGAGAACAGAAATATTGCGTCAAAATACATTATTTGGAATGCAGCAGCAACGAGCAACATTTTCATCGACTTGACGGCAGCCATCTTTCTTTGACAATTCCAGTGCCTCTTCGTGGTTCATCACAGCTGTTTGGTGAAAACAATTATTATATTTACAAATTATTATTCAATGTCTGTGTTTATTAATAACTATTAATTTGATTGTAACGTTATACTTTTTAAATATTAGCCCGATTTCTCTGACTTTGGTAATAACTGGCTGTTTAAAGAACCCTATATAATTTTTATATCATATACTTGTAACTTTTTTCGATATCCTGAGAATCGATACTAATCGATAAGAGTCAATATTGCTATTACTTAATAAAATATTAATACTTTTCAATACTTAGTAGTTCTTTATTTCTTCAATAATACTAATTACCAATAATATAATTCTAATTGATAATCTACAAGGACTTTACCACCCGTAAGTGAAGATAACCTAAAAAATAGAAAGGTAAACAAATATCGATTGGTTTACAGACAGTCTTATGAGTGGTGATAGATTATTTAAATTATACTAAAACTTTAATAAAAATTTTCAGAAGAGCATTACACTGTTTAAAACTTCACAGCCCTATATTAATTAATTGATCCTAATTAATTAATTAATAAAATTAAAATAATTTTTTTTTTTATAAACATAATTTTTTTTTTAAATTTCCTTCAAAACAATAAATTTTGTTTTGAAACGTTCGGCGAAGCCAAGCATATATATTTCTTCATCAACTTTACGCTACTCGACCGGTCTTGCTACCATTGGGACTCGACCAGCTGGGAAACTTAAGGAAGTGTTTCAGGCCAGTAAGACGTCGAGAGCCACACCAATTAAACACCTTACAACTTACAGATTCACACATCAATCTTATTTATTTTATTACAAATTGGCTAGTCCAAACAGAGGGGCTTGATTACATCGGAGTCACATATTCCATAATAAGTATATTATCAACACACACTCATTTAAATTTAATTTATTACAATATATATCTTATTACATTTGAAATCTTATATTAATTAATCAACATAACTTATCTCACAACAATTCAATTTTCTGTACTGACATATATAATTAATCAAAACAAAAACTAATACCATCGTATAGAGGAGAGAAATTTCATATATGAAAAGTTCATTGCTTTAACAATGGCACAAAGGGTCAGCTGTTTTGGGGAGTCGTCTAGGGTGGTAATTTAGGACAATTCAAAACAGGAAAGAGCGTGTCTAAGGTGGTTTGTTTGGTTTAGCGAGGGGAGGTTATGAATGAGATGAGTGCATACAAAGGGGAGAGTTTACATTCCACAACACGTATTTAACATGAACAGACTGGCTTCTATCGACAGGTTTGGAATGGAATACTTACCAGGGATGACTTGTTTAATACGGCAAAGTCGCGATACTAATATTATTATAACATAATTAAAATTTTACTCACTTATTTTTTGTTTATTTCTGAGTGAATAAATTTATGTTTGTCCAAGTTATTGTTAACGAATTATAAAATTACACAACAACAGCAACATAATTTTTTCTTTCTTCAAAGCAGCAGAGTGGCGCAATTTTGTGACGTCTCCCTTGTTAAGACAACACAATAGTCGGGAACTAGTTCAATTCTTTACCAGTTAATTAAACTAGCTGCCGTTGTTAGTAAAACATCCTTACCAACAAATTACAACACAATTATGACATAGGAAATTGACAAGGTTTGCACAAATTTATTCACTCATTTGGTGTTAGCGAAAACATCTCTTTATTACTATTCAAATATTATGTTTGACTTTGTTTCTTTTTAAAGAAAATTTACTTTAGTAAATTCTGCTTTTACTGCTTTAAAGATATTAAGTTTATTATTCCTTTTATATCAAAAATTTACTTATCTAGATGTTAGTTTTAAATACCTCGGATCCGGGTCTGAACTTTCTCAAAATAATTAATTTATCACAAACTTCAACCAAATTATTGGGAGAATAATATTGGTGGTAATCTACATTATTATCTTACATTTATCTATATATTGCTGTTACTACTACATTACAAAAATTACAAATCTGATAATTTCTTCTTTACATTATTAAAGTTCTTTAGTGTTCTTTTGTTACTTCTCTTATTGAAACGAAAATTTACAAATGTTGTGTTTGGATATCACCTGAATTTAATATGAGGTTGTTGTTGGGTCCTTGGGTGTCATCTCCTGTCGTCTTCTAGGGTGGAGTACGTGGTTCCTCTTGAAGCTACATCGGGTTGATTATATCTGCTCTCGACGATCGGTTTTTTTACTTGAAGTTCATACTGTTGTAGTTGGAGTTTTCTTCGTCCGGATTTTGTAGTTCACATTTTACACCTTAATTATAGTTCTTACTTTGCAGTACTAAAGTCTGGTAGTTACATATCTTACAACTTACAGTTTTATATTTTTAAGAGAGACGTGTTGACTAATTTTTCCTTTCTGTATATTCTTCCTAACTCTACACACACTACATTTTTCAAAATAAAATCATCTTACACTGGATATTCGTTTAACGGCATACACTTACGTGTATGTAGACAACACAAAACTCACATCTTTTCATGACGAAGTTCTACTGGCGACTGCGCGTATAGTGTAGGGGCGAGGGCTCAGTAAGCTGGTGCGTATTTACGCACTAAGAAAATAGTTCGTACTTTTATATATTATTAAATATTCATTAATTAGAATGTAAATACTTTATGTTAACTTTATTACGACTTATAGATTTCTTTATTTATATAGTCGCATTTTTTAATAATTAAAGTAATTATTATTATTATTCTTTACGTAATACCTTTCTTGGAGTGTTGGTACTGGACAATTTAAAGTTGATTCAGGAATCTGGGTATAGGTAAGGGAGGATAATACTCTTACTTATTAAAAATAAAAAATTTTTATTTGTGCGATTTTCGATGTTTTTAAAATTGTCACATCCTCCTGCACTTAACTATGAAAAACGGGGGGGGGGGTGGAATAATAACAGAAAATCAAAAAAACACAATTATATTTTTATCTTTCGTGAAATTCCCTTTCTCTCGTTTCTTAACATTTACCTTAATATTATTTACATATAAATAGATATTACTTATTTATTAATCTATTTGTTACTCTCAGTTTCCCGTAACTTCACAATATAGTGGCCCGACTGATTACATTGCATACTCTAGCTATATTGGTTAGCTTTCTGCGCTTTCTTTATCCCTTGTAAAGAATTTTTCAGTGCGGCGCCATTGTGACTGTGTTACGTCTTTATCCCTATATCTCTTAATTCTACTACAGTAATCTAAAGCCAATCCCATACTTGACCTTAGATCCTATCTTAACACTAATTATTCTACTGAGATACGCGGAATTTCACAAAGCGGGAATCTTTATTTACATTTAAACAATGAGCAGTTACAATCTAAGAGGGGTCAAACACTGGACGCATTGTATTATACACTAGGGTGGTTTACCATTGTTTACTTCGGTACCAATTCAAGACAATAGGGGTGGCTTACTACAATATTTCCGGTACGAACGGGTTTGTCTCTATTACTGTCAAGCTGGGGGAATTATTTTTGAACAGGACACGACCGGGCGTTTACACGACTCAAATATACTTTTATTATTATTTTCTCTTTACTCATTTTACTTCTACACTTTACACCTTTATCACACGTTATTTGTATTTAAGCTATTATTAAACCTTTTTATTTAAAGTATTTATTATTTATTTTATTTCAAACATTTATAAAACTTGAATGTATTTAAACACACACATATATATATCTTATTACATTTGAAATCTTATATTAATTAATCAACATAACTTATCTCACAACAATTCAATTTTCTGTACTGACATATATAACTAATCAAAACAAAAACTAATACCATCGTATAGAGGAGAGAAATTTCATATATGAAAAGTTCATTGCTTTAACAATGGCACAAAGGGTCAGCTGTTTTGGGGAGTCGTCTAGGGTGGTAATTTAGGACAATTCAAAACAGGAAAGAGCGTGTCTAAGGTGGTTTGTTTGGTTTAGCGAGGGGAGGTTATGAATGAGATGAGTGCATACAAAGGGGAGAGTTTACATTCCACAACACGTATTTAACATGAACAGACTGGCTTCTATCGACAGGTTTGGAATGGAATACTTACCAGGGATGACTTGTTTAATACGGCAAAGTCGCGATACTAATATTATTATAACATAATTAAAATTTTACTCACTTATTTTTTGTTTATTTCTGAGTGAATAAATTTATGTTTGTCCAAGTTATTGTTAACGAATTATAAAATTACACAACAACAGCAACATAATTATTTCTTTCTTCAAAGCAGCAGAGTGGCGCAATTTTGTGAC
Organism: Magicicada septendecula; assembly: GCA_034769895.1. Classification (NCBI taxonomy): domain Eukaryota; kingdom Metazoa; phylum Arthropoda; class Insecta; order Hemiptera; family Cicadidae; genus Magicicada; species Magicicada septendecula. Next base: position 314,651,476 of record CM068373.1, on the reverse strand, counting down.
GTCTCCCTTGTTAAGACAACACAATAGTCGGGAACTAGTTCAATTCTTTACCAGTTAATTAAACTAGCTGCCGTTGTTAGTAAAACATCCTTACCAACAAATTACAACACAATTATGACATAGGAAATTGACAAGGTTTGCACAAATTTATTCACTCACTTGGTGTTAGCGAAAACATCTCTTTATTACTATTCAAATATTATGTTTGACTTTGTTTCTTTTTAAAGAAAATTTACTTTAGTAAATTCTGCTTTTACTGTTTTAAAGATATTAAGTTTATTATTCCTTTTATCTCAGAAATTTACTTATCTAGATGTTAGTTTTAAATACCTCGGATCCGGGTCTGAACTTTCTCAAAATAATTAATTTATCACAAACTTCAACCAAATTATTGGGAGAAAAATATTGGTGGTAATCTACATTATTATCTTACATTTATCTATACATTGCTGTTGCTACTACTACATTACAAAAATTACAAATCTGATAATTTCTTCTTTACATTATTAAAGTTCTTTAGTGTTCTTTTGTTACTTCTCTTATTGAAACGAAAATTTACAAATGTTGTGTTTGGATATCACCTGAATTTAATATGAGGTTGTTGTTGGGTCCTTGGGTGTCATCTCCTGTCGTCTTCTAGGGTGGAGTACGTGGTTCCTCTTGAAGCTACATCGGGTTGATTATATCTGCTCTCGACGATCGGTTTTTTTACTTGAAGTTCATACTGTTGTAGTTGGAGTTTTCTTCGTCCGGATTTTGTAGTTCACATTTTACACCTTAATTATAGTTCTTACTTTGCAGTACTAAAGTCTGGTAGTTACATATCTTACAACTTACAGTTTTATATTTTTAAGAGAGACGTGTTGACTAATTTTTCCTTTCTGTATATTCTTCCTAACTCTACACACACTACATTTTTCAAAATAAAATCATCTTACACTGGATATTCGTTTAACGGCATACACTTACGTGTATGTAGACAACACAAAACTCACATCTTTTCATGACGAAGTTCTACTGGCGACTGCGCGTATAGTGTAGGGGCGAGGGCTCAGTAAGCTGGAGCGTATTTACGCACTAAGAAAATAGTTCGTACTTTTATATATTATTAATTATTCATTAATTAGAATGTAAATACTTTATGTTAACTTTATTACGACTTATAGATTTCTTTATTTATATAGTCGCATTTTTTAATAATTAAAGTAATTATTATTATTATTCTTTACGTAATACCTTTCTTGGAGTGTTGGTACTGGACAATTTCAAGTTGATTCAGGAATCTGGGTATAGGTAAGGGAGGATAATACTCTTACTTATTAAAAATAAAAAATTTTTATTTGTGCGATTTTCGATGTTTTTAAAATTGTCACATCCTCCTGCACTTAACTATGAAAAACGGGGGGGGGGGGTGGAATAATAACAGAAAATCAAAAAAACACAATTATATTTTTATCTTTCGTGAAATTCCCTTTCTCTCGTTTCTTAACATTTACCTTAATATTATTTACATATAAATAGATATTACTTATTTATTAATCTATTTGTTACTCTCAGTTTCCCGTAACTTCACAATATAGTGGCCCGACTGATTACATTGCATACTCTAGCTATATTGGTTAGCTTTCTGCGCTTTCTTTATCCCTTGTAAAGAATTTTTCAGTGCGGCGCCATTGTGACTGTGTTACGTCTTTATCCCTATATCTCTTAATTCTACTACAGTAATCTAAAGCCAATCCCATACTTGACCTTAGATCCTATCTTAACACTAATTATTCTACTGAGATTCGCGGAATTTCACAAAGCGGGAATCTTTATTTACATTTAAACAATGAGCAGTTACAATCTAAGAAGGGTCAAACACTGGACGCATTGTATTATACACTAGGGTGGTTTACCATTGTTTACTTCGGTACCAATTCAAGACAATAGGGGTGGCTTACTACAATATTTCCGGTACGAACGGGTTTGTCTCTATTACTGTCAAGCTGGGGGAATTATTTTTGAACAGGACACGACCGGGCGTTTACACGACTCAAATATACTTTTATTATTATTTTCTCTTTACTCATTTTACTTCCACACTTTACACCTTTATTACACGTTATTTGTATTTAAGCTATTATTAAACCTTTTTATTTAAAGTATTTATTATTTATTTTATTTCACACATTTATAAAACTTGAATGTATTTAAACACACACACATATATATATCTTATTACATTTGAAATCTTATATTAATTAATCAACATAACTTATCTCACAACAATTCAATTTTCTGTACTGACATATATAATTAATCAAAACAAAAACTAATACCATCGTATAGAGGAGAGAAATTTCATATATGAAAAGTTCATTGCTTTAACAATGGCACAAAGGGTCAGCTGTTTTGGGGAGTCGTCTAGGGTGGTAATTTAGGACAATTCAAAACAGGAAAGAGCGTGTCTAAGGTGGTTTGTTTGGTTTAGCGAGGGGAGGTTATGAATGAGATGAGTGCATACAAAGGGGAGAGTTTACATTCCACAACACGTATTTAACATGAACAGACTGGCTTCTATCGACAGGTTTGGAATGGAATACTTACCAGGGATGACTTGTTTAATACGGCAAAGTCGCGATACTAATATTATTATAACATAATTAAAATTTTACTCACTTATTTTTTGTTTATTTCTGAGTGAATAAATTTATGTTTGTCCAAGTTATTGTTAACGAATTATAAAATTACACAACAACAGCAACATAATTTTTTCTTTCTTCAAAGCAGCAGAGTGGCGCAATTTTGTGACGTCTCCCTTGTTAAGACAACACAATAGTCGGGAACTAGTTCAATTCTTTACCAGTTAATTAAACTAGCTGCCGTTGTTAGTAAAACATCCTTACCAACAAATTACAACACAATTATGACATAGGAAATTGACAAGGTTTGCACAAATTTATTCACTCACTTGGTGTTAGCGAAAACATCTCTTTATTACTATTCAAATATTATGTTTGACTTTGTTTCTTTTTAAAGAAAATTTACTTTAGTAAATTCTGCTTTTACTGCTTTAAAGATATTAAGTTTATTATTCCTTTTATATCAAAAATTTACTTATCTAGATGTTAGTTTTAAATACCTCGGATCCGGGTCTGAACTTTCTCAAAATAATTAATTTATCACAAACTTCAACCAAATTATTGGGAGAATAATATTGGTGGTAATCTACATTATTATCTTACATTTATCTATATATTGCTGTTACTACTACATTACAAAAATTACAAATCTGATAATTTCTTCTTTACATTATTAAAGTTCTTTAGTGTTCTTTTGTTACTTCTCTTATTGAAACGAAAATTTACAAATGTTGTGTTTGGATATCACCTGAATTTAATATGAGGTTGTTGTTGGGTCCTTGGGTGTCATCTCCTGTCGTCTTCTAGGGTGGAGTACGTGGTTCCTCTTGAAGCTACATCGGGTTGATTATATCTGCTCTCGACGATCGGTTTTTTTACTTGAAGTTCATACTGTTGTAGTTGGAGTTTTCTTCGTCCGGATTATGTAGTTCACATTTTACACCTTAATTATAGTTCTTACTTTGCAGTACTAAAGTCTGGTAGTTACATATCTTACAACTTACAGTTTTATATTTTTAAAAGAGATGTGTTGACTAATTTTTCCTTTCTGTATATTCTTCCTAACTCTACACACACTACATTTTTCAAAATAAAATCATCTTACACTGGATATTCGTTTAACGGCATACACTTACGTGTATGTAGACAACACAAAACTCACATCTTTTCATGACGAAGTTCTACTGGCGACTGCGCGTATAGTTTAGGGGCGAGGGCTCAGTAAGCTGGAGCGTATTTACGCACTAAGAAAATAGTTCGTACTTTTATATATTATTAATTATTCATTAATTAGAATGTAAATACTTTATGTTAACTTTATTACGACTTATAGATTTCTTTATTTATGTAGTCGCATTTTTTAATAATTAAAGTAATTATTATTATTATTCTTTACTTAATACCTTTCTTGGAGTGTTGGTACTGGACAATTTCAAGTTGATTCAGGAATCTGGGTATAGGTAAGGGAGGATAATACTCTTACTTATTAAAAAAAAAAATTTTTATTTGTGCGATTTTCGATGTTTTTAAAATCGTCACATCCTCCTGCACTTAACTACGAAAAACGGGGGGGGGGGGGTGGAATAATAATAGAAAATCAAAAAAACACGATTATATTTTTATCTTTCGTGAAATTCCCTTTCTCTCGTTTCTTAACATTTACCTTAATATAATTTACATATAAATAGATATTACTTATTTATTAATCTATTTGTTACTCTCAGTTTCCCGTAACTTCACAATATAGTGGCCCGACTGATTACATTGCATACTCTAGCTATATTGGTTAGCTTTCTGCGCTTTCTTTATCCCTTGTAAAGAATTTTTCAGTGCGGCGCCATTGTGACTGTGTTACGTCTTTATCCCTATATCTCTTAATTCTACTACAGTAATCTAAAGCCAATCCCATACTTGACCTTAGATCCTATCTTAACACTAATTATTCTACTGAGATACGCGGAATTTCACAAAGCGGGAATCTTTATTTACATTTAAACAATGAGCAGTTACAATCTAAGAGGGGTCAAACACTGGACGCATTGTATTATACACTAGGGTGGTTTACCATTGTTTACTTCGGTACCAATTCAAGACAATAGGGGTGGCTTACTACAATATTTCCGGTACGAACGGGTTTGTCTCTATTACTGTCAAGCTGGGGGAATTATTTTTGAACAGGACACGACCGGGCGTTTACACGACTCAAATATACTTTTATTATTATTTTCTCTTTACTCATTTTACTTCCACACTTTACACCTTTATTACACGTTATTTGTATTTAAGCTATTATTAAACCTTTTTATTTAAAGTATTTATTATTTATTTTATTTCACACATTTATAAAACTTGAATGTATTTAAACACACACATATATATATCTTATTACATTTGAAATCTTATATTAATTAATCAACATAACTTATCTCACAACAATTCAATTTTCTGTACTGACATATATAATTAATCAAAACAAAAACTAATACCATCGTATAGAGGAGAGAAATTTCATATATGAAAAGTTCATTGCTTTAACAATGGCACAAAGGGTCAGCTGTTTTGGGGAGTCGTCTAGGGTGGTAATTTAGGACAATTCAAAACAGGAAAGAGCGTGTCTAAGGTGGTTTGTTTGGTTTAGCGAGGGGAGGTTATGAATGAGATGAGTGCATACAAAGGGGAGAGTTTACATTCCACAACACGTATTTAACATGAACAGACTGGCTTCTATCGACAGGTTTGGAATGGAATACTTACCAGGGATGACTTGTTTAATACGGCAAAGTCGCGATACTAATATTATTATAACATAATTAAAATTTTACTCACTTATTTTTTGTTTATTTCTGAGTGAATAAATTTATGTTTGTCCAAGTTATTGTTAACGAATTATAAAATTACACAACAACAGCAACATAATTTTTTCTTTCTTCAAAGCAGCAGAGTGGCGCAATTTTGTGACGTCTCCCTTGTTAAGACAACACAATAGTCGGGAACTAGTTCAATTCTTTACCAGTTAATTAAACTAGCTGCCGTTGTTAGTAAAACATCCTTACCAACAAATTACAACACAATTATGACATCGGAAATTGACAAGGTTTGCACAAATTTATTCACTCACTTGGTGTTAGCGAAAACATCTCTTTATTACTATTCAAATATTATGTTTGACTTTGTTTCTTTTTAAAGAAAATTTACTTTAGTAAATTCTGCTTTTACTGCTTTAAAGATATTAAGTTTATTATTCCTTTTATCTCAAAAATTTACTTATCTAGATGTTAGTTTTAAATACCTCGGATCCGGGTCTGAACTTTCTCAAAATAATTAATTTATCACAAACTTCAACCAAATTATTGGGAGAATAATATTGGTGGTAATCTACATTATTATCTTACATTTATCTATATATTGCTGTTACTACTACATTACAAAAATTACAAATCTGATAATTTCTTCTTTACATTATTAAAGTTCTTTAGTGTTCTTTTGTTACTTCTCTTATTGAAACGACAATTTACAAATGTTGTGTTTGGATATCACCTGAATTTAATATGAGGTTGTTGTTGGGTCCTTGGGTGTCATCTCCTGTCGTCTTCTAGGGTGGAGTACATGGTTCCTCTTGAAGCTACATCGGGTTGATTATATCTGCTCTCGACGATCGGTTTTTTTACTTGAAGTTCATACTGTTGTAGTTGGAGTTTTCTTCGTCCGGATTTTGTAGTTCACATTTTACACCTTAATTATAGTTCTTACTTTGCAGTACTAAAGTCTGGTAGTTACATATCTTACAACTTACAGTTTTATATTTTTAAAAGAGATGTGTTGACTAATTTTTCCTTTCTGTATATTCTTCCTAACTCTACACACACTACATTTTTCAAAATAAAATCATCTTACACTGGATATTCGTTTAACGGCATACACTTACGTGTATGTAGACAACACAAAACTCACATCTTTTCATGACGAAGTTCTACTGGCGACTGCGCGTATAGTTTAGGGGCGAGGGCTCAGTAAGCTGGAGCGTATTTACGCACTAAGAAAATAGTTCGTACTTTTATATATTATTAATTATTCATTAATTAGAATGTAAATACTTTATGTTAACTTTATTACGACTTATAGATTTCTTTATTTATGTAGTCGCATTTTTTAATAATTAAAGTAATTATTATTATTATTCTTTACTTAATACCTTTCTTGGAGTGTTGGTACTGGACAATTTCAAGTTGATTCAGGAATCTGGGTATAGGTAAGGGAGGATAATACTCTTACTTATTAAAAATAAAAAATTTTTATTTGTGCGATTTTCGATGTTTTTAAAATCGTCACATCCTCCTGCACTTAACTACGAAAAACGGGGGGGTGGAATAATAATAGAAAATCAAAAAAACACGATTATATTTTTATCTTTCGTGAAATTCCCTTTCTCTCGTTTCTTAACATTTACCTTAATATAATTTACATATAAATAGATATTACTTATTTATTAATCTATTTGTTACTCTCAGTTTCCCGTAACTTCACAATATAGTGGCCCGACTGATTACATTGCATACTCTAGCTATATTGGTTAGCTTTCTGCGCTTTCTTTATCCCTTGTAAAGAATTTTTCAGTGCGGCGCCATTGTGACTGTGTTACGTCTTTATCCCTATATCTCTTAATTCTACTACAGTAATCTAAAGCCAATCCCATACTTGACCTTAGATCCTATCTTAACACTAATTATTCTACTGAGATACGCGGAATTTCACAAAGCGGGAATCTTTATTTACATTTAAACAATGAGCAGTTACAATCTAAGAGGGGTCAAACACTGGACGCATTGTATTATACACTAGGGTGGTTTACCATTGTTTACTTCGGTACCAATTCAAGACAATAGGGGTGGCTTACTACAATATTTCCGGTACGAACGGGTTTGTCTCTATTACTGTCAAGCTGGGGGAATTATTTTTGAACAGGACACGACCGGGCGTTTACACGACTCAAATATACTTTTATTATTATTTTCTCTTTACTCATTTTACTTCTACACTTTACACCTTTATCACACGTTATTTGTATTTAAGCTATTATTAAACCTTTTTATTTAAAGTATTTATTATTTATTTTATTTCAAACATTTATAAAACTTGAATGTATTTAAACACACACATATATATATCTTATTACATTTGAAATCTTATATTAATTAATCAACATAACTTATCTCACAACAATTCAATTTTCTGTACTGACATATATAACTAATCAAAACAAAAACTAATACCATCGTATAGAGGAGAGAAATTTCATATATGAAAAGTTCATTGCTTTAACAATGGCACAAAGGGTCAGCTGTTTTGGGGAGTCGTCTAGGGTGGTAATTTAGGACAATTCAAAACAGGAAAGAGCGTGTCTAAGGTGGTTTGTTTGGTTTAGCGAGGGGAGGTTATGAATGAGATGAGTGCATACAAAGGGGAGAGTTTACATTCCACAACACGTATTTAACATGAACAGACTGGCTTCTATCGACAGGTTTGGAATGGAATACTTACCAGGGATGACTTGTTTAATACGGCAAAGTCGCGATACTAATATTATTATAACATAATTAAAATTTTACTCACTTATTTTTTGTTTATTTCTGAGTGAATAAATTTATGTTTGTCCAAGTTATTGTTAACGAATTATAAAATTACACAACAACAGCAACATAATTTTTTCTTTCTTCAAAGCAGCAGAGTGGCGCAATTTTGTGACGTCTCCCTTGTTAAGACAACACAATAGTCGGGAACTAGTTCAATTCTTTACCAGTTAATTAAACTAGCTGCCGTTGTTAGTAAAACATCCTTACCAACAAATTACAACACAATTATGACATCGGAAATTGACAAGGTTTGCACAAATTTATTCACTCACTTGGTGTTAGCGAAAACATCTCTTTATTACTATTCAAATATTATGTTTGACTTTGTTTCTTTTTAAAGAAAATTTACTTTAGTAAATTCTGCTTTTACTGCTTTAAAGATATTAAGTTTATTATTCCTTTTATCTCAAAAATTTACTTATCTAGATGTTAGTTTTAAATACCTCGGATCCGGGTCTGAACTTTCTCAAAATAATTAATTTATCACAAACTTCAACCAAATTATTGGGAGAATAATATTGGTGGTAATCTACATTATTATCTTACATTTATCTATATATTGCTGTTACTACTACATTACAAAAATTACAAATCTGATAATTTCTTCTTTACATTATTAAAGTTCTTTAGTGTTCTTTTGTTACTTCTCTTATTGAAACGACAATTTACAAATGTTGTGTTTGGATATCACCTGAATTTAATATGAGGTTGTTGTTGGGTCCTTGGGTGTCATCTCCTGTCGTCTTCTAGGGTGGAGTACGTGGTTCCTCTTGAAGCTACATCGGGTTGATTATATCTGCTCTCGACGATCGGTTTTTTTACTTGAAGTTCATACTGTTGTAGTTGGAGTTTTCTTCGTCCGGATTTTGTAGTTCACATTTTACACCTTAATTATAGTTCTTACTTTGCAGTACTAAAGTCTGGTAGTTACATATCTTACAACTTACAGTTTTATATTTTTAAAAGAGATGTGTTGACTAATTTTTCCTTTCTGTATATTCTTCCTAACTCTACACACACTACATTTTTCAAAATAAAATCATCTTACACTGGATATTCGTTTAACGGCATACACTTACGTGTATGTAGACAACACAAAACTCACATCTTTTCATGACGAAGTTCTACTGGCGACTGCGCGTATAGTTTAGGGGCGAGGGCTCAGTAAGCTGGAGCGTATTTACGCACTAAGAAAATAGTTCGTACTTTTATATATTATTAATTATTCATTAATTAGAATGTAAATACTTTATGTTAACTTTATTACGACTTATAGATTTCTTTATTTATGTAGTCGCATTTTTTAATAATTAAAGTAATTATTATTATTATTCTTTACTTAATACCTTTCTTGGAGTGTTGGTACTGGACAATTTCAAGTTGATTCAGGAATCTGGGTATAGGTAAGGGAGGATAATACTCTTACTTATTAAAAATAAAAAATTTTTATTTGTGCGATTTTCGATGTTTTTAAAATCGTCACATCCTCCTGCACTTAACTACGAAAAACGGGGGGGTGGAATAATAATAGAAAATCAAAAAAACACGATTATATTTTTATCTTTCGTGAAATTCCCTTTCTCTCGTTTCTTAACATTTACCTTAATATAATTTACATATAAATAGATATTACTTATTTATTAATCTATTTGTTACTCTCAGTTTCCCGTAACTTCACAATATAGTGGCCCGACTGATTACATTGCATACTCTAGCTATATTGGTTAGCTTTCTGCGCTTTCTTTATCCCTTGTAAAGAATTTTTCAGTGCGGCGCCATTGTGACTGTGTTACGTCTTTATCCCTATATCTCTTAATTCTACTACAGTAATCTAAAGCCAATCCCATACTTGACCTTAGATCCTATCTTAACACTAATTATTCTACTGAGATACGCGGAATTTCACAAAGCGGGAATCTTTATTTACATTTAAACAATGAGCAGTTACAATCTAAGAGGGGTCAAACACTGGACGCATTGTATTATACACTAGGGTGGTTTACCATTGTTTACTTCGGTACCAATTCAAGACAATAGGGGTGGCTTACTACAATATTTCCGGTACGAACGGGTTTGTCTCTATTACTGTCAAGCTGGGGGAATTATTTTTGAACAGGACACGACCGGGCGTTTACACGACTCAAATATACTTTTATTATTATTTTCTCTTTACTCATTTTACTTCTACACTTTACACCTTTATCACACGTTATTTGTATTTAAGCTATTATTAAACCTTTTTATTTAAAGTATTTATTATTTATTTTATTTCAAACATTTATAAAACTTGAATGTATTTAAACACACACATATATATATCTTATTACATTTGAAATCTTATATTAATTAATCAACATAACTTATCTCACAACAATTCAATTTTCTGTACTGACATATATAACTAATCAAAACAAAAACTAATACCATCGTATAGAGGAGAGAAATTTCATATATGAAAAGTTCATTGCTTTAACAATGGCACAAAGGGTCAGCTGTTTTGGGGAGTCGTCTAGGGTGGTAATTTAGGACAATTCAAAACAGGAAAGAGCGTGTCTAAGGTGGTTTGTTTGGTTTAGCGAGGGGAGGTTATGAATGAGATGAGTGCATACAAAGGGGAGAGTTTACATTCCACAACACGTATTTAACATGAACAGACTGGCTTCTATCGACAGGTTTGGAATGGAATACTTACCAGGGATGACTTGTTTAATACGGCAAAGTCGCGATACTAATATTATTATAACATAATTAAAGTTTTACTCACTTATTTTTTGTTTATTTCTGAGTGAATAAATTTATGTTTGTCCAAGTTATTGTTAACGAATTATAAAATTACACAACAACAGCAACATAATTATTTCTTTCTTCAAAGCAGCAGAGTGGCGCAATTTTGTGACGTCTCCCTTGTTAAGACAACACAATAGTCGGGAACTAGTTCAATTCTTTACCAGTTAATTAAACTAGCTGCCGTTGTTAGTAAAACATCCTTACCAACAAATTACAACACAATTATGACATAGGAAATTGACAAGGTTTGCACAAATTTATTCACTCACTTGGTGTTAGCGAAAACATCTCTTTATTACTATTCAAATATTATGTTTGACTTTGTTTCTTTTTAAAGAAAATTTACTTTAGTAAATTCTGCTTTTACTGCTTTAAAGATATTAAGTTTATTATTCCTTTTATCTCAAAAATTTACTTATCTAGATGTTAGTTTTAAATACCTCGGATCCGGGTCTGAACTTTCTCAAAATAATTAATTTATCACAAACTTCAACCAAATTATTGGGAGAATAATATTGGTGGTAATCTACATTATTATCTTACATTTATCTATATATTGCTGTTACTACTACATTACAAAAATTACAAATCTGATAATTTCTTCTTTACATTATTAAAGTTCTTTAGTGTTCTTTTGTTACTTCTCTTATTGAAACGAAAATTTACAAATGTTGTGTTTGGATATCACCTGAATTTAATATGAGGTTGTTGTTGGGTCCTTGGGTGTCATCTCCTGTCGTCTTCTAGGGTGGAGTACGTGGTTCCTCTTGAAGCTACATCGGGTTGATTATATCTGCTCTCGACGATCGGTTTTTTTACTTGAAGTTCATACTGTTGTAGTTGGAGTTTTCTTCGTCCGGATTTTGTAGTTCACATTTTACACCTTAATTATAGTTCTTACTTTGCAGTACTAAAGTCTGGTAGTTACATATCTTACAACTTACAGTTTTATATTTTTAAAAGAGATGTGTTGACTAATTTTTCCTTTCTGTATATTCTTCCTAACTCTACACACACTACATTTTTCAAAATAAAATCATCTTACACTGGATATTCGTTTAACGGCATACACTTACGTGTATGTAGACAACACAAAACTCACATCTTTTCATGACGAAGTTCTACTGGCGACTGCGCGTATAGTTTAGGGGCGAGAGCTCAGTAAGCTGGAGCGTATTTACGCACTAAGAAAATAGTTCGTACTTTTATATATTATTAATTATTCATTAATTAGAATGTAAATACTTTATGTTAACTTTATTACGACTTATAGATTTCTTTATTTATGTAGTCGCATTTTTTAATAATTAAAGTAATTATTATTATTATTCTTTACTTAATACCTTTCTTGGAGTGTTGGTACTGGACAATTTCAAGTTGATTCAGGAATCTGGGTATAGGTAAGGGAGGATAATACTCTTACTTATTAAAAATAAAAAATTTTTATTTGTGCGATTTTCGATGTTTTTAAAATCGTCACATCCTCCTGCACTTAACTACGAAAAACGGGGGGGTGGAATAATAATAGAAAATCAAAAAAACACGATTATATTTTTATCTTTCGTGAAATTCCCTTTCTCTCGTTTCTTAACATTTACCTTAATATAATTTACATATAAATAGATATTACTTATTTATTAATCTATTTGTTACTCTCAGTTTCCCGTAACTTCACAATATAGTGCCCCGACTGATTACATTGCATACTCTAGCTATATTGGTTAGCTTTCTGCGCTTTCTTTATCCCTTGTAAAGAATTTTTCAGTGCGGCGCCATTGTGACTGTGTTACGTCTTTATCCCTATATCTCTTAATTCTACTACAGTAATCTAAAGCCAATCCCATACTTGACCTTAGATCCTATCTTAACACTAATTATTCTACTGAGATACGCGGAATTTCACAAAGCGGGAATCTTTATTTACATTTAAACAATGAGCAGTTACAATCTAAGAGGGGTCAAACACTGGACGCATTGTATTATACACTAGGGTGGTTTACCATTGTTTACTTCGGTACCAATTCAAGACAATAGGGGTGGCTTACTACAATATTTCCGGTACGAACGGGTTTGTCTCTATTACTGTCAAGCTGGGGGAATTATTTTTGAACAGGACACGACCGGGCGTTTACACGACTCAAATATACTTTTATTATTATTTTCTCTTTACTCATTTTACTTCTACACTTTACACCTTTATCACACGTTATTTGTATTTAAGCTATTATTAAACCTTTTTATTTAAAGTATTTATTATTTATTTTATTTCAAACATTTATAAAACTTGAATGTATTTAAACACACACATATATATATCTTATTACATTTGAAATCTTATATTAATTAATCAACATAACTTATCTCACAACAATTCAATTTTCTGTACTGACATATATAACTAATCAAAACAAAAACTAATACCATCGTATAGAGGAGAGAAATTTCATATATGAAAAGTTCATTGCTTTAACAATGGCACAAAGGGTCAGCTGTTTTGGGGAGTCGTCTAGGGTGGTAATTTAGGACAATTCAAAACAGGAAAGAGCGTGTCTAAGGTGGTTTGTTTGGTTTAGCGAGGGGAGGTTATGAATGAGATGAGTGCATACAAAGGGGAGAGTTTACATTCCACAACACGTATTTAACATGAACAGACTGGCTTCTATCGACAGGTTTGGAATGGAATACTTACCAGGGATGACTTGTTTAATACGGCAAAGTCGCGATACTAATATTATTATAACATAATTAAAATTTTACTCACTTATTTTTTGTTTATTTCTGAGTGAATAAATTTATGTTTGTCCAAGTTATTGTTAACGAATTATAAAATTACACAACAACAGCAACATAATTATTTCTTTCTTCAAAGCAGCAGAGTGGCGCAATTTTGTGACGTCTCCCTTGTTAAGACAACACAATAGTCGGGAACTAGTTCAATTCTTTACCAGTTAATTAAACTAGCTGCCGTTGTTAGTAAAACATCCTTACCAACAAATTACAACACAATTATGACATAGGAAATTGACAAGGTTTGCACAAATTTATTCACTCACTTGGTGTTAGCGAAAACATCTCTTTATTACTATTCAAATATTATGTTTGACTTTGTTTCTTTTTAAAGAAAATTTACTTTAGTAAATTCTGCTTTTACTGCTTTAAAGATATTAAGTTTATTATTCCTTTTATCTCAAAAATTTACTTATCTAGATGTTAGTTTTAAATACCTCGGATCCGGGTCTGAACTTTCTCAAAATAATTAATTTATCACAAACTTCAACCAAATTATTGGGAGAATAATATTGGTGGTAATCTACATTATTATCTTACATTTATCTATATATTGCTGTTACTACTACATTACAAAAATTACAAATCTGATAATTTCTTCTTTACATTATTAAAGTTCTTTAGTGTTCTTTTGTTACTTCTCTTATTGAAACGAAAATTTACAAATGTTGTGTTTGGATATCACCTGAATTTAATATGAGGTTGTTGTTGGGTCCTTGGGTGTCATCTCCTGTCGTCTTCTAGGGTGGAGTACGTGGTTCCTCTTGAAGCTACATCGGGTTGATTATATCTGCTCTCGACGATCGGTTTTTTTACTTGAAGTTCATACTGTTGTAGTTGGAGTTTTCTTCGTCCGGATTTTGTAGTTCACATTTTACACCTTAATTATAGTTCTTACTTTGCAGTACTAAAGTCTGGTAGTTACATATCTTACAACTTACAGTTTTATATTTTTAAAAGAGATGTGTTGACTAATTTTTCCTTTCTGTATATTCTTCCTAACTCTACACACACTACATTTTTCAAAATAAAATCATCTTACACTGGATATTCGTTTAACGGCATACACTTACGTGTATGTAGACAACACAAAACTCACATCTTTTCATGACGAAGTTCTACTGGCGACTGCGCGTATAGTTTAGGGGCGAGGGCTCAGTAAGCTGGAGCGTATTTACGCACTAAGAAAATAGTTCGTACTTTTATATATTATTAATTATTCATTAATTAGAATGTAAATACTTTATGTTAACTTTATTACGACTTATAGATTTCTTTATTTATGTAGTCGCATTTTTTAATAATTAAAGTAATTATTATTATTATTCTTTACTTAATACCTTTCTTGGAGTGTTGGTACTGGACAATTTCAAGTTGATTCAGGAATCTGGGTATAGGTAAGGGAGGATAATACTCTTACTTATTAAAAATAAAAAATTTTTATTTGTGCGATTTTCGATGTTTTTAAAATCGTCACATCCTCCTGCACTTAACTACGAAAAACGGGGGGGTGGAATAATAATAGAAAATCAAAAAAACACGATTATATTTTTATCTTTCGTGAAATTCCCTTTCTCTCGTTTCTTAACATTTACCTTAATATAATTTACATATAAATAGATATTACTTATTTATTAATCTATTTGTTACTCTCAGTTTCCCGTAACTTCACAATATAGTGGCCCGACTGATTACATTGCATACTCTAGCTATATTGGTTAGCTTTCTGCGCTTTCTTTATCCCTTGTAAAGAATTTTTCAGTGCGGCGCCATTGTGACTGTGTTACGTCTTTATCCCTATATCTCTTAATTCTACTACAGTAATCTAAAGCCAATCCCATACTTGACCTTAGATCCTATCTTAACACTAATTATTCTACTGAGATACGCGGAATTTCACAAAGCGGGAATCTTTATTTACATTTAAACAATGAGCAGTTACAATCTAAGAGGGGTCAAACACTGGACGCATTGTATTATACACTAGGGTGGTTTACCATTGTTTACTTCGGTACCAATTCAAGACAATAGGGGTGGCTTACTACAATATTTCCGGTACGAACGGGTTTGTCTCTATTACTGTCAAGCTGGGGGAATTATTTTTGAACAGGACACGACCGGGCGTTTACACGACTCAAATATACTTTTATTATTATTTTCTCTTTACTCATTTTACTTCTACACTTTACACCTTTATCACACGTTATTTGTATTTAAGCTATTATTAAACCTTTTTATTTAAAGTATTTATTATTTATTTTATTTCAAACATTTATAAAACTTGAATGTATTTAAACACACACATATATATATCTTATTACATTTGAAATCTTATATTAATTAATCAACATAACTTATCTCACAACAATTCAATTTTCTGTACTGACATATATAACTAATCAAAACAAAAACTAATACCATCGTATAGAGGAGAGAAATTTCATATATGAAAAGTTCATTGCTTTAACAATGGCACAAAGGGTCAGCTGTTTTGGGGAGTCGTCTAGGGTGGTAATTTAGGACAATTCAAAACAGGAAAGAGCGTGTCTAAGGTGGTTTGTTTGGTTTAGCGAGGGGAGGTTATGAATGAGATGAGTGCATACAAAGGGGAGAGTTTACATTCCACAACACGTATTTAACATGAACAGACTGGCTTCTATCGACAGGTTTGGAATGGAATACTTACCAGGGATGACTTGTTTAATACGGCAAAGTCGCGATACTAATATTATTATAACATAATTAAAATTTTACTCACTTATTTTTTGTTTATTTCTGAGTGAATAAATTTATGTTTGTCCAAGTTATTGTTAACGAATTATAAAATTACACAACAACAGCAACATAATTATTTCTTTCTTCAAAGCAGCAGAGTGGGGCAATTTTGTGACGTCTACCTTGTTAAGACAACACAATAGTCGGGAACTAGTTCAATTCTTTACCAGTTAATTAAACTAGCTGCCGTTGTTAGTAAAACATCCTTACCAACAAATTACAACACAATTATGACATAGGAAATTGACAAGGTTTGCACAAATTTATTCACTCACTTGGTGTTAGCGAAAACATCTCTTTATTACTATTCAAATATTATGTTTGACTTTGTTTCTTTTTAAAGAAAATTTACTTTAGTAAATTCTGCTTTTACTGTTTTAAAGATATTAAGTTTATTATTCCTTTTATATCAAAAATTTACTTATCTAGATGTTAGTTTTAAATACCTCGGATCCGGGTCTGAACTTTCTCAAAATAATTAATTTATCACAAACGTCAACCAAATTATTGGGAGAAAAATATTGGTGGTAATCTACATTATTATCTTACATTTATCTATACATTGCTGTTACTACTACTACATTACAAAAATTACAAATCTGATAATTTCTTCTTTACATTATTAAAGTTCTTTAGTGTTCTTTTGTTACTTCTCTTATTGAAACGAAAATTTACAAATGTTGTGTTTGGATATCACCTGAATTTAATATGAGGTTGTTGTTGGGTCCTTGGGTGTCATCTCCTGTCGTCTTCTAGGGTGGAGTACGTGGTTCCTCTTGAAGCTACATCGGGTTGATTATATCTGCTCTCGACGATCGGTTTTTTTACTTGAAGTTCATACTGTTGTAGTTGGAGTTTTCTTCGTCCGGATTTTGTAGTTCACATTTTACACCTTAATTATAGTTCTTACTTTGCAGTACTAAAGTCTGGTAGTTACATATCTTACAACTTACAGTTTTATATTTTTAAGAGAGACGTGTTGACTAATTTTTCCTTTCTGTATATTCTTCCTAACTCTACACACACTACATTTTTCAAAATAAAATCATCTTACACTGGATATTCGTTTAACGGCATACACTTACGTGTATGTAGACAACACAAAACTCACATCTTTTCATGACGAAGTTCTACTGGCGACTGCGCGTATAGTGTAGGGGCGAGGGCTCAGTAAGCTGGTGCGTATTTACGCACTAAGAAAATAGTTCGTACTTTTATATATTATTAATTATTCATTAATTAGAATGTAAATACTTTATGTTAACTTTATTACGACTTATAGATTTCTTTATTTATATAGTCGCATTTTTTAATAATTAAAGTAATTATTATTATTATTCTTTACGTAATACCTTTCTTGGAGTGTTGGTACTGGACAATTTCAAGTTGATTCAGGAATCTGGGTATAGGTAAGGGAGGATAATACTCTTACTTATTAAAAATAAAAAATTTTTATTTGTGCGATTTTCGATGTTTTTAAAATTGTCACATCCTCCTGCTCTTAACTATGAAAAACGGGGGGGGGGGGGGGTGGAATAATAACAGAAAATCAAAAAAACACAATTATATTTTTATCTTTCGTGAAATTCCCTTTCTCTCGTTTCTTAACATTTACCTTAATATTATTTACATATAAATAGATATTACTTATTTATTAATCTATTTGTTACTCTCAGTTTCCCGTAACTTCACAATATAGTGGCCCGACTGATTACATTGCATACTCTAGCTATATTGGTTAGCTTTCTGCGCTTTCTTTATCCCTTGTAAAGAATTTTTCAGTGCGGCGCCATTGTGACTGTGTTACGTCTTTATCCCTATATCTCTTAATTCTACTACAGTAATCTAAAGCCAATCCCATACTTGACCTTAGATCCTATCTTAACACTAATTATTCTACTGAGATTCGCGGAATTTCACAAAGCGGGAATCTTTATTTACATTTAAACAATGAGCAGTTACAATCTAAGAGGGGTCAAACACTGGACGCATTGTATTATACACTAGGGTGGTTTACCATTGTTTACTTCGGTACCAATTCAAGACAATAGGGGTGGCTTACTACAATATTTCCGGTACGAACGGGTTTGTCTCTATTACTGTCAAGCTGGGGGAATTATTTTTGAACAGGACACGACCGGGCGTTTACACGACTCAAATATACTTTTATTATTATTTTCTCTTTACTCATTTTACTTCCACACTTTACACCTTTATTACACGTTATTTGTATTTAAGCTATTATTAAACCTTTTTATTTAAAGTATTTATTATTTATTTTATTTCACACATTTATAAAACTTGAATGTATTTAAACACACACACATATATATATCTTATTACATTTGAAATCTTATATTAATTAATCAACATAACTTATCTCACAACAATTCAATTTTCTGTACTGACATATATAACTAATCAAAACAAAAACTAATACCATCGTATAGAGGAGAGAAATTTCATATATGAAAAGTTCATTGCTTTAACAATGGCACAAAGGGTCAGCTGTTTTGGGGAGTCGTCTAGGGTGGTAATTTAGGACAATTCAAAACAGGAAAGAGCGTGTCTAAGGTGGTTTGTTTGGTTTAGCGAGGGGAGGTTATGAATGAGATGAGTGCATACAAAGGGGAGAGTTTACATTCCACAACACGTATTTAACATGAACAGACTGGCTTCTATCGACAGGTTTGGAATGGAATACTTACCAGGGATGATTTGTTTAATACGGCAAAGTCGCGATACTAATATTATTATAACATAATTAAAATTTTACTCACTTATTTTTTGTTTATTTCTGAGTGAATAAATTTATGTTTGTCCAAGTTATTGTTAACAAATTATAAAATTACACAACAACAGCAACATAATTTTTTCTTTCTTCAAAGCAGCAGAGTGGCGCAATTTTGTGACGTCTCCCTTGTTAAGACAACACAATAGTCGGGAACTAGTTCAATTCTTTACCAGTTAATTAAACTAGCTGCCGTTGTTAGTAAAACATCCTTACCAACAAATTACAACACAATTATGACATAGGAAATTGACAAGGTTTGCACAAATTTATTCACTCACTTGGTGTTAGCGAAAACATCTCTTTATTACTATTCAAATATTATGTTTGACTTTGTTTCTTTTTAAAGAAAATTTACTTTAGTAAATTCTGCTTTTACTGCTTTAAAGGTATTAAGTTTATTATTCCTTTTATATCAAAAATTTACTTATCTAGATGTTAGTTTTAAATACCTCGGATCCGGGTCTGAACTTTCTCAAAATAATTAATTTATCACAAACTTCAACCAAATTATTGGGAGAATAATATTGGTGGTAATCTACATTATTATCTTACATTTATCTATATATTGCTGTTACTACTACATTACAAAAATTACAAATCTGATAATTTCTTCTTTACATTATTAAAGTTCTTTAGTGTTCTTTTGTTACTTCTCTTATTGAAACGAAAATTTACAAATGTTGTGTTTGGATATCACCTGAATTTAATATGAGGTTGTTGTTGGGTCCTTGGGTGTCATCTCCTGTCGTCTTCTAGGGTGGAGTACGTGGTTCCTCTTGAAGCTACATCGGGTTGATTATATCTGCTCTCGACGATCGGTTTTTTTACTTGAAGTTCATACTGTTGTAGTTGGAGTTTTCTTCGTCCGGATTTTGTAGTTCACATTTTACACCTTAATTATAGTTCTTACTTTGCAGTACTAAAGTCTGGTAGTTACATATCTTACAACTTACAGTTTTATATTTTTAAAAGAGATGTGATGACTAATTTTTCCTTTCTGTATATTCTTCCTAACTCTACACACACTACATTTTTCAAAATAAAATCATCTTACACTGGATATTCGTTTAACGGCATACACTTACGTGTATGTAGACAACACAAAACTCACATCTTTTCATGACGAAGTTCTACTGGCGACTGCGCGTATAGTTTAGGGGCGAGGGCTCAGTAAGCTGGAGCGTATTTACGCACTAAGAAAATAGTTCGTACTTTTATATATTATTAATTATTCATTAATTAGAATGTAAATACTTTATGTTAACTTTATTACGACTTATAGATTTCTTTATTTATGTAGTCGCATTTTTTAATAATTAAAGTAATTATTATTATTATTATTCTTTACTTAATACCTTTCTTGGAGTGTTGGTACTGGACAATTTCAAGTTGATTCAGGAATCTGGGTATAGGTAAGGGAGGATAATACTCTTACTTATTAAAAATAAAAAATTTTTATTTGTGCGATTTTCGATGTTTCTAAAATCGTCACATCCTCCTGCACTTAACTACGAAAAACGGGGGGGTGGAATAATAATAGAAAATCAAAAAAACACGATTATATTTTTATCTTTCGTGAAATTCCCTTTCTCTCGTTTCTTAACATTTACCTTAATATAATTTACATATAAATAGATATTACTTATTTATTAATCTATTTGTTACTCTCAGTTTCCCGTAACTTCACAATATAGTGGCCCGACTGATTACATTGCATACTCTAGCTATATTGGTTAGCTTTCTGCGCTTTCTTTATCCCTTGTAAAGAATTTTTCAGTGCGGCGCCATTGTGACTGTGTTACGTCTTTATCCCTATATCTCTTAATTCTACTACAGTAATCTAAAGCCAATCCCATACTTGACCTTAGATCCTATCTTAACACTAATTATTCTACTGAGATACGCGGAATTTCACAAAGCGGGAATCTTTATTTACATTTAAACAATGAGCAGTTACAATCTAAGAGGGGTCAAACACTGGACGCATTGTATTATACACTAGGGTGGTTTACCATTGTTTACTTCGGTACCAATTCAAGACAATAGGGGTGGCTTACTACAATATTTCCGGTACGAACGGGTTTGTCTCTATTACTGTCAAGCTGGGGGAATTATTTTTGAACAGGACACGACCGGGCGTTTACACGACTCAAATATACTTTTATTATTATTTTCTCTTTACTCATTTTACTTCTACACTTTACACCTTTATCACACGTTATTTGTATTTAAGCTATTATTAAACCTTTTTATTTAAAGTATTTATTATTTATTTTATTTCAAACATTTATAAAACTTGAATGTATTTAAACACACACATATATATATCTTATTACATTTGAAATCTTATATTAATTAATCAACATAACTTATCTCACAACAATTCAATTTTCTGTACTGACATATATAACTAATCAAAACAAAAACTAATACCATCGTATAGAGGAGTGAAATTTCATATATGAAAATTTCATTGCTTTAACAATGGCACAAAGGGTCAGCTGTTTTGGGGAGTCGTCTAGGGTGGTAATTTAGGACAATTCAAAACAGGAAA
Source organism: Magicicada septendecula (assembly GCA_034769895.1). NCBI lineage: Eukaryota > Metazoa > Arthropoda > Insecta > Hemiptera > Cicadidae > Magicicada > Magicicada septendecula. Next base: position 314,629,525 of record CM068373.1, on the reverse strand, counting down.
GAGCGTGTCTAAGGTGGTTTGTTTGGTTTAGCGAGGGGAGGTTATGAATGAGATGAGTGCATACAAAGGGGAGAGTTTACATTCCACAACACGTATTTAACATGAACAGACTGGCTTCTATCGACAGGTTTGGAATGGAATACTTACCAGGGATGACTTGTTTAATACGGCAAAGTCGCGATACTAATATTATTATAACATAATTAAAATTTTACTCACTTATTTTTTGTTTATTTCTGAGTGAATAAATTTATGTTTGTCCAAGTTATTGTTAACGAATTATAAAATTACACAACAACAGCAACATAATTATTTCTTTCTTCAAAGCAGCAGAGTGGGGCAATTTTGTGACGTCTCCCTTGTTAAGACAACACAATAGTCGGGAACTAGTTCAATTCTTTACCAGTTAATTAAACTAGCTGCCGTTGTTAGTAAAACATCCTTACCAACAAATTACAACACAATTATGACATAGGAAATTGACAAGGTTTGCACAAATTTATTCACTCACTTGGTGTTAGCGAAAACATCTCTTTATTACTATTCAAATATTATGTTTGACTTTGTTTCTTTTTGAAGAAAATTTACTTTAGTAAATTCTGCTTTTACTGCTTTAAAGATATTAAGTTTATTATTCCTTTTATATCAAAAATTTACTTATCTAGATGTTAGTTTTAAATACCTCGGATCCGGGTCTGAACTTTCTCAAAATAATTAATTTATCACAAACTTCAACCAAATTATTGGGAGAATAATATTGGTGGTAATCTACATTATTATCTTACGTTTATCTATATATTGCTGTTACTACTACATTACAAAAATTACAAATCTGATAATTTCTTCTTTACATTATTAAAGTTCTTTAGTGTTCTTTTGTTACTTCTCTTATTGAAACGAAAATTTACAAATGTTGTGTTTGGATATCACCTGAATTTAATATGAGGTTGTTGTTGGGTCCTTGGGTGTCATCTCCTGTCGTCTTCTAGGGTGGAGTACGTGGTTCCTCTTGAAGCTACATCGGGTTGATTATATCTGCTCTCGACGATCGGTTTTTTTACTTGAAGTTCATACTGTTGTAGTTGGAGTTTTCTTCGTCCGGATTTTGTAGTTCACATTTTACACCTTAATTATAGTTCTTACTTTGCAGTACTAAAGTCTGGTAGTTACATATCTTACAACTTACAGTTTTATATTTTTAAAAGAGATGTGTTGACTAATTTTTCCTTTCTGTATATTCTTCCTAACTCTACACACACTACATTTTTCAAAATAAAATCATCTTACACTGGATATTCGTTTAACGGCATACACTTACGTGTATGTAGACAACACAAAACTCACATCTTTTCATGACGAAGTTCTACTGGCGACTGCGCGTATAGTTTAGGGGCGAGGGCTCAGTAAGCTGGAGCGTATTTACGCACTAAGAAAATAGTTCGTACTTTTATATATTATTAATTATTCATTAATTAGAATGTAAATACTTTATGTTAACTTTATTACGACTTATAGATTTCTTTATTTATGTAGTCGCATTTTTTAATAATTAAAGTAATTATTATTATTATTATTCTTTACTTAATACCTTTCTTGGAGTGTTGGTACTGGACAATTTCAAGTTGATTCAGGAATCTGGGTATAGGTAAGGGAGGATAATACTCTTACTTATTAAAAATAAAAAATTTTTATTTGTGCGATTTTCGATGTTTTTAAAATCGTCACATCCTCCTGCACTTAACTACGAAAAACGGGGGGGTGGAATAATAATAGAAAATCAAAAAAACACGATTATATTTTTATCTTTCGTGAAATTCCCTTTCTCTCGTTTCTTAACATTTACCTTAATATAATTTACATATAAATAGATATTACTTATTTATTAATCTATTTGTTACTCTCAGTTTCCCGTAACTTCACAATATAGTGGCCCGACTGATTACATTGCATACTCTAGCTATATTGGTTAGCTTTCTGCGCTTTCTTTATCCCTTGTAAAGAATTTTTCAGTGCGGCGCCATTGTGACTGTGTTACGTCTTTATCCCTATATCTCTTAATTCTACTACAGTAATCTAAAGCCAATCCCATACTTGACCTTAGATCCTATCTTAACACTAATTATTCTACTGAGATACGCGGAATTTCACAAAGCGGGAATCTTTATTTACATTTAAACAATGAGCAGTTACAATCTAAGAGGGGTCAAACACTGGACGCATTGTATTATACACTAGGGTGGTTTACCATTGTTTACTTCGGTTCCAATTCAAGACAATAGGGGTGGCTTACTACAATATTTCCGGTACGAACGGGTTTGTCTCTATTACTGTCAAGCTGGGGGAATTATTTTTGAACAGGACACGACCGGGCGTTTACACGACTCAAATATACTTTTATTATTATTTTCTCTTTACTCATTTTACTTCTACACTTTACACCTTTATCACACGTTATTTGTATTTAAGCTATTATTAAACCTTTTTATTTAAAGTATTTATTATTTATTTTATTTCAAACATTTATAAAACTTGAATGTATTTAAACAGACACATATATATATCTTATTACATTTGAAATCTTATATTAATTAATCAACATAACTTATCTCACAACAATTCAATTTTCTGTACTGACATATATAACTAATCAAAACAAAAACTAATACCATCGTATAGAGGAGAGAAATTTCATATATGAAAAGTTCATTGCTTTAACAATGGCACAAAGGGTCAGCTGTTTTGGGGAGTCGTCTAGGGTGGTAATTTAGGACAATTCAAAACAGGAAAGAGCGTGTCTAAGGTGGTTTGTTTGGTTTAGCGAGGGGAGGTTATGAATGAGATGAGTGCATACAAAGGGGAGAGTTTACATTCCACAACACGTATTTAACATGAACAGACTGGCTTCTATCGACAGGTTTGGAATGGAATACTTACCAGGGATGACTTGTTTAATACGGCAAAGTCGCGATACTAATATTATTATAACATAATTAAAATTTTACTCACTTATTTTTTGTTTATTTCTGAGTGAATAAATTTATGTTTGTCCAAGTTATTGTTAACGAATTATAAAATTACACAACAACAGCAACATAATTATTTCTTTCTTCAAAGCAGCAGAGTGGGGCAATTTTGTGACGTCTCCCTTGTTAAGACAACACAATAGTCGGGAACTAGTTCAATTCTTTACCAGTTAATTAAACAAGCTGCCGTTGTTAGTAAAACATCCTTACCAACAAATTACAACACAATTATGACATAGGAAATTGACAAGGTTTGCACAAATTTATTCACTCACTTGGTGTTAGCGAAAACATCTCTTTATTACTATTCAAATATTATGTTTGACTTTGTTTCTTTTTAAAGAAAATTTACTTTAGTAAATTCTGCTTTTACTGTTTTAAAGATATTAAGTTTATTATTCCTTTTATCTCAAAAATTTACTTATCTAGATGTTAGTTTTAAATACCTCGGATCCGGGTCTGAACTTTCTCAAAATAATTAATTTATCACAAACTTCAACCAAATTATTGGGAGAAAAATATTGGTGGTAATCTACATTATTATCTTACATTTATCTATACATTGCTGTTACTACTACTACATTACAAAAATTACAAATCTGATAATTTCTTCTTTACATTATTAAAGTTCTTTAGTGTTCTTTTGTTACTTCTCTTATTGAAACGAAAATTTACAAATGTTGTGTTTGGATATCACCTGAATTTAATATGAGGTTGTTGTTGGGTCCTTGGGTGTCATCTCCTGTCGTCTTCTAGGGTGGAGTACGTGGTTCCTCTTGAAGCTACATCGGGTTGATTATATCTGCTCTCGACGATCGGTTTTTTTACTTGAAGTTCATACTGTTGTAGTTGGAGTTTTCTTCGTCCGGATTTTGTAGTTCACATTTTACACCTTAATTATAGTTCTTACTTTGCAGTACTAAAGTCTGGTAGTTACATATCTTACAACTTACAGTTTTATATTTTTAAGAGAGACGTGTTGACTAATTTTTCCTTTCTGTATATTCTTCCTCTACACACACTACATTTTTCAAAATAAAATCATCTTACACTGGATATTCGTTTAACGGCATACACTTACGTGTATGTAGACAACACAAAACTCACATCTTTTCATGACGAAGTTCTACTGGCGACTGCGCGTATAGTGTAGGGGCGAGGGCTCAGTAAGCTGGTGCGTATTTACGCACTAAGAAAATAGTTCGTACTTTTATATATTATTAATTATTCATTAATTAGAATGTAAATACTTTATGTTAACTTTATTACGACTTATAGATTTCTTTATTTATATAGTCGCATTTTTTAATAATTAAAGTAATTATTATTATTATTCTTTACTTAATACCTTTCTTGGAGTGTTGGTACTGGACAATTTCAAGTTGATTCAGGAATCTGGGTATAGGTAAGGGTGGATAATACTCTTACTTATTAAAAATAAAAAATTTTTATTTGTGCGATTTTCGATGTTTTTAAAATCGTCACATCCTCCTGCTCTTAACTATGAAAAACGGGGGGGGGGTGGAATAATAACAGAAAATCAAAAAAACACAATTATATTTTTATCTTTCGTGAAATTCCCTTTCTCTCGTTTGTTAACATTTACCTTAATATTATTTACATATAAATAGATATTACTTATTTATTAATCTATTTGTTACTCTCAGTTTCCCGTAACTTCACAATATAGTGGCCAGACTGATTACATTGCATACTCTAGCTATATTGGTTAGCTTTCTGCGCTTTCTTTATCCCTTGTAAAGAATTTTTCAGTGCGGCGCCATTGTGACTGTGTTACGTCTTTATCCCTATATCTCTTAATTCTACTACAGTAATCTAAAGCCAATCCCATACTTGACCTTAGATCCTATCTTAACACTAATTATTCTACTGAGATTCGCGGAATTTCACAAAGCGGGAATCTTTATTTACATTTAAACAATGAGCAGTTACAATCTAAGAGGGGTCAAACACTGGACGCATTGTATTATACACTAGGGTGTTTTACCATTGTTTACTTCGGTACCAATTCACGACAATAGGGGTGGCTTACTACAATATTTCCGGTACGAACGGGTTTGTCTCTATTACTGTCAAGCTGGGGGAATTATTTTTGAACAGGACACGACCGGGCGTTTACACGACTCAAATATACTTTTATTATTATTTTCTCTTTACTCATTTTACTTCCACACTTTACACCTTTATTACACGTTATTTGTATTTAAGCTATTATTAAACCTTTTTATTTAAAGTATTTATTATTTATTTTATTTCACACATTTATAAAACTTGAATGTATTTAAACACACACACATATATATATCTTATTACATTTGAAATCTTATATTAATTAATCAACATAACTTATCTCACAACAATTCAATTTTCTGTACTGACATATATAATTAATCAAAACAAAAACTAATACCATCGTATAGAGGAGAGAAATTTCATATATGAAAAGTTCATTGCTTTAACAATGGCACAAAGGGTCAGCTGTTTTGGGGAGTCGTCTAGGGTGGTAATTTAGGACAATTCAAAACAGGAAAGAGCGTGTCTAAGGTGGTTTGTTTGGTTTAGCGAGGGGAGGTTATGAATGAGATGAGTGCATACAAAGGGGAGAGTTTACATTCCACAACACGTATTTAACATGAACAGACTGGCTTCTATCGACAGGTTTGGAATGGAATACTTACCAGGGATGACTTGTTTAATACGGCAAAGTCGCGATACTAATATTATTATAACATAATTAAAATTTTACTCACTTATTTTTTGTTTATTTCTGAGTGAATAAATTTATGTTTGTCCAAGTTATTGTTAACGAATTATAAAATTACACAACAACAGCAACATAATTATTTCTTTCTTCAAAGCAGCAGAGTGGCGCAATTTTGTGACGTCTCCCTTGTTAAGACAACACAATAGTCGGGAACTAGTTCAATTCTTTACCAGTTAATTAAACTAGCTGCCGTTGTTAGTAAAACATCCTTACCAACAAATTACAACACAATTATGACATAGGAAATTGACAAGGTTTGCACAAATTTATTCACTCACTTGGTGTTAGCGAAAACATCTCTTTATTACTATTCAAATATTATGTTTGACTTTGTTTCTTTTTAAAGAAAATTTACTTTAGTAAATTCTGCTTTTACTGCTTTAAAGATATTAAGTTTATTATTCCTTTTATCTCAAAAATGTACTTATCTAGATGTTAGTTTTAAATACCTCGGATCCGGGTCTGAACTTTCTCAAAATAATTAATTTATCACAAACTTCAACCAAATTATTGGGAGAATAATATTGGTGGTAATCTACATTATTATCTTACATTTATCTATATATTGCTGTTACTACTACATTACAAAAATTACAAATCTGATAATTTATTCTTTACATTATTAAAGTTCTTTAGTGTTCTTTTGTTACTTCTCTTATTGAAACGAAAATTTACAAATGTTGTGTTTGGCTATCACCTGAATTTAATATGAGGTTGTTGTTGGGTCCTTGGGTGTCATCTCCTGTCGTCTTCTAGGGTGGAGTACGTGGTTCCTCTTGAAGCTACATCGGGTTGATTATATCTGCTCTCGACGATCGGTTTTTTTACTTGAAGTTCATACTGTTGTAATTGGAGTTTTCTTCGTCCGGATTTTGTAGTTCACATTTTACACCTTAATTATAGTTCTTACTTTGCAGTACTAAAGTCTGGTAGTTACATATCTTACAACTTACAGTTTTATATTTTTAAAAGAGATGTGTTGACTAATTTTTCCTTTCTGTATATTCTTCCTAACTCTACACACACTACATTTTTCAAAATAAAATCATCTTACACTGGATATTCGTTTAACGGCATACACTTACGTGTATGTAGACAACACAAAACTCACATCTTTTCATGACGAAGTTCTACTGGCGACTGCCCGTATAGTTTAGGGGCGAGGGCTCAGTAAGCTGGAGCGTATTTACGCACTAAGAAAATAGTTCGTACTTTTATATATTATTAATTATTCATTAATTAGAATGTAAATACTTTATGTTAACTTTATTACGACTTATAGATTTCTTTATTTATGTAGTCGCATTTTTTAATAATTAAAGTAATTATTATTATTATTCTTTACTTAATACCTTTCTTGGAGTGTTGGTACTGGACAATTTCAAGTTGATTCAGGAATCTGGGTATAGATAAGGGAGGATAATACTCTTACTTATTAAAAATAAAAAATTTTTATTTGTGCGATTTTCGATGTTTTTAAAATCGTCAGATCCTCCTGCACTTAACTACGAAAAACGGGGGGGTGGAATAATAATAGAAAATCAAAAAAACACGATTATATTTTTATCTTTCGTGAAATTCCCTTTCTCTCGTTTCTTAACATTTACCTTAATATAATTTACATATAAATAGATATTACTTATTTATTAATCTATTTGTTACTCTCAGTTTCCCGTAACTTCACAATATAGTGGCCCGACTGATTACATTGCATACTCTAGCTATATTGGTTAGCTTTCTGCGCTTTCTTTATCCCTTGTAAAGAATTTTTCAGTGCGGCGCCATTGTGACTGTGTTACGTCTTTATCCCTGTATCTCTTAATTCTACTACAGTAATCTAAAGCGAATCCCATACTTGACCTTAGATCCTATCTTAACACTAATTTCTTATTCTACTGAGATACGCGGAATTTCACAAAGCGGGAATCTTTATTTACATTTAAACAATGAGCAGTTACAATCTAAGAGGGGTCAAACACTGGACGCATTGTATTATACACTAGGGTGGTTTACCATTGTTTACTTCGGTACCAATTCAAGACAATAGGGGTGGCTTACTACAATATTTCCGGTACGAACGGGTTTGTCTCTATTACTGTCAAGCTGGGGGAATTATTTTTGAACAGCACACGACCGGGCGTTTACACGACTCAAATATACTTTTATTATTATTTTCTCTTTACTCATTTTACTTCTACACTTTACACCTTTATCACACGTTATTTGTATTTAAGCTATTATTAAACCTTTTTATTTAAAGTATTTATTATTTATTTTATTTCAAACATTTATAAAACTTGAATGTATTTAAACACACACATATATATATCTTATTACATTTGAAATCTTATATTAATTAATCAACATAACTTATCTCACAACAATTCAATTTTCTGTACTGACATATATAACTAATCAAAACAAAAACTAATACCATCGTATAGAGGAGAGAAATTTCATATATGAAAAGTTCATTGCTTTAACAATGGCACAAAGGGTCAGCTGTTTTGGGGAGTCGTCTAGGGTGGTAATTTAGGACAATTCAAAACAGGAAAGAGCGTGTCTAAGGTGGTTTGTTTGGTTTAGCGAGGGGAGGTTATGAATGAGATGAGTGCATACAAAGGGGAGAGTTTACATTCCACAACACGTATTTAACATGAACAGACTGGCTTCTATCGACAGGTTTGGAATGGAATACTTACCAGGGATGACTTGTTTAATACGGCAAAGTCGCGATACTAATATTATTATAACATAATTAAAATTTTACTCACTTATTTTTTGTTTATTTCTGAGTGAATAAATTTATGTTTGTCCAAGTTATTGTTAACGAATTATAAAATTACACAACAACAGCAACATAATTATTTCTTTCTTCAAAGCAGCAGAGTGGGGCAATTTTGTGACGTCTCCCTTGTTAAGACAACACAATAGTCGGGAACTAGTTCAATTCTTTACCAGTTAATTAAACTAGCTGCCGTTGTTAGTAAAACATCCTTACCAACAAATTACAACACAATTATGACATAGGAAATTGACAAGGTTTGCACAAATTTATTCACTCACTTGGTGTTAGCGAAAACATCTCTTTATTACTATTCAAATATTATGTTTGACTTTGTTTCTTTTTAAAGAAAATTTACTTTAGTAAATTCTGCTTTTACTGCTTTAAAGATATTAAGTTTATTATTCCTTTTATATCAAAAATTTACTTATCTAGATGTTAGTTTTAAATACCTCGGATCCGGGTCTGAACTTTCTCAAAATAATTAATTTATCACAAACTTCAACCAAATTATTGGGAGAATAATATTGGTGGTAATCTACATTATTATCTTACATTTATCTATATATTGCTGTTACTACTACATTACAAAAATTACAAATCTGATAATTTCTTCTTTACATTATTAAAGTTCTTTAGTGTTCTTTTGTTACTTCTCTTATTGAAACGAAAATTTACAAATGTTGTGTTTGGATATCACCTGAATTTAATATGAGGTTGTTGTTGGGTCCTTGGGTGTCATCTCCTGTCGTCTTCTAGGGTGGAGTACGTGGTTCCTCTTGAAGCTACATCGGGTTGATTATATCTGCTCTCGACGATCGGTTTTTTTACTTGAAGTTCATACTGTTGTAGTTGGAGTTTTCTTCGTCCGGATTTTGTAGTTCACATTTTACACCTTAATTATAGTTCTTACTTTGCAGTACTAAAGTCTGGTAGTTACATATCTTAAAACTTACAGTTTTATATTTTTAAAAGAGATGTGTTGACTAATTTTTCCTTTCTGTATATTCTTCCTAACTCTACACACACTACATTTTTCAAAATAAAATCATCTTACACTGGATATTCGTTTAACGGCATACACTTACGTGTATGTAGACAACACAAAACTCACATCTTTTCATGACGAAGTTCTACTGGCGACTGCCCGTATAGTTTAGGGGCGAGGGCTCAGTAAGCTGGAGCGTATTTACGCACTAAGAAAATAGTTCGTACTTTTATATATTATTAATTATTCATTAATTAGAATGTAAATACTTTATGTTAACTTTATTACGACTTATAGATTTCTTTATTTATGTAGTCGCATTTTTTAATAATTAAAGTAATTATTATTATTATTCTTTACTTAATACCTTTCTTGGAGTGTTGGTACTGGACAATTTCAAGTTGATTCAGGAATCTGGGTATAGGTAAGGGAGGATAATACTCTTACTTATTAAAAATAAAAAATTTTTATTTGTGCGATTTTCGATGTTTTTAAAATCGTCACATCCTCCTGCACTTAACTACGAAAAACGGGGGGGTGGAATAATAATAGAAAATCAAAAAAACACGATTATATTTTTATCTTTCGTGAAATTCCCTTTCTCTCGTTTCTTAACATTTACCTTAATATAATTTACATATAAATAGATATTACTTATTTATTAATCTATTTGTTACTCTCAGTTTCCCGTAACTTCACAATATAGTGGCCCGACTGATTACATTGCATACTCTAGCTATATTGGTTAGCTTTCTGCGCTTTCTTTATCCCTTGTAAAGAATTTTTCAGTGCGGCGCCATTGTGACTGTGTTACGTCTTTATCCCTATATCTCTTAATTCTACTACAGTAATCTAAAGCCAATCCCATACTTGACCTTAGATCCTATCTTAACACTAATTATTCTACTGAGATACGCGGAATTTCACAAAGCGGGAATCTTTATTTACATTTAAACAATGAGCAGTTACAATCTAAGAGGGGTCAAACACTGGACGCATTGTATTATACACTAGGGTGGTTTACCATTGTTTACTTCGGTACCAATTCAAGACAATAGGGGTGGCTTACTACAATATTTCCGGTACGAACGGGTTTGTCTCTATTACTGTCAAGCTGGGGGAATTATTTTTGAACAGGACACGACCGGGCGTTTACACGACTCAAATATACTTTTATTATTATTTTCTCTTTACTCATTTTACTTCTACACTTTACACCTTTATCACACGTTATTTGTATTTAAGCTATTATTAAACCTTTTTATTTAAAGTATTTATTATTTATTTTATTTCAAACATTTATAAAACTTGAATGTATTTAAACACACACATATATATATCTTATTACATTTGAAATCTTATATTAATTAATCAACATAACTTATCTCACAACAATTCAATTTTCTGTACTGACATATATAACTAATCAAAACAAAAACTAATACCATCGTATAGAGGAGAGAAATTTCATATATGAAAAGTTCATTGCTTTAACAATGGCACAAAGGGTCAGCTGTTTTGGGGAGTCGTCTAGGGTGGTAATTTAGGACAATTCAAAACAGGAAAGAGCGTGTCTAAGGTGGTTTGTTTGGTTTAGCGAGGGGAGGTTATGAATGAGATGAGTGCATACAAAGGGGAGAGTTTACATTCCACAACACGTATTTAACATGAACAGACTGGCTTCTATCGACAGGTTTGGAATGGAATACTTACCAGGGATGACTTGTTTAATACGGCAAAGTCGCGATACTAATATTATTATAACATAATTAAAATTTTACTCACTTATTTTTTGTTTATTTCTGAGTGAATAAATTTATGTTTGTCCAAGTTATTGTTAACGAATTATAAAATTACACAACAACAGCAACATAATTATTTCTTTCTTCAAAGCAGCAGAGTGGGGCAATTTTGTGACGTCTCCCTTGTTAAGACAACACAATAGTCGGGAACTAGTTCAATTCTTTACCAGTTAATTAAACTAGCTGCCGTTGTTAGTAAAACATCCTTACCAACAAATTACAACACAATTATGACATAGGAAATTGACAAGGTTTGCACAAATTTATTCACTCACTTGGTGTTAGCGAAAACATCTCTTTATTACTATTCAAATATTATGTTTGACTTTGTTTCTTTTTAAAGAAAATTTACTTTAGTAAATTCTGCTTTTACTGTTTTAAAGATATTAAGTTTATTATTCCTTTTATCTCAAAAATTTACTTATCTAGATGTTAGTTTTAAATACCTCGGATCCGGGTCTGAACTTTCTCAAAATAATTAATTTATCACAAACTTCAACCAAATTATTGGGAGAAAAATATTGGTGGTAATCTACATTATTATCTTACATTTATCTATACATTGCTGTTACTACTACTACATTACAAAAATTACAAATCTGATAATTTCTTCTTTACATTATTAAAGTTCTTTAGTGTTCTTTTGTTACTTCTCTTATTGAAACGAAAATTTACAAATGTTGTGTTTGGATGTCACCTGAATTTAATATGAGGTTGTTGTTGGGTCCTTGGGTGTCATCTCCTGTCGTCTTCTAGGGTGGAGTACGTGGTTCCTCTTGAAGCTACATCGGGTTGATTATATCTGCTCTCGACGATCGGTTTTTTTACTTGAAGTTCATACTGTTGTAGTTGGAGTTTTCTTCGTCCGGATTTTGTAGTTCACATTTTACACCTTAATTATAGTTCTTACTTTGCAGTACTAAAGTCTGGTAGTTACATATCTTACAACTTACAGTTTTATATTTTTAAGAGAGACGTGTTGACTAATTTTTCCTTTCTGTATATTCTACCTAACTCTACACACACTACATTTTTCAAAATAAAATCATCTTACACTGGATATTCGTTTAACGGCATACACTTACGTGTATGTAGACAACACAAAACTCACATCTTTTCATGACGAAGTTCTACTGGCGACTGCGCGTATAGTTTAGGGGCGAGGGCTCAGTAAGCTGGAGCGTATTTACGCACTAAGAAAATAGTTCGTACTTTTATATATTATTAATTATTCATTAATTAGAATGTAAATACTTTATGTTAACTTTATTACGACTTATAGATTTCTTTATTTATGTAGTCGCATTTTTTAATAATTAAAGTAATTATTATTATTATTCTTTACTTAATACCTTTCTTGGAGTGTTGGTACTGGACAATTTCAAGTTGATTCAGGAATCTGGGTATAGATAAGGGAGGATAATACTCTTACTTATTAAAAATAAAAAATTTTTATTTGTGCGATTTTCGATGTTTTTAAAATCGTCACATCCTCCTGCACTTAACTACGAAAAACGGGGGGGTGGAATAATAATAGAAAATCAAAAAAACACGATTATATTTTTATCTTTCGTGAAATTCCCTTTCTCTCGTTTCTTAACATTTACCTTAATATAATTTACATATAAATAGATATTACTTATTTATTAATCTATTTGTTACTCTCAGTTTCCCGTAACTTCACAATATAGTGGCCCGACTGATTACATTGCATACTCTAGCTATATTGGTTAGCTTTCTGCGCTTTCTTTATCCCTTGTAAAGAATTTTTCAGTGCGGCGCCATTGTGACTGTGTTACGTCTTTATCCCTATATCTCTTAATTCTACTACAGTAATCTAAAGCCAATCCCATACTTGACCTTAGATCCTATCTTAACACTAATTTCTTATTCTACTGAGATACGCGGAATTTCACAAAGCGGGAATCTTTATTTACATTTAAACAATGAGCAGTTACAATCTAAGAGGGGTCAAACACTGGACGCATTGTATTATACACTAGGGTGGTTTACCATTGTTTACTTCGGTACCAATTCAAGACAATAGGGGTGGCTTACTACAATATTTCCGGTACGAACGGGTTTGTCTCTATTACTGTCAAGCTGGGGGAATTATTTTTGAACAGGACACGACCGGGCGTTTACACGACTCAAACATACTTATATTATTATATTCTCTTTACTCATTTTACTTCTACACTTTACACCTTTATTACACGTTATTTGTATTTAAGCTATTATTAAACCTTTTTATTTAAAGTATTTATTATTTATTTTATTTCACACATTTATAAAACTTGAATGTATTTAAACACACACATATATATATCTTATTACATTTGAAATCTTATATTAATTAATCAACATAACTTATCTCACAACAATTCAATTTTCTGTACTGACATATATAATTAATCAAAACAAAACTAATACCATCGTATAGAGGAGAGAAATTTCATATATGAAAAGTTCATTGCTTTAACAATGGCACAAAGGGTCAGCTGTTTTGGGGAGTCGTCTAGGGTGGTAATTTAGGACAATTCGAAACAGGAAAGAGCGTGTCTAAGGTGGTTTGTTTGGTTTAGCGAGGGGAGGTTATGAATGAGATGAGTGCATACAAAGGGGAGAGTTTACATTCCACAACACGTATTTAACATGAACAGACTGGCTTCTATCGACAGGTTTGGAATGGAATACTTACCAGGGATGACTTGTTTAATACGGCAAAGTCGCGATACTAATATTATTATAACATAATTAAAATTTTACTCACTTATTTTTTGTTTATTTCTGAGTGAATAAATTTATGTTTGTCCAAGTTATTGTTAACGAATTATAAAATTACACAACAACAGCAACATAATTATTTCTTTCTTCAAAGCAGCAGAGTGGCGCAATTTTGTGACGTCTCCCTTGTTAAGACAACACAATAGTCGGGAACTAGTTCAATTCTTTACCAGTTAATTAAACTAGCTGCCGTTGTTAGTAAAACATCCTTACCAACAAATTACAACACAATTATGACATAGGAAATTGACAAGGTTTGCACAAATTTATTCACTCACTTGGTGTTAGCGAAAACATCTCTTTATTACTATTCAAATATTATGTTTGACTTTGTTTCTTTTTAAAGAAAATTTACTTTAGTAAATTCTGCTTTTACTGCTTTAAAGATTTTAAGTTTATTATTCCTTTTATCTCAAAAATTTACTTATCTAGATGTTAGTTTTAAATACCTCGGATCCGGGTCTGAACTTTCTCAAAATAATTAATTTATCACAAACTTCAACCAAATTATTGGGAGAATAATATTGGTGGTAATCTACATTATTATCTTACATTTATCTATATATTGCTGTTACTACTACATTACAAAAATTACAAATCTGATAATTTCTTCTTTACATTATTAAAGTTCTTTAGTGTTCTTTTGTTACTTCTCTTATTGAAACGACAATTTACAAATGTTGTGTTTGGATATCACCTGAATTTAATATGAGGTTGTTGTTGGGTCCTTGGGTGTCATCTCCTGTCGTCTTCTAGGGTGGAGTACGTGGTTCCTCTTGAAGCTACATCGGGTTGATTATATCTGCTCTCGACCATCGGTTTTTTTACTTGAAGTTCATACTGTTGTAGTTGGAGTTTTCTTCGTCCGGATTTTGTAGTTCACATTTTACACCTTAATTATAGTTCTTACTTTGCAGTACTAAAGTCTGGTAGTTACATATCTTAAAACTTACAGTTTTATATTTTTAAAAGAGATGTGTTGACTAATTTTTCCTTTCTGTATATTCTTCCTAACTCTACACACACTACATTTTTCAAAATAAAATCATCTTACACTGGATATTCGTTTAACGGCATACACTTACGTGTATGTAGACAACACAAAACTCACATCTTTTCATGACGAAGTTCTACTGGCGACTGCGCGTATAGTTTAGGGGCGAGGGCTCAGTAAGCTGGTGCGTATTTACGCACTAAGAAAATAGTTCGTACTTTTATATATTATTAATTATTCATTAATTAGAATGTAAATACTTTATGTTAACTTTATTACGACTTATAGATTTCTTTATTTATGTAGTCGCATTTTTTAATAATTAAAGTAATTATTATTATTATTCTTTACTTAATACCTTTCTTGGAGTGTTGGTACTGGACAATTTCAAGTTGATTCAGGAATCTGGGTATAGGTAAGGGAGGATAATACTCTTACTTATTAAAAATAAAAAATTTTTATTTGTGCGATTTTCGATGTTTTTAAAATCGTCACATCCTCCTGCACTTAACTACGAAAAACGGGGGGGTGGAATAATAATATAAAATCAAAAAAACACAATTATATTTTTATCTTTCGTGAAATTCCCTTTCTCTCGTTTCTTAACATTTACCTTAATATAATTTACATATAAATAGATATTACTTATTTATTAATCTATTTGTTACTCTCAGTTTCCCGTAACTTCACAATATAGTGGCCCGACTGATTACATTGCATACTCTAGCTATATTGGTTAGCTTTCTGCGCTTTCTTTATCCCTTGTAAAGAATTTTTCAGTGCGGCGCCATTGTGACTGTGTTACGTCTTTATCCCTATATCTCTTAATTCTACTACAGTAATCTAAAGCGAATCCCATACTTGACCTTAGATCCTATCTTAACACTAATTTCTTATTCTACTGAGATACGCGGAATTTCACAAAGCGGGAATCTTTATTTACATTTAAACAATGAGCAGTAACAATCTAAGAGGGGTCAAACACTGGACGCATTGTATTATACACTAGGGTGGTTAACCATTGTTTACTGCGGTACCAATTCAAGACAATAGGGGTGGCTTACTACAATATTTCCGGTACGAACGGGTTTGTCTCTATTACTGTCAAGCTGGGGGAATTATTTTTGAACAGGACACGACCGGGCGTTTACACGACTCAAACATACTTATATTATTATATTCTCTTTACTCATTTTACTTCTACACTTTACACCTTTATTACACGTTATTTGTATTTAAGCTATTATTAAACCTTTTTATTTAAAGTATTTATTATTTATTTTATTTCACACATTTATAAAACTTGAATGTATTTAAACACACACATATGTATATATGTTATTACATTTGAAATCTTATATTAATTAATCAACATAACTTATCTCACAACAATTCAATTTTCTGTACTGACATATATAATTAATCAAAACAAAAACTAATACCATCGTATAGAGGAGAGAAATTTCATATATGAAAAGTTCATTGCTTTAACAAAGGCACAAAGGGTCAGCTGTTTTGGGGAGTCGTCTAGGGTGGTAATTTAGGACAATTCAAAACAGGAAAGAGCGTGTCTAAGGTGGTTTGTTTGGTTTAGCGAGGGGAGGTTATGAATGAGATGAGTGCATACAAAGGGGAGAGTTTACATTCCACAACACGTATTTAACATGAACAGACTGGCTTCTATCGACAGGTTTGGAATGGAATACTTACCAGGGATGACTTGTTTAATACGGCAAAGTCGCGATACTAATATTATTATAACATAATTAAAATTTTACTCACTTATTTTTTGTTTATTTCTGAGCGAATAAATTTATGTTTGTCCAAGTTATTGTTAACGAATTATAAAATTACACAACAACAGCAACATAATTATTTCTTTCTTCAAAGCAGCAGAGTGGCGCAATTTTGTGACGTCTCCCTTGTTAAGACAACACAATAGTCGGGAACTAGTTCAATTCTTTACCAGTTAATTAAACTAGCTGCCGTTGTTAGTAAAACATCCTTACCAACAAATTACAACACAATTATGACATAGGAAATTGACAAGGTTTGCACAAATTTATTCACTCACTTGGTGTTAGCGAAAACATCTCTTTATTACTATTCAAATATTATGTTTGACTTTGTTTCTTTTTAAAGAAAATTTACTTTAGTAAATTCTGCTTTTACTGCTTTAAAGATTTTAAGTTTATTATTCCTTTTATCTCAAAAATTTACTTATCTAGATGTTAGTTTTAAATACCTCGGATCCGGGTCTGAACTTTCTCAAAATAATTAATTTATCACAAACTTCAACCAAATTATTGGGAGAATAATATTGGTGGTAATCTACATTATTATCTTACATTTATCTATATATTGCTGTTACTACTACATTACAAAAATTACAAATCTGATAATTTCTTCTTTACATTATTAAAGTTCTTTAGTGTTCTTTTGTTACTTCTCTTATTGAAACGACAATTTACAAATGTTGTGTTTGGATATCACCTGAATTTAATATGAGGTTGTTGTTGGGTCCTTGGGTGTCATCTCCTGTCGTCTTCTAGGGTGGAGTACGTGGTTCCTCTTGAAGCTACATCGGGTTGATTATATCTGCTCTCGACGATCGGTTTTTTTACTTGAAGTTCATACTGTTGTAGTTGGAGTTTTCTTCGTCCGGATTTTGTAGTTCACATTTTACACCTTAATTATAGTTCTTACTTTGCAGTACTAAAGTCTGGTAGTTACATATCTTAAAACTTACAGTTTTATATTTTTAAAAGAGATGTGTTGACTAATTTTTCCTTTCTGTATATTCTTCCTAACTCTACACACACTACATTTTTCAAAATAAAATCATCTTACACTGGATATTCGTTTAACGGCATACACTTACGTGTATGTAGACAACACAAAACTCACATCTTTTCATGACGAAGTTCTACTGGCGACTGCGCGTATAGTTTAGGGGCGAGGGCTCAGTAAGCTGGTGCGTATTTACGCACTAAGAAAATAGTTCGTACTTTTATATATTATTAATTATTCATTAATTAGAATGTAAATACTTTATGTTAACTTTATTACGACTTATAGATTTCTTTATTTATGTAGTCGCATTTTTTAATAATTAAAGTAATTATTATTATTATTCTTTACTTAATACCTTTCTTGGAGTGTTGGTACTGGACAATTTCAAGTTGATTCAGGAATCTGGGTATAGGTAAGGGAGGATAATACTCTTACTTATTAAAAATAAAAAATTTTTATTTGTGCGATTTTCGATGTTTTTAAAATCGTCACATCCTCCTGCACTTAACTACGAAAAACGGGGGGGTGGAATAATAATATAAAATCAAAAAAACACAATTATATTTTTATCTTTCGTGAAATTCCCTTTCTCTCGTTTCTTAACATTTACCTTAATATAATTTACATATAAATAGATATTACTTATTTATTAATCTATTTGTTACTCTCAGTTTCCCGTAACTTCACAATATAGTGGCCCGACTGATTACATTGCATACTCTAGCTATATTGGTTAGCTTTCTGCGCTTTCTTTATCCCTTGTAAAGAATTTTTCAGTGCGGCGCCATTGTGACTGTGTTACGTCTTTATCCCTATATCTCTTAATTCTACTACAGTAATCTAAAGCGAATCCCATACTTGACCTTAGATCCTATCTTAACACTAATTTCTTATTCTACTGAGATACGCGGAATTTCACAAAGCGGGAATCTTTATTTACATTTAAACAATGAGCAGTTACAATCTAAGAGGGGTCAAACACTGGACGCATTGTATTATACACTAGGGTGGTTAACCATTGTTTACTGCGGTACCAATTCAAGACAATAGGGGTGGCTTACTACAATATTTCCGGTACGAACGGGTTTGTCTCTATTACTGTCAAGCTGGGGGAATTATTTTTGAACAGGACACGACCGGGCGTTTACACGACTCAAACATACTTATATTATTATATTCTCTTTACTCATTTTACTTCTACACTTTACACCTTTATTACACGTTATTTGTATTTAAGCTATTATTAAACCTTTTTATTTAAAGTATTTATTATTTATTTTATTTCACACATTTATAAAACTTGAATGTATTTAAACACACACATATGTATATATGTTATTACATTTGAAATCTTATATTAATTAATCAACATAACTTATCTCACAACAATTCAATTTTCTGTACTGACATATATAATTAATCAAAACAAAAACTAATACCATCGTATAGAGGAGAGAAATTTCATATATGAAAAGTTCATTGCTTTAACAAAGGCACAAAGGGTCAGCTGTTTTGGGGAGTCGTCTAGGGTGGTAATTTAGGACAATTCAAAACAGGAAAGAGCGTGTCTAAGGTGGTTTGTTTGGTTTAGCGAGGGGAGGTTATGAATGAGATGAGTGCATACAAAGGGGAGAGTTTACATTCCACAACACGTATTTAACATGAACAGACTGGCTTCTATCGACAGGTTTGGAATGGAATACTTACCAGGGATGACTTGTTTAATACGGCAAAGTCGCGATACTAATATTATTATAACATAATTAAAATTTTACTCACTTATTTTTTGTTTATTTCTGAGCGAATAAATTTATGTTTGTCCAAGTTATTGTTAACGAATTATAAAATTACACAACAACAGCAACATAATTATTTCTTTCTTCAAAGCAGCAGAGTGGCGCAATTTTGTGACGTCTCCCTTGTTAAGACAACACAATAGTCGGGAACTAGTTCAATTCTTTACCAGTTAATTAAACTAGCTGCCGTTGTTAGTAAAACATCCTTACCAACAAATTACAACACAATTATGACATAGGAAATTGACAAGGTTTGCACAAATTTATTCACTCACTTGGTGTTAGCGAAAACATCTCTTTATTACTATTCAAATATTATGTTTGACTTTGTTTCTTTTTAAAGAAAATTTACTTTAGTAAATTCTGCTTTTACTGCTTTACAGATTTTAAGTTTATTATTCCTTTTATCTCAAAAATTTACTTATCTAGATGTTAGTTTTAAATACCTCGGATCCGGGTCTGAACTTTCTCAAAATAATTAATTTATCACAAACTTCAACCAAATTATTGGGAGAATAATATTGGTGGTAATCTACATTATTATCTTACATTTATCTATATATTGCTGTTACTACTACATTACAAAAATTACAAATCTGATAATTTCTTCTTTACATTATTAAAGTTCTTTAGTGTTCTTTTGTTACTTCTCTTATTGAAACGACAATTTACAAATGTTGTGTTTGGATATCACCTGAATTTAATATGAGGTTGTTGTTGGGTCCTTGGGTGTCATCTGCTGTCGTCTTCTAGGGTGGAGTACGTGGTTCCTCTTGAAGCTACATCGGGTTGATTATATCTGCTCTCGACGATCGGTTTTTTTACTTGAAGTTCATACTGTTGTAGTTGGAGTTTTCTTCGTCCGGATTTTGTAGTTCACATTTTACACCTTAATTATAGTTCTTACTTTGCAGTACTAAAGTCTGGTAGTTACATATCTTAAAACTTACAGTTTTATATTTTTAAAAGAGATGTGTTGACTAATTTTTCCTTTCTGTATATTCTTCCTAACTCTACACACACTACATTTTTCAAAATAAAATCATCTTACACTGGATATTCGTTTAACGGCATACACTTACGTGTATGTAGACAACACAAAACTCACATCTTTTCATGACGAAGTTCTACTGGCGACTGCGCGTATAGTTTAGGGGCGAGGGCTCAGTAAGCTGGTGCGTATTTACGCACTAAGAAAATAGTTCGTACTTTTATATATTATTAATTATTCATTAATTAGAATGTAAATACTTTATGTTAACTTTATTACGACTTATAGATTTCTTTATTTATGTAGTCGCATTTTTTAATAATTAAAGTAATTATTATTATTATTCTTTACTTAATACCTTTCTTGGAGTGTTGGTACTGGACAATTTCAAGTTGATTCAGGAATCTGGGTATAGGTAAGGGAGGATAATACTCTTACTTATTAAAAATAAAAAATTTTTATTTGTGCGATTTTCGATGTTTTTAAAATCGTCACATCCTCCTGCACTTAACTACGAAAAACGGGGGGGTGGAATAATAATATAAAATCAAAAAAACACAATTATATTTTTATCTTTCGTGAAATTCCCTTTCTCTCGTTTCTTAACATTTACCTTAATATAATTTACATATAAATAGATATTACTTATTTATTAATCTATTTGTTACTCTCAGTTTCCCGTAACTTCACAATATAGTGGCCCGACTGATTACATTGCATACTCTAGCTATATTGGTTAGCTTTCTGCGCTTTCTTTATCCCTTGTAAAGAATTTTTCAGTGCGGCGCCATTGTGACTGTGTTACGTCTTTATCCCTATATCTCTTAATTCTACTACAGTAATCTAAAGCGAATCCCATACTTGACCTTAGATCCTATCTTAACACTAATTTCTTATTCTACTGAGATACGCGGAATTTCACAAAGCGGGAATCTTTATTTACATTTAAACAATGAGCAGTTACAATCTAAGAGGGGTCAAACACTGGACGCATTGTATTATACACTAGGGTGGTTAACCATTGTTTACTGCGGTACCAATTCAAGACAATAGGGGTGGCTTACTACAATATTTCCGGTACGAACGGGTTTGTCTCTATTACTGTCAAGCTGGGGGAATTATTTTTGAACAGGACACGACCGGGCGTTTACACGACTCAAACATACTTATATTATTATATTCTCTTTACTCATTTTACTTCTACACTTTACACCTTTATTACACGTTATTTGTATTTAAGCTATTATTAAACCTTTTTATTTAAAGTATTTATTATTTATTTTATTTCACACATTTATAAAACTTGAATGTATTTAAACACACACATATGTATATATGTTATTACATTTGAAATCTTATATTAATTAATCAACATAACTTATCTCACAACAATTCAATTTTCTGTACTGACATATATAATTAATCAAAACAAAAACTAATACCATCGTATAGAGGAGAGAAATTTCATATATGAAAAGTTCATTGCTTTAACAAAGGCACAAAGGGTCAGCTGTTTTGGGGAGTCGTCTAGGGTGGTAATTTAGGACAATTCAAAACAGGAAAGAGCGTGTCTAAGGTGGTTTGTTTGGTTTAGCGAGGGGAGGTTATGAATGAGATGAGTGCATACAAAGGGGAGAGTTTACATTCCACAACACGTATTTAACATGAACAGACTGGCTTCTATCGACAGGTTTGGAATGGAATACTTACCAGGGATGACTTGTTTAATACGGCAAAGTCGCGATACTAATATTATTATAACATAATTAAAATTTTACTCACTTATTTTTTGTTTATTTCTGAGCGAATAAATTTATGTTTGTCCAAGTTATTGTTAACGAATTATAAAATTACACAACAACAGCAACATAATTATTTCTTTCTTCAAAGCAGCAGAGTGGCGCAATTTTGTGACGTCTCCCTTGTTAAGACAACACAATAGTCGGGAACTAGTTCAATTCTTTACCAGTTAATTAAACTAGCTGCCGTTGTTAGTAAAACATCCTTACCAACAAATTACAACACAATTATGACATAGGAAATTGACAAGGTTTGCACAAATTTATTCACTCACTTGGTGTTAGCGAAAACATCTCTTTATTACTATTCAAATATTATGTTTGACTTTGTTTCTTTTTAAAGAAAATTTACTTTAGTAAATTCTGCTTTTACTGCTTTAAAGATTTTAAGTTTATTATTCCTTTTATCTCAAAAATTTACTTATCTAGATGTTAGTTTTAAATACCTCGGATCCGGGTCTGAACTTTCTCAAAATAATTAATTTATCACAAACTTCAACCAAATTATTGGGAGAATAATATTGGTGGTAATCTACATTATTATCTTACATTTATCTATATATTGCTGTTACTACTACATTACAAAAATTACAAATCTGATAATTTCTTCTTTACATTATTAAAGTTCTTTAGTGTTCTTTTGTTACTTCTCTTATTGAAACGACAATTTACAAATGTTGTGTTTGGATATCACCAGAATTTAATATGAGGTTGTTGTTGGGTCCTTGGGAGTCATCTCCTGTCGTCTTCTAGGGTGGAGTACGTGGTTCCTCTTGAAGCTACATCGGGTTGACTATATCTGCTCTCGACGATCGGTTTTTTTACTTGAAGTTCATACTGTTGTAGTTGGAGTTTTCTTCGTCCGGATTTTGTAGTTCACATTTTACACCTTAATTATAGTTCTTACTTTGCAGTACTAAAGTCTGGTAGTTACATATCTTACAACTTACAGTTTTATATTTTTAAAAGAGATGTGTTGACTAATTTTTCCTTTCTGTATATTCTTCCTAACTCTACACACACTACATTTTTCAAAATAAAATCATCTTACACTGGATATTCGTTTAACGGCATACACTTACGTGTATGTAGACAACACAAAACTCACATCTTTTCATGACGAAGTTCTACTGGCGACTGCGCGTATAGTTTAGGGGCGAGGGCTCAGTAAGCTGGAGCGTATTTACGCACTAAGAAAATAGTTCGTACTTTTATATATTATTAGTTATTCATTAATTAGAATGTAAATACTTTATGTTAACTTTATTACGACTTATAGATTTCTTTATTTATGTAGTCGCATTTTTTAATAATTAAAGTAATTATTATTATTATTCTTTACTTAATACCTTTCTTGGAGTGTTGGTACTGGACAATTTCAAGTTGATTCAGGAATCTGGGTATAGGTAAGGGAGGATAATACTCTTACTTATTAAAAATAAAAAATTTTTATTTGTGCGATTTTCGATGTTTTTAAAATCGTCACATCCTCCTGCACTTAACTACGAAAAACGGGGGGGTGGAATAATAATAGAAAATCAAAAAAACACGATTATATTTTTATCTTTCGTGAAATTCCCTTTCTCTCGTTTCTTAACATTTACCTTAATATAATTTACATATAAATAGATATTACTTATTTATTAATCTATTTGTTACTCTCAGTTTCCCGTAACTGCACAATATAGTGGCCCGACTGATTATATTGCATACTCTAGCTATATTGGTTAGCTTTCTGCGCTTTCTTTATCCCTTGTAAAGAATTTTTCAGTGCGGCGCCATTGTGACTGTGTTACGTCTTTATCCCTATATCTCTTAATTCTACTACAGTAATCTAAAGCGAATCCCATACTTGACCTTAGATCCTATCTTAACACTAATTTCTTATTCTACTGAGATACGCGGAATTTCACAAAGCGGGAATCTTTATTTACATTTAAACAATGAGCAGTTACAATCTAAGAGGGGTCAAACACTGGACGCATTGTATTATACACTAGGGTGGTTAACCATTGTTTACTGCGATACCAATTCAAGACAATAGGGGTGGCTTACTACAATATTTCCGGTACGAACGGGTTTGTCTCTATTACTGTCAAGTTGGGGGAATTATTTTTGAACAGGACACGACCGGGCGTTTACACGACTCAAATATACTTTTATTATTATTTTCTCTTTACTCATTTTACTTCTACACTTTACACCTTTATTACACGTTATTTGTATTTAAGCTATTATTAAACCTTTTTATTTAAAGTATTTATTATTTATTTTATTTCACACATTTATAAAACTTGAATGTATTTAAACACACACATATATATATCTTATTACATTTGAAATCTTATATTAATTAATCAACATAACTTATCTCACAACAATTCAATTTTCTGTACTGACATATATAATTAATCAAAACAAAACTAATACCATCGTATAGAGGAGAGAAATTTCATATATGAAAAGTTCATTGCTTTAACAATGGCACAAAGGGTCAGCTGTTTTGGGGAGTCGTCTAGGGTGGTAATTTAGGACAATTCAAAACAGGAAAGAGCGTGTCTAAGGTGGTTTGTTTGGTTTAGCGAGGGGAGGTTATGAATGAGATGAGTGCATACAAAGGGGAGAGTTTACATTCCACAACACGTATTTAACATGAACAGACTGGCTTCTATCGACAGGTTTGGAATGGAATACTTACCAGGGATGACTTGTTTAATACGGCAAAGTCGCGATACTAATATTATTATAACATAATTAAAATTTTACTCACTTATTTTTTGTTTATTTCTGAGTGAATAAATTTATGTTTGTCCAAGTTATTGTTAACGAATTATAAAATTACACAACAACAGCAACATAATTATTTCTTTCTTCAAAGCAGCAGAGTGGCGCAATTTTGTGACGTCTCCCTTGTTAAGACAACACAATAGTCGGGAACTAGTTCAATTCTTTACCAGTTAATTAAACTAGCTGCCGTTGTTAGTAAAACATCCTTACCAACAAATTACAACACAATTATGACATAGGAAATTGACAAGGTTTGCACAAATTTATTCACTCACTTGGTGTTAGCGAAAACATCTCTTTATTACTATTCAAATATTATGTTTGACTTTGTTTCTTTTTAAAGAAAATTTACTTTAGTAAATTCTGCTTTTACTGCTTTAAAGATTTTAAGTTTATTATTCCTTTTATCTCAAAAATTTACTTATCTAGATGTTAGTTTTAAATACCTCGGATCCGGGTCTGAACTTTCTCAAAATAATTAATTTATCACAAACTTCAACCAAATTATTGGGAGAATAATATTGGTGGTAATCTACATTATTATCTTACATTTATCTATATATTGCTGTTACTACTACATTACAAAAA
Organism: Magicicada septendecula; assembly: GCA_034769895.1. Classification (NCBI taxonomy): domain Eukaryota; kingdom Metazoa; phylum Arthropoda; class Insecta; order Hemiptera; family Cicadidae; genus Magicicada; species Magicicada septendecula. The sequence goes on along the minus strand of CM068373.1, from coordinate 314,603,607 downwards.
TTACAAATCTGATAATTTATTCTTTACATTATTAAAGTTCTTTAGTGTTCTTTTGTTACTTCTCTTATTGAAACGACAATTTACAAATGTTGTGTTTGGATATCACCTGAATTTAATATGAGGTTGTTGTTGGGTCCTTGGGTGTCATCTCCTGTCGTCTTCTAGGGTGGAGTACGTGGTTCCTCTTGAAGCTACATCGGGTTGATTATATCTGCTCTCGACGATCGGTTTTTTCACTTGAAGTTCATACTGTTGTAGTTGGAGTTTTCTTCGTCCGGATTTTGTAGTTCACATTTTACACCTTAATTATAGTTCTTACTTTGCAGTACTAAAGTCTGGTAGTTACATATCTTACAACTTACAGTTTTATATTTTTAAAAGAGATGTGTTGACTAATTTTTCCTTTCTGTATATTCTTCCTAACTCTACACACACTACATTTTTCAAAATAAAATCATCTTACACTGGATATTCGTTTAACGGCATACACTTACGTGTATGTAGACAACACAAAACTCACATCTTTTCATGACGTAGTTCTACTGGCGACTGCGCGTATAGTTTAGGGGCGAGGGCTCAGTAAGCTGGTGCGTATTTACGCACTAAGAAAATAGTTCGTACTTTTATATATTATTAATTATTCATTAATTAGAATGTAAATACTTTATGTTAACTTTATTACGACTTATAGATTTCTTTATTTATGTAGTCGCATTTTTTAATAATTAAAGTAATTATTATTATTATTCTTTACTTAATACCTTTCTTGGAGTGTTGGTACTGGACAATTTCAAGTTGATTCAGGAATCTGGGTATAGGTAAGGGAGGATAATAATCTTACTTATTAAAAATAAAAAATTTTTATTTGTGCGATTTTCGATGTTTTTAAAATCGTCACATCCTCCTGCACTTAACTACGAAAAACGGGGGGGGGGGTGGAATAATAATATAAAATCAAAAAAACACAATTATATTTTTATCTTTCGTGAAATTCCCTTTCTCTCGTTTCTTAACATTTACCTTAATATAATTTACATATAAATAGATATTACTTATTTATTAATCTATTTGTTACTCTCAGTTTCCCGTAACTTCACAATATAGTGGCCCGACTGATTACATTGCATACTCTAGCTATATTGGTTAGCTTTCTGCGCTTTCTTTATCCCTTGTAAAGAATTTTTCAGTGCGGCGCCATTGTGACTGTGTTACGTCTTTATCCCTATATCTCTTAATTCTACTACAGTAATCTAAAGCCAATCCCATACTTGACCTTAGATCCTATCTTAACACTAATTTCTTATTCTACTGAGATACGCGGAATTTCACAAAGCGGGAATCTTTATTTACATTTAAACAATGAGCAGTTACAATCTAAGAGGGGTCAAACACTGGACGCATTGTATTATACACTAGGGTGGTTAACCATTGTTTACTGCGATACCAATTCAAGACAATAGGGGTGGCTTACTACAATATTTCCGGTACGAACGGGTTTGTCTCTATTACTGTCAAGTTGGGGGAATTATTTTTGAACAGGACACGACCGGGCGTTTACACGACTCAAATATACTTTTATTATTATTTTCTCTTTACTCATTTTACTTCTACACTTTACACCTTTATTACACGTTATTTGTATTTAAGCTATTATTAAACCTTTTTATTTAAAGTATTTATTATTTATTTTATTTCACACATTTATAAAACTTGAATGTATTTAAACACACACATATATATATCTTATTACATTTGAAATCTTATATTAATTAATCAACATAACTTATCTCACAACAATTCAATTTTCTGTACTGACATATATAATTAATCAAAACAAAACTAATACCATCGTATAGAGGAGAGAAATTTCATATATGAAAAGTTCATTGCTTTAACAATGGCACAAAGGGTCAGCTGTTTTGGGGAGTCGTCTAGGGTGGTAATTTAGGACAATTCAAAACAGGAAAGAGCGTGTCTAAGGTGGTTTGTTTGGTTTAGCGAGGGGAGGTTATGAATGAGATGAGTGCATACAAAGGGGAGAGTTTACATTCCACAACACGTATTTAACATGAACAGACTGGCTTCTATCGACAGGTTTGGAATGGAATACTTACCAGGGATGACTTGTTTAATACGGCAAAGTCGCGATACTAATATTATTATAACATAATTAAAATTTTACTCACTTATTTTTTGTTTATTTCTGAGTGAATAAATTTATGTTTGTCCAAGTTATTGTTAACGAATTATAAAATTACACAACAACAGCAACATAATTATTTCTTTCTTCAAAGCAGCAGAGTGGCGCAATTTTGTGACGTCTCCCTTGTTAAGACAACACAATAGTCGGGAACTAGTTCAATTCTTTACCAGTTAATTAAACTAACTGCCGTTGTTAGTAAAACATCCTTACCAACAAATTACAACACAATTATGACATAGGAAATTGACAAGGTTTGCACAAATTTATTCACTCACTTGGTGTTAGCGAAAACATCTCTTTATTACTATTCAAATATTATGTTTGACTTTGTTTCTTTTTAAAGAAAATTTACTTTAGTTAATTCTGCTTTTACTGCTTTAAAGATTTTAAGTTTATTATTCCTTTTATCTCAAAAATTTACTTATCTAGATGTTAGTTTTAAATACCTCGGATCCGGGTCTGAACTTTCTCAAAATAATTAATTTATCACAAACTTCAACCAAATTATTGGGAGAATAATATTGGTGGTAATCTACATTATTATCTTACATTTATCTATATATTGCTGTTACTACTACATTACAAAAATTACAAATCTGATAATTTCTTCTTTACATTATTAAAGTTCTTTAGTGTTCTTTTGTTACTTCTCTTATTGAAACGACAATTTACAAATGTTGTGTTTGGATATCACCTGAATTTAATATGAGGTTGTTGTTGGGTCCTTGGGTGTCATCTCCTGTCGTCTTCTAGGGTGGAGTACGTGGTTCCTCTTGAAGCTACATCGGGTTGATTATATCTGCTCTCGACGATCGGTTTTTTTACTTGAAGTTCATACTGTTGTAGTTGGAGTTTTCTTCGTCCGGATTTTGTAGTTCACATTTTACACCTTAATTATAGTTCTTACTTTGCAGTACTAAAGTCTGGTAGTTACATATCTTACAACTTACAGTTTTATATTTTTAAAAGAGATGTGTTGACTAATTTTTCCTTTCTGTATATTCTTCCTAACTCTACACACACTACATTTTTCAAAATAAAATCATCTTACACTGGATATTCGTTTAACGGCATACACTTACGTGTATGTAGACAACACAAAACTCACATCTTTTCATGACGAAGTTCTACTGGCGACTGCGCGTATAGTTTAGGGGCGAGGGCTCAGTAAGCTGGTGCGTATTTACGCACTAAGAAAATAGTTCGTACTTTTATATATTATTAATTATTTATTAATTAGAATGTAAATACTTTATGTTAACTTTATTACGACTTAGAGATTTCTTTATTTATATAGTCGCATTTTTTAATAATTAAAGTAATTATTATTATTATTCTTTACTTAATATCTTTCTTGGAGTGTTGGTACTGGACAATTTCTAGTTGATTCAGGAATCTGGGTATAGGTAAGGGTGGATAATACTCTTACTTATTGAAAATAAAAAATTTTTATTTGTGCGATTGTCGATGTTTTTAAAATCGTCACATCCTCCTGCACTTAACTACGAAAAACGAGGGGGGGGTGGAATAATAATAGAAAATCAAAAAAACAATTATATTTTTATCTTTCGTGAAATTCCCTTTCTCTCGTTTCTTAACATTTACCTTAATATTATTTTCATATAAATAGATATTACTTATTTATTAATCTATTTGTTACTCTCAGTTTCCCGTAACTTCACAATATAGTGGCCCGACTGATTACATTGCATACTCTAGCTATATTGGTTAGCTTTCTGCGCTTTCTTTATCCCTTGTAAAGAATTTTTCAGTGCGGCGCCATTGTGACTGTGTTACGTCTTTATCCCTATATCTCTTAATTCTACTACAGTAATCTAAAGCCAATCCCATACTTGACCTTAGATCCTATCTTAACACTAATTATTCTACTGAGATACGCGGAATTTCACAAAGCGGGAATCTTTATTTACATTTAAACAATGAGCAGTTACAATCTAAGAGGGGTCAAACACTGGACGCATTGTATTATACACTAGGGTGGTTAACCATTGTTTACTGCGGTACCAATTCAAGACAATAGGGGTGGCTTACTACAATATTTCCGGTACGAACGGGTTTGTCTCTATTACTGTCAAGCTGGGGGAATTATTTTTGTATAAGACACGACCAGGCGTTTACACGACTCAAATATACTTTTATTATTATTTTCTCTATACTCATTTTACTTCTACACTTTACACCTTTATTACACGTTATTTGTATTTAAGCTATTATTAAACCTTTTTATTAAAATATTTATTATTTATTTTATTTCACACATTTATAAAACTTGAATGTATTTAAACACACACATATATATATATGTTATTACATTTGAAATCTTATATTAATTAATCAACATAACTTATCTCACAACAATTCAATTTTCTGTACTGACATATATAATTAATCAAAACAAAAACTAATACCATCGTATAGAGGAGAGAAATTTCATATATGAAAAGTTCATTGCTTTAACAATGGCACAAAGGGTCAGCTGTTTTGGGGAGTCGTCTAGGGTGGTAATTTAGGACAATTCAAAACAGGAAAGAGCGTGTCTAAGGTGGTTTGTTTGGTTTAGCGAGGGGAGGTTATGAATGAGATGAGTGCATACAAAGGGGAGAGTTTACATTCCACAACACGTATTTAACATGAACAGACTGGCTTCTATCGACAGGTTTGGAATGGAATACTTACCAGGGATGACTTGTTTAATACGGCAAAGTCGCGATACTAATATTATTATAACATAATTAAAATTTTACTCACTTATTTTTTGTTTATTTCTGAGTGAATAAATTTATGTTTGTCCAAGTTATTGTTAACGAATTATAAAATTACACAACAACAGCAACATAATTATTTCTTTCTTCAAAGCAGCAGAGTGGCGCAATTTTGTGACGTCTCCCTTGTTAAGACAACACAATAGTCGGGAACTAGTTCAATTCTTTTCCAGTTAATTAAACTAGCTGCCGTTGTTAGTAAAACATCCTTACCAACAAATTACAACACAATTATGACATAGGAAATTGACAAGGTTTGCACAAATTTATTCACTCACTTGGTGTTAGCGAAAACATCTCTTTATTACTATTCAAATATTATGTTTGACTTTGTTTCTTTTTAAAGAAAATTTACTTTAGTAAATTCTGCTTTTACTGCTTTAAAGATATTAAGTTTATTATTCCTTTTATCTCAAAAATTTACTTATCTAGATGTTAGTTTTAAATACCTCGGATCCGGGTCTGAACTTTCTCAAAATAATTAATTTATCACAAACTTCAACCAAATTATTGGGAGAATAATATTGGTGGTAATCTACATTATTATCTTACATTTATCTATATATTGCTGTTACTACTACTACATTAGAAAAATTACAAATCTGATAAATTCTTCTTTACATTATTAAAGTTTTTTAGTGTTCTTTTGTTACTTCTCTTATTGAAACGAAAATTTACAAATGTTGTGTTTGGATATCACCTGAATTTAATATGAGGTTGTTGTTGGGTCCTTGGGTGTCATCTCCTGTCGTCTTCTAGGGTGGAATACGTGGTTCCTCTTGAAGCTACATCGGGTTGATTATATCTGCTCTCGACGATCGGTTTTTTTACTTGAAGTTCATACTGTTGTAGTTGGAGTTTTCTTCGTCCGGATTTTGTAGTTCACATTTTACACCTTAATTATAGTTCTTACGTTGCAGTACTAAAGTCTGGTAGTTACATATCTTACAACTTACAGTTTTATATTTTTAAAAGAGATGTGTTGACTAATTTTTCCTTTCTGTATATTCTTCCTAACTCTACACACACTACATTTTTCAAAATAAAATCATCTTACACTGGATATTCGTTTAACGGCATACACTTACGTGTATGTAGACAACACAAAACTCACATCTTTTCATGAGGAAGTTCTACTGGCGACTGCGCGTATAGTTTAGGGGCGAGGGCTCAGTAAGCTGGTGCGTATTTACGCACTAAGAAAATAGTTCGTACTTTTATATATTATTAATTATTCATTAATTAGAATGTAAATACTTTATGTTAACTTTATTACGACTTAGAGATTTCTTTATTTATATAGTCGCATTTTTTAATAATTAAAGTAATTATTATTATTATTCTTTACTTAATATCTTCCTTGGAGTGTTGGTACTGGACAATTTCAAGTTGATTCAGGAATCTGGGTATAGGTAAGGGTGGATAATACTCTTACTTATTGAAAATAAAAAATTTTTATTTGTGCGATTTTCGATGTTTTTAAAATCGTCACATCCTCCTGCACTTAACTACGAAAAACGGGGGGGTGGAATAATAATATAAAATCAAAAAAACACAATTATATTTTTATCTTTCGTGAAATTCCCTTTCTCTCGTTTCTTAACATTTACCTTAATATTATTTTCATATAAATAGATATTACTTATTTATTAATCTATTTGTTACTCTCAGTTTCCCGTAACTTCACAATATAGTGGCCCGACTGATTACATTGCATACTCTAGCTATATTGGTTAGCTTTCTGCGCTTTCTTTATCCCTTGTAAAGAATTTTTCAGTGCGGCGCCATTGTGACTGTGTTACGTCTTTATCCCTATATCTCTTAATTCTACTACAGTAATCTAAAGCCAATCCCATACTTGACCTTAGATCCTATCTTAACACTAATTATTCTACTGAGATACGCGGAATTTCACAAAGCGGGAATCTTTATTTACATTTAAACAATGAGCAGTTACAATCTAAGAGGGGTCAAACACTGGACGCATTGTATTATACACTAGGGTGGTTAACCATTGTTTACTGCGGTACCAATTCAATACAATAGGGGTGGCTTACTACAATATTTCCGGTACGAACGGGTTTGTCTCTATTACTGTCAAGCTGGGGGAATTATTTTTGTATAAGACACGACCAGGCGTTTACACGACTCAAATATACTTTTATTATTATTTTCTCTATACTCATTTTACTTCTACACTTTACACCTTTATTACACGTTATTTGTATTTAAGCTATTATTAAACCTTTTTATTAAAATATTTATTATTTATTTTATTTCACACATTTATAAAACTTGAATGTATTTAAACACACACATATATATATATGTTATTACATTTGAAATCTTATATTAATTAATCAACATAACTTATCTCACAACAATTCAATTTTCTGTACTGACATATATAATTAATCAAAACAAAAACTAATACCATCGTATAGAGGAGAGAAATTTCATATATGAAAATTTCATTGCTTTAACAATGGCACAAAGGGTCAGCTGTTTTGGGGAGTCGTCTAGGGTGGTAATTTAGGACAATTCAAAACAGGAAAGAGCGTGTCTAAGGTGGTTTGTTTGGTTTAGCGAGGGGAGGTTATGAATGAGATGAGTGCATACAAAGGGGAGAGTTTACATTCCACAACACGTATTTAACATGAACAGACTGGCTTCTATCGACAGGTTTGGAATGGAATACTTACCAGGGATGACTTGTTTAATACGGCAAAGTCGCGATACTAATATTATTATAACATAATTAAAATTTTACTCACTTATTTTTTGTTTATTTCTGAGTGAATAAATTTATGTTTGTCCAAGTTATTGTTAACGAATTATAAAATTACACAACAACAGCAACATAATTATTTCATTCTTCAAAGCAGCAGAGTGGCGCAATTTTGTGACGTCTCCCTTGTTAAGACAACACAATAGTCGGGAACTAGTTCAATTCTTTTCCAGTTAATTAAACTAGCTGCCGTTGTTAGTAAAACATCCTTACCAACAAATTACAACACAATTATGACATAGGAAATTGACAAGGTTTGCACAAATTTATTCACTCACTTGGTGTTAGCGAAAACATCTCTTTATTACTATTCAAATATTATGTTTGACTTTGTTTCTTTTTAAAGAAAATTTACTTTAGTAAATTCTGCTTTTACTGCTTTAAAGATATTAAGTTTATTATTCCTTTTATCTCAAAAATTTACTTATCTAGATGTTAGTTTTAAATACCTCGGATCCGGGTCTGAACTTTCTCAAAATAATTAATTTATCACAAACTTCAACCAAATTATTGGGAGAATAATATTGGTGGTAATCTACATTATTATCTTACATTTATCTATATATTGCTGTTACTACTACTACATTACAAAAATTACAAATCTGATAAATTCTTCTTTACATTATTAAAGTTTTTTAGTGTTCTTTTGTTACTTCTCTTATTGAAACGAAAATTTACAAATGTTGTGTTTGGATATCACCTGAATTTAATATGAGGTTGTTGTTGGGTCCTTGGGTGTCATCTCCTGTCGTCTTCTAGGGTGGAATACGTGGTTCCTCTTGAAGCTACATCGGGTTGATTATATCTGCTCTTGACGATCGGTTTTTTTACTTGAAGTTCATACTGTTGTAGTTGGAGTTTTCTTCGTCCGGATTTTGTAGTTCACATTTTACACCTTAATTATAGTTCTTACGTTGCAGTACTAAAGTCTGGTAGTTACATATCTTACAACTTACAGTTTTATATTTTTAAAAGAGATGTGTTGACTAATTTTTCCTTTCTTTATATTCTTCCTAACTCTACACACACTACATTTTTCAAAATAAAATCATCTTACACTGGATATTCGTTTAACGGCATACACTTACGTGTATGTAGACAACACAAAACTCACATCTTTTCATGAGGAAGTTCTACTGGCGACTGCGCGTATAGTTTAGGGGCGAGGGCTCAGTAAGCTGGTGCGTATTTTCGCACTAAGAAAATAGTTCGTACTTTTATATATTATTAATTATTCATTAATTAGAATGTAAATACTTTATGTTAACTTTATTACGACTTAGAGATTTCTTTATTTATATAGTCGCATTTTTTAATAATTAAAGTAATTATTATTATTATTCTTTACTTAATATCTTTCTTGGAGTGTTGGTACTGGACAATTTCAAGTTGATTCAGGAATCTGGGTATAGGTAAGGGTGGATAATACTCTTACTTATTGAAAATAAAAAATTTTTATTTGTGCGATTTTCGATGTTTTTAAAATCGTCACATCCTCCTGCACTTAACTACGAAAAACGGGGGGGTGGAATAATAATAGAAAATCAAAAAAACACAATTATATTTTTATCTTTCGTGAAATTCCCTTTCTCTCGTTTCTTAACATTTACCTTAATATTATTTTCATATAAATAGATATTACTTATTTATTAATCTATTTGTTACTCTCAGTTTCCCGTAACTTCACAATATAGTGGCCCGACTGATTACATTGCATACTCTAGCTATATTGGTTAGCTTTCTGCGCTTTCTTTATCCCTTGTAAAGAATTTTTCAGTGCTGCGCCATTGTGACTGTGTTACGTCTTTATCCCTATATCTCTTAATTCTACTACAGTAATCTAAAGCGAATCGCATACTTGACCTTAGATCCTATCTTAACACTAATTTCTTATTCTACTGAGATACGCGGAATTTCACAAAGCGGGAATCTTTATTTACATTTAAACAATGAGCAGTTACAATCTAAGAGGGGTCAAACACTGGACGCATTGTATTATACACTAGGGTGGTTAACCATTGTTTACTGCGGTACCAATTCAAGACAATAGGGGTGGCTTACTACAATATTTCCGGTACGAACGGGTTTGTCTCTATTACTGTCAAGCTGGGGGAATTATTTTTGTACAGGACACGACCGGGCGTTTACACGACTCAAATATACTTTTATTATTATTTTCTCTATACTCATTTTACTTCTACACTTTACACCTTTATTACACGTTATTTGTATTTAAGCTATTATTAAACCTTTTTATTTAAAGTATTTATTATTTATTTTATTTCACACATTTATAAAACTTGAATGTATTTAAACACACACATATATATATATATGTTATTACATTTGAAATCTTATATTAATTAATCAACATAACTTATCTCACAACAATTCAATTTTCTGTACTGACATATATAATTAATCAAAACAAAAACTAATACCATCGTATAGAGGAGAGAAATTTCATATATGAAAAGTTCATTGCTTTAACAATGGCACAAAGGGTCAGCTGTGTTGGGGAGTCGTCTAGGGTGGTAATTTAGGACAATTCAAAACAGGAAAGAGCGTGTCTAAGGTGGTTTGTTTGGTTTAGCGAGGGGAGGTTATGAATGAGATGAGTGCATACAAAGGGGAGAGTTTACATTCCACAACACGTATTTAACATGAACAGACTGGCTTCTATCGACAGGTTTGGAATGGAATACTTACCAGGGATGACTTGTTTAATACGGCAAAGTCGCGATACTAATATTATTATAACATAATTAAAATTTTACTCACTTATTTTTTGTTTATTTCTGAGTGAATAAATTTATGTTTGTCCAAGTTATTGTTAACGAATTATAAAATTACACAACAACAGCAACATAATTATTTCATTCTTCAAAGCAGCAGAGTGGCGCAATTTTGTGACGTCTCCCTTGTTAAGACAACACAATAGTCGGGAACTAGTTCAATTCTTTTCCAGTTAATTAAACTAGCTGCCGTTGTTAGTAAAACATCCTTACCAACAAATTACAACACAATTATGACATAGGAAATTGACAAGGTTTGCACAAATTTATTCACTCACTTGGTGTTAGCGAAAACATCTCTTTATTACTATTCAAATATTATGTTTGACTTTGTTTCTTTTTAAAGAAAATTTACTTTAGTAAATTCTGCTTTTACTGCTTTAAAGATATTAAGTTTATTATTCCTTTTATCTCAAAAATTTACTTATCTAGATGTTAGTTTTAAATACCTCGGATCCGGGTCTGAACTTTCTCAAAATAATTAATTTATCACAAACTTCAACCAAATTATTGGGAGAATAATATTGGTGGTAATCTACATTATTATCTTACATTTATCTATATATTGCTGTTACTACTACTACATTACAAAAATTACAAATCTGATAATTTCTTCTTTACATTATTAAAGTTCTTTAGTGTTCTTTTGTTACTTCTCTTATTGAAACGAAAATTTACAAATGTTGTGTTTGGATATCACCTGAATTTAATATGAGGTTGTTGTTGGGTCCTTGGGTGTCATCTCCTGTCGTCTTCTAGGGTGGAGTACGTGGTTCCTCTTGAAGCTACATCGGGTTGATTATATCTGCTCTCGACGATCGGTTTTTTTACTTGAAGTTCATACTGTTGTAGTTGGAGTTTTCTTCGTCCGGATTTTGTAGTTCACATTTTACACCTTAATTATAGTTCTTACGTTGCAGTACTAAAGTCTGGTAGTTACATATCTTACAACTTACAGTTTTATATTTTTAAAAGAGATGTGTTGACTAATTTTTCCTTTCTTTATATTCTTCCTAACTCTACACACACTACATTTTTCAAAATAAAATCATCTTACACTGGATATTCGTTTAACGGCATACACTTACGTGTATGTAGACAACACAAAACTCACATCTTTTCATGAGGAAGTTCTACTGGCGACTGCGCGTATAGTTTAGGGGCGAGGGCTCAGTAAGCTGGTGCGTATTTTCGCACTAAGAAAATAGTTCGTACTTTTATATATTATTAATTATTCATTAATTAGAATGTAAATACTTTATGTTAACTTTATTACGACTTAGAGATTTCTTTATTTATATAGTCGCATTTTTTAATAATTAAAGTAATTATTATTATTATTCTTTACTTAATATCTTTCTTGGAGTGTTGGTACTGGACAATTTCAAGTTGATTCAGGAATCTGGGTATAGGTAAGGGTGGATAATACTCTTACTTATTGAAAATAAAAAATTTTTATTTGTGCGATTTTCGATGTTTTTAAAATCGTCACATCCTCCTGCACTTAACTACGAAAAACGGGGGGGTGGAATAATAATAGAAAATCAAAAAAACACAATTATATTTTTATCTTTCGTGAAATTCCCTTTCTCTCGTTTCTTAACATTTACCTTAATATTATTTTCATATAAATAGATATTACTTATTTATTAATCTATTTGTTACTCTCAGTTTCCCGTAACTTCACAATATAGTGGCCCGACTGATTACATTGCATACTCTAGCTATATTGGTTAGCTTTCTGCGCTTTCTTTATCCCTTGTAAAGAATTTTTCAGTGCTGCGCCATTGTGACTGTGTTACGTCTTTATCCCTATATCTCTTAATTCTACTACAGTAATCTAAAGCGAATCGCATACTTGACCTTAGATCCTATCTTAACACTAATTTCTTATTCTACTGAGATACGCGGAATTTCACAAAGCGGGAATCTTTATTTACATTTAAACAATGAGCAGTTACAATCTAAGAGGGGTCAAACACTGGACGCATTGTATTATACACTAGGGTGGTTAACCATTGTTTACTGCGGTACCAATTCAAGACAATAGGGGTGGCTTACTACAATATTTCCGGTACGAACGGGTTTGTCTCTATTACTGTCAAGCTGGGGGAATTATTTTTGTATAAGACACGACCAGGCGTTTACACGACTCAAATATACTTTTATTATTATTTTCTCTATACTCATTTTACTTCTACACTTTACACCTTTATTACACGTTATTTGTATTTAAGCTATTATTAAACCTTTTTATTAAAATATTTATTATTTATTTTATTTCACACATTTATAAAACTTGAATGTATTTAAACACACACATATATATATATGTTATTACATTTGAAATCTTATATTAATTAATCAACATAACTTATCTCACAACAATTCAATTTTCTGTACTGACATATATAATTAATCAAAACAAAAACTAATACCATCGTATAGAGGAGAGAAATTTCATATATGAAAAGTTCATTGCTTTAACAATGGCACAAAGGGTCAGCTGTTTTGGGGAGTCGTCTAGGGTGGTAATTTAGGACAATTCAAAACAGGAAAGAGCGTGTCTAAGGTGGTTTGTTTGGTTTAGCGAGGGGAGGTTATGAATGAGATGAGTGCATACAAAGGGGAGAGTTTACATTCCACAACACGTATTTAACATGAACAGACTGGCTTCTATCGACAGGTTTGGAATGGAATACTTACCAGGGATGACTTGTTTAATACGGCAAAGTCGCGATACTAATATTATTATAACATAATTAAAATTTTACTCACTTATTTTTTGTTTATTTCTGAGTGAATAAATTTATGTTTGTCCAAGTTATTGTTAACGAATTATAAAATTACACAACAACAGCAACATAATTATTTCATTCTTCAAAGCAGCAGAGTGGCGCAATTTTGTGACGTCTCCCTTGTTAAGACAACACAATAGTCGGGAACTAGTTCAATTCTTTTCCAGTTAATTAAACTAGCTGCCGTTGTTAGTAAAACATCCTTACCAACAAATTACAACACAATTATGACATAGGAAATTGACAAGGTTTGCACAAATTTATTCACTCACTTGGTGTTAGCGAAAACATCTCTTTATTACTATTCAAATATTATGTTTGACTTTGTTTCTTTTTAAAGAAAATTTACTTTAGTAAATTCTGCTTTTACTGCTTTAAAGATATTAAGTTTATTATTCCTTTTATCTCAAAAATTTACTTATCTAGATGTTAGTTTTAAATACCTCGGATCCGGGTCTGAACTTTCTCAAAATAATTAATTTATCACAAACTTCAACCAAATTATTGGGAGAATAATATTGGTGGTAATCTACATTATTATCTTACATTTATCTATATATTGCTGTTACTACTACTACATTACAAAAATTACAAATCTGATAAATTCTTCTTTACATTATTAAAGTTTTTTAGTGTTCTTTTGTTACTTCTCTTATTGAAACGAAAATTTACAAATGTTGTGTTTGGATATCACCTGAATTTAATATGAGGTTGTTGTTGGGTCCTTGGGTGTCATCTCCTGTCGTCTTCTAGGGTGGAATACGTGGTTCCTCTTGAAGCTACATCGGGTTGATTATATCTGCTCTCGACGATCGGTTTTTTTACTTGAAGTTCATACTGTTGTAGTTGGAGTTTTCTTCGTCCGGATTTTGTAGTTCACATTTTACACCTTAATTATAGTTCTTACGTTGCAGTACTAAAGTCTGGTAGTTACATATCTTACAACTTACAGTTTTATATTTTTAAAAGAGATGTGTTGACTAATTTTTCCTTTCTGTATATTCTTCCTAACTCTACACACACTACATTTTTCAAAATAAAATCATCTTACACTGGATATTCGTTTAACGGCATACACTTACGTGTATGTAGACAACACAAAACTCACATCTTTTCATGACGAAGTTCTACTGGCGACTGCGCGTATAGTTTAGGGGCGAGGGCTCAGTAAGCTGGTGCGTATTTACGCACTAAGAAAATAGTTCGTACTTTTATATATTATTAATTATTCATTAATTAGAATGTAAATACTTTATGTTAACTTTATTACGACTTAGAGATTTCTTTATTTATATAGTCGCATTTTTTAATAATTAAAGTAATTATTATTATTATTCTTTACTTAATATCTTCCTTGGAGTGTTGGTACTGGACAATTTCAAGTTGATTCAGGAATCTGGGTATAGGTAAGGGTGGATAATACTCTTACTTATTGAAAATAAAAAATTTTTATTTGTGCGATTTTCGATGTTTTTAAAATCGTCACATCCTCCTGCACTTAACTACGAAAAACGGGGGGGTGGAATAATAATATAAAATCAAAAAAACACAATTATATTTTTATCTTTCGTGAAATTCCCTTTCTCTCGTTTCTTAACATTTACCTTAATATTATTTTCATATAAATAGATATTACTTATTTATTAATCTATTTGTTACTCTCAGTTTCCCGTAACTTCACAATATAGTGGCCCGACTGATTACATTGCATACTCTAGCTATATTGGTTAGCTTTCTGCGCTTTCTTTATCCCTTGTAAAGAATTTTTCAGTGCGGCGCCATTGTGACTGTGTTACGTCTTTATCCCTATATCTCTTAATTCTACTACAGTAATCTAAAGCCAATCCCATACTTGACCTTAGATCCTATCTTAACACTAATTATTCTACTGAGATACGCGGAATTTCACAAAGCGGGAATCTTTATTTACATTTAAACAATGAGCAGTTACAATCTAAGAGGGGTCAAACACTGGACGCATTGTATTATACACTAGGGTGGTTAACCATTGTTTACTGCGGTACCAATTCAATACAATAGGGGTGGCTTACTACAATATTTCCGGTACGAACGGGTTTGTCTCTATTACTGTCAAGCTGGGGGAATTATTTTTGTATAAGACACGACCAGGCGTTTACACGACTCAAATATACTTTTATTATTATTTTCTCTATACTCATTTTACTTCTACACTTTACACCTTTATTACACGTTATTTGTATTTAAGCTATTATTAAACCTTTTTATTAAAATATTTATTATTTATTTTATTTCACACATTTATAAAACTTGAATGTATTTAAACACACACATATATATATATATATGTTATTACATTTGAAATCTTATATTAATTAATCAACATAACTTATCTCACAACAATTCAATTTTCTGTACTGACATATATAATTAATCAAAACAAAAACTAATACCATCGTATAGAGGAGAGAAATTTCATATATGAAAAGTTCATTGCTTTAACAATGGCACAAAGGGTCAGCTGTTTTGGGGAGTCGTCTAGGGTGGTAATTTAGGACAATTCAAAACAGGAAAGAGCGTGTCTAAGGTGGTTTGTTTGGTTTAGCGAGGGGAGGTTATGAATGAGATGAGTGCATACAAAGGGGAGAGTTTACATTCCACAACACGTATTTAACATGAACAGACTGGCTTCTATCGACAGGTTTGGAATGGAATACTTACCAGGGATGACTTGTTTAATACGGCAAAGTCGCGATACTAATATTATTATAACATAATTAAAATTTTACTCACTTATTTTTTGTTTATTTCTGAGTGAATAAATTTATGTTTGTCCAAGTTATTGTTAACGAATTATAAAATTACACAACAACAGCAACATAATTATTTCATTCTTCAAAGCAGCAGAGTGGCGCAATTTTGTGACGTCTCCCTTGTTAAGACAACACAATAGTCGGGAACTAGTTCAATTCTTTTCCAGTTAATTAAACTAGCTGCCGTTGTTAGTAAAACATCCTTACCAACAAATTACAACACAATTATGACATAGGAAATTGACAAGGTTTGCACAAATTTATTCACTCACTTGGTGTTAGCGAAAACATCTCTTTATTACTATTCAAATATTATGTTTGACTTTGTTTCTTTTTAAAGAAAATTTACTTTAGTAAATTCTGCTTTTACTGCTTTAAAGATATTAAGTTTATTATTCCTTTTATCTCAAAAATTTACTTATCTAGATGTTAGTTTTAAATACCTCGGATCCGGGTCTGAACTTTCTCAAAATAATTAATTTATCACAAACTTCAACCAAATTATTGGGAGAATAATATTGGTGGTAATCTACATTATTATCTTACATTTATCTATATATTGCTGTTACTACTACTACATTACAAAAATTACAAATCTGAGAAATTCTTCTTTACATTATTAAAGTTTTTTAGTGTTCTTTTGTTACTTCTCTTATTGAAACGAAAATTTACAAATGTTGTGTTTGGATATCACCTGAATTTAATATGAGGTTGTTGTTGGGTCCTTGGGTGTCATCTCCTGTCGTCTTCTAGGGTGGAATACGTGGTTCCTCTTGAAGCTACATCGGGTTGATTATATCTGCTCTCGACGATCGGTTTTTTTACTTGAAGTTCATACTGTTGTAGTTGGAGTTTTCTTCGTCCGGATTTTGTAGTTCACATTTTACACCTTAATTATAGTTCTTACGTTGGAGTACTAAAGTCTGGTAGTTACATATCTTACAACTTACAGTTTTATATTTTTAAAAGAGATGTGTTGACTAATTTTTCCTTTCTGTATATTCTTCCTAACTCTACACACACTACATTTTTCAAAATAAAATCATCTTACACTGGATATTCGTTTAACGGCATACACTTACGTGTATGTAGACAACACAAAACTCACATCTTTTCATGAGGAAGTTCTACTGGCGACTGCGCGTATAGTTTAGGGGCGAGGGCTCAGTAAGCTGGTGCGTATTTTCGCACTAAGAAAATAGTTCGTACTTTTATATATTATTAATTATTCATTAATTAGAATGTAAATACTTTATGTTAACTTTATTACGACTTAGAGATTTCTTTATTTATATAGTCGCATTTTTTAATAATTAAAGTAATTATTATTATTATTCTTTACTTAATATCTTTCTTGGAGTGTTGGTACTGGACAATTTCAAGTTGATTCAGGAATCTGGGTATAGGTAAGGGTGGATAATACTCTTACTTATTGAAAATAAAAAATTTTTATTTGTGCGATTTTCGATGTTTTTAAAATCGTCACATCCTCCTGCACTTAACTACGAAAAACGGGGGGGTGGAATAATAATAGAAAATCAAAAAAACACAATTATATTTTTATCTTTCGTGAAATTCCCTTTCTCTCGTTTCTTAACATTTACCTTAATATTATTTTCATATAAATAGATATTACTTATTTATTAATCTATTTGTTACTCTCAGTTTCCCGTAACTTCACAATATAGTGGCCCGACTGATTACATTGCATACTCTAGCTATATTGGTTAGCTTTCTGCGCTTTCTTTATCCCTTGTAAAGAATTTTTCAGTGCTGCGCCATTGTGACTGTGTTACGTCTTTATCCCTATATCTCTTAATTCTACTACAGTAATCTAAAGCGAATCGCATACTTGACCTTAGATCCTATCTTAACACTAATTTCTTATTCTACTGAGATACGCGGAATTTCACAAAGCGGGAATCTTTATTTACATTTAAACAATGAGCAGTTACAATCTAAGAGGGGTCAAACACTGGACGCATTGTATTATACACTAGGGTGGTTAACCATTGTTTACTGCGGTACCAATTCAAGACAATAGGGGTGGCTTACTACAATATTTCCGGTACGAACGGGTTTGTCTCTATTACTGTCAAGCTGGGGGAATTATTTTTGTACAGGACACGACCGGGCGTTTACACGACTCAAATATACTTTTATTATTATTTTCTCTATACTCATTTTACTTCTACACTTTACACCTTTATTACACGTTATTTG
This sequence comes from Magicicada septendecula, assembly GCA_034769895.1. NCBI lineage: Eukaryota > Metazoa > Arthropoda > Insecta > Hemiptera > Cicadidae > Magicicada > Magicicada septendecula. Next base: position 314,585,225 of record CM068373.1, on the reverse strand, counting down.
TATTTAAGCTATTATTAAACCTTTTTATTTAAAGTATTTATTATTTATTTTATTTCACACATTTATAAAACTTGAATGTATTTAAACACACACATATATATATATATATGTTATTACATTTGAAATCTTATATTAATTAATCAACATAACTTATCTCACAACAATTCAATTTTCTGTACTGACATATATAATTAATCAAAACAAAAACTAATACCATCGTATAGAGGAGAGAAATTTCATATATGAAAAGTTCATTGCTTTAACAATGGCACAAAGGGTCAGCTGTTTTGGGGAGTCGTCTAGGGTGGTAATTTAGGACAATTCAAAACAGGAAAGAGCGTGTCTAAGGTGGTTTGTTTGGTTTAGCGAGGGGAGGTTATGAATGAGATGAGTGCATACAAAGGGGAGAGTTTACATTCCACAACACGTATTTAACATGAACAGACTGGCTTCTATCGACAGGTTTGGAATGGAATACTTACCAGGGATGACTTGTTTAATACGGCAAAGTCGCGATACTAATATTATTATAACATAATTAAAATTTTACTCACTTATTTTTTGTTTATTTCTGAGTGAATAAATTTATGTTTGTCCAAGTTATTGTTAACGAATTATAAAATTACACAACAACAGCAACATAATTATTTCATTCTTCAAAGCAGCAGAGTGGCGCAATTTTGTGACGTCTCCCTTGTTAAGACAACACAATAGTCGGGAACTAGTTCAATTCTTTTCCAGTTAATTAAACTAGCTGCCGTTGTTAGTAAAACATCCTTACCAACAAATTACAACACAATTATGACATAGGAAATTGACAAGGTTTGCACAAATTTATTCACTCACTTGGTGTTAGCGAAAACATCTCTTTATTACTATTCAAATATTATGTTTGACTTTGTTTCTTTTTAAAGAAAATTTACTTTAGTAAATTCTGCTTTTACTGCTTTAAAGATATTAAGTTTATTATTCCTTTTATCTCAAAAATTTACTTATCTAGATGTTAGTTTTAAATACCTCGGATCCGGGTCTGAACTTTCTCAAAATAATTAATTTATCACAAACTTCAACCAAATTATTGGGAGAATAATATTGGTGGTAATCTACATTATTATCTTACATTTATCTATATATTGCTGTTACTACTACTACATTACAAAAATTACAAATCTGAGAAATTCTTCTTTACATTATTAAAGTTTTTTAGTGTTCTTTTGTTACTTCTCTTATTGAAACGAAAATTTACAAATGTTGTGTTTGGATATCACCTGAATTTAATATGAGGTTGTTGTTGGGTCCTTGGGTGTCATCTCCTGTCGTCTTCTAGGGTGGAGTACGTGGTTCCTCTTGAAGCTACATCGGGTTGATTATATCTGCTCTCGACGATCGGTTTTTTTACTTGAAGTTCATACTGTTGTAGTTGGAGTTTTCTTCGTCCGGATTTTGTAGTTCACATTTTACACCTTAATTATAGTTCTTACGTTGGAGTACTAAAGTCTGGTAGTTACATATCTTACAACTTACAGTTTTATATTTTTAAAAGAGATGTGTTGACTAATTTTTCCTTTCTGTATATTCTTCCTAACTCTACACACACTACATTTTTCAAAATAAAATCATCTTACACTGGATATTCGTTTAACGGCATACACTTACGTGTATGTAGACAACACAAAACTCACATCTTTTCATGAGGAAGTTCTACTGGCGACTGCGCGTATAGTTTAGGGGCGAGGGCTCAGTAAGCTGGTGCGTATTTACGCACTAAGAAAATAGTTCGTACTTTTATATATTATTAATTATTCATTAATTAGAATGTAAATACTTTATTTTAACTTTATTACGACTTAGAGATTTCTTTATTTATATAGTCGCATTTTTTAATAATTAAAGTAATTATTATTATTATTCTTTACTTAATATCTTTCTTGGAGTGTTGGTACTGGACAATTTCAAGTTGATTCAGGAATCTGGGTATAGGTAAGGGTGGATAATACTCTTACTTATTGAAAATAAAAAATTTTTATTTGTGCGATTTTCGATGTTTTTAAAATCGTCACATCCTCCTGGACTTAACTATGAAAAACGAGGGCGGTGGGTGGAATAATAATAGAAAATCAAAAAAACACAATTATATTTTTATCTTTCGTGAAATTCCCTTTCTCTCGTTTCTTAACATTTACCTTAATATTATTTTCATATAAATAGATATTACTTATTTATTAATCTATTTGTTTCTCTCAGTTTCCCGTAACTTCACAATATAGTGGCCCGACTGATTACATTGCATACTCTAGCTATATTGGTTAGCTTTCTGCGCTTTCTTTATCCCTTGTAAAGAATTTTTCAGTGCGGCGCCATTGTGACTGTGTTACGTCTTTATCCCTATATCTCTTAATTCTACTACAGTAATCTAAAGCGAATCCCATACTTGACCTTAGATCCTATCTTAACACTAATTTCTTATTCTACTGAGATACGCGGAATTTCACAAAGCGGGAATCTTTATTTACATTTAAACAATGAGCAGTTACAATCTAAGAGGGGTCAAACACTGGACGCATTGTATTATACACTAGGGTGGTTAACCATTGTTTACTGCGGTACCAATTCAAGACAATAGGGGTGGCTTACTACAATATTTCCGGTACGAACGGGTTTGTCTCTATTACTGTCAAGCTGGGGGAATTATTTTTGTACAGGACACTACCGGGCGTTTACACGACTCAAATATACTTTTATTATTATTTTCTCTTTACTCATTTTACTTCTACACTTTACACCTTTATTACACGTTATTTGTATTTAAGCTATTATTAAACCTTTTTATTTAAAGTATTTATTATTTATTTTATTTCACACATTTATAAAACTTGAATGTATTTAAACACACACATATATATATCTTATTACATTTGAAATCTTATATTAATTAATCAACATAACTTATCTCACAACAATTCAATTTTCTGTACTGACATATATAATTAATCAAAACAAAAACTAATACCATCGTATAGAGGAGAGAAATTTCATATATGAAAAGTTCATTGCTTTAACAATGGCACAAAGGGTCAGCTGTTTTGGGGAGTCGTCTAGGGTGGTAATTTAGGACAATTCAAAACAGGAAAGAGCGTGTCTAAGGTGGTTTGTTTGGTTTAGCGAGGGGAGGTTATGAATGAGATGAGTGCATACAAAGGGGAGAGTTTACATTCCACAACACGTATTTAACATGAACAGACTGGCTTCTATCGACAGGTTTGGAATGGAATACTTACCAGGGATGACTTGTTTAATACGGCAAAGTCGCGATACTAATATTATTATAACATAATTAAAATTTTACTCACTTATTTTTTGTTTATTTCTGAGTGAATAAATTTATGTTTGTCCAAGTTATTGTTAACGAATTATAAAATTACACAACAACAGCAACATAATTATTTCATTCTTCAAAGCAGCAGAGTGGCGCAATTTTGTGACGTCTCCCTTGTTAAGACAACACAATAGTCGGGAACTAGTTCAATTCTTTTCCAGTTAATTAAACTAGCTGCCGTTGTTAGTAAAACATCCTTACCAACAAATTACAACACAATTATGACATAGGAAATTGACAAGGTTTGCACAAATTTATTCACTCACTTGGTGTTAGCGAAAACATCTCTTTATTACTATTCAAATATTATGTTTGACTTTGTTTCTTTTTAAAGAAAATTTACTTTAGTAAATTCTGCTTTTACTGCTTTAAAGATATTAAGTTTATTATTCCTTTTATCTCAAAAATTTACTTATCTAGATGTTAGTTTTAAATACCTCGGATCCGGGTCTGAACTTTCTCAAAATAATTAATTTATCACAAACTTCAACCAAATTATTGGGAGAATAATATTGGTGGTAATGTACATTATTATCTTAGATTTATCTATATATTTCTGTTACTACTACTACATTACAAAAATTACAAATCTGATAAATTCTTCTTTACATTATTAAAGTTTTTTAGTGTTCTTTTGTTACTTCTCTTATTGAAACGAAAATTTACAAATGTTGTGTTTGGATATCACCTGAATTTAATATGAGGTTGTTGTTGGGTCCTTGGGTGTCATCTCCTGTCGTCTTCTAGGGTGGAGTACGTGGTTCCTCTTGAAGCTACATCGGGTTGATTATATCTGCTCTCGACGATCGGTTTTTTTACTTGAAGTTCATACTGTTGTAGTTGGAGTTTTCTTCGTCCGGATTTTGTAGTTCACATTTTACACCTTAATTATAGTTCTTACGTTGGAGTACTAAAGTCTGGTAGTTACATATCTTACAACTTACAGTTTTATATTTTTAAAAGAGATGTGTTGACTAATTTTTCCTTTCTGTATATTCTTCCTAACTCTACACACACTACATTTTTCAAAATAAAATCATCTTACACTGGATATTCGTTTAACGGCATACACTTACGTGTATGTAGACAACACAAAACTCACATCTTTTCATGAGGAAGTTCTACTGGCGACTGCGCGTATAGTTTAGGGGCGAGGGCTCAGTAAGCTGGTGCGTATTTACGCACTAAGAAAATAGTTCGTACTTTTATATATTATTAATTATTCATTAATTAGAATGTAAATACTTTATTTTAACTTTATTACGACTTAGAGATTTCTTTATTTATATAGTCGCATTTTTTAATAATTAAAGTAATTATTATTATTATTCTTTACTTAATATCTTTCTTGGAGTGTTGGTACTGGACAATTTCAAGTTGATTCAGGAATCTGGGTATAGGTAAGGGTGGATAATACTCTTACTTATTGAAAATAAAAAATTTTTATTTGTGCGATTTTCGATGTTTTTAAAATCGTCACATCCTCCTGGACTTAACTATGAAAAACGAGGGCGGTGGGTGGAATAATAATAGAAAATCAAAAAAACACAATTATATTTTTATCTTTCGTGAAATTCCCTTTCTCTCGTTTCTTAACATTTACCTTAATATTATTTTCATATAAATAGATATTACTTATTTATTAATCTATTTGTTTCTCTCAGTTTCCCGTAACTTCACAATATAGTGGCCCGACTGATTACATTGCATACTCTAGCTATATTGGTTAGCTTTCTGCGCTTTCTTTATCCCTTGTAAAGAATTTTTCAGTGCGGCGCCATTGTGACTGTATTACGTCTTTATCCCTATATCTCTTAATTCTACTACAGTAATCTAAAGCGAATCCCAGACTTGACCTTAGATCCTATCTTAACACTAATTTCTTATTCTACTGAGATACGCGGAATTTCACAAAGCGGGAATCTTTATTTACATTTAAACAATGAGCAGTTACAATCTAAGAGGGGTCAAACACTGGACGCATTGTATTATACACTAGGGTGGTTAACCATTGTTTACTGCGGTACCAATTCAAGACAATAGGGGTGGCTTACTACAATATTTCCGGTACGAACGGGTTTGTCTCTATTACTGTCAAGCTGGGGGAATTATTTTTGTACAGGACACGACCGGGCGTTTACACGACTCAAATATACTTTTATTATTATTTTCTCTTTACTCATTTTACTTCTACACTTTACACCTTTATTACACGTTATTTGTATTTAAGCTATTATTAAACCTTTTTATTTAAAGTATTTATTATTTATTTTATTTCACACATTTATAAAACTTGAATGTATTTAAACACACACATATATATATATGTTATTACATTTGAAATCTTATATTAATTAATCAACATAACTTATCTCACAACAATTCAATTTTCTGTACTGACATATATAATTAATCAAAACAAAAACTAATACCATCGTATAGAGGAGAGAAATTTCATATATGAAAAGTTCATTGCTTTAACAATGGCACAAAGGGTCAGCTGTTTTGGGGAGTCGTCTAGGGTGGTAATTTAGGACAATTCAAAACAGGAAAGAGCGTGTCTAAGGTGGTTTGTTTGGTTTAGCGAGGGGAGGTTATGAATGAGATGAGTGCATACAAAGGGGAGAGTTTACATTCCACAACACGTATTTAACATGAACAGACTGGCTTCTATCGACAGGTTTGGAATGGAATACTTACCAGGGATGACTTGTTTAATACGGCAAAGTCGCGATACTAATATTATTATAACATAATTAAAATTTTACTCACTTATTTTTTGTTTATTTCTGAGTGAATAAATTTATGTTTGTCCAAGTTATTGTTAACGAATTATAAAATTACACAACAACAGCAACATAATTATTTCATTCTTCAAAGCAGCAGAGTGGCGCAATTTTGTGACGTCTCCCTTGTTAAGACAACACAATAGTCGGGAACTAGTTCAATTCTTTTCCAGTTAATTAAACTAGCTGCCGTTGTTAGTAAAACATCCTTACCAACAAATTACAACACAATTATGACATAGGAAATTGACAAGGTTTGCACAAATTTATTCACTCACTTGGTGTTAGCGAAAACATCTCTTTATTACTATTCAAATATTATGTTTGACTTTGTTTCTTTTTAAAGAAAATTTACTTTAGTAAATTCTGCTTTTACTGCTTTAAAGATATTAAGTTTATTATTCCTTTTATCTCAAAAATTTACTTATCTAGATGTTAGTTTTAAATACCTCGGATCCGGGTCTGAACTTTCTCAAAATAATTAATTTATCACAAACTTCAACCAAATTATTGGGAGAATAATATTGGTGGTAATCTACATTATTATCTTACATTTATCTATATATTGCTGTTACTACTACTACATTACAAAAATTACAAATCTGAGAAATTCTTCTTTACATTATTAAAGTTTTTTAGTGTTCTTTTGTTACTTCTCTTATTGAAACGAAAATTTACAAATGTTGTGTTTGGATATCACCTGAATTTAATATGAGGTTGTTGTTGGGTCCTTGGGTGTCATCTCCTGTCGTCTTCTAGGGTGGAATACGTGGTTCCTCTTGAAGCTACATCGGGTTGATTATATCTGCTCTCGACGATCGGTTTTTTTACTTGAAGTTCATACTGTTGTAGTTGGAGTTTTCTTCGTCCGGATTTTGTAGTTCACATTTTACACCTTAATTATAGTTCTTACGTTGCAGTACTAAAGTCTGGTAGTTACATATCTTACAACTTACAGTTTTATATTTTTAAAAGAGATGTGTTGACTAATTTTTCCTTTCTGTATATTCTTCCTAACTCTACACACACTACATTTTTCAAAATAAAATCATCTTACACTGGATATTCGTTTAACGGCATACACTTACGTGTATGTAGACAACACAAAACTCACATCTTTTCATGAGGAAGTTCTACTGGCGACTGCGCGTATAGTTTAGGGGCGAGGGCTCAGTAAGCTGGTGCGTATTTACGCACTAAGAAAATAGTTCGTACTTTTATATATTATTAATTATTCATTAATTAGAATGTAAATACTTTATGTTAACTTTATTACGACTTAGAGATTTCTTTATTTATATAGTCGCATTTTTTAATAATTAAAGTAATTATTATTATTATTCTTTACTTAATATCTTTCTTGGAGTGTTGGTACTGGACAATTTCAAGTTGATTCAGGAATCTGGGTATAGGTAAGGGTGGATAATACTCTTACTTATTGAAAATAAAAAATTTTTATTTGTGCGATTTTCGATGTTTTTAAAATCGTCACATCCTCCTGCACTTAACTACGAAAAACGGGGGGGTGGAATAATAATAGAAAATCAAAAAAACACAATTATATTTTTATCTTTCGTGAAATTCCCTTTCTCTCGTTTCTTAACATTTACCTTAATATTATTTTCATATAAATAGATATTACTTATTTATTAATCTATTTGTTACTCTCAGTTTCCCGTAACTTCACAATATAGTGGCCCGACTGATTACATTGCATACTCTAGCTATATTGGTTAGCTTTCTGCGCTTTCTTTATCCCTTGTAAAGAATTTTTCAGTGCTGCGCCATTGTGACTGTGTTACGTCTTTATCCCTATATCTCTTAATTCTACTACAGTAATCTAAAGCGAATCGCATACTTGACCTTAGATCCTATCTTAACACTAATTTCTTATTCTACTGAGATACGCGGAATTTCACAAAGCGGGAATCTTTATTTACATTTAAACAATGAGCAGTTACAATCTAAGAGGGGTCAAACACTGGACGCATTGTATTATACACTAGGGTGGTTAACCATTGTTTACTGCGGTACCAATTCAAGACAATAGGGGTGGCTTACTACAATATTTCCGGTACGAACGGGTTTGTCTCTATTACTGTCAAGCTGGGGGAATTATTTTTGTACAGGACACTACCGGGCGTTTACACGACTCAAATATACTTTTATTATTATTTTCTCTTTACTCATTTTACTTCTACACTTTACACCTTTATTACACGTTATTTGTATTTAAGCTATTATTAAACCTTTTTATTTAAAGTATTTATTATTTATTTTATTTCACACATTTATAAAACTTGAATGTATTTAAACACACACATATATATATCTTATTACATTTGAAATCTTATATTAATTAATCAACATAACTTATCTCACAACAATTCAATTTTCTGTACTGACATATATAATTAATCAAAACAAAAACTAATACCATCGTATAGAGGAGAGAAATTTCATATATGAAAAGTTCATTGCTTTAACAATGGCACAAAGGGTCAGCTGTTTTGGGGAGTCGTCTAGGGTGGTAATTTAGGACAATTCAAAACAGGAAAGAGCGTGTCTAAGGTGGTTTGTTTGGTTTAGCGAGGGGAGGTTATGAATGAGATGAGTGCATACAAAGGGGAGAGTTTACATTCCACAACACGTATTTAACATGAACAGACTGGCTTCTATCGACAGGTTTGGAATGGAATACTTACCAGGGATGACTTGTTTAATACGGCAAAGTCGCGATACTAATATTATTATAACATAATTAAAATTTTACTCACTTATTTTTTGTTTATTTCTGAGTGAATAAATTTATGTTTGTCCAAGTTATTGTTAACGAATTATAAAATTACACAACAACAGCAACATAATTATTTCATTCTTCAAAGCAGCAGAGTGGCGCAATTTTGTGACGTCTCCCTTGTTAAGACAACACAATAGTCGGGAACTAGTTCAATTCTTTTCCAGTTAATTAAACTAGCTGCCGTTGTTAGTAAAACATCCTTACCAACAAATTACAACACAATTATGACATAGGAAATTGACAAGGTTTGCACAAATTTATTCACTCACTTGGTGTTAGCGAAAACATCTCTTTATTACTATTCAAATATTATGTTTGACTTTGTTTCTTTTTAAAGAAAATTTACTTTAGTAAATTCTGCTTTTACTGCTTTAAAGATATTAAGTTTATTATTCCTTTTATCTCAAAAATTTACTTATCTAGATGTTAGTTTTAAATACCTCGGATCCGGGTCTGAACTTTCTCAAAATAATTAATTTATCACAAACTTCAACCAAATTATTGGGAGAATAATATTGGTGGTAATGTACATTATTATCTTAGATTTATCTATATATTTCTGTTACTACTACTACATTACAAAAATTACAAATCTGATAAATTCTTCTTTACATTATTAAAGTTTTTTAGTGTTCTTTTGTTACTTCTCTTATTGAAACGAAAATTTACAAATGTTGTGTTTGGATATCACCTGAATTTAATATGAGGTTGTTGTTGGGTCCTTGGGTGTCATCTCCTGTCGTCTTCTAGGGTGGAGTACGTGGTTCCTCTTGAAGCTACATCGGGTTGATTATATCTGCTCTCGACGATCGGTTTTTTTACTTGAAGTTCATACTGTTGTAGTTGGAGTTTTCTTCGTCCGGATTTTGTAGTTCACATTTTACACCTTAATTATAGTTCTTACGTTGGAGTACTAAAGTCTGGTAGTTACATATCTTACAACTTACAGTTTTATATTTTTAAAAGAGATGTGTTGACTAATTTTTCCTTTCTGTATATTCTTCCTAACTCTACACACACTACATTTTTCAAAATAAAATCATCTTACACTGGATATTCGTTTAACGGCATACACTTACGTGTATGTAGACAACACAAAACTCACATCTTTTCATGAGGAAGTTCTACTGGCGACTGCGCGTATAGTTTAGGGGCGAGGGCTCAGTAAGCTGGTGCGTATTTACGCACTAAGAAAATAGTTCGTACTTTTATATATTATTAATTATTCATTAATTAGAATGTAAATACTTTATTTTAACTTTATTACGACTTAGAGATTTCTTTATTTATATAGTCGCATTTTTTAATAATTAAAGTAATTATTATTATTATTCTTTACTTAATATCTTTCTTGGAGTGTTGGTACTGGACAATTTCAAGTTGATTCAGGAATCTGGGTATAGGTAAGGGTGGATAATACTCTTACTTATTGAAAATAAAAAATTTTTATTTGTGCGATTTTCGATGTTTTTAAAATCGTCACATCCTCCTGGACTTAACTATGAAAAACGAGGGCGGTGGGTGGAATAATAATAGAAAATCAAAAAAACACAATTATATTTTTATCTTTCGTGAAATTCCCTTTCTCTCGTTTCTTAACATTTACCTTAATATTATTTTCATATAAATAGATATTACTTATTTATTAATCTATTTGTTTCTCTCAGTTTCCCGTAACTTCACAATATAGTGGCCCGACTGATTACATTGCATACTCTAGCTATATTGGTTAGCTTTCTGCGCTTTCTTTATCCCTTGTAAAGAATTTTTCAGTGCGGCGCCATTGTGACTGTATTACGTCTTTATCCCTATATCTCTTAATTCTACTACAGTAATCTAAAGCGAATCCCAGACTTGACCTTAGATCCTATCTTAACACTAATTTCTTATTCTACTGAGATACGCGGAATTTCACAAAGCGGGAATCTTTATTTACATTTAAACAATGAGCAGTTACAATCTAAGAGGGGTCAAACACTGGACGCATTGTATTATACACTAGGGTGGTTAACCATTGTTTACTGCGGTACCAATTCAAGACAATAGGGGTGGCTTACTACAATATTTCCGGTACGAACGGGTTTGTCTCTATTACTGTCAAGCTGGGGGAATTATTTTTGTACAGGACACGACCGGGCGTTTACACGACTCAAATATACTTTTATTATTATTTTCTCTTTACTCATTTTACTTCTACACTTTACACCTTTATTACACGTTATTTGTATTTAAGCTATTATTAAACCTTTTTATTTAAAGTATTTATTATTTATTTTATTTCACACATTTATAAAACTTGAATGTATTTAAACACACACATATATATATATGTTATTACATTTGAAATCTTATATTAATTAATCAACATAACTTATCTCACAACAATTCAATTTTCTGTACTGACATATATAATTAATCAAAACAAAAACTAATACCATCGTATAGAGGAGAGAAATTTCATATATGAAAAGTTCATTGCTTTAACAATGGCACAAAGGGTCAGCTGTTTTGGGGAGTCGTCTAGGGTGGTAATTTAGGACAATTCAAAACAGGAAAGAGCGTGTCTAAGGTGGTTTGTTTGGTTTAGCGAGGGGAGGTTATGAATGAGATGAGTGCATACAAAGGGGAGAGTTTACATTCCACAACACGTATTTAACATGAACAGACTGGCTTCTATCGACAGGTTTGGAATGGAATACTTACCAGGGATGACTTGTTTAATACGGCAAAGTCGCGATACTAATATTATTATAACATAATTAAAATTTTACTCACTTATTTTTTGTTTATTTCTGAGTGAATAAATTTATGTTTGTCCAAGTTATTGTTAACGAATTATAAAATTACACAACAACAGCAACATAATTATTTCATTCTTCAAAGCAGCAGAGTGGCGCAATTTTGTGACGTCTCCCTTGTTAAGACAACACAATAGTCGGGAACTAGTTCAATTCTTTTCCAGTTAATTAAACTAGCTGCCGTTGTTAGTAAAACATCCTTACCAACAAATTACAACACAATTATGACATAGGAAATTGACAAGGTTTGCACAAATTTATTCACTCACTTGGTGTTAGCGAAAACATCTCTTTATTACTATTCAAATATTATGTTTGACTTTGTTTCTTTTTAAAGAAAATTTACTTTAGTAAATTCTGCTTTTACTGCTTTAAAGATATTAAGTTTATTATTCCTTTTATCTCAAAAATTTACTTATCTAGATGTTAGTTTTAAATACCTCGGATCCGGGTCTGAACTTTCTCAAAATAATTAATTTATCACAAACTTCAACCAAATTATTGGGAGAATAATATTGGTGGTAATCTACATTATTATCTTACATTTATCTATATATTGCTGTTACTACTACTACATTACAAAAATTACAAATCTGAGAAATTCTTCTTTACATTATTAAAGTTTTTTAGTGTTCTTTTGTTACTTCTCTTATTGAAACGAAAATTTACAAATGTTGTGTTTGGATATCACCTGAATTTAATATGAGGTTGTTGTTGGGTCCTTGGGTGTCATCTCCTGTCGTCTTCTAGGGTGGAATACGTGGTTCCTCTTGAAGCTACATCGGGTTGATTATATCTGCTCTCGACGATCGGTTTTTTTACTTGAAGTTCATACTGTTGTAGTTGGAGTTTTCTTCGTCCGGATTTTGTAGTTCACATTTTACACCTTAATTATAGTTCTTACGTTGCAGTACTAAAGTCTGGTAGTTACATATCTTACAACTTACAGTTTTATATTTTTAAAAGAGATGTGTTGACTAATTTTTCCTTTCTGTATATTCTTCCTAACTCTACACACACTACATTTTTCAAAATAAAATCATCTTACACTGGATATTCGTTTAACGGCATACACTTACGTGTATGTAGACAACACAAAACTCACATCTTTTCATGAGGAAGTTCTACTGGCGACTGCGCGTATAGTTTAGGGGCGAGGGCTCAGTAAGCTGGTGCGTATTTACGCACTAAGAAAATAGTTCGTACTTTTATATATTATTAATTATTCATTAATTAGAATGTAAATACTTTATGTTAACTTTATTACGACTTAGAGATTTCTTTATTTATATAGTCGCATTTTTTAATAATTAAAGTAATTATTATTATTATTCTTTACTTAATATCTTTCTTGGAGTGTTGGTACTGGACAATTTCAAGTTGATTCAGGAATCTGGGTATAGGTAAGGGTGGATAATACTCTTACTTATTGAAAATAAAAAATTTTTATTTGTGCGATTTTCGATGTTTTTAAAATCGTCACATCCTCCTGCACTTAACTACGAAAAACGGGGGGGTGGAATAATAATAGAAAATCAAAAAAACACAATTATATTTTTATCTTTCGTGAAATTCCCTTTCTCTCGTTTCTTAACATTTACCTTAATATTATTTTCATATAAATAGATATTACTTATTTATTAATCTATTTGTTACTCTCAGTTTCCCGTAACTTCACAATATAGTGGCCCGACTGATTACATTGCATACTCTAGCTATATTGGTTAGCTTTCTGCGCTTTCTTTATCCCTTGTAAAGAATTTTTCAGTGCTGCGCCATTGTGACTGTGTTACGTCTTTATCCCTATATCTCTTAATTCTACTACAGTAATCTAAAGCGAATCGCATACTTGACCTTAGATCCTATCTTAACACTAATTTCTTATTCTACTGAGATACGCGGAATTTCACAAAGCGGGAATCTTTATTTACATTTAAACAATGAGCAGTTACAATCTAAGAGGGGTCAAACACTGGACGCATTGTATTATACACTAGGGTGGTTAACCATTGTTTACTGCGGTACCAATTCAAGACAATAGGGGTGGCTTACTACAATATTTCCGGTACGAACGGGTTTGTCTCTATTACTGTCAAGCTGGGGGAATTATTTTTGTACAGGACACGACCGGGCGTTTACACGACTCAAATATACTTTTATTATTATTTTCTCTATACTCATTTTACTTCTACACTTTACACCTTTATTACACGTTATTTGTATTTAAGCTATTATTAAACCTTTTTATTTAAAGTATTTATTATTTATTTTATTTCACACATTTATAAAACTTGAATGTATTTAAACACACACATATATATATATGTTATTACATTTGAAATCTTATATTAATTAATCAACATAACTTATCTCACAACAATTCAATTTTCTGTACTGACATATATAATTAATCAAAACAAAAACTAATACCATCGTATAGAGGAGAGAAATTTCATATATGAAAAGTTCATTGCTTTAACAATGGCACAAAGGGTCAGCTGTTTTGGGGAGTCGTCTAGGGTGGTAATTTAGGACAATTCAAAACAGGAAAGAGCGTGTCTAAGGTGGTTTGTTTGGTTTAGCGAGGGGAGGTTATGAATGAGATGAGTGCATACAAAGGGGAGAGTTTACATTCCACAACACGTATTTAACATGAACAGACTGGCTTCTATCGACAGGTTTGGAATGGAATACTTACCAGGGATGACTTGTTTAATACGGCAAAGTCGCGATACTAATATTATTATAACATAATTAAAATTTTACTCACTTATTTTTTGTTTATTTCTGAGTGAATAAATTTATGTTTGTCCAAGTTATTGTTAACGAATTATAAAATTACACAACAACAGCAACATAATTATTTCATTCTTCAAAGCAGCAGAGTGGCGCAATTTTGTGACGTCTCCCTTGTTAAGACAACACAATAGTCGGGAACTAGTTCAATTCTTTTCCAGTTAATTAAACTAGCTGCCGTTGTTAGTAAAACATCCTTACCAACAAATTACAACACAATTATGACATAGGAAATTGACAAGGTTTGCACAAATTTATTCACTCACTTGGTGTTAGCGAAAACATCTCTTTATTACTATTCAAATATTATGTTTGACTTTGTTTCTTTTTAAAGAAAATTTACTTTAGTAAATTCTGCTTTTACTGCTTTAAAGATATTAAGTTTATTATTCCTTTTATCTCAAAAATTTACTTATCTAGATGTTAGTTTTAAATACCTCGGATCCGGGTCTGAACTTTCTCAAAATAATTAATTTATCACAAACTTCAACCAAATTATTGGGAGAATAATATTGGTGGTAATCTACATTATTATCTTACATTTATCTATATATTGCTGTTACTACTACTACATTACAAAAATTACAAATCTGAGAAATTCTTCTTTACATTATTAAAGTTTTTTAGTGTTCTTTTGTTACTTCTCTTATTGAAACGAAAATTTACAAATGTTGTGTTTGGATATCACCTGAATTTAATATGAGGTTGTTGTTGGGTCCTTGGGTGTCATCTCCTGTCGTCTTCTAGGGTGGAGTACGTGGTTCCTCTTGAAGCTACATCGGGTTGATTATATCTGCTCTCGACGATCGGTTTTTTTACTTGAAGTTCATACTGTTGTAGTTGGAGTTTTCTTCGTCCGGATTTTGTAGTTCACATTTTACACCTTAATTATAGTTCTTACGTTGGAGTACTAAAGTCTGGTAGTTACATATCTTACAACTTACAGTTTTATATTTTTAAAAGAGATGTGTTGACTAATTTTTCCTTTCTGTATATTCTTCCTAACTCTACACACACTACATTTTTCAAAATAAAATCATCTTACACTGGATATTCGTTTAACGGCATACACTTACGTGTATGTAGACAACACAAAACTCACATCTTTTCATGAGGAAGTTCTACTGGCGACTGCGCGTATAGTTTAGGGGCGAGGGCTCAGTAAGCTGGTGCGTATTTACGCACTAAGAAAATAGTTCGTACTTTTATATATTATTAATTATTCATTAATTAGAATGTAAATACTTTATTTTAACTTTATTACGACTTAGAGATTTCTTTATTTATATAGTCGCATTTTTTAATAATTAAAGTAATTATTATTATTATTCTTTACTTAATATCTTTCTTGGAGTGTTGGTACTGGACAATTTCAAGTTGATTCAGGAATCTGGGTATAGGTAAGGGTGGATAATACTCTTACTTATTGAAAATAAAAAATTTTTATTTGTGGGATTTTCGATGTTTTTAAAATCGTCACATCCTCCTGGACTTAACTATGAAAAACGAGGGCGGTGGGTGGAATAATAATAGAAAATCAAAAAAACACAATTATATTTTTATCTTTCGTGAAATTCCCTTTCTCTCGTTTCTTAACATTTACCTTAATATTATTTTCATATAAATAGATATTACTTATTTATTAATCTATTTGTTTCTCTCAGTTTCCCGTAACTTCACAATATAGTGGCCCGACTGATTACATTGCATACTCTAGCTATATTGGTTAGCTTTCTGCGCCTTCTTTATCCCTTGTAAAGAATTTTTCAGTGCGGCGCCATTGTGACTGTGTTACGTCTTTATCCCTATATCTCTTAATTCTACTACAGTAATCTAAAGCCAATCCCATACTTGACCTTAGATCCTATCTTAACACTAATTATTCTACTGAGATACGCGGAATTTCACAAAGCGGGAATCTTTATTTACATTTAAACAATGACCAGTTACAATCTAAGAGGGGTCAAACACTGGACGCATTGTATTATACACTAGGGTGGTTAACCATTGTTTACTGCGGTACCAATTCAAGACAATAGGGGTGGCTTACTACAATATTTCCGGTACGAACGGGTTTGTCTCTATTACTGTCAAGCTGGGGAATTATTTTTGTATAAGACACGACCAGGCGTTTAAACGACTCAAATATACTTTTATTATTATTTTCTCTATACTCATTTTACTTCTACACTTTACACCTTTATTACACGTTATTTGTATTTAAGCTATTATTAAACCTTTTTATTAAAATATTTATTATTTATTTTATTTCACACATTTATAAAACTTGAATGTATTTAAACACACACATATATATATGTTATTACATTTGAAATCTTATATTAATTAATCAACATAACTTATCTCACAACAATTCAATTTTCTGTACTGACATATATAATTAATCAAAACAAAAACTAATACCATCGTATAGAGGAGAGAAATTTCATATATGAAAAGTTCATTGCTTTAACAATGGCACAAAGGGTCAGCTGTTTTGGGGAGTCGTCTAGGGTGGTAATTTAGGACAATTCAAAACAGGAAAGAGCGTGTCTAAGGTGGTTTGTTTGGTTTAGCGAGGGGAGGTTATGAATGAGATGAGTGCATACAAAGGGGAGAGTTTACATTCCACAACACGTATTTAACATGAACAGACTGGCTTCTATCGACAGGTTTGGAATGGAATACTTACCAGGGATGACTTGTTTAATACGGCAAAGTCGCGATACTAATATTATTATAACATAATTAAAATTTTACTCACTTATTTTTTGTTTATTTCTGAGTGAATAAATTTATGTTTGTCCAAGTTATTGTTAACGAATTATAAAATTACACAACAACAGCAACATAATTATTTCATTCTTCAAAGCAGCAGAGTGGCGCAATTTTGTGACGTCTCCCTTGTTAAGACAACACAATAGTCGGGAACTAGTTCAATTCTTTTCCAGTTAATTAAACTAGCTGCCGTTGTTAGTAAAACATCCTTACCAACAAATTACAACACAATTATGACATAGGAAATTGACAAGGTTTGCACAAATTTATTCACTCACTTGGTGTTAGCGAAAACATCTCTTTATTACTATTCAAATATTATGTTTGACTTTGTTTCTTTTTAAAGAAAATTTACTTTAGTAAATTCTGCTTTTACTGCTTTAAAGATATTAAGTTTATTATTCCTTTTATCTCAAAAATTTACTTATCTAGATGTTAGTTTTAAATACCTCGGATCCGGGTCTGAACTTTCTCAAAATAATTAATTTATCACAAACTTCAACCAAATTATTGGGAGAATAATATTGGTGGTAATCTACATTATTATCTTACATTTATCTATATATTGCTGTTACTACTACTACATTACAAAAATTACAAATCTGATAAATTCTTCTTTACATTATTAAAGTTTTTTAGTGTTCTTTTGTCCTTCTCTTATTGAAACGAAAATTTACAAATGTTGTGTTTGGATATCACCTGAATTTAATATGAGGTTGTTGTTGGGTCCTTGGGTGTCATCTCCTGTCGTCTTCTAGGGTGGAATACGTGGTTCCTCTTGAAGCTACATCGGGTTGATTATATCTGCTCTCGACGATCGGTTTTTTTACTTGAAGTTCATACTGTTGTAGTTGGAGTTTTCTTCGTCCGGATTTTGTAGTTCACATTTTACACCTTAATTATAGTTCTTACGTTGCAGTACTAAAGTCTGGTAGTTACATATCTTACAACTTACAGTTTTATATTTTTAAAAGAGATGTGTTGACTAATTTTTCCTTTCTGTATATTCTTCCTAACTCTACACACACTACATTTTTCAAAATAAAATCATCTTACACTGGATATTCGTTTAACGGCATACACTTACGTGTATGTAGACAACACAAAACTCACATCTTTTCATGACGAAGTTCTACTGGCGACTGCGCGTATAGTTTAGGGGCGAGGGCTCAGTAAGCTGGTGCGTATTTACGCACTAAGAAAATAGTTCGTACTTTTATATATTATTAATTATTCATTAATTAGAATGTAAATTCTTTATGTTAACTTTATTACGACTTAGAGATTTCTTTATTTATATAGTCGCATTTTTTAATAATTAAAGTAATTATTATTATTATTCTTTACTTAATATCTTTCTTGGAGTGTTGGTACTGGAAAATTTCAAGTTGATTCAGGAATCTGGGTATAGGTAAGGGTGGATAATACTCTTACTTATTGAAAATAAAAAATTTTTATTTGTGCGATTTTCGATGTTTTTAAAATCGTCACATCCTCCTGCACTTAACTACGAAAAACGGGGGGGTGGAATAATAATAGAAAATCAAAAAAACACAATTATATTTTTATCTTTCGTGAAATTCCCTTTCTCTCGTTTCTTAACATTTACCTTAATATTATTTTCATATAAATAGATATTACTTATTTATTAATCTATTTGTTTCTCTCAGTTTCCCGTAACTTCACAATATAGTGGCCCGACTGATTACATTGCATACTCTAGCTATATTGGTTAGCTTTCTGCGCTTTCTTTATCCCTTGTAAAGAATTTTTCAGTGCGGCGCCATTGTGACTGTGTTACGTCTTTATCCCTATATCTCTTAATTCTACTACAGTAATCTAAAGCGAATCCCATACTTGACCTTAGATCCTATCTTAACACTAATTTCTTATTCTACTGAGATACGCGGAATTTCACAAAGCGGGAATCTTTATTTACATTTAAACAATGAGCAGTTACAATCTAAGAGGGGTCAAACACTGGACGCATTGTATTATACACTAGGGTGGTTAACCATTGTTTACTGCGGTACCAATTCAAGACAATAGGGGTGGCTTACTACAATATTTCCGGTACGAACGGGTTTGTCTCTATTACTGTCAAGCTGGGGGAATTATTTTTGTACAGGACACGACCGGGCGTTTACACGACTCAAATATACTTTTATTATTATTTTCTCTTTACTCATTTTACTTCTACACTTTACACCTTTATTACACGTTATTTGTATTTAAGCTATTATTAAACCTTTTTATTTAAAGTATTTATTATTTATTTTATTTCACACATTTATAAAACTTGAATGTATTTAAACACACACATATATATATCTTATTACATTTGAAATCTTATATTAATTAATCAACATAACTTATCTCACAACAATTCAATTTTCTGTACTGACATATATAATTAATCAAAACAAAAACTAATACCATCGTATAGAGGAGAGAAATTTCATATATGAAAAGTTCATTGCTTTAACAATGGCACAAAGGGTCAGCTGTTTTGGGGAGTCGTCTAGGGTGGTAATTTAGGACAATTCAAAACAGGAAAGAGCGTGTCTAAGGTGGTTTGTTTGGTTTAGCGAGGGGAGGTTATGAATGAGATGAGTGCATACAAAGGGGAGAGTTTACATTCCATAACACGTATTTAACATGAACAGACTGGCTTCTATCGACAGGTTTGGAATGGAATACTTACCAGGGATGACTTGTTTAATACGGCAAAGTCGCGATACTAATATTATTATAACATAATTAAAATTTTACTCACTTATTTTTTGTTTATTTCTGAGTGAATAAATTTATGTTTGTCCAAGTTATTGTTAACGAATTATAAAATTACACAACAACAGCAACATAATTATTTCATTCTTCAAAGCAGCAGAGTGGCGCAATTTTGTGACGTCTCCCTTGTTAAGACAACACAATAGTCGGGATCTAGTTCAATTCTTTTCCAGTTAATTAAACTAGCTGCCGTTGTTAGTAAAACATCCTTACCAACAAATTACAACACAATTATGACATAGGAAATTGACAAGGTTTGCACAAATTTATTCACTCACTTGGTGTTAGCGAAAACATCTCTTTATTACTATTCAAATATTATGTTTGACTTTGTTTCTTTTTAAAGAAAATTTACTTTAGTAAATTCTGCTTTTACTGCTTTAAAGATATTAAGTTTATTATTCCTTTTATCTCAAAAATTTACTTATCTAGATGTTAGTTTTAAATACCTCGGATCCGGGTCTGAACTTTCTCAAAATAATTAATTTATCACAAACTTCAACCAAATTATTGGGAGAATAATATTGGTGGTAATCTACATTATTATCTTACATTTATCTATATATTGCTGTTACTACTACTACATTACAAAAATTACAAATCTGATAAATTCTTCTTTACATTATTAAAGTTTTTTAGTGTTCTTTTGTTACTTCTCTTATTGAAACGAAAATTTACAAATGTTGTGTTTGGATATCACCTGAATTTAATATGAGGTTGTTGTTGGGTCCTTGGGTGTCATCTCCTGTCGTCTTCTAGGGTGGAGTACGTGGTTCCTCTTGAAGCTACATCGGGTTGATTATATCTGCTCTCGACGATCGGTTTTTTTACTTGAAGTTCATACTGTTGTAGTTGGAGTTTTCTTCGTCCGGATTTTGTAGTTCACATTTTACACCTTAATTATAGTTCTTACGTTGGAGTACTAAAGTCTGGTAGTTACATATCTTACAACTTACAGTTTTATATTTTTAAAAGAGATGTGTTGACTAATTTTTCCTTTCTGTATATTCTTCCTAACTCTACACACACTACATTTTTCAAAATAAAATCATCTTACACTGGATATTCGTTTAACGGCATACACTTACGTGTATGTAGACAACACAAAACTCACATCTTTTCATGACGAAGTTCTACTGGCGACTGCGCGTATAGTTTAGGGGCGAGGGCTCAGTAAGCTGGTGCGTATTTACGCACTAAGAAAATAGTTCGTACTTTTATATATTATTAATTATTCATTAATTAGAATGTAAATTCTTTATGTTAACTTTATTACGACTTAGAGATTTCTTTATTTATATAGTCGCATTTTTTAATAATTAAAGTAATTATTATTATTATTCTTTACTTAATACCTTTCTTGGAGTGTTGGTACTGGAAAATTTCAAGTTGATTCAGGAATCTGGGTATAGGTAAGGGAGGATAATACTCTTACTTATTAAAAATAAAAAATTTTTATTTGTGCGATTTTCGATGTTTTTAAAATCGTCACATCCTCCTGCACTTAACTACGAACAACGGGGGGGGGGTGGAATAATAATAGAAAATCAAATAAACACAATTATATATTTATCTTTCGTGAAATTCCCTTTCTCTCGTTTCTTAACATTTACCTTAATATTATTTACATATAAATAGATATTATTTATTTATTAATCTATTTGTTACTCTCAGTTTCCCGTAACTTCACAATATAGTGGCCCGACTGATTACATTGCATACTCTAGCTATATTGGTTAGCTTTCTGCGCTTTCTTTATCCCTTGTAAAGAATTTTTCAGTGCGGCGCCATTGTGACTGTGTTACGTCTTTATCCCTATATCTCTTAATTCTACTACAGTAATCTAAAGCCAATCCCATACTTGACCTTAGATCCTATCTTAACACTAATTATTCTACTGAGATTCGTGGAATTTCACAAAGCGGGAATCTTTATTTACATTTAAACAATGAGCAGTTACAATCTAAGAGGGGTCAAACACTGGACGCATTGTATTATACACTAGGGTGGTTTACCATTGTTTACTTCGGTACCAATTCAAGACAATAGGGGTGGCTTTCTACAATATTTCCGGTACGAACGGGTTTGTCTCTATTAATGTCAAGCTGGGGGAATTATTTTTGAACAGGACACGACCGGGCGTTTACACGACTCAAATATACTTTTATTATTATTTTCTCTTTACTCATTTTACTTCTACGCTTTACACCTTTATTACACGTTATTTGTATTTAAGCTATTATTAAACCTTTTTATTTAAAGTATTTATTATTTATTTTATTTCACACATTTATAAAACTTGAATGTATTTAAACACACACATATATATATATGTTATTACATTTGAAATCTTATATTAATTAATCAACATATGTTATCTCACAACAATTCAATTTTCTGTACTGACATATATAATTAATCAAAACAAAAACTAATACCATCGTATAGAGGAGAGAAATTTCATATATGAAAAGTTCATTGCTTTAACAATGGCACAAAGGGTCAGCTGTTTTGGGGAGTCGTCTAGGGTGGTAATTTAGGACAATTCAAAACAGGAAAGAGCGTGTCTAAGGTGGTTTGTTTGGTTTAGCGAGGGGAGGTTATGAATGAGATGAGTGCATACAAAGGGGAGAGTTTACATTCCACAACACGTATTTAACATGAACAGACTGGCTTCTATCGACAGGTTTGGAATGGAATACTTACCAGGGATGACTTGTTTAATACGGCAAAGTCGCGATACTAATATTATTATAACATAATTAAAATTTTACTCACTTATTTTTTGTTTATTTCTGAGTGAATAAATTTATGTTTGTCCAAGTTATTGTTAACGAATTATAAAATTACACAACAACAGCAACATAATTATTTCTTTCTTCAAAGCAGCAGAGTGGCGCAATTTTGTGACGTCTCCCTTGTTAAGACATCACAATAGTCGGGAACTAGTTCAATTCTTTACCAGTTAATTAAACTAGCTGCCGTTGTTAGTAAAACATCCTTACCAACAAATTACAACACAATTATGACATAGGAAATTGACAAGGTTTGCACAAATTTATTCACTCACTTGGTGTTAGCGAAAACATCTCTTTATTACTATTCAAATATTATGTTTGACTTTGTTTCTTTTTAAAGAAAATTTACTTTAGTAAATTCTGCTTTTACTGCTTTAAAGATATTAAGTTTATTATTCCTTTTATCTCAAAAATTTACTTATCTAGATGTTAGTTTTAAATACCTCGGATCCGGGTCTGAACTTTCTCAAAATAATTAATTTATCACAAACTTCAACCAAATTATTGGGAGAATAATATTGGTGGTAATCTACATTATTATCTTACATTTATCTATATATTGCTGTTACTACTACTACATTACAAAAATTACAAATCTGATAATTTCTTCTTTACATTATTAAAGTTCTTTAGTGTTCTTTTGTTACTTCTCTTATTGAAACGACAATTTACAAATGTTGTGTTTGGATATCACCTGAATTTAATATGAGGTTGTTGTTGGGTACTTGGGTGTCATCTCCTGTCGTCTTCTAGGGTGGAGTACGTGGTTCCTCTTGAAGCTACATCGGGTTGATTATATCTGCTCTCGACGATCGGTTTTTTTACTTGAAGTTCATACTGTTGTAGTTGGAGTTTTCTTCGTCCGGATTTTGTAGTTCACATTTTACACCTTAATTATAGTTCTTACTTTGCAGCACTAAAGTCTGGTAGTTACATATCTTACAACTTACAGTTTTATATTTTTAAAAGAGATGTGTTGGCTAATTTTTCCTTTCTGTATATTCTTCCTAACTCTACACACACTACATTTTTCAAAATAAAATCATCTTACACTGAATATTCGTTTAACGGCATACACTTACGTGTATGTAGACAACACAAAACTCACATCTTTTCATGACGAAGTTCTACTGGCGACTGCGCGTATAGTTTAGGGGCGAGGGCTCAGTAAGCTGGTGCGTATTTACGCACTAAGAAAATAGTTCGTACTTTTATATATTATTAATTATTCATTAATTAGAATGTAAATACTTTATTTTAACTTTATTACGACTTAGAGATTTCTTTAT
The DNA here is from genome assembly GCA_034769895.1 of Magicicada septendecula. Taxonomy (NCBI): domain Eukaryota; kingdom Metazoa; phylum Arthropoda; class Insecta; order Hemiptera; family Cicadidae; genus Magicicada; species Magicicada septendecula. The sequence continues at coordinate 314,561,014 of CM068373.1, read as the reverse complement.
TTATATAGTCGCATTTTTTAATAATTAAAGTAATTATTATTATTATTCTTTACTTAATATCTTTCTTGGAGTGTTGGTACTGGACAATTTCAAGTTGATTCAGGAATCTGGGTATAGGTAAGGGTGGATAATACTCTTACTTATTGAAAATAAAAAATTTTTATTTGTGGGATTTTCGATGTTTTTAAAATCGTCACATCCTCCTGGACTTAACTATGAAAAACGAGGGCGGTGGGTGGAATAATAATAGAAAATCAAAAAAACACAATTATATTTTTATCTTTCGTGAAATTCCCTTTCTCTCGTTTCTTAACATTTACCTTAATATTATTTTCATATAAATAGATATTACTTATTTATTAATCTATTTGTTTCTCTCAGTTTCCCGTAACTTCACAATATAGTGGCCCGACTGATTACATTGCATACTCTAGCTATATTGGTTAGCTTTCTGCGCTTTCTTTATCCCTTGTAAAGAATTTTTCAGTGCGGCGCCATTGTGACTGTGTTACGTCTTTATCCCTATATCTCTTAATTCTACTACAGTAATCTAAAGCGAATCCCATACTTGACCTTAGATCCTATCTTAACACTAATTTCTTATTCTACTGAGATACGCGGAATTTCACAAAGCGGGAATCTTTATTTACATTTAAACAATGAGCAGTTACAATCTAAGAGGGGTCAAACACTGGACGCATTGTATTATACACTAGGGTGGTTAACCATTGTTTACTGCGGTACCAATTCAAGACAATAGGGGTGGCTTACTACAATATTTCCGGTACGAACGGGTTTGTCTCTATTACTGTCAAGCTGGGGGAATTATTTTTGTACAGGACACGACCGGGCGTTTACACGACTCAAATATACTTTTATTATTATTTTCTCTTTACTCATTTTACTTCTACACTTTACACCTTTATTACACGTTATTTGTATTTAAGCTATTATTAAACCTTTTTATTTAAAGTATTTATTATTTATTTTATTTCACACATTTATAAAACTTGAATGTATTTAAACACACACATATATATATATGTTATTACATTCGAAATCTTATATTAATTAATCAACATAACTTATCTCACAACAATTCAATTTTCTGTACTGACATATATAATTAATCAAAACAAAAACTAATACCATCGTATAGAGGAGAGAAATTTCATATATGAAAAGTTCATTGCTTTAACAATGGCACAAAGGGTCAGCTGTTTTGGGGAGTCGTCTAGGGTGGTAATTTAGGACAATTCAAAACAGGAAAGAGCGTGTCTAAGGTGGTTTGTTTGGTTTAGCGAGGGGAGGTTATGAATGAGATGAGTGCATACAAAGGGGAGAGTTTACATTCCACAACACGTATTTAACATGAACAGACTGGCTTCTATCGACAGGTTTGGAATGGAATACTTACCAGGGATGACTTGTTTAATACGGCAAAGTCGCGATACTAATATTATTATAACATAATTAAAATTTTACTCACTTATTTTTTGTTTATTTCTGAGTGAATAAATTTATGTTTGTCCAAGTTATTGTTAACGAATTATAAAATTACACAACAACAGCAACATAATTATTTCATTCTTCAAAGCAGCAGAGTGGCGCAATTTTGTGACGTCTCCCTTGTTAAGACAACACAATAGTCGGGAACTAGTTCAATTCTTTTCCAGTTAATTAAACTAGCTGCCGTTGTTAGTAAAACATCCTTACCAACAAATTACAACACAATTATGACATAGGAAATTGACAAGGTTTGCACAAATTTATTCACTCACTTGGTGTTAGCGAAAACATCTCTTTATTACTATTCAAATATTATGTTTGACTTTGTTTCTTTTTAAAGAAAATTTACTTTAGTAAATTCTGCTTTTACTGCTTTAAAGATATTAAGTTTATTATTCCTTTTATCTCAAAAATTTACTTATCTAGATGTTAGTTTTAAATACCTCGGATCCGGGTCTGAACTTTCTCAAAATAATTAATTTATCACAAACTTCAACCAAATTATTGGGAGAATAATATTGGTGGTAATCTACATTATTATCTTACATTTATCTATATATTGCTGTTACTACTACTACATTACAAAAATTACAAATCTGATAAATTCTTCTTTACATTATTAAAGTTTTTTAGTGTTCTTTTGTTACTTCTCTTATTGAAACGAAAATTTACAAATGTTGTGTTTGGATATCACCTGAATTTAATATGAGGTTGTTGTTGGGTCCTTGGGTGTCATCTCCTGTCGTCTTCTAGGGTGGAGTACGTGGTTCCTCTTGAAGCTACATCGGGTTGATTATATCTGCTCTCGACGATCGGTTTTTTTACTTGAAGTTCATACTGTTGTAGTTGGAGTTTTCTTCGTCCGGATTTTGTAGTTCACATTTTACACCTTAATTATAGTTCTTACGTGGGAGTACTAAAGTCTGGTAGTTACATATCTTACAACTTACAGTTTTATATTTTTAAAAGAGATGTGTTGACTAATTTTTCCTTTCTGTATATTCTTCCTAACTCTACACACACTACATTTTTCAAAATAAAATCATCTTACACTGGATATTCGTTTAACGGCATACACTTACGTGTATGTAGACAACACAAAACTCACATCTTTTCATGACGAAGTTCTACTGGCGACTGCGCGTATAGTTTAGGGGCGAGGGCTCAGTAAGCTGGTGCGTATTTACGCACTAAGAAAATAGTTCGTACTTTTATATATTATTAATTATTCATTAATTAGAATGTAAATTCTTTATGTTAACTTTATTACGACTTAGAGATTTCTTTATTTATATAGTCGCATTTTTTAATAATTAAAGTAATTATTATTATTATTCTTTACTTAATACCTTTCTTGGAGTGTTGGTACTGGAAAATTTCAAGTTGATTCAGGAATCTGGGTATAGGTAAGGGAGGATAATACTCTTACTTATTAAAAATAAAAAATTTTTATTTGTGCGATTTTCGATGTTTTTAAAATCGTCACATCCTCCTGCACTTAACTACGAACACCGTGGGGGGGGGGTGGAATAATAATAGAAAATCAAATAAACACAATTATATATTTATCTTTCGTGAAATTCCCTTTCTCTCGTTTCTTAACATTTACCTTAATATTATTTACATATAAATAGATATTACTTATTTATTAATCTATTTGTTACTCTCAGTTTCCCGTAACTTCACAATATAGTGGCCCGACTGATTACATTGCATACTCTAGCTATATTGGTTAGCTTTCTGCGCTTTCTTTATCCCTTGTAAAGAATTTTTCAGTGCGGCGCCATTGTGACTGTGTTACGTCTTTATCCCTATATCTCTTAATTCTACTACAGTAATCTAAAGCCAATCCCATACTTGACCTTAGATCCTATCTTAACACTAATTATTCTACTGAGATTCGCGGAATTTCACAAAGCGGGAATCTTTATTTACATTTAAACAATGAGCAGTTACAATCTAAGAGGGGTCAAACACTGGACGCATTGTATTATACACTAGGGTGGTTTACCATTGTTTACTTCGGTACCAATTCAAGACAATAGGGGTGGCTTTCTACAATATTTCCGGTACGAACGGGTTTGTCTCTATTAATGTCAAGCTGGGGGAATTATTTTTGAACAGGACACGACCGGGCGTTTACACGACTCAAATATACTTTTATTATTATTTTCTCTTTACTCATTTTACTTCTACACTTTACACCTTTATTACACGTTATTTGTATTTAAGCTATTATTAAACCTTTTTATTTAAAGTATTTATTATTTATTTTATTTCAAACATTTATAAAACTTGAATGTATTTAAACACACACATATATATATCTTATTACATTTGAAATCTTCTATTAATTAATCAACATAACTTATCTCACAACAATTCAATTTTCTGTACTGACATATATAATTAATCAAAACAAAAACTAATACCATCGTATAGAGGAGAGAAATTTCATATATGAAAAGTTCATTGCTTTAACAAAGGCACAAAGGGTCAGCTGTTTTGGGGAGTCGTCTAGGGTGGTAATTTAGGACAATTCAAAACAGGAAAGAGCGTGTCTAAGGTGGTTTGTTTGGTTTAGCGAGGGGAGGTTATGAATGAGATGAGTACATACAAAGGGGAGAGTTTACATTCCACAACACGTATTTAACATGAACAGACTGGCTTCTATCGACAGGTTTGGAATGGAATACTTACCAGGGATGACTTGTTTAATACGGCAAAGTCGCGATACTAATATTATTATAACATAATTAAAATTTTACTCACTTATTTTTTGTTTATTTCTGAGTGAATAAATTTATGTTTGTCCAAGTTATTGTTAACGAATTATAAAATTACGCAACAACAGCAACTTAATTATTTCATTCTTCAAAGCAGCAGAGTGGCGCAATTTTGTGACGTCTCCCTTGTTAAGACAACACAATAGTCGGGAACTAGTTCAATTCTTTTCCAGTTAATTAAACTAGCTGCCGTTGTTAGTAAAACATCCTTACCAACAAATTACAACACAATTATGACATAGGAAATTGACAATGTTTGCACAAATTTATTCACTCACTTGGTGTTAGCGAAAACATCTCTTTATTACTATTCAAATATTATGTTTGACTTTGTTTCTTTTTAAAGAAAATTTACTTTAGTAAATTCTGCTTTTACTGCTTTAAAGATATTAAGTTTATTATTCCTTTTATCTCAAAAATTTACTTATCTAGATGTTAGTTTTAAATACCTCGGATCCGGGTCTGAACTTTCTCAAAATAATTAATTTATCACAAACTTCAACCAAATTATTGGGAGAATAATATTGGTGGTAATCTACATTATTATCTTACATTTATCTATATATTGCTGTTACTACTACTACATTACAAAAATTACAAATCTGATAATTTCTTCTTTACATTATTAAAGTTTTTTAGTGTTCTTTTGTTACTTCTCTTATTGAAACGAAAATTTACAAATGTTGTGTTTGGATATCACCTGAATTTAATATGAGGTTGTTGTTGGGTCCTTGGGTGTCATCTCCTGTCGTCTTCTAGGGTGGAGTACGTGGTTCCTCTTGAAGCTACATCGGGTTGATTATATCTGCTCTCGACGATCGGTTTTTTTACTTGAAGTTCATACTGTTGTAGTTGGAGTTTTCTTCGTCCGGATTTTGTAGTTCACATTTTACACCTTAATTATAGTTCTTACGTTGCAGTACTAAAGTCTGGTAGTTACATATCTTACAACTTACAGTTTTATATTTTTAAAAGAGATGTGTTGACTAATTTTTCCTTTCTGTATATTCTTCCTAACTCTACACACACTACATTTTTCAAAATAAAATCATCTTACACTGGATATTCGTTTAACGGCATACACTTACGTGTATGTAGACAACACAAAACTCACATCTTTTCATGACGAAGTTCTACTGGCGACTGCGCGTATAGTTTAGGGGCGAGGGCTCAGTAAGCTGGAGCGTATTTACGCACTAAGAAAATAGTTCGTACTTTTATATATTATTAATTATTCATTAATTAGAATGTAAATACTTTATGTTAACTTTATTACGACTTAGAGATTTCTTTATTTATATAGTCGCATTTTTTAATAATTAAAGTAATTATTATTATTATTCTTTACTTAATATCTTTCTTGGAGTGTTGGTACTGGACAATTTCAAGTTGATTCAGGAATCTGGGTATAGGTAAGGGTGGATAATACTCTTACTTATTGAAAATAAAAAATTTTTATTTGTGCGATTTTCGATGTTTTTAAAATCGTCACATCCTCCTGCACTTAACTACGAAAAACGAGGGGGGGGTGGAATAATAATAGAAAATCAAAAAACACAATTATATTTTTATCTTTCGTGAAATTCCCTTTCTCTCGTTTCTTAACATTTACCTTAATATTATTTTCATATAAATAGATATTACTTATTTATTAATCTATTTGTTACTCTCAGTTTCCCGTAACTTCACAATATAGTTGCCCGACTGATTACATTGCATACTCTAACTATATTGGTTAGCTTTCTGCGCTTTCTTTATCCCTTGTAAAGAGTTTTTCATTGCGGCGCCATTGTGACTGTGTTACGTCTTTATCCCTATATCTCTTAATTCTACTACAGTAATCTAAAGCCAATCCCATACTTGACCTTAGATCCTATCTTAACACTAATTTCTTATTCTACTGAGATACGCGGAATTTCACAAAGCGGGAATCTTTATTTACATTTAAACAATGAGCAGTTACAATCTAAGAGGGGTCAAACACTGGACGCATTGTATTATACACTAGGGTGGTTAACCATTGTTTACTGCGGTACCAATTCAAGACAATAGGGGTGGCTTACTACAATATTTCCGGTACGAACGGGTTTGTCTCTATTACTGTCAAGCTGGGGGAATTATTTTTGTACAGGACACGACCGGGCGTTTACACGACTCAAATATACTTTTATTATTATTTTCTCTTTACTCATTTTACTTCTACACTTTACACCTTTATTACACGTTATTTGTATTTAAGCTATTTATAACCTTTTTATTTAAAGTATTTATTATTTATTTTATTTCAAACATTTATAAAACTTGAATGTATTTAAACACACACATATATATATCTTATTACATTTGAAATCTTCTATTAATTAATCAACATAACTTATCTCACAACAATTCAATTTTCTGTACTGACATATATAATTAATCAAAACAAAAACTAATACCATCGTATAGAGGAGAGAAATTTCATATATGAAAAGTTCATTGCTTTAACAAAGGCACAAAGGGTCAGCTGTTTTGGGGAGTCGTCTAGGGTGGTAATTTAGGACAATTCAAAACAGGAAAGAGCGTGTCTAAGGTGGTTTGTTTGGTTTAGCGAGGGGAGGTTATGAATGAGATGAGTACATACAAAGGGGAGAGTTTACATTCCACAACACGTATTTAACATGAACAGACTGGCTTCTATCGACAGGTTTGGAATGGAATACTTACCAGGGATGACTTGTTTAATACGGCAAAGTCGCGATACTAATATTATTATAACATAATTAAAATTTTACTCACTTATTTTTTGTTTATTTCTGAGTGAATAAATTTATGTTTGTCCAAGTTATTGTTAACGAATTATAAAATTACGCAACAACAGCAACTTAATTATTTCATTCTTCAAAGCAGCAGAGTGGCGCAATTTTGTGACGTCTCCCTTGTTAAGACAACACAATAGTCGGGAACTAGTTCAATTCTTTTCCAGTTAATTAAACTAGCTGCCGTTGTTAGTAAAACATCCTTACCAACAAATTACAACACAATTATGACATAGGAAATTGACAAGGTTTGCACAAATTTATTCACTCACTTGGTGTTAGCGAAAACATCTCTTTATTACTATTCAAATATTATGTTTGACTTTGTTTCTTTTTAAAGAAAATTTACTTTAGTAAATTCTGCTTTTACTGCTTTAAAGATATTAAGTTTATTATTCCTTTTATCTCAAAAATTTACTTATCTAGATGTTAGTTTTAAATACCTCGGATCCGGGTCTGAACTTTCTCAAAATAATTAATTTATCACAAACTTCAACCAAATTATTGGGAGAATAATATTGGTGGTAATCTACATTATTATCTTACATTTATCTATATATTGCTGTTACTACTACTACATTACAAAAATTACAAATCTGATAATTTCTTCTTTACATTATTAAAGTTTTTTAGTGTTCTTTTGTTACTTCTCTTATTGAAACGAAAATTTACAAATGTTGTGTTTGGATATCACCTGAATTTAATATGAGGTTGTTGTTGGGTCCTTGGGTGTCATCTCCTGTCGTCTTCTAGGGTGGAGTACGTGGTTCCTCTTGAAGCTACATCGGGTTGATTATATCTGCTCTCGACGATCGGTTTTTTTACTTGAAGTTCATACTGTTGTAGTTGGAGTTTTCTTCGTCCGGATTTTGTAGTTCAAATTTTACACCTTAATTATAGTTCTTACGTTGCAGTACTAAAGTCTGGTAGTTACATATCTTACAACTTACAGTTTTATATTTTTAAAAGAGATGTGTTGACTAATTTTTCCTTTCTGTATATTCTTCCTAACTCTACACACACTACATTTTTCAAAATAAAATCATCTTACACTGGATATTCGTTTAACGGCATACACTTACGTGTATGTAGACAACACAAAACTCACATCTTTTCATGACGAAGTTCTACTGGCGACTGCGCGTATAGTTTCGGGGCGAGGGCTCAGTAAGCTGGAGCGTATTTACGCACTAAGAAAATAGTTCGTACTTTTATATATTATTAATTATTCATTAATTAGAATGTAAATACTTTATGTTAACTTTATTACGACTTAGAGATTTCTTTATTTATATAGTCGCATTTTTTAATAATTAAAGTAATTATTATTATTATTCTTTACTTAATATCTTTCTTGGAGTGTTGGTACTGGACAATTTCAAGTTGATTCAGGAATCTGGGTATAGGTAAGGGTGGATAATACTCTTACTTATTGAAAATAAAAAATTTTTATTTGTGCGATTTTCGATGTTTTTAAAATCGTCACATCCTCCTGCACTTAACTACGAAAAACGAGGGGGGGGTGGAATAATAATAGAAAATCAAAAAAACACAATTATATTTTTATCTTTCGTGAAATTCCCTTTCTCTCGTTTCTTAACATTTACCTTAATATTATTTTCATATAAATAGATATTACTTATTTATTAATCTATTTGTTACTCTCAGTTTCCCGTAACTTCACAATATAGTGGCCCGACTGATTACATTGCATACTCTAACTATATTGGTTAGCTTTCTGCGCTTTCTTTATCCCTTGTAAAGAATTTTTCAGTGCGGCGCCATTGTGACTGTGTTACGTCTTTATCCCTATATCTCTTAATTCTACTACAGTAATCTAAAGCCAATCCCATACTTGACCTTAGATCCTATCTTAACACTAATTTCTTATTCTACTGAGATACGCGGAATTTCACAAAGCGGGAATCTTTATTTACATTTAAACAATGAGCAGTTACAATCTAAGAGGGGTCAAACAGTGGACGCATTGTATTATACACTAGGGTGGTTAACCATTGTTTACTGCGGTACCAATTCAAGACAATAGGGGTGGCTTACTACAATATTTCCGGTACGAACGGGTTTGTCTCTATTACTGTCAAGCTGGGGGAATTATTTTTGTACAGGACACGACCGGGCGTTTACACGACTCAAATATACTTTTATTATTATTTTCTCTTTACTCATTTTACTTCTACACTTTACACCTTTATTACACGTTATTTGTATTTAAGCTATTATTAAACCTTTTTATTTAAAGTATTTATTATTTATTTTATTTCACACATTTATAAAACTTGAATGTATTTAAACACACACATATATATATCTTATTACATTTGAAATCTTCTATTAATTAATCAACATAACTTATCTCACAACAATTCAATTTTCTGTACTGACATATATAATTAATCAAAACAAAAACTAATACCATCGTATAGAGGAGAGAAATTTCATATATGAAAAGTTCATTGCTTTAACAAAGGCACAAAGGGTCAGCTGTTTTGGGGAGTCGTCTAGGGTGGTAATTTAGGACAATTCAAAACAGGAAAGAGCGTGTCTAAGGTGGTTTGTTTGGTTTAGCGAGGGGAGGTTATGAATGAGATGAGTACATACAAAGGGGAGAGTTTACATTCCACAACACGTATTTAACATGAACAGACTGGCTTCTATCGACAGGTTTGGAATGGAATACTTACCAGGGATGACTTGTTTAATACGGCAAAGTCGCGATACTAATATTATTATAACATAATTAAAATTTTACTCACTTATTTTTTGTTTATTTCTGAGTGAATAAATTTATGTTTGTCCAAGTTATTGTTAACGAATTATAAAATTACACAACAACAGCAACATAATTATTTCTTTCTTCAAAGCAGCAGAGTGGCGCAATTTTGTGACGTCTCCCTTGTTAAGACAACACAATAGTCGGGAACTAGTTCAATTCTTTACCAGTTAATTAAACTAGCTGCCGTTGTTAGTAAAACATCCTTACCAACAAATTACAACACAATTATGACATAGGAAATTGACAAGGTTTGCACAAATTTATTCACTCACTTGGTGTTAGCGAAAACATCTCTTTATTACTATTCAAATATTATGTTTGACTTTGTTTCTTTTTAAAGAAAATTTACTTTAGTAAATTCTGCTTTTACTGCTTTAAAGATATTAAGTTTATTATTCCTTTTATCTCAAAAATTTACTTATCTAGATGTTAGTTTTAAATACCTCGGATCCGGGTCTGAACTTTCTCAAAATAATTAATTTATCACAAACTTCAACCAAATTATTGGGAGAATAATATTGGTGGTAATCTACATTATTATCTTACATTTATCTATATATTGCTGTTACTACTACTACATTACAAAAATTACAAATCTGATAATTTCTTCTTTACATTATTAAAGTTCTTTAGTGTTCTTTTGTTACTTCTCTTATTGAAACGACAATTTACAAATGTTGTGTTTGGATATCACCTGAATTTAATATGAGGTTGTTGTTGGGTCCTTGGGTGTCATCTCCTGTCGTCTTCTAGGGTGGAGTACGTGGTTCCTCTTGAAGCTACATCGGGTTGATTATATCTGCTCTCGACGATCGGTTTTTTTACTTGAAGTTCATACTGTTGTAGTTGGAGTTTTCTTCGTCCGGATTTTGTAGTTCACATTTTACACCTTAATTATAGTTCTTACTTTGCAGTACTAAAGTCTGGTAGTTACATATCTTACAACTTACAGTTTTATATTTTTAAAAGAGATGTGTTGACTAATTTTTCCTTTCTGTATATTCTTCCTAACTCTACACACACTACATTTTTCAAAATAAAATCATCTTACACTGGATATTCGTTTAACCGGTATACACTTACGTGTATGTAGACAACACAAAACTCACATCTTTTCATGACGAAGTTCTACTGGCGACTGCGCGTATAGTTTAGGGGCGAGGGCTCAGTAAGCTGGTGCGTATTTACGCACTAAGAAAATAGTTCGTACTTTTATATATTATTAATTATTCATTAATTAGAATGTAAATTCTTTATGTTAACTTTATTACGACTTAGAGATTTCTTTATTTATATAGTCGCATTTTTTAATAATTAAAGTAATTATTATTATTATTCTTTACTTAATACCTTTCTTGGAGTGTTGGTACTGGAAAATTTCAAGTTGATTCAGGAATCTGGGTATAGGTAAGGGAGGATAATACTCTTACTTTTTAAAAATAAAAAATTTTTATTTGTGCGATTTTCGATGTTTTTAAAATCGTCACATCCTCCTGCACTTAACTACGAAAAACGGGGGGGTGGAATAATAATAGAAAATCAAAAAAACACAATTATATATTTATCTTTCGTGAAATTTCCTTTCTCTCGTTTCTTAACATTTACCTTAATATAATTTACATATAAATAGATATTACTTATTTATTAATCTATTTGTTACTCTCAGTTTCCCGTAACTTCACAATATAGTGGCCCGACTGATTACATTGCATACTCTAGCTATATTGGTTAGCTTTCTGCGCTTTCTTTATCCCTTGTAAAGAATTTTTCAGTGCGGCGCCATTGTGACTGTGTTACGTCTTTATCCCTATATCTCTTAATTCTACTACAGTAATCTAAAGCGAATCCCATACTTGACCTTAGATCCTATCTTAACACTAATTTCTTATTCTACTGAGATACGCGGAATTTCACAAAGCGGGAATCTTTATTTACATTTAAACAATGAGCAGTTACAATCTAAGAGGGGTCAAACACTGGACGCATTGTATTATACACTAGGGTGGTTAACCATTGTTTACTGCGGTACCAATTCAAGACAATAGGGGTGGCTTACTACAATATTTCCGGTACGAACGGGTTTGTCTCTATTACTGTCAAGCTGGGGGAATTATTTTTGTACAGGACACGACCGGGCGTTTACACGACTCAAATATACTTTTATTATTATTTTCTCTTTACTCATTTTACTTCTACACTTTACACCTTTATTACACGTTATTTGTATTTAAGCTATTATTAAACCTTTTTATTTAAAGTATTTATTATTTATTTTATTTCACACATTTATAAAACTTGAATGTATTTAAACACACACACATATATATCTTATTACATTTGAAATCTTCTATTAATTAATCAACATAACTTATCTCACAACAATTCAATTTTCTGTACTGACATATATAATTAATCAAAACAAAAACTAATACCATCGTATAGAGGAGAGAAATTTCATATATGAAAAGTTCATTGCTTTAACAAAGGCACAAAGGGTCAGCTGTTTTGGGGAGTCGTCTAGGGTGGTAATTTAGGACAATTCAAAACAGGAAAGAGCGTGTCTAAGGTGGTTTGTTTGGTTTAGCGAGGGGAGGTTATGGATGAGATGAGTGCATACAAAGGGGAGAGTTTACATTCCACAACACGTATTTAACATGAACAGACTGGCTTCTATCGACAGGTTTGGAATGGAATACTTACCAGGGATGACTTGTTTAATACGGCAAAGTCGCGATACTAATATTATTATAACATAATTAAAATTTTACTCACTTATTTTTTGTTTATTTCTGAGTGAATAAATTTATGTTTGTCCAAGTTATTGTTAACGAATTATAAAATTACACAACAACAGCAACATAATTATTTCATTCTTCAAAGCAGCAGAGTGGCGCAATTTTGTGACGTCTCCCTTGTTAAGACAACACTATAATCGGGAACTAGTTCAATTCTTTTCCAGTTAATTAAACTAGCTGCCGTTGTTAGTAAAACATCCTTACCAACAAATTACAACACAATTATGACATAGGAAATTGACAAGTTTTTCACAAATTTATTCACTCACTTGGTGTTAGCGAAAACATCTCTTTATTACTATTCAAATATTATGTTTGACTTTGTTTCTTTTTAAAGAAAATTTACTTTAGTAAATTCTGCTTTTACTGCTTTAAAGATATTAAGTTTATTATTCCTTTTATCTCAAAAATTTACTTATCTAGATGTTAGTTTTAAATACCTCGGATCCGGGTCTGAACTTTCTCAAAATAATTAATTTATCACAAACTTCAACCAAATTATTGGGAGAATAATATTGGTGGTAATCTACATTATTATCTTACATTTATCTATATATTGCTGTTACTACTACATTACAAAAATTACAAATCTGATATTTTCTTCTTTACATTATTAAAGTTCTTTAGTGTTCTTTTGTTACTTCTCTTATTGAAACGAAAATTTACAAATGTTGTGTTTGGATATCACCTGAATTTAATATGAGGTTGTTGTTGGGTCCTTGGGTGTCATCTCCTGTCGTCTTCTAGGGTGGAGTACGTGGTTCCTCTTGAAGCTACATCGGGTTGATTATATCTGCTCTCGACGATCGGTTTTTTTACTTGAAGTTCATACTGTTGTAGTTGGAGTTTTCTTCGTCCGGATTTTGTAGTTCACATTTTACACCTTAATTATAGTTCTTACTTTGCAGTACTAAAGTCTGGTAGTTACATATCTTACAACTTACAGTTTTATATTTTTAAAAGAGATGTGTTGACTAATTTTTCCTTTCTGTATATTCTTCCTAACTCTACACACACTACATTTTTCAAAATAAAATCATCTTACACTGGATATTCGTTTAACGGCATACACTTACGTGTATGTAGACAACACAAAACTCACATCTTTTCATGACGAAGTTCTACTGGCGACTGCGCGTATAGTTTAGGGGCGAGGGCTCAGTAAGCTGGTGCGTATTTCCGCACTAAGAAAATAGTTCGTACTTTTATATATTAAATATCACTAAGTTTTTTATAAGTAAAAACGTAAAGTTTTACCTTACAGCCTAAACCGGCTTTCACCTATAGAAGGCTTCATCAGAGGCTGTCGTTAGTAGCGCTGCTCGTCTTGTTGTTGGCGAGAAGATAGTGTTTCGAAAGATTGAAGCTGTGTGTGTGTGGTGAGATGTGTTCGAATAATGCGTGCGATTTGAATTGTGTCTGTTCTTTTAGGATGTCGTTTTTATTTGTTTTTGTGTATTTGTATATTTCTAATTGTTCTAGAGTGTCTAGTTTTCGGCCTTTTGTGTGTACGTGTAGTATGTTCATGTTATTGTCGATGTTTTTATATGTGTGGTTTGCTTCAATGAGGTGGTTTGCGAAGGTAGATTCTGTAGTGGTGTGGAGTGCTTTTGTGTGTTCAATGTATCTCTGTTTGAAGCTACGTCCTGTCTGGCCTATGTAGAATTTACTGCAATTTGAACAATTTAGTTTATATACACCGGGTAGATCGAATTTGTTTTGTGCTTTGGGCATGCGTTTTGATAGTGTGTGTTCTGTTTTGTTAGTGGTTTTGTAAGCGATTCTGTATCCTGCTTTTTTGAATTTGTGGGCAATTTTTTCTGTTTGTTTGTTGATGTATGTTAGTGTTATGAATTTGTTGTTTTCTGTCTTTGTCTGTTGTTTGTTTTGTGTTTTGTGTAGGAGTTTACTGACTATTGTTCTGTCATAACCGTTAGATTCTGCTAGATATTTTATCGTGTTTAGTTCGTCTTTGTAGTCTATGTCATCTAAGGGGATGTTGTTAAGTCTATGTATCTAAAAGCAGCTAGTTTGTGTTGTATTGGGTGATTGGAGGTGTTGTGTATTAGTGTGTCAGTTGTAGTTGGTTTTCTGTATATACTGAATTTGTGCCTGTGTTCTAGTTTTGTGATGGAGAGGTCTAAGAAGTTTATGGTATTGTTGTGTTCGTTTTCGGCAGTGAAGGTTATGTTTTTATGTATTTTGTTTATGTGCGTTAGTTACTGTTCACATTGTCTTTTGTTTCCCCTGTATAGTATTAGAATGTCATCAACGTATCTGTGCCAATATAGTATTTTATGTGAGTGTCTGTCATTGTTTGTGAGTATTTTTGTTTTTTCTAAGTGTTGGAGGAAGACTTCTGCTAGAATGCTGGATATGGGGGAGCCCATGGGTAGGCCATCGTTCTGTGTGTAGTATTTATTGTTATAAGTAAAGTAGTTTTGTTTTGTGATAATGTTCAGAGTTTCTGTTATTTCATTGATAAGTTCGTCTGGTGTGTTGTTCTGTTTGAGTTTGTTTTGTAGGATGGTGATTGTTTCAGAGATGGGGATGTTTGCGTACAGGTTTTTAATGTCAAAGGAGGCTAATGTGGCGTTATGGGGGATGTGTATGTCTTTTATTTTTGTTACTAGGTCAGTGTTGTTTTTTACTGCAATGTTGTTGTCTATTTGTGTGTGTTGTCTAATAATTTTGTCTAGATATTTTGCCAGTTTGTGTGCAGGGGCATTACGGTAGTTGATAATGGGGCGGATCGGAATGTCTTCTTTATGGATTTTGGGAAGCGCTTGGAGTGTAGGTGCTGATGGTCGGATTTGTTTCATGTAGGGCTTTTGTTTATGTGTCATAATGTGTTTGGCTTTGTTGACTATTTGTTTTACTGAGTTTTGGTATCTGTCGGTGGGGTCGTGTTTTAGTTCTGTGATGTTGTTCTGTTCTATGAAGTCTTGTACTTTTTTGTGTAGGTTGTCTGTGGGGATAATTACAGTCGTGTTGCCTTTGTCAGCTTTTACAAATGTGATGTTGTGTTTGTGTGCCTTTTCCCTCAGTTTGAAGGCTGTATGTATTTCTGAGTTGTGGTTGTTGTTGTCTGGTATCTTATGTACTCCTATTGTGTTGTATATATTATGTCTTAATGTGTCTTGATGTTCTGGTGCTGTGTTTTGTATATTTGTTTCTGTGTCAATTATGAGCTTTGTTAGTGTTTGGTTGTTATGTTTGTAATGTATGTTATGTTTTAGGCCTTTACAGTGATATTTAGTTAAGTAACGGACACGTCATGGACAACGAAATCCAAGAATTTTATATATTATTAATTATTCATTAATTAGAATGTAAATACTTTATGTTAACTTTATTACGACTTATAGATTTCTTTATTTATGTAGTCGCATTTTTTAATAATTAAAGTAATTATTATTATTATTCTTTACTTAATACCTTTCTTGGAGTGTTGGTACTGGACAATTTCAAGTTGATTCAGGAATCTGGGTATAGGTAAGGGAGGATAATACTCTTACTTATTAAAAATAAAAAATTTTTATTTGTGCGATTTTCGATGTTTTTAAAATCGTCACATCCTCCTGCACTTAACTACGAAAAACGGGGGGGGTGGAATAATAATAGAAAATCAAAAAAACACAATTATATTTTTATCTTTCGTGAAATTCCCTTTCTCTCGTTTCTTAACATTTACCTTAATATAATTTACATATAAATAGATATTACTTATTTATTAATCTATTTGTTACTCTCAGTTTCCCGTAACTTCACAATATAGTGGCCCGACTGATTACATTGCATACTCTAGCTATATTGGTTAGCTTTCTGCGCTTTCTTTATCCCTTGTAAAGAATTTTTCAGTGCGGCGCCATTGTGACTGTGTTACGTCTTTATCCCTATATCTCTTAATTCTACTACAGTAATCTAAAGCGAATCCCATACTTGACCTTAGATCCTATCTTAACACTAATTTCTTATTCTACTGAGATACGCGGAATTTCACAAAGCGGGAATCTTTATTTACATTTAAACAATGAGCAGTTACAATCTAAGAGGGGTCAAACACTGGACGCATTGTATTATACACTAGGGTGGTTAACCATTGTTTACTGCGGTACCAATTCAAGACAATAGGGGTGGCTTACTACAATATTTCCGGTACGAACGGGTTTGTCTCTATTACTGTCAAGCTGGGGGAATTATTTTTGAACAGGACACGACCGGGCGTTTACACGACTCAAATATACTTTTATTATTATTTTCTCTTTACTCATTTTACTTCTACAATTTACACCTTTATTACACGTTATTTGTATTTAAGCTATTATTAAACCTTTTTATTTAAAGTATTTATTATTTATTTTATTTCACACATTTATAAAACTTGAATGTATTTAAACACACACATATATATCTTATTACATTTGAAATCTTCTATTAATTAATCAACATAACTTATCTCACAACAATTCAATTTTCTGTACTGACATATATAATTAATCAAAACAAAAACTAATACCATCGTATAGAGGAGAGAAATTTCATATATGAAAAGTTCATTGCTTTAACAAAGGCACAAAGGGTCAGCTGTTTTGGGGAGTAGTCTAGGGTGGTAATTTAGGACAATTCAAAACAGGAAAGAGCGTGTCTAAGGTGGTTTGTTTGGTTTAGCGAGGGGAGGTTATGGATGAGATGAGTGCATACAAAGGGGAGAGTTTACATTCCACAACACGTATTTAACATGAACAGACTGGCTTCTATCGACAGGTTTGGAATGGAATACTTACCAGGGATGACTTGTTTAATACGGCAAAGTCGCGATACTAATATTATTATAACATAATTAAAATTTTACTCACTTATTTTTTGTTTATTTCTGAGTGAATAAATTTATGTTTGTCCAAGTTATTGTTAACGAATTATAAAATTACACAACAAGAGCAACATAATTATTTCTTTCTTCAAAGCAGCAGAGTGGCGCAATTTTGTGACGTCTCCCTTGTTAAGACAACACAATAGTCGGGAACTAGTTCAATTCTTTACCAGTTAATTAAACTAGCTGCCGTTGTTAGTAAAACATCCTTACCAACAAATTACAACACAATTATGACATAGGAAATTGACAAGGTTTGCACAAATTTATTCACTCACTTGGTGTTAGCGAAAACATCTCTTTATTACTATTCAAATATTATGTTTGACTTAGTTTCTTTTTAAAGAAAATTTACTTTAGTAAATTCTGCTTTTACTGCTTTAAAGATATTAAGTTTATTATTCCTTTTATCTCAAAAATTTACTTATCTAGATGTTAGTTTTAAATACCTCGGATCCGGGTCTGAACTTTCTCAAAATAATTAATTTATCACAAACTTCAACCAAATTATTGGGAGAATAATATTGGTGGTAATCTACATTATTATCTTACATTTATCTATATATTGCTGTTACTACTACTACATTACAAAAATTACAAATCTGATAATTTCTTCTTTACATTATTAAAGTTCTTTAGTGTTCTTTTGTTACTTCTCTTATTGAAACGAAAATTTACAAATGTTGTGTTTGGATATCACCTGAATTTAATATGAGGTTGTTGTTGGGTCCTTGGGTGTCATCTCCTGTCGTCTTCTAGGGTGGAGTACGTGGTTCCTCTTGAAGCTACATCGGGTTGATTATATCTGCTCTCGACGATCGGTTTTTTTACTTGAAGTTCATACTGTTGTAGTTGGAGTTTTCTTCGTCCGGATTTTGTAGTTCACATTTTACACCTTAATTATAGTTCTTACTTTGCAGTACTAAAGTCTGGTAGTTACATATCTTACAACTTACAGTTTTATATTTTTAAAAGAGATGTGTTGACTAATTTTTTCTTTCTGTATATTCTTCCTAACTCTACACACACTACATTTTTCAAAATAAAATCATCTTACACTGGATATTCGTTTAACGTCATACACTTACGTGTATGTAGACAACACAAAACTCACATCTTTTCATGACGAAGTTCTACTGGCGACTGCGCGTATAGTTTCGGGGCGAGGGCTCAGTAAGCTGGTGCGTATTTACGCACTAAGAAAATAGTTCGTACTTTTATATATTATTAATTATTCATTAATTAGAATTTAAATACTTTATGTTAACTTTATTACTACTTAGAAATTTCTTTATTTATATAGTCGCATTTTTTAATAATTAAAGTAATTATTATTATTATTCTTTACTTAATACCTTTCTTGGAGTGTTGGTACTGGACAATTTCAAGTTGATTCAGGAATCTGGGTATAGGTAAGGGTGGATAATACTCTTACTTATTAAAAATAAAAAATTTTTATTTGTGCGATTTTCGATGTTTTTAAAATCGTCACATCCTCCTGCACTTAACTACGAAAAACGGGAGGGGGGTGGAATAATAATAGAAAATCAAAAAAACACAATTATATTTTTATCTTTCGTGAAATTCCCTTTCTCTCGTTTCTTAACATTTACCTTAATATTATTTACATATAAATAGATATTACTTATTTATTAATCTATTTGTTACTCTCAGTTTCCCGTAACTTCACAATATAGTGGCCCGACTGATTACATTGCATACTCTAACTATATTGGTTAGCTTTCTGCGCTTTCTTTATCCCTTATAAAGAATTTTTCAGTGCGGCGCCATTGTGACTGTGTTACGTCTTTATCCCTATATCTCTTAATTCTACTACAGTAATCTAAAGCCAATCCCATACTTGACCTTAGATCCTATCTTAACACTAATTTCTTATTCTACTGAGATACGCGGAATTTCACAAAGCGGGAATCTTTATTTACATTTAAACAATGAGCAGTTACAATCTAAGAGTGGTCAAACACTGGACGCATTGTATTATACACTAGGATGGTTTACCATTGTTTACTTCGGTACCAATTCAAGACAATAGGGGTGGCTTACTACAATATTTCCGGTACGAACGGGTTTGTCTCTATTACTGTCAAGCTGGGGGAATTATTTTTGAACAGGACACGACCGGGCGTTTACACGACTCAAATATACTTTTATTATTATTTTCTCTTTACTCATTTTACTTCTACGCTTTACACCTTTATTACACGTTATTTGTATTTAATCTATTATTAAACCTTTTTATTTAAAGTATTTATTATTTATTTTATTTCACATATTTATAAAACTTGAATGTATTTAAACACACACATATATATATCTTATTACATTTGAAATCTTCTATTAATTAATCAACATAACTTATCTCACAACAATTCAATTTTCTGTACTGACATATATAATTAATCAAAACAAAAACTAATACCATCGTATAGAGGAGAGAAATTTCATATATGAAAAGTTCATTGCTTTAACAATGGCACAAAGGGTCAGATGTTTTGGGGAGTCGTCTAGGGTGGTAATTTAGGACAATTCAAAACAGGAAAGAGCGTGTCTAAGGTGGTTTGTTTGGTTTAGCGAGGGGAGGTTATGAATGAGATGAGTGCATACAAAGGGGAGAGTTTACATTCCACAACACGTATTTAACATGAACAGACTGGCTT
Organism: Magicicada septendecula; assembly: GCA_034769895.1. Classification (NCBI taxonomy): domain Eukaryota; kingdom Metazoa; phylum Arthropoda; class Insecta; order Hemiptera; family Cicadidae; genus Magicicada; species Magicicada septendecula. The sequence goes on along the minus strand of CM068373.1, from coordinate 314,540,781 downwards.
CTATCGACAGGTTTGGAATGGAATACTTACCAGGGATGACTTGTTTAATACGGCAAAGTCGCGATACTAATATTATTATAACATAATTAAAATTTTACTCACTTATTTTTTGTTTATTTCTGAGTGAATAAATTTATGTTTGTCCAAGTTATTGTTAACGAATTATAAAATTACACAACAACAGCAACATAATTATTTCTTTCTTCAAAGCAGCAGTGTGGCGCAATTTTGTGACGTCTCCCTTGCTAAGACAACACAATAGTCGGGAACTAGTTCAATTCTTTACCAGTTAATTAAACTAGCTGCCGTTGTTAGTAAAACATCCTTACCAACAAATTACAACACAATTATGACATAGGAAATTGACAAGGTTTGCACAAATTTATTCACTCACTTGGTGTTAGCGAAAACATCTCTTTATTACTATTCAAATATTATGTTTGACTTTGTTTCTTTTGAAAGAAAATTTACTTTAGTAAATTCTGCTTTTACTGCTTTAAAGATATTAAGTTTTTTATTCCTTTTATCTCAAAAATTTACTTAACTGGATGTTAGTTTTAAATAACTCGGACCTGGGTCTGAACTTTCTCAAAATAATTAATTTATCACAAACTTCAACCAAATTATTGGGAGAATAATATTGGTGGTAATCTACATTATTATCTTACATTTATCTATATATTGCTGTTACTACTACTACATTACAAAAATTACAAATCTGATAATTTCTTCTTTACATTATTAAAGTTCTTTAGTGTTCTTTTGTTACTTCTCTTATTGAAACGAAAATTTACAAATGTTGTGTTTGGATATCACCTGAATTTAATATGAGGTTGTTGTTGGGTCCTTGGGTGTCATCTCCTGTCGTCTTCTAGGGTGGAGTACGTGGTTCCTCTTGAAGCTACATCGGGTTGATTATATCTGCTCTCGACGATCGGTTTTTTTACTTGAAGTTCATACTGTTGTAGTTGGAGTTTTCTTCGTCCGGATTTTGTAGTACACATTTTACACCTTAATTATAGTTCTTACTTTGCAGTACTAAAGTCTGGTAGTTACATATCTTACAACTTACAGTTTTATATTTTTAAGAGGTGTGTTTATTAATTTTTCCTTTCTGTATATTCTTCCTAACTCTACACACACTACATTTTTCAAAATAAAATCATCTTACACTGGATATTCGTTTAACGGCATACACTTACGTGTATGTAGACAACACAAAACTCACATCTTTTCATGACGAAGTTTTACTGGCGACTGCGCGTATAGTTTCGGGGCGAGGGCTCAGTAAGCTGGTGCGTATTTACGCACTAAGAAAATAGTTCGTACTTTTATATATTATTAATTATTCATTAATTAGAATTTAAATACTTTATGTTAACTTTATTACTACTTAGAAATTTCTTTATTTATATAGTCGCATTTTTTAATAATTAAAGTAATTATTATTATTATTCTTTACTTAATACCTTTCTTGGAGTGTTGGTACTGGACAATTTCAAGTTGATTCAGGAATCTGGGTATAGGTAAGGGTGGATAATACTCTTACTTATTAAAAATAAAAAATTTTTATTTGTGCGATTTTCGATGTATTTAAAATCGTCACATCCTCCTGCACTTAACTACGAAAAACGGGAGGGGGGTGGAATAATAATAGAAAATCAAAAAAACACTATTATATTTTTATCTTTCGTGAAATTCCCTTTCTCTCGTTTCTTAACATTTACCTTAATATTATTTACATATAAATAGATATTACTTATTTATTAATCTATTTGTTACTCTCAGTTTCCCGTAACTTCACAATATAGTGGCCCGACTGATTACATTGCATACTCTAACTATATTGGTTAGCTTTCTGCGCTTTCTTTATCCCTTATAAAGAATTTTTCAGTGCGGCGCCATTGTGACTGTGTTACGTCTTTATCCCTATATCTCTTAATTCTACTACAGTAATCTAAAGCCAATCCCATACTTGACCTTAGATCCTATCTTAACACTAATTTCTTATTCTACTGAGATACGCGGAATTTCACAAAGCGGGAATCTTTATTTACATTTAAACAATGAGCAGTTACAATCTAAGAGGGGTCAAACACTGGACGCATTGTATTATACACTAGGGTGGTTTACCATTGTTTACTTCGGTACCAATTCAAGACAATAGGGGTGGCTTACTACAATATTTCCGGTACGAACGGGTTTGTCTCTATTACTGTCAAGCTGGGGGAATTATTTTTGAACAGGACACGACCGGGCGTTTACACGACTCAAATATACTTTTATTATTATTTTCTCTTTACTCATTTTACTTCTACGCTTTACACCTTTATTACACGTTATTTGTATTTAATCTATTATTAAACCTTTTTATTTAAAGTATTTATTATTTATTTTATTTCACACATTTATAAAACTTGAATGTATTTAAACACACACACATATATATATCTTATTACATTTGAAATCTTATATTAATTAATCAACATAACTTATCTCACAACAATTCAATTTTCTGTACTGACATATATAATTAATCAAAACAAAAACTAATACCATCGTATAGAGGAGAGAAATTTCATATATGAAAAGTTCATTGCTTTAACAATGGCACAAAGGGTGAGCTGTTTTGGGGAGTCGTCTAGGGTGGTAATTTAGGACAATTCAAAACAGGAAAGAGCGTGTCTAAGGTGGTTTGTTTGGTTTAGCGAGGGGAGGTTATTAATGAGATGAGTGCATACAAAGGGGAGAGTTTACATTCCACAACACGTATTTAACATGAACAGACTGGCTTCTATCGACAGGTTTGGAATGGAATACTTACCAGGGATGACTTGTTTAATACGGCAAAGTCGCGATACTAATATTATTATAACATAATTAAAATTTTACTCACTTATTTTTTGTTTATTTCTGAGTGAATAAATTTATGTTTGTCCAAGTTATTGTTAACGAATTATAAAATTACACAACAACAGCAACATAATTATTTCTTTCTTCAAAGCAGCAGTGTGGCGCAATTTTGTGACGTCTCCCTTGCTAAGACAACACAATAGTCGGGAACTAGTTCAATTCTTTACCAGTTAATTAAACTAGCTGCCGTTGTTAGTAAAACATCCTTACCAACAAATTACAACACAATTATGACATAGGAAATTGACAAGGTTTGCACAAATTTATTCACTCACTTGGTGTTAGCGAAAACATCTCTTTATTACTATTCAAATATTATGTTTGACTTTGTTTCTTTTTAAAGAAAATTTACTTTAGTAAATTCTGCTTTTACTGCTTCAAAGATATTAAGTTTATTATTCCTTTTATCTCAAAAATTTACTTAACTGGAAGTTTGTTTTAAATAACTCGGACCTGGGTCTGAACTTTCTCAAAATAATTAATTTATCACAAACTTCAACCAAATTATTGGGAGAATAATATTGGTGGTAATCTACATTATTATCTTACATTTATCTATATATTGCTGTTACTACTACTAAATTACAAAAATTACAAATCTGATAATTTCTTCTTTACATTATTAAAGTTCTTTAGTGTTCTTTTGTTACTTCTCTTATTGAAACGAAAATTTACAAATGTTGTGTTTGGATATCACCTGAATTTAATATGAGGTTGTTGTTGGGTCCTTGGGTGTCATCTCCTGTCGTCTACTAGGGTGGAGTACGTGGTTCCTCTTGAAGCTACATCGGGTTGATTATATCTGCTCTCAACGATCGGTTTTTTTACTTGAAGTTCATACTGTTGTAGTTGGAGTTTTCTTCGTCCGGATTTTGTAGTTCACATTTTACACCTTAATTATAGTTCTTACTTTGCAGTACTAAAGTCTGGTAGTTACATATCTTACAACTTACAGTTTTATATTTTTAAAAGAGATGTGTTGACTAATTTTTCCTTTCTGTATATTCTTCCTAACTCTACACACACTACATTTTTCAAAATAAAATCATCTTACACTGGATATTCGTTTAACGGCATACACTTACGTGTATGTAGACAACACAAAACTCACATCTTTTCATGACGAAGTTTTACTGGCGACTGCGCGTATAGTTTAGGGGCGAGGGCTCAGTAAGCTGGTGCGTATTTACGCACTAAGAAAATAGTTCGTAATTTTATATATTATTAATTATTCATTAATTAGAATGTAAATACTTTATGTTAACTTTATTACGACTTAGAGATTTCTTTATTTATATAGTCGCATTTTTTAATAATTAAAGTAATTATTATTATTATTCTTTACTTAATACCTTTCTTGGCGTGTTGGTACTGGACAATTTCAAATTGATTCAGGAATCTGGGTATAGGTAAGGGTGGATAATACTCTTACTTATTAAAAATAAAAAATTTGTATTTGTGCGATTTTCGATGTTTTTAAAATCGTCACATCCTCCTGCACTTAACTACGAAAAAGGGGGGGTGGAATAATAATAGAAAATCAAAAAACACAATTATATATTTATCTTTCGTGAAATTCCCTTTCTCTCGTTTCTTAACATTTACCTTAATATTATTTACATATAAATAGATATTACTTATTTATTAATCTATTTGTTACTTTCAGTTTCCCATAACTTCACAATTAGTGGCCCGACTGATTACATTGCATACTCTAACTATATTGGTTAGCTTTCTGCGCTTTCTTTATCCCTTGTAAAGAATTTTTCAGTGCGGCGCCATTGTGACTGTGTTACGTCTTTATCCCTATATCTCTTAATTCTACTACAGTAATCTAAAGACAATCCCATACTTGACCTTAGACCCTATCTTAACACTAATTATTCTACTGAGATACGCGGAATTTCACAAAGCGGGAATCTTTATTTACATTTAAACAATGAGCAGTTACAATCTAAGAGGGGTCAAACACTGGACGCATTGTATTATACACTAGGGTGGTTTACCATTGTTTACTTCGGTACCAATTCAAGACAATAGGGGTGGCTTACTACAATATTTCCGGTACGAACGGGTTTGTCTCTATTACTGTCAAGCTGGGGGAATTATTTTTGAACAGGACACGACCGGGCGTTTACACGACTCAAATATACTTTTATTATTATTTTCTCTTTACTCATTTTACTTCTACGCTTTACACCTTTATTACACGTTATTTGTATTTAAGCTATTATTAAACCTTTTTATTTAAAGTATTTATTATTTATTTTATTTCACACATTTATAAAACTTGAATGTATTTAAACACACACATATATATATCTTATTACGTTTGAAATCTTATATTAATTAATCAACATAACTTATCTCACAACAATTCAATTTTCTGTACTGACATATATAATTAATCAAAACAAAAACTAATACCATCGTATAGAGGAGAGAAATTTCATATATGAAAAGTTCATTGCTTTAACAATGGCACAAAGGGTCAGCTGTTTTGGGGAGTCGTCTAGGGTGGTAATTTAGGACAATTCAAAACAGGAAAGAGCGTGTCTAAGGTGGTTTGTTTGGTTTAGCGAGGGGAGGTTATGAATGAGATGAGTGCATACAAAGGGGAGAGTTTACATTCCACAACACGTATTTAACATGAACAGACTGGCTTCTATCGACAGGTTTGGAATGGAATACTTACCAGGGATGACTTGTTTAATACGGCAAAGTCGCGATACTAATATTATTATAACATAATCAAAATTTTACTCACTTATTTTTTGTTTATTTCTGAGTGAATAAATTTATGTTTGTCCAAGTTATTGTTAACGAATTATAAAATTACACAACAACAGCAACATAATTATTTCTTTCTTCAAAGCAGCAGAGTGGCGCAATTTTGTGACGTCTCCCTTGCTAAGACAACACAATAGTCGGGAACTAGTTCAATTCTTTACCAGTTAATTAAACTAGCTGCCGTTGTTAGTAAAACATCCTTACCAACAAATTACAACACAATTATGACATAGGAAATTGACAAGGTTTGCACAAATTTATTCACTCACTTGGTGTTAGCGAAAACATCTCTTTATTACTATTCAAATATTATGTTTGACTTTGTTTCTTTTTAAAGAAAATTTACTTTAGTAAATTCTGCTTTTACTGCTTTAAAGATATTAAGTTTTTTATTCCTTTTATCTCAAAAATTTACTTAACTAGATGTTAGTTTTAAATACCTCGGTCTGGGTCTGAACTTTCTCAAAATAATTAATTTATCACAAACTTCAACCAAATTATTGGGAGAATAATATTGGTGGTAATCTACATTATTATCTTACATTTATCTATATATTGCTGTTACTACTACTACATTACAAAAATTACAAATCTGATAATTTCTTCTTTACATTATTAAAGTTCTTTAGTGTTCTTTTGTTACTTCTCTTATTGAAACGAAAATTTACAAATGTTGTGTTTGGATATCACCTGAATTTAATATGAGGTTGTTGTTGGGTCCTTGGGTGTCATCTCCTGTCGTCTACTAGGGTGGAGTACGTGGTTCCTCTTGAAGCTACATCGGGTTGATTGTATCTGCTCTCGACGATCGGTTTTTTTACTTGAAGTTCATACTGTTGTAGTTGGAGTTTTCTTCGTCCGGATTTTCTAGTTCACATTTTACACCTTAATTATAGTTCTTACTTTGCAGTACTAAAGTCTGGTAGTTACATATCTTACAACTTACAGTTTTATATTTTTAAAAGAGATGTGTTGACTAATTTTTCCTTTCTGTATATTCTTCCTAACTCTACACACACTACATTTTTCAAAATAAAATCATCTTACACTGTATATTCGTTTAACGGCATACACTTACGTGTATGTAGACAACACAAAACTCACATCTTTTCATGACGAAGTTTTACTGGCGACTGCGCGTATAGTTTCGGGGCGAGGGCTCAGTAAGCTGGTGCGTATTTACGCACTAAGAAAATAGTTCGTACTTTTATATATTATTAATTATTCATTAATTAGAATGTAAATACTTTATGTTAACTTTATTACGACTTAGAGATTTCTTTATTTATATAGTCGCATTTTTTAATAATTATAGTAATTATTATTATTATTCTTTACTTAATACCTTTCTTGGAGTGTTGGTACTGGACAATTGCAAATTGATTCAGGAATCTGGGTATAGGTAAGGGTGGATAATACTCTTACTTATTAAAAATAAAAATTTTTATTTGTGCGATTTTCGATGTTTTTAAAATCGTCACATCCTCCTGCACTTAACTACGAAAAACGGGTGGGGGTGGAATAATAATAGAAAATCAAAAAAACACAATTATATTTTTATCTTTCGTTAAATTCCCTTTCTCTCGTTTCTTAACATTTACCTTAATATTATTTACATATAAATAGATATTACTTATTTATTAATCTATTTGTTACTCTCAGTTTCCCGTAACTTCACAATATAGTGGCCCGACTGATTACATTGCATACTCTAGCTATATTGGTTAGCTTTCTGCGCTTTCTTTATCCCTTGTAAAGAATTTTTCAGTGCGGCGCCATTGTGACTGTGTTACGTCTTTATCCCTATATCTCTTAATTCTACTACAGTAATCTAAAGCCAATCCCATACTTGACCTTAGATCCTATCTTAACACTAATTATTCTACTGAGATACGCGGAATTTCACAAAGCGGGAATCTTTATTTACATTTAAACAATGAGCAGTTACAATCTAAGAGGGGTCAAACACTGGACGCATTGTATTATACACTAGGGTGGTTTACCATTGTTTACTTCGGTACCAATTCAAGACAATAGGGGTGGCTTACTACAATATTTCCGGTACGAACGGGTTTGTCTCTATTACTGTCAAGCTGGGGGAATTATTTTTGAACAGGACACGACCGGGCGTTTACACGACTCAAATATACTTTTATTATTATTTTCTCTTTACTCATTTTACTTCTACGCTTTACACCTTTATTACACGTTATTTGTATTTATGCTATTATTAAACCTTTTTATTTAAAGTATTTATTATTTATTTTATTTCAAACATTTATAAAACTTGAATGTATTTAAACACACACACATATATATATCTTATTTCATTTGAAATCTTATATTAATTAATCAACATAACTTATCTCACAACAATTCAATTTTCTGTACTGACATATATAATTAATCAAAACAAAAACTAATACCATCGTATAGAGGAGAGAAATTTCATATATGAAAAGTTCATTGCTTTAACAATGGCACAAAGGGTGAGCTGTTTTGGGGAGTCGTCTAGGGTGGTAATTTAGGACAATTCAAAACAGGAAAGAGAGTGTGTAAGGTGGTTTGTTTGGTTTAGCGAGGGGAGGTTATGAATGAGATGAGTGCATACAAAGGGGAGAGTTTACATTCCACAACACGTATTTAACATGAACAGACTGGCTTCTATCGACAGGTTTGGAATGGAATACTTACCAGCGATGACTTGTTTAATACGGCAAAGTCGCGATACTAATATTATTATAACATAATCAAAATTTTACTCACTTATTTTTTGTTTATTTCTGAGTGAATAAATTTATGTTTGTCCAAGTTATTGTTAACGAATTATAAAATTACACAACAACAGCAACATAATTATTTCTTTCTTCAAAGCAGCAGTGTGGCGCAATTTTGTGACGTCTCCCTTGCTAAGACAACACAATAGTCGGGAACTAGTTCAATTCTTTACCAGTTAATTAAACTAGCTGCCGTTGTTAGTAAAACATCCTTACCAACAAATTACAACACAATTATGACATAGGAAATTGACAAGGTTTGCACAAATTTATTCACTCACTTGGTGTTAGCGAAAACATCTCTTTATTACTATTCAAATATTATGTTTGACTTTGTTTCTTTTTAAAGAAAATTTACTTTAGTAAATTCTGCTTTTACTGCTTTAAAGATATTAAGTTTTTTATTCCTTTTATCTCAAAAATTTACTTAACTAGATGTTAGTTTTAAATACCTCGGTCTGGGTCTGAACTTTCTCAAAATAATTAATTTATCACAAACTTCAACCAAATTATTGGGAGAATAATATTGGTGGTAATCTACATTATTATCTTACATTTATCTATATATTGCTGTTACTACTACTACATTACAAAAATTACAAATCTGATAATTTCTTCTTTACATTATTAAAGTTCTTTAGTGTTCTTTTGTTACTTCTCTTATTGAAACGAAAATTTACAAATGTTGTGTTTGGATATCACCTGAATTTAATATGAGGTTGTTGTTGGGTCCTTGGGTGTCATCTCCTGTCGTCTACTAGGGTGGAGTACGTGGTTCCTCTTGAAGCTACATCGGGTTGATTGTATCTGCTCTCGACGATCGGTTTTTTTACTTGAAGTTCATACTGTTGTAGTTGGAGTTTTCTTCGTCCGGATTTTCTAGTTCACATTTTACACCTTAATTATAGTTCTTACTTTGCAGTACTAAAGTCTGGTAGTTACATATCTTACAACTTACAGTTTTATATTTTTAAAAGAGATGTGTTGACTAATTTTTCCTTTCTGTATATTCTTCCTAACTCTACACACACTACATTTTTCAAAATAAAATCATCTTACACTGGATATTCGTTTAACGGCATACACTTACGTGTATGTAGACAACACAAAACTCACATCTTTTCATGACGAAGTTTTACTGGCGACTGCGCGTATAGTTTCGGGGCGAGGGCTCAGTAAGCTGGTGCGTATTTACGCACTAAGAAAATAGTTCGTACTTTTATATATTATTAATTATTCATTAATTAGAATGTAAATACTTTATGTTAACTTTATTACGACTTAGAGATTTCTTTATTTATATAGTCGCATTTTTTAATAATTATAGTAATTATTATTATTATTCTTTACTTAATACCTTTCTTGGAGTGTTGGTACTGGACAATTGCAAATTGATTCAGGAATCTGGGTATAGGTAAGGGTGGATAATACTCTTACTTATTAAAAATAAAAATTTTTATTTGTGCGATTTTCGATGTTTTTAAAATCGTCACATCCTCCTGCACTTAACTACGAAAAACGGGTGGGGGTGGAATAATAATAGAAAATCAAAAAAACACAATTATATTTTTATCTTTCGTTAAATTCCCTTTCTCTCGTTTCTTAACATTTACCTTAATATTATTTACATATAAATAGATATTACTTATTTATTAATCTATTTGTTACTCTCAGTTTCCCGTAACTTCACAATATAGTGGCCCGACTGATTACATTGCATACTCTAGCTATATTGGTTAGCTTTCTGCGCTTTCTTTATCCCTTGTAAAGAATTTTTCAGTGCGGCGCCATTGTGACTGTGTTACGTCTTTATCCCTATATCTCTTAATTCTACTACAGTAATCTAAAGCCAATCCCATACTTGACCTTAGATCCTATCTTAACACTAATTATTCTACTGAGATACGCGGAATTTCACAAAGCGGGAATCTTTATTTACATTTAAACAATGAGCAGTTACAATCTAAGAGGGGTCAAACACTGGACGCATTGTATTATACACTAGGGTGGTTTACCATTGTTTACTTCGGTACCAATTCAAGACAATAGGGGTGGCTTACTACAATATTTCCGGTACGAACGGGTTTGTCTCTATTACTGTCAAGCTGGGGGAATTATTTTTGAACAGGACACGACCGGGCGTTTACACGACTCAAATATACTTTTATTATTATTTTCTCTTTACTCATTTTACTTCTACGCTTTACACCTTTATTACACGTTATTTGTATTTAAGCTATTATTAAACCTTTTTATTTAAATTATTTATTGTTTATTTTATTTCACACATTTATAAAACTTGAATGTATTTAAACACACATATATATATATCTTATTACGTTTGAAATCTTATATTAATTAATCAACATAACTTATCTCACAACAATTCAATTTTCTGTACTGACATATATAATTAATCAAAACAAAAACTAATACCATCCAATAGAGGAGAGAAATTTCATATATGAAAAGTTCATTGCTTTAACAATGGTACAAAGGGTCAGCTGTTTTGGGGAGTCGTCTAGGGTGGTAATTTAGGACAATTCAAAACAGGAAAGAGCGTGTCTAAGGTGGTTTGTTTGGTTTAGCGAGGGGAGGTTATGAATGAGATGAGTGCATACAAAGGGGAGAGTTTACATTCCACAACACGTATTTAACATGAACAGACTGGCTTCTATCGACAGGTTTGGAATGGAATACTTACCAGGGATGACTTGTTTAATACGGCAAAGTCGCGATACTAATATTATTATAACATAATCAAAATTTTACTCACTTATTTTTTGTTTATTTCTGAGTGAATAAATTTATGTTTGTCCAAGTTATTGTTAACGAATTATAAAATTACACAACAACAGCAACATAATTATTTCTTTCTTCAAAGCAGCAGAGTGGCGCAATTTTGTGACGTCTCCCTTGCTAAGACAACACAATAGTCGGGAACTAGTTCAATTCTTTACCAGTTAATTAAACTAGCTGCCGTTGTTAGTAAAACATCCTTACCAACAAATTACAACACAATTATGACATAGGAAATTGACAAGGTTTGCACAAATTTATTCACTCACTTGGTGTTAGCGAAAACATCTCTTTATTACTATTCAAATATTATGTTTGACTTTGTTTCTTTTTAAAGAAAATTTACTTTAGTAAATTCTGCTTTTACTGCTTTAAAGATATTAAGTTTATTATTCCTTTTATCTCAAAAATTTACTTAACTAGATGTTAGTTTTAAATACCTCGGTCTGGGTCTGAACTTTCTCAAAATAATTAATTTATCACAAACTTCAACCAAATTATTGGGAGAATAATATTGGTGGTAATCTACATTATTATCTTACATTTATCTATATATTGCTGTTACTACTACTACATTACAAAAATTACAAATCTGATAATTTCTTCTTTACATTATTAAAGTTCTTTAGTGTTCTTTTGTTACTTCTCTTATTGAAACGAAAATTTACAAATGTTGTGTTTGGATATCACCTAAATTTAATATGAGGTTGTTGTTGGGTCCTTGGGTGTCATCTCCTGTCGTGTTCTAGGGTGGAGTACGTGGTTCCTCTTGAAGCTACATCGGGTTGATTATATCTGCTCTCGACGATCGGTTTTTTTACTTGAAGTTCATACTGTTGTAGTTGGAGTTTTCTTCGTCCGGATTTTGTAGTTCCCATTTTACACCTTAATTACAGTTCTTACTTTGCAGTACTAAAGTCTGGTAGTTACATATCTTACAACTTACAGTTTTATATTTTTAAGAGATGTGTTGATTAATTTTTCCTTTCTGTATATTCTTCCTAACTCTACACACACTACATTTTTCAAAATAAAATCATCTTACACTGGATATTCGTTTAACGGCATACACTTACGTGTATGTAGACAACAAAAAACTCACATCTTTTCATGACGAAGTTCTACTGGCGACTGCGCGTATAGTTTAGGGGCGAGGGCTCAGTAAGCTGGTGCGTATTTACGCACTAAGAAAATAGTTCGTACTTTTATATATTATTAATTATTCATTAATTAGAATGTAAATACTTTATGTTAACTTTATTACGTCTTAGAGATTTCTTTATTTATATAGTCGCATTTTTTAATAATTAAAGTAATTATTATTATTATTCTTTACTTAATACCTTTCTTGGAGTGTTGGTACTGGACAATTTCAAGTTGATTCAGGAATCTGGGTATAGGTAAGGGTGGATAATACTCTTACTTATTAAAAATAAAAAATTTGTATTTGTGCGATTTTCGATGTTTTTAAAATCGTCACATCCTCCTGCACTTAACTACGAAAAACGGGAGGGGGTGGAATAATAATAGAAAATCAAAAAAACACAATTATATTTTTATCTTTCGTGAAATTCCCTTTCTCTCGTTTCTTAACATTTACCTTAATATTATTTACATATAAATAGATATTACTTATTTATTAATCTATTTGTTACTCTCAGTTTCCCGTAACTTCACAATATAGTGGCCCGACTGATTACATTGCATACTCTAACTATATTGGTTAGCTTTCTGCGCTTTCTTTATCCCTTGTAAAGAATTTTTCAGTGCGGCGCCATTGTGACTGTGTTACGTCTTTATCCCTATATCTCTTAATTCTACTACAGTAATCTAAAGCCAATCCCATACTTGACCTTAGATCCTATCTTAACACTAATTTCTTATTCTACTGAGATACGCGGAATTTCACAAAGCGGAAATATTTATTTACATTTAAACAATGAGCAGTTACAATCTAAGAGGGGTCAAACACTGGACGCATTGTATTATACACTAGGGTGGTTTACCATTGTTTACTTCGGTACCAATTCAAGACAATAGGGGTGGCTTACTACAATATTTCCGGTACGAACGGGTTTGTCTCTATTACTGTCAAGCTGGGGGAATTATTTTTGAACAGGACACGACCGGGCGTTTACACGACTCAAATATACTTTTATTATTATTTTCTCTTTACTCATTTTACTTCTACACTTTACACCTTTATTACACGTTATTTGTATTTATGCTATTATTAAACCTTTTTATTTAAAGTATTTATTATTTATTTTATTTCAAACATTTATAAAACTTGAATGTATTTAAACACACACACATATATATATCTTATTTCATTTGAAATCTTATATTAATTAATCAACATAACTTATCTCACAACAATTCAATTTTCTGTACTGACATATATAATTAATCAAAACAAAAACTAATACCATCGTATAGAGGAGAGAAATTTCATATATGAAAAGTTCATTGCTTTAACAATGGCACAAAGGGTGAGCTGTTTTGGGGAGTCGTCTAGGGTGGTAATTTAGGACAATTCAAAACAGGAAAGAGAGTGTGTAAGGTGGTTTGTTTGGTTTAGCGAGGGGAGGTTATGAATGAGATGAGTGCATACAAAGGGGAGAGTTTACATTCCACAACACGTATTTAACATGAACAGACTGGCTTCTATCGACAGGTTTGGAATGGAATACTTACCAGCGATGACTTGTTTAATACGGCAAAGTCGCGATACTAATATTATTATAACATAATCAAAATTTTACTCACTTATTTTTTGTTTATTTCTGAGTGAATAAATTTATGTTTGTCCAAGTTATTGTTAACGAATTATAAAATTACACAACAACAGCAACATAATTATTTCTTTCTTCAAAGCAGCAGTGTGGCGCAATTTTGTGACGTCTCCCTTGCTAAGACAACACAATAGTCGGGAACTAGTTCAATTCTTTACCAGTTAATTAAACTAGCTGCCGTTGTTAGTAAAACATCCTTACCAACAAATTACAACACAATTATGACATAGGAAATTGACAAGGTTTGCACAAATTTATTCACTCACTTGGTGTTAGCGAAAACATCTCTTTATTACTATTCAAATATTATGTTTGACTTTGTTTCTTTTTAAAGAAAATTTACTTTAGTAAATTCTGCTTTTACTGCTTTAAAGATATTAAGTTTTTTATTCCTTTTATCTCAAAAATTTACTTAACTAGATGTTAGTTTTAAATACCTCGGTCTGGGTCTGAACTTTCTCAAAATAATTAATTTATCACAAACTTCAACCAAATTATTGGGAGAATAATATTGGTGGTAATCTACATTATTATCTTACATTTATCTATATATTGCTGTTACTACTACTACATTACAAAAATTACAAATCTGATAATTTCTTCTTTACATTATTAAAGTTCTTTAGTGTTCTTTTGTTACTTCTCTTATTGAAACGAAAATTTACAAATGTTGTGTTTGGATATCACCTGAATTTAATATGAGGTTGTTGTTGGGTCCTTGGGTGTCATCTCCTGTCGTCTACTAGGGTGGAGTACGTGGTTCCTCTTGAAGCTACATCGGGTTGATTGTATCTGCTCTCGACGATCGGTTTTTTTACTTGAAGTTCATACTGTTGTAGTTGGAGTTTTCTTCGTCCGGATTTTCTAGTTCACATTTTACACCTTAATTATAGTTCTTACTTTGCAGTACTAAAGTCTGGTAGTTACATATCTTACAACTTACAGTTTTATATTTTTAAAAGAGATGTGTTGACTAATTTTTCCTTTCTGTATATTCTTCCTAACTCTACACACACTACATTTTTCAAAATAAAATCATCTTACACTGGATATTCGTTTAACGGCATACACTTACGTGTATGTAGACAACACAAAACTCACATCTTTTCATGACGAAGTTTTACTGGCGACTGCGCGTATAGTTTCGGGGCGAGGGCTCAGTAAGCTGGTGCGTATTTACGCACTAAGAAAATAGTTCGTACTTTTATATATTATTAATTATTCATTAATTAGAATGTAAATACTTTATGTTAACTTTATTACGACTTAGAGATTTCTTTATTTATATAGTCGCATTTTTTAATAATTATAGTAATTATTATTATTATTCTTTACTTAATACCTTTCTTGGAGTGTTGGTACTGGACAATTGCAAATTGATTCAGGAATCTGGGTATAGGTAAGGGTGGATAATACTCTTACTTATTAAAAATAAAAATTTTTATTTGTGCGATTTTCGATGTTTTTAAAATCGTCACATCCTCCTGCACTTAACTACGAAAAACGGGTGGGGGTGGAATAATAATAGAAAATCAAAAAAACACAATTATATTTTTATCTTTCGTTAAATTCCCTTTCTCTCGTTTCTTAACATTTACCTTAATATTATTTACATATAAATAGATATTACTTATTTATTAATCTATTTGTTACTCTCAGTTTCCCGTAACTTCACAATATAGTGGCCCGACTGATTACATTGCATACTCTAGCTATATTGGTTAGCTTTCTGCGCTTTCTTTATCCCTTGTAAAGAATTTTTCAGTGCGGCGCCATTGTGACTGTGTTACGTCTTTATCCCTATATCTCTTAATTCTACTACAGTAATCTAAAGCCAATCCCATACTTGACCTTAGATCCTATCTTAACACTAATTATTCTACTGAGATACGCGGAATTTCACAAAGCGGGAATCTTTATTTACATTTAAACAATGAGCAGTTACAATCTAAGAGGGGTCAAACACTGGACGCATTGTATTATACACTAGGGTGGTTTACCATTGTTTACTTCGGTACCAATTCAAGACAATAGGGGTGGCTTACTACAATATTTCCGGTACGAACGGGTTTGTCTCTATTACTGTCAAGCTGGGGGAATTATTTTTGAACAGGACACGACCGGGCGTTTACACGACTCAAATATACTTTTATTATTATTTTCTCTTTACTCATTTTACTTCTACGCTTTACACCTTTATTACACGTTATTTGTATTTAAGCTATTATTAAACCTTTTTATTTAAATTATTTATTGTTTATTTTATTTCACACATTTATAAAACTTGAATGTATTTAAACACACATATATATATATCTTATTACGTTTGAAATCTTATATTAATTAATCAACATAACTTATCTCACAACAATTCAATTTTCTGTACTGACATATATAATTAATCAAAACAAAAACTAATACCATCCAATAGAGGAGAGAAATTTCATATATGAAAAGTTCATTGCTTTAACAATGGTACAAAGGGTCAGCTGTTTTGGGGAGTCGTCTAGGGTGGTAATTTAGGACAATTCAAAACAGGAAAGAGCGTGTCTAAGGTGGTTTGTTTGGTTTAGCGAGGGGAGGTTATGAATGAGATGAGTGCATACAAAGGGGAGAGTTTACATTCCACAACACGTATTTAACATGAACAGACTGGCTTCTATCGACAGGTTTGGAATGGAATACTTACCAGGGATGACTTGTTTAATACGGCAAAGTCGCGATACTAATATTATTATAACATAATCAAAATTTTACTCACTTATTTTTTGTTTATTTCTGAGTGAATAAATTTATGTTTGTCCAAGTTATTGTTAACGAATTATAAAATTACACAACAACAGCAACATAATTATTTCTTTCTTCAAAGCAGCAGAGTGGCGCAATTTTGTGACGTCTCCCTTGCTAAGACAACACAATAGTCGGGAACTAGTTCAATTCTTTACCAGTTAATTAAACTAGCTGCCGTTGTTAGTAAAACATCCTTACCAACAAATTACAACACAATTATGACATAGGAAATTGACAAGGTTTGCACAAATTTATTCACTCACTTGGTGTTAGCGAAAACATCTCTTTATTACTATTCAAATATTATGTTTGACTTTGTTTCTTTTTAAAGAAAATTTACTTTAGTAAATTCTGCTTTTACTGCTTTAAAGATATTAAGTTTATTATTCCTTTTATCTCAAAAATTTACTTAACTAGATGTTAGTTTTAAATACCTCGGTCTGGGTCTGAACTTTCTCAAAATAATTAATTTATCACAAACTTCAACCAAATTATTGGGAGAATAATATTGGTGGTAATCTACATTATTATCTTACATTTATCTATATATTGCTGTTACTACTACTACATTACAAAAATTACAAATCTGATAATTTCTTCTTTACATTATTAAAGTTCTTTAGTGTTCTTTTGTTACTTCTCTTATTGAAACGAAAATTTACAAATGTTGTGTTTGGATATCACCTAAATTTAATATGAGGTTGTTGTTGGGTCCTTGGGTGTCATCTCCTGTCGTGTTCTAGGGTGGAGTACGTGGTTCCTCTTGAAGCTACATCGGGTTGATTATATCTGCTCTCGACGATCGGTTTTTTTACTTGAAGTTCATACTGTTGTAGTTGGAGTTTTCTTCGTCCGGATTTTGTAGTTCCCATTTTACACCTTAATTACAGTTCTTACTTTGCAGTACTAAAGTCTGGTAGTTACATATCTTACAACTTACAGTTTTATATTTTTAAGAGATGTGTTGATTAATTTTTCCTTTCTGTATATTCTTCCTAACTCTACACACACTACATTTTTCAAAATAAAATCATCTTACACTGGATATTCGTTTAACGGCATACACTTACGTGTATGTAGACAACAAAAAACTCACATCTTTTCATGACGAAGTTCTACTGGCGACTGCGCGTATAGTTTAGGGGCGAGGGCTCAGTAAGCTGGTGCGTATTTACGCACTAAGAAAATAGTTCGTACTTTTATATATTATTAATTATTCATTAATTAGAATGTAAATACTTTATGTTAACTTTATTACGTCTTAGAGATTTCTTTATTTATATAGTCGCATTTTTTAATAATTAAAGTAATTATTATTATTATTCTTTACTTAATACCTTTCTTGGAGTGTTGGTACTGGACAATTTCAAGTTGATTCAGGAATCTGGGTATAGGTAAGGGTGGATAATACTCTTACTTATTAAAAATAAAAAATTTGTATTTGTGCGATTTTCGATGTTTTTAAAATCGTCACATCCTCCTGCACTTAACTACGAAAAACGGGAGGGGGTGGAATAATAATAGAAAATCAAAAAAACACAATTATATTTTTATCTTTCGTGAAATTCCCTTTCTCTCGTTTCTTAACATTTACCTTAATATTATTTACATATAAATAGATATTACTTATTTATTAATCTATTTGTTACTCTCAGTTTCCCGTAACTTCACAATATAGTGGCCCGACTGATTACATTGCATACTCTAACTATATTGGTTAGCTTTCTGCGCTTTCTTTATCCCTTGTAAAGAATTTTTCAGTGCGGCGCCATTGTGACTGTGTTACGTCTTTATCCCTATATCTCTTAATTCTACTACAGTAATCTAAAGCCAATCCCATACTTGACCTTAGATCCTATCTTAACACTAATTTCTTATTCTACTGAGATACGCGGAATTTCACAAAGCGGAAATATTTATTTACATTTAAGCAATGAGCAGTTACAATCTAAGAGGGGTCAAACACTGGACGCATTGTATTATACACTAGGGTGGTTTACCATTGTTTACTTCGGTACCAATTCAAGACAATAGGGGTGGCTTACTACAATATTTCCGGTACGAACGGGTTTGTCTCTATTACTGTCAAGCTGGGGGAATTATTTTTGAACAGGACACGACCGGGCGTTTACACGACTCAAATATACTTTTATTATTATTTTCTCTTTACTCATTTTACTTCTACACTTTACACCTTTATTACACGTTATTTGTATTTATGCTATTATTAAACCTTTTTATTTAAAGTATTTATTATTTATTTTATTTCAAACATTTATAAAACTTGAATGTATTTAAACACACACACATATATATATCTTATTTCATTTGAAATCTTATATTAATTAATCAACATAACTTATCTCACAACAATTCAATTTTCTGTACTGACATATATAATTAATCAAAACAAAAACTAATACCATCGTATAGAGGAGAGAAATTTCATATATGAAAAGTTCATTGCTTTAACAATGGCACAAAGGGTGAGCTGTTTTGGGGAGTCGTCTAGGGTGGTAATTTAGGACAATTCAAAACAGGAAAGAGAGTGTGTAAGGTGGTTTGTTTGGTTTAGCGAGGGGAGGTTATGAATGAGATGAGTGCATACAAAGGGGAGAGTTTACATTCCACAACACGTATTTAACATGAACAGACTGGCTTCTATCGACAGGTTTGGAATGGAATACTTACCAGCGATGACTTGTTTAATACGGCAAAGTCGCGATACTAATATTATTATAACATAATCAAAATTTTACTCACTTATTTTTTGTTTATTTCTGAGTGAATAAATTTATGTTTGTCCAAGTTATTGTTAACGAATTATAAAATTACACAACAACAGCAACATAATTATTTCTTTCTTCAAAGCAGCAGTGTGGCGCAATTTTGTGACGTCTCCCTTGCTAAGACAACACAATAGTCGGGAACTAGTTCAATTCTTTACCAGTTAATTAAACTAGCTGCCGTTGTTAGTAAAACATCCTTACCAACAAATTACAACACAATTATGACATAGGAAATTGACAAGGTTTGCACAAATTTATTCACTCACTTGGTGTTAGCGAAAACATCTCTTTATTACTATTCAAATATTATGTTTGACTTTGTTTCTTTTTAAAGAAAATTTACTTTAGTAAATTCTGCTTTTACTGCTTTAAAGATATTAAGTTTTTTATTCCTTTTATCTCAAAAATTTACTTAACTAGATGTTAGTTTTAAATACCTCGGTCTGGGTCTGAACTTTCTCAAAATAATTAATTTATCACAAACTTCAACCAAATTATTGGGAGAATAATATTGGTGGTAATCTACATTATTATCTTACATTTATCTATATATTGCTGTTACTACTACTACATTACAAAAATTACAAATCTGATAATTTCTTCTTTACATTATTAAAGTTCTTTAGTGTTCTTTTGTTACTTCTCTTATTGAAACGAAAATTTACAAATGTTGTGTTTGGATATCACCTGAATTTAATATGAGGTTGTTGTTGGGTCCTTGGGTGTCATCTCCTGTCGTCTACTAGGGTGGAGTACGTGGTTCCTCTTGAAGCTACATCGGGTTGATTGTATCTGCTCTCGACGATCGGTTTTTTTACTTGAAGTTCATACTGTTGTAGTTGGAGTTTTCTTCGTCCGGATTTTCTAGTTCACATTTTACACCTTAATTATAGTTCTTACTTTGCAGTACTAAAGTCTGGTAGTTACATATCTTACAACTTACAGTTTTATATTTTTAAAAGAGATGTGTTGACTAATTTTTCCTTTCTGTATATTCTTCCTAACTCTACACACACTACATTTTTCAAAATAAAATCATCTTACACTGGATATTCGTTTAACGGCATACACTTACGTGTATGTAGACAACACAAAACTCACATCTTTTCATGACGAAGTTTTACTGGCGACTGCGCGTATAGTTTCGGGGCGAGGGCTCAGTAAGCTGGTGCGTATTTA
Source organism: Magicicada septendecula (assembly GCA_034769895.1). NCBI lineage: Eukaryota > Metazoa > Arthropoda > Insecta > Hemiptera > Cicadidae > Magicicada > Magicicada septendecula. Next base: position 314,519,949 of record CM068373.1, on the reverse strand, counting down.
CGCACTAAGAAAATAGTTCGTACTTTTATATATTATTAATTATTCATTAATTAGAATGTAAATACTTTATGTTAACTTTATTACGACTTAGAGATTTCTTTATTTATATAGTCGCATTTTTTAATAATTATAGTAATTATTATTATTATTCTTTACTTAATACCTTTCTTGGAGTGTTGGTACTGGACAATTGCAAATTGATTCAGGAATCTGGGTATAGGTAAGGGTGGATAATACTCTTACTTATTAAAAATAAAAATTTTTATTTGTGCGATTTTCGATGTTTTTAAAATCGTCACATCCTCCTGCACTTAACTACGAAAAACGGGTGGGGGTGGAATAATAATAGAAAATCAAAAAAACACAATTATATTTTTATCTTTCGTTAAATTCCCTTTCTCTCGTTTCTTAACATTTACCTTAATATTATTTACATATAAATAGATATTACTTATTTATTAATCTATTTGTTACTCTCAGTTTCCCGTAACTTCACAATATAGTGGCCCGACTGATTACATTGCATACTCTAGCTATATTGGTTAGCTTTCTGCGCTTTCTTTATCCCTTGTAAAGAATTTTTCAGTGCGGCGCCATTGTGACTGTGTTACGTCTTTATCCCTATATCTCTTAATTCTACTACAGTAATCTAAAGCCAATCCCATACTTGACCTTAGATCCTATCTTAACACTAATTATTCTACTGAGATACGCGGAATTTCACAAAGCGGGAATCTTTATTTACATTTAAACAATGAGCAGTTACAATCTAAGAGGGGTCAAACACTGGACGCATTGTATTATACACTAGGGTGGTTTACCATTGTTTACTTCGGTACCAATTCAAGACAATAGGGGTGGCTTACTACAATATTTCCGGTACGAACGGGTTTGTCTCTATTACTGTCAAGCTGGGGGAATTATTTTTGAACAGGACACGACCGGGCGTTTACACGACTCAAATATACTTTTATTATTATTTTCTCTTTACTCATTTTACTTCTACGCTTTACACCTTTATTACACGTTATTTGTATTTAAGCTATTATTAAACCTTTTTATTTAAATTATTTATTGTTTATTTTATTTCACACATTTATAAAACTTGAATGTATTTAAACACACATATATATATATCTTATTACGTTTGAAATCTTATATTAATTAATCAACATAACTTATCTCACAACAATTCAATTTTCTGTACTGACATATATAATTAATCAAAACAAAAACTAATACCATCCAATAGAGGAGAGAAATTTCATATATGAAAAGTTCATTGCTTTAACAATGGTACAAAGGGTCAGCTGTTTTGGGGAGTCGTCTAGGGTGGTAATTTAGGACAATTCAAAACAGGAAAGAGCGTGTCTAAGGTGGTTTGTTTGGTTTAGCGAGGGGAGGTTATGAATGAGATGAGTGCATACAAAGGGGAGAGTTTACATTCCACAACACGTATTTAACATGAACAGACTGGCTTCTATCGACAGGTTTGGAATGGAATACTTACCAGGGATGACTTGTTTAATACGGCAAAGTCGCGATACTAATATTATTATAACATAATCAAAATTTTACTCACTTATTTTTTGTTTATTTCTGAGTGAATAAATTTATGTTTGTCCAAGTTATTGTTAACGAATTATAAAATTACACAACAACAGCAACATAATTATTTCTTTCTTCAAAGCAGCAGAGTGGCGCAATTTTGTGACGTCTCCCTTGCTAAGACAACACAATAGTCGGGAACTAGTTCAATTCTTTACCAGTTAATTAAACTAGCTGCCGTTGTTAGTAAAACATCCTTACCAACAAATTACAACACAATTATGACATAGGAAATTGACAAGGTTTGCACAAATTTATTCACTCACTTGGTGTTAGCGAAAACATCTCTTTATTACTATTCAAATATTATGTTTGACTTTGTTTCTTTTTAAAGAAAATTTACTTTAGTAAATTCTGCTTTTACTGCTTTAAAGATATTAAGTTTATTATTCCTTTTATCTCAAAAATTTACTTAACTAGATGTTAGTTTTAAATACCTCGGTCTGGGTCTGAACTTTCTCAAAATAATTAATTTATCACAAACTTCAACCAAATTATTGGGAGAATAATATTGGTGGTAATCTACATTATTATCTTACATTTATCTATATATTGCTGTTACTACTACTACATTACAAAAATTACAAATCTGATAATTTCTTCTTTACATTATTAAAGTTCTTTAGTGTTCTTTTGTTACTTCTCTTATTGAAACGAAAATTTACAAATGTTGTGTTTGGATATCACCTAAATTTAATATGAGGTTGTTGTTGGGTCCTTGGGTGTCATCTCCTGTCGTGTTCTAGGGTGGAGTACGTGGTTCCTCTTGAAGCTACATCGGGTTGATTATATCTGCTCTCGACGATCGGTTTTTTTACTTGAAGTTCATACTGTTGTAGTTGGAGTTTTCTTCGTCCGGATTTTGTAGTTCCCATTTTACACCTTAATTACAGTTCTTACTTTGCAGTACTAAAGTCTGGTAGTTACATATCTTACAACTTACAGTTTTATATTTTTAAGAGATGTGTTGATTAATTTTTCCTTTCTGTATATTCTTCCTAACTCTACACACACTACATTTTTCAAAATAAAATCATCTTACACTGGATATTCGTTTAACGGCATACACTTACGTGTATGTAGACAACAAAAAACTCACATCTTTTCATGACGAAGTTCTACTGGCGACTGCGCGTATAGTTTAGGGGCGAGGGCTCAGTAAGCTGGTGCGTATTTACGCACTAAGAAAATAGTTCGTACTTTTATATATTATTAATTATTCATTAATTAGAATGTAAATACTTTATGTTAACTTTATTACGTCTTAGAGATTTCTTTATTTATATAGTCGCATTTTTTAATAATTAAAGTAATTATTATTATTATTCTTTACTTAATACCTTTCTTGGAGTGTTGGTACTGGACAATTTCAAGTTGATTCAGGAATCTGGGTATAGGTAAGGGTGGATAATACTCTTACTTATTAAAAATAAAAAATTTGTATTTGTGCGATTTTCGATGTTTTTAAAATCGTCACATCCTCCTGCACTTAACTACGAAAAACGGGAGGGGGTGGAATAATAATAGAAAATCAAAAAAACACAATTATATTTTTATCTTTCGTGAAATTCCCTTTCTCTCGTTTCTTAACATTTACCTTAATATTATTTACATATAAATAGATATTACTTATTTATTAATCTATTTGTTACTCTCAGTTTCCCGTAACTTCACAATATAGTGGCCCGACTGATTACATTGCATACTCTAACTATATTGGTTAGCTTTCTGCGCTTTCTTTATCCCTTGTAAAGAATTTTTCAGTGCGGCGCCATTGTGACTGTGTTACGTCTTTATCCCTATATCTCTTAATTCTACTACAGTAATCTAAAGCCAATCCCATACTTGACCTTAGATCCTATCTTAACACTAATTTCTTATTCTACTGAGATACGCGGAATTTCACAAAGCGGAAATATTTATTTACATTTAAACAATGAGCAGTTACAATCTAAGAGGGGTCAAACACTGGACGCATTGTATTATACACTAGGGTGGTTTACCATTGTTTACTTCGGTACCAATTCAAGACAATAGGGGTGGCTTACTACAATATTTCCGGTACGAACGGGTTTGTCTCTATTACTGTCAAGCTGGGGGAATTATTTTTGAACAGGACACGACCGGGCGTTTACACGACTCAAATATACTTTTATTATTATTTTCTCTTTACTCATTTTACTTCTACACTTTACACCTTTATTACACGTTATTTGTATTTATGCTATTATTAAACCTTTTTATTTAAAGTATTTATTATTTATTTTATTTCAAACATTTATAAAACTTGAATGTATTTAAACACACACACATATATATATCTTATTTCATTTGAAATCTTATATTAATTAATCAACATAACTTATCTCACAACAATTCAATTTTCTGTACTGACATATATAATTAATCAAAACAAAAACTAATACCATCGTATAGAGGAGAGAAATTTCATATATGAAAAGTTCATTGCTTTAACAATGGCACAAAGGGTGAGCTGTTTTGGGGAGTCGTCTAGGGTGGTAATTTAGGACAATTCAAAACAGGAAAGAGAGTGTGTAAGGTGGTTTGTTTGGTTTAGCGAGGGGAGGTTATGAATGAGATGAGTGCATACAAAGGGGAGAGTTTACATTCCACAACACGTATTTAACATGAACAGACTGGCTTCTATCGACAGGTTTGGAATGGAATACTTACCAGCGATGACTTGTTTAATACGGCAAAGTCGCGATACTAATATTATTATAACATAATCAAAATTTTACTCACTTATTTTTTGTTTATTTCTGAGTGAATAAATTTATGTTTGTCCAAGTTATTGTTAACGAATTATAAAATTACACAACAACAGCAACATAATTATTTCTTTCTTCAAAGCAGCAGTGTGGCGCAATTTTGTGACGTCTCCCTTGCTAAGACAACACAATAGTCGGGAACTAGTTCAATTCTTTACCAGTTAATTAAACTAGCTGCCGTTGTTAGTAAAACATCCTTACCAACAAATTACAACACAATTATGACATAGGAAATTGACAAGGTTTGCACAAATTTATTCACTCACTTGGTGTTAGCGAAAACATCTCTTTATTACTATTCAAATATTATGTTTGACTTTGTTTCTTTTTAAAGAAAATTTACTTTAGTAAATTCTGCTTTTACTGCTTTAAAGATATTAAGTTTATTATTCCTTTTATCTCAAAAATTTACTTAACTAGATGTTAGTTTTAAATAAATCGGACCTGGGTCTGAACTTTCTCAAAATAATTAATTTATCACAAACTTCAACCAAATTATTGGGAGAATAATATTGGTGGTAATCTACATTATTATCTTACATTTATCTATATATTGCTGTTACTACTACTACATTACAAAAATTACAAATCTGATAATTTCTTCTTTACATTATTAAAGTTCTTTAGTGTTCTTTTGTTACTTCTCTTATTGAAACGAAAATTTACAAATGTTGTAGTAGTAATAAAAGGTTGGTTCTGGGACAGCCACGCCCCCCTCGTTTGTTTATGTTTACATTTTTTTCACTCCCTCCACCCCCGTCTTCACCTACATAACCGCCGCGCGGTCACCCAACTCCGCTCGTTTGTTTACATTTTTTCCGGTTTGTTTACATTTTTTCTCTCTCGCCACGCCCCCCACTCCTCTGTTTATGTTTACATTTTTCCTTCCTCCCCACCCCCGCCTCGCCCCGCACCCGCCGCCGCCGCGCCGCGGTCATCGACCTCCGCGTGTTTATGTTTACGTTTTTTTCCACCGCGTGTCCCAGCTTTGCGTTGTTTACGTCCTCTCGTCTGTTTATGTTTACATTTTTTCCTTCCTTCCCACCCCCGCCTCGCGCCGCACCCGCCGCGCGGTCATCGAACTCCTCGTGTTTATGTTTACGTTTTTCGTGTCCCAGCTTTGCGTTGTTTACGTTTGTGCCGAGAGAGAATGTTTATGTTTACGTTTTTTTTCTCTCTCTCGCTCGTTTTTTTACATTTTTTCCGGTTTGTTTACATTTTTTCTCTCTCGCCACGCCCCCCACTCCTCTGTTTATGTTTACATTTTTCCTTCCTCCCCACCCCCTCCTCGCCCCGCACCCGCCGCCGCCGCGTTCGGTCATCGACCTCCGCGTGTTTATGTTTACGTTTTTTTCCACCGCGTGTCCCAGCTTTGCGTTGTTTACGTCCTCTCGTCTGTTTATGTTTACATTTTTTCCTTCCTTCCCACCCCCGCCCTACCCCGCACCCGCCGCGCGGTCATCGAACTCCTCGTGTTTATGTTTACGTTTTTCGTGTCCCAGCTTTGCGTTGTTTACGTTTGTGCCGAGAGAGAATGTTTATGTTTACGTTTTTTCTCTCTCTCGTTGTTTTCCTTGGCCGCCGCCGATCGACGACACGCTGACCCAGTAACAAACGTAAACATAAACACTCGTCCGTAAAGAAAGTAAAGCTGGGACACGCGGTAAAAAAACGTAAACGTAAACATTCGGAGTTCGGCGACCGCCGGAGCGCGTCTGTTTGTAAACAAATGTTTAGGAGAAGGGATAATGGCGTGATATATTTTTTTATTAATGACGTTGTTTGGTATTGTTTACGTATCAATTTTTTCAGTTAATACGAGATTTTCGTTTAAGATGTCTGTAACGCGTGTTACACCCGTCCAGATTGTGCTAGATTTTTTTGACAACGAAAGTTTTGTTTTTATAACTAATTCAGATAATATTAAATGCGGCAAGTGCGGTTTTAAAACAAAAGTATATCTGACAATCGCGCATATCCAGTTCATGCATAAACTTTTATATCCGAAATGCGGAATGATTCGCGATAGGTATTATAAATTTGAAGATTACGCTAAATCGAGAGAGTGTATTACAAATTATCCAATCGCTGTGAAATGTGTTCGAGAAGCGCGGAAACAGATGGAAGCATCATTTGCGTTTCCTCGACGGCGAAAACGTTACCCGTCAGTCGAGAGACTGGTATCAGCGGGATTTTATTACACCGGAACGGAAGACGACGTAATATGTGTTGAATGCGGAATAGTACTTTGTGATTGGAAGGAGACTGACGATCCTTGGCTCGAACACGCGAAAGCTTCGCCAGACTGTGTATTAATTAAATTGCACAAGAGACAGTGTGCGGAAAAATAGTAGTAGTAATAAACAAGTTTTATCTGGAAATGTATGCGCTTTTTTTATTTTGAATTATTCGTTTAGTATCGTTTTAAAATTATTATTTATCAAATATGATTTGGTCGTGTGCGTTAATTGTATCCTATAACGGTTTTATCAGTATTATTAGTTCGTAGGTTCGATCCCTCGCATTACCAAATCATATTTTTTTATTAATTAAAATATATAAAGAATAATTTTCAGTTCCCGATTAAACAAATGTTTATTCTCTGTCAGTAAATGGCTTGCGGTCTTAGCGGCAACATTGTGTTTTTACGAGCGCAGATTTTTCGTCAGATTTATTTTGTAAATAATGAATTTTCTGAGACAAATGTTACTTGCTAAATCAAAAGAGTGTATTGCTAATTATCAGAATGCGATAAAATGTGTTGAAGAAACAGAAGAAATGATGAAGTTGACATTTTATACATGGCCAAAACGTTCACCGTCAGCCGATAGACTCAGATCAGTGGGATTTTATTATACCGGAATTGAAGATGACGTAATGTGTGTGGAATGCAAAGCGGTTCTTTGTGAGTGGGAGGAGACTGACGATCCTTGGATTGAGCATGCGAAAGCCTCGCCATATTGTTTATTAGTTAGAATATATAAAGAATTATTTTCTATCCCCACCTAACCGAATATTTAGTATACGTTCAATTTTATTGTCAGTGTTCAGTTTGCAGTCTCTGTGAGAACATGTTAACGAAAGAATGGACGGTAGAAGTATAATCGACTTATTAAAACGCGAATTTTCAGAAGACGTTGTATTAAGGTTATCAAATATTATTAAAGTAACGAGTTTAGACGATTTGGTGATAGATCATTTTCGAACGTGCCAACTGAAGGGAATATATGATTGCTTAAAAGAAATTATTTTTTATTGTGAAGTAAAGAAGTTATCTGAAGACGGGTGTTGTTGTAGTGATAAGTTTACTGACGTTATAGACGGTCCGTGCCCGTGCGCTATTTTTGAAAGAAATAAAAATAAATTACTGTGTTGTTTACAGTTGATTGAAAGTCATGATGATTCAGAAATTAAATTATTTTTTGTAGATAGATATCTTCGATTTTTAAAAACAAAATGACTGATAAATTTGAAAACAGTATTTCCGCATTTAATTGGCAAATATATTATTTCGGCCCGCCGCTCGATGGAGAATTAAATTTTAACGAAATTTGTTGTTTGATAGTGAACGAATTTACACGAGCAAATGTTGTTAAAATTGAAAGGAATAAGCAGATTATTAAAATCAGTTTACCGATTACTTATACATACGGTGCTGTATTGAAAAAATTAAAAAACTGTAGTCGTCAAACACTACTGAGTATCGATCATGAAGAAGAAGAAAAATTGTATAAAGTAAAATCAGTTCGTGCGTCACCAGTCGCTGTGAAGACGTCGGTTAAAAAACAATGTCAAAACAAGCGCTGCTGTGTGAAAGATTAATCAATCATTCGATAAACGAATTGTTAGAATCCGGTTTTGTTTTTAAACGATATTTAGATAGTGTTCAGTGTTCTTTGTGCGGGTTTCAGACAAGAGGAACTTTACCTATCGAACATATTCAGTTTATGCATAAATTATCGAATCCGAATTGCGAGATGGAGCAATGTATAATGTATAATTTCAATAATTATAGGAATGCGAAAAGATGTATTGCAGAGACTAAAAAAGTGATGTTATTATCATTTAAAAGTTGGCCTACACTCGAGCCCAATTTTAAAAAACTGGTTAACGCCGGATTTTATTATACCGGCGTTGGTAGTAAATTATCATGTATAGAGTGTAGAGTCATTTTAAACGGTTGGAAATGTTCTGACGATCCTTGGACTGTTCATGAAAAAGTATCACCACACTGTTTTTTGGTGAAAATTCACAAAGGCGAAGATTGTATGTAATTAATTATTATTATTAAAAAATAATAAAAAATAGTATTGATGTATTTGTGTTTGTTGTTTTTTATTCATTTTCTTATCGTAGTTAGAACCGTCAACATATATATAATGAGTGTAAGAGAGAATATCAGTAACGAATTACATAAACAAGTTAGAAAAAATTTTTTAACTCGTAGTGTTGAGCTCAAAGGTCTTGATGATTTATATCAAGCCGATCTTGTAGAAATGATTCCATATGCAAAGTTGAATAGAGGTTATAAGTATATATTAACGATGATAAATTGCTTCAGTAAATACGCATTCGCTGTTCCAATAAAAACAAAATCGTCTGAAAATGTTGCGCGAGTACTTAAAATTTTATTACAAAATAATAAAATGAATCATTTACAAACAGATAAAGGTAAAGAATGGTACAACGAACGTGTGCGTAATTTGTTGAAGCAATACAATATAAATCATTATTCTACACATTCAGATAAAAAAGCTTCTATTATCGAACGGTTCAACCGTACTTTGAAAAATAAAATGTGGAAATGGTTTACAACTAACGGTAAGTATACGTGGTTGAATGTCCTTCCTGATTTATTGAGAGACTACAATAATACTGTGCACAGAACGATTAAAATGAAACCTGTAGGTATGAACAAGAATAACGAAAAAGAAGTATTGTTACGAATAAATAAAATAAAACAATTAACGTTCAATAAGAAACCTCCAAAATTTAAAATCGGCGATAGAGTAAGAATTAGCAAATATAAAAAGGTGTTTGCTAAAGGTTACCTTCCCAACTGGACAAACGAGTTATTTACTATTTATAACGTTAAATCTACAGCGCCGAGAACGTATATTCTGAAGGACGATAAAGGTAATATATTAGAAGGTGGTTTTTATGAACAAGAAATAAGTAAAACAAAATTTGGTGACGTATATTTAATTGAAAAAATTTTAAAACGTAAAGGCGAGAAAGTACTTGTACGTTGGTTGGGTTATGATAAATCACACGACAGTTGGATTAATAGAAATAATATTATATAATAACGTGTGTAAAAAAATAGACGTCAGTGATGAAGCTTAAACGGCAGAAACATAAAATAAATATTCGCGATATTGATACGATTGTTTATAATTGTAGGGATCTGAAGAAAAAGAGAAAAAACATAGTAAATTATTACCAGATAATATTAGATGTTTAATTACAGGCTCATCAGACATGGGGAAGACTAATTTAATGCTTAATTTGTTATTCGATCCGAACGGATTATGCTTTGAAAATATATACGTGTTTTCAAAATCGTTGTATCAGCCTAAATACAAGTTTTTAAATAGAGTGTTTTCCGAATGAAGCTAAACCTAATTCTGTAATAATTTTCGACGATATAGCTTGTGAACGGCAGTATAATATACGAAATTATTTTACAATGGGGAGACATAATAATATTGATGTTTTTTATTTGTGTCAGTCGTATAGTAAAATTCCAAAACAACTGATACGAGATAACGCAAATTTAATAGTTTTATTTCAGCAAGATGAACTAAATTTAAAACATGTTTTTGCCGATCATGTTAACACGGATATGAGTTTTGATTGTTTTAAAGAAATTTGTAATAAAGCATGGATACGTGGTAAACATCATTTTTTAGTAATAGACAAAGAGAGTGATATGCGTCGCGGTCGTTATCGTATTGGATTCGATATTTATATAGATACATAAGGATTGATAAATTATTGTACAAGATAACGTCGCGAGCGAATCGTGAACAACTTGCGAAAGAGATCAAACAAATTAGGAAAGATATTAGACGGAAACACGCTAATTTGACTCAAAGCGCTATCAGCGAACAACAGGAATTAGAGAAACAATTAGAACCGATAGTTCAACCTTTAAAAAAGTTAATAAATTTACGTAATGTGCTTTACGATACGGATGAAAAAATGGATGATGTAGAAACGCGTTTAAAAAAACATAAACGTCGTGGAAATAAAATAGAAGAACAAAAAGAAGTAGGAATTACGCCGATTAAAATGAGAAAAATTGGATCGATAACTAGTACACCTGAAATGGATGTTAACGAAGGTGCTACGGAAATATATGAAACACCGCCGACATTACAAGAAGTACTATCAACATCTACTGGTCTTAGTAGAGCAAATTATTGGATTGATAACGCTGTCACAGGAAAATTGCCTAGACTATATTTACGTAAATTGTTTAATGATAAAAATAAGGAAATCGATCATACTTACGGTGTTTATTTTGGAGACGATGATTCGATAAAGATAGGCAATTCAACTATTAATTTCGAGGGCGATAATATTATTATCGATAATGTAACGTATGAAGGTACGCCTGGACTTTATGAACTTCTTTTTATGAAAATACCTGACGATTATATATATTCAGAAGAGGATCTGCATACGTACGGTTTGATACTAAAAGCGACAAATGCTCATAAACAGAGTCACTCTGATCGAGTTAAGAGTAACAAAGGACATAAATATAATAATATAATTAAAAATCTGGTATCAGAGTCGACGTCTACTAAATCGAAACTGAAACGTATTGAAGGACGCGGTGTTTTATCGTTAACTAACGACGATAAGCCGAATTATGTATATTGGGATGATCCGAACGAGTTATGCGACAGATTACGTTTATTAATAGCATCTAAGAATACCGGTCATTCCGGTCATGAAAATGAAATCATATCAATTATCGAAGAATTGCGAGAAGCGAATATAATAAAATAACGTGTAGTAATGTTAATTTCGTCATTTACAAAATGAGTATCGATAAATTCGGACGTTACAATAGACATATGCGGATAAACGTTGTTCGCGGTCCTACCGGTGAAGGTTTTCGTTTAACAGATGAGGGTGATTATGATATAGATAATAAGAGACTCTGTAATGTCGGTAACGCTGTTTCGGAAGAAGATGCTGTTAGTTTTAAAATTTTAAAAGAAAATTGTTTATATCAAACTGATAACCAGTACGACGTTGCTTTGAAAAATATAATTAATTTAGCCGATCCGAAATTACTTACTGACGCAGCGACTAAATCGTATGTAGATACCAAAATTCCGACCGTATCAAATGGAATTTGTAACTTCGAAGGTTATAGGTTAAATAACATAGGTTATCCATCGGTTCCGACAGATGCTGTAAGCAAACAGTTTATACTCGATACAGTTAATATAGTTCAACAGAGAGTTGAAGACAGATTAGACAATTTTGTTAATATATTAAACAATCACGTGTATAGTATATTATATGATGTTTATGTAAAAACAACGAAAGATAATCCTGTCAGAGATATAGAAGATTGGAAAAAAAATATATATTTGTAAATTATTGTTTATCGCCGTCACAAATGCGTGTATATCAGAAGAGTGCAGAAGATGTCCGTCGCGGTCGAGGATTAATCGGAAATTTACTGAATAAAGCGGTCGAAATTTTACCTATCGAACTACATGTTCCTGGTTATCAATACTGCGGACCGGGTACGAAATTAAGTAAACGATTACAGCGCGGAGATTCGGGTATTAATAAATTAGACGCGGCTTGTAAGGAACACGATATAATATACTCGAAATATCGAGATACTGAAAATCGTTCTAAAGCCGATCGTGAATTAGCGGAAAAAGCTTGGCAACGTGTAAAAGCACGAGACTCGTCTATCGGTGAAAAAGCTGCTGCTTGGGCGTTAACTAATATTATGAAAGCGAAAAGTAAATTCGGCGGCGGTATTAAAAATAAAAAAAAATAAAAAAAATAAGTGAATTTCTAAATCAAAAAAAAGAAAAAGGAGGGGAAGGGGATTATACTTACGACCATATAAAAAATCTGGTGGTGGTGGCGGTGGTGGGAATAAAAAAAAAACATCGAAAGAAATAAAGATTCTCTCACACGCTCTCACCAATAATGAATTGTTTTCCTACGCTAAACTCTTGAATGTATCTAATTTTAGAGGTGTTTTTATGAAAGATACTTTACCGTTAAAAATTCAGAAAAATGAAACCGGTATTGTTAATTTAGATAGTATACGCGGGTCAGGTACGCATTGGGTATGTTACCGTAAACAAAATAAGACAATAAACTATTTCGATAGTTTTGGTAATTTAAGACCGCCAATTGAATTAGTTCGTTATTTTCAAACATCGGAGCAACAACCCGTCAATATAAACTATAATTATAAACGTTATCAACGATCAAATACAGTTAATTGTGGACGTTTGTGTTTACAGTTTCTTAGTAATAATGTTTAGCTTAAACGGAGTAGGATCGTCGCTTAGTTGTGATATATTTCCTCCCATCGAACTCGAAGGAAATTGGGAACTCGGGTTGATTAATTTCATGACATACAATTCCATACCGAATGTTGAAGAAAATGTAAATAATATGTTTTATTTCGGTGACGATGGAGTGATTGAATTACCTACAGGCTCTTATGAAATCGAGGATATAAACACTTATATAAATCAAAAATTACCAAAAAGTAATAAAAGGAAAATTATAAAATTATTAATACGTGCTAATAATAATACTTTGAAAAGCGAAATCTATTCGAGTGAAACGATAGATTTCACTAAACCAAATTATTTGGCTTCTCTTCTCGGATTCGCTAATACTGCCAAACTCGAACCGCTTATATGGCATTCATCACAGTCGACAATCAACATTGTAAAGACAGATGTTGTAAGACTTGTCTGTAGTGCTGTGGCTGGATCGCTGAAGAACGGTCGAGAATCTCATATATTACACGAATTTTATCCGACAGTCGGACCGGGGTATAAATTAGTAGAATCACCGACAAACGTTATCTATTTGCCAGTGAATACAAATAGATTAGATAATATTACAAAACGATTAGAAGATCAAGACGGAAAGTTAATAAATTTTAGAGAAGAAACGATTTCTTTGCGATTACATATAAGAAAAAGACGAGATGAGGCTAATTTTTCCTTATGGGCAAAATAAAACAATAGTTAAGCCCGTAAATAGTGTCAGTAAAATACAGGATGCTAATCAGTTAACATCTCTTAATAGAAAATTTTTAAAGTCGTTAGGGTATAAAGTACTTATTAACAATGAGTATATTGGACGTGTTAAATAGCGCTGTCTATGATGACGATAGTATCATCGGACGTGCGTATCATACACACACTCCTTACGCATCTACTACATTAAATAATAATGATGAGATACGTATTCCTGTTCATCAACAAGATCATTATACACTTCCTTGTGAGAGTTATCTACATATCGAAGGTAAATTAATGGGTGAAAACAATCAGAAAAACGAAAATATTCAATTAATTAGTAACGGATTAGCGTTTTTATTCGATGAAATACGGTACGAAATATGTGCTACGGAAGTAGATCGTGTTAAAAATGTTGGTATCACATCAGTAATGAAGAATATTTTAACATTCAAACCCGGTGATATGAAGAAAATAACTAATGCAGGATGGACGGGAGATGTAAAAAGTTGCTTCACAACAGATTCAACGAATTTCGTGTTTTGTATTCCCTTAAAATTATTACTCGGTTTTGCTGAACAATACAAACGCATAATTTTAAATGTGAAACAAGAACTGATTTTAATACGATCATCGTCTGATAATAACGCTGTAGTTTTAAACGCTGTCGATAAATATAAATTACAATTAACAAAAATCAATTGGCGAATTCCTTATATTTATGTTAGCGATGAGTATAGACACAGATTATTGAGTATTGTTGATAGAGATACGCCAATAAAATTAGCGTTTCGTAGATGGGAGTTGCAAGAATACCCGACTTTACCAGAAACTAAACAGTTGACGTGGACAATAAAAACTGTAGCACAGACTGATAAACCGCGTTATATAATTGTAGGTTTTCAAACAGATAGAAAAAATAACATAACAAAAAATGCCTCTCATTTTGATTTATGCAACTTGCATAATATTAAATTATATTTGAATTCGCAATACTATCCGTATGATAATTTAAACGGAAGTAAAGAAACGTTATACGAGATGTATAAAGGGTTTCAATCATCGTATTATGATGGTAGCGAGAACGAGCCAGTTCTGGACAGGACCGATTATTTATTATATGCGCCGATAATTGTTATTGACTGCTCTCATCAGAGCGACCTTTTAAAAACCGGTTCTGTCGATGTTCGTTTAGAAATAGAAGCAGCGCAAAATTTTTCGCCGAAAACGACCGCATACTGCTTACTAATATCTGATAATTTGCTCGTATATTTACCTTTATCTGGTGTTATAAGAAAATCGATAGAATGAATCGATTGTTAACATTATATTTATTTGCTTGTCATACACATTTTATAATCACTTGTAGTGTTAGCGCTTTATAATAATGATCGGTTTTATTGTTGATGTTCAATGTTTTTTCGATGATGCCAAAAATTATATTGTTAAAGAATTGTGTGTACAAAGAATAGAAAATCATAACTGTACCGGTGTGAGAGAACATTTTTTGTTTTTACCACCATTCGATTATCGTTATTTATCAAAAAATAGAAAAAAACAAGTAGAGTGGTTGAAAAGATTTTTTCATGGTTTCAGCTGGAATTGTGGAATTCACAGCTATGACGAACTTCACAATATTTTAAACAGCATCGTTACTGAAGGTGAATATGTGTACACTAAAGGAGCGGAAAAGCAGAGACTCATCGAGGACATGCTCGACTACAAGTCGGTTGAAGTAATAGATCTCGAAGCGCTTAAGTGCCCATCATTAAGTGTCTTACAACAGCAGACTCTGGCACGTGTCGATTGCCCATATAAACATAATCTTGATCATTGTGCGCTAAATAATGTATTTCATATAGCAAATTGGATATTGAATAATAAAATTTAAAATTTTTTTTTTTAATGTATTTATTTCACATCTTTTTCCTTCACTATTATTAATCTATGATCGACTACAAGTCGGTTGAAGTGTCCATCATTAAGTGTCTTAAAACAGTCTGTATAAACATATTTTTTTTTCTTCACTATTACTATGCTAGAACATCACATTATTATTAATCCGGGAATCCATGATAAATACCAAGCCCATCATTGTCACGCACCAACACTGTGCGTTTACTCCAGTCGTTCAACCCTTCGTTATAACGAACCCAAGCTGTTAAGGCTCTATGCAATTCCGAACCGTATAATGTTCGATTATTGCGATCTCTGTATATTAATAGTATAGCTGTATGATAGCACACATCATTTATTATACTCTTACAACTTGTATTATATATGGTGTTCGCTATTATACTATCGTCTGATTGCAAATGTACATAACATTCATGACGTTCGCAGTACATTCGATCTGTTAATAACAGTTGTTTTTCTATCCATTTAATAATTTTTTTACCGTCTGAACAGCTAATTTTGGAACTGGACAGACAGGCGTCGACACAAGCACAATTATTAATTTTAGATTCGAGACCGTGTGTTAATATATGATTCAAAATATAATCTCTATATAAATTTATAGAATCACATACACACCGTATTATAGATCGTATATTACCCGTATACAAACGCGATGTATACAAACGATCTACTATATTTTTTGATTTGTTTCTATACATAGCGCAACGACGGTCACCTTCAGGAATTTTAAAATCTGTATTTTTATTATGACTTGGTCGACAAAATTTAATATCAAGGTAATGTTCTAACATAGCTATACACTCCCATGTGTGACTTAGATATTTATCGTCGACACGCACGCTTGGGTTGAATTCTTGGTCACGGTCCATTACCTGCACAAAGGAAAGGATTTTGTGAAAGTATTAAACACCAACACTAAATTTTTTTATATGCTATTTATTTATACATATATATATATAAAATTACAAAAATTCTATAATTTTTTTATTAATTCTTTTATAAACGGCTGTATAGTCGAGCCTGGTCTGTCGACTATCGCTTTCAATTTCACAATTTCTCCAGGTGTTAATCTTTTTGGCGAAAAAAACCATTTCTGGAGAAGACGACTCTCCTCCTCCTGTTTTGATGACGTGTTCATTTCCATCAAAGACGCAAATAGAAGTAGGTCAAAAACAGCTGTAAATGTGTTCTATGTAAAATCAAATACGGTTTAAAAATAACATAGGAAAGTCTTATAACAAAAACAAATTAATTTTTTGAATAGAGAAATGTAAAACACGTTATACCTTGTAATAATACGTATATTAAAAATGATATAAAAAGAACACACTTATTTTACAGTTGACCAAAAAAAAACAAGAATTATTCTACACGTTCTTGTGTAAAACATATTATTTTTATTATATATATTAAAATTAAATTATTTATATATATATATGCATACAATTAAAATTAAATACTTATTTATAATATATACATATTTACATACATCAATCAATCAATCAACTAACAGACCAACCTTAAATTATTTTAATACGGCTTATATCGCGTCTTGTACGAGCCGTGTGCTACATCTTTAACATTTTTAATTTTGATTAAAGCCGATTTAAATAAATCGGTTGTTGCCACGAACAGCGGGTCTTGTGGTGACGATGCTAAAACAGTCACTTTCCGGGATACTTTTTGCCACCAGTTGTCGGAATGTACACGTTTGATGTCAGCCGTCTGCGTTAATTTTACCTCGATCAAATATGGACCTTCCTCACCTGGTGTTTTGACCCATTTCTTCATGCCGTCTTTTAATATCTCAAACTTTTGTTCAAATTTAGTATTTTTTATTTTTTTTGATTTTTCAGATTTTTTAGATTTTTTAGATTTGGAAAAAGAATTAAAAATTTTATCAAAATCGTCTTCGCTATCTGATTGAGTATCGGTACTACTATCGCTGTTTTTATTGAGTTCAATCGTCTCGGCCAATTTCTTTATACTAATTAATTCACGAAACAATTTAATACTATCATAATCTAAATTTTTGCTATTGTAAAGTTCGTCATCAATCTGAGAATTAAAATAATCGATAATTTCCGCTAAGGTCATTTCTTTTTGTTTCCTTCGGAAAATATCGATTTCTGACGGTTCATCATCAAATATATGCATGACCGCATTCTGAATAATTAAATATAAATTAATAATAATTGAAGGTTGGTCCAGTACAATCGCTTTCAAATTTTCTAATGCCTCCTCCCACAGCACTATTTTTACCAGCCCCGTTATGTAAAGACATTGAATCAGGTCTTTAATTGAAAAATACGTCGATGGGCCGGCGGATGCTGAAGGAGAAGTATTGGATGCTTCGCGTTCCATTACTAGAAACAGAAAAAAAATAACATAATTAATTTCTAACAACATTTAAAAAAAAAAAAATAATATTGTTAGAAAAAAAAGAAAATTTAGAAATCTGTCAAAAATTTTTCTATTTCTAGCAATAAGTTTTCATCATCATCATAATCGGATAATATTAACATATATTAAAAAACAATTTTAAACAATTACTTACTGAATTGATGTATGAAGTTGTTGCACAAAAAAGAGAAGAAGAACAAGCTGATAATATCTGTATAAAACAAAATAAAGTATTAGTTTTATAATTTAACACAATCACCAGTAGCGTTAGTATTTTTTAATAAAAATAATCATTTACCAAAAGTGACGGTAGTCAGTCGATTGATAAAAACGTACGAAGGGAGACGAAAGCTGATATAAGAACAAGCTGATAATATCTGTATAAAACAAAATAAAGTATTAGTTTTATAACTTATCATAACCACCAGTAGCGTTAGTGTTTATAATATAAATAATCATTTACCAAAAGTGACGGTAGTCGATTGATAAAAACGTACGAAGGGAGACGAAACAAGCTGATAATATCTGTATTAATTTTACAACTTAAAATCTATTACTATCAACAGCGCTAATGTTTTTATATTAAATAAAAATATCCGCTTACCAAAAATAATAGTAGTAGTAGTAGTAGTAGTAGTAGTAGTAGTAGTAGTAGTAATAAGCAGATGATATCTGTATAAAAATAAAAAAAGTATTAATTTCACAACTTAACATTATCTATTTAAAATCTATCACCATCAACAATGTTAGTGTATACAAAAAATTGTCTCTTACCTGAGATAGCAGCAGTACAACACGTCGAGTCGAACGAAGAATTGTACATAGATCAGTAAAATCCAATTCACTTTATATACATTTTTTGAGAATACCAATTATGACCTCTGTACAGAGACTTGTTTACTGTTTTCCGTTATCAAGCCACTTCCATTTACGTAATTATACAAAAAAACTGTGATTAATAATCATGTGATATGCGCGTGAAACTTGCTATTTACAGATTGTAATGTCAAAACAACAAAAAAATAATATAAAGAAATAAAAATACTGTAAAAAGAATAATAATTAGAACTTTGTATCCAGATTTTGTTTACTGTTTTCGTTATCAAGTTAATTCCATTTACGTAATTGTACAAACAACTGCAATTAATAATCATGTGACATACACGTAAAACTTGTTATTTATAGGTTGTAATGTCAAAACAAAACAAAAATAATATGTAAGAATACAGTAGAGAGAATAATAATTAAAACTCTGGACCCGGATTTCGTTACTGTTTCCGTTATCGAACCAATTATTTTAATAACTGTAATTAATAATCGTGTGATATACACGTGAAACTTGTTATTTACAGATTGTAATATAAAAAACAAAACAAAAAATAATATAATTAAGAGTACTGTCGATTAAACAACCCGGAATTATCGCAAATTGGTTTTTCCATTTATGTACAGCGCCAATTAACTGAAATGACGTAAATATTTTTTTTCTCAATTTGTATTTTACTGTTGTAGCCGCAAAACGTTTAAATACTATGATTTTATTCCTCTACATCAGTATGAAGACAAATTCATCAAATTCGTTACAGGACAGATAGAGAGATACAATCGCTTCATAACAAAATCAACGAATTTTGTGTACCTTCAAAACTATTACTCAGCTTTATTGAACAACAGCAACCTATAGGTATTGGAATTATTTCTTTTACTGTTAGACTAATTCAATAGTAAATATTTACTTTTTAAAAAATGAATGATTTTACTTTTTTTAGATTATAATGGACAAACAACTCCCATTCAAAAAGAGATTGTCTGTGAGAACCGATAATGACGCAAATACTCGCACACCTGAACCCGGATCTTCATCCAGACAAGATCCTCAACCTGGGTCGTCTTATATACAACATCCAAGTTATTCTTCCACATCATCATCATCATCATCATCATCATCATCATCATCATCATCTAATAATAATAATTTACATTTAAAAAATAATAGATTAAAACATATAATTTTAGAAAATAAATTTATAGAAATAGAAAATGCGTTTAAGGGTAATTTAAGAACGTATTTTTATAAAAATAATAATAACGTAATTAAAGACATATGTCTATTATTAATTTATTTAAAATTAGAAATATTAAACATTTTAAGTAATATGATTGTAATATATAACGCTATAAAATTCAATATTTTAGTTGAATGTACATACGTTAAAAATAATATTAATGAATATCAGGACAGAACATTTAAAACCAAAAATATTATTTTACTTCATAGTTCGTCTATACCATCTGAAATAGACAGTATGATAAACAGTATTTGTAATGAAGAAGACATATATGTACAAAAAGGCTCTGGATGGTCGTTACATTCAATTGACGGGATATTGATTCGAATTAATCGTTTTAAGCCTTTAAGAGGTAGTTCGTATATTCCGCTTTCACCAAAACTGACTGCTAAAAAAAGCATAATTAATCCTAAAAATACAGATAATTATTGTTTTAAATGGGCGATTCTTTGTAAATTCGTAAACGGTTCACACCCGGAACGCATAAATTTTCGTTATAAGGATTTAGAAAATAAATTTACTTTTAATAATATCGATTTTCCTACTCCGTTAACACAAATAACAATTTTTGAAAAAAATAATAACGTTTCGATTAACGTGTATGGTGTTGAAAACGATATCACAATTTACCCGTTAAAAGTATGCGATAATGAAAAATCAAACCATTTCGATCTTTTATTATTAAATAAAAATAATACGACCCATTATTGTTATATTAAAAATTTCACCAAATTAATTAGATCGCAAGTAACTAAAAGTTTTAATGATATCGAATTTTGTAAACGATGTCTAACCTACTTCACTGTTAAATCTAAAAAGTTAAAAATACATAAACGAAACTGTCAAAAAAATACACCTACACGAGTGATAATGCCGACTGATAATTTAAAATTTCAAAATTTCCAATACCAATATAAACTTCCAATAGTAGTTTACGCGGATTTTGAATGTATATTAAAACCGATAAGTACTTGTTACCCTGATCGGAAATATTCTTTTACAGTCGCGAATGAACTACACGAACCTATGAGTTTTTGCGTTTATTTCGTTGTAGAAAATTCAATTCCCGCTAATATTAAAAAACATTTGCCATCAGAACCGTTCTTATATAGAGGTAAAAATGCTGCGGAAAAATTCGTATCATATCTCGTTGAAAACATAAATTTATTAGGTTTGCTTCTTAATAATATTATACCGTTAAAAATGACAAAACAAGATAAAATCAAATATAAATCTACTACACATTGCGAAATGTGTAAACGCGAATTCACGTTATTTTACAGACCCGTTAGAGATCATTGTCATATTACCGGCCGTTACCGTTCCGCATTATGTAATAATTGTAATCTGAGGAGACAAAATCAAAAATTTGTTCCCGTTTTTATTCACGCTAGTTCAAATTATGATTCTCATTTTATCGTCCGCCAATTAGGGTATGATATTAGGCAAATAATTGTTATTCCAAATTCGACTGAAAAATATATATCATTTTCAAAAAAAACGTGTAACGGAATAACTATTAAATTTGTTGATACTTTTCGTTTTCTAAATAGATCCTTAGCGGAACTAAGTAATAATCTACCAAAAAATCAATTTTTTCATACTAGCAAATTTTTTTCAAATAATGATATGGATTTAGTCACTCGAAAAGGTGTATATCCTTATGAATATACCGATTCGTGGGAAAAATTGGAAGTACAAGAACTACCTCCTAAAGTCGAATTTTATAGTAAATTAAATGCGAAACATATAAGCGATGAAGATTATAATCACGCGGTTCAAGTTTGGAATCATTTTAAAATTAAATCGTTGGGCGACTACAGTGATTTATATTTGAAAATTGACGTATTGCTTTTATGCGACGTTTTTGAAAGTTTTCGTTTGCTTTGTTTATCTTCACATAATTTAGATTGCGCGCACTATTTAACCGTTCCAGGGTTTGCTTTTGATGCGATGCTATTTTGTACTGGTATTGAACTTGAGTTGCTTAACGAATACGAAATGTATATGTTCTTTGAGGCCGCTGTAAAAGGAGGAATATCGTCATGTATTAAAAAACATTCAAAAGCCAATAACGAATATATAAAAGAAACATATAATCCAAATTATCCTAAAACATTTTTAGCATATTTAGACGCGAATAATCTATACGGGTGGGCGATGAGTGAATATATTCCGTATTCTAACTTTGTATGGACTGATAAAATTACTATTACAGATATATTAAATACCCCTAATAATTCTAAAACAGGGTATATATTAGAAGTCGATATAGAATACCCTGAAAGTTTACACGATAACCATATGGATCTACCATTTCTTCCAATTAATAAAAGTATAAATCACACAAAACAAACAAAATTACTAACTACATTAGAACCAAAAGAACATTATATTTGCTATTATATCAATTTAAAACAAGCTGTCAATCACGGGTTGAAAGTAACTAAAATTCACAGAACGTTAAAATTTTATCAAAAACCATGGTTAAAACCGTATATCGATTTAAATACGGAAAAACGACGAATTGCAACAAACGAGTTTGAAAAAGATTTTTTTAAATTGTTAAATAATTCTGTCTTTGGTAAGTGTATGGAAAATGTAAGAAAAAGAATGAAATTAGATCTTGTAAGTGAAAATAAAAAATTATTAAAACTTATTTCTAAGCCGACTTTCAAAGACAGAATTATATATGATAAATCACTTTGTGCTGTATTATCAAACAAAACGTCTATTTATTTTAATAAACCAATTTATGTAGGTTTCGCGGTATTAGAATTGAGCAAAACCTTAATGTATGAATTTCATTATGATATAATGAAAAAAAAATATGGAAACAAAATTTCGTTATTATATACTGATACTGACAGTTTGTTTTATGAAATATTGACAAATG
This sequence comes from Magicicada septendecula, assembly GCA_034769895.1. Taxonomy (NCBI): domain Eukaryota; kingdom Metazoa; phylum Arthropoda; class Insecta; order Hemiptera; family Cicadidae; genus Magicicada; species Magicicada septendecula. The sequence continues at coordinate 314,497,010 of CM068373.1, read as the reverse complement.
ATTTTTACGAAGATATGTTAGATCCAGATTTGAAAATGTTTTTTGATACTAGCGATTATCCTCCTGATCATAAATGTTATTCTACTATAAATAAAAAAGTAATTGGCAAATTTAAAGACGAATGTAACGGTATTCCGATTAAGGAATTTATTGGTTTACGATCAAAATTATATACCTATACTACGCGTGACAATAATATTCAAAAGAAAGCGAAAGAAATTAAAAAATGTGTAATTAATAACGAGATCTCGTTTAACGATTTCAAAAATTGTCTTCATAATACTCTTTCGGAAACAGAAAAACGTAGAATTATGAAATTAATAAGATCAAAAAAACATATAGTAGAATCGGTATCAATTAATAAATAAGCGTTAAGCAATAATGATGATAAGAGAGTATTATGTGATAACGGGATAAATACAATCCCGTACGGTCATTATTCATTAAGCCATTCAAGCTAATACTTTATAGCCGAACTATGAATCATCTTTTTATGTTACAAAATAAACACAAGCAACGTAAAAACATCGTTTTTAATATTTACGATACTCAAGTTATGGGACTTAAAAATTTTAATATCTGTTATTATAAAATATTTAAATTTCTTCGTGAAAAAGTAGAAGAATATGATAATAATGTGGAGTGTGTTAAAAATTGTACAAAGTTTGATGTGTATCAAAATACTTGTTGTAATAATCATTTAAAATGTGATCAACGCGTTACTCAACTTTGGAATACTATATCTCAATTATTTTAACATATTTTAATTTACCACGACATTTTATGTATATATATTTTTAATACCTGAACAAAAAAACGATATCGACAATATTCAAACAATTTCCTACACAAAAAAATGTTCATTGAAACGCATACTGGAAACGTGATTGTATTAATTACAATGAAACCGATAATAAATCAATCTTTTGACCTTCTACTTATAACACGTACTGACGATAATGCATTTTCTGTGTATATAAACCGATTAAAAATTGTGGCTCAGCATCCAGAAGCATACCAACTGTTGTAATGTATAATCACGTAGAATTTTTGAAACGCTTAAAGACATTTTATAAAGTTGAAAAAACTGGACGGAAAAAATATTATCATAGATTTTATCCGAATAGCAATCAAAATCCTCACAATCTGGCAGCCGCTGGATTTGTTTATGAAGGCGATGGAGACACCGTTCGGTGTTTGACATGCCGGGTAAGGTTTATGGAATGGTCAGCGGAGGATTGCCCTATAGCATTACATAAGAAAGTAATGCCGCAATGTCAGTTTGTGATAACACAGCTTGGATGTGATCATTATCATCTTTAAGGTATTTTTTTTTTAAATAATTTTTACTATTTTAAAAAAATAGGTGATTATATTAGTTTCACAATATAATTTAGTTACTTGTAAAATAACTTATTATAATATGTTCTACACAAGAACATACATATACAGTAATTATTCGTTACCTGTAAAATAAGTAAGGTTCTTCATATGTCGTTTTTACATTTCTCTATTTCAAAAATTTTGTCTTATAAGTCTTTCCTATATCATTTTTTTTAAATATGTAATTATTAAAATATATAATGTATTCTATACGTTTCTCTATTACTTTTTTTATCTTTAGTTAATAGGGTTCAATTTTTAGTTCTTAAAAATTTAATTTATCTTTTGTTTAATTTTTAAAAAAATATGACTCTTTTTTTTCAAAGGATTCTTGGTGCGTTTAATTAACAAATTATTATTTTTGTTTGTTATAGATTGGGGAGGACTGACTTCCAACTGCTGACAAAAAAAAAAAAAATAATATGTTAATATAATCTTAATTATTTTGTTATCATAGTTCAAATAGTTATTTTGTATGTACTTGTTAATGTAATCTCAATTATTTTGTTATCACAAAATTTGTTAGTCATTTTGTATGTACATAGTTATTTTGTATGTACTTGTTAATATAATCTCAATTATTTTGTCGTCATAAAATTTGTAACTGTTCAAATAGTTAGTTTGTATGTACTTGTTAATATAATCTCAATTATTTTGTTATCACAAAATTTGTAACTATTCAAATAATCATTTTGTATGTACTTGTTAATATAATCTCAATTATTTTGTTATCACAAAATTTATAACTATTCAAATAATCATTTTGTATGTATTTGTTGATATAATCCGATCATTATATATGTATTTAATGGTATGATAATAAATATTGTGATCTGCTTTGATTTGTTATTATTATTTCGTAGGAATAATTAAAATAAAACCAGTGTTTTGTTAACAATACAATTTATTACACTCTTTACAACAATGAAATATTTCTCAATACAAAAATTCGAGTCATATCAATTTGAAGGTTATAGGTTATCCATCGACTGTAACGTAAACAAGCGTCGACAATAATACATATCAACTCTATTTTTATAAATTTTATTTACAAACTGAACTTTTATTCTTCTTCATCGATATTACTATCAATTATTGTGTGAAATCGATTGGTCTTTCTTTTGAATTATCAATTGTAATATTAATTCTTTCAATTTGTATAGTACATCATCATTTGCACATTTCAATCCGAATATCGATAGATTATTTTGTTCTGTTCTAACTAATCCGCCCGTAAATTCATTAAAGACATACACAGTGTTATTCTTAAAAAAGTATAAATTGCCATCAGAAAATCTAAATGATGAATCGATTTTAGGCGGTATTCCAGGAAATGTATCGGATATATAACCCCATGATTTAGTAGTGAACATACACTCATTGACTTCTCTATAATAATTATCATCATGAAATATATAAGTTTTACCTGTATAACTGTTAAATACCGCATGCAAATTATTCGGTTGTATGTTAAATAAAGACTGGATATGCTTCGGATAACCATGACTTAATTTAAGACTCATTAAATCAAACATGAATACCAAAGAATCTATAAACATAACTATCTCGCCAGATGGCCGTTGATATACAGCTAAAATTTTTGTGAAATTTCTTGGAAGAAACGTTAACCAATGCTTTATTATAAGCGGTTTGGTGTATATCATCTCTGTCGGATTTAATATCCACAGCCATTTTTCATGTAATATATATAATCGTTTATCGGCAATTAAAAATAAATTAATATTTTTAAAATTACAAAGATCAATTTTATTTGTATCTATAGGACGCTCGTCTTCCGTCTCTGGTATTGAAGAAGATGGTGACATCGGTATGAAAGACGTCATAAAAGTGTTTTGTGTCTTACCATACAAATTTTGAATAGCTAAAACATCATCATCACCTAACTCGATTTTACCGTTGTAATAAGCATGCATTACAGAATCTGATACATCTGAATGTGATAAACCTATAGCATGACCGATTTCGTGTATTAAAGTTGCATACAAACTTGATTGACCAAGAGGAACGACTTTGCCAGTCGAATATGACCAATTTTCATCTTCATCAATATGAATTTCTCGTCTTGAATTATTATAATCAGGAAAATATGCGTGCGCTAATGTTCCGCCTTTGCCGTCAAACATTCTCGTACATTGCCATGATTCTTTTTGCATCATATGTTTCAATCGTTTATTAGAAATTAAAATATCTGTATTCACTCTATCATGTTTGAAACGTATACCAGACTTTTCCTCCCATACTGCGAAAGCTTGTTTAGTCAATTCTAACACCTCTTGATTCGCTAAATAATAATGCCATGTTACTTCGGGCTTGTTCCATTTGAAACTAGATACTCGATAATCGATAATATCACTGTTACCGCACCTAGTTTTCGACATTAAGTTTATAGTTTCATTATTTAATTCGCCATCAGTAGGCAATTTATAGTATTCTTGAAATATAAGTAACGCGTTAGCAATATCTGATTCATTTACCGCTTGCAACGAAGATTCGTCATCTGTTTTAAGATAACCATAGTCATATAAATATCGCTTAACTTTATCCATTTCAATCTGTGTTGTATTATCGGTCGAAGAATTTGCTAGTAATATTTGATCGCATTTTGCCCATAATGTTAAAAAAAATATTACAGATTTAAGCGGCGTCATAGTTTCCGATTGTACTGTACAATGACAAATACCAAACAACGTTATTAATACTTATAAAAAAATATATCACGCCATTATCCCTTCTCCTAAACATTTGTTTACAAACAGACGCGCTCCGGCGGTCGCCGAACTCCGAATGTTTACGTTTACGTTTTTTTACCGCGTGTCCCAGCTTTACTTTGTTTACGGACGAGTGTTTATGTTTACGTTTGTTACTGGGTCAGCGTGTCGTCGATCGGCGGCGGCCAAGGAAAACAACGAGAGAGAGAAAAAAACGTAAACATAAACATTCTCTCTCGGCACAAACGTAAACAACGCAAAGCTGGGACACGAAAAACGTAAACATAAACACGCGGAGGTCGATGACCGCGACGCGGCGGCGGTTGGTGCGGGGCGAGGCGGGGGTGGGGAGGAAGGAAAAATGTAAACATAAACAGAGGAGTGGGGGGCGTGACGAGAGAGAAAAAATGTAAACAAACCGGAAAAAATGTAAACAAACGAGCGAGAGAGAGAAAAAACGTAAACATAAACATTCCCTCTCGGCACAAACGTAAACAACGCAAAGCTGGGACACGAAAAACGTAAACATAAACACGAGGAGTTCGATGACCGCGCGGCGGGTGCGGGGTAGGGCGGGGGTGGGAAGGAAGGAAAAAAATGTAAACATAAACAGACGAGAGGACGTAAACAACGCAAAGCTGGGACACGCGGTGGAAAAAAACGTAAACATAAACACGCGGAGGTCGATGACCGCGGCGCTGCGGCGGCGGGTGCGGGGCGAGGCGGGGGTGGGGAGGAAGGAAAAATGTAAACATAAACAGAGGAGTGGGGGGCGTGGCGAGAGAGAAAAAATGTAAACAAACCGGAAAAAATGTAAACAAACGAGCGGAGTTGGGTGACCGCGCGGCGGTTATGTAGGTGAAGACGGGGGTGGAGGGAGTGAAAAAAATGTAAACATAAACAAACGCGGGGGGCGTGGCTGTCCCAGAACCAACCTTTTATTACTACTTGTTGTGTTTGGATATCACCTAAATTTAATATGAGGTTGTTGTTGGGTCCTTGGGTGTCATCTCCTGTCGTCTTCTAGGGTGGAGTACGTGGTTCCTCTTGAAGCTACATCGGGTTGATTATATCTGCTCTCGACGATCGGTTTTTTTACTTGAAGTTCATACTGTTGTAGTTGGAGTTTTCTTCGTCCGGATTTTGTAGTTCACATTTTACACCTTAATTATAGTTCTTACTTTGCAGTACTAAAGTCTGGTAGTTACATATCTTACAACTTACAGTTTTATATTTTTAAAAGAGATGTGTTGACTAATTTTTCCTTTCTGTATATTCTTCCTAACTCTACACACACTACATTTTTCAAAATAAAATCATCTTACACTGGATATTCGTTTAACGGCATACACTTACGTGTATGTAGACAACACAAAACTCACATCTTTTCATGACGAAGTTTTACTGGCGACTGCGCGTATACTTTAGGGGCGAGGGCTCAGTAAGCTGGTGCGTATTTACGCACTAAGAAAATAGTTCGTACTTTTATATATTATTAATTATTCATTAATTAGAATGCATATACTATATGTTAACTTTATTACGACTTAGAGATTTCTTTATTTATATAGTCGCATTTTTTAATAATTAAAGTAATTATTATTATTACTATTCTTTACTTAATACCTTTCTTGGAGTGTTGGTAGTGGACAATTTCAAGTTGATTCAGGAATCTGGGTATAGGTAAGGGTGGATAATACTCTTACTTATTAAAAATAAAAAATTTTTATTTGTGCGATTTTCGATGTTTTTAAAATTGTCACATCCTCCTGCACTAAACTACGAAAAACGGGGGGGGGGTGGAATAATAATAGAAAATCAAAAAACACAATTATATTTTTATCTTTCGTGAAATTCCCTTTCTCTCGTTTCTTAACATTTACCTTAATATTATTTACATATAAATAGATATTACTTATTTATTAATCTATTTGTTATTCTCAGTTTCCCGTAACTTCACAATATAGTGGCCCGACTGATTACATTGCATACTCTAACTATATTGGTTAGCTTTCTGCTCTTTCTTTATCCCTTGTAAAGAATTTTTCAGTGCGGCGCCATTGTGACTGTGTTACGTCTTTATCCCTATATCTCTTAATTCTACTACAGTAATCTGAAGCCAATCCCATACTTGACCTTAGATCCTATCTTAACACTAATTATTCTACTGAGATACGCGGAATTTCACAAAGCGGGAATCTGTATTTACATTTAAACAGTGAGCAGTTACAATCTAAGAGGGGTCAAACACTGGACGCATTGTATTATACACTAGGGTGGTTTACCATTGTTTACTTCGGTACCAATTCAAGACAATAGGGGTGGCTTACTACAATATTTCCGGTACGAACGGGTTTGTCTCTATTACTGTCAAGCTGGGGGAATTATTTTTGTACAGGACACGACCGGGCGTATACACGACTCAAATATACTTTTATTATTATTTTCTCTTTACTCATTTTACTTCTACACTTTACACCTTTATTACACGTTATTTGTATTTAAGCTATTATTAAACCTTTTTATTTAAAGTATTTATTATTTATTTTATTTCAAACATTTATAAAACTTGAATGTATTTAAACACACACATATATATATATCTTATTACATTTGAAATCTTCTATTAATTAATCAACATAACTTATCTCACAACAATTCAATTTTCTGTACTGACATATATAATTAATCAAAACAAAAACTAATACCATCGTATAGAGGAGAGAAATTTCATATATAAAAAGTTCATTGCTTTAACAATGGCACAAAGGGTCAGCTGTTTTGGGGAGTCGTCTAGGGTGGTAATTTAGGACAATTCAAAACAGGAAAGAGCGTGTCTAAGGTGGTTTGTTTGGTTTAGCGAGGGGAGGTTATGAATGAGATGAGTGCATACAAAGGGGAGAGTTTACATTCCACAACACGTATTTAACATGAACAGATTGGCTTCTATCGACAGGTTTGGAATGGAATACTTAACAGCGATGACTTTTTTAATACGGCAAAGTCGCGATACTAATATTATTATAACATAATTAAAATTTTACTCACTTATTTTTTGTTTATTTCTGAGTGAATAAATTTATGTTTGTCCAATTTATTGTTAACGAATTATAAAATTACACAACAACAGCAACATAATTATTTCTTTTTTCAAAGCAGCAGAGTGGCGCAATTTTGTGACGTCTCCCTTGTTAAGACAACACAAAAGTTGGGAACTAGTTCAATTCTTTACCAGTTAATTAAACTAGCTGCCGTTGTTAGTAAAACATCCTTACCAACAAATTACAACACAATTATGACATAGGAAATTGACAAGGTTTGCACAAATTTATTCACTCACTTGGTGTTAGCGAAAACATCTCTTTATTACTATTGAAATATTATGTTTGACTTTGTTTCTTTTTAAAGAAAATTTACTTTAGTAAATTCTGCTTTTACTGCCTTGAACATATTAAGTTTATTATTCCTTTTATCTCAAAAATTTACTCATCTAGATGTTAGTTTTAAATACCTCGGATCCGGGTCTGAACTTTCTCAAAATAATTAATTTATCACAAACTTCAACCAAATTATTGGGAGAATAATATTGGTGGTAATCTACATTATTATCTTACATTTATCTATATATTGCTGTTACTACTACTACATTACAAAAATTACAAATCTGATAATTTCTTCTTTACATTATTAAAGTTCTTTACTGTTCTTTTGTTACTTCTCTTATTGAAACGAAAATTTACAAATGTTGTGTTTGGATACCACCTGAATTTAATATGAGGTTGTTGTTGGGTCCTTGGGTGTCATCTCCTGTCGTCTTCTAGGGTGGAGTACGTGGTTCCTCTTGAAGCTACATCGGGTTGATTATATCTGCTCTCGACGATCGGTTTTTTTACTTGAAGTTCATACTGTTGTAGTTGGAGTTTTCTTCGTCCGGATTTTGTAGTTCACATTTTACACCTTAATTATAGTTCTTACTTTGCAGTACTAAAGTCTGGTAGTTACATATCTTACAACTTACAGTTTTATATTTTTAAAAGAGATGTGTTGTCTAATTTTTCCTTTCTGTATATTCTTCCTAACTCTAAACACACTACATTTTTCAAAATAAAATCATCTTACACTTGATATTCGTTTAACGGCATACACTTACGTGTATGTAGACAACACAAAACTCACATCTTTTCATGACGAAGTTCTACTGGCGACTGCGCGTATAGTTTAGGGGCGAGGGCTCAGTAAGCTGGTGCGTATTTACGCACTAAGAAAATAGTTCGTACTTTTATATATTATTAATTATTCATTAATTAGAATGTAAATACTTTATGTTAACTTTATTACGACTTAGAGATTTCTTTATTTATATAGTCGCATTTTTTAATAATTAAAGTAATTATTATTATTATTCTTTACTTAATACCTTTCTTGGAGTGTTGGTACTGGACAATTTCAAGTTGATTCAGGAATCTGGGTATAGGTAAGGGTGGATAATACTCTTACTTATTAAAAATAAAAAATTTGTATTTGTGCGATTTTCGATGTTTTTAAAATCGTCACATCCTCCTGCACTTAACTACGAAAAACGAAAGGGGGGTGGAATAATAATAGAAAATCAAAAAAAAACAATTATATTTTTATCTTTCGTGAAATTCCCTTTCTCTCGTTTCTTAACATTTACCTTAATATTATTTACATATAAATAGATATTACTTATTTATTAATCTATTTGTTACTCTCAGTTTCCTGTAACTTCACAATATAGTGGCCCGAATGATTACATTGCATACTCTAACTATATTGGTTAGCTTTCTGCGCTTTCTTTATCCCTTGTAAAATTTTTTCAGTGCGGCGCCATTGTGACTGTGTTACGTCTTTATCCCTATATCTCTTAATTCTACTACAGTAATCTAAAGCCAATCCCATACTTGACTTTAGATCCTATCGTAACACTAATTATTCTACTGAGATACGCGGAATTTCACAAAGCGGGAATCTTTATTTACATTTAAACAATGAGCAGTTACAATCTAAGAGGGGTCAAACACTGGACGCATTGTATTATACACTAGGGTGGTTTACCATTGTTTACTTCGGTACCAATTCAAGACAATAGGGGTGGCTTTCTACAATATTTCTGGTACGAACAGGTTTGTCTCTATTACTGTCAAGCTGGGGGAATTATTTTTGAACAGGACACGACCGGGCGTTTACACGACTCAAATATACTTTTATTATTATTTTCTCTTTACTCATTTTACTTCTACACTTTACACCTTTATTACACGTTATTTGTATTTAAGCTATTATTAAACCTTTTTATTTAAATTATTTATTATTTATTATATTTCACACATGTATAAAACTTGAATGTATTTAAACACACACATATATATATCTTATTACATTTGAAATCTTATATTAATTAATCAACATAACTTATCTCACAACAATTCAATTTTCTGTACTGACATATATAATTAATAAAAACAAAAACGAATACCATCGTATAGAGGAGAGAAATTTCATATATGAAAAGTTCATTGCTTTAACAATGGCACAAAGGGTGAGCTGTTTTGGGGAGTCGTCTAGGGTGGTAATTTAGGACAATTCAAAACAGGAAAGAGCGTGTCTAAGGTGGTTTGTTTGGTTTAGCGAGGGGAGGTTATGAATGAGATGAGTGCATACAAAGGGGAGAGTTTACATTCCACAACACGTATTTAACATGAACAGACTGGCTTCTATCGACAGGTTTGGAATGGAATACTTACCAGGGATGACTTGTTTAATACGGCAAAGTCGCGATACTAATATTATTATAACATAATTAAAATTTTACTCACTTATTTTTTGTTTATTTCTGAGCGAATAAATTTATGTTTGTCCAAGTTATTGTTAACGAATTATAAAATTACACAACAACAGCAACATAATTATTTCTTTTTTCAAAGCAGCAGAGTGGCGCAATTTTGTGACGTCTCCCTTGTTAAGACAACACAAAAGTCGGGAACTAGTTCAATTCTTTACCAGTTAATTAAACTAGCTGCCGTTGTTAGTAAAACATCCTTACCAACAAATTACAACACAATTATGACATAGGAAATAGACAAGGTTTACACAAATTTATTCACTCACTTGGTGTTAGCGAAAACATCTCTTTATTACTATTCAAATATTATGTTTGACTTTGTTTCTTTTTAAAGAAAATTTACTTTAGTAAATTCTGCTCTTACTGCTTTAAAGATATTAAGTTTATTATTCCTTTTATCTCAAAAATTTACTCATCTAGATGTTAGTTTTAAATACCTCGGATCCGGGTCTGAACATTCTCAAAATAATTAATTTATCACAAACTTCAACCAAATTATTGGGATAATAATATTGGTGGTAATCTACATTATTATCTTACATTTATCTATATATTGCTGTTACTACTACTACATTACAAAAATTACAATCTGATAATATCTTCTTTACATTATTAAAGTTCTTTAGTGTTCTTTTGTTACTTCTCTTATTGAAACGAAAATTTACAAATGTTGTGTTTGGATATCACCTGAATTTAATATGAGGTTGTTGTTGGGTCCTTGGGTTCATCTCCTGTCGTCTTCTAGGGTGGAGTACGTGGTTCCTCTTGAAGCTACATCGGGTTGATTATATCTGCTCTCGACGATCGGTTTTTTTACTTGAAGTTCATACTGTTGTAGTTGGAGTTTTCTTCGTCCGGATTTTGTAGTTCACATTTTACACCTTAATTATAGTTCTTACTTTGCAGTACTAAAGTCTGGTAGTTACATAGCTTACAACTTACAGTTTTATATTTTTAAAAGTGATGTGTTGGCTTATTTTTCCTTTCTGTATATTCTTCCTAACTCTACACACTCTACATTTTTCAAAATAAAATCATCTTACACTGGATATTCGTTTAACGGCATACACTTACGTGTATGTAGACAACACAAAACTCACATCTTTTCATGACGAAGTTTTACTGGCGACTGCGCGTATAGTTTAGGGGCGAGGGCTCAATAACCTGGTGCGTATTTACGCACTAAGAAAATATTTCGTACTTTTATATATTATTAATTATTCATTAATTAGAATGTAAATACTTTATGTTAACTTTATTACGACTTAGAGATTTCTTTATTTATATAGTCGCATTTTTTAATAATTAAAGTAATTATTATTATTATTATTTACTTAATACCTTTCTTGGCGTGTTGGTACTGGACAATTTCAAGTTGATTCAGGAATCTGGGTATAGGTAAGGGTGGATAATACTCTTACTTATTGAAAATAAAAAATTTTTATTTGTGCGATTTTCGATGTTTTTAAAATCGTCACATCCTCCTGCACTTAACTACGAAAAACGAGGGGGGTGGAATAATAATAGAAAATCAAAAAAACACAATTATATTTTTATCTTTCGTGAAATTCCCTTTCTCTCGTTTCTTAACATTTACCTTAATATTATTTTCATATAAATAGATATTACTTATTTATTAATCTATTTGTTACTCTCAGTTTCCCGTAACTTCACAATATAGTGGCCCGACTGATTACATTGCATACTCTAGCTATATTGGTTAGCTTTTTGCGCTTTCTTTATCCCTTGTAAAGAATTTTTCAGTGCGGCGCCATTGTGACTGTGTTACGTCTTTATCCCTATATCTCTTAATTCTACTACAGTAATCTAAAGCGAATCCCATACTTGACCTTAGATCCTATCTTAACACTAATTTCTTATTCTACTGAGATACGCGGAATTTCACAAAGCGGGAATCTTTATTTACATTTAAACAATGAGCAGTTACAATCTAAGAGGGGTCAAACACTGGACGCATTGTATTATACACTAGGGTGGTTAACCATTGTTTACTGCGGTACCAATTCAAGACCATAGGGGTGGCTTACTACAATATTTCCGGTACGAACGGGTTTGTCTCTATTACTGTCAAGCTGGGGGAATTATTTTTGTACAGGACACGACCGGGCGTTTACACGACTCAAATATACTTTTATTATTATTTTCTCTTTACTCATTTTACTTCTACACTTTACACCTTTATTACACGTTATTTGTATTTAAGCTATTATTAAACCTTTTTATTTAACGTATTTATTATTTATTTTATTTCACACATTTATAAAACTTGAATGTATTTAAACACACACATATATATATCTTATTACATTTGAAATCTTCTATTAATTAATCAACATAACTTATCTCACAACAATTCAATTTTCTGTACTGACATATATAATTAATCAAAACAAAAACTAATACCATCGTATAGAGGAGAGAAATTTCATATATGAAAAGTTCATTGCTTTAACAAAGGCACAAAGGGTCAGCTGTTTTGGGGAGTCGTCTAGGGTGGTAATTTAGGACAATTCAAAACAGGAAAGAGCGTGTCTAAGGTGGTTTGTTTGGTTTAGCGAGGGGAGGTTATGAATGAGATGAGTACATACAAAGGGGAGAGTTTACATTCCACAACACGTATTTAACATGAACAGACTGGCTTCTATCGACAGGTTTGGAATGGAATACTTACCAGGGATGACTTGTTTAATACGGCAAAGTCGCGATACTAATATTATTATAACATAATTAAAATTTTACTCACTTATTTTTTGTTTATTTCTGAGTGAATAAATTTATGTTTGTCCAAGTTATTGTTAACGAATTATAAAATTACACAACAACAGCAACATAATTATTTCTTTCTTCAAAGCAGCAGAGTGGCGCAATTTTGTGACGTCTCCCTTGTTAAGACAACACAATAGTCGGGAACTAGTTCAATTCTTTACCAGTTAATTAAACTAGCTGCCGTTGTTAGTAAAACATCCTTACCAACAAATTACAACACAATTATGACATAGGAAATTGACAAGGTTTGCACAAATTTATTCACTCACTTGGTGTTAGCGAAAACATCTCTTTATTACTATTCAAATATTATGTTTGACTTTGTTTCTTTTTAAAGAAAATTTACTTTAGTAAATTCTGCTTTTACTGCTTTAAAGATATTAAGTTTATTATTCCTTTTATCTCAAAAATTTACTTATCTAGATGTTAGTTTTAAATACCTCGGATCCGGGTCTGAACTTTCTCAAAAGTAATTAATTTATCACAAACTTCAACCAAATTATTGGGAGAATAATATTGGTGGTAATCTACATTATTATCTTACATTTATCTATATATTGCTGTTACTACTACTACATTACAAAAATTACAAATCTGATAATTTCTTCTTTACATTATTAAAGTTCTTTAGTGTTCTTTTGTTACTTCTCTTATTGAAACGAAAATTTACAAATGTTGTGTTTGGATATCACCTGAATTTAATATGAGGTTGTTGTTGGGTCCTTGGGTGTCATCTCCTGTCGTCTTCTAGGGTGGAGTACGTGGTTCCTCTTGAAGCTACATCGGGTTGATTATATCTGCTCTCGACGATCGGTTTTTTTACTTGAAGTTCATACTGTTGTAGTTGGAGTTTTCTTCGTCCGGATTTTGTAGTTCACATTTTACACCTTAATTATAGTTCTTACTTTGCAGTACTAAAGTCTGGTAGTTACATATCTTACAACTTACAGTTTTATATTTTTAAAAGAGATGTGTTGACTAATTTTTCCTTTCTGTATATTCTTCCTAAATCTACACACACTACATTTTTCAAAATAAAATCATCTTACACTGGATATTCGTTTAACGGCATACACTTACGTGTATGTAGACAACACAAAACTCACATCTTTTCATGACGAAGTTCTACTGGCGACTGCGCGTATAGTTTAGGGGCGAGGGCTCAGTAAGCTGGTGCGTATTTACGCACTAAGAAAATAGTTCGTACTTTTATATATTATTAATTATTCATTAATTAGAATGTAAATTCTTTATGTTAACTTTATTACGACTTAGAGATTTCTTTATTTATATAGTCGCATTTTTTAATAATTAAAGTAATTATTATTATTATTCTTTACTTAATACCTTTCTTGGAGTGTTGGTACTGGAAAATTTCAAGTTGATTCAGGAATCTGGGTATAGGTAAGGGAGGATAATACTCTTACTTATTGAAAATAAAAAATTTTTATTTGTGCGATTTTCGATGTTTTTAAAATCGTCACATCCTCCTGCACTTAACTACGAAAAACGGGGGGGTGGAATAATAATAGAAAATCAAAAAAACACAATTATATATTTATCTTTCGTGAAATTTCCTTTCTCTCGTTTCTTAACATTTACCTTAATATAATTTACATATAAATAGATATTACTTATTTATTAATCTATTTGTTACTCTCAGTTTCCCGTAACTTCACAATATAGTGGCCCGACTGATTACATTGCATACTCTAGCTATATTGGTTAGCTTTCTGCGCTTTCTTTATCCCTTGTAAAGAATTTTTCAGTGCGGCGCCATTGTGACTGTGTTACGTCTTTATCCCTATATCTCTTAATTCTACTACAGTAATCTAAAGCGAATCCCATACTTGACCTTAGATCCTATCTTAACACTAATTTCTTATTCTACTGAGATACGCGGAATTTCACAAAGCGGGAATCTTTATTTACATTTAAACAATGAGCAGTTACAATCTAAGAGGGGTCAAACACTGGACGCATTGTATTATACATTAGGGTGGTTAACCATTGTTTACTGCGGTACCAATTCAAGACAATAGGGGTGGCTTACTACAATATTTCCGGTACGAACGGGTTTGTCTCTATTACTGTCAAGCTGGGGGAATTATTTTTGAACAGGACACGACCGGGCGTTTACACGACTCAAATATACTTTTATTATTATTTTCTCTTTACTCATTTTACTTCTACACTTTACACCTTTATTACACGTTATTTGTATTTAAGCTATTATTAAACCTTTTTATTTAAAGTATTTATTATTTATTTTATTTCACACATTTATAAAACTTGAATGTATTTAAACACACACATATATATATCTTATTACATTTGAAATCTTCTATTAATTAATCAACATAACTTATCTCACAACAATTCAATTTTCTGTACTGACATATATAATTAATCAAAACAAAAACTAATACCATCGTATAGAGGAGAGAAATTTCATATATGAAAAGTTCATTGCTTTAACAAAGGCACAAAGGGTCAGCTGTTTTGGGGAGTCGTCTAGGGTGGTAATTTAGGACAATTCAAAACAGGAAAGAGCGTGTCTAAGGTGGTTTGTTTGGTTTAGCGAGGGGAGGTTATGGATGAGATGAGTGCATACAAAGGGGAGAGTTTACATTCCACAACACGTATTTAACATGAACAGACTGGCTTCTATCGACAGGTTTGGAATGGAATACTTACCAGGGATGACTTGTTTAATACGGCAAAGTCGCGATACTAATATTATTATAACATAATTAAAATTTTACTCACTTATTTTTTGTTTATTTCTGAGTGAATAAATTTATGTTTGTCCAAGTTATTGTTAACGAATTATAAAATTACACAACAACAGCAACATAATTATTTCATTCTTCAAAGCAGCAGAGTGGCGCAATTTTGTGACGTCTCCCTTGTTAAGACAACACAATAGTCGGGAACTAGTTCAATTCTTTTCCAGTTAATTAAACTAGCTGCCGTTGTTAGTAAAACATCCTTACCAACAAATTACAACACAATTATGACATAGGAAATTGACAAGGTTTGCACAAATTTATTCACTCACTTGGTGTTAGCGAAAACATCTCTTTATTACTATTCAAATATTATGTTTGACTTTGTTTCTTTTTAAAGAAAATTTACTTTAGTAAATTCTGCTTTTACTGCTTTAAAGATATTAAGTTTATTATTCCTTTTATCTCAAAAATTTACTTATCTAGATGTTAGTTTTAAATACCTCGGATCCGGGTCTGAACTTTCTCAAAATAATTAATTTATCACAAACTTCAACCAAATTATTGGGAGAATAATATTGGTGGCAATCTACATTATTATCTTACATTTATCTATATATTGCTGTTACTACTACATTACAAAAATTACAAATCTGATATTTTCTTCTTTACATTATTAAAGTTCTTTAGTGTTCTTTTGTTACTTCTCTTATTGAAACGAAAATTTACAAATGTTGTGTTTGGATATCACCTGAATTTAATATGAGGTTGTTGTTGGGTCCTTGGGTGTCATCTCCTGTCGTCTTCTAGGGTGGAGTACGTGGTTCCTCTTGAAGCTACATCGGGTTGATTATATCTGCTCTCGACGATCGGTTTTTTTACTTGAAGTTCATACTGTTGTAGTTGGAGTTTTCTTCGTCCGGATTTTGTAGTTCACATTTTACACCTTAATTATAGTTCTTACTTTGCAGTACTAAAGTCTGGTAGTTACATATCTTACAACTTACAGTTTTATATTTTTAAAAGAGATGTGTTGACTAATTTTTCCTTTCTGTATATTCTTCCTAACTCTACACACACTACATTTTTCAAAATAAAATCATCTTACACTGGATATTCGTTTAACGGCATACACTTACGTGTATGTAGACAACACAAAACTCACATCTTTTCATGACGAAGTTCTACTGGCGACTGCGCGTATAGTTTAGGGGCGAGGGCTCAGTAAGCTGGTGCGTATTTCCGCACTAAGAAAATAGTTCGTACTTTTATATATTAAATATTACTAAGTTTTTTATAAGTAAAAACGTAAAGTTTTACCTTACAGCCTAAACCGGCTTTCACCTATAGAAGGCTTCATCAGAGGCTGTCGTTAGTAGCGCTGCTCGTCTTGTTGTTGGCGAGGAGATAGTGTTTCGAAAGATTGAAGCTGTGTGTGTGTGGTAAGATGTGTTCGAATAATGCGTGCGATTTGAATTGTGTCTGTTCGTTTAGGATGTCGTTTTTATTTGTTTTTGTGTGTTTGTATATTTCTAATTGTTCTAGAGTGTCTAGTTTTCGGCCTTTTGTGTGCACGTGTAGTATGTTCATGTTATTGTCGATGTTTTTATATGTGTGGTTTGCTTCAATGAGGTGGTTTGCGAAGGTAGATTCTGTAGTGGTGTGGAGTGCTTTTGTGTGTTCAATGTATCTCTGTTTGAAGCTACGTCCTGTCTGGCCTATGTAGAATTTACTGCAATTTGAACAATTTAGTTTATATACACCGGGTAGATCGAATTTGTTTTGTGCTTTGGGCATGCGTTTTGATAGTGTGTGTTCTGTTTTGTTAGTGGTTTTGTAAGCGATTCTGTATCCTGGTTTTTTGAATTTGTGGGCAATTTTTTCTGTTTGTTTGTTGATGTATGTTAGTGTTATGAATTTGTTGTTTTCTGTCTTTGTCTGTTGTTTGTTTTGTGTTTTGTGTAGGAGTTTACTGACTATTGTTCTGTCATAACCGTTAGATTCTGCTAGATATTTTATCGTGTTTAGTTCGTCTTTGTAGTCTATTTCATCTAAGGGGATGTTGTTAAGTCTATGTATCATGGTTCTAAAAGCAGCTAGTTTGTGTTGTATTGGGTGATTGGAGGTGTTGTGTATTAGTGTGTCAGTTGTAGTTGGTTTTCTGTATATACTGAATTTGTGCCTGTGTTCTAGTTTTGTGATGGAGAGGTCTAAGAAGTTTATGGTATTGTTGTGTTCGTATTCGGCAGTGAAGGTTATGTTTTTATGTATTTTGTTTATGTGCGTTAGTAACTGTTCACATTGTCTTTTGTTTCCCCTGTATAGTATTAGAATGTCATCAACGTATCTGTGCCAATATAGTATTTTATGTGAGTGTCTGTCATTGTTTGTGAGTATTTTTGTTTTTTCTAAGTGTTGGAGGAAGACTTCTGCTAGAATGCTGGATATGGGGGAGCCCATGGGTAGGCCATCGTTCTGTGTGTAGTATTTATTGTTATAAGTAAAGTAGTTTTGTTTTGTGATAATGTTCAGAGTTTCTGTTATTTCATTGATAAGTTCGTCTGGTGTGTTGTTCTGTTTGAGTTTGTTTTGTAGGATGGTGATTGTTTCAGAGATGGGGATGTTTGCGTACAGGTTTTTAATGTCAAAGGAGGCTAATGTGGCGTTATGGGGGATGTGTATGTCTTTTATTTTTGTTACTAGGTCAGTGTTGTTTTTTACTGCAATGTGTTGTCTATTTGTGTGTGTTGTCTAATAATTTTGTCTAGATATTTTGCCAGTTTGTGTGCAGGGGCATTACGGTAGTTGATAATGGGGCGGATCGGAATGTCTTCTTTATGGATTTTGGGAAGCGCTTGGAGTGTAGGTGCTGATGGTCGGATTTGTTTCATGTAGGGCTTTTGTTTATGTGTCATAATGTGTTTGGCTTTGTTGACTGTTTGTTTTACTGAGTTTTGGTATCTGTCGGTGGGGTCGTGTTTTAGTTCTGTGATGTTGTTCTGTTCTATGAAGTCTTGTACTTTTTTGTGTAGGTTGTCTGTGGGGATAATTACAGTCGTGTTGCCTTTGTCAGCTTTTACAAATGTGATGTTGTGTTTGTGTGCCTTTTCCCTCAGTTTGAAGGCTGTATGTATTTCTGAGTTGTGGTTGTTGTTGTCTGGTATCTTATGTACTCCTATTGTGTTGTTTATATTATGTCTTAATGTGTCTTGATGTTCTGGTGCTGTGTTTTGTATATTTGTTTCTGTGTCAATTATGAGCTTTGTTAGTGTTTGGTTGTTATGTTTGTAATGTATGTTATGTTTTAGGCCTTTACAGTGATATTTAGTTAAGTAACGGACACGTCATGGACAACGAAATCCAAGAATTTTATATATTATTAATTATTCATTAATTAGAATGTAAATACTTTATGTTAACTTTATTACGACTTATAGATTTCTTTATTTATGTAGTCGCATTTTTTAATAATTAAAGTAATTATTATTATTATTCTTTACTTAATACCTTTCTTGGAGTGTTGGTACTGGACAATTTCAAGTTGATTCAGGAATCTGGGTATAGGTAAGGGAGGATAATACTCTTACTTATTAAAAATAAAAAATTTTTATTTGTGCGATTTTCGATGTTTTTAAAATCGTCACATCCTCCTGCACTTAACTACGAAAAACGGGGGGGGGGGTGGAATAATAATAGAAAATCAAAAAAACACAATTATATTTTTATCTTTCGTGAAATTCCCTTTCTCTCGTTTCTTAACATTTACCTTAATATAATTTACATATAAATAGATATTACTTATTTATTAATCTATTTGTTACTCTCAGTTTCCCGTAACTTCACAATATAGTGGCCCGACTGATTACATTGCATACTCTAGCTATATTGGTTAGCTTTCTGCGCTTTCTTTATCCCTTGTAAAGAATTTTTCAGTGCGGCGCCATTGTGACTGTGTTACGTCTTTATCCCTATATCTCTTAATTCTACTACAGTAATCTAAAGCGAATCCCATACTTGACCTTAGATCCTATCTTAACACTAATTTCTTATTCTACTGAGATACGCGGAATTTCACAAAGCGGGAATCTTTATTTACATTTAAACAATGAGCAGTTACAATCTAATAGGGGTCAAACACTGGACGCATTGTATTATACACTAGGGTGGTTAACCATTGTTTACTGCGGTACCAATTCAAGACAATAGGGGTGGCTTACTACAATATTTCCGGTACGAACGGGTTTGTCTCTATTACTGTCAAGCTGGGGGAATTATTTTTGAACAGGACACGACCGGGCGTTTACACGACTCAAATATACATACTTTTATTATTATTTTCTCTTTACTCATTTTACTTCTACAATTTACACCTTTATTACACGTTATTTGTATTTAAGCTATTATTAAACCTTTTTATTTAAAGTATTTATTATTTATTTTATTTCACACATTTATAAAACTTGAATGTATTTAAACACACACATATATATATATCTTATTACATTTGAAATCTTCTATTAATTAATCAACATAACTTATCTCACAACAATTCAATTTTCTGTACTGACATATATAATTAATCATAACAAAAACTAATACCATCGTATAGAGGAGAGAAATTTCATATATGAAAAGTTCATTGCTTTAACAAAGGCACAAAGGGTCAGCTGTTTTGGGGAGTCGTCTAGGGTGGTAATTTAGGACAATTCAAAACAGGAAAGAGCGTGTCTAAGGTGGTTTGTTTGGTTTAGCGAGGGGAGGTTATGGATGAGATGAGTGCATACAAAGGGGAGAGTTTACATTCCACAACACGTATTTAACATGAACAGACTGGCTTCTATCGACAGGTTTGGAATGGAATACTTACCAGGGATGACTTGTTTAATACGGCAAAGTCGCGATACTAATATTATTATAACATAATTAAAATTTTACTCACTTATTTTTTGTTTATTTCTGAGTGAATAAATTTATGTTTGTCCAAGTTATTGTTAACGAATTATAAAATTACACAACAAGAGCAACATAATTATTTCTTTCTTCAAAGCAGCAGAGTGGCGCAATTTTGTGACGTCTCCCTTGTTAAGACAACACAATAGTCGGGAACTAGTTCAATTCTTTACCAGTTAATTAAACTAGCTGCCGTTGTTAGTAAAACATCCTTACCAACAAATTACAACACAATTATGACATAGGAAATTGACAAGGTTTGCACAAATTTATTCACTCACTTGGTGTTAGCGAAAACATCTCTTTATTACTATTCAAATATTATGTTTGACTTTGTTTCTTTTTAAAGAAAATTTACTTTAGTAAATTCTGCTTTTACTGCTTTAAAGATATTAAGTTTATTATTCCTTTTATCTCAAAAATTTACTTATCTAGATGTTAGTTTTAAATACCTCGGATCCGGGTCTGAACTTTCTCAAAATAATTAATTTATCACAAACTTCAACCAAATTATTGGGAGAATAATATTGGTGGTAATCTACATTATTATCTTACATTTATCTATATATTGCTGTTACTACTACTACATTACAAAAATTACAAATCTGATAATTTCTTCTTTACATTATTAAAGTTCTTTAGTGTTCTTTTGTTACTTCTCTTATTGAAACGAAAATTTACAAATGTTGTGTTTGGATATCACCTGAATTTAATATGAGGTTGTTGTTGGGTCCTTGGGTGTCATCTCCTGTCGTCTTCTAGGGTGGAGTACGTGGTTCCTCTTGAAGCTACATCGGGTTGATTATATCTGCTCTCGACGATCGGTTTTTTTACTTGAAGTTCATACTGTTGTAGTTGGAGTTTTCTTCGTCCGGATTTTGTAGTTCACATTTTACACCTTAATTATAGTTCTTACTTTGCAGTACTAAAGTCTGGTAGTTACATATCTTACAACTTACAGTTTTATATTTTTAAAAGAGATGTGTTGACTAATTTTTCCTTTCTGTATATTCTTCCTAACTCTACACACACTACATTTTTCAAAATAAAATCATCTTACTCTGGATATTCGTTTAACGGCATACACTTACGTGTATGTAGACAACACAAAACTCACATCTTTTCATGACGAAGTTCTACTGGCGACTGCGCGTATAGTTTAGGGGCGAGGGCTCAGTAAGCTGGTGCGTATTTACGCACTAAAAAAATAGTTCGTACTTTTATATATTATTAATTATTCATTAATTAGAATGTAAATTCTTTATGTTAACTTTATTACGACTTAGAGATTTCTTTATTTATATAGTCGCATTTTTTAATAATTAAAGTAATTATTATTATTATTCTTTACTTAATACCTTTCTTGGAGTGTTGGTACTGGAAAATTTCAAGTTGATTCAGGAATCTGGGTATAGGTAAGGGAGGATAATACTCTTACTTATTAAAAATAAAAAATTTTTATTTGTGCGATTTTCGATGATTTTAAAATCGTCACATCCTCCTGCACTTAACTACGAAAAACGGGGGGGTGGAATAATAATAGAAAATCAAAAAAACACAATTATGTATTTATCTTTCGTGAAATTCCCTTTCTCTCGTTTCTTAACATTTACCTTAATATTATTTACGTATAAATAGATATTACTTATTTATTAATCTATTTGTTACTCTCAGTTTCCCGGAACTTCACAATATAGTGGCCCGACTGATTACATTGCATACTCTAGCTATATTGGTTAGCTTTCTGCGCTTTCTTTATCCCTTGTAAAGAATTTTTCAGTGCGGCGCCATTGTGACTGTGTTACGTCTTTATCCCTATATCTCTTAATTCTACTAGAGTAATCTAAAGCGAATCCCATACTTGACCTTAGATCCTATCTTAACACTAATTTCTTATTCTACTGAGATACGCGGAATTTCACAAAGCGGGAATCTTTATTTACATTTAAACAATGAGCAGTTACAATCTAAGAGGGGTCAAACACTGGACGCATTGTATTATACACTAGGGTGGTTAACCATTGTTTACTGCGGTACCAATTCAAGACAATAAGGGTGGCTTACTACAATATTTCCGGTACGAACGGGTTTGTCTCTATTACTGTCAAGCTGGGGGAATTATTTTTGAACAGGACACGACCGGGCGTTTACACGACTCAAATATACTTTTATTATTATTTTCTCTTTACTCATTTTACTTCTACACTTTACACCTTTATTACACGTTATTTTTTATTTAAGCTATTATTAAACCTTTTTATTTAAAGTATTTATTATTTATTTTATTTCACACATTTATAAAACTTGAATGTATTTAAACACACACATATATATATCTTATTACATTTGATATCTTATATTAATTAATCAACATAACTTATCTCACAACAATTCAATTTTCTGTACTGACATATATAATTAATCAAAACAAAAACTAATACCATCGTATAGAGGAGAGAAATTTCATATATGAAAAGTTCATTGCTTTAACAAAGGCACAAAGGGTCAGCTGTTTTGGGGAGTCGTCTAGGGTGGTAATTTAGGACAATTCAAAACAGGAAAGAGCGTGTCTAAGGTGGTTTGTTTGGTTTAGCGAGGGGAGGTTATGAATGAGATGAGTGCATACAAAGGGGAGAGTTTACATTCCACAACACGTATTTAACATGAACAGACTGGCTTCTATCGACAGGTTTGGATTGGAATACTTACCAGGGATGACTTGTTTAATACGGCAAAGTCGCGATACTAATATTATTATAACATAATTAAAATTTTACTCACTTATTTTTTGTTTATTTCTGAGTGAATAAATTTATGTTTGTCCAAGTTATTGTTAACGAATTATAAAATTACACAACAACAGCAACATAATTATTTCATTCTTGAAAGCAGCAGAGTGGCGCAATTTTGTGACGTCTCCCTTGTTAAGACAACACAATAGTCGGGAACTAGTTCAATTCTTTTCCAGTTAATTAAACTAGCTGCCATTGTTAGTAAAACATCCTTACCAACAAATTACAACACAATTATGACATAGGAAATTGACAAGGTTTGCACAAATTTATTCACTCACTTGGTGTTAGCGAAAACATCTCTTTATTACTATTCAAATATTATGTTTGACTTTGTTTCTTTTAAAAAAAATTTACTTTAGTAAATTCTGCTTTTACTGCTTTAAAGATATTAAGTTTATTATTCCTTTTATCTCAAAAATTTACTTAACTAGATGTTAGTTTTAAATAACTCGGACCTGGGTCTGAACTTTCTCAAAATAATTAATTTATCACAAACTTCAACCAAATTATTGGGAGAATAATATTGGTGGTAATCTACATTATTATCTTACATTTATCTATATATTGCTGTTACTACTACTACATTACAAAAATTACAAATCTGATAATTTCTTCTTTACATTATTAAAGTTCTTTAGTGTTCTTTTGTTACTTCTCTTATTGAAACGAAAATTTACAAATGTTGTGTTTGGATATCACCTGAATTTAATATGAGGTTGTTGTTGGGTCCTTGGGTGTCATCTCTGTCGTCTTCTAGGGTGGAGTACGTGGTTCCTCTTGAAGCTACATCGGGTTGATTATATCTGCTCTCGACGATCGGTTTTTTTACTTGAAGTTCATACTGTTGTAGTTGGAGTTTTCTTCGTCCGGATTTTGTAGTTCACATTTTACACCTTAATTATAGTTCTTACTTTGCAGTACTAAAGTCTGGTAGTTACATATCTTACAACTTACAGTTTTATATTTTTAAAAGAGATGTGTTGACTAATTTTTCCTTTCTGTATATTCTTCCTAACTCTACACACACTACATTTTTCAAAATAAAATCATCTTACACTGGATATTCGTTTAACGGCATACACTTACGTGTATGTAGACAACACAAAACTCACATCTTTTCATGACGAAGTTTTACTGGCGACTGCGCGTATAGTTTAGGGGCGAGGGCTCAGTAAGCTGGTGCGTATTTACGCACTAAGAAAATAGTTCGTACTTTTATATATTATTAATTATTCATTAATTAGAATGTAAATACTTTATGTTAACTTTATTACGACTTAGAGATTTCTTTATTTATATAGTCGCATTGTTTAATAATTAAAGTTATTATTATTATTATTCTTTACTTAATACCTTTCTTGGAGTGTTGGTACTGGACAATTTCAAGTTGATTCAGGAATCTGGGTATAGGTAAGGGTGGATAATACTCTTACTTATTGAAAATAAAAAATTTTTATTTATGCGATTTTGGATGTTTTTAAAATTGTCACATCCTCCTGCACTTAACTACGAAAAACGAGGGTTGGTGGAATAATAATAGAAAATCAAAAAAACACAATTATATTTTTATCTTTCGTGAAATTCCCTTTCTCTCGTTTCTTAACATTTACCTTAATATTATTTTCATATAAATAGATATTACTTATTTATTAATCTATTTGTTACTCTCAGTTTCCCGTAACTTCACAATATAGTGGCCCGACTGATTACATTGCATACTCTAGCTATATTGGTTAGCTTTCTGCGCTTTCTTTATCCCTTGTAAAGAATTTTTCAGTGCGGCGCCATTGTGACTGTGTTACGTCTTTATCCCTATATCTCTTAATTCTACTACAGTAATCTAAAGCCAATCCCATACTTGACCTTAGATCCTATCTTAACACTAATTATTCTACTGAGATTCGCGGAATTCCACAAAGCGGGAATCTTTATTTACATTTAAACAATGAGCAGTTACAATCTAAGAGGGGTCAAACACTGGACGCATTGTATTATACACTAGGGTGGTTTACCATTGTTTACTTCGGTACCAATTCAAGACAATAGGGGTGGCTTACTACAATATTTCCGGTACGAACGGGTTTGTCTCTATTACTGTCAAGCTGGGGGAATTATTTTTGAACAGGACACGACCGGGCGTTTACACGACTCAAATATACTTTTATTATTATTTTCTCTTTACTCATTTTACTTCTACGCTTTACACCTTTATTACACGTTATTTGTATTTAATCTATTAATAAACCTTTTTGTTTAAAGTATTTATTATTTATTTTATTTCACACATTTATAAAACTTGAATGTATTTAAACACACACATATATATATCTTATTACATTTGAAATCTTATATTAATTAATCAACATAACTTATCTCACAACAATTCAATTTTCTGTACTGACATATATAATTAATCAAAACAAAAACTAATACCATCGTATAGAGGAGAGAAATTTCATATATGAAAAGTTCATTGCTTTAACAATGGCACAAAGGGTCAGCTGTTTTGGGGAGTCGTCTAGGGTGGTAATTTAGGACAATTCAAAACAGGAAAGAGCGTGTCTAAGGTGGTTTGTTTGGTTTAGCGAGGGGAGGTTATGAATGAGATGAGTGCATACAAAGGGGAGAGTTTACATTCCACAACACGTATTTAACATGAACAGACTGGCTTCTATCGACAGGTTTGGAATGGAATACTTACCAGGGATGACTTGTTTAATACGGCAAAGTCGCGATACTAATATTATTATAACATAATCAAAATTTTACTCACTTATTTTTTGTTTATTTCTGAGTGAATAAATTTATGTTTGTCCAAGTTATTGTTAACGAATCATAAAATTACACAACAACAGCAACATAATTATTTCTTTCTTCAAAGCAGCAGAGTGGCGCAATTTTGTGACGTCTCCCTTGCTAAGACAACACAATAGTCGGGAACTAGTTCAATTCTTTACCAGTTAATTAATCTAGCTGCCGTTGTTAGTAAAACATCCTTACCAACAAATTACAACACAATTATGACATAGGAAATTGACAAGGTTTGCACAAATTTATTCACTCACTTGGTGTTAGCGAAAACATCTCTTTATTACTATTCAAATATTATGTTTGACTTTGTTTCTTTTTAAAGAAAATTTACTTTAGTAAATTCTGCTTTTACTGCTTTAAAGATATTAAGTTTATTATTCCTTTTATCTCAAAAATTTACTTAACTGGATGTTAGTTTTAAATAACTCGGACCTGGGTCTGAACTTTCTCAAAATAATTAATTTATCACAAACTTCAACCAAATTATTGGGAGAATAATATTGGTGGTAATCTACATTATTATCTTACATTTATCTATATATTGCTGTTACTACTACTACATTACAAAAATTACAAATCTGATAATTTCTTCTTTACATTATTAAAGTTCTTTAGTGTTCTTTTGTTACTTCTCTTATTGAAACGAAAATTTACAAATGTTGTGTTTGGATATCACCTAAATTTAATATGAGGTTGTTGTTGGGTCCTTGGGTGTCATCTCCTGTCGTCTTCTAGGGTGGAGTACGTGGTTCCTCTTGAAGCTACATCGGGTTGATTATATCTGCTCTCGACGATCGGTTTTTTTACTTGAAGTTCATACTGTTGTAGTTGGAGTTTTCTTCGTCCGGATTTTGTAGTTCACATTTTACACCTTAATTATAGTTCTTACTTTGCAGTACTAAAGTCTGGTAGTTACATACCTTACAACTTACAGTTTTATATTTTTAAGAGATGTGTTGATTAATTTTTCCTTTCTGTATATTCTTCCTAACTCTACACACACTACATTTTTCAAAATAAAATCATCTTACACTGGATATTCGTTTAACGGCATACACTTACGTGTATGTAGACAACACAAAACTCACATCTTTTCATGACGAAGTTTTACTGGCGACTGCGCGTATAGTTTCGGGGCGAGGGCTCAGTAAGCTGGTGCGTATTTACGCACTAAGAAAATAGTTCGTACTTTTATATATTATTAATTATTCATTAATTATAATTTATATTCTTTATGTTAACTTTATTACAACTTAGAAATTTCTTTATTTATATAGTCGCATTTTTTAATAATTAAAGTAATTATTATTATTATTCTTTACTTAATACCTTTCTTGGAGTGTTGGTACTGGACAATTTCAAGTTGATTCAGGAATCTGGGTATAGGTAAGGGTGGATAATACTCTTACTTATTAAAAATAAAAAATTTGTATTTGTGCGATTTTCGATGTTTTTAAAATCGTCACATCCTCCTTCACAACTACGAAAAACGGGAGGGGGTGGAATAATAATAGAAAATCAAAAAAACACAATTATATTTTTGTCTTTCGTGAAATTCCCTTTCTCTCGTTTCTTAACATTTACCTTAATATTATTTACATATAAATAGATATTACTTATTTATTAATCTATTTGTTACTCTCAGTTTCCCGTAACTTCACAATATAGTGGCCCGACTGATTACATTGCATACTCTAACGATATTGGTTAGCTTTCTGCGCTTTCTTTATCCCTTGTAAAGAATTTTTCAGTGCGGCGCCATTGTGACTGTGTTACGTCTTTATCCCTATATCTCTTAATTCTACTACAGTAATCTAAAGCCAATCCCATACTTGACCTTAGATCCTATCTTAACACTAATTTCTTATTCTACTGAGATACGCGGAATTTCACAAAGCGGAAATCTGTATTTACATTTAAACAGTGAGCAGTTACAATCTAAGAGGGGTCAAACACTGGACGCATTGTATTATACACTAGGGTGGTTTACCGTTGTTTACTTCGGTACCAATTCAAGACAATAGGGGTGGCTTACTACAATATTTCCGGTACGAACGGGTTTGTCTCTATTACTGTCAAGCTGGGGGAATTATTTTTGAACAGGACACGACCGGGCGTTTACACGACTCAAATGTACTTTTATTATTATTTTCTCTTTACTCATTTTACTTCTACACTTTACTCCTTTATTACACGTTATTTGTATTTATGCTATTATTTAACCTATTTATTTAAAGTATTTATTATTTATTTTATTTCAAACATTTATAAAACTTGAATGTATTTAAACACACACACATATATATATCTTATTTCATTTGAAATCTTATATTAATTAATCAACATAACTTATCTCACAACAATTCAATTTTCTGTACTGACATATATAATTAATCAAAACAAAAACTAATACCATCGTATAGAGGAGAGAAATTTCATATATGAAAAGTTCATTGCTTTAACAATGGCACAAAGGGTGAGCTGTTTTGGGGAGTCGTCTAGGGTGGTAATTTAGGACAATTCAAAACAGGAAAGAGAGTGTCTAAGGTGGTTTGTTTGGTTTAGCGAGGGGAGGTTATGAATGAGATGAGTGCATACAAAGGGGAGAGTTTACATTCCACAACACGTATTTAACATGAACAGACTGGCTTCTATCGACAGGTTTGGAATGGAATACTTACCAGGGATGACTTGTTTAATACGGCAAAGTCGCGATACTAATATTATTATAACATAATTAAAATTTTACTCACTTAGTTTTTGTTTATTTCTGAGTGAATAAATTTATGTTTGTCCAAGTTATTGTTAACGAATTATAAAATTACACAACAACAGCAACATAATTATTTCTTTCTTCAAAGCAGCAGAGTGGCGCAATTTTGTGACGTCTCCCTTGTTAAGACAACACAAAAGTCGGGAACTAGTTCAATTCTTTACCAGTTAATTAAACTAGCTGCCGTTGTTAGTAAAACATCCTTACCAACAAATTACAACACAATTATGACATAGGAAATTGACAAGGTTTGCACAAATTTATTCACTCACTTGGTGTTAGCGAAAACATCTCTTTATTACTATTCAAATATTATGTTTGACTTTGTTTCTTTTTAAAGAAAATTTACTTTAGTAAATTCTGCTTTTACTGCTTTAAAGATATTAAGTTTATTATTCCTTTTATCTCAAAAATTTACTTATCTAGATGTTAGTTTTAAATACCTCGGATCCGGGTCTGAACTTTCTCAAAATAATTAATTTATCACAAACTTCAACCAAATTATTGGGAGAATAATATTGGTGGTAATCTACATTATTATCTTACATTTATCTATATATTGCTGTTACTACTACATTACAAAAATTACAAATCTGATATTTTCTTCTTTACATTATTAAAGTTCTTTAGTGTTCTTTTGTTACTTCTCTTATTGAAACGAAAATTTACAAATGTTGTGTTTGGATATCACCTGAATTTAATATGAGGTTGTTGTTGGGTCCTTGGGTGTCATCTCCTGTCGTCTTCTAGGGTGGAGTACGTGGTTCCTCTTGAAGCTACATCGGGTTGATTATATCTGCTCTCGACGATCGGTTTTTTTACTTGAAGTTCATACTGTTGTAGTTGGAGTTTTCTTCGTCCGGATTTTGTAGTTCACATTTTACACCTTAATTATAGTTCTTACTTTGCAGTACTAAAGTCTGGTAGTTACATATCTTACAACTTACAGTTTTATATTTTTAAAAGAGATGTGTTGACTAATTTTTCCTTTCTGTATATTCTTCCTAACTCTACACACACTACATTTTTCAAAATAAAATCATCTTACACTGGATATTCGTTTAACGGCATACACTTACGTGTATGTAGACAACACAAAACTCACATCTTTTCATGACGAAGTTCTACTGGCGACTGCGCGTATAGTTTAGGGGCGAGGGCTCAGTAAGCTGGTGCGTATTTCCGCACTAAGAAAATAGTTCGTACTTTTATATATTAAATATTACTAAGTTTTTTATAAGTAAAAACGTAAAGTTTTACCTTACAGCCTAAACCGGCTTTCACCTATAGAAGGCTTCATCAGAGGCTGTCGTTAGTAGCGCTGCTCGTCTTGTTGTTGGCGAGGAGATAGTGTTTCGAAAGATTGAAGCTGTGTGTGTGTGGTGAGATGTGTTCGAATAATGCGTGCGATTTGAATTGTGTCTGTTCGTTTAGGATGTCGTTTTTATTTGTTTTTGTGTGTTTGTATATTTCTAATTGTTCTAGAGTGTCTAGTTTTCGGCCTTTTGTGTGCACGTGTAGTATGTTCATGTTATTGTCGATGTTTTTATATGTGTGGTTTGCTTCAATGAGGTGGTTTGCGAAGGTAGATTCTGTAGTGGTGTGGAGTGCTTTTGTGTGTTCAATGTATCTCTGTTTGAAGCTACGTCCTGTCTGGCCTATGTAGAATTTACTGCAATTTGAACAATTTAGTTTATATACACCGGGTAGATCGAATTTGTTTTGTGCTTTGGGCATGCGTTTTGATAGTGTGTGTTCTGTTTTGTTAGTGGTTTTGTAAGCGATTCTGTATCCTGCTTTTTTGAATTTGTGGGCAATTTTTTCTGTTTGTTTGTTGATGTATGTTAGTGTTATGAATTTGTTGTTTTCTGTCTTTGTCTGTTGTTTGTTTTGTGTTTTGTGTAGGAGTTTACTGACTATTGTTCTGTCATAACCGTTAGATTCTGCTAGATATTTTATCGTGTTTAGTTCGTCTTTGTAGTCTATTTCATCTAAGGGGATGTTGTTAAGTCTATGTATCATGGTTCTAAAAGCAGCTAGTTTGTGTTGTATTGGGTGATTGGAGGTGTTGTGTATTAGTGTGTCAGTTGTAGTTGGTTTTCTGTATATACTGAATTTGTGCCTGTGTTCTAGTTTTGTGATGGAGAGGTCTAAGAAGTTTATGGTATTGTTGTGTTCGTATTCGGCAGTGAAGGTTATGTTTTTATGTATTTTGTTTATGTGCGTTAGTAACTGTTCACATTGTCTTTTGTTTCCCCTGTATAGTATTAGAATGTCATCAACGTATCTGTGCCAATATAGTATTTTATGTGAGTGTCTGTCATTGTTTGTGAGTATTTTTGTTTTTTCTAAGTGTTGGAGGAAGACTTCTGCTAGAATGCTGGATATGGGGGAGCCCATGGGTAGGCCATCGTTCTGTGTGTAGTATTTATTGTTATAAGTAAAGTAGTTTTGTTTTGTGATAATGTTCAGAGTTTCTGTTATTTCATTGATAAGTTCGTCTGGTGTGTTGTTCTGTTTGAGTTTGTTTTGTAGGATGGTGATTGTTTCAGAGATGGGGATGTTTGCGTACAGGTTTTTAATGTCAAAGGAGGCTAATGTGGCGTTATGGGGGATGTGTATGTCTTTTATTTTTGTTACTAGGTCAGTGTTGTTTTTTACTGCAATGTTGTTGTCTATTTGTGTGTGTTGTCTAATAATTTTGTCTAGATATTTTGCCAGTTTGTGTGCAGGGGCATTACGGTAGTTGATAATGGGGCGGATCGGAATGTCTTCTTTATGGATTTTGGGAAGCGCTTGGAGTGTAGGTGCTGATGGTCGGATTTGTTTCATGTAGGGCTTTTGTTTATGTGTCATAATGTGTTTGGCTTTGTTGACTGTTTGTTTTACTGAGTTTTGGTATCTGTCGGTGGGGTCGTGTTTTAGTTCTGTGATGTTGTTCTGTTCTATGAAGTCTTGTACTTTTTTGTGTAGGTTGTCTGTGGGGATAATTACAGTCGTGTTGCCTTTGTCAGCTTTTACAAATGTGATGTTGTGTTTGTGTGCCTTTTCCCTCAGTTTGAAGGCTGTATGTATTTCTGAGTTGTGGTTGTTGTTGTCTGGTATCTTATGTACTCCTATTGTGTTGTTTATATTATGTCTTAATGTGTCTTGATGTTCTGGTGCTGTGTTTTGTATATTTGTTTCTGTGTCAATTATGAGCTTTGTTAGTGTTTGGTTGTTATGTTTGTAATGTATGTTATGTTTTAGGCCTTTACAGTGATATTTAGTTAAGTAACGGACACGTCATGGACAACGAAATCCAAGAATTTTATATATTATTAATTATTCATTAATTAGAATGTAAATACTTTATGTTAACTTTATTACGACTTATAGATTTCTTTATTTATGTAGTCGCATTTTTTAATAATTAAAGTAATTATTATTATTATTCTTTACTTAATACCTTTCTTGGAGTGTTGGTACTGGACAATTTCAAGTTGATTCAGGAATCTGGGTATAGGTAAGGGAGGATAATACTCTTACTTATTAAAAATAAAAAATTTTTATTTGTGCGATTTTCGATGTTTTTAAAATCGTCACATCCTCCTGCACTTAACTACGAAAAACGGGGGGGGGGTGGAATAATAATAGAAAATCAAAAAAACACAATTATATTTTTATCTTTCGTGAAATTCCCTTTCTCTCGTTTCTTAACATTTACCTTAATATAATTTACATATAAATAGATATTACTTATTTATTAATCTATTTGTTACTCTCAGTTTCCCGGAACTTCACAATATAGTGGCCCGACTGATTACATTGCATACTCTAGCTATATTGGTTAGCTTTCTGCGCTTTCTTTATCCCTTGTAAAGAATTTTTCAGTGCGGCGCCATTGTGACTGTGTTACGTCTTTATCCCTATATCTCTTAATTCTACTACAGTAATCTAAAGCCAATCCCATACTTGACCTTAGATCCTATCTTAACACTAATTTCTTATTCTACTGAGATACGCGGAATTTCACAAAGCGGGAATCTTTATTTACATTTAAACAATGAGCAGTTACAATCTAAGAGGGGTCAAACACTGGACGCATTGTATTATACACTAGGGTGGTTAACCATTGTTTACTGCGGTACCAATTCAAGACAATAGGGGTGGCTTACTACAATATTTCCGGTACGAACGGGTTTGTCTCTATTACTGTCAAGCTGGGGGAATTATTTTTGAACAGGACACGACCGGGCGTTTACACGACTCAAATATACTTTTATTATTATTTTCTCTTTACTCATTTTACTTCTACAATTTACACCTTTATTACACGTTATTTGTATTTAAGCTATTATTAAACCTTTTTATTTAAAGTATTTATTATTTATTTTATTTCACACATTTATAAAACTTGAATGTATTTAAACACACACATATATATATCTTATTACATTTGAAATCTTATATTAATTAATCAACATAACTTATCTCACAACAATTCAATTTTCTGTACTGACATATATAATTAATCAAAACAAAAACTAATACCATCGTATAGAGGAGAGAAATTTCATATATGAAAAGTTCATTGCTTTAACAAAGGCACAAAGGGTCAGCTGTTTTGGGGAGTCGTCTAGGGTGGTAATTTAGGACAATTCAAAACAGGAAAGAGCGTGTCTAAGGTGGTTTGTTTGGTTTAGCGAGGGGAGGTTATGGATGAGATGAGTGCATACAAAGGGGAGAGTTTACATTCCACAACACGTATTTAACATGAACAGACTGGCTTCTATCGACAGGTTTGGAATGGAATACTTACCAGGGATGACTTGTTTAATACGGCAAAGTCGCGATACTAATATTATTATAACATAATTAAAATTTTACTCACTTATTTTTTGTTTATTTCTGAGTGAATAAATTTATGTTTGTCCAAGTTATTGTTAACGAATTATAAAATTACACAACAAGAGCAACATAATTATTTCTTTCTTCAAAGCAGCAGAGTGGCGCAATTTTGTGACGTCTCCCTTGTTAAGACAACACAATAGTCGGGAACTAGTTCAATTCTTTACCAGTTAATTAAACTAGCTGCCGTTGTTAGTAAAACATCCTTACCAACAAATTACAACACAATTATGACATAGGAAATTGACAAGGTTTGCACAAATTTATTCACTCACTTGGTGTTAGCGAAAACATCTCTTTATTACTATTCAAATATTATGTTTGACTTTGTTTCTTTTTAAAGAAAATTTACTTTAGTAAATTCTGCTTTTACTGCTTTAAAGATATTAAGTTTATTATTCCTTTTATCTCAAAAATTTACTTATCTAGATGTTAGTTTTAAATACCTCGGATCCGGGTCTGAACTTTCTCAAAATAATTAATTTATCACAAACTTCAACCAAATTATTGGGAGAATAATATTGGTGGTAATCTACATTATTATCTTACATTTATCTATATATTGCTGTTACTACTACTACATTACAAAAATTACAAATCTGATAATTTCTTCTTTACATTATTAAAGTTCTTTAGTGTTCTTTTGTTACTTCTCTTATTGAAACGAAAATTTACAAATGTTGTGTTTGGATATCACCTGAATTTAATATGAGGTTGTTGTTGGGTCCTTGGGTGTCATCTCCTGTCGTCTTCTAGGGTGGAGTACGTGGTTCCTCTTGAAGCTACATCGGGTTGATTATATCTGCTCTCGACGATCGGTTTTTTTACTTGAAGTTCATACGGTTGTAGTTGGAGTTTTCTTCGTCCGGATTTTGTAGTTCACATTTTACACCTTAATTATAGTTCTTACTTTGCAGTACTAAAGTCTGGTAGTTACATATCTTACAACTTACAGTTTTATATTTTTAAAAGAGATGTGTTGACTAATTTTTCCTTTCTGTATATTCTTCCTAACTCTACACACACTACATTTTTCAAAATAAAATCATCTTACTCTGGATATTCGTTTAACGGCATACACTTACGTGTATGTAGACAACACAAAACTCACATCTTTTCATGACGAAGTTTTACTGGCGACTGCGCGTATAGTTTAGGGGCGAGGGCTCAGTAAGCTGGTGCGTATTTACGCACTAAGAAAATAGTTCGTACTTTTATATATTATTAATTATTCATTAATTAGAATGTAAATACTTTATGTTAACTTTATTACGACTTAGAGATTTCTTTATTTATATAGTCGCATTTTTTAATAATTAAAGTAATTATTATTATTATTCTTTACTTAATACCTTTCTTGGAGTGTTGGTACTGGACAATTGCAAATTGATTCAGGAATCTGGGTATAGGTAAGGGTGGATAATACTCTTACTTATTAAAAATAAAAAATTTTTATTTGTGCGATTTTCGATGTTTTTAAAATCGTCACATCCTCCTGCACTTAACTACGAAAAAGGGGGGGTGGAATAATAATAGAAAATCAAAAAACACAATTATATATTTATCTTTCGTGAAATTCCCTTTCTCTCGTTTCTTAACATTTACCTTAATATTATTTACATATAAATAGATATTACTTATTTATTAATCTATTTGTTACTCTCAGTTTCCCGTAACTTCACAATATAGTGGCCCGACTGATTACATTGCATACTCTAACTATATTGGTTAGCTTTCTGCGCTTTCTTTATCCCTTGTAAAGAATTTTTCAGTGCGGCGCCATTGTGACTGTGTTACGTCTTTATCCCTATATCTCTTAATTCTACTACAGTAATCTAAAGCCAATCCCATACTTGACCTTAGATCCTATCTTAACACTAATTATTCTACTGAGATACGCGGAATTTCACAAAGCGGGAATCTTTATTTACATTTAAACAATGAGCAGTTACAATCTAAGAGGGGTCAAACACTGGACGCATTGTATTATACACTAGGGTGGTTTACCATTGTTTACTTCGGTACCAATTCAAGACAATAGGGGTGGCTTACTACAATATTTCCGGTACGAACGGGTTTGTCTCTATTACTGTCAAGCTGGGGGAATTATTTTTGAACAGGACACGACCGGGCGTTTACACGACTCAAATATACTTTTATTATTATTTTCTCTTTACTCATTTTACTTCTACGCTTTACACCTTTATTACACGTTATTTGTATTTAAGCTATTATTAAACCTTTTTATTTAAGTATTTATTATTTATTTTATTTCACACATTTATAAAACTTGAATGTATTTAAACACACACATATATATATCTTATTACGTTTGAAATCTTATATTAATTAATCAACATAACTTATCTCACAACAATTCAATTTTCTGTACTGACATATATAATTAATCAAAACAAAAACTAATACCATCGTATAGAGGAGAGAAATTTCATATATGAAAAGTTCATTGCTTTAACAATGGCACAAAGGGTCAGCTGTTTTGGGGAGTCGTCTAGGGTGGTAATTTAGGACAATTCAAAACAGGAAAGAGCGTGTCTAAGGTGGTTTGTTTGGTTTAGCGAGGGGAGGTTATGAATGAGATGAGTGCATACAAAGGGGAGAGTTTACATTCCACAACACGTATTTAACATGAACAGACTGGCTTCTATCGACAGGTTTGGAATGGAATACTTACCAGGGATGACTTGTTTAATACGGCAAAGTCGCGATACTAATATTATTATAACATAATTAAAATTTTACTCACTTATTTTTTGTTTATTTCTGAGTGAATAAATTTATGTTTGTCCAAGTTATTGTTAACGAATTATAAAATTACACAACAACAGCAACATAATTATTTCTTTCTTCAAAGCAGCAGAGTGGCGCAATTTTGTGACGTCTCCCTTGCTAAGACAACACAATAGTCGGGAACTAGTTCAATTCTTTACCAGTTAATTAAACTAGCTGCCGTTGTTAGTAAAACATCCTTACCAACAAATTACAACACAATTATGACATAGGAAATTGACAAGGTTTGCACAAATTTATTCACTCACTTGGTGTTAGCGAAAACATCTCTTTATTACTATTCAAATATTATGTTTGACTTTGTTTCTTTTTAAAGAAAATTTACTTTAGTAAATTCTGCTTTTACTGCTTTAAAGATATTAAGTTTATTATTCCTTTTATCTCAAAAATTTACTCATCTAAATGTTAGTTTTAAATACCTCGGTCTGGGTCTGAACTTTCTCAAAATAATTAATTTATCACAAACTTCAACCAAATTATTGGGAGAATAATATTGGTGGTAATCTACATTATTATCTTACATTTATCTATATATTGCTGTTACTACTACTACATTACAAAAATTACAAATCTGATAATTTCTTCTTTACATTATTAAAGTTCTTTAGTGTTCTTTTGTTACTTATCTTATTGAAACGAAAATTTACAAATGTTGTGTTTGGATATCACCTGAATTTAATATGAGGTTGTTGTTGGGTCCTTGGGTGTCATCTCCTGTCGTCTACTAGGGTGGAGTACGTGGTTCCTCTTGAAGCTACATCGGGTTGATTGTATCTGCTCTCGACGATCGGTTTTTTTACTTGAAGTTCATACTGTTGTAGTTGGAGTTTTCTTCGTCCGGATTTTCTAGTTCACATTTTACACCTTAATTATAGTTCTTACTTTGCAGTACTAAAGTCTGGTAGTTACATATCTTACAACTTACAGTTTTATATTTTTAAAAGAGATGTGTTGACTAATTTTTCCTTTCTGTATATTCTTCCTAACTCTACACACACTACATTTTTCAAAATAAAATCATCTTACACTGGATATTCGTTTAACGGCATACACTTACGTGTATGTAGACAACACAAAACTCACATCTTTTCATGACGAAGTTTTACTGGCGACTGCGCGTATAGTTTAGGGGCGAGGGCTCAGTAAGCTGGTGCGTATTTACGCACTAAGAAAATAGTTCGTACTTTTATATATTATTAATTATTCATTAATTAGAATGTAAATACTTTATGTTAACTTTATTACGACTTAGAGATTTCTTTATTTATATAGTCGCATTTTTTAATAATTAAAGTAATTATTATTATTATTCTTTACTTAATACCTTTCTTGGAGTGTTGGTACTGGACAATTGCAAATTGATTCAGGAATCTGGGTATAGGTAAGGGTGGATAATACTCTTACTTATTAAAAATAAAAAATTTTTATTTGTGCGATTTTCGATGTTTTTAAAATCGTCACATCCTCCTGCACTTAACTACGAAAAAGGTGGGGGTGGAATAATAATAGAAAATCAAAAAAACACAATTATATTTTTATCTTTCGTTAAATTCCCTTTCTCTCGTTTCTTAACATTTACCTTAATATTATTTACATATAAATAGATATTACTTATTTATTAATCTATTTGTTACTCTCAGTTTCCCGTAACTTCACAATATAGTGGCCCGACTGATTACATTGCATACTCTAGCTATATTGGTTAGCTTTCTGCGCTTTCTTTATCCCTTGTAAAGAATTTTTCAGTGCGGCGCCATTGTGACTGTGTTACGTCTTTATCCCTATATCTCTTAATTCTACTACAGTAATCTAAAGCCAATCCCATACTTGACCTTAGATCCTATCTTAACACTAATTATTCTACTGAGATACGCGGAATTTCACAAAGCGGGAATCTTTATTTACATTTAAACAATGAGCAGTTACAATCTAAGAGGGGTCAAACACTGGACGCATTGTATTATACACTAGGGTGGTTTACCATTGTTTACTTCGGTACCAATTCAAGACAATAGGGGTGGCTTACTACAATATTTCCGGTACGAACGGGTTTGTCTCTATTACTGTCAAGCTGGGGGAATTATTTTTGAACAGGACACGACCGGGCGTTTACACGACTCAAATATACTTTTATTATTATTTTCTCTTTACTCATTTTACTTCTACACTTTACACTTTTATTACACATTATTTGTATTTATGCTATTATTAAACCTTTTTATTTAAAGTATTTATTATTTATTTTATTTCAAACATTTATAAAACTTGAATGTATTTAAACACACACACATATATATATCTTATTTCATTTGAAATCTTATATTAATTAATCAACATAACTTATCTCACAACAATTCAATTTTCTGTACTGACATATATAATTAATCAAAACAAAAACTAATACCATCGTATAGAGGAGAGAAATTTCATATATGAAAAGTTCATTGCTTTAACAATGGCACAAAGGGTGAGCTGTTTTGGGGAGTCGTCTAGGGTGGTACTTTACGACAATTCAAAACAGGAAAGAGATTGTCTTTGGTGGTTTGTTTGGTTTAGCGAGGGGAGGTTATGAATGAGATGAGTGCATACAAAGGGGAGAGTTTACATTCCACAACACGTATTTAACATGAACAGACTGGCTTCTATCGACAGGTTTGGAATGGAATACTTACCAGGGATGACTTGTTTAATACGGCAAAGTCGCGATACTAATATTATTATAACATAATCAAAATTTTACTCACTTATTTTTTGTTTATTTCTGAGTGAATAAATTTATGTTTGTCCAAGTTATTGTTAACGAATTATAAAATTACACAACAACAGCAACATAATTATTTCTTTCTTCAAAGCAGCAGAGTGGCGCAATTTTGTGACGTCTCCCTTGTTAAGACAACACAAAAGTCGGGAACTAGTTCAATTCTTTACCAGTTAATTAAACTAGCTGCCGTTGTTAGTAAAACATCCTTACCAACAAATTACAACACAATTATGACATAGGAAATTGACAAGGATTGCACAAATTTATTCACTCACTTGGTGTTAGCGAAAACATCTCTTTATTACTATTCAAATATTATGTTTGACTTTGTTTCTTTTTAAAGACAATTTACTGTAGTAAATTCTGCTTTTACTGCTTTAAAGATATTAAGTTTATTATTCCTTTTATCTCAAAAATTTACTCATCTAGATGTTAGTTTTAAATACCTCGGATCCGGGTCTGAACTTTCTCAAAATAATTAATTTATCACAAACTTCAACCAAATTATTGGGAGAATAATATTGGTGGTAATCTACATTATTATCTTACATTTATCTATATATTGCTGTTACTACTACTACATTACAAAAATTACAAATCTGATAATTTCTTCTTTACATTATTAAAGTTCTTTAGTGTTCTTTTGTTACTTCTCTTATTGAAACGAAAATTTACAAATGTTGTGTTTGGATATCACCTGAATTTAATATGAGGTTGTTGTTGGGTCCTTGGGTGTCATCTCCTGTCGTCTACTAGGGTGGAGTACGTGGTTCCTCTTGAAGCTACATCGGGTTGATTATATCTGCTCTCGACGATCGGTTTTTTTACTTGAAGTTCATACTGTTGTAGTTGGAGTTTTCTTCGTCCGGATTTTGTAGTTCACATTTTACACCTTAATTATAGTTCTTACTTTGCAGTACTAAAGTCTGGTAGTTACATATCTTACAACTTACAGTTTTATATTTTTAAAAGAGATGTGTTGACTAATTTTTCCTTTCTGTATATTCTTCCTAACTCTACACACACTACATTTTTCAAAATAAAATCATCTTACACTGGATATTTGTTTAACGGCATACACTTACGTGTATGTAGACAACACAAAACTCACATCTTTTCATGACGAAGTTTTACTGGCGACTGCGCGTATAGTTTAGGGGCGAGGGCTCAGTAAGCTGGTGCGTATTTACGCACTAAGAAAATAGTTCGTACTTTTATATATTATTAATTATTCATTAATTAGAATGTAAATACTTTATGTTAACTTTATTACGACTTAGAGATTTCTTTATTTATATAGTCGCATTTTTTAATAATTAAAGTAATTATTATTATTATTATTCTTTACTTAATACGTTTCTTGGAGTGTTGGTACTGGACAATTTCAAATTGATTCAGGAATCTGGGTATAGGTAAGGGTGGATAATACTCTTACTTATTAAAAATAAAAAATTTTTATTTGTGCGATTTTCGATGTTTTTAAAATCGTCACATCCTCCTGCACTTAACTACGAAAAAGGGGGGGGTGGAATAATAATAGAAAATCAAAAAAACACAATTATATTTTTATCTTTCGTGAAATTCCCTTTCTCTCGTTTCTTAACATTTACCTTAATATTATTTACATATAAATAGATATTACTTATTTATTAATCTATTTGTTACTCTCAGTTTCCCGTAACTTCACAATATAGTGGCCCGACTGATTACATTGCATACTCTAGCTATATTGGTTAGCTTTCTGCGCTTTCTTTATCCCTTGTAAAGAATTTTTCAGTGCGGCGCCATTGTGACTGTGTTACGTCTTTATCCCTATATCTCTTAATTCTACTACAGTAATCTAAAGCCAATCCCATACTTGACCTTAGATCCTATCTTAACACTAATTATTCTACTGAGATACGCGGAATTTCACAAAGCGGGAATCTTTATTTACATTTAAACAATGAGCAGTTACAATCTAAGAGGGGTCAAACACTGGACGCATTGTATTATACACTAGGGTGGTTTACCATTGTTTACTTCGGTACCAATTCAAGACAATAGGGGTGGCTTACTACAATATTTCCGGTACGAACGGGTTTGTCTCTATTACTGTCAAGCTGGGGGAATTATTTTTGAACAGGACACGACCGGGCGTTTACACGACTCAAATATACTTTTATTATTATTTTCTCTTTACTCATTTTACTTCTACGCTTTACACCTTTATTACACGTTATTTGTATTTAAGCTATTATTAAACCTTTTTATTTAAAGTATTTATTATTTATTTTATTTCACACATTTATAAAACTTGAATGTATTTAAACACACACATATATATATCTTATTACATTTGAAATCTTCTATTAATTAATCAACATAACTTATCTCACAACAATTCAATTTTCTGTACTGACATATATAATTAATCAAAACAAAAACTAATACCATCGTATAGAGGAGAGAAATTTCATATATGAAAAGTTCATTGCTTTAACAATGGCACAAAGGGTCAGCTGTTTTGGGGAGTCGTCTAGGGTGGTAATTTAGGACAATTCAAAACAGGAAAGAGAGTGTCTAAGGTGGTTTGTTTGGTTTAGCGAGGGGAGGTTATGAATGAGATGAGTGCATACAAAGGGGAGAGTTTACATTCCACAACACGTATTTAACATGAACAGACTGGCTTCTATCGACAGGTTTGGAATGGAATACTTACCAGCGATGACTTGTTTAATACGGCAAAGTCGCGATACTAATATTATTATAACATAATCAAAATTTTACTCACTTATTTTTTGTTTATTTCTGAGTGAATAAATTTATGTTTGTCCAAGTTATTGTTAACGAATTATAAAATTACACAACAACAGCAACATAATTATTTCTTTCTTCAAAGCAGCAGTGTGGCGCAATTTTGTGACGTCTCCCTTGCTAAGACAACACAATAATCGGGAACTAGTTCAATTCTTTACCAGTTAATTAAACTAGCTGCCGTTGTTAGTAAAACATCCTTACCAACAAATTACAACACAATTATGACATAGGAAATTGACAAGGTTTGCACAAATTTATTCACTCACTTGGTGTTAGCGAAAACATCTCTTTATTACTATTCAAATATTATGTTTGACTTTGTTTCTTTTTAAAGAAAATTTACTTTAGTAAATTCTGCTTTTACTGCTTTAAAGATATTAAGTTTATTATTCCTTTTATCTCAAAAATTTACTTAACTAGATGTTAGTTTTAAATAACTCGGACCTGGGTCTGAACTTTCTCAAAATAATTAATTTATCACAAACTTCAACCAAATTATTGGGAGAATAATATTGGTGGTAATCTACATTATTATCTTACATTTATCTATATATTGCTGTTACTACTACTACATTACAAAAATTACAAATCTGATAATTTCTTCTTTACATTATTAAAGTTCTTTAGTGTTCTTTTGTTACTTCTCTTATTGAAACGAAAATTTACAAATGTTGTAGTAGTAATAAAAGGTTGGTTCTGGGACAGCCACGCCCCCCTCGTTTGTTTATGTTTACATTTTTTTCACTCCCTCCACCCCCGTCTTCACCTACATAACCGCCGCGCGGTCACCCAACTCCGCTCGTTTGTTTACATTTTTTCTCTCTCGCCACGCCCCCATTCCTCTGTTTATGTTTACATTTTTCCTTCCTCCCCACCCCCGCCTCGCCACGCACCCGCCGCCGCCGCGCCGCGGTCATCGACCTCCGCGTGTTTATGTTTACGTTTTTTTCCACCGCGTGTCCCAACTTT
Source organism: Magicicada septendecula (assembly GCA_034769895.1). NCBI lineage: Eukaryota > Metazoa > Arthropoda > Insecta > Hemiptera > Cicadidae > Magicicada > Magicicada septendecula. The sequence continues at coordinate 314,453,960 of CM068373.1, read as the reverse complement.
GCGTTGTTTACGTCCTCTCGTCTGTTTATGTTTACATTTTTTCCTTCCTTCCCACCCCCGCCTCGCCCCGCACCCGCCGCGCTGTCATCGAACTCCTCGTGTTTATGTTTACGTTTTTCGTGTCCCAGCTTTGCGTTGTTTATGTTTGTGCCGAGAGAGAATGTTTATGTTTACGTTTTTTTCTCTCTCTCGCTCGTTTTTTTACATTTTTTCCGGTTTGTTTACATTTTTTCTCTCTCACCACGCCCCCCACTCCTCTGTTTATGTTTACATTTTTCCTTCCTTTCCACCCCCGCCTCGCCCCGCGCCCGCCGCCGCCGCGCCGCGGTCATCGACCTCCGCGTGTTTATGTTTACGTTTTTTTCCACCGCGTGTCCCAGCTTTGCGTTGTTTACGTCCTCTCGTCTGTTTATGTTTACATTTTTTCCTTCCTTCCCACCCCCGCCCTACCCCGCACCCGCCGCGCGGTCATCGAACTCCTCGTGTTTATGTTTACGTTTTTCGTGTCCCAGCTTTGCGTTGTTTACGTTTGTGCCGAGAGAGAATGTTTATGTTTACGTTTTTTCTCTCTCTTGTTGTTTTCCTTGGCCGCCGCCGATCAACGACACGCTGACCCAGTAACAAACGTAAACATAAACACTCGTCCGTAAAGAAAGTAAAGCTGGGACACGCGGTAAAAAAACGTAAACGTAAACATTCGGAGTTCGGCGACCGCCGGAGCGCGTCTGTTTGTAAACAAATGTTTAGGAGAAGGGATAATGGCGTGATATATTTTTTTATTAATGACGTTGTTTGGTATTGTTTACGTATCAATTTTTTCAGTTAATACGAGATTTTCGTTTAAGATGTCTGTAACGCGTGTTACACCCGTCCAGATTGTGCTAGATTTTTTTGACAACGAAAGTTTTGTTTTTATAACTAATTCAGATAATATTAAATGCGGCAAGTGCGGTTTTAAAACAAAAGTATATCTGACAATCGCGCATATCCAGTTCATGCATAAACTTTTATATCCGAAATGCGGAATGATTCGCGATAGGTATTATAAATTTGAAGATTACGCTAAATCGAGAGAGTGTATTACAAATTATCCAATCGCTGTGAAATGTGTTCGAGAAGCGCGGAAACAGATGGAAGCATCATTTGCGTTTCCTCGACGGCGAAAACGTTACCCGTCAGTCGAGAGACTGGTATCAGCGGGATTTTATTACACCGGAACGGAAGACGACGTAATATGTGTTGAATGCGGAATAGTACTTTGTGATTGGAAGGAGACTGACGATCCTTGGCTCGAACACGCGAAAGCTTCGCCAGACTGTGTATTAATTAAATTGCACAAGAGACAGTGTGCGGAAAAATAGTAGTAGTAATAAACAAGTTTTATCTGGAAATGTATGCGCTTTTTTTATTTTGAATTATTCGTTTAGTATCGTTTTAAAATTATTATTTATCAAATATGATTTGGTCGTGTGCGTTAATTGTATCCTATAACGGTTTTATCAGTATTATTAGTTCGTAGGTTCGATCCCTCGCATTACCAAATCATATTTTTTTATTAATTAAAATATATAAAGAATAATTTTCAGTTCCCGATTAAACAAATGTTTATTCTCTGTCAGTAAATGGCTTGCGGTCTTAGCGGCAACATTGTGTTTTTACGAGCGCAGATTTTTCGTCAGATTTATTTTGTAAATAATGAATTTTCTGAGACAAATGTTACTCGCTAAATCAAAAGAGTGTATTGCTAATTATCAGAATGCGATAAAATGTGTTGAAGAAACAGAAGAAATGATGAAGTTGACATTTTACACATGGCCAAAACGTTCACCGTCAGCCGATAGACTCAGATCAGTGGGATTTTATTATACCGGAATTGAAGATGACGTAATGTGTGTGGAATGCAAAGCGGTTCTTTGTGAGTGGGAGGAGACTGACGATCCTTGGATTGAGCATGCGAAAGCCTCGCCATATTGTTTATTAGTTAGAATATATAAAGAATTATTTTCTATCCCCACCTAACCGAATATTTAGTATACGTTCAATTTTATTGTCAGTGTTCAGTTTGCAGTCTCTGTGAGAACATGTTAACGAAAGAATGGACGGTAGAAGTATAATCGACTTATTAAAACGCGAATTTTCAGAAGACGTTGTATTAAGGTTATCAAATATTATTAAAGTAACGAGTTTAGACGATTTGGTGATAGATCATTTTCGAACGTGCCAACTGAAGGGAATATATGATTGCTTAAAAGAAATTATTTTTTATTGTGAAGTAAAGAAGTTATCTGAAGACGGGTGTTGTTGTAGTGATAAGTTTACTGACGTTATAGACGGTCCGTGCCCGTGCGCTATTTTTGAAAGAAATAAAAATAAATTACTGTGTTGTTTACAGTTGATTGAAAGTCATGATGATTCAGAAATTAAATTATTTTTTGTAGATAGATATCTTCGATTTTTAAAAACAAAATGACTGATAAATTTGAAAACAGTATTTCCGCATTTAATTGGCAAATATATTATTTCGGCCCGCCGCTCGATGGAGAATTAAATTTTAACGAAATTTGTTGTTTGATAGTGAACGAATTTACACGAGCAAATGTTGTTAAAATTGAAAGGAATAAGCAGATTATTAAAATCAGTTTACCGATTACTTATACATACGGTGCTGTATTGAAAAAATTAAAAAACTGTAGTCGTCAAACACTACTGAGTATCGATCATGAAGAAGAAGAAAAATTGTATAAAGTAAAATCAGTTCGTGCGTCACCAGTCGCTGTGAAGACGTCGGTTAAAAAACAATGTCAAAACAAGCGCTGCTGTGTGAAAGATTAATCAATCATTCGATAAACGAATTGTTAGAATCCGGTTTTGTTTTTAAACGATATTTAGATAGTGTTCAGTGTTCTTTGTGCGGGTTTCAGACAAGAGGAACTTTACCTATCGAACATATTCAGTTTATGCATAAATTATCGAATCCGAATTGCGAGATGGAGCAATGTATAATGTATAATTTCAATAATTATAGGAATGCGAAAAGATGTATTGCAGAGACTAAAAAAGTGATGTTATTATCATTTAAAAGTTGGCCTACACTCGAGCCCAATTTTAAAAAACTGGTTAACGCCGGATTTTATTATACCGGCGTTGGTAGTAAATTATCATGTATAGAGTGTAGAGTCATTTTAAACGGTTGGAAATGTTCTGACGATCCTTGGACTGTTCATGAAAAAGTATCACCACACTGTTTTTTGGTGAAAATTCACAAAGGCGAAGATTGTATGTAATTAATTATTATTATTAAAAAATAATAAAAAATAGTATTGATGTATTTGTGTTTGTTGTTTTTTATTCATTTTCTTATCGTAGTTAGAACCGTCAACATATATATAATGAGTGTAAGAGAGAATATCAGTAACGAATTACATAAACAAGTTAGAAAAAATTTTTTAACTCGTAGTGTTGAGCTCAAAGGTCTTGATGATTTATATCAAGCCGATCTTGTAGAAATGATTCCATATGCAAAGTTGAATAGAGGTTATAAGTATATATTAACGATGATAAATTGCTTCAGTAAATACGCATTCGCTGTTCCAATAAAAACAAAATCGTCTGAAAATGTTGCGCGAGTACTTAAAATTTTATTACAAAATAATAAAATGAATCATTTACAAACAGATAAAGGTAAAGAATGGTACAACGAACGTGTGCGTAATTTGTTGAAGCAATACAATATAAATCATTATTCTACACATTCAGATAAAAAAGCTTCTATTATCGAACGGTTCAACCGTACTTTGAAAAATAAAATGTGGAAATGGTTTACAACTAACGGTAAGTATACGTGGTTGAATGTCCTTCCTGATTTATTGAGAGACTACAATAATACTGTGCACAGAACGATTAAAATGAAACCTGTAGGTATGAACAAGAATAACGAAAAAGAAGTATTGTTACGAATAAATAAAATAAAACAATTAACGTTCAATAAGAAACCTCCAAAATTTAAAATCGGCGATAGAGTAAGAATTAGCAAATATAAAAAGGTGTTTGCTAAAGGTTACCTTCCCAACTGGACAAACGAGTTATTTACTATTTATAACGTTAAATCTACAGCGCCGAGAACGTATATTCTGAAGGACGATAAAGGTAATATATTAGAAGGTGGTTTTTATGAACAAGAAATAAGTAAAACAAAATTTGGTGACGTATATTTAATTGAAAAAATTTTAAAACGTAAAGGCGAGAAAGTACTTGTACGTTGGTTGGGTTATGATAAATCACACGACAGTTGGATTAATAGAAATAATATTATATAATAACGTGTGTAAAAAAATAGACGTCAGTGATGAAGCTTAAACGGCAGAAACATAAAATAAATATTCGCGATATTGATACGATTGTTTATAATTGTAGGGATCTGAAGAAAAAGAGAAAAAACATAGTAAATTATTACCAGATAATATTAGATGTTTAATTACAGGCTCATCAGACATGGGGAAGACTAATTTAATGCTTAATTTGTTATTCGATCCGAACGGATTATGCTTTGAAAATATATACGTGTTTTCAAAATCGTTGTATCAGCCTAAATACAAGTTTTTAAATAGAGTGTTTTCCGAATGAAGCTAAACCTAATTCTGTAATAATTTTCGACGATATAGCTTGTGAACGGCAGTATAATATACGAAATTATTTTACAATGGGGAGACATAATAATATTGATGTTTTTTATTTGTGTCAGTCGTATAGTAAAATTCCAAAACAACTGATACGAGATAACGCAAATTTAATAGTTTTATTTCGGCAAGATGAACTAAATTTAAAACATGTTTTTGCCGATCATGTTAACACGGATATGAGTTTTGATTGTTTTAAAGAAATTTGTAATAAAGCATGGATACGTGGTAAACATCATTTTTTAGTAATAGACAAAGAGAGTGATATGCGTCGCGGTCGTTATCGTATTGGATTCGATATTTATATAGATACATAAGGATTGATAAATTATTGTACAAGATGACGTCGCGAGCGAAACGTGAACAACTTGCGAAAGAGATCAAACAAATTAGGAAAGATATTAGACGGAAACACGCTAATTTGACTCAAAGCGCTATCAGCGAACAACAGGAATTAGAGAAACAATTAGAACCGATAGTTCAACCTTTAAAAAAGTTAATAAATTTACGTAATGTGCTTTACGATACGGATGAAAAAATGGATGATGTAGAAACGCGTTTAAAAAAACATAAACGTCGTGGAAATAAAATAGAAGAACAAAAAGAAGTAGGAATTACGCCGATTAAAATGAGAAAAATTGGATCGATAACTAGTACACCTGAAATGGATGTTAACGAAGGTGTTACGGAAATATATGAAACACCGCCGACATTACAAGAAGTACTATCAACATCTACTGGTCTTAGTAGAGCAAATTATTGGATTGATAACGCTGTCACAGGAAAATTGCCTAGACTATATTTACGTAAATTGTTTAATGATAAAAATAAGGAACTCGATCATACTTACGTTGTTTATTTTGGAGACGATGATTCGATAAAGATAGGCAATTCAACTATTAATTTCGAGGGCGATAATATTATTATCGATAATGTAACGTATGAAGGTACGCCTGGACTTTATGAACTTCTTTTTATGAAAATACCTGACGATTATATATATTCAGAAGAGGATCTGCATACGTACGGTTTGATACTAAAAGCGACAAATGCTCATAAACAGAGTCACTCTGATCGAGTTAAGAGTAACAAAGGACATAAATATAATAATATAATTAAAAATCTGGTATCAGAGTCGACGTCTACTAAATCGAAACTGAAACGTATTGAAGGACGCGGTGTTTTATCGTTAACTAACGACGATAAGCCGAATTATGTATATTGGGATGATCCGAACGAGTTATGCGACAGATTACGTTTATTAATAGCATCTAAGAATACCGGTCATTCCGGTCATGAAAATGAAATCATATCAATTATCGAAGAATTGCGAGAAGCGAATATAATAAAATAACGTGTAGTAATGTTAATTTCGTCATTTACAAAATGAGTATCGATAAATTCGGACGTTACAATAGACATATGCGGATAAACGTTGTTCGCGGTCCTACCGGTGAAGGTTTTCGTTTAACAGATGAGGGTGATTATGATATAGATAATAAGAGACTCTGTAATGTCGGTAACGCTGTTTCGGAAGAAGATGCTGTTAGTTTTAAAATTTTAAAAGAAAATTGTTTATATCAAACTGATAACCAGTACGACGTTGCTTTGAAAAATATAATTAATTTAGCCGATCCGAAATTACTTACTGACGCAGCGACTAAATCGTATGTAGATACAAAAATTCCGACCGTATCAAATGGAATTTGTAACTTCGAAGGTTATAGGTTAAATAACATAGGTTATCCATCGGTTCCGACAGATGCTGTAAGCAAACAGTTTATACTCGATACAGTTAATATAGTTCAACAGAGAGTTGAAGACAGATTAGACAATTTTGTTAATATATTAAACAATCACGTGTATAGTATATTATATGATGTTTATGTAAAAACAACGAAAGATAATCCTGTCAGAGATATAGAAGATTGGAAAAAAAATATATATTTGTAAATTATTGTTTATCGCCGTCACAAATGCGTGTATATCAGAAGAGTGCAGAAGATGTCCGTCGCGGTCGAGGATTAATCGGAAATTTACTGAATAAAGCGGTCGAAATTTTACCTATCGAACTACATGTTCCTGGTTATCAATACTGCGGACCGGGTACGAAATTAAGTAAACGATTACAGCGCGGAGATTCGGGTATTAATAAATTAGACGCGGCTTGTAAGGAACACGATATAATATACTCGAAATATCGAGATACTGAAAATCGTTCTAAAGCCGATCGTGAATTAGCGGAAAAAGCTTGGCAACGTGTAAAAGCACGAGACTCGTCTATCGGTGAAAAAGCTGCTGCTTGGGCGTTAACTAATATTATGAAAGCGAAAAGTAAATTCGGCGGCGGTATTAAAAATAAAAAAAAATAAAAAAAATAAGCGAATTTCTAAATCAAAAAAAAGAAAAAGGAGGGGAAGGGGATTATACTTACGACCATATAAAAAATCTGGTGGTGGTGGCGGTGGTGGGAATAAAAAAAAACATCGAAAGAAATAAAGATTCCCTCACACGCTCTCACCAATAATGAATTGTTTTCCTACGCTAAACTCTTGAATGTATCTAATTTTAGAGGTGTTTTTATGAAAGATACTTTACCGTTAAAAATTCAGAAAAATGAAACCGGTATTGTTAATTTAGATAGTATACGCGGGTCAGGTACGCATTGGGTATGTTACCGTAAACAAAATAAGACAATAAACTATTTCGATAGTTTTGGTAATTTAAGACCGCCAATTGAATTAGTTCGTTATTTTCAAACATCGGAGCAACAACCCGTCAATATAAACTATAATTATAAACGTTATCAACGATCAAATACAGTTAATTGTGGACGTTTGTGTTTACAGTTTCTTAGTAATAATGTTTAGCTTAAACGGAGTAGGATCGTCGCTTAGTTGTGATATATTTCCTCCCATCGAACTCGAAGGAAATTGGGAACTCGGGTTGATTAATTTCATGACATACAATTCCATACCGAATGTTGAAGAAAATGTAAATAATATGTTTTATTTCGGTGACGATGGAGTGATTGAATTACCTACAGGCTCTTATGAAATCGAGGATATAAACACTTATATAAATCAAAAATTACCAAAAAGTAATAAAAGGAAAATTATTAAATTATTAATACGTGCTAATAATAATACTTTGAAAAGCGAAATCTATTCGAGTGAAACGATAGATTTCACTAAACCGAATTATTTGGCTTCTCTTCTCGGATTCGCTAATACTGCCAAACTCGAACCGCTTATATGGCATTCATCACAGTCGACAATCAACATTGTAAAGACAGATGTTGTAAGACTTGTCTGTAGTGCTGTGGCTGGATCGCTGAAGAACGGTCGAGAATCTCATATATTACACGAATTTTATCCGACAGTCGGACCGGGGTATAAATTAGTAGAATCACCGACAAACGTTATCTATTTGCCAGTGAATACAAATAGATTAGATAATATTACAATACGATTAGAAGATCAAGACGGAAAGTTAATAAATTTTAGAGAAGAAACGATTTCTTTGCGATTACATATAAGAAAAAGACGAGATGAGGCTAATTTTTCCTTATGGGCAAAATAAAACAATAGTTAAGCCCGTAAATAGTGTCAGTAAAATACAGGATGCTAATCAGTTAACATCTCTTAATAGAAAATTTTTAAAGTCGTTAGGGTATAAAGTACTTATTAACAATGAGTATATTGGACGTGTTAAATAGCGCTGTCTATGATGACGATAGTATCATCGGACGTGCGTATCATACACACACTCCTTACGCATCTACTACATTAAATAATAATGATGAGATACGTATTCCTGTTCATCAACAAGATCATTATACACTTCCTTGTGAGAGTTATCTACATATCGAAGGTAAATTAATGGGTGAAAACAATCAGAAAAACGAAAATATTCAATTAATTAGTAACGGATTAGCGTTTTTATTCGATGAAATACGGTACGAAATATGTGCTACGGAAGTAGATCGTGTTAAAAATGTTGGTATCACATCAGTAATGAAGAATATTTTAACATTCAAACCCGGTGATATGAAGAAAATAACTAATGCAGGATGGACGGGAGATGTAAAAAGTTGCTTCACAACAGATTCAACGAATTTCGTGTTTTGTATTCCCTTAAAATTATTACTCGGTTTTGCTGAACAATACAAACGCATAATTTTAAATGTGAAACAAGAACTGATTTTAATACGATCATCGTCTGATAATAACGCTGTAGTTTTAAACGCTGTCGATAAATATAAATTACAATTAACAAAAATCAATTGGCGAATTCCTTATATTTATGTTAGCGATGAGTATAGACACAGATTATTGAGTATTGTTGATAGAGATACGCCAATAAAATTAGCGTTTCGTAGATGGGAGTTGCAAGAATACCCGACTTTACCAGAAACTAAACAGTTGACGTGGACAATAAAAACTGTAGCACAGACTGATAAACCGCGTTATATAATTGTAGGTTTTCAAACAGATAGAAAAAATAACATAACAAAAAATGCCTCTCATTTTGATTTATGCAACTTGCATAATATTAAATTATATTTGAATTCGCAATACTATCCGTATGATAATTTAAACGGAAGTAAAGAAACGTTATACGAGATGTATAAAGGGTTTCAATCATCGTATTATGATGGTAGCGAGAACGAACCAGTTCTGGACAGGACCGATTATTTATTATATGCGCCGATAATTGTTATTGACTGCTCTCATCAGAGCGACCTTTTAAAAACCGGTTCTGTCGATGTTCGTTTAGAAATAGAAGCAGCGCAAAATTTTTCGCCGAAAACGACCGCATACTGCTTACTAATATCTGATAATTTGCTCGTATATTTACCTTTATCTGGTGTTATAAGAAAATCGATAGAATGAATCGATTGTTAACATTATATTTATTTGCTTGTCATACACATTTTATAATCACTTGTAGTGTTAGCGCTTTATAATAATGATCGGTTTTATTGTTGATGTTCAATGTTTTTTCGATGATGCCAAAAATTATATTGTTAAAGAATTGTGTGTACAAAGAATAGAAAATCATAACTGTACCGGTGTGAGAGAACATTTTTTGTTTTTACCACCATTCGATTATCGTTATTTATCAAAAAATAGAAAAAAACAAGTAGAGTGGTTGAAAAGATTTTTTCATGGTTTCAGCTGGAATTGTGGAATTCACAGCTATGACGAACTTCACAATATTTTAAACAGCATCGTTACTGAAGGTGAATATGTGTACACTAAAGGAGTGGAAAAGCAGAGACTCATCGAGGACATGCTCGACTACAAGTCGGTTGAAGTAATAGATCTCGAAGCGCTTAAGTGCCCATCATTAAGTGTCTTACAACAGCAGACTCTGGCACGTGTCGATTGCCCATATAAACATAATCTTGATCATTGTGCGCTAAATAATGTATTTCATATAGCAAATTGGATATTGAATAATAAAATTTAAAATGTTTTTTTTTTAATGTATTTATTTCACATCTTTTTCCTTCACTATTATTAATCTATGATCGACTACAAGTCGGTTGAAGTGTCCATCATTAAGTGTCTTAAAACAGTCTGTATAAACATATTTTTTTTTCTTCACTATTACTATGCTAGAACATCACATTATTATTAATCCGGGAATCCATGATAAATACCAAGCCCATCATTGTCACGCACCAACACTGTGCGTTTACTCCAGTCGTTCAACCCTTCGTTATAACGAACCCAAGCTGTTAAGGCTCTATGCAATTCCGAACCGTATAATGTTCGATTATTGCGATCTCTGTATATTAATAGTATAGCTGTATGATAGCACACATCATTTATTATACTCTTACAACTTGTATTATATATGGTGTTCGCTATTATACTATCGTCTGATTGCAAATGTACATAACATTCATGACGTTCGCAGTACATTCGATCTGTTAATAACAGTTGTTTTTCTATCCATTTAATAATTTTTTTACCGTCTGAACAGCTAATTTTGGAACTGGACAGACAGGCGTCGACACAAGCACAATTATTAATTTTAGATTCGTGACCGTGTGTTAATATATGATTCAAAATATAATCTCTATATAAATTTATAGAATCACATACACACCGTATTATAGATCGTATATTACCCGTATACAAACGCGATGTATACAAACGATCTACTATATTTTTTGATTTGTTTCTATACATAGCGCAACGACGGTCACCTTCAGGAATTTTAAAATCTGTATTTTTATTATGACTTGGTCGACAAAATTTAATATCAAGGTAATGTTCTAACATAGCTATACACTCCCATGTGTGACTTAGATATTTATCGTCGACACGCACGCTTGGGTTGAATTCTTGGTCAAGGTCCATTACCTGCACAAAGGAAAGGATTTTGTGAAAGTATTAAACACCAACACTAAATTTTTTTATATGCTATTTATTTATACATATATATATATATATAAAATTACAAAAATTCTATAATTTTTTTATTAATTCTTTTATAAACGGCTGTATAGTCGAGCCTGGTCTGTCGACTATCGCTTTCAATTTCACAATTTCTCCAGGTGTTAATCTTTTTGGCGAAAAAAACCATTTCTGGAGAAGACGACTCTCCTCCTCCTGTTTTGATGACGTGTTCATTTCCATCAAAGACGCAAATAGAAGTAGGTCAAAAACAGCTGTAAATGTGTTCTATGTAAAATCAAATACGGTTTAAAAATAACATAGGAAAGTCTTATAACAAAAACAAATTAATTTTTTGAATAGAGAAATGTAAAACACGTTATACCTTGTAATAATACGTATATTAAAAATGATATAAAAAGAACACACTTATTTTACAGGTGACCAAAAAAAAACAAGAATTATTATACACGTTCTTGTGTAAAACATATTATTTTTATTATATATATTAAAATTAAATTATTTATATATATATATGCATACAATTAAAATTAAATACTTATTTATAATATATACATATTTACATACATCAATCAATCAATCAACTAACAGACCAACCTTAAATTATTTTAATACGGCTTATATCGCGTCTTGTACGAGCCGTGTGCTACATCTTTAACATTTTTAATTTTGATTAAAGCCGATTTAAATAAATCGGTTGTTGCCACGAACAGCGGGTCTTGTGGTGACGATGCTAAAACAGTCACTTTCCGGGATACTTTTTGCCACCAGTTGTCGGAATGTACACGTTTGATGTCAGCCGTCTGCGTTAATTTTACCTCGATCAAATATGGACCTTCCTCACCTGGTGTTTTGACCCATTTCTTCATGCCGTCTTTTAATATCTCAAACTTTTGTTCAAATTTAGTATTTTTTATTTTTTTTGATTTTTCAGATTTTTCAGATTTTTTAGATTTTTTAGATTTGGAAAAAGAATTAAAAATTTTATCAAAATCGTCTTCGCTATCTGATTGAGTATCGGTACTACTATCGCTGTTTTTATTGAGTTCAATCGTCTCGGCCGATTTCTTTATACTAATTAATTCACGAAACAATTTAATACTATCATAATCTAAATTTTTGCTATTGTAAAGTTCGTCATCAATCTGAGAATTAAAATAATCGATAATTTCCGCTAAGGTCATTTCTTTTTGTTTCCTACGGAAAATATCGATTTCTGACGGTTCATCATCAAATATATGCATGACCGCATTCTGAATAATTAAATATAAATTAATAATAATTGAAGGTTGGTCCAGTACAATCGCTTTCAAATTTTCTAATGCCTCCTCCCACAGCACTATTTTTACCAGCCCCGTTATGTAAAGACATTGAATCAGGTCTTTAATTGAAAAATACGTCGATGGGCCGGCGGATGCTGAAGGAGAAGTATTGGATGCTTCGCGTTCCATTACTAGAAACAGAAAAAAAATAACATAATTAATTTCTAACAACATTTAAAAAAAAAATAAATAATATTGTTAGAAAAAAAAGAAAATTTAGAAATCTGTTAAAAATTTTTCTATTTCTAGCAATAAGTTTTCATCATCATCATAATCGGATAATATTAACATATATTAAAAAACAATTTTAAACAATTACTTACTGAATTGATGTATGAAGTTGTTGCACAAAAAAGAGAAGAAGAACAAGCTGATAATATCTGTATAAAACAAAATAAAGTATTAGTTTTATAACTTAACACAATCACCAGTAGCGTTAGTATTTTTTAATAAAAATAATCATTTACCAAAAGTGACGGTAGTCAGTCGATTGATAAAAACGTACGAAGGGAGACGAAAGCTGATATAAGAACAAGCTGATAATATCTGTATAAAACAAAATAAAGTATTAGTTTTATAACTTATCATAACCACCAGTAGCGTTAGTGTTTATAATATAAATAATCATTTACCAAAAGTGACGGTAGTCGATTGATAAAAACGTACGAAGGGAGACGAAACAAGCTGATAATATCTGTATTAATTTTACAACTTAAAATCTATTACTATCAACAGCGCTAATGTTTTTATATTAAATAAAAATATCCGCTTACCAAAAATAATAGTAGTAGTAGTAGTAGTAGTAGTAGTAGTAATAAGCAGATGATATCTGTATAAAAATAAAAAAAGTATTAATTTCACAACTTAACATTATCTATTTAAAATCTATCACCATCAACAATGTTAGTGTATACAAAAAATTGTCTCTTACCTGAGATAGCAGCAGTACAACACGTCGAGTCGAACGAAGAATTGTACATAGATCAGTAAAATCCAATTCACTTTATATACATTTTTTGAGAATACCAATTATGACCTCTGTACAGAGACTTGTTTACTGTTTTCCGTTATCAAGCCACTTCCATTTACGTAATTATACAAAAAAACCGTGATTAATAATCATGTGATATGCGCGTGAAACTTGCTATTTACAGATTGTAATGTCAAAACAACAAAAAAATAATATAAAGAAATAAAAATACTGTAAAAAGAATAATAATTAGAACTTTGTATCCAGATTTTGTTTACTGTTTTCGTTATCAAGTTAATTCCATTTACGTAATTGTACAAACAACTGCAATTAATAATCATGTGACATACACGTGAAACTTGTTATTTATAGGTTGTAATGTCAAAACAAAACAAAAATAATATGTAAGAATACAGTAGAGAGAATAATAATTAAAACTCTGGACCCGGATTTCGTTACTGTTTCCGTTATCGAACCAATTATTTTAATAACTGTAATTAATAATCGTGTGATATACACGTGAAACTTGTTATTTACAGATTGTAATATAAAAAACAAAACAAAAAATAATATAATTAAGAGTACTGTCGATTAAACAACCCGGAATTATCGCAAATTGGTTTTTCCATTTATGTACAGCGCCAATTAACTGAAATGACGTAAATATTTTTTTTCTCAATTTGTATTTTACTGTTGTAGCCGCAAAACGTTTAAATACTATGATTTTATTCCTCTACATCAGTATGAAGACAAATTCATCAAATTCGTTACAGGACAGATAGAGAGATACAATCGCTTCATAACAAAATCAACGAATTTTGTGTACCTTCAAAACTATTACTCAGCTTTATTGAACAACAGCAACCTATAGGTATTGGAATTATTTCTTTTACTGTTAGACTAATTCAATAGTAAATATTTACTTTTTAAAAAATGAATGATTTTACTTTTTTTAGATTATAATGGACAAACAACTCCCATTCAAAAAGAGATTGTCTGTGAGAACCGATAATGACGCAAATACTCGCACACCTGAACCCGGATCTTCATCCAGACAAGATCCTCAACCTGGGTCGTCTTATATACAACATCCAAGTTATTCTTCCACATCATCATCATCATCATCATCATCATCATCATCATCATCATCTAATAATAATAATTTACATTTAAAAAATAATAGATTAAAACATATAATTTTAGAAAATAAATTTATAGAAATAGAAAATGCGTTTAAGGGTAATTTAAGAACGTATTTTTATAAAAATAATAATAACGTAATTAAAGACATATGTCTATTATTAATTTATTTAAAATTAGAAATATTAAACATTTTAAGTAATATGATTGTAATATATAACGCTATAAAATTCAATATTTTAGTTGAATGTACATACGTTAAAAATAATATTAATGAATATCAGGACAGAACATTTAAAACCAAAAATATTATTTTACTTCATAGTTCGTCTATACCATCTGAAATAGACAGTATGATAAACAGTATTTGTAATGAAGAAGACATATATGTACAAAAAGGCTCTGGATGGTCGTTACATTCAATTGACGGGATATTGATTCGAATTAATCGTTTTAAGCCTTTAAGAGGTAGTTCGTATATTCCGCTTTCACCAAAACTGACTGCTAAAAAAAGCATAATTAATCCTAAAAATACAGATAATTATTGTTTTAAATGGGCGATTCTTTGTAAATTCGTAAACGGTTCACACCCGGAACGCATAAATTTTCGTTATAAGGATTTAGAAAATAAATTTACTTTTAATAATATCGATTTTCCTACTCCGTTAACACAAATAACAATTTTTGAAAAAAATAATAACGTTTCGATTAACGTGTATGGTGTTGAAAACGATATCACAATTTACCCGTTAAAAGTATGCGATAATGAAAAATCAAACCATTTCGATCTTTTATTATTAAATAAAAATAATACGACCCATTATTGTTATATTAAAAATTTCACCAAATTAATTAGATCGCAAGTAACTAAAAGTTTTAATGATATCGAATTTTGTAAACGATGTCTAACCTACTTCACTGTTAAATCTAAAAAGTTAAAAATACATAAACGAAACTGTCAAAAAAATACACCTACACGAGTGATAATGCCGACTGATAATTTAAAATTTCAAAATTTCCAATACCAATATAAACTTCCAATAGTAGTTTACGCGGATTTTGAATGTATATTAAAACCGATAAGTACTTGTTACCCTGATCGGAAATATTCTTTTACAGTCGCGAATGAACTACACGAACCTATGAGTTTTTGCGTTTATTTCGTTGTAGAAAATTCAATTCCCGCTAATATTAAAAAACATTTGCCATCAGAACCGTTCTTATATAGAGGTAAAAATGCTGCGGAAAAATTCGTATCATATCTCGTTGAAAACATAAATTTATTAGGTTTGCTTCTTAATAATATTATACCGTTAAAAATGACAAAACAAGATAAAATCAAATATAAATCTACTACACATTGCGAAATGTGTAAACGCGAATTCACGTTATTTTACAGACCCGTTAGAGATCATTGTCATATTACCGGCCGTTACCGTTCCGCATTATGTAATAATTGTAATCTGAGGAGACAAAATCAAAAATTTGTTCCCGTTTTTATTCACGCTAGTTCAAATTATGATTCTCATTTTATCGTCCGCCAATTAGGGTATGATATTAGGCAAATAATTGTTATTCCAAATTCGACTGAAAAATATATATCATTTTCAAAAATAACGTGTAACGGAATAACTATTAAATTTGTTGATACTTTTCGTTTTCTAAATAGATCCTTAGCGGAACTAAGTAATAACCTACCAAAAAATCAATTTTTTCATACTAGCAAATTTTTTTCAAATAATGATATGGATTTAGTCACTCGAAAAGGTGTATATCCTTATGAATATACCGATTCGTGGGAAAAATTGGAAGTACAAGAACTACCTCCTAAAGTCGAATTTTATAGTAAATTAAATGCGAAACATATAAGCGATGAAGATTATAATCACGCGGTTCAAGTTTGGAATCATTTTAAAATTAAATCGTTGGGCGACTACAGTGATTTATATTTGAAAATTGACGTATTGCTTTTATGCGACGTTTTTGAAAGTTTTCGTTTGCTTTGTTTATCTTCACATAATTTAGATTGCGCGCACTATTTAACCGTTCCAGGGTTTGCTTTTGATGCGATGCTATTTTGTACTGGTATTGAACTTGAGTTGCTTAACGAATACGAAATGTATATGTTCTTTGAGGCCGCTGTAAAAGGAGGAATATCGTCATGTATTAAAAAACATTCAAAAGCCAATAACGAATATATAAAAGAAACATATAATCCAAATTATCCTAAAACATTTTTAGCATATTTAGACGCGAATAATCTATACGGGTGGGCGATGAGTGAATATATTCCGTATTCTAACTTTGTATGGACTGATAAAATTACTATTACAGATATATTAAATACCCCTAATAATTCTAAAACAGGGTATATATTAGAAGTCGATATAGAATACCCTGAAAGTTTACACGATAACCATATGGATCTACCATTTCTTCCAATTAATAAAAGTATAAATCACACAAAACAAACAAAATTACTAACTACATTAGAACCAAAAGAACATTATATTTGCCATTATATCAATTTAAAACAAGCTGTCAATCACGGGTTGAAAGTAACTAAAATTCACAGAACGTTAAAATTTTATCAAAAACCATGGTTAAAACCGTATATCGATTTAAATACGGAAAAACGACGAATTGCAACAAACGAGTTTGAAAAAGATTTTTTTAAATTGTTAAATAATTCTGTCTTTGGTAAGTGTATGGAAAATGTAAGAAAAAGAATGAAATTAGATCTTGTAAGTGAAAATAAAAAATTATTAAAACTTATTTCTAAGCCGACTTTCAAAGACAGAATTATATATGATAAATCACTTTGTGCTGTATTATCAAACAAAACGTCTATTTATTTTAATAAACCAATTTATGTAGGTTTCGCGGTATTAGAATTGAGCAAAACCTTAATGTATGAATTTCATTATGATATAATGAAAAAAAAATATGGAAACAAAATTTCGTTATTATATACTGATACTGACAGTTTGTTTTATGAAATATTGACAAATGATTTTTACGAAGATATGTTAGATCCAGATTTGAAAATGTTTTTTGATACTAGCGATTATCCTCCTGATCATAAATGTTATTCTACTATAAATAAAAAAGTAATTGGCAAATTTAAAGACGAATGTAACGGTATTCCGATTAAGGAATTTATTGGTTTACGATCAAAATTATATACCTATACTACGCGTGACAATAATATTCAAAAGAAAGCGAAAGAAATTAAAAAATGTGTAATTAATAACGAGATCTCGTTTAACGATTTCAAAAATTGTCTTCATAATACTCTTTCGGAAACAGAAAAACGTAGAATTATGAAATTAATAAGATCAAAAAAACATATAGTAGAATCGGTATCAATTAATAAATTAGCGTTAAGCAATAATGATGATAAGAGAGTATTATGTGATAACGGGATAAATACAATCCCGTACGGTCATTATTCATTAAGCCATTCAAGCTAATACTTTATAGCCGAACTATGAATCATCTTTTTATGTTACAAAATAAACACAAGCAACGTAAAAACATCGTTTTTAATATTTACGATACTCAAGTTATGGGACTTAAAAATTTTAATATCTGTTATTATAAAATATTTAAATTTCTTCGTGAAAAAGTAGAAGAATATGATAATAATGTGGAGTGTGTTAAAAATTGTACAAAGTTTGATGTGTATCAAAATACTTGTTGTAATAATCATTTAAAATGTGATCAACGCGTTACTCAACTTTGGAATACTATATCTCAATTATTTTAACATATTTTAATTTACCACGACATTTTATGTATATATATTTTTAATACCTGAACAAAAAAACGATATCGACAATATTCAAACAATTTCCTACACAAAAAAATGTTCATTGAAACGCATACTGGAAACGTGATTGTATTAATTACAATGAAACCGATAATAAATCAATCTTTTGACCTTCTACTTATAACACGTACTGACGATAATGCATTTTCTGTGTATATAAACCGATTAAAAATTGTGGCTCAGCATCCAGAAGCATACCAACTGTTGTAATGTATAATCACGTAGAATTTTTGAAACGCTTAAAGACATTTTATAAAGTTGAAAAAACTGGACGGAAAAAATATTATCATAGATTTTATCCGAATAGCAATCAAAATCCTCACAATCTGGCAGCCGCTGGATTTGTTTATGAAGGCGATGGAGACACCGTTCGGTGTTTGACATGCCGGGTAAGGTTTATGGAATGGTCAGCGGAGGATTGCCCTATAGCATTACATAAGAAAGTAATGCCGCAATGTCAGTTTGTGATAACACAGCTTGGATGTGATCATTATCATCTTTAAGGTATTTTTTTTTAAAATAATTTTTACTATTTTAAAAAAATAGGTGATTATATTAGTTTCACAATATAATTTAGTTACTTGTAAAATAACTTATTATAATATGTTCTACACAAGAACATACATATACAGTAATTATTCGTTACCTGTAAAATAAGTAAGGTTCTTCATATGTCGTTTTTACATTTCTCTATTTCAAAAATTTTGTCTTATAAGTCTTTCCTATATCATTTTTTTTTAAATATGTAATTAGTAAAATATATAATGTATTCTATACGTTTCTCTATTACTTTTTTTATCTTTAGTTAATAGGGTTCAATTTTTAGTTCTTAAAAATTTAATTTATCTTTTGTTTAATTTTTAAAAAAATATGACTCTTTTTTTTCAAAGGATTCTTGGTGCGTTTAATTAACAAATTATTATTTTTGTTTGTTATAGATTGGGGAGGACTGACTTCCAACTGCTGACAAAAAAAAAAAAATAATATGTTAATATAATCTTAATTATTTTGTTATCATAGTTCAAATAGTTATTTTGTATGTACTTGTTAATGTAATCTCAATTATTTTGTTATCACAAAATTTGTTAGTCATTTTGTATGTACATAGTTATTTTGTATGTACTTGTTAATATAATCTCAATTATTTTGTCGTCATAAAATTTGTAACTGTTCAAATAGTTAGTTTGTATGTACTTGTTAATATAATCTCAATTATTTTGTTATCACAAAATTTGTAACTATTCAAATAATCATTTTGTATGTACTTGTTAATATAATCTCAATTATTTTGTTATCACAAAATTTATAACTATTCAAATAATCATTTTGTATGTATTTGTTGATATAATCCGATCATTATATATGTATTTAATGGTATGATAATAAATATTGTGATCTGCTTTGATTTGTTATTATTATTTCGTAGGAATAATTAAAATAAAACCAGTGTTTTGTTAACAATACAATTTATTACACTCTTTACAACAATGAAATATTTCTCAATACAAAAATTCGAGTCATATCAATTTGAAGGTTATAGGTTATCCATCGACTGTAACGTAAACAAGCGTCGACAATAATACATATCAACTCTATTTTTATAAATTTTATTTACAAACTGAACTTTTATTCTTCTTCATCGATATTACTATCAATTATTGTGTGAAATCGATTGGTCTTTCTTTTGAATTATCAATTGTAATATTAATTCTTTCAATTTGTATAGTACATCATCATTTGCACATTTCAATCCGAATATCGATAGATTATTTTGTTCTGTTCTAACTAATCCGCCCGTAAATTCATTAAAGACATACACAGTGTTATTCTTAAAAAAGTATAAATTGCCATCAGAAAATCTAAATGATGAATCGATTTTAGGCGGTATTCCAGGAAATGTATCGGATATATAACCCCATGATTTAGTAGTGAACATACACTCATTGACTTCTCTATAATAATTATCATCATGAAATATATAAGTTTTACCTGTATAACTGTTAAATACCGCATGCAAATTATTCGGTTGTATGTTAAATAAAGACTGGATATGCTTCGGATAACCATGACTTAATTTAAGACTCATTAAATCAAACATGAATACCAAAGAATCTATAAACATAACTATCTCGCCAGATGGCCGTTGATATACAGCTAAAATTTTTGTGAAATTTCTTGGAAGAAACGTTAACCAATGCTTTATTATAAGCGGTTTGGTGTATATCATCTCTGTCGGATTTAATATCCACAGCCATTTTTCATGTAATATATATAATCGTTTATCGGCAATTAAAAATAAATTAATATTTTTAAAATTACAAAGATCAATTTTATTTGTATCTATAGGACGCTCGTCTTCCGTCTCTGGTATTGAAGAAGATGGTGACATCGGTATGAAAGACGTCATAAAAGTGTTTTGTGTCTTACCATACAAATTTTGAATAGCTAAAACATCATCATCACCTAACTCGATTTTACCGTTGTAATAAGCATGCATTACAGAATCTGATACATCTGAATGTGATAAACCTATAGCATGACCGATTTCGTGTATTAAAGTTGCATACAAACTTGATTGACCAAGAGGAACGACTTTGCCAGTCGAATATGACCAATTTTCATCTTCATCAATATGAATTTCTCGTCTTGAATTATTATAATCAGGAAAATATGCGTGCGCTAATGTTCCGCCTTTGCCGTCAAACATTCTCGTACATTGCCATGATTCTTTTTGCATCATATGTTTCAATCGTTTATTAGAAATTAAAATATCTGTATTCACTCTATCATGTTTGAAACGTATACCAGACTTTTCCTCCCATACTGCGAAAGCTTGTTTAGTCAATTCTAACACCTCTTGATTCGCTAAATAATAATGCCATGTTACTTCGGGCTTGTTCCATTTGAAACTAGATACTCGATAATCGATAATATCACTGTTACCGCACCTAGTTTTCGACATTAAGTTTATAGTTTCATTATTTAATTCGCCATCAGTAGGCAATTTATAGTATTCTTGAAATATAAGTAACGCGTTAGCAATATCTGATTCATTTACCGCTTGCAACGAAGATTCGTCATCTGTTTTAAGATAACCATAGTCATATAAATATCGCTTAACTTTATCCATTTCAATCTGTGTTGTATTATCGGTCGAAGAATTTGCTAGTAATATTTGATCGCATTTTGCCCATAATGTTAAAAAAAATATTACAGATTTAAGCGGCGTCATAGTTTCCGATTGTACTGTACAATGACAAATACCAAACAACGTTATTAATACTTATAAAAAAATATATCACGCCATTATCCCTTCTCCTAAACATTTGTTTACAAACAGACGCGCTCCGGCGGTCGCCGAACTCCGAATGTTTACGTTTACGTTTTTTTACCGCGTGTCCCAGCTTTACTTTGTTTACGGACGAGTGTTTATGTTTACGTTTGTTACTGGGTCAGCGTGTCGTCGATCGGCGGCGGCCAAGGAAAACAACGAGAGAGAGAAAAAAACGTAAACATAAACATTCTGTCTCGGCACAAACGTAAACAACGCAAAGCTGGGACACGAAAAACGTAAACATAAACACGCGGAGGTCGATGACCGCGACGCGGCGGCGGTTGGTGCGGGGCGAGGCGGGGGTGGGGAGGAAGGAAAAATGTAAACATAAACAGAGGAGTGGGGGGCGTGGCGAGAGAGAAAAAATGTAAACAAACCGGAAAAAATGTAAACAAACGAGCGAGAGAGAGAAAAAAACGTAAACATAAACATTCTCTCTCGGCACAAACGTAAACAACGCAAAGCTGGGACACGAAAAACGTAAACATAAACACGAGGAGTTCGAAGACCGCGCGGCGGGTGCGGGGTAGGGCGGGGGTGGGAAGGAAGGAAAAAAATGTAAACATAAACAGACGAGAGGACGTAAACAACGCAAAGCTGGGACACGCGGTGGAAAAAAACGTAAACATAAACACGCGGAGGTCGATGACCGCGGCGCTGCGGCGGCGGGTGCGGGGCGAGGCGGGGGTGGGGAGGAAGGAAAAATGTAAACATAAACAGAGGAGTGGGGGGCGTGGCGAGAGAGAAAAAATGTAAACAAACCGGAAAAAATGTAAACAAACGAGCGGAGTTCGGTGACCGCGCGGCGGTTATATAGGTGAAGACGGGGGTGGAGGGAGTGAAAAAAATGTAAACATAAACAAACGCGGGGGGCGTGGCTGTCCCAGAACCAACCTTTTATTACTACTTGTTGTGTTTGGATATCACCTAAATTTAATATGAGGTTGTTGTTGGGTCCTTGGGTGTCATCTCCTGTCGTCTTCTAGGGTGGAGTACGTGGTTCCTCTTGAAGCTACATCGGGTTGATTATATCTGCTCTCGACGATCGGTTTTTTTACTTGAAGTTCATACTGTTGTAGTTGGAGTTTTCTTCGTCCGGATTTTGTAGTTCACATTTTACACCTTAATTATAGTTCTTACTTTGCAGTACTAAAGTCTGGTAGTTACATATCTTACAACTTACAGTTTTATATTTTTAAAAGAGATGTGTTGACTAATTTTTCCTTTCTGTATATTCTTCCTAACTCTACACACACTACATTTTTCAAAATAAAATCATCTTACACTGGATATTCGTTTAACGGCATACACTTACGTGTATGTAGACAACACAAAACTCACATCTTTTCATGACGAAGTTTTACTGGCGACTGCGCGTATACTTTAGGGGCGAGGGCTCAGTAAGCTGGTGCGTATTTACGCACTAAGAAAATAGTTCGTACTTTTATATATTATTAATTATTCATTAATTAGAATTTAAATACTTTATGTTAACTTTATTACAACTTAGAAATTTCTTTATTTATATAGTCGCATTTTTTAATAATTAAAGTAATTATTATTATTATTATTATTCTTTACTTAATACCTTTCTTGGAGTGTTGGTACTGGACAATTTCAAGTTGATTCAGGAATCTGGGTATAGGTAAGGGTGGATAATACTCTTACTTATTAAAAATAAAAAATTTTTATTTGTGCGATTTTCGATGTTTTTAAAATTGTCACATCCTCCTGCACTAAACTACGAAAAACGGGGGGGGGTGTGGAATAATAATAGAAAATCAAAAAAACACAATTATATTTTTATCTTTCGTGAAATTCCCTTTCTCTCGTTTCTTAACATTTACCTTAATATTATTTACATATAAATAGCTATTACTTATTTATTAATCTATTTGTTATTCTCAGTTTCCCGTAACTTCACAATATAGTGGCCCGACTGATTACATTGCATACTCTAACTATATTGGTTAGCTTTCTGCGCTTTCTTTATCCCTTGTAAAGAATTTTTCAGTGCGGCGCCATTGTGACTGTGTTACGTCTTTATCCCTATATCTCTTAATTCTACTACAGTAATCTAAAGCCAATCCCATACTTGACCTTAGATCCTATCTTAACACTAATTATTCTACTGAGATACGCGGAATTTCACAAAGCGGGAATCTGTATTTACATTTAAACAGTGAGCAGTTACAATCTAAGAGGGGTCAAACACTGGACGCATTGTATTATACACTAGGGTGGTTTACCATTGTTTACTTCGGTACCAATTCAAGACAATAGGGGTGGCTTACTACAATATTTCCGGTACGAACGGGTTTGTCTCTATTACTGTCAAGCTGGGGGAATTATTTTTGTACAGGACACGACCGGGCGTATACACGACTCAAATATACTTTTATTATTATTTTCTCTTTACTCATTTTACTTCTACACTTTACACCTTTATTACACGTTATTTGTATTTAAGCTATTATTAAACCTTTTTATTTAAAGTATTTATTATTTATTTTATTTCAAACATTTATAAAACTTGAATGTATTTAAACACACACATATATATATATCTTATTACATTTGAAATCTTCTATTAATTAATCAACATAACTTATCTCACAACAATTCAATTTTCTGTACTGACATATATAATTAATCAAAACAAAAACTAATACCATCGTATAGAGGAGAGAAATTTCATATATGAAAAGTTCATTGCTTTAACAATGGCACAAAGGGTCAGCTGTTTTGGGGAGTCGTCTAGGGTGGTAATTTAGGACAATTCAAAACAGGAAAGAGCGTGTCTAAGGTGGTTTGTTTGGTTTAGCGAGGGGAGGTTATGAATGAGATGAGTGCATACAAAGGGGAGAGTTTACATTCCACAACACGTATTTAACATGAACAGATTGGCTTCTATCGACAGGTTTGGAATGGAATACTTAACAGCGATGACTTTTTTAATACGGCAAAGTCGCGATACTAATATTATTATAACATAATTAAAATTTTACTCACTTATTTTTTGTTTATTTCTGAGTGAATAAATTTATGTTTGTCCAATTTATTGTTAACGAATTATAAAATTACACAACAACAGCAACTTAATTATTTCTTTTTTCAAAGCAGCAGAGTGGCGCAATTTTGTGACGTCTCCCTTGTTAAGACAACACAAAAGTTGGGAACTAGTTCAATTCTTTACCAGTTAATTAAACTAGCTGCCGTTGTTAGTAAAACATCCTTACCAACAAATTACAACACAATTATGACATAGGAAATTGACAAGGTTTGCACAAATTTATTCACTCACTTGGTGTTAGCGAAAACATCTCTTTATTACTATTCAAATATTATGTTTGACTTTGTTTCTTTTTAAAGAAAATTTACTTTAGTAAATTCTGCTTTTACTGCCTTAAACATATTAAGTTTATTATTCCTTTTATCTCAAAAATTTACTCATCTAGATGTTAGTTTTAAATACCTCGGATCCGGGTCTGAACTTTCTCAAAATAATTTATTTATCACAAACTTCAACCAAATTATTGGGAGAATAATATTGGTGGTAATCTACATTATTATCTTACATTTATCTATATATTGCTGTTACTACTACTACATTACAAAAATTACAAATCTGATAATTTCTTCTTTACATTATTAAAGTTCTTTAGTGTTCTTTTGTTACTTCTCTTATTGAAACGAAAATTTACAAATGTTGTGTTTGGATACCACCTGAATTTAATATGAGGTTGTTGTTGGGTCCTTGGGTGTCATCTCCTGTCGTCTTCTAGGGTGGAGTACGTGGTTCCTCTTGAAGCTACATCGGGTTGATTATATCTGCTCTCGACGATCGGTTTTTTTACTTGAAGTTCATACTGTTGTAGTTGGAGTTTTCTTCGTCCGGATTTTGTAGTTCACATTTTACACCTTAATTATAGTTCTTACTTTGCAGTACTAAAGTCTGGTAGTTACATATCTTACAACTTACAGTTTTATATTTTTAAAAGAGATGTGTTGGCTAATTTTTCCTTTCTGTATATTCTTCCTAACTCTACACACTCTACATTTTTCAAAATAAAATCATCTTACACTGGATATTCGTTTAACGGCATACACTTACGTGTATGTAGACAACACAAAACTCACATCTTTTCATGACGAAGTTTTACTGGCGACTGCGCGTATAGCTTAGGGGCGAGGGCTCAGTAAGCTGGTGCGTATTTACGCACTAAGAAAATATTTCGTACTTTTATATATTATTAATTATTCATTAATTAGGATGTAAATACTTTATGTTAACTTTATTACGACTTAGAGATTTCTTTATTTATATAGTCGCATTTTTTAATAATTAAAGTAATTATTATTATTATTATTTACTTAATACCTTTCTTGGCGTGTTGGTACTGGACAATTTCAAGTTGATTCAGGAATCT
The DNA here is from genome assembly GCA_034769895.1 of Magicicada septendecula. NCBI lineage: Eukaryota > Metazoa > Arthropoda > Insecta > Hemiptera > Cicadidae > Magicicada > Magicicada septendecula. Next base: position 314,427,825 of record CM068373.1, on the reverse strand, counting down.
GGGTATAGGTAAGGGTGGATAATACTCTTACTTATTAAAAATAAAAAATTTTTATTTGTGCGATTTTCGATGTTTTTAAAATCGTCACATCTTCCTGCACTTAACTACGAAAAACGGGGGGGTGGAATAATAATAGAAAATCAAAAAAACACAATTATATTTTTATCTTTCGTGAAATTCCCTTTCTCTCGTTTCTTAACATTTACCTTAATATTATTTACATATAAATAGCTATTACTTATTTATTAATCTATTTGTTACTCTCAGTTTCCCGTAACTTCACAATATAGTGGCCCGACTGATTACATTGCATACTCTAACTATATTGGTTAGCTTTCTGCGCTTTCTTTATCCCTTGTAAAGAATTTTTCAGTGCGGCGCCATTGTGACTGTGTTACGTCTTTATCCCTATATCTCTTAATTCTACTACAGTAATCTAAAGCCAATCCCATACTTGACCTTAGATCCTATCTTAACACTAATTTCTTATTCTACTGAGATACGCGGAATTTCACAAAGCGGGAATCTTTATTTACATTTAAACAATGAGCAGTTACAATCTAAGAGGGGTCAAACACTGGACGCATTGTATTATACACTAGGGTGGTTTACCATTGTTTACTTCGGTACCAATTCATGACAATAGGGGAGGCTTACTACAATATTTCCGGTACGAACGGGTTTGTCTCTATTACTGTCAAGCTGGGGGAATTATTTTTGAACAGGACACGACCGGGCGTTTACACGACTCAAATATACTTTTATTATTATTTTCTCTTTACTCATTTTACTTCTACACTTTACACCTTTATTACACGTTATTTGTATTTAAGCTATTATTAAACCTTTTTATTTAAAGTATTTATTATTTATTTTATTTCAAACATTTATAAAACTTGAATGTATTTAAACACACACATATATATATCTTATTACATTTGAAATCTTATATTAATTAATCAACATAACTTATCTCACAACAATTCAATTTTCTGTACTGACATATATAATTAATCAAAACAAAAACTAATACCATCGTATAGAGGAGAGAAATTTCATATATAAAAAATTCATTGCTTTAACAATGGCACAAAGGGTCAGCTGTTTTGGGGAGTCGTCTAGGGTGGTAATTTAGGACAATTCAAAACAGGAAAGAGCGTGTCTAAGGTGTTTTGTTTGGTTTAGCGAGGGGAGGTTATGAATGAGATGAGTGCATACAAAGGGGAGAGTTTACATTCCACAACACGTATTTAACATGAACAGACTGGCTTCTATCGACAGGTTTGGAATGGAGTACTTACCAGCGATGACTTGTTTAATACGGCAAAGTCGTGATACTAATATTATTATAACATAATTAAAATTTTACTCACTTATTTTTTGTTTATTTCTGAGCGAATAAATTTATGTTTGTCCAAGTTATTGTTAACGAATTATAAAATTACACAACAACAGCAACATAATTATTTCTTTTTTCAAAGCAGCAGAGTGGCGCAATTTTGTGACGTCTCCCTTGTTAAGACAACACAAAAGTCGGGAACTAGTTCAATTCTTTACCAGTTAATTAAACTAGCTGCCGTTGTTAGTAAAACATCCTTACCAACAAATTACAACACAATTATGGCATAGGAAATTGACAAGGTTTGCACAAATTTATTCACTCACTTGGTGTTAGCGAAAACATCTCTTTATTACTATTCAAATATTATGTTTGACTTTGTTTCTTTTTAAAGAAAATTTACTTTAGTAAATTCTGCTTTTACTGCTTTAAAGATATTAAGTTTATTATTCCTTTTATCTCAAAAATTTACTCATCTAGATGTTAGTTTTAAATACCTCGGATCCGGGTCTGAACTTTCTCAAAATAATTAATTTATCACAAACTTCAACCAAATTATTGGGAGAATAATATTGGTGGTAATCTACATTATTATCTTACATTTATCTATATATTGCTGTTACTACTACTACATTACAAAAATTACAAATCAGATAATTTCATCTTACATTATTAAACTTCTTTAGTGTTCTTTTGTTACTTATCTTATTGAAACGAAAATTTACAAATGTTGTGTTTGGATATCACCTGAATTTAATATGAGGTTGTTGTTGGGTCCTTGGGTGTCATCTCCTGTCGTCTTCTAGGGTGGAGTACGTGGTTCCTCTTGAAGCTACATCGGGTTGATTATATCTGCTCTCGACGATCGGTTTTTTTACTTGAAGTCCATACTGTTGTAGTTGGAGTTTTCTTCGTCCGGATTTTGTAGTTCACATTTTACACCTTAATTATAGTTCTTACTTTGCAGTACTAAAGTCTGGTAGTTACATATCTTACAACTTACAGTTTTATATTTTTAAAAGTGATGTGTTGGCTAATTTTTCCTTTCTGTATATTCTTCCTAACTCTACACACTCTACATTTTTCAAAATAAAATCATCTTACACTGGATATTCGTTTAACGGCATACACTTACGTGTATGTAGACAACACAAAACTCACATCTTTTCATGACGAAGTTTTACTGGCGACTGCGCGTATAGTTTAGGGGCGAGGGCTCAGTAAGCTGGTGCGTATTTACGCACTAAGAAAATAGTTCGTACTTTTATATATTATTAATTATTCATTAATTAGAATGTAAATACTTTATGTTAACTTTATTACGACTTAGAGATTTCTTTATTTATATAGTCGCATTTTTTAATAATTAAAGTAATTATTATTATTATTATTTACTTAATACCTTTCTTGGCGTGTTGGTACTGGACAATTTCAAGTTGATTCAGGAATCTGGGTATAGGTAAGGGTGGATAATACTCTTATTTATTAAAAATAAAAAATTTCTATTTGTGCGATTTTCGATGTTTTTAAAATCGTCACATCTTCCGGCACTTAACTACGAAAAACGGGGGGGTGGAATAATAATAGAAAATCAAAAAAACACAATTATATTTTTATCTTTCGTGAAATTCCCTTTCTCTCGTTTCTTAACATTTACCTTAATATTATTTACATATAAATAGCTATTACTTATTTATTAATCTATTTGTTACTCTCAGTTTCCCGTAACTTCACAATATAGTGGCCCGACTGATTACATTGCATACTCTAACTATATTGGTTAGCTTTCTGCGCTTTCTTTATCCCTTGTAAAGAATTTTTCAGTGCGGCGCCATTGTGACTGTGTTACGTCTTTATCCCTATATCTCTTAATTCTACTACAGTAATCTAAAGCCAATCCCATACTTGACCTTAGATCCTATCTTAACACTAATTTCTTATTCTACTGAGATACGCGGAATTTCACAAAGCGGGAATCTTTATTTACATTTAAACAATGAGCAGTTACAATCTAAGAGGGGTCAAACACTGGACGCATTGTATTATACACTAGGGTGGTTTACCATTGTTTACTTCGGTACCAATTCATGACAATAGGGGTGGCTTACTACAATATTTCCGGTACGAACGGGTTTGTCTCTATTACTGTCAAGCTGGGGGAATTATTTTTGAACAGGACACGACCGGGCGTTTACTCGACTCAAATATACTTTTATTATTATTTTCTCTTTACTCATTTTACTTCTACACTTTACACCTTTATTACACGTTATTTGTATTTAAGCTATTATTAAACCTTTTTATTTAAAGTATTTATTATTTATTTTATTTCAAACATTTATAAAACTTGAATGTATTTAAACACACACACATATATATATCTTATTACATTTGAAATCTTATATTAATTAATCAACATAACTTATCTCACAACAATTCAATTTTCTGTACTGACATATATAATTAATCAAAACAAAAACTAATATCATCGTATAGAGGAGAGAAATTTCATATATAAAAAGTTCATTGCTTTAACAATGGCACAAAGGGTCAGCTGTTTTGGGGAGTCGTCTAGGGTGGTAATGTAGGACAATTCAAAACAGGAAAGAGCGTGTCTAAGGTGTTTTGTTTGGTATAGCGAGGGGAGGTTATGAATGAGATGAGTGCATACAAAGGGGAGAGTTTACATTCCACAACACGTATTTAACATGAACAGACTGGCTTCTATCGACAGGTTTGGAATGGAATACTTACCAGCGATGACTTGTTTAATACGGCAAAGTCGTGATACTAATATTATTATAACATAATTAAAATTTTACTCACTTATTTTTTGTTTATTTCTGAGCGAATAAATTTATGTTTGTCCAAGTTATTGTTAACGAATTATAAAATTACACAACAACAGCAACATAATTATTTCTTTTTTCAAAGCAGCAGAGTGGCGCAATTTTGTGACGTCTCCCTTGTTAAGACAACACAAAAGTCGGGAACTAGTTCAATTCTTTACCAGTTAATTAAACTAGCTGCCGTTGTTAGTAAAACATCCTTACCAACAAATTACAACACAATTATGGCATAGGAAATTGACAAGGTTTGCACAAATTTATTCACTCACTTGGTGTTAGCGAAAACATCTCTTTATTACTATTCAAATATTATGTTTGACTTTGTTTCTTTTGAAAGAAAATTTACTTTAGTAAATTCTGCTTTTACTGCTTTAAAGATATTAAGTTTATTATTCCTTTTATCTCAAAAATTTACTCATCTAGATGTTAGTTTTAAATACCTCGGATCCGGGTCTGAACTTTCTCAAAAAATTTATTTATCACAAACTTCAACCAAATTATTGGGAGAATAATACTGGAGGTAATCTACATTATTATCTTACATTTATCTATATATTGCTGTTACTACTACTACATTACAAAAATTACAAATCTGATAATTTCTTCTTTACATTATTAAAGTTCTTTAGTGTTCTTTTGTTACTTCTCTTATTGAAACGAAAATTTACAAATGTTGTGTTTGGATATCACCTGAATTTAATATGAGGTTGTTGTTGGGTCCTTGGGTGTCATCTCCTGTCGTCTTCTAGGGTGGAGTACGTGGTTCCTCTTGAAGCTACATCGGGTTGATTATATCTGCTCTCGACGATCGGTTTTTTTACTTGAAGTTCATACTGTTGTAGTTGGAGTTTTCTTCGTCCGGATTTTGTAGTTCACATTTTACACCTTAATTATAGTTCTTACTTTGCAGTACTAAAGTCTGGTAGTTACATATCTTACAACTTACAGTTTTATATTTTTAAAAGAGTTGTGTTGGCTAATTTTTCCTTTCTGTATATTCTTCCTAACTCTACACACACTACATTTTTCAAAATAAAATCATCGTACACTGGATATTCGTTTAACGGCATACACTTACGTGTATGTAGACAACACAAAACTCACATCTTTTCATGACGAAGTTCTACTGGCGACTGCGCGTATAGTTTAGGGGCGAGGGCTCAGTAAGCTGGTGCGTATTTACGCACTAAGAAAATAGTTCGTACTTTTATATATTATTAATTATTCATTAATTAGAATGTAAATACTTTATGTTAACTTTATTACGACTTAGAGATTTCTTTATTTATATAGTCGCATTTTTTAATAATTAAAGTAATTATTATTATTATTATTTACTTAATACCTTTCTTGGCGTGTTGGTACTGGACAATTTCAAGTTGATTCAGGAATCTGGGTATAGGTAAGGGTGGATAATACTCTTACTTATTAAAAATAAAAAATTTTTATTTGTGCGATTTTCGATGTTTTTAAAATCGTCACATCTTCCTGCACTTAACTACGAAAAACGGGGGGGTGGAATAATAATAGAAAATCAAAAAAACACAATTATATTTTTATCTTTCGTGAAATTCCCTTTCTCTCGTTTCTTAACATTTACCTTAATATTATTTACATATAAATAGCTATTACTTATTTATTAATCTATTTGTTACTCTCAGTTTCCCGTAACTTCACAATATAGTGGCCCGACTGATTACATTGCATACTCTAACTATATTGGTTAGCTTTCTGCGCTTTCTTTATCCCTTCTAAAGAATTTTTCAGTGCGGCGCCATTGTGACTGTGTTACGTCTTTATCCCTATATCTCTTAATTCTACTACAGTAATCTAAAGCCAATCCCATACTTGACCTTAGATCCTATCTTAACACTAATTTCTTATTCTACTGAGATACGCGGAATTTCACAAAGCGGGAATCTTTATTTACATTTAAACAATGAGCAGTTACAATCTAAGAGGGGTCAAACACTGGACGCATTGTATTATACACTAGGGTGGTTTACCATTGTTTACTTCGGTACCAATTCAAGACAATAGGGGTGGCTTACTACAATATTTCCGGTACGAACGGGTTTGTCTCTATTACTGTCAAGCTGGGGGAATTATTTTTGAACAGGACACGACCGGGCGTTTACACGACTCAAATATACTTTTATTATTATTTTCTCTTTACTCATTTTACTTCTACACTTTACACCTTTATTACACGTTATTTGTATTTAAGCTATTATTAAACCTTTTTATTTAAAGTATTTATTATTTATTTTATTTCAAACATTTATAAAACTTGAATGTATTTAAACACACACACACATATATATATCTTATTACATTTGAAATCTTATATTAATTAATCAACATAACTTATCTCACAACAATTCAATTTTCTGTACTGACATATATAATTAATCAAAACAAAAACTAATACCATCATATAGAGGAGAGAAATTTCATATATAAAAAGTTCATTGCTTTAACAATGGCACAAAGGGTCAGCTGTTTTGGGGAGTCGTCTAGGGTGGTAATGTAGGACAATTCAAAACAGGAAAGAGCGTGTCTAAGGTGTTTTGTTTGGTATAGCGAGGGGAGGTTATGAATGAGATGAGTGCATACAAAGGGGAGAGTTTACATTCCACAACACGTATTTAACATGAACAGACTGGCTTCTATCGACAGGTTTGGAATGGAATACTTACCAGCGATGACTTGTTTAATACGGCAAAGTCGTGATACTAATATTATTATAACATAATTAAAATTTTACTCACTTATTTTTTGTTTATTTCTGAGCGAATAAATTTATGGTTGTCCAAGTTATTGTTAACGAATTATAAACAACAGCAACATAATTATTTCTTTTTTCAAAGCAGCAGAGTGGCGCAATTTTGTGACGTCTCCCTTGTTAAGACAACACAAAAGTCGGGAACTAGTTCAATTCTTTACCAGTTAATTAAACTAGCTGCCGTTGTTAGTAAAACATCCTTACCAACAAATTACATCACAATTATGACATAGGAAATTCACAAGGTTTGCACAAATTTATTCACTCACTTGGTGTTAGCGAAAACATCTCTTTATTACTATTCAAATATTATGTTTGACTTTGTTTCTTTTTAAAGAAAATTTACTTTAGTAAATTCTGCTTTTACTGCTTTAAAGATATTAAGTTTATTATTCCTTTTATCTCAAAAATTTACTCATCTAGATGTTAGTTTTAAATACCTCGGATCCGGGTCTGAACTTTCTCAAAATAATTAATTTATCACAAACTTCAACCAAATTATTGGGAGAATAATATTGGTGGTAATCTACATTATTATCTTACATTTATCTATATATTGCTGTTACTACTACTACATTACAAAAATTACAAATCTGATAATTTCTTCTTTACATTATTAAAGTTCTTTAGTGTTCTTTTGTTACTTATCTTATTGAAACGAAAATTTACAAATGTTGTGTTTGGATATCACCTAAATTTAATATGAGGTTGTTGTTGGGTCCTTGGGTGTCATCTCCTGTCGTCTTCTAGGGTGGAGTACGTGGTTCCTCTTGAAGCTACATCGGGTTGATTATATCTGCTCTCGACGATCGGTTTTTTTACTTGAAGTTCATACTGTTGTAGTTGGAGTTTTCTTCGTCCGGATTTTGTAGTTCACATTTTACACCTTAATTATAGTTCTTACTTTGCAGTACTAAAGTCTGGTAGTTACATATCTTACAACTTACAGTTTTATATTTTTAAAAGAGTTGTGTTGGCTAATTTTTCCTTTCTGTATATTCTTCCTAACTCTACACACACTACATTTTTCAAAATAAAATCATCTTACACTGGATATTCGTTTAACGGCATACACTTACGTGTATGTAGACAACACAAAACTCACATCTTTTCATGACGAAGTTCTACTGGCGACTGCGCGTATAGTTTAGGGGCGAGGGCTCAGTAAGCTGGTGCGTATTTACGCACTAAGAAAATAGTTCGTACTTTTATATATTATTAATTATTCATTAATTAGAATGTAAATACTTTATGTTAACTTTATTACGACTTAGAGATTTCTTTATTTATATAGTCGCATTTTTTAATAATTAAAGTAATTATTATTATTATTATTTACTTAATACCTTTCTTGGCGTGTTGGTACTGGACAATTTCAAGTTGATTCAGGAATCTGGGTATAGGTAAGGGTGGATAATACTCTTACTTATTAAAAATAAAAAATTTTTATTTGTGCGATTTTCGATGTTTTTAAAATCGTCACATCTTCCTGCACTTAACTACGAAAAACGGGGGGGTGGAATAATAATAGAAAATCAAAAAAACACAATTATATTTTTATCTTTCGTGAAATTCCCTTTCTCTCGTTTCTTAACATTTACCTTAATATTATTTACATATAAATAGCTATTACTTATTTATTAATCTATTTGTTACTCTCAGTTTCCCGTAACTTCACAATATAGTGGCCCGACTGATTACATTGCATACTCTAACTATATTGGTTAGCTTTCTGCGCTTTCTTTATCCCTTGTAAAGAATTTTTCAGTGCGGCGCCATTGTGACTGTGTTACGTCTTTATCCCTATATCTCTTAATTCTACTACAGTAATCTAAAGCCAATCCCATACTTGACCTTAGATCCTATCTTAACACTAATTTCTTATTCTACTGAGATACGCGGAATTTCACAAAGCGGGAATCTTTATTTACATTTAAACAATGAGCAGTTACAATCTAAGAGGGGTCAAACACTGGACGCATTGTATTATACACTAGGGTGGTTTACCATTGTTTACTTCGGTACCAATTCAAGACAATAGGGGTGGCTTACTACAATATTTCCGGTACGAACGGGTTTGTCTCTATTACTGTCAAGCTGGGGGAATTATTTTTGAACAGGACACGACCGGGCGTTTACACGACTCAAATATACTTTTATTATTATTTTCTCTTTACTCATTTTACTTCCACACTTTACACCTTTATTACACGTTATTTGTATTTAAGCTATTATTAAACCTTTTTATTTAAAGTATTTATTATTTATTTTATTTCAAACATTTATAAAACTTGAATGTATTTAAACACACACACATATATATATCTTATTACATTTGAAATCTTATATTAATTAATCAACATAACTTATCTCACAACAATTCAATTTTCTGTACTGACATATATAATTAATCAAAACAAAAACTAATATCATCGTATAGAGGAGAGAAATTTCATATATAAAAAGTTCATTGCTTTAACAATGGCACAAAGGGTCAGCTGTTTTGGGGAGTCGTCTAGGGTGGTAATGTAGGACAATTCAAAACAGGAAAGAGCGTGTCTAAGGTGTTTTGTTTGGTATAGCGAGGGGAGGTTATGAATGAGATGAGTGCATACAAAGGGGAGAGTTTACATTCCACAACACGTATTTAACATGAACAGACTGGCTTCTATCGACAGGTTTGGAATGGAATACTTACCAGCGATGACTTGTTTAATACGGCAAAGTCGTGATACTAATATTATTATAACATAATTAAAATTTTACTCACTTATTTTTTGTTTATTTCTGAGCGAATAAATTTATGTTTGTCCAAGTTATTGTTAACGAATTATAAAATTACACAACAACAGCAACATAATTATTTCTTTTTTCAAAGCAGCAGAGTGGCGCAATTTTGTGACGTCTCCCTTGTTAAGACAACACAAAAGTCGGGAACTAGTTCAATTCTTTACCAGTTAATTAAACTAGCTGCCGTTGTTAGTAAAACATCCTTACCAACAAATTACAACACAATTATGGCATAGGAAATTGACAAGGTTTGCACAAATTTATTCACTCACTTGGTGTTAGCGAAAACATCTCTTTATTACTATTCAAATATTATGTTTGACTTTGTTTCTTTTGAAAGAAAATTTACTTTAGTAAATTCTGCTTTTACTGCTTTAAAGATATTAAGTTTATTATTCCTTTTATCTCAAAAATTTACTCATCTAGATGTTAGTTTTAAATACCTCGGATCCGGGTCTGAACTTTCTCAAAATAATTTATTTATCACAAACTTCAACCAAATTATTGGGAGAATAATACTGGTGGTAATCTACATTATTATCTTACATTTATCTATATATTGCTGTTACTACTACTACATTACAAAAATTACAAATCTGATAATTTCTTCTTTACATTATTAAAGTTCTTTAGTGTTCTTTTGTTACTTCTCTTATTGAAACGAAAATTTACAAATGTTGTGTTTGGATATCACCTGAATTTAATATGAGGTTGTTGTTGGGTCCTTGGGTGTCATCTCCTGTCGTCTTCTAGGGTGGAGTACGTGGTTCCTCTTGAAGCTACATCGGGTTGATTATATCTGCTCTCGACGATCGGTTTTTTTACTTGAAGTTCATACTGTTGTAGTTGGAGTTTTCTTCGTCCGGATTTTGTAGTTCACATTTTACACCTTAATTATAGTTCTTACTTTGCAGTACTAAAGTCTGGTAGTTACATATCTTACAACTTACAGTTTTATATTTTTAAAAGAGTTGTGTTGGCTAATTTTTCCTTTCTGTATATTCTTCCTAACTCTACACACACTACATTTTTCAAAATAAAATCATCTTACACTGGATATTCGTTTAACGGCATACACTTACGTGTATGTAGACAACACAAAACTCACATCTTTTCATGACGAAGTTCTACTGGCGACTGCGCGTATAGTTTAGGGGCGAGGGCTCAGTAAGCTGGTGCGTATTTACGCACTAAGAAAATAGTTCGTACTTTTATATATTATTAATTATTCATTAATTAGAATGTAAATACTTTATGTTAACTTTATTACGACTTAGAGATTTCTTTATTTATATAGTCGCATTTTTTAATAATTAAAGTAATTATTATTATTATTATTTACTTAATACCTTTCTTGGCGTGTTGGTACTGGACAATTTCAAGTTGATTCAGGAATCTGGGTATAGGTAAGGGTGGATAATACTCTTACTTATTAAAAATAAAAAATTTTTATTTGTGCGATTTTCGATGTTTTTAAAATCGTTACATCTTCCTGCACTTAACTACGAAAAACGGGGGGGGTGGAATAATAATAGAAAATCAAAAAAACACAATTATATTTTTATCTTTCGTGAAATTCCCTTTCTCTCGTTTCTTAACATTTACCTTAATATTATTTACATATAAATAGCTATTACTTATTTATTAATCTATTTGTTACTCTCAGTTTCCCGTAACTTCACAATATAGTGGCCCGACTGATTACATTGCATACTCTAACTATATTGGTTAGCTTTCTGCGCTTTCTTTATCCCTTGAAAAGAATTTTTCAGTGCGGCGCCATTGTGACTGTGTTACGTCTTTATCCCTATATCTCTTAATTCTACTACAGTAATCTAAAGCCAATCCCATACTTGACCTTAGCTCCTATCTTAACACTAATTTCTTATTCTACTGAGATACGCGGAATTTCACAAAGCGGGAATCTTTATTTACATTTAAACAATGAGCAGTTACAATCTAAGAGGGGTCAAACACTGGACGCATTGTATTATACACTAGGGTGGTCTACCATTGTTTACTTCGGTACCAATTCAAGACAATAGGGGTGGCTTACTACAATATTTCCGGTACGAACGGGTTTGTCTCTATTACTGTCAAGCTGGGGGAATTATTTTTGAACAGGACACGACCGGGCGTTTACACGACTCAAATATACTTTTATTATTATTTTCTCTTTACTCATTTTACTTCTACACTTTACACCTTTATTACACGTTATTTGTATTTAAGCTATTATTAAACCTTTTTATTTAAAGTATTTATTATTTATTTTATTTCAAACATTTATAAAACTTGAATGTATTTAAACACACACACATATATATATCTTATTACATTTGAAATCTTATATTAATTAATCAACATAACTTATCTCACAACAATTCAATTTTCTGTACTGACATATATAATTAATCAAAACAAAAACTAATACCATCGTATAGAGGAGAGAAATTTCATATATAAAAAGTTCATTGCTTTAACAATGGCACAAAGGGTCAGCTGTTTTGGGGAGTCGTCTAGGGTGGTAATGTAGGACAATTCAAAACAGGAAAGAACGTGTCTAAGGTGTTTTGTTTGGTATAGCGAGGGGAGGTTATGAATGAGATGAGTGCATACAAAGGGGAGAGTTTACATTCCACAACACGTATTTAACATGAACAGACTGGGTTCTATCGACAGGTTTGGAATGGAATACTTACCAGCGATGACTTGTTTAATACGGCAAAGTCGTGATACTAATATTATTATAACATAATTAAAATTTTACTCACTTATTTTTTGTTTATTTCTGAGCGAATAAATTTATGTTTGTCCAAGTTATTGTTAACGAATTATAAAATTACACAACAACAGCAACATAATTATTTCTTTTTTCAAAGCAGCAGAGTGGCGCAATTTTGTGACGTCTCCCTTGTTAAGACAACACAAAAGTCGGGAACTAGTTCAATTCTTTCCCAGTTAATTAAACTAGCTGCCGTTGTTAGTAAAACATCCTTACCAACAAATTACATCACAATTATGACATAGGAAATTGACAAGGTTTGCACAAATTTATTCACTCACTTGGTGTTAGCGAAAACATCTCTTTATTACTATTCAAATATTATGTTTGACTTTGTTTCTTTTTAAAGAAAATTTACTTTAGTAAATTCTGCTTTTACTGCTTTAAAGATATTAAGTTTATTATTCCTTTTATCTCAAAAATTTACTCATCTAGATGTTAGTTTTAAATACCTCGGATCCGGGTCTGAACTTTCTCAAAATAATTTATTTATCACAAACTTCAACCAAATTATTGGGAGAATAATATTGGTGGTAATCTACATTATTATCTTACATTTATCTATATATTGCTGCTACTACTACTACATTACAAAAATTACAAATCTGATAATTTCTTCTTTACATTATTAAAGTACTTTAGTGTTCTTTTGTTACTTCTCTTATTGAAACGAAAATTTACAAATGTTGTGTTTGGATATCACCTGAATTTAATATGAGGTTGTTGTTGGGTCCTTGGGTGTCATCTCCTGTCGTCTTCTAGGGTGGAGTACGTGGTTCCTCTTGAAGCTACATCGGGTTGATTATATCTGCTCTCGACGATCGGTTTTTTTACTTGAAGTTCATACTGTTGTAGTTGGAGTTTTCTTCGTCCGGATTTTGTAGTTCACATTTTACACCTTAATTATAGTTCTTACTTTGCAGTACTAAAATCTGGTATTTACATATCTTACAACTTACAGTTTTATATTTTTAAAAGAGATGTGTTGGCTAATTTTTCCTTTCTGTATATTCTTCTTAACTCTACACACACTACATTTTTCAAAATAAAATCATCTTACACTGGATATTCGTTTAACGGCATACACTTACGTGTATGTAGACAACACAAAACTCACATCTTTTCATGACGAAGTTCTACTGGCGACTGCGCGTATAGTTTAGGGGCGAGGGCTCAGTAAGCTGGTGCGTATTTACGCACTAAGAAAATAGTTCGTACTTTTATATATTATTAATTATTCATTAATTAGAATGTAAATACTTTATGTTAACTTTATTACGACTTAGTGATTTCTTTATTTATATAGTCGCATTTTTTAATAATTAAAGTAATTATTATTATTATTATTATTTACTTAATACCTTTCTTGGCGTGTTGGTACTGGACAATTTCAAGTTGATTCAGGAATCTGGGTATAGGTAAGGGTGGATAATACTCTTACTTATTAAAAATAAAAAATTTTTATTTGTGCAATTTTCGATGTTTTTAAAATCGTCACATCTTCCTGCACTTAACTACGAAAAACGGGGGGGTGGAATAATAATAGAAAATCAAAAAAACACAATTATATTTTTATCTTTCGTGAAATTCCCTTTCTCTCGTTTCTTAACATTTACCTTAATATTATTTACATATAAATAGCTATTACTTATTTATTAATCTATTTGTTACTCTCAGTTTCCCGTAACTTCACAATATAGTGGCCCGACTGATTACATTGCATACTCTAACTATATTGGTTAGCTTTCTGCGCTTTCTTTATCCCTTGTAAAGAATTTTTCAGTGCGGCGCCATTGTGACTGTGTTACGTCTTTATCCCTATATCTCTTAATTCTACTACAGTAATCTAAAGCCAATCCCATACTTGACCTTAGATCCTATCTTAACACTAATTTCTTATTCTACTGAGATACGCGATATTTCACAAAGCGGGAATCTTTATTTACATTTAAACAATGAGCAGTTACAATCTAAGAGGGGTCAAACACTGGACGCATTGTATTATACACTAGGGTGGTTTACCATTGTTTACTTCGGTACCTATTCAAGACAATAGGGGTGGCTTACTACAATATTTCCGGTACGAACGGGTTTGTCTCTATTACTGTCAAGCTGGGGGAATTATTTTTGAACAGGACACGACCGGGCGTTTACACGACTCAAATATACTTTTATTATTATTTTCTCTTTACTCATTTTACTTCTACACTTTACACCTTTATTACACGTTATTTGTATTTAAGCTATTATTAAACCTTTTTATTTAAAGTATTTATTATTTATTTTATTTAAAACATTTATAAAACTTGAATGTATTTAAACACACACATATATATATCTTATTACATTTGAAATCTTATATTAATTAATCAACATAACTTATCTCACAACAATTCAATTTTCTGTACTGACATATATAATTAATCAAAACAAAAACTAATACCATCGTATAGAGGAGAGAAATTTCATATATAAAAAGTTCATTGCTTTAACAATGGCACAAAGGGTCAGCTGTTTTGGGGAGTCGTCTAGGGTGGTAATGTAGGACAATTCAAAACAGGAAAGAGCGTGTCTAAGGTGTTTTGTTTGGTATAGCGAGGGGAGGTTATGAATGAGATGAGTGCATACAAAGGGGAGAGTTTACATTCCACAACACGTATTTAACATGAACAGACTGGCTTCTATCGACAGGTTTGGAATGGAATACTTACCAGCGATGACTTGTTTAATACGGCAAAGTCGTGATACTAATATTATTATAACATAATTAAAATTTTACTCACTTATTTTTTGTTTATTTCTGAGCGAATAAATTTATGTTTGTCCAAGTTATTGTTAACGAATTATAAAATTACACAACAACAGCAACATAATTATTTCTTTTTTCAAAGCAGCAGAGTGGCGCAATTTTGTGACGTCTCCCTTGTTAAGACAACACAAAAGTCGGGAACTAGTTCAATTCTTTACCAGTTAATTAAACTAGCTGCCGTTGTTAGTAAAACATCCTTACCAACAAATTACAACACAATTATGGCATAGGAAATTGACAAGGTTTGCACAAATTTATTCACTCACTTGGTGTTAGCGAAAACATCTCTTTATTACTATTCAAATATTATGTTTGACTTTGTTTCTTTTTAAAGAAAATTTACTTTAGTAAATTCTGCTTTTACTGCTTTAAAGATATTAAGTTTATTATTCCTTTTATCTCAAAAATTTACTCATCTAGATGTTAGTTTTAAATACCTCGGATCCGGGTCTGAACTTTCTCAAAATAATTTATTTATCACAAACTTCAACCAAATTATTGGGAGAATAATATTGGTGGTAATCTACATTATTATCTTACATTTATCTATATATTGCTGTTACTACTACTACATTACAAAAATTACAAATCTGATAAATTCTTCTTTACATTATTAAAGTTCTTTAGTGTTCTTTTGTTACTTATCTTATTGAAACGAAAATTTACAAATGTTGTGTTTGGATATCACCTGAATTTAATATGAGGTTGTTGTTGGGTCCTTGGGTGTCATCTCCTGTCGTCTTCTAGGGTGGAGTACGTGGTTCCTCTTGAAGCTACATCGGGTTGATTATATCTGCTCTCGACGATCGGTTTTTTTACTTGAAGTTCATACTGTTGTAGTTGGAGTTTTCTTCGTCCGGATTTTGTAGTTCACATTTTACACCTTAATTATAGTTCTTACTTTGCAGTACTAAAATCTGGTATTTACATATCTTACAACTTACAGTTTTATATTTTTAAAAGAGATGTGTTGGCTAATTTTTCCTTTCTGTATATTCTTCTTAACTCTACACACACTACATTTTTCAAAATAAAATCATCTTACACTGGATATTCGTTTAACGGCATACACTTACGTGTATGTAGACAACACAAAACTCACATCTTTTCATGACGAAGTTCTACTGGCGACTGCGCGTATAGTTTAGGGGCGAGGGCTCAGTAAGCTGGTGCGTATTTACGCACTAAGAAAATAGTTCGTACTTTTATATATTATTAATTATTCATTAATTAGAATGTAAATACTTTATGTTAACTTTATTACGACTTAGAGATTTCTTTATTTATATAGTCGCATTTTTTAATAATTAAAGTAATTATTATTATTATTATTTACTTAATACCTTTCTTGGCGTGTTGGTACTGGACAATTTCAAGTTGATTCAGGAATCTGGGTATAGGTAAGGGTGGATAATACTCTTACTTATTAAAAATAAAAAATTTTTATTTGTGCGATTTTCGATGTTTTTAAAATCGTCACATCTTCCTGCACTTAACTACGACAAACGGGGGGGTGGAATAATAATAGAAAATCAAAAAAACACAATTATATTTTTATCTTTCGTGAAATTCCCTTTCTCTCGTTTCTTAACATTTACCTTAATATTATTTACATATAAATAGCTATTACTTATTTATTAATCTATTTGTTACTCTCAGTTTCCCGTAACTTCACAATATAGTGGCCCGACTGATTACATTGCATACTCTAACTATATTGGTTAGCTTTCTGCGCTTTCTTTATCCCTTGTAAAGAATTTTTCAGTGCGGCGCCATTGTGACTGTGTTACGTCTTTATCCCTATATCTCTTAATTCTACTACAGTAATCTAAAGCCAATCCCATACTTGACCTTAGATCCTATCTTAACACTAATTTCTTATTCTACTTAGATACGCGGAATTTCACAAAGCGGGAATCTTTATTTACATTTAAACAATGAGCAGTTACAATCTAAGAGGGGTCAAACACTGGACGCATTGTATTATACACTAGGGTGGTTTACCATTGTTTACTTCGGTACCTATTCAAGACAATAGGGGTGGCTTACTACAATATTTCCGGTACGAACGGGTTTGTCTCTATTACTGTCAAGCTGGGGGAATTATTTTTGAACAGGACACGACCGGGCGTTTACACGACTCAAATATACTTTTATTATTATTTTCTCTTTACTCATTTTACTTCTACACTTTACACCTTTATTACACGTTATTTGTATTTAAGCTATTATTAAACCTTTTTATTTAAAGTATTTATTATTTATTTTATTTAAAACATTTATAAAACTTGAATGTATTTAAACACACACACATATATATATCTTATTACATTTGAAATCTTATATTAATTAATCAACATAACTTATCTCACAACAATTCAATTTTCTGTACTGACATATATAATTAATCAAAACAAAAACTAATACCATTGTATAGAGGAGAGAAATTTCATATATAAAAAGTTCATTGCTTTAACAATGGCACAAAGGGTCAGCTGTTTTGGGGAGTCGTCTAGGGTGGTAATGTAGGACAATTCAAAACAGGAAAGAGCGTGTCTAAGGTGTTTTGTTTGGTATAGCGAGGGGAGGTTATGAATGAGATGAGTGCATACAAAGCGGAGAGTTTACATTCCACAACACGTATTTAACATGAACAGACTGGCTTCTATCGACAGGTTTGGAATGGAATACTTACCAGCGATGACTTGTTTAATACGGCAAAGTCGTGATACTAATATTATTATAACATAATTAAAATTTTACTCACTTATTTTTTGTTTATTTCTGAGCGAATAAATTTATGTTTGTCCAAGTTATTGTTAACGAATTATAAAATTACACAACAACAGCAACATAATTATTTCTTTTTTCAAAGCAGCAGAGTGGCGCAATTTTGTGACGTCTCCCTTGTTAAGACAACACAAAAGTCGGGAACTAGTTCAATTCTTTACCAGTTAATTAAACTAGCTGCCGTTGTTAGTAAAACATCCTTACCAACAAATTACAACACAATTATGGCATAGGAAATTGACAAGGTTTGCACAAATTTATTCACTCACTTGGTGTTAGCGAAAACATCTCTTTATTACTATTCAAATATTATGTTTGACTTTGTTTCTTTTTAAAGAAAATTTACTTTAGTAAATTCTGCTTTTACTGCTTTAAAGATATTAAGTTTATTATTCCTTTTATCTCAAAAATTTACTCATCTAGATGTTAGTTTTAAATACCTCGGATCCGGGTCTGAACTTTCTCAAAATAATTTATTTATCACAAATTTCAACCAAATTATTGGGAGAATAATATTGGTGGTAATCTACATTATTATCTTACATTTATCTATATATTGCTGTTACTACTACTACATTACAAAAATTACAAATCTGATAAATTCTTCTTTACATTATTAAAGTTCTTTAGTGTTCTTTTGTTACTTATCTTATTGAAACGAAAATTTACAAATGTTGTGTTTGGATATCACCTGAATTTAATATGAGGTTGTTGTTGGGTCCTTGGGTGTCATCTCCTGTCGTCTTCTAGGGTGGAGTACGTGGTTCCTCTTGAAGCTACATCGGGTTGATTATATCTGCTCTCGACGATCGGTTTTTTTACTTGAAGTTCATACTGTTGTAGTTGGAGTTTTCTTCGTCCGGATTTTGTAGTTCACATTTTACACCTTAATTATAGTTCTTACTTTGCAGTACTAAAATCTGGTATTTACATATCTTACAACTTACAGTTTTATATTTTTAAAAGAGATGTGTTGGCTAATTTTTCCTTTCTGTATATTCTTCTTAACTCTACACACACTACATTTTTCAAAATAAAATCATCTTACACTGGATATTCGTTTAACGGCATACACTTACGTGTATGTAGACAACACAAAACTCACATCTTTTCATGACGAAGTTCTACTGGCGACTGCGCGTATAGTTTAGGGGCGAGGGCTCAGTAAGCTGGTGCGTATTTACGCACTAAGAAAATAGTTCGTACTTTTATATATTATTAATTATTCATTAATTAGAATGTAAATACTTTATGTTAACTTTATTACGACTTAGAGATTTCTTTATTTATATAGTCGCATTTTTTAATAATTAAAGTAATTATTATTATTATTATTTACTTAATACCTTTCTTGGCGTGTTGGTACTGGACAATTTCAAGTTGATTCAGGAATCTGGGTATAGGTAAGGGTGGATAATACTCTTACTTATTAAAAATAAAAAATTTTTATTTGTGCGATTTTCGATGTTTTTAAAATCGTCACATCTTCCTGCACTTAACTACGACAAACGGGGGGGTGGAATAATAATAGAAAATCAAAAAAACACAATTATATTTTTATCTTTCGTGAAATTCCCTTTCTCTCGTTTCTTAACATTTACCTTAATATTATTTACATATAAATAGCTATTACTTATTTATTAATCTATTTGTTACTCTCAGTTTCCCGTAACTTCACAATATAGTGGCCCGACTGATTACATTGCATACTCTAACTATATTGGTTAGCTTTCTGCGCTTTCTTTATCCCTTGTAAAGAATTTTTCAGTGCGGCGCCATTGTGACTGTGTTACGTCTTTATCCCTATATCTCTTAATTCTACTACAGTAATCTAAAGCCAATCCCATACTTGACCTTAGATCCTATCTTAACACTAATTTCTTATTCTACTTAGATACGCGGAATTTCACAAAGCGGGAATCTTTATTTACATTTAAACAATGAGCAGTTACAATCTAAGAGGGGTCAAACACTGGACGCATTGTATTATACACTAGGGTGGTTTACCATTGTTTACTTCGGTACCTATTCAAGACAATAGGGGTGGCTTACTACAATATTTCCGGTACGAACGGGTTTGTCTCTATTACTGTCAAGCTGGGGGAATTATTTTTGAACAGGACACGACCGGGCGTTTACACGACTCAAATATACTTTTATTATTATTTTCTCTTTACTCATTTTACTTCTACACTTTACACCTTTATTACACGTTATTTGTATTTAAGCTATTATTAAACCTTTTTATTTAAAGTATTTATTATTTATTTTATTTAAAACATTTATAAAACTTGAATGTATTTAAACACACACACATATATATATCTTATTACATTTGAAATTTTATATTAATTAATCAACATAACTTATCTCACAACAATTCAATTTTCTGTACTGACATATATAATTAATCAAAACAAAAACTAATACCATTGTATAGAGGAGAGAAATTTCATATATAAAAAGTTCATTGCTTTAACAATGGCACAAAGGGTCAGCTGTTTTGGGGAGTCGTCTAGGGTGGTAATGTAGGACAATTCAAAACAGGAAAGAGCGTGTCTAAGGTGTTTTGTTTGGTATAGCGAGGGGAGGTTATGAATGAGATGAGTGCATACAAAGCGGAGAGTTTACATTCCACAACACGTATTTAACATGAACAGACTGGCTTCTATCGACAGGTTTGGAATGGAATATTACCAGCGATGACTTGTTTAATACGGCAAAGTCGTGATACTAATATTATTATAACATAATTAAAATTTTACTCACTTATTTTTTGTTTATTTCTGAGCGAATAAATTTATGTTTGTCCAAGTTATTGTTAACGAATTATAAAATTACACAACAACAGCAACATAATTATTTCTTTTTTCAAAGCAGCAGAGTGGCGCAATTTTGTGACGTCTCCCTTGTTAAGACAACACAAAAGTCGGGAACTATTTCAATTCTTTACCAGTTAATTAAACTAGCTGCCGTTGTTAGTAAAACATCCTTACCAACAAATTACAACACAATTATGGCATAGGAAATTGACAAGGTTTGCACAAATTTATTCACTCACTTGGTGTTAGCGAAAACATCTCTTTATTACTATTCAAATATTATGTTTGACTTTGTTTCTTTTGAAAGAAAATTTACTTTAGTAAATTCTGCTTTTACTGCTTTAAAGATATTAAGTTTATTATTCCTTTTATCTCAAAAATTTACTCATCTAGATGTTATTTTTAAATACCTCGGATCCGGGTCTGAACTTTCTCAAAATAATTTATTTATCACAAACTTCAACCAAATTATTGGGAGAATAATATTGGTGGTAATCTACATTATTATCTTACATTTATCTATATATTGCTGTTACTACTACTACATTACAAAAATTACAAATCTGATAAATTCTTCTTTACATTATTAAAGTTCTTTAGTGTTCTTTTGTTACTTATCTTATTGAAACGAAAATTTACAAATGTTGTGTTTGGATATCACCTGAATTTAATATGAGGTTGTTGTTGGGTCCTTGGGTGTCATCTCCTGTCGTCTTCTAGGGTGGAGTACGTGGTTCCTCTTGAAGCTACATCGGGTTGATTATATCTGCTCTCGACGATCGGTTTTTTTACTTGAAGTTCATACTGTTGTAGTTGGAGTTTTCTTCGTCCGGATTTTGTAGTTCACATTTTACACCTTAATTATAGTTCTTACTTTGCAGTACTAAAATCTGGTATTTACATATCTTACAACTTACAGTTTTATATTTTTAAAAGAGATGTGTTGGCTAATTTTTCCTTTCTGTATATTCTTCTTAACTCTACACACACTACATTTTTCAAAATAAAATCATCTTACACTGGATATTCGTTTAACGGCATACACTTACGTGTATGTAGACAACACAAAACTCACATCTTTTCATGACGAAGTTCTACTGGCGACTGCGCGTATAGTTTAGGGGCGAGGGCTCAGTAAGCTGGTGCGTATTTACGCACTAAGAAAATAGTTCGTACTTTTATATATTATTAATTATTCATTAATTAGAATGTAAATACTTTATGTTAACTTTATTACGACTTAGAGATTTCATTATTTATATAGTCGCATTTTTTAATAATTAAAGTAATTATTATTATTATTATTTACTTAATACCTTTCTTGGCGTGTTGGTACTGGACAATTTCAAGTTGATTCAGGAATCTGGGTATAGGTAAGGGTGGATAATACTCTTACTTATTAAAAATAAAAAATTTTTATTTGTGCGATTTTCGATGTTTTTAAAATCGTCACATCTTCCTGCACTTAACTACGAAAAACGGGGGGGTGGAATAATAATAGAAAATCAAAAAAACACAATTATATTTTTATCTTTCGTGAAATTCCCTTTCTCTCGTTTCTTAAAATTTACCTTAATATTATTTACATATAAATAGCTATTACTTATTTATTAATCTATTTGTTACTCTCAGTTTCCCGTAACTTCACAATATAGTGGCCCGACTGATTACATTGCATACTCTAACTATATTGGTTAGCTTTCTGCGCTTTCTTTATCCCTTGTAAAGAATTTTTCAGTGCGGCGCCATTGTGACTGTGTTACGTCTTTATCCCTATATCTCTTAATTCTACTACAGTAATCTAAAGCCAATCCCATACTTGACCTTAGATCCTATCTTAACACTAATTTCTTATTCTACTGAGATACGCGATATTTCACAAAGCGGGAATCTTTATTTACATTTAAACAATGAGCAGTTACAATCTAAGAGGGGTCAAACACTGGACGCATTGTATTATACACTAGGGTGGTTTACCATTGTTTACTTCGGTACCTATTCAAGACAATAGGGGTGGCTTACTACAATATTTCCGGTACGAACGGGTTTGTCTCTATTACTGTCAAGCTGGGGGAATTATTTTTGAACAGGACACGACCGGGCGTTTACACGACTCAAATATACTTTTATTATTATTTTCTCTTTACTCATTTTACTTCTACACTTTACACCTTTATTACACGTTATTTGTATTTAAGCTATTATTAAACCTTTTTATTTAAAGTATTTATTATTTATTTTATTTAAAACATTTATAAAACTTGAATGTATTTAAACACACACATATATATATCTTATTACATTTGAAATCTTATATTAATTAATCAACATAACTTATCTCACAACAATTCAATTTTCTGTACTGACATATATAATTAATCAAAACAAAAACTAATACCATCGTATAGAGGAGAGAAATTTCATATATAAAAAGTTCATTGCTTTAACAATGGCACAAAGGGTCAGCTGTTTTGGGGAGTCGTCTAGGGTGGTAATGTAGGACAATTCAAAACAGGAAAGAGCGTGTCTAAGGTGTTTTGTTTGGTATAGCGAGGGGAGGTTATGAATGAGATGAGTGCATACAAAGGGGAGAGTTTACATTCCACAACACGTATTTAACATGAACAGACTGGCTTCTATCGACAGGTTTGGAATGGAATACTTACCAGCGATGACTTGTTTAATACGGCAAAGTCGTGATACTAATATTATTATAACATAATTAAAATTTTACTCACTTATTTTTTGTTTATTTCTGAGCGAATAAATTTATGTTTGTCCAAGTTATTGTTAACGAATTATAAAATTACACAACAACAGCAACATAATTATTTCTTTTTTCAAAGCAGCAGAGTGGCGCAATTTTGTGACGTCTCCCTTGTTAAGACAACACAAAAGTCGGGAACTAGTTCAATTCTTTACCAGTTAATTAAACTAGCTGCCGTTGTTAGTAAAACATCCTTACCAACAAATTACAACACAATTATGGCATAGGAAATTGACAAGGTTTGCACAAATTTATTCACTCACTTAGTGTTAGCGAAAACATCTCTTTATTACTATTCAAATATTATGTTTGACTATGTTTCTTTTTAAAGAAAATTTACTTTAGTAAATTCTGCTTTTACTGCTTTAAAGATATTAAGTTTATTATTCCTTTTATCTCAAAAATTTACTCATCTAGATGTTAGTTTTAAATACCTCGGATCCGGGTCTGAACTTTCTCAAAATAATTAATTTATCACAAACTTCAACCAAATTATTGGGAGAATAATATTGGTGGTAATCTACATTATTATCTTACATTTATCTATATATTGCTGTTACTACTACTACATTACAAAAATTACAAATCTGATAAATTCTTCTTTACATTATTAAAGTTCTTTAGTGTTCTTTTGTTACTTATCTTATTGAAACGAAAATTTACAAATGTTGTGTTTGGATATCACCTGAATTTAATATGAGGTTGTTGTTGGGTCCTTGGGTGTCATCTCCTGTCGTCTTCTAGGGTGGAGTACGTGGTTCCTCTTGAAGCTACATCGGGTTGATTATATCTGCTCTCGACGATCGGTTTTTTTACTTGAAGTTCATACTGTTGTAGTTGGAGTTTTCTTCGTCCGGATTTTGTAGTTCACATTTTACACCTTAATTATAGTTCTTACTTTGCAGTACTAAAATCTGGTATTTACATATCTTACAACTTACAGTTTTATATTTTTAAAAGAGATGTGTTGGCTAATTTTTCCTTTCTGTATATTCTTCTTAACTCTACACACACTACATTTTTCAAAATAAAATCATCTTACACTGGATATTCGTTTAACGGCATACACTTACGTGTATGTAGACAACACAAAACTCACATCTTTTCATGACGAAGTTCTACTGGCGACTGCGCGTATAGTTTAGGGGCGAGGGCTCAGTAAGCTGGTGCGTATTTACGCACTAAGAAAATAGTTCGTACTTTTATATATTATTAATTATTCATTAATTAGAATGTAAATACTTTATGTTAACTTTATTACGACTTAGAGATTTCTTTATTTATATAGTCGCATTTTTTAATAATTAAAGTAATTATTATTATTATTATTTACTTAATACCTTTCTTGGCGTGTTGGTACTGGACAATTTCAAGTTGATTCAGGAATCTGGGTATAGGTAAGGGTGGATAATACTCTTACTTATTAAAAATAAAAAATTTTTATTTGTGCGATTTTCGATGTTTTTAAAATCGTCACATCTTCCTGCACTTAACTACGACAAACGGGGGGGTGGAATAATAATAGAAAATCAAAAAAACACAATTATATTTTTATCTTTCGTGAAATTCCCTTTCTCTCGTTTCTTAACATTTACCTTAATATTATTTACATATAAATAGCTATTACTTATTTATTAATCTATTTGTTACTCTCAGTTTCCCGTAACTTCACAATATAGTGGCCCGACTGATTACATTGCATACTCTAACTATATTGGTTAGCTTTCTGCGCTTTCTTTATCCCTTGTAAAGAATTTTTCAGTGCGGCGCCATTGTGACTGTGTTACGTCTTTATCCCTATATCTCTTAATTCTACTACAGTAATCTAAAGCCAATCCCATACTTGACCTTAGATCCTATCTTAACACTAATTTCTTATTCTACTTAGATACGCGGAATTTCACAAAGCGGGAATCTTTATTTACATTTAAACAATGAGCAGTTACAATCTAAGAGGGGTCAAACACTGGACGCATTGTATTATACACTAGGGTGGTTTACCATTGTTTACTTCGGTACCTATTCAAGACAATAGGGGTGGCTTACTACAATATTTCCGGTACGAACGGGTTTGTCTCTATTACTGTCAAGCTGGGGGAATTATTTTTGAACAGGACACGACCGGGCGTTTACACGACTCAAATATACTTTTATTATTATTTTCTCTTTACTCATTTTACTTCTACACTTTACACCTTTATTACACGTTATTTGTATTTAAGCTATTATTAAACCTTTTTATTTAAAGTATTTATTATTTATTTTATTTAAAACATTTATAAAACTTGAATGTATTTAAACACACACACATATATATATCTTATTACATTTGAAATTTTATATTAATTAATCAACATAACTTATCTCACAACAATTCAATTTTCTGTACTGACATATATAATTAATCAAAACAAAAACTAATACCATTGTATAGAGGAGAGAAATTTCATATATAAAAAGTTCATTGCTTTAACAATGGCACAAAGGGTCAGCTGTTTTGGGGAGTCGTCTAGGGTGGTAATGTAGGACAATTCAAAACAGGAAAGAGCGTGTCTAAGGTGTTTTGTTTGGTATAGCGAGGGGAGGTTATGAATGAGATGAGTGCATACAAAGCGGAGAGTTTACATTCCACAACACGTATTTAACATGAACAGACTGGCTTCTATCGACAGGTTTGGAATGGAATACTTACCAGCGATGACTTGTTTAATACGGCAAAGTCGTGATACTAATATTATTATAACATAATTAAAATTTTACTCACTTATTTTTTGTTTATTTCTGAGCGAATAAATTTATGTTTGTCCAAGTTATTGTTAACGAATTATAAAATTACACAACAACAGCAACATAATTATTTCTTTTTTCAAAGCAGCAGAGTGGCGCAATTTTGTGACGTCTCCCTTGTTAAGACAACACAAAAGTCGGGAACTAGTTCAATTCTTTACCAGTTAATTAAACTAGCTGCCGTTGTTAGTAAAACATCCTTACCAACAAATTACAACACAATTATGGCATAGGAAATTGACAAGGTTTGCACAAATTTATTCACTCACTTGGTGTTAGCGAAAACATCTCTTTATTACTATTCAAATATTATGTTTGACTTTGTTTCTTTTGAAAGAAAATTTACTTTAGTAAATTCTGCTTTTACTGCTTTAAAGATATTAAGTTTATTATTCCTTTTATCTCAAAAATTTACTCATCTAGATGTTATTTTTAAATACCTCGGATCCGGGTCTGAACTTTCTCAAAATAATTTATTTATCACAAACTTCAACCAAATTATTGGGAGAATAATATTGGTGGTAATCTACATTATTATCTTACATTTATCTATATATTGCTGTTACTACTACTACATTACAAAAATTACAAATCTGATAAATTCTTCTTTACATTATTAAAGTTCTTTAGTGTTCTTTTGTTACTTATCTTATTGAAACGAAAATTTACAAATGTTGTGTTTGGATATCACCTGAATTTAATATGAGGTTGTTGTTGGGTCCTTGGGTGTCATCTCCTGTCGTCTTCTAGGGTGGAGTACGTGGTTCCTCTTGAAGCTACATCGGGTTGATTATATCTGCTCTCGACGATCGGTTTTTTTACTTGAAGTTCATACTGTTGTAGTTGGAGTTTTCTTCGTCCGGATTTTGTAGTTCACATTTTACACCTTAATTATAGTTCTTACTTTGCAGTACTAAAATCTGGTATTTACATATCTTACAACTTACAGTTTTATATTTTTAAAAGAGATGTGTTGGCTAATTTTTCCTTTCTGTATATTCTTCTTAACTCTACACACACTACATTTTTCAAAATAAAATCATCTTACACTGGATATTCGTTTAACGGCATACACTTACGTGTATGTAGACAACACAAAACTCACATCTTTTCATGACGAAGTTCTACTGGCGACTGCGCGTATAGTTTAGGGGCGAGGGCTCAGTAAGCTGGTGCGTATTTACGCACTAAGAAAATAGTTCGTACTTTTATATATTATTAATTATTCATTAATTAGAATGTAAATACTTTATGTTAACTTTATTACGACTTAGAGATTTCATTATTTATATAGTCGCATTTTTTAATAATTAAAGTAATTATTATTATTATTATTTACTTAATACCTTTCTTGGCGTGTTGGTACTGGACAATTTCAAGTTGATTCAGGAATCTGGGTATAGGTAAGGGTGGATAATACTCTTACTTATTAAAAATAAAAAATTTTTATTTGTGCGATTTTCGATGTTTTTAAAATCGTCACATCTTCCTGCACTTAACTACGAAAAACGGGGGGGTGGAATAATAATAGAAAATCAAAAAAACACAATTATATTTTTATCTTTCGTGAAATTCCCTTTCTCTCGTTTCTTAACATTTACCTTAATATTATTTACATATAAATAGCTATTACTTATTTATTAATCTATTTGTTACTCTCAGTTTCCCGTAACTTCACAATATAGTGGCCCGACTGATTACATTGCATACTCTAACTATATTGGTTAGCTTTCTGCGCTTTCTTTATCCCTTGTAAAGAATTTTTCAGTGCGGCGCCATTGTGACTGTGTTACGTCTTTATCCCTATATCTCTTAATTCTACTACAGTAATCTAAAGCCAATCCCATACTTGACCTTAGATCCTATCTTAACACTAATTTCTTATTCTACTGAGATACGCGATATTTCACAAAGCGGGAATCTTTATTTACATTTAAACAATGAGCAGTTACAATCTAAGAGGGGTCAAACACTGGACGCATTGTATTATACACTAGGGTGGTTTACCATTGTTTACTTCGGTACCTATTCAAGACAATAGGGGTGGCTTACTACAATATTTCCGGTACGAACGGGTTTGTCTCTATTACTGTCAAGCTGGGGGAATTATTTTTGAACAGGACACGACCGGGCGTTTACACGACTCAAATATACTTTTATTATTATTTTCTCTTTACTCATTTTACTTCTACACTTTACACCTTTATTACACGTTATTTGTATTTAAGCTATTATTAAACCTTTTTATTTAAAGTATTTATTATTTATTTTATTTAAAACATTTATAAAACTTGAATGTATTTAAACACACACATATATATATCTTATTACATTTGAAATCTTATATTAATTAATCAACATAACTTATCTCACAACAATTCAATTTTCTGTACTGACATATATAATTAATCAAAACAAAAACTAATACCATCGTATAGAGGAGAGAAATTTCATATATAAAAAGTTCATTGCTTTAACAATGGCACAAAGGGTCAGCTGTTTTGGGGAGTCGTCTAGGGTGGTAATGTAGGACAATTCAAAACAGGAAAGAGCGTGTCTAAGGTGTTTTGTTTGGTATAGCGAGGGGAGGTTATGAATGAGATGAGTGCATACAAAGGGGAGAGTTTACATTCCACAACACGTATTTAACATGAACAGACTGGCTTCTATCGACAGGTTTGGAATGGAATACTTACCAGCGATGACTTGTTTAATACGGCAAAGTCGTGATACTAATATTATTATAACATAATTAAAATTTTACTCACTTATTTTTTGTTTATTTCTGAGCGAATAAATTTATGTTTGTCCAAGTTATTGTTAACGAATTATAAAATTACACAACAACAGCAACATAATTATTTCTTTTTTCAAAGCAGCAGAGTGGCGCAATTTTGTGACGTCTCCCTTGTTAAGACAACACAAAAGTCGGGAACTAGTTCAATTCTTTACCAGTTAATTAAACTAGCTGCCGTTGTTAGTAAAACATCCTTACCAACAAATTACAACACAATTATGGCATAGGAAATTGACAAGGTTTGCACAAATTTATTCACTCACTTAGTGTTAGCGAAAACATCTCTTTATTACTATTCAAATATTATGTTTGACTATGTTTCTTTTTAAAGAAAATTTACTTTAGTAAATTCTGCTTTTACTGCTTTAAAGATATTAAGTTTATTATTCCTTTTATCTCAAAAATTTACTCATCTAGATGTTAGTTTTAAATACCTCGGATCCGGGTCTGAACTTTCTCAAAATAATTTATTTATCACAAACTTCAACCAAATTATTGGGAGAATAATATTGGTGGTAATCTACATTATTATCTTACATTTATCTATATATTGCTGTTACTACTACTACATTACAAAAATTACAAATCTGATAAATTCTTCTTTACATTATTAAAGTTCTTTAGTGTTCTTTTGTTACTTATCTTATTGAAACGAAAATTTACAAATGTTGTGTTTGGATATCACCTGAATTTAATATGAGGTTGTTGTTGGGTCCTTGGGTGTCATCTCCTGTCGTCTTCTAGGGTGGAGTACGTGGTTCCTCTTGAAGCTACATCGGGTTGATTATATCTGCTCTCGACGATCGGTTTTTTTACTTGAAGTTCATACTGTTGTAGTTGGAGTTTTCTTCGTCCGGATTTTGTAGTTCACATTTTACACCTTAATTATAGTTCTTACTTTGCAGTACCAAAATCTGGTATTTACATATCTTACAACTTACAGTTTTATATTTTTAAAAGAGATGTGTTGGCTAATTTTTCCTTTCTGTATATTCTTCTTAACTCTACACACACTACATTTTTCAAAATAAAATCATCTTACACTGGATATTCGTTTAACGGCATACACTTACGTGTATGTAGACAACACAAAACTCACATCTTTTCATGACGAAGTTCTACTGGCGACTGCGCGTATAGTTTAGGGGCGAGGGCTCAGTAAGCTGGTGCGTATTTACGCACTAAGAAAATAGTTCGTACTTTTATATATTATTAATTATTCATTAATTAGAATGTAAATACTTTATGTTAACTTTATTACGACTTAGAGATTTCTTTATTTATATAGTCGCATTTTTTAATAATTAAATTAATTATTATTATTATTATTATTTACTTAATACCTTTCTTGGCGTGTTGGTACTGGACAATTTCAAGTTGATTCAGGAATCTGGGTATAGGTAAGGGTGGATAATACTCTTACTTATTAAAAATAAAAAATTTTTATTTGTGCGATTTTCGATGTTTTTAAAATCGTCACATCTTCCTGCACTTAACTACGAAAAACGGGGGGGTGGAATAATAATAGAAAATCAAAAAAACACAATTATATTTTTATCTTTCGTGAAATTCCCTTTCTCTCGTTTCTTAACATTTACCTTAATATTATTTACATATAAATAGCTATTACTTATTTATTAATCTATTTGTTACTCTCAGTTTCCCGTAACTTCACAATATAGTGGCCCGACTGATTACATTGCATACTCTAACTATATTGGTTAGCTTTCTGCGCTTTCTTTATCCCTTGTAAAGAATTTTTCAGTGCGGCGCCATTGTGACTGTGTTACGTCTTTATCCCTATATCTCTTAATTCTACTACAGTAATTTAAAGCGAATCCCATACTTGACCTTAGATCCTATCTTAACACTAATTTCTTATTCTACTGAGATACGCGGAATTTCACAAAGCGGGTATCTTTATTTACATTTAAACAATGAGCAGTTACAATCTAAGAGGGGTCAAACACTGGACGCATTGTATTATACACTAGGGTGGTTTACCATTGTTTACTTCGGTACCTATTCAAGACAATAGGGGTGGCTTACTACAATATTTCCGGTACGAACGGGTTTGTCTCTATTACTGTCAAGCTGGGGGAATTATTTTTGAACAGGACACGACCGGGCGTTTACACGACTCAAATATACTTTTATTATTATTTTCTCTTTACTCATTTTACTTCTACACTTTACACCTTTATTACACGTTATTTGTATTTAAGCTATTATTAAACCTTTTTATTTAAAGTATTTATTATTTATTTTATTTAAAACATTTATAAAACTTGAATGTATTTAAACACACACATATATATATCTTATTACATTTGAAATCTTATATTAATTAATCAACATAACTTATCTCACAACAATTCAATTTTCTGTACTGACATATATAATTAATCAAAACAAAAACTAATACCATCGTATAGAGGAGAGAAATTTCATATATGAAAAGTTCATTGCTTTAACAATGGCACAAAGGGTCAGCTGTTTTGGGGAGTCGTCTAGGGTGGTAATTTAGGACAATTCAAAACAGGAAAGAGCGTGTCTAAGGTGGTTTGTTTGGTTTAGCGAGGGGAGGTTATGAATGAGATGAGTGCATACAAAGAGGAGAGTTTACATTCCACAACACGTATTTAACATGAACAGACTGGCTTCTATCGACAGGTTTGGAATGGAATACTTACCAGCGATGACTTGTTTAATACGGCAAAGTCGTGATACTAATATTATTATAACATAATTAAAATTTTACTCACTTATTTTTTGTTTATATCTGAGCGAATAAATTTATGTTTGTCCAAGTTATTGTTAACGAATTATAAAATTACACAACAACAGCAACATAATTATTTCTTTTTTCAAAGCAGCAGAGTGGTCTAATTTTGTGACGTCTCCCTTGTTAAGACAACACAAAAGTCGGGAACTAGTTCAATTCTTTACCAGTTAATTAAACTAGCTGCCGTTGTTAGTAAAACATCCTTACCAACAAATTACAACACAATTATGACATATGAAATTGACAAGGTTTGCACAAATTTATTCACTCACTTGGTGTTAGCGAAAACATCTCTTTATTACTATTCAAATATTATGTTTGACTTTGTTTCTTTTTAAAGAAAATTTACTTTAGTAAATTCTGCTTTTACTGCTTTAAAGATATTAAGTTTATTATTCCTTTTATCTCAAAAATTTACTCATCTAGATGTTAGTTTTAAATACCTCGGATCCGGGTCTGAACTTTCTCAAAATAATTTATTTATCACAAATTTCAACCAAATTATTGGGAGAATAATATTGGTGGTAATCTACATTATTATCTTACATTTATCTATATATTGCTGTTACTACTACTACATTACAAAAATTACAAATCTGATAAATTCTTCTTTACATTATTAAAGTTCTTTAGTGTTCTTTTGTTACTTCTCTTATTGAAACGAAAATTTACAAATGTTGTGTTTGGATATCACCTGAATTTAATATGAGGTTGTTGTTGGGTCCTTGGGTGTCATCTCCTGTCGTCTTCTAGGGTGGAGTACGTGGTTCCTCTTGAAGCTACATCGGGTTGATTATATCTGCTCTCGACGATCGGTTTTTTTACTTGAAGTTCATACTGTTGTAGTTGGAGTTTTCTTCGTCCGGATTTTGTAGTTCACATTTTACACCTTAATTATAGTTCTTACTTTGCAGTACCAAAATCTGGTATTTACATATCTTACAACTTACAGTTTTATATTTTTAAAAGAGATGTGTTGGCTAATTTTTCCTTTCTGTATATTCTTCTTAACTCTACACACACTACGTTTTTCAAAATAAAATCATCTTACACTGGATATTCGTTTAACGGCATACACTTACGTGTATGTAGACAACACAAAACTCACATCTTTTCATGACGAAGTTCTACTGGCGACTGCGCGTATAGTTTAGGGGCGAGGGCTCAGTAAGCTGGTGCGTATTTACGCACTAAGAAAATAGTTCGTACTTTTATATATTATTAATTATTCATTAATTAGAATGTAAATACTTTATGTTAACTTTATTACGACTTAGAGATTTCTTTATTTATATAGTCGCATTTTTTAATAATTAAATTAATTATTATTATTATTATTATTTACTTAATACCTTTCTTGGCGTGTTGGTACTGGACAATTTCAAGTTGATTCAGGAATCTGGGTATAGGTAAGGGTGGATAATACTCTTACTTATTAAAAATAAAAAATTTTTATTTGTGCGATTTTCGATGTTTTTAAAATCGTCACATCTTCCTGCACTTAACTACGAAAAACGGGGGGGGGGTGGAATAATAATAGAAAATCAAAAAAACACAATTATATTTTTATCTTTCGTGAAATTCCCTTTCTCTCGTTTCTTAACATTTACCTTAATATTATTTACATATAAATAGCTATTACTTATTTATTAATCTATTTGTTACTCTCAGTTTCCCGTAACTTCACAATATAGTGGCCCGACTGATTACATTGCATACTCTAACTATATTGGTTAGCTTTCTGCGCTTTCTTTATCCCTTGTAAAGAATTTTTCAGTGCGGCGCCATTGTGACTGTGTTACGTATTTATCCCTATATCTCTTAATTCTACTACAGTAATCTAAAGCGAATCCCATACTTGACCTTAGATCCTATCTTAACACTAATTTCTTATTCTACTGAGATACGCGGAATTTCACAAAGCGGGTATCTTTATTTACATTTAAACAATGAGCAGTTACAATCTAAGAGGGGTCAAACACTGGACGCATTGTATTATACACTAGGGTGGTTTACCATTGTTTACTTCGGTACCTATTCAAGACAATAGGGGTGGCTTACTACAATATTTCCGGTACGAACGGGTTTGTCTCTATTACTGTCAAGCTGGGGGAATTATTTTTGAACAGGACACGACCGGGCGTTTACACGACTCAAATATACTTTTATTATTATTTTCTCTTTACTCATTTTACTTCTACACTTTACACCTTTATTACACGTTATTTGTATTTAAGCTATTATTAAACCTTTTTATTTAAAGTATTTATTATTTATTTTATTTCAAACATTTATAAAACTTGAATGTATTTAAACACACACATATATATATCTTATTACATTTGAAATCTTATATTAATTAATCAACATAACTTATCTCACAACAATTCAATTTTCTGTACTGACATATATAATTAATCAAAACAAGAACTAATACCATCGTATAGAGGAGAGAAATTTCATATATAAAAAGTTCATTGCTTTAACAGTGGCACAAAGGGTCAGCTGTTTTGGGGAGTCGTCTAGGGTGGTAATTTAGGACAATTCAAAACAGGAAAGAGCGTGTCTAAGGTGGTTTGTTTGGTTTAGCGAGGGGAGGTTATGAATGAGATGAGTGCATACAAAGGGGAGAGTTTACATTCCACAACACGTATTTAACATGAACAGACTGGCTTCTATCGACAGGTTTGGAATGGAATACTTACCAGCTATGACTCGTTTAATACGGCAAAGTCGCGATACTAATATTATTATAACATAATTAAAATTTTACTCACTTATTTTTTGTTTATTTCTGAGCGAATAAATTTATGTTTGTCCAAGTTATTGTTAACGAAT
This sequence comes from Magicicada septendecula, assembly GCA_034769895.1. NCBI lineage: Eukaryota > Metazoa > Arthropoda > Insecta > Hemiptera > Cicadidae > Magicicada > Magicicada septendecula. The sequence continues at coordinate 314,392,882 of CM068373.1, read as the reverse complement.
TATAAAATTACACAACAACAGCAACATAATTATTTCTTTTTTCAAAGCAGCAGAGTGGCGCAATTTTGTGACGTCTCCCTTGTTAAGACAACACAAAAGTCGGGAACTAGTTCAATTCTTTACCAGTTAATTAAACTACCTGCCGTTGTTAGTAAAACATCCTTACCAACAAATTACAACACAATTATGACATAGGAAATTGACAAGGTTTGCACAAATTTATTCACTTACTTGGTGTTAGCGAAAACATCTCTTTATTACTATTCAAATATTATGTTTGACTTTGTTTCTTTTTAAAGAAAATTTACTTTAGTAAATTCTGCTTTTACTGCTTTAAAGATATTAAGTATATTATTCCTTTTATCTCAAAAATTTACTCATCTAGATGTTAGTTTTAAATACCTCGGATCCGGGTCTGAACTTTCTCAAAATAATTAATTTATCACAAACTTCAACCAAATTATTGGGAGAATAATATTGGTGGTAATCTACATTATTATCTTACATTTATCTATATATTGCTGTTACTACTACTACATTACAAAAATTACAAATCTGATAATTTCTTCTTTACATTATTAAAGTTCTTTAGTTTTCTTTTGTTACTTATCTTATTGAAACGAAAATTTACAAATGTTGTGTTTGGATATCACCTGAATTTAATATGAGGTTGTTGTTGGGTCCTTGGGTGTCATCTCCTGTCGTCTTCTAGGGTGGAGTACGTGGTTCCTCTTGAAGCTACATCGGGTTGATTATATCTGCTCTCGACGATCGGTTTTTTTACTTGAAGTTCATACTGTTGTAGTTGGAGTTTTCTTCGTCCGGATTTTGTAGTTCACATTTTACACCTTAATTATAGTTCTTATTTTGCAGTACTAAAGTCTGGTAGTTACATATCTTACAACTTACAGTTTTATATTTTTAAAAGAGATGTGTTGGCTAATTTTTCCTTTCTGTATATTCTTCCTAACTCTACACACACTACATTTTTCAAAATAAAATCATCTTACACTGGATATTCGTTTAACGGCATACACTTACGTGTATGTAGACAACACAAAACTCACATCTTTTCATGACGAAGTTCTACTGGCGACTGCGCGTATAGTTTAGGGGCGAGGGCTCACTAAGCTGGTGCGTATTTACGCACTAAGAAAATAGTTCGTACTTTTATATATTATTAATTATTCATTAATTAGAATGTAAATACTTTATGTTAACTTTATTACGACTTAGAGATTTCTTTATTTATATAGTCGCATTTTTTAATAATTAAAGTAATTATTATTATTATTATTTACTTAATACCTTTCTTGGCGTGTTGGTACTGGACAATTTCAAGTTGATTCAGGAATCTGGGTATAGGTAAGGGTGGATAATACTCTTACTTATTAAAAATAAAAAATTTTTATTTATGCGATTTTCGATGTTTTTAAAATCGTCACATCCTCCTGCACTTAACTACGAAAAACGGGGGGGTGGAATAATAATAGAAAATCAAAAAAACACAATTATATTTTTATCTTTCGTGAAATTCCCTTTCTCTCGTTTCTTAACATTTACCTTAATATTATTTACATATAAATAGATATTACTTATTTATTAATCTATTTGTTATTCTCAGTTTCCCGTGACTTCACAATATAGTGGCCCGACTGATTACATTGCATACTCTAACTATATTGGTTAGCTTTCTGCGCTTTCTTTATCCCTTGTAAAGAATTTTTCAGTGCGGCGCCATTGTGACTGTGTTACGTCTTTATCCCTATATCTCTTAATTCTACTACAGTAATCTAAAGCCAATCCCATACTTGACCTTAGATCCTATCTTAACACTAATTTCTTATTCTACTGAGATACGCGGAATTTCACAAAGCGGGAATCTTTATTTACATTTAAACAATGAGCAGTTACAATCTAAGAGGGGTCAAACACTGGACGCATTGTATTATACACTAGGGTGGTTTACCATTGTTTACTTCGGTACCAATTCAAGACAATAGGGGTGGCTTACTACAATATTTCCGGTACGAACGGGTTTGTCTCTATTACTGTCAAGCTGGGGGAATTATTTTTGAACAGGACACGACCGGGCGTTTACACGACTCAAATATACTTTTATTATTATTTTCTCTTTACTCATTTTACTTCTACACTTTACACCTTTATTACACGTTATTTGTATTTAAGCTATTATTAAACCTTTTTATTTAAAGTATTTATTATTTATTTTATTTCAAACATTTATAAAACTTGAATGTACTTAAACACACACATATATATATCTTATTACATTTGAAATCTTATATTAATTAATCAACATAACTTATCTCACAACAATTCAATTTTCTGTACTGACATATATAATTAATCAAAACAAAAACTAATACCATTGTATAGAGGAGAGAAATTTCATATATAAAAAGTTCATTGCTTTAACAATGGCACAAAGGGTCAGCTGTTTTGGGGAGTCGTCTAGGGAGGTAATTTAGGACAATTCAAAACAGGAAAGAGCGTGTCTAAGGTGGTTTGTTTGGTTTAGCGAGGGGAGGTTATGAATGAGATGAGTGCATACAAAGGGGAGAGTTTACATTCCACAACACGTATTTAACATGAACAGACTGGCTTCTATCGACAGGTTTGGAATGGAATACTTACCAGCGATGACTTGTTTAATACGGCAAAGTAGCGATACTATTATTATTATAACATAATTAAAATTTTACTCACTTATTTTTTGTTTATTTCTGAGCGAATAAATTTATGTTTGTCCAAGTTATTGTTAACGAATTATAAAATTACACAACAACAGCAACATAATTATTTCTTTTTTCAAAGCAGCAGAGTGGCGCAATTTTGTGACGTCTCCCTTGTTAAGACAACACAAAAGTCGGGAACTAGTTCAATTCTTTACCAGTTAATTAAACTAGCTGCCGTTGTTAGTAAAACATCCTTACCAACAAATTACAACACAATTATGACATAGGAAATTGACAAGGTTTGCACAAATTTATTCACTTACTTGGTGTTAGCGAAAACATCTCTTTATTACTATTCAAATATTATGTTTGACTTTGTTTCTTTTTAAAGAAAATTTACTTTAGTAAATTCTGCTTTTACTGCTTTAAAGATATTAAGTATATTATTCCTTTTATCTCAAAAATTTACTCATCTAGTTGTTAGTTTTAAATACCTCGGATCCGGGTCTGAACTTTCTCAAAATAATTAATTTATCACAAACTTCAACCAAATTATTGGGAGAATAATATTGGTGGTAATCTACATTATTATCTTACATTTATCTATATATTGCTGTTACTACTACTACTACATTACAAAAATTACAAATCTGATAATTTCTTCTTTACATTATTAAAGTTCTTTAGTGTTCTTTTGTTACTTATCTTATTGAAACGAAAATTTGCAAATGTTGTGTTTGGATATCACCTGAATTTAATATGAGGTTGTTGTTGGGTCCTTGGGTGTCATCTCCTGTCGTCTTCTAGGGTGGAGTACGTGGTTCCTCTTGAAGCTACATCGGGTTGATTATATCTGCTCTCGACGATCGGTTTTTTTACTTGAAGATCATACTGTTGTAGTTGGAGTTTTCTTCGTCCGGATTTTGTAGTTCACATTTTACACCTTAATTATAGTTCTTACTTTGCAGTACTAAAGTCTGGTAGTTACATATCTTACAACTTACAGTTTTATATTTTTAAAAGAGATGTGTTGGCTAATTTTTCCATTCTGTATATTCTTCCTAACTCTACACACACTACATTTTTCAAAATAAAATCATCTTACACTGGATATTCGTTTAACGGCATACACTTACGTGTATGTAGACAACACAAAACTCACATCTTTTCATGACGAAGTTCTACTGGCGACTGCGCGTATAGTTTAGGGGCGAGGGCTCAGTAAGCTGGTGCGTATTTACGCACTAAGAAAATAGTTCCTACTTTTCTATATTATTAATTATTCATTAATTAGAATGTAAATACTTTATGTTAACTTTATTACGACTTAGAGATTTCTTTATTTATATAGTCGCATTTTTTAATAATTAAAGTAATTATTATTATTATTCTTTACTTAATACCTTTCTTGGAGTGTTGGTACTGGACAATTTCAAGTTGATTCAGGAATCTGGGTATAGGTAAGGGTGGATAATACTCTTACTTATTAAAAATAAAAAATTTTTATTTGTGCGATTTTCGATGTTTTTAAAATCGTCACATCCTCCTGCACTTAACTACGAAAAACGGGGGGGGGTGGAATAATAGAAAATCAAAAAACCCAATTATATTTTTATCTTTCGTGAAATTCCCTTTCTCCCGTTTCTTAACATTTACCTTAATATTATTTACATATAAATAGATATTACTTATTTATTAATCTATTTGTTACTCTCAGTTTCCCGTAACTTCACAATATAGTGGCCCGACTGATTACATTGCATACTCTAACTATATTGGTTAGCTTTCTGCGCTTTCTTTATCCCTTGTAAAGAATTTTTCAGTGCGGCGCCATTGTCACTGTGTTACGTCTTTATCCCTATATCTCTTAATTCTACCACAGTAATATAAAGCCAATCCCATACTTGACCTTAGATCCTATCTTAACACTAATTTCTTATTCTACTGAGATACGCGGAATTTCACAAAGCGGGAATCTTTATTTACATTTAAACAATGAGTAGTTACAATCTAAGAGGGGTCAAACACTGGACGCATTGTATTATACACTAGGGTGGTTTACCATTGTTTACTTCGGTACCTATTCAAGACAATAGGGGTGGCTTACTACAATATTTCCGGTACGAACGGGTTTGTCTCTATTACTGTCAAGCTGGGGGAATTATTTTTGAACAGGACACGACCGGGCGTTTACACGACTCAAATATACTTTTATTATTATTTTCTCTTTACTCATTTTACTTCTACACTTTACACCTTTATTACACGTTATTTGTATTTAAGCTATTATTAAACCTTTTTATTTAAAGTATTTATTATTTATTTTATTTCAAACATTTATAAAACTTGAATGTATTTAAACACACACATATGTATATCTTATTACATTTGAAATCTTATATTAATTAGTCAACATAACTTATCTCACAACAATTCAATTTTCTGTACTGACATATATAATTAATCAAAAAAAAACTAATACCATCGTATAGAGGAGAGAAATTTCATATATGAAAAGTTCATTGCTTTAACAATGGCACAAAGGGTCAGCTGTTTTGGGGAGTCGTCTAGGGTGGTAATTTAGGACAATTCAAAACAGGAAAGAGCGTGTCTAAGGTGGTTTGTTTGGTTCAGCGAGGGGAGGTTATGAATGAGATGAGTGCACACAAAGAGGAGAGTTTACATTCCACAACACGTATTTAACATGAACAGACTGGCTTCTATCGACAGGTTTGGAATGGAATACTTACCAGCGATGACTTGTTTAATACGGCAAAGTCGTGATACTAATATTATTATATCATAATTAAAATTTTACTCACTTATTTTTTGTTTATTTCTGAGCGAATAAATTTATGTTTGTCCAAGTTATTGTTAACGAATTATAAAATTACACAACAACAGCAACATAATTATTTCTTTTTTCAAAGCAGCAGAGTGGCGCAATTTTGTGACGTCTCCCTTGTTAAGACAACACAAAAGTCGGGAACTAGTTCAATTCTTTACCAGTTAATTAAACTAGCTGCCGTTGTTAGTAAAACATCCTTACCAACAAATTACAACACAATTATGACATAGGAAATTGACAAGGTTTGCACAAATTTATTCACTCACTTGGTGTTAGCGAAAATATCTCTTTATTACTATTCAAATATTATGTTTGACTTTGTTTCTTTTTAAAGAAAATTTACTTTAGTAAATTCTGCTTTTACTGCTTTAAAGATATTAAGTTTATTATTCCTTTTATCTCAAAAATTTACTCATCTAGGTGTTAGTTTTAAATACCTCGGATCCGGGTCTGAACTTTCTCAAAATAATTAATTTATCACAAACTTCAACCAAATTATTGGGAGAATAATATTGGTGGTAATCTACATTATTATCTTACATTTATCTATATATTGCTGTTACTACTACTACATTACAAAAATTACAAATCTGATAATTTCTTCTTTACATTATTAAAGTTCTTTAGTGTTCTTTTGTTACTTATCTTATTGAAACGAAAATTTACAAATGTTGTGTTTGGATATCACCTGAATTTAATATGAGGTTGTTGTTGGGTCCTTGGGTGTCATCTCCTGTCGTCTTCTAGGGTGGAGTACGTGGTTCCTCTTGAAGCTACATCGGGTTGATTATATCTGCTCTCGACGATCGGTTTTTTTACTTGAAGTTCATACTGTTGTAGTTGGAGTTTTCTTCGTCCGGATTTTGTAGTTCACATTTTACACCTTAATTATAGTTCTTACTTTGCAGCACTAAAGTCTGGTAGTTACATATCTTACAACTTACAGTTTTATATTTTTAAAAGAGATGTGTTGGCTAATTTTTCCTTTCTGTATATTCTTCCTAACTCTACACACACTACATTTTTCAAAATAAAATCATCTTACACTGGATATTCGTTTAACGGCATACACTTACGTGTATGTAGACAACACAAAACTCACATCTTTTCATGACGAAGTTCTACTGGCGACTGCGCGTATAGTTTAGGGGCGAGGGCTCAGTAAGCTGGTGCGTATTTACGCACTAAGAAAATAGTTCGTACTTTTATATATTATTAATTAATCATTAATTAGAATGTAAATACTTTATGTTAACTTTATTACGACTTAGAGATTTCTTTATTTATATAGTCGCATTTTTTAATAATTAAAGTAATAATTATTATTATTATTTACTTAATACCTTTCTTGGCGTGTTGGTACTGGACAATTTCAAGTTGATTCAGGAATCTGGGTATAGGTAAGGGTGGATAATACTCTTACTTATTAAAAATAAAAAATTTTTATTTTTGCGATTTTCGATGTTTTTAAAATCGTCACATCCTCCTGCACTTAACTACGAAAAACGGGGGGATGGAATAACAATAGAAAATCAAAAAAACACAATTATATTTTTATCTTTCGTGAAATTCCCTTTCTCTCGTTTCTTAACATTTACCTTAATATTATTTACATATAAATAGATATTACTTATTTATTAATCTATTTGTTACTCTCAGTTTCCCGTAACTTCACAATATAGTGGCCCGACTGATTACATTGCATACTCTAACTATATTGGTTAGCTTTATGCGCTTTCTTTATCCCTTGTAAAGAATTTTTCAGTGCGGCGCCATTGTGACTGTGTTACGTCTTTATCCCTATATCTCTTAATTCTACTACAGTAATCTAAAGCCAATCCCATACTTGACCTTAGATCCTATCTTAACACTAATTTCTTATTCTACTGAGATACGCGGAATTTCACAAAGCGGGAATCTTTATTTACATTTAAACAATGAGTAGTTACAATCTAAGAGGGGTCAAACACTGGACGCATTGTATTATACACTAGGGTGGTTTACCATTGTTTACTTCGGTACCTATTCAAGACAATAGGGGTGGCTTACTACAATATTTCCGGTACGAACGGGTTTGTCTCTATTACTGTCAAGCTGGGGGAATTATTTTTGAACAGGACACGACCGGGCGTTTACACGACTCAAATATACTTTTATTATTATTTTCTCTTTACTCATTTTACTTCTACACTTTACACCTTTATTACACGTTATTTGTATTTAAGCTATTATTAAACCTTTATATTTAAAGTATTTATTATTTATTTTATTTCAAACATTTATAAAACTTGAATGTATTTAAACACACACATATGTATATCTTATTACATTTGAAATCTTATATTAATTAATCAACATAACTTATCTCACAACAATTCAATTTTCTGTACTGACATATATAATTAATCAAAACAAAAACTAATACCATCGTATAGAGGAGAGAAATTTCATATATGAAAAGTTCATTGCTTTAACAATGGCACAAAGGGTCAGCTGTTTTGGGGAGTCGTCTAGGGTGGTAATTTAGGACAATTCAAAACAGGAAAGAGCGTGTCTAAGGTGGTTTGTTTGGTTTAGCGAGGGGAGGTTATGAATGAGATGAGTGCATACAAAGAGGAGAGTTTACATTCCACAACACGTATTTAACATGAACAGACTGGCTTCTATCGACAGGTTTGGAATGGAATACTTACCAGCGATGACTTGTTTAATACGGCAAAGTCGTGATACTAATATTATTATATCATAATTAAAATTTTACTCACTTATTTTTTGTTTATTTCTGAGCGAATAAATTTATGTTTGTCCAAGTTATTGTTAACGAATTATAAAATTACACAACAACAGCAACATAATTATTTCTTTTTTCAAAGCAGCAGAGTGGCGCAATTTTGTGACGTCTCCCTTGTTAAGACAACACAAAAGTCGGGAACTAGTTCAATTCTTTACCAGTTAATTAAACTAGCTGCCGTTGTTAGTAAAACATCCTTACCAACAAATTACAACACAATTATGACATAGGAAATTGACAAGGTTTGCACAAATTTATTCACTCACTTGGTGTTAGCGAAAATATCTCTTTATTACTATTCAAATATTATGTTTGACTTTGTTTCTTTTTAAAGAAAATTTACTTTAGTAAATTCTGCTTTTACTGCTTTAAAGATATTAAGTTTATTATTCCTTTTATCTCAAAAATTTACTCATCTAGGTGTTAGATTTAAATACCTCGGATCCGGGTCTGAACTTTCTCAAAATAATTAATTTATCACAAACTTCAACCAAATTATTGGGAGAATAATATTGGTGGTAATCTACATTATTATCTTACATTTATCTATATATTGCTGTTACTACTACTACATTACAAAAATTACAAATCTGATAATTTCTTCTTTACATTATTAAAGTTCTTTAGTGTTCTTTTGTTACTTATCTTATTGAAACGAAAATTTACAAATGTTGTGTTTGGATATCACCTGAATTTAATATGAGGTTGTTGTTGGGTCCTTGGGTGTCATCTCCTGTCGTCTTCTAGGGTGGAGTACGTGGTTCCTCTTGAAGCTACATCGGGTTGATTATATCTGCTCTCGACGATCGGTTTTTTTACTTGAAGTTCATACTGTTGTAGTTGGAGTTTTCTTCGTCCGGATTTTGTAGTTCACATTTTACACCTTAATTATAGTTCTTACTTTGCAGCACTAAAGTCTGGTAGTTACATATCTTACAACTTACAGTTTTATATTTTTAAAAGAGATGTGTTGGCTAATTTTTCCTTTCTGTATATTCTTCCTAACTCTACACACACTACATTTTTCAAAATAAAATCATCTTACACTGGATATTCGTTTAACGGCATACACTTACGTGTATGTAGACAACACAAAACTCACATCTTTTCATGACGAAGTTCTACTGGCGACTGCGCGTATAGTTTAGGGGCGAGGGCTCAGTAAGCTGGTGCGTATTTACGCACTAAGAAAATAGTTCGTACTTTTATATATTATTAATTATTCATTAATTAGAATGTAAATACTTTATGTTAACTTTATTACGACTTAGAGATTTCTTTATTTATATAGTCGCATTTTTTAATAATTAAAGTAATTATTATTATTATTCTTTACTTAATACCTTTCTTGGCGTGTTGGTACTGGACAATTTCAAGTTGATTCAGGAATCTGGGTATAGGTAAGGGTGGATAATACTCTTACTTATTAAAAATAAAAAGTTTTTATTTATGCGATTTTCGATGTTGTTAAAATCGTCACATCCTCCTGCACTTAACTACGAAAAACGGGGGGGCGTGGAATAATAGAAAATCAAAAAAACCCAATTATATTTTTATCTTTCGTGAAATTCCCTTTCTCCCGTTTCTTAACATTTACCTTAATATTATTTACATATAAATAGATATTACTTATTTATTAATCTATTTGTTACTCTCAGTTTCCCGTAACTTCACAATATAGTGGCCCGACTGATTACATTGCATACTCTAACTATATTGGTTAGCTTTCTGCGCTTTCTTTATCCCTTGTAAAGAATTTTTCAGTGCGGCGCCATTGTGACTGTGTTACGTCTTTATCCCTATATCTCTTAATTCTACTACAGTAATCTAAAGCGAATCCCATACTTGACCTTAGATCCTATCTTAACACTAATTTCTTATTCTACTGAGATACGCGGAATTTCACAAAGCGGGTATCTTTATTTACATTTAAACAATGAGCAGTTACAATCTAAGAGGGGTCAAACACTGGACGCATTGTATTATACACTAGGGTGGTTTACCATTGTTTACTTCGGTACCTATTCAAGACAATAGGGGTGGCTTACTACAATATTTCCGGTACGAACGGGTTTGTCTCTATTACTGTCAAGCTGGGGGAATTATTTTTGAACAGGACACGACCGGGCGTTTACACGACTCAAATATACTTTTATTATTATTTTCTCTTTACTCATTTTACTTCTACACTTTACACCTTTATTACACGTTATTTGTATTTAAGCTATTATTAAACCTTTATATTTAAAGTATTTATTATTTATTTTATTTCAAACATTATTAAACTTGAATGTATTTAAACACACACATATGTATATCTTATTACATTTGAAATCTTATATTAATTAATCAACATAACTTATCTCACAACAATTCAATTTTCTGTACTGACATATATAATTAATCAAAACAAAAACTAATACCATTGTATAGAGGAGAGAAATTTCATATATAAAAAGTTCATTGCTTTAACAATGGCACAAAGGGTCAGCTGTTTTGGGGAGTCGTCTAGGGAGGTAATTTAGGACAATTCAAAACAGGAAAGAGCGTGTCTAAGGTGGTTTGTTTGGTTTAGCGAGGGGAGGTTATGAATGAGATGAGTGCATACAAAGGGGAGAGTTTACATTCCACAACACGTATTTAACATGAACAGACTGGCTTCTATCGACAGGTTTGGAATGGAATACTTACCAGCGATGACTTGTTTAATACGGCAAAGTAGCGATACTATTATTATTATAACATAATTAAAATTTTACTCACTTATTTTTTGTTTATTTCTGAGCGAATAAATTTATGTTTGTCCAAGTTATTGTTAACGAATTATAAAATTACACAACAACAGCAACATAATTATTTCTTTTTTCAAAGCAGCAGAGTGGCGCAATTTTGTGACGTCTCCCTTGTTAAGACAACACAAAAGTCGGGAACTAGTTCAATTCTTTACCAGTTAATTAAACTAGCTGCCGTTGTTAGTAAAACATCCTTACCAACAAATTACAACACAATTATGACATAGGAAATTGACAAGGTTTGCACAAATTTATTCACTTACTTGGTGTTAGCGAAAACATCTCTTTATTACTATTCAAATATTATGTTTGACTTTGTTTCTTTTTAAAGAAAATTTACTTTAGTAAATTCTGCTTTTACTGCTTTAAAGATATTAAGTATATTATTCCTTTTATCTCAAAAATTTACTCATCTAGTTGTTAGTTTTAAATACCTCGGATCCGGGTCTGAACTTTCTCAAAATAATTAATTTATCACAAACTTCAACCAAATTATTGGGAGAATAATATTGGTGGTAATCTACATTATTATCTTACATTTATCTATATATTGCTGTTACTACTACTACTACATTACAAAAATTACAAATCTGATAATTTCTTCTTTACATTATTAAAGTTCTTTAGTGTTCTTTTGTTACTTATCTTATTGAAACGAAAATTTACAAATGTTGTGTTTGGATATCACCTGAATTTAATATGAGGTTGTTGTTGGGTCCTTGGGTGTCATCTCCTGTCGTCTTCTAGGGTGGAGTACGTGGTTCCTCTTGAAGCTACATCGGGTTGATTATATCTGCTCTCGACGATCGGTTTTTTTACTTGAAGATCATACTGTTGTAGTTGGAGTTTTCTTCGTCCGGATTTTGTAGTTCACATTTTACACCTTAATTATAGTTCTTACTTTGCAGTACTAAAGTCTGGTAGTTACATATCTTACAACTTACAGTTTTATATTTTTAAAAGAGATGTGTTGGCTAATTTTTCCATTCTGTATATTCTTCCTAACTCTACACACACTACATTTTTCAAAATAAAATCATCTTACACTGGATATTCGTTTAACGGCATACACTTACGTGTATGTAGACAACACAAAACTCACATCTTTTCATGACGAAGTTCTACTGGCGACTGCGCGTATAGTTTAGGGGCGAGGGCTCAGTAAGCTGGTGCGTATTTACGCACTAAGAAAATAGTTCCTACTTTTCTATATTATTAATTATTCATTAATTAGAATGTAAATACTTTATGTTAACTTTATTACGACTTAGAGATTTCTTTATTTATATAGTCGCATTTTTTAATAATTAAAGTAATTATTATTATTATTCTTTACTTAATACCTTTCTTGGAGTGTTGGTACTGGACAATTTCAAGTTGATTCAGGAATCTGGGTATAGGTAAGGGTGGATAATACTCTTACTTATTAAAAATAAAAAATTTTTATTTGTGCGATTTTCGATGTTTTTAAAATCGTCACATCCTCCTGCACTTAACTACGAAAAACGGGGGGGGTGGAATAATAGAAAATCAAAAAACCCAATTATATTTTTATCTTTCGTGAAATTCCCTTTCTCCCGTTTCTTAACATTTACCTTAATATTATTTACATATAAATAGATATTACTTATTTATTAATCTATTTGTTACTCTCAGTTTCCCGTAACTTCACAATATAGTGGCCCGACTGATTACATTGCATACTCTAACTATATTGGTTAGCTTTCTGCGCTTTCTTTATCCCTTGTAAAGAATTTTTCAGTGCGGCGCCATTGTCACTGTGTTACGTCTTTATCCCTATATCTCTTAATTCTACCACAGTAATATAAAGCCAATCCCATACTTGACCTTAGATCCTATCTTAACACTAATTTCTTATTCTACTGAGATACGCGGAATTTCACAAAGCGGGAATCTTTATTTACATTTAAACAATGAGTAGTTACAATCTAAGAGGGGTCAAACACTGGACGCATTGTATTATACACTAGGGTGGTTTACCATTGTTTACTTCGGTACCTATTCAAGACAATAGGGGTGGCTTACTACAATATTTCCGGTACGAACGGGTTTGTCTCTATTACTGTCAAGCTGGGGGAATTATTTTTGAACAGGACACGACCGGGCGTTTACACGACTCAAATATACTTTTATTATTATTTTCTCTTTACTCATTTTACTTCTACACTTTACACCTTTATTACACGTTATTTGTATTTAAGCTATTATTAAACCTTTTTATTTAAAGTATTTATTATTTATTTTATTTCAAACATTTATAAAACTTGAATGTATTTAAACACACACATATGTATATCTTATTACATTTGAAATCTTATATTAATTAATCAACATAACTTATCTCACAACAATTCAATTTTCTGTACTGACATATATAATTAATCAAAAAAAAACTAATACCATCGTATAGAGGAGAGAAATTTCATATATGAAAAGTTCATTGCTTTAACAATGGCACAAAGGGTCAGCTGTTTTGGGGAGTCGTCTAGGGTGGTAATTTAGGACAATTCAAAACAGGAAAGAGCGTGTCTAAGGTGGTTTGTTTGGTTCAGCGAGGGGAGGTTATGAATGAGATGAGTGCATACAAAGAGGAGAGTTTACATTCCACAACACGTATTTAACATGAACAGACTGGCTTCTATCGACAGGTTTGGAATGGAATACTTACCAGCGATGACTTGTTTAATACGGCAAAGTCGTGATACTAATATTATTATATCATAATTAAAATTTTACTCACTTATTTTTTGTTTATTTCTGAGCGAATAAATTTATGTTTGTCCAAGTTATTGTTAACGAATTATAAAATTACACAACAACAGCAACATAATTATTTCTTTTTTCAAAGCAGCAGAGTGGCGCAATTTTGTGACGTCTCCCTTGTTAAGACAACACAAAAGTCGGGAACTAGTTCAATTCTTTACCAGTTAATTAAACTAGCTGCCGTTGTTAGTAAAACATCCTTACCAACAAATTACAACACAATTATGACATAGGAAATTGACAAGGTTTGCACAAATTTATTCACTCACTTGGTGTTAGCGAAAATATCTCTTTATTACTATTCAAATATTATGTTTGACTTTGTTTCTTTTTAAAGAAAATTTACTTTAGTAAATTCTGCTTTTACTGCTTTAAAGATATTAAGTTTATTATTCCTTTTATCTCAAAAATTTACTCATCTAGGTGTTAGTTTTAAATACCTCGGATCCGGGTCTGAACTTTCTCAAAATAATTAATTTATCACAAACTTCAACCAAATTATTGGGAGAATAATATTGGTGGTAATCTACATTATTATCTTACATTTATCTATATATTGCTGTTACTACTACTACATTACAAAAATTACAAATCTGATAATTTCTTCTTTACATTATTAAAGTTCTTTAGTGTTCTTTTGTTACTTATCTTATTGAAACGAAAATTTACAAATGTTGTGTTTGGATATCACCTGAATTTAATATGAGGTTGTTGTTGGGTCCTTGGGTGTCATCTCCTGTCGTCTTCTAGGGTGGAGTACGTGGTTCCTCTTGAAGCTACATCGGGTTGATTATATCTGCTCTCGACGATCGGTTTTTTTACTTGAAGTTCATACTGTTGTAGTTGGAGTTTTCTTCGTCCGGATTTTGTAGTTCACATTTTACACCTTAATTATAGTTCTTACTTTGCAGCACTAAAGTCTGGTAGTTACATATCTTACAACTTACAGTTTTATATTTTTAAAAGAGATGTGTTGGCTAATTTTTCCTTTCTGTATATTCTTCCTAACTCTACACACACTACATTTTTCAAAATAAAATCATCTTACACTGGATATTCGTTTAACGGCATACACTTACGTGTATGTAGACAACACAAAACTCACATCTTTTCATGACGAAGTTCTACTGGCGACTGCGCGTATAGTTTAGGGGCGAGGGCTCAGTAAGCTGGTGCGTATTTACGCACTAAGAAAATAGTTCGTACTTTTATATATTATTAATTATTCATTAATTAGAATGTAAATACTTTATGTTAACTTTATTACGACTTAGAGATTTCTTTATTTATATAGTCGCATTTTTTAATAATTAAAGTAATAATTATTATTATTATTTACTTAATACCTTTCTTGGCGTGTTGGTACTGGACAATTTCAAGTTGATTCAGGAATCTGGGTATAGGTAAGGGTGGATAATACTCTTACTTATTAAAAATAAAAAATTTTTATTTTTGCGATTTTCGATGTTTTTAAAATCGTTACATCCTCCTGCACTTAACTACGAAAAACGGGGGGATGGAATAACAATAGAAAATCAAAAAAACACAATTATATTTTTATCTTTCGTGAAATTCCCTTTCTCTCGTTTCTTAACATTTACCTTAATATTATTTACATATAAATAGATATTACTTATTTATTAATCTATTTGTTACTCTCAGTTTCCCGTAACTTCACAATATAGTGGCCCGACTGATTACATTGCATACTCTAACTATATTGGTTAGCTTTATGCGCTTTCTTTATCCCTTGTAAAGAATTTTTCAGTGCGGCGCCATTGTGACTGTGTTACGTCTTTATCCCTATATCTCTTAATTCTACTACAGTAATCTAAAGCCAATCCCATACTTGACCTTAGATCCTATCTTAACACTAATTTCTTATTCTACTGAGATACGCGGAATTTCACAAAGCGGGAATCTTTATTTACATTTAAACAATGAGTAGTTACAATCTAAGAGGGGTCAAACACTGGACGCATTGTATTATACACTAGGGTGGTTTACCATTGTTTACTTCGGTACCTATTCAAGACAATAGGGGTGGCTTACTACAATATTTCCGGTACGAACGGGTTTGTCTCTATTACTGTCAAGCTGGGGGAATTATTTTTGAACAGGACACGACCGGGCGTTTACACGACTCAAATATACTTTTATTATTATTTTCTCTTTACTCATTTTACTTCTACACTTTACACCTTTATTACACGTTATTTGTATTTAAGCTATTATTAAACCTTTATATTTAAAGTATTTATTATTTATTTTATTTCAAACATTTATAAAACTTGAATGTATTTAAACACACACATATGTATATCTTATTACATTTGAAATCTTATATTAATTAATCAACATAACTTATCTCACAACAATTCAATTTTCTGTACTGACATATATAATTAATCAAAACAAAAACTAATACCATCGTATAGAGGAGAGAAATTTCATATATGAAAAGTTCATTGCTTTAACAATGGCACAAAGGGTCAGCTGTTTTGGGGAGTCGTCTAGGGTGGTAATTTAGGACAATTCAAAACAGGAAAGAGCGTGTCTAAGGTGGTTTGTTTGGTTTAGCGAGGGGAGGTTATGAATGAGATGAGTGCATACAAAGAGGAGAGTTTACATTCCACAACACGTATTTAACATGAACAGACTGGCTTCTATCGACAGGTTTGGAATGGAATACTTACCAGCGATGACTTGTTTAATACGGCAAAGTCGTGATACTAATATTATTATATCATAATTAAAATTTTACTCACTTATTTTTTGTTTATTTCTGAGCGAATAAATTTATGTTTGTCCAAGTTATTGTTAACGAATTATAAAATTACACAACAACAGCAACATAATTATTTCTTTTTTCAAAGCAGCAGAGTGGCGCAATTTTGTGACGTCTCCCTTGTTAAGACAACACAAAAGTCGGGAACTAGTTCAATTCTTTACCAGTTAATTAAACTAGCTGCCGTTGTTAGTAAAACATCCTTACCAACAAATTACAACACAATTATGACATAGGAAATTGACAAGGTTTGCACAAATTTATTCACTCACTTGGTGTTAGCGAAAATATCTCTTTATTACTATTCAAATATTATGTTTGACTTTGTTTCTTTTTAAAGAAAATTTACTTTAGTAAATTCTGCTTTTACTGCTTTAAAGATATTAAGTTTATTATTCCTTTTATCTCAAAAATTTACTCATCTAGGTGTTAGATTTAAATACCTCGGATCCGGGTCTGAACTTTCTCAAAATAATTAATTTATCACAAACTTCAACCAAATTATTGGGAGAATAATATTGGTGGTAATCTACATTATTATCTTACATTTATCTATATATTGCTGTTACTACTACTACATTACAAAAATTACAAATCTGATAATTTCTTCTTTACATTATTAAAGTTCTTTAGTGTTCTTTTGTTACTTATCTTATTGAAACGAAAATTTACAAATGTTGTGTTTGGATATCACCTGAATTTAATATGAGGTTGTTGTTGGGTCCTTGGGTGTCATCTCCTGTCGTCTTCTAGGGTGGAGTACGTGGTTCCTCTTGAAGCTACATCGGGTTGATTATATCTGCTCTCGACGATCGGTTTTTTTACTTGAAGTTCATACTGTTGTAGTTGGAGTTTTCTTCGTCCGGATTTTGTAGTTCACATTTTACACCTTAATTATAGTTCTTACTTTGCAGCACTAAAGTCTGGTAGTTACATATCTTACAACTTACAGTTTTATATTTTTAAAAGAGATGTGTTGGCTAATTTTTCCTTTCTGTATATTCTTCCTAACTCTACACACACTACATTTTTCAAAATAAAATCATCTTACACTGGATATTCGTTTAACGGCATACACTTACGTGTATGTAGACAACACAAAACTCACATCTTTTCATGACGAAGTTCTACTGGCGACTGCGCGTATAGTTTAGGGGCGAGGGCTCAGTAAGCTGGTGCGTATTTACGCACTAAGAAAATAGTTCGTACTTTTATATATTATTAATTATTCATTAATTAGAATGTAAATACTTTATGTTAACTTTATTACGACTTAGAGATTTCTTTATTTATATAGTCGCATTTTTTAATAATTAAAGTAATTATTATTATTATTATTATTTACTTAATACCTTTCTTGGCGTGTTGGTACTGGACAATTTCAAGTTGATTCAGGAATCTGGGTATAGGTAAGGGTGGATAATACTCTTACTTATTAAAAATAAAAAATTTTTACTTTTGCGATTTTCGATGTTTTTAAAATCGTCACATCCTCCTGCACTTAACTACGAAAAACGGGGGGGTGGAATAACAATAGAAAATCAAAAAAACACAATTATATTTTTATCTTTCGTGAAATTCCCTTTCTCTCGTTTCTTAACATTTACCTTAATATTATTTACATTTAAATAGATATTACTTATTTATTAATCTATTTGTTACTCTCAGTTTCCCGTAACTTCACAATATAGTGGCCCGACTGATTACATTGCATACTCTAACTATATTGGTTAGCTTTCTGCGCTTTCTTTATCCCTTGTAAAGAATTTTTCAGTGCGGCGCCATTGTGACTGTGTTACGTCTTTATCCCTATATCTCTTAATTCTACTACAGTAATCTAAAGCCAATCCCATACTTGACCTTAGATCCTATCTTAACACTAATTTCTTATTCTACTGAGATACGCGGAATTTCACAAAGCGGGTATCTTTATTTACATTTAAACAATGAGCAGTTACAATCTAAAAGGGGTCAAACACTGGACGCATTGTATTATACACTAGGGTGGTTTACCATTGTTTACTTCGGTACCTATTCAAGACAATAGGGGTGGCTTACTACAATATTTCCGGTACGAACGGGTTTGTCTCTATTACTGTCAAGCTGGGGGAATTATTTTTGAACAGGACACGACCGGGCGTTTACACGACTCAAATATACTTTTATTATTATTTTCTCTTTACTCATTTTACTTCTACACTTTACACCTTTATTACACGTTATTTGTATTTAAGCTATTATTAAACCTTTATATTTAAAGTATTTATTATTTATTTTATTTCAAACATTTATAAAACTTGAATGTATTTAAACACACACATATGTATATCTTATTACATTTGAAATCTTATATTAATTAATCAACATAACTTATCTCACAACAATTCAATTTTCTGTACTGACATATATAATTAATCAAAACAAAAACTAATACCATCGTATAGAGGAGAGAAATTTCATATATGAAAAGTTCATTGCTTTAAAAATGGCACAAAGGGTCAGCTGTTTTGGGGAGTCGTCTAGGGTGGTAATTTAGGACAATTCAAAACAGGAAAGAGCGTGTCTAAGGTGGTTTGTTTGGTTTAGCGAGGGGAGGTTATGAATGAGATGAGTGCATACAAAGAGGAGAGTTTACATTCCACAACACGTATTTAACATGAACAGACTGGCTTCTATCGACAGGTTTGGAATGGAATACTTACCAGCGATGACTTGTTTAATACGGCAAAGTCGTGATACTAATATTATTATATCATAATTAAAATTTTACTCACTTATTTTTTGTTTATTTCTGAGCGAATAAATTTATGTTTGTCCAAGTTATTGTTAACGAATTATAAAATTACACAACAACAGCAACATAATTATTTCTTTTTTCAAAGCAGCAGAGTGGCGCAATTTTGTGACGTCTCCCTTGTTAAGACAACACAAAAGTCGGGAACTAGTTCAATTCTTTACCAGTTAATTAAACTAGCTGCCGTTGTTAGTAAAACATCCTTACCAACAAATTACAACACAATTATGACATAGGAAATTGACAAGGTTTGCACAAATTTATTCACTCACTTGGTGTTAGCGAAAATATCTCTTTATTACTATTCAAATATTATGTTTGACTTTGTTTCTTTTTAAAGAAAATTTACTTTAGTAAATTCTGCTTTTACTGCTTTAAAGATATTAAGTATATTATTCCTTTTATCTCAAAAATTTACTCATCTAGGTGTTAGTTTTAAATACCTCGGATCCGGGTCTGAACTTTCTCAAAATAATTAATTTATCACAAACTTCAACCAAATTATTGGGAGAATAATATTGGTGGTAATCTACATTATTATCTTACATTTATCTATATATTGCTGTTACTACTACTACATTACAAAAATTACAAATCTGATAATTTCTTCTTTACATTATTAAAGTTCTTTAGTGTTCTTTTGTTACTTCTCTTATTGAAACGAAAATTTACAAATGTTGTGTTTGGATATCACCTGAATTTAATATGAGGTTGTTGTTGGGTCCTTGGGTGTCATCTCCTGTCGTCTTCTAGGGTGGAGTACGTGGTTCCTCTTGAAGCTACATCGGGTTGATTATATCTGCTCTCGACGATCGGTTTTTTTACTTGAAGTTCATACTGTTGTAGTTGGAGTTTTCTTCGTCCGGATTTTGTAGTTCACATTTTACACCTTAATTATAGTTCTTACTTTGCAGCACTAAAGTCTGGTAGTTACATATCTTACAACTTACAGTTTTATATTTTTAAAAGAGATGTGTTGGCTAATTTTTCCTTTCTGTATATTCTTCCTAACTCTACACACACTACATTTTTCAAAATAAAATCATCTTACACTGGATATTCGTTTAACGGCATACACTTACGTGTATGTAGACAACACAAAACTCACATCTTTTCATGACGAAGTTCTACTGGCGACTGCGCGTATAGTTTAGGGGCGAGGGCTCAGTAAGCTGGTGCGTATTTACGCACTAAGAAAATAGTTCGTACTTTTATATATTATTAATTATTCATTAATTAGAATGTAAATACTTTATGTTAACTTTATTACGACTTAGAGATTTCTTTATTTATATAGTCGCATTTTTTAATAATTAAAGTAATTATTATTAATATTCTTTACTTAATACCTTTCTTGGCGTGTTGGTACTGGACAATTTCAAGTTGATTCAGGAATCTGGGTATAGGTAAGGGTGGATAATACTCTTACTTATTAAAAATAAAAAATTTTTATTTATGCGATTTTCTATGTTTTTGAAATCGTCACATCCTCCTGCACTTAACTACGAAAAACGGGGGGGGGGGTGGAATAATAGAAAATCAAAAAAACCCAATTATATTTTTATCTTTCGTGAAATTCCCTTTCTCCCGTTTCTTAACATTTACCTTAATATTATTTACATATAAATAGATATTACTTATTTATTAATCTATTTGTTACTCTCAGTTTCCCGTAACTTCACAATATAGTGGCCCGACTGATTACATTGCATACTCTAACTATATTGGTTAGCTTTCTGCGATTTCTTTATCCCTTGTAAAGAATTTTTCAGTGCGGCGCCATTGTGACTGTGTTACGTCTTTATCCCTATATCTCTTAATTCTACTACAGTAATCTAAAGCCAATCCCATACTTGACCTTAGATCCTATCTTAACACTAATTTCTGATTCTACTGAGATACGCGGAATTTCACAAAGCGGGTATCTTTATTTACATTTAAACAATGAGCAGTTACAATCTAAGAGGGGTCAAACACTGGACGCATTGTATTATACACTAGGGTGGTTTACCATTGTTTACTTCGGTACCTATTCAAGACAATAGGGGTGGCTTACTACAATATTTCCGGTACGAACGGGTTTGTCTCTATTACTGTCAAGCTGGGGGAATTATTTTTGAACAGGACACGACCGGGCGTTTACACCACTCAAATATACTTTTATTATTATTTTCTCTTTACTCATTTTACTTCTACACTTTACACCTTTATTACACGTTATTTGTATTTAAGCTATTATTAAACCTTTATATTTAAAGTATTTATTATTTATTTTATTTCAAACATTTATAAAACTTGAATGTATTTAAACACACACATATGTATATCTTATTACATTTGAAATCTTATATTAATTAATCAACATAACTTATCTCACAACAATTCAATTTTCTGTACTGACATATATAATTAATCAAAACAAAAACTAATACCATCGTATAGAGGAGAGAAATTTCATATATGAAAAGTTCATTGCTTTAACAATGGCACAAAGGGTCAGCTGTTTTGGGGAGTCGTCTAGGGTGGTAATTTAGGACAATTCAAAACAGGAAAGAGCGTGTCTAAGGTGGTTTGTTTGGTTTAGCGAGGGGAGGTTATGAATGAGATGAGTGCATACAAAGAGGAGAGTTTACATTCCACAACACGTATTTAACATGAACAGACTGGCTTCTATCGACAGGTTTGGAATGGAATACTTACCAGCGATGACTTGTTTAATACGGCAAAGTCGTGATACTAATATTATTATAACATAATTAAAATTTTACTCACTTATTTTTTGTTTATTTCTGAGCGAATAAATTTATGTTTGTCCAAGTTATTGTTAACGAATTATAAAATTACACAACAACAGCAACATAATTATTTCTTTTTTCAAAGCAGCAGAGTGGCGCAATTTTGTGACGTCTCCCTTGTTAAGACAACACAAAAGTCGGGAACTAGTTCAATTCTTTACCAGTTAATTAAACTAGCTGCCGTTGTTAGTAAAACATCCTTACCAACAAATTACAACACAATTATGACATATGAAATTGACAAGGTTTGCACAAATTTATTCACTCACTTGGTGTTAGCGAAAACATCTCTTTATTACTATTCAAATATTATGTTTGACTTTGTTTCTTTTTAAAGAAAATTTACTTTAGTAAATTCTGCTTTTACTGCTTTAAAGATATTAAGTTTATTATTCCTTTTATCTCAAAAATTTACTCATCTAGATGTTAGTTTTAAATACCTCGGATCCGGGTCTGAACTTTCTCAAAATAATTAATTTATCACAAACTTCAACCAAATTATTGGGAGAATAATATTGGTGGTAATCTACATTATTATCTTACATTTATCTATATATTGCTGTTACTACTACTACATTACAAAAATTACAAATCTGATAATTTCTTCTTTACATTATTAAAGTTCTTTAGTGTTCTTTTGTTACTTATCTTATTGAAACGAAAATTTACAAATGTTGTGTTTGGATATCACCTGAATTTAATATGAGGTTGTTGTTGGGTCCTTGGGTGTCATCTCCTGTCGTCTTCTAGGGTGGAGTACGTGGTTCCTCTTGAAGCTACATCGGGTTGATTATATCTGCTCTCGACGATCGGTTTTTTTACTTGAAGTTCATACTGTTGTAGTTGGAGTTTTCTTCGTCCGGATTTTGTAGTTCACATTTTACACCTTAATTATAGTTCTTACTTTGCAGTACTAAAGTCTGGTAGTTACATATCTTACAACTTACAGTTTTATATTTTTAAAAGAGATGTGTTGGCTAATTTTTCCTTTCTGTATATTCTTCCTAACTCTACACACACTACATTTTTCAAAATAAAATCATCTTACACTATATATTCGTTTAACGGCATACACTTACGTGTATGTAGACAACACAAAACTCACATCTTTTCATGACGAAGTTCTACTGGCGACTGCGCGTATAGTTTAGGGGCGAGGGCTCAGTAAGCTGGTGCGTATTTACGCACTAAGAAAATAGTTCGTACTTTTATATATTATTAATTATTCATTAATTAGAATGTAAATACTTTATGTTAACTTTATTACGACTTAGAGATTTCTTTATTTATATAGTCGCATTTTTTAATAATTAAAATAATTATTATTATTATTATTTACTTAATACCTTTCTTGGCGTGTTGGTACTGGACAATTTCAAGTTGATTCAGGAATCTGGGTATAGGTAAGGGTGGATAATACTCTTACTTATTAAAAATAAAAAATTTTTATTTATGCGATTTTCGATGTTTTTAAAATCGTCACATCCTCCTGCACTTAACTACGAAAAACGGGGGGGTTGAATAATAATAGAAAATCAAAAAAACACAATTATATTTTTATCTTTCGTGAAATTCCCTTTCTCTCGTTTCTTAACATTTACCTTAATATTATTTACATATAAATAGATATTACTTATTTATTAATCTATTTGTTACTCTCAGTTTCCCGTAACTTCACAATATAGTGGCCCGACTGATTACATTGCATACTCTAACTATATTGGTTAGCTTTCTGCGCTTTCTTTATCCCTTGTAAAGAATTTTTCAGTGCGGCGCCATTGTGACTGTGTTACGTCTTTATCCCTATATCTCTTAATTCTACTACAGTAATCTAAAGCCAATCCCATACTTGACCTTAGATCCTATCTTAACACTAATTTCTTATTCTACTGAGATACGCGGAATTTCACAAAGCGGGTATCTTTATTTACATTTAAACAATGAGCAGTTACAATCTAAAAGGGGTCAAACACTGGACGCATTGTATTATACACTAGGGTGGTTTACCATTGTTTACTTCGGTACCAATTCAAGACAATAGGGGTGGCTTACTACAATATTTCCGGTACGAACGGGTTTGTCTCTATTACTGTCAAGCTGGGGGAATTATTTTTGAACAGGACACGACCGGGCGTTTACACGACTCAAATGTACTTTTATTATTATTTTCTCTTTACTCATTTTACTTCTACACTTTACACCTTTATTACACGTTATTTGTATTTAAGCTATTATTAAACCTTTATATTTAAAGTATTTATTATTTATTTTATTTCAAACATTTATAAAACTTGAATGTATTTAAACACACACACATATATATATCTTATTTCATTTGAAATCTTATATTAATTAATCAACATAACTTATCTCACAACAATTCAATTTTCTGTACTGACATATATAATTAATCAAAACAAAAACTAATACCATCGTATAGAGGAGAGAAATTTCATATATGAAAAGTTCATTGCTTTAAAAATGGCACAAAGGGTCAGCTGTTTTGGGGAGTCGTCTAGGGTGGTAATTTAGGACAATTCAAAACAGGAAAGAGCGTGTCTAAGGTGGTTTGTTTGGTTTAGCGAGGGGAGGTTATGAATGAGATGAGTGCATACAAAGAGGAGAGTTTACATTCCACAACACGTATTTAACATGAACAGACTGGCTTCTATCGACAGGTTTGGAATGGAATACTTACCAGCGATGACTTGTTTAATACGGCAAAGTCGTGATACTAATATTATTATATCATAATTAAAATTTTACTCACTTATTTTTTGTTTATTTCTGAGCGAATAAATTTATGTTTGTCCAAGTTATTGTTAACGAATTATAAAATTACACAACAACAGCAACATAATTATTTCTTTTTTCAAAGCAGCAGAGTGGCGCAATTTTGTGACGTCTCCCTTGTTAAGACAACACAAAAGTCGGGAACTAGTTCAATTCTTTACCAGTTAATTAAACTAGCTGCCGTTGTTAGTAAAACATCCTTACCAACAAATTACAACACAATTATGACATAGGAAATTGACAAGGTTTGCACAAATTTATTCACTCACTTGGTGTTAGCGAAAATATCTCTTTATTACTATTCAAATATTATGTTTGACTTTGTTTCTTTTTAAAGAAAATTTACTTTAGTAAATTCTGCTTTTACTGCTTTAAAGATATTAAGTTTATTATTCCTTTTATCTCAAAAATTTACTCATCTAGGTGTTAGTTTTAAATACCTCGGATCCGGGTCTGAACTTTCTCAAAATAATTAATTTATCACAAACTTCAACCAAATTATTGGGAGAATAATATTGGTGGTAATCTACATTATTATCTTACATTTATCTATATATTGCTGTTACTACTACTACATTACAAAAATTACAAATCTGATAATTTCTTCTTTACATTATTAAAGTTCTTTAGTGTTCTTTTGTTACTTCTCTTATTGAAACGAAAATTTACAAATGTTGTGTTTGGATATCACCTGAATTTAATATGAGGTTGTTGTTGGGTCCTTGGGTGTCATCTCCTGTCGTCTTCTAGGGTGGAGTACGTGGTTCCTCTTGAAGCTACATCGGGTTGATTATATCTGCTCTCGACGATCGGTTTTTTTACTTGAAGTTCATACTGTTGTAGTTGGAGTTTTCTTCGTCCGGATTTTGTAGTTCACATTTTACACCTTAATTATAGTTCTTACTTTGCAGCACTAAAGTCTGGTAGTTACATATCTTACAACTTACAGTTTTATATTTTTAAAAGGGATGTGTTGGCTAATTTTTCCTTTCTGTATATTCTTCCTAACTCTACACACACTACATTTTTCAAAATAAAATCATCTTACACTGGATATTCGTTTAACGGCATACACTTACGTGTATGTAGACAACACAAAACTCACATCTTTTCATGACGAAGTTCTACTGGCGACTGCGCGTATAGTTTAGGGGCGAGGGCTCAGTAAGCTGGTGCGTATTTACGCACTAAGAAAATAGTTCGTACTTTTATATATTATTAATTATTCATTAATTAGAATGTAAATACTTTATGTTAACTTTATTACGACTTAGAGATTTCTTTATTTATATAGTCGCATTTTTTAATAATTAAAGTAATTATTATTATTATTATTTACTTAATACCTTTCTTGGCGTGTTGGTACTGGACAATTTCAAGTTGATTCAGGAATCTGGGTATAGGTAAGGGTGGATAATACTCTTACTTATTAAAAATAAAAAGTTTTTATTTATGCGATTTTCGATGTTTTTAAAATCGTCACATCCTCCTGCACTTAACTACGAAAAACGGGGAAGGGGTGGAATAATAGAAAATCAAAAAAACCCAATTATATTTTTATCTTTCGTGAAATTCCCTTTCTCCCGTTTCTTAACATTTACCTTAATATTATTTACATATAAATAGATATTACTTATTTAATAATCTATTTGTTACTCTCAGTTTCCCGTAACTTCACAATATAGTGGCCCGACTGATTACATTGCATACTCTAACTATATTGGTTAGCTTTCTGCGCTTTCTTTATCCCTTGTAAAGAATTTTTCAGTGCGGCGCCATTGTGACTGTGTTACGTCTTTATCCCTATATCTCTTAATTCTACTACAGTAATCTAAAGCGAATCCCATACTTGACCTTAGATCCTATCTTAACACTAATTTCTGATTCTACTGAGATACGCGGAATTTCACAAAGCGGGTATCTTTATTTACATTTAAACAATGAGCAGTTACAATCTAAGAGGGGTCAAACACTGGACGCATTGTATTATACACTAGGGTGGTTTACCATTGTTTACTTCGGTACCAATTCAAGACAATAGGGGTGGCTTACTACAATATTTCCGGTACGAACGGGTTTGTCTCTATTACTGTCAAGCTGGGGGAATTATTTTTGAACAGGACACGACCGGGCGTTTACACGACTCAAATATACTTTTATTATTATTTTCTCTTTACTCATTTTACTTCTACGCTTTACACCTTTATTACACGTTATTTGTATTTAAGCTATTATTAAACCTTTTTATTTAAATTATTTATTATTTATTTTATTTCACACATTTATAAAACTTGAATGTATTTAAACACACATATATATATATATCTTATTACGTTTGAAATCTTATATTAATTAATCAACATAACTTATCTCACAACAATTCAATTTTCTGTACTGACATATATAATTAATCAAAACAAAAACTAATACCATCGTATATAGGAGAGAAATTTCATATATGAAAAGTTCATTGCTTTAACAATGGCACAAAGGGTCAGCTGTTTTGGGGAGTCGTCTAGGGTGGTAATTTAGGACAATTCAAAACAGGAAAGAGCGTGTCTAAGGTGTTTTGTTTGGTTTAGCGATGGGAGGTTATGAATGAGATGAGTGCATACAAAGGGGAGAGTTTACATTCCACAACACGTATTTAACATGAACAGACTGGCTTCTATCGACAGGTTTGGAATGGAATACTTACCAGCGATGACTTGTTTAATACGGCAAAGTCGTGATACTAATATTATTATAACATAATTAAAATTTTACTCACTTATTTTTTGTTTATTTCTGAGCGAATAAATTTATGTTTGTCCAAGTTATTGTTAACGAATTATAAAATTACACAACAACAGCAACATAATTATTTCTTTTTTCAAAGCAGCAGAGTGGCGCAATTTTGTGACGTCTCCCTTGTTAAGACAACACAAAAGTCGGGAACTAGTTCAATTCTTTACCAGTTAATTAAACTAGCTGCCGTTGTTAGTAAAACATCCTTACCAACAAATTACAACACAATTATGACATATGAAATTGACAAGGTTTGCACAAATTTATTCACTCACTTGGTGTTAGCGAAAACATCTCTTTATTACTATTCAAATATTATGTTTGACTTTGTTTCTTTTTAAAGAAAATTTACTTTAGTAAATTCTGTTTTACTGCTTTAAAGATATTAAGTTTATTATTCCTTTTATCTCAAAAATTTACTCATCTAGATGTTAGTTTTAAATACCTCGGATCCGGGTCTGAACTTTCTCAAAATAATTAATTTATCACAAACTTCAACCAAATTATTGGGAGAATAATGTTGGTGGTAATCTACATTATTATCTTACATTTATCTATATATTGCTGTTACTACTACTACATTACAAAAATTACAAATCTGATAATTTCTTCTTTACATTATTAAAGTTCTTTAGTGTTCTTTTGTTACTTATCTTATTGAAACGAAAATTTACAAATGTTGTGTTTGGATATCACCTGAATTTAATATGAGGTTGTTGTTGGGTCCTTGGGTGTCATCTCCTGTCGTCTTCTAGGGTGGAGTACGTGGTTCCTCTTGAAGCTACATCGGGTTGATTATATCTGCTCTCGACGATCGGTTTTTTTACTTGAAGTTCATACTGTTGTAGTTGGAGTTTTCTTCGTCCGGATTTTGTAGTTCACATTTTACACCTTAATTATAGTTCTTACTTTGCAGTACTAAAGTCTGGTAGTTACATATCTTACAACTTACAGTTTTATATTTTTAAAAGAGATGTGTTGGCTAATTTTTCCTTTCTGTATATTCTTCCTAACTCTACACACACTACATTTTTCAAAATAAAATCATCTTACACTGGATATTCGTTTAACGGCATACACTTACGTGTATGTAGACAACACAAAACTCACATCTTTTCATGACGAAGTTCTACTGGCGACTGCGCGTATAGTTTAGGGGCGAGGGCTCAGTAAGCTGGTGCGTATTTACGCACTAAGAAAATAGTTCGTACTTTTATATATTATTAATTATTCATTAATTAGAATGTAAATACTTTATGTTAACTTTATTACGACTTAGAGATTTCTTTATTTATATAGTCGCATTTTTTAATAATTAAAGTAATTATTATTATTATTATTTACTTAATACCTTTCTTGGCGTGTTGGTACTGGACAATTTCAAGTTGATTCAGGAATCTGGGTATAGGTAAGGGTGGATAATACTCTTACTTATTAAAAATAAAAAGTTTTTATTTATGCGATTTTCGATGTTTTTAAAATCGTCACATCCTCCTGCACTTAACTACGAAAAACGGGGGGGTTGAATAATAATAGAAAATCAAAAAAACACAATTATATTTTTATCTTTCGTGAAATTCCCTTTCTCTCGTTTCTTAACATTTACCTTAATATTATTTACATATAAATAGATATTACTTATTTATTAATCTATTTGTTACTCTCAGTTTCCCGTAACTTCACAATATAGTGGCCCGACTGATTACATTGCATACTCTAACTATATTGGTTAGCTTTCTGCGCTTTCTTTATCCCTTGTAAAGAATTTTTCAGTGCGGCGCCATTGTGACTGTGTTACGTCTTTATCCCTATATCTCTTAATTCTACTACAGTAATCTAAAGCCAATCCCATACTTGACCTTAGATCCTATCTTAACACTAATTTCTTATTCTACTGAGATACGCGGAATTTCACAAAGCGGGAATCTTTATTTACATTTAAACAATGAGCAGTTACAATCTAAAAGGGGTCAAACACTGGACGCATTGTATTATACACTAGGGTGGTTTACCATTGTTTACTTCGGTACCTATTCAAGACAATAGGGGTGGCTTACTACAATATTTCCGGTACGAACGGGTTTGTCTCTATTACTGTCAAGCTGGGGGAATTATTTTTGAACAGGACACGACCGGGCGTTTACACGACTCAAATATACTTTTATTATTATTTTCTCTTTACTCATTTTACTTCTACACTTTACATCTTTATTACACGTTATTTGTATTTAAGCTATTATTAAACCTTTATATTTAAAGTATTTATTATTTATTTTATTTCAAACATTTATAAAACTTGAATGTATTTAAACACACACATATGTATATCTTATTACATTTGAAATCTTATATTAATTAATCAACATAACTTATCTCACAACAATTCAATTTTCTGTACTGACATATATAATTAATCAAAACAAAAACTAATACCATCGTATAGAGGAGAGAAATTTCATATATGAAAAGTTCATTGCTTTAAAAATGGCACAAAGGGTCAGCTGTTTTGGGGAGTCGTCTAGGGTGGTAATTTAGGACAATTCAAAACAGGAAAGAGCGTGTCTAAGGTGGTTTGTTTGGTTTAGCGAGGGGAGGTTATGAATGAGATGAGTGCATACAAAGAGGAGAGTTTACATTCCACAACACGTATTTAACATGAACAGACTGGCTTCTATCGACAGGTTTGGAATGGAATACTTACCAGCGATGACTTGTTTAATACGGCAAAGTCGTGATACTAATATTATTATATCATAATTAAAATTTTACTCACTTATTTTTTGTTTATTTCTGAGCGAATAAATTTATGTTTGTCCAAGTTATTGTTAACGAATTATAAAATTACACAACAACAGCAACATAATTATTTCTTTTTTCAAAGCAGCAGAGTGGCGCAATTTTGTGACGTCTCCCTTGTTAAGACAACACAAAAGTCGGGAACTAGTTCAATTCTTTACCAGTTAATTAAACTAGCTGCCGTTGTTAGTAAAACATCCTTACCAACAAATTACAACACAATTATGACATAGGAAATTGACAAGGTTTGCACAAATTTATTCACTCACTTGGTGTTAGCGAAAATATCTCTTTATTACTATTCAAATATTATGTTTGACTTTGTTTCTTTTTAAAGAAAATTTACTTTAGTAAATTCTGCTTTTACTGCTTTAAAGATATTAAGTTTATTATTCCTTTTATCTCAAAAATTTACTCATCTAGGTGTTAGTTTTAAATACCTCGGATCCGGGTCTGAACTTTCTCAAAATAATTAATTTATCACAAACTTCAACCAAATTATTGGGAGAATAATATTGGTGGTAATCTACATTATTATCTTACATTTATCTATATATTGCTGTTACTACTACTACATTACAAAAATTACAAATCTGATAATTTCTTCTTTACATTATTAAAGTTCTTTAGTGTTCTTTTGTTACTTCTCTTATTGAAACGAAAATTTACAAATGTTGTGTTTGGATATCACCTGAATTTAATATGAGGTTGTTGTTGGGTCCTTGGGTGTCATCTCCTGTCGTCTTCTAGGGTGGAGTACGTGGTTCCTCTTGAAGCTACATCGGGTTGATTATATCTGCTCTCGACGATCGGTTTTTTTACTTGAAGTTCATACTGTTGTAGTTGGAGTTTTCTTCGTCCGGATTTTGTAGTTCACATTTTACACCTTAATTATAGTTCTTACTTTGCAGCACTAAAGTCTGGTAGTTACATATCTTACAACTTACAGTTTTATATTTTTAAAAGAGATGTGTTGGCTAATTTTTCCTTTCTGTATATTCTTCCTAACTCTACACACACTACATTTTTCAAAATAAAATCATCTTACACTGGATATTCGTTTAACGGCATACACTTACGTGTATGTAGACAACACAAAACTCACATCTTTTCATGACGAAGTTCTACTGGCGACTGCGCGTATAGTTTAGGGGCGAGGGCTCAGTAAGCTGGTGCGTATTTACGCACTAAGAAAATAGTTCGTACTTTTATATATTATTAATTATTCATTAATTAGAATGTAAATACTTTATGTTAACTTTATTACGACTTAGAGATTTCTTTATTTATATAGTCGCATTTTTTAATAATTAAAGTAATTATTATTATTATTATTTACTTAATACCTTTCTTGGCGTGTTGGTACTGGACAATTTCAAGTTGATTCAGGAATCTGGGTATAGGTAAGGGTGGATAATACTCTTACTTATTAAAAATAAAAAGTTTTTATTTATGCGATTTTCGATGTTTTTAAAATCGTCACATCCTCCTGCACTTAACTACGAAAAACGGGGAAGGGGTGGAATAATAGAAAATCAAAAAAACCCAATTATATTTTTATCTTTCGTGAAATTCCCTTTCTCCCGTTTCTTAACATTTACCTTAATATTATTTACATATAAATAGATATTACTTATTTAATAATCTATTTGTTACTCTCAGTTTCCCGTAACTTCACAATATAGTGGCCCGACTGATTACATTGCATACTCTAACTATATTGGTTAGCTTTCTGCGCTTTCTTTATCCCTTGTAAAGAATTTTTCAGTGCGGCGCCATTGTGACTGTGTTACGTCTTTATCCCTATATCTCTTAATTCTACTACAGTAATCTAAAGCGAATCCCATACTTGACCTTAGATCCTATCTTAACACTAATTTCTGATTCTACTGAGATACGCGGAATTTCACAAAGCGGGTATCTTTATTTACATTTAAACAATGAGCAGTTACAATCTAAGAGGGGTCAAACACTGGACGCATTGTATTATACACTAGGGTGGTTTACCATTGTTTACTTCGGTACCAATTCAAGACAATAGGGGTGGCTTACTACAATATTTCCGGTACGAACGGGTTTGTCTCTATTACTGTCAAGCTGGGGGAATTATTTTTGAACAGGACACGACCGGGCGTTTACACGACTCAAATATACTTTTATTATTATTTTCTCTTTACTCATTTTACTTCTACGCTTTACACCTTTATTACACGTTATTTGTATTTAAGCTATTATTAAACCTTTTTATTTAAATTATTTATTATTTATTTTATTTCACACATTTATAAAACTTGAATGTATTTAAACACACATATATATATATATCTTATTACGTTTGAAATCTTATATTAATTAATCAACATAACTTATCTCACAACAATTCAATTTTCTGTACTGACATATATAATTAATCAAAACAAAAACTAATACCATCGTATATAGGAGAGAAATTTCATATATGAAAAGTTCATTGCTTTAACAATGGCACAAAGGGTCAGCTGTTTTGGGGAGTCGTCTAGGGTGGTAATTTAGGACAATTCAAAACAGGAAAGAGCGTGTCTAAGGTGTTTTGTTTGGTTTAGCGATGGGAGGTTATGAATGAGATGAGTGCATACAAAGGGGAGAGTTTACATTCCACAACACGTATTTAACATGAACAGACTGGCTTCTATCGACAGGTTTGGAATGGAATACTTACCAGCGATGACTTGTTTAATACGGCAAAGTCGTGATACTAATATTATTATAACATAATTAAAATTTTACTCACTTATTTTTTGTTTATTTCTGAGCGAATAAATTTATGTTTGTCCAAGTTATTGTTAACGAATTATAAAATTACACAACAACAGCAACATAATTATTTCTTTTTTCAAAGCAGCAGAGTGGCGCAATTTTGTGACGTCTCCCTTGTTAAGACAACACAAAAGTCGGGAACTAGTTCAATTCTTTACCAGTTAATTAAACTAGCTGCCGTTGTTAGTAAAACATCCTTACCAACAAATTACAACACAATTATGACATATGAAATTGACAAGGTTTGCACAAATTTATTCACTCA
Organism: Magicicada septendecula; assembly: GCA_034769895.1. Taxonomy (NCBI): domain Eukaryota; kingdom Metazoa; phylum Arthropoda; class Insecta; order Hemiptera; family Cicadidae; genus Magicicada; species Magicicada septendecula. The sequence continues at coordinate 314,359,154 of CM068373.1, read as the reverse complement.
CTTGGTGTTAGCGAAAACATCTCTTTATTACTATTCAAATATTATGTTTGACTTTGTTTCTTTTTAAAGAAAATTTACTTTAGTAAATTCTGTTTTACTGCTTTAAAGATATTAAGTTTATTATTCCTTTTATCTCAAAAATTTACTCATCTAGATGTTAGTTTTAAATACCTCGGATCCGGGTCTGAACTTTCTCAAAATAATTAATTTATCACAAACTTCAACCAAATTATTGGGAGAATAATGTTGGTGGTAATCTACATTATTATCTTACATTTATCTATATATTGCTGTTACTACTACTACATTACAAAAATTACAAATCTGATAATTTCTTCTTTACATTATTAAAGTTCTTTAGTGTTCTTTTGTTACTTATCTTATTGAAACGAAAATTTACAAATGTTGTGTTTGGATATCACCTGAATTTAATATGAGGTTGTTGTTGGGTCCTTGGGTGTCATCTCCTGTCGTCTTCTAGGGTGGAGTACGTGGTTCCTCTTGAAGCTACATCGGGTTGATTATATCTGCTCTCGACGATCGGTTTTTTTACTTGAAGTTCATACTGTTGTAGTTGGAGTTTTCTTCGTCCGGATTTTGTAGTTCACATTTTACACCTTAATTATAGTTCTTACTTTGCAGTACTAAAGTCTGGTAGTTACATATCTTACAACTTACAGTTTTATATTTTTAAAAGAGATGTGTTGGCTAATTTTTCCTTTCTGTATATTCTTCCTAACTCTACACACACTACATTTTTCAAAATAAAATCATCTTACACTGGATATTCGTTTAACGGCATACACTTACGTGTATGTAGACAACACAAAACTCACATCTTTTCATGACGAAGTTCTACTGGCGACTGCGCGTATAGTTTAGGGGCGAGGGCTCAGTAAGCTGGTGCGTATTTACGCACTAAGAAAATAGTTCGTACTTTTATATATTATTAATTATTCATTAATTAGAATGTAAATACTTTATGTTAACTTTATTACGACTTAGAGATTTCTTTATTTATATAGTCGCATTTTTTAATAATTAAAGTAATTATTATTATTATTATTTACTTAATACCTTTCTTGGCGTGTTGGTACTGGACAATTTCAAGTTGATTCAGGAATCTGGGTATAGGTAAGGGTGGATAATACTCTTACTTATTAAAAATAAAAAATTTTTATTTATGCGATTTTCGATGTTTTTAAAATCGTCACATCCTCCTGCACTTAACTACGAAAAACGGGGGGGTTGAATAACAATAGAAAATCAAAAAAACACAATTATATTTTTATCTTTCGTGAAATTCCCTTTCTCTCGTTTCTTAACATTTACCTTAATATTATTTACATATAAATAGATATTACTTATTTATTAATCTATTTGTTACTCTCAGTTTCCCGTAACTTCACAATATAGTGGCCCGACTGATTACATTGCATACTCTAACTATATTGGTTAGCTTTCTGCGCTTTCTTTATCCCTTGTAAAGAATTTTTCAGTGCGGCGCCATTGTGACTGTGTTACGTCTTTATCCCTATATCTCTTAATTCTACTACAGTAATCTAAAGCCAATCCCATACTTGACCTTAGATCCTATCTTAACACTAATTTCTTATTCTACTGAGATACGCGGAATTTCACAAAGCGGGTATCTTTATTTACATTTAAACAATGAGCAGTTACAATCTAAAAGGGGTCAAACACTGGACGCATTGTATTATACACTAGGGTGGTTTACCATTGTTTACTTCGGTACCTATTCAAGGCAATAGGGGTGGCTTACTACAATATTTCCGGTACGAACGGGTTTGTCTCTATTACTGTCAAGCTGGGGGAATTATTTTTGAACAGGACACGACCGGGCGTTTACACGACTCAAATATACTTTTATTATTATTTTCTCTTTACTCATTTTACTTCTACACTTTACATCTTTATTACACGTTATTTGTATTTAAGCTATTATTAAACCTTTATATTTAAAGTATTTATTATTTATTTTATTTCAAACATTTATAAAACTTGAATGTATTTAAACACACACATATGTATATCTTATTACATTTGAAATCTTATATTAATTAATCAACATAACTTATCTCACAACAATTCAATTTTCTGTACTGACATATATAATTAATCAAAACAAAAACTAATACCATCGTATAGAGGAGAGAAATTTCATATATGAAAAGTTCATTGCTTTAAAAATGGCACAAAGGGTCAGCTGTTTTGGGGAGTCGTCTAGGGTGGTAATTTAGGACAATTCAAAACAGGAAAGAGCGTGTCTAAGGTGGTTTGTTTGGTTTAGCGAGGGGAGGTTATGAATGAGATGAGTGCATACAAAGAGGAGAGTTTACATTCCACAACACGTATTTAACATGAACAGACTGGCTTCTATCGACAGGTTTGGAATGGAATACTTACCAGCGATGACTTGTTTAATACGGCAAAGTCGTGATACTAATATTATTATATCATAATTAAAATTTTACTCACTTATTTTTTGTTTATTTCTGAGCGAATAAATTTATGTTTGTCCAAGTTATTGTTAACGAATTATAAAATTACACAACAACAGCAACATAATTATTTCTTTTTTCAAAGCAGCAGAGTGGCGCAATTTTGTGACGTCTCCCTTGTTAAGACAACACAAAAGTCGGGAACTAGTTCAATTCTTTACCAGTTAATTAAACTAGCTGCCGTTGTTAGTAAAACATCCTTACCAACAAATTACAACACAATTATGACATAGGAAATTGACAAGGTTTGCACAAATTTATTCACTCACTTGGTGTTAGCGAAAATATCTCTTTATTACTATTCAAATATTATGTTTGACTTTGTTTCTTTTTAAAGAAAATTTACTTTAGTAAATTCTGCTTTTACTGCTTTAAAGATATTAAGTTTATTATTCCTTTTATCTCAAAAATTTACTCATCTAGGTGTTAGTTTTAAATACCTCGGATCCGGGTCTGAACTTTCTCAAAATAATTAATTTATCACAAACTTGAACCAAATTATTGGGAGAATAATATTGGTGGTAATCTACATTATTATCTTACATTTATCTATATATTGCTGTTACTACTACTACATTACAAAAATTACAAATCTGATAATTTCTTCTTTACATTATTAAAGTTCTTTAGTGTTCTTTTGTTACTTCTCTTATTGAAACGAAAATTTACAAATGTTGTGTTTGGATATCACCTGAATTTAATATGAGGTTGTTGTTGGGTCCTTGGGTGTCATCTCCTGTCGTCTTCTAGGGTGGAGTACGTGGTTCCTCTTGAAGCTACATCGGGTTGATTATATCTGCTCTCGACGATCGGTTTTTTTACTTGAAGTTCATACTGTTGTAGTTGGAGTTTTCTTCGTCCGGATTTTGTAGTTCACATTTTACACCTTAATTATAGTTCTTACTTTGCAGCACTAAAGTCTGGTAGTTACATATCTTACAACTTACAGTTTTATATTTTTAAAAGAGATGTGTTGGCTAATTTTTCCTTTCTGTATATTCTTCCTAACTCTACACACACTACATTTTTCAAAATAAAATCATCTTACACTGGATATTCGTTTAACGGCATACACTTACGTGTATGTAGACAACACAAAACTCACATCTTTTCATGACGAAGTTCTACTGGCGACTGCGCGTATAGTTTAGGGGCGAGGGCTCAGTAAGCTGGTGCGTATTTACGCACTAAGAAAATAGTTCGTACTTTTATATATTATTAATTATTCATTAATTAGAATGTAAATTCTTTATGTTAACTTTATTACGACTTAGAGATTTCTTTATTTATATAGTCGCATTTTTTAATAATTAAAGTAATTATTATTATTATTATTTACTTAATACCTTTCTTGGCGTGTTGGTACTGGACAATTTCAAGTTGATTCAGGAATCTGGGTATAGGTAAGGGTGGATAATACTCTTACTTATTAAAAATAAAAAGTTTTTATTTATGCGATTTTCGATGTTTTTAAAATCGTCACATCCTCCTGCACTTAACTACGAAAAACGGGGGGGGGGTGGAATAATAGAAAATCAAAAAAACCCAATTATATTTTTATCTTTCGTGAAATTCCCTTTCTCCCGTTTCTTAACATTTACCTTAATATTATTTACATATAAATAGATATTACTTATTTATTAATCTATTTGTTACTCTCAGTTTCCCGTAACTTCACAATATAGTGGCCCGACTGATTACATTGCATACTCTAACTATATTGGTTAGCTTTCTGCGCTTTCTTTATCCCTTGTAAAGAATTTTTCAGTGCGGCGCCATTGTGACTGTGTTACGTCTTTATCCCTATATCTCTTAATTCTACTACAGTAATCTAAAGCGAATCCCATACTTGACCTTAGATCCTATCTTAACACTAATTTCTTATTCTACTGAGATACGCGGAATTTCACAAAGCGGGTATCTTTATTTACATTTAAACAATGAGCAGTTACAATCTAAGAGGGGTCAAACACTGGACGCATTGTATTATACACTAGGGTGGTTTACCATTGTTTACTTCGGTACCTATTCAAGACAATAGGGGTGGCTTACTACAATATTTCCGGTACGAACGGGTTTGTCTCTATTACTGTCAAGCTGGGGGAATTATTTTTGAACAGGACACGACCGGGCGTTTACACGACTCAAATATACTTTTATTATTATTTTCTCTTTACTCATTTTACTTCTACACTTTACACCTTTATTACACGTTATTTGTATTTAAGCTATTATTAAACCTTTATATTTAAAGTATTTATTATTTATTTTATTTCAAACATTATTAAACTTGAATGTATTTAAACACACACATATGTATATCTTATTACATTTGAAATCTTATATTAATTAATCAACATAACTTATCTCACAACAATTCAATTTTCTGTACTGACATATATAATTAATCAAAACAAAAACTAATACCATCGTATATAGGAGAGAAATTTCATATATGAAAAGTTCATTGCTTTAACAATGGCACAAAGGGTCAGCTGTTTTGGGGAGTCGTCTAGGGTGGTAATTTAGGACAATTCAAAACAGGAAAGAGCGTGTCTAAGGTGTTTTGTTTGGTTTAGCGAGGGGAGGTTATGAATGAGATGAGTGCATACAAAGGGGAGAGTTTACATTCCACAACACGTATTTAACATGAACAGACTTGCTTCTATCGACAGGTTTGGAATGGAATACTTACCAGCGATGACTTGTTTAATACGGCAAAGTCGTGATACTAATATTATTATAACATAATTAAAATTTTACTCACTTATTTTTTGTTTATTTCTGAGCGAATAAATTTATGTTTGTCCAAGTTATTGTTAACGAATTATAAAATTACACAACAACAGCAACATAATTATTTCTTTTTTCAAAGCAGCAGAGTGGCGCAATTTTGTGACATCTCCCTTGCTAAGACAACACAAAAGTCGGGAACTAGTTCAATTCTTTACCAGTTAATTAAACTAGCTGCCGTTGTTAGTAAAACATCCTTACCAACAAATTACAACACAATTATGACATATGAAATTGACAAGGTTTGCACAAATTTATTCACTCACTTGGTGTTAGCGAAAACATCTCTTTATTACTATTCAAATATTATGTTTGACTTTGTTTCTTTTTAAATAAAATTTACTTTAGTAAATTCTGTTTTACTGCTTTAAAGATATTAAGTTTATTATTCCTTTTATCTCAAAAATTTACTCATCTAGATGTTAGTTTTAAATACCTCGGTTCCGGGTCTGAACTTTCTCAAAATAATTAATTTATCACAAACTTCAACCAAATTATTGGGAGAATAATGTTGGTGGTAATCTACATTATTATCTTACATTTATCTATATATTGCTGTTACTACTACTACATTACAAAAATTACAAATCTGATAATTTCTTCTTTACATTATTAAAGTTCTTTAGTGTTCTTTTGTTACTTATCTTATTGAAACGAAAATTTACAAATGTTGTGTTTGGATATCACCTGAATTTAATATGAGGTTGTTGTTGGGTCCTTGGGTGTCATCTCCTGTCGTCTTCTAGGGTGGAGTACGTGGTTCCTCTTGAAGCTACATCGGGTTGATTATATCTGCTCTCGACGATCGGTTTTTTTACTTCAAGTTCATACTGTTGTAGTTGGAGTTTTCTTCGTCCGAATTTTGTAGTTCACATTTTACACCTTAATTATAGTTCTTACTTTGCAGTACTAAAGTCTGGTAGTTACATATCTTACAACTTACAGTATTATATTTTTAAAAGAGATGTGTTGGCTAATTTTTCCTTTCTGTATATTCTTCCTAACTCTACACACACTACATTTTTCAAAATAAAATCATCTTACACTGGATATTCGTTTAACGGCATACACTTACGTGTATGTAGACAACACAAAACTCACATCTTTTCATGACGAAGTTCTACTGGCGACTGCGCGTATAGTTTAGGGGCGAGGGCTCAGTAAGCTGGTGCGTATTTACGCACTAAGAAAATAGTTCGTACTTTTATATATTATTAATTATTCATTAATTAGAATGTAAATACTTTATGTTAACTTTATTACGACTTAGAGATTTCTTTATTTATATAGTCGCATTTTTTAATAATTAAAGTAATTATTATTAATATTCTTTACTTAATACCTTTCTTGGCGTGTTGGTACTGGACAATTTCAAGTTGATTCAGGAATCTGGGTATAGGTAAGGGTGGATAATACTCTTACTTATTAAAAATAAAAAATTTTTATTTATGCGATTTTCTATGTTTTTAAAATCGTCACATCCTCCTGCACTTAACTACGAAAAACGGGGGGTGGGTGGAATAATAAAAAATCAAAAAAACCCAATTATATTTTTATCTTTCGTGAAATTCCCTTTCTCCCGTTTCTTAACATTTACCTTAATATTATTTACATATAAATAGATATTACTTATTTATTAATCTATTTGTTACTCTCAGTTTCCCGTAACTTCACAATATAGTGGCCCGACTGATTACATTGCATACTCTAACTATATTGGTTAGCTTTCTGCGATTTCTTTATCCCTTGTAAAGAATTTTTCAGTGCGGCGCCATTGTGACTGTGTTACGTCTTTATCCCTATATCTCTTAATTCTACTACAGTAATCTAAAGCCAATCCCATACTTGACCTTAGATCCTATCTTAACACTAATTTCTGATTCTACTGAGATACGCGGAATTTCACAAAGCGGGTATCTTTATTTACATTTAAACAATGAGCAGTTACAATCTAAGAGGGGTCAAACACTGGACGCATTGTATTATACACTAGGGTGGGTTACCATTGTTTACTTCGGTACCTATTCAAGACAATAGGGGTGGCTTACTACAATATTTCCGGTACGAACGGGTTTGTCTCTATTACTGTCAAGCTGGGGGAATTATTTTTGAACAGGACACGACCGGGCGTTTACACGACTCAAATATACTTTTATTATTATTTTCTCTTTACTCATTTTACTTCTACACTTTACACCTTTATTACACGTTATTTGTATTTAAGCTATTATTAAACCTTTTTATTTAAAGTATTTATTATTTATTTTATTTCAAACATTTATAAAACTTGAATGTAGTTAAACACACACATATGTATATCTTATTACATTTGAAATCTTATATTAATTAATCAACATAACTTATCTCACAACAATTCAATTTTCTGTACTGACATATATAATTAATCAAAACAAAAACTAATACCATCGTATAGAGGAGAGAAATTTCATATATGAAAAGTTCATTGCTTTAACAATGGCACAAAGGGTCAGCTGTTTTGGGGAGTCGTCTAGGGTGGTAATTTAGGACAATTCAAAACAGGAAAGAGCGTGTCTAAGGTGGTTTGTTTGGTTTAGCGAGGGGAGGTTATGAATGAGATGAGTGCATACAAAGAGGAGAGTTTACATTCCACAACACGTATTTAACATGAACAGACTGGCTTCTATCGACAGGTTTGGAATGGAATACTTACCAGCGATGACTTGTTTAATACGGCAAAGTCGTGATACTAATATTATTATAACATAATTAAAATTTTACTCACTAATTTTTTGTTTATTTCTGAGCGAATAAATTTATGTTTGTCCAAGTTATTGTTAACGAATTATAAAATTACACAACAACAGCAACATAATTATTTCTTTTTTCAAAGCAGCAGAGTGGCACAATTTTGTGACGTCTCCCTTGTTGAGACAACACAAAAGTCGGGAACTAGTTCAATTCTTTACCAGTTAATTAAACTAGCTGCCGTTGTTAGTAAAACATCCTTACCAACAAATTACAACACAATTATGACATATGAAATTGACAAGGTTTGCACAAATTTATTCACTCACTTGGTGTTAGCGAAAACATCTCTTTATTACTATTCAAATATTATGTTTGACTTTGTTTCTTTTTAAAGAAAATTTACTTTAGTAAATTCTGCTTTTACTGCTTTAAAGATATTAAGTTTATTATTCCTTTTATCTCAAAAATTTACTCATCTAGATGTTAGTTTTAAATACCTCGGATCCGGGTCTGAACTTTCTCAAAATAATTAATTTATCACAAACTTCAACCAAATTATTGGGAGAATAATATTGGTGGTAATCTACATTATTATCTTACATTTATCTATATATTGCTGTTACTACTACTACATTACAAAAATTACAAATCTGATAATTTCTTCTTTACATTATTAAAGTTCTTTAGTGTTCTTTTGTTACTTATCTTATTGAAACGAAAATTTACAAATGTTGTGTTTGGATATCACCTGAATTTAATATGAGGTTGTTGTTGGGTCCTTGGGTGTCATCTCCTGTCGTCTTCTAGGGTGGAGTACGTGGTTCCTCTTGAAGCTACATCGGGTTGATTATATCTGCTCTCGACGATCGGTTTTTTTACTTGAAGTTCATACTGTTGTAGTTGGAGTTTTCTTCGTCCGGATTTTGTAGTTCACATTTTACACCTTAATTATAGTTCTTACTTTGCAGTACTAAAGTCTGGTAGTTACATATCTTACAACTTACAGTATTATATTTTTAAAAGAGATGTGTTGGCTAATTTTTCCTTTCTGTATATTCTTCCTAACTCTACACACACTACATTTTTCAAAATAAAATCATCTTACACTGGATATTCGTTTAACGGCATACACTTACGTGTATGTAGACAACACAAAACTCACATCTTTTCATGACGAAGTTCTACTGGCGACTGCGCGTATAGTTTAGGGGCGAGGGCTCAGTAAGCTGGTGCGTATTTACGCACTAAGAAAATAGTTCGTACTTTTATATATTATTAATTATTCATTAATTAGAATGTAAATACTTTATGTTAACTTTATTACGACTTAGAGATTTCTTTATTTATATAGTCGCATTTTTTAATAATTAAAGTAATTATTATTAATATTCTTTACTTAATACCTTTCTTGGCGTGTTGGTACTGGACAATTTCAAGTTGATTCAGGAATCTGGGTATAGGTAAGGGTGGATAATACTCTTACTTATTAAAAATAAAAAATTTTTATTTATGCGATTTTCTATGTTTTTAAAATCGTCACATCCTCCTGCACTTAACTACGAAAAACGGGGGGTGGGTGGAATAATAAAAAATCAAAAAAACCCAATTATATTTTTATCTTTCGTGAAATTCCCTTTCTCCCGTTTCTTAACATTTACCTTAATATTATTTACATATAAATAGATATTACTTATTTATTAATCTATTTGTTACTCTCAGTTTCCCGTAACTTCACAATATAGTGGCCCGACTGATTACATTGCATACTCTAACTATATTGGTTAGCTTTCTGCGATTTCTTTATCCCTTGTAAAGAATTTTTCAGTGCGGCGCCATTGTGACTGTGTTACGTCTTTATCCCTATATCTCTTAATTCTACTACAGTAATCTAAAGCCAATCCCATACTTGACCTTAGATCCTATCTTAACACTAATTTCTGATTCTACTGAGATACGCGGAATTTCACAAAGCGGGTATCTTTATTTACATTTAAACAATGAGCAGTTACAATCTAAGAGGGGTCAAACACTGGACGCATTGTATTATACACTAGGGTGGTTTACCATTGTTTACTTCGGTACCTATTCAAGACAATAGGGGTGGCTTACTACAATATTTCCGGTACGAACGGGTTTGTCTCTATTACTGTCAAGCTGGGGGAATTATTTTTGAACAGGACACGACCGGGCGTTTACACGACTCAAATATACTTTTATTATTATTTTCTCTTTACTCATTTTACTTCTACACTTTACACCTTTATTACACGTTATTTGTATTTAAGCTATTATTAAACCTTTTTATTTAAAGTATTTATTATTTATTTTATTTCAAACATTTATAAAACTTGAATGTAGTTAAACACACACATATGTATATCTTATTACATTTGAAATCTTATATTAATTAATCAACATAACTTATCTCACAACAATTCAATTTTCTGTACTGACATATATAATTAATCAAAACAAAAACTAATACCATCGTATAGAGGAGAGAAATTTCATATATGAAAAGTTCATTGCTTTAACAATGGCACAAAGGGTCAGCTGTTTTGGGGAGTCGTCTAGGGTGGTAATTTAGGACAATTCAAAACAGGAAAGAGCGTGTCTAAGGTGGTTTGTTTGGTTTAGCGAGGGGAGGTTATGAATGAGATGAGTGCATACAAAGAGGAGAGTTTACATTCCACAACACGTATTTAACATGAACAGACTGGCTTCTATCGACAGGTTTGGAATGGAATACTTACCAGCGATGACTTGTTTAATACGGCAAAGTCGTGATACTAATATTATTATAACATAATTAAAATTTTACTCACTAATTTTTTGTTTATTTCTGAGCGAATAAATTTATGTTTGTCCAAGTTATTGTTAACGAATTATAAAATTACACAACAACAGCAACATAATTATTTCTTTTTTCAAAGCAGCAGAGTGGCACAATTTTGTGACGTCTCCCTTGTTGAGACAACACAAAAGTCGGGAACTAGTTCAATTCTTTACCAGTTAATTAAACTAGCTGCCGTTGTTAGTAAAACATCCTTACCAACAAATTACAACACAATTATGACATATGAAATTGACAAGGTTTGCACAAATTTATTCACTCACTTGGTGTTAGCGAAAACATCTCTTTATTACTATTCAAATATTATGTTTGACTTTGTTTCTTTTTAAAGAAAATTTACTTTAGTAAATTCTGCTTTTACTGCTTTAAAGATATTAAGTTTATTATTCCTTTTATCTCAAAAATTTACTCATCTAGATGTTAGTTTTAAATACCTCGGATCCGGGTCTGAACTTTCTCAAAATAATTAATTTATCACAAACTTCAACCAAATTATTGGGAGAATAATATTGGTGGTAATCTACATTATTATCTTACATTTATCTATATATTGCTGTTACTACTACTACATTACAAAAATTACAAATCTGATAATTTCTTCTTTACATTATTAAAGTTCTTTAGTGTTCTTTTGTTACTTATCTTATTGAAACGAAAATTTACAAATGTTGTGTTTGGATATCACCTGAATTTAATATGAGGTTGTTGTTGGGTCCTTGGGTGTCATCTCCTGTCGTCTTCTAGGGTGGAGTACGTGGTTCCTCTTGAAGCTACATCGGGTTGATTATATCTGCTCTCGACGATCGGTTTTTTTACTTGAAGTTCATACTGTTGTAGTTGGAGTTTTCTTCGTCCGGATTTTGTAGTTCACATTTTACACCTTAATTATAGTTCTTACTTTGCAGTACTAAAGTCTGGTAGTTACATATCTTACAACTTACAGTTTTATATTTTTAAAAGAGATGTGTTGGCTAATTTTTCCTTTCTGTATATTCTTCCTAACTCTACACACACTACATTTTTCAAAATAAAATCATCTTACACTGGATATTCGTTTAACGGCATACACTTACGTGTATGTAGACAACACAAAACTCACATCTTTTCATGACGAAGTTCTACTGGCGACTGCGCGTATAGTTTAGGGGCGAGGGCTCAGTAAGCTGGTGCGTATTTACGCACTAAGAAAATAGTTCGTACTTTTATATATTATTAATTATTCATTAATTAGAATGTAAATACTTTATGTTAACTTTATTACGACTTAGAGATTTCTTTATTTATATAGTCGCATTTTTTATTAATTAAAGTAATTATTATTAATATTCTTTACTTAATACCTTTCTTGGCGTGTTGGTACTGGACAATTTCAAGTTGATTAAGGAATCTGGGTATAGGTAAGGGTGGATAATACTCTTACTTTTAAAAATAAAAAATTTTTATTTATGCGATTTTCTATGTTTTTAAAATCGTCACATCCTCCTGCACTTAACTACGAAATACGGGGGGGGGGTGGAATAATAGAAAATCAAAAAAACCCAATTATATTTTTATCTTTCGTGAAATTCCCTTTCTCCCGTTTCTTAACATTTACCTTAATATTATTTACATATAAATAGATATTACTTATTTATTAATCTATTTGTTACTCTCAGTTTCCCGTAACTTCACAATATAGTGGCCCGACTGATTACATTGCATACTCTAACTATATTGGTTAGCTTTCTGCGCTTTCTTTATCCCTTGTAAAGAATTTTTCAGTGCGGCGCCATTGTGACTGTGTTACGTCTTTATCCCTATATCTCTTAATTCTACTACAGTAATCTAAAGCGAATCCCATACTTGACCTTAGATCCTATCTTAACACTAATTTCTTATTCTACTGAGATACGCGGAATTTCACAAAGCGGGTATCTTTATTTACATTTAAACAATGAGCAGTTACAATCTAAGAGGGGTCAAACACTGGACGCATTGTATTATACACTAGGGTGGTTTACCATTGTTTACTTCGGTACCTATTCAAGACAATAGGGGTGGCTTACTACAATATTTCCGGTACGAACGGGTTTGTCTCTATTACTGTCAAGCTGGGGGAATTATTTTTGAACAGGACACGACCGGGCGTTTACACGACTCAAATATACTTTTATTATTATTTTCTCTTTACTCATTTTACTTCTACACTTTACACCTTTATTACACGTTATTTGTATTTAAGCTATTATTAAACCTTTTTATTTAAAGTATTTATTATTTATTTTATTTCAAACATTTATAAAACTTGAATGTATTTAAACACACACATATGTATATCTTATTACATTTGAAATCTTATATTAATTAATCAACATAACTTATCTCACAACAATTCAATTTTCTGTACTGACATATATAATAAATCAAAACAAAAACTAATACCATCGTATAGAGGAGAGAAATTTCATATATGAAAAGTTCATTGCTTTAACAATGGCACAAAGGGTCAGCTGTTTTGGGGAGTCGTCTAGGGTGGTAATTTAGGACAATTCAAAACAGGAAAGAGCGTGTCTAAGGTGGTTTGTTTGGTTTAGCGAGGGGAGGTTATGAATGAGATGAGTGCATACAAAGAGGAGAGTTTACATTCCACAACACGTATTTAACATGAACAGACTGGCTTCTATCGACAGGTTTGGAATGGAATACTTACCAGCGATGACTTGTTTAATACGGCAAAGTCGTGATACTAATATTATTATAACATAATTAAAATTTTACTCACTTATTTTTTGTTTATTTCTGAGCGAATAAATTTATGTTTGTCCAAGTTATTGTTAACGAATTATAAAATTACACAACAACAGCAACATAATTATTTCTTTTTTCAAAGCAGCAGAGTGGCGCAATTTTGTGACGTCTCCCTTGTTAAGACAACACAAAAGTCGGGAACTAGTTCAATTCTTTACCAGTTAATTAAACTAGCTGCCGTTGTTAGTAAAACATCCTTACCAACAAATTACAACACAATTATGACATATGAAATTGACAAGGTTTGCACAAATTTATTCACTCACTTGGTGTTAGCGAAAACATCTCTTTATTACTATTCAAATATTATGTTTGACTTTGTTTCTTTTTAAAGAAAATTTACTTTAGTAAATTCTGCTTTTACTGCTTTAAAGATATTAAGTTTATTATTCCTTTTATCTCAAAAATTTACTCATCTAGATGTTAGTTTTAAATACCGCGGATCCGGGTCTGAACTTTCTCAAAATAATTAATTTATCACAAACTTCAACCAAATTATTGGGAGAATAATATTGGTGGTAATCTACATTATTATCTTACATTTATCTATATATTGCTGTTACTACTACTACATTACAAAAATTACAAATCTGATAATTTCTTCTTTACATTATTAAAGTTCTTTAGTGTTCTTTTGTTACTTATCTTATTGAAACGAAAATTTACAAATGTTGTGTTTGGATATCACCTGAATTTAATATGAGGTTGTTGTTGGGTCCTTGGGTGTCATCTCCTGTCGTCTTCTAGGGTGGAGTACGTTGTTCCTCTTGAAGCTACATCGGGTTGATTATATCTGCTCTCGACGATCGGTTTTTTTACTTGAAGTTCATACTGTTGTAGTTGGAGTTTTCTTCGTCCGGATTTTGTAGTTCACATTTTACACCTTAATTATAGTTCTTACTTTGCAGTACTAAAGTCTGGTAGTTACATATCTTACAACTTACAGTTTTATATTTTTAAAAGAGATGTGTTGGCTAATTTTTCCTTTCTGTATATTCTTCCTAACTCTACACACACTACATTTTTCAAAATAAAATCATCTTACACTGGATATTCGTTTAACGGCATACACTTACGTGTATGTAGACAACACAAAACTCACATCTTTTCATGACGAAGTTCTACTGGCGACTGCGCGTATAGTTTAGGGGCGAGGGCTCAGTAAGCTGGTGCGTATTTACGCACTAAGAAAATAGTTCGTACTTTTCTATATTATTAATTATTCATTAATTAGAATGTAAATACTTTATGTTAACTTTATTACGACTTAGAGATTTCTTTATTTATATAGTCGCATTTTTTAATAATTAAAGTAATTATTATTATTATTCTTTACTTAATACCTTTCTTGGAGTGTTGGTACTGGACAATTTCAAGTTGATTCAGGAATCTGGGTATAGGTAAGGGTGGATAATACTCTTACTTATTAAAAATAAAAAATTTTTATTTGTGCGATTTTCGATGTTTTTAAAATCGTCACATCCTCCTGCACTTAACTACGAAAAACGGGGGGGGGGTGGAATAATAGAAAATCAAAAAAACCCAATTATATTTTTATCTTTCGTGAAATTCCCTTTCTCCCGTTTCTTAACATTTACCTTAATATTATTTACATATAAATAGATATTACTTATTTATTAATCTATTTGTTACTCTCAGTTTCCCGTAACTTCACAATATAGTGGCCCGACTGATTACATTGCATACTCTAACTATATTGGTTAGCTTTCTGCGCTTTCTTTATCCCTTGTAAAGAATTTTTCAGTGCGGCGCCATTGTGACTGTGTTACGTCTTTATCCCTATATCTCTTAATTCTACTACAGTAATCTAAAGCGAATCCCATACTTGACCTTAGATCCTATCTTAACACTAATTTCTTATTCTACTGAGATACGCGGAATTTCACAAAGCGGGAATCTTTATTTACATTTAAACAATGAGTAGTTACAATCTAAGAGGGGTCAAACACTGGACGCATTGTATTATACACTAGGGTGGTTTACCATTGTTTACTTCGGTACCTATTCAAGACAATAGGGGTGGCTTACTACAATATTTCCGGTACGAACGGGTTTGTCTCTATTACTGTCAAGCTGGGGGAATTATTTTTGAACAGGACACGACCGGGCGTTTACACGACTCAAATATACTTTTATTATTATTTTCTCTTTACTCATTTTACTTCTACACTTTACACCTTTATTACACGTTATTTGTATTTAAGCTATTATTAAACCTTTATATTTAAAGTATTTATTATTTATTTTATTTCAAACATTTATAAAACTTGAATGTATTTAAACACACACATATGTATATCTTATTACATTTGAAATCTTATATTAATTAATCAACATAACTTATCTCACAACAATTCAATTTTCTGTACTGACATATATAATTAATCAAAACAAAAACTAATACCATCGTATAGAGGAGAGAAATTTCATATATGAAAAGTTCATTGCTTTAACAATGGCACAAAGGGTCAGCTGTTTTGGGGAGTCGTCTAGGGTGGTAATTTAGGACAATTCAAAACAGGAAAGAGCGTGTCTAAGGTGGTTTGTTTGGTTTAGCGAGGGGAGGTTATGAATGAGATGAGTGCATACAAAGAGGAGAGTTTACATTCCACAACACGTATTTAACATGAACAGACTGGCTTCTATCGACAGGTTTGGAATGGAATACTTACCAGCGATGACTTGTTTAATACGGCAAAGTCGTGATACTAATATTATTATAACATAATTAAAATTTTACTCACTAATTTTTTGTTTATTTCTGAGCGAATAAATTTATGTTTGTCCAAGTTATTGTTAACGAATTATAAAATTACACAACAACAGCAACATAATTATTTCTTTTTTCAAAGCAGCAGAGTGGCACAATTTTGTGACGTCTCCCTTGTTGAGACAACACAAAAGTCGGGAACTAGTTCAATTCTTTACCAGTTAATTAAACTAGCTGCCGTTGTTAGTAAAACATCCTTACCAACAAATTACAACACAATTATGACATATGAAATTGACAAGGTTTGCACAAATTTATTCACTCACTTGGTGTTAGCGAAAACATCTCTTTATTACTATTCAAATATTATGTTTGACTTTGTTTCTTTTTAAAGAAAATTTACTTTAGTAAATTCTGCTTTTACTGCTTTAAAGATATTAAGTTTATTATTCCTTTTATCTCAAAAATTTACTCATCTAGATGTTAGTTTTAAATACCTCGGATCCGGGTCTGAACTTTCTCAAAATAATTAATTTATCACAAACTTCAACCAAATTATTGGGAGAATAATATTGGTGGTAATCTACATTATTATCTTACATTTATCTATATATTGCTGTTACTACTACTACATTACAAAAATTACAAATCTGATAATTTCTTCTTTACATTATTAAAGTTCTTTAGTGTTCTTTTGTTACTTATCTTATTGAAACGAAAATTTACAAATGTTGTGTTTGGATATCACCTGAATTTAATATGAGGTTGTTGTTGGGTCCTTGGGTGTCATCTCCTGTCGTCTTCTAGGGTGGAGTACGTGGTTCCTCTTGAAGCTACATCGGGTTGATTATATCTGCTCTCGACGATCGGTTTTTTTACTTGAAGTTCATACTGTTGTAGTTGGAGTTTTCTTCGTCCGGATTTTGTAGTTCACATTTTACACCTTAATTATAGTTCTTACTTTGCAGTACTAAAGTCTGGTAGTTACATATCTTACAACTTACAGTTTTATATTTTTAAAAGAGATGTGTTGGCTAATTTTTCCTTTCTGTATATTCTTCCTAACTCTACACACACTACATTTTTCAAAATAAAATCATCTTACACTGGATATTCGTTTAACGGCATACACTTACGTGTATGTAGACAACACAAAACTCACATCTTTTCATGACGAAGTTCTACTGGCGACTGCGCGTATAGTTTAGGGGCGAGGGCTCAGTAAGCTGGTGCGTATTTACGCACTAAGAAAATAGTTCGTACTTTTATATATTATTAATTATTCATTAATTAGAATGTAAATACTTTATGTTAACTTTATTACGACTTAGAGATTTCTTTATTTATATAGTCGCATTTTTTATTAATTAAAGTAATTATTATTAATATTCTTTACTTAATACCTTTCTTGGCGTGTTGGTACTGGACAATTTCAAGTTGATTAAGGAATCTGGGTATAGGTAAGGGTGGATAATACTCTTACTTTTAAAAATAAAAAATTTTTATTTATGCGATTTTCTATGTTTTTAAAATCGTCACATCCTCCTGCACTTAACTACGAAATACGGGGGGGGGGTGGAATAATAGAAAATCAAAAAAACCCAATTATATTTTTATCTTTCGTGAAATTCCCTTTCTCCCGTTTCTTAACATTTACCTTAATATTATTTACATATAAATAGATATTACTTATTTATTAATCTATTTGTTACTCTCAGTTTCCCGTAACTTCACAATATAGTGGCCCGACTGATTACATTGCATACTCTAACTATATTGGTTAGCTTTCTGCGCTTTCTTTATCCCTTGTAAAGAATTTTTCAGTGCGGCGCCATTGTGACTGTGTTACGTCTTTATCCCTATATCTCTTAATTCTACTACAGTAATCTAAAGCGAATCCCATACTTGACCTTAGATCCTATCTTAACACTAATTTCTTATTCTACTGAGATACGCGGAATTTCACAAAGCGGGTATCTTTATTTACATTTAAACAATGAGCAGTTACAATCTAAGAGGGGTCAAACACTGGACGCATTGTATTATACACTAGGGTGGTTTACCATTGTTTACTTCGGTACCTATTCAAGACAATAGGGGTGGCTTACTACAATATTTCCGGTACGAACGGGTTTGTCTCTATTACTGTCAAGCTGGGGGAATTATTTTTGAACAGGACACGACCGGGCGTTTACACGACTCAAATATACTTTTATTATTATTTTCTCTTTACTCATTTTACTTCTACACTTTACACCTTTATTACACGTTATTTGTATTTAAGCTATTATTAAACCTTTTTATTTAAAGTATTTATTATTTATTTTATTTCAAACATTTATAAAACTTGAATGTATTTAAACACACACATATGTATATCTTATTACATTTGAAATCTTATATTAATTAATCAACATAACTTATCTCACAACAATTCAATTTTCTGTACTGACATATATAATAAATCAAAACAAAAACTAATACCATCGTATAGAGGAGAGAAATTTCATATATGAAAAGTTCATTGCTTTAACAATGGCACAAAGGGTCAGCTGTTTTGGGGAGTCGTCTAGGGTGGTAATTTAGGACAATTCAAAACAGGAAAGAGCGTGTCTAAGGTGGTTTGTTTGGTTTAGCGAGGGGAGGTTATGAATGAGATGAGTGCATACAAAGAGGAGAGTTTACATTCCACAACACGTATTTAACATGAACAGACTGGCTTCTATCGACAGGTTTGGAATGGAATACTTACCAGCGATGACTTGTTTAATACGGCAAAGTCGTGATACTAATATTATTATAACATAATTAAAATTTTACTCACTTATTTTTTGTTTATTTCTGAGCGAATAAATTTATGTTTGTCCAAGTTATTGTTAACGAATTATAAAATTACACAACAACAGCAACATAATTATTTCTTTTTTCAAAGCAGCAGAGTGGCGCAATTTTGTGACGTCTCCCTTGTTAAGACAACACAAAAGTCGGGAACTAGTTCAATTCTTTACCAGTTAATTAAACTAGCTGCCGTTGTTAGTAAAACATCCTTACCAACAAATTACAACACAATTATGACATATGAAATTGACAAGGTTTGCACAAATTTATTCACTCACTTGGTGTTAGCGAAAACATCTCTTTATTACTATTCAAATATTATGTTTGACTTTGTTTCTTTTTAAAGAAAATTTACTTTAGTAAATTCTGCTTTTACTGCTTTAAAGATATTAAGTTTATTATTCCTTTTATCTCAAAAATTTACTCATCTAGATGTTAGTTTTAAATACCGCGGATCCGGGTCTGAACTTTCTCAAAATAATTAATTTATCACAAACTTCAACCAAATTATTGGGAGAATAATATTGGTGGTAATCTACATTATTATCTTACATTTATCTATATATTGCTGTTACTACTACTACATTACAAAAATTACAAATCTGATAATTTCTTCTTTACATTATTAAAGTTCTTTAGTGTTCTTTTGTTACTTATCTTATTGAAACGAAAATTTACAAATGTTGTGTTTGGATATCACCTGAATTTAATATGAGGTTGTTGTTGGGTCCTTGGGTGTCATCTCCTGTCGTCTTCTAGGGTGGAGTACGTGGTTCCTCTTGAAGCTACATCGGGTTGATTATATCTGCTCTCGACGATCGGTTTTTTTACTTGAAGTTCATACTGTTGTAGTTGGAGTTTTCTTCGTCCGGATTTTGTAGTTCACATTTTACACCTTAATTATAGTTCTTACTTTGCAGTACTAAAGTCTGGTAGTTACATATCTTACAACTTACAGTTTTATATTTTTAAAAGAGATGTGTTGGCTAATTTTTCCTTTCTGTATATTCTTCCTAACTCTACACACACTACATTTTTCAAAATAAAATCATCTTACACTGGATATTCGTTTAACGGCATACACTTACGTGTATGTAGACAACACAAAACTCACATCTTTTCATGACGAAGTTCTACTGGCGACTGCGCGTATAGTTTAGGGGCGAGGGCTCAGTAAGCTGGTGCGTATTTACGCACTAAGAAAATAGTTCGTACTTTTCTATATTATTAATTATTCATTAATTAGAATGTAAATACTTTATGTTAACTTTATTACGACTTAGAGATTTCTTTATTTATATAGTCGCATTTTTTAATAATTAAAGTAATTATTATTATTATTCTTTACTTAATACCTTTCTTGGAGTGTTGGTACTGGACAATTTCAAGTTGATTCAGGAATCTGGGTATAGGTAAGGGTGGATAATACTCTTACTTATTAAAAATAAAAAATTTTTATTTGTGCGATTTTCGATGTTTTTAAAATCGTCACATCCTCCTGCACTTAACTACGAAAAACGGGGGGGGGGTGGAATAATAGAAAATCAAAAAAACCCAATTATATTTTTATCTTTCGTGAAATTCCCTTTCTCCCGTTTCTTAACATTTACCTTAATATTATTTACATATAAATAGATATTACTTATTTATTAATCTATTTGTTACTCTCAGTTTCCCGTAACTTCACAATATAGTGGCCCGACTGATTACATTGCATACTCTAACTATATTGGTTAGCTTTCTGCGCTTTCTTTATCCCTTGTAAAGAATTTTTCAGTGCGGCGCCATTGTGACTGTGTTACGTCTTTATCCCTATATCTCTTAATTCTACTACAGTAATCTAAAGCGAATCCCATACTTGACCTTAGATCCTATCTTAACACTAATTTCTTATTCTACTGAGATACGCGGAATTTCACAAAGCGGGAATCTTTATTTACATTTAAACAATGAGTAGTTACAATCTAAGAGGGGTCAAACACTGGACGCATTGTATTATACACTAGGGTGGTTTACCATTGTTTACTTCGGTACCTATTCAAGACAATAGGGGTGGCTTACTACAATATTTCCGGTACGAACGGGTTTGTCTCTATTACTGTCAAGCTGGGGGAATTATTTTTGAACAGGACACGACCGGGCGTTTACACGACTCAAATATACTTTTATTATTATTTTCTCTTTACTCATTTTACTTCTACACTTTACACCTTTATTACACGTTATTTGTATTTAAGCTATTATTAAACCTTTATATTTAAAGTATTTATTATTTATTTTATTTCAAACATTTATAAAACTTGAATGTATTTAAACACACACATATGTATATCTTATTACATTTGAAATCTTATATTAATTAATCAACATAACTTATCTCACAACAATTCAATTTTCTGTACTGACATATATAATTAATCAAAACAAAAACTAATACCATCGTATAGAGGAGAGAAATTTCATATATGAAAAGTTCATTGCTTTAACAATGGCACAAAGGGTCAGCTGTTTTGGGGAGTCGTCTAGGGTGGTAATTTAGGACAATTCAAAACAGGAAAGAGCGTGTCTAAGGTGGTTTGTTTGGTTTAGCGAGGGGAGGTTATGAATGAGATGAGTGCATACAAAGAGGAGAGTTTACATTCCACAACACGTATTTAACATGAACAGACTGGCTTCTATCGACAGGTTTGGAATGGAATACTTACCAGCGATGACTTGTTTAATACGGCAAAGTCGTGATACTAATATTATTATATCATAATTAAAATTTTACTCACTTATTTTTTGTTTATTTCTGAGCGAATAAATTTATGTTTGTCCAAGTTATTGTTAACGAATTATAAAATTACACAACAACAGCAACATAATTATTTCTTTTTTCAAAGCAGCAGAGTGGCGCAATTTTGTGACGTCTCCCTTGTTAAGACAACACAAAAGTCGGGAACTAGTTAAATTCTTTACCAGTTAATTAAACTAGCTGCCGTTGTTAGTAAAACATCCTTACCAACAAATTACAACACAATTATGACATAGGAAATTGACAAGGTTTGTACAAATTTATTCACTCACTTGGTGTTAGCGAAAATATCTCTTTATTACTATTCAAATATTATGTTTGACTTTGTTTCTTTTTAAAGAAAATTTACTTTAGTAAATTCTGCTTTTACTGCTTTAAAGATATTAAGTTTATTATTCCTTTTATCTCAAAAATTTACTCATCTAGGTGTTAGTTTTAAATACCTCGGATCCGGGTCTGAACTTTCTCAAAATAATTAATTTATCACAAACTTCAACCAAATTATTGGGAGAATAATATTGGTGGTAATCTACATTATTATCTTACATTTATCTATATATTGCTGTTACTACTACTACATTACAAAAATTACAAATCTGATAATTTCTTCTTTACATTATTAAAGTTCTTTAGTGTTCTTTTGTTACTTATCTTATTGAAACGAAAATTTACAAATGTTGTGTTTGGATATCACCTGAATTTAATATGAGGTTGTTGTTGGGTCCTTGGGTGTCATCTCCTGTCGTCTTCTAGGGTGGAGTACGTGGTTCCTCTTGAAGCTACATCGGGTTGATTATATCTGCTCTCGACGATCGGTTTTTTTACTTGAAGTTCATACTGTTGTAGTTGGAGTTTTCTTCGTCCGGATTTTGTAGTTCACATTTTACACCTTAATTATAGTTCTTACTTTGCAGCACTAAAGTCTGGTAGTTACATATCTTACAACTTACAGTTTTATATTTTTAAAAGAGATGTGTTGGCTAATTTTTCCTTTCTGTATATTCTTCCTAACTCTACACACACTACATTTTTCAAAATAAAATCATCTTACACTGGATATTCGTTTAACGGCATACACTTACGTGTATGTAGACAACACAAAACTCACATCTTTTCATGACGAAGTTCTACTGGCGACTGCGCGTATAGTTTAGGGGCGAGGGCTCAGTAAGCTGGTGCGTATTTACGCACTAAGAAAATAGTTCGTACTTTTATATATTATTAATTATTCATTAATTAGAATGTAAATACTTTATGTTAACTTTATTACGACTTAGAGATTTATTTATTTATATAGTCGCATTTTTTAATAATTAAAGTAATTATTATTATTATTATTTACTTAATACCTTTCTTGGCGTGTTGGTACTGGACAATTTCAAGTTGATTAAGGAATCTGGGTATAGGTAAGGGTGGATAATACTCTTACTTATTAAAAATAAAAAATTTTTATTTGTGCGATTTTCGATGTTTTTAAAATCGTCACATCCTCCTGCACTTAACTACGAAAAATGGGGGGGGGGGTGGAATAATAGAAAATCAAAAAAACCCAATTATATTTTTATCTTTCGTGAAATTCCCTTTCTCCCGTTTCTTAACATTTACCTTAATATTATTTACATATAAATAGATATTACTTATTTATTAATCTATTTGTTACTCTCAGTTTCCCGTAACTTCACAATATAGTGGCCCGACTGATTACATTGCATACTCTAACTATATTGGTTAGCTTTCTGCGCTTTCTTTATCCCTTGTAAAGAAATTTTCAGTGCGGCGCCATTGTGACTGTGTTACGTCTTTATCCCTATATCTCTTAATTCTACTACAGTAATCTAAAGCGAATCCCATACTTGACCTTAGATCCTATCTTAACACTAATTTCTTATTCTACTGAGATCCGCGGAATTTCACAAAGCGGGAATCTTTATTTACATTCAAACAATGAGTAGTTACAATCTAAGAGGGGTCAAACACTGGACGCATTGTATTATACACTAGGGTGGTTTACCATTGTTTACTTCCGTACATATTCAAGACAATAGGGGTGGCTTACTACAATATTTCCGGTACGAACGGGTTTGTCTCTATTACTGTCAAGCTGGGGGAATTATTTTTGAACAGGACACGACCGGGCGTTTACACGACTCAAATATACTTTTATTATTATTTTCTCTTTACTCATTTTACTTCTACACTTTACACCTTTATTACACGTTATTTGTATTTAAGCTATTATTAAACCTTTATATTTAAAGTATTTATTATTTATTTTATTTCAAACATTTATAAAACTTGAATGTATTTAAACACACACATATGTATATCTTATTACATTTGAAATCTTATATTAATTAATCAACATAACTTATCTCACAACAATTCAATTTTCTGTACTGACATATATAATTAATCAAAACAAAAACTAATACCATCGTATAGAGGAGAGAAATTTCATATATGAAAAGTTCATTGCTTTAACAATGGCACAAAGGGTCAGCTGTTTTGGGGAGTCGTCTAGGGTGGTAATTTAGGACAATTCAAAACAGGAAAGAGCGTGTCTAAGGTGGTTTGTTTGGTTTAGCGAGGGGAGGTTATGAATGAGATGAGTGCATACAAAGAGGAGAGTTTACATTCCACAACACGTATTTAACATGAACAGACTGGCTTCTATCGACAGGTTTGGAATGGAATACTTACCAGCGATGACTTGTTTAATACGGCAAAGTCGTGATACTAATATTATTATATCATAATTAAAATTTGACTCACTTATTTTTTGTTTATTTCTGAACGAATAAATTTATGTTTGTCCAAGTTATTGTTAACGAATTATAAAATTACACAACAACAGCAACATAATTATTTCTTTTTTCAAAGCAGCAGAGTGGCGCAATTTTGTGACGTCTCCCTTGTTAAAACAACACAAAAGTCGGGAACTAGTTAAATTCTTTACCAGTTAATTAAACTAGCTGCCGTTGTTAGTAAAACATCCTTACCAACAAATTACAACACAATTATGACATAGGAAATTGACAAGGTTTGCACAAATTTATTCACTTACTTGGTGTTAGCGAAAATATCTCTTTATTACTATTCAAATATTATGTTTGACTTTGTTTCTTTTTAAAGAAAATTTACTTTAGTAAATTCTGCTTTTACTGCTTTAAAGATATTAAGTTTATTATTCCTTTTATCTCAAAAATTTACTCATCTAGGTGTTAGTTTTAAATACCTCGGATCCGGGTCTGAACTTTCTCAAAATAATTAATTTATCACAAACTTCAACCAAATTATTGGGAGAATAATATTGGTGGTAATCTACATTATTATCTTACATTTATCTATATATTGCTGTTACTACTACTACATTACAAAAATTACAAATCTGATAATTTCTTCTTTACATTATTAAAGTTCTTTAGTGTTCTTTTGTTACTTATCTTATTGAAACGAAAATTTACAAATGTTGTGTTTGGATATCACCTGAATTTAATATGAGGTTGTTGTTGGGTCCTTGGGTGTCATCTCCTGTCGTCTTCTAGGGTGGAGTACGTGGTTCCTCTTGAAGCTACATCGGGTTGATTATATCTGCTCTCGACGATCGGTTTTTTTACTTGAAGTTCATACTGTTGTAGTTGGAGTTTTCTTCGTCCGGATTTTGTAGTTCACATTTTACACCTTAATTATAGTTCTTACTTTGCAGCACTAAAGTCTGGTAGTTACATATCTTACAACTTACAGTTTTATATTTTTAAAAGAGATGTGTTGGCTAATTTTTCCTTTCTGTATATTCTTCCTAACTCTACACACACTACATTTTTCAAAATAAAATCATCTTACACTGGATATTCGTTTAACGGCATACACTTACGTGTATGTAGACAACACAAAACTCACATCTTTTCATGACGAAGTTCTACTGGCGACTGCGCGTATAGTTTAGGGGCGAGGGCTCAGTAAGCTGGTGCGTATTTACGCACTAAGAAAATAGTTCGTACTTTTATATATTATTAATTATTCATTAATTAGAATGTAAATACTTTATGTTAACTTTATTAAGACTTAGAGATTTCTTTATTTATATAGTCGCATTTTTTAATAATTAAAGTAATTATTATTATTATTATTTACTTAATACCTTTCTTGGCGTGTTGGTACTGGACAATTTCAAGTTGATTCAGGAATCTGGGTATAGGTAAGGGTGGATAATACTCTTACTTATTAAAAATAAAAAATTTTTATTTGTGCGATTTTCGATGTTTTTAAAATCGTCACATCCTCCTGCACTTAAATACGAAAAACGGGGGGGGTGGAATAATAGAAAATCAAAAAAACCCAATTATATTTTTATCTTTCGTGAAATTCCCTTTCTCCCGTTTCTTAACATTTACCTTAATATTATTTACATATAAATAGATATTACTTATTTATTAATCTATTTGTTACTCTCAGTTTCCCGTAACTTCACAATATAGTGGCCCGACTGATTACATTGCATACTCTAACTATATTGGTTAGCTTTCTGCGCTTTCTTTATCCCTTGTAAAGAATTTTTCAGTGCGGCGCCATTGTGACTGTGTTACGTCTTTATCCCTATATCTCTTAATTCTACTACAGTAATCTAAAGCGAATCCCATACTTGACCTTAGATCCTATCTTAACACTAATTTCTTGTTCTACTGAGATACGCGGAATTTCACAAAGCGGGAATCTTTATTTACATTCAAACAATGAGTAGTTACAGTCTAAGAGGGGTCAAACACTGGACGCATTGTATTATACACTAGGGTGGTTTACCATTGTTTACTTCGGTACATATTCAAGACAATAGGGGTGGCTTACTACAATATTTCCGGTACGAACGGGTTTGTCTCTATTACTGTCAAGCTGGGGGAATTATTTTTGAACAGGACACGACCGGGCGTTTACACGACTCAAATATACTTTTATTATTATTTTCTCTTTACTCATTTTACTTCTACACTTTACACCTTTATTACACGTTATTTGTATTTAAGCTATTATTAAACCTTTATATTTAAAGTATTTATTATTTATTTTATTTCAAACATTTATAAAACTTGAATGTATTTAAACACACACATATGTATATCTTATTACATTTGAAATCTTATATTAATTAATCAACATAACTTACCTCACAACAATTCAATTTTCTGTACTGACATATATAATTAATCAAAACAAAAACTAATACCATCGTATAGAGGAGAGAAATTTCATATATGAAAAGTTCATTGCTTTAACAATGGCACAAAGGGTCAGCTGTTTTGGGGAGTCGTCTAGGGTGGTAATTTAGGACAATTCAAAACAGGAAAGAGCGTGTCTAAGGTGGTTTGTTTGGTTTAGCGAGGGGAGGTTATGAATGAGATGAGTGCATACAAAGAGGAGAGTTTACATTCCACAACACGTATTTAACATGAACAGACTGGCTTCTATCGACAGGTTTGGAATGGAATACTTACCAGCGATGACTTGTTTAATACGGCAAAGTCGTGATACTAATATTATTATATCATAATTAAAATTTTACTCACTTATTTTTTGTTTATTTCTGAGCGAATAAATTTATGTTTGTCCAAGTTATTGTTAACGAATTATAAAATTACACAACAACAGCAACATAATTATTTCTTTTTTCAAAGCAGCAGAGTGGCGCAATTTTGTGACGTCTCCCTTGTTAAAACAACACAAAAGTCGGGAACTAGTTAAATTCTTTACCAGTTAATTAAACTAGCTGCCGTTGTTAGTAAAACATCCTTACCAACAAATTACAACACAATTATGACATAGGAAATTGACAAGGTTTGCACAAATTTATTCACTTACTTGGTGTTAGCGAAAATATCTCTTTATTACTATTCAAATATTATGTTTGACTTTGTTTCTTTTTAAAGAAAATTTACTTTAGTAAATTCTGCTTTTACTGCTTTAAAGATATTAAGTTTATTATTCCTTTTATCTCAAAAATTTACTCATCTAGGTGTTAGTTTTAAATACCTCGGATCCGGGTCTGAACTTTCTCAAAATAATTAATTTATCACAAACTTCAACCAAATTATTGGGAGAATAATATTGGTGGTAATCTACATTATTATCTTACATTTATCTATATATTGCTGTTACTACTACTACATTACAAAAATTACAAATCTGATAATTTCTTCTTTACATTATTAAAGTTCTTTAGTGTTCTTTTGTTACTTATCTTATTGAAACGAAAATTTACAAATGTTGTGTTTGGATATCACCTGAATTTAATATGAGGTTGTTGTTGGGTCCTTGGGTGTCATCTCCTGTCGTCTTCTAGGGTGGACTACGTGGTTCCTCTTGAAGCTACATCGGGTTGATTATATCTGCTCTCGACGATCGGTTTTTTTACTTGAAGTTCATACTGTTGTAGTTGGAGTTTTCTTCGTCCGGATTTTGTAGTTCACATTTTACACCTTAATTATAGTTCTTACTTTGCAGCACTAAAGTCTGGTAGTTACATATCTTACAACTTACAGTTTTATATTTTTAAAAGAGATGTGTTGGCTAATTTTTCCTTTCTGTATATTCTTCCTAACTCTACACACACTACATTTTTCAAAATAAAATCATCTTACACTGGATATTCGTTTAACGGCATACACTTACGTGTATGTAGACAACACAAAACTCACATCTTTTCATGACGAAGTTCTACTGGCGACTGCGCGTATAGTTTAGGGGCGAGGGCTCAGTAAGCTGGTGCGTATTTACGCACTAAGAAAATAGTTCGTACTTTTATATATTATTAATTATTCATTAATTAGAATGTAAATACTTTATGTTAACTTTATTACGACTTAGAGATTTCTTTATTTATATAGTCGCATTTTTTAATAATTAAAGTAATTATTATTAATATTCTTTACTTAATACCTTTCTTGGCGTGTTGGTACTGGACAATTTCAAGTTGATTCAGGAATCTGGGTATAGGTAAGGGTGGATAATACTCTTACTTATTAAAAATAAAAAATTTTTATTTGTGCGATTTTCGATGTTTTTAAAATCGTCACATCTTCCTGCACTTAACTACGAAAAACGGGGGGGTGGAATAATAATAGAAAATCAAAAAAACACAATTATATTTTTATGTTTCGTGAAATTCCCTTTCTCTCGTTTCTTAACATTTACCTTAATATTATTTACATATAAATAGCTATTACTTATTTATTAATCTATTTCTTACTCTCAGTTTCCCGTAACTTCACAATATAGTGGCCCGACTGATTACATTGCATACTCTAACTATATTGGTTAGCTTTCTGCGCTTTCTTTATCCCTTGTAAAGAATTTTTCAGTGCGGCGCCATTGTGACTGTGTTACGTCTTTATCCCTATATCTCTTAATTCTACTACAGTAATCTAAAGCTAATCCCATACTTGACCTTAGATCCTATCTTAACACTAATTTCTTATTCTACTGAGATACGCGGAATTTCACAAAGCGGGAATCTTTATTTACATTTAAACAATGAGCAGTTACAATCTAAGAGGGGTCAAACACTGGACGCATTGTATTATACACTAGGGTGGTTTACCATTGTTTACTTCGGTACCAATTCAAGACAATAGGGGTGGTACTTACTACAATATTTCCGGTACGAACGGGTTTGTCTCTATTACTGTCAAGCTGGGGGAATTATTTTTGTACAGGACACGACCGGGCGTTTACACGACTCAAATATACTTTTATTATTATTTTCTCTTTACTCATTTTACTTCTACACTTTACACCTTTATTACACGTTATTTGTATTTAAGCTATTATTAAACCTTTTTATTTAAAGTATTTATTATTTATTTTATTTCAAACATTTATAAAACTTGAATGTATTTAAACACACACATATATATATATTATTACATTTGAAATCTTATATTAATTAATCAACATAACTTATCTCACAACAATTCAATTTTCTGTACTGACATATATAATTAATCAAAACAAGAACTAATACCATCGTATAGAGGAGATAAATTTCATATATAAAAAGTTCATTGCTTTAACAGTGGCACAAAGGGTCAGCTGTTTTGGGGAGTCGTCTAGGGTGGTAATTTAGGACAATTCAAAACAGGAAAGAGCGTGTCTAAGGTGGTTTGTTTGGTTTAGCGAGGGGAGGTTATGAATGAGATGAATGCATACAAAGGGGAGAGTTTACATTCCACAACACGTATTTAACATGAACAGACTGGCTTCTATCGACAGGTTTGGAATGGAATACTTACCAGAGATGACTTGTTTAATACGGCAAAGTAGCGATACTAATATTATTATAACATAATTAAAATTTTACTCACTTATTTTTTGTTTATTTCTGAGTGAATAAATTTATGTTTGTCCAAGTTATTGTTAACGAATTATAAAATTACACAACAACAGCAACATAATTATTTCTTTTTTCAAAGCAGCAGAGTGGCGCAATTTTGTGACGTCTCCCTTGTTATGACAACACAAAAGTCGGGAACTAGTTCAATTCTTTACCAGTTAATTAAACTAGCTGCCGTTGTTAGTAAAACATCCTTACCAACAAATTACAACACAATTATGACATAGGAAATTGACAAGGTTTGCACAAATTTATTCACTCACTTGGTGTTAGCGAAAACATCTCTTTATTACTATTCAAATATTATGTTTGACTTTGTTTCTTTTTAAAGAAAATTTACTTTAGTAAATTCTGCTTTTACTGCTTTAAAGATATTAAGTTTATTATTCCTTTTATCTCACAAATTTACTCATCTAGATGTTAGTTTTAAATACCTCGGATCCGGGTCTGAACTTTCTCAAAATAATTAATTTATCACAAACTTCAACCAAATTATTGGGAGAATAATATTGGTGGTAATCTACATTATTATCTTACATTTATCTATATATTGCTGTTACTACTACTACATTACAAAAATTACAAATCTGATAATTTCTTCTTTACATTATTAAAGTTCTTTAGTGTTCTTTTGTTACTTCTCTTATTGAAACGAAAATTTACAAATGTTGTGTTTGGATATCACCTGAATTTAATATGAGGTTGTTGTTGGGTCCTTGGGTGTCATCTCCTGTCGTCTTCTAGGGTGGACTACGTGGTTCCTCTTGAAGCTACATCGGGTTGATTATATCTGCTCTCGACGATCGGTTTTTTTACTTGAAGTTCATACTGTTGTAGTTGGAGTTTTCTTCGTCCGGATTTTGTAGTTCACATTTTACACCTTAATTATAGTTCTTACTTTGCAGCACTAAAGTCTGGTAGTTACATATCTTACAACTTACAGTTTTATATTTTTAAAAGAGATGTGTTGGCTAATTTTTCCTTTCTGTATATTCTTCCTAACTCTACACACACTACATTTTTCAAAATAAAATCATCTTACACTGGATATTCGTTTAACGGCATACACTTACGTGTATGTAGACAACACAAAACTCACATCTTTTCATGACGAAGTTCTACTGGCGACTGCGCGTATAGTTTAGGGGCGAGGGCTCAGTAAGCTGGTGCGTATTTACGCACTAAGAAAATAGTTCGTACTTTTATATATTATTAATTATTCATTAATTAGAATGTAAATACTTTATGTTAACTTTATTACGACTTAGAGATTTCTTTATTTATATAGTCGCATTTTTTAATAATTAAAGTAATTATTATTAATATTCTTTACTTAATACCTTTCTTGGCGTGTTGGTACTGGACAATTTCAAGTTGATTCAGGAATCTGGGTATAGGTAAGGGTGGATAATACTCTTACTTATTAAAAATAAAAAATTTTTATTTGTGCGATTTTCGATGTTTTTAAAATCGTCACATCCTCCTGCACTTAACTGCGAAAAACGGGGGGGGTGGAATAATAATAGAAAATCAGAAAAACACAATTATATTTTTATCTTTCGTGAAATTCCCTTTCTCTCGTTTCTTAACATTTACCTTAATATTATTTACATATAAATAGATATTACTTATTTATTAATCTATTTGTTACTCTCAGTTTCCCGTAACTTCACAATATAGTGGCCCGACTGATTACATTGCATACTCTAACTATATTGGTTAGCTTTCTGCGCTTTCTTTATCCCTTGTAAAGAATTTTTCAGTGCGGCGCCATTGTGACTGTGTTACGTCTTTATCCCTATATCTCTTAATTCTACTACAGTAACCTAAAGCCAATCCCATACTTGACCTTAGATCCTATCTTAACACTAATTTCTTATTCTACTGAGATACGCGGAATTTCACAAAGCGGGAATCTTTAATTACATTTAAACAATGAGCAGTTACAATCTAAGAGGGGTCAAACACTGGACGCATTGTATTATACACTAGGGTGGTTTACCATTGTTTACTTCGGTACCAATTCAAGACAATAGGGGTGGCTTACTACAATATTTCCGGTACGAACGGGTTTGTCTCTATTACTGTCAAGCTGGGGGAATTATTTTTGAACAGGACACGACCGGGCGTTTACACGACTCAAATATACTTTTATTATTATTTTCTCTTTACTCATTTTACTTCTACACTTTACACCTTTATTACACGTTATTTGTATTTAAGCTATTATTAAACCTTTTTATTTAAAGTATTTATTATTTATTTTATTTCAAACATTTATAAAACTTGAATGTATTTAAACACACACATATAGATATCTTATTACATTTGAAATCTTATATTAATTAATCAACATAACTTATCTCACAACAATTAAATTTTCTGTATTGACATATATAATTAATCAAAACAAAAACTAATACCATCGTATAGAGGAGAGAAATTTCATATATGAAAAGTTCATTGCTTTAACAATGGCACAAAGGGTCAGCTGTTTTGGGGAGTCGTCTAGGGTGGTAATTTAGGACAATTCAAAACAGGAAAGAGCGTGTCTAAGGTGGTTTGTTTGGTTTAGCGAGGGGAGGTTATGAATGAGATGAGTGCATACAAAGGGGAGAGTTTACATTCCACAACACGTATTTAACATGAACAGACTGGCTTCTATCGACAGGTTTGGAATGGAATACTTACCAGCGATGACTTGTTTAATACGGCAAAGTCGC
The DNA here is from genome assembly GCA_034769895.1 of Magicicada septendecula. Taxonomy (NCBI): domain Eukaryota; kingdom Metazoa; phylum Arthropoda; class Insecta; order Hemiptera; family Cicadidae; genus Magicicada; species Magicicada septendecula. Next base: position 314,325,996 of record CM068373.1, on the reverse strand, counting down.
GATACTAATATTATTATAACATAATTAAAATTTTACTCACTTATTTTTTGTTTATTTCTGAGTGAATAAATTTATGTTTGTCCAAGTTATTGTTAACGAATTATAAAATTACACAACAACAGCAACATAATTATTTCTTTTTTCAAAGCAGCAGAGTGGCGCAATTTTGTGACGTCTCCCTTGTTAAGACAACACAAAAGTCGGGAACTAGTTCAATTCTTTACCAGTTAATTAAACTAGCTGCCGTTGTTAGTAAAACATCCTTACCAACAAATTACAACACAATTATGACATATGAAATTGACAAGGTTTGCACAAATTTATTCACTCACTTGGTGTTAGCGAAAACATCTCTTTATTACTATTCAAATATTATGTTTGACTTTGTTTCTTTTTAAAGAAAATTTACTTTAGTAAATTCTGCTTTTACTGCTTTAAAGATATTAAGTTTATTATTCCTTTTATCTCAAAAATTTACTCATCTAGATGTTAGTTTTAAATACCTCGGATCCGGGTCTGAACTTTCTCAAAATAATTAATTTATCACAAACTTCAACCAAATTATTGGGAGAATAATATTGGTGGTAATCTACATTATTATCTTACATTTATCTATATATTGCTGTTACTACTACTACATTACAAAAATTACAAATCTGATAATTTCTTCTTTACATTATTAAGTTCTTTAGTGTTCTTTTGTTACTTCTCTTATTGAAACGACAATTTACAAATGTTGTGTTAAATATCACCTGAATTTAATATGAGGTTGTTGTTGGGTCCTTGGGTGTCATCTCCTGTCGTCGTCTAGGGTGGAGTACGTGGTTCCTCTTGAAGCTACATCGGGTTGATTATATCTGCTCTCGACGATCGGTTTTTTTACTTGAAGTTCATACTGTTGTAGTTGGAGTTTTCTTCGTCCGGATTTTGTAGTTCACATTTTACACCTTAGTTATAGTTCTTACTTTGCAGCACTAAAGTCTGGTAGTTACATATCTTACAACTTACAGTTTTATATTTTTAAAAGAGATGTGTTGGCTAATTTTTCCTTTCTGTATATTCTTCTTAACTCTACACACACTACATTTTTCAAAATAAAATCATCTTACACTGGATATTCGTTTAACGGCATACACTTACGTGTATGTAGACAACACAAAACTCACATCTTTTCATGACGAAGTTCTACTGGCGACTGCGCGTATAGTTTAGGGGCGAGGGCTCAGTAAGCTGGTGCGTATTTACGCACTAAGAAAATAGTTCGTACTTTTATATATTATTAATTATTCATTAATTAGAATGTAAATACTTTATGTTAACTTTATTACGACTTAGAGATTTCTTTATTTATATAGTCGCATTTTTTAATAATTAAAGTAATTATTATTATTATTATTCTTTACTTAATACCTTTCTTGGCGTGTTGGTACTGGACAATTTCAAGTTGATTCAGGAATCTGGGTATAGGTAAGGGTGGATAATACTCTTACTTATTAAAAATAAAAAATTTTTATTTGTGCGATTTTCGATGTTTTTAAAATCGTCACAGCAGCCCCAAACAACTCTTAAGTTATGAGCATACAAAATTTAGGAATGCTCCCCCAAATAGTATTGTGCCATCGCAAGGTCAACATGACTGCACGGTCTTATAAAATGTATAATAAAATTTATAATTGAAAAGTAAGAACCGGTAGTGTGCTCATATTAACAACTCAACAATTAATGCACTGGCTATGGCAGTAAAAGAAAATGATGAAAATTTACTTACTACTGAATTATTAAACAGCTAACATAAATCTTATAAAATTTATAATTGAAAAGTTAGAACCGGTAGTGTGCTCATATTAACAACTCAACAATTAATGCACTGGCTATGGCAGTAAAAGAAAATGATAAAAATTTACTTATTACTGAATTATTAAACAGCTAACATAAATCTTATAAAATGTATAATAAAATTTATAATTGAAAAGTAAGAACCGGTAGTGTGCTCATATTAACAACTCAACAATTAATGCACTGGCTATGGCAGTAAAAGAAATGATGAAAATTTACTTATTACTGAATTATTAAACAGCTAACATAAATCTTATATAATGTATAATAAAAATTTTAATAAATAAAATTTTATAATATAAAACCTAATAAAACAAGAGGCATTCATAGAGAATTGGGTTGACCTCAGGCACGGCCATGCGCTCGAACGAGATGGAACAAAATTTAACATGTCAGAAACCTGTGGATGAAAGCACCAACAGGTGACGGTGGCAGGTCAAAGCACCCCCAAACCTTTAAATAATCTAAAAAAAACAAAACCCATATAGATCTATAAATATAACCAAGAAAATCCCCAACAAAGTACGCCGGCACCCATGCAAGCATAATTAACACCCATACAAATCAGTAACATTCAGTTAAGCACACTATTGCAATAAGAGAAAAATTTAACATCAAATTCGGGAGACGCATGACCCCGTCTGGGTTTACACTTACTCTGGGGGCGTAAGCGTTTGTAAAATAAATCTGACAAAATTTATAACCACTAAATGTCCCGCTGGACTTGTGCACAAACAAAACCTTTAACTGGAGCTGTTCCAGGCATGATATCACATGTTCTACATTGTAGCGGCCAAAAATATTTCTGAAAGGCTTAAACGTCACCTGGTTATAGTCCGTCACAAAACCTGAGGTAATTGTAGCGTGTTGTCCATGTCGTCCTCCCAGCGACTAACACGGAAAGTCACTAGTTTAATGGCATAGGTGGCAGATGATCGGCCACCAGCTGGAGCGAATCAGGAGATCGACTTCATCAGGAACCCGGAGAGTCACGTAGCGATTATCTATTCATAGTAGATAATAGCTTACAAAATCCAAACTCAATGCCGCCGGTAAGGAAGTCTGTAGCCAAGCGGAGCTGAACGTGGACTCCCTAAGCTTGCAACGAAAAAATTACTACGCCGCCTCGACCCCAGAGCGTGCGCGGATCAGCATAGCGAACGTATTGATAACGGATCAGGCACCGCTAAGCTAATTAATTAACGGATACGGCAATGCCCGTCACATCGTTAACAAGAAAACAGCCGAGTTTTTCCGAAACTCGGCACAGTCAGGTTCCGGGAGTGAAGTAAGTGGAGAACCAACCAAGAAGTGCGCTGGAGTCAAAGGCTCTGGATCCCCAGTCATTTGTGATGGCGAACAAGGGGTGTGAGTTGAGGCAGGACTCTATTTGAGTTAAAATGGTGTAATATTCTTCAAACATGAGAATGGTTCTGCCAACAACGCGCCGCAAATGAAACTTGACGCTCTTGACTCCACTCTCCCACAGGCCACCGAAATGAGGTGCTGACGGGGGAATAAGGGACCATTTGATTCCTTGGGCACTGGTGAAGTACTGGGTATTCTGTTCAAATTCGTTTGATTGGAGAAGTTTGTATAATTCATGAAGTGTACTGCTAGCACGAAGAAAATTTGTACCATTGTCAGAAAATATCTGTGAAGGGATGCCTCTTCGAGCTATAAAAAGTCTTAAGGCTGCTATGAAAGCGTCTGAGGTGAGATCTGAAACTAATTCAAGGTGAATGGCTTTAGTGGCCATGCATATAAATAGAGAAATATAAGCCTTTGAAATCGATTTGGAACGCTGCCCGCCCTGACGTATAAATACAGGACCGGCGTAGTCGACTGCACATTGAGAAAATGGCTTAGAAGGAGTAACTCGGGAAGAGGGTAATTGACCTATTAATTGGCTTGAGCCCCTTGCACGGAATCGAAAGCAAGTGATGCATTTGTGTATTACTGAACGTATGTACGATTTATCATTGATTATCCAATATTTCTGACGTAGAGAGTACTGTGTCAATTGTACCCCTGCATGGAGTAGACGAAGATGCTCGCCTTCTGTGATTAGGTTACTGAGATGAGAATGCGGGTGGAGTATGATCTGGTGTTTGCTACCATAGGTGAGCTGGGAGTGCTGAAGGCGTCCGCCCACGCGTAATATCCCCGTATTGTCCAGAAAGGGGTTAAGTGAAAGAATTTTGCTATTATTAGGGATAGAGCGTTGTGCCTCAAGTTCCTTGATTTCGATATTAAAGTGCGATCGCTAGGACTGGCGAATAAAAATCAAAAGTGTACCATGTAGCTCATGGGAAGTTAAAAAAGAAGTGTTTCTGTCAGCTATGGGAAGTCTAGAGTTCTGAATAAATCGAAGGCAGTAAGAAAATACACGAAGAAGTTTTGAAAGCGAAGAGTAGTTTTCAAAGCAATTAGGCGTAGATAAAGTGGCAACCAGTGTGGTTTGGACTTGTTTACGTTTTACTTCATCAAGATCGGGATGAGTGCAGGGTGAATGGGCATCGAAAGCACTGGTGGGCCATGATGATGACTCATTGGACAACCAGGATGGAACATACCACCATTGTGGGTGACAGTGTAAAAAGCGGGGTAGACAACCACATGATAGGATGTCAGCAGGGTTGTCATGTGAGGAGACATGATGCCAGGTACCATTTTCAGTAAGTCACTGTATCTCCGCGACGCGGTTGGAAACAAATACTTTCCATCTGGAAGACTGCTGGTGAATCCAGTGTAAGGCAATCATTGAGTCGGAGTAAAAATACAATTCATCAAATTTATAACTCACAGCGTTTACAACCTTGGAAACCAACTGAGCCAATAAGAGACAGGCGCAAAGTTCAAGTCGGGGTAATGTTACCTGCTTTAAGGGCGCGACTCTAGATTTAGAGCATAATAAGTTTGATGAAATGCTGTGGTTTGAATACACCGTTCGCACATAAATGCAGCACACGTAACCCTTTACTGAAGCGTCGGCAAACCCATGGAGTTGAAATGAAATGATTTGGGAATTATTTAAATTCTTTACGGATCTTGGAATCTTAAAATAAGTGTCTGATATCAACTGAGCATACAGTTCTACCCATTGATTAGATAATGAGTCTGACGGGGGTCGTCCCAACTTGTTCCCGTTAACCACAGTATCTGCATGAAATGTTTGCACCAAAATGTAACCGGGCCAATAAGTCCTAATGGGTCGTAAATTTCGGTGATAACGGATAATACCCTTCTCTTGTTAAATACCTCCACTTCGAAATTTCTTTGAAAACTATATATGAAACTATCATCGTTAATGTCCCATTGAATACCCAAAGTACGTATAGTTTGATTCTTGTTAAAGTCACGGGAAGAGTTGGCGTGTGAAGTTATAATGGTGTTGTGAGTAGTACCATAAGTAATAAGAGTGGGGATACGCCATGACATATGTATAGCGGGGCATGTGAGTGAGTCACAGGGCGATCGCCATAAGAGCAACACGCTCACTATGTATTCACTATTGTAGCTGTATAATAAATATTTTTATTATACTTAATAACCGTGTAACTGTACATTTATTCACACATATAACATGGCGCTGCGGCTTTGAAGAACTAAAGTGCATAAAATATATAGTGGAGTTATTCAGTTTGAATACAGTGTGTGAGTTGCGTAGTGTAATTGTGAAATTGTCTACTACTGCTGCAGGTACAGGAACGACAACGACGTTTACAACCACGTCTACATCATTAACGGGCTTGAAACCACCAAGTTGTTTACAAAAGTTAACTACTGAAGGATGGACAAAGTGGAAACAGCTTTTCGAAATATATCGTATTGCATCAGGTACTAATAAATTGGCCGATGATGTACAAGTGGCCGTATTTTTGCATTGCATAGGTGAAGAATGTGTAGATGTGTATAATACGTTGGGATTAACCGACGATGAAAAAAACAGTTACAATACAGTACTGCAGAAATTTGAAGAGTACTTTGTGCCTATCAAAAATGAGAGTGTTAGTTCGCACATGTTTTTCACGAGAAATCAGGAGCCTGGTGAGTCGTTTGATGCATATTTGACTGAATTGAAGAAATTAAGTGCGGATTGTAATTTTAGCACTTTGAGAGAGCATTTGATAAGAGATCGCATTGTTGCCGGCATTTTAGACAAACGAGTCAAAGATAGGTTATTACGTGAAAGTGAGTTAACGTTAGTAAAAACTGTTAAAATTTGTAAAAGTGCTGAATTATCGGAACAGCATGTTAAAAAACTCGAGCCTACGAAGAAATTTGCTAGCATAAAAAAACAGCTGAGTAGCGGCAATTCCAAGCCTCATGACGGTGACGCAGGCAACAACATGAGCAGAGTTCAACAGACAAAGATGACATCATCATCATCATCATCTTCTACGACACGAGAGCCGGGTGCTTCAAGAAAACAGGTGACCGCATGCCAACGGTGCGGATACAATCATCGTTTTAAGAATTGTCCAGCGTTTATGAAGGACTGTATAAACTGTGGTAAGACAGGACATTTTGCAAAAATGTGTAAAAATAAGCGTTCAATAAAAGTTGTAAATGTGGCGTCTGAGGCTGAATGTGAGTATTTTGATGAATTTTTTTGTGACTGGATTAGTGTGGATGCTATCGGTGCACGAGACGAATGGATACAACATGTAAATATTTTAGATTCTAAGAAAACAGTTGCTTTTAAAATTGACACTGGAGCTGAATGTAATATAATACCTATTGACTTATGTAGAAAATTGAATATAACTGAATGCCTGAAATCTAATGTAATTTTGAAAAATTATAGTCAAGAAAAAATGGAAACTATTGGTAAAGTAAGCTTAAATTGCAAAGTAGGCAATATTGAACAACGAGTAGAGTTTGAAATTTTTGATGGTAAAAGTGTACCTATTTTAGGTTTAAAGAGTTCCATTGATTTTAATTTGATACAAAGAGTCCAGCCTGGAGACGAAGTTGTATATGTTGACATTTTAAATGCTTTTTCAGTAAACACAGCTAATGATATTATAAAGAAATACGCAGATGTTTTTAATGGTTATGGTAGAATAAAAGATTTTCAATATAAAATAGAATTAAAAGAAGGAAGTGTAGGTAAAGTAGAACCGTGTAGACATGTTCCTTTTAAATTGATTAATAAATTGAAATATGAAATAAATAGAATGGAAGCTGTTGGTATTATATCGAAAATTAAAAAACCAACTGATTTTGTAAATTCATTAGTAGTTGTTGGTAAAACAGATGGGTCAATAAGAATTTGTTTAGGACCCACAATATTTAAATTCTTGCATAAAAAGAGAACATATTCAGTAAATATCACTATAGTATTGACGACTCGGAACACTAATAATCGCACGCATTATTCGAACACATCTCACCACACACACACAGCTTCGATCTTTCGAAAAACTATCCCGTCGCCAACAACAAGACGAACAGCGCTACCTACGACAGCCTCTGATGAAGCCTTCTATAGGTGAAAGCCGGTTTAGGCTGTAAGGTAAAACTTCACGTTTTTACTTATAAAAAACTTAGTGTTCCGAGTCGTCAATACTATAGTGATATTTAGTTAAGTAACGGACACGTCATGGACAACGAAATCCAAGAATTTAACATATTCAGCTTCCTACAATTGATGAGATTGCAGCAAAGGTAAAAAACGCAAAATATTTTACAAAGTTGGATGCAAATAAAGCATTCTGGCAAGTTGAATTGTCAGAAGATAGTAAAGAGTTAACTACTTTTAATACTCCATTTGGGAGATATTATTTTAACAGAATGCCTTATGGTATAAGCTCTAGTCCTGAAGTATTTTATAGAGTTTTTAATCAAATTTTTGAAGATATTGAAAATGTAGGCATATATGCCGACGATATGTTAATTTGGGCTGAGACTAAAGACCAATTATTAAAAATTATGGATAAAGTTTTTAAAAGAGACAGAGAATATGGTATTAAATTTAATGCAGATAAAAGTGCTTTTACTGTAACGAAAGTTAAATATTTAGGTCATATACTTTCCGCAGATGGAATTGAAATTGATACAGAAAACGTTGAGGCAATTGAAAAAATGCAAATACCAAAAAATAAAAGAGAATTACTAACATTCTTAAGAACAATAAATTATGTATTAAAGTTTATACCAAATGCTGCACAATTAACTAGTAGTTTAAGACAACTAACAAAGAAAGATGTGCCATTTGTGTGGGGTACTGCACAGCAAACGTCATTTTTAAAACTTAAAGAGGCGTTATGTAAACCTCCAGTTTTAACATATTTTGAGATAAATAAACCCATAACATTTGAGTGTAGATGCTTCCAGTGAGGGTCTTGGATGTGTATTGATACAAGATGGAAGACCAGTGGCATATGGTTCCCGTGCTTTAACAGAGACTGAAGTAATGTACAGTCAAATTGAAAAAGAGTGTTTAGCAATTGTTTTTGGTTGTCATAAATTCAATCAGTATTTGTTTGGTCAAAAATTTGTCGTAGAGACTGACCATAATCCACTGATCTCGATCTTTAAAAAACCAATGAATAAAATCCCTCCAAGATTACAAAGGATGAGAATAAGTTTACATAATTTTGATTTAGAACTTAAGTATGTACCAGGTAAAAAATTATTACTGGCTGATCATTTGAGCAGAATTTATTTGCAAACTACAGAGTCCTCTGATGAAGAAAAAATTAAAGCATATGTTATGATGGTTGAGAAAAGTCTTAGTGTATCTGATATAAGAATGAATTAATTAAAAAATGAAACTAGCAACGATAAAGAACTGCAAGAAGTTCTAAAATATGTAAAAGATGGATGGCCTGTAAACAAATCATCCGTTTCTGAAACTGTCAAACCATATTTTTCTTTCAAAGAAGAACTTTCAGAGTGTAAGGGTTTATTGTTGAAAAATACTTGTATAGTTGTACCAAAATCCATGTGAAAAGTAATGCTTGCTAAAATACATTATGCTCATTTTGGTAGTGAAAAATGCAAAATGTTAGCTAGAAAAACATTGTTTTGGCCAGGCATGTCGAAGCAAATTGATGACTTGGTAAGCAATTGTGATATTTGTTGTAGTTATCAAAGGGATAATAGTAAAGAACCAATGATTGAAAAACCAATACCTAAAAATCCTTGGGAAATTGTAGCTTCTGATATTTTTTATTTACTTGGTAAAAGGTTTATAATTGTAGTAGATACGTATAGTAAATTCGTTGATTTGCAACATTTAAGTGATTTAAGCGCAGAGTCTACTATACAGTCTTTAAAGGACTTTTTTGCACGATATGGGGTACCTAAAGTTCTATATTCAGATTCAGGTACTCAATACACGAGTTTTAAATTTAAAAAATTTTCAGATCAATGGGGTTTTAAACATGTGATAACTACTCCAAAACATCACCAGTCAAATGGTTTAGCAGAGAGACATATACAGACTCTCAAACATATTTTGAAAAAAATTATTCAGGAAGGAAAGGATAAAGAAATGGCTCTATTACAATTAAGAAATATGCCTATTGATAATAGTGGCATTACGCCAGCGGAATTAATGTATGGTAGGAAAGTAAGAAACATAATACCAAATTCAAATGAAGGCAAAGTAGAGTCAAATAAATTTAGTACTATTTTGCAAGAACGTCAAAATAAACAAAAGTTCTATTATAATAAAGGTTCGAAAGCTCTTAGAGAATTTAGTGTGGGAGATAAAGTTAAAATTCATGATGAAGGAAAGGAAACCTTACCTCATCAAAGTGGTATTATTATTGAAAAACATCAAAATCCTAGATATTATAAAGTAAAAACAGAGCAAAATACTATTGTAACACGTAATCGAAAAGATCTATCCAAAGGTACACAATTTAATGAAATCCAATATAGTTTAGATATACCATTTGAAGAGCCCACGCAAAGAAGAGTTTCGAACAATACAAATACTGTAAATAATAATGTGAATAATGCAAATAATATCTGTAATAATAATCCTATTGTTAATATGACTGCGAATGATGCTCCGGTAATTACGACTAGATCAGGTCGTACGATAAAGAAACCAGAGTACCTAAAAGGTTAAGTATGTTTAATAAATGTTATGTAATAATATTGTAATTTAATTTTGAAAAACTAGAAAAGGGGAGATGTTGTGAGTAGTACCATAAGTTATAAGAGTGGGGATATGCCATGACATATGTATAGCGGGGCATGTGAGTGAGTCACAGGGCGATCGCCATAAGAGCAACACGCTCACTATGTATTCACTATTGTAGCTGTATAATAAATCTTTTTACTATATTTAATAACCGTGTAACTGTACATTTATTCACACATAACAAATGGTTTGATCATTGGAAAACCACTTGTGCAAAGTAAACCCGTATTGACTTAATAAATTTGTAATGTCGGACTTCATTTGTGATAAAATGTGTGGGTTATCTGAGCCGGTCATGAGATCGTCCACATAGAAATCGTTTGCGATAGCAGAACAGGCTATAGGGTGTTGAGTTTTGTTTTCCTGGGCTATTTGTGCCAAACATCATGTGGCCAGAAATGAAGCGCTTGCAGTCCCATATGTGACTGTCCTCAAGGCGTAGTGTTAATAGGGAGCGTCGCGCGAAACAATTCATTGCAAATTAGAATCTCTGGGAGTAACTAAAATTTGACGGTACATTTTTTCAATGTCCGAAATGAGGACGTATCGGTGTGCGTTCTAAACCGAGACATAATCAAAAAAAGATCCTGCTGGACCGTGGGACCAACCATCAATGTGTCGTTTAAGGAAAAGTTATTTGTTGTTTTGGCAGAGCCGTCGAAAACAACTCGCAATTTGGTGGTTATACTAGAGCCCTTAAAAACCGAATTGTGCGCTAAGTAGAAGGTGTCTGACTTATTGATTGACAAATCGTAAGGATCAAGCAAAGACATGTGACCCAGAGTTAAATATTCCTGCATGAATTTACTATAGTCTTTAAGAAGAGCAGGGTTCTGCTTGAACTTAAGTTCCAGTGATTGAAATCTGCGAATAGCTCCGGGAAGAGAATCGCCCAAATGAGAGTTGTATCCCCTGGGGAGGTAGGGACACCACAAATCTACCACTATTATTGCGGAAAGTGTTAGCGATAAAATGACTTTCGAATTCTGAGTCCTCAACTGAGGGAGTACGGACTGCAACGTCCTCCAATTGCCAGAAGTCTTTTAATTGCGATGAAATGGCATGGTTATCTTCGCACGCTATAAATGATGAAACAGGTTTTGTCATGTCGATATTAAAGGGCAGGTTACCAGCGAAGATGAATCCCAATTTCGTCTCCTGTATTATGGGAAACTGTGGGCTGCGGATGAATTTGATAGGTTCAATCAATTGTAAATAGTACTGGGCACCAAGTAATATGTCTATTTGTGAAGAAAAGTTTAGTTGCGGGTCAGCTAAGAATATGTTTTTTGGTATACTTAGGGATGAAATATTAAACGATTCTGCAGGGAGATTATTCATAATACTGGGAAGCACAGTGCAATGCACGTACAGATTGAAATCCTTGTAACGAGAATTCAGCCTTACCCTTGTACTAAAGTCAGCTTGACATAGGGAATTGTTTATACCAGTGATGGGTAGTTGAGACTTGGTTAATTTTAGACCCATGCGGCGTGTGAAACTCATGGTACAGAAGTTTGCTTGAGATCCTGAATCTAATAGAATTCTTACTGGATGTTTCCTACCGGCTTGGTCCGTTGTCATGCAGACAGCGGTGGATAACAGAATAGATTTATTTGTTTGTAATTTGAGGGAACATTGATTGTTGCCCCTGTTTCAAGTGTTACTGCCTGATATGTGAATCATTGTATGATGTCGTTTGGAACATGTCCTACAAGAAAATTTGGAAGGACAGTGTGAGGGCTCATGGCCTGGACGCATGCAATTTAAACAAAATTTATATTTGAGTAAAATGTTCTTTTGCTCAAAGAGAGATGTAGCCACGAATTGTGGGCATTCAGAGAGTCTATGTTTACCGCGACACAGCTGACAAATGTTATTGTTGATATTAGTATGAAATGTTGACCTAGTGAGCTCAACGGGTTTAATAGTCTTGCGATAGGGAATCTTATCGCTAACTTGTGTTCTGTTTGCTGAACTGGTTGATGCGCCAACGTTTTGCATTAATTGCCTTCTACTATTTAAAAATTTAATGAAATCGTTGAAATTAGGGAATTGCTCGTCGGATAGACTTTCCTTCCATAGTCGACATGTCTGGTTATCGAGCTTCTGAGTTAAATATTGAACAAATATAATTTCAAAACTATTTACAGGTAAACTCAATGAATTCAAAGCGTTTATATTTGCGGTGATTACGTTAATAAATTTTGAAATGCCAACCATGGACTCTTGCTGAATGGACTTCATGCCCAAGACATTCCCTACACGATACGCTGAGACAATTAATTTACTATCATACCTGGCCTTCAATAGCTCAATGGCTACCGCATAATTATCATGGGTGATTGGGAGAGACTTTATTACATTTAAAGCCTCGTCCCTTAGTGAAGAATGTAAATAATTCAATTTCTGGATGTCCGTCAGGTCCGTTCTGACGTGTGCTAACTCCAAGAACATGTTGTGATAGTGCTGCCAATCAATAATGTTGCCTGAGAAGCAGGGCAATTTAATTGGCTCTAACTGAATAGGGGATGCTTTAATTGGCATAACTTCCGCTTGATTTAATGGTTTTTTGCTCACCTCTTCTACACGTTCTAATAAATTGTGCAGCTTACACTCAATAGTGCAGAGATCATCCTCTGTCTGAACCCTGTCACTTACCAATGTGAAATCAGATTCATCAGCCTCAATTTGGGTCTGAATTTCATCATTCTTCGCGGACAACGGCATCAAGTGACGAAGTTTTATTTTTAAAGCATGGTGATCATTTATTTCAGGATCGAAATTGTCCACGAAGTTGTTTATACGGGATATAGAGGCTTTAATTGTGCCACGTTTTTAATCAAAGCTTTCACATCAGTCATGATTGAACTGCAAGCTGGTGATCCGAAATCGATAAATAAATGCAGAACAGGTGAACAATTAATGCAATTTGAGTACTTTATCAAATTCTGATATAATGCGGCAGCCAGTGAGTGGTATATAACTTAATCTAATTCCTTATTATAATATGTACTTATTTTTTAAAAAATAGTTATATGAAAATTATTTGAAAATATGACTCATTTAAAAATAAAAATATAAATATAGCTTTATTCCATTATTTAAGTTTCTGACTGATTTCTTGTAAAATTGCATAAGTGAAAATTTGTGTGAAAATACAGGTCTATAGTCACTTGAAACTGATTTCTGTTTATATAAAAATTATTTTGCAAATATTACTCATTTTTACTGTATATAAATTATATAAGTGAGAAACTATGAGAAATACAAGTTCATAGTCACTTGAATTATGAGAGTCCTCTGCAGGTTTAAGATGGCTCCGCTGCCTGTCGTTTCCTTGGCGATGCTGTCCGGCTGGCCTTGGATTGGTGGCGCAAGTCTTGTTTCTGCTTGTCGGGTGATGTTTGAAGTTGTAGCTCTCTGTGCAGGCTTGAAGTTCTGATTTTCACTGATGAATGACAAGTGACGATGAATTGGAATATCTTGCGGTCTTAGAAATGATGTCCTGTAGAAGCTTGTACGGCCAAGTATGACTTTTTTTTTTTTTGAAAGTAATGAATGTATGCTCATGGCCAGCAATTTTGCGTTTAAGAAGATTCGGAATTGACCAAACTGTTATTTAGGCCTGTTAAATGAAATGTAGATCCGTCCCGGAGGACCAAAGATTTCTTGAGTTGGTCTTACAACGTGAGGCTGGTATGATATGAAATAACGTAATGGACTGTATTTTTTGAATTAACTGTTTATTTAAATTTATGTGAAAATGATTGCATGGCCCGTGCAGTGTAGCGTGGCATACATTGCCAAAGTAGGAATTAATTAAGTACTGAAACGCATAAAAATAAATTGAAGTGGAATATTCGATTTGAAAGAATTACATAGCCGCGGCGATGAAGGCTGTTGTCTGTTCAGAGTTTAACAGTTAACTAACTTGACTGCGACGAGCGTAATGGGACACACTGGTAGCAGTTTAGCGGGGGGGGGGATGACATCACTACACGAACCCGCTGTTTACATATGCAGTTATTGAAAGGTACAAAGTTTAACAGGGATAGTCTGGATTTTTGTAACTGAATAATTATCTAATATCAAAGTTTATCCAATAATAAATGTACTTCATTCAAAAAAGTGAGCGAGTCCTGGACCTCAGGTACCAAACAACAGAGATGCTGATATCATTGTAGTCCTTGTGAGAGTATTAGTTAAGTAAACTGAACCTTCAGACGCAAAAAGAAATCTGCGATCGTTTAGGCTACTCGTTGCACACTTTTGGGTTCCCTCTACGTACAAAAATTATGTTTTTCTTCTAATTCCGTATTAACTACTTTGGTTAGTTCTTTATTGATGAAGGCCCAACTACTTTAAATATAGTCCTATCGGTGGAACTAGCTAACCTTTTTACCGTAGAATGTAAGATTAAATCAGTGTGTTCATTTAAGTTTATAATTGTAAAATGTTCCGGGATCTTAGGCTATGTTGAAAGTTTGTTTGCCAGACATTTCGATTGTTTCCCATCCTCAATGGCATATCTGACGGGGCCATAGAGTCCGACCAATACCCATAACTGGGATCAACAACATTTTATCATTATCTTACTTGGGCATTAGAATTCAAGTATTGATTATCCTAAATTTATTATGGTAAATTTTACTTTAGTAAAACTACCATAAATAATTATTAAATTATCGTAATCTGTTGATCACTGACCGTTACTAATGATTTGTTTTACTATATTTACAACTATAGTCGAACAACTACAATAATAATAACACACACACACACACACACACACACACACATGTGCGTGTACGTGGGATTGACTTTTTATTTAATATGTTTCAATTGCACATATTTATTTTATTTTTACGCTAAAACGCACATCTTGTTCAATCAAATTCTGTAAAACCATCATCAGAGGTGTTTTTTGCTTTTAAGTTTTGTTTGTGAATACCTAAAAAAATTAGTGAAATAAAAATTTTAAAATTAAAAAAATAGTGATGAACAAAAAGTCGTTCAACGAAATATATACATTAGCATAGAACTAAAATAAATACTTACACTTCTGATATCGAAAATACAAACACACACACACTCTTGAACGCAGTTTGCTCATGTAAGAAAACATATGGATGTAATATCAGTTAATTTCCGTGTATATCTTAAACATTTATAATAAAGTTTTTGTTTTTACTACCAATGACAAGGCAAATAGCGTTTGCTGGTGAGAACCTGATGTGTCATCTCGCTGCAGATAAAAATTGGCATTTATTCAAACTTGACTTATTGTTCTTACTTATCTCTTATATATTTTCTATCACTGTTTGTATTAACATCTTTTATATATCATCAGAACTCATAAAAACAAACACACATACACACTTGTATGTGTGAGACACTAAAATTGTTGGCAGGCCTATCATACAACGGTTGCTGGTACATATGTTCCAACCTTCTAAAATTATGTGTTCTGTTTCAGTTATAATTAAAATACGTGTAAGACAATTTATTTTTCTTCCTTCTACTAGACATTTCGCTTCTTATAAATTGTTTACTCCAATCTCAACGAAATTAATACAAATTTGTATTTGTGTCATTCACATGTAGGTAATAAAAATTATTCTTCATTCACAAAATACTGTGTCTAATATATGAATAAATACGTTCGCGCGTGTGTACAATACATAGCCAAATTAATTCACTGTGATTACAAATAGCTGAGTAGGTTAGGCCTAAATTTGTTATCTAACATTTACAAACAGAACCATCTTCGTTAATGTCTCGTGTAAAGTTTGCTTCATAGAACTGACAGCGCTTAAACAAAAGGTCAAATGCGAATGTAAGTGAGCTTTCAAGGTTTTTAAATAATCGCACGTGTTGTACATCAACTATTTGTACATTTTTACCCTACAAAACTAGCATTTCTCAAGCTTTGTGCTGCGGCACACTAGTGTGCCGCCAAGGTCGAGTTATTATTTGGGAAAATAATGAAGAAAAATAAAAAAAGACTAAAAATAAGAAAGACCCTGATATTGTGGTCTTTTGGCTCTCACTGATGAATGAATACCCAGCGATAACGAAAAAGCCTATGAAATCGCTACTTCCCTTTTCTATAACTTATATTTATGAGTCAGCTTTTCCACAGTGATCCAAATAAAATCAAAAAATTGATCTTAACTTCAAACATTGGAACACAACATGAGAGTGTGTTAAGGCCTAATGAAAATATCGGTATGGAGAACCATACATGACTTCCATATTCTAAGATTTATATTTAAAATCATTTTCAGCCAAACAGCCAGGCTGTGTCTTACCTGCCTTTTTATTGCTGTATTAAATGAAAAATATTATATTACATTAAAATGAAAAAATTATAATTTTATTGCCTGGCAACAAAATTATTTTATTTTTAACAATTACCATTGTTTCAAAAAGTTTAAATAAATTTTCAAGTACTTTACTCTTGTTAAAACGTAAAAGGTTGCAGGTAAACTACCCCTTCCCCTGAACCGATCTTCACCAAAATCGAAAGTCATTGAGACCTCTACAATTCAGGGACGTATGCAAAAAATTATTTGATTCTGTTTGAATTTGCGGCTGTTATCGTTTGCCATAGAAAATACGCTTGATAAAAAAACGTTGCAGGTAAACTACCCCTTCCCCTTAACCGATCTTCACCAAAAACAATAGGTCTTGAGTACTCTACAAATCAGGGCTGTATGCAAAACATTATTTGATTCTGTTTGAATTTGCGGCTGTTATCGTTTGCCATAGAAAATAAAACGTAAAAGGTTGCAGGTAAACTACCCCTTCCCCTTAACCGATCTTCACCAAAAACAATAGGTCTTGAGTACTCTACAAATCAGGACTGTATGCAAAACATTATTTGATTCTGTTTGAATTTGCGGCTGTTATCGTTTGCCATATAAAATACCCTTGTTAAAAAAACGTTGCAGGTAAACTACCTCTTTCCCTCAACCGATCTTCACCAAAAACAATAGGTCTTGAGAAATCTACAATTCAGGGCGGTATGCGAAACATTATTTGATTCTGTTTGAATTTGCAGCTGTTATCGTTTGCCAAAAAAAAAAAAATTTCCCTTGATAAAAAAAACCGTTGCAGGTAAACTACCCCTTCCCCTCAACCGATCTTCACCAAAAACAATAGGTCGCGAGTACTCTACAAATCAGGGCTGTATGCAAAAAATTATTTGATTCTGTTTGAATTTGCGGCAGTTGTCGTTTGCCATAGAAAATACGCATGATAAAAAACGTTGCTGGTAAACTACCCCTTCCCCTCAACCGATCTTCACCAAAAACAATAGGTCTTGAGTACTCTACAAATCAGGGCTGTATGCAGAAAATTATTTGATTCTGTTTGAATTTGCGGCTGTTATCGTTTGCCATATAAAATACCCTTGTTAAAAAAACGTTGTAGGTAAACTACCCCTTTCCCTTAACCGATCTTCACCAAAAACAAAAGGTATTGAGAACTCTACAATTTAGGGCTGTATGCAAATAATCTTTTTATTCTGTTTGAATTTGCGGCTGTTATCGTTTGCCATAGGAAATACCCTTGTTAAAACATAAAACGTTACAGGTAAACTACCCCTTTCCCTTAACCGATCTTCACCAAAAACAATAGGTCTTGAGAACTCTACAATTCAGGGCTGTATGCGAAACATTATTTGATTCTGTTTGAATTTGCGGCTGTTATCGTTTGCCAAACAAACAAAATTTCCCTTGCTAAAAAAAAACCGTTGCAGGTAAACTACCCCTTTCCCTCAACCGATCTTCACCAAAAACAATAGGTCGCGAGAACTCTGCAAAACCGGCCTGTATGCAAAAAATTATTTGATTCTGTTTGAATTTGCGGCAGTTATCGTTTGCCATAGAAAAAAAATCTACAGACAGACAGACACACAGACACACAGACACACAGACACACAGACACACAGACACACAGACAGACAGACACACAGACACTTTTCGGAAAACGACTTTTTTTCATGTTTTGAGTGTAGTAGAATCAGAATCTGCAATAATCTCGAACACGATTTTTTTTGCCATCACCATACTTCCATTCCTTAAGGAATATGGAAGTAAAAACACCAATCCCATGTATCGCATTGGAATTTGGAAGTAGAAAGACTTCAAAACATATTTAATACAGAACAAACTTTAATCTTGTAATATATAGTGTTTTTATTATTTTTTAAATTAAGAAAGTGCAAATAAAAGTTACGCAAGAAAATGTGTTTCAATTTTTTTTTTTGTTATTTTATAAGTCACAAAATCTAAGTTTGTTGATAAATTTGTGTTACAGTTGGAAAAGTCCACTGACATAACTGGGAAACCACAAGTAGTACTGAGATAAGTAAGCAACATTCATAATTATAGTATATTACGCTGTGATTTTAAAGACATGGCAAAAAGGTATTGATAGTGATGGGGTTCCGTATAGTGTGTCGTGGCCTCTGACTATTTATTTGTAGTGTGCCATAGGTTAAAACATTTTGGGAAACGCTGCTCTATTGTTTGTAGATTGCTCCCCCAAAACGTTATAGTGTGGGAAGTAAAACGACAGGGTATTAAAATTTTGAAAAAATCGCAAACGTCCGTTGTTAAAGGAAATTTTAACCACATTCTGAACTTAATATTAATTTTTGAAAATTTCAAACTTTTGGGATGCCGGGAACCAAAAAACAGTAAAAAGTTTTATAAAAACAATTACTGAATTCCATTAAACCTTATGATATGAGTAACGATTGTATTTTCTGAAATGCGCGCCACGTTTTTCATTGTAGCTGATATTTGGTCTCAGGTGTTTTAAGTATTTCCAAAATATAATTATTTTGATATTTTTAGTCCATTAGAAAAACTTTTTTTTTTTAATTTTTTTTAAATATATATTATTAAATATCGTAGTGCTAAGCCTATATTCGTACGCTGGTCTAAGCCGTTACTACTTGCATAATACGATATGAAGGAAAATCACTTTTGTTCACAGTTTTAGGAAGTCCACACTGTAGGCATATGTATCGCAATGTACTCGGCGTGACTGATGAACGTTGTCATATTTAGATAAAATACTTCTGTAATCACTCACACTTACCGACCAAACCCTAGGCTAGGTCCGATGAATTGATCATTCTGCCACGCCCTTGTGTTTGCTGATTGTTGCCCACGAGTTTTATAGTCGATGGGTATTTAATAAACTGTAATTTAGTAGGGTGTCGTCCATGTATAGAACATAAAAGAAAATAAATTAATTATATCATCAAAGAGTAAATACTTCAGTTATTGATTAATTTGACATGTGAACAATATTAGTAAGAAAACTTGAAGAAAAGCGTAGTATGGTTTTCGTATTGCTAGGCACTTGCACCATCATTTTAGTGTTGTGTTGCCGGATCAGACGTAGGCGACGTTCTGCCGCATATGGCCATTGACCTCGTAGTAGTTGTCACTGTACATACTAGGGAAAGAGACACGTTCATCCGCCCGATGTGTTGCCGCTGTAGAAACTGGCAAAACGCTTAGTTAGCAGCTATCTTTGTTTTCGGAACCTACGCATGCCAGTTACTACTTGCACCTGTTTCTGTATTTTTGTTTGTTTAGTTACGTGTTTCCATGTGTTATTTTATTATTTTTAATTCTATTATTTCTATTCTGCTTTATTTTGTGTAAGTATAGACCTATTGGTCTCCAGATTACATTGAACAGAACCCTCTTCCTCTGCCAGTGAATTTAATTGCTTTTGAAAATATACTAAAAAAGTTTTGGTTCATGTATGTTTATGGAAATATGTGATATTATTAATAATGGTAGATCTACTCCTAATGTAAATGCTTTAAAATCAAAATAATCTGGCGGTTATGACCAGAATTTTAACACTGCACGGTTATGGAATATTATTGGCTATGTGGGTGTAATAAGTTGAACTTTTCTGCTGGCCATGTATTTTGTTTTCAACAGAAAAAAAGTGCGTGGAATAGTGATGATGTTGGTGACACGGATAATCTTAGTATCGTCCGTAGTTGACAGAGAGGACTGGGTTGGCGAAACACGAGCTTGTGAAGTTATCAGAAATTTGCGAGATTTGCTTTTTAAATTTTTACGTGAAGTGTTTTCATCATCATCATCATCAAGGTTTAAACAAAGAATGGTTTGTTCCGGTCTCAAATAGGCAAATATTACAGCTGGTCACTCCAGCGCTTCCTCGGACGTCCCACACCTTTCCATCCCCTCAGTTTATAGTTCCATAGTTGTTTGGGGATGCGGCAGTCATCCGTTCGGCAAAGATGTCCCCACCAATTCAGCCGATACAGGGCGATCCTGTCGAGTATACTCATAATATTCAGTTCCTGCCGTATATCTGCGTTTCTTCTACGATCATGGAGAGTATACCCTGCCACGTGCCTGAGAAATCTCATTTCAGCCGCTTGGATGCGTCTGGCCTGGCCTTTCATTAAAGTCCAATTCTCAGACCCATAAAGAAGTGTGGGAAGAGGCATCACCTTGTAGAATTTTAGGCGTGTTCCTTTACTTGCTGACTTAAGGGTTCGCCTGATGGTCCCGCACATAAGGTTGAACTTATGCAACTTATGCACCACGTCGTTGCTTGCATTATAAGACACACTGTAGCCTTGGTATTCAAAACTGTTAACTTGTACCAGGACAGTACCATCTATAACAATGTTTGCCCGTACGGGATCAGTTCCACAAAAAGCCATCACCTTGGTTTTAATTGTGGATATCTGCAATCCAGAGTCGTAGCAGATTCCATTTAACAAATGTATACTCATTTGCAATCTGTTTTCAGAGTCCGACAGAATAGCCTGATCGTCCGACGTGAAGTGTTTTCTTCTATATTTCAAAGTCTGATGTTTCGTTCAATACTTCATAGGAAAATATAACAAATGTAACAGATGTAACAAGAAAACCTGTGAATGTTTAAGCTATTCGTCATCTCTTCATGATATTTTTGATGAAGTTTGGCACAAGATTAAAACTTCAAATGAACTGGACGAAGCATCAGACACAAGGAAGTTTACCTTGAGTAAATGACACTGGTATTTTTGCTGATGACAAATTTTCCTTCAAATAGTTTTTCTTTGACTAATTAACATTCTGAAAGGCCAAATTAGCGTTAAAGTTGCATTATTGATAAACTAGAATCTCTTGCAGTACTAGATTGCAAAAAAATACCCCGATTTTTTAAAAAATGTCCAAACAAATCATTTCAAGTCTTATTAAAAACAAACGTAGATTCTTTAATATGGCCCGTTTAAAATATAGGTTGGAGAATCATACATGACTTCCATGTTCTAAGATTTAAATTTAAAATCATTTTCGAAATGAAATATTTCAATAGAAACTACTTGAAATATTACACTACTTACCCAACGGTCGAAAACTCAACACAACAGAACAATATGAAATATACAAACACCACACAACACAACCAAACAACATACTTAACGACCAATTACAATATAAATCACATACACTTTTTGACACAATTATACAAAAACAAACATTAATTTGGATCCCCGCGCCAATCCCCTTCCTCCACACACCACCCCCACTATACCTTCCATGCAATAACCGTTACAAAGTACTGGCAGTCTGTCTCTAAGCTGACGAAGGCGAACACTACGCCGAAACGCGTTCGACGAGAAAAGACAAGTAAGTTCACAAGCGAAAGTTTCATTATTATATACAGAGAAACTACTTCTTTCTTCAGCCTTAACCACAGTACTGTGGTCACTAACGTATACCATCTCACATTAGCGCACTCAATTTTCACTGATTTTGTAGAAAACATTGGCCAAACAGCCCGGGAAGGAATTTTAACAACAAACTACTTCTTTGTTGCCGATAACGTAGTAGGCTACACATGACATATAAATAAAAATTATCCGCTCCCCCTTCAACTATCATTTTCATTTATAGAAAATTACCCCCACCCTTCAACTAGCCTTTTCATTTATAGATATTTTATCTGTGTTTCTATAGTGGATTATTATGACCTTCTTTTCAGGATACTTTATTTATAAAAATTAAGTACTTTACTCTTGTTAAAACATAAAACATTGCAGGTAAACTACGCTTTCCCCTTAACCAATCTTCACCACAATCAACAGGCCTTGAGTACTCTACAACTCAGGGACATATGCAAAACATTATTTGATTCTGTTTGAATTTGCGGCAGTTATCATTAGCCATAGAAAAAAAACTAAACAGATAGACACACAGACACTTTTCGAAAAGTGACTTTTCTTCGTGACACCCCACGGGGTAGGCTATATGTTGTGGTACATAGGACCTTTGACTAGAACTTCTCAAGTGTTAAAACTTGGCGCTGTTTTCCAAAGCTGTATAAGTATAGGCCTACGTGTGTCCACATTAGTCTGAATAAGACATTATAAGCCAACAACTTTTTTCCTACTGGTAATACAAATTTTTACTGAGAGAAGCCGGAACTTGCGGAACTTGGTGTCAAGAAATTTCCTCTTTACCGTAGACCTACATATGTGTGAGCGCCATGTCCAAAATTTATCGAAATGAAGCCTCAAAACAATTTTAGGAATAAGTTTATCATTTAGACCGATGTGTACTGTTGGAATTAGAGTATGACATTTGGTAAATGCACTGTATGTTTGTTTCATTACGATTAGTTTATGTCCTCCATTTTTTGCCTCACTTTTCAGATTTATTTAAATTATTTTCTAATTCTGTAGATGCTTCTAATGTAGGGTGACCAGATTTTTTATGACGTAAAACAGGACATTTCTGAAATATGGAAATAAAAAACAGGACAAAACAGGACACGAGTTACAAAGAAAATGTGCTTCATATATGACTGCACTGCTTCACTAAGACAAATAAAAACTACTTTTTACACATAAAAAGACATATATTTTAATAACCAACTTAAAAACATACTTATCATGGCACTGGATCATATTATAATTGATCAAGTTTTTTCAAGAATTATAAAATTATAATTATTCAAATTCTTAACAACTATAAAATTACATGGATGTGATTCATAGATATCAACAACCTGCTGAACATGAACTTGTGGCTTCTGAATCAGGAACATCACTATTAACTTTATACTTATCACAAGACCTGATATCTCGCAAGAGCTTTGAATTACTTAATAGCAGGTTGTAAAATTCCTTACAGCTAAGGTCTTGAAAATGAGTTTTTAAAATTACAATTGCTTGAATAGTTTTGGTAGTAAAACGGTTTCTTTCATCAATCCAAAGGGAGTTAACAATTGAAAAGACTCTTTCCACAACAGCATTTGTGCCTGGTACAGCCAGAGCAAAACTCACATCCACCTCTATGTTTTTACATGGAATGCCTATACTTTTAAGTATGTGGAAGACATCACACCATTTCTTATCAATCTCCACATTAACTTTTTCCCATTCCTCAAATTTTCTGGATAAAACTTTGTTCACATGTCCTAGCTCATCAAATAATTCATCTTCATGTACCTGAATTGTTGAACATGAATCTATTGTCTTAAGAATTTTCAGACTTTTTAAAACCTCATCCCAAGATACAGAATGTTTCAATGTTATCCAATGAAATGATTTCAGAGGCTGATATGGAGAGACCCACTTGTTTAAATAACTTAAAAAAGTGTCATAAAATAAATTGGTAATCGTTTCATATTTCGATTGGGTGAAAAGACCTTCATTTTCTAAGTCAATTAAAATTGAAGAAACAACTGAAGTTTGAAACTTACTACATTTCCTGTTATTGACTTTTTCTGTAAGCAATTCTAATTCTTCAGCTACTTCAGTGGCTGAAATGTTGGTTCTTTCCAACTTTTGGATTGAATTTGAAAACATTTTCAGTTGGCTTTGTATGAAATGAAGCCAAAGAAGTGACTGTGGGTTCTCAAAAAATTGTTTTAGCAATGTAGGACACCTATCCTGAGACATGAAATAAGACTTTAGAGGTTCATAAATATCAATAACCCTTGTAACTCCTGACAACAATAACAACCATCTAGTTTTAACACTACCCAGAACCTGCTTATATTCAGTAGCAACAAAATCACAAAATAATTTCAATTCCTCCACACGCACGGTATAAATGTGAAAATATTGAAATATTTTATTCACTACTGTTTCTATGTCGATAGGAAGAATGTCTGCACTTGTTTGTACACCTTTGTGTACCACATGAGCTGCACAACCAATGCCTTTAATATTCATTTTGAGCACACTGTTCAATTTAGAGAAAACGTTGTTTGTTCCGGCCCTCTTGTACCCACCAAAGTTAGTGTTACAGTTATCTGCACAAAACGCGATGATCTTGTCAACTAAATGATGTTTCTTTAAGATGTCCAGAACATGATTAGCTAATAATTCTGCTGTTTCTCCACCAACGTTCTGAAAACAGATTACTTTGCACTGAACACCTTTGGTAGGAATGAAATACCTAACTAGAATCGGCACTAATTTTAAGCTTTTGTGATTTGATGCATCAACCATCACAGACACATACTTAGCATCTTCAAGTTCTGATTGCACTTCATGCATTGCATACGGCGATAAAACGTTCACTAAAATCGACTCGCACTTTGTCCTGGAACACGTGAATTTCTTCTCAAATAGTTCTCTGATGATAAGAGATGTGCAGTCCATTGAACGGAAAGAATGGTTGTGTTTTGCAGTATGAAATGCAAACAGCCCTTCTTCAGCAGCGATACGTTTATCTTCCTCAGTTTGTAGTCCATTCCTACTTACAAAGGAAGTTATACTACTGGAAGTTCTCGCGGAAACTGCCGACATGTGTTTCTTTTTCTTAATGTGCTGTCTAATATCGGCACGTCCTCCATGTTCAATGGAAAAAACTGAACGACATAAAGTACATTCTACCTTTGTAGATGTGGTGTCGTCCTTCAAGAAAGGAAACTCTTCTTTCGGGTTTTTGGAGAAAGTACACTTTCTTTTCCCCATATTAATATGCACGTGTATCTCGAACCAAGCGAACAACAGACAATGGAGCAAGCTCACCACACCAAGCGTTAAAACTAACCAAACAAAAAAAGTTTACCTTGATTGCCTCACTCTCCCTTGACGCACTCTGGCGGAAACCAGAGATCATCATTTCTTTTCGCGATTGCGTTCCCTTAACAATTCGAGACCCGTCTTGACTCAGTAAGAAAGTTTAAACGAAAGAGACCAAAATGACACAAAAACAAATAAAAACTCAAAACGAAGCGAAGATAAAAGATTAGGTTATCCGTTATTGCAAGTACGGAAAAACGGGACATTTGACGTCCCATTAATAATTTGCCAGAACAATGGGACACATAATGAAAAAAGAGACAATCCCGTTAAAAACGGGACGTCTGGTCACCCTATTATGGGAAAGCATCGTCTCATGCAATATCGTCCGCATACGCTGTAGTGATCACATTGTCATAAGTTGGTAGGTCCTCTGTAGGCTATACAAGAAGTATTTTAAAGCTGAGGCTAGCACACTTCCCTAAAAAAACCCTGGCGTTATCAGAAACAGCCGATTATTTATTGCACTTTCGTAACGGACTTGAAAGTATCTTTATTCTAATTATCAATTTTTATGGAAACGTACTCATGTTCCATGAATACATGGGCATAGGCAGAGAGGGATTTTCGGGTTCAAACACCCCCCCCCCCCATGAAATTGTGCACTCAACTAAAATCCGTAACACTAGGCTTACTGTGTGTTACTTCATTGTCTTTATAATTAACATACAGAAGTTACGTCACTATAGTACACCATTGCTTCTTATAGAAATGACCAAAAATAAGAACCCCAACCGCTGTATTCAACAGATGTGGCCCCGTGAGACCTTTCCTCTTCACAACACTAAAAACAGTTATGAAAGGACGTTTTGCGACCACCGAAGACATAAAACAAAACTGACTAATCGAGCTCAAGACTATACCTCAAACTGTAAGGCTAGAAATGTTTTGAAATATGAGAAAAATGCTGGCATAACCATATTTTATCTGATAGGGATTACTTTGAAGGAGATAACATAAATAAAACTATAGACGAACAAAAACATAATAAACAGAATTATTACTGTTGCACACCACTATAGGAAAATGATCCCGATTAGCGCTTTCAAGCTTCTCAGCTCATCATCAGATCAGCAATGATTATAACCACTAACGCAAATTTCTTCATTAAAAAACATAATACTTAAATAACTAAAATTTTATGAATATTTTGATCAAACCTCATACTTCATAATTCGATACACCAAATGAATCATAATGTAGGCCTACAACATAACCTAGCCTACTTCTTAAAGGTACAATCAACATCAAAGGGAAATTAAGATAATAAATAAAAACACACGTATGAGTGAACAAAGTGTAACAGAATGAGGTAATATTGGATTAAAATAACAAATGACACTATCCTATTGTATATAACAGTGTGATGTTCAATCAGTATCTAGTTTTAATGTGTACTCTAAATGGTTTGGGCGCAGTTGTAAAGCCAGTCATAGCTTCGGTGTCAGGTAGTGGATCTCCTTTTGGCAGGCTCACTGTATATTTCTCGAAGAATGTTGTCACAAACAAGAATATAGTGTTCCTTGCAATTGTCTCGCCAGCACAAACCCTCTTGCCTGAAAATTTAGAAACAGAAACAAAATATAATTATTTATTAATATTTTTATTAATTTTCATATTTGATCGTTTTACTTTACTAACTCTATGTGCTACCTGCCCAGAAAATGTCAACAGTGACAACAATGATGATGATATGATGACAGTAGGCCTTAACTGAACATCCGAGGCAAGTTCCTCAGTTTTAACTTGGCTGTTTGGTGTTTGACTGACTGTCTGTCTATCTATTTATCTTCTGTCTATTTGGGTGTCTCATAAGAACTTTTGAATGCATCAACCAATACTTTTACACACCACACCCTTTTTGTTTAGAAATTGATCTCCCAACAGTTGGCAAAAATGTAAGGGGGAAAAATGTTGAAAAACTTGCAAAAATCCAGTTATGTATCAAATTTAAGAGAAGTTTAACCAGAATTTAAATGTAGTGTTCGGTTTTGGAAATTTCAAAATTTTTGGATACCATGGCTTAAAAAGTGAATCAAAAGTGTGCAAAAATTTTATAAATCCATTTGCCTAGTACCAGACTAAAAGTAATTTTAACCCAAATCTGAATGTAAGGGGACTATTGTTTACTTTAAAATGTTTAATTTTAGAGGCACCAAGGGTCAAAAAAAGGAAGTTAGACTTTGAAAAAAACTGTAAAAATATATGAGAAACATCAAGTTATAAGGAATTGTATTCAAAATATAAACTTGTTATCTTCAATAATTTGATAAAATTAATATTTTGTTGACACCCTTTGAAAATTGTTTGCTGCCTTCAAAATGTTTTTAAGCTGTGTTCGTAAAAATTGTTACATATTAATATGTGTTATTGGACACATGTGTTATGTATTTATATATGTTATATAAATAATAAACATACGTGTTATAGGACATATATTTATTATATGTATTACATATATTTATTAAGTATAATTAAATCACTATCGACTCAGAACACAAAGTTTTTTATGGGTAAAAATGTAAAAGTTTTACCTTATAGCCTGAACCAGTTTTCGCTTTTAAAAAGCTTCTTCAGAGGCCGCCACTGGGAGCACTGTCCGTCTTGTTCTTGGCGACGGTAACGACTTTTGAAGGATCAATGTTGTGTGTGTGTGGTGTGTGATACATTCGAATTCAAATCACACGCATTATTCGAACGTATCACACCCCACACTCACACAACACTGATCCTTCAAAAGTCGATACTGTCGCCAAGAACAAGACGGACAGTGCTCCCAGTGGCAGTGTCTGAAGAAGCTTTTTAAAAGTGAAAACTGGTTCAGGCTATAAGGTAAAACTTTTACGTATTTACCCAAAAGAAACTTTGTGTTCCGAGTCGGTAGTGATTTAATTATATTTAGTTAATTAACAGACACGTCATGGACAATGAAATCGAAGAATATATTTATTATATTTATTTTACGTATGTAAGTCTATATATAAGATATCGGCCTACAAATACCTTATGGGAACATACAAAAACTTAGAAACAAGTCTAAATTATTTGCCATTTAGGCATAATGGTTATAAATATAACTAAAAAATCAATCCAAAAGATAAAATATTTAATGTTTGTTGTATTCATAATAATGAAAAATGAATAGTCCTAAATACTGACTGACACATCTCGTCTTCGTATGTGCTCCCAAGTCTAATAATAGTAGAATTACTAATTATTATTATTATTATGATGTTTATTTCATCACACTAATTATACCATTCCAAATACTATACTTTTTTTTTGAGTCTGGTCCGAATAGGGCCCGGCTCGGGCTGGGTTGAGGCAAGCCCCCTTCAGCCAGATGGTATGGGATTTGTGGGGAGATGTACGCTAATGCAGACCGGCCGTTGAGAAGGTGGAGGCACATAGATGGAAGAGTAGTGCATGTTGGGGTAATTGTGTGCATTATGTAGTTGATAGCCAGGTGTGAGAAGGAAGAGGCAGATGGAGGTGCCCTTCTAAGGTGTTTGTTTATTTATTTATTATACTATATGTATAGTATAGACCTGTAATAAATAATAGTATAGACCTAGGCCCTACAACGATTGTTAAGTTCCACTTGGAAGATTATCGTGTTTAGGTTTCCTTCACACAGCCCTATGAGTGAGCCTGCTTCTTGCCTCACAGATAGTGGGCCTATTAATGTGAATTAAATTTCTTAATGAAAAAGATAAAAACTCAAATTGACGAATACAGATTAGTAAGCTGTATTGAACATGATAAATATACAAGTTCTTTTGAGACTAAGATCTTATTACTCGACAGTTTTTAAAAATTGTTTAATATGTTGAACTAAAAGCAACCAAGGAACTGGATTTATTTTCGAGGTTTTCAAAAATTCCCCTAAATTGTCCCTAGGATTTTTAGGGAAAACTTAGGCTTATGTGAGGTGCTTCTTGAATGGTTTCCAAGATATCATCATTTATCGCATAGTTTGGAGGCTGAAACTGATCATAGAATAATAGTGACCATCTTGAAAAGCGGCTTAAAGTGTTCTATTAAAAAAAAACTGTGTTCTAGTGTTCTATATTTTTCTAACTTATGGTTTCTTGAAATAATCTGAATTACTTAATTTCATGTTATTAGCATTAAGGTTATTTTTTTAATTTCCTCTACTTCATAATTTATTTTAAATCCAGCTTTGCAGATTGTGATCAGCTAGCTCTAAGGTTAGAAGTGTCATACAATATAGTTTTCTCAAAGCTGTAGGCTATTGTACATAACTGTCACTGAGGGATTTGGACATTTTGTAATGGTACATTATGTAACACATCCTATTTTTAGCCAGTGAGACACAATTCCTCAAATCTAAAAGCATTTTGTTGACAAAGTGAATCAGGGCTTGGGAGCGGCCGACGGCGAGGCACCTCATGATTAAGTAGTAAACAAGTGACGTCAGTCCGCGACAGCGATATGTGGATGTAACCGGAGAAAACTGGTTTCGAGTGCGTAGTCAAGCTTAACTGTAACATAGAAACAAAGTGAAGCGAGCCAGTCTCACGTCCACCACGAACAGTACACATGCATTTTATTCGTAGTGCCTGCGGGCAGCCGAGGTAGGCCTACCTAGTTTTTGTTTAAAAATTTGGTGAAAGAGTAATGTAAACGTATGAATTCAACAAAGAAGAAAATGT
This sequence comes from Magicicada septendecula, assembly GCA_034769895.1. NCBI lineage: Eukaryota > Metazoa > Arthropoda > Insecta > Hemiptera > Cicadidae > Magicicada > Magicicada septendecula. Next base: position 314,296,220 of record CM068373.1, on the reverse strand, counting down.
GAATATAAATTGGACTTTCGGAACATTCTTTTGGTGTTTTTTGTCGGGAAAGCGACTTGCATCGGATGGCGTAACCAACATGAGACTCCCCGTCGAAAGAGATAAGTAACAGTAAGGACGTAACAAATTTTGTGAAATTATATAAAATCCCCTTTATCAAGTAAAATCGTAAAAAACAAAAGTATGAAATAAAATAGAGATCTCAACTGATAGAGTGTGTGAGAGTGAGTGAAAAAAAAGGGAGGGGAAATTACAAAAAATTAAGTACTGATTTGCTATTGAAAATTTTCTTGTGTTTTATTTTTTTGTATTATTTTCATTAACTTTACAAAGAAATTACAATGTTTTTTATTAAAATGAAATCAGATTTCTCATAATGTGTTAGTTTCATTTATTACACCACTCTACCTGTAACCTATTCTCTGTGTCTGAAAGTTTGCCTAGATGGCCCTGGAATTTTTTCTGTGAAGGGGGAGTTTTGTTTATTTACTAAATTGTTTCTATGGGGAAAGTGATAAGGTTTCCACATTTCCTCCAAAAAATGTGGTGGTGACCCTGGGACTTTGGGAATCTTCTGGCTAATCAAAAGTAAGTAGAAAAGAGTAGTAATTGGGGATTCATTTCTTCTTTTTATTTTTATTTAAAAGTTACAATTTTGCTGCCCTAGACACCTTATTGCTAGACACTTTTTAAACAGAAAATTTATTACCACATTTTAATACACTTTGAACAGTTCTGTATCACTCATCTGCTTGAGACTGTTTTCATGTATGTTTTATTTCTAAGTTAATCATAAGTAAAAAGTGTTTTACAATGATTTATTATAAAATACACTTTATATTATAACACTTCTGTTAAACATTATGCATGATAATTTCAAATTAATTAAGGACAGCATAATGATATGTATATGTAAGCTTATTAATTTCCTGTATTAAATAATTTCATTTCTCTACCCCCCCAAAAACAACCCCCCCTTCCCAGCTCAGGAGTACTAGGCAGCTACCTAGTCAGAAATCCGCTGGTTGCTGAAGTTCATTTTTAGTAAAGTGTTCAGCCATTTTGAATATCCCGAAAATAGTTGCATGGCTTTGATGTAATTTGGCAGCCAGTCAGAGCCGGACTTACTGCGTATGTGTCAACAGCCAGCTGCTGTGTGGCTATGTAGTAAAACAGGAGGACACTTAGATGTCCTGTGTTGTTGATCTCCGGTGACAGTGGCCAAGCAAGTAGTTAACATCAGAAGTTCCTCAAAATTGTGCTTCACATTGAATATTCGACTAATATAAAGGAAAATAATAATTTTTTATTGTGTAGATGCTTCACAGTTTAAAGAGATTTCACCTATAACTCAGATCACAAAAAAATACTTGTACAGATTAAATAGTAAGACACAAAAGGTTTGCATAGATCATAGTGGGGGGAAAGCAGTGCAGGAAGTGGGGTGTGAGGTAACAAACCATGACACACAACCACGTGACACACCAACCATGGAGATCTTCTGAACACAAAATGGTTGGATGAAAACAATGCACCAAAGCTATGCATACACAATGAGATATTTTGACACTGCACATTCAGACACCCATTTCATGTCTAATTATTAGTTTAGCTGTATGCTTTCTTGAAAAATCAAAACAAAGCCTGATGTAGAGACATTGAGCAAATAAACAACTCTTCTTAAACGTTAATGTCATATAGCCTACTTGTGCCTAATCGGTATTAAGTTTTTTAATTTATTTTACAGTATTTGCTGGTATCAGTTTGGCTCCTCTAGCATGCATAATCTACAATTTGGCACTTTGATATAGCCACCCGTATGCGTTGGACATTCACACTTATGGTAATGATGTCGTTTAGAACCATTAAGGTCATGAAGATAGTAGAGTCTAAAAGAGTAAAGATTCTATCTTTTAGCATTTTGTTTCACAAGAGTATCACACAATCCTTTAAGTTCTGAGGTAGGCCTATGGAATAAAAAATAAACAATACAAGTTCCGGTAATGTAACCTATTGAAATATAAATATTCTTCTTCTTCTATATTTGTGCAACAAACGCATATAGCTGCTCTTGACATGCTCAATCACTGTCATCCATCTATATCATTCCTGACAAAGGAAATGTGTACCCTAAGCTGCATGAGCTCTCTCAGGACACTGTCTCTCCAGCAACTCCTAGGCTGTCCTCTAGGTCACACTCCACCAGAAGAATTCTTATGTGGCTTTCTGAATGTCATGGTGCTTCCATTCTCAGAAGATGACAAGTCTCTTCACACTTTGTATTTGGTCTTAGCTTCATTTTACTCTAAGTCCTATTTTGCATGCTCCTTCATTCAGTTTTTGGACTTGTTTGTCATTGTTTGTGAGTATTTTTGTTTTTTCTAAGTGTTGGAGGAAGACTTCTGCTAGAATGCTGGATATGGGGGAGCCCATGGGTAAGCCATCATTCTGTGTGTAGTAACATATAAATTTATAACAATAAATACTACACACAGAACGATGGCTTACCCATGGGCTCCCCCATATCCAGCATTCTAGCAGAAGTCTTCCTCCAACACTTAGAAAAAACAAAAATACTCACAAACAATGACAGACACTCACATAAAATACTATATTGGCACAGATACGTTGATGACATTCTAATACTATACAGGGGGAACAAAAGACAATGTGAACAGTTACTTACGCACATAAACAAAATACATAAAAACATAACTTTCACTGCCGAATACGAACACAACAATACCATAAACTTCATAGACCTCTCCATCACAAAACTAGAACACAGGCACAAATTCAGTATATACAGAAAACCAACTACAACTGACACACTAATACACAACACCTCCAATCACCCAACACAACACAAACTAGCTGCTTTTAGAGCCATGATACATAGACTTAACAACATCCCCTTAGATGAAAAAGACTACAAAGACGAACTAAACACAATAAAATATCTAGCAGAATCTAACGGATATGACAGAACAATAGTCAGTAAACTCCTACACAAAACACAAAACAAACAACAGACAAAGACAGAAAACAACAAATTCATAACACTAACATATATCAACAAAGAAACTGAAAAAATTGCCCACAAATTCAAAAAAGCAGGATACAGAATCGCTTACAAAACTACTAACAAAACAGAACACACACTATCAAAACGCACACACAAAACACAAAACAAATTCGATCTACCCAGTGTATACAAGCTAAATTGCTCAAATTGCAATAAATTCTACATAGGCCAGACAGGACATAGCTTCAAACAGAGATACATTGAACACACAAAGGCACTCCACACCACTACAGAATCCACCTTTGCAAACCACCTCATTGAAGCAAACCACACATATAAAAACATCGACGAAAACATGAACATTCTACACATACACACAAAAGGCCGTATATAGACACACTAGAACAATTAGAAATATACAAACACACAAAAACAAATAAAAACGACATCCTAAATGAAGAGACAATTCAAATCGCACGCATTATTCGAACACATCTCACCACACACACACAGCATCGATCTTTCGAAAAACTATCCCGTCGCCAACAACAAGACGGACAGCGCTACCTACGGCAGCCTCTGATGAAGCCTTCTAAAGGTGAAAGCCGGTTTAGGCTGTAAGGTAAATCTTTACGATTTTACTTATAAAAAACTTAGAGTTCCGAGTCGTCAAACAATAGTGATATTTACATAAATGTTTATTGTACAAATCTTTTTTAAATTTACGATTAAATATTCTGTTACCTGATTTTACATTTTGATTAAATTTGAAAGATCTGGTGTAGCCTATGTACTCTCATAATTTAATTTCGTTTCTCAATATGACGTACACTGAACAGAGTTTTCGTTAAGTTTACGACAGAATTCATAGCGTCCTACCAGTTAAATATAATAAATATCTTAAACTATGACACCTTAATCTTTTATATGTACTACTATTTACATTTAACGATGAATTGGACTGACACTAACAATGAAATTCACAAAAAATTCGACCGACACTAACTAACAACATAAACTTACTAATTCCTACCTGGCACACCACGTGTTATTTACCAACAGACTGGTGGCGCCATAACATACAATCGGGCGGGGTTTGCAGTCCCTAATCACACCAAGCGAGCCTATATCGTTGCAATAGGAGCACCTGAGTCTAGACAGCCACAGCACTACTCCAGTGTATTTCCCCATATACAAAGCTCGTCACAGTTGGTGCACACTTGCCATGCACACCGCGGCAAGAGCGTGTACGTTTTTTTTGTATTGGTCTGCGCTTTTCAATCTTCAAATGATTAATTACAATAGTGTGGAAACACTATTATTAGTTATTGTTTTACTCTTAACCCTGGCAGGCTGGGCTCATGATGTTTCTCATACTCTTAAGGTAAGCCATGCCCAGTGAAAAATTGGGTGAAGTAGTATTTAACTATTTAACTTCCCCATTCCCACGGTCTGTCCACTTGGCAAGATTTGTGATCAGCTTAGCAGTCCATTTACTCTGGTCTCAAAACCCCAAAATACTTGCCAGCATCACACAATGATCTCTCTTGCCTCTGTGACCACAACTTCATTACCCACTTTGGTTTTCCTTCTACACATACTTTCTTTCAGCTGCAAGAAGGTCAATAAGAATCACACTTGCAACCATAATAACAGCTTGTTCTGACATTGTGCAGGAAGAGATTGCTACCCTGAGGGTCCCATGTCTCCCTACTATGGCCATTCTCTTCCTGTACTTACCTTGCTGAAGTGAGTCAGTTCAAATCTTGCTGTTATAAGAAGAATGGAATGCATGACTGACATCTTTGCTTTGCTTGCTGTTAGACCTCCTATGTTTGCATTGAGTCTGCTCAGAGTTGTATAACTCATGCTACGAGGTGCGTAATCCTAACAAATAATATGACTGACTCTACATTATGTTGAAGCTACCGTACAAATCAGTTTCATCTGTAGATGCAATAGAGCACTTGTAAACTGAAGCGATCTGAATGCTGCATTCAGTCTTGGGTTAGGTCCATAGCCTACGTATACAACAAGGGACATCTTTTGTGATTTTAATTGTTGATTTATTTTAAAAGTATTAATAAAGCAATAAATTAAACAAATTTCAATTTTTTTCTTTTAAACTGTGTACAACAAGCACAATAGCAACAAGCAACCCAGTAGCATAGCATATCTGTAAGCCCTGTAAGATTCGAGTAGAAAACAAAAAACTGTTTATTGTATAGAAATATTTTAAGTTATTGTGAAATTAATTACTGCCCAAATCCTACACCATTTATTGCACAATTGAGGGGGTGAGTGCAAGATAGTGCACAAGCCTCATTTTTCAGAAATTTAAAGTTGAAAGTTTAATCAAATCCTTACATCTTTTGAAACTAATTAATTACATGGCATTTAAGAACATAATCTTTATTTAGTTGTGAACAAACTGCATGCATTACTTCCTAGCTTATACTTACTACCTTACTATTGTTACACATTATAGCTAATAATGCAGTACACATATCAATTTATGAAAAAATATGGTTTGGCATTATCTTGCCCCGACCCCCTCAGTTATTTTCTTATTGCACAATTACTGCAGCAGTATTTCCTACTTATTAAGAAGGCAAATAAACTAGGATAAAATTTGAATTCTCCAGACAACTAGCAATGTTTACTTGAAGAGATTTCGTACTCGTAAGACGCCAATTAAAAAAATCATCCTCACCTAATTAATTATCCTATTCTTGGATTTTGTTGTCCATGACGTGTCTGTTACTTAACTAAATATAATTAATTCACTATTGACTTGTGTTCTGAGTCGGTAGTGAATTAATTATATTTAATTATCCTAATTACTTAATTTGACTTAGCCTATATGGCTACATGTCTACTGGCACTTTCTTTTTAATTTTTGGCATTTCCTTTTACCTTTATCCCACGGGAGAAGGGTTAACCTACAGAACCTCTTGTTGCTCCACCACAAGAACAAATATATATAAAAGTGATCCCATTAACAATTAAGCACAAAAAAAGGCTTCTTGACTACATAGTTATTAATTTAAATTTCTAAAGAGCATTATCTAAAGCAACTACTTTGTAACTTAATCTTGATCCCTCATCCTAAAACATACACTGTAAGCATCAACCATCAATCTGACAGCCAATAATTTTTTTCTGTTTTGTTGATATAAAAAGCATTGGACACTTATGAACTTTTTAAGCTTCCATCTTAATTAATACATTAATAAAATACCGCACAACATTCAAAGATTAAACAACTATAAATCTTGGTTACATGGTTAAATTGGTTGTTGTTTGGTTGAAAAGCAACTGAAAGTTGGATTATTATATTTACAAGGTAAGCTACTAGAAAGTTCTATTACCTGGGCCATACCATTTGACAATGAATGCAGTTCCTTAATTATGAATGCTAAAAGGAGGTCTCCAAAGGTATTAATCACGTATGGTATTAAATATTATGTTCGCTGCTCAGCCCAAATTGAGAATTTAATGACAACCATTGTTTAAAATTAAACTAATATTGTAGATGTGTTGGTAGATGGCCTTGCATTTATATTAAATGGATTATCTATACTTACTTTTGGTACTGTAACTATAAATAAAATTATATTTGAGGTTGAAAAAGAGTACCTTTAACTTACTATTTTGATCTAAACAGAGTAATAAAACTTGTTTCTGTCATCTAGATTAGCTCTTCTGGATCTCTGTAGCACACGATCGAGTTCTTCTTGTAACTTTTCCTATACTTTAGGGTGACATACCAGGTACATAATTAAAAATTCATGGTGTTGCTTGTGGATTCGGTTCCAGCAAAGAATAGGTGCGTACAGTTTACTACCAGGTCATCCACTGCGAACATCAAAGAAATGCCAATATCAAATCTCTCGTTTTAGATTTTATGTGATGGTACTTAACTATAATGTGAGACGTATCAATATAAGCTTCGAGGCGACTGCGGTATTGCCATGTCGCTTCACTCCCCGCCCTCCCCACCATTGCCTACGCATAACCAAGTATAACATGCGACAACGCTGGAGGGCGAGGGGCGGGGAAGAGCTGTTACTATTGCATAACCTCAAAGCTTACAATGCTAAGTCCCGTACTATAGTACACTCCCTGATCTCCTGTACCCACTCAAGCGGTCCTATTGCCAGCCTCTGGCCAGTTTTATAATAATCAAAAACTGGTTCATGCTACAAGGTAGAACTTTTATATTTTTACCAATAAAAAACTTAGTGTTCGGAGTCAGTAGTATTATACTTATATTTTGACAAATAATTTAGACTGCAAATTGTTGCATTTAAGTTTATGTATGTTTCTATAGATATCTACAGCCCTATGTCTGAACGTTTCAGAAATATAGATAACTAATAACAATATTTAAATCTTTACTTCTAAACGTAGTTTACCAGCTTTTTGAAATGATCCAAAATTTTTGCATATTAGTGTTGAGAGACATTTCCTCTATAAAATGCTTATAGATACCACATTTGTGTTTTGAATAAAACTCCTCATAACTTGATATTCCATAAAGCTTCTATAATTTTCATAAAATTTTGAGTTCCATTATTATGTCTTGGTGCCCCAAAGTTGAATTTCATAGTAAAAGCTACATTCAAGTTTGGGTTAAAATTCTCTTTTCTCTGACATCTCAGGACTAAATTTTGAATGAATTTTTTACAATTCTGCAAATATTTGATTTATTTCTGTCGCTCTGGTGTCCTAAAATTTTGAGATTTCCAAAACTGAACACTCACTACATTTAAGTTTTACTTAAACTCCTCCTTAATTTGATACCCACATGGATTTTTACAGTTTTACTAAAATTTTGGGTGACCGACTTTTTGCAACCTGGTGTCCAAAAATTTTTTAAATTGAACTCTATATTAAGATTATGGGTTAATTTTCCTTTAAGTTGACATGTTACATGGATTTTAGTGACTTTTTCAATTCTGACCCTCTCACATTATTGTCATCTGCTCCTTATGTTTGGGGTGTTCAATCTCAAAAACAATAGTGGTCTATAAGATGTACATGTCAAGGTTTACAAAAATCGATTGATGATTCAAAAGTTATCATGAGACATCCATAGATAGACAGATAGACAGACAGACAAATGCCAAATTATCGAGTTAAAACTAAGAAAACGTGTTCAACTGTAGCATAATACAATACACACAGACTCACAGTGATAAATGGATAACTCATTTTCACCTTTAACCCGTCTTTCATCTTCTAAACATCCGACTCTTAAATCATTGTGTATTGTACCTTACAATACTCAACCATATTTCATTTCCTTATCATTATGAGAACATGATAATGCTAAAATGATTCTGTGATAATGTGGGAGGGGGTCCATGGGTATATAACAAAATTCTTCAGAAAAACTTAAGAAGGTTTGAAAAAATGCTGTTAAAAGATAGTCAAATATGATATTTCACACAATATAAATAGAAGAAATTTAGAAAATTAATCATAAAATTATTTAATGCCTATGTCTTGTCTACCCTTATTGGGCAGGGTATATAGTCAGGATTGGTTTATTGATCAAGATTTTTCCATGGTTTTTCTATAGTGCGTAATAAAACTTTAATTGTGTTTAATTAATCGGTTACATTTAATTTGATGTGTATTGAAATATCGGGCGCCATGTTGCATACTGCGCAACAAATACAAAACTTACCTTGAAAGGCCAGAATTCGGGTTACACGAACCAGGTTCATGGAATGTATTACCTGAAATAATTGTACTCAAAATAAAATGTACCATTGACCTTTAATTTTTTGAAAATAACTACACATTGAAAATCGACTACAGGTTACGCCATGTGGCGTTTATCAAATATTACACCCTTACAATACTTTATCCCTCCAAAAACAAACATGTATTATAATATTAAGAAACATGATAAACATATATCTGTACCTCGGAGGGATACAACACTATGTCCATTTTTTTCCATATTGACTTTATTACAGAGTTAAAATCAGCTTTTCTCATATTTCTTAGAGGAATAGAGCACTATGTCCAAAACCAGTTAGAACTGGATATAGCATGTTTTAAAACAACACCAAGTCCACTTTCATTTAGAGGGATAGAACACCATGTGGACTTGGTGTTTTATCCTTCTGAAGCATGTGAATTACTACTGGACATAGTGGTGTATACCTCTACACAGCCTGGCGGATTGTTAGTGAACTAAGAGTACTTTTGACAGTTCTGATGAGTTTACATAGTTGGATGTATTTTAAGTCATAATATTTGCTCTTTTTTAGTAATAGTAAGAATAATGAACCATAATTCTCGTGGGAGAAAGATTCTGGAACTATTGAAAAGTTCTAAAAAAGATTCTACTACAGGTAAGCTACTGTTTAGCTCATTATTTTTAATGTGATATACATAACCACAAATAGTTAATGTAATGTTTTGTTATGAACCTAAACTTCAAAATATTATTTTTTACATGTAATATTATAAGACTTGTTTTATTTCAGAACCAAATCATACAAACAGCAAGGATGTTGAAAATGAAGAGGATAATGGAGATGACTTGAGTTTCGACGAAGATGATGATGACTCTGATCGGGACAAAAATTATGAACCGCCAAGCTCTGAAACGGATTCCAGTGATGATGTCCCTGTATTTAATGAAATACAAAATGAGGTCAGTAGAAATAAAACTAGTGCTAAAACAAACTCAAATGGACATGAGCTACGTTTACTTGAGGAAGACTTATTTTTAAGCAGCGACAATGACAATATTGCAGGAAATCAAGTAGGCCTAGATTTGCAAGGAACAGTAGGCGTAAGGAGAAAACTGAAAAATAAATCTATTTCTACTCAGATAGGTAAAAAACGTGTCGTTCATACCAGTGAATGGGCATGTAATATTCAGAAACGTAAATATTCTGCAGGTGAAGAATATATTAGTAAAAAGGGTAAAGTTGTCCCTGCCAGAATTATTAAGCCTCCTTGTTCTTGCAGACTGAAATGTTCTGAAAAATTATTACAAAGTGACAGACAGGAGATCTTTAATGCATACTGGAGTCAGGAGAAGGGAAATGACACAAAACGGCAATTCATTGTTTCATGTGTAGAGAAGCATAGTACTGTCCGTTCAAGAAAACGAGACCTTGCCTCCAATAAGTCAAAACAAAATACTCTACAATATTATTTTACAGTAAAAGGCATACGAACTAGAGTATGTAAACTTATGTTTTTAAATACACTATCTATATCAAACACCGTGGTAGTTAATGTTTTGAAAAATATTGAACCAGGTGGAATTGTAAAAACCGATCAAAGGGGTAAGCAAACTCCCGTCAATAAAACACATGATGACACTGTTGAAAGTGTAGTAAGACACATCTCTTCCTTCCCAAATTATAGCAGTCATTACACTAGGGAAAAGAGTGATATGAAGTATTTGGGTCCGCACCTGAACATAGAGAAAATGTATGAACTGTATGTAGAGGATTGTAATGAAAATGATTTCAACCCTTTGTTAATAGCTAAAAAATGGCTCTACTACGATGTGTTCAACAAAAAATTCAAGTTGAATTTCAAACCACCAGAAATAGACACGTGTGATACATGTGATTATTTTCAAGCAAAATTAAAAAATAATTTGACTCTAGATGAAAAAAATTCTATTGAGGAAGACCATAATGCACATCTGGATGAATCTAAATTAAGGTATGATTTAAAAAGCGAGGACACCAAAAGGGCTAACAATACCCTTAAGGTATTAACGGGTGATCTTCAAAAATGTTTGCCGTCACCCCTTATAACAAATTGCATAAGCTTTTACAAGAGAAAACTTTGGACGTTGAATTACACCCTTTTTGATTCTTCTGATTCGTCAGTCCATTGTATTATGTGGGACGAATCCAAAGGAGCTCGTGGCGGAAATGAAATCGGATCTGCATTACTGAAATGGGCAGATACCGTCATTCCTGGCAGTGACATTGAAGAAATCATTCTGTGGTCGGATAATTGTTACGGCCAGAATAAGAATATTAGTCTTATTATGTGTTTCTTTTGGATACTCAATAAGTATCCTCAAGTAAAAATCATCACTCAAAAGTTTCTACTAAAGGGCCACACGCATATGGAGGCGGATACTGTCCATGCGCTGATAGAGCGGAAGAGAAAAAAACTTAACAACATGACAATTCTAACGCCCTGGGATTGGCAGCAGTTAGTCAGACAAACCTCAATGAAATATACTGTGCATAATATGGAACTGGAAGATTTTAAAAATTTTAGGTCTTTGTACGATGTCAAAATATGTGAAAATCCGCCCTTTATTAACAGAAAAAAAGATGTCAACAAAGAACAAGTTCTTTTGTCAACCTGTGTTCAACTGCAAGTAAAACAGAACAGCATGGGAACTCTGTTTTTGAAAAGTAATTTTGCAAATGAAAACCAGGAGATTGACCTTGTTAGGTTTCGAAGGCGACACCTTACATTGCCAAATGATTTGCAACTGGTAACACAAAGTCCAATACCAATATCACAACAAAAGTATAATGATCTATTGGCATTACTACCATATGTTCCTACAGTTTGCCATGATTTTTATAAAAACTTAAAGCATACTAGTAATACCACTAGTGAGTACCCTGAAGGAGACTTACCTGATGATGACTGAGTTTTTTGCATCTAAAATACCATTTTGGTTGAATACATAGATGTATTATTTGTATTTGTAAAGAGAATTATAAATAAAATAGTTAAATACATTTTGTAAGTCAAATAGTATTGTGGTTGTTATTGAATATCCCACATTAGGTCTTATAGTACAATAACTTTATTAGAGGGATACAACACCATGTCCATTAAAAAGTAAAAAAAAACCGTAAAAAAGGTTTTTTTTTTATTTTATAACAACTGCATGATGTAAATAACAATAAGTAGAATGTTCTGGTAAAATATTGTTTCAACATCTCAATAAATAGCTGTGCCAATAACACTTTTTGTTGAAAAAAAGTTTAAAACTCCTCTCCTGTAAAGTTATGAAAATGGATATAGTGTTGTATCCCTCCGAGGTACAGATATATATCTATATATATAGTGGCACAACCCAGCACTTATTAATATTGAATAGTATCCACTCTTTCACTCCCTCCCTCTCATTCTCTGGTACAATTTCGTCATGAGCTCATTTTACTGAATTTAGTTAATTTTGAGTATTGGATTTTAATATTTATATTTGATTGTTTTGTGTACTGCGTAAGTTAGTGGTACTTAGCTGTCACTGCATTGAAACTGTACTATCGTGGATCTCACACTCCCGATTGTAGTGTCCCATCGTGATCTTACCATTTCAATTTGTAACAACTGTTAATGCAAATTAAATAAACTTTTGGTAGTGTAAAATTTAAATAAAACAAACTTTGTGAAACTTGCCGGCCGGCTCTCTTCACAGTCTAGACGAAAATGGCCACGTTTCACCACTGAGCATTGCAGAGGTGGGGCAAAAACTACGTCACCAGTCTTTTGTTTGTATGGCCAAGCCTAGTTAAATACAATTGTATAATAATGTGCCTTGCATTCTTTTGTCTGACGTAATCATGGGCTAGGCTTGTTTACCCGTTATTATGATGAACTGTTTTTTGCTACTTTTGTAATTTTCTGCTGACTTTGACACAAATCCTGTTCACTCAATATTGCGTTATTGAAAATTCTCAATAACTCTACCAATCTTTTATATGGGATATAAAATGAAATACAATAATTATGCTTTGGAACAATGATTTCCCAAAATTATTATGGTACCAGAATTGTACCGTTACAAGTGGTGAATCACTGCTGATAAGCAGAAGCAGAGGTGTTGGCAATAGCAGAGAATTTGTAATAATGTATATGTTATATGGTAACCTACTCAATGGGGGGGGGGGGTTGCAAACCCAACAACCCCCTTGACTATATAGTGTCAGTGACAGTGGACAGTGATATACTGTCCATACGGATGTGAACAATTCTTGCAGATGAGTGTAGGGTTTTTGTACTATGTACAAAAACATGTACAATGTATAAACCTGAAGAAGTCACTATTACAATTTTAGATGCCAACTATCTAAAAGATGTTATGTATAAATGGTCTTCAACGACTTCTGAGCTCCAACCTTGATCATCAATCAGCAATCCTCTCTCTCTCTCTCTCTCTCTCTCTCTCTCTCTCTCTCTCTCTTTCATGGCTTCTGGGCTTCATGGCAATCTTCTCTCTGTTGTCCCACATTCTTCTGGGTCATCCTTTTTCCTCCTTCTGAATGGAGTCCATTTCCAAACAACTTTTGGAAATCTACTATCAGCTATCTACCAAACATGCACATCCATATTAATTGACATCTTTCTGTAGTTTGTGTTACGGTTTCCTCTGCCCCCATAACATTCCTGACGGTATCATTTTGAAATCTGGGTAGTCATTTAAGCAGATCGCCTCAGAGCACCTGTCTACATGACATCTAGTCTCCTCCTCTCCAATTCAATCTGCCACCAAGGCTCTGTACCATAAATTGCCATACTCTTTATTACAGTACGAGGGGATTTGAAAAGTTCACGGCCTACCATAGAAACAAATGTGTGGTGTTTCTGTTCTTTACCGCATTGTGGTGCCACGTTCACCCCACAAACAGCAATGAAGCGTCAAGTCATTACCCCGTTCAGGAAGTCAAATTTTTCTAGGTCCTCAAAACCGTTTACTGCCGCTTTTGGCTCATCATCTGAGGAAAATTGCTTCCCTCCAAAAATGTTTTGAGGTTTAGAAGATCGTACTTCAACACGGCGATTTTTTGCCATAGACACAATGCAGATGTGAGAGCATGCATTATACTGATGGAAAATGATCTTCTTCTTTGGTAAACCTGGTCTTTTTTCTCGAATTTTTACATTTAATTGGCCCAAAAGGTTAGCGTAATACTCTCTATTTACTGTTTGGGCCTTTTCAAGGCAATCTAGTAACAATATCCCCTTAGCATCCCAGAATTTGATTTTACCATTTTTGGAGGCGGCGAATCCATTGTTTCAACTGTTGTTTTGTTTCTAGAGTGAAGTAATGGACCAAAGTTCCATCAGTTGTTACAAATCTATGAATAAAATCTTTCGGATTTTTCTTAAAATGGTCCAAACATCCCTGAGAAGCTTCCATTCGCCCTGCGTTCTTGGTCACTTGTCAACAAATGTGGCACCCATCTTGCAGACAGCTTTTTCATACCTAATTCCTCAGTAAGAATGTGATGTACTCTTTCGTTTGAGATGCCCACATTCTTAGCAATTTCAGACACCTTCAAACGGCAATATTCCAAACAATATTGTGCACTTTATTGATGATTTCTGGTGCAGTGGCACTTTTCGGACGCCCAGTACACGGTAACCTTCCAAACTTGCACGACCACGTTTAATTCAGTAGCCCATTTTTTCACTGTAATAAATGAAGGCCCAGAATCACCCAACACATTCTTCATCTCATTAAACATTCCTGTTGGCGTTGAACCTTTCTTAACAAAAAATCTGATGTTCAGTTTTCTCCATTTTCATTGTTGCTGTAAGATAACCTTAGTTATATAGCTGTTTCTCCACAACAATGACTTGACCCAACTAGAAAGCATCATGATGTGGTAAAAAACAGAAATGCCACACATTCGTTTATATGTAAGGCCGCGAACTTTACAAATTGCCCTAATATTTAAAAGATGTTTCTCGACTTAAAATGGTCTTCTACAAGTCAATACAGATAATAATTTCAGATTTTCTTCTCAAGAGAATTCTTACATGACAAAATTTTTCTTTATATGACAAAATTATGTTCATAGGTGCAACTTTAGGGCGGCAAGGGGGGATTAACCCTCAGGTATTCCAGGCTTTGTAAAATTCTGTTTCCAGTTATTATAAACAAAATCCAACAAATAGTCAAATAAGAGATAGTTTCAAGTTTGCAAATACAGTATGGGCTATTCGTCACAGTCTGACTAGTTTATGGCAACAGTTCTGTGATTTATTATTACCACTTCTTTTCAAAAAATTTGTAAGCTAAACATTTAACAGGTTTGAATAAAATACTTCAAAATAATAGTTCTGTTTAAAACAATTATAAATAATAGTTCTATTTATTTTGGTTTTTAGGTCCCTAAGTGGAAGGGAAAACATGCAAAGTAGTTTCGTTGTAATTTATTTTCAAATAAACCAAACAACAGGAGCTTATAATAAACGGAAACTGGTTCAGGCTATAAGGTAAAACTTTTATGTTTTTACCCATAAAAAGCTTTGTGTTCCGACTTGGTAGTGATTTAATTATATTTAGTTAATCAATGGACACGTCATGGACAATGAAATCCAAGAATCAAACAATAGGACTGAATTTCAAAGAAACGACTTTACTAATGTCATAATTTATTTTTTTCTTTACCAGGAGTATCCATGAAAACAGACCAACAAGTTGAAGAGTGTATGCATTAACATTTCCACATTATCTGTGCCTAGCACATCCTCACAACATGGTAATGCAAATATGACAAAATAGGATACTTTATTAGAAGAGTGTGATCTGTCAAATGAAAAAGCAAGAACACTGATTTAACTGGATTATGGACCCAATTCAGTCCTAGTATAATTAAAATGAATTTTAATTTTGTACAAGATAAATTTTATTAGACAGGTATTTTAAATAAATATACCTCAATACATGCCTTGTATTTTTAAAGCTTCATTCTCCCTCCCCCCCCCCCCACTTTGGCCTCAAGTTTTGCCTATGATCGTGTATGTAAAAGGGCCATGGATAATCAACTAATCCATTTATGGAAATGAAATCAAAAGAGTAAGAAAGTAATTCAAATGAAAACTTTGACAATTCTGGTTATGATAGTTAGGTAATTTTGTAACAGCTTTTAATAACAACTTACTGAGAATACAATCAGTTTTACATGTAGCCAATTACTGTTCCAATACTATTAACAAATAAAATCAATTTTGTTATGTAATTGCCACCTTAAACACTGGATAAAGGAAAGAAGTAAAGAAGGCTAAAAGAACGTGGCTAAATTAACACATGATATAGAGGGTCTAGACAGGAAGGAAGAATACAACATTCTGTATAGGGAGGTGAAAAGCAATGCATGCTGGGGCATCATTACAGAAGGGAGTCAACCAAAAGGTCAGAAAATGTTGATGAATTTTGTTAGTCTCTTAATTTTTAGGATATTTTATTATTCTTTTCAGCTGTGTACACTAATATGCGGTTAGTAACTCCTTTTCTAAATATAGAAAGAGTTTTTTTACATTGCATTTGTATTGCATTTGTGTATCTATTTGAAATATGAAACATAGGAAAATTAATTCAGTCAATAATATCTTCTAAACAATGTTTCAATATCGTGTATTTTTATTGTGTTTTTACAGTTTACTTTAATGGGATTGATTTCAGGACATTATTACATGTTTTTCAACCACTTTAAAAATAGTAATGTTGACTAGTCTTAACTTTTTTTTTGTATGAACCCAACTTGGTCAGACCCCCTCCTCCACCAGGCCGAATTCTAGATACACCACTGAACGAATGGGGTTCATGAAAAGGTAAATGTATAATAAGAGAAACTGAAAAATAATGGCAAAAGGATATTTATTTATATATACAATATGAAATGAACAAAAAAATAGTTTACAGGAAACCAAAATCATGAGAATTAATATTTGTAACAATGAGAACATGGCAAAGGAGGGGAGGGGGACAAAATACATGTTGAGAATACATTTGTGGAGTATGCTAACATGGGGCAGCATGAAGGAATTTAATATAGAAAAAAATTTCTTGACTAAAGAAACCTTTAATTAGAAGAGCCTAATAACTGTTTTTTTGTTGTTGTTTTTAACACATGTAGTTCTACTTTCTTTAAAACGAAATGTTTCACCCACACTATGATATAACATCCTCAGTTGCTTGGTGGCTCAGTAGTCTAGAGCCTTACCATAGTATAGTACGGGTGAGATATTTGGTTTTAAGAGAAATAAAACGACATGTGTTAAACCAAAAAACAATGTTATTATTAACACTTTGACGTTGGGCCCTTACATAGTGGTCCTTCGCCCATGCCAAACCATTTTTGCATATATTTAAAATGTTGTATCTTCTAAACTATATGGTAAAAAAATATACTGCCTATGTTTTTATGAAGATCTAAGCGTCTTCTTTAAAATGGTGTATACTGTATGTCATTGGTTTGGTTATTTTCCCTGAAATTGCTTTTCAAAAAAGTGATGTTTTTCAAAGAAAAAAATTGGCCAAAACACATGTTGTTAGTAGAAACTCGCAACTTTAGTTTTACTTGTTACAAATGGATTAAACAATACATTACATAATGTTTATAATGTATATTGGTTTATAAAGGTGTACTTTTGTAATTCTTTTATACGAAACTCTTGTCTGACATTTTGACATGTAAGTGGTGTTTAGCTAACTAACATAACAGTTTGCCGCACGCTGTTTCATGTCAACTTTACCTACGAAAGTGAACACATATGCAATCTAGCGGATGATTTGGGTACTACAAGGCCTGACATCATTTCAAAACAGCTCCAAGGATGTCATTATACATCATATGGTATCATGCAAAACACATTGAAACTTCAGGATGTCAATTGACATCCATCGGCATTCTCAGAAGTTTTCAAAGTACATCAATTGACGTCCATTGGCATCAAAGTGTTAACGGAATCCATGGATATTTACGAACAAGATGAGCCTATTTACAGTAGTATGGATCTGGAAATGAGTAAGCACTATTTTTGTGTGAAGTGTTCAGCAGATGAATGTGAAGCAATGTGGAGAGAGAAGGATAAAACTGTCCTCCTTCTAATTTTTCTCCCTCTGTTGTGATAACGTGCGAGTAGATATTCCAGCTGGAGTAAAAATTTAATTGGAATATTTATTTCTTCAGCCGCTTCTCTTCTCATAAATTGTAAAACATTAAAATTACTTCCCGTGTTTGACTATGAATAATTTTCCTGTCTTTGCTAGTTGAAGGAAAAGTATCCATTTTAACAAATCTTGTTACTGGATGATGACACAAATAATTACAATAATATGTAATTACAGAATAAAAACTACCAATGGAAATTAACTAAAAAAAATTAAAAATAACTAATAAAAACGAATTACTGTAAAACAACGATACAAATAATAAAAAATTGAGATACTAATAACAAATGCAAGACTGAGATAGTATCCACACAGTAACTAACAATGTACGGGTAATTAAAACATCACACGCAAGTTGGCACCACCTTCACTTGCATACCGGCTGATTTTCCGTTACCCTCCCGCAATTCACAATTTCAAAGTGGACTCATCCATCCATAAATTAGTTTCTGCACATATGCCCTTAACTTTCAATTTCACTGTACTAAAAATTTGGTTGTAGGTAAGTTTTGATTTTGATTACATGACCAGACAGTGGATATTTTGTAAGACGAAACAAACATCAGACACAACAGAAAGAGGCAATGTAATAAAAATTTCACAGAGTTATAAAATGTTTAATACTGCCATTATTTTGTAAACAGTGACTTAGTGTGTTATGTCTGTTGCAATGTTTCTCCAAAGTCGAACCTAGACATCAACAATCATTGTATATTTTGGATGTGTACACTTTGTGTACATGTTATAACTCACAAAAAAAACATAGTAATATATGATCACATTGCTCTGGCATCTTAATTTGTTTGAATAAGTAACATCAATAACAGCCTCACATGTGAAGTGATTCTGTGTGTGTGTGTGTGTGTGTGTGTGTGTGTGTGTGTGTGTGTGTGTGTGTGTGTGTGTGTGTGTGTGTGTGTGTGTGTGTGTGTGTGTGTGTGTGTGTGTGTGTGTGTGTGTGTGTGTGTGTGTGTGTGTGTGTGTGTGTGTGTGTGTGTGTGTGTGTGTGTGTGTGTGTGTGTGTGTGTGTGTGTGTGTGTGTGTGTGTGTGTGTGTGTTTAAAGCAGATGTAAACTATCTACAAAGAACAGAGAGGCAATATTAATCCAACAATTAGAAAGTAATATAGAGCACATTTATGTAGGTCTACATGCAGTTACAATTATTTAGGTCAGTTCTTCACCCTACTAATCTTTCCATCACTGTTATCACCGTTAGCCTACTATCACTGTCACTCAAATCATCTTCACTGCTGCTATCCCATCTTATATTAATTTCTAAATGATCTGTTACAGTATCATTATTTGGTCTGATCTCATGTAGTCATTTTCAATTTTCATGACGTCACATCTTGATTTCTAGTCTGCAGGAGAAATACAATAAAATTCCTTTTTCCTAAGTTTATGACACTGTCTACAGAAAAATGCACTTTTTTTTCTTTTAACACTCCTTCATGGTTGCCCAAATCAGTTCCATAGGATTAAAATCCAGCTGATTGGGTGGAAGTCGTAAAACTTAATGTCCATGGATTGCCAGAGTAGCAGCTATTTTAAAAATGTTGTATATTGGTTTATTTTGTTTAATTAGTGCATAGAGCTCAGGTTTTAACATATATGGACCACAAGGAATGTCATGGTTCTGTAACCAGTAAATCATGTCTGCCTTTTTTGTTAATGATGTTAGAGGTGGATTTATTTGTATATTATGGTAAGGGGCCATTGTCTATTACTATTACGCTATTCTTATTCAAATGAAATGAAACCAAATGCTCCACTTTTGATGAATACTAATGTATTCACCGACTCGGAGAAAACTAAGCTATTATTCTCTGTTGATGCATGCGCATTACATAACCTACACCTTTAGCACGAAAACAGTTGATTCATGTCTACTGAATCTTACTGTACTTGTGCAGTTACGTGCCCAACCACTGATATCAATATCACTTTTTATCGATATCAATATGTTTGATGTTGTTATCAAAATAAGGAAAACAGGCAGGGTGTTCAGTAGATGCGAAGGTATAAACTAAAATAAAATAAACAATTTAGACCATGAAACAAGTACATCCAATAGCAATTAGATTAGATAAAATGTATTGTATTATTTAATGTTTTTAAGCAAAAGGTTATGAAAGTGATTTCAGTTCAATTCGTCTGAACCTATGTGTCAAAATCCTGAGCCTATTGTACAAGATGTAGGCTGTGTTGGCATAGGTCAGTGGGCTTAGGTAAGTAGGTATTGGTTTTATTTGTTTATTATTTTTCTTGAGGTGGAAGGTTTTCAACTAAAGCAAAACCACCTTTCCAATTATTTAAAACCTTATTCTTGAATATTTAAAATGGATTGCTCCCATTTGTCCAAATTCAGTGCATGTAATATATGAAAGATAGGAAAGCAATGGGAAGCGATAATATACCAATAGAGTTACTGAAAGCATTAGAAGGAGAAGGATGTTTACTGAACTTTGTAATGAAATATATAAAAATGGTAAATGGCCAAAGGATTTTAGAGAAATAATTATGATACCAATTGGAAAGAAGAAAAACACTAAAAAGTGTGAAGAACACAGGATCTTAGGTTTAATTTCCAATGCAGCTAAAGTACTACTAAGGACACTAAACAGAATATTATGTACAAAAATGAATGAAATTGTTGGACAGGAACAGTTTGGATTCAGACGAGGAGTTGGGACAAGAGACGCAATAGGATTGTTAAGGATAATATGTGAAAGATATATAGAAAAAAGTAGGAAAGTATATGGAATATTTATAGATCTGGAAAAGGCATTTGATAGAGTTAAATGGGATAAACTAATGGAAATACTTAAAAGACATGGAGTGAACTGGAGAGAAAGAAGACTTATTAAAGATTTATATCTAAATCAAACAGTAAAAGTAAGGATAAAGGAAGAATTAACAGAAGATATAGAAATAGGGAGAGGAGTGAGACAGGGATGCTGCCTGTCACCAGCCTTGTTTAACATGTACATAGAGGACATTATAGCCGAATGCTTTAAAGGAACGAGAGGAGTTTGCTTAGGAGGAAGGAGGATTGAATGTATAAGATTTGCTGATGATATGGTAATATTAGGTGAAAGTGAGGAAGAAGTATGTACGATGCTAGATGACTTAAGCAGTAAGTGTGAACAGTACGGAATGAGGATTAATGAGGAGAAGACAAAATGTATGGTAGTTGGTGGAAAAGGAGAAAGAATAAATGGTTAAACTTTGAACCTGTAAACTTTGCATTGTAAAATGCCGCATTGCGGTGCGTGTAGTGACGTCACTTTTTATCTGCTGTCTGCTTCCGGTTTGAGATAGGCCAGTAGCAGTCAAAATTAAATCAGTTCCTTGCAAGACTCCGGACAAGCAACTCGCTTCCGTTCGCTAACCGCAGCGCTACATTATTCTCAATACGGCTACATAAAATTGTCAATATTTCATACTAATAGCATGACCATCATGCGACGATTTACATAGGCCATCTCGGCACTACATATTCTCATGTATGTCAATATTTTATTTCTGTCTTAATTTTCAGGCAATTATGCCGCGCTAAAACTACACGCGCCAGCAATCATATCTTACTAATTTTCAATAAACAAGTATCTATAAAAAGAAACATACAGTCCACTTAATTATTTCATTTCTGACCAGCTAACTCCAACTAGCGTTCCTAAGATCAACTCAAGAGTACATCGAGAGCTTCTAAGACGCAACATTATGGTCCTCCGGGCCGGATATGTTCATACGGGCCGTATTTTGATCCACCACAATTTCTGAAATATTTCATTTAATTGGCCCCAACAGCGTTTGGTTCAAGCCCGAACATTTTCAAACCTCGGATTGCTGGCCGTTTCATGCCTTAATTCTTCTTCAAACGAACTTCATATTCGACATGCAAGATTCTGCAGAGCAGCAACTCTGAGACTGCAAGACACGGCAAGACAACATCAATTGTTATACAACAACGAAATTCCACAACTTTAAAATTACGGAGAGTTACGACTTCAAGCGTCACCCGACCAGCAGAAACAGGCGGTGCGCCGATTTCTAAGGATTGACAAACAGGATCGAACAACGGGATCGAAGCCAGCTTCAGCACGCCGGGATTCAACATCCACGTGACTATAAACTTTCATTTTTTATAATTTTCATGCATAATTGATGGGTACAGCCAATTAAGTAATACTTTTAAGCAGATTTAATAACATTTAATATGACATCATTTATAATTTTTACATGAACAGATATTGTTGTCAAGTGGCTATAAACTTGTATTTTTGTCTAGATTTTCACATGTACATATGTACATAAATTTCAATTTACACAGCTGTACAATAACGCATTAAGAAACTTAAGTGTCGTGATAAGACTATATGTATATTGTCATTTGAATAATTCATATTTTCAATAACGTTCATAACTATTCTTTTAAAAAAAGATAATAAGTCTATTATAGTAAGTAATATATTAAGGTGTATACCGATCACTGGCTCCCGCATCATATCAGATTTTAGCAAATTATTCAAAATTACAACAATTGTTCACCTGCTCTACGTTTAACAATCGTTTTCAAATCACATTTTACATTTCGGTCATGGCTGATGTGAAGGCGTTAATAAAGAAACGGGGAACAATTAAGGCATCTATATCCCGTGTGAATACTTTCGCTGACAATTTCGATGCGGAGACAAGCGATCATCATGCCTTGAAAATTAAGCTCCGCCATTTGATGGAATTGTCCGCTAAATATGACGAAATTCAGACTCAAATTGAGGCTGACGACTCCGATTTCGCATCAGTCAGTGACAGAGTTCAAACAGAGGAAGATCTCTGCAATATTGAGTGCAAGTTACACCATTTATTAGAGCAAGTAGAGGAGGTGAACCAGAAACCGTTGTTTCAAACCGAAGTTACGCCAATTAAAACCCCCCCTATACAGTTAGAACCAATTAAATTGCCCTGCTTCTCAGGTAGCATTATTGATTGGCAACACTATTATAATATATTTGTGGAATTAGTACACGTCAGAACTGACCTGACGGATATTCAAAAATTACACTATTTGCACTCTTCATTTAGTGACGAGGCGTTAAATGTAATAAAATCTCTTCCAATCACCCATGAAAATTATGCGGTAGCCATTGATTTATTACAAAACAGGTACGACAGCAAATTAATTGTCTCAGCCCATCACATAGGGAATGTCTTGGGCGTAAAGTCCGTTCAACAAGAGTCCAGGGTTAGCATTTCCAGATTCATTGACGAGATCACCGCGAATATAAATGCCTTAAATTCATTAAATCTGCCGGTAAATACATTTGAAATTAATATATTTTAATTCAATACTTAACGCAAAAACTCGATAATCATACATGTCGGCTCTGGGAAGAAAGCTTGTCGGACGAATGATTTCCTAATTTCAGTAATTTTATAAAATTTTTAAACAACAGAAGGCAGTTATTGCAAAACTTGGACGGCGCGACCAGCTCAGTAACCAAGATACACGTTAGCGATAAGAGTCCCTATCGCAAAGCAACTAAACCGGTTAATATTTCTAGGTCGACATTCCATTCTCATATCGGAAATAACTCGTCAGCTGTGTCGTGGTAAACACCGCCTTACTGAGTGTCCACAATTTGTAGCTATTTCTCCCCTGGAACGAAAAAATATTCTAATTAAAAATAAACTTTGCTTAAATTGCATACGTCCAGGCCACGATCTTACACACTGTCCTTCCAAATTTGCTTGCAGAACGTGTGCTAAACGCCACCACACAATGATACACATATCTGGAAACAACACTTCGTCCAGGAACAATCAGTGTTCGCTAAAATTGCAAACAAACAAATCTATATTACTATCCACCGCGGTCTGCATGACAACTGACCATGCAGGTAGGAAGCACCCAGCTAGGATTTTATTGGACTCAGGATCGCAAGCTAATTTCTGCACCATGAGTTTCGCACGCCGCATGGGTCTGAAACTAATTAAATCTCAATTACCCATCACCGGTATAAATAATTCATTATCTCAAGCTGACTTCAGTACCAGGGTAAGGTTGCATTCGCGTTATAAGAATTTTAGTTTAAACATACATTGCGCTGTGCTTCCCAGTATCACTAATAATCTCCCTGCGGAATCACTTTGTTATCTCATACCTAAATCTACCAAAAGGCATATTCCTAGCTGACCAGCAGCTGAACTTTTCTTCGCAAATCGACGTATTGCTCGGTGCTCAGTATTACTTACAATTAATTGAACCTGTCAAATTCATCCATAGCCCACAATTTTCCATAATACAGGAGACAAAATTGGGATTCATTCTCGCAGGTAACTTGCCATTTAATGTCGACATGACAAAACCTGTCTCGTCATTCATAGCATTTGAAGATAATATTGCCATTGCCTCGCAACTAAAGGACTTTTGGAAGTTAGAGGACGTTGCTATTCGTGCTCCCTCCGCTGAGGACTCGGAATGCGAAAGTCATTTTGTATCTAATACTTTCCGTAATAATGATGGCAGATTTGTGGTATCCCTACCTCGCAGGTCATACAATTCTCATTTGAGCGATTCTCTTCACGGAGCTATCCGCAGGTTTCAATCACTGGAAATCAAGTTCAAGCAGAACCCTGCCCTTCACAAAGACTATAGCGCGTTCATCCATGAATATTTAACTCTTGGTCACATGTCTTTACTTGATGCGTACGATTTGTCGGTGGACAAGTCAGACACTTTTTATTTACCGCACCATTCAGTTTTTAAGGGCTCCAGTTCATCTACCAAATTGCGAGTTGTTTTCGACGGCTCTGCCAAAACGACGAATAATTTGTCCTTGAACGACACATTGATGGTTGGTCCCACGGTCCAGCAGGATCTGTTCTCTATTATGACTCGGTTTCGCACTCACCGATATGTCCTCATTTCGGACATTGAGAAGATGTATCGGCAAATTTTAGTTAATCCCAAGGATTCCAATTTGCAGCGTATTGTCTGGCGCGACACCCCCCCATAGGGAACTCCAAAATTACGCATTGAGGACAGTCACATATGGGACTGCAAGTGCGTCATTTCTTGCTACAAGATGTCTGGCTCAAATAGCCCAGGAAAATAAAACTAAACACCCTATAGCTTATTCAGCCATCGCAAATGATTTTTATGTGGACGATCTCATGACCGGTTCAGATAACCCGCACATCCTATCTAAAATGAAATCCGACATCATAAATTTGTTAAGCCAATACGGTTTTACCTTACACAAATGGTTTTCAAATAATCAGACCATTATAGCCTCACACGCTCATTCCTCCCTTGACCTTAGCAAAAATCAAACTGTGCGCACTTTGGGTATTTAATGGAACACTGACGAAGATAGTTTCGTATATAGTGTCCAAAGACATGTCAATGTAGAGGTATTCAACAAGAGAAGGGTATTATCAGTCATCGCACGATTTTACGACCCTTTGGGACTCATTGGCCCGGTTACATTCTGGTGTAAGCATTTTATGCAGCTATTGTGGTTAACAGGTACAAGTTGGGACGAACCCTTATCATATTCATTATCTAGTCAGTGGGTAGAGCTTTATTCTCAGCTGATTTCAGACACTTACTTTAAAATTCCAAGGTCTGTAAAGAGTTTAAACAATTCACAAATCATTTCATTCCAACTTCATGGACTTGCCGACGCGTCAGCTAAAGGTAACGCGTGTTGTATTTATGTGCGTACGGTCTATTCGAACTACGCCATCTCATCAAACCTGTTATGTTCTAAATCTAGAGTCGCTCCCTTGAAGCAGATAACATTACCTAGACTTGAACTTTGCTCTTGTCTCTTGTTGGCTCAGTTGGCTTCCAAGGTTGTAGACGCCGTGAATTACAAATTCGACGACTTATGCTTTTACTCGGACTCAATGATAGCCTTACACTGGATCCATCAGCAATCTTCCAGATGGAAGGTATTTGTCGCCAACCGTGTTGCGGAGATACAGCGTCTCACTACAAAGGGTACTTGGCATCACGTCTCGTCGCTGGACAACCCTGCGGACATTTTATCGCGTGGTTGCCTCCCTCGGATGCTACACGGCCACCCACAATGGTGGCATGGTCCATCCTGGTTGTCCCATGAGTCATCATCATGGCCCATCAGTGCCTTCGATATCCATTCAACCTGCACTCATCCCGATCTTGAGCAGGAACAACGTAAGCATGCCCAAAACCTCATTGATTGTCGTTTCATCCACGTCCAGTTATTTTGAAAACTGTTCATCGCTTTCAAAACTCCTTCGCGTATTTACGTATTGCCGGCGATTCATTCGGAACTCTAGGCTCCCTATAGCGGATAGAGACACCTCCTTTTTAAATTCCCATGAGTTACATGGTACACTGTTGGTTTTTATTCGCCAGTCCCAGCAATCGCACTTTAGCATCGAAGTTATGGAACTTGAGGCGCAACGCTGCATCCCTACTAACAGTAAAATTCTTTCACTTAACCCCTTTCATGACAAGACAGGAATATTACGCGTGGGAGGACGTCTTCAGCACTCCCAGCTTACCTACGAGAGCAACCACCAAATCATACTACACCTGCATTCTCATCGCAGCAAATTAATCATAGAAAACGAGCATCTTCGTTTACTACACGCTGGTGTACAATTGACTCGGTTCTCTCTACGGCAGAAATATTGGATAATTAATGATAAATCCTATATACGCTCAGTAATACATAAATGCATCACTTGTTTCCGATTTCGTGCTAGGGGCGCAAGCCAATTATTAGGGCAATTACCCCCTTCCCGGGTTACGCCTGCTAAGCCATTTTCTCAATCTGCATTCGACTACGCTGGTCCCGTATTTATACGTCATGGCGGGCAGCGTTCAAAATCGACGTCAAAGGCTTATATTGCTTTATTTATATGCATGACCACTAAGGCCATTCACCTGGAACTAGTCTCAGATCTTACCTCAGACACCTTCATAGGGGCCTTAAAACGGTTTATAGCGCGTAGAGGTATCCCTGATCAGATATTCTTCGACAATGAAACAAACTTTCGTTGTGCTAGTAGCACACTTCACGAATTATACAAACTTTTGCAGTCCAAGGGATTTGAACAGACTACCCAGGATTTTACCAGTGCCCAAGGCATTAAATGGTCCTTTATTCCACCCTCAGCACCTCATTTCGGTGGCCTGTGGGAAAGCGGAGTCAAGAGCATCAAGTTTCACTTGCGGCGCGTGGTCGGCGGAACCATTCTTACTTTCGAGGAGTATTATACTATCCTAACTCAAATAGAGTCTTGCCTTAACTCACGCCCCTTTTTCGCCATCTCCAATGACTCTAGGGACCCTGAACCTTTAACTCCAGCGCACTTCCTGGTTGGTTCTCCACTCACTGCACTCCCGGAACCTGACTATTCACAAGTCAATATTAGTCATCTGGGCAGATGGCAGCTGCTCCAAAAATTCACCCAGTCGATATGGAACAGGTGGTCGAAAGATTATTTGCACCAGTTGCAACAGCACAACAAATGGCGCATCACCTCGAAAAATTTGACCCCCGGACAACTCGTCCTTATTCTAGATGACAGTTCCCCCCCACTTCACTGGAAACGCGGGGTAATCACGAATATCTACTCGGGTCAGGATTCAATAGTGCGCGTCGCGTATGTTCGCATCGCTAATGGTATCCTACGTCGACCCATTCATAAATTATGTCCACTTCCAGTGGACTTAGACTAATTCGCATTATCATGCATCATTGTATCGAACATTTATCATGTTTCCTATTTGTTGTTTGTATTATGTTATTATTAAGTTTTTATTATTGTATCCCTATGTAACATTATTATGTTATTATCATATTATTGAATTTTTTGTGATCATTATTATACTATTATGTACTATTAATTATTATGTCAATCGTTATGTGTTATGTATACTCATATTATGCGTTTTTACATCCATTTGGATGTGTCTATCATATTGCTATGTACTATTGAATTTTGTTATCATTATACTAATACTATGCATGTACATTAATATGTCTGTTACTATTGTATTCTTCCATGGTTATGTATTTTTGAATTTTTTCGGGATTGTTATTCTACTATTATTGTATCAATTATTATGTCTTTATTATTGTATTACTATATTAAACCAGTTTTTGATGATGTTTTCGTTTATATAAATTAAGGCTTATTACTTACGTTTTGTTAAAAATTAAATGTATGCATTTACTGAACATATGTTAATGCTTCAAGAAAGTTCATGATAGTTATATAAGCACTTTATTTTTATCATGAGTTTTTATTTTGTACATTTTCTAGCACAGAAACTGTTTTGTTTTGCTTTGAGCTTTTTTGCTAGCTTTACTTAATTTTGTTATTTACAGATTTTTATGTCAAAGATGATTTACATTAAAAAAAGGGTCAATTTAATGTATAAAGCTTTCAAGTGTGTTGTGTATTGTCTTTGTATATAACATTTGATAATAATTTGTGATGTACCATTCACACAATTACTTAAGTTGCAAAATCGCCCCGATTTTGTGCGGGCAGTATGGTTAAACTTTGAACCTGTAAACTTTGTATTGTAAAACGCCGCATTGCGGTGCGTGTAGTGACGCCACTTTTTATCTGCTGTCTGCTCCCGGTTTGAGATAGGCCAGTAGCAGTCAAAATTAAATCAGTTCCTTGCAAGACTCCAGACGAGTAACTCGCTTCCGTTCGCTAGCCGCAGCGCTACATTATTCTCAATACAGCTACATAAAGTTGTCAATATTTCATACTAATAGCATGACCATCATGCGACGATTTACATAGGCCATCTCGGCACTACATATTCTCATGTATGTCAATATTTTATTTCTGTCTTACTTTTCCGGCAATTATGCCGCGCTAAAACTACACGCGCCAGCAATCACATCTTACTAATTTTCAATAAACAAGTATCTATAAAAAGAAACAAACTGTCCACTTAATTATTTCATTTCTGACCAGCTAACTCCAACTAGCGTTCCTAAGATCAACTCAAGAGTACATCGAGAGCTTCTAAGACGCAACAATAAATATTAGAATGAATAACGAACAAATAGAACAAGTAAACAGTTTCAAATACTTGGGAAGCATAGTTACAGATGACATAAGAAGCACGAAAGAAATGAAAACTAGGATTGCAATTGCAAAAGAAGCATTCAATAAAAAGAAAAATTTGTTAAATGGGCCATCAAACAAAGAACTAAGGAAAAGGTTAGCAAAGTGTTATACATGGAGTGTGGCATTGTGTGGAGGGGAGATGTGGACTTTAAGGAAGGAAGATGAAAAAAGGATTGAAGCTTTTGAAATGCGGATGTGGAGAAGAATGGAAAGAGTTAAATGGGAAGACAGAGTGCGGAATGAGGAAGTATTAAGAAGAGTGGGAGAGAAAAGAGAAATATTAAAAACAATAAGGAAAAGAAGAAGAACTGGATAGGACACTGTTTAAGAAGAAATTCTATTATAAAAGACAGTCTAGAAGGCATGGTTAGCGGAAAAAGAAAAAGAGGAAGAAGGAGACGACAGTTGATGGACAACATCAAGGTAGAAAACTACATTACCACGAAAAGGCTGGCAGAAGACAGAGAACAGTGGAGGAGTTCATAAAGAAAACCTGTTACACAGCAGATAAACCGATGATGATGATGAATATATGGTTACGTCTGCTGGTGTTTTTTATGTGTGGAGGTTATGTATATCGACTGGTTGTGGTTTTATTTATTACTTTTATGAGTGGCAATGTTTTAATACACCAAAAACCAACTTTCCTACCCTTTTAGAAATTAGTCTGACAAATCATCATCTCGATGGAATGTACCAGTTGTTAAGGGGGGGGGGGATAATACACAATGTAATATAAGTATTACAAAAATCAATAAGATCGTGTTATGATGAATGTTAAATAAGCTCCACGTTGGAAACGCCAATTTGTAATATAATAAATAAGTATATCTGGCCACTATTTCTTATTTTGTGCCGTTTTGTATTAGTCTACTATTTATTATTTTAATATTCAGTTTTATTAAATTGTATTATATTTCTTATTAAATTCTTTATTTTTCTGGTTAATTATTATTAATTACTTAGTATTTATCATTATTTGTTCTTATTCAACCTTAGTCGGTATGGTACACATTAATTCAAAATAATGTTTTGGTGAAGACCCAGTTCGACGTGGTTGTCGACTCGGCTCATATAGGTTATCACCTCTTTTGGTTCTTTCCGACGATATTCAGCAATTAACTCCCCTTTCTCCACCTGAAATTCCTTAACTAAGTAATTTTTTATAGATAAAGCTCTGGTTTAATTCAATTAATAAATTGTTTATTAATTTTTTCTTTATTCTTTATAAATCGTATTACGACTCACTGAGCGACTGAGTCGTTTGGCCCACATTCGACTCTCTGATTCAGTTCGTTAGTTACAGATTTCGGTTTTATAATTTATGTTAATTTTCTCAAGGGTCCTTTTATACTGCTATTGAAAAGTTAGAAATGCTTAAGAAGTACAATACCTCACAAATATTAATAAAAAATCTTACTTACTATTACAAATAATGTCAAACGGTTTGAATATAAATTATAATTGTTTTACTTGAAGACCGAAAGCTTCACCCAAAACTGGCGTCGCTCTGAACTAGTAATGTCAAACAAAAATGGACACTGTCTCGCCAAGTCAAATATATGAAATTAATCCTTTCCAGTTTTCTTTTAAAATATTTAAGTTTATTTATAGTGTTCACTGAAATTATGCCGGATTCTGTGTTTTCCTTCACCGTGTTGGTGTGTTCAAGTGTTCGTGCAGTTTCCTTGGTGTTTGTGAATTCGTAAATTATGTGTGTAGTTTGGTTAAAACTTACCAACTTCAAGCAGATTTTTTCGTTTATCTTGCGTTTATTAGTGTATGGAGTGTCTCTTACGTGTATTTTCGGTTCTTGATAGGATATTTTCTGTTAATTTGTATTTATTTCCTCTTGGTTTAAAAATTTTTCTTGTTAAAAATATTTGGTTTGCTTTTGGTCAACTCAGAATTGATTCCAAATATATTTTATCACTCGGTTATACGGAGTTAATCTTTTCACTTTCAGAAGTAACAATTTAGTAATTCGTTCCTCTTCTCCCTTCAACGAATTTTTTACCAATTTTTCTAATTCCTGATTGGTTGATCCTGCTACACTTGGGATCATGGGATTTTGTATTATTTCAAATAACTCATTTTTTACCTCCCTGTACAAGTTACGCCCTTGTTAAGCGAAATTATTAACTAATTTCGCTTAATTTGATTTACATAGTTGTATTCCTTACTTAATTACAAACAATTTGATATCCCTTTTGCCATATTTATATTAATTAATAGGTAAACTTTTTCATTTACAAAAACTCGGTTTATTGACCCTTTAGGTATCTGATTTTCACAAAATCATGTCAAACTTCTTTAAGTTTCTTATTACATTGTATCATTACTAAAAAGAGAACATCCACTTAATAATCATGACTTGTTTTTGTTAATTAACATTGATTTGTTTGTTGTCAATTGACTTTACTAGGTACTATTTTTAATATTCAAACCTTCTGCCTAGGTCATGCTTCTTGTTCAGTTTAACATTTTCTGAAACATTGTTTAGTGCCTTCTGATATTTCAAAAAATATGTTTACTGTCCTGAAAGATAGCTTATTTGTTAAATCTGTTGTTTGATACTAATTTACATTATTTGGTTTTTCTATTAGGCTATTAATTTTGACAATAGTTGGTTGAATGTAGCAGTGGCCTATGTCATGGTTTCACATTAATTACATTGTTACATTTTATTTCATTAATCTCTTTTTTTTTTGTTAGGACCCTTGTTACATACTACTAATGCTTAACTGTTTGATTACATTTGAATTATAACTTTTCTTGTCCTCTTATTACTCTAAGACAAATTATAAACATTTTAACTTGGAATCATGGTTCCATGACTTATATACTACTTAATACCTAACATAAAATTCAACTTTTAAACTAACTTTGCATTAGTTAACCCACAACATTGGGAACTCTATATAATTAATTAACATAATAACAAAACAAACTCTTTCTACCTATCTAATGTTTAGTTATTTCTAACTAGTGTTAACTATTAAACTTTTATAACTTTATAAATAAATTTACTCATATGTTTTGTTCATGTTAGACACTTAAAGCTAGTGTCGCCAAGTTGTCATGTACCAACTCAAAATTTTTACTTTCCATATCCAGAATCTTGTTGGACGAGCTGAAAGAATAACGAGATGATTGCTTGGAATAACTGATAATTCGTAGTTAAATACTCAAAATAAGCTTATTTTATTAAATCCCAAAAATACAATTTAGGTTATCTTTCCCCGGTCAAAATGCACAAAATTTTGTATGTTCCTTCCAACCCCATCATTACATCCCAAATTTTTCTTCTCTCTCTGTCTTACTTACATTTTAATTTGCATAATTTTTAAAAAGAATATAATAGAAACAATTAGCTACAATCTTAATTTTATATATATATATATATATATATATATA
Source organism: Magicicada septendecula (assembly GCA_034769895.1). Classification (NCBI taxonomy): domain Eukaryota; kingdom Metazoa; phylum Arthropoda; class Insecta; order Hemiptera; family Cicadidae; genus Magicicada; species Magicicada septendecula. The sequence goes on along the minus strand of CM068373.1, from coordinate 314,263,696 downwards.
TATATAACGGAAACCAGTGCTTACATTCACTCTCACACACACATATTTTCTTATTCCCATAGAGATCTCATATTTTTACTTAAAATTTCATTTTTATTTTTATTCTGATTAGCCCTTGTAAATTTATGTTGGTTAATTGTTACTTAGCTGTTCAGCGAGTGAGCCGAGAAGACGTCACTTTGCTCCACGCACGCACTTTTACTTAATTAATTATGTCCAAAAACTGTTATTTACATTTTGCGTACGAATTTTGCTTTTATTGTAATTTAAAAACTGTTATTCACATCTTTTGTTGATTTGCGGGCCCGCAATTTACGTTCCGGAACTTTTGTACGTGTCACTCGTGCGAGTGTTGAATTAATACTGGGATGAGACAAACGGCACTATTTTGTGTGGTAGCCGCAGTTGTTTACCAAGTTTTCCATTGTCTTGAGTTTGTATCACTACGCCAGTATAAGGCTTGTCTTGGCGCACCCGAATTCCACAGCGGGGATGGTCTCTGACGTATACATTGACGTCACATGGTCCGATGTTGTTACATAATTTGTTTACAATTTGCAAGTCACTGGTGTTCAAAATAACTGCTTTACTAGCATCTGGTGCTGACCTTGACACATTTCGCGTGTTGTTTACTGTGTTGTATAATTTTATGAATAATATTTTAAAACAGTCGTACCACTTTCGCTACCAACAAAATTTATCTTTCTTGTCACTTTATGTTTACGTTTCCATATTATTATTATTACATTGTAAAAATGTAGTTTACTTTTATGAAAATACAAATTTATTTATTTGACCCCGGGTAGGCCAAAATGTCCCGTTACAATACCCCCTCAATGAGAGGTTTTATGCCGAAGCATAAAAACTCTCATTGACACACTCATACTTGCTAAAGGGATCAGCCAGGATATGTCGCCACAACCCCCTTTACGGTTTACAAACAAAAAAATATAATTAACTCACCCTTGGTCCAATGACTGTGACCGCACCTGAATGACATTACTGGACTTCTCTCTCGAGATCCCAACCCCATAAAGTCAGACAGATACTTAACGCCCCTGCTCTGACACCCTGGCCAGCTCAGGACCGCCGTCACAGCATCACCAAACACTGAAACAACCAATAAAAATATCAACTAGTGGCCTTATACAACACCATATCCCTAACTGATCTGTTTCCCCTTAGTTGTGCTGGTTTGCGTTAAGAAGCACTGGTTTTGTTTTCACTTAACCTCTAACATATATAGGAATACATAACATAACCAAATCAACTACATCTAAACACATTATGTCCTTAAACATCTCCCTATTCTGTATCTCAAATTATCACAAAATCATCTAAGTACATCATAATAAACAATGTTGTTATTACATTAAAATAAACAATTCACATTTAAGTTTGTCCAAAAATTACACACTTTACATTTAAAATTTGCATATAAAATTATAAAAATTACATTTTAATTGCAATTGAATTTCTATTAATTAATTATCAATGATTTATTATTTACTATACCATTAACTTTTCCAAAAAATTTTCTTAGTTATCATCATTTCATTTAAAATTTGCTATTTAGACATTAAACGTTTACTTTATTTAACTGGCATTATAAAATTTATACTTACAGTGTGACTTATACACTGTCATAAACACAAAATATACACACCACACACCATTACCTCCACATAACCTCTGAAACATTTAACAGCAATGTTATTCCATAAACTAAATACAATTTAACATTTATTCGTTTATTAATTATTATCAAATTTAGATCTCATAAAATAATTTAAATTCATCATTATATAACATCTTAAATCAATCAAAAATATCTAAACATCTCAAATTACTTTAATTCCACTAAATATTGAAAACACCACATTTTTAATTACTTTACTTCCAAAACTATTTATCATTCATTAATTACCACCTTCGTAATCATTTATTTAATCTGACAAAATGTTATTATTATTATTAAACACATTCTGCTACATACACACACTGTTTACATAACATCTTACAATACACACAATCAATTTCACTATCAATTATTTACAATTCTTCATCATTATTGTTCAGTTTTTCACACTTCATTTTTTAAGTCAGCAAGGTCATTACCATACATTAAAATATTTAAAAATGTCCATACACTGATTTTTAATTCAACCTCCATCATTATACATATATCGAATATATTTATAACATTCATCATTGTTATCCACATACAATTTGTTATTATTATTATGACCGTTATCGACATAATATTTGACATCATTCTTATCTATCACTTCATAAAACCCGTCTAAATTTGTGATTTTAGTTCTGTCTCCATCAGTAGTTTTATTCGATATAAAGTCAGTTATTTTATTATCATATTCATTTACTATACTCATTACAACATAAGGTAAGTGTTTATCATTTTTATATTCCTCTACTATTACATCAGGTAAGTTATTATCATTTATAAAGATATTATTAAAATATTCATTTATCTCTCTTTCAACAGGTAAGCATTTCATATCATCTATTTCCTTCAATTCTAACCTCTCTCTCAACTCTTTATGATTTCTATTTAACTTATATAATTCTATCTCTCTATCTAAATCTTTCTCACCATAACACCATATCACACTTTCTCTACTATCCCACACAGAGGGCACTCTACTCATAAAAATTCGGGGAACAACTCAAAGACCTCATATCTTTCAATAATAAGGGACTCTTGCCCTTCAACAACATTTGTAAACACCTTGGTTTACAATAAACCTGGGGAAAATTTACCCTCTGCCACCCTTCTAACTCTATACTACCTTTCCACTTTCTCTCTGACTCATAAACACACATTAACATTCCATTATTACATTCTAAAACTTCATCAGTACTATTTTTGATTATATTCTCATAATTCTCACCCCTACTCACCTCATTATATGTTTCTCCACTATTCTTTACCCCCACTATACTCTCAGAATTGTAATTAACATCATTATCATCACTATTCAACACTACTTCTTCCACTATTTTGTCATCATTAATATTTGTCATAACTATAACATTGTCATCTACCTTCTTATTCAGTATTTGATTTAATTTAACTTCTAATTTTTATTCATCTCATCAAACTTTTTCTCACAACTACTATTTATTGATTCTACTATTTGGTCTTTAATTGTATCAAAACGGGTATTAATCTCCTTAATATGATTATTGAAATCTAAATTTTGCTGTTTAATTTCATATCTAATTTCCTCAAATTTACTATTTCGTTCATCTAATTTCTCACTGAAACTACTTTTAATTTCTTTGATTTCGTTTTTCTGTTCATTCATGTTAATATCGTTTACATCAAAACGACTGTTTATTACTTGAAATTGTTTTTTTAAAAAACTCATTATATCGTTGTCGAATTGGCTATTACATTTCTTTGAGGTTGGAGTTGATAGAGTACCCGAGTCATCTATAGCTGATTCAGTTAGGCTGAATTCTTTTGATCGATTTACTGGGGTTGAATGAACCTCTGGTTCCCCCACACCAGCCGACTCGCTCATTTCAACTACAATCTCGTTACTATCCATTTGTTACAATTATATAATTTTGTACTTATTTATAATACACCTTTATCAATAACACTGTAACATAACCTTATGTGACACTCGTCACCTACGTCTATTTTACGTACACGAATTCATTTATTCCAAACAACCATATCATTCCTGCAACAGGTCCACATTTGCATAATTAGATTTATGCAAACGGTCCAGCTGGTCGGGCGCCATTGTTAACTATTAAACTTTTATAACTTTATAAATAAATTTACTCATATGTTTTGTTCATGTTAAGGCGGGTTTACACGCTACGATAAATCATCACGATGTGATTGAAACAATTCATTGATATGGAAAGAGTGAGTACACTGGTTGCAACGATTTCTTGTCCAATATTTATTGTCGACCGCGGTACAACTCAGTCAGCTGCTGTTGCGATGGAGGAAGTACTGTTGTGGTCTATATATGTCATTTGTTTAGCGAGAAAAGTGAAAAAGTCGCGAAGACCAAGAAGAAAGTGGAGTCGCCAGTGGTTGCTGAAGAAAAGGGCGTTTACTCATATCAAGTTATTGAAAGATTTGCGAAATGAACCCAATGACTGGCGGAATTATTTGAGGATGGATGAAGAGACTTATGTTGAGTTGTTAAGTTTAGTTTCTCCATTTATTGTGAAAAATGATACTGTTATGAGAAAAGCGATATCTCCTCATGAAAGACTCAGCTACCTTACGATTCCTTGCCACCGGAAGAAGTTTTAAGGACATGGAATTTTCAACTGCCATTTCCAAACCAGCTCTCTGCAAATTAATCCCGGAAACCTGTGAGGCTATCTACAAAGTATTAAAAAAATTCATACAGGTATGTTAATTAACAGTTTTTTTTTATTTACTTTTAAACCATATACAATACAAACTATAACTAAATGTAATACAATATAAAGTAAATAATCATAGAATATGTTGAACACATGAATATGTCCTGCTACACCGAGAAATTTGAAAAGTAGGTAGAAACATTGTTTTCCATTGATTGGTTGGGATCTATGTTACTTGAACTTGACATGTTGTTTGAGTAAGTAGATTGTTGAGAATTGGGTTGTTGAGATTTGTGTTGCTGAGTTTCGGGTTGTTGATAATTGGTATGTTGAGAATTGGGTTCTTGAGAATTGGGTTGTTGATAGTTGGGTTGTTCAAGTTTGTTTGTTTGAGAGTTTGGGAGTATCGTGTTAAGCCGTTGAACGTTATTGGATGGACGAGGATTGTGTTGTTGAGGGTAGGGTACCTGAGGGTAAGAGAATTGATGGTAGGGGTAGGGTTGTTGAGGGTATAGTTGAGGGTTAAATTGTTGATAGTCATTTTTTTCGAATGAACGATGTGGGTGACTGTTCATTACTTTAAAATCTTTGGTGAGTGCTTCAAGCACCCCCTCAAAAATTACGTCGTTAATGAGTTTTCGAGCGAATGCGGCCTGGTTACCTTTAAGGGAACGTAGCTTATGGGCTATATACTTTCCGTAGGTTTCGAATTCATCATCAAGACGAATAGCTTTTAGCTGCTGTCCCACTAGCTGTATCACCTCATCTGTCAGAGTCAGGTTCTTTTTCCGCTTTGACCGCAGTACAATTGGTGATGGTGTCACACTTCGTGATGTAGTTGATCCATCATCTCCTGGTGTTGACAGAGCCGATGATGGAGGATGGGTTACCTCTCGTTGATGGAATTGTTCTAGATCCGTAGATTCAGAATCTTCCTGAAACAAAATAGAACATATACTTTCAGTTTCCACAAAACCTACAAGAATGGAAGGCTATAGCAGATGAATATAACAGAAAATGGCATTGGGTAGATATACAACTTGGGTAGAAAAACAAAATTGTACGTGTGTCTGTGTGTGTCTATCTGTCGAAAGTAAATAAATTTAATTTAAATTTCTTTAATGTAAATTAATGTAAATTTTATGTTATTTAATATAAATTAATTTAATTAAATATGTTTTTTTGTTCCAGTTCCCTAAAACAGCAAATGAGTGGTTGAAAATCACTTCAGATTTTGAAGAGAAATGGCAGTTTCCTCATTGTTTGGGTGCGATCGATGGCAAACATGTTAGGATTGTTCCCCCAAAAGACAGCGGTTCCTATTACTACAACTACATGAAGACACACAGTATAGTCTTGATGGCTATAGCAAACGCTCACTGCGAATTTATATATTGTGATGTAGGAACGAACGGTAGAATATCTTATGGAGGTGTGATAAATAACACTCTTTTCTACGAAAAACTCGTAAATAACCAATTGGATATTCCTGAACCTGAACCAGTTAGCTTCGATCTTGATCTGGAATATGTTTTTGTGGGGGATGATGCCTTTGCATTGCGACCTGACCTTATTAAGCCTTACAACAGGGATTCACTTAATAACGAGAGAAGAATATGCAACTATCGCATATCCAGGGCACGGCGAGTGGTTGAGAACACTTTTGGAATTTTAACATCACGATTTCGTATTTTTAACACTGCAATTAATTTAAATGTTGAAACCATTGAATCAGTAGTTCTTGCATGCTGTGCTTTACACAATTTATTGCACAAAAAATCAGTTATCTACACCCCTCTTGAATGTTTTGATAACGAAAATATTAACGATGTTACTATTCACCTTGGTGCAAGGTGTAATCCTGATATACTACACAACCTCGAACGACGTCCAAAAGGCCAAGTTTTAGAAAAAGCAAAAATTGTTTGAGAAAAGTTCTGTACGTATTTTAACGGGGAGTGGTCAGTTCCTTGGCAAGAAAAAAGTGCATTGAACGTTTGAAATTTACAGTTCTTGAAAAAAGCATATTATAATAATTGTTTATGATAATTTTGTTTTATTTATTGATAGTAATTTTTTTCACTTTATTACGTTGCAGACATTTAATTATATAGACAGAAAATTAATTTGAACCATATTTGTCATTAATTCATTAATACTTGTAGGCCTACTGATTTCTGACATGTAATGTGTATAATAATTTGACAAAATAATAAAACTACTTTTACTATAAATAAAAATTAATTTTACTTACATCTTGTGATCTTTCTTCATCCCCATCATCCATTGTACTCCTAGCAGGTCTTGCAGAGTCCTGATTGTTAAAAAAATGCAGAGGTCGAAGTACCACAAACTAGGTTTATATACATCATCCGCACCTGCCCCGGATTTCAACGAATTGTTGACTTTTGCTAGTTCTTTTTTATATACCGTACGCAATGCATTGATCTTTTTCACTACAGTGTTTCTGTCTGCCGACGGATCAAACTCCTTGTATTTTTTAACTAGCTCTGCATACGCCAGGTCTTTTTATTTCTGTCGGAGTATTCTTTGCTCTTAATGAGCCACAAACACGGAAAACTCTGATATTGTTCAATGAATTTACTCAAGAACTCACGAGGACTTTGCTTGGAAACTGCCATGATCACAAGGAAGAAAAACACTATTTCAAAACAACCTTTCCTGTGAACAGCCAACGCAAACTGAGTCAAATTGTAACGACAGGTGGCTGCAACTGTTTACATGTTCCAACCTGGCGTTACGATTCGCAGAAATTGATGCCGGCCAGCACCAACCATCCAGTCCAATTCCAACTCCAATAAATCGCTGCAATGTCCTGTTTACACGCAACGATAAATCGTCACGATTCCATTATTACTATATATATTGCTAGCATTTATCGTAGCGTGTAAACCCGCCTTTAGACACTTAAAGCTAGTGTCGCCATGTTGTCATGTACCAACTCAAAATTTTTTACTTACAATATCCAGAATCTCGTTGGACGAGCTGAAAGAATAACGAGATGGTTGCCTGGAATAACTGATAATTCATAGTTAAATATTCAAAATAAGCTTATTTTATTAAATCCCAAAAATACAATTTAGGTTATCTTTCCCCGGTCAAAATGCACAAAATTTTATATGTTCCTTCCAACCCCATCATTACATCCCAAATTTTCTTCTCTCTCTCTTACTTACATTTTAATTTGCATAATTTTTAAAAAGAATGTAATAGAAACAATTAGCTACAATCTTAATTTTATATTGCAATGAAACACAGTGATAAACGTTTCCCCGGCTGTGCGTGAATAAATTATCGTTGTGTTGTGACACTGAACTGAACATAGACAAATGTATTCGCTACAATCCCTGTATATTTCTGGCTATTATTTGACATTCATATATGATATTATTAAAGTATGCAGTTATGCATGAGATAAGGGTATTCTGATTACCGCTATGCATGCTCTTACAAAGTTAATGCACTTTACAGCATGAAACGTTGCTTGTCATGTTGTATGTAACCATGTGACTTCCTTCCACCAATTAAATGCTGGAAGGTAGTCGGAAATTTTCTTAAGCCTGTTGTTACACAGGCAGTTCTTCTCAGCCAACTATCGCGATCGGGACGTACAATTCTTGTTCAAGATTCTGCCGCTTGCAAGAATTTGTAAAGACTATTCGTCGGTAGTAACGCGTGTGAAGACTCAGAGTTGTTCGTGTTTTACATCTACACACAGTATTATTATTACAGCATTGTGTGCATAATTACGAGAGTTCTTCTCTACCATCTATCACGATCGGGTCGCGCAGTTCTTGTTCAAGAATTTTCCGCTTGCAAGAATCTGTAAAGACTATTCGGCGATAGTAACGCGTGTGAAGAATCAGAACAGTTGAATATTACCTCTTTACACACGGCATTATTACTGTAGCATTACGTGTGTAATAAGTGAGCTTGAACTGTGTCACTGTGTGAGATTTTCTGCAGTGCCAGTAAAATTTAATAATTACGCAATAGTAAATTTTATCATCAAGAAGTTTCCGCGTTAGTGGAAGATTTCCGCATAGGGAGGTCTGCTGATCGCGGTAGACCCTGTGATTCCCGTGAACACTTGAAGAGTCCGGAGTGGTATAAGTTTAATATACCGTTGCGGAGTGGTATAAGTTTAATGTACCGTTGTTATATAAAACTCACTGTTACCTGAGATATTTGTAAGTTATAAACTCTGTATTAAATTTAACGAATTGTAAGATCCGTAGAACCGTTGTGGTGTGCGAACCATCAGAGTCATCGTGGGAATTACAGGACACCAGCCCAGCTGAAAGCTTTTCCAGGGTGAACCATCTATCATCTATAAGCAACGCCTGACGACTCAACAACGCAGCAAAGCCCCCCCTTTTCTTCAGCAACATCATCGTGGGAATCATCACTTATGTAACGTATCACATCACGTGTATGAACAGTATTTAACATTTAAAAGACTCTATATCAAACACTACCATTATTATACTTATCAAATATACCATATAAACAATTACATATGTCTTGTGCAATAAATAATCTTAAACCCTCCAATATAGACTTTTGATTTAAGATACACATACTACCATATCCTATGCGCCAATAGTTTAGTAATTTGTGTTGTCGCATAGTGATATTTGGCGCTTAGCAACGTAGGGCACGTAAATTAGCGGTAATTTTACGCTATTCTATATATGTCTATGAGTATAAAATTTGTTGGTAACATCCGACGTATAATTATAATTAATGTAATATTTGTATGTGTATGGTTCATATGAAAATCTGAGGATATAATTTATCAATTGTGCATATTCTCTTGGATGTCATATATGAACAATTTTATCAGTATATTGGAGGTAGATTATTAGTTGTTTTGTGTGTTAGATAAGGTTTATCACATTTTGATGTATTGAACTGCTTTCTGTGTGCATATAAACTGGTTACACTACGTTAATAATCTTGTAGTAATAATAATTTTCTTTGCGTATAAATCAGTGAATTTAATTTATTAAAATTTTAAATTGAATTTTGATCACTATGGCGGATACAGCAGAAATAAAGAATACTTTAGCGGCCATATTAGCTGGTCTAAAAACCATGTCCGAAGAAATTAAAGCTAATAGAGAAGAGATGATAGCGGATATGCAGAGAATCTCAGAAGAAAATAGAGCCTGGCATGAGAGGATGAAATCCGAGGATGAAGAACTTGACGCCATTAGGCAGAAATTTTGGGAAGAAATGGACGCCGATAGAGAGGTGAGGATGGCGAAACTACAGGAAATGTCAGCTGATATTGAAGTAGATTTAACTGTTGAGAATATTGTACCTTGTGATAAATGTGAAGTACCAAATTTTCTTGTGGAACATACTCTCAAAGAAAGTAATATGGAAGTTAACCAAGATGTTACATCTGAAGGATTAACGGAGAACAGTAGCGTAGTAGATGAAATTGAAAGTGATTATACAGAAACAACCCACTTAGGGCCTAGTAGTTCATATATCGGTAAAGTCGAGTATCTAGATTATGCATCAAATTGTAGTGAAGATAACGGAAGTGAAATTAGTAGTAACAACACTAATAGTCCAGAACATACTTCAGGTAAGTGCAGTGATGAGGTGATAGTTTATAATGTAACAGATATAGCATGTGAGAGCCGTAAACGGATCATAGAATCTGAAGCTATTATGGATTCGGACAGTGTATGCATAACACATAAAAATCCCGAACCAGTAGTAGAGCCTGGAACTAGTATGGATACTAACGGTGCAGGTATTTATGACACATGTCGTAATGATGAGGTACTAGATGAATCTATATCAGATACTGAGGTGTTTATGGAGGACGGAGAGGTGAATGATACTGATGACAATAAGGTGACAACAATTATGGTAAATAATGATGAACCACCGCGTAATCAGTTTCAAGTTCAACCACCACAAAATCAGCCACAATCACAACAACATAAAAATACAACTCAGCAATTTAATACCAACTTATTAGCAATGGTTACTGAAAGTGATTCAGTTAAAAAGCAGTTCAATCGATCGAATGTGAGTAATGTTAATTGTAAGAATAAAATTGTTGTGTCTGGCCTATATCCTGCAGAAATTAGGGATAGTTTAGTGTGTAATAATGATAATAGTAAGAAACATGAGGGAAATATTAGTATTGAAAATGGCACCGACCTTATTGTCGAAGCAAAAATCAGTGGTTCTGTTGACGAGATATTGTTCGACAGCGGCGCAGAAATATCGCTGATGGACGAGCGGTTACTAAAGAGGCATAAAAACCACTTTATACAAACTCCAGTTCTGCCGGTAAGTCACACAAGGATAAAATCAGCAACGTGTGAGTTGCAGATAGTTGAAAAACAGGCACTTATAACAAGATACGTACAGGGAATGGAAATAGAGGTGACTGTACTTGGAGTTAGAAAACTCGGACATGATATTATGTTGGAAGTCGACAAATTGAATAAACTGCACGCTACAATTGAATTTCCGAACGAAACATTGCAAGGTAAAGTTGATAGTGGACCACACATTATCAGACTGGGACGCTCGAGAGATAAGATAACGAGTAACTCACTGACCCCCAAGGTTCAGTTAATGGGTTGCGAGATAAAGCAAATACGGCGTATATTAGATAAATTCAAATCTATATGTCCAAATAAACGCGTGCGTTTCAAAACTGAGAAAAATTTATACAAAAAACTCAAATAAATGTCAGGATATAGGGTGTAAGAATGTGTAGCTATTTAAATGTCAGTTCAGGTATAAATGGTATATGTAGGATAATTCGGTGAATGAGCGATAATCTATTAGATAAGGAATGCAGTCTGTTGTACCTTGTAACCCTGCGTAATTTTGCTATCTGCTTGTCAGGAGCATGTGTATTTGTTTTGGTTTAAAGGTTACCACGTGTCTCTGGTTTGTTGTTTCTGTCAAGTTGGCAGTTATGAAATGTTAGTATTGCTATGAGGATGTTTATTTGATTTTATGTTTGAGGGTATTAGTATTATTATTATTAGGATTAGGAATTGTTTTGGTTATATCAAGGAAGAAAAAAAAAATTTTTTATTTTTTGATAGTCTACTAAAAAAAATTTTTTTTATTTTTTGATAGTCTACTTTAAAAAAAAATTTTTTTTATGCGGGAAGGGGTTAATCCTCCAATGAAACACAGGATCCTGATTAGCAGGCCAAGCTCATAAAATACACAGACTATGAACATTCATGTTTAAATTGGTAGTTTGTTAGATTTGGTTGTGATATCAGTTGTATTTTAGTAAGGATAAGGAGTTAAGTTTAGTAAGACTATGTATTATTTATTTGTTGTTTATTCATGTACTATGTCTGTGGAAATGTGCGCGCGTGCGCGAGTGATAAACGTTTCCCCGGCTGTGCGTGAATAAATTATCATTGTGTTGTGACACTGAACTGAACATAGACAAATGTATTCGCTACAATCCCTGTATATTTCTGGCTATTATTTGACATTCATATATGATATTATTAAAGTATGCAGTTATGCATGAGATAAGGGTATTCTGATTACCGCTATGCATGCTCTTACAAAGTTAATGCACTTTACAGCATGAAAAGTTGCTTGTCATGTTGTATGTAACCATGTGACTTCCTTCCACCAATTAAATGCTGGAAGGTAGTCGGAAATTTTCTTAAGCCTGTTGTTACACAGGCAGTTCTTCTCAGCCAACTATCGCGATCGGGACGTACAATTCTTGTTCAAGATTCTGCCGCTTGCAAGAATTTGTAAAGACTATTCGTCGGTAGTAACGCGTGTGAAGACTCAGAGTTGTTCGTGTTTTACATCTACACACAGTATTATTATTACAGCATTGTGTGCATAATTATGAGAGTTCTTCTCTACCATCTATCACGATCGGGTCGCGCAGTTCTTGTTCAAGAATTTTCCGCTTGCAAGAATCTGTAAAGACTATTCGGCGATAGTAACGCGTGTGAAGAATCAGAACAGTTGAATATTACCTCTTTACACACGGCATTATTACTGTAGCATTACGTGTGTAATAAGTGAGCTTGAACTGTGTCACTGTGTGAGATTTTCTGCAGTGCCAGTAAAATTTAATAATTACGCAATAGTAAATTTTATCATCAAGAAGTTTCCGCGTTAGTGGAAGATTTCCGCATAGGGAGGTCTGCTGATCGCGGTAGACCCTGTGATTCGCTTGAACACTTGAAGAGTCCGTAGTGGTATATGTTTAATATACCGTTGTTATATAAAACTCACTGTTACCTGAGATATTTGTAAGTTATAAACTCTGTATTAAATTTAACGAATTGTAAGATCCGTAGAACTGTTGTGGTATGCGAAGCATCAGAGTCATCGTGGGAATTACAGGACACCAGCCCAGCTGAAAGCGTTTCCAGGGTGAACCATCTATCATCTATAAGCCACGCCTGACGACTCAACAACACAGCAAAGCCCCCCCTTTTCTTCAGCAACATCATCGTGGGAATCATCACTTATGTAACGTATCACATCACGTGTATGAACAGTATTTAACATTTAAAAGACTCTATATCAAACACTACCATTATTATACTTATCAAATATACCATATAAACAAATACATATGTCTTGTGCAATAAATAATCTTAAACCCTCCAATATAGACTTTTGATTTAAGATACACATACTACCATATCCTATGCGCCAATAGTTTAGTAATTTGTGTTGTCGCAATATATATATATATATATATATATATATATATATATATATATAACGGAAACCAACGCTTACATTCACTCTCACATACACATATTTTCTTATTCCCATAGAGATCTCATATTTTTACTTAAAATTTCATTTTTATTTTTATTCTGATTAGCCCTTGTAAAATTTATGTTGGTTAATTGTTACTTAGCTGTTCAGCGAGTGAGCCGAGAAGACGTCACTTTGCTCCACGCACGCACTTTTACTTAATTAATTATGTCCGAAAACTGTTATTTACATTTTGCGTACGAATTTTGCTTTTATTGTAATTTAAAAACTGTTATTCACATCTTTTGTTGATTTGCGGGCCCGCAATTTACGTTCCGGAACTTTTGTACGTGTCACTCGCGCGAGTGTTGAATTAATACTGGGATGAGACAAACGGCACTATTTTGTGTGGTAGCCGCAGTTGTTACCAAGTTTTCCATTGTCTTGAGTTTGTATCACTACGCCAGTATAAGGTTTGTCTTGGTGCACCCGAATTCCACAGCGGGGATGGTCTCTGACGTATACATTAACATCACATGGTCCGATGTTGTTACATAATTTGTTTACAATTTGCAAGTCACTGGTGTTCAAAATAACTGCTTTACTTGCATCTGGAGCTGACCTTGACACATTTCGCGTGTTGTTTACTGCGTTGTATAATTTTATGAATAATATTTGAAAACAGTCGTACCACTTTCGCTACCAACAAAATTTACCTTTCTTGTCACTTTATGTTTACGTTTCCCAAATTATTATTATTACATTGTAAAAATGTAGTTTACTTTTATGAAAACACAAATTTATTTATTTTACGCTGGGTAGGCCAAAATGTCCCGTTACACTAGGTTAATTTATCATTCTTTTATGAATGTTTTTATTCACTTTTGTGATTACCATGAAATGACAATTGTCCTTCACTTTCATAGTAATATTGTAATGTGTTCAGGGGTGTGGGGAAAAATTAATTATCAATGTTAAAGTTTAGTTCTATTATACTTTCATTACCACTTAATCTGTGATGGTAGGTTTTGAATACATTTGTGTTATCATGTGCTTTGTCCGTGTTTATGAATGTCACACATACACTGGTATTGTTAACCTGATTATTGTTGATTATATTTTGGTTTGTTTACTCACCATTTCACTTTTATAATTCATCTCACTATTATTCCATTTTAATGTAATTGTTTATTATCGATTACATTCGTTTAACTACACTACACATTGTAGTGCATCTTCACATGTCACTTCCACTGATTTTTACACTGTTTGTTGTCATGAGAAGAATTTAACTAGACCATCTAGTTGTTCTTGTCTGACTATTGACAATTACCCTTCCGTCATCACATCACTTTTACCACTTAATTTTATTAACAATATTTACTTAAAACTATTGTACACTGGTTTTTTAGTTTGGTTTCTGTATTGTACTTCAGGGGTTCTAGATTGTAATGTAATTATATTTATTTTGGCTTTTATGTACTAAAGGTTCATATTTTGTGGGTCCCCTTGATTTGTCGCATTACAGATACCTCCCTACCAAAACATGATTATTTTTATTAAACAAGGTTTAGGAAAAATAAGCTGTTAATAGTTTTCTCCCTCTGGTTTATTTGTAAAACTTGTTTCTTATTTATTTAACAAAAAATTTTTTCTCTTATCGTTGCTCCATTGTATTGCAGGAATTGGACAGTTTTCGTGAGATTAATGACTTTTACAGTGTGATAACTTTTACAGGGGTGCAAAACGATGGTCCATAATTAAAATTCTTTGGTTGATAATTTCGTACTAATTCTTTATATTTTTTGTGTCCTTCCAAACGATCGCCTCTCTTGTACAGTAATTGGTTATCTTGCTCATACTGGTGGTTTTATTTGCATCAAATTCTTCTACCTTCTGGTTTCATTAGTTATTTTCTATGTGGGCTTATCCTTCAACTGGTGCTATAATTTCTCCCTAACTCTACATGGCACGGTGAATGAATATCGAATGTGAGTGGCATATTTGCAGCCTGTTATCCTCACTCGACCATTCCCCCCAGTGCATGGTACAGTGCTCTTTGGCTACTGCCCATATTTATGACTTCCGAGTGGCGCCGTAGCATCCTACACTCTGTTGTTTCTTTAAAATGATAACTCTTGAGTTACCACAAACACCGTTGAACTTATGTTGCCTCAACTTGACACATCTATTTTATTTTGCCTACCAATAGCTCTTACCTTTACTATTTTATTTATTGCAGTCTTGTTATACTTCCTTTCATAATTCTTTTATCCTGTTGACATATATCATACACCTTAGCCCCTGTACTGGTTATTATTTATTCTCTCTTCATTATTTCTGTTGTTATTATTTTTGTCATAATTATTATTTTTATTGTCCTATTCCTTATTATTAGTTTCTTTTAGGTCTTGGTTTTGTTTCTTTAATCTTCATGTATATTGTCTTTGTCTTAATTAATATTATTTCTTTGTTTCCTTTTCCAAATGGTTTGCTTGATCGGTACACAGAAAATCAGTCCCTTCTTTTCGAGAGTGTGTGGTATTTAGTTTGGGACCCTCTGCAGTGATGAGCTAATTGTAGTTCTCACTGCAGACTCAAGTTTCCCACCATCTCTTGTGGTTGAGCGTTGCCTGCAGCTTCTTCATTATTTCTTCTGTCTGTCCAAAATTCTCTTCCCGCTTCTTGGTTCCTATCAGAATGATCTTCGCTACTTCTACTACGGTTTGGGTACCTCCTTCTTTCATTGTACCTGTTATTATTTGTATAATTCCTACCATTATCAAGACTATTTCGTCTAGTTCTCTTTTGATTACTGTTATTATTTCTATAGTTATTATTATTGTTTCTGTTCTGGTTATTGTTATAATTATCATTATTTCGAGTATTATCATTATACTGGTTATTATTATTATTATTATCTCCGTTGCATACATAATTCACTCGTTGGCGTTAGTCCCGGTTCTGGTCCCCTCTATTCATATTCGGTCTATCATTCTGCCTTCTAGAACTGCGGTAGTACCTCTCTTGCTCATAATTACCCAGTAGTGTCTCCATGGCTCCTATGGTCTTCACTTGTCCACAGAGTCGGGCTTGGCTTATTCCTACTTCAAAATGGTAAGCTAGTTTAGTTACTAGGCATTCCTCAGGGATTTTTGGTTCTAAGTTCCTAGCTAGACATATTTTTCCTAGGAAGTAGGCTGTCGGTGTTTGTCCTCGGGTTGAATCAAATCTACCGTGACATATGTCGTCCCTGATGAATTTTTGGAATGACTCTGACCAGTACTTCTCCCGGAACATTTGTTGAAATCTGTCGTAGCTGTGTACTTCGTTCCTGATGGCTGACCACCAATTGTCATTTATGCCTTTGAACCCTTCATCTATGAAGTTCTTTACAATACTCCATCTGTTCTCTCTTGTTCAGTTTAGCCATTCCGTTACCCTTTCAATGAATTCCATTGGGTTTCTTCTGTAATCCCGGAAACTAATGGTCTCTCTATAGTCCGGCATGATGTTTTGGTGACAATGTATTGGCCTATTCTGTAGGTTTCCCGGTTCTTCCTGGATTTGGCCTACCTGACCCTTTACTTGGCCTACCTCACCCTTGATGGTTTCGATTTGACCACATACTGTTTCTTGTACTTCATCTAGTTTCTTTTGTGTTCCTGCTTCTACCTGTGTTATACGAATTTTATTGTTATCTTCGATGTTATTTATTTGGGTAGTTACATTCTCTTTGAACAATGTAAGTTCCTCATTTGTTCGATCGACTCTCTGATTAATAGTTTCATTAATTTCTTTTATTTTCTCATCCGCCTTTTCACTAATCCTGTTTATTCTTGAATTAATGCTTTCGTTTATACTATTTATTTTTTCATGTATTTCTCTAAATTCCTCTTTAGTACTTTCATTGGTACTATCGATTTTTTTGTTTATTTGTCTTAAACCTTCTTCGTTTATTTGCCTTAAATCTTCCTTAATTTGTTGATTATTTTCATTCATTGTTTTCCTTAAATCTTCTTTAGTTCTTTCATTTGTACTTTCTATTTTCTCATTTATCTGTTTATTTTGTTTGGTTATTATTTCCTCCTCTTTCCTAAAATTCTCATTACTTTCTTCCTTCATTTTTCTCAAATCTTCCTTCATTAAGTCCCATAATTGTATTAAATTCAGGTCTCCTCTGGCTTCCTCTTTATCACCTGCTGGTTGTTCCATTTCAGTGTCCACAGCTGCTTCTATTCCTCGTTCCTGCTTACCTTCTTCTGTCTCCGGGTCCTGTGTCCTCTTCTTTGAGGAAAGTAGGTCAACTATCATTTTATTTCAACTACCTAGTAATTTCCTAATTTCAGCCTCACTAGTTGAGCGCCATTTTGTAATATAAGTATTACAAAAATCAATAAGATCGTGTTATGATGAATATTAAATAAGCTCCACGTTGGAAACGCCAATTTGTAATATAATAAATAAGTATATCTGGCCACTATTTCTTATTTTGTGCCGTTTTGTATTAGTCTACTATTTATTATTTTAATATTCAGTTTTATTAAATTGTATTATATTTCTTATTAAATTCTTTATTTTTCTGGTTAATTATTATTAATTACTTAGTATTTATCATTATTTGTTCTTATTCAACCTTCATCGGTATGGTACACATTAATTCAAAATAATGTTTTGGTGAAGACCCAGTTCGACGTGGTTGTCGACTCGGCTCATATAGGTTATCACCTCTTTTGGTTCTTTCCGATGACATTCAGCAATTAACTCCCCTTTCTCCACCTGAAATTCCTTAACTAAGTAATTTTTTATAAATAAAGCTCTGGTTTAATTCAATTAATAAATTGTTTATTAATTTTTTCTTTATTCTTTATAAATCGTATTACGACTCACTGAGCGACTGAGTCGTTTGGCCCACATTCGACTCTCTGATTCAGTTCGTTAGTTACAGATTTCGGTTTTATAATTTATGTTAATTTTCTCAAGGGTCCTTTTATACTGCTATTGAAAAGTTAGAAATGCTTAAGAAGTACAATACCTCACAAATATTAATAAAAAATCTTACTTACTATTACAAATAATGTCAAACAGTTTGAATATAAATTATAATTGTTTTACTTGAAGACCGAAAGCTTCACCCAAAACTGGCATCGCTCTGAACTAGTAACGTCATACAAAAATGGACACTGTCTCGCCAAGTCAAATATATGAAATTAATCCTTTCCAGTTTTCTTTTAAAATATTTAAGTTTATTTATAGTGTTCACTGAAATTATGCCGGATTCTGTGTTTTCCTTCACCGTGTTGGTGTGTTCAAGTGTTCGTGCAGTTTCTTTGGTGTTTGTGAATTTGTAAATTATGTGTGTAGTTTGGTTAAAACTTACCAACTTCAAGCAGATTTTTTTGTTTATCTTGCGTTTATTAGTGTATGGAGTGTCTCTTACGTGTATTTTCAGTTCTTGATAGGATATTTTCTGTTAATTTGTATTTATTTCCTCTTGGTTTAAAAATTTTTCTTGTTAAAAATATTTGGTTTGCTTTTGGTCAACTCAGAATTGATTCCAAATATATTTTATTACTCGGTTATACGGAGTTAATCTTTTCACTTTCGATGTAACAATTTAGTAATTCGTTCCTCTTCTCCCTTCAACGAATTTTTTACCAATTTTTCTAATTCCTGATTGATTGATCCTGCTACACTTGGGATTATGGGATTTTGTATTATTTCAAATAACTCATTTTTTACCTCCCTGTACAAGTTACGCCCTAATTATTAACTAATTTCGCTTAATTTGATTTACATAGTTGTATTCCTTACTTAATTACAAACAATTTGATATCCCTTTTGCCATATTTATATTAATTAATAGGTAAACTTTTTCATTTACAAAAACTCGGTTTATTGACCCTTTAGGTATCTGATTTTCACAAAATCATGTCAAACTTCTTTAAGTTTCTTATTACATTGTATCATTACTAAAAAAAGAACATCCACTTAATAATCATGACTTGTTTTTGTTAATTGACTTGTTTTTTGTCAATTGACTTTACTAGGTACTATTTTTAATATTCAAACCTTCTGCCTAGGTCATGCTTCTTGTTCAGTTTAACATTTTCTGAAACATTGTTTAGCGCCTTCTGATATTCCAAAAAATATGTTTACTGTCCTGAAAGATAGCTTATTTGTTAAATCTGTTGTTTGATACTAATTTACATTATTTGGTTTTTCTATTAGGCTATTAATTTTGACAATAGTTGGTTGAATGTAGCAGTGGCCTATATCATGGTTTCGCATTAATTACAATGTTACATTTTAGTTCATTAATCTCTTTTTTTTTTTTGTTAGGACCCTTGTTACATACTACTAATGCTTAACTGTTTGATTACATTTGAATTATATCTTTTCTCATCCTCTTATTACTCTAAGACAAATTATAAACATTTTAACTTGGAATCATGGTTCCATGACTTATATACTTAATACCTAACATAAAATTCAACTTTTAAACTAACTTTGCATTAGTTAACCCACAACATTGGGAACTCTATATAATTAATTAACATAATAACAAAACAAACTCTTTTCAACTCTTGCTACCTATCTAATGTTTAGTTATTTCTAACTAGGTTCATTTATCATTCTTTTATGAATGTTTTTATTCACTTTTGTGATTACCGTGAAATGACAATTGTCCTTCACTTTCATAGTAATATTGTAATGTGTTCAGGGGTGTGGGGAAAAATTAATTATCAATGTTAAAGTTTAGTTCTATTATACTTTCATTACCACTTAATTTGTGATGGTAGGTTTTGAATACATTTGTGTTATCATGTGCTTTTTCCATGTTTATGCATGTCACACATACACTGGTATTGTTAACCTGATTATTGTTGATTATATTTTGGTTTGTTTACTCACCATTTCACTTTTATAATTCATCTCACTATTATTCCATTTTAATGTAATTGTTTACTATCGATTACATTCGTTTGACTACACTACACATTGTAGTGCATCTTCACATGTCACTTCCACTGATTTTTACACTGTTTGTTGTCATGAGAAGAATTTAACTAGACCATCTAGTTGTTCTTGTTTGACTGTTGACAATTACCCTTCCGTCATCACATCACTTTTACTACTTAATGTGATAAACAATGTTTACTTAAAACTATCGTACACTGGTTTTTTAGTTTGGTTTCTGTATTGTACTTCAGGGGTTCTAGATTGTAATGTAATTATATTTATTTTGGCTTTTATGTAATAAAGGTTCCTATTTTGTGGGTCCCCTTGATTTGTCGCATTACAACAAGTACAAAAAATTAAAGTTTAATTTAAATTTATCATGTTTCTAGTAAAATTTGATACCAGAATTAAAATTTATTTAGAATATTTTAACAAAACTATTGTTGGAACCAAAGACCAGACCCTAACCAATGAAAAGATTAGTTAATAATGTGGGGTGTCAAGCTCACATCACTGTCATTAAAGTGTTTGAATTGATTTCAGTAATAAGCAGTGGTGAAGTTACATGGAGGCAATTGAGGCAATGCCTACCCTAAAAATTCTGTAGAATAAAAATTATAAATACGTATGAACTACGTAACGTAAAGATTATACGTTGTTACCGCGACTGTCGAATTTATTAAGCCGAAACATGCTTTACTGAGCGACCGCTAGATGGTGACAGGTGAGATTCTGCATAGCTCGTTTAAAGCGAATGAGGCAACCTGAACTTGCCTCAGCGTTTTTTGTATACATCGTATGTAAGCAGTGTGCTGGTGTGATCGCGAAGTGAAGGGAGGGGGGATTGTCCCGCGCTGTACACATAGAGCGTTGAGGCATGTCTCACTTCTGTGGTCCAAACAGTTAAGTTAAATCGCGCTGTGTTGTTCATAAGTGTGTTTATTTTATGCGGTTAGTAAAAGTGTCCCTGTTATTCCGCTGAACTAACAGATGATCAAGATTGTTATTTGAATTATTTGTAACATTAAACATATATATAGAAACTAATCAAGTTTAAAAATTTGAAGTTCAATCAGTTGTATTATTGTGTATGACTAATACAAGGATTGTTCAATAGAAACACGTGTAGAGCTGTAAAGCATTTTTTATTCAACGATTTTAAAAGAAGTCTCCATTAACATTAAGACATGAGTTCTACTGTTGCACTAACCTGTAGATTCCCTGCTAGAAAAAATTCTTATGGCTGTTTGTAGAACCATTCGCTTACAGCAAACTCTACCTCAGCGTCTGATTTGAACCACCGCCCTTTTAGTGATCCGTTAAAAAAAATTTAAGATAAGATTTTTGCCTACCCATTCATTAACTACTAGCTTCACCACTGGTAATAAGTAACAGACTATACATGGCCACACTTTTTCCTGTGGCTCTTGATTTGAGTTCAGAATTTTGTTTGTAATAACTACAGAAAAGGACTTTCTCACTAAATGTGACTCTTCTGTTGAAGTTAAGAAAATTCTCTTTTATATCATCTATAATATTATTTACATCAAAATAGGGTTTGGCAGATACATGTATAGGCCTACATGTATATTAGCCTTCAACTTGCCTGCAAGAACTTAGTTAATTTTATCAATTACTTGACAATCCTGGTCAGTCTGCAACCATCTATTACACATAATGGTAGATTAAACATGATTTATTTGTTAATTATTGTTTTGTATAGTTAGTTTTATGAATATTCAAATACAGATTTAAGAAAAACACACAGACATAGATTTGGAAGACAAGTAAAGCAACTGTAAATTAGTCTACCTGAAAGGGAAGAAAAATAAAAACTTAACTCGTTTGATTTCCTTGTGGTCATTACTGACCTGTATATTATTAGTCTACTTCTATCATTTGTTTCTACAGGAATGGATCTGTCTTCACAACTGAACAAGGACGTGTATGTGTTTTAAAATGTAATGGAAATACGGCAAGACATAAGCAGACACCCTGAGTTGTAGAAAATTCTTTGATACAGTTTAACAAATATCTGATTATATTGGATAAACCCGATCATGAAAAAAGGAACAAAAATATAATTGGGACAAAGAAGATGAAGAACAGCTTTAAAGAGTTTGCTTCCTATTAATATTAAAACCAACCAATATCCAAGAGAATTACAAGTCTTAAATAAAAGATCACAGTAGAGGTGATAGATGTTAATGGATCACAAGTGTGGAATGTACATAAAAGAAATAGGGAAAGGTTAAGTTCAGTTAAAATTGGGTGCTGGAGGAGAAGTTGTAACTCAACAAGTGGCTAGTCATGGTTAGAAATGATGAAATAAGAAGGTGAACTGGAATAGATATAAATATTACAGGTACAGTCGAAGTAAAGAAATAAAATTTTATTGCCACCTACATAAAGTGCCTGAAATGAGAAGTTCTAAGCAACTGTTGAATAAACACAACAAGAAGAAGTAATGGTAGACCATAAATTTCCTGGATCAATGGTATATAAACTGTTATGAACAGCAGGGGCCTTCAAATCACAGGCTGTGAAGACAGAAAATGTTGGTGGATATTGAGATGTGGCAGACACTGAAGCCTGTATCACACTATGCTACTTACCTGGTCGCTACTAAATACCTGCTACTGCATTTTATGAGTATTTCTATGTCGCAATGTTTTTAGGTAGCCGCCATTTAGTGGTGGTTAGTACAGCAAAGTACATAGTTGTGTAGATTGGTTTGATGTTAAAAAGTATTGTGCAGAACGTCATCTGTGAGCGTGTGACATGAGGTTTTGAAACACCTTTTGCTAATTTGTGTTAGACCTTTGTATGGAGCTGCTGTGTGACATCAGGAACAAACAAACAAAAAATTTGTGTGGGTTCGGGAATCGATATGTAGAATGGATAAACTGGGAACTTCAACAACACTAATCAGAGAGCTGGCAATTGAGGACCCCCAATTGTACCACGTTACATCATGCAGTTAGCCTTACCAAAGTTTCAGGACTTGCTAGATTTAGTGTCACCAAACTAAATTGGTTTGTATACGTCTTCTGTTGTGACACTCTGCTTTCAGAATGTTTAATTTTATTCAGTTCATTATGATAAGCACCAAGGAGTGTTTTAATTTTGTTGTTTAAAGCATCTCCCTTTGCTGGTATTCAGGGAAGTTCCAGCTCATATAGCAACCAAGTGAAAGCAGTTTTATCGCGTCATGTTTCAAATACTCTATGGATGTAATGTCCCATAGATAATCATATTTTCTAAATATGTTTAGGAATGTAATTATTTCATCACTCGACCATTTTAATGAATCACTCATTGTACACATAGAAATAGAACACTCAAAAGGCACATTACGATAACAAAACCAAAACAAATGCAGAGACAAACATGTGGTGACAATGGAGACACTACTTCACTGCTACTGCACTGTCACACTGGGCGACTGGGGCACTACTCGGTAGTGGCTAGTGAGTCATATGACCTCAGGGTCTGCTAATGGCTACTTAGTAGCGCCTTAAGTTGAACACGTCCAACTTCTCTAGCTACTGATTCTTCACTCACCTGCGAGTGCTAGTAGCTACTTCTATGTCACACTAGGCTGCTTAGTAGCCGCTACAAGAGTAGTGGCTAGTGAAGTAGCATAGTGTGATATAGGCTTGACAGATATAAAATAAACTGCACATACTTGTTTTTATAAACCATCCAGTTGAAAAGGTCATTTAATGGTACAAGAGAGGTTAAAATTTGATTTGGAACATAAATCAGTAATGATACTCATTTATAAAAAGCTGAGTGCTAAAGAATAACAGAAATTATACGGAGGGAGTTTGACTATCATGGTAAGAATTGCCAATTCATATGTTTTACATATTATGCTAAGCTAATACTTTAACAGTAGTCTGGAGTAAATATATTTGAAATTAATGGTAGGAAATATGCAAGATGTGAGTAGAAAAAAAAAACAGAAATGTTATTTTTCTCAAGTTAAATCTTAAATTATGATCGATTTCCCATTTAAAAAAATAATTGATAGTAGTGATTCAGGAGTTGTATGTAGGCTACTGTGTGCAGCTCCAGGTTTAGTATTGCATTTGGCGCCAGCAGTATATGGAAGATTTGGGCACTCAAAAACATTTGACAACCATACAGAGTGCAAATACAAGTTAAACTGTAGACTCTTTTAAATATAAAATGGCAAAGACTGATGTCCTTGTTATTGCAAAAAAATAAACCACATTTTCATAGCACAATGTAGTCATGAACAGAATTTCAGATCTATTGGCTGTCAGTGTAAGCTTATCACCAAGTTGTATGACCAAAGTATAGCAGTCCTAGGACTATCTCTGAGGCCAGAGCAGTTAATGTCCTTGCTTCTAATTGTTTGATGATGTCAGATCTGAACTCGACAAAGCCAATTTTGAAACTTTACAATAGATTTGTTTAACAGTAAGTAGGTCAAGTTGGTGCCAGTTATGTGTAGAATTTTCAATATGACATAAGGTATTAAGGTCAGGATTATAGAGGTTGACAATTTCAGTACAGAAACTGCAAAAATGTTGTCAGATTAAAGTTAAAATGTTAAGAACTATGGTTTAGAACATAAATTAATTTGTTTCTGTTCGGACAACCACAAATGCAAATTTTTGAGGGGAACAAAAAAAAAGTTCACAAAAGAGTTTAAAAGAAGTTTGGTAAGAGAATATTAGGCATAGGATGTGCACCATATACGGAACTTCAAAAAAAAAGACTAATTTCATTTTCTGCCTTCCAGGTACTTCTGCTACGACTCAAATAGTCTTTTCTGTACTGAAAAATGTGGGGTTCTGAGAAAGTACAAATGAGTAGACTAGGTGAAAATAGTTCCTTAAAATTAGTTCTGAACTTGAATGTAGCAACTTACACACAAAAAATACAATAAAGGAAGATAAGACTTTGATGAAAGTGCCCTTTTTGCAAAAATATGACTGGTGCAAGAAAAGTAGGTACTAAGGTTGATTGTTATGTAAACTTTATTTAAATTTAAAATATGTCTCTATAAAGCTTTTAGTTATTTGCTTTTATTATAATGAACAATGGGTTATATTAATAATACTATTATACCAAGAGTAATAAAAATTATAATACAATTTTACACTGTAGAGTTTGTAATTTTAAGTACCTAAGGATGAAAATTTGTCTGCAAAAAATATCACTCCCCTGCTAGGAATCTAACCCAGTATGCTGGTGTCCTTACTTTGTTCTCAGAAATGTGGCCAACCCAGTAAAATGGTTAGTTTTACAGGTTTTTGATTATTCATTCACAACTGGTGGTTTTTAATAATGGCTTTTAGAAGAGAGTACATAATTATAATAAACAGAATGAATGTGTAAACTTATTGACCATGAATGTAAGTGTTACATAGATTAGGCCTACCGTACCATAAAACTTGGGCATTAGGTTTTGCTGGCCAATATCGTGATTTGTAAGAAATTAAAAATTCCACTACTGAATAAAATTAATTAGAACTCTGTGATTTTCAAAATCCATCAAAAATCAATGGAAACTTGATTATAACTAAACTTATTTAACCTTCCGTCAGGCGCGGTCCCTTAAAGCATGACAGCAGGCGCGGTGTATCAAATTGATAATCATACTGATTGACTGTTTTATATTTTCATTTTTAGCAATATTGCAAAATAGTATTTAAATTTTGATATTATAATGAATATATTATCTGAAATATGTATGTGAATTGAAAAAAAAATAGAAACCAATATAACATTTGCAAACAGAAAGTAATATTTTATTTCTGACATTTTAATAAACATATAATTTTAAATGTATAAATTTACTGAAAAAATATTTATGAAACAGGTCAATATTCACAAAAACTAAGATATTACATGAATACATAACTTGAAATGTACAAATAAGACAGAAAAAAGTACTTTCTAAAAAACGTTTAGTTGTCACGAAAACTGAGAAAGTTGTATCATTTGTTATTCTCCTCATCGGAAACATGTTCTGATAAACCAGGAAGAATTTAGCACAATCAATGCAGTAGCTTTTTATATGTATCAAACAAATAGGTCTTTTGCATTTCATACAAATATACTTTGTTAATTGTCGCATTGTTGTGGATGTGTGACACCTTTTTCTATTTCGCTCAATGTCATTGTTATCATCTTGGTTTTCTTCATTGCCTTCTGGTCTGAAATGTTTTAGAGTACCTTGCAGATTTCTGTGTATTCCAGAAGTGTTTGTACTCCTGGGAATGATTTGGGGCCAGAACTAATTTATGAGATAATGTCTTCAGAAACACTTTTCTTCTAACAAAATCATGACCATTCCCGAAATATATAACTTACACGTTGATACCACTCATGTTTATCATTGCAAAAAATATGACCATTGGCCAGCGGCGTACATCTCTTGCTACATTATATGATGCACATAATTTGTCAGTAGTGTCTACTCCCCCTTTCATTCTATTGTAAAATGTAATGACAGACGGCTTCTGCTTTTCTCCAGTATCAGTATCTATTGATTTATCATCATGCAACCCCTGGATGCCAAAACAACACATTTTCCAGAAATACAAACATAAATTGTTTTAGACTGAAACAGTGAATCAATATTGTAGCATGACAGATATTCCACTAATAATTAATTCAATTAAGATCATATAAATAATTAAATTACATATAACCAAGAATTTCAAATGAAAATAAAATTACACTTCAAAGAAAAACACCACTATAAAAGAAAAAAGTAATTAAGTAATAAAAATGCAAACAATAAAATTCAAGAAATTAAATTAAAAGGAACTCATATTAAAAAATCAGGAGATTACCCAGGAGACTAGGAGCAGGTGATAAAGAAGATACCCCAAACCCAAGAAGAAACAGGAAGGGTAAAGATTAGGAGCTGGTGATAAAGAAGATACCCCAAACAAGAAGAGGAAGTTTAGTAGCAAGCAATAAATAAGTTACTCCGAACCCAAGAAAGAAGAGTAAATTTAGGAGCAGGTGATAAGGAAGATACGCCGAACCCAAGAAGGAAGAAGAAATTTAGAAGCAGATGATAAAGAAGATACCCCGAACCAACCATCTGACAAAATAACACCAAGTACCTTGGTTTACCCAAGAAGGAACCCAAGAAGGAAGAAGAGAAGAAAGGAAGATATAGGATGGGAGAACCACAATAAAAACCTATTATTAACTACCATGAACCCCAAATCAAATGTTAATACTGTAACATAAACGAAATTTCCTCTCCTTTAAGCCCCACTGTTGGGTTCGTCAATTTGTAACGTATTTATAAATGATGTGTTTAGTGTGAAGATATTAAAGTTTGTAGTTGTTGAAAATTGAAGGTTACTAATTTTGTAAAGCGATTTTAAAATGTTACATTCGAGGTTACTCAAAGTGTGTTTACAATTGTATCATTATAATTGTCTGAAAAGAATTCCCTTAGATAAAACAAATAAAATAGTGGTGTTAATATTATTTAAATACTAGCTTTGCTTAAGTTCAATAGTAAAGTATAATAGTTGGTCGCTTGATGATGGTGATTGTCTTGTTGATACTAGCTGTGAAACTTCTCTTCCAGGTCGATAATAGTCTAAGTACGTTACGTCTAGTAATGTCTGGACAATAGAATAAATATAATGTACTTTCACGTACCTGGTCGTGTTTTCTAGAAGTTCAATAAGCTGTCAAAACGGTTTACAAAAACCAACTCACTTTAGCTACAAGGTTAAGTTGCCTTGTTTAATAGTGGGCGCCACACGGATTTATTTTGGGAAAATCCCATGGAAAACCCATGAATAAAATCAATTAATGATTTTGAAAAATTAAAATAATTGTTTATTACCTTTATGGCAATGCTATTCAAAATATTTAATCACAACTGAAGGTTGTTTTGAGTTTTTTCTGAATAAAATATTTAGTTACTTTTTAGAAATAAATTAAGTTGAGTTATGCTGTTAATAATGGGTTTTTATTCATACCCTTGATAGAGAATTCAAACAAATATAATTAAAAACATACAATGATGTACAATTGTAAATAAGTTGTTACAAACCCTGTAAGGCTTGCTCAGAGCATAAGCAATAAATCTGGTTAAGTCCAGATATTTCTTTTTACTTTAAACATTAATCTTATGTAAATCTCAGGTGTAAGTTCTTTGAGACACAAAAAAGAAAGTTTATGCCCACACAATAGCTAATGAATTTCTGATATAAGATAGACTAGTAATGTCTTTGATGTTACTATTACAAATAAAAATAAAAATAACTTATTTCATAGGTTATGCGTTTGTCATGCTTGGTTTATGATTTACAACGTTATATTTTGAGAACACTTATAACTAACATTCAGCTTAACTAATATTGACAAATTCATTAAATAAATTTAGACGTGGTGTAATATAGAAAAATGTTTCAGTGTTTTTGCGTCAGTACAGATCAGTGTATCAAAACGTACAGGTTATGGCACTCGTAGTAAAATGAATAAATGTTTACACTGTTACCTGGTGTTTTAATCTTTCGATTAAAATTTCAATTAACACCTCGATAATCGGATTATAATGATTATCGTTATTCACTACACACGCACAAGAACAGAGAATTTCGATCCACTTCTGACTTAAAGGATCATAAATAATACTATTTAATTATTTCTGCTGTTCATTATTTTTCCCGCACTAAATGAAATAATACTGCACATAATCACAACGATTCTTTGTAGAATATCTTGAAGTAGTTGTACGTTGTTGTCAAACTGTTTCCTTTGGTGTACTATGGTAATGACGCTATCAGTAATTAAAAATGATGAGATGGCCAGCGTGCGTTCCTCGCTAAATGAGATTAAGAAGTGTCTGCTGAAAATCTGTTCCAGCTCTTTTTATACTCGACCCCTTGATTGGCTCTAGGCAACATTGTTAATTACTAAGAAATTTTGTCATTGGCTTAGACAGGTGTGATGAACGTGACGTATTGTCTTTTCAACCGTCAAAAACGGTTTCCCAACCGCCAAACGCTGAGATGATTGACAGTTGTCGATGTTATTGGTGTTGATAACCAAATTTCTTAAGCATATTTTGTAAATGATGCTAACGCCTTTCACGCACTTAATATAGTTGCGATTGGGGCTGTATCGCCATCAAATTAAAGAATATTTTGTCCTCTTTAATTTGATATAGTTTGATACCGAGTTAATTTCACTTTTACTGACATTGCTACATAAACAATGTTCAGGTACACTATTTCGCACCATCGTCTGTTTACCGAAATCGGCGATGATACACTCTGACTAATATTGTTTGTGTTCTACATCGCGTTTTATCACTCAAACGTTTATTTGAGAACACTATTAATTCTGTACTGATATTTAATTACTGTACATTATGAATAAACCTTAACTTTATACATTGTAATGAACTGTTCCTACATACTATGATATTTCGTTTCACATTAATTTGCTCTATTCTCCTAACTAACAATTGAATTATAAATTATATCATTTTAATAATGCTTATTGCTATGTTTGAGCATAACAATTGTTAAGTGTAGGTGACCTACATTTATATTACTTCCTAATAATCACCTCATTGATGATTGTTTGGTCTAGGCCTTGTTAAGGCATACCGTTTATACTGGAATTCTGCCTTAAAAGCTTTTATTAGTTCACAATTCGGTAATTTTGCTGAGGTAGCTTATTGGTATAAGATTCCCTCTTACAAACGTGTTTATTTGTCATAAGTATATTTGAGATTGAAATATAGCTTCATTTTCATTTTGTGGCCATTGCTAATTTTAGTTCTTGGCCTCAATAATTACTAGTCATGGTGGATTTATTATCAGCCAAATGCTGATTCTGATCTCACATTATTCAGATTCTTATTTAATCATTTTTTAGTAACATATCATATTCTGTTTACATTATTCACTGACTCGCTTGACAGGTTAAAGTGAATTTAAATTGTCCATCAGTTTGTGTCAGTTATAGTCTGGTTGTAGTGTCAAACAGTATTTGGGTTTACTGTTTCTTGTGGCACTTCTGCTTTTTTCTTCTTCCATGATTCCTCTCTTCTTGGTTATTCTTATCATTACCTTATCTATTTATATTATCGTTATGTACTTGTTAAACCTGACAGTATATGTTTAGGTTATGTAACATCTGGTTATGTTACAATACCATTAAAGAAAGCATAAAACCCCAAAACCTTATGAAATTGTAATTTAATTATAGACAAAAGTATTGACTAGTATGATAAGAAGTGCACCAACTAAAGTTATTATATGGTAAAATAAACAAATCTTCACAGTCCACTATGACTAAAAGTCTGGTCTGAGAATATAATAAAACTCAAACATAAGTCAGAACCAACAGTGAATGTGTACCAGTGTAGTGTTTTTAAATGTAATAAACTTCAAGTTAATGTGTAACTATAACTTAAACAAGGTGCTATTAAATAACTTTTATATTTTATAATTAACCGGTGATGAAATATTAAAATAAAAAATATTTCCTATATTTCATAAATAAGGTCACTTTTTTATATCAAAACATTCATAGTAATGCCAATAATAAAGAAAGTATGTGGGGGAATGTTTACTATATCAAGGGGGTAGATAATAATACAATATAATCAGAAAAGACTAAAAATAAATTAAGTTTAGATAAAATTAAGAAATTAAATGGCTAATAATGTTTAGAGCCTGTGAACTCCACTTTTTAAAAGAGTTCTAATAGAATAAGGTTTATATTTAGTGTAAGATGTTTGAGTTACATAACAGCATGCATACAGATTAAAATGTTTAGGTATGGATGCTGTATTAATTTGTAAAATGTTTAAAATGTAAGTTCAAAATAGTTCCAACAAACATGTCTAACTTTGAAGACTGCTAGTTAATGTCAAATATTATTTTTTGTATAAGTAGCATGAATTAGATGCTACAAATATCAATAGTTATGTAAACAATTTTATTTCATGTTATGTTAAATTTTAAAAGTCAGAGGAGGTGTAAAATTAACTTTATTTGAAAAAACCATATATGTAAAATACTAAACTCTAGGCCAAATAATGAATTCCCAAAAATTAATATAAACTAGTTAATTAACCAATGAACCATGTAAATTAACAAGATTTATGTAAGGTGGATTAATAACTAACTACTGTAAATGATCCTATAATTTAAAAGAGTAATATAGTAAAATGTCTTAAATTATTAAAAATTTTCGAAATGTAAAACTAACTATTTCAGAGGAGAAATAGCAAATTAATGAATTATCACTAAAAGACAGTTCAAATGTTAAAATTATAAGGAATTAAGGAAAGAGAAAGATTTGTGACCATTTGAAATTTATTATAATTATATTAATAACACCTAAAATGGCAGGAATTGTGTACAAGAACGGAAACAGGTTTTTGGGCCTAGATTTCCAAAAAGACAGAAATATGGCTATTTTAACAAAAATCTCAACAAATATGGACTATGACATATCAAATTAAACAGAATGAGATAAATAAACCAATTATGTGGTTAATAGTTCATGAAAGCAATCAATAAACTAAAAATATTCCATATATAATGTACTTTATAATTATGTAGATAGGAAATGAAAATTATTTTAACAATACTTTTCCAATATTAACTTGGCAAGATATTTCCTAAGACAAAGGAAGTAAGTTAGTTCTTTGTTAACATTCAACGGGAACGGTTGATGCTGAATCGCGTTCTAAAACCGGATAACTAATTGTAATGGAGTAAAAGTTGAAAATCAGTGAAATACTCTACCACAATAGTGAAAACAAACAATACACAACACAATACAAGTGAATTAAACCGTTCAAACAACCTAACATTAATAATTCACTTCGTAACAATTTTTCGATTTTTCGTCATAACCAGCAAACATTCCATACATCTAAAATAAGACAATTAACACCTGTGAACACTGAACACTTATCCAGGATACCAGAACAACACAATAGACACTATACACTATCACGGAGACCAATAAAACAGTTGTGAAAGGGAATTTATTATCAGAATTTCCAACCATCAGTTTGCAGTAATATTCGACAACGTGACGTGCCGCCATGTTGAACTTCCCGTGATGCAAAGTAGCAGTCTACAACGAATCCATCCAGTAACCAATGAGTATACATTGTGTATTATAAACTTTATATATTATTAACAAATTGTCATTTATTACTTATAAGACTTATATTTTTGTACATGTTATACTTTCTAGGCCTACCCTTCTCTGACTATATAAATATAATCGTTATAAGAACCTTTTTCAATATTTATATAAAAATAACCTGTAACCGCAAATCGATATATCCCTGTGAAAGAGTCGAATAGTTGCTCAACATCGATTTTAAATCGACTTTTAAGAATTATTATTAATAAATCAAATTATTTCAATTATCTGGATTTTACAATTATTTCACATCTTAAATTAAGAGTTTAACTAACTACAGGACTTACTGGAAGACGATAAATCTTAACTGAAAGTGATACACTGGAGCAGCGCTGAAAATCACTAATCGATTACAGCAAGAAGATAATCTGATTAACTCCGGATTTAGTTAAGGTCTACCAGAAGTGTAAAAATTAACCAAAATAAATTCACAGAATTTTAAACAAAACACAGGACCAGGATTATTTCTAAATTATTACAATAACAAACAAACAAAATTTTTTTTGAACAAAAATTTTTTTTTTAAATACAATTTTTTTTTATCTTTTCTTTGAACCTTCACAAAGAAATTATTTATTTGTAACCAGTGTAAACAGGTTGCATTACAAATTGGCGTCCAACTAGAGGGCTTAATTAATTAAGCTTGGCAGCGATTATACCGTAGAGAAGGAGGCAAAATGCAAGGACGAGCTACTTCTAAGAAGAGGGCGGCAGAGGGCGAAAAGGAAGTCGACATGGGGGATAAGGAGGCAACACCCGTGGAGGATCTAGAAGTGCTAGTAACCCCGGTGGAACATAAACAACCCGCACCACCAGAGGAACAACCCGAAGTACCCACTCAAACAGGGGACGTCCACATCCAGGACAAGGAAATAGAAAGGTCTAAGACCACCGAAGAAAGTAAAATGGACAAATTGATGGAAATGTTCCTACAAATGGGTCAAGATTTAAGGAAGGAGATGGAAGAAAATAGTAAGAAATTGAATCAAGATTTGAACAAGAAAATGGATAACAACAACCAGTCCACCAAGGAAGATTTGAGTGGAATAAACAAAAACATAGAGTCCAAGATGGAGGAGAACGGGAAGAAATTAGAGGAATTGAAGGAGGACAACCGATCCACAAAGGAAGAATTGGGCCGTAAGATAGAAGATACCAACAAGAGAATTGAGGAAACCAGTAAGAAGATGGAAGAAAAGATGGAGGAAACCAGTAAGAAGATGGAAGATGACAACCAACAATTAAGGGAAGAGTTAAGGGAGAATAGTAGGAAGATGGAAAACGACAATCAACAACTGAGGGAAAAGTTGGAGGAAAATAATCAGAAAATGGAAGAGAAAATGGACGAGAATACTCAAAGGTTAAGAGAAGAACTAAGGGAAGTCAACCAGGAAAATATGAAAAAGGTAGACGAGAGAATCGAGTTAGCGAAGGAAGAGTTGAATAGAAAAATAAACGACACTAGGAAATCCATAGTTAAAAAATTGGAACAAGAGGTAGTAATCGTAAACCAACAAATCAGGGAGGTGGACGAAAGATGCCGTCAGACGAAGTGTGAAGTACTGGAAGTCAGGGAGGTAATAAGTAAGGAAATTACCCAGGTCAAAGAACATCAGAAAACTAAATGGGAGGAAAACCAAAAAGTAGCACTGGAGGAAATAAATAAGGTGCGAACCCATGTCACAGAAAGATGCGACGGTATGGAAGCGGCCATGACTAATATCACTGGACAAGTGCGACAGAGCCAGGAAGAGATGGAGGTAATCCGGAACCGGCCGACTAGCTTCACTAATTTCCCAATAAACGAACATAGAGAATGGTTGAACTTCAGACAATATAAACGAAAGCCAATGGAGTTCTTGGCCCGAATTGAAGAATACATGGACAAACATAGGGGAAACAGATGGGTCCATAATCGAGAACTATTAGATGAGTCTTTTCGGGAAATGAGCGATCATTGGTGGATGGCCAACCGCAGTGGCATAGAGAACTACCAGCAGTTTAAAAGCCTTTTCAAGGCAAAGTATTGTCTGAAACAACCCAAAATCTAATCCGGGACAACATATGCCATGGCCATTATAAACCACAAATGGGTAGTTCCATGACGGCGTATTTCCTAGGCAAAGTATGTATGGCCAAACATTTGGAACCAGCCATACCTGAAGAATGCCTAATCAACAAGCTGTCGTATCATTATGATGAGGAGGTGATTCGAGCGAGGAGAGGCAGCCAAATTAAGACCATACAGGCCATGACAGAACTCCTCGAGAACTATGAAAATGAAGAATACTACCGACAAAGCCGGAGAAGAAATGATCGGCCAGAAAATAGAACTTATCCAAATACCAATCACGGTACAACCAACAACAACACAGGATACCAAGGAAATAGTGCCTATCCACAAACCAACAACAATAATAATAATAATAATAATAATCAAGTTCAGAATAATACGAACAATAATCGACCCAATAATGGTTATCAGGGTAACCGAAACACATACTACCCAAACCCTAATAGTCAGAGAAGCCCCAATTATAATAACGATCGTTATTATAATAATAATAGTCGTGGTAATCCACAGAATGGTAACCCCAATAATAATAGGTTTTCTCGACCGCGAGTAAATTTCATCCGAGCGGAAGATGGTCGCCAACGTAGGTACTACCACCAGAGACGCAACAGCTATCACGAATATGAAGATAGGCGGAGGAGCCGAGAACGTGATCAACCAAGGTACAATCCTGCTAGACGGAGTACCAGTTTAGATAACACCGACCGGCTGACCAACAACGAACAACCGGTAGATCATCGAACAGAGCGGCAGGGACCCACTCAAGGTTTCCCGAATGATGCATCCACCAGCGCGACACACCATAACAATGATGTCGAGCATTTAAACGGGAGGAGGCAGTAATAAATCACCGAAACCCGTTGCTGCTCCTAAACCCTGGGTATTTAAATGAGTTGACACATACAACAGAAAATAATCGTATCACTATAATCGGTTGTAATTACCTAAAGAACATCCGACATGAATTATTGGAAGAGGACGATACTAGTCCCACCAATAAAATTAATCATGAAATAATACATATAAATGCGGAGGTAGAAGGAATCCCCGCCAATTTAATGATCGATACTGGTTCCAACGTATCCATAATTAGTACTACTGAGTTGGAAAGAATACAAAGAGAATGCGGACGAACATTACCAACGTTGCCGTTAAACAATATTATTTTGTTAGGTGCAACCGGCCGCCAAAATAAAACAATACGAAGGCAAGTCTCCGCCAGTGTGATGAGCTGCGGTATAGCTATCGAAATGGAATTCTTAGTGGCGAGCGAGCTGCCATTTAACATATTGGTAGGGTGTGATGTGCTCAGGCGGAACTCCGCCATAATTGATTTACGAACAGAGAAATTGTCACTATTTACAAACGGACACACTTGGACGGCTGACTTGGTTGATAGCGACCAAGTAATTCCTAACAATATCCACCAACAGATTCGTAAGATCAATTATATACAGCAAACTCCTATTATTGAACAAAAGATGGACGATAACGCTAATGAGGACTTATGGTCCCAAAAGATCCAGGAAATCAGGGATTTCCGGAGCGGTATAACCGGAGAAAGATTGCAACAACACCAAGCAAACAAATTAATTAACATTTACGAACAGTATAAATCAGTATTTGCTGACGAGCCCGGTAAAGTAAAAAACTTCCAGTGTACTCTACAGTTCCGAGACACAGTGGACTTTAACCGGAAGTCATACCCCATCGCACAATCACGAAAGGAAGCAGTAAGAGCTGAAATAACAAAGATGATTAACCGTGACATTATAGAGAGTAGCCAATCCCCATATACAAGTCCTATCATGGCTATTCCTAAGAAAAATGGACAAATCCGTTTGTGCCTAGATGCGCGGGAGATTAATAAAATGATTATTAATGACAGGACTTCGCCCGGTGAGATTGAAGAGATTTTGAAACGGTTCCACGGTACCAAGTACTTTAGTACCTGGGACACGGTGTGCGGCTACTGGCAGGTGGAATTGCATCCACAGAGTCGCCAGTATCTGGCCTTCATATTCTAAGGGCGGAACTACCAGTTTAAGAGATTGCCCTTCGGACTAGTGAATTCGGTCGCAGTCTTTGTACACTGCATGGACCAGATACTCGGCCAGGAAGCACTACAATTCACCACCGTGTACGTAGATGATCTGCTAGTGTCCTCAGAAACTTGGGAGGAACACTGCTACCGTGTGGAACATGTGTTAAGGAAATTAGCTGCGAATAACATCACGCTAAAGCTAGAAAAATCTCACTTCATAGCCAAGGAAATTCAATTCTTGGGATTTATATTGAACGACCAAGGAATCTCACCGTCGGCTGAAAAAGTAGAAGCGATTCAAAAATTTCCAACACCGAAGAATCGAAGGCAATTACAGTCATTCCTGGGACTCTGTAATTACTACCGCAAGTTCCAGGAAAAGTATTCTGAATTGACCGCCCAATTTCAGCCACAACTGTCATCCAAGAACAAATGGATATGGGGTATAGAACAGAATGAGACCTTAACGCTGATTAAACAAAAATTCCTGGAACCAATAATACTTCGCCATCCGGATTTCAGTAAACCGTTCTACCTGAATTGTGATGCCAGCGACATTAGCCTCGGCACAACATTGTATCAAGAGGACGAGGAGGGCGAACATCTCGTGATTTGCTTTGCCAGTAGAGCATTAAATCAGTGCGAAAAGAATTATCACGTCACTGAAAAAGAGTTGTTAAGTGTAGTGTTCGCGTGTGGAAAATTCCGCACATACATCCTTGGTTACCCCGTTACCGTCCGGACAGACCATAAGTCCATATCGTTTTTAAGGAGATGCAAACTAAGTCACGGAAGGTTGACACGGTGGATACTGTTACTACAAGAGTATGATCTTAAGTGGGAGTACATCCCCGGAAAGAAGAATGTCGTTGCGGACGTGTTGTCACGAATCGACATTGATAAGCAAACTTTCGAGGGAGAGAAAGAGAGTGTACTTAAGGTATACCACATTCTTAGTAACAGAGCCGATCTAGAATCATTATTGGAAAACCTGAGCACCCACCAACAAGCGGACCCGAAATTACAATCCATTAAAAGAAGATTGGAAACAGGGGACGAGACTATCGCCCAATATTATAAAGTTCACAACAATATACTGTTCATACAACCATCTTTGAAGAAGGAGAAATGGAAAGTTATCATTCCAACCCATATCGAAAAGGAGATAGTAAATAACTATCATGTTCGATATGGGCATATGGGCGCCTTAAAGGTGATAAAGGCCCTGGAAGAGAGCTGCCACCTTAAAGATATTAATCGGAAGGTCCGAAAATATATAAAGAGTTGCCGCATTTGCCAACTCGTAAAATCGAATAACGAGAAAAAGGAAGGGCAAATGATTCCAATAACATCTCAGGCGAAGTTAGAAAAAGTATTTTTGGACATCTGCGGGCCATTTCCCCGCAGTGGGGGTCGTCACAGATACAAGTATCTAGTCATCGTGATGGACCATTTCACGAAGTTCATCAAGCTATACCCAGCAAATCGGGCAACTACAAATAAAATTCTCGACATCTTAACCAACCAGTACTTCCCAAACGTCAGAAAACCAGTTTCGATCATCACCGACCATGGAACCCAATTCAAGGGGAAAAAATGGCGGGATACCCTACTGTCGATGGGGGTTCATACTTATAAAACCTCGGTATACCACCCGGGCAGTAACCCGGCAGAGAGAGTATTACGAGAGGTGGGGCGAATATTACGAACATATTGCCATGATCAGCAGAGGAGATGGCAACAATATCTAGAGGCCACAGAAGAATTCCTCAACCTGGCATACCACCCAGCCATAGGAATTACCCCATATTCCGCCATGTACGAAAGACAACCCCCAAGGGAGATCGAAGAAATATTGGAGTTCCCGAGGGAAAATAACTACATTTTTGATAGAATTAAATTTTATAACAAGGTGGCCGAAGACCAGGAGAAACGGCGAATTAAATATCATAAAGGTATGGGTAAAACAATTACCTATACCATTGGTGAAAAAGTATTATTAAAAAATAGGGAGTTACCAAGTTCACTGGAAGGGATAACTAAGAAATTATTACTCTTATACACTGGACCTATATAGTCTCCAAAGACAAAAATAATAACACCTATGAAATCAAGGAGATGGGTTCTGGTAGAATTAAGGGTGTCTATAACCAGGCATCCATGAAGAAGTATCATGAAGAGTGAAAATTCAAAAATATTGTAAGATCACCTTACTACCATTATTATGAGAAAAACTATTTGGAAATATAATATAAAAAGAATTTTGAATAAAACCCACGAAATTCAAAAACAAAGTAAGATCAACTTACTACCAAGGATTTGAAGGAAACTATTTGAAATATATAAAAAGAAAGAATTTTATGAATAAACATAAAAATTCCAAAACATAGTAAGATCACCTGACTACCATTATTATGAAAACTATTTAGAAACAAAAGGAAAATGAATTTTGAATTTAAACATAAAAATTCAAAAATATTGTAAGCACACCTTACAAACCAATTATTTATAAAAACTTTATGGAAATATAGAAAGAATTTTGAATTAAAGTGTGAAAATTCAAAAATATTGTAAGCTCACCTTACAAACCAATTATTTATAAAAACTTTATGGAAATATAGAAAGAATTTTGAATTAAAGAGTGAAAATTCAAAAATATTGTAAGCTCACCTTACAAACCAATTATTTATAAAAACTTTATGGAAATAGAAAGAATTTTGAATTGTGTGAAAATTCAAAAATATTGTAAGATCACCTTACTACAATTATTTTAAGAAAAACCATTTAGAAGAAACATAAAGAGAATTTTGAATGAAAAAATAAAAAATTCCAAAACAGTGTAAGATCAACTTACTACAAATTATTATGAATAAACTTTATGGAAGAATAAATAATGAATTTTGAATTAAAACCATAAAAATTCTAAAACAAAGTAAGAACAACTTACTACAACAATCTTGAAAGAAACATTTTGGAAATACAAAAAGAAAAGGAATTTTGGATTAAAAGCATAAAAATTCAAAAATATTGTAAGCACACCTTACAAACCAATTATTTATAAAAACATTTTGGAAATATAAAAGGAAAGAATATTGAATTTAACCCTAAAAATTCAAAAATATAAGTAAGAACAACTTACTATTACAAGATTATTTATGAAAGAAACATTTTGAGAAAATAAAATGAATTTTGAATTAAAACCTATAAATGCAAAAACAAAGTAAGAGTACCTTACTACAATCTAGAAATGAAAAAACTATGGTGAAATAAAAAGAAGAGAATTCATACCATATTTATGGTACTAATACAATATATTTACCATATTTATAGAAAAGCATTATGAGATATATGAAAGTAAATGAAATTAGAATTAAACCAAAGAATTCTAAAAGTGATATAGGAATGTCTAATTTCAACCAATAAAGTGTAAAAACCTTCTATGAAATGATATAAAAAGAAATAAAAAACCAGTGATACGATTAAATACAGAAACATATGTGGAAATAAAAATAATAAAACTTTGAAGTGGTATAAGGAGAAACAA
This sequence comes from Magicicada septendecula, assembly GCA_034769895.1. Classification (NCBI taxonomy): domain Eukaryota; kingdom Metazoa; phylum Arthropoda; class Insecta; order Hemiptera; family Cicadidae; genus Magicicada; species Magicicada septendecula. The sequence continues at coordinate 314,223,748 of CM068373.1, read as the reverse complement.
TGACCTCATTAACAAATTAATTAAAACATTCATTTGAAAGAATAAAAAACCAGAGGGGAGTAATTGAAGAATAGAATCAAAGTTATAAATGTAATTAAATAAATCAATAATGAAATGATCATGAAATAAGTGTCAAATATAATAAAGACAATTATAAGAAAGTTCTAGAAAATGGAACAAGTGGAATAAATAAAAACTGAGGAACAAACAAATATATCAGAATTATATGCTACAATAAACAAAAACAGATTGTAATAAAAACCAGAAAGGAATAAAGCATTAATAACCAAAAACTTTATATGATAATAACCATTGATAATTATGTTAATAAAAGAGCTTCCCACCATGATACAAATTGAAATAACCATCAAGTTGACAAGTCAGAAGAACAACTGAGATAGGAATATTAAAATCTCTGAGCAATATAAGAAGTGAAGTATCCAAAAATATTTTTTAAATAGTAACAAAAGTGTACTATTCTGATGTAATTTTTTAATAACTGTCTGTAGATAATTCCAGCAGTATTAATATGTTTTTTGAGCAGAGATGATTTGCCTCTGTACTCAAATAGAAGTGAAGTATTGGACAGCAGAGGAAGTAGCGTACAGTGCCTCTCTGAACTGCACCAGCTCACATGTTAGGGCATGATAGGGAATAAATATCCCAAGGATAAAATACTAAGAAGAAAAATGAAAATATAATGATAAATATGAAACTCAGATGACTATTACTATCAAGGAAGATCAAGTAAGAATGAAAAAGATGTAAGCTCAAATGTATAGAAGAAAAAATTTTGAAATGGAAGGAAGTCAAGAATACTAAAAAACTATAATAATTATCATAAGCAATTATTTCAGACAAACCAAGTATAGTCTGAAAAAATCACTTCTGGAGGAAGGCAATCTGTAGCATGACAGATATTCCACTAATAATTAATTCAATTAAGATCATATAAATAATTAAATTACATATAACCAAGAATTTCAAATGAAAATAAAATTACACTTCAAAGAAAAACATCACTATAAAAGAAAAAAGTAATTAAGTAATAAAAATGCAACAATAAAATTCAAGAAATTAAATTAAAAGGAACTCATATTAAAAAATCAGGGGAGATTACCCAGGAGATTAGGAGCAGGTGATAAAGAAGATACCCCAAACCCAAGAAGAAACAGGAAGGGTAAAGATTAGGAGCTGGTGATAAAGAAGATACTCAAACAAGAAGAAACAAGAAGAGGAAGTTTAGTAGCAAGCAATAAATAAGTTACTCCGAACCCAAGAAAGAAGAATAAATTTAGGAGCAGGTGATAAGGAAGATACACCGAACCAAAGAAGGAAGAAGAAATTTACAAGCAGATGATAAAGAAGATACCCTGAACCAACCATCGGACAAAATAACACCAAGTACCTTGGTTTACCCAAGAAGGAAGAAGAGAAGAAAGGAAGATATAGGATGGGAGAACCACAATAAAAACCTATTATTAACTACCATGAACCCCAAATCAAATGTTAATACCATTAAAGAAAGTATAACACCCCAAAACCTTATGAAATTGTAATTTAATTATAGACAAAAGTATTGAGTAGTATGATAAGAAGTGCACCAACTAAAGTTATTATATGGTAAAATAAACAAATCTTCACAGTCCATTATGACTAAAGGTCTGGTCTGAGAATATAATAAAACTCAAACATAAGTCAGAACCAACAGTGAATGTGTACCAGTGTAGTGTTTTTAAATGTAATAAACTTCAAGTTAATGTGTAACTATAACTTAAACAAGGTGCTATTAAATAACTTTTATATTTTATAATTAACCGGTGATGAAATATTAAAATAAAAAATATTTCCTATATTTCATAAATAAGGTCACTTTTTTATATCAAAACATTCATAGTAATGCCAATAATAAAGAAAGTATGTGGGGGAATGTTTGCTATATCAAGGGGTTAGATAATAATACAATATAATCAGAAAAGACTAAAAATAAATTAAGTTTAGATAAAATTAAGAAATTAAATGGCTAATAATGTTTAGAGCCTGTGAACTCCACTTTTTAAAAGAGTTCTAATAGAATAAGGTTTATATTTAGTGTAAGATGTTTGAGTTACATAACAGCATGCATACAGATTAAAATGTTTAGGTATGGATGCTGTATTAATTTGTAAAATGTTTAAAATGTAAGTTCAAAATAGTTCCAACAAACATGTCTAACTTTGAAGACTGCTAGTTAATGTCAAATATTATTTTTTGTATAAGTAGCATGAATTAGATGCTACAAATATCAATAGTTATGTAAACAATTTTATTTCATGTTATGTTAAATTTTAAAAGTCAGAGGAGGTGTAAAATTAACTTTATTTGAAAAAACCATATATGTAAAATACTAAACTCTAGGCCAAATAATGAATTCCCAAAAATTAATATAAACTAGTTAATTAACCAATGAACCATGTAAACTAACAAGATTTATGTAAGGTGGATTAATAACTAACTACTGTAAATGATCCTATAATTTAAAAGAGTAATATAGTAAAATGTCTTAAATTATTAAAAATTTTCGAAATGTAAAACTAACTATTTCAGAGGAGAAATAGCAAATTAATGAATTATCACTAAAAGACAGTTCAAATGTTAAAATTATAAGGAATTAAGGAAAGAGAAAGATTTGTGACCATTTGAAATTTATTATAATTATATTAATAACACCTAAAATGGCAGGAATTGTGTACAAGAACGGAAACAGGTTTTTGGGCCTAGATTTCCAAAAAGACAGAAATATGGCTATTTTAACAAAAATCTCAACAAATATGGACTATGACATATCAAATTAAACAGAATGAGATAAATAAACCAATTATGTGGTTAATAGTTCATGAAAGCAATCAATAAACTAAAAATATTCCATATATAATGTACTTTATAATTATGTAGATAGGAAATGAAAATTATTTTAACAATACTTTTTCAATATTAACTTGGCAAGATATTTCCTAAGACGAAGGAAGTAAGTTAGTTCTTTGTTAACATTCAACGGGAACGGTTGATGCTGAATCGCGTTCTAAAACCGGATAACTAATTGTAATGGAGTAAAAGTTGAAAATCAGTTAAATACTCTACCACAATAGTGAAAACAAACAATACACAACACAATACAAGTGAATTAAACCGTTCAAACAACCTAACATTAATAATTCACTTCGTAACAATTTTTCGATTTTTCGTCATAACCAGCAAACATTCCATACATCTAAAATAAGACAATTAACACCTGTGAACACTGAACACTTATCCAGGATACCAGAACAACACAATAGACAATATACACTATCACGGAGACCAATAAAACAGTTGTGAAAGGGAATTTATTATCAGAATTTCCAACCATCAGTTTGCAGTAATATTCGACAACGTGACGTGCCGCCATGTTGAACTTCCCGTGATGCAAAGTAGCAGTCTACAACGAATCCATCCAGTAACCAATGAGTATACATTGTGTATTATAAACTTTATATATTATTAACAAATTGTCATTTATTACTTATAAGACTTATATTTTTGTACATGTTATACTTTCTAGGCCTACCCTTCTCTGACTATATAAATATAATCGTTATAAGAACCTTTTTCAATATTTATATAAAAATAACCTGTAATCGCAAATCGATATATCCCTGTGAAAGAGTCGAATAGTTGCTCAACATCGATTTTAAATCGACTTTTAAGAATTATTATTAATAAATCAAATTATTTCAATTATCTGGATTTTACAATTATTTCACATCTTAAATTAAGAGTTTAACTAACTACAGGACTTACTGGAAGACGATAAATCTTAACTGAAAGTGATATACTGGAGCAGCGCTGAAAATCACTAATCGATTACAGCAAGAAGATAATCTGATTAACTCCGGATTTAGTTAAGGTCTACCAGAAGTGTAAAAATTAACCAAAATAAACTCACAGAATTTTAAACAAAACACAGGACCAGGATTATTTCTAAATTATTACAATAACAAACAAACATAAAATTTTTTTTGAACAAAATTTTTTTTTTAAATACAATTTTTTTTATCTTTTCTTTGAACCTTCACAAAGAAATTATTTATTTGTAACCAGTGTAAACAGGTTGCATTACAATATGTATAGAAATATGAAAAATTTACTAATCAAAATGACTTAACAAGACAATTTTAAACCTTTAAAAATATAACACACATAGGCGCAGTGTATCAAATTGAGCAGATATTATTTTCACTTTGCAATAGCTGTTGGCATACTAAACGCTAGAGGTGGGCCGGTATACCTGTAATAGGTATTTTGGAACGATATTTTTGTGGAACGGATGTAACAGTGACTGAAAAGTTGAAATACGTGTTATACGCGGCGACGCTGTTCCGAGTCGATGCACACCCCCTACGCACCTACACAGACACACACACACACACACACACACACACACACACACACACACAAAGTACGCAAGATCACGTAAACGAATATGCCAAGGCCAAATACTAGGCGTACAAAAATATCGCTGGAACGCAAGGAGCCAGTAACGCGTATTTAAAATGCTAGGTATTTCAAATACTAGTGGTATCACCGATACACAAGGAACAACGCGTTCCAGAGTAACAGTAGTATTTTAGTAACACCTAATATTTTAGGAACACCTAGTATTTTAGGAACAGGTAGTAACGTAGTATCAAGCATATTTCGAAATTTCGAATAAGAACTAGTACGAGCCACTTTTTCGTCCTGTTACGTTTATTCTCGTGTGATATGCAGATATATAATACAGATTATATGCTAATAAATTATATATTATACAAGTCACCAACTTGTAACTAAAATCGGTTGGTAAAACTTTATGTTTTTACTCAAAAAACTTTGTGTTCCGAGTCGTTAGTGAAATAGTTGTATTTAATTATATTGAGTAACCATAACCTATAGAGTGGCTTATGTTGATAAGCTATATTATACTTTTTACTAATGTGATTTTAACTTCACTACACATCTCACGTAAATGATGAGATTGTTGTAATGGACATTTATGCACTTTATCTAGTCCTGTTCCTTAAATATCTGTAATGCATTTAATTTACTTTTGTTGTTGCTTATTATTCATAAGTTTTTATTTATGTATTTATATTTATTTTATTATTATATATAAAAAACTTTCACAAACGTTTCAAGGTGTTGTGCCTCTTCCTCAGTGTGAGTAAATACTGAATGTCATTGTTGCAGAATAACGATTATGGACTATAGGTGTGTGTTGTGGGAATTGATGGTGGGAGGGAATTGGCACTGAGGTTCAAATTTTGTGTTTGGATCAATGTATCAAATAGTGTATGTGATCTGTAATGTACTTGTTCATTTAATATGTTGTTTGGTTGTAATGTGTGATATCTGTATATTTCAAATTGTTCAGCTGTGTTTAATTTTCTACTTTTTGATAAGTAGTGTAATATTACCATGTTGTGTTCTATGTTTGTGTAACTATGGTTTTCATTTTGTAAATGTGTGGCAAATGTGGAATGTATGTAATTTGTGGTGAGGGCTTTTATATGTTCTGAAAATCTGGAATAAAAAGATCTTCCCGTCTGGCCGATGTAGAATTGGTTACAATCATTACAATTTAATTTATAAACTCCTGTTTTACTGTATGTGTCTGTGTCTTTGTTAATATTTATATGTTTCTTAATGGTGTTGTTGGTTCTGTAGGCTACTTTATAATTGTGTTTTCTAAATGTGTTAGCAATTTTGTGTGTATTGGAGTTGTAGTATGTAAGTGTTATGTACTTACTGGGTTGTGTGTTGTTGGTCAGATGTGTTTTATTTTTTGTGTTTAGGATGCGTTTGTGTATTTTATTTACCAAATCGGGGTTGTATCCATTTTTAACTGCTATATATTTGATTGTGTTAAGTTCTTCTTGGTAATCATGTGTGTTTAGGGGTATTGAAGTGAGTCTATGGAGCATGTAGTTGAATGCTGCATGTTTGTGTTGAGTTGGGTGGTTGGATGAGTTATGTATGACCATGTCTGATGTGGTGGGTTTCCTGTATATTTTGTATGTGTGTGTGTTGTTTGTTTTGGTGATTGTGAGGTCTAAGAAGTTTATGCTATTATTTAGTTCTATTTCAAGTGTGAATTTTAATTTATGGTGTATAGTGTTAATATATTTGTGGAACAATTTATTTTATATATTTATTTGTATATTTATTTTATTACAATTTGTTTTTTTTATTTGTAAAATTTTGTTTTTCTCATTCACTCTTGTGGCTTACTGTTATGTTTTTATTATACGTTTCTGATGTTTTTTCACATTATTTTTTGTGGTATTACGTGTAGGCCTACTCTAAATTATTTAATTGCCCCGAGTTTCGCAACTGATTTGTCTAACCAATGTTAGTTTGTTTACTACTAGTGAAAACTTAAATTGGTATTCCCAAAGGGAGATAGGCCTATAAATTCTCATGTTTCTTATTTTCATGTAAACAGTAATAGTTTAATAAAGTCACAGTGTAAAGTAACACGTTAATACTTTTAGTTTCAATTTATTTCTTATAACAAATTATATAGTATAGGTTATATAATATCTTCAAATAAATACACAGCAAATAGGTATATTAATGGGTTTATCTAGGTAAAAATAAACCTACTTGCAGTGTATTTATTTGAAGATATTACATAGGAGACCTGCAGGAAACTCAAAACGAGTTACTTACAAAGGATAATAAATATAGGTTATGTATATATAGTATATAATAACAGGTATTTGTATCTGTTATTTTTTTGGAACGGTATTTTCATACCTAGTATTTTAAAATAACAGTTTAGCCCACCTCTACTAAACGCTGTTGACAGATAAAGGGAAGGAATATGTTAAGCTACTGAGAGACAGGTGGTGCTGTCATCTGTTAGAGACAAATAGAACAAAAAAACGTAAGACGAGTATCAATCAGATCAGCCGCGCCTGACAGAAGGTTAATTACATATTTGGTTGGATTCTGTGACTAAATAAATCTTGTTTGCATTATAAGTTATAAGCCATTTAGCTTGACTTTGATTTCATGCGTTTGCTAAACATTTTGAGTCTCGGAGAAATAGGACTATACCTTCCGTTTGTGTACACCTTGTTGTTATATGCAGTGAGATGTAATAATTTTATACTGTAACGCAGAAGCAATTAGACGACTGTTTAGCTAGATCTGACTGTAGACATTTTTCGGTTATTTATTCATATAATTACGTGTTAGATTATGCTGAAAGACTTTTAGTTTCTATGTTGGAAGATATGTTGTTTGTATGTTAGTTTCGCATTATGTGATTTGTATGGCACTGAATTTGAATAACTTGTTAATGTGGGAATAGCATAGTTTGTATCTTGTATTTACATATTCGTCAATTAATTATTGTTACCGTGCTTTCGAAAAGTTTATTACCTGCAGCGGTGTATTAAATAGTTTATGTTAGTGAAACTAAATTATAGCAGCCGTAGTATACTTACGAAAGACTAAGGTAATTTACTTATTTAAAGACAACTGGACGTTTGGTTAAGGTGGAAACATAGTGAGTAGAAGAGACAGAAGAACCTTTTATTCGCTATGGTGGAAGTAACGATAATAGTCATTGATGGGTATGAAGTATAATTACAGATAAGGTAACTCTTACAAATTTCATTTGTAATATAATGCAGACTCATTATCATTCATTTTGGATATGGTTCTTCGTTGTGTGATGACTTTTTTCCACAAGCTAGAAGAATATTACTCGATTGTACATTAAAATATCTCCGTTACAGTAAAAAGTTACCAAGGTTTCCTGTTTACTTTTTATTTCTGTTTTAATGTCTGAATTAATAATTCAAACTTTCACATCAGCATAATATAAATGTAAGATTTTTTTCAGGCCTGCACATGCTGCTGTAAACACAACACAATGTCTAGACTAAGCTTGGAGGTTGGTAGCTCTAAAGGTACCACTAATTTAATGTATGTGGATTTAACCAGTATAAGAGTGCGTTATAAATGTACTGAAAGTAATGGAATAGTCGAATATTGTTATACAACGTACAGGACAAGTTCAAGACTAAATGTAATATTATTATAGCTTGCATAACCCACACCTGGGCAAACATAACCTCACCTTGCCTGCATAACTGACTACTACCATAAGGTGACTAATAACTATAAATATGAAATAATGAAACACAGATATTCAACAGAATACGGAAAATTGCTGTTAGTGGCATTTATGGAAAGTATCAGTAGATGAATATATTTTTAGGCATGTGAATATAAGTAAATATGAGTTCTCAAAACTATGCTTTTGTGATAATGTTTTCACAACGATTCAATGCAGATTAAAAAATGAATTGTAGTTACTCAGGTTAACGACAATTTGAAATGACAAATGAATTTATTACAGTTCTTACAAATGAAAACAAGAAAATTATGATGCCCACTATATTATTATTGAAACGATTTATTATATAATTTGTATTGAACTGAACTAAAGCAAATAAAACTTTTTGTAGACTTCCAAAACAACATAAAACTTTCAGATTCTGAACACTTTTTGTTTAGACATTATTGTCAGTATATGTTTTATGTATGTAATAAATACCCATTTTTACTTAAGTCAATGTGTTTAATGTAAAGGCAGTGCAGTTCATCTTGAACAGTAACAGTAATGGAGCCATGCTATGTTGTGCATGAAATAGCTTTGTCGCGGAGGTGGCATAAAGTAGTTTTATAGTTTCTTGTAAAATTTATTTTCAAAACGGATTGTATATAATATTTCTGGTTTGGTCAGTACTGTATTGTATTAAGCCAATACATGACATTAGATATTATTAAAATACACAAAGTAAACTTAAAATCTATTACATAAATGTGTATGTTAACCAACTACTGAATGTTGTTATTTGGCCATACACAGCCATTTATTATAAACAAACAGTTCAACATAAACATAATATGATTGGAAGGTGGATATCGCTATTTTCACTATGTTAAATTCTGAAGATTGAGATGAATTTTTCAAAGAAATAAAATATAAAATATAATTTTGTTTTTAATCCTACAATATCTTTCATATAACATTAGTATTGACACTTGGTAATGCACAAGAAATTCAGATTTGGTGCTCTTTCACTTTGCCATTCATAGCTGATGTTAAGATGACCTTCCCATACCAACAAATAAATGTTGCCAATTCTTATCAGCTTACACAAATGTCTCTTTTCAGTGATATAACAAATCACGTTTTGGATCTGTTAGCTGTTTTTGTATGTGGTTTGTTTTAGTAATGTGTTATTAGGCTGTCAGAATTTATATCAGTGACATGAATAGCATTAATGTTACCATTCATGTTACTGGAAAACTCTTCAAAGTGGTTTCAGTGGATCATGAATTCAGTCAGCCCCAGTTCTCCTTTTATATGCAGTCTACAAACTATGAAATATTGTTCCATTGTCCATTATGGTATTTCAAGTCATTCAAAATTATAATTTCTACACAATTTCTAATATTATTTGTCAAAGATTTTCTGTTTAAGACCAGATTAAATTTACTGCACCCTGAAAGCTATAAGATGAAACGCGTCTTCAGACTAGATAAAGCAGAACTAATATTTCAACTCTTTAAATCTGTCAAACGCTTCAAACTTCCATTGTAAACAACAGTTTGCTAGTAGTATGGCAGTGTATTCCCACAGCTGTCAATTTGGAAGTTATGTGAAACAGAGTATACTGTATAACTTCTGCAAACATTTTGACTCTGAGGTTTCATAAAAATTTTAGCATTCAGTTGATAAGCAGTTGTTGTTTCCTTCTCAAAATAATTCTAAAATTATGTCAAAAGTCTTATAATTTCTGGTAAATAGGAATTTAAAAACAAAGTCTGTGTCAAAATAAGTAACATGGTGTGACGAACTGATAAAAAAAATTGTGGACACATGTTTGTATGGCTTCAAAGAAAAGTGTACCTTTATGGGGAAAACATTTTCCAGGAGTCATCAGTATAATTAACACTGTAGGTTGAATGCTCTTCTGTACGTTAGCTCATTCCAATTACATGTGCAGAAGTAATGTGACTTTTCCTCTACATAAGTGGTCTCGGTATCTCCTTTCAGCCAAGAACACTTTATTGTATTAAATGAAATACCTTGCCCACACTAAGATAAGGCATCCTCATTGGTTAAACTAATGTTTGACAATGGGAAGACATTATTTATTAATAAAGACATGTGCATTTAATCTAAAAGTGTCCTTAATCAGATGTTATTCTTGTGGTAACTTGTGGGTGATGTAGATTTAGTCTTCATTGACTGCCAGCTTGTTTTCATTTGTTTCAGGTGTTAACAAGATCAATTTATCCATCATCTAACAAATGGAAGAGATCAAATTTGAGGACAAGGTATAAAGTTTAAAAATAAATTATATTTTTTGCTGTTTAATGTATGTATTTAATTGATACACGTGTTATATATACGTATCGTATACACACATTCATTTCTTATATTAATGATAGTTTATTTATCATCATATTGATTTGTAATTAATTGCTGTACAGAATATGATTTATACATGTATTCTTTTGTGTAGGGTTCACATTGACAATATGCATTTTCCATAACCTCCTAACTTTCAAGCAATTCTCTTCCTCCCTCGTCCAATTTAGACTTGTAGTCTGTTTGTTAGTTGCAAAGTAGCTTCAAAACTTTTTTTTGATCTGCCAGTCCTCTGTCTTTGTGTTGACCAATTATGTCAACATACTCATACTATTCTATCATCACTCATTCTCTTGTGTTGTCCACTCTAGTAGTCCTGTCCTCTGCAAGTCTTCCTGGTATTCTGAACTCCATACTTGTGACATCTCATTTTGCTGTTTTGACTTGCATTGTCTCACTCCCAGTTTTTTGCAGAATACATCAGTATTAGATGTATTATATGTCTTATGTTATACCTTGTATGCATTATTAGTATTATATGTCTAAAAGTCAATATTAAACATGTAATTGATATACATATTCAAACCTTTGTGTTTTGTCTCAAATGTTTGTTAGGCAGATAGTAAGAGCCAGGGACACAACTGACTATTCTGTGAGTGATCATGACTTGCATTTGAATTTTTTATCTGACCACCCGCTCCTGTGCCAAATGGGGGGAGTCCAAAATTCACAAGTTATTGCCCACTTTTAATGTTGTAACCGTTAGCTATACAATTGCTTATTTCAGATTTTATGCGCATGACCTACCCATTCGTGGGGAGTGAGGTTAACCATTCATACCTCATTAATTACAGATAGATTAATGTAATTCTTACCTCATTCTTACTAAGCCACTGCTCTCAAGATTAGTTATAAACAAGTCAGTCAAGGATACTGTAGGCATGCTGCTTTTAACTGTATAATTAACAAACTATTAACTGGGCGCCCATCAGCAAAGTCATTACTGGGTCTCAACCACTAGTGACCCACCACACTGTCACATCTTCACAAACCTCTCCATTCACCCATTGTTTCCAGAACCTGTTCATTTTTGTTTTCTAATTACTTTGTCCATCCAGTGTATTTTTAATATTCTCCTACAGCAGCAGTTTTCAAATGCTGTGGTTGTGTCTTTCACTTTTCCCTATTGTCAAGGTTTCATGTGCAGCTTCTATAATAGCATGCTGCAAACATATAATTTGAGGAATTTCTTCTTAATTTAGAATCCAGTATTTGACAGTAGCAAATTTGTTTCTCCATTTGGCCTGTGTTCTGACACTGATTCCTGTTAGTTATCTTTACCAGTTTTAATATTTACCTATTTTTGTTCCTGATTCCTTTGAATAATTTTTTATAATATTCAATAGCGTTCTCAATTTACCGTGTTTTCTGTGAGTAGAAACCATACCGTCAGTAACTCTTAACTCTTATACTGTCCATGAAATGTTATTTACGGTCTTGAACATTTTTATGGTTTCCTTTACAGCCTATTATAAAGCATTCTCTTATAATGGTAATGAATTTATATAAAAGTAAATTTTAATTCCTTGTTATTTGTAGGATGTTTTAACGGTCAGTGTAAAGAAAGAACCAGATCCAGAAGAGGCTGAGACTGAACAGGTAATGTGCATAACCATTATTTAGCCCATAGCTAATGTGTTAGGTTGTTCCGTGTCATGTACCACTAGAGATTTGGATCACATTCGTTTGTAATTAAAAATCAACAGAATACACAAACTGTATCATAGTGTGTTGTATACATATAAACTACATGAGATTAAGTAAGAAAAATCGCACACTCGTGCGAGCGCGTCCGCGCACACACCATGTAGGTACAGAGTATGGATATTTATTGGAAAAATTGATGGGTGATTCTATATATTTCATATTTAGTATTGATCACCTCTTTATATAGTACTCTATAAATCACCGAGAAGACAAAGTAAATTTTATAATTGTTCAATTTGCAGGATGTAATCCCAGTTATAAATTGTGTCCTAAAAGGAGAACTGCATATAAAAGAAGAAATCATCAAAGAAGAGAATGAACAGTTTGTTGATCAGGTATTATACATAGTTATAAATTTGTTTATAGTAACAAGCATTTATTGTTATAATGAACAGCATTGTTGTTATTTGTAAACTTATCGGTTAAAACTGTTGGAGACTGTTTGGTGTCCCATGGAAGTAATTTTTATGTGCACTTTCAGTCCATACGATTTAGCCACAACATGTACCAGTACCACATGGCAGGAAATTTGAATTTTATGATGTCAGGGGTGTGAGTACGATGTTACCATGGTGGGGGTAGAATGTGACTGAAGTAGGGATATCATGTGGCCATGGTGGGAGTACCATGTGACAGGCACCATGTGGGGGTACCACAGCACTGGTGCGAAATGTAGTGATTGGTCGGGCATGTCATGTCACCATATATGTCAGGTCATCATTTAGCAGAATCAGTTGTGATTGGTGTGTTTGAATGGCGGTAGTTGGTGTGGCCAACATGTGATAAGGGAGAAAAAAATTCCCTCTAGAAGGGAAATAGGTTAAAGAAGGATGTGTGAGGGAAAATTTAGTGTTGCCACTACCGACATATCTGTCTATGTTATGGCGGGAACGGATTTATGTTCCCTTAACAAGTGTTTCCAGCGTGTCCGTGGGCATCTTGTCCTCTGCTTGTCTTGATTTAATAGGGCGATGTCATGTGAGGTATAAAATTGGGTAACTTAATGTATACGTGTGTATGAAAGAAAATAAAGTGGCCAGTTCCTGGTTTCTTCTTCTTGTCTTGTTTTTTCTATGTTCATAAATAAGGTTAACGTTCATGGACGTGTGTGTGTGTTAAGTAAAACACTGTGTCTTGACTGCTTTTCTTGTATTTTTCGCAGGATTTTTTTAAGTGTTCAAAAGTAAGGTTAACCTTCACACAAATGATTAATGAGTGTTGAGGAAAACGAAATGTGTATATGGGCGTGTTGTCTGTGTAAAGATAAAATGTGTGTGGGTCGGGTAGCCTTTGCGTAAAAGCACCTTGATGTATATGTGCGCACATAGATTTTGTGTATTGTTGTAACCTAATGAAAACAATAATTCTCCTCGCTCACAGTGCGAAGCAGTATGCGTGAAATAAAACACGACATCAATCATGTGTATAAGTATAATTGCACCATTGTGACAGTACAGAAATACCTATTACCATAATAATGGGATTCAGGAATTTTATATTGTATTTTTATTCTGGTCATGAATGTTAACAAGGGCTAGGTTAGTTTTTGCCCAAGTCCCAATAAATACGCAGATTCAACAAGAGGGGAGCCAAGCCAAGGTCATCGTGGTACGAGCAGAATTTAACATGTGTAATGGTGGTATATGTAAAACGAACTAACCATACGAACTTTCATTGGTCCACAAAGCCAGATCGTCATAAATAAACAATGACGGCATGAAAACAAATACGTATTAACCAGGGCGGTGGCTATAAAACAATGGACAATGACGTCAAACGCACGACCACTTACATAACAATTGCGTTTGACTCGCCCCCAGTCGTCTATAGCAATTCAACGAGCGCACATGCTCAACCAGTGCAGTGGGCAGCTTTTGCCGTAAAAATGCAGTAATTGTTTTAAAAAATGCAGTAATCATTTAAAAACGTAATCATTAACAATAATGTAGAATCAGTGGACAACCAATATGAGAGTTAGAAAATTCAGTGCACTAAAAGAGACAGAAAGAGGTTCGGCCGAACACCTGCCAGCCAACATGAGCCTGCATGTCTTCTGAGGAGTCTACGCCGCATCAATTTCAGGAAAGCCCTTCTTAAATTTCTTTTCTAAATTTTAAAATACAAAAAATGAGCTCTAATCAGAATAAATAACAAATGTGTTCAATATTACAGTATGATTGGTTTGAGTGAGAGAGTGAAAGTGATCGTTGGCCAACCTTAAATAAGCTATATCTGAGGCGTTGGTTTGTGTTAATTATAGAGTAATTATTCAAGTCAGAGAAATAAATAACAATTTGAAAGTAACTGCAGTACAGAATTTGAAAAAGAATTATTTTAAAGAAAACACGAGTATATGCATATAGAATTAAACGCATGGTGAAGGCGGAAATAATGTAGCCGCCATTTTGGAATTTAATAGTCGTTGATGACTCCCATTGTCTATAGCCTATAAGCACAAATAACTGAATAAAATCCGATTTGTTATCCTCATGTTGTGTGAATGGTTATTTCAATACCCCGAAAACCTCTGTCTTTTTCGCTTAACGCAACCTTGGACCCGAAAAGCCTAATGTACTTAAACAAAACTGAGCACGTGTTTTCACCGGATGTGTGGTTTAGATTATACAAATACATAATCATTCATTATATGTTTATTAATTATTTGTTGAGTAAAGGGGAGAAGTCACAGATGGCACACGAACTGTGGACTTTATATAAAATTAAATTATATAAATAAGCAAAAAGCAGAGGTAGACGGGTAGCGAAATACACGTAACAGTAGAGGTTATCTATGTAGGTTATGTATAGTATGAAGAGAATTGTATGACAATTAAGACAGAATTTATTACTATCAGTATAACAAAAATGGCAGATAACAACGAAAGTATTAATATAGAAAACACAGCAACAGAATCATTGGTGTTAAACGAACCACAGGCGAACTCAACGCCTGTTATAAATAATAAGGTTTCGTTAGAAGATCTTTTTCAGTTAATGAAAATACAGAATGGTCAATTAAATAATAAATTAAACCAGTTTGATGATAAACTAAACCAGTTTGATGAACAATTTAACGATATTAAAAAAGAAATTAAGAAACAGAGCTGTAATTTTGACGAGAGAATAAACGAAATAGAAATACAGTGTGACAGTATCCAAAAACAAACGGAAACTAGTAGTGAGCAATTTAGTAACAAAATAAGTCAGTTAGACGACAAAATTAAGCAAATTAATGAGAAAGTTCAAAACCAAATAGAAACACAGTATGAAAAAATAGAGAATAAATGTTTAACCACAGTTAATGAGCAGATAGAGAGTAAAACTAATTCTGAAACAAATAAACAAATAGAAATGAAAACTAGCATTTTACAGAACAAAATAGAGAAATGTGAATTAGATGTAATAGACATAACCAAACAGTTTGAAACAATAGACCAAACAGTATCAAAATATGAGAATAACACTAATGAGAGAATGAGCATGTTACAAAGTAAAATTAAAGAAATAGATAACCTAGTCATACAAAACGATAATGTGCATGTTAAATGTAATGTGATTGAAAATGATTTAATGAAAGTGAAAAATGAGTTACGGGGGGAAATTCAAAAAAATTTTACCGGTATTACGGAAAGAATAATCGTAACTAGGGACACGTACAGTGAAATAGAGTTAGGGAATTTTAACCACGAGAACAGAATAATACACCCTATGAGATTTTTAAATCAGGCGCGAGAGTATAACCATTTTAGTGATCATAATTGGGAAATACAGTTAACGAAAATTGTCAAATGTTTTAAAGGCAATTCTATCATATGGGCGGAGGCGCACAGAGTAGAATGGGACAGTTTTGAAACATTCGAGAGGGCATTTAAAGATAAATTTTGGCCGGAAGAGGAACAAGAGAGTTTGAGAAGTCGTATTATGGGAGTAGGTAATTTTGTGGGGCAAAATAATATAAAATGTACGTGACAAAGTTATATAACGAGGCAAAGTACCTCGAACCGCCTATACCATTTAAATCGTTCGTCAGATATGTGAGTAAACATCTACCCAGAGAAGCACAGATTACCTTAATGACGAAGGAGATAGAGAATTTAAGTGAATTAGAACGGATTTTAGACATTTTGCAAAGTATTAGGGATCGTGAAATAGTTAGACGACCTATACAGGCTAATCACCATAATAGTAACTCAGAATTTAATCGACATAAGAGTAGTTATCAGGGAAATAGCGATCACAATAATAATTATAGACCCAGAAATCATTTTCAGCAGACAGGTGAGTGGAACTGTTCCAGGTGCGGAAGAGAGAACTACGCTCACAGACAACAATGTTTCAGATGCAAGCTACCTAAAGAAGAACAAAGGAGGAGAGAAAACATGAAACAATATGTACTGACCGACAAAGGAGGACCAGGTACCAGTGGGACATCCAGCCACCGGCAAGGACGAACAGTGGTCAACAGCAACAGGAGGTGAATAATAACAGACGACAGCCGGAAAACTAGAACTAACAGTGGTAGCCAGGACCCGACCACTGTTCAGAGAAGCGCATGAGGTCCAACCAACGGAGGACATCTCAAGTAACGTCATCAAAACGGACATAGTAACTGATTTATTAGAAGAGGAGAACCATACTTTAGCGGAAGTGAGAGCAGGATTGACGGAAATTCAGGTAAATATAGAAGGTAAGCGTTTTAGAACATTGGTGGATACAGGGAGCGAAATTTCAGTGATAGCAGGGGTACGGAGTAAGTGTGTGACGAAACAAATACACTTGAACTTTTTGATAAATGGTATGGATTTTGACAGTACATTCTTGGTAGTTAAGGGTTTGAGTTTGGACATTATTTTGGGTAACGATTTTTTACAGAGGAATAGAGCGGTGATAAATTTTAAAGAAAAGGTGATAGAGTTAGACGGGGGTGACCGGTCGGTGAAAGTAAATTTTGAACGGGTGATAGATAAAATTAAAACAACTGGGGTAAAGTTATTGAAGAAACGGGTAGATGAGAATAATAGCGATACTAGAATCAATTGGTGTAGAGAGGCAGAGTATATTTACGATGATGATAATGAAATGAGTAATATTAATGATGCAGTGTGGGAGATAAGGGCAGATAAGTTTCGGAGTGAAGGGTCCGGTGTTGGGAGTGGCCAGCGTGCAGCGTTATGGCAGGTGGTAGAGCAGTTTAATGGAGTGTTTGCCGATGTACCAGGTAGGGCAAAAGATTATGAATGTACATTACAGATAAGAGAACATACACCATTCATGCAACAGAGTTATCCTGTGCCTTACTCCAAAAGACGAGCGGTGCAAGAGGAATTGGATAAAATGCTGGAAGGTAAAATTATAGAGAGATCAGTATCACCCTACTCGAATCCTTTGGTGGTAGTAATCAAGAAGGACGGCAGAGTCAGGTTGTGTTTAGATGCGAGGAGAATAAACCAGATAATTATACCCGACCGAGAGTCACCGGAAGCGATAAATGAGATATTCCAGAAATTCAGCGGCGTGAAGTATATGACGTCGCTGGACCTTACTGCAGGATATTGGCAGGTACCGTTAGCGGAGGTGAGTAGAAAATACACCGCATTTTTATTCAACGGAAATAATTACAAGTTCAGGAGACTACCTTTTGGATTGAATACCAGTGTGGCGAGTTTCATCAAATGCTTAGACAAAATTCTGAGACCCAAGGACTTGGATTTCCTGACAGTTTATGTGGACGACATCTTGATTGCATCCAGGACTTTCGAGGATCATTTGGAACATTTAAGGTATGTATTAACGAAATTGGAGACAGGAGGACTTACAGTGAATTGGGACAAGTCGGAATTTTTACAGACAGAAATTAAATTTTTAGGTTTTATTATTACGCCGGAAGGGATCTCCGCAAACCCAGACAAGGTCGAATCGATCATGCGCTTCCCTGAACCAAGGAACATAAAGCAACTTCAAAGTTTTCTAGGGCTGTGCAACTTCTACCGGAAATTCCAAAGGAACTACGCCCACGTGACAGCAAGGTTAAGTGTGATACTGCAAAAGAACCGACAGTGGAAATGGGGCGATGTAGAGCGTGGAGCCTTTGAGGAGATTAAAAGGAAATTTAGTGAAATGATCATGATGAACCACCCGGATTTTGAGAAAGTGTTCTATTTACAGACAGACGCCAGTAATGTAGCCGTTGGGGCGGAACTGTATCAAGAGGATGAGGAGAAGGAGCACCTCACTATAGCCTTCGTGAGTAGATCATTGCTGCCAGCGGAAAAGAATTATACAACGACTGAGAAAGAGTTACTGAGTATTGTATTCGCCGTTGAAAAATTCAGAACTTACATTTTGGGAAACAGGGCCATCATTCGAACGGACCACAAGGCGTTATCCTTTCTGAACACTTGCAAGCTTGCTCACAGCCGTCTAACAAGATGGATGCTCGTGCTCCAGGAATACAACTTCGAGTGGGAATACATCAGAGGAACAGAGACAAGGTACCCGACACTCTCTCCAGAGTAGATTGTGAGAGTAACAGGACAGGTAGGGATATAAAGGAGATCGAGATTTTTAAGATAACTAGGGAGGATAAGATATTTGGAGAAGAGTTAAAGGATATCAGCACCATGCAAAGAGCAGATGGTAAATCGGGTAAGATAATAAGCAGCTTAGAAACGGAATTGGAGGAATCAGAATATAGCAAAATTTTCCAAATTTACAAGGGATTATTGTTTAAAAGGGTAGTAGGGGGTGAGCGTGATTGGAAGTTAGTAATACCAGAAGGGCTGGAAGAGAAGATTATTTGGGATTGTCATTTTAGATACGGTCATTTTGGGGCGAAGAAGTGTGTTAGTGTGTTGAAGGAGTCATGTGTTTTCAGGAGTATGGAGAGACGAGTGAGGAAACCGCTGAGGAGTTGTGATTTGTGTCAGAAATCAAAGGTAGTAAACTACAGGGTTGAAGGTGAGTTGAATTTTATAAGGGTAGAGAGACCATTTGATTTAGTTGCGGTAGATTTGGTTGGACCATTGCCGAAGGGTAGAGGCGGAGTTGTGTATATTTTTGTATTACATGACACTTTTTCGAAGTATGTGAAATTGTATAGCGTAAAGAGAGCTACCAGTAAGGTATTGAGTGAGAAGGTGACTAAGGACTACATGATTTACGTGGGTAAGCCGAAGGTGATTTTGTCAGATCATGGGCCACAGTTCATTAGTGGAAAATGGCGCCAGATCTTAGGATGGGAAGGAATCCTCACGAAGCATACGGCTGTGTACCATCCCCAGTCAAACCAGGCTGAGCGTGTAATGAGAGAGATAGGCAGGATCATTAGAGCCTATTGTCACGCTAAACACAGTGAGTGGCCGTTATACGTCAAGAGAATAGAAAATTGGCTGAACAGTACCACCCACGAGTCCACCGGCTATACACCTCACGAGTTGGTAAAGGGAACACGCCCCCCAAGAATTTTGGAGCATTTGTTTGATTATCCAGAGGAGAGCGAGCGGACGGATGTGAGCATTAAGATCCGGTTGGGCAACGAGAATTTGTTAAGCAAGGGTGAACGAAGAAAACGTAGACACGACGCAAAAGGTAAGTGGGTAAAATATGAAGTTGGTCAGTTGGTATTAGTGAGGAGGGACGATCTGTCGAGTGCTCAAGACAAGGAAATTAAGAAATTCTTTCTGCTTTACGAAGGACCTTACGAGATAGTAGGGATCAAAATGAAAAATTCATATGTGTTGCAGGACATGGAGACTAGGAAAGTAGTAGGAACACACAATGCAACAAACTTAAAGTTATATTGGTCATCTTAGGGTTTTCCAAGTATTTGTCTTACTTCAGAGAGCAAGGGAATATATTTTATTTTATGTAATCTTATCAGGCGATCCATTGTTGTAATTCCTATTTTATAGTAGAAGAAGTTGTTAGTGAAGGTGAAAGCTTGAACTTGTAAAGTGTCTATGTGAGAAATTTTAAATAAGTAACGAACTTGTTTTTGAGCAAGGTTAAAAGGTGTTTTATAGTCGTTTGGTGTTAGAAAATGTAAGTCAAAATGGACTGTATGAACAGTATATGTAGCAGGAATTAAGTTAGAATTAATTGGGCTAGTGCAGTAGTGGCATGTGCTATTGTAGCTAGCGAAGTGGGTTGATGAGTGACGCACAGACCGTTGCCATCATCGGAGGCCTCAAGAAGGCGTGAATACACTGCACAAATTTTAATATAATTTTGTATTATATGTGATTATTGACCGTGCAGTGTATGACAATGATGTGATGTAAGACATGCCTGAAGGTAAAGTTGATTTCCCCGACTTTTTGGGCGATTACTGCCTTACCAGCACTAATCGTGGCTTTGGCTAGCGGTCAGCTATGGCCATAAATTAAGTCCCTTGACCATAGCTGATTTGAAATTGGTTGATAGTAGAAATTAATGGGGGGTGAAACTAGGGGAAATCCCCCGGAACTATGGAACAGCGGCTGCCACTCTGTTCGAGGAGGAACAGCAAAGCCAGGTGGTAGACCCGCATTAAGGGCATGTAACTATGTAACATAAGGTATGTTGATATCTAAATCTTTCAGATGTAGCGCTGAAGCAAGGACACAGAGGCGATAGATTCCTCTAAAAAAAAAATGCAGTCCTTGTGAAGGCAAATGGGCGTCACAGTCCATCCCTAATAAAGTAATAGTGTGTGTGGCTAGGAGGTTACTACAGGGGTAGTGACGATAATAATGTTAAATTTTATGTTGGTTAGCAAATCTATAGTAATGATTCTATTATAAAAAGAAAACGTAAAGAAAGTTGAGTAAAGAAATATAAATAGTTCTGAAGTGATGCCACGATAGTTAAATATACTGATGTTATTTGAAATAAATGAGTAGAGATAGTAGTTGTTGGTGAGAGTAGAATTTGTTTTATGTTTAGTATAAGGGTGTATTTCATTATGATGAGAAAAGTAAGTTGATATTGACTGGAGTCAGAGAATTTGATAAAAAATATATATAGGGGTGTTGAAAAGTAGAAGGATTATCTGTCTAAAATCTTGTTATAATTTTTTGTGTTATTTGGAATTTTATGAGTAAAGAAAACCAACGCCTCAAAACACAAACCAATGCATCTAAGGGGAGACATATCAGTTGCGGATATGTAGGTAAATAAGGCCACTATTTTAAAATTTTGTATTACATGTTTCAGAGTTTTGTGGTGTTGTGACCGCGGTCCTGAGCTGGCCGGAGCGTCAGAACAGGAGCGTTCAGTGCCTCATGGCCTTATGGTGTAGGGATCTCTCCGGAGAAGTCCAATAAGGTCAGACAGGTACGATCAACACTATAGGACCAAGGGTAAGTGATTGAAAATTTTTATATATTAACACTACAGGGGGTTGTGGCAGCATATCTGGACTGATCCTTTTAAAAACGTATGAATGAGTCAATGAAAGTTTTTGTGTCTCGACACCAAACCTTTCATTGAGGGGGGTTTTGTGACAGTACAGAAATACCTATTACCATAATAATGGGATTCAGGAATTTTATATTGTATTTTTATTCTGATCATGAATGTTAACAAGGGCTAGGTTAGTTTTTGCCCAAGTCCCAATAAATACGCAGATTCAACAAGAGGGGAGCCAAGCCAAGGTCATCGTGGTACGAGCAGAATTTAACATGTGTAATGGCGGTATATGTAAAACGAACTAACCATACGAACTTTCATTGGTCCACAAAGTCAGATCGTCATAAATAAACAATGATGGCATGAAAACAAATACGTATTAACCAGGGCGGTGGCTATAAAACAATGGAAAATGATGTCAGACGCACGACCACTTACATAACAATTGCGTTTGACTCGCCCCCAGTCGTCTATAGCAATTCAACGAGCGCACATGCTCAACCAGTGCAGTGGGCAGCTTTTGCCGTAAAAATGCAGTAATTGTTTTAAAAAATGCAGTAATCATTTAAAAATGTAATCATTAACAATAATGTAGAATCAGTGGACAACCAATATGAGAGTTCAGTAAATTCAGTGCACTAAAAGAGACAGAAAGAGGTTCGGCCGAACACCTGCCAGCCAACATGAGCCTGCATGTCTTCTGAGGAGTCTACGCCGCATCAATTTCAGGAAAGCCCTTCTTAAATTTCTTTTCTAAATTTTAAAATACAAAAAATGAGCTCTAATCAGAATAAATAACAAATGTGTTCAATATTACAGTATGATTGGTTTGAGTGAGAGAGTGAAAGTGATCGTTGGCCAGCCTTAAATAAGCTATATCTGAGGCGTTGGTTTGTGTTAATTATAGAGTAATTATTCAAGTCAGAGAAATAAATAACAATTTGAAAGTAACTGCAGTACAGAATTTGAAAAAGAATTATTTTAAAGAAAACACGAGTATATGCATATAGAATTAAACACATGGTGAAGGCGGAAATAATGTAGCCGCCATTTTGGAATTTAATAGTCGTTGATGACTCCCATTGTCTATAGCCTATAAGCACAAATAACTGAATAAAATCCGATTTGTTATCCTCATGTTGTGTGAATGGTTATTTCAATACCCCGAAAACCTCTGTCTTTTTCGCTTAACGCAACCTTGGACCCGAAAAGCCTAATGTTCTTAAACAAAACTGAGCACGTGTTTTCACCGGATGTGTGTGTGTTTTCACCGGATGTGTGGTTTAGATTATACAAATACATAATCATTCATTATATGTTTATTAATTATTTGTTGAGTAAAGGGGAGAAGTCACACCATTAAAAATGGTACAATAAATATACACAGTTATGCATTACGTAATGCAATAAAACACACACACACACATGCATAAAGTACCTATAGAATTGTCAGATGGTTTTAACATCAGCAGTGAATCACAGACGTCAATGTACGGAATTAGAGATTACAAATGAAACCGCTGTAGATTGAATAAATAGAAAATCACTAGGTCTTACCTTATGGAAAAACAAATGTAAAATTTCATTACCTTTAACAAGGTAGATCGAGATGCAAAATTAAACTTTTACAAAGTTATGGGAGTCCCTCTACTATGTAAAGGGACACACACTATGGGTGTGAATTATGGGCAACAACAAAAAGACAAGACGGTAAAATACAGACCTCGGAAATGGCATTCTCAAGAGGAGTTTAAAAGTGTTCTAAACTTGACCTTATAAGAAATAAGGCCATAAGAGAAGGCTTAAAAGTTGTTAACTTGAATGAAAAATTAAAAGATTACAAACAACAGTGGAAAGAAGACTTACAAAGAATGGCAGATTCCAGACTGACCAAACAAGTCTGGAAATTCAAACCTATAGGACACAGGTTTGTGGGTAGACCCAGGAAGAGATGGCTGGAGGATTTTTAAGATGGAACAGGCAGCACCTTGCCTATGCCATGTTGTGAAGATGATGATGGTGTATCAAGAATGTCAGTAAATCAGTGCTTTTTCTATGCTAACAGTTTAACTGATATTTTAACACGTCCCTGTTATGGAGTGCTTCCAAGTTAAGGCTATGCAGAACCTTGTTGTGACTGGCTTTGAATGTTTTCTTTAATCGAGTTTACAGCATGTGTGCATACCGTCATGCTTGCTTTAAGGTCCAAATGTACCTTATACATTTATAAATACCTTATAAATGTAAAAGGTACCATATAAACATACCGTCATGCTTGCTATAACAGCCAAATGTACACATATCTTTGTTAATGAACATCCTTTGGTCTATGAAGTTTTTTATCTATTAATACAAATACAAATACATTATTTATTTATTTCCACCTACCTTCTAACTGTTTTCTCGGGCCAGGATCTTGTCACACGAACGTAGAAGCAAGCATGGTTTACAGGGTATGTAAACACTTACGCAACTCACTTTTTGAAGAGTTAAGATATTAAAATTTTTTAATATGTACTTATTTCAGTTTTGTATTGTTATTCTTTTCCAATAAAAAAAATCAAGACAAATTAAAATTTCCTTACATTTTTTGGCAGAACATCTTATATTGACAAAGTTAAAATCTACATCTTATACGAGGGCTATCCAGAAAGTAACAGACGTTTTGACCGACCGCGGCGGTGGGCGGGGATAGAGCCGCCATCTTGGTGTCAGAACGTTCCTACACTCAGTACGCATCCAGCTGTGGTAGCGTGCGGTCTGTGCCCCTCTTACTTTGCTCTCTGTGACGTGTTAAAATGTGCGCTGCAATAGAAAATCCCGCCACTTGTGAGGTGCGTTCTGTGATTAGGTTTTTGTTGGCAAAAAATCACAAACCAATTGAAATTTATCGCCAACTTTGTGATGTGTACGGAAAAGGAATAATGAATGAAAGCCGAGTGAGGCAATGGTGCATTGATTTTAAAAATGGCCGTACCAATGTTCACGATGAGGACCGCAGTGGTAGACCTAGCCTTGTGACTGATGAACTGGTGATGAAAATCAACGACAAAATTCGTGAAGATCATCGTTTCACGATTACGGACTTTCGAAACATTTTCCCCAAATTTCACGGAGTTTGGTGCATGAAATTGTGGCAGAAAAGCTTGGTTACCACAAATTTTGTGCTAGGTGGATTCCGAAAATCCTAACGGAAGACCACAAAAAACAGAGACTGGTTGCAGCACTAACTTTACTTGAAGATTACGACAAAAATGGTAAAGTTATTGATCGTATCGTAACTGGGGACGAGACTTGGGTGAAGCATGTCAATAGTGAAACAAAAAGGCAGTCGATGGAATCGGGACACACAAATTCTCCCAAGAAACCAAGGAAGTGTTTGCAAACGCTGTCAGCAAGAAAGATCATGGCTACTGTGTATTGGGACTCTGAAGGAGTGATTCTCGTTGATTTTCTTGAACGTGGCACAACAATTAACTCAGAGAGGTATTGTGAAACACTGAGAAAGTTAAGGCGCGCGATACAAAAAAGCGTCGGGGAAAACTTAGTGCGAAGGTTTTGTTTTTTCACGACAACGCACGTCCAATCGTACCAGAGAGCTCTTCGATGATTTTGGATGGGAGGTGTTCGATCATCCACCATACAGCCCGGATTTGGCGCTGAGCGACTATCACCTCTTCCCAGCGATGAAGACATGGCTCGCTACACAACGCTTTGATACTGATGCCGAACTGCATGCTGGTGTAAACCAGTGGTTGAAATCGCAGGCGGCAGATTTCTACAGAGACGGTATTGAAAAACTTGTGCCACGGTATGATAAGTGCCTTAATTTGAATGACGATTATGTAGAAAAATAGCTTAAGAGTGTACCTTTCAAATGTATATAATAAAATTTTGTTTTTTCATTTTGTAAATTTTTTATTTCAAAACGTCTGTTACTTTCTGGATAGCCCTCGTATTAACACATTAACTATTCATCTATTACTCACATAAACAGCCCAGTCTGCCAGCATTCTCACATTCACTCTTAAAACCCCTTTTTAATATAAAAACGCCCCATTTTATGTAAAATTAATGACCATAATGTTTTCAATGTGAAACGTTACGTGTGTGGCGTCCTCTTCCCCGACCACGTGTTGCGTCTCCCAAAGTCTTTCATTCTCCGGACGTTTACAAGGATCATAATATTTAATAACGTTCAATATTCACTCTTCGTCACTAAAGGCACTGTTATACATGTTTTTGTAGAATCACTTGGATATTTAGTCGGCCGACTTAAGAAAAAATATGAAGATTTGCCCGGGCAGAAAACTGATAGTTGCCACGCGTGGCCTATGTTGCTAGTCGACTGGGAAGAAAGTTATCAATATGCCTCCCTCCAAACACTCGGACAGAGCGGAAGTTTCAATGCCTCATGATCGGGCCGTCCGTTGCTGTTCATTAAACACATTGTTTTTTAGTGTTGGGGACGTGGATGACATTTGTTGAGCACTGGTTGACGTCACAAAAGAGGCTGGGCTTACACTTTATTTCCTCCAGCTTAAACGCACATTGCTGAATCAAATTTGCCCAAGCCATTTTGCTTTAACCAACTCGGCGTCGTTCTGCGCACATACTTGTGCAGCGCGCCCGGGCGCAGACGTCCCACAAACGTAAAGTTCTTAGAATTGACGTCTGGCACATTCTTTTGCAAATGTTTCACAACAGCTACTGCGTACTGTTCCTTTGTTCGCACAATGCTTTTGTTCAACACGTTGCCGTATACACAGATGGAAATTAAATTTAAAACATTTTATAAAATGAAACCAAATTTAATAAAATAAAAGCCCCTCATAATTCGTCCCGTTACAATACCCCCCCCCCAATGAGAGGTCTTCTGTCAAAACAGAAGAAATCTCATTGCTAACCCCTAAGAGGACCGGTGAGGAACTGGTGCCAACAACCCCCTTTAGCTCTTATACTTCATGGGTAAACAACCCCCCTGGCTCGGCGACTATGGCCGCATCTGAACATAATCACTGGACTTCTCTGTACGAGATCCCAACACCATAAAATCGAACAGACACGCACCACAGCGCACCTCACCTTCCAACATGCAACCCCAAAATCCAAATCCCTGGTCTTATATCATGCCAGATCCTCAACCGATATGTTCCCCCTTATCATGCACACTGGGCTGCCTTTAGCAGTTACTGGGCTCGTACACACACTTATTGCTACATCCTATCAAATCTTGTTATCAAATTTAGGAGTTTCCTTTAAATTGAAACCAAATCTATATTACCATTAATCTCAAAAATCAAAATACAAATCTTTTATCTGAATTGAATAATCAGTTATTAGTGATAATTCGAAAAACAAATAAATGGAACATTTATTAAAACACGAACTTCCTTATCCTAACATTGGATCAGACATATATCCTAAACAATACAATTCCATAAAACGCATTATTAATACACCTAAACAATAACATAATCAAAATTCAAAACATCAATTATACGGCAGGCACAAAATCAAAATTATAATTTTTTTTTTTTCAAAAATTTAAATGTATTAAAATATATTTTTCTCAATATTAAAATTATTTAAATTTAATTAAATTAATTGAGAAACAAAATTGGCATCACTTCATTGCCAAAACGGGTCTAGTATAGAACATCACCCATCAGCTGATCAAACTGGGTCAAGTCAAGAACCTCGACTTGCATAAGTTATACATAAGTTACATCATAACATACATTGAACCTCTTTAAAATTCTATCTTTAAACACAAAAACATAATAAAATAAGACATTTAAAAATAACAAAATATTATAATTAACAATAAAATTGATATTTAAATTACTCAAAATTATACATTTTGCAACTTTACTTTATTCTCAATTCTATTAAAATTGTCACTTTTTTCAGTCAAAATTTTATATTTTTACTATGAATCTCTTTTCTTTGTTATTCTCAATCTCCATTAGTTTGGGTGATTTAATTATTCATACTAACGTGATATACCATTTGGCATTTATACATATATAATCTTTACCCCTCTGACTCTAACACTCATTAACAGCTTTAACTAAACATGACACCCATCTCTATCAAAACCATCTATCCCACAATCTCTAAACCCAACTTACTACTCAACTCAATTCGCATCATTCTACCATTATATAAAAAAATACTCTCTAACCCTTTGTACTCAGGATGTGTGTTCCCCCCCCCAAAAGCTCATTCCCTTATTTTGGTCCCTGGATTCTACCTAAGGCAACCCTTTCCGGCGCTAAACGGTCCCTTCCCATCCCAACCCTTTTGTTGCGGACTCCTACCACACTATCCCCTCTTACAAAATTCCCATCAACTCTAATTACCATTCTCAATACATCACTTCAATTACAACAAAATATCATCATTTACTTATTACATCAATATATCAATCAAAACTCTACATATATTCCCCATATCTACTGTGTCACTATCAATACTTCTCAAATTCTCCATTACATTAATTCACAACAATATTATTCATCTCTATTACCACTTTAAACTCACCTTGGACTGATCTACATGTCCCAACAAAATATTAATCACCCAAAATCTATCTTTTACTATCTTTCACAAATCATTTAAAATTCTCAACTGTATCAAATTACTTTCCTCATCAAATAAAATCTTTAACACATTGAAATCACTATTCAAATATTAATTACCTTGGAAATTATCAAACAGTCTATACGTGACATTCTACTGCTGATCAGCTGATTTTCTTAGCAAGGTGAATGACCTTACTACAAACACATTTCAAATCTCTACAAATTACATGAAATACGTATTCTTATCAATCCTTATATCTAACATACTACACATCATTGTTTCCCCTTTTTCTGACTCTGGTACAATTAGGTAAACCACCTGCCGGTCGGTTTAGGTATTTACTTTGTTATTACCACATTTCAAAATTATATAGATTACCTATTTCTTCTACCCCTATATCTAACACAATGAAATAAAAACATTTATGAGACAGAATAAACATAGTATAATAAACATATGAACATCTATTTTTCAAATCATAATACAAGCATTTAATTAGTGCAAAAGTGAGTTATCATTTTTACGTTATGAAATTTAAATTCGTTGCTCACCTGAGCAACCCCCCAACCGCACACACTATTGTTTTTTCTGTTGGACTGTGGCGCCCATGTGCGTCCACAAGGACGGCATAGTTGGAGGAATTGACCATCTCCTTGTCCTTGCTTCGGCGTTACATTTGAAAGGTTTAGATATCAACATATCTTTGTTATATAGTTATGCGCCCTTAATGCGGATCTACCACCTGGCTTTGCTGTCCCTACTCGAACAGAGTGGCAGCCCCTGTTCCATAGTTTCCGGGATTTCCCCTAGTTTCACCCCCCATTAATTTCTAATATAAACCAATTTCAAGCCAGCTATGGTCAAGGGACTTAATTTATCGCCATAGCTGACTGCTAGCCAAAACCACGATTAGTGCTGGTAAGGCAGTAATCGCCCGAAAAGTCGGGGAAATCATCTTTACCTTCAGGCATGTTACACTCATCATTAATCTGCACGGCACGGCTATTTATCAACATACAATATAAAATTGTAAAAGGGGTGTGCCGTGCATTTTCGCCCTTTCGGCCCCCGATGGAGGTAATACTCCCTATTACCCCCAACACTTTCCGCTATCTACTGTGGCACATGCCACCACAGCAATCGCACACTAATAGCTACACTAAAACTTTCTAGATAACATCACTTCATCATTTCTCACTCACAACAATTAGATTCCTCAAAAAAAATTTAAAATTTATTATTAACATTTATTTTACATCAACTTTCAGTTATTATTATTTTTTAATTATAGTTTCTATTTAGAACAATTATCTCAAATTATTTTCATTATTGAGTCAAAATCCTTTCACACCTGTAAACATTTTATTATCTCTGACTTGTATTATAAAATTTTATACTTACCGTACATTATTCACCTATTGACATAAACACAAAATATACACACCATACACACCAATACTTCCACGTAACCTCTGAAACATTTAACAACAGTGTTATTTCATACCAAACAATTTGACATTTATTTATTAATTAATTATCAAATTCAACTCTCATAAAATAATTTAAACTCATTATCAAAATTCCATTATACCACACTTAAATCAATCAAAAATATTTAAGCATCTTCAAATTATTTTAATTAAATTAATTATTGAAAACACATTTTAATTACTCTCACCAATTACAATAATTACAACTCATTAGTTATCCTCTTCCAAATTATTTTGTTATTTATTTAGACTGCAAAATTATTATTATCATCACAACAATTTCTACTACATACATACATTGTTTACCTGACATCTTACAATATACTCAATCAATTTCACTAAACATTTATTTACAATTCTTCATCATTATTATTCAATTGATCACACTTCATTGTCCAAGGTTGCGAGGTCAGAACCATAAAACAAAATATTTAAAATTGTCCATTTATGAATTTATGTTCAGCCTCCATCGTCAAAAATTAGTCTCGGTTTCACATAACATTTTTCAATTTTATTTACATTCCACATATGGCTGTCTTGTGTGTAATAACCATAAAATTTTAGTTCATTCATTTTACCACAATAATCATATACCAAGTCAACAATATTTATTTCTGTCCAGTCTCCATTAGTAATTATATTCATTATCAAGTCAGTTATTTTTTCATCATAAGGCAAATTATTATTATTTAAACATGTATCATCAAAATAATCTTCACTCTCTATTTTAACAGGTAAGTATTTCATATCATTTAACTCTATCACTTCCAACATTTCTTTCAACTCACTACAATCTCTCTTTAATTTATATAATTCTATCTCTCTATCAATACACCACTCTCCATCTAAATTTCTCTCATCATAACACCATCTCTCACTTTCAACACCATTCCACACAGAGGGTACAAACTTATACAAAAAGGGGAAACAACTTAAATCTTCCACTAATAAGGGTCTCTTGCCCTTCAATAATAACACTTGTGAACACCCTGGTTCATCACAAATAAGGGGAAAATTGACCCTCTGCCCTATACATATTCATCTACTCTCTTTCTCCATTCTTTTTCTAATTCAACAACACTAATTATTACTCCGTTACAACTTATCATTCTCTCACTCTCACTTACTATCTCATTACCTATTTTAAACGTATCACTTTCTGATATTACATTCTTAATTATGTTATCATTTTCAATATCATTGTTATCATTTGTTACCTTATTCTCTAATACCACATTTTTATACATTTGATTTTCTACTGACTCTACCATTTTCTCTATACTCTCTTCTAATCTGTTAAAGCTGGTTTCTATTTTCTCATTAGTATTCTCAAAACGCTGATTAATTTCGTAAATTTGGTTTTTTAACTCATCAAAACTGTTCTTTTGAACATCGAATTTCTCACTAAAATTGTGATTTTGAATGTCAAAACGGCGTTCTAGTTTATCGAATTTCTCATCAAAATCACTACTTTGTCTGTCAAATTTTGCATTTATTTTAGTGTCACTAACATCAAGTCTAGCGTTTATTTTATTATATTTAATATTGGAATCATTTTGTTTTTCATTGTTCTGTTCTTTCAGTTCGTTAAATTTTTCATCGAATTTAGCATTCTGTATATTAAAAAGTGTTTGCATCATTTTCACTATCTCATTCTCGTTAGTCCTTTTAGTCGGGACTGGCATTGAGTGAACACTCTCACTCATGATTTGCGATTCAGTTACACTTGTCTGGCTTTCATTTGCACTGTCAGTTAAGCTGACATTCTCGTTATTATCTGCCATTTTTTGTATTATAAATTTTCTAATTTACATATACTGCTCTTAGACTTACATACCTTACATAATTGTTACGTACCGTTATTTAACCCTCCAACCATACTTGCATCTTATTTGTAGGTGTGGTTTTTATATTAAATTTTAATTTATAAAAACTGTCCCTGTTCGGGCGCCAACTGTGAAGTTTTTTATCTATTAATACAAATACAAATACATTATTTATTTATTTCCACCTACCTTCTAACTGTTTTCTCGGGCCAGGATCTTGTCACACGAACGTAGAAGCAAGCATGGTTTACAGGGTATGTAAATCACTTGCGCAACTCATTTTTTGAAGAGTTAAGATATTAAAATTTTTAATATGTACTTATTTCAGTTTTGTATTGTTATTCTTTTCCAATAAAAAAAATCAAGACAAATTAAAATTTCCTTACATTTTTTTCGCAGAACATCTTATATTGACAAAGTTAAAATCTACATCTTATATTAACACATTAACTATTCATCTATTACTCACATAAACAGCCCAGTCTGCCAGCATTCTCACATTCACTCTTAAAACCCCTTTTTAATATAAAAACGCCCCATTTTATGTAAAATTAATGACCATAATGTTTTCAATGTGAAATGTTACGTGTGTGGCGTCCTCTTCCCCGACCACGTGTTGCGTCTCCCGAAGTCTTTCATTCTCCGGACGTTTACAAGGTTCATAATATTTAATAACGTTCAATATTCACTCTTCGTCACTAAAGGCACTGTTATACATGTTTTTGTAGAATCACTTGGATATTTAGTCGGCCGACTTAAGAAAAAATATGAAGATTTGCCCGGGCAGAAAACTGATAGTTGCCACGCGTGGCCTATGTTGCTAGTCGACTGGGAAGAAAGTTATCAATATGCCTCCCTCCAAACACTCGGACAGAGCGGAAGTTTCAATGCCTCATGATCGGGCCGTCCGTCACTGTTCAATAAACACATTGTTTTTTAGTGTTGGGGACGTGGGTGACATTTGTTGAGCACTGGTTGATGTCACAAAAGAGGCTGGGCTTACACTTTATTTCCTCCAGCTTAAACGCACATTGCTGAATCAAATTCGCCCAAGCCATTTTGCTTTAACCAACTTGGCGTCGTTCTGCGCACATGCTTGTGCAGCGCGCCCGGGCGCAGACGCCCCACAAACGTAAAGTTCTTAGAATTGACGTCTGGCACATTCTTTTGCAAATGTTTCACAACAGCTACTGCGTACTGTTCCTTTGTTCGCACAATGCTTTTGTTCAACACGTTGCCGTATACACAGATGGAAATTAAATTTAAAACATTTTATAAAATGAAACCAAATTTAATAAAATAAAAGCCCCTCATAATTCGTCCCGTTACACTATTATGTCCTTCACTCTCATTGATTACATAATTTACATTAAATAAGTTGACTCCATAATTCTGCAACTGCCCTATATGAGTCCCATTACAGCAAGTAGATTCACAGTTGTTAACTCTATACTTCTTCATAGCACTGTTCATACTCAGACATCAGACCAAAATTTCTCTACCGTACCTAGAGAAATTTATTGAATATTTTTAATTTCTTTACGTCAAGATGTGTTTTCCTGTATTTGGAACTTGTTTTGGGAATCCTATTGTTCCCATCCTCGGCCTTGTTGTTGTTATGCTTTCCTGTTGGTTTTTGGTATTTTATACTGGTATTACTGTGTATGATTGTTGTGTATATACAGTAAGGCCTAAGGCCTTGATAATCCGGAACTTGATAGTCCGGAATCCTTGATAGTCCGGCACTTTTTATCAACATCAACCAATTTAAAAGTATCGCAATGTTTGACTAAATTGCTGACGCTAATTCAGGTGGCGTTTGTAGTCTCTCAGATGTTTCAGTAGAATGACATAATTTGGCATATTCAGCCACACTGGAATGTATTTTCAACTTCTCTGCTGCTGTTCGCGCGATCGTGTTTCATCGAAAATGCTCAGTTGTCCTTGACACAATTGGGAACTCTGGAGAGTTTGTGAGCTGACTACTGTATGGGTCATTGGCACCATTTCGTATTGGTTAGTTGTGAGTGTCTGCTTCTTGTGTTTACACAGTGCGTGCCGTACCGTATGTACTGTATTTGAGTTACAGTATTAGTGAACTCCGCTACAGTTACATTCTGTTTTTGTTCAGTGGAGTTCAGTTTTAAGTTGTTGCTTCACAGTTTTGATCACAATGTTTTTTGAACACAAAAACCAGAATCCAGTGCTTCTAATAAAACATGTGACTTTGACTATCTAACAAAAACTTGATATTATAAGGAGGTTAGAAAAGGGAGAAAACAGGAACGTAATTATGGAAGAATTTAATATTGGATCCTCAACCTTATATGGTATAAAAAAACAATAAGAAAAACTTCAAAAATTTTTGACTCAAGCAGATAAAAAAAAGCTACTGACAATTGTCAAACATTAAAATAGCCTAAGCTTGACCAGTTGGATAATGGATTGTACACCTGGTTCTCAGCAAAATGTTCTGAAGGAAAACCTATAACAGGTCCAATGGTAATTGAAGAAGCCAAACAGTTTAGCAGTGATTTGAACGTAAAAGAAGGAGGCTGTAAATTTTCACAAGGTTGGTTGCACAACTTTAAAACTCGTCTGTAACTGTTCAGTAAAATAAAAATAAAGAAGTGACTAAGCCGCGATTATTACTATTCTTTTCGACTTACCTTTACAAAGTCAGAAGATTCCTAAAGTCCCAAGGTCGCCACCACATTTTTTGGAGGAAATGTGGAAACCATTTCACTTTCCCGAAGAAAACAATTTAGACAAATAAACAAAAACTTCCTTACAGAAAAAATTCCAGGTCCGTCTAGGCGAACTTACTGACACAGAGAATAGGTTTCGGGTAAACTGCATAATTAACTAAACTAACACATTGTAATGAGAAATCTGATTTTATTTTATTAAAACACATACTTTTTTAAATGTTTAAGAAAATATAATTCAAAAAAATAAGATAATAGAAAATCTTGAATTGCAAATCGGTACTTGTTTTAGCACTTACTACACCCTTCGTTCTTTCACTCGCTTTCACACACTATTGAGATCTCATATTATGTTTGATATTATTTCTTTATGCACAAAAGTAATTTTATTTAAAAAAAAATGAATTTTCAACATTTGTGGGGAACTGGTTATGTCCTTATTTTGTACTTATCTCTTCCGAAGGGGAGTCTCCTGCTTGTTGCACAATGAGTTGTAATTCGCTTTCCTGATGAAAAATCACAATAATAATGTTCCGAAAGTTCAAATTTATGTTTACCCTTTGCTTCTATTTAATTCACACATTCGTTACCATTTTTAAAACTTTTTGCAAGAAACTCGGTAGGCCTACCATAACTGTTCGGCCTACCTTGATTGTCCACACGTACTGTAGACTACATCTGTACTGTTCGGCGGCTGGGTGGAGACTGAGCTTTGCTTTCGTTTCTGTGCCATGGTTCAGTTCAAATACGCATTTGAAACCAGTTTTTACCGGTTACCTCCACCCGTCCCTCCTTTGGATTGATGTCATTTGTTTTTCACTTGATCATCACAGCGTCTGGCCTTCGACCACTCCCAAACTCTGATTTACTTCGTCTTTGTCAACAAAATACTTTTTGTGTGAGTCACTGTCTAAAAATAGAATTTGTTACATAACGTACCGTTACAAACCCCCCCCCAATGAGAGGTTTTATGTCTAAAAACATAAAAACTCTCATTGCCTAAACCTAGGTGGATCAGTGAGAATATGGCGCCACGACCCCCCTTACTTCCTGATTAAACATTGGGTACTTACCCCCCTAATCCAGTGGCTGTGGTCGCACCTGCATGAGTTTACTGGACTTCTTCATCGGGATCCCAAGACCGTAAAGTCATACAGGCACTTGGCGACCCTGCCCTGATGAGCTGGCCAGCACAGGTTCGCCTTCACAGTTCCACACAGATTCTGTGACAACAAAGGCAAAAACATTATCAAATGGTCTTTCATTAATCCATATCCTTTCACTGATTTGGGTGCCTCCTAGAAGTACTGATTTGCATTGATTAAAGTACTGATTTGTGGTACCTGTAGTATCTTAACACCCACATAACATATTACAATTCAAAAGTAGATATCCTTATGCTAAAATAACACATTATTTTACCCAAGTAACATATCAACTTACATAGGTATGTAACCATATATCAAAATACAATTGTAAATCTTAAAAAAAAAATAAAAAATACTTAAATTCAATTTTCTAATGATTCCATTTTATGTTTACTTTCACCTCAACTGGTGCAATGTATTGTCCATAATTCATTAACACTCAACTTCAAATTCCATTAACATAATCTGTCACAATATTTTATAACTTCTCAAAGGTTTATATTTTCTGCATTGTTCTTTAAAATTACAATGTTACAATTTTACAACATAACTAATAGTTATAATTAACTTTACTCACATTAAATTATAACAAACAATATTGTTATTACAAGGATAAACATTTTGTACGTAGCTAGAGTTGTAGCTATACCCCCTCAATACAATATCTCAATACCCCATTATAAACCAATAATATAACACCATATAATATGACATATAACTACTTACAAATACATCACATTAAAATAAACATAACAAATTTGAATTTCACATTTCAATTATAAAATTTTGATCATTTATAATTTATTACAAAATTCAAATCTAACATTTTTTTGGTTTGAATTTATTACCAAATTCACATTTTAAACCATTTCGAATCAATTTAATTACATAATAAAAATTTAGTAATGCCAATTATTACTTAATCAAAATTATAAACATTACTACACAAAATACAGTATACATACACAACAAAATGTATCCTCTGATACCCTACAATAACAATGACATAACTGAATACATAATACATTTAACCTCAATACAAATTTATATACAATATACTTCACATAAAATATAATATAATTCATTAGTCTTGACCATAATCATTTTTCCAAGGAAACCAACCCTCAAAACCATTAAAACCAACTAAATGTCCATCATCAACATGTGTCTAACCCCCATCATCATAAATCAACCTAATACTGTACATGCACATTTTAGTATTGTCTAATCTAATCTCACCTCTTTCAATATAATAACCATTTGAATTTGTACTGTCCACTATATCATAATAATCAAAAGGAGGATTATTCCATAGTATTATATCACATACCTTGTCAACATCGTGTACAGCCCTTGGGATTACTTGTCACAATCAGGTAAGTCACAATATCATCATCATCATCATCATCATCATCATCATCATCATCATCATCATCATCATCATCATCTGCTGCACCAGTTACCCCAGTCTCATTATGATGTAAGTCAACAGTTTTCTCCCCTCTCTCAATATGTACAATCTGCACTAACATTTCATAACCTCTACTGTGCCGCGATTTCTGAAAGAAACCGGGATACTATTCAAAAAAATTATAAATTATTAATAATTGGGAATGGTGAAGTTTTTATTTGGTGATGTACTGCATTACCGTGTTTTGCCTCAGTGCATGCTAGCGCTATCTGTTGGTGTAAGAGTGTAATTGTGTTCCTCGGCTCTGTGCACTGCAAGTTAATTCAGTCTAGTCTCATCTACCACTCTGTGAACAGCTCTTCTTCTGGCAGGACAGAGTTTTGATTAATTGTTGTATTTCTATTCTATCATGACGAGGTAGACGCGTACAGACCTCTGGGCTCCTGAGACAGCCGAGGACCTGATCCGAGCATGGTGGAAATTCTATCCTTCACCATGTCCTGAACACACACACAGACACTCATTCTCACCTGCCGGAGGAGAAATAAGCTAAGCATGCCACGATAAACGCCCCCTCAGCAAGACTGACTGACAGTTCACAGGGCACAGACCTCCTGGAAATCTTCTGGACAAAACGAGGTGACATTAAACCAGTACTTTCATAAATTTGGCCTCTACAGAAAACAACTTGTATCGTGCATTTAACATCCACAGAAAACTCAGTTCTACTTGAATTGACTTTCTACATCTTAATACCGTTTTAATTGTGCTCGTGTCCAGCTGGACATAATTTTGGATGCAAACTATCTGTAACATTGCGTTGTTAAGTAATTAGTCTCAAGATCAATTGTAGGCCCGTTCACCGGCATGTCTCCGGCGCTCATTATTTTTTTAATGCTACTTTTTTTTATATTGATACTGAAGGGGTTTGTAGACGTTTGTGGGGGACGGGTATTTTAGTTATGTAGGTGGGTGCAGTTTGTAACATGCTAATCTGGACCGGCTGGTCTAGCATCTGTTATAATCTTGGGTCTTTTGCTAATTAATTATTTTATTCATTTCATAATAGGGTTGGGGGTTTTCTTTATTCTGCAATCAGGTCGGGTTACATTTTAAAATTATAGAATCTGGGGTAGTCACCTGTTGCTGCAAATCGATGCACGCTCCCGGACATGTTACCTTATGTCGGGTCTGGCTCTTGTCCAGCTTTCTTCTACCCTGTCTGACTTTGGGGGTTTTTCCTAAAAAAAAAATTTTTTATGGTTGGTTGCTTTTTCGGATGCTGTGTGGGACATGTCAGCGGCCGGGCCAATCCAGATTCTTTTCTTAAATTTATAAATTGTAATTTGCATAAAACCATACAGGCTGTTAACAGGCAATTTTAATTTTGTAATTGGTATTTTCTTGTTATTATGGTCAAGCCAGATTATTTTAAATTTATAAATTGTCCTTTATGAAATTATACAGGCTGTTTACAAGCATTTTAAATTTATATATTGTATTTTGATAAAGCTATACAGGCTGGTTACAGGCTTTTAAATTCATATATTGTACCTTTTGATAAAATTGTACAGGCTGTTCGCAAGGTTTTTACACTCATGATTGGTGTTCTTTAGTATGATGGCAAATCGCCCCCTTTTAGTAATTTGAACCTTATATATATATATATTTATTTTTGATAAAATTATACCAGCTGTTTACAGTGAATTTGAATTTATAAATTGTTTTTTTTTGGTTATAAAATGATCCAGGCGGTTTACATGGCTCTGAAAATTATAAATTGTGTTTTGATAAATCATACAGGCTGTTCACAAGGCATTTTTTTTAACTTATAAATTGTGGTTGTTTAGTATTTATTATTATTGTATTTGATGTAATTATAGAGGTTGACCATTGGCACGGTAAAGAAAAATGATATGTATGTGCTTCTATGTGTGATTTATATTTATGTATGTATATTGTATTATGTGTTAGTGTCCCATAAAGGTGATCTCGAAATAATATTTATATATTGATAATGTTGGAATATCTATGATGTGTGAATAATATTGGAAATATTTGGATATTTATAATGTTTAAAGAAAAGAAAAAGAAAAAGAAAGAGAAAATATTGTTTATGATAATCTAAATTGATGAATAATATTTATATGTTGATGACATAATAATGCAATAAAAAGGTTGTTATATTACTTCTTAATAGAGAGTATTAATTGTGAGTCCCGTCTCACTGGACCCAGCACACTTTATGCTTCCTTCTAGGCCTTCAGCCTAGTCTTAAATATCGAGTAACCTCTTTAAAAAAGAAAATTATGAAACACAAATAAAAAGAGTGGTTACAAATGGTAGCAGAGCGTGGTTCAAATCTGTGGTTGAACCCTTGTGTCCTTTGGTGTGACGGGACTTGCAAACGGGGAAACAGCCTGAAAAATTTTATAACTTAGAGAAATTATAATATATGTCTATGTTTTGTGTTATGTTATTATGTTAGAGAATAAGGTTAGTATGAATAATGATTATTATCGTGGATGTGTGATTGGTCAGCCTGTTTTGAAATTGTAAACTTGGTGCCGCCATGAGGCATGCATGCATTTTAGTTGAATATTTTTTGGGATGTTTGAATTACCGGAGATCTGGGGCGTTGTGATGGGAATGGACTTTATTATTGATTGATATTAAAATAATCTCATGCTGGTTTGGCGGGATGCGGTATGGCCCGATCGGGAGTCGGTATGGTAGGCCGTACTGACAGATAGTTCATTGGTTACAAGTTTTTTTGGAATGGTAATGTTCGTCTTTAGTGGTTGTTGCATGTATTTTTGAAACGTGATGTGATAGGTGTTAGGTGTTATTGATTTTATGTACTGTGTTAGTGTCAGAAATTGTTTGTCCTCTTGTGTGGTGGTAACGAGAGCTAGTTCAGGATAGTTGGTCAGCTTCAGGTCTTCGCAACGTTAGGGAGCCCGGGGTCTACTTGAAGGAAGGACAGTACTCAAGTTTTTCTGATTTTTGTGATTATGTTTCGTTGTAACGTATTGTGGATTGTGTAATTCTGGTGGGGGCATGTTACCAGAGACTACCCAACCCTATTTCCGGCGTTCTCCAGAAACTTCCGGTGGTGGATGGAGAAGATGAGGGCAAGTTGTTGGTTTTCTTGGACCTTGTCCTGCAGTTGGCGGATTTCCCGGGGCTGTCCGATGATGTCCTCTTGTCCCTTATATATCCGTATTGCCGGGTTCACTGGCTGAGCTGGTCACCAACACTCTGCGTCATGGCGGCAGTATCGACTCTCTCCATGGGGAGGTGTTGGACTCCTTCATACCCGGTCGACGACGTGACCAGTTGCGTCTTAAGCTGTTCTATCGCATACAGGCCGATGAAGAGGCGTTGGCGGACTTTGTGTACAGTATACGCAAAACTCCCCGGATTGTAAGGTTGGGGTTGCCCGAGAGGGACATTATCCAAGTAATTCTGGAAGGGGTGACTCCCCAAGAGAGATCCTGTTTGGTGTTCGCAGACCGCCCACGTTGTTTTGCGGACCTGGACCGGTTGTGTGTTATTGCCAGAACGGTCCAGGCAATGGACGAGTCCCGGGATCGAGCTGCAAAAGATGACCAGACTCTAGTAGTTCATTAGAAAGAGCTAAAAATGACAAACATGGTGGTTGGTGGAAAACACAAGAAACTGTAAGAAAAACTGAATATTTTAGAAGTAATGAAAGCACAAGGGGGTAGCAAGTGAAAAGACGGTACAACAGTTACAGAAGAGAAAACAAATAAATATGAAATTATCAGTGGAAGAAGAAGTTATATTAGTGAACGAACATCGGCAAGTAGGGCTCCTTTAGCAAAACTTTATTCCTTTTTGGAAAAAAATGAAGGTTTAAACGTTCCTGATAAATTACAAGGGCCTAATAGAGTAGTGTATGAAGAAGGTGAAGATTAAGAAGAAGATGCAGAGGATCAGTCTGAAGATGCTGCACATGGAAGTATATTTATAGGTATTAAAGAGACTGAAGTTTCTGAGTTTGCAGATGAACATGGGGTCATCCGTGCTACAGGTGTGGTTGAGGGAGATGGGGTGGAAGTTGATGATGAATTTGGTGGCAGGGTTGTGGAGTGTGCTGATGAAAATGATGTAATGTGTGCAGGTTTGCAGCCGGCTTCTATATGTAATGCTGAGGGTTCTGATGAACGGAAAGAGGTTTTGTATGGACCAGATGAGCAACTAGAAGATAATGAAGATGTACAGTATTATGATGGTGATTTAGATTATGGGGGTGAAGAAGGGGAAATTGTAGAAGAGGAGGAAGAAGTGGAAGAGGAAGAGGAGGACTATAAGGAAGAAGAAGAGGAAGGGTTGGAAGAAAGAGAAGCAGGAGAGGCAGAAACAGAGGATTTAGATGATGAGGATAATCAAAATCGGAGTGAAAGTAGTGATATAATTTGCCTTCATTCTGATTCAGAAGAAACAAATCAGTACAGCTCAACACGAGATAATTTCTCAGTGAGTGATGTCCGGAAGGAACGAGTACTTAAGGTCTGTCATGGAAAAGTGAGAAGAATTGGGTAGCAGGTAGGTGTTCCCCACAGTCTCAGTGGTGTTCGTCTACTTCAGGGACGCGCTCCTGCCCACGCGAGCCTCGGTTTTCTCCATTCATCCCTCTTTCTGAAGGGAGCCATGTCCTTGCCTTTAGTCCTAGCGCTTGACCTTTCAATGATCCTTGCCCTTTTCATCTTCCCAATTTTCCTAACCGTCCCCTTAGAAAAACATAAAATACTAAAAAAAATTCAAAAAATTAGGAAAAGGAATAAAAAATAAAAAAAGAGTTAGAGAGAAGAGTGAAGCGTATAGAGTTGGCGAGGTCGGTTGTGAACTTCGTCAAACTCTAAGTTTTGGCATACCCTTAGATTATAGTCTCATGGAGGCCATCATTTCCCCCCGTCTTGAGAGGTTATGATGGACGGATAGTATGGAGTTGTTTTGTTGATGGTTAGCTCCACCCCGTAACTATGGGGCATAAGGACCTGTTAAAGTTGGTAAGTTTTCGGTGTCTCAAAACGTAAGTTGGGAGGCCTTAGGAAGTCAGAACTCAGCGAGCTCCCGAACTTCTCTTTCTTCTTTTCTTCTACTGTCCCTTCTGGCTGTATGCTGGCCCTGATCAAGTCAGCGTGCAGTGCCCGCACAC
The DNA here is from genome assembly GCA_034769895.1 of Magicicada septendecula. NCBI lineage: Eukaryota > Metazoa > Arthropoda > Insecta > Hemiptera > Cicadidae > Magicicada > Magicicada septendecula. Next base: position 314,181,782 of record CM068373.1, on the reverse strand, counting down.
TCACACAAGTACTTACAGGCACACAAGTATACCCACTACACTTCTTCTTTGCATTTCTTTCATTTTCCTTCTGAGCCTCTGTTCTCCTAAGTGCGATTTTTCTTGAGATTCTCCGGAGAAGCCTTGTGGTCTAGAAGATTGGGGGTACTATGCTGGGTGCCCACTTTCAAGTGGTTGGCAACCAGGTTGCCTTTTTGGGGTGGGGATGTGCCGCGATTTCTGAAAGAAACCAGGATACTATTCAAAAAAATTATAAATTATTAATAATTGGGAATGGTGAAGTTTTTATTTGGCGATGTACTGCATTACCGTGTTTTGCCTCACTGCATGCTAGTGCTATCTGTTGGTGTAAGCGTATAATTGTATTCCTCGGCTCTGTGCACTGCAAGTTAATTCAGTCTAGTCTCGTCTACCGCTCTGTGAACAGCTCTTCTTCTGGCAGGACAGAGTTTTGATTAATTGTTGTATTTCTATTCTATCATGACGAGGTAGACGCGTACAGACCTCCGGGCTCCTGAGACAGCCGAGGACCTGATCCGAGCATGGTGGAAAATCTATCCTTCACCATGTCGTGAACACACACACAGACACTCATTCTCACCTGCCGGAGGAGAAATAAGCTAAGCATGCCACGATAAACGCCCCCTCAGCAAGACTGACTGACAGTTCGCAGGGCACAGACCTCCTGGAAATCTTCTGGACAAAACGAGGTGACATTAAACCAATACTTTCATAAATTTGGCCTCTACAGAAAACAACTTGTATTGTGCATTTAACATCCACAGAAAACTCAGTTCTACTTGAATTGACTTTCTACATCTTAATACCGTTTTAATTGTGCTCGTGTCCAGCTGGACATAATTTTGGATACAAACAATCTGTAACATTGTGTTGATAAGTAATTAGTCTCAAGATCAATTGTAGGCCCGTTCGCCGGCATGTCTCCAGCGCTCATTATTTTTTTAATGCTACTTTTTTTTATATTGATACTGAAGGGGTTTGTAGACGTTTGTGAGGGACGGGTATTTTAGTTATATAGGTGGGTGCAGTTTGTAACATGCTAATCTGGACCGGCTGGTCTAGCATCTATTATAATCTTGGGTCTTTTGCTAATTAATTATTTTATTCATTTCATAATAGGGTTGGGGGTTTTCTTTATTCTGCAATCAGGCCGGGTTACATTTTAAAATCATAGAATCTGGGGTAGTCACCTGTTGCTGCAAATCGATGCATGCTCCCGGACATGTTACCTTATGTCGGGTCTGGCTCTTGTCCAGCTTTCTTCTACCCTGTCTGGCTATGGGGGTTTTTCCTAAAAAAAAAATTTTTTTTATGGTTGGTTGCTTTTTCGGATGCTGTGTGGGACATGTCAGCGGCCGGGCCAATCCAGATTCTTTTCTTAAATTTATAAATTGTACTTTGCATAAAACCGTACAGGCTGTTAACAGGCAATTTTAATTTTGTAATTGGTATTTTCTTGTTATTATGGTCAAGCCAGATTATTTTAAATTTATAAATTGTACTTTTATGAAATTATACAGGCTGTTTACAAGCATTTTAAATTTATATATATTGTATTTTGATAAAGCTATACAGGCTGGTTACAGGCTTTTAAATTCATATATTGTACCTTTTGATAAAATTGTACAGGCTGTTCGCAAGGTTTTTACACTCATGATTGGTGTTCTTTAGTATGATGGCAAATCGCCCCTTTTTAGTAATTTGAAGCTTATATATATATATTTTTTTTTTTTGATAAAATTATACCAGCTGTTTACAGTGAATTTGAATGTATTAATTTTTTTTTATAAAGTGATCCAGGCGGTTTACGTGGCTCTGAAAATTATAAATTGTGTTTTGATGAACCATATAGGCTGATCACAATGCATTTTTTTTAAACTTATAAATTGTGGTTGTTTAGTATTTATTATTATTGTATTTTGATGTAATTATAGAGGTTGACCATTGGCCCGGTAAAGAAAAATATGTATGTGCTTCTATGTGTGATTTATATGTATGTATGTATATTGTATTATGTGTTAGTGTCCCAGAAAGGTGATCTCAAAATAATATTTATATATTGATAATGTTGGAATATCTATGATGTGTTAATAATATTGGAAATATTTGGATATTTATAATGTTTAAAGAAAAGAAAAAGAAAAAGAAAGAGAAAATATTATGTTTATGATAATCTAAATTGATGAATAATATTTATATGTTGATGACATAATAATGCAATAAAAAGGTTGTTATATTACTTGTTAATAGAGAGTATTAATTGTGAGTGCCGTCTCACTGGACCCAGCACACTTTATGCTTCCTTCGAGGCCTTCAGCCTAGTCTTAAATATCGAGTAACCACTTAAAAAAAAAGGGGGGGTTACACTACTAACATTAAAAATGTCTATTTCTCTCTTTCTCCACCTCATCATACCTATCACAACCCCCCTGAACTACCTCACTCCTTGCAAGTGGCACCACAAAATCACTAAAACACCTCCTGGCTCTACCAGGTAAACTACAAAAAACTAGGGGACCATTCTGAGACACTATGTCTCCCACATAACCTCTGGAGAACCTTTGTCCTCAAAAACCACATGTGGAGTCCTTACTACACTTAAACCATAGGGAAAATTTGCTCTTTGCCTCTCATGCTCACCTAACCTCACTTCACACTCTCTCAATCTCATCAACTACTACCTCACCACTAACTTCTACTCCCACTACAATCTCATCATCACTACCATTATTCAATATTTTACTCTCTAATACTACCTTATCGACTATGTCATCATTATTATTTATCATATTATGATAATTATTACTTTCACTAACACCACCCACCTCAGTGTCCACAACCTGGTCATCTTTGTTCTCATTATATTTACCTGCCCCTCTTTTTCACTTCTCAGTTCCTTTTTTAATATCATTACCAATAGCGTAAATGCGCTCACACAATAAATTATTAAATCATTAAAACATTTATCCAACTGTTCTTTCATCTCATCCCTTAAACTAGCATTTTGTTGTTTCATTTCCCACATTAACTCACCCAAAAAGTCCATCACGTCATCATTAAACTTATTGATACTGGTAGACACCGGGGTCAACAAGTGTACTCCGGAGTCACTCATTATGGCAGAGTCCGTTAGATTAAATTCATTTTTTGTTGTCTGACATTTTTTCAAATTACATAAATTGCCAAAAAAATGTTATATCCAATATTACATAACGTATTACACAAAAAACTCACAATTAGTACATCAAATTACCCAATGAAATTGCTATATAAACATTCCACCATCTACCCTAACCTATCTCTGCATTTAAGTAATCCTAATTTATTAAATATTAATTAAATTTAACAAGTATCATGGCAGGGTCACCGCTTGTAACTGTTAGAAAAAATAAAAAGTAAAGAGAAGAAACAAAATCCCGATTATTACTATTCTTTTCGACATACCTTTACAAAGTCAGAAGATTTCTAAAGTCCCAAGGTCGCCACCACATTTTTTTGGAGGAAATGTGGAATCCATTTAACTTTTCCGAAGAAAACAATTTAGACAAATAAACAAAAACTCCCTTACAGAAAAAATTCCAGGGCCGTCTAGGCGAACTTACTGACACAGAGAATAGGTTTCGGGTAAACTGCGTAATTAACTAAACTAACACATTATAATGAGAAATCTGATTTTATTTTATTAAAACACATACTTTTTAAATGTTTAAGAAAATATAATTCAAAAAAATAAGATAATAGAAAATCTTTAATTGCAAATCGGTACTTGTTGTAGAGCTTACTACACCCTTTGTTCTTTCACTCGCTTTCACACACTATTGAGATCTCATATTATGTTTGATATTATTTTTTTTCTCACAAAAGTAATTTTATTTAAAAAAATGAATTTTAAACATTTGTGGGAAACTGGTTATGTCCTTATTTTGTACTTATCTCTTCCGACAGGGAGTCTCCTGCTTGTTGCACAATGAGTTGTAATTTGCTTTCCCGATGAAAAATCACAATAATAATGTTCCGAAAGTTCAAATTTATGTTTACACTTTGCTTCTATTTAATTCACACATTCATTACCATTTTTAAAACTTTTTGCAAGAAACTCGGTAGGCCTACCGTAACTGTTCGGCCTACCTTGATTGTCCACACGTACTGTAGACTACATCTGTACTGTTCGACAGCTGGGTGGAGACTGAGCTTCGCTTTTATTTCTGTGCCACGGTTCAGTTCAAATACTCATTTGAAACCAGTTTTTACTGGTTACCTCCACCCGTTCCTCCTTTGGATTGATGTCATTTGTTTTTCACTTGATCATCACGGCGTCTGGCCGTCGACCGCTCCGAAACTCTGATTTACTTCGTCTTTGTCAACAACATGCTTTTTATGTGAGTCACTGTCTAAAAATAGAATGCATTACATAACGTACCGTTACACGTCATGGGATACACAAATTAGATTTTTCAGGGGAGTCTATATCTGCTGATGATGCTGCAGCAAATGAATTTAAAGTTACTTTTGGATGGACGCTCAGCTCTTTAAAAATTTTTTTTTTTTAACAGTTTGTTCCTGGAGTTAAACAAAACTTCAAAAACCTTGGTTTGCCTGAAAACACAGGCTGTTCTGTTAGTAGATTATTGTAGAGCCCATCCTCCTGCTAGTGAGTTAAATTAAGCAAATATAACAGTGAAATACCTCCCTCGAAACGTTACCCCCTTTGATTCAGCCTAAGGATCAAGGAGTAATTCAGAACTTTAAGTGCAAATACAGGGTTTCATTTATTCAATGACTCATAAACTCAGACTGTAGTGTAAAAGACTTTCAATCAACTTTTAACATGAAAGATGCTATTTTTGCAGCTGCTGTTGCTTGGCAAGAAGTAAAAAATGATATGTTAATAAAAGCATGGAGAAAGTTATGGCCAGCTGTGATGAACAATCCCCTTAGTGAACATAATGAACTAGATACTAAGACGATTCTGAAAGTCAGTTGCTGGAGATTGTTAATGCTGCAGAAGGCTGTTCATCATTGTCAAAAATGTCAGATAATGAAGTATTTGACTGGCTAGATGTTGACAAGGACGAACCTACTGTGGAGAAGATAAATGGTGAAACGATCATTCAAAGTGTGTTAAATCCTCAAACAGTTCAAGAAGTGGAAAGTGATGATGAAGAAAAGGGTAGTGCATCAAATAATGTTACTTGGCGCAAGGCAACTGACGTGATACACACTTTTGTAAAATTTGTGGAGACAAATAAACATTACAACATGGCTGAAGTTATGAATCTTCATATAATCCATAATGACTTTTTAAACAAAAGATCTAACAACAAAAGACAAGTCGATAAAAGATCATTTTTTTAACAAACCTCAAGTATGACAACCAACATGGCATCGACCTCCATGGACAATCACTAACACTCACCCTAACATGGACGACTTATATTGATTGTGTTTTAAATGTTTAATTTTAAAAAAAATGTTTACTGTTGTAATTGAACTTGATCATATATAATTTAAATAATAAATTTACCTATGTAACTGCACAATATCAGGTGTACTGTACCATTATCCCTTTTTTTTAATATTTAATCTAAACAGCTTGACAGTCCGGAAAATTTGATAATCCGGCACACTCTCGGTCCCGACCATGCCAGATTATCAAGGTCCTACTGTATTAACTTTTTGAGTGTTTTCGATGTTGAGTACTTTGAAATTGTGTCATGTTTTGTATTGATTTGTGTATTAGTTTGTTTATTTTTGTGTCTGTGTATTTATAAATAGGCTGTAACATCTTCAGGTAAAGAAATTATAAATGTTAAATAAATTATATATGCATCAAGAAATAGACTGTAGCAAAAGTGTTTGAAATTGTGTGTGTGTGTGTGTGTGTGTGTGTGCACGTGCGTGTGGGCCAATTTGAACATTTGCAGTAAATGTTTACAGTTTGTTAAAACAGTCGTATTTCATTGGGAAAATAATACTTTATGTTTAACTTTAGAGTAGATATTTTATTTATACAGTAGACTCAACTATCCAGCTCGCGACTGTCCGGCCTATTTTTGAACCTACGTGCCATGTGCAAAACACAAGTTGAGTGACATGAATAGCAACGGATTCCCCCCCCCCGCTCTTCTACTTAGATGCCATAAGGTGGTTGGCTGAAACATGGGAAGAGATTTCAACCATATCACTTGTAAGGTCTTGGAAAATTCTTTTGAACCATGAAGGTGGACATTTCAACCTTGAACCTGTGTGTGAAACTGAAGTGGAAGATGAAAACAATAAACTTGTTTCATTGCTAGAAAAGTACTGGGGTGTGACAATGTCAATGCAGAGGACATTAGAGAATGGATGACAAACGACGAAGTTGATGAAATAACAGATAAAGATAGTGTGGAAATTTTGACACTGGGAGATGAACTAGAAGAAGAGGAGGATGAGGCATCTTTAGATGACAGGAAGAATCTCATCCCACATTCGGAAGGGTTCAAGACGATTGAGGCAGCGCTGGAGTACATTAGTCAGCAGGAGGAAGCGACGCCAGCTGATATCATCTGGTTGCGTAAGTGGAGGGACATTGCATCGCGGAAGAGGGCTAAATCGGATAACCAGTCATCTATCAAGGGCTTTTTCAAAAACTAAAAACTAAGTTTTCACTCTTTTATCTTAGGATTTTACGCATTTGTGTAATCATGTATCAATGAACGGTAAAATAAGTTTAAATCATTTTTTTTAAGAATTAAGCCTACGTTTTACGTTAATGTTTTGTTTATTTTAAAATTGTATGTATTTATACTGAACACTGTACATCATTTTATGTTTCCTGCAGTTAAGTTAGACATTATAAAATTTATCTTAAAATGTGTATACAATATTTTTATTCTTGGACTTGCTTTTCTGTAATAAAATTTCAAAACGTACAGTACAGGACGTAACAAACATTTATAAAGTACTGGACTGTACTAAGACGTCAGAAAATATGAATAAGAGCGAGTTTTGGTATAAAAAGTGTGATTTTAATGGTATGGGTGGGACAGGAAGCAAGTAATTATAGAACTCCGGCCTGCCCTTCCGCCACATTAGGCCGGATAGTCGGGAGTGTACTGTATTTATATTTATTTTGTTACAGCATTTGGAAGACATCACTACAATTATAAAGGATGAAATTCTTTTAGAAGAAGTGGAAAAAGAAATGAATACACAAGAGGTAAAGTTTTTTTTTTTTTAATATACAATCAGTCTTCCATTGAAGGCGGTCACTTTTATTAACAAAATGTTTTTGAAGTTAAACGTTTATAGTTGAAAATTAGATTCAGTCTTATCCTCTCCTGTGCTCTGGGTGTGTATACACACGAAATTTTTGTCAATATGATGCTCCGGATGTGGTAAGTCGCACGTCGTTTTAAATTGGTAAAGTGCTCAGAAAATGGCTATGACACACGGAACAAGCATTGTGCGTACAAGGTCAACGAATTGTCTTTAGTTATGAGTCAGCTGTTGAAACAAAGACAGTTCATTCAGTGTGTCTGGTGTCATGTAGAAACTGAGATAAAGTTGAGATAATTTACAGGTGAGTTTTTGTAAACACTGCCATTAAGTGATACGTATATTTGTTGTTGTGGCGTGTTCCTTTTAGTTACGTCTGCAGTTGACAGTTGAGTGATGCTCAGGTTGTGTAATATTTGCCATTAGCGATAAATGTAATAATTGTTGTGGCGAGTTTTTTTTTTATCTAAATTTGTTAATTGACAGTTGAGTGTTTTGAGTTGTGTAATCTTTGCAGTAAATGACATGTATAATTGTTATTGCAGCCCATTTTGTAAATGGTAGTGTGCTCCACGCGTATATACACACACTGCTGCTGAAAATATGGCACATGGGCAAACCATAACTGCTCACATGTGTTGGCAGTGAAAAGGTTAAAACATGGAGACACCTGAGATGTCTTGCATTGGTGCTGTCACCCAACAAGTTGAGTGCTAGTTGATTGGGGTTGGTGATTCAATTTCAGTTGTTAGTTTATACAGTAACATTGAATATCCTATACCAGTGAAACACTTGAATGTTGTCTTCTACACTTTTGTTCCTTGTGAGCAATGGGTAGGTTGATGATTGTTATCAACATATAATATGAATACATTGTAAGTACATCAATAATTGAATGAACGAATCGAGTTTTGTTTTTACTCGACCCTTTTTTGGCATTTGTCTTTCTGTCTGTTGGGGTAATGTGTCACCATTACTTTTCAACACCTCAAATGGTTTTTTAAACCTTGGCGTGTGTGTCTGTAACTCTACCCTACAGAACCCTGTTGTGTTTGACACTGATCCCGCAAAATGTAGGTGGGAAAGTGGTAAAAATGTGTGAAGGTGATCCTTATATATAGTAGCATTTCTCCTGTGTGTATAGTTTGCTACAATCAACAAAATGAGCTATCACATGCCTAAAAACCATAATGGCTACCACACAGTCAACTCTATGTGGGCCACACTTTATATACAAAACAGTCATGAAACCTATTTAGACATGTGAGAGACAACGATGGGACATGCAACAACACTAATATGCTTCCTGAGCTGTGGAACTTGCTCACTACTTTGAACAAAGTGCATTTATTACTGAATGAACTTTTATATTACATCATTTTCGATTAGAAGAAAATCCTGATTACCATATTTTTTTGAACAGAATTAACACTGTTGCACACCACTATAGAAAAATTATTCCGATTAGAGCTTTCAAGCTTCACAGCTCATTGTCAGATTGGAAATAACAATAATAGGACTAGACAACTTCTTTATACCCACTTGCCCTACCACTAGCATACACATTTTTATAAACAAGCTATAAGTTAAATGTCCTTTCTGGCTATTATTAACTAGTGAGTTCAGTCAGCCATGTTGGTACTTTTACATTTCTTTCTAGTACATTCTGTGTTGTGTGTATGTTTTTTTTTGTGTACATTCTTTTTAATACCTAACATTTTAAATCCTTTCTCATTTAGTTTTAGTATTCATTAAATTTTCTAACCCTTTCTCTCTTTCTTTCAATATTTCTAACTCCTCTCTAAGCCTTCTTTTAACTGTGTTACTCACTACTTTCAAAATGTCAGTCTTCTAAAGGATTAACAAACATGGTTCTCTTCTATGAAATGTCTTGCATATAACGAATTTGTTGTTCTATTACCTTCTCCACATTTGTGGTTAGATAACCTGCATTTGAATTTCCATCCTGTCTCACCTAGGTACACTTTGTTGCATTATTTACATTTTAATTTATAAACTCCGCTTCTCTGTAAGATTGGGATTTTTTCTATGTTTATTTCTTATCTTATACTGTACTAACTTAAAATACTGTTTCACGTTTTTTAATTGCTATATCTACTCATATTTTTTAAAACATATAATTTTTCTGGTATGTGATCCTACATATGTCAGTGACCGTGCATAATTCTTTTGTTTTGGTTCATTTTTAGCTTTTTGCATGTTAACACTTTCCATAACTTTGTCCACTATGTTGGTGTTATAGTTATTGTTCTTTACAATTCTCTTTATCTTTTTTATCTCCCTATCTTTTGATTCTGTCTATTTTAAGCAGTGGCGTGCAGTGGGTAAACATTTTGGTGAAGCTGAGTTATATCCGATACCGTAGGCCTAATTCAGTTTCAAAAAGATAGCGGAAGCCCTATTTATAATTAAAATTACCGTATAGTGGCTTACCTATTAATCTGTCTGCCTGTAGTAGGTGGCACACACGATTATGACTGAATTTTGGGTATAGGATCCATTATTAAGTCTAATATCTTAATTGTTTTATTATAGTATGGTAAAATATTATATTCAATGCAGAAAGCATAGAACACGTATACCCCACGGTTCGAAATCTCTAACACGAAGTTACTAACGCTTTAAAAAACACTGGCACAATACAGGATTTAACTTAAGGTGCAAATTCTTTTTAAATCACATGTGTCTGAAAATATAAATACTGTAATAGCACATTTGCAGTGGTAAGATATAAACTTTTTTACAAATAAACACTAATACATTGTTGAATCATACTAAAAACTCTTGTGCACATAAAATCATTTTCCTTTAATATACAAACATTTAACTAGTTTTCAATATGGTATTAGAGTTTAACAGCTTTAAAGCTTTAAAAGATTGGATATACTTTTCCCTTCAAAATCGTCACTACTGTACAACACAAAAAGTTCGTTTTATAAATGCACACTGTCAAAGAATTTGCCAAATGTTTCCAAAAGGCTTTAAAAAGGATAATCTTGAAACCGTGTGTACAAGTGATTGTCAGTGTTATCAAACGCTCACAATAGATACGCTTGTAGTTCACATTAATTCTCTGTGATGCCTCCCCTATTACAGAGAGAGTTTGCTGAAAAACGCCTTCAAAGTCATCACGGAGAGATGCTATATTTTGCCGAGTTTCAGCAATTTTCTTTCGTTAGTACAAAATGTCACTCGCTTTAGTCTGTCATCTGTAGGCCTATATGAAAATACAGTAGAACCTCGTTATAACGGACCCCGTTACTACGGACTTCTTTTACAACGGACACATCTTTTATGTCGTACCCCCACCCCTTAGTAACTAAGTCACTGCACCGGAATGACTCACGTCTGCCCGCCAGTGCCGAATGACAGTTTTCAGAGACAAACACCCTTGTCAGGTATAAATCGTTGAAAGTTAAAACCCAACCCCAATCCACCATTGAATTAAGTGTTTGAGAATTAACTGTTGAGATAATAACAACAAATACAGGAAACTCTTTGTTTGAATGGTAAGGGAAAGGGAGTTGAAAACAAAGAAAGGTTAACGCCTTAGCCAGGTATATTTTCATTCCCACCACTACTGGTCAGTATTGTTCAGTTGTTTGTCGCGCACAGTCACACGTCCTGCTTATAACGTTTTTTAATTTATTCAAATCATGTCGTTAAGTAAGCCAAGTGTAGGACAGAAATGAAAGCGTAAGGCGCTCAGTCTTCAAGATAAACTCTCCATTATAGAAAAATTAGAAAAAGGAGCGTTTGTTTCTAGCATTTGTCGTGAGTATAAAATCGCAAAACAAACCATACCGGACATTAAAAAATAAAAAAATGAAATTCGTAACTTTGTTCTCAAGTTCAATGTAGAAAAGGAGAAGAGTGCAGCTAAGCGCATGCGGCTGCCTTCTATGGCAACACTGGATGATGCAGTCTACAAGTGGTTCTCTCAGCTTCGTTCATGTGGAATGACTGTTAGAGGAATTGAAATTCAAGCGGCTGCCGAAAGACTCTCCAAACAGATGGGACTTGAAAAGTTTAAAGCGAGCTCTGGTTGGGTATTAGGTTTCGTCGACGTCAAAACATTTCAAACAAGAAGATTAGTGGATAAATTCGTAGCGCACACTTTGAAGCTGTTGAGCCTTTTATAAAAGAATTAGACGATTTGATTAAAAAAGAAGGTTATCAATTGAGCCAAATTTATAACTTTGGTGAGACAGGTTTGTTTTGGAAAACTCTACCTGACAATACACAAGCTTCAAAAGCCGAAAAACTATGCCTGGTAGAAAAGTCAGCAAGCAGCGTGTGTCAGTTTATTGTGTGCAAATGCAGACGGCACTCATATGCTTAAACCTGCTATCGTTGGTAAAAGCAAAAAACCAAGGGCACTTAAAAATGCAATGGACAATTTACCAGTTCACTATTATAGTTCCCGAAATGCGTGGTTTACAACTGAAATAACAAGTGATTGGTTTCATAAGAAAGCTGTGCCAGCAGTTATAAACCACCAAATGGGAATTTTGAACGTTCCAAAAGAAAAAATAAAAGCTTTGGTTCTTTTTGGATAACACACCAACCCACCATGATGTTGACAAACTCTGCAGTCGAGACAAAAAGATAAAGTGTAAGTTCCTGCCTCCAAACACAACATCCGTGTCTCAGCCCATGGACCAAGGAGTAATTTATACTGCCAAGTGGCTTTATAGAAAAATAATTTCTCAATGAAATCTTAGAAGTTGATAAGCCATCCACTGCTGAAGAAGATAGAAGGGGCCAAAAGGCTCTTCAAAACCTGAAGGCCTACAACATTCGATCTATGATTCACAACTTTGCTGATGCTGTAAAAGAAATTAAACCAACTACGTTGGTGAACTCATGGAAAAAACTGTTAAAGAATGAAGAAGCATGTTTAGAAATAGAAAATTGTGAGACAGAAGATTTCCGTGAAACTTTGCAAAGAGGAGGGGAGGAAGAAGTTTTATTGGAAGATGTGGAGACCTGGCTTGAAGAAGATGAAGATGACCCTGGATTCCACTTGTTGACGGAAGAGGAGATTGTTGGCAGTGTCACTGAGAAAGAAGACTCTTCGGAGGACGAGGAGGAAGACTTACAAGAGGAAGACAATACTCAGGCAACAATAAAAGTGAGTGAAGTGACAGATCAATTAAATTTTGTCATTGAATATGTTGAACAATCATAAAATGAAAATGTGTTTGCTTACTATGAACACTTGCGGCATCTTCGTCAGTTACTGAACAACGAAATAAATAATAAACAAACACAACAAAAAATCAATATTTTTTTCAAACCAGTTAATGTTAGTAGTAATAACCTAATGAATAATAATGAACCAGGCCCTTCTTGTTCAAGAGAATAAAACAATAGAATGTATATAAAGTTTCAATTCTGGTCTATAATGTAAATATGAACAGTATGATCTCATTTTTCATGTATGCAGTGTAAAATGATGTCAAGTAAAAATAAACATGTTTTATACTAATTTACCGAGTTTTATTGACGTAAATACGACCTAACAAGACTTATTTGTTATATAACGGACTTTCATTACAACAGATAACCTTTAGCCCCAATTAGTCCGTTATAATGAGGTTCTACTGTATTTTATCGAAAGTATTTGGTCTCTTAACACTGACAAAAATTCACTAATGGGAGCTAAAATATTAAACTCGATCTCTTCAAAGTGATATATCGTGGCATTGAATACATTACGCAATTTACGACTGTTCCTGTAAATGGTATTTACAAGTCTAGAGGAATAATTCCTCATTGGGCACAGATCGGGAAGTCATCGCTGCACAAACTCATACAAATTTAGTCTGTTTCGGAGATCTTGAAAAATGGCTGCAAATACCACTAAGTATGTTAAAAAAAATTTTGCATTCTGGTATTTGCCTGACACTTTGAGACACAACAAGGTTTAAAACATGAGCATATCAATGGACAAAGAGAGCTTGCAGATTAGTTCATTTAATTACGGTCTCTACTCCAATTAAAATTTCCCCATTGTTGCCGCCCCATCGTAAGCTTGAGCGACTAGTTTTTCACTGCACTCAATTCAGTCAGGAACTGGCGAATGAGCGTTGCAAATAGCCTGGGCATGTCGATCACAACTTACATCATTGGATCCTAAAAATCTCTTTTATTTCTCCATTATACGAATAATGCAAAACTATAGAGCACTATGCTTTATTTGAAATATTTCTGGTTTCATCGACTAATATAGCTACAAAGTGTACCTCCTTTCTTTAATTTTTTATACTCATTAAAAGAACTGAGCTAATCATTTCTAATGAAATTAGACAGTTTCCTAAACACAGTAGATGTTCTGCAAGAAGAGGGTGATACTCAGCTGTATACTTAAGAAGTTTTACATAATTACCTCGATTAATGGTCTTTTCTATTCCGTCGTGATCTCGAAATGATAATTCTTATTTACCGAGATATCAAACAGCATTAGTCTCTTAAGAAAATCTCTATTGCGTTGAACCTTCTGATTGTGAGCCGATATCTCCTATTTAAGTTGGTCATCTAACGCAGTTTCTATTCTACTCTGACTGGAAGCAGCAATACACAATGATAAAGGAAGATGATTCACAGCAATTTCATGGCCGCCAATAGATTCAACTAGGTTTCCTAAATGTTTGAATCCAGTCTTGGCCCAGCTGGTGTTCCTGTCCTTTCCAAACAACAAAAAATACCAGCATAATAGTGCATTTAGTTCACCACTACCAGCCAACCACTCACATTTGTTGACATACTAGACTGGAAATGCCTAGTAAACTTTCCAGATAGCTGGGTTAAAAGCTTCGGGGCCAGCTTACCAATTTTTATCATTTGAGGTTTTTTCGGTGAATGACCGAGAAGAAAAAGGTTATGATAAAAAGTCTTTTATTATACAAACCGACACTGTAGAAAATATATTAAACCAACATTGAAACTATTCTACAACATATAACTATAACTTCAAATATAATGCTTATCATTTAAATGAAACGTAAATAAAATGTAAGACGCACTATTTAAGAAGGAATAATTACAAATTCAGATGTTAAAAACGGAAAACTCGTATGGTTAAAATGCGGTATTAAGTAATGTAACACGCACAGCGATACCAACAAACTCAACAGCATGCAGTCCAACTCAACCCAAGCTAGCATCAGTTACCAACCACTGCAGAGGCGGTTTTCTATCTCGCTGTACGTGCGCGCCCATCTCTCTACACCAGGCTAACTCAAGCTGTGAGGAACCTGCTTCACCTACCACTGCAGAGCCAGCGTGTGAAATCAGTCTGCTTAAAAAATTTTGGAAACACGTAGAAAATTGTAGTGAATTTTTATTTTGGTTACTTAAAATTAGATTAAATTAAATTATAAAATTTACTTTAAATAATTGCAGTTAGTGTGCGCCAATCATTACTGAAACAGTGCTTCCCTTCACCGCACGCCACTGCTTTTAAGAACCTGTAAGCTCTATAACAAAATGAATTTATTGCCACCATTTTATTTGTTGTACTTCATTTCAGATAATATACTTGGTTCCTACTGTTTTTGTAAAGTGTATAACTTGTGTATTGTCTAGGTGCTTCATTCCTCCAATTAGTTGTACTGACTACTTCCCATTTTCCTACTGCTTAACAATGGACCGACAATCTCTTTGTAGATGCCCAGGTTCCCCATATCTAAAAAGCTTTGGTCTTCCATACTTTCTACCTTCATACTGTGGTGCTGAACTTTTAAGACTCTGTCTCTTATTCTTCCTCTTAATCATTTGTGTCATCACAATCTGTTAGTGTGCGCACTTTATGATTCGGCCAACTAGACACTGACTTGGTGGCCTCAAACTGTACAGCATAGACAAGCGCATCCACTCTATTCTGGTGTATTGCCATTGTAACAGTTGTTGTAGTTCACTATCTCTGACACCATCAGTAAATATCTGTATCACCCATGTCATTCAGAAATTCTCTGGTGCTCTATGGTAGGCCAGTCTAACTAGCAAGTCAATACTTGCTTCAAACTGTTCTGCATAAGAGTTCTGGCTGTCAGGTGACACTTTCTGTAGTAGCTCTAAGGCAGATACTTGAAAACAAGAATAAGTGAAACCAATAATATGTGCTTGCGACTTCAAATTGCTGAAGACATGTTGCCCAGTAGTGCTTCCATCAATTGTTGGGCCCTTTATATGAATAGGCATGACTGCAGTCAAAGTAACTCTCTCTGTTACCTTATTTTCTGTATTTTTTTGGACTTTACCTTGTTTGGTACAATCTGTTGAGCAATTTGATTTGAAACACAGGGTTGTTTTTTCATTGACTGTTCAGCTTCTGTTTTAATCTGTTATTTTACATTTGCAGTCCACTTCTCTACTACAGATAATCTTACCTCTTGTCCACTGAGATCAGCATGTAATTCACCCACACCTCCACATAGTAGAACCCAACTCTGCAGCAGTATGCTCTTGCAAATGCCTTTGTTCCTATATCAGTGCTTTTATGTGTTCTGTTTTTTACTGATGTTCTTCTTTTTGTCATTATATCTAAGCAGGGATGCTCTTAATGAACTAAATGAATAAGTATTACCTTCGTAGTCCGCCCTGTGGCTTCCTTATATAAATTTTAAAGATGTAAATACAACGTGTTTCAGAACTTATGTTCCATCATCAGGTGTGTTTCACTCATTGGAGGTCGTCAACACATTAAGATACAACACATATTTAAACACAAAAAACTAATTAACAATCGCGGACGAAGTTCACGGTGCACACCGTACGGTGTAATATTGTAATGGGGCAAATTAAAAGGTTCTCTTTATTTTATTAATTTTGGTTTTGATTTTATTAAATTGTACAATTCATTTCATATATGTGGCTAGTCCCCAGTTTGAATCTAACTCGCAGTCTAAACAATGCAAAGGTACGCTGTAACTGTGTTGAAATATGTGAAAAGAATGCGTTGTCAACTGTAGCAGACTTCCGAGAACTTTGCGGTTGTGTGACGTCCACTCACAAATGCACAAGCACCCACATCTGCGGACCACCTAACTTTACATAAACGAAAGTAAAGGCAGTGAAATATCGTCGACGTACAGCACACGTAAATCCTGTGTGCCAGGTGTACAGCTACTAAAAACTTGGACAACTAAGGCTGTGTGCGGCGATGAAATTTGTTCGCCGGCAAGGCAGTGAGGCCCGCCCGGATGTAACATCGAAAAATAAAGTTCTCTTCCCAGTCGAATAACACCTTCAGACCGCGCGGTCATAAAAAAGCTTAGCTCGAGCCTATTAAGGTCGGCCGACCAAACAAGTGTACTAGAGATGTGTAAAGCAGTATAAATTAATAATATATACAGTAAAATCAGTGCGAAGTGTAATACAAGTGAAACCACAATGTTTTAAACATCGAATTAGAGAACTTTGGGTGACACGCCATGCGGTCGGTAGAAACGAAGCTGCACACGTAACTGTATCCATTCAAATATATTATTATTTTAAATGAAAAGGGGGTAACTTGTATGTGTGTGCGTGTGGGCAAACTGGGTAGCTTTCTTTAAATTAAGAATTAACATAAGTAATAATATCTGAGTAAATCTTTTGTTGTGGTGTAGATTTGAAAAGAAAATTAATAAAATGACAGTAAAAGTTTGAATAGAAAATTTTGTGAAACAAGTAAAGTCAAAAGTAGTAAAAGGAAATAATAAATATAATGGTCTAATAAAATTTGAGTTGTTTTACATAAATGCAAGTTGAGTATGTTACTGAGTTAACCTTGAACCCTGCTTGTATTACGCTGTTCGTGCGACGGACTTTGGATTGGAAGGTGAGTTATCCTGGGTAAGCAAATATTTAAATGGTATAAGTCTCTTATTAATATGAGTTAACACAATATCCATACTGCCATCTGTTGTCATTGTTGTCTGTGCGCTATCTGTAATGCGGGCTTCAGGCGTTCAGAGAATTGCAATGCTGTATCATACAGTGTGTTGGAATAAAAATTCAGCTGGTCTTTTAACAAATGCTTGGGATAAAATTTATACGCCTTATACACTTCAAACTCCTCGGCAGCACTCATGTACTGGCCTTACTTGCAAACATCTATGGGTATAAGATTTGTAGCAAAATCTGTGTAATTGTGGTTACTATTACATTCAAACTGCCACATTTAATGTAACAATGTGCCGCAGTTACATTAAAATTAAAATTTGTATACCTTTCAAAAAACAACCAGTTTTACAAAAAAAGTAGTTCGTTCCTCGGTGTGGAACTGTTCGTAAGGTGATTGCACTCAAAATGTTAAGTATAGTTGAATGGTATGTAAGGATATGTAGCCATGTGTGTAGTATGCATGTGTGAGGGTACAAAATTGTTTTATTGGCTATATATATATATATATATATATATATATATATATATATATATTGTAACATGTCATTTTGGCCTACCCGGGGTAATAAGGAAATTTGTACTATTTTTAATAAAGCCGATAACTTTTTTTCACATGATAGGGACAAAACTTATGAAAAAAGGTATATTTATTCTTAGCAACGGAATTGACCGTGGCAGCACTGCTGTTGACTGCATACGTGACGATTATCCAGTAATATTTTGAAGGACAATTTCAACAACCGACAAACTGTACCAAGGTCAGCTAATGACAAACACAAAACAGCAAAACAGATTATATAACTAACAACAGGCGATGTTACGCCAGCGCATTACATAATGCTGGAATGTGGGTATGGCAGCGCCACTAGTTTTCGTCACACCCACAGAACAAAGAGTCAGTCGGAACACAACGTCTACAAGTGACGGACGCATAAAAACTATCGCGTTCGCCGACTGTCCGGCTGTGCGTAATTTGCGGGCCCGCAAAGCAACAAAAATGTGAATAACAATTTTTAAAGTTGACGTTAATTTGAAATTACACCTAAATAACGTAAAATGAACAGTTTTCGGAAATTAACAGTTAAAATAAAGAATGTGCGTGGCTAGAGCCAAGTGACGTCTTCTGGACTCAAAAGTATAACAGCTAAGTAATCTACAAGAACATACATAATAACAAAGCTTTCAATTTTTTGGCTAAAATATTCAAAAGTTTAAAATATTCAAAAGTTTAATGTTTTCATACTCAATATGAGCTCTTAAAATCTGGGGGCGGATATGTGTGGGTGTGTGTGTGTGAAAGCGCTGGTTTCCGTTGTATTATAAGTAGGCATAAGTTTATATATAGTAGTTCAAACTTGTAGGGTTAGGAAGCAAATATTGTTCAGAATGGTATTCTAAGAAATTTAAACCGAAAGGTAAAAAAAAAAAGTTGTCATGCTATAAAAAATAAAGTAACATTTATTTGTGCTTGCAAAATAGATGTTTGTCATTGCAATGCCTGTCGTGTTTCTCTGCCTAAGTACATCAGACGACACCCTGGTAAACCCTGGCAAATAATTGCAAAAGGTAAGTAACAGAATTCAGTGTTTCAATAATTTAATTAATTAAAGCTCGTAGAGCTTCAATGGCGCCCATTTAACATGGACATTGTAAATTGAGTAAAATTTTCAAACTGATCGAAAAATGGCAGAGAAAAGCGAGAGTGTAAATTTATGTGAAGATGTTGTGGAGGGGTCAATTTTCAATGTTACGCAAGACAATTTAATATCGACAAATATTAACGAAAGTATAAACAATACAACACACGAATTAACGATTGAGACAGTAGACGCAAAAGTAAGCGATAATGTAAATATATTTAACCAATTAGCATTGATGATGGAGATGATGTCAGGAGTGAAAACTGAGATGTCAGGAATGAAAACTGAGATTAAATCAGAAGTAAATACTATAAATGTTAAACTGACTGATTTAAATAACGAGTTTATGAATGTGAGGAGCGAATTGAGAGCGAGTGAAATAAATATGAACAGCCGATTGGAAAGTATGAATGAGACTATTATTGGAGTGAGAGATGAACTGACTAGTGATATCAATAAGATACAAATTGAGATGAAAAATTATATCAAAATAATTAACGAGAAACAAAAAGAGAAAATGTTAGAAACAAATAAAAAATTTGACACATTGACAAGTAAATTTAATGATAAAATTAAAAAGCAAAATGACAAAATTGACTGTAATGTTCAATGTATAATTAACGAATGTGAACAAATCAAACGAGCTAGTGAAATACAAGAAAATATAAATGATGAATTCAGAAGTAACTTTGAACAAGTTGATGCAATTAAAATTAATGTAACTAGTTTAAAGAATAAACAAGCAGAACATGAGCGTGAAATAGTTAAAGTCAGAGAAGACTTGAATGTAACCATTAACCAGAAATTAAGTAATGTGAGTGAGAGAGTGAATGTGGAAGTAGAATTAGGATATTTTAGTAATGAAAATAGGGGAGTGAACCCCATACAATTTTTGAACTCTATAAAAAGTTTTAATAAATATAACCAAGAAAGTTGGGAGATTAAGTTAGTAAGAATTTTAAAGTACTTTAAAGGGGATGCTAAAATATGGGCGGATGCTCATAACGATAACTGGGTAGATTTTAATGAGTTTGAGCAGGCATTTAGAAATAAGTACTGGTCAGAAGAGAAACAAGAGGGGTTACGTAGTACCATAATGGGATGGGGCAATTTTAATATTAAGCACATGAGTATTACATCGTATGTGACGAGACTATATAGTCAAGGTAAATATTTAGAACCACCAATGCCTCTTTCATCTTTTATTAGATACATCAGTAAACATTTACCCAAGGACATACGGTCCACAATCAGAACCCGGGATTTTGCCAATATCGCAGAGTTAGAAAAAATATTAGAGGCATACCAGAGTATGAAAGAGGAAGAGGATAATAAGTATCAGTTTAGAGTTAGTGAATTGAATCATACAAGTACTGAAATAAGACAACCAGACCATTTTATTAGTAATGTGATTAGATCAGGGGAGGGAGCGTGGTTATGTCCAAACCCTAATTGTGGAGCCAGTAATTATAATGGGTCGTGGAGTCAATGTTACCGGTGTAAGGGTCTGAGGAGTAGTGCCCAAGGGAGAGTAGAGAATTATAATAGGGGAGGCGATAAATTTAGAGGGAATCATAGAGGGAGAGGTTTTACTAGTAACCGAGGAGTATCAGGCAATTTTAATCATAGAGGTAGAGGGGGATATGTTAGTAACCCAAACGAAACTCGGGGCGTGGAAGTACCAGCTCATAATCAAAACAGTAGTGGGGTTTACAGTGTACCACCACCTTCACATCCATTAAACTAATAAGGGCGGTTGAAAAAGAAAGCCCCCAGCCGTCTAGTAATCACATGACAATAGGGTCACTAATTACCAATATACATAATGATTTATCTGACGAAGAAGCGGGTGAGAGTAATAATGCTTTCGGGATGGCAGAATTTGAAGTCGAGGTGTTTAATTCTAAATATATTTTTCTAGTAGATTCAGGGAGTGAACTGACTGCTATAGACGATAAAATGTTTGAAAAAATCAGAAATCAGACTACAGAAACAATTCCACAATTACCAGTACTGGGAATTAGTGTTATAGGAGTAACGGGTGTTCGTAGTAAAAAAGTAACCAAACAAATAATGCTACAATTAAAAGTAAATGAGAACACAATAAATGTACCTTTCTTAGTTATTCCAGGACTAAATATGGGAGCTATAATAGGTAATGATTTTTTAAATAATTTCAAGGTAGAGTTAAATTATTACACACAGATTATGAAATTAAACAATAATAATAATATAGTTGAAATAACATTCATACAAAAAAAAACTGTGGGACTGAAAGCTTTAAGAATAATTAGTAAGGGAATGTTAATTTCTGACAATGATATAAACGAGTGTAGATCCTTAATGATAAATTATTGTAACGTGAGAGTAAATAATAATGAGTTATTTGAAAGTGAAAATAATTGGGAGGAGAAAATGAATAAAATCTTATACCAAGAGGGGGAATTTAGCTATCAAGACAGGGAGAAAATAGTACTAATAATAAAAATAAATCAGTTTTTTTAGATGAACCCGGTTTAGTAAAGAATTTTAAAGGTAAATTAGTCGTGAAAGAAAAAACACCCTTTGCACCTAAAACCTATCCGGTACCATACTCCAAGAGTAGTTTAGTACAGGAGGAAATAAATAAAATGTTGAGGGAAGGTATAATAGAAAAATCTACATCACCATATTCCAACCCTTTAGTAGTGGTGACAAAGAAAGATTTATCGATTAGATTATGTTTAGATGCAAGACAAGTAAACAGAATAATTGTTCCAGACAGAGAATCACTGGAACCTGTAAGCAAAATTTTGCAACGTTTTAGTGGGACCAAATACATCACTACCTTAGACTTGACTGCAGGCTACTGGCAGATAGAGCTGGAAGAGGGGTCTCGGCAGTATGTGGCCTTTCTTTACAACGGTAGGAATTACCAATTTCGCCGACTACCGTTTGGACTAAATGTAAGTGTTTCAATTTTTATCAAATGCCTGGATTATGTGCTAGGGAGAGAGATTTTAGAATTCACAACCGTTTATGTAGATGATATAGTAATTACATCACCAGACATTGATACACACTGTGAAAGGTTAGATAGGGTACTAAGTAGACTGCATGAGTATGGCATAACAGTTAAATTTAAGAAGTTAGAATTTTTGAAAGAACAAGTTAATTTCTTAGGACATATAATTTCAGCAAGGGGTATCAGTACAGACCCTAAGAAGGTAGAAATAATACAAAATTTTCCAATACCAAAAAATGTTAAGCAGTTGCAAAGTTTTTTAGGCTTGTGCAATTATTATAGGCAATTTGTAGACAAATATTCATATTTAACAGTACAATTGGGACATTTATTAAATAAAGACATAGATGGCGGTGGAATTTAAAAGAGCAAAATATATTCGAGCTGATAAAAAATAAATTCTTAAACACAGTTATATTAGCTCATCCGAATTTTTCAGAGCCATTTTATATACACACAGACGCATCAGACATTGCTTTGGGAGTAGAGTTGTTTCAGTTAGATGGGAGTGATAACCACCAAGTAGTAGCTTTTGCAAGTAGGTCTCTATTAACTAGTGAAAAGAACTACACTACGACGGAGAAGGAGGCGTTATCGATATTTTTCGCCTGTAGAAAGTTCAGAACGTACTTGTTAGGAAATAAGGTAATCATAAGGTCTGACCATCAAGCTTTAACGTTTTTAAAGAACTGTAAATTAACTCATGGTAGGTTAGTGCGGTGGATGCTAATATTACAGGAATATGACTTAACAATTGAGTATTGTAAGGGTAAAGAAAATATAGTAGCTCATGTCCTATCCAGAACAGATTTTGATAATAATACCGAAGTAGACATAGCAAATACATATAAAATATTTATAGTAAAAGAAGTAGATATGAAAAAATTAATAAGTAACTTAGCAGCAGAACAAGAGAGAGACACCGAACTTAATAAAATAATATTAGCTTTGAGTCAAATACCCAGCGTACCTCGTAAGTGGGAGAAACATTTTAGTTTGTTTAATAAGCACTTATTTCATCGGGCAAATGAACAGGGAGATGATTGGAAGTTGTGTATCCCTAAAGTTATAATACCTGAAGTAGTGAGAGATTGTCATTTAAGGTATGGTCGTATAGGCCCCAAGAAATGTAGTGACATATTAAAAGAATCATGTAAATTCAACAATATGGAAAGAACGGTGCGTAAAATATTACAAACATGCGAAATTTGTCAGAAAGCTAAAGTAAACAATCGTAAACAGGAGGGTTTAATGCAACATGTCATGCCAGACAGTCCGTTAGCATTAGTTGCTGTTGATTTATATGGCCCTTTACCCAAAGGTCGAGGAGGTGTAAACTATTTATTTGTTGTATTAGATGTTTTTACTAAATTTGTAAAACTATACCCGATTAAAAAGGCAACATCATCAGTGTTGGCTAGGAAAATAGTAAATGAATACCGTGTTGAAGTAGGTAAGCCTCAAATAGTGTTATCAGATCATGGTTCGCAGTTCACCAGCAACACCTGGCGGGAAACTTTAGGTTGGGAAAATATCCTAGTTAAACATACATCAGTGTATCATCCACAGTCAAATCCAAGTGAACGGGTTATGCGGGAGTTAGGTAGAATGTTCAGAACCTTTTGCCATAAATAACATTCTTTGTGGGCTATTTTTGTGTGCAAGATAGAGTGGTATATTAACAATAGTTTACATGAATCCACTAGTTACAGCCCATGTGAGTTAATGTTTCAGAGAAGGCCGTCACGCATATTAGAAGAGCTAGTAAAGTTTCCAACCCGGACGGAAATACCACATGATAGGAAATTGGTAATCGCTAGGGAGCGCCTGCTGAGTAAGGCTGAACAACGGAAACGGAGACATGACCGGAATTTAACACCCATACAATACGAGGTAGGACAATTAGTATTAATAAAAACTCACGATCAGTCATCAGCGTTGGACAAAGAAATTAAGAAATTCTTTCTATTGTATGACGGTCCATATGAGGTTAGCCAAGTGAAAATGGAGAATGCTTATGTTTTAGTAGATTTGCAAACTCGAGAAATAAAGGGAACTTATAATGTGACCCAATTAAAAAAGTATTATCTAGCTGAGTGATGATGAATGTATTTATAAATATTAATATTTTCATACCTAAACAGACATTTTTATATTCTATTATTATAAATTGTTATTATTGTTTATACACACATTATGTATTTTATGTAAATGGACATTAAGATAGTTAAGAAAGAAATGTATGAGGTTAAAACACCACCAAGACTAGAAAGGTCATGTAATATAATATGTCAATTTTAATTTTAAAAGGAAATATTATACTTGTGATTCCCCAACTTTTCGGGCGGTCACGGCCTCACCGAACCTTGACCGTGGAATTGGTTTAGCTTTAACAGCTATGGTTGGGGCACATTACGATTACGCGCTGACCATAACTGGCCATAGCTGTTATCGTTGTAAAGGTGTACTTTGAAATTGATGGGGGGTGAAATTTAGGGGAATCACCAAACTATGGAACAGCGGCTACCACTCTGCCCGCGTAGGGGTAGCAGAGACAGGTGGTAGACCCGCATTAAGGGTGCATAATTATAAACAAGAATATGTCGATATTCAGCTGTTCAAATGTAAAGCACAAGCAAGGACACGGAGATGTCACATTCCTCCAAAATTTCAGTCCTTGTGGACGCAACTGGACGCCACAGTCCAGGGGGGGTCATAGTGTGTGTGGCAAGGAGGTTACCCAAGGTGGGTAACGAATTAAAAAATTTGCGGTATTGTGCTATCATACTAGATAAAAATATTGTAATGAAGCGTTAGAGTAATAAATGAAATGATATGTCAAAAGTAGATGAAAAAAAAAAAAAAAAATTAGAGAAACGAATTAATAAGAGTAAAGTGAGATTAAAAGGTAATTTTATGATTTTATATGCAAATTCAATGATGTAAAGTGTGTAAATTTTAAATATAAATTGTTTATTTTAAGGTGATAATAACAGTGTGAATTATTAATGTACTATGTTTTCTTATGTTATATTGTGTTTGTTAGTATTTAAGAGAATTTTATGAAGTTAAATATTTTAAATGCATTTTAAATTGGGGATGAGAGACATGTAATATGATAATGGGAAATGTTTATTTAAATTCTGATGGGAATCAGGGCAATGATTTTGAGTTTTGGGATAAAGTTAACAAGAGAAAGTAGATGGAATGAGATTACGGGCTTTTAAAAGGGGTATCATGTTGTGTTAGATATTTTGATATATATGTTAGCAGTTAGGTAAAAAACAAAACCAGTGCTTCTTAGCGCAAACCAGCACCGCTAGGGGGAAACAGATCAGTTGGGGATATGGTGTTGTATAAGGCCACTATTTGATATTTTAATTTATTGTTTCAGTGTTTGGTGAAGCTGTGGCGGCGGACCTGAGCTGGCCAGCGCGTCAGAGCAGGGGCGTTGAGTATCTGTCTGACTCTATGGTGTTGGGATCTCGAGAGAGAAGTCCAGTATTGTCATTCAGATGCAGTCACAGTCACCGGACCAAGGGTGAGTTGATTATAATTTTTGTAAACTATACGGGGGGTTGTGGCGACATGTCCTGGCTGATCCCTCTAGCAAGTATGAATGTGTCAATGAGGTTTTTTATGCTTCAGCATAAAATATCTCATTGAGGGGGGTATTGTAACATGTCATTTTGGCCTACCCGGGGTAATAAGGAAATTTGTACTATTTTTAATAAAGCCGATAACTTTTTTTCACATGATAGGGACAAAACTTATGAAAAAAGGTATATTTATTCTTAGCAACGGAATTGACCGTGGCAGCACTGCTGTTGACTGCATACGTGACGATTATCCAGTAATATTTTGAAGGACAATTTCAACAACCGACAAACTGTACCAAGGTCAGCTAATGACAAACACAAAACAGCAAAACAGATTATATAACTAACAACAGGCGATGTTACGCCAGCGCATTACATAATGCTGGAATGTGGGTATTGGCAGCGCCACTAGTTTTTGTCACACCCACAGAACAAAGAGTCAGTCGGAACACAACGTCTACAAGTGACGGACGCATAAAAACTATCGCGTTCGCCGAATGTCCGGCTGTGCGTAATTTGCAGGCCCGCAAAGCAACAAAAATGTGAGTAACAATTTTTAAAGTTGACGTTAATTTGAAATTACACCTAGATAACGTAAAATGAACAGTTTTCGGAAATTAACAGTTAAAATAAAGAATGTGCGTGGCTAGAGCCAAGTGACGTCTTCTGGACTCAAAAGTATAACAGCTAAGTAATCTACAAGAACATACATAATAACAAAGCTTTCAATTTTTTGGCTAAAATATTCAAAAGTTTAAAATATTCAAAAGTTTAATGTTTTCATACTCAATATGAGCTCTTAAAATCTGGGGGCGGATATGTGTGGGTGTGTGTGTGTGAAAGCGCTGGTTTCCGTTGTATTATAAGTAGGCGTAAGTTTATATATAGTAGTTCAAACTTGTAGGGTTAGGAAGCAAATATTGTTCAGAATGGTATTCTAAGAAATTTAAACCGAAAGGTAAAAAAAAAAAAAAGTTGTCATGCTATAAAAAATAAAGTAACATTTATTTGTGCTTGCAAAATAGATGTTTGTCATTGCAATGCCTGTCGTGTTTCTCTGCCTAAGTACATCAGACGACACCCTGGTAAACCCTGGCAAATAATTGCAAAAGGTAAGTAACAGAATTCAGTGTTTCAATAATTTAATTAATTAAAGCTCGTAGAGCTTCAATATATATATATAAAGCATGTAAATTTAAATAATTTTTGTGATATGTAAATTTTTGAGATGGGACTTATATCAGAATGTTCAAAATAAAAAGGTTCAACCTAATTAATGACTGTAATTATTTTAAAATTTAGTAACTAAATGTATGTTTTTTTAAGTAAAAAGGGTTTATGGCCATAAATTCGATTGTAAAAATATTCAGGTTTTTTGAACAAGAATTGTTCTGTTCAGAAGCCTCCTTCGACAAGAACTTTCATTATCTGTAGAAAATCATGAGTAGGGGTCACCTAAGAACCAATCTGATTATGCGAATTCAGTTGAAAATTTTTTTTAACCGAATGATCAGTCTCTCTTTGACCTCCCAATCACCACACACACAAGTTAGAAAATTACTACAGTTGCTGTGAGAAATATAGTAGTGCTATTCTGTGAAAGTGCAAGATGTCCGATTAGGTATATAGACGCTTTAAGCTGACTGGAAAAAGGGTGTTAGCATAAAAGGGAAGCAAACTTATATTATTTATGCACAATTAAAAAAATAATTTAAATGAATAATTATCACATCAGTAAAGACTTTATGGTAAATAAGACAAAAGAATGTTAAATATTACTTTACTTCATTGTATATAAAGGGAATCTTTTATTTTGTATTACAAAGGTCAACACAGAGATATTTATTTTATTTTTTATAAACTGTATTAAAATCTCAGGAGATTGTCAAAAATAGTAGCATCCACTTCAAACATAGGCCTATCTCTGACTAGTTATTCTATGTGACACCTGTACATCACAATACGTATACATATATACATCGTTTGATAAGTTCAGCCATTTTCGTTTTAGTATAAATAAATTTAAATTCGTGGTTTTATGTGTACTAATTCTTGGTAAACCTTGACTCCATTTGTTCTTTATTTAATATTGTCTACTTAACTGTTTTTGTTATTATAATTATTTCATGACAACAATTATTCTCTTTAAATTTTGCAGAGCGCCAGTTATGAAATACACAGCAATAATAAAATTATAATACTATATTTGAATACAATAAAATATAAAATACTAATAATAATACAACAGTGTACTAATTCTTGTGTCACAGATTGGCAGCACTAATATTTATTATGCAGTGTTAAAAATAATATTAATGAATACAATTCTGTGTTTATACCCAACCTAACTGTATTGTGTAAACCACAAGCTGGGTCATATTGAAACTTTACAATTTTCGTGCAAATAATGATTACTTCCATGTTCCTTAAGGAAATGGAAGTATGGTGATGGCAAAAAAAAAATCGTGTTTGAGATTATTGCAGATTCTGATTGTACTACACTCAAAACATGAAAAAAGGTCATTTTTCGAAAAGTGTGTGTGTGTGTCTGTCTGTCTGTAGATTTTTTTTCTATGGCAAACGATAACAGCTGCAAATTCAAACATAATCAAATACTGTTTTGCATACAGCCCTGAATTGTAGAGTTCTCATGGCCTGTTGTTTTTGGTGAAGATCGGTTAAGGGAAAGGGGTAGTTTACCTGCAACGTTTTTTGTTTTAACAAGGGTATTTTCTATGGCAAACGATAACAGAAGTAAATTCAAACAGAATCAAATGATTATTTGCATACTGGCCTGAATTGTAGAGTTCTCAAGACCTTTTGTTTTTGGTGAAGATCGGTTAAGGGAAAGGGGTAGTTTACCTGCAACGTTTTTTGTTTTAACAAGGGTATTTTCTATGGCAAACGATAACAGAAGTAAATTCAAACTGAATCAAATGATTATTTGCATACTGGCCTGAATTGTAGAGTACTGAAGACCTATTGATTTTGGTGAAGATCGGTTAAGGGAAAGGGGTAGTTTACCTGCAATGGTTTTTTTTTAATCAAGGGTAATTTTTTTCTATGGCAAACGATAACAGCCGCAAATTCAAACAGAATCAACTACTCTTTTGCATACAGCCCTGAATTTAGAGTTCTGAAGACTATTGGTTTTGGTGAAGATCGGTTAAGGGAAAGGGGTAGTTTACCTGCAACATTTTATATTTTAACAAGGGTATTTTCTATGGCAAACAAAAGCCGCAAATGTAAACAGAATCAAATAATGTTTTGCATACAGCCCTGAATTGTAGAGTTCTCAGGACCTATTGTTTTTGGTGAAGATCGGTTAAGGGAAAGGGGTAGTTTACCTGCAACATTTTATGTTTTAAAAGGGCATTTTCTATGGCAAACGATAAGAGCTGCAAATTCAAACAGAATCAAACAATTTTTTGCATACAGCCCTGATTTGTAGAGCACTAAAGACCTATTGTTTTTATTGAAGATCGGTTAATGGAAAGGGGTAGTTTACCTGCAACGTTTTATGTTTTAAAAGGGTATTTTCTATGGCAAACGATAAGAGTCGCAAATTCAAACAAAATCAAATAATTTTTTGTATACAGCTCTGATTTGTAGAGTACTCAAGATCTGTTGTTTTTGGTGAAGATTGGTTAATGGGAAGGGGTAGTTTACCTGCAACGTTTTTCTTATCAAGGGTAATTTTTTTCTATGGCAAACGATAGCCAGAAATTCAAACAGAATCAAATAATTTTTTGCATACAACATTGATTTGTAGAGTACACAAGACCTATTGTTTTTGGTGAAGATCGGTTAAGGGAAAGGCGTAGTTTACCGGTAACATTTGTTTTTATCAAGGGTAATTTTTTCCTATGGCAAACGATAACAGCCGCAAATTCAAACAGAATCAACTAGTCTTTTTTATACCTTTTTGAGTTATACAGAACTCAAGGTCTGTTGATTTTGTTGAAGATCGGTTAAGGGAATGGGGTAGTTTACCTGCAACCTTTTATGTTTTAACAAGGGTAATGTTTTCTATGACGAACGATAACTGCCGTAAATTCAAACAGAATCAACTACTCTTTTGCATACCTTTTTGAATTATACAGAACTCAAGGTCTGTTGATTTTGTTGAAGATCGGTTAAGGGAAAGGGGTAGTTTACCTGCAACGTTTTATATTTTAACAAGGGTATTTATTATGGCAAACGATAAGAGCCGCAAATTCAAACAGAATCAAATAAATTTTTGCATACAGCCCTGAATTGTAGAGTACTCAAGACCTGTTGGTTTTGGTGAAGATCGGTTAAGGGATAGGGGTAGTTTACCAGCAACGTTTTTTTATCAAGGGTAATATTTTTTCTATGGCAAACGATAACAGCCGCAAATTCAAACAGAATCAGTAATGTTTTGCATACAGCCCTGAATTGTAGAGGACTGAATGTCTATTCATTTTAGTGAAGATCGGTTTAGAGAAAGGGGTAGTTTACCTGAAACATGTTATGTTGTAACAAGAGAAATGTTTTCATGACAAACGATAACTGCCGCAAATTGAAACAGAATCAAATATTTTTTTGCATGCATTGTAGAGGACTGAAGGTCTATTGATTTTGGTGAAGATCGGTTTAGAGAAACGGGTAATTTACCTGCAACGTTTTATGTTTTAACAAGAGTAAAGTACTTAATTTTGATAAATAAAGTATCTTGATAAGAAGCTCATAATAATCCACTGTAGAAACATAGACGAAATATCTATAAATGAAGAGGTTAGGTGAACGGGGTGGGGGTAATTTTCTATAAATGAAAATTATAGTTGAAGGGGGAGGGAAGAATTTTGTATCTGTACTACGTTATAGGCAACAAAGAAGTAGTTCTTTGTTAAAATTCCTTCCCAGGCTGTTTAACCGTAGTCCAATGTTTTCTGCAAAACCAGACTTTTCGGCAGTGCCATCGACTTCCATCTCAGTGAAAATCGAGTGCGAAAACGAGAGGTGGTATACGTTAGTGACCACAGTACTGTGGTTTAAGGCTGAAGCAGTATGTAGAAAGAAGTAGTTTCTATGGAAATATTTCATTTCGAATATGATTTTAAATATAAAGCTTAGAACATTATGTATGTTAGAACCATATGTCGTGTATGGTTCTCCATACCGATATTTTTATTAAATTTATCAAAACTTCGCTTTTCTCTTACCTTTGTGCTACGTCCAGGGTCGTATATATGAAAACAGTTGCAGAGGGATTATTTGGGTTGAGGTGCAAAATAATTATATTAACACAGATTGTTTGGATTCTAATAAATTAATTCTTATTTATTAAACTGAATTATTTTCTTTCACTTTAACTGCACACTAAAATTTCAATACAAAACAAGAATACATGGATATTTAATCACTCAGTATAACCTAATACAAAGAATGACTTAACAATAGCGTTATTTATGCAACCAACACTTTGCCCCCCCCTCTCTCTCTCTTTCTCTCACAAAGTATTTTAATTTTGAAATATTAATTTGTAACTGGGGTTTATGCTTAAAGTAAAATTATTTATTTATTTTTATCAATTAATTGTTCAGTACAGTTACCCATCCATCCGGTGTTCCTATTGTTGTTACCCCACTGTCTTCATTTACTACACTCCGAACTTTCTGATTTTATAGTCAACTTAACCCAACATCGTTATCGTTCTTTAACTGGTACTTCACTGTTGTTTTGGATTAAAATAATACTCATTATTTTGCCGGCCGGCGATGTATTTGCTCGAGCACTAATATTTGTTGACCACGCGGTCTGAAAAATCTCGTCGACTGTGGTATATTGCTCGCACACTCTACTAGATAGGCCATTTATAGTGTTTTCGGCCCATCTTACACGCCTGAGGCCACCATTGACTTGTTAACACTCTGTTTGAATACTGCTTTCAGCTCTGCTGTTAGTCAACTACTGAGGTGTTAGGCGTTGGCCCAGCTGCGCGCCAACGTATGTGTTTTTGTACTTCGCCTTCTCTGATTGGCCGGCATGTCCCGACACTCAGCGCGGGAATCCTTAATTTTTTTCTGCCGGTTGAAACTGGCTTGTGGTAATTACGTTTTACTGTAATTCACAGGCAGCATGAGTTGCAAGTGATTACGTAATATGTCTCGACGAAATGTCCTGACATAAACAGACTGGTCTCTCCTAACATTGTATGCCAACCAAGAGGTTGTACACTGCTTGGATTGACAACATTTTATTAACATTCTCTGCCTCCCAATTCTGTACCGTTACAATATGAATTTGCGTGTTCATTGTGTTAAGTATAATTGTTACACAGTAAATTTTTTAATAGAGGAGTGAGACATTGATGGCATAAAATAACTAATTACAATACTGAAAAGTAATAAATCATCCATTTATTAACTATTATATTATAAAAATTAAATATAGAAAATTTGAAATGTGAGTTCAGAATATTCCCTTTGTAACCCTTTCGCTGCTGCGATTGAGTACACTCAATGTTCGCAAATCACACCAGTACTGCTGCGCTCGAGTATATTCTATTTGGAATTTGCACCCTTATTGCTGTTATCGAATTAAGTCAATTTCGCTGATTTGTGCTGCCATCTATTGTCTACTATTTGTACTACGTTGTACATCTGTTTCTGTATCGAAAAATAAACTAATATCGATATTATTCGTTGTTTCCGTTTTGCTTAGACGTGCATAACCTCTACTTCAGTGCGTGCCTTTGTTTACGTTGTGTGCCTTGTTCTTTTTTTTATTTTTGAACTACTTTATTTGTTGTTATTTTGTGAAGTATTAACTGGTTAATTTTTAGATTACGTTTAGTGTGTTCATGTATAAATTCGTTTGTGATTTTTGTTAGTATCTTTTCGTGTGTTTTGTTGCTATTTACTGCGTATGTGTAGTACTTTCAAGATTTGTTTGGCTTACACTTTTATAACTGTTTGAATATGTCTAATCGTGAATTCCTTTCTGAAAAGAAATTTTAGATTATATTTATCAATCAGATGATGATGTACGTCTCAGTGATAGTTTTTCAGATGATGATTTTGGTGACGAGATTGAACCATGTGAGAGTGTAGGTGAAATAAACAATTTGGCTTCTGAATTTTCATGGTTTGGTGGCCCTTTTCGTCCGATAGTTCACGGATTTGATGAAAGTTCATCTGGTGCTGCTTGTGATCTCCCTAAAGATGCCGATGAATTATCGTATTTTGAGGTTTTCGTCTCTAATGATATTCTTGACATAGTTGGCAGTGAGACAAATGAATACTATAAAATGTCTGTTGAAGCAAACCTTCCGTCACAATATTCAAGGCTCCATAAATGGTTTGAAATTTCAGTAAAGGAACTTTATATATTTATTGCTGTCATGCTTACCATGGTACACAACAAACATCTCACAATTCAGGAACACTGGTCAACACATCGAGTTTTACATGCCCCAGTTTTTGGAGAAATCATGGCCCGAGATCGATACCTTCTCCTGAGCATGCTGCATTTCAGTAATAACAGTCTCCAAGCCCCTTCAGACCCACTATTAAAAATTAGAATAATAATAGACCATTTCAGAGCAGTTTTCAAAATATATATGAAACCATTCCAAAATCTGCATTGATGAGAGCCTAGTACTGTTCAAAGGCAGGCTGGTTTTCAAACAATTCATAAAGACGAAACGAAACTGTTTTGTCATTAAATTGTTTGTATTGTGTGATACAAAACAGGCTTCATCCTTGATTTAATAACATACACTGGACAAAGTACAGAGTTAGCAGACACATACAATTTGGGCATATCAGGGGCTGTTTTTACAACATTATTATCTCCGGACTATCTAAACAAAGGGCACACAGTTTTCGTTGATAACTGGTACACAAGAGCAAAACTGTTTTCCACCCTACATGATAATGGTACCAACGTATGTGGCACAGTCAGAAAAAACCGGAAGAACATGCCAACACTGACAGAAAAATTGAGAAGAAATGAACTAGAAGCAAAACATACTTCTGACAACAAAATTGTGGCAATAAAATGGTACGACAAGAGAGATGTGTACACTCTTACAACCATGCACTCACTCAATTTCCAGCCAACTGGTAAACAAGATTACAGGACAGGTAGGGAAGTTCTGGAACCAAGTGCAGTGTTGGAATATAATAAAAACATGGGAGGAGTAGATAAAGCTGACATGCTTGTTAGTTCAGTTGGCTCAGTGAGGAAAACTGTAAAATGGTACAAAAAACTATTTTTTCATATTCTGGACATGGCAATTTAAAATTCTCATTCCCTGTACCAAACTAATGGTCGGAAAATAGTTTCACTGGCAGATTTCCAGCTCAAATTGATTACTCAAATCCTAGAAAAATATCACGTTGACAGAACCAATAATAAAAGACATGTAGCACTGAGCAGCGATTCACCACAAAACTGGCTGAAAGACATTTTCCATCATATGTACCCCCCCACAGAGAAGAAAACAAATCCTACCAGGCAATGTCATGTTTGCAGTAATACAAAAAGAGGATTGAAAAAAAGAAAAGAGTCCAGATATATGTGCTAAATGTAATGTTGCTGTGTGTGTTGTGCCATGTTTTGAATGATATCATTCTTTGAAAAATTATTAAAATTTACAATATATACAACATTTATAAACATAATGTAACGGGACTAATCGGAGGGGTTTTATTTTATTAAATATTTGTAACAATTCATTTCATATGCGTGGCCAGTCACAGGTTGAATCTAAATCGTAGCGAACAAAGAACTCATAAAGCGAAGTCAATACAATGGAATGCGTCAACGTGCGATCACGCAATGAGTTTTTTACTAGAACAATTTAATGAATTGAAAGAACACAATAAAGAGGTCAAAAATGACTTCGAGAAAATGAACTGTAAATTTGACACCAAATTCAATGAACAGAATAGTAAATTTGAGGAACAGAGTACACAGTTTAACGAACTCAAATTTGATATTAATGAGGTCAAAATTAAATGGGAGAGTAATTTTAACGAGTTGAAATTTGAATTAAATGAAAAGTTGAGTTATTCATTAAACAGTATGAATAATAGAATTGACGAAATAGAGAGTAGTATGGTGGAGAAAATCGATAAACAAATACAGGAAGTAACTGAAAATTTTGAATGTAAAATAAATGAATGTAATGTCGTTAGTGAGTATAAGTTTAATTGTGTAGTTGATAAGATTGAAACATGTGAAACTAATACCAATTTCAAAATCAATGAAATCGAAAGTAATTGCAATCCAGAGATACAAGCTATACAAAATACAGTAAATACTATAGATAAAAATAATAAACAATTTGACTGTCTAAATAATGATAAATTTGTATTAATGGAGCAGAGTATAGTCAATGTGAAAGATGAATTGAATGTAGCCATAAATAAAAAACTTAGTAGTGTTACTGAACAAATAGTGATTACTAAAGATATGAATAGCGATATTGATTTGGAGTTATTTAATTGTGAAAACAGGGGGGTACACCCTATGCAGTTTTTAAATAGAGTCAAAGAATTCAATCGGTTTTGTTGAAGTAGTTGGGAAGTACAGTTGCTAAAAATAATGAAGTGTTTTAGAGGGAATTCCGCGGTATGGGCAGAGGTACATAAAGTAGAGTGGGTAAATTATCAGAGTTTTGAGATGGCCTTTAGAGAGAAATATTGGTCGGAAGAAGAACAAGAAATATTGCGGAGTAAAATTATGGGACCAGGTAATTTTGGGACCCAAGGGGGCAACATAACCATGTACGTAATGCGATTATACAACGAGGCAAAATATTTAGAGCCACCATTACCGTTTTGGTCATTCGTCCATCACATAAGTAAGCATTTGCCTAGAGAAATACAGATTACGCTAATGACCCGCGAGATTCTAGAGATTACGGAACTAGAGAAAATATTGGATATTTTTCAAAATATACGGGAACGTGATATGAGTAGGCGAATAAACACACCAGTAACACATATGAATGGTAATTATAATCAATCCCGGGGAATACCGAATTTTCACCGAGGGGACCGTGGGGGAAATAATGATAATCGAGGCGAGGGTTGGAGATGCGCCGACTGTAATGTTGATAACTATTCAATAAGAACCACTTGTTTTAGATGTCACAAACCAAGAGAATGTCAACGCAGTGAGAGAACGTATCAGCCACAAAATCAACCGCAGAGAGGAGGCGAAAACACTAGAGGAGCACCGAGGGTAAATGGAAGCGGAAACAGAGGAAGAGGTGGATACAACCAGGCAGTAGCAGGCCCATCCACGGGAAACTAGAAGAGACGATGGGGAAGCGGGCCCATCCATTGTCGGAGGAGAACCTGGGGGTCCAAGAGGAGTGTAACTACCACAGCAACATAATTATCAGAGACATGGCGGAGGAGTTACTGGAGGAGGACGCTGCAGAAATGACAGAAACCAAAACGGGACTGACGGAGGTATTTGTAACCATAGAAGGTAAGGATTATAAAACAG
The DNA here is from genome assembly GCA_034769895.1 of Magicicada septendecula. Lineage (NCBI taxonomy): Eukaryota > Metazoa > Arthropoda > Insecta > Hemiptera > Cicadidae > Magicicada > Magicicada septendecula. The sequence goes on along the minus strand of CM068373.1, from coordinate 314,145,858 downwards.
TGATTGACACAGGTAGCGAGATATCAGTAGTTTCAGAGAATGTACTGGGTGAATTACAAAGGGTAAATAAAAATATTCCATCATTACCAGTTGCGGGCGTCACAGTAGTGGGAGTTACGGGAGTACGAAGTAAAAGAGTTACTAAACAAGTACAATTAAACATATACATTAATGAAATTGAATTTGAGAATACTTTTCTCGTAGTTAAGGGTTTGAATTTAGATATAATTCTGGGAAATGATTTTTTGGAGAGAAATAAAGCAGTAATTGATTTTAACCAGAGAATCGTAGAATTTAATAAGGGGCTTGAACCAGTCAGGGTAGATTTTAAGAGGGTGTTAGATAAAATTAGAGTTACGGGTGTAAAGATGATACAAAACCGAGTAAGCGAGGGAATTATAGAAACAAGAGTGAATGCATGTCAAGAGAGTGAGAGCTTGGAGAATGATGAGAGAGTATGGGAAAATAGGGCAGAGAAATTTTTTAATGAGGGTGGAGTTGTAGGGAGTCCCCAATGACAGGGGTTGTGGGCAGTTATTGAACGTTTTAGAGATGTGTTTGCTGAGTTGCCTGGAAAAGCCAGGGACTATGTATGCGAGTTGAAGATTCGGGAGCACTCACCCTACATGCAGAGAAGTTATCCAGTGCCATTTTCGAAGAGGAGAGCCGTTCAAGAAGAGTTGGACCGCATGATGGAAGGGGACATCATTGAAAGATCCATATCGCCTTACTCGAATCCTTTGGTAGTGGTCATCAAAAAGGATGGAAAGGTAAGATTGTGTTTAGACGCCAGAAAAATTAATCAGATTATAATAACTGACCAGGAGTCACCGGAAGCCATGAACGAAATTTTTCAAAAGTTTAGTGGAGTCAGATATATGACATCCTTAGATTTAACAGCAGGCTACTGGCAAGTTCCATTAGTGCCAGAGAGCCGTAAATTTACTGCATTTCTTTTCAATGGTAAGAACTATCAATTTAAGCGTCTGCCATTTGGACTAAACACTAGCGTAGCCAGTTTTCTAAAATGTTTAGATATGATTTTACAACCCAAGGATTTAGATTTTTTAACTGTGTATGTTGATGATATACTAATAGCATCAAGAACATTCTCTGAACACTTAGAACACATAGAATATGTTTTAAACAAATTGAAAATTGGGGGATTAACTGTTAATTGGGAGAAGTCAAAATTCCTACAAACTGAGATACACTTTTTAGGTTTTATTATCACTCCAGAGGGTATTTTAGCAAACCCAGACAAAGTAGAAGCTATCATACGTTTTCCAGAACCAAAAAATATTAAACAGTTACAGAGCTTTTTAGGATTATGCAATTTTTATAGAAAATTTCAGAGAAACTATGCGCATATTACCTCTAAATTAAGTGCGGTTTTACAAAAGAATAAACAATGGAGATGGGGAGAGGAGGAGAGAGTTATTTTCAATGAAATTAAAGAGAAATTTACAGACATGATAATGATGAATCAACCCGATTTTCAGAAAAAGTTTTATTTACAGACGGATGCCACCAACATAGCCCTCGGCGCAGAACTTTACCAGGAGGGTGAGGATCAGGAGCACAGGACCATCGCTTTTGCCAGCAGAACCTTACTGGCAGCAGAAAAGAACTACACCACGACAGAGAAAGAATTGCTGAGCATCGTCTTCGCGGTGAAGAAATTCCGCACTTACCTGCTAGGAAACCAAACCGTCATCAGGACCGATCATAAGGCCTTATCATTTCTAAACACATGTAAGCTGACGCATAGCAGATTAACCAGGTTGGTGCTAGCCTTACAAGAATATCATTTTTCTTGGGAATATATTAAGGGAACAGATAACAAAGTACCGGACACTCTGTCCATCTGTCCAGGGTAGATACAATAGATAATAAGACAGGTAGAGATCTGAAAGAAATAGAAATTTTTCGATTAACAAGGGAAGATAGAATTTTTGGGGAAGAATTAAGGGAAATTAGAGATATACAAAGATCCAAAAATAAATTAGGTAAGATAATAACTAGTTTAGAAGCAGATATAAATGGTTCAGAGTATAATACACATTTCCAGAAACATAAGATAATTCTGTTTAAGAAGGTAGAAGGGGGTGAACGGGATTGGAGGTTAATGATACCTGATGAATTAGTAGATAGAATTATTTGGGATTGCCACATAAGATATGGTCATTTTGGTGCGAGAAAATGTACAAATGTATTAAAAGAATCTTGTATTTTTAAAAATATGGAGAAGAGAGTTAGAAGAGTATTAAGAGTTTGCGATGTGTGTCAAAAGTCTAAAGTAGTAAATTATAGGGTTGAAGGGGAAATGAAGTATATTAAAGTAGAAAGACCTATCGATTTAGTTGGAGTAGATTTGTATGGACCATTGCCTAAAGGTAGAGGAGGAGTGGTGTATATTTTTGTTGTTTTAGATACTTTTACCAAGTTTGTTAGGTTATACAGCGTAAAGAGAGCTACTAGCAAAGTGCTCAGCGAGAAGATCACCAAGGACTACATGATCAACATAGGGAAGCCGAAGGTAATTTTATCTGATCATGGACCACAGTTCATCAGCGGCAAGTGAAGACAGACTCTTGGCTGGGAAGGCATCATACCCAAACATATGGCAGTTTACCATCCACAGTCGAACCAGGCAGAGCGGGTGATGCGAGAAATCGGCAGGATATTCAGGGTGTATTGTCACTCCAAACACTCAGAATGGCCTTTATACGTGAAGAAGGTGGAGGATTGGTTAAACAGCACAACCCACGATTCGACAGGATTTACACCGTATGAGCTAATCAAGGGAAACCGTCCACCCAGAATATTAGAACAACTTTTTGAATATCCACTGGAAGAAAGAATTCTAGACAGAGATGTAAAAATACAACTTGCAAACGAGAGTCTGCTCACAAAGGGAGAGAGGAGAAAGCAGAAACGTGATGAAAAGGGTAAGTGGGTTAAATATGAGATAGGGCAGTTAGTATTGGTAAGAAGGCATGACTTGTCTAGTGCTCAAGATAAAGAAATAATAAAGTTTTTCCTCTTATATGAAGGACCTTATGAGATTGTAGAAATAAAAATGAATAATGCATATGTACTACGTAATCAGGTAACACAGGAGATAGTGGGGACGCAGAATGCTACGAATTTAAAATTATATTGGTCTAGGTAAAAAAATTTTTTGTTGAATGTTGACATGTTATTTGTGTTTTCAGAAGGGACTCTCCCCCATTTTTGGGCGGTCACGACCTTACCAGTCCTGGCCGTGGTTTTCAGCACTTGGAGGCGGGCCATGGTTGGCAGAGCTTCCTTCGGGTGGTGAAACAACGATGGTCCGGCTCCACCAAAATTGGTCAAAATTTGAAATTTACACCACATTTGAACGGGGAGGGGGACCCCAAAGGTACATGACATAAATTATTTTTTTTATACACTCAAGGTGCAGCGGCCAGGTGTACCGGTCATGTACCAGCACTGCCTTCGAGTGTTTGTAAATAATGGAGGCTGCATATATAAGAAAGGCAGTGCATGCAAATTAAAATTTGAGTGTCAATGGCGAAACTGAATTTAGCCATTGACAACAGTTCCAGTGTAATCTGAAAAGATTGAGTTTGTGGCAAAGGGGATGGGGAACAGGTAGACGGCAGGTTAGAATGATTGGGAGATAGTAAGTAATGGGTTTTGTGTTAGAAAGAGGACGTAAATTCACGAAGTAGATCTACCGCGTCCCTATTCTCTTTGCGGCAGAAACCCTGTCTTTCAGGACGATTACTGCCTTACTACTGCTTATAGTAATAAGAATAGACAGCCTCCAATGTAAATAGATATCAAAATATAATTTGGAATGTTTATAGTTTTAAATTTATATCAATTTTAGTAAATAAGTGACCAAATATAATTGTAAAGTTCATAGTATCAGTGAGAGTTGGAACGTGTTGAAGTGTGTAGAATAAAATAGAAACTTGTTGTCATACAAGATATGTGGGTAATTTTGGGGGGTTGAATGGCGTTAATAGAAGTACTATACTTAGGGAGTGTAGAAACTGCAAGTGTAGAAGGTTTAGTTTAGTTAGTAATATGCTATTGCCGTGGTGGCATGTGCCACGGTAGATAGTGGTAAGTGTTGGGGGTAACAGAGAGTGTTACCTCCATCGGAGGCCAAAATGGCGTAAAATACGTGGCACACCTTTTATATAATTTTATATTATATACTGATAGATTGCCGTGCAGTGTATGACGTACTAATGACGTAGAGACATACTAATGACGTACAGTACTAATGACGTAGAGAACATGCTTGAATTTAGAGTTGATTTCCCCGACTTTTCGGGCGATTACTGCCTTACCAGCACTAATCGTGGTTTTGGATAGCGGTCAGCTATGGCCATAAACTAAGAACCTTGACCATAGCTGGCTTGAAATTGGTGTATATTTGAAATCAATGGGGGGTGATTTTAGGGGAAATCCCCGGAACTATGGAACAGCGGCTGCCACTCTGTTCGTGTAGGAACAGTAAACCAGGTGGTAGACCCGTTTTAAGGGCATATTAATTTATAACATAGATATGATGATATCTGCCAATATTAAATGTAACGCTGAAGCAAGGACACGGAGATGATAAATTCCTCCACCAATGCCGTCCTTGTGGATGCAAATGGGCGCAACAGTCCACCAGCAGAAAATAATAGGGTGTGTGTTTCAGGGGAGCAACGAATTAAAATTTTGTAACTTAAGGATGATGACTTGCTCTTGCACTAATTAAATAATTGTGTCATGATTTGAGAAATAGATGCAGTAGATGTTTATTATACTGTGTTTATTCGGTCTTATAAATGTATTAGTTTATTGTGTTAGAGGTAAGTGTGATAAAATGTGTAATTTGTGTAATTTTGAAATGTGTTTATAGTAAGGTCATTCACCTCGCTAAGAAAATCAGCTGATCAGCTGTAGAGTATCACTTATAAATGATTTGAAAATTTTTCAAGGTAGTTAAAGATTTGAATGTAAATAATGTTTGAATATAATCATTTTAAAGTTTTAAAAGATTTTGATTTAAACGATGGAGATAATGTAAGATAGTTGAGAATTTTAATTGATGTGTAAAAGATAGTAGATGGGAGATTTTGGGTGATTAATATTTTGTTAGGACATGTAGATCAGTCCAGGTTGAGTTTAAAGGGGTACTAGAGATGAAATAATATTGTTGTGAATTAATGTAATGTAGAATTTGAGATGTAATAGTGACACAGTAGCTATTGGAAAATATGGAGAGTATTGATTGATATACTGATGTAATAAGTAAATGGAGATATTTTGTAGTTGAAAGTGATGTATTGGGAGAGTAATTAGAGTTGATGGGAATTTTGTAAGGGGGGGTGGTGTGATAAGGTTTCTGCAACGAAAGGTGTTGGGACGGGAAGGGACAGTTTAGCGCCGGAAAGGGTTGCCTAGGGAAAGTCCAGGAACCAGATAAGGGAATGAGCTTTGGGAGGGAACACACATCCTGAGTACAAAGGGGTAGAGAGTATTTTTTTTATATATAAGGGTAGAATGATGCGAATTGAGTTGAGTAGTAAGTTGGGTCTAGAGAATGTTTGATAGATGTTTTTGATAGAGATGTGTGCCATATTAGTTAAAGCTGTTAGTGATATTAAAGTCAGAGAGGGGAAGATTATAAATATACATGCCAGTTGTGAATCAAGTTATTATGAATAATTAAGTCACCCAAACTAATGGAGATTGCGAATGTTAAAGAAAGAGAGTCATGGTAAAAATATAAAATCAATGGAAACAAGTGACAAATTTTAATAGAATTTGAGAATAATGTAAAGTTATAAAATGTGTAATTTTGAGTAATTTAAATGTCAATTTTATTGTTAATTGTAATAATACTATGTCAATTTTAAATATCATATTTTATTATGTTATTATGTTTGAAGATAAAAATTTTAAAGATGTTTAATGTATTTTTGATGTAGCCTATGTATAACCTATGTAGGTCAAGGTTGTGGACTTGACCCAGTTTGATCAGCTGATGCTTATGTTATAAACTAGACCAGTTTTGGCAATTAAGTGATGCAAATTTTGTTGTTTAATTGATTTAAATAATTTTGAATTTTCTGAATATTGAGAAAGATATATTTTAATAAATTTAATGTTTTTTGAAAAAAAAAATTTTTGATTTTTTTATGCCTGCCATCTAATTGATGTTTTGAGTTTTATGTATATTGCGAGGGTTTTATTGAATTATATTGTTTAGAAGATATGTGTAAACAAATGTTAGGGTAAGTGAATTCATGTTTAATAAGGTATTCAATTTGTTTTCTTTAGGGTGGTTAGTAGTAGTAAAGAGAGTTAGGGATTAATGTAAAAGATTTTTTATTGTGATTTTTGAAGAAGTATAATTTGATTCTAACGTAAATGAATTTTGAATATTTTTGAAAATTTAAAGGATAATTTTGTTTAGTGAGTAATTATGAGTGTGTGTACGAGCCCAGTAACTGCTAAAGGCAGCCCAGTGTGCATGGTAAGGGGAACATATCGGTTGAGGATTGGGCATGAAGTAAGGCCAGGGGTTTGGAGTTTGGGGTGGCATGTTCGAAGGTTAGGTGTGCTGTGGTGCGTGTCTGTTCGATTTTATGGTGTTGGGATCTCGAATAGAGAAGTCCAGTAATCTCGTTCAGGTGCAGCCATAGTCGCCGAGCCAGGGGGGTAGTTTACCCATGATGTATAAGAACTAATGGGGGATTGTTGGCACCAAATCCTCACCGATCCTCTTAGGGGTTTAGCAATGAGATTTCTTCTGTTTTGGCAGAAGATCTCTCATTGGGGGGGTATTGTAACGGGACTAATCGGAGGGGTTTTATTTTATTAAATATTTGTAACAATTCATTTCATATGCGTGGCCAGTCACAGGTTGAATCTAAATCGTAGCGAACAAAGAACTCATAAAGCAAAGTCAATACAATGGAATGCGTCAACGTGTGATCACGCAATACCATTCTGAGAATTTTGAGACTGTGTGACACACACCCACAAGCGCGCAAACACCAGCAGGTGCGCAATCGACGCCTCATTGTTAAAACAACATGGCCTGGAGAAGAATTTTGTCCAGCATGTGCTCAGGGACACGACGGAAACGAAACTAAGTCACGCCTACTACAGTGACGTAAACCACTGGATACCAAATATCGTCAACGTCCAGCACACGGGAGTTTGCACTTGTTAAATGAACCGTAACTATGACTTTAAAGTACCAGGCATTGGTTTCCGCCTTGTCCGAAAGAAATGTAAGTGGAGGGGATTTGGTGAACGCTCTTGGCAGTCACCAACCGAAGCTGCGCCTGGCCAGGCAAAACACAAATAGTGGCTCACCAATAAAATTTAATTGTGACTTAAAAGTAACTCAAGTAGTGAAATGTGTATCAAAATGGAATAAGTAAAGTGAACAAAACCTAATCAGCACGAAAACAAATCAAAATTAAAACTTTCGAACATAAAACCGGTGCGACACGTGACGAGGAGGAATGCCAAGGGTGATGTAAAACAACTATTTTAAATATGTAACAGTAAATACCATCAAAAAGGCCTTAAAATAAATAAGAAGGGGGTTATGGTGTGAATGTGTGATTGAGCAGGCTGGGCTGTTTTAATTAAGATAAGATGTTGAATTAAGTTAATTGTAGCAGATCATGATCATTACAATGATCATAATTATTACAAGAATATTATATGTATTTTAAATTTTGGTAAGAAGTAACCACTTGGGTTAAGAGGCAAAGAAATGATATAATTTGAAGTTTAAAAAATTTTAAAGAATAAAATAAAGTCTTAGTTTGTTTCTCTTCACAAAATGCGAGTTGCGTCTATTATTAACACAACCTATAAACATACTTGCATCTTAACGCTCGTGTGACGAATTCTGGGCGAAGAGGGTAACACGAGGTAAGTTTGAAAGTAGTTATAAATATTTTTATGATTTTAATTCTATTAATAAAGTAATTAAACCACAATAATATAATTACATAATAATAATATTTACTAGTGGTCGCCCAGTGGTCGAAATTCGACCGTAATTCGTTAAATTTTTAAGTTTGAACGTTATTGAGGTTCTTTTGTCAAAGAGTATACCTCTATAATCATTGCATATCATTTTTTTGAATTTTGTTCTATTATGTCAGCTGCGAGCGTGTACAAATACGTCATTAGCGTGTGTTGTTTGCCTTAATTCCCTGCAATACCTATGAAATTTAAAATTTAATGTTAGTAACAGTTGAAAAAAAAACACAATTACAGCTTGTATTTGTATTTATTTTTTGATATAATTCATTGTCATTTTTAATTTTTTCATGTTATTATTGAATCAAATAAACGCTAATAAAAATGAGACTTGACATTCATAGAAGTATAAGATACATTGTTTTCAATTCTAGTGGATTACATTTCATTTTTGGTTAGGTACAAAATTCGAAAACTGTTTGAAGATTATCTGCTACAAAGCTTATATAATTTTTTAATTTTTTTTCTATGCATTAATTTTAGAGTTATTTGAAAAATATGAAAGATAGGAAAAATGAGGTTTAGCTTGGGTAAGCCATATTTAAAAAGCAATAACGCGTTTTTTGACATTTCCTTGGGTTTTTTTTATTGCCATACTGACCAGGTTTCGCCAAGGCTACACAGTTATTTTGCCTATTTTTTCGAATTATATAAAATTTAAATAAAAAAATAATAAAAAATAAACAATACGTGCCTCGTATTTTTTCATATATTTTTCATTAAATCAAAAAAACCTGGCGGTTAAAAAAATAAATGTTGTCCATTGAACTTAAAATAGTTTGAAAGTGAATTTGATGATTCAGAACTTCTGTGTAAACGATGTTTTTTGTAAAAACTCTTTCATCATTTGCTAAATGCCCTTGGCCATTATATTCGGAAATATAAAATCTCAAACCATTGAATGATCGAACTCTACTTGCTGCGACGTACAATTGACCATGTGTAAAAACTGGCTGCCTCAATAAAATTCCAATTTTTTCGAATGTTTGTCCTTGAGACTTATTTATTGTCATCGCAAATGCAGGTATAATTGGAAATTGAGTTCTTTGAAAGTTAAATGGTAAAACAGTACCGGAATATGTTAAATTTATACGTGGAATCAAAATTCTCTTATTGCGTGCGGTTCCAGTTAAAACTTCGCAGTCAATAGCATTACGATGCATACACTTGATGCGCATTCTTGTTCCATTGACTAATGCTTCCTTTGTATTTAAGTTTCTGATCAGTAAAACGATGCAGTTAACTTTCAATACTAACTTATGTGGTGGCAAACCACTCGTCAAAGAATTCAAAAACTCTACTGGATAGTTATTGATTTCATTGTCATCATCACAAATTATTTTATCATAGCTATGATATGTTTTCTGTTCACCTGGTATTCGATTAAATATGTCAGTATTAATAAAAGTACAATCATCATTTTTAGGTGCTAAAATAACTGACTTCAATATGTTATCTGAGAGTATGTTTTCGGAAATATTTCCATACACCTCATTAATAATATTATTTTCATCTCCTATTAATTGTTGAGGTATTTCAATAATATTTTCACCAAACTGAGGGAATTGTGGGGCTTCATCATTACCAATTTTTTTCAAGAATTTGACAAATTCTATTTCACTTGGTAAGGCTCTCATATTTTGAGTAAACGTTACTTTATGAAAATAAACAAATTTATGCCAACTCGACACAATTTTCAATTAAAGTTGCACGTGATCCATGTGGGACAACTGGTAAGATTTGCCGAAAATCACCGCACAGAAGTATCGTGTTCCCTCCAAATGGTTTATGTTTATCATTTTCATCGCATAGATCCTGCAATAATCTATCTATGATTTTCAACACTTTCGGTGGGCACATAGAAATTTCATCAATAATTATCAATGATGATGAATTTATGTAACGTCCATAGCTACTATTTGTGGTAATATTTGCTACAGAATTTTCCAAAATGGGTATAGGCAATTTAAACACATTGTGTAAAGTTCTACCTCCAAGTAATAGAGTTGAAGCTATGCCACTGAACGCTGTTGCAATGCAACTAAGATTAAGCAAATTTAATTTGTGAATGATTGCTGTTTGTGTGAATGTTTTTCCACAACCTGCATGAGTGGTTAAACAAAAAACATTAGATCCAGTATCATGATGCAAAACTTCACGAATCACACGATCAATTAGATTACGCTGTTCAATATTTGCAGTTTCATAATGCTCACAAAACAGAAACTCTTGTTCTATTGGATCAATAGCATTTGCTTCGTCTGTTCTCTGCGAATACATGGGAACTGGTAAACCAAGTTCTTGACATGACAAATTATGAACATTCAAAATATCTTCAATTTCTAATAGAGCTGTATTAAAGGATACTTCTTCGTTGTAATCTCTCAAAAAATCTTCACTAAGATATACTTTAAATTCATTCCATAACGCCAATGCATTGGCTGGCACATTTAATGCACAAATGTAACCAAATAAATTTTGCAGACGTGCCAATCACTGACTTACCCGAACGATGACACAATCAATCGCTACTGGGAGGCTCGACGTCGAATGGTGGAAGCACCAAAGACGGGCGTTGGATAAAGTAAAGTAAGTAATAAATTTCGGATTTGTTTTGGTGAATGTAATTCTTTTGCTTCATTTAAACATTCGCGCCATTCATTATCATTTGAAGCAATGCCGCGAGCATGGCACGCTTCAACAAAAGAAGTGTGTATAATTCCATTGTATGTTCTAACATCCTCAAATGATTTTGGACCACAGACATGTAATAAAAGCAATCGTAAATAGAAAAGTTCGATGTCTTTTGGTGATACTACATATATGCGTGTAATGATTTTATCACCTCCACGCCTTCTCTTCTTCCATTTTTTTCGGGAATCTTCCCACACATAATGCAAAGGAATTTCAATATACTTATATTCATGCGCTGATGGATCTGATCAATTCAATTCAAAAAATGCTAATAATTTTGTTTGTCTTGCATTTTCAATTGCTTGACGTTCTTGCCCTTCTCGAAAGTAAACATTCTGTCTACGCGGTAAATGAATGTCAAGTCTAACGATGACATGTGATTGAAAATGCATTGGTAATTCATAGATGCGCCATACAGCTTCAGTTGATCCGACATAACGGCCATTTAAAAAATTGTTAACTTCATCAATTTTTATTTCTTGACATGGTTCATTTCTCTCTGAACCTAATTCAACAGATGCACTGTCACAGCCTTTATACACGTATTTACAAATGTATTTAACACTTTTAACTGTAGTGCATACTTCAACATTTATATGGCAGTTAAATTTGGCAAGTAAATACGGATTGTATGGTACAACATAACGATTGTCGAGGCAACTACCACGAACTTCAGCATTAATTCTATTATCACGCCTTCTGTATAATGGATATCCATTTAATGATTCACATGTAAATTCATTAAATCGTTTTGGATAATCTTTTGTGCATTTTCCATCTCTCATACATACAGAATTTGGATTAAGTACACCGCATGGACCATGCATCATGTGTTTTACAACATATTCATGTAATGTAGGATGTGTTTGAATGTTAGGAATCTCCGCAGATACAACTTTAGCAATATCGGTAGCGTTAACATTTTTATCTTGCTCATTTAAAGAGAGTAAAATGTGAGCATGAGGCAATCCTCTCTTTTGAAACTCAATTGTATAAATGAGTGCTTCAACTTTACCGAAGTTTTTTTTAGTGTAAGGCCCTCAATTAATGCTTCCAGTTTGGACTTGAATACACGCACAATAATATCAGGTCGAAAATTAGCTGACTCACCTACACCAATTTTGCTAACTACTTCAGGCCAACTTGGATTGCAAGTCATTGTAATAAACAAAGCAGGCTTTCCGAAATGTTGTACAATTGACATTGCATCTAAATAATTCTGATACATATTTCTTGGAGATCCATTGAATGAAGATGGTAAAATTACTCTACGGCCAACATTATTGGCATTGGGGTTCAATTCTAAATAATCTGTCAAATTGTTGTAAACTTCAGACCTAAGACTTGTTTGATTTTGTCGAATGAAATGTAACCTTGTGCCCTCTATTCTCACATACATATCAACTATCCACTGCAGAAATAATTTTTGTGAATGGTGCAATATGCTAAAATCTTCTCTAATTGCAAGTCGATAGGCTGCATACTGAAGCATGGTTAATTTATTTCTGGGCGCTCTTGAATTAGATGTAGTTGGTACATTATGAGAAATATTGATATGCCACCCAGTATCACCATTTGGAAAAAGTAATGGATACGCTAAAGGGTCCAATGATAAATCCAAAACATAGATATTTTTAATGGTACCATTAACTTTTGAAAACGAAACCATATTTTGTTCAAAGGGTGGCTCACCATCAACTGTACTAAATATTACTGCTACATCAGTTTGAACTGGATCATTATAACGGCGTAGATCTAAATCACGATTTACTTTAATGAGCATACAAATTTCTTTATTTTGATTTTCAACTCTCTGACAATGATCTTTCATTGCAATGAATGACCGAACGAAAGGATTAATGCGTTCCAATTCAAGAGAGATTTCACGCATTATATTGTTATTGCATGTTTGATTATAGTGTTCACGTAATCTATAATTGACAGCAGTGTCAACATCATAAAAATATAATTGCGCATAACATGGTGAGCGACCATATCCAGCAGACATTGGACCTGATCTGTGATAAAAAACATCATGTATTTTAAGATGATACACTCCACGCGTAACTGTATCCGAAATTTTAGCTTCTGAGCTAACCATAGCAAATGATGAATTAATTGTATTTACGAATGTTTTCAAAATAATTTTTTGACTTTCTTTTTATTGAAGGTTCATTTGAAGTAAGTCCATCATACAATGATTTAAAGTATTCATTTTGACTTAAGGCCGGTAATATTGGTTTACCCTTATGACAACATGAAGTGAATGCAGTCCTTCACCTAAAGTGACTTCAGATTCGAAATGTTTTGCATTGCAAAACCTGCATTGTAAATGCATTAATCCACAATCAAAAGTATTAAAATTTCTTGGAATGACATTCAGTGCGCATTTAAATGTATCCCTCAAAATAATTTCATCATTTTGTATACTATTTACACTATTTAAATTTGCATTTGGTCTATTATCATTTTGACTTTCACGCGAATATATATTCCTTCTTCTTTGTCTCTCACTCCGACCCGTCAATGTTCTATGTCGAGGCATAATGGAAGTAGGTGCGAATATCTGAATGTAAAAAAAAAAGTAATGAAATTACTGAAACTAAGATTAGACAGGGTTTAATTTAAAAATAATAAAATGTACTCACTTTTTTGAAACCACCAATAATAATTAGGCGAGAGTAAGTCAATTCAAATTGCTGCTACAAAATTTTCCTTTTGCAACAGTTGTATATTAAGCAAGCTGTATTTCACTTTCAACTGCACATTAATATATAAAACACAGATATCTAATATACAAAATATAAAATAAACGCTTTTTTGCCTTGACATACGCTCCACAGACTATTGAAAAAGGAACATTTGAAATCACACAAAATTCACAGCTCATTCAGTCAATCTGTCAGTAATTATTTGTTGGCAACATTTTAAAATTCTTTGGCAACAATCTCTACTCTGTGTGACTGTTTGACCACAGACTATTATGTGTTTGACATTGGCAGTATGAACGTACACTAAAATGAAAAAATTATAATTTTATTGCCTTCAACAAAATTATTTTATTTTTAACAATTACCATTGTTTGAAAAAGTTTAAATGAATTTTCAAGTGCAAATGAATGTTTTATTTTTTTATTTAATTTAATGTATTTGTAACACATTATATATAAATTTTAGCTTTCTGCACTCCTTCTCCATATAAACTTTAACTATGCCAAATCTCACACTCCTCCGTGCGCGCAATATGCTTAAAAAGGGGTACAAAGTTATCTCTTCACGTATTAATATATAGATAAATTTTAAATTTAGAAGTATGAATTAGTGTATATGTTGTGAAATGTAAATATAGTGAAGTGAAACGTTAAGTTTATTAGTTTGTGTTAATAAATTAGGAATTTAAGTGATAAATGATAGGCATAGAATACTGTGGATTCATTGTGTATGAACAAGGATTGATTATTGGTAAGTACAAATGCTTAAAAATCTGTTAAATGTAGTTTAGAAAGTTTAGTTATAGAACACTGTAATGGGACAAACTGTTGGGTTTTATTTTATTCTTTAATAATTGTAAAAAGTAGTAGCCACACAGGCTGAACAACGTTTTGATCACAAACGCATGGCATTGTTGAACACCTTGCGGTCCCCCTCGTACCAGGCCGAGCAAGGTACAAAAGCCATTAAAAGCGTCTGGGAATGTGAATGGTCAAAAGGGGTGCGAATTCATGCGCATTCAAGCCGACGGTCACACGATAGAAAGCACGTTTAAAGAATTCTTTCCCACCAGGTGCTAGATGACGTAAGTTCCCGAGACGCGCTCCACCAATCCCGACGCAACTTGCCACACACTGAGGATCTGTGGCCATGTTGAAAATTTTGAGTCGACAAAATCCCTCTGACTGCGCGGTCGGAAAACAGTGCTCACGAACAAAATATCCAGTCAGCCGACTAATGTAAAATATGGTTTTAAAAGTATCTCAAATAATAACGAAGTGAGAAACAAGTGGGCATTCAGTAATAACAATGGTAACAGTTTAAAATAATAACGAAGTGAGAAACAAGTGGACATTCAGTGATAACAGTGTTAACCGTTTAAAATTATATCGGTGTGGCCAATAACAAATTCGAATTGGTGGCGAAAGGATTAACAATGAGGATGAGTAACTTTTGAACTTTTCATATATTTTGAATAAATTTTAACATAGTATACAGCTGTTTAAATTCTGATAAAACAAAGAAGAAAGCTATTAATTAAATGGGGATTTAAAGAAGTAGTATGTATATATTGTAATGTAACTGTGTGTCGGTCTTTTATATAAGTTTAGGTTTAGAATTGGAAGTTTTAATACTGTGTTTTAGCGAACGTAATTAGTGTTCGTTCGGAAGCGTCTGGTAGCCTGTGTGCCTTACCTGTCCCTTCTCACTCTTTTGTAATTCCCGATAGGCGCCAAATTGTTTTGCGAGAAAACAAAAGTTTTTACCTGGATGGTTTGACAATGTACTAGTGTAAATTCGAATCGTTCGCCGACTGGCATGAAACCGATTCTCGTTTGAGTGGGGGAAATGTGTTACCAACTTGAAATAATGTTGGTTATATTGACTCACTGCTATTAAACAAAACATACATAATATTTCTTTATAAATAAATACTGGACAGTTGTTCTCGGTACACACTTTTTTATTAGGCTCTAAACTGTTAATTCTTGTTAATGCTTTGTACAAAATAGTAATTGATATAATAATTTTAGCCTCGGCAATAAATAGTCTTTCACTCAGCGGATTGCTGGGTTGGCAGTACAATGTTTTAATTCGTACAAGACAGCGTTGGTTATTATTTACAAAATAAATCTGCCAATAAAGAGTCCTTTTAAGTACGACAAAGAAGTTTTAATAACAAGATATCAAATTATAATATATCACTTAATGTTCGTGAGCATTAAAATCAAACAAGGTTTTATTTATATTCAATGTGGTTGTGTTAAAATGTGTGACAGTGTCGTTGGTGTAGTACATAGGTTATCATTAGTTATTCAGTGTTTACAAATTACTTTTTATTTATCAATCCTTGAAAAATAATACTTTCAATGGCAATGAGAGTTTCACGGGTTAGTTATAAATTTGAAAGAGAATTTGTTTTATAGAAATCAATGAATTCAGCAATACTTAATGTTAGTAGATAGGAGGTGTATTGTCAGTAGTCAACGTAGGTTAATTGATTGATGTCGAGTCTTCTTTCTTCAATCTTGGGCTTCAGGGGTGTTTGGCGTCTTCTTCTTGTCAAATTCCATATATTCCGGTCATCTGGATTAATTTTGAGCTGGTCCTTGGTCTAGGTTGGTTGGAACGTCCTCTCATCGGTTGGTCTGGTCCTTCTTCATAAAATTATGGGTGCTTACAATGTTTTAAGTCGAAAATTTGGGCCCTTCACGGCGTGGCGTCTCTTCAGTTAAGCGTCACTACTGATTTTTTTGTTCCTAACTGAAATTAGTCAATATTCGGTTGTTGTCATGTGCCGGTGTAAATCCGGCTGTCGAAAGTTTTAGAAAATCTTTTAATTGTAAAATAACGCGAAGGCAAGGGTCAGTTGAAACGACCCTTGTACTGCTATGTAAGTGAACGGCAAAGTGTACGGTTGCGCGCGCAACTCACAGTGAGGGGTCGCCTTGCTCTGTCGGTGACGGCAGTCTAGTTCCTAGCCCAGCTACGAAATACATCGGCGTCTCTCTCCGAACAATTACGGCGTAGTTTCTCTGCATCTGCATGGCTTGCTGAAACTTAAGCGACTCCCGGGTTCTTGATTAAGACGGAGATTTGGCTTTGCTGATTGCCGTACAACTGCATCAGTCATGGACCATTAGACACGATCCTGTCCGGAGAGGGAGCTGGTGACGGGTTCACGATGTAGCACTTAGTCAGCAGTATTAAGGTGATATGCACTCTTTTATTTTCCTTTTGGAGCCGGGCCGGCAGTGCGCCTGTTTTACATTAAATATCATTTGAATCCATGTGACCACGTGTCCAGACTGTCTGCTATAAATGGGAGCAGCTGATCATCATGAGTTAATTTCAAGAACACGTTTTATAAATGAATTACCTAACACTAAGTGCACTGCTTGTAATTGTGTGCTGCACTGGGGGAGCGTGCCAGAGATATTTTTATACTTGGACATTTTACCGTTTGCATTTCATTATTATATTACTCTTTACAAAAATTATAGAACATGTTATGGACTCTGTTCCGGCTGGAACAGAAATAAGTAAATATTAAATTCACCTTGGGTTTAACATTTAGGGCTGGGGGTTTTCCTTGTTTTTTTTTTTTTGACCGTTTTCTGGGGTTTAAAAAGGGACTTAGTTTTTGTCTGACACATGTTTGTGCAGCCTGAGGCAGGTTAGATTCCTGTCAAATTTTGTCAACCACATGCTGGCGCGCTCCCACAGCCGCTAGGGCACAACCGTATTATTGTACTTTCATTTCATTATATTTATATAGCCGTTCGGGGTTAATAGAAAATAATTTGCTTTTTTCTGGGCATATACTAATTGATTTTGTACCTTACAAAGGGCTATACTGTTTGTTTTTCTTAACTTGCAAAACACATATTGATTAACTTTTCACTTGTAGTATCTGCTGATTAATTTTCTTTTAACTATAGAACATATACTCATTAATTTTTGTAAAACATATTGTTTAAATTTTTTTGAAATTTGTAAAGCCTCAACTGATTAATTTTCCGATTGTTAAAGTATATACTGATTTATTAAATCCTTCGGAATTTGTGAAGCAAATTAACCGTTTAGAATTGTATAACAACTGTTCAAAATCAGGTGATGTAGTTTCCGTAAATTTTTATTTAATGCTGTGGAAGGAACTTAAGGTTCATACGCTCATGATGGGTCATTGATCAGTGGAATGCTATACATGGGCGGTCCGGTCTTATGCGTTATGAGTAATTATCATCCTTTTGGGGTTTTGGCTTTAAGTAATTCTACAGAAACGGGTTGCTGATGGGCGAACATTTTATCACTGTTGGGTTCTGGGTATGGTAGTAACTCTGCCTGCAAGGCGGGTGCATTCCAAGGGGCATTCGTGTTAGAATTGATGTATAATTGTGAGTCTATGTGCCTTATGTTTCAGTGTGTGTTGTTATGTTTTGTCTGTGTCTAGCTAGTCACAAAATGGGGGAGAACTTTATATTTATATATATTTACTGAATATTATACACACTCGTTATGATATACACATGTTGTCTTTAATACTGTTAAAGCAGGGCTTAATTTATTTGCGATATTTATGATTCATGGAGGGGTAGATAACTATGTGATAGAGTTTGCCTACATGTATTAGTTCTTGGCATACAATAAAAACCGTTATTGTTATATTACAGCTGAGTTTCATTGCAAGTCCCGTCATACTGGACCCAGCACAATTTTTGCTTCTCTAGGCTCCGGCCTAGTCCTAATTGACTTGTGGCTTCTCTTTCAAAACAAAAATATTAAAATAAAAGAAGTTGTTTTATACTCTTAAAAATACATAAAAGGAAAGAGGGGTCACAGGCATGGTAACTCAAAATTTCTGATTGGTTAAAATTTGCTTAAGACCATTGTTAGGATATTTGAATTTTTATTTAAATTGTTACAGATCTTCTGAATGCAATTAATCTTCAGTATTCCCTTTTTAGTATTAAATATGATTACCACTGTTCATATTTTGGTTCAAGGATTAATTTGACACCCAATACTATTGTGTTTACTTAGGTATCAACATTTTGACAGTTTTGTTGCTTTTGTTTAATTACACTGTTTTCTTAATTTACATGATTACTATAATTTTTCTGTCTTAACATGATTGTCTAATTGTCTTTTATTGTTTATGTGGCTTAGTCTTACTAATGTCAGTGTTTAATTCTCAAAATTGAAGTTTTTTGTAGTTTGACAGTTGGGAATTTGCCTAGGCTTAAACAGCAATTGGCTATTTTTCTTTAATTACATAGATTACATTTTATTTTCCCCTTGTATGGGTTCTGATTGTTTTTAATACATGATTTTGTTTATTTGTTCAATGGTTTTAAGTCTGTGCTTGTAATTAGGTGTGATTTTACTGGTTTCATATTCTAGCTTGTCTATTGTCATAACTGCCTTTTAGTGTCGCTGTCAGCGAAGCCGTAGTTGCATCGTGTTATGTGTGTGTCGTCATTGTAATTTTGTAAATATGTGCAAATGTGTTTTTATGTGTTTTACTTGAATTTTAACTTTTGACGAGGACTACTGAAGATGTGACACATGTCACAAAACCCGTCTATATAAAAAACGCTAGAACGAAGTCACTGACGGATAAAAGGTAATAAATTACCTTCATATGTTTGATCGTGCTATTATTTATGAATCACCCATTCTTTAATCTCTAATTCATCCCTTTTTATTCTAGTGTTAATTATTTAAATAACTTATTTTGTCATGTTTCTTCATTATTGTTAGGTGAAGATATGTACCATTACAGTATGTATGGGAGCGTGAAAATTACGTAACAAAACACTGGGTTGCATTAATTATTTAAGGTATACCGATTATAAAGTGTATTTTCAATATTTGTTTTCTTTTAACATGTTTAGTGATAACATCCTATAATAGGCTATCACAGTATGTCATAATATAAGTATATAGAAATACGTATAAAAAAAGAAATGAATGTCATGTTAGAGGAATAAAGTAATGACTTATATGATCTTATAAATATGTACTTGTTTATTTGCATTTACCTGGGTTTTCTCTGCTAAAGTACACCAGACCACTCCCTGGCAAATTACCGGTAAATGTAAGTAATACAAAATTTCAATAATTTAATAACAAAATAACCAGTAACACTTCAGATTTCAATAATTCAATCATTAATTAACTCGTAAAGCTTCAGTTGACGCCCGTAACAGTTGACATTGTAAATTAATTTTTAATTTAATATAAATTGAATTAATTTACAACCTGTTCGAAGAAGGCAAAGAAAAACAAGAATGCAAATTTATGTGAAAGTAGTGTAGAGGAAGCTGTTTTAAACGTTACGCAAGACAATTTAATCTCAACAAACGAAAATAGTGATGAGAGCGTACAATTAGAAATACCGAATGTAAACGAAACAGTCGAAGTTGAATGTAGTAGTAAGAGCCATAATGTAAATATATTTAACCAATTAGCGTTGATGATGGAAATGATGTCAGGTATGAAAACTGATAATGAGAA
Organism: Magicicada septendecula; assembly: GCA_034769895.1. Classification (NCBI taxonomy): domain Eukaryota; kingdom Metazoa; phylum Arthropoda; class Insecta; order Hemiptera; family Cicadidae; genus Magicicada; species Magicicada septendecula. The sequence continues at coordinate 314,125,873 of CM068373.1, read as the reverse complement.
GTTAAACACGAGTTTAAATGATAAGTTGGACCAGCAAAACACGAGTTTAAATGATAACTTAAAAACGAGTTTAAATGAATTTAAAATGGAAATCAAATCAGAGATAAATGTAGTAAAAATAGAAATGAATAACGAGTTTGCAAACATAGGAAGCGAACTAAAAATGCGTGATGTAAATATGAATAGCCGATTGGAAAGTATGAATGAGATTATTGTTGGAGTGAAAGATGAACTGACTATAGACATAAATAAGATACAAAACGAAATGAAAAATGATATAAAAATAATTAATGAAAAACAAAAAGAGAAAATGCTAGAGACAAACAAAAAATTTGACGCGTTAACAGATAAATTTAACTATAAAATTAAAAAACAAAATGACAAAATTGACAGTAATGTTCAAGGTGTAATTGATGAGTGTGAGTAAATTAAAAAAGCAAATAAGTACAAGAGAATATAAATGACGAATTCAGAAGTAACATTGATGCAACACAAATTGATGCAATTAAAACTGATGTGTCTAGTTCGACAAGTAAACAAACAGAACACGAAAAAGAAATAATTAAAGTCAGAGAAGATTTAAGTGTAGCAATTAACCAAAAATTAACTAATGTGAGAGAGAGAGTGATGGAAATATTTAAGCGGACCAGAGGTTATAACGAATTAGCAGAGGGTTAGATATTACGAGGATTAATAATATTGAATACTTACCTTGCGAAGTAGTTAGTACAGCAATTGATGATATTGATTACTTACTTTATGACAAAGCTATTACAGCAGTAGATAATAATGATAATGAAACTGTAATTGACATGACAGATCATACTAAGGGTGACTGGACTATACTCGATGATAATAAATTATATGATTTAATAACATGGAATAATCCTGTTGCTATTGTGGAAGAATTTAAAGTTTGGATAATCTTTATATTAATAAAAATGATATAATGAGTTTAATAAAAAATGAACTGTGTAAACGTAAAGCCAGATTGTTGTACAATGATGGGGGCTAAAACAATTAATGTTTATGAGCATATCATTATGTAATCAATGGTTTTGAATTGGACTGCTTTACAAAATGAGGTGTGGTAAATAATAAAATAATGACAAAGAATTGTAAATAAATTTAGAGTGAAATTAATTGTGTTTGTGTTGTAAAATGTATTGTAGGTAAACAATGTGTGTGTAGCTGAAATTAATTTAATAATAATAATATTTTGTTAAACTAAATAAATAATGAAAGGTGATAATCAGTGAATTGTAATTGTTTTGGAAGAAGGTAATTAAAGTGATGTTGTGTTTTAAATAATTGATGGAATTAAAATAAGTTGAGATGAATTAATTAATTAATTTAAAATGTTATATAAAGAGATTTTGCTAATGAATTTGAACGATTTTTGAGATTTGAACTTGGTAATAATAAGCAGTAATTGAATAAATGTAAGATGTATTTAGTTGTGGAATCATATTATCGTTATTGTTTCAGAAGGTACATGGAGATGTGTACATGATTTGGTGATGAATTGTTTATAATTTTGTGTCAGTAACAGGAATCATATGTTTTGAATGATGTACTGTGAGTATGAATTTTATAATATAAATTAAATAGAGTAAAATGTTTGCATGTGTTGAAAAGATTTTAAACTTAATGATGAAACTAATTTGAGATAGTTATACTAAATAGAAACCATAGTTAAAAGGTAATAATAACTGAAATGTCATGTAAAATAAAGGTTAATAATAAATTTGAAATTTTTGAGGAATATAATTGTAGTAAGTAAATAATTAAATGATGATATATAAAAGAGTTAATAAAAATTTCAAGTTATAATGTTTATAATTTTCTATACAAATTATTTAAAGGAGAATTGTTTAGTAATGTAACAATGTCAATGTTCAAGGTAAATGTGTATTGTTATTATGCAAGATTAATGGGTGATTTTGGGGGGTTGTTTGGTGTTAATCGATGTGTAAATCAATTATGGCATGTAGAAACTGCAAAGCAGAAGGACATTAAGATTAGCTATTAGTTATGCTATTGTGGTGGCGGCATGTGCCACTGTGGATAGCGATGAGTGTTGGTGGTAACATCAAAATATGTTACCATCATCGGAGGCCTAAATAGGGCGTAAAATACACTGTACAACCTTATATAATATTATGTTATATGTTAATTGATATTGTACAGTGTATAGAAATGATGACGAAAAACATGCTAATGAAAGATGATTTCCCCGCCTTTTCGGGCGATTACTGTCTTACCAGCACTAATCGTGGTTTTGGACGACAGCCAGCTGTGGGCAGCAATTGTAAAACTGACCATGGTTGGCTGCCCTTGAAATTGGTGAACTTTGAAATTAACGGGGGGCCACTTAGGGGAAATCCCCCCTAACTTAATCCCCCGGAACTATGGAACAGCGGCTATCACCTTGTTCGCGTAGGAACAGTCAAACAGGTGGTAGACCCGTCTTAAGGTTGTCAATATGTAAAATCAGATATTATGATATCTGACCCTTTTAAAATATGTAAAGCCGAAGCAAGGACAAGGAGATGCCAGAATTCCTCCACCAATTCAGTCTTTTTGTACGCAACTGGACGCCACAGTCCAGGGGGAATCATAGTGTGTGTGGCAGGGGGGTTACTCAGGGGAGTAACGAACTAAAATTTGAAACTTAATGATGCTGATAAGCTAACTAAATGATTGTAGTTTGACCGTAGACAACTTATACGAATTTATTTACATGTAAATATTCAGACATGTAATTGATTTACATGTGTTATATTCTGTATGATATTTTATAAATGACTTTACTGATTTTTAAAAGATTATCTCAAGTAGAGAAGACGTTTATCAGATTTTGTTTATTATGTTTTTTGTGTCATTAATTTTGTTATGTTAGAGTGTAAGGATTATGAACTTATGTTGTGTTTTTATGGTATAATTTTACATGGTGTATATAGGGCAAGGTCATTCACCTGACCATGAGGCATCAGCTGATGACTGGTGTTAGAGATGTGGATTGATTTATAATTGATTTGTAGATTCTTTTGGTAATCAGTATAATTAAAAGATTGAATAATAATTTTTATTGACAAAATAATTCTTTTTGGAAATTAAATTTTGTTTTGGAAAAAAAAACTTGTATTATGCTTTTATGTTCTCTATATGAGGTTATGCTACATTGATAAGATATCAGCTGATTCATAGTATCTTGTGTACATTATATTGTTGTAATCAATTTGTAGTTGCAATCAATTTTATGGTAATAATCAGTTTTTATGTTTTAATAATTGTCAATATATAATTATGAATGTTTATAATAAAAATTAAATTCCTTTGAAAGATAGAAATTTTGGGCAGTAAATTTGGAAGTTGGGTTTAAAGGTTATGGAAGAAATAATGAATGAATTTTATTATGAAGTAAATAAAGGCAATATGAAATTAAACAAATTAAAATTGTTTTGAAGTAATTTACAGTGTTTGACTATGAGGTAATTAACATTTATGTGAGAGGATTTAATTAATGTAAAAGTCTTCAAGTAATGTAATTAAAGTAATTAATGGAAAGAGATGATCTAATTAAATTAAAATGTTAATTTTGGTGATGAACTTGGATTCTTTTGATTTGAATGATAAAATAAATGATAACTGATAGAAATGCAATGATGGGGATTGAATAATCTAGTTTTGATTTGAAATGATAATACCAGACAAACAGGTAAAATATTTAATTAATGGAAATGGAAATAAAAGTTATTTACTGCTAAAAAATTGTAATCAGATATTAACCTAAATGGTATCACTTATTTTGAGGTTAGGTTTTTGTAAAATAAGAATGTTTATTTGAATATACAAAGGTAATATACGTATGGTAATAATATATGAATAAATGCAACCAGTGCTTCTTAACGCAAACCAGTAGGACTAAGAGGAAACAAGTCAGTTAAGGATGTGGTATGTTGAAGAGCCCGTAATTGATATTTTTGATTGAATGTTAGTTTGGTGATACTGTGGCGGGTGCTTGTCTGATTTTACGGTGTTGGGATCTCGAACAGAGAAGTCCAGTAGAGTCGTGCAGGTGCAGCCGCAGTCACCAGACTAAGGGGGGAAAATTACCCATGATTTTTAGTAAGGATTTAAGGGGGGTTGTTGGCGCCATATCCCATCTGGTCTTCTTAGGTTTTTTTTTTAGGCAATGAGAGTTTTTCTGTTTTGACAGAAAACCTCTCATTGGAGGGGTATTGTAACAGGACAAACTGTTGGGTTTTATTTTATTCTTTAATAATTGTATAAAGTAGTAGCCACACAGGCTGAACAACGTTTTGATCACAAACGCATGACATTGTTGAACACCTTGCGGTCCCCCTCGTACCAGGCCGAGCGAGGTACAAAAGCCATTAAAAGCATCTGGGAATGTGAATGGTCAAAAGGGGTGCGAATTCATGCGCATTCAAGCCGATGGCCACACGATAGAAAGCACGTTTAAAGAATTCTTTCCCACCAGGTGCTAGATGACTTAAGTTCCCGAGACGCGCTCCACCAATCCCGACGCAAGTTGCCACACACTGAGGATCTGTGGCCATGTTGAAAATTTTGAGTCGACAAAATCCCTCTGACTGCGCGGTCGGAAAACAGTGCTCACGAACAAAATATCCAGTCGGCCGACTAATGTAAAATGTGGTTTTAAAAGTATCTCAAATAATAACGAAGTGAGAAACAAGTGGGCATTCAGTAATAACAATGTTAACAGTTTAAAATAATAACGAAGTGAGAAACAAGTGGATATTCAGTGATAACAATGTTAACCGTTTAAAATTATATCGGAGTGACCAATAACAAATTCGAATTGGTGGCGAAAGGATTAACAATGAGGAAGAGTAACTTTTGAACTTTTCATATATTTTGAATAAATTTTAACATAGTATACAGCTGTTTAAATTCTGATAAAACAAAGAAGAAAGCTATTAATTAAATGGGGATTTAAAGAAGTAGTATATATATATATACGTATGTATGGGAGCGTGAAAATTACGTAATGAACAAAACACTGGGTTGCATTAATTATTTAAGGTATACCGATTATAATGTGTATTTTCAATATTTGGTTTTCTTTTAATATGTTTAGTGATAACATCCTATAATAGGCTATCACAGTATGTCATAATATAATTATATAGAAATACGTATAAAAAGGAAATGAATGTCATGTTAGAGGAATAAAGTAATGACTTATATGATCTTATAAATATGTACTTGTTTATTTGCATTTACCTGGTTTTTCTCTGCTAAAGTACACCAGACGACTCCCTGGTAAATTACCGGTAAAGGTAAGTAATACAAAATTTAAATAATTTAATAACGAAATAACCAGTAGCACTTCAGATTTCAATAATTCAATCATTAATTAACTCGTAAAGCTTCAACACATGTGAATACAAAATTTTTCCCAGCATGGGTGTAGGGTAGATCACGTATGTCAGTAGCAGCGGAAGGGTTAAGAAGATACAATGACATACTATTATGCCTCTTATATGTAACACGCAACAATAATAATCTATAACATCAAAACAAAAGACATTAAAAAACAATTGTAAAATTCTTGTAAATTTCTCGGGTGTCTGACAGGAATATAAACTTTCAATCATTATTAAAATTTTAAATCTTGGCAAATAATCTGCAAAAATAGTATTATATTTTTTGTTAAATCAAGTTGTAAGTTTATTAATATTTTAATAAAATAATATTCACTTTAAGAAAAACTAATTATTGTTTACAAGAAAGCACCCATTTTAAATTGATTGGAAAAATTATTTTTAATAAAACTTAAAATTCTATATTATTTTACTTCAACTATTTACATTTTCGTATTGATTTTACTTCACTAACTCATACTTTAGTTCTTTGTGAGTTGTTTCTTTGTTTTGAATAAAATAATTATTTATTTTTTACTTGTGTGTGTGTGTATGTGTGTGTGTGTGTGTGTGTGCGCAGTTTCTGGATATATGAGACAATGACAATGATGCTGATGGTGAAGATGTTGTCGATGCCGATTTCCTGTCGCTAATAAAACCCCAAGAGCGGCCCCATGAGTAAGTCATTTGCATCTTCCGGTGGCAGTGGAAAGAAAGTACATTTCTTCTTATGGCATTGTCTGATAGCAAAATGTGTTTTTTAGACTTCAAATTTGATTAAATAACCATGTTTAATTATTGTCATTAATTCATTCATGTCTGGACAGGAGTTCTCTAACCAAACAAAATACATGCGTACATAGAGATAGTCCCCATTTGCAGCACAATACCTGTTTCTACTGGTAGACCACACACACACACACACTGCATAAAATCGACAGGTGATCACGTTTGACAGGCTAGAGCCTGTAATCTTTGCCTGTACATACACTACTTAAAATTATTTCTAACAACTCTCTATGAATTATTTACAACAATACTGCCACTGTTAAATATGGAAATATATTGCGTTGTTGCATATATTCCCCAGGTGTTATTGGATTTGAATGGTATTCGTATTTTATTTACATCTTCACATACGTAAATTATTCACATAACAATACGTTTTAAAACGGCTTCTTATAAAAAAAGATTTAATCGAACATAGTAAACACTCCCATGGAGGAATACAAAATTCTGCCACCTTTCTTTGGACGTATTGTTCTCCGTTGACGATATCCTGTGTCACATTTACGTGCTTTGTAGGAAGAAGCTCTATAATGTAATGGCCACTTAGGCTGTTATGCAAAATTTAAAAACTAGGCTACTGAACCTAGAGGAACCGAAGGAAAAGTGTGCTGTAGCCCAAACAGAGCGATAGGATTTGCAATCAACACTCTTGTAACCAGTAACAAGTTTTATTTAGTGCTAACATGTGACACATTGTTATGATCATGAACCATTTTCTTTAAGAACATTAATTTGAGTTATTACAAAATATGTAGTTACAAGGTTTTAAACAGCTGGATTCTCGTATCATTTTCTTTAAGAACATTAATTTAAGTTATTATAAACTATTCAGTTACAAGTTTTTTAAACACGTGGAGTTCTTGATCTAAGTTATTATGAGTTCTCAACTGGACCATTATGAGCTCTCAAGATGTATAACATGAACACTAGTGGGCCAGTCTATTGAGTAGATGCTGACTGAATGGTAATAATTAGAACGCTCCCACCTGTACTTTTGTTGAAGAAATCAACCGGTACCAAGCTGACCAGTGTGCCATGAGTGACCAGTGTGCAGACTGTCCTTAGAGTGTGTTGAATCTCCAGCGAGTCTCATTCCGGGCAGATGTGGGTCCTTAGGTGTTCTGCTGGATGAGTATTCCTGGGCCTGACGGCTTCGGGGAGCAACCTGGGTGCACTGCTCTGCGGATAGTGACAGGTGTTGATGTTACTACCTCTGCTTCCCCCTTTCTCCTGGCTGGTGCGGAGACCCTATAACATTTTTATTTGGAGATTAGCCGTCAGTCAATACACCCACCCATACACTCTCTCGCCTCGGAACACAGACACCACACTCACTGTCACAATTTTTATCAACATATTTGCTTATTTTATCCAGTTATAGTCATTACTTTTAATCTTTTACTTATAACTTTATCAAAAGACAATTAAATACAATGTCACCACGTGTTTCCAGACCGGAAGTAACGTGTAAGTCAATTTTACAATGAAATAGATTTAACAGATGTCGAGGCCACACACACATATACACAAACATAACACAATCCATCATTAAATAACAGAATAATATAATTGAGTCTAACCTGAAAGCCCTTTACTGGATTACGAACTCATGCGGAAAGATTTACTTACCCCTGAGCCGTCAGACCGTTGAAACACTCTCCCTGAAGGTTGGCAAGGAATGAGAATGAGACCTGAATTAGGCGGTCCCACTATCCGGCATAAAAGTGACCTGTTCCGATTTGCCGAACATAACCTTTGGTAACCTGCTTACTACAGCGAGCAGCTGATATGTTTGACTAGGCCTGCTCAATTGCGTTTTAAAGCGCAGACACGGCCTTGGCAATCACATATTAATGATCTAGTTAGCTGTGGCGAGCACAGCCGCTAAGCGCGTTGGCGGCACTGATTGCATTCAAAGCGGGCTGGGAAAATTCAAACCCCGGCACAATAACAATGATTTGTATACCTTTCTTTTCATGGTGCTATTTCTACCTGTCTCTCTAATAACGTGCTGTTTATTCTGAGACTTGTACTGTGTCCACCCTTGGTCTCTATCTATATATGTCTCTCTTCTTGTGCAAAATAATTTCTCTGTGTCTTCTCTCACTTCGTTGTTCATATCGTTTTGCTCTTCTCCAACCTTGCTTGCATTTCTCTCTTCATAGCGATTCCTTCTCTTTCTGCCCAAAGTTTTCTCTTACACTCTCCTCTCTTTTTTCTTGCAGTTCCTTTTGGTTGCCATCACATATCACCTCTAGAGAATTGCTTTTATTTTTGTAATCTGTGAGCAAATTTAGTAATTTTTCAATGGTTTTAATTCCTTGTATGTATATTTACATATATATTCCTAATCTTATATTTCAGTTCAAGTGGTATGCTAATTTTAACACTAACTTGTGTTCAGTGAATTTTGATTTGTTTACTCCTTTCAACTGGCTGAGTGATGTTCTCTTTAAGGGTAAGTTTTCCATGTGTTTAATATCTACCACATTTGGTATCGTACCCATCTTTGTGTATCAATATTCCAATAGCAGCAATATTCAAACAAGTCTTATGTTACTTGCTTATATAGTTTACTTGCTCAAACAATCATGTGGCAGCAGAATCTTGAAAATGTTTATTTAATAAGCAAACTTCTCTGTCAATTATATTATTACCTATCGATTCCATTTCTCGTTCACTATTCAGATGGAATTCAGTGTGTTCTTCAATCTTTGAATATTAAATTAGTCCTCTCTTCCGTACGTGTAGGATACACAATCGTCTGAACCAGTCTTCTCTTTATTCACATTCTAAGATTTTCTACTTCAATGTGTAAATCATTGTAGAACGTATTTATTTGACTTGGATAGTCCTTTGTTGTTTTGGTAGATGATGACAGTTTCCAATGAATAGTAGTTCAGATGAGTACTTCAGACTTCTAAGACTTGTGTCTTCCTTATGTTTTCAAATACCCTTTTACTGACTTAAAATCACACACATAGAGCTTAAAATCAACATGTGTTCTCTTTGACAAGCTACAGCTTTCCCTGCACATACACATAGCACTACTTAAACTATTTTTAAGAACTACTCTATATTAATTATTTACAAAAATTGTGTGTGGGTGTGTTCCATTCACCATTCAATTATATACACATTTGCTTATAAAAATCTACTATTCTTCCTATGAAGAGTAATGCAATACTGTAATCAGACATAGGATAAGGTTAATTTTTGCAAGCCGAAAGCTACCTCACAGAACATGATTTTTAACAGTATTTTCTACTTCTTCAGTGCTCCAGTTATTCGTTATTACAGTTGTGTATTCATTTGTTCCAGTGTTACTTATTTACACCCATGAATGATATCTGTGAAGAAGTGGATTCTACTCTGGATTGTGAACTATATAGGGGAAAGTCAATTCAGAATACTCTGGGAGAGCATCTGTCACCACACAAGTTAATACATTCTGGCATTAAGAAGTACCAGTGCGATGTTTGTTCAAAATCATTTATTCAGTCAGGCGATTTGTCAAAACACAATTTAATACATTCTGGCATTAAGAAGTACCAGTGTGATGTTTGTTCAAAATCATTTGCTTGGTCAAGCGGTTTGACAAAACACAAGTTAATACATTCTGGTATTAAGAAGTTCCAGTGCAATGTTTGTACCAAAACATTTCTTCGATTAGATAATTTGTCACAACATAAGTTAATACATTCTGGCATTAAGAAGTACCAGTGCGATGTTTGTTCAAAATCATTTATTCAGTCAGGCGATTTGTCAAAACACAATTTAATACATTCTGGCATTAAGAAGTACCAGTGTGATGTTTGTTCAAAATCATTTGCTTGGTCAAGCGGTTTGACAAAACACAAGTTAATACATTCTGGTATTAAGAAGTTCCAGTGCAATGTTTGTACCAAAACATTTCTTCGATTAGATAATTTGTCACAACATAAGTTAATACATTCTGGCATTAAGAAGTACCAGTGCGATGTTTGTTCAAAATCATGTGCTCGGTCAAGCGATTTGACAAAACACAAGTTAATACATACTGGCATTAAGGAGTACCAGTGTGATGTTTGTTCAAAGTCATTTACTCAGTCACAGCATTTGTCAACACACAAGTTAATACATACTGGCATTAAGAAGTACCAGTGCGATGTTTGTTCAAAATCGTTTACTCAGTCAGGCGGTTTGTCACAACACAAGTTAATACATACTGGCATTAAGAAGCACCAGTGCGATGTTTGTTCAAAATCATTTGCTCGGTCAAGCGATTTGACAAAACACAAGTTAATACATTCTGGCATTAAGAAGTACCAGTGCGATGATTGTTATTTCCTGATCGTAATGTAGCGTTAAAATATGATTCCTTCTTTTTAAAACATAAAACTAGTTATATAACGCATTTCTTCTTGAGATAAGACATTCATAGATAACCATCTATGCATGCCCTTGCAAATCCTATGCACTTTCATGCATGAAACCACATTAGTGCTGTGCGCAAAATTACCATGTGACTTCTTTCCACCAATAAGAAGCTTCGAAGGGAGTCGGAATTTTCCTCAGCCGTTGGCTGAACCGGCAGTTCTTCTTGTCTAGCTGTCGCGAAGGTAACGTGCGCTTCTCGTTCAAGATTTTTCGCTTGCGGGAATTCGTTTAGTCCATTTGTCGGTAGTAACAAGTGCGAACTGTTGAATTAACTCTCAAAGCTGTTATAAATCCATTGTCAGACACGTTATTGTTCATTGTAACGTAACGGGTATAAAAGTGAACTTAAACTGGGTTTACTGTATGTGGAATTCTACAATACCAGAAGTATTTTATAGTTTACTCATTGTTATAATTTAATCATCAGTAGTTTCCGTGTGAGTGGAAGATTTCTGCTTAGGAAGGTCTGCTGACCGTGATAGGCCTTGTGTTATGTGTGAACACTTGAAGATTCTGGATAGGTATAAGTTTAATATACCGTTTTTAGATATGCCCACTGTTACCTGAGATACTTGGGAATTCTAAATACTGTGTAAAATTCCAGTAATAGTACCCGTAGAACCAGTGTTCGAGTGCGAATCGTCTGTGTCAACATAGGAACTTCAGGACACTAGCCCAGCTGTAACCATCGCCAGGGTCAACCATCTGTCATCGCACATGCCACGCCTGCCAAACTGCGAAATATCCCAACCAACAGCCAGGTAGAAATGGGTAACATTGTGTCCAAAATAAAGACGACCTCATCTGCATTGACTTTTTAGGTCCACTTCCATGGGCGGCTCATGGGATGAAGAACCTTGTGGTTTGTACTGATGCCTTCACCAAGCATATCAGCCTGTACGCCATCGGTAGACCTACCACATCGGCGGTAATAAACATCATCCTAAATAAGTACATACCTAAATATGGCCCCATTAAAAAAATACTATCTGATCAAGGGAAACAGTTTACGAACACCAAGTGGCACTCGGAGCTAGCAAAACATGGTGTCCAGACTGTACTGACAGCGATCCAGAGACCGCAAGGAAACCTTGCTGAACACGTCAATAAGGAGTTGGGGAGATTGTTCCGGACATATTGTAATGTCAACCAAAGTAAATGGCTGGAAATTGTGGAATTTTTCGAATTGGCCATAAGTGGCAATTACAATTCGACAACAGGATACACCCCAAATGAACTCCAAACCAGAGCGATGCCAGGACGGATCGGGGAAGGTCACATCAAAAGACAGCTACTCAGAATGTTCCGATACCAGTCGAAGTAAAGAAACTTGAGGCGACGCGACGCATTAAAAAGTGTGCAGAAGAGCGCATGGAAAAGTTTAATGCCGAACATAAACTCGTGAGTTTCAAGACTGGGGAAAGTGTGCTCTTGCATGCATTGAATGTTGGGAAAAGGGAGGACACCAGCTGCGAAGTTTTTCAGGCTATACAATGGTCCTTATACCCTATCTGAGTAGGTTGATAAGAATACTTTCATATTAACCAACCCAAACACTAACTGTGCAACTGACAAATTTCATGCTGCGTCGCTGAGAAAATATTATACAAAAAAATGCATAAATAAATAAATATCAGGATATAGGATATACGAATGTGTAGGTGTATTTAAAATATGTCAATTTATGTACAAATGTCTTATGTAGGTTAAATCAGAGAGTGAACGTTAATCAATTAGAGATAAGGAATGCAATCTGATGTGTAGCACGCCACGGGTTGGATTTGTTTACATTACGACCGCGTGCACTTGCTATCTGCTTGTCAAAAACATGCGTATTTGTTATTGTTTAAAGGTCAGTGTAGCCACGTGTCTTTGTTTTATTTATTCTGACAAGTTGACAGTTATGGAATGCTAAATTTGCAAAGAAGTTGTTTATTTAATTTTACGTTTTAGATTATTGGTGTATTATTCATAGGGTTAGGAATTTGTTATTGATGTGTCAAAAGAAACAAAAATTTTTTTTGTTAACTAAAAAAAAAAAATTTTATGCTGGAAGGGGTTAATCCTGCAATGAAACACATGATCTTGATAAGGAGTGCAGGCTAATCTAAATACCGGACCATGAACATTCAGGTTTTAAATGGTATTTTGTTAAATTTGGTTTTTTTGCTATAAGTTTTGTATCTTAGAATGGATAAGGAATTAGGATTAGTCAAACTGTATTATTTTATGTGCAATTTATTCATGTACTGTGTCAGTGGAAATGTGCGTGAGTGATAAACGTTTTCCGTGCTGTGCGTGATATAATTATCCGATTGTATTGACACTTGAACTCGACATACACTATGATATTAGCTACAGTTTCCCTATATTTCCTGATCGTAATATAGCGTTAAAATATTTCTTTTAAAATATAAAACTAGTTATATAACGCATTTCTTCTTGAGATAAGACATTCATAGATAACCATCTATGCATGCCCTTGCAAATCCTATGCACTTCATGCATGAAACCACATTAGTGCCGTGCGCAAAATAACCATGTGACTTCTTTCCACCAATAAGAAGCTTCGAAAGGAGTCGGAATTTTCCTCAGCCGATGGCTGAACTGGCAGTTCTTCTTGTCTAGCTGTCGTGAAGGGAACGTGCGCTTCTCGTTCAAGATTTTTCACTTGCAGGAATTCGTTTAGTCCATTTGTCGGTAGTAACAAGTGCGAACTGTTTAATTAACTCTCAAAGCTGTTATAAATCCATTGTCAGACACGTTATTGTTCATTGTAACGTAACGGGTATAAAAGTGAACTTAAACTGGGTTTACTGTATGTGGTTTCTACAGTACCAGAAGTATTTTATAGTTTACTTATTGTTATAATTTAATCATCAATAGTTTCTGTTTGAGTGGAAGATTTCTGCTTAGGAAGGTCTGCTGACCATGGTAGACCTTGTGTTACATGTGAACACTTGAAGATTCCGGATAGGTATAAGTTTAATATATCGGTTTTAGAAATACCGACTGTTACCTGAGATACTTGTGAATTCTAAATACTGTGTAAAATTCCAGTAATAGTACCCCTAGAACCAGTGTTCGAGTGCGAATCGTCTGTCAATGTAGGAACTTCAGGACACCAGCCCAGCTGTAATCATCACCAGGGTCAACCATCTGTCATCGTACGCCACGCCTGAAGACTCCACTACAAAAAACCCCCCTCACAGCATTGCCGTTGTAACGGTACAGAATTGTGTGCAGCCCTAGTTTCAATTCAAATCAGTAAATTTTTTATTTGTCAGCATTCACCTGTTAGGTGCCCCTTGTAACCAGCAACATAGTGTTGTTGTTGATGTCTGGAGACTGCCCAACCCAGACGTATTACGTAATAGCCCCAGCAGCAGTCTTTGTGAATCACAGTATGCAGATTGTCACCACAGTATTAACATCAGACAGTAGTAGGAAGCAGCATACAGTTCGTTAATTAAAAACAGTGGCCTCGGGCGTGCAAGATAGGCCATAAAATAAATCCGGCCTATCTAGTTAAGTGTTGAAACATTTATAAAAAGTACAAACCATATAGCGCGGCCAGAAAAAATTAACCATCTAAGTGCGAGTAAAGTTATGTCGGCCGACTTTATATTATATTTATAATGTGGAGCTATTAAACAAATCGGTGAGAACTTAAATAAAAACACAATAAACTCAGTACAAACAGTGGCGTGAGTGCGCGCGAACCAAGAAAACGGTCAGCACAGTACAACAAACCACAGGGGCACACACGGTGGACGGGTAACTAACAACCTTAAATATGCATAAAAAAAAAACAGTTTAAAATGAATGTTGATAGTTACATGTAAACCTAAATAATTGAGATCTCTAAGGGAAAGGAGTTTTTATAAAAGAAAATAGTAAGGGGAAAGGATATAAATATGTATTGGTTCATTTAAAAACAAGCAATTTGTAATAGGTTAGAAGTAAGAAAGATTTGATTTGTTAATCTGTGTGATTTTATGTGATTTGTTACTTATTCAATGCATTCCTAATACAACAATATACCAGAATAGCAATTAGAACTTTAATTGCTATCAAAGTAGCCTAAAACGAAATAATTAACTTGTTTAATAAACCAGAAGCCATTTGTTTTAACATAAACTGTGTATCTATATTTGTACTGTTCATCTCAAATAATCCTTTCTGCAGCTGTGTCCGTCTGTAAAACCTTGGAGAGGAACCCAAAGGTAAGAGTTTTATATAAAGTGAATTAATTTATATAGTTTCAGTGGGGCCCGAACAGGAACAGCGAGTGTAATTTTTCACATGAGCCAGACCTAATTAAGCTGCAGAACGGGGTATTTGGGAGTGAGTACGTTTCTGTAAACTACATAAATGTAATGAAAAATTATGAAAAGTCAATTGTAAGAAATTTATAATTGTGTAGGTAGTTTATTATTTAAAAAATTATTCACTTAAATTAGTTACGTTGATAAAGATGGAGGACGTTAACGAAATAAATCTGACCAACTCGGCAGTTACGAGTGAGTCAGGGGGTGGCTTAACGCCAACAATTATGGTACAAGAAAATATTCTAATTGAATCAGTTGTAGTGAATGATTTGGGGTTGGAGACAACTCCAAGCCGGATAGATGAAAATAGTTTAGATGAAAATAATATAACACAATCCGTAGTAATTAGTGAGGCGGGAGCAAAATCTACTCCCGTAGTGACTAGAATAAAAGAAAAAGAGTGTACTATAGCTGATATGATGAACTTTATGAAAACCATGTCTGAGAATATGAATATTAAATTTGATGCTCAGAATAGTAAGTTCGATAAAATTAGTAGTAATTTTGACGAAGTGAATGTCAAACTTAATAAACAAAGCAATAAATTTGAGGAACAGAATATTAAATTTGATGAAATAAATAATCGTTTTGATGAACAGTATAATAGATTTGATGACAAATTCAATGAAATAAGTGTTAAGCTAATACAACAGTTAGATAAGCTGGGGAGAAATACTGAAATTAATGAGGTAAGTAGGGGTGAAAATAGCAATGATACAGTTGAAAAGGCGGTACTAGAGAGTAAGGTAGTTAATATTGTTAGTAATAAGGAAGAGTTTGTTGAAGTAGAATGTAGTAACGAAGTGTTGTTGTTGGTTAGTGTTAATGAAAGTGAGAGAGAGAGTATGCTGAAATGTTAGGTGGGCAAAAGGCAAATGTGTTCCCCAAGTGTGTGGTGAAACAAAGGTTTCACAGATGTTTTATGAGGACAGCGTTTCCTCCAGTGGTTATGTGGGAGACATGGTGTCTCCAAAGGGTCCCTCAAGTTTTTGTTGTGATGTATCTGGTAAAGCCAGTAAGTATTTTAGTGATTTTATGTTGCCTTTTGCATGGAATGAGATAGTCCAAGGGAGTTGTGAGAAGTATTGTGAGGAGAGAGAGATTGAGATTTTTGAAATTAATAGAGGCTATGAAATATTAGTGCAGAGTTTATGTATTGAGAGAGAGGAACAAATTGACTTACTTTGTGAAATAAAGATTGATGATTATATTGATGATAATAATATATACTTACGTGTAGTGAGGGTCAGCGTATTAGTAACAGCTGATGTCTATAGTAATGAAAAATTCAAGGATGTAATTGTAACAATAAATACTGACGGAGACTTGAAAATAACAATAATGTAGACTTGATTTATGGTATATTGGGAAAAACAAATTTTAATGGTTATCACACAAATGAGAGCCATGTGATGTGTACAAATAAACATGAACAATGTTATGTGCAGAAAAGACTAATTTTTGATGATGGGGTTGAGAAATATTGAATGAACATTTAATCATTTGAGTATAATAGGTAGAATGACCTGGCTAATTTAGGTATTGAAGTGTGGTAAATAATAAATTATGACAAAAATTTGTAAATAAATGTGTTATTGTTCAATGTATTGTGTGTCAATATTATCTTGTTGTAATGTATATTATAGCTTAGGTGTAACACATGTTTGTAACAGAAGGAAAGGTATAATAATAAATAACATTTTATTTTACTAAAATAATGAACAAGAGGTACGAAGGAATTTTGTTTTGTATTGTGTATTTAAATCAAAAATGTTTTTAAATAATGTAACTAAAGCCAAATTGTTTTGAGTGGAGGTGGAATTAAAGTAATTTTATTAATGAAGTAAAATCAATTTTGATATGAATTGTAACAGACAGTAATTGACTAATATGTCGGCACCAAAAGATTTATAGAAACCAAAAAATTGAAGGAAATACATGTGTTAGTAGTGTTGTAATCAGAATTTTGAGACTGAGTCAGTTTTTATAAAACCAGTCTGGCATACAACTGTTAATGTAAACAGATGTGTTGTATGTTGTTTGACTAATGTTTACAGGTTGATGTTTATTTCATGCTTGAGTTGACAACAACAAGAATGTTGTAATTTGATGAATCGGTGCTCTGAGTAAAATCTTATTATGAAACAAAAGAAATGAAGCTAACCTTTTGCAGATAGTATAGTAATGAGGTAATTACTGTAACTTAGAGTTTTGAGAAACTAAATTAAATTAATTTGGTAATTAAATTAATTGAAAAGTGAATTTTAATAATTTTGACTGTAATTGTAAAATAAATAATAATTAATGAAAAAATAATGAGTAAAATATTTACTTCAGTTAAAATGGAAAACTGAAGGAAATTTTTGAGTAAAGATAATTAAAAACGTTTGTATAAGCAATGTGTTATTTTGGATGGGTAACATTGTACTGGGAACTTTATATAATTTGTCTGGAATGCACATGTACTAAGGCTAGGGTCCTGTAACCTTATATTGCTCTGTTAACATTGTATCTTCTCGGGTTAAGTTATGGAGTTGATGATGATCCATTTATATTCGATGTAATTTAATTCTACTTTTGGAGGGGAATAATGTTTTGCTAGGGGAGTAAAATTACCAATATATAACTGATATATGGTTTTTGCGTACTCAATATAAATGTAAGCAGACAGTAAGCTTGTATTGCTATATATACATTACAAATTTAAGGAAGAACCAGTACTTTCCAATTAACGAACCAGTACGGCTAAGAGGAGACCAATCAGTAGTGGATATGGTATAATGGAAGGCCTGTTTATTGATATTTTAATTAGATGTTTCAGAGTCAGGTGATACTGTGGCGGGCGCCTATCTGATTTTATGGTGTTGGGATCTCGCACAGAGAAGTCCAGTAAGGTCGGATGGATGCTGCCACAGTCACCAGACTGGGGGTAAGTACCCATGATTTTAGTAGAGAGTTAAGGGGGGTTGTGGCGCCATATCCTCACTGATCCTCTTAGGTTTTAGGCAATGAGAATTTGTATGCTTCGGCCTACAACCTCTCATGGGGGGGGGGTATTGTAACGGTACAGAATTGTGTGCTACCCTAGTTTCAATTCAAATCAGTAAATTTTTTAATTGTCAGCATTCACCTGTGAGGTGCCCCTTGTAACCAGCAACATAGTGTTGTTGATGTCTGGAGACTGCCCAAGCCAGACGTATTATGTAATAGCCCCAGCAGCAGTCTTTGTGAATCACAGTATGCAGATTGTCACCACAGTATTAACATCAGACAGTAGTAGGAAGCAGCATACAGTTCGTTAATTAAAAACAGTGGCCTCGGGCGTGCAAGATAGGCCATAAAATAAATCCGGCCTATCTAGTTAAGTGTTGAAACATTTATAAAAAGTACAAACCATATAGCGCGGCCAGAAAAAATTAACCATCTAAGTGCAAGTAAAGTTATGTCGGCCGACTTTATATTATATTTATAATGTGGAGCTATTAAACAAATCAGTGAGAACTTAAATAAAAACACAATAAACTCAGTACAAACAGTGGCGTGAGTGCACGCGAACCAAGAAAACGGTCAACACAGTACAACAAACCACAGGGACACACACGGTGGACAGGTAACTAACAACCTTAAATATGCATATTAAAAAAATCAGTTTAAAATGAATGTTGATAGTTACATGTAAACCTAAATAATTGAGATCTCTAAGGGAAAGGAGTTTTTATAAAAGAAAATAGTAAGGGGAAAAGATATAAATACGTATTGGTTCATTTAAAAACAAGCAATTTGTAATAGGTTAGAAGTAAGAAAGATTTGATTTGTTAATCTGTGTGATTTTATGTGATTTGTTACTTATTCAATGCATTCCTAATACAACAATATACCACAAAAGCAATTAGAACTTTAATTGTTATCAAAGTAGCCTAAAACGAAATAATTAACTTGTTTAATAAACCAGAAGCCATTTGTTTTAACATAAACTGTGTATTTATATTTGTACCGTTCATCTCAAATAATCCTTTCTGCAGCTGTGTTCATCTGTAAAACCTTGGAGAGGAACCCAAAGGTAAGAGTTTTGTATAAAGTGAATTAATTTATATAGTTTCACCGTGGAAATCATCGTAGGCCTATATGTAATGTACAACTAATCATATATGGACATTATTTAACATTTTGAAAGACTATATGTACAAACATATAAATTATTATTATTTATTCTTGTTAAATATATATCATATAAACGATTTCATATGGCTTGTGTACAATAAATAATCTTAAATCCTCCAATATAGACTTTTGCTTTAAAACACACATACTACCATATCCTATGCGCCAATAGTTAAGTTATTAGTGTTGTCGCAATATAGAACTATCTTTGTTAAGAAGCTTTCGTAACAAGACCAAAAAACAAAAGATGGATAAAATAAAAAAAAATATCTCAGCCATTCAAAATAAATACAGGTGTAAGACAGGGTGATGGTTTATCCCCATTCTTTTTAACTGTGTCCTGGAGAAGGTAGTGAGAATTTGGAATGAAAAATTAAAGGAATGCAAAATATCACCAATTATGTTGGGAAGAAGGAACAAACCTATTGAAATAAACTGTTTGGCATTCGCAGATGACTTTGCTATTCTTTCTGAATATCTTACATCTGCAGTAACACAAGTTAATTTTTTAGAGGACATAGCCAGTAGAACAGGATTAAGAATTTCTTCAGAAAAAAACAAATTTCTCACAAACATTAAAAACGCGCCAAAATTCCTGATAACAGATATTGTTTGAATAGAGAGGGTTTGAAAATTTAAGTATCTGGGAGAGATAATTCAAGAGAATGGCTTGGAAAAATCTGCTATAGAAGAAAGGATTCATAAGATGGAAAGGGAATATGGTATAACTAAAGATATTTGCAATAAAAAGTGCATATCTAAAAATGCGTCAATGAGGCATTACAGTACAGCAGTGAAGCCAGAATACCTATATGAAAGTGAATGTCTAGCATTGAATTATAATTAGACAAAGTAGAAATATTGGAAAGATAAATTATTAGAAAAATATTAGGCCCACGAAAAACTTTAGAAGGTTGGAAATTAAGAAGCAATAATGAAATACAGTAGGACCTCTGTATCGAACTTCTTTATATCGAAAATCTTAAGTCCCGTGAAATTTCAATATAAAATAATTTCCATATATCGAAAAAAATTTCTATATATCGAACTTAGTAACTTCAGAAATGAGGGGAAAATTATCTGTGATTCAGGTGACACTGTGCGTGTTCCTCACTCCCTCAATCTACAACAATCGTTCCCGCGCATTACAGTATCTCATCATTCGGTAGTACTGTACGTTATTAAGGAGTAAGGTTAACTCGGTTTCAGTCAGTCTTTATTTTTGTTTTGAGTTAATTTTTTATTTTTTCTTGAGTTCACGAGAACGTAAATGCTGTAATGTCAAAAAGAAAATCTTTGAATGTTGCAGAAAAGGTGGCATTATTAAAAGATGTGGATAGTGGAATGCGAAAAAAAGACGCGATAAAGTTTTTGATTCCGCCGAGTACAGTGTCAACCATAATAAAGAATCGAGAATCTGTTTTAAAAACTCATGAAAATGTAGGAGCAGATAGAAAACGGTCTAAAACGTGCAAATATGATGACGTCGACGAAGCAGTTCTTAAATGGGTGACAATGGTGCGAGATAAAAACATGCCTGTCTCAGGACCGCTTATAAAGGAAAAGGCGGTAGAGTATGCTAAAGTGTTGGGGCACGAAGAGTTTCAAGCAAGTTCTGGTTGGTTGGAAAATTTTAAGAAACGTCACAGCATTAAAGAAAAAGTTATTTCAGGAGAAAGTGGAAGTGTATCTTAAGCAGACTGTAACCAGTGGAAAACTACAATTTTAAGGTTAATTTTACAAGAGTATGAACCAGATAATGTTTTTAACATGGATGAAACCGGACTTTTTTTCAGATGTTTACCAAATAAGACTCTAACCTTTAAAGACGATAAATGCTTCGGAGGTAAACATAGTAAAGAACGAATAACTGTTGTTGTGTGTGCCAATATGTCCGGAAAAGAAAAAAATAAACTGGTGGTGATCAGAAAAAGCAAGCAACCAAGATGTTTTGAAGGAGTGAAGTCTTTAGAAACCGACTACGAATACAATGAAAAGTCATGGATGACGAGTGAGATTTTTGAGAAATGGATAGTAAACTTTGACAAAAAACTGATAAGACAAAAAAGAAAAGTGGTTCTTTTTGTTGACAATTGTCCGGCACACCCTCCTTTTGTGGCAAAAAAGTTAACAAACGTGAAGCTCGTTTTTTTCCCTCCAAACACCACATCTAAACTACAACCTATGGACCAGGGACTAATAAAAATCTCAAAATGCTTTACCGAAAACAGATCCTCAAGAGGCTCATTTTTGCATTGGGAAACAACAAACCTATTGATGATGCGATTAATGACTGTGTATATCAGAGGTAGCAAAGGTGTGGCAAAATAATGTAGCAGAATCAACAATACAGAATTGTTTTATAAAAGCTGGCTTCTCTCAAAATACTGTTGTGGAAGAAGTTACTGCACTGCCACAACTTGAGGATTGCTGGAACCAGTTACAGTCAACTGGCGCAATAGATCAAGACGTATCACTCGATGAATTTTTAAGCATCGACGAAGACGTTATTGTTGCAGAATATCCAACGGACGATAACATTTTAAGTTCATTAAAAGATACTGAAGATTTAGGTGAAGACAATGAGGCAGAAGAAATTGAAGTTCCTAAACCTTCTAAGAAAGAAATGATGGCAGCATTTGAAACAATCCGTCGAGGTCTTCAATCGGAAGAATATGTGCCTGATGATATTTTCCAGTCGCTCAACAAATGTGAACACTTTTATGAGGAATCTGCATCAAATTTGGTTCAGAAAGACATTTGAAATTATTTTACGACCAATTAATAAAATACAGTATTACTCATTTAACACGTAAGTTCCTACTTTTTTAAATACAAACAATTTTTTAAAGTAAATAAATAAATACTGTACTGTACACTAAATACTTTTTATTAAATAAATACAGTAATTTTTATTAAATAAATGCTTATGGTTTTCATTTACTTATTACCAAAATGTCGTTTTAATAGTATGGAGACCTATACATGATTTTTTTAACAAATTCCAGTGCTTTTCCTAACCTACGAATAATAATAAGAAACAGGTTTCTGTATATCAAAATTTCTATATATCGAATTTTTTTCTTAGGAACCATCAAATTCGATATACGGAGGTCCTACTGTATATCAAAGTATAGAAAATATAACAGAAACAATGAGAAAAAGAAGACTATTATTTTTTGGACATTTATATAGAATGGACGACAATAGGTTGACAAAGCAAATCTTCAGATATCTGTGGGGGAAGAAGTCAACATCAAGTTGGATTAAAGAAGTCCAAAGGATTTAGAAAAAAATAATATACAGGCAGAAGAAGCACTTGACAGAGAAGTTTTTTCGGGCAAAAGTGTTGAAAATGTAGTGATTCCAGGGTGGTAGAGATAAAAACGCAGGTTCAAAGTGGCCTGAAGACAGCAAGAAGATGAAAGAATATTGGATAAAAAGAAAAGAACAAAGATTAAAGAATTGAAATTGGCATGTGGTCCTTATATCGCTGATACGAAAAAAGAAGAAAAAAATTGGACGGAATTTGTTTGTCTTTTATTTTTACTTAAACATTGATTGCTAACTAGTAACAGAGAAATGAAAATATTTAGCAGAGGTATGTAGAAAATGTATTCTACATTGGGGGCCTATGTAGATTTTCTATCACTAAATGGTAATGTGCCGGTGTTTGCATAACCCGGCGATCGAAGGTATAAAAATTTCGTTTTTCAATAATATCGGGTCTTAATGTCGATTAGAACGCCGATATCTGGACGGCACTGTTGGACAGCCTGCGCCATCTCGCGGCGCAGTTAGCCGTTCGTTGTGTTGCTGATGTAGCTCGCAGTTTGACGCGGACTTTGAAGGAATCACAAGCTCCCGACCTTGGACAGTCAATAATTGGGTAATTTTCTTCTCATCCTGATGGCAAGCTAAATTTTCGAGACTTCCCGGGTTCTCGCTCCCAGACGGAGATTTGGTCTCAGCTGGTGTACTGACGCCTTCACCAGTCATGAACCATCCAACACTCACCTGTTCTGAGGAGGGAGCTTGCTGACCAACTGCAAGATGCAACTATACTCATGCAATTGAGGTGATATAAACTTTAATTATTTTTCGTTGGCCTGGCCCGCCGTTCATCCGGGTTACAAATCGTTTTCCTTTTTTAAACCATGTGCTTACGCCGCTAGACAGTCCGATCAAGTGTGTGTCAACAGGACATTCATTATGAACATTATTTGAACTATTATGAAATTATTCCATAATTCTAATGTACTATTCTTGTAATTGTGTGCTGCACTGGGGGAGCGTGCCAGAGCTCATTTTGGCTTTCTTCATAATTTTTTTTGCAAAGGCCTTAGAGTTAGTATACTTACCATCTAAATTTAAGTCATGTGTTTATTGGTTCTGTTCCGGCTGGTTCAGGACGGGGTTCATATATTATTCTTATTTTTGTTTAACATTTAAGGGCTGGGGGTTTCGTTTTTCAGGCTGTTTTCAGGGGTAAAATTCACATGGGTTTTTTTTGGCACACGTTGATACAGTTTTATGCAGGCCGGATACCTGTCTGACCTGGTCTAGCACATGCTGGCACACTTCCACAGCTGCCAGAATACAACATCCTGTTATTTTAAAATTATTTATACACAGATGTCTGACATTAAAAATTTATTTTTTTTTGGGCATATACCAATAATTTTGAGATTGTAAAATCATACTGATGCCACTGATTATTGTAACTTGGGTTCTGACTTGTTTGCTGGACCTGTCTGTTGAATTAAATCATTATCATTAAAGAACGAATTCCTGATACAGGGATACATCTGTATTTGTAACACAACAATTAACATTTTGGAAAATTTTGCCAATTGTTTAAACTTAGGTGATAAGGGTTTTTACCACTTGTATACAGTTCAAAGAAACTTAAAGATTTTCATATACTTATAATGTGCAATTTATTAGATGTTATAAATTCATATGGGCTGCCTGGCCACTATTATCTTGCTGTTATTAGTCATTATCATCCTTTCGGTTTTTAAAATTTTTTTTGGGTTTCATTAATGGAGTAAATGGGTTGTGGTTTTAAAAGATTAAATTCCAACTGTGGCTGGAAGTTTAAATTTTATGATTGCAGTTTTTGGGGCTTTATCGAGTATACAGGCTGTCTGCCAGGTCGAACATGATTTAGTGTGATGATATTATATGTATATGTGTCTCTATGTTTCAATATGTGATGTTACTGTTAAGTGTTATTAAGGGGGGGTTTTATATAATTTATAGGATGTTGCCCGATATATGTTGTTTATTTATATAATTTAAGGAACCAAATTGATATATGTATATAAGGGATGAATTAATATGGGCTTATGGAAACTGATTTGTTAACATGTTGACACTACTTATTGATCATTTATATTGTTATTTATTGCTTATTGTTATACTTGTCACTCAGGGGAATTGTAATTTACACATGCGCATGTAATGAATTATGGGGCAAGAATAAAAATTGTTATTGTTGATTAACAACCGAGTTTAATTGCAAGTCCCGTCATACTGGACCCAGCGCATTTTGGCTTCTCTAGGCTCTTGCCTAGTTTTAAATAACTAGTGGCCTCTTTAAAAAAAAAAAAAAAAAAAAAAATTATAGCATAGAATGGAAAGAGGGGTTCCAAATGGTAGCAGAGCGTGGTTGATTCTGGGGTTGAACCCTTGGGTCCTTGGGTGTGACGGGGCTTGCAAACTCGGAAATACTATACTATTGTCATGCTATTGTTCTTTAGGTGTATGTCCGTGTATGCTGTGTTAGGTTGCTTAACTTGTGAGTCTGATCACACCACGGGGCGGGTTTTCGTGGTTGGAAAATTGGAGATGTTGAACTGCCGGGGGGTCTCGAGCGTGGCCTGGGTGATAGAATATTGGTGATTCAAGGTTGGAGTATAGCGTGTGGCATTAGCGGGATACGGTATGGCCCGATCAGAAGTCGATACCGTCACCGACTTAATTCCTGTGTTGCGAGGTTTAGGAATTCTGATTACTAGTTTGTGTCTGCTGGTTATGTGTTGGTGAGACGTGTTTGTCGGATTGATGTTTGGTGTTATGTATGTTAGGTATTCATTGGTTGTTGCTTGTTTCCTTCTGTGGTGTTAATAGGTGGTTCAGAAGTAGGCCAGGTCTCCGCAGCGCTAGAGAACCTGGGGGTCCTCTGGATGGAAGGATAGTACTCAAGGTTTTCCAGTTCAGTATTTGGTGTTTTCATGTTATTTATTGTTGTGTGTGTCGTGCGTGATAATTAGAGCGGTTGGTGGCATGAGTGGGATGAATCCCGACCTGTTTCTTATACACGAGCTAGAGTTTGAAATTAAGTCCCGGGGTGGGAGGCCCCAAGGGGATGTCGCTTCCTTGAGGAAGCAGTTAAGGGATGCCCTCTCCTCCGGAGGGGCGACGTCGATTGTAAAAATTACCGATGTGACAGCGGAGCTCGAGCTGTGCCAGGAGAAGTGGGGAGAGTTGCGGGAGGTGATGGAAGATTTGGAGTCGGCCCCGTCCAGCCTCAGGGCGAGGCAGAGAGTGTGTCAACGAACGGAGCACCTGCAACACCGACTGGAGAACTTGTCCGCCCAGTCTACGATCGCTGAAGTCAGCGCCACGCTGAAGTTGATCTCGGAACAGGTGGCGAAAGTGTTGCGGAATTTTGAGCCGGGGAAATCTCACCCTCCCGTGAGCTCTCCCCAGCCTCCTGAGTTGGACATGGGGCAGACGCCGAGTCCTCCGGCTCATCAATTGCCGATGTTCTCAGGCGGGTCGAGCGTTCCGTATAACAAGTTACCTAATCCCCTTTCCTCTATAATCCAGCAGCTTCCGGTCGTTGATGGTCTGGATGTGGATAAGCTGATGGTATTTTTCAAAATTTTGTTCCAGCTGTCCGACTTCCCGGGGATGTCGGATGGCATCCTCCTCGACCTCGTGTATCCCTACTGTCGGGGGTCCATAGCTGAGCGGGTCGCGCAAACTATAAGATGTGGCGGCAGTGTGACGTCTTTCCATCGGGGGGTGTTGGACGCATGCGTGCCTGGCCGATTGCGGGAGCAGCTGCAGCATAAGCATTGTTATCGGGTGCAAGCCCACGGGGAGAGTTTTGCTGAGTTTGCGCTTAGTATCCGTGAAGCTGTACGAATTTTAGGGTTGGGACTGCCCGAGGTCGAGGTGGTACAGATGATTGTCGAGGGGGTCACTCCCCAGGAGAGGTCGCGTTTGATTTTTGCTGAGCGACCACGCAGCTATGAAGACCTCAATAAGATGTGTGTGTTATCCCGGGCCATACAAGCGATTGATGAGTCCCGCAGGCCCGTAAGGGCTAGTCCGGGCGAGTTTCGAGCGGTGGAACGACGTGCCGTTCAGTCCCAACCCCGACCGGAAAGAACCACCGGCGATCGAGGTGGACCGCTGAGAGGCGTGGTTTGTTTTCGTTGTCGAAGACAGGGGCATGTTGCCCGCGATTGTCCGGAGGGTGGTCTGCGTCCAACGCTTCCCCCGAGGGTCCGGTCTTCAAAAAACTAAGTTGCCAGGGGAATACAAGTCGGAGGTTGTCTTCCCCTCGTCCTAAGACTTTTCGGTGTTCAAGTGCCTCCAGGCCAAGGATAGGTCTTGACTCTTCTGATATCAAGGTCCTGGCTACTGTCCCACAAAAGGCTTCTGTATGCCCCTTCCTGTCGCTCGAGGTAAAAAAGGGTCAACTCAGAGCGTTAGTTGACTCCGGTTCAGCCCGATCTATCATTTCATCTCGAGTATGTGCGGACCTTGAAAAGCAGGGCTTAATAAAAGGGTCGGATCGGTCGTCCGTAGTATGCTGGACTGCGTCACGGGAAATCCTGCCCATCTCCCGGGTGATTTCCTTCAAATTCAAGATCGATGGTTTTTCTTGGGTGTGGCCTTTTCTAGTTTCTCCGGCTCTGGGAGTTGATTGTATCGTTGGTGCCGATTTCATCGCTAAAAGTGGTCTCGTGTTGGACATCCATGGGCACCAATGTTATTTCAAATTTAATCGGGGAGTTGTTATTCCTTTCCTTGGATACCAGGGAGCTAAGGGAGGTATCCAAGAGGTAGCTTGACCCGATTCTGCACGAGACCATCTCACTCCCGCCCAGCAGAAGGCCTTAGACCAACTGTGTGAGGAATTTCCCTCAGTGTTAACTCCTACTTTGGGACTCACACATTTATTGGAATACAAAATTCGTCTAACTGATTCCAAGATAGTGAGGTCACATCCATATAAATTCGCCCCTCCGAAAATGGCCGTTCTAAGGGAGAAGGTTCAAGAGCTGTTAGAGCAAGTGGTCATTGAACCTTCCAATTCCAGTTATGCTAGTCCAGCGTTCCTGGTACCCAAGCCTGGGGGTAAGCACCGCATGGTGATTGATTACCGAAAATTGAACGCTAACATTGAGGTGGATTCGGTTCCCCTTCCGGATCTCCACTCGGCTTTTGACTGGTTTAGTGAGGCCAAGTACTTCACCGTAATTGATCTCAATGCTGCATATCACCAAATCCCTTTATCCAAGGAAAGCAGACCTTACACTGCATTCTGCGTCCCGTGGAATTTATACCAGTATACGCGGGTTCCTATGGGTCTGGCAGTGAGCGCTCAAACCCTCACGCGTCTGCTTGACCTGGTATTTCAGGATGTGATGTTTATGTTTATTAATGATCTGTGCCATCTTCAGATTGGCTGCACTGGTAATTCATGCTGGCTGATGTAATCATACTTGTTTAAATGCTAGAAGGTCTGAAGCATACAGGCAGAGTACCATCAATCTGAGTAGCCGCCCCCTCGCAACAGGATGGCATACTCTTGCCATTAAGTTTCCTCCAGCTGACCCAGTCGTTAATTCTCTATATGCAAGTGGGCAAACTCTGTTTGTTGGTGTCAGTGCATGCATAGCCACACAAACACAACTTTGTAGGCATCACAAAGTGGAACTCATTGCGTTTTGTCGATTTCAGACGTCAGATCTTCTGCATAAGTGGCAAACATCGACTTCACCCCATGTATCTTTCCAGCATTCTTCATTTACTGTCAGTGGGTCCCTTACTATTAGGGAATCTTTAAGCAGCTTAGGGAATCCATTAAGCAGTCTACCCATCTTGGCCATCAAGTTCTGTTCTTTCTTTAGTGGATTATCCATTAGCTAATGCTTGATGAACGGCTCGTGAACCAGTTTGTCCTGATTTCTGCTACCATGGTAAAATAACGCCATACTGAAATTCTTGAGGTAATAAAGGGAAGGGTAAATTTGGTGTTTTTTTATGGTTTTTGATCTGAAAATTTGAATAAAATGGGTCCCAGAGCTCTATCTTAATTAGTTTTTAAGAAAAACTGTAAAACAAAAACATTGGATTTGAAAAACACTTATTTGTATTTGGGATAAAATAATTTTGTTAATTTGCCAATAAACAAATACAAATTTCTAATTAAATTTGTAGAGAATTTAATTATGAGAAAAGTAAATACAAATTTGAAAGTTAGAAATATCTCAAGAATTTCAGAATGGCGTCATTTTACCGTGGAAGCAGAAATCAGGGCAACTGGTTCGTGAGCTGTAACTCACTAATGGACCATTTACAGACCTGTGTTTATATGAACTTAATTTTTAGCTATAGAATCAGCTTCCGAGAGATTGCCATGCAATTTTGAATCACCTGTATATTGTTTACTATAAGAAATGAGATACTCCCACTACAGTTGATTTATGATGTACTTTTATTTGCTGTTTCAGCAATAACTTGAGCCCAGAAGAAAACTACATTGAGACAAAGCGTCGAAACATTGCCACCTTGTATCAGACTGTAAGATGTAAGCAATTTAACATGTATCATGTGACTTGTGTGACAGTTTGGTTGTATGTATTTCTATGTATTAATGCGTTGATTCTGTGGGTTAATAGGTTACATGGCGTTGAAACGTATTCGGGAGAAGAAGGCGGCAGACAGCAGTACAAGTGAAAACGTTGAAACGCAGTTGTTCGAATAAGCAAACATTATAATTGTTGCAGTTGCACGTTAATTCATCATCATCATTGCATGAAGATTTGAACCACACGTTCATTTCACAGGAACGCTAAATTGTTGAATCAAGCTATAGTGAAAAGAAACATATTTTTGTAAGCACTATGGAATACAGATCCTTTTAATGAAATATATAAATAATGGAACAGTGATATAATGAAAAGTAGAAGACTGATTTTTATGTTAAAAACATACGTTTTTGATAGTATTAAAGAGTCCTGACGCTGTTTTGCCTTGCCCCAAGTAATGCCACTGTGATGAATGTTTATAGGCAAACAAATTAATGACAGATATTCTTTTAATTTGTTTTAATAAGGCTGTCATTTTTTAAATTGATTAATAGTAGTAAACAAATGTTATGATTAACACTTTCATTCTGTATGTCATACGGACACACTTGTAATTCCATTCTGTAGGCTTACAATTACATCGTACAGGTGTCACTTTAAAAATGGTTCAAGCTTGCCGTATGAGAGCAGCACATCATAACTGAACTGTAGTTATTTCTTTATCTAACAGATAGCGTTGAATGCATTTAACAGAATTGTGTTTATGCGTTTTGTTTACACTAGAGATGGGCGAATTCGATCACTTTAGTGAACTCGATCAGTACATCTCAATCAGTGAAATGATTCGATCCTTAAGATTCGATCAATTCGATCACTATGTAGCGAGTTCACTTAACTTCAGTTATTTGTACTCTTTACATCAATAAAGTACCTACATAAATTCGATCATATTAGATTCGCTAACAGGACTGTATTATTTCAGTTATTATATAAATTTCTAATAGTTGAATGATTATACACACCCCCCAAAATATATTTTGATATTGAAAACAAACAGCGAGATTCATCTGTTCCGTTTTTTTTTTAATTTAATAAATACAGATGAATAAAAAGATCCACAATTACGAAAAACTGTTTGTTTTATTTAAACAATACGTATCTTTTCATTTTGCCATGCGACTGTTCGACTCGAAATTGAATGAAATGACGGAAATGCCAGAGCCATCTAGCAGAGACTGCTTGCGTTATCTCGATCACTGATCGAATCAGTAAGTGACCGAGATGGGAACGAGACAAACATGGTGACTGATCGAATCACTGACGTCACAGATCGAATCACTGGCCAAGGTTGAATGACAACCAGAGGCATCTAGCGGAATCTGCTTGCGTTATCTCGATCACTGATCGAATCAGTAAGTGACCGAGATGGGAACGAGACCAGTGTTGCCAGCCCGTGGGATTTGTCCCATATTGTGGGACATTTTGACAAATATTTTTAGGAAAGGGATAAAGGGATTTTTTTCACAAAGTGAAATGGATATGGGACATTTAACTGATGGCATTAAAGAAGATAGGCGTCTTGCAATAGAAGGCTCATGCTATACGTTTATTATATTAAAATAATATTAGTGTCTTGTGAAGGGGAGGATAACTTCACAGTAATCAATAATTGTTTATACAGATTTGATCTGTCACAATAAAATACAAAACTGTTAAGTAACTTATTAATTAATTAAAATAGTCCACTGTTAAAAAAAGTCACCAGTCCACTAGTAAAATATTCAATTTACTCCTCTAACTCCTACTAACGCGATAACACAAAAGAGCGAGACAAAGAAAACGTAGCGTGCAATGTTTCGAACCGCAAATGAGGGTAACTTAGCTAACTGATCGAAATGACCGAGTTGAGATTGAATGAAAGCCAGAGACATCTACTGGAAACTTCCTGCGGTAACTCGATCACTGATCGAATCCGGATCGAATCAGTAAGTGATTGAAATGACCGAGATCGAATCGTCAACTGATCGAATCACCTACTGACCGAGACGAGACCGAGATCGAGATTGAGTTGAAAGTTGTCGAGAGGCACCTAGCGGAGATTGTGCGAACTAACTCAGCTAGTTTCTAGTGTCGGTCTTATTGACCGACTCCTCTTTTAAAAGATCGATTCGATCAGTCGATCACCTAAATGATTCGATCAAAAAGATTCGTTCAATCCTGAACGACACATCTCTAGTTTACACGCTTGCATTCAGTGTTACACGCATTCAGTATGCGTGTCAATTACACGTAAATACTTTTAATAATATTTTTCCTTTACTTTTTATATTTCATATAATGTGTAGCGTAGACTAGTGTCCAATAATTATATAAAAACCACAAATCTGTGTTTGAAAGCAAGTTATAAAAATAAATTGACTTAAAAATTGTTTTGTGCAGTTGTAACTTAATTTTTTGTTTTAAATAGTAAAAAAAGTATAGTGTTAGACATCAGATTAAAGAGGAAGAATGGAACTAAAAGACAGTATAAGATAAGTTGACAAAATAGAATTGGTTAAGTTGTAGCATAACAATGAAATACACTAAAAAAACACCAGGCCACCGTGGGTTAACACCCCTTACAGGCCCAGGTCTGAAAGTGTTAATAAAGTCTGTGTACAAGGCCATTGTTTCAAATACTATTAAACCTTTGTCTTAAGCTCACACAGCCAGTGTCAGTGTACTCAGAATTATTAAATACTGGGCTGTTAGGTCGTGGTTAGTTGCTGTATAACATCGACATCGTCACCAACGTTTCAAATCCCACCTATATTTTTAGCTATAGAATCAGCTTCCGAGAGATTGCCATGCAATTTTGAATCACCTGTATATTGTTTACTATAAGAAATGAGATACTCCCACTACAGTTGATTTATGATGTACTTTTATTTGCTGTTTCAGCAATAACTTGAGCCCAGAAGAAAACTACATTGAGACAAAGCGTCGAAACATTGCCACCTTGTATCAGACTGTAAGATGTAAGCAATTTAACATGTATCATGTGACTTGTGTGACAGTTTGGTTGTATGTATTTCTGTGTATTAATGCGTTTTTCTGTGGGTTAATAGGTTACATGGCGTTGAAACGAAGGTTGAAACGTATTCAGGAGAAGAAGGCGGCAGACAGCAGTACAAGTGAAAACGTTGAAACGCAGTTGTTCGAATAAGCAAACATTATAATTGTTGCAGTTGCACGTTAATTCATCATCATCATTGCATGAAGATTTGAACCACACGTTCATTTCACAGGAACGCTAAATTGTTGAATCAAGCTATAGTGAAAAGAAACTAATTTTTGTAAGCAATATGGAATACAGATCCTTTTAATGAAATATATATATATAATTATAAATATATAAATAATGGAACAGTGATATAATGAAAAGTAGAAGACTGATTTTTATGTTAAAAACATACGTTTTTGATAGTATTAAAGAGTCCTGACGCTGTTTTGCCTTGCCCCAAGTAATGCCACTGTGATGAATGTTTATGGGCAAACAAATTAATGACAGATATTCTTTTAATTTGTTTTATTAAGGCTGTCATTTTTTAAATTGATTAATAGTAGTAAACAAATGTTATGATTAACACTTTCAGTCTGTATGTCATACGGACACACTTTTAATTCCATTCTGTAGGCTACAATTACATCGTACAGGTGTCACTTTAAAAATGGTTCAAGCTTGCCGTATGAGAGCAGCACATCATAACTGAACTGTAGTTATTTCTTTATCTAACAGATAGCGTTGAATGCATTTAACAGAATTGTGTTTATGCGTATTGTTTACACTAGAGATGGGCGAATTCGATCACTTTAGTGAACTCGATCAGTACATCTCAATCAGTGAAATGATTCGATCAATTCAATCACTATTTAGCGAGTTCACTTAACTTCAGTTATTTGTACTCTTTACATCAATAAAGTACCTACATAAATTCGATCATATTAGATTCGCTAACAGGACTGTATTATTTCAGTTATTATATAAATTTCTCGTAGTTGAATGATTATACACACCCCCCAAAATATATTTTGATATTGAAAACAAACAGCGAGATTCATCTGTTCCGTTTTTTTTTAATTTAATAAATACAGATGAATAAAAAGATCCACAATTACGAAAAACTGTTTGTTTTATTTAAACAATACGTATCTCTTTTCATTTTGCCATGCGACTGTTCGACTCGAAATTTAATGAAATGACAGAAATGCCAGAGCCATCTAGCAGAGACTGCTTGCGTTATCTCGATCACTGATCGAATCAGTAAGTGACCGAGATGGTAATGAGACAAACATGGTGACTGATCGAATCACTGACGTCACAGATCGAATCACTGGCCAAGGTTGAATGACAACCAGAGGCATCTAGCGGAATCTGCTTGCGTTATCTCGATCACTGATCGAATCAGTAAGTGACCGAGATGGGAACGAGACCAGTGTTGCCAGCCCGTGGGATTTGTCCCATATTGTGGGACATTTTGACAAATTTTTTAGGAAAGGGATAAAGGGATTTTTTTTCACAAAGTGAAATGGATATGGGACATTTAACTGATGGCATTAAAGAAGATAGACGTCTTGCAATAGAAGGCTCATGCTATACGTTTATTATATTAAAATAATATTAGTGTCTTGTGAAGGGGAGGATAACTTCACAGTAATCAATAATTGTTTATACAGATTTGATCTGTCACAATAAAATACAAAACTGTTAAGTAACTTATTAATTAATTAAAATAGTCCACTGTTAAAAAAAGTCACCAGTCCACTAGTAAAATATTCAATTTACTCCTCTAACTCCTACTAATGCGATAACACAAAAGAGCGAGACAAAGAAAACGTAGCGTGCAATGTTTCGAACCGCAAATGAGGGTATGGGGGTCCACTCAAAGGAAGGACAGTACTTGGGTTTTTCTGTTTCTTGTAAATATGCTTTTGTGGGTTATGTTTTGTGTTCAGTGTATTGTGTGATTCTGGCGGGGGTAGGTTATCAGAGACTACCCAACCCTATTTCCGGCATCCTCCAGAGACTTCCTGTGGTGGATGGAGAAGATGAGGGCAAATTGTTGGTTTTTCTGGACATCGTCCTGGAGTTGGCGGATTTTCCGGGGGTGTCCGATGAGGTCCTCTTGTCCGTTATATATCCGTACTGCCGGGGTTCATTGGCTGAGCTGGTCACCAACACTCTGCGTCGTGGTGGCAGTATCGACTCTCTCCATGGGGAGGTGTTGGACTCTTTCATACCCCGTCGGCAACGTGAGCATTTGAAACATAGCTGGTTCTATCGTGCACAGGCCAACGGAGAGGCGTTGGGGGATTTTGTGCAGGATATCCGTAAATGTGCTCGGGTTTTGAGGTTGGGGTTGCCCGAGAAGGATGTCGTTAGAATTATTTTAGAAGGGGTGACGCCCCAAGAGAGATCCCGTTTGGTGTTCGTGGACCGTCCACGTTGTTTTGCGGACCTCGAACGGCTATGTGTGGTTTCTAGAACAGTCCAGGGGATTGACGAGTCCCGTGAGCACGTGGCCCATGATAAGGTAAGACACGAGAGGCATGGGGGGCGAATTGTTCCATCCTCATGCGGTAATGAAAATAGAATTATAAACTCTTGTAGCGAGAGGCGCCGTCGTTCGCCTAATGTGACTTGTTTTAGGTGTGGTAGGTTGGGCCACGTCAGACGATTTTGTACCGGGGTTGGGTCGAGTCCAACGTCCCTCCCCAAGGCGCCCAAGGTCATTCAGAAAAAGGTCAATGAGGGGAAGATATGTCGGAGGTCTTCCCCTACCTGTCGCGGGTCTTCGAAGGTACGCGCCTCCAGGCCAGTTGTAGGTCCCAGGATCAAGGTCCTCCAAACCATCTCTGGGCCCACTTCCGTATGCCCCTTCTTGCTGTTGGAGTTGAAAAAGAGTCGACTCAGAGCATTAGTTGACTCCGGATCAGCAAGATCCATCATTTCATCCAAAGTGTGCGAGGACCTTGAACGACAGGGTTTAATTAAAAGGTCAGAACAGTCTTCCGTAGTGTGCTGGACGGCATCCCAGGAAATTCTGCCCATTTCCCGGGTAGTTTCTTTCAAGTTTAAAATCGAGTGATTTTCTTTGGTGTGGAGCTTTCTGGTTTCTCCTGCTCTGGGAGTTGAATGCATTATTGGTGCCGATTTCATCTGCAAAAGTGGTCTCGTTATTGACATCCAAGAGCACCAATGTTATTTTAAATTTAATCGGGGAGTTGTAATCCCGTTCCTTGGATATCAGGGGACCAGGCAAGATATCCAAGAGGTTAAGTGCCCCGACACATCTAGAGACCACCTCTCCCAGTCCCAGCGGTCCGCTTTAGATCAGTTGTGTGAGCGTTTCCCCACTGTATTAACTCCGGCCCTTGGGCTCACACATCTCTTGGAATATAAGATCCGCCTAACGGACTCCAAGGTGGTGCGCTCCCACCCTTATAAGTTTGCCCCTCCGAAGATGAGCATCTTGAGGGAGAAGGTTCAAGAGTTATTAGATCAAGGGGTGATTGAACCTTCTCAGTCCAGTTATGCCAGTCCAGCGTTCCTAGTGCCCAAGCCTGGAGGTAAGCACAGGATGGTCATCGACTACCGCAAGCTGAACGCTAACATCGAGGTAGATTCGGTCCCACTTCCTGACCTTCATTCCGCGTTCGATTGGTTCAGTGAGGCGAGGTATTTTACCATCATTGACCTCAACTCTGCATATCACCAGATTCCCTTGACGAAAGAAAGTAGGCCCTACACGGCATTCTGTGTTCTGTGGAACCTCTATCAGTACACTAGGGTTCCTATGGGTCTAGCGGTAGGGGCCCAAACACTCACCCATTTACTTGACACCGTTTTTCACGATGTCAAGTTCAAGTACGTTTTCAATTATCTTGATGACTTGCTGATGTACAGCAAGGGGTACGAGGAGCATTTGGGTCATCTTGAAGAGTGGTTGAGGGGTGCCGGCCTCACTGTCAATCCCGAAAAGGTGAAGTTCGCCCAGACACAAATTTCTTTTCTGGGCCACCTGATTTCCCATAGAGGTGTCACTGTGGATCCTGAGCGAACACAGGGAATCAGGGACTTTCCCCCACCAAAGGATGCCAAAGGCATCACGAGATTTGTGGGGATGGTCAATTTCTATTGGCGTTTCATCCCAAACGCGGCGGAGATTGCGGTACCTCTGAATGAACTCCGGAAAAAGGGCGCCAAATTTGTATGGGGGGAAAAGCAACAGAAGGCTTTCGAGACTCTGAAGGAAGCCATTATTTCCCCTCCAGTACTGAGAATGCCAGACTTCTCGAGGCCGTTCATCCTCCAGATGGATGCGAGTTCGATTGCGCTCGGGGCGGTTCTGTCCCAAGTTGTTGATGGTGCTAGGCAGCCTGTGGCCTTTATGTCTAGAACTTTGACCCAACAAGAACGGAAGTCTTCAGTCTATGAGCTAGAGTGTTTGGCTGTTGTACACGCTCTAGATAAGTTCAGGCGTTTTCTGGAACACACTGAGTTCCTGCTCGAGACCGACAACCAGGCTCTCTCTTGGCTTCTCGCTCATCCCCGGCAGCTGGGTAAGATTGGATGATGGGTGGTTAAGATCTCATCCTTTAAATTCAAGGTGCAACACATTCGGGGAACTCAAAATGTGGTTGCAGATGCTTTGTCCCGTATGTTTTCCCAGCCCAGCGAAGCCCAGCCGGAGCAACCCTGTTCTGTTTTACTGGACTTTCCTTTAGCTTTTACTGATGTGTTACCCCATCAGTTAGATGATGAAGAGTTGGGTCCGATCATCCAAAATCTAAAAGAGGGTAACGTGCAGGTCCCTTACTTCTTGTCCAGGGGCGTCCTATGTTGCAGAGAGAA
This sequence comes from Magicicada septendecula, assembly GCA_034769895.1. Classification (NCBI taxonomy): domain Eukaryota; kingdom Metazoa; phylum Arthropoda; class Insecta; order Hemiptera; family Cicadidae; genus Magicicada; species Magicicada septendecula. Next base: position 314,089,029 of record CM068373.1, on the reverse strand, counting down.
AAGGGGCGGGCCCCGAAGATAGTGCTGCCTAGCAAACTCGTGCCCATGGTTTTCAGCTATTACCACAATTCCCTGGTAGGTGGACATAAGGGGATTTCGAATACCATTTCCAGTATTAGGAAAAACTTCATCTGGAAGGGCATGGATAGGGACATAGCAACTCGGGTGAAGGCATGTCATCTCTGTGGCTTAAGCAAGCCTGCCCAGAACACCAAGTTGGGGCTGTTGTCATCTGATGTGGCGAGCAGACCGATGGAGAAGCTATTCATCGACTACGTGGGGGACCCTTCCCGCGTAGCAAGTCAGGTAATGCTTACCTACTTGTCTGTGTGGATGCTTTTTCGAAGTTTGCCTGGCTACTGCCCTTATGGCAGGCAACCGCTCGATTGACCATAAGCGCGCTCCAGAGTCATGTATTTCAGCACTTCGGTCGTCCGGCCATCATTGTCTCGGACAATGGTCCACAATTTATTTCAGGCGATTTTCGGCGAATGTGCTTCGCCAATGGCATCAAACATGTAACCATTCCCCCCTATTACCCACAGCCATCCCACGCGGAGAGATTCAACAGGAATCTCCGGTCCGCACTCATCGCCTATCATGCGGAACAACAGACCACCTGGGACCAGGACCTTAAGTGGTTACAGCTAGCTTTCAATACGGCCCTGCATGACAGTCATAAGGCCGTTCCCTTTGAAGTTATGTTTGGTTTCTCGCCTACGCTTCCCTTGGCCAACTTATGGAATATAGACGATCTTCTGCCGAGTAATCCGGACATTAGGACGGCAGATAGGTGGAAAGAGGCCCGGAAGAATTTGCTTCGTGCGCACGAGCGCGTCCGTAGTCGGTATAATCAGGGGCGTATTCCAAATCCCTTTAAAGTAGGAGATTTGGTCTACTGCCAGAGCCACCCGATCAGCTCAGCTGCCGATAAAAGAGCCGCCAAATTATGCTATCGTTGGTCAGGGCCGTACCGTATCCTCGGGTTTACGTCACCAGTGACGGCGCGGTTGGAAGAGCAGGGTAGTAATCCTAAAGAGATTACTACACACATATCAAAATTAAAATTATTTAGAAAAGGGTAAACGGGCTGAAAAGGGGGGAGGAGCGATGGTGGTCTCTGTGCGAGTGGGGATGTTGTCTCTATTTTAAGAGGGTGTGCTCCGGGGGCGGTATTGAGAATGGTATGGTAGCGGGTAGAGGTTTCCCACAGTCCCAGTGGGGTTCGTCTACTTCAGGGATGCGCCCCTGCCTGCGCGAGCCTTGGTTTTCTCCAATTGTCCTTATGTCCGGAGGGAGCCATGTCCTTACCTTCAGTCCCAGCCCATGACCGTAATCATCTTTGACCATCCACCCTCCGATTTCCCTAACCTTACCTAGAAAAAAAAAAAAAAAAAAAAAAAAAAAAAACTTAGAAAAGCAAAAAAAGGAGTTAGAGGAGCGAAACTTGTCGCGTGGATGAGGTCGGTTGTGAACTTCATCTACGCGGTAAGTTTTGGGCATGCCCTTTGAGCACACATGTTAAACTTTTATGTACGTGAGATGAGGGTCATAGTCACAGTTGACATGACTTTTCGTCAGGTCCAGAGTGGGGACCACCGCATCATGGAGACTGTCGTTGCCCCTTGTTCCCCTTGGCCCGTGCTGTGATGGTTTGTTTAGAATGGGGGGGTCGTATTGGAGAATGACCCCGTAGGTATATGGGGCAGATGCCCTGTTTAGGTGGCTATCGTGTTCTGGCTTGTGTGGACAAGCCTCAGGAGGTCGGAACTCAGGGAGCTCCCGAACTTTTCTTTTGTCTTTCTTCTCTGTCCCTCTTTGCGGTGGGCTGGCCCTGATCAGGTCAGCGTGCCGCACATACACACTTACACACTACATGTCTTCTTTCGTCTCTTTCGTTTTCCCTTCTGAGCCTCTGTTCTCCTGGGAGCAAGTGCCGCCGGGCCACCTTACCCACGATGTCCACCAGAGTATTTAAGAAGGGGGTACACTGCAGGGTACTCTCCAGAGTTTCAGAGTGGGGCAACCGGGTTGCCCTTTCGGGGTGGGGGTGTGCCGGTGTAAATCTGGCTGTCGAAAGTTTTAGAAAATCTTTTAATTGTAAAATAACGCGTTTCAGTTGAAACGACCCTTGTACTGCTATGTAAGTGAACGGCAAAGTGTACGGTTGCGCGCGCAACTCGCAGTGAGGGGTCGCCTTGCTCTGTCGGTGACGGCAGTCCAGTTCCTAGCCCAGCTACGAAATACATCGGCGTCTCTCTCCGAACAATTACGGCGTAGTTTCTCTGCATCTGCATGGCTTGCTGAAACTTAAGCGACTCCCGGGTTCTTGATTAAGACGGAAATTTGGCTTTGCTGATTGCCGTACAACTGCATCAGTCATGGACCGTTAGACACGATCCTGTCCGGAGAGGGAGCTGGTGACCGGTTCACGATGTAGCACTTAGTCAGCAGTATTAAGGTGATATGCACTCTTTTATTTTCCTTTTGGGGCCGGGCCGGCAGTGCGCCTGTTTTACAGTAAATATCATTTGAATCCATGTGACCACGTGTCCAGACTGTCTGCTATAAATGGGAGCAGCTGATCATCATGTGTTAATTTCAAGAACACTTTTTATAACTGAATTACCTAACACTAAGTGCACTGCGCACTGCTTGTAATTGTGTGCTGCACTGGGGGAGCGTGCCAGAGATATTTTTATACTTGGACATTTTACCGTTTGCATTTCATTATTATATTACTCTTTACAAAAATTATAGAACATGTTATGGACTCTGTTCTGGCTGGAACAGAAATAAGTAAATATTAAATTCACCTTGGGTTTAACATTTAGGGCTGGGGGTTTTCCTTGTTTTTTTTTTGACCGTTTTCTGGGGTTTAAAAAGGGACTTAGTTTTTGTCTGACACATGTTTGTGCAGCCTGAGGCAGGTTAGATTCCTGTCAAATTTTGTCAACCACATGCTGGCGCGCTCCCACAGCCGCTAGGGCACAACCGTATTATTGTACTTTCATTTCATTATATTTATATAGCCGTTCGGGGTTAATAGAAAATAATTTGCTTTTTTCTGGGCATATACTAATTGATTTTGTACCTTACAAAGGGCTATACTGTTTGTTTTTCTTAACTTGCAAAACACATATTGATTAACTTTTCACTTGTAGTATCTGCTGATTAATTTTCTTTTAACTATAGAACATATACTCATTAATTTTTGTAAAACATATTGTTTAAATTTTTTTGAAATTTGTAAAGCCTCGACTGATTAATTTTCCGACTGTTAAAGTATATACTGATTTATTAAATCCTTCGGAATTTGTGAAGCAAATTAACCGTTTAGAATTGTATAACAACTGTTCAAAATCAGGTGATGTAGTTTCCGTAAATTTTTATTTAATGCTGTGGAAGGAACTTAAGGTTCATACGCTCATGATGGGTCATTGATCAGTGGAATGCTATACATGGGCGGTCCGGTCTTACTTATGCGTTATGAGTAATTATCATCCTTTTGGGGTTTTGGCTTTAAGTAATTCTACAGAAACGGGTTGCTGATGGGCGAACATTTTATCACTGCTGGGTTCTGGGTATGGTAGTAACTCTGCCTGCAAGGCGGGTGCATTCCAAGGGGCATTCGTGTTAGAATTGATGTATAATTGTGAGTCTATGTGCCTTATGTTTCAGTGTGTGTTGTTATGTTTTGTCTGTGTCTAGCTAGTCACAAAATGGGGGAGAACTTTATATTTATATATATTTACTGAATATTATACACACTCGTTATGATATACACGTTGTCTTTAATACTGTTAAAGCAGGGCTTAATTTATTTGCGATAATTATGATTCATGGGGGGGGGGAGATAACTATGTGATAGAGTTTGCCTACATGTATTAGTTCTTGGCATACAATAAAACCGTTATTGTTATATTACAGCTGAGTTTCATTGCAAGTCCCGTCATACTGGACCCAGCACAATTTTTGCTTCTCTAGGCTCCGGCCTAGTCCTAATTGACTTGTGGCTTCTCTTTCAAAACAAAAATATTAAAATAAAAGAAGTTGTTTTATACTCTTAAAAATACATAAAAGGAAAGAGGGGCCACAGGCATGGTAACTCAAAATTTCTGATTGGTTAAAATTTGCTTAAGACCATTGTTAGGATATTTGAATTTTTATTTAAAATGGTTACAGATCTTCTGAATGCAATTAATCTTCAGTATTCCCTTTTTAGTATTAAATATGATTACCACTGTTCATATTTTGGTTCAAGGATTAATTTGACACCCAATACTATTGTGTTTACTTAGGTATCAACATTTTGACAGTTTTGTTGCTTTTGTTTAATTACACTGTTTTCTTAATTTACATGATTACTATAATTTTTCTGTCTTAACATGATTGTCTAATTGTCTTTTATTGTTTATGTGGCTTAGTCTTACTAATGTCAGTGTTTAATTCTCAAAATTGAAGTTTTTTGTAGTTTGACAGTTGGGAATTTGCCTAGGCTTAAACAGCAATTGGCTATTTTTCTTTAATTACATAGATTACATTTTATTTTCCCCTTGTATGGGTTCTGATTGTTTTTAATACATGATTTTGTTTATTTGTTCAATGGTTTTAAGTCTGTGCTTGTAATTAGGTGTGATTTTACTGGTTTCATATTCTAGCTTGTCTATTGTCATAACTGCCTTTTAGTGTCGCTGTCAGCGAAGCCGTAGTTGCATCGTGTTATGTGTGTGTCATCATTGTAATTTTGTAAATATGTGCAAATGTGTTTTTATGTGTTTTACGTGAATTTTAACTTTTGACGAGGACTACTGAAGATGTGACACATGTCACAAAACGCGTCTATATAAAAAACGCTAGAACGAAGTCACTGACAGATAAAAGGTAATAAATTACCTTCATATGTTTGATCGTGCTATTATTTATGAATCACCCATTCTTTAATCTCTAATTCATCCCTTTTTATTCTAGTGTTAATTATTTAAATAACTTATTTTGTCATGTTTCTTCATTATTGTTAGGTGAAGATATGTACCATTACAGTATGTTTGGGAGCGTGAAAATGATGTAACAAAACACTGGGTTGCATTAACTATTTAAAGTATACCGATTATAAAGTGTATTTTCAATATTTGTTTTCTTTTAACATGTTTAGTGATAACATCCTATAATAGGCTATCACAATATGTCATAATATAAGTATATAGAAATACGTATAAAAAAAGAAATGAATGTCATGTTAGAGGAATAAAGTAATGACTTATATGATCTTATAAATATGTACTTGTTTATTTGCATTTACCTGGGTTTTCTCTGCTAAAGTACACCAGACCACTCCCTGGCAAATTACCGGTAAATGTAAGTAATACAAAATTTCAATAATTTAATAACGAAATAACCAGTAACACTTCAGATTTCAATAATTCAATCATTAATTAACTCGTAAAGCTTCAGTTGACGCCCGTAACAGTTGACATTGTAAATTAATTTTTAATTTAATATAAATTGAATTAATTTACAACCTGTTCGAAGAAGGCAAAGAAAAACAAGAATGCAAATTTATGTGAAAGTAGTGTAGAGGAAGCTATTTTAAACGTTATGCAAGGCAATTTAATCTCAACAAACGAAAATACTGATGAGAGCGTACAATTAGAAATACCGAATGTAAACGAAACAGTCGAAGTTGAATGTAGTAGTAAGAGCCATAATGTAAATATATTTAACCAATTAGCGTTGATGATGGAAATGATGTCAGGTATGAAAACTGATAATGAGAAGTTAAACACGAGTTTAAATGATAAGTTGGACCAGCAAAACACGAGTTTAAATGATAACTTAAAAACGAGTTTAAATGAATTTAAAATTGAAATCAAATCAGAGATAAATGTAGTAAAAATAGAAATGAATAACGAGTTTGCAAACATAGGAAGCGAACTAAAAATGCGTGATGTAAATATGAATAGCCGATTGGAAAGTATGAATGAGATTATTGTTGGAGTGAAAGATGAACTGACTATAGACATAAATAAGATACAAAACGAAATGAAAAATGATATAAAAATAATTAATGAAAAACAAAAAGAGAAAATGCTAGAGACAAACAAAAAATTTGACGCGTTAACAGATAAATTTAACTATAAAATTAAAAAACAAAATGACAAAATTGACAGTAATGTTCAAGGTGTAATTGATGAGTGTGAGTAAATTAAAAAAGCAAATAAGTACAAGAGAATATAAATGACGAATTCAGAAGTAACATTGATGCAACACAAATTGATGCAATTAAAACTGATGTGACTAGTTCGACAAGTAAACAAACAGAACACGAAAAAGAAATAATTAAAGTCAGATTAGATTTAAGTGTAGCAATTAACCAAAAATTAACTAATGTGAGAGAGAGAGTGATGGAAATATTTAAGCGGACCAGAGGTTATAACGAATTAGCAGAGGGTTAGATATTACGAGGATTAATAATATTGAATACTTACCTTGTGAAGTAGTTAGTACAGCAATTGATGATATTGATTACTTACTTTATGACAAAGCTATTACAGCAGTAGATAATAATGATAATGAAACTGTAATTGACATGACAGATCATACTAAGGGTGACTGGACTATGGTAATATTTTATGGTAATAATCAGTTTTTATGTTTTAATAATTGTCAATATATAATTATGAATGTTTATAATAAAAATTAAATTCCTTTGAAAGATAGAAATTTTGAGCAGTAAATTTGGAAGTTGGGTTTAAAGGTTATGGAAGAAATAATGAATGAATTTTATTATGAAGTAAATAAAGGCAATATGAAATTAAACAAATTAAAATTGTTTTGAAGTAATTTACAGTGTTTGACTATGAGGTAATTAACATTTATGTGAGAGGATTGAATTAATGTAAAAGTCTTCAAGTAATGTAATTAAAGTAATTAATGGAAAGAGATGATCTAATTAAATTAAAATGTTAATTTTGGTGATGAACTTGGATTCTTTTGATTTGAATGATAAAATAAATGATAACTGATAGAAATACAATGATGGGGATTGAATAATCTAGTTTTGATTTGAAATGATAATACCAGACAAACAGGTAAAATAATTAATTAATGGAAATGGAAATAAAAGTTATTTACTGCTAAAAAATTGTAATCAGATATTAACCTAAATGGTATCGCTTATTTTGAGGTTAGGTTTTTGTAAAATAAGAATGTTTATTTGAATATACAAAGGTAATATACGTATGGTAATAATATATGAATAAATGCAACCAGTGCTTCTTAACGCAAACCAGTAGGACTAAGAGGAAACAAGTCAGTTAAGGATGTGGTATGTTGAAAAGCCCGTAATTGATATTTTTGATTGAATGTTAGTTTGGTGATACTGTGGCGGGTGCTTGTCTGATTTTACGGTGTTGGGATCTCGAACAGAGAAGTCCAGTAGAATCGTGCAGGTGCAGCCGCAGTCACCAGACTAAGGGGGGAAAATTACCCATGATTTTTAATAGGATTTAAGGGGGGTTGTTGGCGCCATATCCCATCTGGTCTTCTTAGGTTTTTTTTTTAGGCAATGAGAGTTTTTCTGTTTTGACAGAAAACCTCTCATTGGAGGGGTATTGTAACAGGACAAACTGTTGGGTTTTATTTTATTCTTTAATAATTGTATAAAGTAGTAGCCACACAGGCTGAACAACGTTTTGATCACAAACGCATGACATTGTTGAACACCTTGCGGTCCCCCTCGTACCAGGCCGAGCGAGGTACAAAAGCCATTAAAAGCATCTGGGAATGTGAATGGTCAAAAGGGGTGCGAATTCATGCGCATTCAAGCCGATGGCCACACGATAGAAAGCACGTTTAAAGAATTCTTTCCCACCAGGTGCTAGATGACTTAAGTTCCCGAGACGCGCTCCACCAATCCCGACGCAAGTTGCCACACACTGAGGATCTGTGGCCATGTTGAAAATTTTGAGTCGACAAAATCCCTCTGACTGCGCGGTCGGAAAACAGTGCTCACGAACAAAATATCCAGTCGGCTGACTAATGTAAAATGTGGTTTTAAAAGTATCTCAAATAATAACGAAGTGAGAAACAAGTGGGCATTCAGTAATAACAATGTTAACAGTTTAAAATAATAACGAAGTGAGAAACAAGTGGATATTCAGTGATAACAATGTTAACCGTTTAAAATTATATCGGAGTGGCCAATAACAAATTCGAATTGGTGGCGAAAGGATTAACAATGAGGAAGAGTAACTTTTGAACTTTTCATATATTTTGAATAAATTTTAACATAGTATACAGCTGTTTAAATTCTGATAAAACAAAGAAGAAAGCTATTAATTAAATGGGGATTTAAAGAAGTAGTATATATATATATATATACGTATGTATGGGAGCGTGAAAATTACGTAATGAACAAAACACTGGGCTGCGTTAATTATTTAAGGTATACCGATTATAATGTGTATTTTCAATATTTGGTTTTCTTTTAATATGTTTAGTGATAACATCCTATAATAGGCTATCACAGTATGTCATAATATAATTATATAGAAATACGTATAAAAAGGAAATGAATGTCATGTTAGAGGAATAAAGTAATGACTTATATGATCTTATAAATATGTACTTGTTTATTTGCATTTACCTGGTTTTTCTCTGCTAAAGTACACCAGACGACTCCCTGGTAAATTACCGGTAAAGGTAAGTAATACAAAATTTCAATAATTTAATAACGAAATAACCAGTAACACTTCAGATTTCAATAATTCAATCATTAATTAACTCGTAAAGCTTCAACACATGTGAATACAAAATTTTTCCCAGCATGGGTGTAGGGTAGATCACGTATGTCAGTAGCAGCGGAAGGGTTAAGAAGATACAATGACATACTATTATGCCTCTTATATGTAACACGCAACAATAATAATCTATAACATCAAAACAAAAGACATTAAAAAACAATTGTAAAATTCTTGTAAATTTCTCGGGTGTCTGACAGGAATATAAACTTTGAATCATTATTAAAATTTTAAGTCTTAGCAAATAATCTGCAAAAATAGTATTATATTTTTTGTTAAATCAAGTTGTAAGTTTATTAATATTTTAATAAAATAATATTCACTTTAAGAAAAACTAATTATTGTTTACAAGAAAGCACCCATTTTAAATTGATTGGAAAAATTATTTTTAATAAAACTTAAAATTCTATATTACTTTACTTCAACTATTTACATTTTCGTATTGATTTTACTTCACTAACTCATACTTTAGTTCTTTGTGAGTTGTTTCTTTGTTTTGAATAAAATAATTATTTATTTTTTACTTGTGTGTGTGTGTGTGTGTGTGTGTGTGTGTGTGTGTGTGTGTGTGTGTGCAGCTTCTGGATATATGAGACAATGACAATGATGCTGATGGTGAAGATGTTGTCGATGCCGATTTCCTGTCGCTAATAAAACCCCAAGAGCGGCCCCATGAGTAAGTCATTTGCGTCTTCCGGTGGCAGTGGAAAGAAAGTACATTTCTTCTTATGGCATTGTCTGATAGCAAAATGTGTTTTTCAGACTTCAAATTTGATTAAATAACCATGTTTAATTATTGTCATTAATTCATTCATGTCTGGACAGGAGTTCTCTAACCAAACAAAATACATGCGTACATAGAGATAGTCCCCATTTGCAGCACAATACCTGTTTCTACTGGTAGACCACACACACACACACACACACACACACACTGCATAAAATCGACAGGTGATCACGTTTGACAGGCTAGAGCCTGTAATCTTTGCCTGTACATACACTACTTAAAATTATTTCTAACAACTCTCTATGAATTATTTACAACAATACTGCCACTGTTAAATATGGAAATATATTGCGTTGTTGCATATATTCCCCAGGTGTTATTGGATTTGAATGGTATTCGTATTTTATTTACATCTTCACATACGTAAATTATTCACATAACAATACGTTTTAAAACGGCTTCTTATAAAAAAAGATTTAATCGAACATAGTAAACACTCCCATGGAGGAATACAAAATTCTGCCACCTTTCTTTGGACGTATTGTTCTCCGTTGACGATATCCTGTGTCACATTTACGTGCTTTGTAGGAAGAAGCTCTATAATGTAATGGCCACTTAGGCTGTTATGCAAAATTTAAAAACTAGGCTACTGAACCTAGAGGAACCGAAGGAAAAGTGTGCTGTAGCCCAAACAGAGCGATAGGATTTGCAATCAACACTCTTGTAACCAGTAACAAGTTTTATTTAGTGCTAACATGTGACACATTGTTATGATCATGAACCATTTTCTTTAAGAACATTAATTTGAGTTATTACAAAATATGTAGTTACAAGGTTTTAAACAGCTGGATTCTCGTATCATTTTCTTTAAGAACATTAAATTAAGTTATTATAAACTATTCAGTTACAAGTTTTTTAAACACGTGGAGTTCTTGATCTAAGTTATTATGAGTTCTCAACTGGACCATTATGAGCTCTCAAGATGTATAACATGAACACTAGTGGGCCAGTCTATTGAGTAGATGCTGACTGAATGGTAATAATTAGAACGCTCCCACCTGTACTTTGGTTGAAGAAATCAACCGGTACCAAGCTGACCAGTGTGCCATGAGTGACCAGTGTGCAGACTGTCCTTAGAGTGTGTTGAATCTCCAGTGAGTCTCATTCCGGGCAGATGTGGGTCCTTAGGTGTTCTGCTGGATGAGTATTCCTGGGCCTGACGGCTTCGGGGAGCATCCTGGGTGCACTTGTCTGCGGATAGTGACAGGTGTTGATGTTACTACCTCTGCTTCCCCCTTTCTCCTGGCTGGTGCGGAGACCCTATAACATTTTTTTTGGAGATTAGCCGTCAGTCAATACACCCACCCATACACTCTCTCGCCTTGGAACACAGACACCACACTCACTGTCACAATTTTTATCAACATATTTGCTTATTTTATCCAGTTATAGTCATTACTTTTAATCTTTTACTTATAACTTTATCAAAAGACAATTAAATACAATGTCACCACGTGTTTCCAGACCGGAAGTAACGTGTAAGTCAACTTTACAATGAAATAGATTTAACAGATGTCGAGGCCACACACACACATACACAAACATAAAACAACCCATCATTAAATAACAGAATAATATAATTGAGTCTAACCTGAAAGCCTTTACTGGATTACGAACTCATGCGGAAAGATTTACTTACCCCTGAGCCGTCAGACCGTTGAAACACTCTCCCTGAAGGTTGGCAAGGAATGAGAATGAGACCTGAATTAGGCGGTCCCACTATCCGGCATAAAAGTGACCTGTTCCGATTTGCCGAACATAACCTTTGGTAACCTGCTTACTACAGCGAGCAGCTGATATGTTTGACTAGGCCTGCTCGATTGCGTTTTAAAGCGCAGACACGGCCTTGGCAATCACATATTAATGATCTAGTTAGCTGTGGCGAGCACAGCCGTTAAGCGCGTTGGCGGCACTGATTGCATTCAAAGCGGGCTGGGAAAATTCAAACCCCGGCACAATAACAATGATTTTTATACCTTTCTTTTCATGGTGCTATTTCTACCTGTCTCTCTAATAACGTGCTGTTTATTCTGAGACTCGTACTGTGTCCACCCTTGGTCTCTATCTATATATGTCTCTCTTCTTGTGCAAAATAATTTCGCTTTGTCTTCTCTCACTTCGTTGTTCATATCGTTTTGCTCTTCTCCAACCTTGCTTGCATTTCTCTCTTCATAGCGATTCCTTTTCTTTCTGCCCAAAGTTTTCTCTTACACTCTCCTCTCTTTTTTCTTGCAGTTCCTTTTGGTTGCCATCACATATCACCTCTAGAGAATTGCTTTTATTTTTGTAATCTGTGAGCAAATTTAGTAATTTTTCAATGGTTTTAATTCCTTGTATGTATATTTACATATATATTCCTAATCTTATATTTCAGTTCAAGTGGTATGCTAATTTTAACACTAACTTGTGTTCAGTGAATTTTGATTTGTTTACTCCTTTCAACTGGCTGAGTGATGTTCTCTTTAAGGGTAAGTTTTCCATGTGTTTAATATCTACCACAATTGGTATCGTACCTGTCTTTGTGTATCAATATTCCAATAGCAGCAATATTCAAACAAGTCTTATGTTACTTGCTTATATAGTTTACTAAGTAAATAGTTTACTTGCTCAAACAATCATGTGGCAGCAGAATCTTGAAAATGTTTATTTAATAAGCAAACTTCTCTGTCAATATATTATTACCTATCGATTCCATTTCTCGTTCACTATTCAGATGGAATTCAGTGTGTTCTTCAATCTTTGAATATTAAATTAGTCCTCTCTTCCGTACGTGTAGGATACACAATCATCTGAACCAGTCTTCTCTTTATTCACATTCTAAGATTTTCTACTTCAATGTGTAAATCATTGTAGAACGTATTTATTTGACTTGGATAGTCCTTTGTTGTTTTGGTAGATGATGACAGTTTCCAATGAATAGTAGTTCAGATGAGTAGTTCAGACTTCTAAGACTTGTGTCTTCCTTATGTTTTCAAATAACCTTTTACTGACTTAAAATCACACACATAGAGCTTAAAATCAACATGTGTTCTCTTTGACAAGCTACAGCTTGTAAGCTTTCCCTGCACATACACATAGCACTACTTAAACTATTTTTAAGAACTACTCTATATTAATTATTTACAAAAATTGTGTGGTTAAATATCCAAGTGTGTGTGGGTGTGTTCCATTCACCATTCAATTATATACACATTTGCTTATAAAAATCTACTATTCTTCCTATCAAGAGTAATGCAATACTGTAATCAGACATAGGATAAGGTTAATTTTTGCAAGCCGAAAGCTACCTCGCAGAACATGATTTTTAACAGTATTTTCTACTTCTTCAGTGCTCCAGTTATTCGTTATTACAGTTGTGTATTCATTTGTTCCAGTGTTACTTATTTACACCCATGAATGATATCTGTGAAGAAGTGGATTCTACTCTGGATTGTGAACTATATAGGGGAAAGTCAATTCAGAATACTCTGGGAGAGCATCTGTCACCACACAAGTTAATACATTCTGGCATTAAGAAGTACCAGTGCGATGTTTGTTCAAAATCATTTATTCAGTCAGGCGATTTGTCAAAACACAATTTAATACATTCTGGCATTAAGAAGTACCAGTGTGATGTTTGTTCAAAATCATTTGCTTGGTCAAGCGGTTTGACAAAACACAAGTTAATACATTCTGGTATTAAGAAGTTCCAGTGCAATGTTTGTACCAAAACATTTCTTCGATTAGATAATTTGTCACAACATAAGTTAATACATTCTGGCATTAAGAAGTACCAGTGCGATGTTTGTTCAAAATCATGTGCTCGGTCAAGCAATTTGACAAAACACAAGTTAATACATACTGGCATTAAGGAGTACCAGTGTGATGTTTGTTCAAAGTCATTTACTCAGTCACAGCATTTGTCAACACACAAGTTAATACATACTGGCATTAAGAAGTACCAGTGCGATGTTTGTTCAAAATCGTTTACTCAGTCAGGCGGTTTGTCACAACACAAGTTAATACATACTGGCATTAAGAAGCACCAGTGCGATGTTTGTTCAAAATCATTTGCTCGGTCAAGCGATTTGACAAAACACAAGTTAATACATTCTGGCATTAAGAAGTACCAGTGCGATGATTGTTATTTCCTGATCGTAATGTAGCGTTAAAATATGATTCCTTCTTTTTAAAACATAAAACTAGTTATATAACGCATTTCTTCTTGAGATAAAACATTCATAGATAACCATCTATGCATGCCCTTGCAAATCCTATGCACTTTCATGCATGAAACCACATTAGTGCTGTGCGCAAAATTACCATGTGACTTCTTTCCACCAATAAGAAGCTTCGAAGGGAGTCGGAATTTTCCTCAGCCGTTGGCTGAACCGGCAGTTCTTCTTGTCTAGCTGTCGCGAAGGTAACGTGCGCTTCTCGTTCAAGATTTTTCGCTTGCGGGAATTCGTTTAGTCCATTTGTCGGTAGTAACAAGTGCGAACTGTTGAATTAACTCTCAAAGCTGTTATAAATCCATTGTCAGACACGTTATTGTTCATTGTAACGTAACGGGTATAAAAGTGAACTTAAACTGGGTTTACTGTATGTGGAATTCTACAGTACCAGAAGTATTTTATAGTTTACTCATTGTTATAATTTAATCATCAGTAGTTTCCGTGTGAGTGGAAGATTTCTGCTTAGGAAGGTCTGCTGACCGTGATAGGCCTTGTGTTATGTGTGAACACTTGAAGATTCCAGATAGGTATAAGTTTAATATACCGTTTTTAGAAATGCCCACTGTTACCTGAGATACTTGTGAATTCTAAATACTGTGTAAAATTCCAGTAATAGTACCCGTAGAACCAGTGTTCGAGTGCGAATCGTCTGTGTCAACATAGGAACTTCAGGACACTAGCCCAGCTGTAACCATCGCCAGGGTCAACCATCTGTCATCGCACATGCCACGCCTGCCAAACTGCGAAATATCCCAACCAACAGCCAGGTAGAAATGGGTAACATTGTGTCCAAAATAAAAACGACCTCATCTGCATTGACTTTTTAGGTCCACTTCCGTGGCGGCTCATGGGATGAAGAACCTTGTGGTTTGTACTGATGCCTTCACCAAGCATATCAGCCTGTACGCCATCGGTAGACCTACCACATCGGCGGTAATAAACATCATCCTAAATAAGTACATACCTAAATATGGCCCCATTAAAAAAATACTATCTGATCAAGGGAAACAGTTTACAAACACCAAGTGGCACTCGGAGCTAGCAAAACATGGTGTCCAGACTGCACTGACAGCGATCCAGAGACCGCAAGGAAACCTTGCTGAACACGTCAATAAGGAGTTGGGGAGATTGTTCCAGACATATTGTAATGTCAACCAAAGTAAATGGCCGGAAATTGTGGAATTTTTCGAATTGGCCATAAGTGGCAATTACAATTCGACAACAGGATACACCCCAAATGAACTCCAAACCAGAGCGATGCCAGGACGGATCTGGGAAGGTCACATCAAAAGACAGCTACTCAGAATGTTCCGATACCAGTCGAAGTAAAGAAACTTGAGGCGACGCGACGCATTAAAAAGTGTGCAGAAGAGCGCATGGAAAAGTTTAATGCCGAACATAAACTCGTGAGTTTCAAGACTGGGGAAAGTGTGCTCTTGCATGCATTGAATGTTGGGAAAAGGGAGGACACCAGCTGCGAAGTTTTTCAGGCTATACAATGGTCCTTATACCCTATCTGAGCAGGTTGATAAGAATACTTTCATATTAACCAACCCAAACACTAACTGTGCAACTGACAAATTTCATGCTGCGTCGCTGAGAAAATATTATACAAAAAAATGCATAAATAAATAAATATCAGGATATAGGATGTACGAATGTGTAGGTGTATTTAAAATATGTCAATTTATGTACAAATGTCTTATGTAGGTTAAATCAGAGAGTGAACGTTAATCAATTAGAGATAAGGAATGCAATCTGATGTGTAGCACGCCATGGGTTGAATTTGTTTACATTACGACTGCGTGCACTGGCTATCTGCTTGTCAAAAACATGCGTATTTGTTATTGTTTAAAGGTCAGTGTAGCCACGTGTCTTTGTTTTATTTATTCTGACAAGTTGACAGTTATGGAATGCTAAATTTGCAAAGAAGTTGTTTATTTAATTTTACGTTTTAGATTATTGGTGTATTATTCATAGGGTTAGGAATTTGTTATTGATGTGTCAAAAGAAAAAAAAATTTTTTTTGTTAACTAAAAAAAAAATTTTTATGCTGGAAGGGGTTAATCCTGCAATGAAACACATGATCTTGATAAGCAGTGCAGGCTAATCTAAATACCGGACCATGAACATTCAGGTTTTAAATGGTATTTTGTTAAATTTGGTTTTTTCGCTATAAGTTTTGTATCTTAGAATGGATAAGGAATTAGGATTAGTCAAACTGTATTATTTTATGTGCAATTTATTCATGTACTGTGTCAGTGGAAATGTGCGCGAGTGATAAACGTTTTCCGTGCTGTGCGTGATATAATTATCCGATTGTATTGACACTTGAACTCGACATACACTATGATATTAGCTACAGTTTCCCTATATTTCCTGATCGTAATATAGCGTTAAAATATTTCTTTTAAAATATAAAACTAGTTATATAACGCATTTCTTCTTGAGATAAGACATTCATAGATAACCATCTATGCATGCCCTTGCAAATCCTATGCACTTCATGCATGAAACCACATTAGTGCCGTGCGCAAAATAACCATGTGACTTCTTTCCACCAATAAGAAGCTTCGAAAGGAGTCGGAATTTTCCTCAGCCGATGGCTGAACTGGCAGTTCTTCTTGTCTAGCTGTCGTGAAGGGAACGTGCGCTTCTCGTTCAAGATTTTTCACTTGCAGGAATTCGTTTAGTCCATTTGTCGGTAGTAACAAGTGCGAACTGTTTAATTAACTCTCAAAGCTGTTATAAATCCATTGTCAGACACGTTATTGTTCATTGTAACATAACGGGTATAAAAGTGAACTTAAACTGGGTTTACTGTATGTGGTTTCTACAGTACCAGAAGTATTTTATAGTTTACTTATTATTATAATTTAATCATCAATAGTTTCTGTTTGAGTGGAAGATTTCTGCTTAGGAAGGTCTGCTGACCATGGTAGACCTTGTGTTACATGTGAACACTTGAAGATTCCGGATAGGTATAAGTTTAATATATCGGTTTTAGAAATACCGACTGTTACCTGAGATACTTGTGAATTCTAAATACTGTGTAAAATTCCAGTAATAGTACCCCTAGAACCAGTGTTCGAGTGCGAATCGTCTGTCAACGTAGGAACTTCAGGACACCAGCCCAGCTGTAATCATCGCCAGGGTCAACCATTTGTCATCGTACGCCACGCCTGAAGACTCCACTACAAAAAAACCCCCCTCACAGCATTGCCGTTGTAACGGTACAGAATTGTGTGCAGCCCTAGTTTCAATTCAAATCAGTAAATTTTTTATTTGTCAGCATTCACCTGTGAGGTGCCCCTTGTAACCAGCAACATAGTGTTGTTGTTGATGTCTGGAGACTGCCCAAGCCAGACGTATTACGTAATAGCCCCAGCAGCAGTCTTTGTGAATCACAGTATGCAGATTGTCACCACAGTATTAACATCAGACAGTAGTAGGAAGCAGCATACAGTTCATTAATTAAAAACAGTGGCCTCGGGCGTGCAAGATAGGCCATAAAATAAATCCGGCCTATCTAGTTAAGTGTTGAAACATTTATAAAAAGTACAAACCATATAGCGCGGCCAGAAAAAATTAACCATCTAAGTGCGAGTAAAGTTATGTCGGCCGACTTTATATTATATTTATAATGTGGAGCTATTAAACAAATCAGTGAGAACTTAAATAAAAACACAATAAACTCAGTACAAACAGTGGCGTGAGTGCGCGCGAACCAAGAAAACGGTCAACACAGTACAACAAACCACAGTGGCACACACGGTGGACGGGTAACTAACAACCTTAAATATGCATATTAAAAAAAAACAGTTTAAAATGAATGTTGATAGTTACATGTAAACCTAAATAATTGAGATCTCTAAGGGAAAGGAGTTTTTATAAAAGAAAATAGTAAGGGGAAAGGATATAAATATGTATTGGTTCATTTAAAAACAAGCAATTTGTAATAGGTTAGAAGTAAGAAAGATTTGATTTGTTAATCTGTGTGATTTTATGTGATTTGTTACTTATTCAATGCATTCCTAATACAACAATATACCAGAAAAGCAATTAGAACTTTAATTGTTATCAAAGTAGCCTAAAACGAAATAATTAACTTGTTTAATAAACCAGAAGCCATTTGTTTTAACATAAACTGTGTATTTATATTTGTACCGTTCATCTCAAATAATCCTTTCTGCAGCTGTGTCCGTCTGTAAAACCTTGGAGAGGAACCCAAAATGTAAGAGTAAGAGTTTTATATAAAGTGAATTAATTTATATAGTTTCAGTGGGGCCCGAACAGGAACAGCGAGTGTAATTTTTCACATGAGCCAGACCTAATTAAGCTGCAGAACGGGGTATTTGGGAGTGAGTACGTTTCTGTAAACTACATAAATGTAATGAAAAATTGAAAAGTAAATTGTAAGAAATTTATAATTGTGTAGGTAGTTTATTATTTAAAAAATTATTCACTTAAATTAGTTACGTTGATAAAGATGGAGGACGTTAACGAAATAAACCTGACCAACTCGGCAGTTACGAGTGAGTCAGGGGGTGGCTTAACGCCAACAATTATGGTACAAGAAAATATTCTAATTGAATCAGTTGTAGTGAATGATTTGGGGTTAGAGACAACTCCAAGCCGGATAGATGAAAATAGTTTAGATGAAAATAATATAACACAATCCGTAGTAATTAGTGAGGCGGGAGCAAAATCTACTCCCGTAGTGACTAGAATAAAAGAAAAAGAGTGTACTATAGCTGATATGATGAACTTTATGAAAACCATGTCTGAGAATATGAATATTAAATTTGATGCTCAGAATAGTAAGTTCGATAAAATTAGTAGTAATTTTGACGAAGTGAATGTCAAACTTAATAAACAAAGCAATAAATTTGAGGAACAGAATATTAAATTTGATGAAATAAATAATCGTTTTGATGAACAGTATAATAGATTTGATGACAAATTCAATGAAATAAGTGTTAAGCTAATACAACAGTTAGATAAGCTGGGGAGAAATACTGAAATTAATGAGGTAAGTAGGGGTGAAAATAGCAATGATACAGTTGAAAAGGCGGTACTAGAGAGTAAGGTAGTTAATATTGTTAGTAATAAGGAAGAGTTTGTTGAAGTAGAATGTAGTAACGAAGTGTTGTTGTTGGTTAGTGTTAATGAAAGTGAGAGAGAGAGTATGCTGAAATGTTAGGTGGGCAAAAGGCAAATGTGTTCCCCAAGTGTGTGGTGAAACAAAGGTTTCACAGATGTTTTATGAGGACAGCGTTTCCTCCAGTGGTTATGTGGGAGACATGGTGTCTCCAAAGGGTCCCTCAAGTTTTTGTTGTGATGTATCTGGTAAAGCCAGTAAGTATTTTAGTGATTTTATGTTGCCTTTTGCATGGAATGATGTAGTCCAGGGGAGTTGTGAGAAGTATTGTGAGGAGAGAGAGATTGAGATTTTTGAAATTAATAGAGGCTATGAAATATTAGTGCAGAGTTTATGTATTGAGAGAGAGGAACAAATTGACTTACTTTGTGAAATAAAGATTGATGATTATATTGATGATAATAGTATATACTTACGTGTAGTGAGGGTCAGCGTATTAGTAACAGCTGATGTCTATAGTAATGAAAAATTCAAGGATGTAATTGTAACAATAAATACTGACGGAGACTTGACAAATAACAATAATGTAGACTTGATTTATGGTATATTGGGAAAAACAAATTTTAATGGTTTTCACACAAATGAGAGCCATGTGATGTGTACAAATAAACATGAACAATGTTATGTGCAGAAAAGACTAATTTTTGATGATGGGGTTGAGAAATATTGAATGAACATTTAATCATTTGAGTATAATAGGTAGAATGACCTGGCTAATTTAGGTATTGAAGTGTGGTAAATAATAAATTATGACAAAAATTTGTAAATAAATGTGTTATTGTTCAATGTATTGTGTCAATATTATCTTGTTGTAATGTATATTATAGCTTAGGTGTAACACATGTTTGTAACAGAAGGAAAGGTATAATAATAAATAACATTTTATTTTACTAAAATAATGAACAAGAGGTACGAAGGAATTTTGTTTTGTATTGTGTATTTAAATCAAAAATGTTTTTAAATAATGTAACTAAAGCCAAATTGTTTTGAGTGGAGGTGGAATTAAAGTAATTTTATTAATGAAATAAAATCAATTTTGATATGAATTGTAACAGACAGTAATTGACTAATATGTCGGCACCAAAAGATTTATAGAAACCAAAAAATTGAAGGAAATACATGTGTTAGTAGTGTTGTAATCAGAATGTTGAGACTGAGTCAGTGTTTATAAAACCAGTCTGGCATACAACTGTTAATGTAAACAGGTGTGTTGTATGTTGTTTGACTAATGTTTACAGGTTGATGTTTGTTTCATGCTTGATTTGGCAACAACAAGAATGTTGTAATTTGATGAATCAGTGCTCTGAGTAAAATCTTATTATGAAACAAAAGAAATGAAGCTAACCTTTTGCAGATAGTATAGTAATGAGGTAATTACTGTAACTTAGAGTTTTGAGAAACTAAATTAAATTAATTTGGTAATTAAATTAATTGAAAAGTGAATTTTAATAATTTTGACTGTAATTGTAAAATAAATAATAATTAATGAAAAAATAATGAGTAAAATATTTACTTCAGTTAAAATGGAAAACTGAAGGAAATTTTTGAGTAAAGATAATTAAAAACGTTTGTATAAGCAATGTGTTATTTTGGATGGGTAACATTGTACTGGGAACTTTATATAATTTGTCTGGAATGCACATGTACTAAGGCTAGGGTCCTGTAACCTTATATCGCTCTGTTAACATTGTATCTTCTCGGGTTAAGTTATGGAGTTGATGATGATCCATTTATATTCGATGTAATTTAATTCTACTTTTGGAGGGGAATAATGTTTTGCTAGGGGAGTAAAATTACCAATATATAACTGATATATGGTTTTTGCGTACTCAATATAAATGTAAGCAGACAGTAAGCTTGTATTGCTATATATACATTACAAATTTAAGGAAGAACCAGTACTTTCCAATTAACGAACCAGTACGGCTAAGAGGAGACCAATCATTAGTGGATATGGTATAATGGAAGGCCTGTTTATTGATATTTTAATTAGATGTTTCAGAGTCAGGTGATACTGTGGCGGGCGCCTATCTGATTTTATGGTGTTGGGATCTCGCACAGAGAAGTCCAGTAAGGTCGGATGGATGCTGCCACAGTCACCAGACTGGGGGTAAGTACCCATGATTTTAGTAGAGAGTTAAGGGGGGTTGTGGCGCCATATCCTCACTGATCCTCTTAGGTTTTAGGCAATGAGAATTTGTATGCTTCGGCCTACAACCTCTCATGGGGGGGTATTGTAACGGTACAGAATTGTGTGCTACCCTAGTTTCAATTCAAATCAGTAAATTTTTTAATTGTCAGCATTCACCTGTGAGGTGCCCCTTGTAACCAGCAACATAGTGTTGTTGATGTCTGGAGACTGCCCAAGCCAGACGTATTATGTAATAGCCCCAGCAGCAGTCTTTGTGAATCACAGTATGCAGATTGTCACCACAGTATTAACATCAGACAGTAGTAGGAAGCAGCATACAGTTCGTTAATTAAAAACAGTGGCCTCGGGCGTGCAAGATAGGCCATAAAATAAATCCGGCCTATCTAGTTAAGTGTTGAAACATTTATAAAAAGTACAAACCATATAGCGCGGCCAGAAAAAATTAACCATCTAAGTGCAAGTAAAGTTATGTCGGCCGACTTTATATTATATTTATAATGTGGAGCTATTAAACAAATCAGTGAGAACTTAAATAAAAACACAATAAACTCAGTACAAACAGTGGCGTGAGTGCGCGCGAACCAAGAAAACGGTCAACACAGTACAACAAACCACAGTGGCACACACGGTGGACGGGTAACTAACAACCTTAAATATGCATATTAAAAAAAAACAGTTTAAAATGAATGTTGATAGTTACATGTAAACCTAAATAATTGAGATCTCTAAGGGAAAGGAGTTTTTATAAAAGAAAATAGTAAGGGGAAAGGATATAAATATGTATTGGTTCATTTAAAAACAAGCAATTTGTAATAGGTTAGAAGTAAGAAAGATTTGATTTGTTAATCTGTGTGATTTTATGTGATTTGTTACTTATTCAATGCATTCCTAATACAACAATATACCAGAAAAGCAATTAGAACTTTAATTGTTATCAAAGTAGCCTAAAACGAAATAATTAACTTGTTTAATAAACCAGAAGCCATTTGTTTTAACATAAACTGTGTATTTATATTTGTACCGTTCATCTCAAATAATCCTTTCTGCAGCTGTGTCCGTCTGTAAAACCTTGGAGAGGAACCCAAAATGTAAGAGTAAGAGTTTTATATAAAGTGAATTAATTTATATAGTTTCAGTGGGGCCCGAACAGGAACAGCGAGTGTAATTTTTCACATGAGCCAGACCTAATTAAGCTGCAGAACGGGGTATTTGGGAGTGAGTACGTTTCTGTAAACTACATAAATGTAATGAAAAATTGAAAAGTAAATTGTAAGAAATTTATAATTGTGTAGGTAGTTTATTATTTAAAAAATTATTCACTTAAATTAGTTACGTTGATAAAGATGGAGGACGTTAACGAAATAAACCTGACCAACTCGGCAGTTACGAGTGAGTCAGGGGGTGGCTTAACGCCAACAATTATGGTACAAGAAAATATTCTAATTGAATCAGTTGTAGTGAATGATTTGGGGTTAGAGACAACTCCAAGCCGGATAGATGAAAATAGTTTAGATGAAAATAATATAACACAATCCGTAGTAATTAGTGAGGCGGGAGCAAAATCTACTCCCGTAGTGACTAGAATAAAAGAAAAAGAGTGTACTATAGCTGATATGATGAACTTTATGAAAACCATGTCTGAGAATATGAATATTAAATTTGATGCTCAGAATAGTAAGTTCGATAAAATTAGTAGTAATTTTGACGAAGTGAATGTCAAACTTAATAAACAAAGCAATAAATTTGAGGAACAGAATATTAAATTTGATGAAATAAATAATCGTTTTGATGAACAGTATAATAGATTTGATGACAAATTCAATGAAATAAGTGTTAAGCTAATACAACAGTTAGATAAGCTGGGGAGAAATACTGAAATTAATGAGGTAAGTAGGGGTGAAAATAGCAATGATACAGTTGAAAAGGCGGTACTAGAGAGTAAGGTAGTTAATATTGTTAGTAATAAGGAAGAGTTTGTTGAAGTAGAATGTAGTAACGAAGTGTTGTTGTTGGTTAGTGTTAATGAAAGTGAGAGAGAGAGTATGCTGAAATGTTAGGTGGGCAAAAGGCAAATGTGTTCCCCAAGTGTGTGGTGAAACAAAGGTTTCACAGATGTTTTATGAGGACAGCGTTTCCTCCAGTGGTTATGTGGGAGACATGGTGTCTCCAAAGGGTCCCTCAAGTTTTTGTTGTGATGTATCTGGTAAAGCCAGTAAGTATTTTAGTGATTTTATGTTGCCTTTTGCATGGAATGATGTAGTCCAGGGGAGTTGTGAGAAGTATTGTGAGGAGAGAGAGATTGAGATTTTTGAAATTAATAGAGGCTATGAAATATTAGTGCAGAGTTTATGTATTGAGAGAGAGGAACAAATTGACTTACTTTGTGAAATAAAGATTGATGATTATATTGATGATAATAGTATATACTTACGTGTAGTGAGGGTCAGCGTATTAGTAACAGCTGATGTCTATAGTAATGAAAAATTCAAGGATGTAATTGTAACAATAAATACTGACGGAGACTTGACAAATAACAATAATGTAGACTTGATTTATGGTATATTGGGAAAAACAAATTTTAATGGTTTTCACACAAATGAGAGCCATGTGATGTGTACAAATAAACATGAACAATGTTATGTGCAGAAAAGACTAATTTTTGATGATGGGGTTGAGAAATATTGAATGAACATTTAATCATTTGAGTATAATAGGTAGAATGACCTGGCTAATTTAGGTATTGAAGTGTGGTAAATAATAAATTATGACAAAAATTTGTAAATAAATGTGTTATTGTTCAATGTATTGTGTCAATATTATCTTGTTGTAATGTATATTATAGCTTAGGTGTAACACATGTTTGTAACAGAAGGAAAGGTATAATAATAAATAACATTTTATTTTACTAAAATAATGAACAAGAGGTACGAAGGAATTTTGTTTTGTATTGTGTATTTAAATCAAAAATGTTTTTAAATAATGTAACTAAAGCCAAATTGTTTTGAGTGGAGGTGGAATTAAAGTAATTTTATTAATGAAATAAAATCAATTTTGATATGAATTGTAACAGACAGTAATTGACTAATATGTCGGCACCAAAAGATTTATAGAAACCAAAAAATTGAAGGAAATACATGTGTTAGTAGTGTTGTAATCAGAATGTTGAGACTGAGTCAGTGTTTATAAAACCAGTCTGGCATACAACTGTTAATGTAAACAGGTGTGTTGTATGTTGTTTGACTAATGTTTACAGGTTGATGTTTGTTTCATGCTTGATTTGGCAACAACAAGAATGTTGTAATTTGATGAATCAGTGCTCTGAGTAAAATCTTATTATGAAACAAAAGAAATGAAGCTAACCTTTTGCAGATAGTATAGTAATGAGGTAATTACTGTAACTTAGAGTTTTGAGAAACTAAATTAAATTAATTTGGTAATTAAATTAATTGAAAAGTGAATTTTAATAATTTTGACTGTAATTGTAAAATAAATAATAATTAATGAAAAAATAATGAGTAAAATATTTACTTCAGTTAAAATGGAAAACTGAAGGAAATTTTTGAGTAAAGATAATTAAAAACGTTTGTATAAGCAATGTGTTATTTTGGATGGGTAACATTGTACTGGGAACTTTATATAATTTGTCTGGAATGCACATGTACTAAGGCTAGGGTCCTGTAACCTTATATCGCTCTGTTAACATTGTATCTTCTCGGGTTAAGTTATGGAGTTGATGATGATCCATTTATATTCGATGTAATTTAATTCTACTTTTGGAGGGGAATAATGTTTTGCTAGGGGAGTAAAATTACCAATATATAACTGATATATGGTTTTTGCGTACTCAATATAAATGTAAGCAGACAGTAAGCTTGTATTGCTATATATACATTACAAATTTAAGGAAGAACCAGTACTTTCCAATTAACGAACCAGTACGGCTAAGAGGAGACCAATCAGTAGTGGATATGGTATAATGGAAGGCCTGTTTATTGATATTTTAATTAGATGTTTCAGAGTCAGGTGATACTGTGGCGGGCGCCTATCTGATTTTATGGTGTTGGGATCTCGCACAGAGAAGTCCAGTAAGGTCGGATGGATGCTGCCACAGTCACCAGACTGGGGGTAAGTACCCATGATTTTAGTAGAGAGTTAAGGGGGGTTGTGGCGCCATATCCTCACTGATCCTCTTAGGTTTTAGGCAATGAGAATTTGTATGCTTCGGCCTACAACCTCTCATGGGGGGGTATTGTAACGGTACAGAATTGTGTGCTACCCTAGTTTCAATTCAAATCAGTAAATTTTTTAATTGTCAGCATTCACCTGTGAGGTGCCCCTTGTAACCAGCAACATAGTGTTGTTGATGTCTGGAGACTGCCCAAGCCAGACGTATTATGTAATAGCCCCAGCAGCAGTCTTTGTGAATCACAGTATGCAGATTGTCACCACAGTATTAACATCAGACAGTAGTAGGAAGCAGCATACAGTTCGTTAATTAAAAACAGTGGCCTCGGGCGTGCAAGATAGGCCATAAAATAAATCCGGCCTATCTAGTTAAGTGTTGAAACATTTATAAAAAGTACAAACCATATAGCGCGGCCAGAAAAAATTAACCATCTAAGTGCAAGTAAAGTTATGTCGGCCGACTTTATATTATATTTATAATGTGGAGCTATTAAACAAATCAGTGAGAACTTAAATAAAAACACAATAAACTCAGTACAAACAGTGGCGTGAGTGCGCGCGAACCAAGAAAACGGTCAACACAGTACAACAAACCACAGGGACACACACAGTGGACAGGTAACTAACAACCTTAAATATGCATATTAAAAAAATCAGTTTAAAATGAATGTTGATAGTTACATGTAAACCTAAATAATTGAGATCTCTAAGGGAAAGGAGTTTTTATAAAAGAAAATAGTAAGGGGAAAAGATATAAATACGTATTGGTTCATTTAAAAACAAGCAATTTGTAATAGGTTAGAAGTAAGAAAGATTTGATTTGTTAATCTGTGTGATTTTATGTGATTTGTTACTTATTCAATGCATTCCTAATACAACAATATACCACAAAAGCAATTAGAACTTTAATTGTTATCAAAGTAGCCTAAAACGAAATAATTAACTTGTTTAATAAACCAGAAGCCATTTGTTTTAACATAAACTGTGTATTTATATTTGTACCGTTCATCTCAAATAATCCTTTCTGCAGCTGTGTTCGTCTGTAAAACCTTGGAGAGGAACCCAAAGGTAAGAGTTTTGTATAAAGTGAATTAATTTATATAGTTTCACCGTGGAAATCATCGTAGGCCTATATGTAATGTACAACTAATCATATATGGACATTATTTAACATTTTGAAAGACTATATGTACAAACATTATTATTATTTATTCTTGTTAAATATATATCACATAAACGATTTCATATGTCTTGTGTACAATAAATAATCTTAAATCCTCCAATATAGACTTTTGCTTTAAAACACACATACTACCATATCCTATGCACCAATAGTTAAGTTATTAGTGTTGTCGCAATATAGAACTATCTTTGTTAAGAAGCTTTCGTAACAAGACCGAAAAACAAAAGATGGATAAAATAAAAAAAAAATATCTCAGCCATTCAAAATAAATACAGGTGTAAGACAGGGTGATGGTTTATCCCCATTCTTTTTAACTGTGTCCTGTAGAAGGTAGTGAGAATTTGGAATGAAAAATTAAAGGAATGCAAAATATCACCAATTATGTTGGGAAGAAGGAACAAACCTATTGAAATAAACTGTTTGGCATTCGCAGATGACTTTGCTATTCTTTCTGAATATCTTACATCTGCAGTAACACAAGTTAATTTTTTAGAGGACATAGCCAGTAGAACAGGATTAAGAATTTCTTCAGAAAAAAACAAATTTCTCACAAACATTAAAAACGCGCCAAAATTCCTGATAACAGATATTGTTTGAATAGAGAGGGTTTGAAAATTTAAGTATCTGGGAGAGATAATTCAAGAGAATGGCTTGGAAAAATCTGCTATAGAAGAAAGGATTCATAAGATGGAAAGGGAATATGGTATAACTAAAGATATTTGCAATAAAAAGTGCATATCTAAAAATGCGTCAATGAGGCATTACAGTAGAGTAGTGAAGCCAGAATACCTATATGAAAGTGAATGTCTAGCATTGAATTATAATTAGACAAAGTAGAAATATTGGAAAGATAAATTATTAGAAAAATATTAGGCCCACGAAAAACTTTAGAAGGTTGGAAATTAAGAAGCAATAATGAAATACAGTAGGACCTCTGTATCGAACTTCTTTATATCGAAAATCTCCATTTATCGAATTTTTTTTAAGTCCCGTGAAATTTCAATATAAAATAATTTCCATATATCGAAAAAAATTTCTATATATCGAACTTAGTAACTTCAGAAATGAGGGGAAAATTATCTGTGATTCAGGTGACACTGTGCGTGTTCCTCACTCCCTCAATCTACAACAATCGTTCCCGCGCATTACAGTATCTCATCATTCGGTAGTACTGTACGTTATTAAGGAGTAAGGTTAACTCAGTTTCAGTCAGTCTTTATTTTTGTTTTGAGTTAATTTTTTATTTTTTCTTGAGTTCACGAGAACGTAAATGCTGTAATGTCAAAAAGAAAATCTTTGAGTGTTGCAGAAAAGGTGGCATTATTAAAAGATGTGGATAGTGGAATGCGAAAAAAAGACGCGATAAAGTTTTTGATTCCGCCGAGTACAGTGTCAACCATAATAAAGAATCGAGAATCTGTTTTAAAAACTCATGAAAATGTAGGAGCAGATAGAAAACGGTCTAAAACGTGCAAATATGATGACGTGGACGAAGCAGTTCTTAAATGGGTGACAATGGTGCGAGATAAAAACATGCCTGTCTCAGGACCGCTTATAAAGGAAAATGCGGTAGAGTATGCTAAAGTGTTGGGGCACGAAGAGTTTCAAGCAAGTTCTGGTTGGTTGGACAAATTTAAGAAACGTCACAGCATTAAAGAAAAAGTTATTTCAGGAGAAAGTGGAAGTGTATCTTAAGCAGACTGTAACCAGTGGAAAACTACAATTTTAAGGTTAATTTTACAAGAGTATGAACCAGATAATGTTTTTAACATGGATGAAACCGGACTTTTTTTCAGATGTTTACCAAATAAGACTCTAACCTTTAAAGACGATAAATGCTTCGGAGGTAAACATAGTAAAGAACGAATAACTGTTGTTGTGTGTGCCAATATGTCCGGAAAAGAAAAAAATAAACTGGTGGTGATCAGAAAAAGCAAGCAACCAAGATGTTTTAAAGGAGTGAAGTCTTTAGAAACCGACTACGAAGACAATGAAAAGTCATGGATGACGAGTGAGATTTTTGAGAAATGGATAGTAAACTTTGACAAAAAACTGATAAGACAAAAAAGAAAAGTGGTTCTTTTTGTTGACAATTGTCCGGCACACCCTCCTTTTGTGGCAAAAAAGTTAACAAACGTGAAGCTCGTTTTTTTCCCTCCAAACACCACATCTAAACTACAACCTATGGACCAGGGACTAATAAAAATCTCAAAATGCTTTACCGAAAACAGATCCTCAAGAGGCTCATTTTTGCATTGGGAAACAACAAACCTATTGATGATGCGATTAATGACTGTGTATATCAGAGGTAGCAAAGGTGTGGCAAAATAATGTAGCAGAATCAACAATACAGAATTGTTTTATAAAAGCTGGCTTCTCTCAAAATACTGTTGTGGAAGAAGTTACTGCACTGCCACAACTTGAGGATTGTTGGAACCAGTTACAGTCAACTGGCGCAATAGATCAAGACGTATCACTCGATGAATTTTTAAGCATCGACGAAGACGTTATTGTTGCAGAATATCCAACGGACGATAACATTTTAAGTTCATTAAAAGATACTGAAGATTTAGGTGAAGACAATGAGGCAGAAGAAATTGAAGTTCTTAAACCTTCTAAGAAAGAAATGATGGCAGCATTTGAAACAATCCGTCGAGGTCTTCAATCGGAAGAATATGTGCCTGATGATATTTTCCAGTCGCTCAACAAATGTGAACACTTTTATGAGGAATCTGCATCAAATTTGGTTCAGAAAGACATTTGAAATTATTTTACGACCAATTAATAAAATACAGTATTACTCATTTAACACGTAAGTTCCTACTTTTTTAAATACAAACAATTTTTTAAAGTAAATAAATAAATACTGTACTGTACACTAAATACTTTTTATTAAATAAATACAGTAATTTTTATTAAATAAATGCTTATGGTTTTCATTTACTTATTACCAAAATGTCGTTTTAATAGTATGGAGACCTATACATGATTTTTTTAACAAATTCCAGTGCTTTTCCTAACCTACGAATAATAATAAGAAACAGGTTTCTGTATATCAAAATTTCTATATATCGAATTTTTTTCTTAGGAACCATCAAATTCGATATACGGAGGTCCTACTGTATATCAAAGTATAGAAAATATAACAGAAACAATGAGAAAAAGAAGACTATTATTTTTTGGACATTTATATAGAATGGACGACAATAGGTTGACAAAGCAAATCTTCAGATATCTGTGGGGGAAGAAGTCAACATCAAGTTGGATTAAAGAAGTCCAAAGGATTTAGAAAAAAATAATATACAGGCAGAAGAAGCACTTGACAGAGAAGTTTTTTCGGGCAAAAGTGTTGAAAATGTAGTGATTCCAGGGTGGTAGAGATAAAAACGCAGGTTCAAAGTGGCCTGAAGACAGCAAGAAGATGAAAGAATATTGGATAAAAAGAAAAGAACAAAGATTAAAGAATTGAAATTGGCATGTGGTCCTTATATCGCTGATACGAAAAAAGAAGAAAAAAATTGGACGGAATTTGTTTGTCTTTTATTTTTACTTAAACATTGATTGCTAACTAGTAACAGAGAAATGAAAATATTTAGCAGAGGTATGTAGAAAATGTATTCTACATTGGGGGCCTATGTAGATTTTCTATCACTAAATGGTAATGTGCCGGTGTTTGCATAACCCGGCGATCGAAGGTATAAAAATTTCGTTTTTCAATAATATCGGGTCTTAATGTCGATTAGAACGCCGATATCTGGACGGCACTGTTGGACAGCCTGCGCCATCTCGCGGCGCAGTTAGCCGTTCGTTGTGTTGCTGATGTAGCTCGCAGTTCGACGCGGACTTTGAAGGAATCACAAGCTCCCGACCTTGGACAGTCAATAATTGGGTAATTTTCTTCTCATCCTGATGGCAAGCTAAATTTTCGAGACTTCCCGGGTTCTCGCTCCCAGACGGAGATTTGGTCTCAGCTGGTGTACTGACGCCTTCACCAGTCATGAACCATCCAACACTCACCTGTTCTGAGGAGGGAGCTTGCTGACCAACTGCAAGATGCAACTATACTCATGCAATTGAGGTGATATAAACTTTAATTATTTTTCGTTGGCCTGGCCCGCCGTTCATCCGGGTTACAAATCGTTTTCCTTTTTTAAACCATGTGCTTACGCCGCTAGACAGTCCTATCAAGTGTGTGTCAACAGGACATTCATTATGAACATTATTTGAACTATTATGAAATTATTCCATAATTCTAATGTACTATTCTTGTAATTGTGTGCTGCACTGGGGGAGCGTGCCAGAGCTCATTTTGGCTTTCTTCATAATTTTTTTTGCAAAGGCCTTAGAGTTAGTATACTTACCATCTAAATTTAAGTCATGTGTTTATTGGTTCTGTTCCGGCTGGTTCAGGACGGGGTTCATATATTATTCTTATTTTTGTTTAACATTTAAGGGCTGGGGGTTTCGTTTTTCAGGCTGTTTTCAGGGGTAACATTCACATGGGTTTTTTTTGGCACACGTTGATACAGTTTTATGCAGGCCGGATACCTGTCTGACCTGGTCTAGCACATGCTGGCACACTTCCACAGCTGCCAGAATACAACATCCTGTTATTTTAAAATTATTTATACACAGATGTCTGACATTAAAAATTTATTTTTTTTTGGGCATATACCAATAATTTTGAGATTGTAAAATCATACTGATGCCACTGATTATTGTAACTTGGGTTCTGACTTGTTTGCTGGACCTGTCTGTTGAATTAAATCATTATCATTAAAGAACGAATTCCTGATACAGGGATACATCTGTATTTGTAACACAACAATTAACATTTTGGAAAATTTTGCCAATTGTTTAAACTTAGGTGATAAGGGTTTTTACCACTTGTATACAGTTCAAAGAAACTTAAAGATTTTCATATACTTATAATGTGCAATTTATTAGATGTTATAAATTCATATGGGCTGCCTGGCCACTATTATCTTGCTGTTATTAGTCATTATCATCCTTTCGGTTTTTAAAATTTTTTTTGGGTTTCATTAATGGAGTAAATGGGTTGTGGTTTTAAAAGATTAAATTCCAAATGTGGCTGGAAGTTTAAATTTTATGATTGCAGTTTTTGGGGCTTTATCGAGTATACAGGCTGTCTGCCAGGTCGAACATGATTTAGTGTGATGATATTATATGTATATGTGTCTCTATGTTTCAATATGTGATGTTACTGTTAAGTGTTATTAAGGGGGGGGATTTATATAATTTATAGGATGTTGCCCGATATATGTTGTTTATTTATATAATTTAAGGAACCAAATTGATATATGTATATAAGGGATGAATTAATATGGGCTTATGGAAACTGATTTGTTAACATGTTGACACTACTTATTGATCATTTATATTGTTATTTATTGCTTATTGTTATACTTGTCACTCAGGGGAATTGTAATTTACACATGCGCATGTAATGAATTATGGGGCAAGAATAAAAATTGTTATTGTTGATTAACAACCGAGTTTAATTGCAAGTCCCGTCATACTGGACCCAGCGCATTTTGGCTTCTCTAGGCTCTTGCCTAGTTTTAAATAACTAGTGGCCTCTTTAAAAAAAAAACAAAAACAAAAAATTATAGCATAGAAAGGAAAGAGGGGTTCCAAATGGTAGCAGAGCGTGGTTGATTCTGGGGTTGAACACTTGGGTCCTTGGGTGTGACGGGGCTTGCAAACTCGGAAATACTATACTATTGTCATGCTATTGTTCTTTAGGTGTATGTCCGTGTATGCTGTGTTAGGTTGCTTAACTTGCGAGTCTGATCACACCACGGGGCGGGATTTCGTGGTTGGAAAATTGGAGATGTTGAACTGCCGGGGGGTCTCGAGCGTGGCCTGGGTGATAGAATATTGGTGATTCAAGGTCGGAGTATAGCGTGTGGCATTAGCGGGATACGGTATGGCCCGATCGGAAGTCGATACCGTCACCGACTTAATTCCTGTGTTGCGAGGTTTAGGAATTCTGATTACTAGTTTGTGTCTGCTGGTTACGTGTTGGTGAGACGTGTTTGTCGGATTGATGTTTGGTGTTATGTATGTTAGGTATTCATTGGTTGTTGCTTGTTTCCTTCTGTGGTGTTAATAGGTGGTTCAGAAGTAGGCCAGGTCTCCGCAGCGCTAGAGAACCCGGGGGTCCTCTTGATGGAAGGATAGTACTCAAGGTTTTCCAGTTCAGTATTTGGTGTTTTCATGTTATTTATTGTTGTGTGTGTCGTGCGTGATAATTAGAGCGGTTGGTGGCATGAATCCCGACCTGTTTCTTATACACGAGCTAGAGTTTGAAATTAAGTCCCGGGGTGGGAGGCCCCAAGGGGATGTCGCTTCCTTGAGGAAGCAGTTAAGGGACGCCCTCTCCTCCGGAGGGGCGACGTCGATTGTAAAAATTACCGATGTGACAGCGGAGCTCGAGCTGTGCCAGGAGAAGTGGGGAGAGTTGCGGGAGGTGATGGAAGATTTGGAGTCGGCCCCGTCCAGCCTCAGGGCGAGGCAGAGAGTGCGTCAACGAGCGGAGCACCTGCAACACCGACTGGAGAACTTGTCCGCCCAGTCTACGATCGCTGAAGTCAGCGCCACGCTGAAGTTGATCTCGGAACAGGTGGCGAAAGCGTTGCGGAATTTCGAGCCGGGGAAATCTCACCCTCCCGTGAGCTCTCCCCAGCCTCCTGAGTTGGACATGGGGCAGACACCGAGTCCTCCGGCTCATCAATTGCCGATGTTCTCGGGCGGGTCGAGCGTTTCGTATAACAAGTTACCTAATCCCCTTTCCTCTATAATCCAGCAGCTTCCGGTCGTTGATGGTCTGGATGTGGATAAGCTGATGGTATTTTTCAAAATTTTGTTCCAGCTGTCCGACTTCCCGGGGATGTCGGATGGCATCCTCCTCGACCTCGTGTATCCCTACTGTCGGGGGTCCATAGCTGAGCGGGTCGCGCAAACTATAAGATGTGGCGGCAGTGTGACGTCTTTCCATCGGGGGGTGTTGGACGCATGCGTGCCTGGCCGATTGCGGGAGCAGCTGCAGCATAAGCATTGTTATCGGGTGCAAGCCCACGGGGAGAGTTTTGCTGAGTTTGCGCTTAGTATCCGTGAAGCTGTACGAATTTTAGGGTTGGGACTGCCCGAGGTCGAGGTGGTACAGATGATTGTCGAGGGGGTCACTCCCCAGGAGAGGTCGCGTTTGATTTTTACTGGGCGACCACGCAGCTATGAAGACCTCAATAAGATGTGTGTGTTATCCCGGGCCATACAAGCGATTGATGAGTCCCGCAGGCCCGTAAGGGCTAGTCCGGGCGAGTTTCGAGCGGTGGAACGACGTGCCGTTCAGTCCCAACCCCGACCGGAAAGAACCACCGGCGATCGAGGTGGACCGTTGAGAGGCGTGGTTTGTTTTCGTTGTCGAAGACAGGGACATGTTGCCCGCGATTGTCCGGAGGGTGGTCTGCGTCCAACGCTTCCCCCGAGGGTCCGGTCTTCAAAAAACTAAGTTGCCAGGGGAAGACAAGTCGGAGGTTGTCTTCCCCTCGTCCTAAGACTTTTCGGTGTTCAAGTGCCTCCAGGCCAAGGATAGCTCTTGACTCTTCTGATATCAAGGTCCTGGCTACTGTCCCGCAAAAGGCTTCTGTATGCCCCTTCCTGTCGCTCGAGGTAAAAAAGGGTCAACTCAGAGCGTTAGTTGACTCCGGTTCAGCCCGATCCATCATTTCATCTCGAGTATGTGCGGACCTTGAAAAGCAGGGCTTAATAAAAGGGTCGGATCGGTCGTCCGTAGTATGCTGGACTGCGTCACGGGAAATCCTGCCCATCTCCCGGGTGATTTCCTTCAAATTCAAGATCGATGGTTTTTCTTGGGTGTGGCCTTTTCTAGTTTCTCCGGCTCTGGGAGTTGATTGTATCGTTGGTGCCGATTTCATCGCTAAAAGTGGTCTCGTGTTGGACATCCATGGGCACCAATGTTATTTCAAATTTAATCGGGGAGTTGTTATTCCTTTCCTTGGATACCAGGGAGCTAAGGGAGGTATCCAAGAGGTAGCTTGACCCGATTCTGCACGAGACCATCTCACTCCCGCCCAGCAGAAGGCCTTAGACCAACTGTGTGAGGAATTTCCCTCAGTGTTAACTCCTACTTTGGGGCTCACACATTTATTGGAATACAAAATTCGTCTAACTGATTCCAAGATAGTGAGGTCACATCCGTATAAATTCGCCCCTCCGAAAATGGCCGTTCTAAGGGAGAAGGTTCAAGAGCTGTTAGAGCAAGTGGTCATTGAACCTTCCAATTCCAGTTATGCTAGTCCAGCGTTCCTGGTACCCAAGCCTGGGGGTAAGCACCGCATGGTGATTGATTACCGAAAATTGAACGCTAACATTGAGGTGGATTCGGTTCCCCTTCCGGATCTCCACTCGGCTTTTGACTGGTTTAGTGAGGCCAAGTACTTCACCGTAATTGATCTCAATGCTGCATATCACCAAATCCCTTTATCCAAGGAAAGCAGACCTTACACTGCATTCTGCGTCCCGTGGAATTTATACCAGTATACGCGGGTTCCTATGGGTCTGGCAGTGGGCGCTCAAACCCTCACGCGTCTGCTTGACCTGGTATTTCAGGATGTGATGTTTATGTTTATTAATGATCTGTGCCATCTTCAGATTGGCTGCACTGGTAATTCATGCTGGCTGATGTAATCATACTTGTTTAAATGCTAGAAGGTCTGAAGCATACAGGCAGAGTACCATCAATCTGAGTAGCCCCCCCTCGCAACAGGATGGCATACTCTTGCCATTAAGTTTCCTCCAGCTGACCCAGTCGTTAATTCTCTATATGCAAGTGGGCAAACTCTGTTTGTTGGTGTCAGTGCATGCATAGCCACACAAACACAACTTTGTAGGCATCACAAAGTGGAACTCATTGCGTTTTGTCGATTTCAGACGTCAGATCTTCTGCATAAGTGGCAAACATCGACTTCACCCCATGTATCTTTCCAGCATTCTTCATTTACTGTCAGTGGGTCCCTTACTATTAGGGAATCTTTAAGCAGCTTAGGAAATCCATTAAGCAGTCTACCCATCTTGGCCATCAAGTTCTGTTCTTTCTTTACTGGATTATCCATTAGCTAATGCTTGATGAACGGCTCGTGAACCAGTTTGTCCTGATTTCTGCTACCATGGTAAAATAACGCCATACTGAAATTCTTGAGGTAATAAAGGGAAGGGTAAATTTGGTGTTTTTTTATGGTTTTTGATCTGAAAATTTGAATAAAATGGGTCCCAGAGCTCTATCTTAATTAGTTTTTAAGAAAAACTGTAAAACAAAAACATTGGATTTGAAAAACACTTATTTGTATTTGGGATAAAATAATTTTGTTAATTTGCCAATAAACAAATACAAATTTCTAATTAAATTTGTAGAGAATTTAATTATGAGAAAAGTAAATACAAATTTGAAAGTTAGAAATATCTCAAGAATTTCAGTATGGCGTCATTTTACCGTGGGAGCAGAAATCAGGGCAACTGGTTCGTGAGCTGTAACTCACTAATGGACCATTTACAGACCTGTGTTTATATGAACTTAATTTTTAGCTATAGAATCAGCTTCTGAGAGATTGCCATGCAATTTTGAATCACCTGTATATTGTTTACTATAAGAAATGAGATACTCCCACTACAGTTGATTTATGATGTACTTTTATTTGCTGTTTCAGCAATAACTTGAGCCCAGAAGAAAACTACATTGAGACAAAGCGTCGAAACATTGCCACCTTGTATCAGACTGTAAGATGTAAGCAATTTAACATGTATCATGTGACTTGTGTGACAGTTTGGTTGTATGTATTTCTGTGTATTAATGCGTTGATTCTGTGGGTTAATAGGTTACATGGCGTTGAAACGAAGGTTGAAACGTATTCAGGAGAAGAAGGCGGCAGACAGCAGTACAAGTGAAAACGTTGAAACGCAGTTGTTCGAATAAGCAAACATTATAATTGTTGCAGTTGCACGTTAATTCATCATCATCATTGCATGAAGATTTGAACCACACGTTCATTTCACAGGAACGCTAAATTGTTGAATCAAGCTATAGTGAAAAGAAACATATTTTTGTAAGCAATATGGAATACAGATCCTTTTAATGAAATATATAAATATAATTATAAATATATAAATAATGGAACAGTGATATAATGAAAAGTAGAAGACTGATTTTTATGTTTAAAACATACGTTTTTGATAGTATTAAAGAGTCCTGACGCTGTTTTGCCTTGCCCCAAGTAATGCCACTGTGATGAATGTTTATGGGCAAACAAATTAATGACAGATATTTTTTTAATTTGTTTTATTAAGGCTGTCATTTTTTAAATTGATTAATAGTAGTAAACAAATGTTATGATTAACACTTTCAGTCCGTATGTCATACGGACACACTTGTAATTCCATTCTGTAGGCTACAATTACATCGTACAGGTGTCACTTTAAAAATGGTTCAAGCTTGCCGTATGAGAGCAGCACATCATAACTGAACTGTAGTTATTTCTTTATCTAACAGATAGCGTTGAATGCATTTAACAGAATTGTGTTTATGCGTTTTGTTTACACTAGAGATGGGCGAATTCGATCACTTTAGTGAACTCGATCAGTACATCTCAATCAGTGAAATGATTCGATCCTTAAGATTCGATCAATTCGATCACTATTTAGCGAGTTCACTTAACTTCAGTTATTTGTACTCTTTACATCAATAAAGTACCTACATAAATTCGATCATATTAGATTCGCTAACAGGACTGTATTATTTCAGTTATTATATAAATTTCTAATAGTTGAATGATTATACACACCCCCCAAAATATATTTTGATATTGAAAACAAACAGCGAGATTCATCTGTTCCATTTTTTTTTTAATTTAATAAATACAGATGAATAAAAAGATCCACAATTACGAAAAACTATTTGTTTTATTTAAACAATACGTATCTCTTTTCATTTTGCCATGCGACTGTTCGACTCGAAATTGAATGAAATGACGGAAATGCCAGAGCCATCTAGCAGAGACTGCTTGCGTTATCTCGATCACTGATCGAATCAGTAAGTGACCGAGATGGGAACGAGACAAACATGGTGAATGATCGAATCACTGACGTCACAGATCGAATCACTGGCCAAGGTTGAATGACAACCAGAGGCATCTAGCGGAATCTGCTTGCGTTATCTCGATCACTGATCGAATCAGTAAGTGACCGAGATGGGAACGAGACCAGTGTTGCCAGCCCGTGGGATTTGTCCCATATTGTGGGACATTTTGACAAATATTTTTAGGAAAGGGATAAAGGGATTTTTTTTCACAAAGTGAAATGGATATGGGACATTTAACTGATGGCGTTAAAGAAGATAGACGTCTTGCAATAGAAGGCTCATGCTATACGTTTATTATATTAAAATAATATTAGTGTCTTGTGAAGGGGAGGATAACTTCACAGTAATCAATAATTGTTTATACAGATTTGATCTGTCACAATAAAATACAAAACTGTTAAGTAACTTATTAATTAATTAAAATAGTCCACTGTTAAAAAAAGTCACCAGTCCACTAGTAAAATATTCAATTTACTCCTCCAACTCCTACTAACGCGATAACACAAAAGAGCGAGACAAAGAAAACGTAGCGCACATGTTTCGAACCGCAAATGAGGGTAACTTAGCTAACTGATCGAAATGACCGAGTTGAGATTGAATGAAAGCCAGAGACATCTACTGGAAACTTCCTGCGGTAACTCGATCACTTATCGAATCCGGATCGAATCAGTAAGTGATTGAAATGACCGAGATCGAATCGTCAACTGATCGAATCACCTACTGACCGAGACGAGACCGAGATCAAGATTGAGTTGAAAGTTGTCGAGAGGCACCTAGCGGAGATTGTGCGAACTAACTCAGCTAGTTTCTAGTGTCGGTCTTATTGACCGACTCCTCTTTTAAAAGATCGATTCGATCAGTCGATCACCTAAATGATTCGATCAAAAAGATTCGTTCAATCCTGAACGACACATCTCTAGTTTACACGCTTGCATTCAGTGTTACACGCATTCAGTATGCGTGTCAATTACACGTAAATACTTTTAATAATATATTTCCTTTACTTTTTATATTTCATATAATGTGTAGCATAGACTAGTGTCCAATAATTATATAAAAACCACAAATCTGTGTTTGAAAGCAAGTTATAAAAATAAATTGACTTAAAAAAAATTTTTTTGTGCAGTTGTAACTTAATTTTTTGTTTTAAATAGTAAAAAAAGTATAGTGTTAGACATCAGATTAAAGAGGAAGAATGGAACTAAAAGACAGTATAAGATAAGTTGACAAAATAGAATTGGTTAAGTTGTAGCATAACAATGAAATACACTAAAAAAACACCAGGCCACCGTGGGTTAACACCCCTTACAGGCCCAGGTCTGAAAGTGTTAATAAAGTCTGTGTACAAGGCCATTGTTTCAAATACTATTAAACCTTTGTCTTAAGCTCACACAGCCGGTGTCAGTGTACTCAGAATTATTAAATACTGGGCTGTTAGGTCGTGGTTAGTTGCTGTATAACATCGACATCATCACCAACGTTTCAAATCCCACCTGCGGGGATCTTCTTTAGGCTGCAGAAAACAACAGAGTGTTATGACACAGTTACAGTGGATCAGACCTGGTGGCCGAGGTTATATAGATAACCTCATGTTACTGGCCCCTTGTTGCTTTTACCCGGAAAAAGTTGTCGGGTATCGTTCAGCCAAGATCCACCGTAACTGTTTCATAACCCTCTGTCGCTTTTTGTTGCCTGAAGAAGATTCCCGAGGGTGGTCATTGCAGATGCTGATGATGTCGATGTTATACAGCAACCGACCACAGCCTAACAGCTTAATATTTAATCATTTTGAGTACTATTAAACTCATTTGTCAAATCTGGTTTTGGTACCAAATAGAAACCAAAATTCCATGAAAATTGTGTCACTTCAAGAAAAAAGAAATAAGTAATTATTTTTAATTTCATATTAATTGAAGCCTGTACAGTATGGATTTTTGTAGGTTCACTTGACTAAAATTCTGATAAACACAAAAACAAATTTGTATGACTTTTTAAAATGTTGACTTTTTTTGCACGCATGCACATGGGTATAAATATATTTTTATGAATTAGAATTGATTCAGTATCTTTATTGTATGTAATATTTATTATACAGATTAATGCATAATAAAGTGGCATTATATCTTTGTTAATTGTTTAAATTTACTAGTCGCTGGTAAATTTATTTTGTTGTTTTTATTATTTATTTGTATATTCAAAGCTCAATGACCTCATATAAAATAAAACGTTACAAAGCAAGTGGGTTTTTTAATTTTCTTACTTGATACATATCCCTTTCATGTGTATAAGTATGAACACAAACACTCAAACAGTTTTATCTTACTGTAGTGGAAAAATTTGATAAAATTAACTGTCACAAAAATATTTTTCCAGTTATCTGGCATTACTATCTTCCCCATAAACTTTTTGTAACTTTTCAAGTGTATCTTTGCATGTTTCACCAACTTTTTTATAAAATCTGATACAAATTTTCTGATCA
Source organism: Magicicada septendecula (assembly GCA_034769895.1). Taxonomy (NCBI): domain Eukaryota; kingdom Metazoa; phylum Arthropoda; class Insecta; order Hemiptera; family Cicadidae; genus Magicicada; species Magicicada septendecula. Next base: position 314,048,891 of record CM068373.1, on the reverse strand, counting down.
ATTTTTTCTGACATGGTAAATGCGTCAAATGAGATTAACACACAACACAACAATGGCCATTTGTAAACAAACTAGATCAGCTGTTATTATAAAACTTATACTGAGTATGGGACTATACCTTTATCTGTCCCTGTAGTACATTTTCGATGTTTTTAATATTGTATCGATATATATTACGATGTGGAAAAGACAAAGTGTTGTCCTATTTCTTAATGCAAAGCAAAAATACATGTTGTTTTCATTTGTGATGTTAGGTGACAGTGGTTTTTGGTTTTTAGTTTACTGCTGAAATAAATAAAAGCCATGGTTGAGGAAAACATAACGTTTAATTTGTATATACAATGCTTATAACACAGAAATATTTGAAATAAAGAACCTAATAATGTTGAGTTGACAAATTAACAAAACTTCAACAGCAAATGTAAACTGAAAAATACAAATATTTATGTTTAATGGAAAACATGAAAAACTATGTATTAAGGCATGACAACATATGCTCTACATATTGTACATAATGGACGTTTCTTTTTGGTTAGCCACAAAAACAAGTACTTGTTGGAAAACGAATATTACCGAAGAAAACGAGTTCTGCCACAAAAAAGTGGCATGTATAGTAATAGGCTAGGTGTTTACTTACTTTTGAGTTCGGTGGTTTTTCAGTGATCTGTTTACAGAACGAGTATTAACAAAAAAACAAGTACTACTGGGAAAACGAGTTCTACTGAAAACCGAGTTTTGCCACAAAAAAGGAGTCATGTATAGTAATAGGCAAGGGGTGGCCTTACTTTCGAGTTGGGGTTTTTTGTAGTTTCTGCCAAAAAAATGAGTTTTACATTACACATGTATCGCTTTCCATGTGTAATTTTAGTTCTCATGTTAACCTAACAACATAAACTTTTGGTGTCACAGGTACACAACTCAAGGTTCTTACAGGTTTAACAAATATTTTTTCCATGACAATTCCAGGACATTTCCATGACAAAATCTAGATTTTCAAGGACACTCGCGGCACTCAAAATACACACTCGCGACATTCAAAATACCCAAAGTCAAAGATTTAATGATAAATAGTTTTATTTCTTGCATTGTATATAATTATATACAAACCTAAGATACATCTATATCAGTCAAGCTATTTTAAGTCAAAAATAAAAATATTTTTTTTATAAAATATCCCCAACCATAAGAGGCCGGTTGAAAACAAAATTTCAATGCACTTTACAAACTTTTCTTTTTAATTTTTGAATATAAGAATATTGCATTGAGTTTAATGTTGAAATAGGAAACTGGTTTGGCTGACACATAACTGAAAGACTCAAGAATTACAGGAATTATTATATTCATACATAACAACTAAGATCTTTAAAAGATAAAATGGGCAAGTCATTGAAATTTTGTTTCTGGATGGGGTATGGCCAAGGGAAAGTTTATTATTCAAAAACATCTTAATTAAAATCTTAATATCTTAAAGGTACCCTTCTTATTATTCTAGAACGACTTAACTACATCACGTTATTTTAGTCTTTAATTAAAGGAGGGAGATATCAGGCTACCGGTACTTAAATTGCTACAGTATTGCACAACTTAACATTCTTTGGATAGCTCAATAATCTCTTTGTTTATTTTTTCAACATCAGCTGCCATTTGAGTTGTCTTTAACCTAAAAGAATTTGATTTAGCCAGCAATGTAAAGTCTTTCTTGTTTTCAGCTTTCAGTGCCACTGCATCAGCTTCTTTTGTCATTGTCTCAATGGCATTTTCAAGATCCAACTTTCTTTTCTTCATAGACTTTAATTTTTCAGTTTTTGAAGTTCTTTTCTTGGTTTTTTCCTCTTTCTTCTTTTGGTCATCTAGATAGTTTTGATATCTCATTCTCGCAGATCGGGCATATGACAGAAGTTCTTTGGTAATAGGAACTTCATGTAAATCAACACTTTTCAATTCATCACACACCAATCGAAGAACTACCAAACTTTCTTCTTTGAAGTTTTCCACAACTATTTCTTTATTTAAAGAAAACCCTCGTTCAACCAAAGCCTGTCCGTGGGAGAGGGTTAAGACTATCTTAATAACCTTCCACAAATGGGAATATTGTTTCTTAGCCCCAATGACGTCATAGTAGAAGGAATCTATCCTGTCTTTGGACTTTTCAAACTTGCTGAACTCTGTTATTGGGCATTCTGTAAAAAGCAGCTTCAGTTCAGATAGAGCACTATCATAGTTTATTGGGAGCATAATTTTTCTTTTCTGAAGTTCTTGTAGTAATTTTGTGAAAGTTTCAATGGTTTTTGATTTATCTACTACCATTGACTTAGGTTCGAGACACCTGGCAAATCTGACGACTGGATATTTCAAGGGGTTCTTTATTACTTTCTTTACTACAGCCTTCAAAAACATTTGGCATTCCAACTTAAACACCGACACTTCTTTTTCATTGACTTTCTTTTCTTTCTAAAGCTTGCTTAAGATTTCTCTGATGGCAAACCCTGTCTCAACTTTGTTAGAGAATTGCAGATTTTCTTTTTTATCAAAATCAACTGAACACAGAGCAAAATCAGTATTACTTTTATCAAGAACGTCCTTCTTAACAAATAGAGACATGAGGTTGTAGAGCAATTTCAAAACATCAATAGCTTGGAAACGTAACATAGACTCATCTGTTTGATAACCTTTCAGGTAAGGCTGCATTTGTTTGCCTACAAAAGAAAAGAAGCTAAGCTTGGCAACTACTAGAGGATCTTTAGTTGCCTCTTTTACAATCTGAAAAGATTTTGACACCACCTCAGACCGTGGTTTGTCTTTATAAGAGTCAATAAACTTTACTACAGAAGGCCAAATTGTTATGGCTCGGTCACTCACAGCTACATCCTCAACCCACCTTGTAGCACAAAATTTAAGTGGCATCAACCCAGTTTCATTGAGAGCTAAGAAATCGCTTCTCCTAGCAGGTGAATCTTTCAATATTTGCCACAATGCTCTCAAGAGGGTGGCTAAGTCCCAACCTGTATGCTCAGCTCCAACTTCAAAGGATCTGTGAAGAGTATGAATGCTACAGCTACCAATATCAATGAGCCGGAGGTATTCAGGGTACATGGTTTCTCTATTCATAATAAGATCCTTCAATGCTTTTAAATTTACATTTGGCCCGTCCATACCTATTTGAAGCAACTTTGCTGAATTCAATTTTTCCATAGCCCCTTGAAGAGCTTTGACTAAATCAGCGGCTTTGGCATGTCCCAGAAATTGAGAATCCAAGTATCTGCTTGTTACTATCTGCGCTTCTTCATCCCAAGACCTGATAATATCTACTTGATCTTTTTGAATAAACTTGTTTATACTGCCATCAAAGCACAACGAGAAAAATTCACACTTAGAAATGTGTTGATACAATTTGTCTTTAAAGTACTGTGCAATCCCAAAACAAAGTAAGTATGAACACTTAGTTGGTGCACATGAAAAGCTTTTGGCAATTTCACTGTCAGGAAACATTGCTGAAAAAAGGTTGTTGAGGCCATTGCAAGAATTTTTTGGTAAAAACAAATGGAAATATTTTGACAAACTAGCTTCTTTGATTCTGTTGATCACCCAACCATCCTCCCATATTTAGCACATGAACTGCTGTCAATTAACTTGTATACAAGAAAACATAATTTTTCTGGGACGTGAGTGAAAAAACATCCTTTTCAACTCTTAGCAATAATATGAAGAAAATTCCATGACAAAAAACAAAAATCCATGACAAATCAGAAAATTCCATGACATTTCCAGGTATTCCAGGACATTTATCAAATTTCAGGTATTCCAGGTTTTCCAGGACGCGTATGAACCCTGCAACTGTGATATACTACTGCTACAATCATTTTTCACTAAAAAGAAGGACTAAGAACACCAACTGCAATCACCAGCCAACTATTTTGCAACATACGAAATTAAAATTTGCATAATTCATTCACCTACACAAAATTATGTTCAATATTCACTAAATATTGAAGCCAAACTATCGCATAACCGAAATATCAAAAAATGACTGCAGGAACAGATAAAGATACATTACCCTGAGTATTTAGTATACTGTAAACATATGTGTCACTTCTTGGGGAGGCAAGTCAGCTGACTTCCCACTGACAGTACCAATCCGGATACTTTTTGATATCACTCATATGTTGTACTGCCCTACACAGAGTGTATGAGTCCATCCAAGCTTTGTGGACAAATTTTTGTTAAATATAAACTAATCCTTGACAAGAATTAATCTTTTTAAAACAAAATTCCTAACCCTATCACTACCACCAGCACTCACTGGAAAACTTGACTGTCTACAGTAATATGCTACGTAGATAATTTAGATAGTGTTAAGTCAGTTGTAGATGAATTGGATAAAGCTGGTGCTTCATCAACAGAGGTTCTTTGAAATTTTTTAAAAGACACAAGAACATAAAAATGATGTACAATGTCCTAACAATACTCTTTTTTTTTACCACTGCGCCTAATGATAAAATTTCGTGGAACACAAAAACATAATCTTCATCTGACAACCATGATTTGCAACTCATTTATGGCAGTCTTTGAAGCTTGTAAACTGCTTGTTCACACACAGCAGTCTTGCCAGAATCCTTCTGAACATGTTTACCAGGACATAGCAGTTTATCCAAAATGTATTCCATGTTCTTCAATCTTGCATTGTAGAATGACAAAAAGACACCTAATATACCTAAGGATGACTTACTCAATTAGCTGTGAAATCTAAACTATGCATCAAATAGGGCTAAAATTGTAGACGATTTTCATTAACATGTGTACCAACATCACATAAAAATAGTTTTTTAATCAGACACTTGTAGCAGTGGAAATTGGAAAATTACGTGAACTTTTTAATTAAAACTCATACTTGTTACCATTCTCCCTTATGCCATTATTTTTAAATTTCTGGTTGTAGAGGATAAAATGTAAGTAGTTTTTAAATAAAATAATTTCAGGTGTGACAAAGTTTAACATGCCATTTGATCTATATAAGAAAATATCGCACAGTCACTTTGAAACCATCAGGATGGATCCATTGTGGGAGAGGAAATCCTTTCCTGTAGATCATTAAAAACATTTTTACATTTACACAGCCCTATTGAGAGAAGATTATTTTTTTTTACTGACAAACTTGGTTTTATTTGTAAAACATTCTTAATTGCATTTAAGTGCACTCATAAATAATTTCAAGCTTTTGAATGTAGTATATTCTCCCAGCAAGTTTTAGGTTTTTACGATCAAATTTTTAATTTATTAACAGCTATTATGCTTTTTTTATAATTTGTGGTTAGTGCTGCAGAAATGGCCCCCTCCCCAAAGTTCCTCACTGGATTCCTACCACTGGTAATTGCACAGGCAATTGGAATCATGTTAAACAACTCACAAGGTAATCAAAATGAAAAAACTGTCAGAAATCTTACCAACGAAGTCAATAAATTCAGACCTATTTTATTGTAACTTGATACAAGTTACCGATGTAAATCTATTGTTTACTTCAGTTACAAAGATTGCAGCCTGTAGTACTTAAGCTTGGCTGTAGTCTAGACTACGTCGTATCACCTCACTGTGTCGACGCTCTGTTTATTAAACACATGTTGTAATAAATGGACAATGCTGAAAAAAAAAAATATAACACAGCTGTAATACTTCACAGTTATATATATATTGTAACTCTACTTATGTGCGTTGTTGTTGTGTTGTGTGAGTGTATGAGTACCTACCTGCTGTCCGATCTTGCGGTTTTCTTCCGACTAGGGCGTGTGGATTTTGGATTTGATTTCGCAAGTATGTAATCTCAAATTTATGACAACAGCACACAAAATAAGTTACTTTAAGAGTGAAGAGTTTTGTGAGGTTGGTAGGCTTCGTAGTACAACAATAAAAAATGCAATATGGGGTAATAAAACGGTGTTTATTACTCCAATAACACACAAGAATAAAATGGTTATATTATCAATTATCCTTACAGTCTAATCAATGAATCGATCTTGAATAATGTTTTTCAAATGGTTGATAATTTTAAGAAGTTCTAACTCGTTATTTGACAAGTTAATTGCAACTGAAAATTTAATTAATTAATTTATTTTAATTTAATTAAATTGCTTTAAATTATTAGATTCAAATGAAAATAAAATATAAAAACTCTAAAGTTAATTGAATATTTTCCAAAAATAAATTAGGCGTGACAGTCTAGTTCACGTCCTTTTATTTTCTAGTGATTTGACTCTCGTATACTGCAGTATGAGCAAGTGATTAAATTGTTTGTTAAGATTTGTATAGCGCTTCTGTTTTATCTCTATTGATTCTTAACTAAAGCTTACTAATTACTTATACTGCTATACAGATTTTCACAAATTAATTATTCTTATTTACTAGAGTCTTTGATTTTTGTGGCACCTGAACGATTTAAATTACAATGCTTTTAATTGAAAAAGAAAGAAAATTTAGCGTTTGAAAAATAGATAAGTTGATTTTGCTTTCCTGTTTTTGAAGTGGATGGTAGAGATGCTCCAAATGTCCCTCGTCGTCCTGGTCCGATCTGCTAGAGATAGTGATCTGCTTTGAGCGTCCTGGATTTCGGCGTTGAGTTCAGAATTCAGCAACACTCTCCTCTCCTGCTGTTTGTTGAAGTTTTTACGTCTGCGGCTTTCTGCAAGAACTGGTTTATGTCCCTGATCGATTACACGTCCCACGTCAGCGTGTGTGTGTCGTTCGAGTGGTAGCTCTGCTCGTCAGCTGGTTCACTAATGGTTTAGACGGCCTCTCTGTCGTATTCTTGAAGTAAGGTCTTGTAGTCTGGTAGATCTCTTGCATGCTTATGACACAATAAGCTTGTTTGTTGAAATGAAGAGTATCTCGACTGGGTGCTATAATTACAAATCATACAGTTGATCTGTATTTACTATGTTCGTAATTATGTATGTTGACCACGTAGAGTCTTCAGATGAATCTTCACAACTACAGTTTCGAGACGATCGAAGAATTACGTCTGTACCTCGCAAATACTGGCAGTAGAGTGTTCGTTCAGCTCCAAAACTCCGTGCTGGTTGGGATTTTTTCAAATGATTTGATTGGCTGACACACTCTCCCTACTACACAAAATTCGAATTACCTTAGTCCGTGAGAACGAAGTTAGTTTCCCACAGACGGAGAATTAATATTATTACTAATATTCTTAACACAGCGGAACTGAATTGTCGGTCCGGATTTCCTGTGATAGTTTTAAATTGCAATTATCTTGGTTGCAAACCAAGTTGTGCTAAATCTAAAATATACAATCTGTTGGAAATTCTTATATTTATAACATATTAAAAGCTCATTAATGTAGCTCAATAATTACAGAAGTTATTCACATTAAATTAATTAACTCTGTTATTTGTTAATTATATTGCGTAAAACTCGCACACCTTATTATTAATATTTCGGCAAACATTTTGGCTATAATGGATTTTGCCTTAATTTACTGGTTTCCGAAATATCAATAATTAAAAGTTTGGGGTGTGGCTGTTCTTTCCACAGCGAGCTGATTATGTAACCGCCGCGTGTGCATCTTTTTACAATGCATTATTTTCATAGCTACTACATACAAGTGGAGTTTTGACTACTAAAATTTATTTAAACATGATTAATGTATACAGTTAACATATAACTCCAAATAATTGATATTTGGTCCTGTTATATACTCCCCTGCTTACTTTAAAAAAAAAATGAGTGTATTAATTACAATTTTTTTTTTTCAATTATTATAAACGTACTTTGTAATGATTCTACTTGCTACTATACATTGTATTACTTATTTAAGGACACGTACATGTGTGTCAATGTTCTTCCGTATATACAACTTAATTCTAATTACACCCTAATAATAATATTATATTTGCAATTATTGTGTAGTAAATGTTTTCAGAACTGTTAGTAGCTAATGGCAGCGTTTAAGAATGTTAGATAGTCAACAGTTGACACGCGCACGCAGGAATGTGCTGACTTTGTTTACATTTGTTATCGCACACCGCGTGACGCTAATTGCTTGACCTACATTCTAACAGCTGAACGGTAGTTATTGTGTGACGTAACAATTTCCTGCCCGTGCGTTCGTTTTGCCTCTTTATTATACGCTTGTTAGTTACCACGCTACAAATGCATTATCATTTATACACAATTTATTTACAATTATTATTAATATTATAAAACACAGTTAATTTATTTTAATTCTAATTATTATTTATTTTTAAAGTGCGTCCAGTATATCGTAACCATTTTTATGGGTGGTTCTACAATATTCCGCTATCCACTCATTAAATTCGTCAGCATCACCGGATATTACGACAACGTCTTCCCAGGCTGATTGTGTGGGAACGCTATCGCCGAGTTCCTGTTCTACCGGACATACAATTGTCGGAGTGCATTGTTGTATTGTATTAACCGCAAACAATGGTTCCGTACTTTCTGGTTGGAATACTTAATTAACCGGCGTACAAATTTCTGGAGAAAAATCACTTTTCTTAAATATAGTATTTTTTTTATTTCTACCTATCCTAGTTTTATACAATTTGGCTTGATTTATGGCGCTTCCCCCCTGGAGGCGCCCGTTTCCAAGTTTTTTGGAAACTTACGGTTTTTTTTCTTCTCACTAGGGTCCTTAATACTTTGGGTATCGCTGTCTTGCGCTATTGTATCACTTCTCGCTATTTCGACCGTTTGAATTGCTCTGATCGGGGCCCCATCGTTGCCCTTACCTTGCCCCTTCGGTTTACCGACATTTGGTTTACCTTTGTATTCAAAGGTTTTATTTGGCGGTTTTGACGGTGTCTGGGGTGGAGTAGAACTTGTACTTGGTCTCTGATCAGGTTGCTGATGATATTGTACCCGTGTATTCTGACCGTCGTTATTTCAGCGAAAATCAGGGTTATAACGCCAACCGCCTAAATCAAAAACTGTCTCGCTTTGGGACACTAAAATGAGCAGTTCATCGACCGTGCGTATACCTTGCGTAAACACAGCTACCCGTATATTGTGATTGAAATGATAGGCTAGCTTAGTGACTATGTCAATCTCTGAAAATGCTGGGGTTAAATGCTTTGCGCGCTCGACCTGCTGGATGATATAATTTTCTGCCGTAACACCCATTTTCCGTTCAAAACGCCCATATTCTAATTCGTTGCGTAAAAGTATTTGAGTGTGCGCATTCCAATACCGGCTTTCAAATTTTTGTTTGAACTCCGCGTATGTGGACACTTTATCGCGTACAATGTTATACCATTTACGCGCCGAATCCCGCATCGCGTTTACTACCCATTGTATTTTATCTTGATCTTCGAGTCTCGAACCTACTCTCATCATTTCATTTTCACAGGCTAACAAAAATTCAATAGGGTTTTCGTTATTTTCCCCTGTAAAATGTACACGATTTTTTTCATCGACAGGACCTTGTACTAAAATATTAGGAGCGGATCTCCTGCGTACTTCCTGTCGTACTTTCAAAATTTCGTCGTTCAGTGCTTGTAATACACTCTCTTTATTAGAGTCTATGTTGGATCGCGTCTCTACAATTGAAGCATCAAGTCTGTTTACTTGGCGTTGAGTTTCTGTCGCATCAGTTTGAATTCTTATCTCGAGCGAGTCGACCTTTTTCGCGACCTCTGCGGTTTGTTTTTCGCACCTACTAATGTGTTCTTTGAATCGGCCCTCCATACGTCTAACTTGTTCGATAAACGATTTTTGCATTGTGGTCTCAAAAACCTTAAACCGTTCATTTATTTTCGTTTCTACCGTATGTACTTTTTCTCCGACTTCCGTGACTTTAGCGGTAAATTCTTTATTAGTTTCACCGATTTCAGCGACTTTAGCGGTTAATTCTTTATTGCTTTCCGCAATTTCGGTGAATTTAACAGTTAACTGTCAATTCCTTTGTTTAATTTCCGCGTTTATGTCTGCGTTGCTATTTTCTAATGCTTCTGTTAAGCTGACTTTTTGCGCGTCAATTTTGGACGTTAACTCCGCGTTGTTTATTTCAGCATTGGCTGTTATTTGTTCAAATTTCGCGTTCATGTTCGCAGTTCATTCGGCGTTTGTTTTCTCAAACTTCGCGTTCATATTAGCGGTCAAATCCGCACTCATTTGCTTAAGTATTTTATCCATATCCATTTTTTTTTTTACACAATAATTTCAAATATGCAGTAATTTCACTGCTGTACCACCACCAATCACAAAACTCTTCTTAGGGGATTGTTCAGTTGGACGCCAGCTGTTTTAAGAGTTAAAACAGCAAACTTTGTTTTAACGTAAAATTTAAATTTAAATTGAATTTAATTTCTGGCCCCACGTGCAGGGCGACATATGTAACTCTACTTATATGCGTTGTTGTTGTGTTGTGTGAGTGAATGAGTACCTACCTGCTGTCCGATCTTGCGGTTTTCTTCCGACTAGTGCGTGTGGATTTTGGATTTGATTTCGCAAGTATGTAATCTCAAATTTATGACAACAGCACACAAAATAAGTTACTTTAAGAGTGAAGAGTTTTGTGAGGTTGGTAGGCTTCGTAGTACAAGAATAAAAAAATGCAATATGGGGTAATAAAACGGTGTTTATTACTCCAATAACACACAAGAATAAAATTGTTATATTATCCTTGGATTTCGTTGTCCATGACGTGTCCGTTACTTAACTAATTATCACTATAATATTGACGACTCGGAACACTAAGTTTTTTATAAGTAAAAACGTAAAGTTTTACCTTACAGCCTAAACCGGCTTTCACCTATAGAAGGCTTCATCAGAGGCTGTCGTTAGTAGCGCTGCTCGTCTTGTTGTTGGCGACGAGATAGTGTTTCAAAAGATTGAAGCTGTGTGTGTGTGGTGAGATGTGTTCGAATAATGCGTGCGATTTGAATTGTGTCTGTTCGTTTAGGATGTCGTTTTTATTTGTTTTTGTGTGTTTGTATATTTCTAATTGTTCTAGAGTGTCTAGTTTTCGGCCTTTTGTGTGTACGTGTAGTATGTTCATGTTATTGTCGATGTTTTTATATGTGTGGTTTGCTTCAATGAGGTGGTTTGCGAAGGTAGATTCTGTAGTGGTGTGGAGTGCTTTTGTGTGTTCAATGTATCTCTGTTTGAAGCTACGTCCTGTCTGGCCTATGTAGAATTTACTGCAATTTGAACAATTTAGTTTATATACACCGGGTAGATCGAATTTGTTTTGTGCTTTGGGCATGCGTTTTGATAGTGTGTGTTCTGTTTTGTTAGTAGTTTTGTAAGCGATTCTGTATCCTGCTTTTTTGAATTTGTGGGCAATTTTTTCTGTTTGTTTGTTGATGTATGTTAGTGTTATGAATTTGTTGTTTTCTGTCTTTGTCTGTTGTTTGTTTTGTGTTTTGTGTAGGAGTTTACTGACTATTGTTCTGTCATAACCGTTACATTCTGCTAGATATTTTATCGTGTTTAGTTCGTCTTTGTAGTCTATTTCATCTAAGGGGATGTTGTTAAGTCTATGTATCATGGTTCTAAAAGCAGCTAGTTTGTGTTGTATTGGGTGATTGGAGGTGTTGTGTATTAGTGTGTCAGTTGTAGTTGGTTTTCTGTATATACTGAATTTGTGCCTGTGTTCTAGTTTTGTGATGGAGAGGTCTAAGAAGTTTATGGTATTGTTGTGTTCGTATGCGGCAGTGAAGGTTATGTTTTTATGTATTTTGTTTATGTGCGTTAGTAACTGTTCACATTGTCTTTTGTTTCCCCTGTATAGTATTAGAATGTCATCAACGTATCTGTGCCAATATAGTATTTTATGTGAGTGTCTGTCATTGTTTGTGAGTATTTTTGTTTTTTCTAAGTGTTGGAGGAAGACTTCTGCTAGAATGCTGGATATGGGGGAGCCCATGGGTAGGCCATCGTTCTGTGTGTAGTATTTATTGTTATAAGTAAAGTAGTTTTGTTTTGTGATAATCCATAAATAATCCATAAAGAAGACATTCCGATACGCCCCATTATCAACTACCGTAATGCCCCTGCACACAAACTGGCAAAATATCTAGACAAAATTATTAGACAACACACACAAATAGACAACAACATTGCAGTAAAAAACAACACTGACCTAGTAACAAAAATAAAAGACATACACATCCCCCATAACGCCACATTAGCCTCCTTTGACATTAAAAACCTGTACACAAACATCCCCATCTCTGAAACAATCACCATCCTACAAAACAAACTCAAACAGAACAACACACCAGACGAACTTATCAATGAAATAACAGAAACTCTGAACATTATCACAAAACAAAACTACTTTACTTATAACAATAAATACTACACACAGAACGATGGCCTACCCATGGGCTCCCCCATATCCAGCATTCTAGCAGAAGTCTTCCTCCAACACTTAGAAAAAACAAAAATACTCACAAACAATGACAGACACTCACATAAAATACTATATTGGCACAGATACGTTGATGACATTCTAATACTATACAGGGGAAACAAAAGACAATGTGAACAGTTACTAACGCACATAAACAAAATACATAAAAACATAACCTTCACTGCCGAATACGAACACAACAATACCATAAACTTCTTAGACCTCTCCATCACAAAACTAGAACACAGGCACAAATTCAGTATATACAGAAAACCAACTACAACTGACACACTAATACACAACACCTCCAATCACCCAATACAACACAAACTAGCTGCTTTTAGAACCATGATACATAGACTTAACAACATCCTCTTAGATGAAATAGACTACAAAGACGAACTAAACACGATAAAATATCTAGCAGAATCTAACGGTTATGACAGAACAATAGTCAGTAAACTCCTACACAAAACACAAAACAAACAACAGACAAAGACAGAAAACAACAAATTCATAACACTAACATACATCAACAAACAAACAGAAAAAATTGCCCACAAATTCAAAAAAGCAGGATACAGAATCGCTTACAAAACTACTAACAAAACAGAACACACACTATCAAAATGCATGCCCAAAGCACAAAACAAATTCGATCTACCCGGTGTATATAAACTAAATTGTTCAAATTGCAGTAAATTCTACATAGGCCAGACAGGACGTAGCTTCAAACAGAGATACATTGAACACACAAAAGCACTCCACACCACTACAGAATCTACCTTCGCAAACCACCTCATTGAAGCAAACCACACATATAAAAACATCGACAATAACATGAACATACTACACGTACACACAAAAGGCCGAAAACTAGACACTCTAGAACAATTAGAAATATACAAACACACAAAAACAAATAAAAACGACATCCTAAACGAACAGACACAATTCAAATCGCACGCATTATTCGAACACATCTCACCACACACACATAGCTTCAATCTTTCGAAACACTATCTCGTCGCCAACAACAAGACGAGCAGCGCTACTAACGACAGCCTCTGATGAAGCCTTCTATAGGTGAAAGCCGGTTTAGGCTGTAAGGTAAAACTTTACGTTTTTACTTATAAAAAACTTAGTGTTCCGATTCGTCAATATTATAGTGATAATTAGTTATATTATCAATTATCCTTACAGTCTAATCTATGAATCGATCTTGAATAATGTTTTTCAAATGGTTGATAATTTTAAGAATTTCTAACTCGTTATTTGTCAAGTTAATTGCAAGCGAAAATTTAATTAATTTATTTATTTTAATTTAATTAAATTGCTTTAATTATTAGATTCAAATGAAAATAAAATAAAATATAAAAACTCTAAAGTTAATTGAATATTTTCCAAAAATAAATTAGGCGTGACAGTCTAGTTCACGTCCTTTTATTTTCTAGTGATTTGACTCTTGTATACTGCAGTATGAGCAAGTGATTAAATTGTGTGTTAAGATTTGTATAGCACTTCTGTTTTATATCTATTGATTCTTAACTAAAGCTTACTAATTACTTATACTGCTATACAGATTTTCACAAATGGATTATTCTTATTTACTAGAGTCTTTGATTTTTGTGGCACCTGAACGATTTAAATTACAATGCTTTTAATTGAAAAAGAAAGAAAATTTAGTGTTTGAAAAATAGATAAGTTGATTTTGCTTTCCTGTTTTTGAAGTGGATGGTAGAGATGCTCCAAATGTCCCTCGTCGTCCTGGTCCGATCTGCTAGAGATAGTGATCTGCTTTCAGCGTCCTGGATTTCGGCATTGAGTTCAGAATTCAGCAACACTCTCCTCTCCTGCTGTTTGTTGAAGTTTTTACGTCTGCGGCTTTCTGCAAGAACTGGTTTATGTCCCTCGTCGATTACACGTCCCGCGTCAGCGTGTGTGTGTGTCGTTCGAGTGGTAGCTCTGCTCGTCAGCTGGTTCACTAATGGTTTAGATGGCCTCTCTGTCGTATTCTTGAAGTAAGGTCTTGTAGTCTGGTAGATCTCTTGCATGCTTATGACCACAGCTTGTAGTACACAATAAGCTTTGTTGAAATGAAGAGTATCTCGAGTGGGTGCTATAATTACGAATCGTACAGTTGATATGTATTTACTATGTTCGTAATTATGTGTGTTGACCACGTAGAGTCTTCAGATGAATCTTCACAACTACGGTTTCGAGACGATCGAAGAATTACGTCTGTACCTCGAAAATACTGGCAGTAGAGTGTTCGTTCAGCTCCAAAACTCCGCGCTGGTTGGGATTCCTTCAAATGATTTGATTGGCTGACACACTCTCCCTACTACACAAAATTCGAATTACCTAGTCCGTGAGAACGAAGTTAGTTTCCCACAGACGGAGAATTAATATTATTACTAATATTCTTAACACAGCGGAACTGAATTGTTGGTCCGGATTTCCTGTGATAGTTTTAAATTGCAATTATCTTGGTTGCAAACCAAGTTGTGCTAAATCTAAAATATACAATCTGTTGGGAATTCTTATATTTACAACATATTAAAAGCTCATTAATGTAGCTCAATAATTACAGAAGTTATTCACATTAAATTAATTAACTCTGTTATTTGTTAATTATATTGTGTAAAACTCGCACACCTTATTATTAATATTTCAGCAAACATTTTGGCTATAATGGATTTCGCCTTAATTTACTGGTTTCCGAAATATCAATAATTAAAAGTTTGGGGTGTGGCTGTTCTTTCCACAGCGAGCTGATTATGTAACCGCCGCGTGTGCGTCTTTTTACAATGCATTATTTTCATAGCTACTACATACAAGCGGAGTTTTGACTACTAAAATTTATTTAAACATGATTAATGTATACAGTTAACATATAACTCCAAATAATTGATATTTGGTTCTGTTATAATGTGTGTGTGTGTGTGTGTGGGGGGGGGGCTATAGTATAGGATAATAATATTATTGTCTATTCATTATTTACTGTAATTTCTCACATAAAACATGAACCTGATAATTGAGGGTTATTTCGTAGTAATGATGACTCCTGTTAAGGTCACATGGTTGTACAGCCACCAAAATTTAAACTATATTATATTAGTGATAATATTATTATATTAGAAGAGATTTTTTTGTTTAATGATCAATATATACTTTTGGGCTAGCTACCTGCTTATTCAATACTTATTTTTTCTGCCACTGAAAAACACTAGTATTGAGGATGTAAAGTCCTGTGTGGTGCAAAACTATATTTCTTGGTAATGGTGGGCTAAACCAAGTGGTAGACCATCTGAATAGATTAGTTAGTCGGTTTGAAAATGGTGGTTGTTTGAGTTCTGCGACCAGTAAGCCTGAGTTTCCTGACAGGCTTTAACACTGCTGTATAACATGGTAGGGATAAAACAAACATGATCAATAGTCCTTAAATTCTAAGTGACCATCAATCAATTAATTTTTCTGGTGAAGGGTTTATGAGGATCAGTCAAAAAATATAACACAAATTTTAACCTATTTGTGTCGACGTTTTGACAATGTTTATTGTCATCATCAGGACAACTGTTGCTGTCACCAAACACACAACTGTGACAGCAACAGTTGTCCTTATGATGACAATAAGCATTGTCAAAATGTTGACACAAATAAGTTAAAATTTGTGTTATATTTTTGACCGATCCTTCACTGGAAAAAAATTATCAATAGTATGTATTCTGAACGAATCAGACGTGTGCAATGAAATATAAAGTTTTTTATAAAATAATGGAATTTAATTTACAGATTAATGATATTATACAAATTAAATCATCAAATATGAAAAGATGTCTTATAAAAATCCACACAAAAGAACTGATACAAATTTTATGATTTAAGTAAATGTTGTTTGTCTGACAGGACTCCAATTGTACAGCGATTTTGTGTGATGAATCAATAATTTGATGTATATTATGTTAGATGAGATTATTACACTTTTTGTCTATAGTGTACAAGTACACTATTTGTCTATCATATATACAGATAGTGTACATACCATTTCTTGTGTCAACAACATACATAATATGTCTTGTAGTTGTGAACACGAGATAACTAATCAAACCATGCCAAGGACATTTTATTATTGTTACTGCTAAAAACTTTAATGAAGATAATGTCTAACTGAAGATTTATAATTCTTAGCCCAATATGAGAGACATATGTCATACGATGTGAACATAATTTCTTGTACATTGACAAGAACAACCAGAAATTCCCTATCAATTTTATTACTGTTACTATTACTATTACTAATATTCTATTCCTAAGGTATGAAAATGAAACTCTTTTGATATCTTTAACTAAAAAGGAAACATGTAACAAGTTTATTCATGTTTCATATTCTATGTTGTATAATCATTTACTTGCTGACATAAAAAAAAAAATTTCTCAAACATTTGAAATCTTGGCTAATGAATTAAAATATATCCCCAGTATTCAGGTCAGTTGAATACCTTTATCATCCTGCATATCATTAATAATAATTGTAACCATATGAGATGCTATAATTAACGGACAAAATTTAATTTGTGTTTGTATTTTATTTGTAAAGAGTATAGCTAGATTTAGATTTTCTTTAGTACAGTATATGTTAAAATTTAGTATAGACTGTACAAGATTTCAGTGGCTGCACAGTAAATATGTGACAAAATTGTTGGCGATAATAGTTAATCGGATCTATGAAAGCTTTTAATTAGATCTATCAGTAGCACAAAAAGTTTTTTAATAGGGGTAGAAATTGCAAAATTGCACGTACTTTTTGATCAAACCTCGTATGTGAAATGAATTAAAATTCTAGTATCCTAGCAATCAGATGTTTAACCACTGCACATCTCAAAGTCTGTTCAGAAATCTATCGTCAGGTGTGTAAATGCAAATATATAGACTTTTGCATAAAAGTGTGCCAGCAAATGATTTGAAGTATTTATTAAATCATTATTAGAAAATTAGAACGTTAAAAAATGACTTGTACTTAGCAGTGGCATATTTGGACATTTTATAACTCTAGGCTGTTTATTTCTGGAGGGCCCATTTTGAACAGGAAAATTTATTATCCCATTTTAACACATTTTCAACAGTTGTGTGTCACTCGTATCCTTGAGACAAATATGCACTTCAGTTAAAATTAAAATAAACTATAATTACTTAACGCTTCCGGGCTGAGAGGCCTTGGTCGAATGCTTGTTCTTACAGTGCTAGATGTTTCTGCCACACCAACGGTGGCCATCTTCAGTAGCAAAGAAAAGTTCGTGAAAGATGGAATGCCGAACAATTCGCCCAGTGAAAAGGGACAAGCAATAGTAAGAGACGGCTACGCTGTTTCTAAATTAACTTTTTGGCCGCTTCAGGTATTTAACGCGAACGAATCAGAAGCCAGCTAATCATTCTCCACTCTGATTGGCCATGGAAAATAAACCATGCCAGACACTATTTAAGGAGATGCTTTCACCTCGGCGGTTCATGGCGACAGACGCGTTCCTATGAATATGGATGGACTCCAAATGCAGGCGAGTGAAGTAACCCCGGACAGAAGACAACACCCGGGCTTCATCAAACATTACCCGGTGATCGTCGTGGGAAAGAGCGTGTTCAGCAACTGCGGACTTCTCCGGCTGGCCCAGGCGGCAGTATCTCCGATGTTCAGAGAGGCGCGTTCAGACACTACGCTTCGTGGTGCCTATGTATACTTGGCCACACGTACAAGGAATACTATACACCCCGCACGACGAGAGCGGATCCCTGGCGTCTTTTACCGGTCGCAGGAACTGATGGATCTTTTTGGTTGGCTTAAAGACCGTCGTGACGCCCCGTTTACTCAGCAGCTTGCCAATGCGGTTAGTCACGCCACGGATGTAGGGCAAGATCCTTCCGGCCAGCACGTGTGGCTATTATAATCCGTTTGCCATATTTTTCCTTGAGTTTCTTTTTTATCGTTTGGTTCGTTGGAACTGTCCCAGTTATTGCAGATTTTAATTCTGTGAAGGAAAACTGGCAATCATCAGCATTCTCAAGAAACGATTGAATTTCATCCATTGCTACTGAAACCCAATCAGCTTCAGGATGCCCTCGTTTCTTATCACCAGAAGGTGGAAGAGTGACGAATCTTTGAAAACAGTCGTGGTGGTACACTCCGTCAGCAGCACATAAATCAGTCACAGTGGACAGGCGAAACTTAACTTCTTTTGCCCACATATCTTCTCTTTCATTTGCCTTATTCACAATTTTATCTTTCATGCCCAGACTTCGAACATAGTATACTGTTCTTCATCTTTCAACGGGCTTCTTCAATTCCTTTTTCAATAAATCGTCATCTATAACCTCAGTACAAAAAAAAAACATTTTGTTTTGAAGTCAAACGCAGGTAATGCTGACCGTTTGAGGGGCACGGGTACGTCGGAATGCGATGTGGATGCCTCTGCGGCTTGCTCCTCACGCTTTCTTTTCAGATAAGCTTTAATGGTGTCTGCTCTTGTGTAATTTTTTCTGCACGAAGTATGTACTTTTACACTTAAAAGATGACTTATTTGAGAGCCCTTGTTGTCATTTCTCGCCTGGCTAGCAGCTAACAAAGAATCAATGCCCTTTTTACCCACCACTGTTACACCTATTCCAGAAGATTCAAGGATCTCTTCACAAATGAAACACTTGTCATTCATTGTAGAACCTGTAGAAAGAAAAAACAAAAACAAAAATAATTTTTAAAAAAACCGAAAGAAAAACAAATAATATACATTTCATTATTTTTGTGAATGAAATTTCAATTTCTAACATTTGGAAGATAATAGATTTGTCCCATGCTTTAGCACTACACTGTAAAAATGCTTCATTAATTGGTTAGTGAAGCAATTAGTCAAATATGTAAATGAAAAATTATAAATATTGTAACGACACCAAATTCTAAAAGAAATAAGCGCATCTATTTAAATCAAGCATACAAAATATATATAGTAATATAATAATAATAATGGAGCACAATATTAATGACAAAAGCCTAAAAGAAATTTAATAAACTAAGTAGAAAATGAACTTGCTGAAGAAGAGTTGCAGTATAAAAACAGATAGAATAATAGAAGGATAATTAAAACTACTATATTACAAGAGGTATTGAATAACAAAGGTGAATGACATTAAGGCTAATAAATCATTGAACTCTGAAGTGAAGTTATATAAAAGAGAAAGAAATCTACTTAAGAAATATACCAACAGTAATATTGAATATAATAAGTAAATGGAGTTATTGGAAGGCAATGTAGAATAAGAAAAAATATTCAGAAGATAAAAGATTCCAATGATGTGTATAACGATAAGATTTATAATTATTTTTTTTTTAGAGTGAGAAAGCTAAGGCGCCACTTTAGAATTATTTTATGGGCAGCAGCCAAAGTGCATTGTACCAGGTATGTGAATGTTCGGATGAGCAATTGGACGTAAAAGGGCCACTCAACGCCGATATTCATTCATAATACCATATTAATATAGGGGGAATCATTTAACAATAGTATGGAATCAATGTGAATAAAAGAATGTAATATATAAATAGAATATACAATGAACCAAGAGAAAACTCAAGAATTACAATTCGTTAAAGCCACCAATACAAATAAACAAACTCCAGAGATAAAGAAGAAAATAATTGGTATCGATAAGAAAGGTAGGTTTCAATTTGCCTATAATAATGAAGAATTTGTTTAATAAATGTCAATCTTATCACCAAGCAATATTAATACCATAATATCATACACTTCAACTGTTGAAGACATCAGCAAGCAATAACAACAAATTATCAAAACAAATCGAAATCAAAATAATTTAAAAGAAGAAACAAAAATAAATAAAAATGTGAACCTATTTACAAACCAAAAGTCCTACAACAGACATTACTATGACAGATTACTATACTATATAGACAGTACCAAGTTAGATTTGGAGTAGTCCATAAACAAATAAATAATGATAATAAATTTAATGAATAATGAATGAATCAAATAGAAAGTCATATAAAGTACAATACAAATTTAGAAGTAAATGTAAAATGTAATTAAGATTTGCTACAAATGTAATATAAGACAAGTGTAATTAATTGGTAAGAGTATGTGAGATACAGTGGTAGTCAATTAAGAATAACTGTGAGTGGATAGTAATTATAAACAATTATTTAATGAAATGAATTACTAATCCATAGTAGCAGAAGATACTGGCATTAACATTTACTTTTTTCTTTATTAGTGTTGAGTTATATAAGTTTAATAGATATTAATCACACAGACAATGGTTTAAAAGTGTGCATTCAGTTAAGCCCTAAAGGGAATTATAGTAATTAAAATATAATTGTTAATTACTAGTTTGTTTATATTAAAAAAAGACTTAATTAATATAAAATAAATGTAAGCAGGATCGATTATGAGTCTTCCAATATAAAAATATAACCAGTCAACATAGGCCTAGATGATTATGTTCAGTAAATAATGAATTATTCAAAAATATTTGTCAAATTACAAATAACTATAATATTTGATATTAAAATTGTTAATAGTTTTGTCAGATAAAATAATATGTAAATTGTATTAAGTATTATGATGTAATAACTAAAAAACAACTTGTACATAAAAGGTAAAATAACGTATTGTATAAAAATAATATCCTATGACAACTAAATCTCAATTTGAACAGATATGACCAGAGTATTTATGTGTATCCAGGAAACCAAAAGAGAGAAAAAGAATGTTGTTGATTATTATTAGAAAAATAATAAGCCAAGAAGGAGAGCTGAGTGTAAATTCTGAAAACAAGCTAAATATTTATACAAGAAACATATGAATATTATAAAAAAAAAATAATATAATAGAAAGTAAAAAAAAAACTTTATATCAAACTACAACAGAAATAAGATTCAAGTAATTAAAGAAACAGCTTAACAAACCAGCCTTTAAATCTTACTGATGACACAAACAGAACAACTACACTTGGATTGAATTAATAACAAGACACTGGACTTCAATCACAATATTCCAACAGAAGGCTTCGGACCACGAAAGTGACAAGATAAACATTTGTTGATCACCAAAAGAAGTGGATTCCTTCATTTGGACAACATAAACAAACTGATATTGGAAATTTCCATCACGGATACCAGAAGGCTGTGTGAACTGAACTGAACTGATACATTGTGTAACGTATATATATTATTATAATTAATACTCAATTTATATTATTCATTATTGTTATTGTTTGTAATGTAATGTACTTTCTATACTTGTTTTTCTTTATAATCACTGAACCTTTATATCAGCCAAAAGAACCTAAAAATAATATTAACAAAAGAGGAGAGAATCGACCCTGAGATTTCTAAATTATATTAATAGTTACACTAAATAGACTATAGCAATTTTTTTTGAATAAAAATACAATATTATTATTATTACCAGATACCATTCCATGTGTCTTTTTATTTATATAGAAATAGAATTAACAAGTGTTACTAATTGATGTACACAAAGAGAGGGATAAATTAATTTAAAACCCATCTTGTTGTAATTTGACAAATCCAAGGTGAGGCATAAAGAACCTGTAATTCCTGAAGGGTAATAAATTGGCGAACCCAGCAGTGGGGTTTAGAAAAGATATTGATAAGGGAGTAATCCGTGTGGTTACAACATGGTTAATGAAGATTTTTCATAAAATATTCTTAATGTATATTATATATAGGAAAAGTAAAAGTAAGTGAAGAAATAGGAATATCAAGTGATACTATTAATCCTGTCAATGAATATGTTCAAATTTTAAATGAAGTCACTGGAGAAATGGAAACAGTATTAATTAAACAGTACTTAATATTATACATATTATACTTAATTCAATATTATATTATTGATCCTGATAATTATACTTAATTCTAAAATTAACTAAATTTTGTTTGGCAATAATGTGATGCCCATCCAAGACTTTTTCTTTACAATTTTTATTCAAATATTGCGCAAATTATAAATAGATAATTACTTACAAGATAATTTCCATGAACTAAAAAGAGAATATCTCTGGACATTTATTTATTTATGTGTGTGAAAAATCGTTGTTATGGTTTAGTCACATGTATTAATAAAAACATAACCTCTTAAGGCTTATTAATACAGGTGATTAAAACTATTAAATTTGTACTAAAATATACCTTTATACTGAAATGCTCTTCGAAATGAAAATAATTTTGAAAAACTGATTCACCACGAAATGAAAAACTTATTCACCACACACGAAAAACTTATTCACCATGTTTTTTACTCTATTTTCGTTTGTATGGCACGAATGCTCGACTACTGGAGACTCGACGCATGCACGCTGCCGCCCGTTTAGTTGCGCAACTCGGCCGCAGCCGGCAGATGTTCGAGGTCAAGCAGCGTTATACATACATTTCAAATCCATTGTATACAAAATGTATACACCCAGGTATAAATGTATTGCTATACCTCGATAGTACAAAGTCTATAATAGTTAATCCTAAAATTTAAACTTATAAAACTAATGCATGAAAAAGTTATTAATAAAATATTTAAAAAAAGGCAACTTTTGGGGCCCGCTTTACAAATAAATAAGTGTAAGAAAACTGTGATGTATTAATAAAACATGATTTTTGCATCCTTAAAGTACATTAAATAAGCTTTTAATCGATTTTTCTTTAATACTGATATCTTGAAAATTAGCCGAGATACACGCGTTTTAAGTTTGAACTTTTAAAAAATTTTATAAGTGCATAAATTTCTGGATAATTAAAGTACCATTTTTTTTTATTGGTTGCTTTGAAAATTTTTTAAAAAATATGATCTTATACTACAAGGTGTTCTTATCAAATTATTACAATATAACAATATTTTATTAAGTATTATTATAAATATTTGCATTTAAGGTTTTTTGTTCATTTTAGTAAATATATATATATATATATATATATATATGTATTATTATAATTAACAATAACAAATTATATGAACATTAATATACTAAATCAAAAACTGTAGACTTTGCTCTTTAATTTGAGACTTGTTCCATGTAAATATTTGCGTTACAACAAAAGTTATTGGAGATTGAATAATTTGTGAACGATGCGCTTGAACTATTTTAGAATGATGCGCATGTGAACGATGGCCCGCCACGGGCGTAACATTTGCCTGAAATTCGACACGATTTTACGAGAAAACTATTACAGATACAAAAAAAATTGATAAGATCGATTTTGTAGCAAATTTCATAAGTGTTATTTTTATATACAACTATATTTTTGCCAGGACCAACACTTTCCGAGATAAAAAGGAAAAACCGAAAAAAGTGACATGTTTCACGTCACTGCCGCTAGAGCTCACTTCCGATTCATCAGGACTTTTGTGTCATTCATCACTAGGTACCTCTAAGTAAGTGTGCCAAGTTTCAAAACTGTTGGAATTATTTTTAGCTAAGGTCCTTTTTGCCCTTCATTGACTGGACTATCAGTGACGGAGGGTTTACAATCTTGAATTCTTGGTACGAAAACAGAAAATTGGATGAAACCGAAGAACGAATTAGAATTGTGAAAGGTGCAGCAGCCATACTGAAACAGGATATCCAGTCCCAAATGTTCCATAACACCACATACCCTCCTGGAGATAATTTTTTCAAACACGCTGCTGATTGTGTACCTGAAAGCCTTCAAACGTTCCTGGAAACCCTTATAATGAAGAAAACCGACATCGAAAACAGAAAGAGGAAGTGTATTTCAATAGCACACAGCATTATCTCAGCTGTGCGTCCAAGGTCATTCATATCCTCGATAATGAGCAGTCTTGCCCTATTTATATACAGGAGGTTTGGCTCTAAGAAGTTGGTGAACCTTGTCTCAAGCTTAGGGTTTTGTGCTTCATACCATGAAGCTCAGGTGCTGGAGATATCAGCCATTTGTCACACTCGACCAGACACCAGTGGTTTATTCAACCAATTTGTGTTCGATAATGTGGACTTTAATGTCAAGATGTTAGATGGGTTGAATACATTTCATTCTTTGGGTGGCATTAGATGTGTCTCCCCATCCACTTCAGTAGGAAGAGGACCCGACAAACGAATGCAAAGGTTGACAACACTACCATGTTCAAGGTCAATGGGGGAACTTGGAGTGCTTCCCCTGGAAACATTCGAAAAAACATATGGAGGATTAAAAAATGTAACTTTGGAGGATCTGAATCTATCTCTCGAGGAAATGTCACAGCCAAAGCCTTATGACATCCTTTGGTTGGCTGCAAAGTGGCTTGGAATCCACGAGGTTCCAGGATGGAAAGGGTATATGTATTCAATAACAACAGGCCTGTTTAGTGCCAAAACTAAAGTCATTCCTGTTCCATTTATAAACTCTCCACCATCCGACTATAATACACTATTCACTGCGATACAGTATGCAGGTGGTGTGTGTGACAAGTTTGGTCAAAAATGCTTGGTGGTAACATTTGACCAGCCTCTTTATATGAAAAGTAGAGAAATCGTTGCTGCGGCTCCACCTGACTCGCGGCTGTCAAAGTGCATAGTCAGATTGGGTGGATTTCACCTATTAATGTCTTACATTGGGTGTATTGGATTTCTGATGAGTGGAAGTGGCCTAAAGGAGCTAATGAGCACTATATACGCTCCGATATCTGTTGAAAAGATGCTCCAGGGTAAAGCTTTTGCTAGAGCAGTACGTGCTCTGATACTAATACACACATCTTTGGCCAATATAATCATGGAAAAAATTGACATAAGTATACATGAACGGGAGGAAATTCATTATCTCACGAGACACTTTCTTGAAGAGTCTCCGTCACTATGTGCACTACAACAAAACCCCCATTTGATCAGCCTAACTGAGAAAGTACAAGAAAAACTGAATCAGCTCAAAACAAATGGACCAACAGCAACCCTTTGGATCCAATTGTTCAATATGATAACATTGCTAAAGGATTACATTCACGCAGAGCGGTCAGGTGATTGGAAAGGCCACCTGAACTGTGTCAAGAATATGATTCCCTATTTCCATGCGTCCGGACATTTCTCTTACGCCAAATCATGTCACCTATACTTGCAGGACATGATAAAGCTACCCTCTGTGATGACTCCAGATGAATTCCGTAACTTCGTGCAAGAGAGTTACTTCACAGTGCGGAGGACTGACCGATTTTGGACTGGGGTGTGGTCAGACCAGACAATTGAGCAAACCATGATGCGTGCGATGAAAAGTGTGGGTGGCTTGACGCGAGGGCGGGGAATCGCAGACAGTGTGATAAGCAAATGGGTTCTAGGCATGACTGCTACCCATGAAATTTGCTCGTCACTTGAAGAGTTCACTGGAATCCTTTTTTCTACTAGTGAACAGCATGAAGATTTTGGGGAGGCACGTAAAATTAGAGACACTGCAGATATTACTAAGCTTTCAAGTTGGTTTCAGAGTCATCCTCCATTTCCTGTGACAAATGAAATAATGTCAATAGCGAGTGGAGTCATAGGTGATGCTAAAGTCACTTGCTTCAATGCTTATTCAATAGGAATGCAAGCAATGAACAAAGTAGTGGGACAGTGTTTTTCACACGTCAAATTGTCAAAAAAACATCGAGCTCTCCCTTTGGCAAGTATGTCGAATTCTGTTAAAGTTCGGGGTGAAACTGTGGTGATCGACCCTTTGATGATATTCCAAAGGATAAGCATCAGCAAGCAGAGCGATGAAGACCTGAAGACATACATGAATTATGAGTTGGCTCCCTTTCCATTATCGTTGTTTGACGAAACTGGGATGCGGAAAACTAAAAAATCAGCCCTGTATGGTGTGTTTGAAGTGTCAACTGCAGAGATTAACTTCCCCGTCTTTGATATTGTTGTGGATGGTGGCTTCTTGCTGCACAAGGTATTGTGGCCCAAAGATTCAAAAATTTTAACAATTTGCCACTGCTACATCAACTACCTTCTCAAGCATTACTTCGGCAAAAGTTGTACTGTGGTGTTTGACGGTTACTCCTCCACTGAGTGCAGTACTAAGAGAGCTGAACAAAGCCGAAGATACAACCTGAAGAAGTCGGTGGACATACATTTTGATGAGGGAACAGTGATCACCGTCAAACAGGTGGATTTTCTTTCCAACGAAAAGAATAAGTCAAGGCTTATTTCCTTTCTTTCAGTGGCACTTAGAAACCAGGGAATAGAAGTTAGAGAAGCATCTGACGATGCTGATACATTAATTATTAAAACTGCTATAGAAAAATCTGAGGAAAATGCCACCGTTGCAATAATCGGTGAAGATGTTGATCTCATGGTTCTACTTATGGCTTTAACCCCGCCCGAACGACAAATACTGATAATCAAGCCAAGCCATGCCAACGTTGAAAGAAAAGTTTATTCAAGCAACGATTTTCAAAGTGAGGGGCTGACAAATAGCATTCTCTTCTTGCATGCATTTAGTGGAGGTGACACCACTTCGGCATCATACAGGAAAGGTAAAATCAAGTCTGTCTATTTGTTCAGAAAACATCCTGCAGAGTTGCAAGGTATTGCTGATGTTTTCAACAGTCCAAGCTCTTCTCATGAGGCTGTAGCAGAGGCAGGGAACAGAATGTTTCTAAAATTGTATGGAGCACCTGCTAAACAGACATCCCTCAACTTGTATCGGTATCACTTGTTCACGCAAGCAGTGTCTAATGTCAAACCGGACATTGCTGCACTACCGCCAACGAAAGGAGCAGCAAAACAACATTCCTATCGAGTATACCACCAAGTACAATTTTGGATGGGAAACCAATTATCACCTGAAAACTGGGGGTGGAAGCAGGAAAATAATCGGCTCATTCCCGTCACAACCGAAGACCTGTTCGCACCTGACGAGATCTTAAATCTCATTTTTTATAAATGCAAAACTGGATGTGGACCCAGGTGTGGGTGTAGAAAAGCTGCACTACGGTGTACGAACATCTGCCATTCTTGCCATGGCGAATGCTTGAATGCCACACAGATCATAATTGATGAGGAAGATGACCAAGAAGATTTGGATTTACTGCTTCCAGATGAAGCCTACCCAGCGACACCTGATGTTACTATATCTCGATAGTATACAGTCTTTAATAGTTAATCCTAAAATTTAAACTCATAAAACTAATGCGTGAAAACATTATTAATAAAACATTTAAAAAAGATAACTTTTGGGGCCCGCTTTACAAATAAATAAGTGTAATAAAACTGTGATGTATTAATAAAAAATAATTTTTACATCCTTAAAGTACATTAAATAAGCTTTTAATCGATTTTTCTTTAATACTGATATCTTGAAAATTAGCCGAGATACACGCGTTTTAAGTTTAAACTTTTAAAAAATTTTATAAGTGCATAAATTTCTGGATAATTAAAGTAACATTTTTTTTTAATGGTTGCTTTGAAAATTTTTAAAAAAATATGATCTTACACTACAAGGTGTTCTTATCAAATTATTACAATATAACAATATTTTATTAAGTATTATTATAAATATTTGCATTTAAGGTTTTTTGTTCATTTTAGTAAATTTATATATATGTATATATTATTATAATTAACAATAACAAATTATATGAACATTAATATACTAAATCAAAAACTGTAGGCTTTGCTCTTTAATTTGAGACTTGTTCCATGTAAATATTTGTGTTACAACAAAAGTTATTGGAGATTGAATAATCGATGCGCTTGAACTATTTTAGATGGCCCGCCGCGGGCGTAACATTTGCCTGAAATTCGACACGATTTTATGAGAAAACTATTACAGATACAAAAAAAATTTATAAGATCGATTTTGTAGCAAATTTCATAAGTGTTATTTTTATATACAACTATATTTTTGCCAGGACCAACACTTTCCGAGATAAAAAGGAAAAACCGAAAAAAGTGACATGTTTCACGTCACTGCCGCTAGAGCTCACTTCCGATTTATCAGGACTTTTGTGTCATTCATCACTAGACACCTCTAAGTAAGTGTGCCAAGTTTCAAAACTGTTGAAATTATTTTTAGCTAAAAACCTATTTTGACTGGGCTACTACCGGATCTTCTCGGCCGGGCAGCTCTCCTCACCTCCGCAGCAGAGTAGCCACTGGACTGCAATGCTTCCTCAAGATGCCGCAACTCATCCTCGAGATACCGGGGCTCACAGATCCTTTTTGCCCTGTCAACCAGAGTCTTCAGCACCGCCCGCTTCTGCCTAGGATGATGATTGGAGGACTTATGCAGATATCTGTTGGTGTGCGTTGGCTTCCTATAAACTTTATGCCCCAATCTGCCATCGGTTTTTTCAGGACCAACACATCCAGAAATGCCAATTGATCACCGCTCTCGCGCTCCATCATAAACTGTATGCGCGGGTGCACAGCGTTGAGATGTCCAAGGAAACATCCCAGTTCTTCATCCCCATGGCTCCAGACCACGAAAGTGACCAACACATCCATGGGGATGAAGAACTGGGACATTTCCTTGGACATCTCAACGCTGTGCACCGCTCTTGTCGTGCAGGGTGTATAGTATTCCTTGTACGTGTGGCCAAGTATACATAGGCACCACGAAGCGTAGTGTCCGAACGCGCCTCTCTGAACATCGAAGATACTGCCGCCTGGGCCAGCCGGAGAAGTCGCAGTTGCTAAACACGCTCTTTCCCACGACGATCACGGGGTAATGTTTGATGAAGCCCGGGTGTTGTCTTCTGTCCGGGGTTACTTCACTCACCTGCATTTGGAGTCCATCCATATTCATAGGAATGCGTCTGTCACTATGAACCGCCAAGGTGAAAGCATCTCCTTAAATAGTGTCTGGCATGGTTTATTTTCCACGGCCAATCAGAGTGGAGAATGATTAGCTGGCTTCTGATTGGTTCGCGTTAAATACCTGAAGCGGCCAAAAAGTTATAAATAGAAACAGCATAGCCATCTCTTACTATTGCTTGTCCCTTTTCACTGGGCGAATTGTTCGGCATTCCATCTTTCAGTGACTTTTCTTTGCTACTGGAGATGGCCACCGGTGGTGTGGCCGAAACGTCTAGCACTGTAACAACAAGCATTCGACCACGGCCTTTCAGCCCGGCAGCGTTAAGTAATTATAGTGACACCGGCCGTGAAAGTCTACGTACTAGAATTAAAATAAACTAATTCCTAAGAAATTAATTATAAATTTGTAGATGTGTATTTCCTCAATTACAAATCAATACCATTTTATTGTTATATTGGGGCGTTAGTGGTCTCAAATATTTCTACTAGTAATTTTATACAAACCACTATGTTGTCTTTGGTATTGACGAGCGCTTTCGGCAGTCAAGCCACCTTCAGGTCAATTACCAACAGAGAAATATGAAATTAATATGTGTTTGATATAATTAAAACTACGAATTTTGAAGAAGATGACATATTGAAGAAAAGTGGAGTATATATGCTTCGTTGTGGGGAATGTGACAAAGAGTATCTGGGTGAAACGGGTCGTCAATTTTGCCAGAGATTTAAGGAACATAGGAGGGGTGAAGGAGAGTTAACGACGAATTCATTATACGCTAGGCATTTTATAGAAGAAGGATGTAAATTCATAGACCCAGTTGTAAATTATAAGATAATAAAAGTGATGAATAAAGAAAGAGAAAGGAAATTAAAGGAAGAAGTAGAAATATTAAAAATAAGAAATAAAGATGAAAAACAACTAATGAATATAAAAACCACATTTGAAAAAGAAGAAATATTTAGCAGCTTATTAGACAACAAAAAAGAGTATGTAACAATCCGCTTTTTTATCGTAATAAGATTCGTCCCTAAGTTCGTAGTGCCATTTGTAACAATCCGATTTTTATCGTAATTAGATTAAGTCCCTATTCGTGTGTCATTTGTAACTCTACTCTTTTTACGAGCAAATAAAATCTTATCACAAGTTTATAAAATTTACTACTTTTCTTACCTTCGGGTTCACCTCCAGGGTTCTATAGATGAAACTGTTGCAGAGATGATTATTTAGGTTTGACTGACGAACTAATTTTGCTGACACAGTTTTCTGATTTTAACAAACTATTTTTCTTTTATTAAACCAAATCACTTTTTCCTCTCAACCTCTCTCACAACTCCTCACATTCTACTCATTTCTTGTTGCAAGCTATTACATCGGTGTCAGACCCAAATTTATGAATTACAATAACAATTATAAATGAACAATTCTTACAAAACTACAAAAGAATAGTTAATATAGTTAATGACCCAGTACTTTTCTTTTTTGTCACACGCTCTCTCTCATTCTTTTACATTTTCAAATTTTCCCCCTTAAAATTGAGATCTCATTAATATGTTACTTATTCCAGGAACGAATTTACGTGCTGTTGATGGCTTTAAATTAGAAAGTTGGTTATGATTGTACTCAGCCTGATTGTAGACTTGGTCCAGTTGTTGAGTCACCTTTTCTCCATACACTCCAAAAATAAATTGAAAATGTTCGAAAATTTTTTACGCTCGTGTTAATTGTCCCCTTTGTTATATATTATTACTGTTTTGTCACATTTGAACTATTAATGGTGTCGGCCGACGTAACTTACTCTCCAGCACTGATTTTCTAGAAACGCGCAGTTCTGGAGTAGAAAGTCCACTGGCCGTTATTTTCCGCACACTGGTTACTGGAACCGCAAGCTATTTTACTAGCCCGCGCGGTTCTGTAGTTTCTAGTCGACAGGCTTCCCAAAAACTGGCGTTGGGGCGCGCATTACTTTGTGTGTGACCGGTCATGTGACCACAAATTCTAGCTCTGATTGGCTGGCTTAAACTGGGCCAACGACGACTGCAGCTGTGGCCGCCTGATGAAATTCGCTTGTGACAATTATGGGTTTTTCTGTAATTCACAGATGTCCTGAATTGCAGGTGATTGCATAACGCGTCTAGCCAGACTGACACCAGACATAAACACAGGCTGATGTCTCATAATAACATTGCAAGCATGTGGGTTACAAAAGAGGTTCCCCTGGGGTTGACTACTGATTGAATTAACATTTATTAGAATTATTTATCCCCCCTGATCTGTTCCGTTACAAGTAGAAGATGAGTTGACGTGAGTTGTAACGGCTACAAAATTGATAATGTAAGACAACCCACTATGGGTGGAGCTAAGTAAGACGTTACTCCGTTAGGGGGCGGGGCTAGATAGGTCCAGTAAAACGGTATATAAGAAGTGAACAGTTTCATATTTCTCTGTTGGTAATTGACCTGAAGATGGCTTCACTGCCAAAAGCGCTCGTCAGTACCAAAGACAACATAGTGGTTTGTACAAAATTACTAGTAGCAATACCATTTTATTGTTATGATTGAATTTAAGTGAGTAAGAAACTAAAACAGACGTAAAATAGTTATTTCTGTTTACATAGAATGCTAATTCTTACACAGAACTTGTTTTAATAGTCCAACATTTAATATTTCATCGATAAATATAAGTCTTCAATCTTGAAGGATGTAAAAGCCCATTTTAAAGGATTTAGACACTCACTAACTAAAACGGGAATAAATGTATTTAATAAAATAGATACTAAACAAAGTGTTAAAAAGCAAAAAAAAAAAACAACACTAAATATAGCATAACACCTACGATTTAGTAAATGGTCTTTATTATGATTTTATCTTATAATAAAGCTGATTTGTATTTTTACAAACGTCATAATAACATTAATTTTTTGTCAGTCACCAGAGAAGCAGAACAAAAGATCCACTGAAGATGACTGCCACAGCTGCAGTCAAAACGTTTGGATTTACAAGAAGAGGAGCATAGCCCAACAGCCCAGACAATAATTTTGCTGGAGTTTTACAAGCTTAATTATTATTAATAATAATTTTGGAAAATTCTATTATTTGGTATACGTAAGCCTACTGATTCCCGCATTAGGTACATAATTTCATGCCCCCCTAAAAAAAATTCCCGTGCCCCGCCCACCCCAGTTCTGTGCCCCTAGTTGGAAATCTGGTGGAGGTTCTTGGTTTGTATCCATTTATTGGTGAATGAATGAATAAATTACAAAATATCATAATATAAAAACTTCTGAATACAAAAAATGTAGTAAACTAACATAAAAAACATACAGTAACATAGTACTGTAGCATATATCACAACAATATCCTAAACAAACATAAATTTAAACAGAATATTTTGGATTTAGCAGTATGAGAATGCTTAACTAATTACAAAGCTTTAAAATTCAGTCACTGACTCTACCCTAACTTTCATTGCATTATGTTAACTGTAAGAGATGTATGGCAACAGTACTGTTGACAAGTAACAAGTAGTAACTACTGTAATTTATTAAAGTGATACGTTACCAGAACATGATGAGTGCCACGAAGCTGATTCCAACGCTTAACAGGAAAAATGCGCCTGGCATCGATTCGAAAGTCAAATTGTAAAACTTGTTGTACAACGGAAACATAATAAGTGGAAATATCGATTCCATTATTCCCATCACGGAGTTTGTTTGGCCTGAAAACATCATATAATTTTAGAAAGTTGATTGGGAGTTGATCAAATTCTTTTAAACCAGCTGGTAACCTGGTAGTAATATTATTCTATGTTTAACAGATAATCTGTCAATCAGGATTGTACGATTACATTACTGAATGCTGTTTCCTGATAAATGGTATTTGTATGTGAATGTTGGAGTGTGTTCTCTTTTAATTTTAGCAGAGGAATATGACGTCAAATGAGAAAACAACGGAAATATCGAGAATATTGGAATACAATATTCCAAGCAAGTGGAGAAAATATTAATGTATTCAGTAGGTATGACAAATTTTATTATCTGCTTAATTTCTTCATTAGTATCCTTAGAATACTTAAATTGAGTTTGTGTGTATTATGTGATCATCATCATCATATGCAAGTCTTCTTTATGCCTGTCACCACCTCTTGCATGCTCGCTTCCAATGCCTGTGGTCCATCTGTTCACCATACTCCAATCCTCTACTTTGTAAAGTGATAATCACTTCTGTGTTCCAACTCTTCATTGATCTGCCTCTTTTCCTTCTCTTTAGGGTAGTCCATTTGATTATTCATGTAGGCCACCTCTCGTTGTCCATCCTCAGCACAAGACCATACAACCTCAATCTGTTGCACTCAACAGTTTCAAGTGTATCAACTTTGATTCCCATGTGCCTTTTGTTTCTGTCAGTTCTCAACAACAGGCAGCATCTACACTGGCAGTAGCTCATTTCCATAGCTTGTATTTTAGATACATCTTTTTTATTAATTATCCATAATTCGTATGGTATATTGTAATTGTTTCTTCAATGGTTTTATAGATCTTTATTTTGGTGTTCCAAGAGATATTGTTACTCTAGACTATCCAGTTTAATACGTTCTCTGCTGGCGTGTTTTGGCCATTCCATCCTCCTGTGCCAACTGCCATTTTTTTCTTACAGTATAATGTTATTCATTGGTCATAATGACTGACATGGTATGATTGGTTTGGCACATTTTCAGTCATTATGACAGATGTGTTAATTGACACATAGCAGCATTTCCTTTATTGACCACTAGCAGGGGCGGCTGGTGTTAAGGTTGTAAGGTTGCACAACCACCAATATTTATAGGTCTAACATAACAGTGTGTATGTATATTTAGACTGTGATACAACAAAATTATTTTATGTTAAAACAATCTTATTTTTCCACAGTTATTTTTCAAATGAACTTATTTTTCTACAGCTGGAAAAATGTCAAAATATAATGTTTAATGCAGCACATCACAGACGACTAAGTGTGCTGCCGGTAGTTGGTTTGCACTTGGGTGGTTGTTTCAACTCTGCAAACCAGTAAACGCAATCATTGTGATACGACTTGAAACACAGCACAGTCACAAAAACGGTGGTAGGGATAAAATACACGGCGGCTGGTAATAGGTTCAGCTGGTGCATTGGAGTACTGCAAACCACCACCACAAGCGCTGCTGTGCAGTAGAGCACATGCGTATCAAAGATACCATTGTACGCACTCTCTTACTACACGTCGCGTCGTTGCCCTTTGTCTTCGCTTTGTACTCGAGTATGGACCATTGTTTTATGTAATATAAAAGTATTTCTTACAATTTATATAATTGTTAGTTTGTAGCGCTTGCGTCCACTGTTTAAATAAAGACAGTTTATTTGTGTACTCTTGACTCGTTTTAAAAGTGTCTATAACTCAAGCTATTAATACAGATAATAATTTATTATTGAATGCTTTTAATCTTTGCTCTAATGAAGAAAAATTAGCCATTAAAAACCTGGGTAGGCCCACACCAGACCTGAACATCATTCAAACTATAAAATCAGGAAATAGATCGTTTAATAGGAAGTTTAATAAAAATGTATACTCAAAATGGACTTGGTTTTGTGGATGGGAGCATAAAAATGCTTTATTTTGTTTTCCTTGTTTATTGTTTGGTGGTGGAAGTGAGGATACACGGAGACAATCAGGTTTCTATAACATAAATCATTTAGGTGATCGTGCAAAAAAACATGAAGCATATAAAAAACACATTGAAACTTGACGTTGTTCGGGAGTGTTAATGTAATAGAAAAATTAGATTCTCCTTACAGACAAAATATTGCTGTTCACAATGAAAAAGTTAAACAAAATAGATATATTTTGAACATAATTATCAATTGCATTAGATTTTGCGGTTCTTTTGAATTAGCCCTCAGAGGGCATGACGAGGCACTTGAATCAAGTAACCCGGGTATCTTTAGAGGATTAATAGATTTTAGTGCCGAACTTGACTTTCTTTTAAAAAATCATTTGGAAATGGCTACTGTATTTAAAGGTACTTCCAAGACTATACAGAATGAAATCCTACAAATTATGCTTGATGTGTGTCATTGTAAAATATCGGAAGAAATAAAAGACGCAAAATTGTTATCAATAATTGCGGATGAAACGAGTGATATATCGAACTCATTTCAAATGGTCTTAATTTACTGATATGTGGTTGGAGATAAACCTGTCGAAAAGTTTTGGAAGTTTTTAACCCCGCCTAACCATGACTCTCGATCATTGGCTTCTTGCATTCTTGAAGAATTAAAATTGCAAAATGTCAATAATAATCCAGCAAAACTAATTGCTCATACCTATGATGGAGCGGCTGTAATGTCAGATTCTTTGCGAGGTGTTCAAGCTTTAATAAAAGAGGACTACCCTGATGCTCACTACGTTCATTCCCATGCCCATCAGCTGAATCTCATAATGATGAAAGCAGCATCAATCAATATAAACATTAAAATATTTTTTGCAAACATTCAAGGGCTTTGTACTTTTTTCTCAACAAGTCCACAAAGGACTGCATCCTAGATAAGATTGTAAAGAAGCGATTACCTCGATCTGCTCCCACTAGATGGAATTTCCAGTCAAGAAGTGTTAAGACAATCCATCTTCACCGAGCCGATATTATGAAATGTATGAAGGCTATTCTTGAAAGCAAAGAGATTCAGAATATAGCTACATTGACACAACCCTCTGGACATTTAAAAACACTTTCATCTGCCAGTTTTCTGTTTTGGTTAAACTTGTTCAATCAGATTATGCCTTTTGTAGAAGTTTTGTTTCCCCAGATACAGAATGAAAATTTGGACGTTGTTGTGACACAGAAAGTACTTACAAATTTTGAGGAAAATATTTAAAAAATTAGAAACAATTTAGATTCTGGAGTGGAAGCAAGTGAAGAAGTATCGTCACCGAAACGAAGAAAGATGGAGAAGCAAGAATGGAAGAAAGAAGCCAAAGAAGTTATTGACGTTATTATCTCACAGGGAAAAGAAAGATTTGCTTTCACTGGCCATTTAACTGCTGGAACATTATTTTCTGCTGAAAAGTTCCATAAATTTAGCACTAACTTTCCAGAAAAAGAATTAAAAACCATTTGTTCTGTATACTCTATTTTAAATTTAAAGAAGTTAAAATTCGAACTGTCAATATATAGCGCAGAAGAATTTAGAAATATGGCTGGAGCTGTTAGTTTATATACTTTTATTAAATCTAACAAAATAGAAGAGACATTCAGTCAGTGTTTTGAGCTGCTGGAAATTTTAATCACCATTCCAATGATGACTGCAGAAGCCAAGAGATGCTTTTCAACATTGAAAAGAATAAAAACATTTCTCCCCAACACGATGATCCAAGAAAGACTAACTGCTTTGGCAATGCTGTTGATGGAGAAAGATTTAGTGATGAGTATTCCAGACTTCAACCAAAGGGTTATTAACAGGTTTGCTCAGCAGAAAGAAAGGAGGATGGAATTTTTGTTTAAGTAGGGTAAGCTAAAATATTATTCAAAAATGTCTAATATGTTATTTCTAGACCAGTATATTGTTTGTCCTTTCTAAATAGGTTATAATTTTAACTTAATTTTATTCTAGGTACTAAGTGCCAAGGGTAAATGCAGACAGGAGTTCTGTTGGGAATAATATTGAAAAGTTGAAAGCTTAATTGTGTGTAATTTTTCGGAAAGCCTGGTAAACAGTAATTTAATATTTTCATCACACGATAATTTTTCAAGATAGATGATTGGAATTCCCCCTATCACTCTTGGATCTGCCTCTAGTACATACAATTTATGTTATTCTGCCTAATTATTATAGATCACCACGTTTAGTAACCACCACTTTTTTATGTCACCAGCTGCCACTGACCACTAGCGATTTCCTCCATACTGCGACCATCATTTGTTATCTTTAATCTCTATGTTTAATCTTAGTTTCTCCAGTCATTAAGTTGTTCCCTGCTATAAGTTATGCTGTCTTAGACAGATTTGTGTTCGGTCCCCAGTGCTTATATTTATCAACTATTTTTCATAGCATGTAGTATATATCACTCTCTACCTCTGCTAGAAACGTTATCTTTACACATTAACAAAGTCAATTAGGTTTTATACCATGGGAACATCATGTTTGACAGTGAAAATAGAGGAATCAGAGTTGTGGGCAAAATGTTTAAGACTGTTGTTTGCAGATGATCAGATTATATTTGTCACAAATGAAGATGACCTGCATTGGATGTTCCACTCCTTTAAAATATTGTGAAAGAATTTAATATGGAAATATCTAACAAAAAAACAAAATATTATTATATATATATATATATATATATATATATATATATATACACTTTCACAATTGAACTTACTTTCATTTATCTTTCCCAAACGTTCGAGGTGATGTTCCTCTTCCTCAGTGGGATTAAATACTGAATGTCATTTTAACACTGTTGTTCGGGAACGTTTGGGAAAGATAAATGAAAGTAAGTTCAATTGTGAAAGTGTATATATATAATAATATTTATAAAGTGAACGAAGAGGATGAATCAACAAGATAATTAAAAAAACAAAATGTATGGTTTTTAAAGAAACATGGTCAGATCTAAAATTGGTTTGGTTAGTAAAATTATAGAACAAGTCTCAGAATTTAACTATTTAGGCTCATTTAAAAATGAAGAAGATATTAATGGGACTAATAATTTTAACCAGATAACAGAAGCTCTTCAACGTGCTCTACAGCACAAGCCAAGGAAAGAGTCCACACACACACAACATCGATCTTTCGAACGATGGCGTCATTACCAAGAACAAGACAGACAGTGCTCCTAGCGCCAGCCTCTGATGAAGCTTGTAGTAAGTGAAAACTAGTTCAGGCTACAAGGTTAAAGTTTTACATTTTTACCAAAAAAAAATGTTCTGAGTCAGTAGTGGTATATTTATAACTACTGATTGAATTGCAAACGTGTTTTTAATAAACGTTAATTAACTTAAAAGAAGCAAGTACCAGTAATTACAAAGACCATAATTTTCTTGCCAATCATATATTACTTATATTACATGTTGCATGTTAGTGCACATAATAATCAGCTGAAGAATCGACAGGAAATGTTTTGAAGATAATATATACATCAGCTGGTTGCAGCTAGTATTGTTTGCTCAAGGCTGATTTTTTTTTTTTTAACAGAAATTAACTGTATGATATATTGTAGCTCTTGTAATTTCATAATTACAGGAAATACGTACCAATACTATACTCTAAAAAGAAGAAAACATTACAGTGTTGCCATAATGTAAGGTATGTTCCACAGCAATGTCTAGCCAGAATTGAACACAGAGGATAAATGGATATTTTATTCAAACTCATTTTACTGGCAGGATAATATAACATTTATATGTTGAGAAGTATTAATTTAACTTACTGATAGATATTTGGCTTAGTAAATACAACAAAGGCATATGTCCCTACATTATGAAGAAATCTAGGGGTGTATATCCAATAATAAAGTTTTTATAATATGTGTAAGTATAATAAAAACCTAAGGAATATTCATCTACCAGGATTCACACAAGGGAATTTATATAATGCATGCCTTAAAAGGAGGTTTACATGTTGTGATGGAAGTATAAACATCATCACTCTGAGAAATTCAGTCTATCTTATAAGTAAAGTGTTCAGGTCAGTGATCAATTAGGAAACGTACTCTACAGTATGTTGGAGATAAATTAAAAATTGCAGAGTTTGTGTGTGCTGTCTCCATATATAGCTCTGATGTGTAAGTAAAATCAGTTATAATACTAAATCTAGTAATTAGTGATTTTTGTTACATAATTTTATTTATATGAAGACTTTTTTCCATGCATGACTTTATATTTTAATAAAGTCATAACTTATTAATTGTCTTCTATGTTGCACTATTATACGAGGCTGCACCAGGAAGCGACCAATGTATACGTCTATACAGCAAAATTTTACAAACATCACTGCATACATTTTTCAGAGAACTTGTGTTGTTGGTCTTGTTGCACTTGTAGTTTCAAAAAAGATAAAAAAGAATAAACTGAGAACAGCTCCTACACAAAACTGGCAGATGTGTCTTCCAGAACATTTTATGATTGGTCACTCTACAATTGACACTTTGTTGTTTGTGGACGATCAGGCTATTCTGTCGTATTCTGAAAACAGATTGCAGATGGGTATACATTTGTTAAATTCTTGGATTTCATTGTCCATGACGTGTCCATTACTTAACTAAATACAACTATTTCATTAACAACTCAGAACACAAAGTTTTTTATGAGTAAAAACATAAAGTTTTACCTTACAACCTGATCACTTTTCTCCGCTGCTTGATTTTAACAAATTTCTCTATAACTTCTTGGAAATCCAGTGTTTCAGTCATGTCACTTTCGATCACCATTATGGCTAGAGCATTCAGTTTAATTCTTGGATTTCGTTGTCCATGACGTGTCCGTTACTTAACTAAATACAACTATTTCATTAATGACTCGGAACACAAAGTTTTTTATGAGTAAAAACATAAAGTTTTACCTTGCAAACTGAACTGGTTTTCACTTTTAAAAAGCTTCTTCAGAGAACCTCTTTCTGAAGAGAACCTCTGAAGAAGCTTTTTAAAAGTGAAAACCGGTTCAGGTTGCAAGGTAAAACTTTATGTTTTTACTCACAAAAAACTTAGTGTTCCAAGTCGTTAATGAAATAGTTGTATTTACATTTGTTAAATCGAATCTGCAAAGACTCTGGATTGCAAATATCTATCCACACTTAAGACCAAGGTGATGGCTTTTGTGGAACTGATCCCATACAGGCAAAAATTGTTATAGATGGTACTGCCCTGGAACAAGTTAGCAATTTTGAATAGCTGGGCTACAGTGTGTCTTGTAATGCAAGCAACGATGTTGTGAATAAGTTGCATAGTTCAACCTTATGTGCGGGACCATTAGGCGAACTCTTAAATCAGCAAGTAAAGGAACACGCCTAAAATTCTACAAGGTGATGGCTCTTCCCACCTTCTTTATGGGTCTGAGAATTGGACTTTAATGAAAGGCCAGGCCAGTCACATTAGCGCGGCTGAAATGAGATTTCTCAGGCACATGGCAGAGTATACTCTCCATGATTATAGAAGAAACACAGATATATGGTAGAAACTGAATATTATGAGTATACTCGACAGGATTTCCCAGTATCAGCTGAATTAGTGAGAACATTTTTGCCGAATGGATGACTGCCACATTCCCAAAACAACTATGGAACTATAAGCCAAGGTGATGGAGAGGTGTGGGACATCCGAGGAAGTGCTGGAGTGACTAGCTCTAATCTTTCCCTATTTGAGACCAGAACAAACCATCCTTGGTTTAATCCTTGAAGATGATGATGAAAAAGAATACTACATGAAAATAAAGAGTTATCAAAATAAGTTTAAATTAGTAACTGAGGCATAACTTAACTCTACTAAAGCTACTTAAGATGTAGTGACATGGAAGATTATTTTATTCTTGTTGGAGGAGCAAATCAAACCAGAGGTCAGCAACAGTAAGACATTACCATCTGTAAGCATAGTGTGAAATCAATGATGACAAGTAATTGTTTCATTTGTCACCACAAGTGGTCCAAGAAAGAAAATTTCAAATAATTACTTTAGCTCAGTACCAAACTATGCAAAACTTAGACCAATGAAGAATGCAATCAGAAATTTGTTATAAATTAATTTTATACCCATCATACATTTGTCATAGTTAAACTTTGTACTTGTGAGAAACTGAAGTACAGTAATTCAAACTCAGAATTTAAATTTAAAAAAATGATATTATTTTCGAAAAAACTGAAGGTATGTTTCTAAAGTGTTGTTAATATTATCAACACCAATAATCCTAAATGTAGCACCCGTGCAATGAATAAATCACAACATATTTAGAATTTTCAGAATACAGTTTTAAATATTTGAATCAATGTTCTAACAAAATTTATTGTCATCTTAAGGAACTGTGCTTGGACAAAAATTAAAGACGTGAATTTAAAATCTTCTAATTCACATATTCAATGTATCTGTACATGTAAATACAGTATACATTTTTATGTATGCATTGGTGTATACATTTATATGCAATTATAATCTATATATATAAAACTCGAAGTCTGAGGATTTATGGGTACTGAAAACAAATCGACACCGTTACACTGATTGCCACCAAATTTTGCACAGGTAACCCTTGACACAAGGCAAAAAATACTGTCTAACTTGGAATTTGACATTTTGTCCCATTCGCACAATTTAGGTCCTTTTAAGTATGCCTTTTCGTTGACGTGTATAAAGATGTCAACAACACTATGGAGACCAGAATTAATTACCATAATAACAAGTAAATAAACAAATGATAGGGCATATTTAGCGGCATCGGAATTGTACCTTTATTTCCTGCAGTTTTTAATGTTTTTAATATGCGAGTGTATTGATATATTTTGTAATTTTGTATACATATACATCAATATATTTTGTAATGGTCTTAAACTATTATAAAATTCATGTTTATACGTATTTCTGATGATGCAATGAATACTTATTGATTACTTAATGAATTCATGTTTATACTTAATGATTACTTATATACTTATTAAATATATTATATACTACTACTATAGATGTCAAACACACCATGGAGACCAGAATTAATTACCATAGTAACAAGTAAATAAACAAAAGCTATTTAGCAGCATCGGAACTGTACATTTTTCCATTCCTGCAGAATGTACAAAATTTGTATAAAATTTTATAAAAACTTTTGATGTTTTATATAATATGTGATTGTATCGATATATTACGATGTGGAAAAGAAGAATTGTACTAATTGTACATTGTCCTATTACTTAATGCAAAGCGAAAATACGTGTTGTTTTCATTTGTGAGGTTATGTGACAACGGTTTTTTGTTTTTAGTTTACTGGTGAAATAAATAAAAGCCATTGTTGAGGAAAACCTAATGTTTAATGCTTTATACAATGCTTCTAACACAGTAACACTTAAAATAAAGAATTTAGTGTTTTTTATTTAACAGGTATTTTATAAATATCTCCAAAGGCTTTATAAACGGGTATTTTTAAATCTCCAAAGGTTGTTGCACCAACATAATAATTTAGTACAAGTTAAAATAGTACGAGTGTTAAAAACAGCTTTGGAGAGAATTTGACTAATGAGTACAAAATTGTTATGCGAGCTGACAGAACGCCATGTAGACATAGACAATAAAAATTATATTAAAATACTTATTAAAAGTCAAATATTCATGGGTAACACCTAGTCATATTCCATACGGGTGAAGCCATAGGTAACACCTAGTCATACTATAATATTAATTACTTGTAATCCTAACAATTCAATCCAAAAACAGGTTAAAAAGAACGGTTGAGAAAGGGCAACCTTATCTAACACCTCCATTTGATGGGGTTCCATTGCTTTAGCTGTATCCTGGTCCCTAGACACATGCTCTTGATCACTTGTATTAAATATAATGGAATGCTTCTATTTTCTAAAACTCTCTGCAGTACCAAGCTTGGTACTTTGTCAAAAAAAGCTTTGCCATAAGCTACAAATAGATTATGCGTCTCTAATTTTTGTTCTCTCATTTTCTCTACAATCTGCTTAACAGTGAAAATATTATCAATGCAGCTTCAACCTTTTCTGAAACCTGATTGCTCTTCTAGCAGTGTTGCTTCTGTTATGTTACTCAGTCTCCTACTTAATATTTTTGCATATCTCTTATATGCTGAACAAAGTAAGCTGATCCCTCTGTAATTAGGATCCCTCTATAAATATATATTTTATTTTTTAAATGTTTTAAAGGTTTTGTGTTTGTTGTGTTAAACATTATTGTATTTATAATCTAGTAAACTAGTAACTTTTAGAAATGAAAATTAAGTAAGTAAATAAAACAGACCAGGCTCTTGTTTATCATATTTAATAAAACTAACGAATTTTAAGACAAGTCAGACTTACCTAGTTCATTTTGTGAGACACATTTTGAAGCAATTGACTTGATTATAGCAAGGGTTCCACCATGCATTATGTCAATTATTGGATCTGAAGAAAAAAACAACATATATCACAACATGTAGAAAACAATTAATTTTTTTGAATCAATTTATTTGATAATAGCAAACATTGCTTTTCCACAAATATGCTTCCACAAAGTCACTGTTGTGCTTCTTGGTTCTGTCCAGCAGACTTACAATGTAAGTTGTGGTTCTTTTTTATATGGTTTTTCTATTGTTGTATTTAACTTTGATGTAAACCTAGTTCATTCCTTTGACAGTTCATGCTTGTTAGTGAACAAATCATAGGTAGGTTTGTGTTTGT
This sequence comes from Magicicada septendecula, assembly GCA_034769895.1. NCBI lineage: Eukaryota > Metazoa > Arthropoda > Insecta > Hemiptera > Cicadidae > Magicicada > Magicicada septendecula. The sequence continues at coordinate 314,005,319 of CM068373.1, read as the reverse complement.
ATTTAGTGTATTAGTTTAGCTTATACTTGAAGGTGACAATAGATTTTTTTATTGGTTGAAATGTTGTGTGATAAATTCAAACAATGGTAATAGCAGTGCTGCATTTACCAATAGGCAGACTAGGCACGTGCCTAGAGCGCAAAATTTTGAGGTGCGCAAAATTTTGAAAGAGGAAAAATATTGAGAGAAGCTAAGTTTTGAGAACTGTTTAAAAAAATCAGAAAATTAATCGAAAAAATTAAATCACAATTTTAAAGACAAATACGGTAGGTATTTAAAACGCACGTTTCATAAAGTTTCTAGTTGCATTTAAGAAAATGATAGAACGAAAACACAGAGACGCTGTCTTTCTTTCAGCAAAAGTGCCTGCTCTGCGAACCGACACAACACCACTATGCGCCTCCATAATAGCACTTGCGACTTGCCCTCCCCACATTATGAACAATATGGACTCGCCCAGTCTCCTGATGAGTAACGTCAAGACTACAGCGAGACGTAAACAGTAAGATAACCTATTAGTTACAGTTGGCGCGACGCAAGGTGCTGTTATTGCTGAACGAGTAGTTATTTGTCTGTGCAAGTGAAAGTGAAATAGAGTACCGTAAATATATTTTACTTCATTCGTGCCCCAAAACGCCATCAGAGTTTCTCATCTCTCGCCTATAGCCACGCCTACCGCGAAATGTTCGTTTTTCCGGCCTTGTAATGTAAATAACTATGGAGAAATAAATCTTATTTTATGTTTAGTGAAGTGAGCTCAAGAGGTAATAATTATCATGTTTGAAAAACCAAGTGGAGCTGAATTCAAGAAAAGGGCAAAAGAAAAAGATGAGAAGGAGGAAAAGGTTTTAGCAAAAGTCCCTAAAATAAGTAACATTTTTCAAACCAGCACAAGTGGAATTAAAGGGAATGTTAGTGAAGTGAAGAGCGTGGACCAATGTGTAAACAAAGACCATGATAGGCCTACAGATACTTCTGATGTTTCAGTTCACGTCAAAAATGAACTCTCAGCGACCTCTGAACTTGAAAATTCACCAAGGAAGGAAGACCAGCAAAGTGTCTCAAACGATCCAGCCTCTTGGAGAAAAGATGAGTTCACACGTGAGTACATTGCACAAAATGGTTTTAAACAAAGCACTGAAAGTGGCTTTTCTGGGTCTGAGCGTGACTATGGGTACGGGGGTGTTAAAAGATATTGTAATGAACAGTGGTGCCGATCCCCCCCAAGCCCTATGTCGCTTCCCCCCCCAACTCCAGGCTCGATTACTAAAAAAAAAAAAAAAACTAAAAAAAAAAAAGCTCTTTTTATATTGTACTGTGATTCGTGGATGTCTCATCACGTGATACACCATGCCAGCCCCCTTAAGCAAGCTTTGACGCAAATTGCGACCAGGAAATACGTTCTCACATTGTATTCGGTATTTTTAGTAATAGTAAATTTCTTACAACAGTAAAAAAAAATCCCCCCCAAAAATTTTTCAAATGTCGCCAATGGCGACACGATACCCCCCTGTAGGCACCCCTGAGTTTTTTTCAAAAAACTCCTTCAAAATGGAGAACTGAGGAATCGTGAATATCTCGTTTATTCACCTTCAAAAGGTTTTGTAACTTGTGCTTATTGTAAACTGTATTCAAGCACATCATCCCACTTCACTGAGGGATTAAACGACTGGAAGAATGCCAGTAGCTTACTCCAATTCCAAGAAAATTCTGCTATACACAGAAAGGCCATATTAGCTTATATTAGTCAAACTAATTCAGAGACCCGCATTGACAACAAAGTAATTGAAGCTCGCCAGACTGAAGATCAGTACTGGAAAGAAGTTTTCAAGCATGTAATTGCCACAGTAAAATATCAGTCAACAAGAGGGTACCCTTTTCGTGGGATGGATCACCTTTTTGGTTCTTCACGAAATGGAGCTTCTCTGGGAGCCTTGGAATTGATAGCTCCGTTTGACCCTTTTTTCTCTTAACACATAGCTAGATTTGGGAACAAAGGGCAAGGAAGTACGTCATAATTTTCACACTTCACATGTGATTAGTTTATTGTGATTATGGGAGACATTGTTTTACAAAAAGTTATTGAGGAGACTAAAGAGTTCAAGTACTATTCTCTAGTTATTGATTCAACCCCTGACATAGCGCATGTTGATCAGCTGACTCTAATCGTACGCTATGTAAAAAAACTATAAAATAGGTTAATTACCTTCCGTCAACGTTTCTTCAAAATCCTTTTAGGATGACTCGAGTTTCGACACCATTTGGTGTCATCATCAGATCGGAATATGAATTACGTCAAAACATTTTGATGCATATACATCGCGTCAGATATTAAAACATTAAAAACAACACATAACATTGTATAAATAATAAATAAACTATATCACAACAAATAACATTATAACAATAAAATATAAAAAATATAAAAACAACGCGGCCGCAAACGAACCTGTACAGGAACGCACCCCACGGTAAGACTAATCAATGCCGGTTTGACCTTGGTTCAGTTTTATCGATCTGATATAGCCAATTTCTTGCTCTATAAGATCGATTCTATTAAATAAAACATTATTGGTATGTATTGCTTTCTCATTTAGGATACGATTGTGATCCTTCTTTATGGCTTTATATATCTCGAACCTTTCAAGGGTGTCCAGCTTTAGTGACTTTTTACATTTATGTAGGATATCCAAATTATCATTAATACTCTTTATATTACGGTTATATGAGCTCAAATGTTCTGCAAATGTAGATCTTATTACATTTGACTTGGAGCTTGGGATATGTTCTTTATAGCGTAATTTGAAAGAACGACCTGTTTGTCCTATATAGAACTGTGTGCAATCAGAACAATTAAGTCTATATACACCAGTACCATCAAATATATCGGAGGGTATATTTTTGTTAGTAAATGTAAGTTTTTTCTCAAGTTTATTACTTGCCTTTGAGGCTAAAGTGATATTATGTTTTTTTAATAGGTTTTTTAAAGTATGGTATAGATTTTCACCATATTCTATAGCAATGTATTTGTTTACTTTATCTTTGGATACATCAATTGGTTTATCTTGTTTTTTATTAATTATTCTGTCTACTATATTACTTTTGTATCCATTGGCTAATGCTATGTGTTTGATAATGTTTAGTTCATTGTTATAATGTTATTTGTTGTGATATAGTTTATTTATTATTTATACAATGTTATGTGTTGTTTTTAATGTTTTAATATCTGACGCGATGTATATGCATCAAAATGTTTTGACGTAATTCATATTCCGATCTGATGATGACACCAAATGGTGTCGAAACTCGAGTCATCCTAAAAGGATTTTAAGAAACGTTGACGGAAGGTAATTAACCTATTTTATAGTCTTAATCGTTTCTGGAGGCAAGAAAAATGTTTAAAATGTAAAAAAAGACGGTGAACCTGTAGAGAGATTTTTAAAATTCCTACCAAATACAGGACATAAATCAGAAGAGTTGACAACGACTGTCTTGAAAAAGCTGGAAACGTTTGGCCTCGACATTAAAGACTGTAGAGGTAAAAGCTATGACAACGCTGCCAACATGTCTGGAGTATATTCTGGTTCAGGCAAAAATCAAGGAACACAATGAACTGGCAGAATATATTCCCTGTTCCACCCACTCACTAAACCTAGTTGGGTAACAGCAGCCGAAGCCTGTGACAATGCTTTAGCATTTTTTGACCTTGTTCAGGCCGTGTACAACTTTTTTTCTGCCTCCACCCATCGTTGGGCTGTTTTGAAAGAAATTCTTAAAGATGGCTGTCCTGTGCTAAAATCACTGTCAGTTACAAGATGGTCGGCCCGAGCTGATGCTTTAAAGGCTTTGCTTAAATCTCTGCCCGAAATAACGGAATCATTAAAGAAAATATCTGAGGATGTTGATGAAAAGCCTGCCTGTCGCCAAGAGTCAAAAGGCTTAGCACGAAAACTGCAGAAACCAGAAAATGTGTTTTTGCTGGTATTCTGGGAAGAAGCTATGAATAAATTTCAAAAAGTTAGTAAAGCTTTACAAAACGAAAATGTTGACATTGGGAATGTTGTTGCTCTGTTCACATCATTGGAAAATTACATGGTTTTATGTAGAGACAAGTTTTCTCTATACTTACAGAAGACTGATATTATAACAAAATCCAGTGAATGGAGTTGTGAAGCTCGAAAACGAAGACCCAAACTGTTCTTTGACGAAAAACAAGAATCATCTGATTCTGACTCTAGTATTGATGCTAAAGAGTATTTCAGGACAGGAACTTATCTTGTAATAATTTATAGGTTAATTGTAGAGCTACAAAGAAGAGCGGTAGCATATGAAATGATCTTCAAGAGACTTGGTTTTATTTTAAACCTGCTAACACTTGACGATAAAAATGTCCTTTCTTGCTGCAAGGAGCTTGTGAAAATATATGGCAAAGATTTGCAGGATACTTTTCCTGATGAATGTGTACAGTTTAAATACTGCCTGAAGAACACGCCTCATGCGACTTTTTTTGAGCCAAGTTCAGGAACTGACAACAAAGAAGAGAAAGAGAAGAAAGAAAAGAAAAAACGATCATTCTCGTATCTTCTGCATATAGTTAGGGAAAGAAACTTACAAAACTTTTTGCCGAACGTAGAAATTATCCTTAGAATTATTCTAAGTATGACCGTGACAAATTGCGCTGGTGAACGTTCATTTTCTATAATGAAACGTGTTAAGAACTATTTGTGAAACTCAATGGGAGAAATTAAACTGAATGACTAAATAAAACTATTTCATTAACGACTTGGAACACAAAGTTTTTTATGAGTAAAAACATAAAGTTTTACCTTACAACCTGATCACTTTTCTCCGCTGCTTGATTTTAACAAATTTCTCTATAACTTCTTGGAAATCCAGCGCTTCACCCATGTAACTTTCGATCGCCATGATGGCTACAGCATTCAGTTTAATTCTTTTGGATTTCGTTGTCCATGACGTGTCCGTTACTTAACTAAATACAACTATTTCATTAACGACTCGGAGCACAAAGTTTTTTATGAGTAAAAACAAAGTTTCACCTTACAACCTGAACCGATTTTCACTTTTAAAAGCTTCTTCAGAGGTTGCCGCTGGTAGTGCTGTCTGTCCTGTTGTGGGCGACGGAATCAAATTTCGAAAGATCGATGTTGTGTGTGTGGGGTGAGATATGTTCGAATAATGCGTGCGATTTGAATTGTGTCTGTTCGTTTAGGATGTCGTTTTTATTTGTTTTCATGTGTTTGTATATTTCCAATTGTTCTAGAGTGTCTAGTTTTTGGCCTTTTGTGTGTACATGTAGAATGTTCATGTTATTGTCGATGTTTTTGTATGTGTGGTTTGCTTCAATGAGGTGGTTTGCAAAGGTGGATTCTGTAGTGGAGTGGAGTGCCTTTGTGTGTTCAATGTATCTTTATTTGAAGCTACGTCCTGTCTAGCCTATGTAGAATTGGTTGCAATTTGAGCAATTTAGTTTGTAAACACCAGGTAGATCCAATTTGTTTTGTGCTGTGTGTTTTTTTTTTTGATACACACATTGATCTAGCAGAATCTGATGGATACGACAGAACAATAGTCAATAAACTCCTACACAAAACACAAAACAAACAACAGACAAAGACAGAAAACAACAAATTCATAACACTAACATAGGCCTACATCAACAAACAAACTGAAAAAATAGCCCACAAATTCAAAAAAACAGGATACAGAATCGCTTACAAAACTACTAACAAAACAGAACACACACTATCAAAACACACAAAGCACAAAACAAATTGGATCTACCTGGTGTTTACAAACTAAATTGCAACAAATTCTATATAGGCCAGACAGGACGTAGCTTCAAACAAAGATACACTGAACACACAAAGCACTCCACTCCACTACAGAATCCACCTTTGCAAACCACCTCATTGAAGCAAACCACACATACAAAAACATCAACAATAACATGAACATCCTACACATACACACAAAAGGCCGAAAACTAGACACTCTAGAACAATTGGTAATATACAAACACATGAAAACAAATAAAAACGACATCCTAAATGAACAGACACGTTTTAAATCGCACGCATTATTCGAACATATCTCACCCACACACACAACATCGATCTTTCGAAATTCGATTCCGTCGCCCACAACAGGACGGACAGCACTACCAGCGGCAACCTCTGAAGAAGCTTTTTAAAAGTGAAAACCGGTTCAGGTAGTAAGGTAAAACTTTATGTTTTTACTCATAAAAAACTTTGTGTTCCGAGTCGTTAATGAAATAATTGTATTTAGTTAAGTAACGGACATGTCATGGACAACGAAATCCAAAAGAATTAAACTGAATGCTGTAGCCATCATGGCGATTGAAAGTTACATGGGTGAAGCGCTGGATTTCCAAGAAGTTATAGAGAAATTTGTTAAAATCAAGCAGCGGAGAAAAGTGATCACAGAATAAAAATTGAAAAAGTAAAGACTTTTTACTGTGCATTAGAAACCACCAATGGACTTGTTGAACGTAAACGTTAAAAAGTAACGTAGATATTCGTGGACTCTCTACTCGATAAGATCGCAATGCTGTGACTAAAAAATTTTGATAATGAATTAATAGACTTAGTAGTTTTTTGTAGATTTTTAAACAATTAATTACTATGTATTGTAGTTTGTAATAGATCACTGTTCAAAATGTAATTAAAAACGATTATTACTTATAAAAGACAATTCTATTACTTATTTATAGGCCTAATCCTAATGACAGTCCTCATTTAATAGTCTAAAAAATGCGTGTAATGTGAGAATAGGCAATAAATATTGACGACGACAATTAATTGGGAGTGGGGGGCACCGGCCCTTGAAGTGCCTAGGGGCGCCTAAATCCTAAATGCGGCCCTGGGTAATAGCATGATCTAACACTTCTGATAAAGTAATAATGGTTATTAATGGGTCCAAATAATAATGTACCTCGTAACTTTCTACGAACATTTGCGTTAGGCAGGGGGGAGGTTCTTTGAATAATATATTTTAAACATATTCTCATGGTGACACAGAAAACAAAATGAAACAACTGATGTCATAAAGAAATGTGTTGTTTTTGTAACAGAAGAAAGTGACAACTTATCAAATAACAGTGTAATACACAGTAAGCAATAAATGCTTATTAAAAATGAAGTCCTTTTTCAGTTCATGGTTAAAAAACAACACTTTCTTTTAAATATTGTTACTGTTACAATACACACAGAGTTCTCACTTCTCTCACTACTTCTTCTTCTTATGTCTTCAATCCTAAGATTGGTTTGGAGCAGTCTTCCATTGTGATCGATCATTATGCTTTCCTCTTCATTTCCTCATAAGTTTCACAATTTACATCATCCATAATTTACTTTATATACTGCAGCCTTGGTCTTCCCTTATACCATTTACCTTCTATTGTTCCTTCCATTACCAATTTTAGCAGTCCTTCATGCTGCACTGTATGTCCAGTAAGTTCTACCCTTCTTCAACAAATTATGCTTTTCAACAAATACCTCTCATTGCCTATTCTGTTCAGCACCTCTTCATTTATAATTTTGTCAGACCACTTTATTTTTAGTATCTTGCGATAACACCATGTCTCAGAGCTGTAAAGTTTCCTTTTTTCCTTCATACCTATTGTCCACAACTTGCAACCATATATGACAATGATCCATATAAAACTCATTAGGAAACATTTCCTTGTTTTAAGGGAGATGCTACTTGTTGTTAGTGTTCTCCATTTTTTGTTAAAAGCAATTTTAGCCTGGTTTTCCTGCTAATAATATCTCTTTCACTTTGGCCATCCTTTGTAATTTTACTGCCCAACTATTAAAATTCTCACTACTCACAAAACACAATCCCAAACAGAATTATCACTGTTGCACACCATTATAGAAAAATTCTTCCAATTAGCGCTTTTGGAATTTACATTGATAGCACTTTTGCAACAGTGATAATTCTGTTTGTGATTATAAACATTAACACAACTTTCTTAATTAAAACACAATCCGTAAAATGACATCAACAACCACGCGGTTTGCTCTTACAGATGTGGTACTCACTGAGGTTATTTTTATGAGCATCCTACATCGACTGGCTATTGAAATCAATGAAGCAAATATGCAAACTGTGGAAATACGAGATTCGATATACATTATAACTATGTAGTACCAGAAAAGCATGAAACAGACCACAGGTTTGTGCCGTGTTGCGAGTACATGGCGCTTCTTAAAACCCGAATTATATTAATATAATGGACGGCCGAATTGAGGTATTACGGTAATTGAGTACAGCGCACTGTATGACTGTACATCATTTCAGAACGCCCACGCACTCTGTGGTCAATGTGACTTTGATTCAGTCCGTACCTGGCAGCGGCGGCGAGCGTCAACAGCAACTTCCTGGCGGAGCAAGTTTCTTATTTGTTGTAAATTACTATCTTCTATGAATAAATAAACGCTAAGTGATCTCTGGTAGTGTGTTAAATATATTTTTGTTCATTTTATCATAAAAAGATTTATATTATGCTTAAAATTAATGTGGATGCGAGTCGATAACGTTTAAAGTTGCCACGTGGCGGGCAGGTTCATGGTTGATTATTCAAGTTGTTTTAAATATTAATACAGCCTAAAATATGGTATTTTATAATCTATATATATATTGTAACGTCTCGCGGGTATCAGCAGAAGCCTCTGTACCTTTCTGCGATCGTCACTTATGAATTATAAGTATTAATGTTTAAATAAATCGGATAGTAAGTTAACCCAAACGAAACAGAAATCGAGCGTGTGTGATTTGGTAGAGATTAAGGAAGTTGTTTAATCTTAGTTGGAAGAGAGAGTAAGAACAATTTGGTTACACCCAGAGTATAAAATTTCTTATTTTTCAAATATTCGCTATCCATAAGATCAGCTGATTTTGACATCAACCTCCAAATGTTAGGTTAACCAAACGCCACTGTTCAGTGATATTCCCCGGTGTATAGTCCTCTGCTTGGCTTACTAAATCTAGAACAACTACCCTCTACAATAAAGAATACACATTTTATTATTTGACATAAAATATTAAGAGTATTTATTTGTATAATATTGATTTCCTCTCCTTCCAATATACAAATATTATAATCGATCTTTTCAGTCACTAATACATCGTATCGATTTAGTTAGGTAAACATGGAAATATCATAAAATCTAATTTTTAATGATTTTATAATTATATCTTTAATTAAACATCAATCAACATATAATTTATTTTATTTATTTCCCCAGGGTTAAGGGTAAGTTCTTTGTGTTATGAGATGGTCAGAAATGGATAATTATATACTACGCTTTACAAGATAAAAATAGTCAATTTCGAATTTTTTTGTTTATTTTCGTAGTACGTAGTTCTGGGTTTGTCCGCACGAGTGCAGGTTATTTCTTTATTAGACACATGAAATCATTTAAGAAATTTCTGAACTGCACACCGATTTGATATGAGGTTTTCTTGGTTAATTATTAAAAGAAATGTTTATATTACCTCTTTCCTCGAAGTTCTTACTTGCGTGGAGCGGTTTCTAGTGTGGACGTTCTAGTTGTTTTGTAATTTCATTGAATGTCTTTCAGATACAATCTCGTTAAAAACTCGAAGTGCGGTTCGGCTAGGCCAGATCTTGGAATGGTTTCTATCACTTTGTTATTGGGTAAAACAAGTTATATTTGATATTTGAAGGAGTTTGAACATAAGGTGGATACTGTGAGTTAATTTTGTACCGTTTCCGAACGTTTTAAAATGTTTTTTAATACAATTTTGGTGTCATTACTTTTTTCAACCGAACGGTTACCAATCTTTTTTACAATTAAACAATATGTTGTTATCCTGTTACTCTTAGTAACCCATAATTTCTATATCATTTTTTATTGGTGCTTCTATTTACTTTTGAGTATATAGGCTGTTTTTAATTATTATAATTTTATTTTTTATTTATAGAAAAATAATTCCTTTTAATTTTGGTTTATTTTCCAATTTGATTTATATAAAGGTTTTCCGTTTATTTTCTTATAACTTTAGATATAAGTCTTTAATATTATTATTAACTCTAATTGAATTTATATATTATTTATTAATCTCTTATAGTATCCTTACACTGTACTATTTTCTTCTGCCATTTTCCTCATACAGTATTATTTTATTTTTTATTATCATCTTATATTTAACTCTTTTATTTTTTAACCCTGGGTTATCTTATATTCAAACATAATTATTTTATTAAATATAAAATTAAACCTAGGTACTAAATTTTAGTTGCCTACACAATATAAATCATACAATAATTAAACAAAATACATAACTGGTTAGTAGCATCACAGTCTACTATTATAATCCATAATTCCTACATCCACAGCACAAGTCTGTAATATGCTCCCTTCACAGTCACTTATTTACGCACTGGGTACACTATAACTCACTTGTTACACTGTATATCACTTCAATATAGTTTATAATGTTTGGTGATATAACATAATTTAGAGCTAGTTATAGTTTACCCATTTCTGACCTTTATGGTAGTAAAATTAAGTTATCATTTTTTGGGACTGGGTTATGTAACGTTACATAAAGCCCCCCCACTAGAACAAATTTATTTTTGTTTTACTTGTTTACTAAAATAAATTGTTGATTGCTTCAATTTTCATAATATTCCTGGTTTTATATCTTCATAATATCTTCCTTCATTTCAGACTGGTTATATACTGACTGGTATTTCAGACTGGTGGTAATTGCTGTTTTCTTACTCAACTCTCTCTCTCTTGGAGGCAAATTCATCAAGTATTTATTTCTCTGGGTAGTGGTACTTCTACATTTTACTTGATAAGGACTGGTCACACTAATCATAAAAAACTTGTTTTAACACTTATTTTCTTATTTACTTCTATAAATTCGCTTTCTCAATTAAGCTTCGGTCTGCTAGCTTCCTTCTATTTTCTTCATCTATACTTCTGGAATCTAATATCACTCTTTTCAGCTATTTTATAATTATTATCCCTTAAATATTCAGTTTCCCTAACATTTTTCCCTATCCTGTGCGGTGGTACCAGTCGGGTGGCCACTTTTGGGTCCATACACCGCTGTCCATCCTTACACCTTCTGAGACCAGGGGAACATCATCCTTGCTCAGGAAAATTATTGCCGGAACATTTCTACAGTCAATTCGTTAGAATAAAAAATTACAAGTAGTCGATTAGCGACTAATACTAAACACTTTTGGGATTCATCATACTGTTGCTGTTTGCATTTAATTATATATTTCTTCTTCTTCTTGATTCCTTCTGCTATTCCATTAACTAATAGTATATAACATTATTGATAGGCATTATTTTAAAATCCTTTTGACTTTTCTTCTTGTGACATATTTCTCCGTATCATTTCTTCTTATATAATCTTCAATTCTGAGAAATTCTAATTATTGTTATATTAATTATTATCCTCCTTCAGTTTCATTGGAGTCATTAAATTGTTCATTATTCTTCTTATCTGAGCACATTACCATCAATTATTTTTATTCATTTATATATTCTTCTGTTTGTTACCATAAAAATATTACTTTTCCTATTATTTCGTTTTAAATCAATTCTTTATAAATATTATTTAATAATCTGTTCTTATTTTTTGTTAAATCAAATGGTTTCGAAATATCTTAAGTAAGTTGTACTTACATACTTTTTATTAAATCATATTGTTCCTGAATAGATTAAGTAAGTTGTCCTTACATAGTTTTGGAATTTTGGGGTTTTAGTCTTTTTATTTTAAATTATATTTTTTGAAATAACTTGAGTAAGTTGTCCTTACGTGCTTTTTGAATTTTGGGGTTTTCCTTCCGCTATTCAATGGGTTGCTTGGTCGGTTTTCAAAAATTCAGTCCCCTTTTTTCTGGTTTGTTATTATTTAGGTTAACCATGGTCCATTAACTCAGGTACTCCATGTTCTCGGATTACTGTGGTGTCCATAATGATTTTGTCCTTGTCAAATAGCTCTCTATCATCTGATATTGTAATTCTGCTGATATTGAATTTTCATTAAATTCAATGGTTACCATCGTTTTCCGAACTCTTTCTTTCATTGTAACATACTCTTCTACTACCATGTCTTGTAATTTTTCTAATACACTTATTTCTATCATATTTGTATGTACTCTATTACACAAATATGTTGATGATATATCATTTACTGGTGATGTCACTGACCTTTTATTTACTGGTATATTTAATTTAAATATAGATTTAGTTAAGTTTTTTCTATAACTTTTCAAAACAGTCAATCCTCGGTAATTAAAGATTGGGAGATTAAGTACATTAACCAGCCCACTCTTAATCATATCTACTTCTTCCCGTGTATTTTTCCTTTTGTTAAGACATATTATTCTTCTTTCTTTCGTTTTCTTAATTATTTGTTTCTTTACTCCCTTAATGTTAATTTCTATGGGCATTATCTTTTCTTTCTCTCTGTTAGGTTTATCTTCAGATAACAATGCACTTTGGTTTTCTTTAGTACCTTCGGAAGTGCTGTTTAGTGTTTCATCCAAATTCTTGAAACCACTGTCCACTTGCTTATTTGTCTCCCCCTTGTATGTATCTGCTTTTTGGCCAAGTGTGCTACAGATCATGTCAATCTTCTCATGAATTTGTTTTATATTTTTATTACTTTCTTCAAATTTTGCGTTCATATATTCCCTTTGTCCGTTAATTATTTCTCTCAACTCATGGTTTTGTTCATTCATGGTTTCTCTGATATTTCCATGAATGGTCTCTATTTTTTCATTTAGTTGTTTCACTAAACTTTCTTGAATACTATCTATTTTCTCATTGGTTTGTCTGTTTTGTTCCTCCTGTTTCCTAAAGTTCTCTTTATTTTCCTCCTTCGTTTGCTTTGAAGTTTCCTCCTGTTTTCTAAAATTTTCATCTATTTTGTCATTGGTTTGTTTCGAAGTTTCCTCCTGTTTTCTAAATTGTTCAGCCATAAATTTCATCATGTCTTGCCAATTAGGTTCTTCTCTGGCTACCGCTTTGTCTGGTTGGTCCCCTTGGGCATCCTCTTCAACTATTTCCCTTTCCGTGTTCATAATTGCTTCAGTTTCTTCTGTATCACCCATTGATTTTTCCATTTCATCGTCCGTAACTATTTCTATCTCTCGTTCCTGTCCACCTTCTTCCTTCTCCTTTTCTTCTGCCCTCTTCTTCGATCTGCCTCTGGTATTATGCATTTCTTGTTTTCTCATAACTGCCGACGATAATTAGGTTTTTTGGTATATTAATTTATTGAATATCTCAAAATTCTTTTCTAATTACAGCCCTTTTACGTTGAGCGCCAATTTGTAACGTCTCGCGGGTATCAACGAAAGCCTCTGTACCTTTCTGCGATCGTCACTTATGAATTATAAGTATTAATGTTTAAATAAATCGGATAGTAAGTTAACCCAAACGAAACAGAAATCGAGCGTGTGTGATTTGGTAGAGATTAAGGAAGTTGTTTAATCTTAGTTGGAAGAGAGAGTAAGAACAATTTGGTTACACCCAGAGTATAAAATTTCTTATTTTTCAAATATTTGCTATCCATAAGATCAGCTGATTTTGACATCAACCTCCAAATGTTAGGTTAACCAAACGCCACTGTTCAGTGATATTCCCCGGTGTATAGTCCTCTGCTTGGCTTACTAAAATCTAGAGCAACTACCCTCTACAATAAAGAATACACATTTTATTATTTGACATAAAATATTAAGAGTATTTATTTGTATAATATTGATTTCCTCTCCTTCCAATATACAAATATTATAATCGATCTTTTCAGTCACTAATACATCGTATCGATTTAGTTAGGTAAACATGGAAATATCATAAAATCTAATTTTTAATGATTTTATAATTATATCTTTAATTAAACATCAATCAACATATAATTCATTTTATTTATTTCACCAGGGTTAATGGTAAGTTCTTTGTGTTATGAGATGGTCAGAAATGGGTAATTATATACCACGCTTTACAAGATAAAAATAGTCAATTTCGAATTTTTTTGTTTATTTTCGTAGTACGTAGTTCCGGATTTGTCCGCACGAGTGCAGGTTATTTCTTTATTAGACACATGAAATCATTTAAGAAATTTCTGAACTGCACACCGATTTGATATGAGGTTTTCTTGGTTAATTATTAAAAGAAATGTTTATATTACCTCTTTCCTCGAAGTTCTTACTTGCGTGGAGCGGTTTCTAGTGTCGACATTCTAGTTGTTTTGTAATTTCATTGAATGTCTTTCAGATACAATCTCGTTAAAAACTCGAAGTGCGGTTCGGCTAGGCCAGATCTTGGAATGGTTTCTATCACTTTGTTATTGGGTAAAACAAGTTATATTTGATATTTGAAGGAGTTTGAACATAAGGTGGATACTGTGAGTTAATTTTGTACCATTTCCAAACGTTTTAAAATGTTTTTTAATACAATTTTGGTGTCATTACTTTTTTCAACCGAACGGTTTCCAATCTTTTTTACAATTAAACAATATGTTGTTATCCTGTTACTCTTAGTAACCCATAATTTCTATATCATTTTTTATTGGTGCTTCTATTTACTTTTGAGTATATAGGCTGTTTTTAATTATTATAATTTTATTTCTTATTTATAGAAAAATAATTCCTTTTAATTTTGGTTTATTTTCCAATTTGATTTATATAAAGGTTTTCCGTTTATTTTCTTATAACTTTAGATATAAGTCTTTAATATTATTATTAACTCTAATTGAATTTATATATTATTTATTAATCTCTTATAGTATCCTTACACTGTACTATTTTCTTCTGCCATTTTCCTCATACAGTATTATTTTATTTTTTATTATCATCTTATATTTAACTCTTTTATTTTTTAACCCTGGGTTATCTTATATTCAAACATAATTATTTTATTAAATATAAAATTAAACCTAGGTACTAAATTTTAGTTGCCTACACAATATAAATCATACAATAATTAAACAAAATACATAACTGGTTAATAGCATCACAGTCTACTATTATAATCCATAATTCCTACATCCACAGCACAAGTCTGTAAGATGCTCCCTTCCTAGTCACTTATTTACGCACTGGGTACACTATAACTCACTTGTTACACTGTATATCACTTCAATATAGTTTATAATGTTTGGTGACATAACATAATTTAGAGCTGGTTATAGTTTACCCATTTCTGACCTTTATGGTAGTATAATTAAGTTATCATTTTTTGGGACTGGGTTATGTAACGTTACATAAAGCCCCCCCACTAGAACAAATTTATTTTTGTTTTACTTGTTTACCAAAATAAATTGTTGATTGCTCCAATTTTCATAATATTCCTGGTTTTATATCTTCATAATATCTTCCTTCATTTCAGACTGGTTATATACTGACTGGTATTTCAGACTGGTGGTAATTGCTGTTTTCTTACTCAACTTTCTCTCTCTTGGAGGCAAATTCATCAATTATTTATTTCTCTGGGTAGTGGTACTTCTACATTTTACTTGATAAGGACTGGTCACACTAATCATAAAAAACTTGTTTTAACACTTATTTTCTTATTTACTTCTATAAATTCGCTTTCTCAATTAAGCTTTGGTCTGCTATCTTCCTTCTATTTTCTTCATCTATACTTCTGGAATCTAATATCACTCTTTTCAGCTATTTTATAATTATTATCCCTTAAATATTCAATTTCCCTAACATTTTTCCCTATCCTGTGCGGTGGTACCAGTCGGGTGGCCACTTTTGGGTCCATACACCGCTGTCCATCCTTACACCTTCTGAGACCAGGGGAACATCATCCTTGCTCAGGAAAATTATTGCCGGAACATTTCTACAGCCAATTCGCTATAATAAAAAATTACAAGTAGTCGATTAGCGACTAAAACTAAACACTTTTGGGATTCGTCATACTGTTGCTGTTTGCATTTAATTATATATTTCTTCTTCTTCTTGATTCCTTCTGCTATTCCATTAACTAATAGTATATAACATTATTGATAGGCATTATTTTAAAATCCTTTTGACTTTTCTTCTTGTGACATATTTCTCCGTATCATTTCTTCTTATATAATCTTCAATTCCGAGAAATTCTAATTATTGTTGTATTAATTATCATCCTCCTTCAGTTTCATTGGAGTCCTTAGATTATTCGGTATTCTTCTTATATCTGAACACATTACCATCAATTAGTTTTATTCATTTATATATTCTTCTGTTTGTTACCATAAAAATATTACTTTTCCTATTATTTCGTTTTAAATCAATTCTTTATAAATATTATTTAATAATCTGTTCTTATTTTTTGTTAAATCAAATGGTTTCAAAATATCTTAAGTAAGTTGTACTTGCATACTTTTTAATAAATCATATTGTTCCTGAATAGATTAAGTAAGTTGTTCTTACATAGTTTTGGAATTTTGCGGTTTTAGTCTTTTTATTTTAAATTATATTGTTTTGAAATAACTTGAGTAAGTTGTCCTTACGTGCTTTTTGAATTTTGGGGTTTTCCTTCTGCTATTCAATGGGTTGCTTGGTCGGTTTTCAAAAATTCAGTCCCCTTTTTTCTGGTTTGTTATTATTTAGGTTAACCATGGTCCATTAACTCAGGTACTCCATGTTCTCGGATTACTGTGGTGTCCATAATGATTTTTGTCCTTGTCAAATAGCTCTCTATCATCTGATATTGTAATTCTGCTGATATTGAATTTTCATTAAATTCAATGGTTACCATCGTTTTCCGAACTCTTTCTTTCTTTGTAACATACTCTTCTACTACCATGTCTTGTAATTTTTCTAATACACTTATTTCTATCATATTTGTATGTAGTGTATTACACAAATATGTTGATGATATATCATTTACTGGTGATGTCACTGACCTTTTATTTACTGGTATATTTAATTTAAATATAGATTTAGTTAAGTTTTTTCTATAACTTTTCAAAACAGTCAATTCTCGGTAATTAAAGATTGGGAGATTAAGTACATTAACCAGCCCACTCTTAATCATATCTACTTCTTCCCGTGTATTTTTCCTTTTGTTAAGACATATTATTCTTCTTTCTTTCGTTTTCTTAATTATTTGTTTCTTTACTCCCTTAATGTTAATTTCTATGGGCATTATCTTTTCTTTCTCTCTGTTAGGTTTATCTTCAGATAACAATGCACTTTGGTTTTCTTTAGTACCTTCGGAAGTGCTGTTTAGTGTTTCATCCAAATTCTTGAAACCACTGTCCACTTGCTTATTTGTCTCCCCCTTGTATGTATCTGCTTACAAGTCTGTAAGATGCTCCCTTGACAGTCACTTATTTACGCACTGGGTACACTATAACTCACTTGTTACACTGTATATCACTTCAATATAGTTTATAATGTTTGGTGATATGACATAATTTAGAGCTGGTTATAGTTTACCCATTTCTGACCTTTATATATAATTGCAATTGTACAAAAAGGGGTGTAAGGAAAATTATTTTGTAATTTTGTGGGACTGGCATATTTTACGAAACTGTCTGTGAGCACATTGGGCTATATGCCGCATGCCTGTTCGAATTTGTAAATTTATATTGAAATTGTATATTAAGATGCATAATTAGTTTGAAGAACAGTTTGTGAATAATAATTTATTTTATATTAAATTATATTGAAATTGTAGATTATGAAGCATTGAGGCCTTGAGGGTGTTATAGTAGTTTAAAAGAAAAACTTAAAGTGAAAACTGTTAAAACAGGTTATGATGAGCAGAGTGAGTTTTTTTTATGCTGTGGGATGTGGGTGTTGTGAATTATGGGACACTGAAGTAATTATCATTATGAATGTTTAGGGTTCCTTATTTAGTCGAAAATCTGACTTACTCCACATGTGGTTAACCATCTGCCACAATGCTATAAACATATCTATACTCCATCTTGGCCGCCACGGGAGGAACGACTGGACGCCACGCCACAGTACCCACGAGACATGTTCTGGATTATACTCAGGTGACATTTATACTTTAAATATACTCTAGGCCGCTGCAGCAAATACCATTTGTTGTGACATTATTCTCAGAATAACTCCAGTTAGATTCTCAATTGTGCTCACGTCCAGCTGGACATAATGGTTACAAACTTTATCTGTATTACTCTCTGAATGTAATTATGCCACAGAATAAGTGTAGACCCGGTCGGGTCCATGTGTCTGGCGATCATTAATTTTATACTCTTTTTTTAACGGTAAAAGTTGTGGGGAATCAGAATTTTAGTGATTTATGTGGGTGCTGTTCATATATGGCGGGGGGCTTAACCAGCTGGTCGGGTCCCTATTACAAGTGGGTATTTTATTGATATATACATATTTTTATAATTTAAAATGGGGTTGAGTTTTTTTAATGGGTTTTAAGGGTTTTTGTTGTTCTTTAACCTGAGGCCATCACCTGTTGGTGCAGTTGTCTGCAGGAACCTGGCATATTATTTTATGTTGGATCTGGTACGGGCGTATGTCTGCGGCTGGGTCAATTCAGCTCTCTGCGAATTCTTTTATATATTTTTATAAATTTTTATAGATTTTACAATTTTATAAAATTATTTCGGCTCTTTAATAATTAAATTCATCATTGTCTTTTTTTTACTGCCATAGTCAGTTCAGG
The DNA here is from genome assembly GCA_034769895.1 of Magicicada septendecula. Lineage (NCBI taxonomy): Eukaryota > Metazoa > Arthropoda > Insecta > Hemiptera > Cicadidae > Magicicada > Magicicada septendecula. The sequence continues at coordinate 313,986,639 of CM068373.1, read as the reverse complement.
ATCTCTTAAGTTTTTTATATATAGTTATTATATTAGTTTCTCACTATTCCATTCTATAATTGTAAAGTTATAAAATCTGCCTCAGTTTATATTTTATTTTCTGGTGGTTATGTTCCACTTAGTTTTTCTTTAAAATTTTTGTATTCTCATAAAAGCATAAAAGAAAGTGAAAACTTACAATTTTATAAACCCATACTAGACATGTTAACAGATGGTAGTTTACTATCAGGGGACAAACCCAAATTTTTTAATTATGAATTGTAACTTGAGAGTTTGTACAGGCTGCTATGCCAATTTAAATTGGTAAATTCTAGTCCTTATAATTAATTCAGTTTTTTTGAATTCTGTTATACTCTTATGAGTTAATGGTTTTGGTTTTTTTATGAAAATTTATGTAAGGCTGTGCCGGCCACTTAAACTGATAACTGTAGTCTTGGGTCATGATGACTATTCCAGATGTTCTCCAAATTCATGTTTGGGTATGATAGGAATATACAGGCTGTCTGCCAGGTTGAACATGTTGTCTGTTGTTGGTAATGTATATGTATAAGGTATGTGTATCTATGTGCAATTATGCGTTTTTATGTCAAGTGTTATAAAGGGTAATTTATATAATTTATATGCTATATTTAAGCAATTCATATGATTATTGTGTTATGTGAATAATATATATATATATATTGTAATATAATTAATATTACAAATATAAATAAAAGAATATAGATATAGATGTAGATGTATTGTTCTTTATCACTGGATCAGTCTGACTCCTTAAAGCCCCACTGTTTGGGCTAGCCAATTTGTAATATAATAAATATTACAAATATAAATAAAAGAATATAGATATAGATAGCAAGAATTATGTTGTCTGAATCTCGGTGTTGAACTCGCCGATGATACAGCTCCACCTTGGATTCACCAATTACAAAGAATAAATTAAATATAAATAATGTTTTATAATTAAGTGTGATTGATTGATAATAAAATAAAATTTTGTAAGTTATGAAATTTTTACTGATACTTAGTAAAAATGTTTAATTGGTTAATTTAATTAATTAATTGTGTGTGTACTTTTCTCAGGTATTTATTCTAGCACTGTAAATTATTTTTTGTTTAGAAAAAAAATAGTTAACATTAATTATTGAAATAAAGACAACTCTTGTAACTGAATAATGATGTTCATTTATTGACATTCAAAATTATTCGCCAGTCAAACTGCGCATGGCCAAGGCATTGGCTGATATGTGCTCCAGTCGGTAGCGAACAAGATTAATAAAATATATTTTTTACAAGGTTAGTAATTATGGTTCTTTTAACGAGTCGAAATGGTCAGAGGGCAAGGAACAAGATACATTCTTACAGGTATTCTTAAACTAAATTATTATGGCTGAAATAAAACAATATTATTATTTAAATTGTCAATTAGGAAAATTAATATCGAACCATTCGACGAAATGACGTCACTCCCTTCAAGCTGGCAGTGTACTCGTGCTGGTTCATAAATCAAGTATGGCTGCCGTCACCTCGATTTTAGCTGCGATGAACTGGTTGGGCTTTTCCCGCAGAAATAAATAAACATTCCCTTCTCTGTGAAGTATTGTTGGTCCAGGAATATAGTGTAGAGTGTCCTCTCTTCTCCTGCGATGTTGTTTCGTGATGGGTTTCTTGTGAAGTGTCCGGTGTTCAAATATGTGTATACGTGTTCTGCGAATATGGTCCAAAATTGTCTCAAAATGGCTGTTGATTTCTGGTGCTTGTGTTTGATGATGTTATTACTGTTGTTTGGAATTAGTGAGGTGTTAAAAATTAATAGTTAATGTTATTTTCACTTTTAGTTAACCTCAGTTACATTCTGCATAACCACACTCGGTTTTACATAAAATTATTCTTTTTCGGTATTCTGTTAATACATTTTCAACTAGTCGTCTTCACGATTAACAATAGACTAATAGACTGAACGTCGTCGTTTTAGGGTAATTTGTGATATGTCTTTTTCCTCTTTATATTGTTCAATTATAAAAATATCTGTCTAAGACTTGGTTCACCATCTAAATATACATAATAAGTTTTCTTATTTTTTACTGTATTTCAAATATTTCTTAATTTTACATAAATCTAACTACTCAGTAATATTGATTAATTAATTTTACATCTTTGGATATATAGCTGGGGTTTGTTTCAAGCTCATTTAAGCCCAAAAATTACAATTTTTTATAATTATTGTATGCCTCATATTTTGTACAAATTTAGTGTTTTAATGGTTTTTAAGTGTTTTTTCTGATAATAGTTCCATGGAATATTCTTAATAACTCCGTGATTATCTTTGTTGTTAATAATTTTGTTGTTAAAACACTTCAATATTGATTAATTTACTGTTTAGTCTGATTTGATTACCATTATAGGCCTAGTATTATTTGTTTCAAAAAGAAGTTAATTTTCTTTCCTTTGTCATTCTATTCGCTATTAATTGTGTCTGTATTAATTATATTTTCAATTTCTGTATTGTATGTATTGAATTCTATTCCCTATTATGTAATTTGATTCTCTGATAGACAGTTTTGGGTTTACATTACTAGTCTGTGTTTTCTAAAGTGGTGTCTTAGCTAGTCTGCTTGTACATTATATATGGTTTACTGTTTTGAATAAAATTATTACATTTCTATTTCCTACTTGCCTCTCTGCCTTACAAACTTGAAAATCAAATAACATGATTTAAAAATATAACAGAATATCTTATATCTACTAAACTTTTTTTTTTTATAATATCATTTAAACATAACAAAACCATCTTATGCCTAATAACACTTTCAGTTATCCACTGTCTCTTGTGTTTATTATACCTATTTTAGTAATATAATGAAATGAAAATAAAAACATCTTATAATTACTGACACCTTCAGTTATTAACTGTCTCTAGTGTTCATTATAATTATTTTTGGTAACACAATGAAAAAAAATAAAAACATCTTATAATTAATGATACCTTCAGTTATTAACTGTCTCTAGTGTTCATTATAATTATTTTTGGTAACACAATGAAAAAAAAATAAAAACATCTTATACCTATTATTTTCTTATACTACTTAATTTTTGAAAACACTTTTATTATCAAAATTGCCCTCAGTCATTAGACTGTCTTTTAGTTTTTATATAGTATTTCCCTACACTGATGGTAGTCTTAGATAAAATAAACATCTTTAGATTCTTCACTTCATAATACTTTATATTAATTAATACTTTTATACACTTGACTCTTCTTCTCTCTTAAAGCTTATTCCATATTAGGTGGTTTAGGTATGTGGTATAATATACATTTCATCATTTCATCATGTTTACATAGTAATTAGCATTTATATTTATTTTTTTCTACCCTCTGGTATCCAATGAGTTATTTTTATTGCTCATGGTATAACATGAATTAATTCTTTATCACTTTCACTATAACAGTGGTTATTGCAACAACATTATCATTAATAGTATCAGGGTTTTTGGTTTCTGGTCTCACTATTTGGTCCTTACTGAGTTGGTCCTTCTTCATTGTTCCATTTTTATTAAATTATTTTCTTTGTGAGTTTGGTTAAGTTGTTTCGATTAAGTCATATGATATTCTGGTTTCCTTTCTCCTTTAGAATTTTGTATCTCTTTCTTACAAAATCTTTTTTCATATTTCAGAGTTATCTCTCATCATTTGTATGAGAAATGATATGAGCTTACTATTTTTTAACTTTAGATATTTTTATTCAACTACATTCTTTCTTATTCATAGTTGTTTTTCAAATATTTTGGTGTAAGTTGTACTTATTATTGGTTTTGAATTTTCGAAATTTTTATTCATCAAAATTCTTTTTTCTTCATTCATAATAGTCTTTCAAATGATCAGTGTAAGTTGTATTTACTAATTTTTTGAATTTTGTAAATTTATTTTATATTCATCAAATTCTTTTTATTTATTCATTCATAAATCTTCGAATGTTTTGTGTAAGTTGTACTTACTGATTTTTGAATTTAGAAGTTTTTTGTTCATCAAAATTCTTTTCTCTTCATTCATAATAATCTTTCAAATGATCAGTGTAAGTTGTACTTATTATTGGTTTTGAATTTTGGAAATTTTTATTCATCAAAATTCTTTTTATTTATTCATAATAGTCCTCGAATGTTTGGTGTAAGATGTACTTACTGATTTTTTGAATTGGAAATTTTTATGTTCATCCAAATTCTTTTCTCATTTATAATAATCTTTCAAATGTTTGGTGTAAGTTGTACTTACTAATGTTTTGAATTTTGGAATATTTTTATTTCTTCTCTAAATATTTTTTAATGGATAATTGATTATAAGTTCCTTTTACTTTATTTGAAATGATATCCTTTAGTACATACGTATTGTTATTATTGTTTTTAATAATCAGGTATGGGCTGGTATACAGCAGTAACAACTTTTTGGTAATGCCTTCCAAAGTACTGGGTAATTCCCTGTTTTTTAGCAGTACCTTTTCTCCAACTTCATAGCTTATTATTTTCTTAATCGCCTTTTGATATTTGTTCTTGCGCCTTTCCTGGTCTTCTGCCAATTTATTGTAGAATCTGATTCGATTGAATTTGTATTCTTGACTCCTGGGGAACTCTATTATGTCTTGTATTTCTCTTGGAGGTGGTTTTTCATACATTGCCGTGTATGGCGTGGTACCTATAGCGGGGTGATATGACAAATTAAGGAATTCTTCAGTAGCTAATAAATATTCTTGCCACTTATTTTGTTGATTATAGCAATAAGTCCGTAATATTCTTCCGACTTCTCGCAGTACCCTCTCCGCTGGATTGCTGCTGGGGTGGTAGACAGATGTCTTGTATGTCTTAATGCCCAACGTATTTAGAGTGTTTCTCCACCTCCAACCCTTAAATTGCGTTCCATGGTCTGTGATTATGGATGCCGGGCTCCCTATCCCTGGAATGTAATGGTTTGTTATTATTCCTAGAGTCTTCAAAGTGGTGGCTCTGTTCACAGAGTACAGTTTTGTGAATTTTGTGAAATGATCCATCATGATAATAATATATTTGTATCGATGGCGTCCGCCACTGCGGGGAAATGGACCACATATGTCCAGAAAGACCTTTTCCAGTTTGGCTTGTGAGGTAATTGGTATCATCATACCCTCTTTTCTCTCATTGTTGGTTTTCACCAATTGACATATCAGACAGGTTTTGAGGTAGCTTCTCGTCTTTCTATTTATACTTTTTATATGACAATTCTCTTCTGTCGCCTTGATCACATTCATGGCTCCCATGTGACCGTATCGTAGATGATAGTCCAGGATGATATCCCTTTCGATTGTAGTAGGGATCATGATCTTCCATATCTCTTCATCAAGGGATGTTTTGATGAATAAAATTCCATTATGTACGCAATAAAATTTGGTTATTGTGTCATCTTGGTTGGAGAGACGAGGTTTAATGTGGTTTAACTTCGGGTCGGACTGCTGATGTCCTGCACTATCTTTTCTAAATCGGATCTGTCCTTAATAATATTATAGATTTTCAAGATGCTCTCCTTTTCGCCTTCGAACGTTCGTTCTTCCAGATTTACTCTCGACAATACGTCGGCTACTACATTTTTACTTCCAGGAACATACTCCCACTGTATATCGTATTCCTGCAGGGCAAGTACCCATCTGGTCAATCTACCATGGCTTAACTTGCATCTTCTCAGAAATGATATTGATTTGTGATCTGTTCGAACGGTCACTGGATATCCGAGGATATACGTCCGAAACTTCCCGCAGGCAAAGACTACACTTAGCAGTTCTTTTTCCGTCGCATTATAGTTCTTTTCACACTGGTTAAGGGTTCTGCTAGCAAAGCTCACTACTAGATGGTTTCCACTTTCATCTTCTTGGTACAGTGTTGATCCCAAGCTAATGTTACTAGCGTCACAGTTTAGAAAGAAGGGTCGGTTAAAATCCGGATGGTTGAGCATTACTGCTTCTAAGAACTTCTCCTTAATTGATTTGAAAGTTTCGTCTTGTTCTTGACCCCATCGCCATTTATTCTTGGACGATAACTGGTGCTGAAACCGGGCCGTCAGTTCGGAATAATTATTTTGGAACTTCCTATAGTAGTTACACAGGCCTAAAAATGATTGTAGTTGCCTTCTGTTTTTTGGTATAGGGAATCGTTGTATGGCGTCTACCTTTTCTGTTGATGGTGTTATTCCTTGACTGTTTAACTGGAAACCCAAAAATTGTACTTCTTTAGCTATAAGCTTGGACTTGTCTAGTTTAAGGGTAACATTATTTTCAGCAAGCTTCTTCAAGACATGCTCCACATGGTAACAGTGTTCTTCCCAATTGGTTGATGTTATTAGGAGATCATAAACATAGACGGTCATGAATTGGAGTGCTTCTGGTCCGAGTATATGATCCATACAGGTGTCAAAAACAGCTACTGAGTTCACCAATCCGAAGGGCAACCTCTTAAACTGATAATTGCGCCCTTCGAAGATGAACGCCATGTATTGCCGGCTTGCTGGGTGCAACTCCACCTGCCAATAGCCGCAGACGGTATCCCACGTGGTAATGAACTTCGTTCCGTGAAATCTCTTCAATATCTCATCAATTTCGCCAGGTGAGGTACGATCGTTAATAATCATTTTATTTATCTCACGTGCGTCAAGGCAAAGCTTTACCTTCCCATTTTTCTTTTGTATAGCCACAATTGGGCTAGTGTATGGCGATTGACTGCTCTCGATAATATCTCTACTGATCATGTTCTGGATCTCTGTGCATACGGCTTCCTTCAAAGATTGTGCTATAGGATACGACTTTCGGTTAAATTCTACCGGTTCTCTGAATCGTATGGAACATTGGTAGTTCCGGATCTTTCCAGGTTCGTCCGAAAATACAGCTCGATATTTTTCATATATGTTGACCAATTGATTCAGCTGGTTTTCTTTTAATTGCTCGGTAGTATTATGGTACTGGAAGTTACGTATCTCCTGAATCTTGTGTTGCCATAGGTCATCCTCCGAATCCTGATGTACTGGCTTGTTGTTTGTTGAGTAGTTGGACAAGTAATTCACCTTATTTTGGTGGTCGAGAAGTTGTCTGGAGTCTAACGTCTTGTTATTAGTTAAATTGGCTACCCAGGTCGAACCTTCAGCAAAGAGTGATACCTTTCCTCGGCACAAGTCGATAACTGCTGAGTTTCTGCGCAATATGTCACATCCTATCATGATGTTGAAAGGTAATCCGGCTGCAACAAGAAATATCATATCCACACTAATGCCCTGACTGTTGACACTTAGGGATACCTGTTTCCTTATGGTCTTGTTCTGTCGGCCGGTAGCTCCTACAAGTACAATATTATTAATAGGTAGTACCGGTAAGTTTTTGTGGCATTCCTGCTGTATCCGGTCCAACTCATTACGATTTATTATAGAGACATTGGCTCCAGTGTCTATCATTATAGGAACAGAAATACCCTCAACTTCTGCAATTATATATATTATTTCATTGTCATTATTATTAATGTTAACTTCACTTTCTTCTAGCAAGTCCTTACGGATATCTTTCAAATAATTACTGTATATTATGGTACAATTTTTTCTGTCTTTCTTCAAATTTCTTTCTTGGTTAAACCCAGCAGATTGGAGCAGTAAAGGGTTATTGGAGTTTATTACTGCCTCCGTTCGTTTAAATGTTCCGCATCATTACGGATTAGGCCGTTGGAAGCATCATCTTGGAGTCCTGAGACTGCTTCGTTTGGTTCTGCAAGCTCGTCCTGTTGGGCTTCCGTTACAGGTAGTCTTCGCTGATTGTCCAGGCTGGAACTACGTCTGGGCTCGTACTCTCTGTAACGATTACTTCCCTGACTTCCTTGAAAGGTCTCGTATTCATAATATCGGCTCCTTCGTTGAGGCTGGTACCTCCTTTGTCCACCGCCTTCCGCTCTGATGTAGTTAATATGGGGTCGATATGTTCTGTAATTATTGTTATTACCTCCATTCGGGTAATTCCTGTTATAATTACTATGATAATTTTTATTAGAGGGGTTGGGGTTCCTCTGACCATTTGGAACATAATTACGGTTATTATTATAATAACCGTTGTTGTTTTGTGGACGGTTATTATTATTATTATTGTTGTTGTTGTTGCTGTCATTATTATTAATGCGAGGAACATGATTATTATTATTATTGTTGTTAAATCTAGGTACATTATTGTTATTACGGGTGTTATAATTGTACTCTGCATTATTCCGATTTGCGGAATTATAATTATTGTTGTTGCCCACATTCTGCCGATTATTATTACTCGAATTATTGGTGTTACTTCTTGGTTCCGGCTTCTCATATCTCTTGCGACTTTGGCGGTAATAGTCTTCATGCTCATACATTTCTAAGAGCTCGGTCATTGCTTGTACAGTCTTTATTTAACTGTTTCTTCTGGCTCTTATTATATCTTCCTCATAATGGTATGAGAGCTTGCTCACCAGGCATTCTTCCAGTATTCTAGGCTCTAGATGTTTGGCCACGCACACCTTTCCCAAGAAGTACGCCGTTAAAGTCTGGTTTCCATACGGGTTGTATTTTCCATGACAGATCCCGTCTCTGGTAATATTGTGACGTACTGATCGATCACATTTATTATTATCAAATTTCAAATTAGTTGTTACTTACCGTAACGATAGCTCTTACAGGGTCACAGGATTCGATCACATGTACCTAGATACAAACATGGTCTATGGGTTATGCAAAGTACTGACGCAACTCATTTTTGACGAGAATTTAACTTTTAATTTCATTTTTTAAATCATTCAAATTCCAACAAATTTTTTACCAGGTTTTTTGTATATAAAATAGCTTCATAATTTTTCTTTGTCTGGTGATCCGTTACACATATACTATCTTATTCTACTAGCTTACTTTATATTCATATACACATACAGACAGAGCCCAGCCTGCATATTTAAACAACCACTCAAACACACACACACACAATTTATTTGCCCTTAAACATTTTATAATAAAATTCTCAGCCCTTAACTTGAAACCCCGGCCACGTGCTCGTGCGCGCACTCATCGTTTTTAGTAAATGTTTGGCTTCTCACTGTCCGAAAATTACTTTACTTATTGCTTCATTCTGGATTGATGTCGGTCACCAACTTTTTCTACTGTTATTACACTCTTTACGGGGAAAACTGAAAAAAACTTTGAAGAGAGCTTACTCAGCTCCTTGCCGGCCGGCAATTATAGTGGAACTGCCAATGTGCTTGATTGAGCTGGCGGAAGCGTTGATTCAATGCCACCAAGTTTTAGTCGCCGTATACTGTTGATTTGCTGAGGCATATTCAGTTTATGCATGGATTATAGCTGGTATATGTGTGTGACCAGAGCTTAATATTGGACTGGGCTCTGGTCATGTCACCAACAGTAGGCGGAGTTTAACGCTGTTTTCCGGTATTGAGTTGATGGCTGCAACAAACGTTTTTCTACATCGCCATGTTTGCCTCCACTTTGGTGTTACTCACGGCGTCATTCCCGAGCCCCGCCCGGCTGAGTTGCATACGGGCGTCGAAACACATGTACAGAGTTCTGCGAATTTTAGGGTGGCGCGAATTCTCTGCCACATTCCTCAACAACGACCTGCGTCTCGCTTTGTTTCCAACTGTTCTGTTATACTGACAAATACGTTGCACAATAATACAGTTATTTCGCAATATTTTATAAGGCTCCCGACCGAAAACGAAATGAATAAAAATATATAAATGCCCCAAACGGTTAAAATAAAAATACCCAAAATTTTGACCCGCTACAATACCCACTCGATGAGAATTCTGCTGTTCACGACAGAAGAAATCTCATCGATAACCCCGAAGAGGACCGGTGAGGAACTGGGGCCAACAACCCCCTGGTTCTTAATCTCATGGGTACACGACCCCCCTGGCTCAGCGATCATGGACTCATCTGAACGAGATCACTGGACTTCTCCGTAAGAGATCCCAACACCGAGAAATCGAACAGACTCGCACCACGGCGCACCTCGCCTTTTAACATGCTACCCCCCAAAATCCTCAATCCCTGGCTAAAATTATTCCAGCTCCTCCGCCGATATGGATCCCCTTTTTGCAAGCTGGGCTGCCTTTAGCAGATACTGGGCTCACACACACTTACATTACATATTACCATAACACATTAAAAATAAAACTTTCTTTTAAAATTTATCAAAAATTTAAAAAAATTCAAAATTCAAAAAGATAATATTTTATCAAAAAATTCTCTTCCTGGTTTTTCTAAATTTTTGTTTCACATGACTTAACCTAGACATTTCTACTAAGCTAAACACATCCTTACTCTAACATGAGAACCATTTATAGTCTACCAATACCATGCAATACAATAACATAAACATGGTTAATGCACACATAATAAAAGAATCATTATCTAAAATATTCATTCGCTGGCAGGCGAAAAATCAAGTTATTTTTTTTTTTTTTTCAAAAAAAATTAAAAATTTTCAAAATTTTAAAATTCAAAAAAATTTAAATTTATTCATTAAAAAATTTTATTAAATTTATTTATTAAATAACATATTTATTAAAATTATTCAAATATTGGTTTGAATTAATTAAACAAACAAATTAAAATTGGCTTCCTACTATACAAGCTTAGTAGGTGTATGACCTCATCAGCTGATCGTAACTAGGTCAAGTCCAAACCCTTGACCTACATATGTTGCGTATGCTTTCTGAAAATACACTGAACATCTGTAATATCCTAACTTGAAATACAAAACATAATAAAACAAAATATTTAAAACAAACAAAATATTAATACAAATGATAATCAAATTGGCATTTAAATTATTTAAAATAAACAATTCTTGACTTTACATCATTTTCAAATTTTATCAAAATTCTGTCACTGGTTGAAAAAAATAAACAATTGTATATTCTTTATCATGAATCTCTCTTTTTGCTTAACAATCCTACTCTTCATTTAACAATCTCGCTATACTTTACCGTGGGTGATATAAATTATTTATTCTCGTTATTCTGTATTAGATCTGTATGCATGTATAAACTTTCTCCCTCTGACTCTAATATTAATCAACTTCAACTCCCATGACACCCATCTCTACCAAAATCTCTACTAATCAGGACACTCTAAACCCCAACTTATCTTCTAACACAATTCGCAGCCTTCTCCCATTATAAAATACTCTCTAACCCTTTGTACATAGGATACGTGTTTCCCCTACCCAAAACTCAATTCCCTTATTTGGCGGCCCGGATTCTACCTAAGGCGGCCCCTTCCCCACTAAAATCTATCCCTATCCCGTCCCAACCCTTGTTGCGGACTCCCCAAATACACTACCCCCTAATACAAAATTGCCATCCCCAAAATTCTCAATCTCATTACATTACTACAAATATACAAAATAACCTCATTAACTATAAACATAAATGTATATCATTCAAAACTCTACATAAATTCTCCATTACCACTATGTCAACATCAATATTTCTCAAGATTCTATTACATCACATTAACTCAAAAACAACATTACATCATATTCATCTCTATCATTTCAAATTCAACTTTTAATTCAATTTGGACAGGTCTACTTGTCCCACAACATATTTATCACCCATGAATTATCTTTTATTAATTTGCATAAATTATTGTTATTTTATTTCTCATATTCTTTTTATCTTTACTTCAAAATATCTGTAGTACATTAAACATTAATTACTTGTAACATTTATAGACCAATATACCAGTGACATGGTATTGCTGATCAGCTGATATCCTAACATAATAAAAACACATCTCAAAATTGAACAAATTACATGGAATATACATATTTATTTTTATTTTTTCTCACTTCTCACCTCATTGTTTCCCCTTTTTTCTGATTCTGATGCTTATGTTAACCTGCCAGACGATTTAATTATTGGCTTAGGAAAAAACATACACACATCATGAAATTAACTATTTTTACAATACCTATACCTAACATACAACAAGTAAACACTACATTTAAACACGCATAATGAACACCTTATTTTTAAATATCTGAGCAGCTAGTTACCTTAACAGAGCACAAGCAGTTTTATTTGAATTAAACTTTGAATAAGCAAAAACTTTTGTCATAAACTTTAAATTCGTGACTCCTTTGCGTCACCTCCCAGCCACACACACTATTTCAGATTATGTAAGACTGTCTCGCCTTTTCGCTTCCACAGAGACTGTATATTTTGGAGCAGGGTTTTTACCTCTCCGTGTCTCTGCTTCCGCTATTAAGTTTTAAAGTAGTGAACATCATCATGTTCTTGTTCTATACTCATGCACCCTTAAAACGGATCTGCCACCAGTCTTGCTACCCCCTAGTGGGCAGAGTGGCAGCCGCTGTTCCATAGTTTCCGGGAGATTTCCTCTAATGTCCCCCCATTGAATTTCAAATATATACCAATTTCAAGTCAGCTATGGTCAAGGGACTTGATATGACCATAGCTGGCCGCTAGCCAAAACCACGGTTAGTGCTGGTAAGGCAGTAACCGCCCGAAAAGTCGAGGAAATCTAAACTTTCATTTCACTGCCTGTTTCACATCAATATTATTATGTGCGACACGTTATTTAGTATTGTGTGTAAAATTTTTACTTTACACGGATAAGGTGTGCCGCACATTTATCGCCAGTTTGGCCTCCGATGGAGGTAACACTCACTGTTACCCCCAACCCTTTTCGCTACTTGTGAGAGCACAGGCCACCCCCACAATAGCCACTTGATAACTAACTAATTACTTAATAAATGAAACTAATCTTTCTACAAATGCAGTTCAACACCCCATTGTTATTATCACTTCATTGAGCACCAAACTACCCCCCAAAGTTATCCCCACATCTTGTATTGACAACAAGTTTTTATTTGGTTACACATTCTTTTCAAAACGTTCCCATACTCACTGATACTAAAAGTCGACAATTATATTCGGTCACTTAATTCTAAAATTTATTTAAATTTAAAATTATACACATCCAAAATTGTTTTGGTATATATATTTTTTTTTTTTTCAAACTCTATTTACATTGGAGGCTGACTAACATTCTCAAATCGAGATTAATGCTAGTAAGACAGTAACCGCCAGAAAAGTCGGGTTTCGCCGCAAGGTAAAATTGGAGGCAAAATAGAGCCACTACGTGAATTCACGTCCCCCCTCTAAACCAAACTTAACCCCCTTCTACTACCATTTATTCTACCCCGCTGTCTATTTTCCCTCCGACCACCCTGCCACAAAATTCGTCTTTTCAGACTAAACAGAACTACGACCAATGGCTGATTTTAATGTTGCCATTGGCACAAAAATATTTAAATTTGTATGCACTGCCTTTTATTTAATGCAGCCTCCCTTTTCGAATATGGTACCGGATAACTACGTTGGACATATGGCGCATGCTCCCTCACCTTTAATTCACATTCATAACCTTTTGCCCTTCCTGGTTCCCCGGCAAACACTCCCCGATATTCCTCAACTACCCGCCACAGCGCTTTACGCTGAAAACTCCCCATTTCATCAACTTCCCCGCAAAATTTAACCTCTCTTTCGGCCCATATTCTATCTCCACTCTCTTCACTCACACTCTCTCTACACGCATGTATACTAAATTCCATATCCCTATTTATGGTCTTATCTGGTATAACCCTTATACCCGAAATCTTTACTGTGTCTAGAACCCGTTCAAAATTAACTGTTATTTGTTTATTTTCATTACTCAATTCTAAAATTCTTTTTCGAAAATTAATGACCGCATTATTTCTTATTAAAAAATCATTACCCAAAATCACTTCTAAATTTAAACCTCTTACAACTACAAATGTATTCTCATAGTTTTCCCCATTTATTAACATGTTCAACTGGACTTGGGTTGTAACCCGTTTACTTCTAACACCCGTAATACCTACAATTGCTACCCCTGCTACTGGCAAAGACGGAATATGTTTGTTAGTTTCTTTCAATTTATTGAGTACATGTTCTGCTATTACAGATATTTCGCTACCTGTATCTATAAGTGTCAAGATTGACTTACCTTCTATATCCAGTTTTACCTCAGTCAACCACGCCTCTTGTCTCCTCGTTTCCGTCTCCTCTTCTTCCAACAATTCTGTGGCCAAGTCCGTGTGAATCGTGTTGTTCCTGTATTTATTTTCGTGGACCCCGTGATTATTCCTCGACAATGGCCGGGCCTCCTCATCCATTGTCCTCCTTAGTTTCCCATTCTTTCGTCTGCATTACGGGGCGTGTACACTCTGCCCATATGCTGATTTCCTCCTTCGTTTCTCAGATTCTCTACTCGTCGGTCCCTGTTCCTCGGTTGTGGGTTGCTGAATCTCGGTGGTGTTCTCTGCTGCTGTCCGGGCCTCGCCCTTCTACATCTATAACAAAAATTACGATCAGCATAATTTTCCACCAGACACCCGTCACACTTCCACATCGGGTATCGTCTGTCTCATTCTCGACCATTTTGCGCGGTTCCCCCGTTTGGTCCTCCTCTTGGTACATAATTACCTCCATTTTGTATATTATGTTGTTGTATGCGTCTGCTGTCTTCCTGGTCCTTAATATTCTGAAAAACGTCTAATATTTTTTCTAATTCATTTATGTCGCTTACCTCTCTGGTCATCAATGTGATCTGCACCTCCCTCGGTAGGTGCTTGCTAACGTGGCGTACAAACGACTGGAATGGCAACGGTGGTTCCAAATACTTCGCTTCGTTGTACAGCTTCATCGTATATACTGTAATACTACGGTTGTTTCTTCCAAAACTCCCAATTCCCATTATTTGGCTTCGCAGTATCTCCTGCTCCTCCTCCGACCAGTATTTGTTCCGAAATGCTCTCTCAAAATCTCCATAACTCTCCCATTCGTTTCGATGCGTCTCCGCCCATATCTCTGAATCACCTTTAAAACATTTCAAAATTTTTATAAGTTTAACCTCCCAGCTACTACCATTGAATCTGTCAAACTCCCGTACTCGATTTAAAAATTGCATTGGATGCACTCTCCTAATTTCACTACTAAAAGTTTCTAATTCTATTTCATTGTTTGTGTCACGTGTCATAAATATGCGTTCAGTAACATTGTTTACATTTTGATTTTTTACTACACTTAATTTATCTCTCATATTATTAATATTCTGTTCAAGTGAATATAATTTTTTGTCATTACTATACTCAGACTGTACATTATTCTTTGATATCACATCGATAGATTCATTTACTGCTCGTATTTCTGTCTTATAATTATTTTCAATTTCATTTATTTTATAGTCTACCTTATTTTGGTGTTCATCAAAATTCTGACTAATTTTTTCAACTGTCATTACTACACTATTCAACTTACATTCAGTTTCAATGTTACATTTATTAATTTTAAATTCCATGTCATTGTTATGCTCATTCATTGAATTTATTAATATTTCATTATTCTCATTTATCTGCTTCTCAACTCTATCTATCTGACTGTCTATTTCATTAAATTTAACATCTACCTTTTGCATTGAATCATCTAACTTGGTTTCTACTTGGTTAACTCTATTGGTAAATTCTACTTTGGTATTTTCACAACGTCTATTAATCTCATTAATATCATTTTTCAATTCATTATTCAGATTTTTTAATACATTGAATTTAGCGTCAGAATCATTCTTCTGTTCACTGAATTTTAACTCTAACATCGCCTGTTGTTTGTCTGAACTCTCTTTCATACTACATACCATGCTACATAAATACTTCATCATATTATTGTTATCTGAGTTTTTATTTTGAATTGGGGTTGAATGAATTCCTTCATCCATAATTCTTGATTCTGTTTCACTTATTTCTATTTCATTCTGACTCATACTTGGAGTCGAGTGTGTTTCATAGTTACTAACGTTTGAGCCGTCGAAATTTTTGACGCTATTTTCATTTATTTTATTCTCGTTATCTGACATTTTGTATTATTGATATAAATTAAATTATATAAATTGCTTAAATAGAATAATTAATTAAATACATACTTAAATTTTGTAATATACTGTCAGGTTGCTAAGCTAACCTAGAACACGTTTGTATCTCTGTCGATGCGGAATTCAATTAATTAATTATAATTAATTCAATTCGTGCCTGTTCCGTGGCGCCAATTGTGACGTACTGATCGATCACATTTATTATTATCAAATTTCAAATTAGTTGTTACTTACCGTAACGATAGCTCTTACAGGGTCACAGGATTCGATCACATGTACCTAGATACAAACATGGTCTATGGGTTATGCAAAGTACTGACGCAACTCATTTTTGACGAGAATTTAACTTTTAATTTCATTTTTTAAATCATTCAAATTCCAACAAATTTTTTACCAGGTTTTTTGTATATAAAATAGCTTCATAATTTTTCTTTGTCTGGTGATCCGTTACACATATACTATCTTATTCTACTAGCTTACCTTATATTCATATACACATACAGACAGAGCCCAGCCTGCATATTTAAACAACCACTCAAACACACACACACACAATTTATTTGCCCTTAAACATTTTATAATAAAATTCTCAGCCCTTAACTTGAAACCCCGGCCACGTGCTCGCGCGCGCACTCATCGTTTTTAGTAAATGTTTGGCTTCTCACTGTCCGAAAATTACTTTACTTATTGCTTCATTCTGGATTGATGTCGGTCACCAACTTTTTCTACTGTTATTACACTCTTTACGGGGAAAACTGAAAAAAACTTTGAAGAGAGCTTACTCAGCTCCTTGCCGGCCGGCAATTATAGTGGAACTGCCAATGTGCTTGATTGAGCTGACGGAAGCGTTGATTCAATGCCACCAAGTTTTAGTCGCCGTATACTGTTGATTTGCTGAGCCATATTCAGTTTATGCATGGATTATAGCTGGTATATGTGTGTGACCAGAGCTTAATATTGGACTGGGCTCTGGTCATGTCACCAACAGTAGGCGGAGTTTAACGCTGTTTTCCGGTATTGAGTTGATGGCTGCAACAAACGTTTTTCTACATCGCCATGTTTGCCTCCACTTTGGTGTTTCTCACGGCGTCATTCCCGAGCCCCGCCCGGCTGAGTTGCATACGGGCGTCGAAACACATGTACAGAGTTCTGCGAATTTTAGGGTGGCGCGAATTCTCTGCCACATTCCTCAACAACGACCTGCGTCTCGCTTTGTTTCCAACTGTTCTGTTATACTGACAAATACGTTGCACAATAATACAGTTATTTCGCAATATTTTATAAGGCTCCCGACCGAAAACGAAATGAATAAAAATATATAAATGCCCCAAACGGTTAAAATAAAAATACCCAAAATTTTGACCCGCTACAATATTTTGTGTTGATTCAGACCAATATTTGGCTTTGAATAGCCTTTTGAATTGTTGGTAGTCGGTCACTTCGTCTCTTATCGCCATCCACCAATTATCTGCTATCTCCTTGAACGATTCGTCAAGTACTTCTTTATTCTCCCTCCAGCGATTGCCTCTGTGTTTGGTGAAGTACTCTTCGATTCTGGCTAGGAACTCCATTGGTTTGTTTTTATAAAACCTGAAGTTAATTCCTTCGCGATTCTCGCTGTTAGGACAACTGGTAATACTTGTCGGTCGACTGTGGAATAGGTCTATATCTGTTTGGTTCTGTCGCACCTGACTGTTGATACTGGTCACAGTAGCTTCAATGCCGTCACATTTTTCTGTGAATCGGTCCTGCACTCGCTCCCAGTCTTCACGTGTTTCTTTTAGTCTCTCCTCCAATGTCTTCCTAGTCGTTTCTTCAATGTTGTTTACCTTAGTGTTTATTTCTGTCTTGATACTCTCTACTTCTCGTTCGGTTTGACTCCATCTTTCGTCAGCTCTTGTAACCTTTTGTTCGATTACCGTTAATTCCTCTTCTACCTTCTTGCTGATTGTTTCATTGTTTTCAGCTATTTTCTGGCTCAATTCTTCCTTCAATATTTCCATTCTTCCGTCTAACCGGTTCATGTTCTCTTGGTTCGTCTCTTTCAATTCTTCTCTTAATTGTTGATTATTGCTTTCCATTTTCTGACTTGTTTCTTCCATCTTCTTGTTGGTCTCTTCCAGTTTTTGGCTTATCTGGGTTAATTCCTCCTTCGATTGTTTATTGTCAGTCTTTATTTCCTCCATTTTCTCCTCATCTTCTGAATATTTTCTTCCATCTTCTCTTCTATCTTCTTACTGTTTGCTTCCATCTTCTCCTCCATCTTCTTACTGGTATCTCCAATTTTATTGCCCAATTCTTCCTTCAATCGTTGGTTATCATTCTTCATTTCCTCCTCCATCTTCTTACTATTTTCTTCCATTTTCTCCTCCATCTTCTTACTGTTTTCTCTTAATTCCTCCTTCAATCGTTGGTTATCACTTTTCATTTCCTTACTATTTTCTTCGATTTTCTTGTTGGTATCTCCGATTTTATTACTCAACTCTTCTTTTAATTCTTCCTTCGTCGTTTTAAATTCTCTGAGTAACATCTCCATCATTTTATCAAATTTTGTATCTTCCTTTGTGGTGGATTTCTTCGGCTGTTCCTCCTGTGGTGCAGGCTTGTTTGGTTCTGCTGGCGGTAACATCGACTCCACATCTTCCACTGGTGTCGCCTCTTTATCCTCCATGTCTACCTCCTGCTCGGCCTCCATAGCCCTTTTCCTTGATGTAGCTCTCCTGTGCATCTCGCTCCTTCTTCCGACCTATTGACCGCTGCTGAGCTAAAAATAGGAAATTGGACAATCGTCCTTATTTTATAACTCTATTACCTCCTATTTAAAGCCCTTTAGTTGGACGCCAATTTGTAATATAATTAATATTACAAATATAAATAAAAGAATATAGATATAGATGTAGATGTATTGTTCTTTATCACTGGATCAGTCTGACTCCTTAAAGCCCCACTGTTTGGGCTAGCCAATTTGTAATATAATAAATATTACAAATATAAATAAAAGAATATAGATATAGATAGCAAGAATTATGTTGTCTGAATCTCGGTGTTGAACTCGCCGATGATACAGCTCCACCTTGGATTCACCAATTACAAAGAATAAATTAAATATAAATAATGTTTTATAATTAAGTGTGATTAATTGATAATAAAATAAAATTTTGTAAGTTATGAAATTTTTACTGATACTTAGTAAAAATGTTTAATTGGTTAATTTAATTAATTAATTGTGTGTGTACTTTTCTCAGGTATTTATTCTAGCACTGTAAATTATTTTTTGTTTAGAAAAAAAAATAGTTAACATTAATTATAGAAATAAAGACAACTCTTGTAACTGAATAATGATGTTCATTTATTGACATTCAAAATTATGCGCCAGTCAAACTGCGCATGGCCAAGGCATTGGCTGATATGTGCTCCAGTCGGTAGCGAACAAGATTAATAAAATATATTTTTTACAAGGTTAGTAATTATGGTTCTTTTAACGAGTCGAAATGGTCAGAGGGCAAGGAACAAGATACATTCTTACAGGTATTCTTAAACTAAATTATTATGGCTGAAATAAAACAATATTATTATTTAAATTGTCAATTAGGAAAATTAATATCGAACCATTCGACGAAATGACGTCACTCCCTTCAAGCTGGCAGTGTACTCGTGCTGGTTCGTAAATCAAGTATGGCTGCTGTCACCTCGATTTTAGCTGCGATGAACTGGTTGGGCTTCTCCCGCAGAAATAAATAAACATTCCCTTCTCTGCGAAGTAGTGTTGGTCCAGGAATATAGTGTAGAGTGTCCTCTCTTCTCCTGCGATGTCGTTTCGTGATGGGTTTCTTGTGAAGTGTCCGGTGTTCAAATATGTGTATACGTGTTCTGCGAATATGGTCCAAAATTGTCTCAAAATGGCTGTTGATTTCTGGTTCTTATGTTTGATGATGTTATTACTGTTGTTTGGAATTAGTGAGGTGTTAAAAATTAATAGTTAATGTTATTTTCACTTTTAGTTAACCTCAGTTACATTCTGCATAACCACACTCGGTTTTACATAAAATTATTCTTTTTCGGTATTCTGTTAATACATTTTCAACTAGTCGTCTTCACGATTAACAATAGACTAATAGACTGAACGTCGTCGTTTTAGGGTAATTTGTGATATGTCTTTTTCCTCTTTATATTGTTCAATTATAAAAATATCTGTCTAAGACTTGGTTCACCATCTAAATATACATAATAAGTTTTCTTATTTTTTACTGTATTTCAAATATTTCTTAATTTTACATAAATCTAACTACTCAGTAATATTGATTAATTAATTTTACATCTTTGGATATATAGCTGGGGTTTGTTTCAAGCTCATTTAAGCCCAAAAATTACAATTTTTTATAATTATTGTATGCCTCATATTTTGTACAAATTTAGTGTTTAAATGGTTTTTAAGTGTTTTTTCTGATAATAGTTCCATGGAATATTCTTAATAACTCCGTGATTATCTTTGTTGTTAATAATTTTGTTGTTAAAACACTTCAATATTGATTAATTTACTGTTTAGTCTGATTTGATTACCATTATAGGCCTAGTATTATTTGTTTCAAAAAGAAGTTAATTTTCTTTCCTTTGTCATTCTATTCGCTATTAATTGTGTCTGTATTAATTATATTTTCAATTTCTGTATTGTATGTATTGAATTCTATTCCCTATTATGTAATTTGATTCTCTGATAGATAGTTTTGGGTTTACATTACTAGTCTGTGTTTTCTAAAGTGGTGTCTTAGCTAGTCTGCTTGTACATTATATATGGTTTATTGTTTTGAATAAAATTATTACATTTCTATTTCCTACTTGCCTCTCTGCCTTACAAACTTGAAAATCAAATAACATGATTTAAAAATATAACAGAATATCTTATATCTACTAAACTTTTTTTTTTTTATAATATCACTTAAACATAACAAAACCATCTTATGCCTAATAACACTTTCAGTTATCCACTGTCTCTTGTGTTTATTATACCTATTTTAGTAATATAATGAAATGAAAATAAAAACATCTTATAATTACTGACACCTTCAGTTATTAACTGTCTCTAGTGTTCATTATAATTATTTTTGGTAACACAATGAAAAAAAATAAAAACATCTTATAATTAATGATACCTTCAGTTATTAACTGTCTCTAGTGTTCATTATAATTATTTTTGGTAACACAATGAAAAAAAATAAAAACATCTTATACCTATTATTTTCTTATACTACTTAATTTTTGAAAACACTTTTATTATCAAAATTGCCCTCAGTCATTAGCTGTCTTTTAGTTTTTATATAGTATTTCCCTACACTGATGGTAGTCTTTTTAATAGATTTCTTACACTACACTTCATTATAGTGTGTCACTTATTTTGGCTACACTAATGGTAGTCCTTTTAATAATTTTTCACATATTATACTTATAACTAGTATACAATTCGGTTTTCTTTGGGACTGTATCTTGTAACTTGTTACTGGGTCTAAATATATTGGTTTTAATTTTGTTCAATGGTATTTATTCCATTATTAACATTTTTTTGGAATAACTCTTCTTGTTTCTAGGCTCTTTGTAGAAATCTTGACCTATTTTGTCCTTTCTTCATTATTATATTAGTAATTTCTGGTCTTGTGGTTTCTCTGCATCTTGACCTTATACATTTCCCTTATTAATATGGTTTCATCCTTTTATTTCTTTTTCTTGTCTTTCCCTTTTTACTGCTTCCCCAATCTGCTGGGTATACTGCTGGTTTATTGGGTTTTTACATAGTAAGTTATTTTGATCAAAGGTTTTCTTTGTTATTTTTCATTCTTATTAACATTTTATTGACTTAATATACAGTTTCTAGTGTAATCCTTAAAACAATTCATTCTTCTCACTCACTATGGAACTTTTCTTCTTTATTTATGTTGCATTAAGTTAAATGTTTAGCGTGATACTTTTGTTATGCTACGTATGCTCTCCTGTAAAAGTGATTAGTTCAGATCATACTCTTAGTATGGATGAAATAATTACTACTAATTCTTTTGTATTTACCATATTTTCTTCGTGATTACATGTTTTCACTTTATATACCTTCTTTTTCCACCGTTGCTTCCTCTCAGATGATGTGTATCTCCTTCATTAGTTTCTTCCTTCATTAATAAGTGATCTTCAATCTTGTGTATAACATTACCATTTTATATTCTTTCTTATTTGGTGCTTCCTCACCAGTATGTTTACTCCCTAACGTTCCCTAACAAATTAATTGGAACAGTTCAGAGTGGCATTTTTGGCTTCAATCCCTGCTGTCCAACACTTCAATTAATTGAGTCCAGAGGCATTATCATCTCTGCTCAAAATATAAGACTGATGGAATTTTCTACATCCAGTCATAAAAATAAATAAACAGTAAAAGTAGTCTCTTTTGACTAAAATAAACATCTTTAGATTCTTCACTTCATAATACTTTATATTAATTAATACTTTTATACACTTGACTCTTCTTCTCTCTTAAAGCTTATTCCATATTAGGTGGTTTAGGTATGTGGTATAATATACATTTCATCATTTCATCATGTTTACATAGTAATTAGCATTTATATTTATTTTTTTCTACCCTCTGGTATCCAATGAGTTATTTTTATTGCTCATGGCATAACATGAATTAATTCTTTATCACTTTCACTATAACAGTGGTTATTGCAACAACATTATCATTAATAGTATCAGGGTTTTTGGTTTCTGGTCTCACTATTTGGTCCTTACTGAGTTGGTCCTTCTTCATTGTTCCATTTTTATTAAATTATTTTCTTTGTGAGTTTGGTTAAGTTGTTTCGATTAAGTCATATGATATTCTGGTTTCCTTTCTCCTTTAGAATTTTGTATCTCTTTCTTACAAAATCTTTTTTCATATTTCAGAGTTATCTCTCATCATTTGTATGAGTAATGATATGAGCTTACTATTTTTTAACTTTAGATATTTTTATTCAACTACATTCTTTCTTATTCATAGTTGTTTTTCAAATATTTTGGTGTAAGTTGTACTTATTATTGGTTTTGAATTTTGGAAATTTTTATTCATCAAAATTCTTTTTTCTTCATTCATAATAGTCTTTCAAATGATCAGTGTAAGTTGTATTTACTAATTTTTTAAAATTTTGTAAATTTATTTTATATTCATCAAATTCTTTTTATTTATTCATTCATAAATCTTCGAATGTTTTGTGTAAGTTGTACTTACTGATTTTTGAATTTAGAAGTTTTTTGTTCATCAAAATTCTTTTCTCTTCATTCATAATAATCTTTCAAATGATCAGTGTAAGTTGTACTTATTATTGGTTTTGAATTTTGGAAATTTTTATTCATCAAAATTCTTTTTATTTATTCATAATAGTCCTCGAATGTTTGGTGTAAGATGTACTTACTGATTTTTTGAATTGGAAATTTTTATGTTCATCCAAATTCTTTTTTCATTCATTCATAAATCTTCGAATGTTTGGTGTAAGTTGTGCTTACTAAATTTTTTGAATTTGGAAATTTTTATGTTCATCCAAATTCTTTTCTCATTCATAATAATCTTTCAAATGTTTGGTGTAAGTTGTACTTACTAAGTTTTTGAATTTGGAAGTATTTTATGTTCATCCAAATTCTTTTCTCATTCATAATAATCTTTCAAATATTTGGTGTAAGTTGTACTTACTAATGTTTTGAATTTTGGAATTATTTTATGTTCATCCAAATTCTTTTCTCATTTATAATAATCTTTCAAATGTTTGGTGTAAGTTGTACTTACTAATGTTTTGAATTTTGGAATATTTTTATTTCTTCTCTAAATATTTTTTAATGGATAATTGATTATAAGTTCCTTTTACTTTATTTGAAATGATATCCTTTAGTACATACGTATTGTTATTATTGTTTTTAATAATCAGGTATGGGCTGGTATACAGCAGTAACAACTTTTTGGTAATGCCTTCCAAAGTACTGGGTAATTCCCTGTTTTTTAGCAGTACCTTTTCTCCAACTTCATAGCTTATTATTTTCTTAATCGCCTTTTGATATTTGTTCTTGCGCCTTTCCTGGTCTTCTGCCAATTTATTGTAGAATCTGATTCGATTGAATTTGTATTCTTGACTCCTGGGGAACTCTATTATGTCTTGTATTTCTCTTGGAGGCGGTTTTTCATACATTGCCGTGTATGGCGTGGTACCTATAGCGGGGTGATATGACAAATTAAGGAATTCTTCAGTAGCTAATAAATATTCTTGCCACTTATTTTGTTGATTATAGCAATAAGTCCGTAATATTCTTCCGACTTCTCGCAGTACCCTCTCCGCTGGATTGCTGCTGGGGTGGTAGACAGATGTCTTGTATGTCTTAATGCCCAACGTATTTAGAGTGTTTCTCCACCTCCAACCCTTGAATTGCGTTCCATGGTCTGTGATTATGGATGCCGGGCTCCCTATCTCTGGAATGTAATGGTTTGTTATTATTCCTAGAGTCTTCAAAGTGGTGGCTCTGTTCACAGAGTACAGTTTTGTGAATTTTGTGAAATGATCCATCATGATTATAATATATTTGTATCGATGGCGTCCGCCACTGCGGGGAAATGGACCACATATGTCCAGAAAGACCTTTTCCAGTTTGGCTTGTGAGGTAATTGGTATCATCATACCCTCTTTTCTCTCATTGTTGGTTTTCACCAATTGACATATCAGACAGGTTTTGAGGTAGCTTCTCGTCTTTCTATTTATACTTTTTATATGACAATTCTCTTCTGTCGCCTTGATCACGTTCATGGCTCCCATGTGACCGTATCGTAGATGATAGTCCAGGATGATATCCCTTTCGATTGTAGTAGGGATCATGATCTTCCATATCTCTTCATCAAGGGATGTTTTGATGAATAAAATTCCATTATGTACGCAATAAAATTTGGTTATTGTGTCATCTTGGTTGGAGAGACGAGGTTTAATGTGGTTTAACTTCGGTCGGACTGCTGATGTCCTGCACTATCTTTTCTAAATCGGATCTGTCCTTAATAATATTATAGATTTTCAAGATGCTCTCCTTTTCGCCTTCGAACGTTCGTTCTTCCAGATTTACTCTCGACAATACGTCGGCTACTACATTTTTACTTCCAGGAACATACTCCCACTGTATATCGTATTCCTGCAGGGCAAGTACCCATCTGGTCAATCTACCATGGCTTAACTTGCATCTTCTCAGAAATGATATTGATTTGTGATCTGTTCGAACGGTCACTGGATATCCGAGGATATACGTCCGAAACTTCCCGCAGGCAAAGACTACACTTAGCAGTTCTTTTTCCGTCGCATTATAGTTCTTTTCACACTGGTTAAGGGTTCTGCTAGCAAAGCTCACTACTAGATGGTTTCCACTTTCATCTTCTTGGTACAGTGTTGATCCCAAGCTAATGTTACTAGCGTCACCGTTTAGAAAGAAGGGTCGGTTAAAATCCGGATGGTTGAGCATTACTGCTTCTAAGAACTTCTCCTTAATTGATTTGAAAGTTTCGTCTTGTTCTTGACCCCATCGCCATTTATTCTTGGACGATAACTGGTGCTGAAACCGGGCCGTCAGTTCGGAATAATTATTTTGGAACTTCCTATAGTAGTTACACAGGCCTAAAAATGATTGTAGTTGCCTTCTGTTTTTTGGTATAGGGAATCGTTGTATGGCGTCTACCTTTTCTGTTGATGGTGTTATTCCTTGACTGTTTAACTGGAAACCCAAAAATTGTACTTCTTTAGCTATAAGCTTGGACTTGTCTAGTTTAAGGGTAACATTATTTTCAGCAAGCTTCTTCAAGACATGCTCCACATGGTAACAGTGTTCTTCCCAATTGGTTGATGTTATTAGGAGATCATAAACATAGACAGTCATGAATTGGAGTGCTTCTGGTCCGAGTATATGATCCATACAGGTGTCAAAAACAGCTACTGAGTTCACCAACCCGAAGGGCAACCTCTTAAACTGATAATTGTGCCCTTCGAAGATGAACGCCATGTATTGCCGGCTTGCTGGGTGCAACTCCACCTGCCAATAGCCGCAGACGGTATCCCACGTGGTAATGAACTTCGTTCCGTGAAATCTCTTCAATATCTCATCAATTTCGCCAGGTGAGGTACGATCGTTAATAATCATTTTATTTATCTCACGTGCGTCAAGGCAAAGCTTTACCTTCCCATTTTTCTTTTGTATAGCCACAATTGGGCTAGTGTATGGCGATTGACTGCTCTCGATAATATCTCTACTGATCATGTTCTGGATCTCTGTGCATACGGCTTCCTTCAAAGATTGTGCTATAGGATACGACTTTCGGTTAAATTCTACCGGTTCTCTGAATCGTATGGAACATTGGTAGTTCCGGATCTTTCCAGGTTCGTCCGAAAATACAGCTCGATATTTTTCATATATGTTGACCAATTGATTCAGCTGGTTTTCTTTTAATTGCTCGGTAGTATTATGGTACTGGAAGTTACGTATCTCCTGAATCTTGTGTTGCCATAGGTCATCCTCCGAATCCTGATGTACTGGCTTGTTGTTTGTTGAGTAGTTGGACAAGTAATTCACCTTATTTTGGTGGTCGAGAAGTTGTCTGGAGTCTAACGTCTTGTTATTAGTTAAATTGGCTACCCAGGTCGAACCTTCAGCAAAGAGTGATACCTTTCCTCGGCACAAGTCGATAACTGCTGAGTTTCTGCGCAATATGTCACATCCTATCATGATGTTGAAAGGTAATCCGGCTGCAACAAGAAATATCATATCCACACTAATGCCCTGACTGTTGACACTTAGGGATACCTGTTTTCTTATGGTCTTGTTCTGTCGGCCGGTAGCTCCTACAAGTACAATATTATTAATAGGTAGTACCGGTAAGTTTTTGTGGCATTCCTGCTGTATCCGGTCCAACTCATTACGATTTATTATAGAGACATTGGCTCCAGTGTCTATCATTATAGGAACAGAAATACCCTCAACTTCTGCAATTATATATATTATTTCATTGTCATTATTATTAATGTTAACTTCACTTTCTTCTAGCAAGTCCTTACGGATATCTTTCAAATAATTACTGTATATTATGGTACAATTTTTTCTGTCTTTCTTCAAATTTCTTTCTTGGTTAAACCCAGCAGATTGGAGCAGTAAATGGTTATTGGAGTTTATTACTGCCTCCGTTCGTTTAAATGTTCCGCATCATTACGGATTAGGCCGTTGGAAGCATCATCTTGGAGTCCTGAGACTGCTTCGTTTGGTTCTGCAAGCTCGTCCTGTTGGGCTTCCGTTACAGGTAGTCTTCGCTGATTGTCCAGGCTGGAACTACGTCTGGGCTCGTACTCTCTGTAACGATTACTTCCCTGACTTCCTTGAAAGGTCTCGTATTCATAATATCGGCTCCTTCGTTGAGGCTGGTACCTCCTTTGTCCGCCTTCCGCTCTGATGTAGTTAATATGGGGTCGATATGTTCTGTAATTATTGTTATTACCTCCATTCGGGTAATTCCTGTTATAATTACTATGATAATTTTTATTAGAGGGGTTGGGGTTCCTCTGACCATTTGGAACATAATTACGGTTATTATTATAATAACCGTTGTTGTTTTGTGGACGGTTATTATTATTATTATTGTTGTTGTTGTTGCTGTCATTATTATTAATGCGAGGAACATGATTATTATTATTATTGTTGTTAAATCTAGGTACATTATTGTTATTACGGGTGTTATAATTGTACTCTGCATTATTCCGATTTGCGGAATTATAATTATTGTTGTTGCCCACATTCTGCCGATTATTATTACTCGAATTATTGGTGTTACTTCTTGGTTCCGGCTTCTCATATCTCTTGCGACTTTGGCGGTAATAGTCTTCATGCTCATACATTTCTAAGAGCTCGGTCATTGCTTGTACAGTCTTTATTTAACTGTTTCTTCTGGCTCTTATTATATCTTCCTCATAATGGTATGAGAGCTTGCTCACCAGGCATTCTTCCAGTATTCTAGGCTCTAGATGTTTGGCCACGCACACCTTTCCCAAGAAGTACGCCGTTAAAGTCTGGTTTCCATACGGGTTGTATTTTCCATGACAGATCCCGTCTCTGGCAATATTGTGACGTACTGATCGATCACATTTATTATTATCAAATTTCAAATTAGTTGTTACTTACCGTAACGATAGCTCTTACAGGGTCACAGGATTCGATCACATGTACCTAGATACAAACATGGTCTATGGGTTATGCAAAGTACTGACGCAACTCATTTTTGACGAGAATTTAACTTTTAATTTCATTTTTTAAATCATTCAAATTCCAACAAATTTTTTACCAGGTTTTTTGTATATAAAATAGCTTCATAATTTTTCTTTGTCTGGTGATCCGTTACACATATACTATCTTATTCTACTAGCTTACTTTATATTCATATACACATACAGACAGAGCCCAGCCTGCATATTTAAACAACCACTCAAACACACACACACACAATTTATTTGCCCTTAAACATTTTATAATAAAATTCTCAGCCCTTAACTTGAAACCCCGGCCACGTGCTCGTGCGCGCACTCATCGTTTTTAGTAAATGTTTGGCTTCTCACTGTCCGAAAATTACTTTACTTATTGCTTCATTCTGGATTGATGTCGGTCACCAACTTTTTCTACTGTTATTACACTCTTTACGGGGAAAACTGAAAAAAACTTTGAAGAGAGCTTACTCAGCTCCTTGCCGGCCGGCAATTATAGTGGAACTGCCAATGTGCTTGATTGAGCTGGCGGAAGCGTTGATTCAATGCCACCAAGTTTTAGTCGCTGTATACTGTTGATTTGCTGAGGCATATTCAGTTTATGCATGGATTATAGCTGGTATATGTGTGTGACCAGAGCTTAATATTGGACTGGGCTCTGGTCATGTCACCAACAGTAGGCGGAGTTTAACGCTGTTTTCCGGTATTGAGTTGATGGCTGCAACAAACGTTTTTCTACATCGCCATGTTTGCCTCCACTTTGGTGTTACTCACGGCGTCATTCCCGAGCCCCGCCCGGCTGAGTTGCATACGGGCGTCGAAACACATGTACAGAGTTCTGCGAATTTTAGGGTGGCGCGAATTCTCTGCCACATTCCTCAACAACGACCTGCGTCTCGCTTTGTTTCCAACTGTTCTGTTATACTGACAAATACGTTGCACAATAATACAGTTATTTCGCAATATTTTATAAGGCTCCCGACCGAAAACGAAATGAATAAAAATATATAAATGCCCCAAACGGTTAAAATAAAAATACCCAAAATTTTGACCCGCTACAATACCCACTCGATACCCGCTACAATACGGGGTTCGATAACCCCGAAGAGGACCGGTGAGGAACTGGGGCCAACAACCCCCTGGTTCTTAATCTCATGGGTACACGACCCCCCTGGCTCAGCGATCATGGACTCATCTGAACGAGATCACTGGACTTCTCCGTAAGAGATCCCAACACCGAGAAATCGAACAGACTCGCACCACGGCGCACCTCGCCTTTTAACATGCTACCCCCCAAAATCCTCAATCCCTGGCTAAAATTATTCCAGCTCCTCCGCCGATATGGATCCCCTTTTTGCAAGCTGGGCTGCCTTTAGCAGATACTGGGCTCACACACACTTACATTACATATTACCATAACACATTAAAAATAAAACTTTCTTTTAAAATTTATCAAAAATTTAAAAAAATTTAAAATTCAAAAAGATAATATTTTATCAAAAAATTCTCTTCCTGGTTTTTCTAAATTTTTGTTTCACATGACTTAACCTAGACATTTCTACTAAGCTAAACACATCCTTACTCTAACATGAGAACCATTTATAGTCTACCAATACCATGCAATACAATAACATAAACATGGTTAATGCACACATAATAAAAGAATCATTATCTAAAATATTCATTCGCTGGCAGGCGAAAAATCAAGTTATTTTTTTTTTTTTTTTCAAAAAAAATTAAAAATTTTCAAAATTTTAAAATTCAAAAAAATTTAAATTTATTCATTAAAAAATTTTATTAAATTTATTTATTAAATAACATATTTATTAAAATTATTCAAATATTGGTTTGAATTAATTAAACAAACAAATTAAAATTGGCTTCCTACTATACAAGCTTAGTAGGTGTATGACCTCATCAGCTGATCGTAACTAGGTCAAGTCCAAACCCTTGACCTACATATGTTGCGTATGCTTTCTGAAAATACACTGAACATCTGTAATATCCTAACTTGAAATACAAAACATAATAAAACAAAATATTTAAAACAAACAAAATATTAATACAAATGATAATCAAATTGGCATTTAAATTATTTAAAATAAACAATTCTTGACTTTACATCATTTTCAAATTTTATCAAAATTCTGTCACTGGTTGAAAAAAATAAACAATTGTATATTCTTTATCATGAATCTCTCTTTTTGCTTAACAATCCTACTCTTCATTTAACAATCTCGCTATACTTTACCGTGGGTGATATAAATTATTTATTCTCGTTTTTCTGTATTAGATCTGTATGCATGTATAAACTTTCTCCCTCTGACTCTAATATTAATCAACTTCAACTCCCATGACACCCATCTCTACCAAAATCTCTACTAATCAGGACACTCTAAACCCCAACTTATCTTCTAACACAATTCGCAGCCTTCTCCCATTATAAAATACTCTCTAACCCTTTGTACATAGGATACGTGTTTCCCCTACCCAAAACTCAATTCCCTTATTTGGCGGCCCGGATTCTACCTAAGGCGGCCCCTTCCCCACTAAAATCTATCCCTATCCCGTCCCAACCCTTGTTGCGGACTCCCCAAATACACTACCCCCTAATACAAAATTGCCATCCCCAAAATTCTCAATCTCATTACATTACTACAAATATACAAAATAACCTCATTAACTATAAACATAAATGTATATCATTCAAAACTCTACATAAATTCTCCATTACCACTATGTCAACATCAATATTTCTCAAGATTCTATTACATCACATTAACTCAAAAACAACATTACATCATATTCATCTCTATCATTTCAAATTCAACTTTTAATTCAATTTGGACAGGTCTACTTGTCCCACAACATATTTATCACCCATGAATTATCTTTTATTAATTTGCATAAATTATTGTTATTTTATTTCTCATATTCTTTTTATCTTTACTTCAAAATATCTGTAGTACATTAAACATTAATTACTTGTAACATTTATAGACCAATATACCAGTGACATGGTATTGCTGATCAGCTGATATCCTAACATAATAAAAACACATCTCAAAATTGAACAAATTACATGGAATATACATATTTATTTTTATTTTTTCTCACTTCTCACCTCATTGTTTCCCCTTTTTTCTGATTCTGATGCTTATGTTAACCTGCCAGACGATTTAATTATTGGCTTAGGAAAAAACATACACACATCATGAAATTAACTATTTTTACAATACCTATACCTAACATACAACAAGTAAACACTACATTTAAACACGCATAATGAACACCTTATTTTTAAATATCTGAGCAGCTAGTTACCTGAACAGAGCACAAGCAGTTTTATTTGAATTAAACTTTGAATAAGCAAAAACTTTTGTCATAAACTTTAAATTCGTGACTCCTTTGCGTCACCTCCCAGCCACACACACTATTTCAGATTATGTAAGACTGTCTCGCCTTTTCGCTTCCACAGAGACTGTATATTTTGGAGCAGGGTTTTTACCTCTCCGTGTCTCTGCTTCCGCTATTAAGTTTTAAAGTAGTGAACATCATCATGTTCTTGTTCTATACTCATGCACCCTTAAAACGGATCTGCCACCAGTCTTGCTACCCCCTAGCGGGCAGAGTGGCAGCCGCTGTTCCATAGTTTCCGGGAGATTTCCTCTAATGTCCCCCCATTGAATTTCAAATATATACCAATTTCAAGTCAGCTATGGTCAAGGGACTTGATATGACCATAGCTGGCCGCTAGCCAAAACCACGGTTAGTGCTGGTAAGGCAGTAACCGCCCGAAAAGTCGAGGAAATCTAAACTTTCATTTCACTGCCTGTTTCACATCAATATTATTATGTGCGACACGTTATTTAGTATTGTGTGTAAAATTTTTACTTTACACGGATAAGGTGTGCCGCACATTTATCGCCAGTTTGGCCTCCGATGGAGGTAACACTCACTGTTACCCCCAACCCTTTTCGCTACTTGTGAGAGCACAGGCCACCCCCACAATAGCCACTTGATAACTAACTAATTACTTAATAAATGAAACTAATCTTTCTACAAATGCAGTTCAACACCCCATTGTTATTATCACTTCATTGAGCACCAAACTACCCCCCAAAGTTATCCCCACATCTTGTATTGACAACAAGTTTTTATTTGGTTACACGTTCTTTTCAAAACGTTCCCATACTCACTGATACTAAAACTCGACAATTATATTCGGTCACTTAATTCTAAAATTTATTTAAATTTAAAATTATACACATCCAAAATTGTTTTGGTATATATTTTTTTTTTTTTTTCAAACTCTATTTACATTGGAGGCTGACTAACATTCTCAAATCGAGATTAATGCTAGTAAGACAGTAACCGCCAGAAAAGTCGGGTTTCGCCGCAAGGTAAAATTGGAGGCAAAATAGAGCCACTACGTGAATTCACGTCCCCCCTCTAAACCAAACTTAACCCCCTTCTACTACCATTTATTCTACCCCGCTGTCTATTTTCCCTCCGACCACCCTGCCACAAAATTCGTCTTTTCAGACTAAACAGAACTACGACCAATGGCTGATTTTAATGTTGCCATTGGCACAAAAATATTTAAATTTGTATGCACTGCCTTTTATTTAATGCAGCCTCCCTTTTCGAATATGGTACCGGATAACTACGTTGGACATATGGCGCATGCTCCCTCACCTTTAATTCACATTCATAACCTTTTGCCCTTCCTGGTTCCCCGGCAAACACTCCCCGATAATCCTCAACTACCCGCCACAGCGCTTTACGCTGAAAACTCCCCATTTCATCAACTTCCCCGCAAAATTTAACCTCTCTTTCGGCCCATATTCTATCTCCACTCTCTTCACTCACACTCTCTCTACACGCATGTATACTAAATTCCATATCCCTATTTATGGTCTTATCTGGTATAACCCTTATACCCGAAATCTTTACTGTGTCTAGAACCCGTTCAAAATTAACTGTTATTTGTTTATTTTCATTACTCAATTCTAAAATTCTTTTTCGAAAATTAATGACCGCATTATCCCTTATTAAAAAATCATTACCCAAAATCACTTCTAAATTTAAACCTCTTACAACTACAAATGTATTCTCATAGTTTTCCCCATTTATTAACATGTTCAACTGGACTTGGGTTGTAACCCGTTTACTTCTAACACCCGTAATACCTACAATTGCTACCCCTGCTACTGGCAAAGACGGAATATGTTTGTTAGTTTCTTTCAATTTATTGAGTACATGTTCTGCTATTACAGATATTTCGCTACCTGTATCTATAAGTGTCAAGATTGACTTACCTTCTATATCCAGTTTTACCTCAGTCAACCACGCCTCTTGTCTCCTCGTTTCCGTCTCCTCTTCTTCCAACAATTCTGTGGCCAAGTCCGTGTGAATCGTGTTGTTCCTGTATTTATTTTCGTGGACCCCGTGATTATTCCTCGACAATGGCCGGGCCTCCTCATCCATTGTCCTCCTTAGTTTCCCATTCTTTCGTCTGCATTACGGGGCGTGTACACTCTGCCCATATGCTGATTTCCTCCTTCGTTTCTCAGATTCTCTACTCGTCGGTCCCTGTTCCTCGGTTGTGGGTTGCTGAATCTCGGTGGTGTTCTCTGCTGCTGTCCGGGCCTCGCCCTTCTACATCTATAACAAAAATTACGATCAGCATAATTTTCCACCAGACACCCGTCACACTTCCACATCGGGTATCGTCTGTCTCATTCTCGACCATTTTGCGCGGTTCCCCCGTTTGGTCCTCCTCTTGGTACATAATTACCTCCATTTTGTATATTATGTTGTTGTATGCGTCTGCTGTCTTCCTGGTCCTTAATATTCTGAAAAACGTCTAATATTTTTTCTAATTCATTTATGTCGCTTACCTCTCTGGTCATCAATGTGATCTGCACCTCCCTCGGTAGGTGCTTGCTAACGTGGCGTACAAACGACTGGAATGGCAACGGTGGTTCCAAATACTTCGCTTCGTTGTACAGCTTCATCGTATATACTGTAATACTACGGTTGTTTCTTCCAAAACTCCCAATTCCCATTATTTGGCTTCGCAGTATCTCCTGCTCCTCCTCCGACCAGTATTTGTTCCGAAATGCTCTCTCAAAATCTCCATAACTCTCCCATTCGTTTCGATGCGTCTCCGCCCATATCTCTGAATCACCTTTAAAACATTTCAAAATTTTTATAAGTTTAACCTCCCAGCTACTACCATTGAATCTGTCAAACTCCCGTACTCGATTTAAAAATTGCATTGGATGCACTCTCCTAATTTCACTACTAAAAGTTTCTAATTCTATTTCATTGTTTGTGTCACGTGTCATAAATATGCGTTCAGTAACATTGTTTACATTTTGATTTTTTACTACACTTAATTTATCTCTCATATTATTAATATTCTGTTCAAGTGAATATAATTTTTTGTCATTACTATACTCAGACTGTACATTATTCTTTGATATCACATCGATAGATTCATTTACTGCTCGTATTTCTGTCTTATAATTATTTTCAATTTCATTTATTTTATAGTCTACCTTATTTTGGTGTTCATCAAAATTCTGACTAATTTTTTCAACTGTCATTACTACACTATTCAACTTACATTCAGTTTCAATGTTACATTTATTAATTTTAAATTCCATGTCATTGTTATGCTCATTCATTGAATTTATTAATATTTCATTATTCTCATTTATCTGCTTCTCAACTCTATCTATCTGACTGTCTATTTCATTAAATTTAACATCTACCTTTTGCATTGAATCATCTAACTTGGTTTCTACTTGGTTAACTCTATTGGTAAATTCTACTTTGGTATTTTCACAACGTCTATTAATCTCATTAATATCATTTTTCAATTCATTATTCAGATTTTTTAATACATTGAATTTAGCGTCAGAATCATTCTTCTGTTCACTGAATTTTAACTCTAACATCGCCTGTTGTTTGTCTGAACTCTCTTTCATACTACATACCATGCTACATAAATACTTCATCATATTATTGTTATCTGAGTTTTTATTTTGAATTGGGGTTGAATGAATTCCTTCATCCATAATTCTTGATTCTGTTTCACTTATTTCTATTTCATTCTGACTCATACTTGGAGTCGAGTGTGTTTCATAGTTACTAACGTTTGAGTCGTCGAAATTTTTGACGCTATTTTCATTTATTTTATTCTCGTTATCTGACATTTTGTATTATTGATATAAATTAAATTATATAAATTGCTTAAATAGAATAATTAATTAAATACATACTTAAATTTTGTAATATACTGTCAGGTTGCTAAGCTAACCTAGAACACGTTTGTATCTCTGTCGATGCGGAATTCAATTAATTAATTATAATTAATTCAATTCGTGCCTGTTCCGTGGCGCCAATTGTGACGTACTGATCGATCACATTTATTATTATCAAATTTCAAATTAGTTGTTACTTACCGTAACGATAGCTCTTACAGGGTCACAGGATTCGATCACATGTACCTAGATACAAACATGGTCTATGGGTTATGCAAAGTACTGACGCAACTCATTTTTGACGAGAATTTAACTTTTAATTTCATTTTTTAAATCATTCAAATTCCAACAAATTTTTTACCAGGTTTTTGTATATAAAATAGCTTCATAATTTTTCTTTGTCTGGTGATCCGTTACACATATACTATCTTATTCTACTAGCTTACCTTATATTCATATACACATACAGACAGAGCCCAGCCTGCATATTTAAACAACCACTCAAACACACACACACACAATTTATTTGCCCTTAAACATTTTATAATAAAATTCTCAGCCCTTAACTTGAAACCCCGGCCACGTGCTCGCGCGCGCACTCATCGTTTTTAGTAAATGTTTGGCTTCTCACTGTCCGAAAATTACTTTACTTATTGCTTCATTCTGGATTGATGTCGGTCACCAACTTTTTCTACTGTTATTACACTCTTTACGGGGAAAACTGAAAAAAACTTTGAAGAGAGCTTACTCAGCTCCTTGCCGGCCGGCAATTATAGTGGAACTGCCAATGTGCTTGATTGAGCTGACGGAAGCGTTGATTCAATGCCACCAAGTTTTAGTCGCCGTATACTGTTGATTTGCTGAGGCATATTCAGTTTATGCATGGATTATAGCTGGTATATGTGTGTGACCAGAGCTTAATATTGGACTGGGCT
The DNA here is from genome assembly GCA_034769895.1 of Magicicada septendecula. NCBI lineage: Eukaryota > Metazoa > Arthropoda > Insecta > Hemiptera > Cicadidae > Magicicada > Magicicada septendecula. The sequence continues at coordinate 313,950,158 of CM068373.1, read as the reverse complement.
CTGGTCATGTCACCAACAGTAGGCGGAGTTTAACGCTGTTTTCCGGTATTGAGTTGATGGCTGCAACAAACGTTTTTCTACATCGCCATGTTTGCCTCCACTTTGGTGTTTCTCACGGCGTCATTCCCGAGCCCCGCCCGGCTGAGTTGCATACGGGCGTCGAAACACATGTACAGAGTTCTGCGAATTTTAGGGTGGCGCGAATTCTCTGCCACATTCCTCAACAACGACCTGCGTCTCGCTTTGTTTCCAACTGTTCTGTTATACTGACAAATACGTTGCACAATAATACAGTTATTTCGCAATATTTTATAAGGCTCCCGACCGAAAACGAAATGAACAAAAATATATAAATGCCCCAAACGGTTAAAATAAAAATACCCAAAATTTTGACCCGCTACAATATTTTGTGTTGATTCAGACCAATATTTGGCTTTGAATAGCCTTTTGAATTGTTGGTAGTCGGTCACTTCGTCTCTTATCGCCATCCACCAATTATCTGCTATCTCCTTGAACGATTCGTCAAGTACTTCTTTATTCTCCCTCCAGCGATTGCCTCTGTGTTTGGTGAAGTACTCTTCGATTCTGGCTAGGAACTCCATTGGTTTGTTTTTATAAAACCTGAAGTTAATTCCTTCGCGATTCTCGCTGTTAGGACAACTGGTAATACTTGTCGGTCGACTGTGGAATAGGTCTATATCTGTTTGGTTCTGTCGCACCTGACTGTTGATACTGGTCACAGTAGCTTCAATGCCGTCACATTTTTCTGTGAATCGGTCCTGCACTCGCTCCCAGTCTTCACGTGTTTCTTTTAGTCTCTCCTCCAATGTCTTCCTAGTCGTTTCTTCAATGTTGTTTACCTTAGTGTTTATTTCTGTCTTGATACTCTCTACTTCTCATTCGGTTTGACTCCATCTTTCGTCAGCTCTTGTAACCTTTTGTTCGATTACCGTTAATTCCTCTTCTACCTTCTTGCTGATTGTTTCATTGTTTTCAGCTATTTTCTGGCTCAATTCTTCCTTCAATATTTCCATTCTTCCGTCTAACCGGTTCATGTTCTCTTGGTTCGTCTCTTTCAATTCTTCTCTTAATTGTTGATTATTGCTTTCCATTTTCTGACTTGTTTCTTCCATCTTCTTGTTGGTCTCTTCCAGTTTTTGGCTTATCTGGGTTAATTCCTCCTTCGATTGTTTATTGTCAGTCTTTATTTCCTCCATTTTCTCCTCATCTTCTGAATATTTTCTTCCATCTTCTCTTCTATCTTCTTACTGTTTGCTTCCATCTTCTCCTCCATCTTCTTACTGGTATCTCCAATTTTATTGCCCAATTCTTCCTTCAATCGTTGGTTATCATTCTTCATTTTCTCCTCCATCTTCTTACAATTTTCTTCCATTTTCTCCTCCATCTTCTTACTGTTTTCTCTTAATTCCTCCTTCAATCGTTGGTTATCACTTTTTATTTCCTTACTATTTTCTTCGATTTTCTTGTTGGTATCTCCGATTTTATTACTCAACTCTTCTTTTAATTCTTCCTTCGTCGTTTTAAATTCTCTGAGTAACATCTCCATCATTTGATCAAATTTTGTATCTTCCTTTGTGGTGGATTTCTTCGGCTGTTCCTCCTGTGGTGCAGGCTTGTTTGGTTCTGCTGGCGGTAACATCGACTCCACATCTTCCACTGGTGTCGCCTCTTTATCCTCCATGTCTACCTCCTGCTCGGCCTCCATAGCCCTTTTCCTTGATGTAGCTCTCCTGTGCATCTCGCTCCTTCTTCCGACCTATTGACCGCTGCTGAGCTAAAAATAGGAAATTGGACAATCGTCCTTATTTTATAACTCTATTACCTCCTATTTAAAGCCCTTTAGTTGGACGCCAATTTGTAATATAATTAATATTACAAATATAAATAAAAGAATATAGATATAGATGTAGATGTATTGTTCTTTATCACTGGATCAGTCTGACTCCTTAAAGCCCCACTGTTTGGGCTAGCCAATTTGTAATATAATAAATATTACAAATATAAATAAAAGAATATAGATATAGATAGCAAGAATTATGTTGTCTGAATCTCGGTGTTGAACTCGCCGATGATACAGCTCCACCTTGGATTCACCAATTACAAAGAATAAATTAAATATAAATAATGTTTTATAATTAAGTGTGATTAATTGATAATAAAATAAAATTTTGTAAGTTATGAAATTTTTACTGATACTTAGTAAAAATGTTTAATTGGTTAATTTAATTAATTAATTGTGTGTGTACTTTTCTCAGGTATTTATTCTAGCACTGTAAATTATTTTTTGTTTAGAAAAAAAAATAGTTAACATTAATTATAGAAATAAAGACAACTCTTGTAACTGAATAATGATGTTCATTTATTGACATTCAAAATTATGCGCCAGTCAAACTGCGCATGGCCAAGGCATTGGCTGATATGTGCTCCAGTCGGTAGCGAACAAGATTAATAAAATATATTTTTTACAAGGTTAGTAATTATGGTTCTTTTAACGAGTCGAAATGGTCAGAGGGCAAGGAACAAGATACATTCTTACAGGTATTCTTAAACTAAATTATTATGGCTGAAATAAAACAATATTATTATTTAAATTGTCAATTAGGAAAATTAATATCGAACCATTCGACGAAATGACGTCACTCCCTTCAAGCTGGCAGTGTACTCGTGCTGGTTCGTAAATCAAGTATGGCTGCTGTCAACCTCGATTTTAGCTGCGATGAACTGGTTGGGCTTCTCCCGCAGAAATAAATAAACATTCCCTTCTCTGCGAAGTAGTGTTGGTCCAGGAATATAGTGTAGAGTGTCCTCTCTTCTCCTGCGATGTCGTTTCGTGATGGGTTTCTTGTGAAGTGTCCGGTGTTCAAATATGTGTATACGTGTTCTGCGAATATGGTCCAAAATTGTCTCAAAATGGCTGTTGATTTCTGGTTCTTATGTTTGATGATGTTATTACTGTTGTTTGGAATTAGTGAGGTGTTAAAAATTAATAGTTAATGTTATTTTCACTTTTAGTTAACCTCAGTTACATTCTGCATAACCACACTCGGTTTTACATAAAATTATTCTTTTTCGGTATTCTGTTAATACATTTTCAACTAGTCGTCTTCACGATTAACAATAGACTAATAGACTGAACGTCGTCGTTTTAGGGTAATTTGTGATATGTCTTTTTCCTCTTTATATTGTTCAATTATAAAAATATCTGTCTAAGACTTGGTTCACCATCTAAATATACATAATAAGTTTTCTTATTTTTTACTGTATTTCAAATATTTCTTAATTTTACATAAATCTAACTACTCAGTAATATTGATTAATTAATTTTACATCTTTGGATATATAGCTGGGGTTTGTTTCAAGCTCATTTAAGCCCAAAAATTACAATTTTTTATAATTATTGTATGCCTCATATTTTGTACAAATTTAGTGTTTTAATGGTTTTTAAGTGTTTTTTCTGATAATAGTTCCATGGAATATTCTTAATAACTCCGTGATTATCTTTGTTGTTAATAATTTTGTTGTTAAAACACTTCAATATTGATTAATTTACTGTTTAGTCTGATTTGATTACCATTATAGGCCTAGTATTATTTGTTTCAAAAAGAAGTTAATTTTCTTTCCTTTGTCATTCTATTCGCTATTAATTGTGTCTGTATTAATTATATTTTCAATTTCTGTATTGTATGTATTGAATTCTATTCCCTATTATGTAATTTGATTCTCTGATAGATAGTTTTGGGTTTACATTACTAGTCTGTGTTTTCTAAAGTGGTGTCTTAGCTAGTCTGCTTGTACATTATATATGGTTTATTGTTTTGAATAAAATTATTACATTTCTATTTCCTACTTGCCTCTCTGCCTTACAAACTTGAAAATCAAATAACATGATTTAAAAATATAACAGAATATCTTATATCTACTAAACTTTTTTTTTTTTATAATATCATTTAAACATAACAAAAGCATCTTATGCCTAATAACACTTTCAGTTATCCACTGTCTCTTGTGTTTATTATACCTATTTTAGTAATATAATGAAATGAAAATAAAAACATCTTATAATTACTGACACCTTCAGTTATTAACTGTCTCTAGTGTTCATTATAATTATTTTTGGTAACACAATGAAAAAAAATAAAAACATCTTATAATTAATGATACCTTCAGTTATTAACTGTCTCTAGTGTTCATTATAATTATTTTTGGTAACACAATGAAAAAAAAATAAAAACATCTTATACCTATTATTTTCTTATACTACTTAATTTTTGAAAACACTTTTATTATCAAAATTGCCCTCAGTCATTAGCTGTCTTTTAGTTTTTATATAGTATTTCCCTACACTGATGGTAGTCTTTTTAATAGATTTCTTACACTACACTTCATTATAGTGTGTCACTTATTTTGGCTACACTAATGGTAGTCCTTTTAATAATTTTTCACATATTATACTTATAACTAGTATACAATTCGGTTTTCTTTGGGATTGTATCTTGTAACTTGTTACTGGGTCTAAATATATTGGTTTTAATTTTGTTCAATGGTATTTATTCCATTATTAACATTTTTTTGGAATAACTCTTCTTGTTTCTAGGCTCTTTGTAGAAATCTTGACCTATTTTGTCCTTTCTTCATTATTATATTAGTAATTTCTGGTCTTGTGGTTTCTCTGCATCTTGACCTTATACATTTCCCTTATTAATATGGTTTCATCCTTTTATTTCTTTTTCTTGTCTTTCCCTTTTTACTGCTTCCCCAATCTGCTGGGTATACTGCTGGTTTATTGGGTTTTTACATAGTAAGTTATTTTGATCAATGGTTTTCTTTGTTATTTTTCATTCTTATTAACATTTTATTGACTTAATATACAGTTTCTAGTGTAATCCTTAAAACAATTCATTCTTCTCACTCACTATGGAACTTTTCTTCTTTATTTATGTTGCATTAAGTTAAATGTTTAGCGTGATACTTTTGTTATGCTACGTATGCTCTCCTGTAAAAGTGATTAGTTCAGATCATACTCTTAGTATGGATGAAATAATTACTACTAATTCTTTTGTATTTACCATATTTTCTTCGTGATTACATGTTTTCACTTTATATACCTTCTTTTTCCACCGTTGCTTCCTCTCAGATGATGTGTATCTCCTTCATTAGTTTCTTCCTTCATTAATAAGTGATCTTCAATCTTGTGTATAACATTATCATTTTATATTCTTTCTTATTTGGTGCTTCCTCACCAGTATGTTTACTCCCTAACATTCCCTAACAAATTAATTGGAACAGTTCAGAGTGGCACTTTTGGCTTCAATCCCTGCTGTCCAACACTTCAATTAATTGAGTCCAGAGGCATTATCATCTCTGCTCAAAATATAAGACTGATGGAATTTTCTACATCCAGTCATAAAAATAAATAAACAGTAAAAGTAGTCTCTTTTGACTAAAATAAACATCTTTAGATTCTTCACTTCATAATACTTTATATTAATTAATACTTTTATACACTTGACTCTTCTTCTCTCTTAAAGCTTATTCCATATTAGGTGGTTTAGGTATGTGGTATAATATACATTTCATCATGTTTACATAGTAATTAGCATTTATATTTATTTTTTTCTACCCTCTGGTATCCAATGAGTTATTTTTATTGCTCATGGTATAACATGAATTAATTCTTTATCACTTTCACTATAACAGTGGTTATTGCAACAACATTATCATTAATAGTATCAGGGTTTTTGGTTTCTGGTCTCACTATTTGGTCCTTACTGAGTTGGTCCTTCTTCATTGTTCCATTTTTATTGAATTATTTTCATTGTGAGTTTGGTTAAGTTGTTTCGATTAAGTCATATGATATTCTGGTTTCCTTTCTCCTTTAGAATTTTGTATCTCTTTCTTACAAAATCTTTTTTCATATTTCAGAGTTATCTCTCATCATTTGTATGAGTAATGATATGAGCTTACTATTTTTTAACTTTAGATATTTTTATTCAACTACATTCTTTCTTATTCATAGTTGTTTTTCAAATATTTTGGTGTAAGTTGTACTTATTATTGGTTTTGAATTTTGGAAATTTTTATTCATCAAAATTCTTTTTTCTTCATTCATAATAGTCTTTCAAATGATCAGTGTAAGTTGTATTTACTAATTTTTTGAATTTTGTAAATTTATTTTATATTCATCAAATTCTTTTTATTTATTCATTCATAAATCTTCGAATGTTTTGTGTAAGTTGTACTTACTGATTTTTGAATTTAGAAGTTTTTTGTTCATCAAAATTCTTTTCTCTTCATTCATAATAATCTTTCAAATGATCAGTGTAAGTTGTACTTATTATTGGTTTTGAATTTTGGAAATTTTTATTCATCAAAATTCTTTTTATTTATTCATAATAGTCCTCGAATGTTTGGTGTAAGATGTACTTACTGATTTTTTGAATTGGAAATTTTTATGTTCATCCAAATTCTTTTTTCATTCATTCATAAATCTTCGAATGTTTGGTGTAAGTTGTGCTTACTAAATTTTTTGAATTTGGAAATTTTTATGTTCATCCAAATTCTTTTCTCATTCATAATAATCTTTCAAATGTTTGGTGTAAGTTGTACTTACTAAGTTTTTGAATTTGGAAGTATTTTATGTTCATCCAAATTCTTTTCTCATTCATAATAATCTTTCAAATATTTGGTGTAAGTTGTACTTACTAATGTTTTGAATTTTGGAATTATTTTATGTTCATCCAAATTCTTTTCTCATTTATAATAATCTTTCAAATGTTTGGTGTAAGTTGTACTTACTAATGTTTTGAATTTTGGAATATTTTTATTTCTCCTCTAAATATTTTTTAATGGATAATTGATTATAAGTTCCTTTTACTTTATTTGAAATGATATCCTTTAGTACGTACATATTGTTATTATTGTTTTTAATAATCAGGTATGGGCTGGTATACAGCAGTAACAACTTTTTGGTAATGCCTTCCAAAGTACTGGGTAATTCCCTGTTTTTTAGCAGTACCTTTTCTCCAACTTCATAGCTTATTATTTTCTTAATCGCCTTTTGATATTTGTTCTTGCGCCTTTTCTGGTCTTCTGCCAATTTATTGTAGAATCTGATTCGATTGAATTTGTATTCTTGACTCCTGGGGAACTCTATTATGTCTTGTATTTCTCTTGGAGGCGGTTTTTCATACATTGCCGTGTATGGCGTGGTACCTATAGCGGGGTGATATGACAAATTAAGGAATTCTTCAGTAGCTAATAAATATTCTTGCCACTTATTTTGTTGATTATAGCAATAAGTCCGTAATATTCTTCCGACTTCTCGCAGTACCCTCTCCGCTGGATTGCTGCTGGGGTGGTAGACAGATGTCTTGTATGTCTTAATGCCCAACGTATTTAGAGTGTTTCTCCACCTCCAACCCTTAAATTGCGTTCCATGGTCTGTGATTATGGATGCCGGGCTCCCTATCTCTGGAATGTAATGGTTTGTTATTATTCCTAGAGTCTTCAAAGTGGTGGCTCTGTTCACAGGGTACAGTTTTGTGAATTTTGTGTAATGATCCATCATGATAATAATATATTTGTATCGATGGCGTCCGCCACTGCAGGGAAATGGACCACATATGTCCAGAAAGACCTTTTCCAGTTTGGCTTGTGAGGTAATTGGTATCATCATACCCTCTTTTCTCTCATTGTTGGTTTTCACCAATTGACATATCAGACAGGTTTTGAGGTAGCTTCTCGTCTTTCTATTTATACTTTTTATATGACAATTCTCTTCTGTCGCCTTGATCACATTCATGGCTCCCATGTGACCGTATCGTAGATGATAGTCCAGGATGATATCCCTTTCGATTGTAGTAGGGATCATGATCTTCCATATCTCTTCATCAAGGGATGTTTTGATGAATAAAATTCCATTATGTATACAATAAAATTTGGTTATTGTGTCATCTTGGTTGGAGAGACGAGGTTTAATGTGGTTTAACTTCGGGTCGGACTGCTGATGTTTGCTGATGTCCTGCACTATCTTTTCTAAATCGGATCTGTCCTTAATAATATTATAGATTTTCAAGATGCTCTCCTTTTCGCCTTCGAACGTTCGTTCTTCCAGATTTACTCTTGACAATACGTCGGCTACTACATTTTTACTTCCAGGAACATACTCCCACTGTATATCGTATTCCTGCAGGGCAAGTACCCATCTGGTCAATCTACCATGGCTTAACTTGCATCTTCTCAGAAATGATATTGATTTGTGATCTGTTCGAACGGTCACTGGATATCCGAGGATATACGTCCGAAACTTCCCGCAGGCAAAGACTACACTTAGCAGTTCTTTTTCCGTCGCATTATAGTTCTTTTCACACTGGTTAAGGGTTCTGCTAGCAAAGTTCACTACTAGATGGTTTCCACTTTCATCTTCTTGGTACAGTGTTGATCCCAAGCTAATGTTACTAGCGTCACCGTTTAGAAAGAAGGGTCGGTTAAAATCCGGATGGTTGAGCATTACTGCTTCTAAGAACTTCTCCTTAATTGATTTGAAAGTTTCGTCTTGTTCTTGACCCCATCGCCATTTATTCTTGGACGATAACTGGTACTGAAACCGGGCCGTCAGTTCGGAATAATTATTTTGGAACTTCCTATAGTAGTTACACAGGCCTAAAAATGATTGTAGTTGCCTTCTGTTTTTTGGTATAGGGAATCGTTGTATGGCGTCTACCTTTTCTGTTGATGGTGTTATTCCTTGACTGTTTAACTGGAAACCCAAAAATTGTACTTCTTTAGCTATAAGCTTGGACTTGTCTATTTTAAGGGTAACATTATTTTCAGCAAGCTTCTTCAAGACATGCTCCACATGGTAACAGTGTTCTTCCCAATTGGTTGATGTTATTAGGAGATCATAAACATAGACAGTCATGAATTGGAGTGCTTCTGGTCCGAGTATATGATCCATACAGGCGACAAAAACAGCTACTGAGTTCACCAACCCGAAGGGCAACCTCTTAAACTGATAATTGTGCCCTTCGAAGATGAACGCCATGTATTGCCGGCTTGCTGGGTGCAACTCCACCTGCCAATAGCAACAGACGGTATCCCACGTGGTAATGAACTTCGTTCCATGAAATCTCTTCAATATCTCATCAATTTCGCCAGGTGAGGTACGATCGTTAATAATCATTTTATTTATCTCACGTGCGTCAAGGCAAAGCCTTACCTTCCCATTTTTCTTTTGTATAGCCACAATTGGGCTAGTGTATGGCGATTGACTGCTCTCGATAATATCTCTACTGATCATGTTCTGGATCTCTGTGCATACGGCTTCCTTCAAAGATTGTGCTATAGGATACGACTTTCGGTTAAATTCTACCGGTTCTCTGAATCGTATGGAACATTGGTAGTTCCGGATCTTTCCAGGTTCGTCCGAAAATACAGCTTGATATTTTTCATATATGTTGACCAATTGATTCAGCTGGTTTTCTTTTAATTGCTCGGTAGTATTATGGTACTGGAAGTTACGTATCTCCTGAATCTTGTGTTGCCATAGGTCATCCTCCGAATCCTGATGTACTGGCTTGTTGTTTGTTGAGTAGTTGGACAAGTAATTCACCTTATTTTGGTGGTCGAGAAGTTGTCTGGAGTCTAACGTCTTGTTATTAGTTAAATTGGCTACCCAGGTCGAACCTTCAGCAAAGAGTGATACCTTTCCTCGGCACAAGTCGATAACTGCTGAGTTTCTGCGCAATATGTCACATCCTATCATGATGTTGAAAGGTAATCCGGCTGCAACAAGAAATATCATATCCACACTAATGCCCTGACTGTTGACACTTAGGGATACCTGTTTTCTTATGGTCTTGTTCTGTCGGCCGGTAGCTCCTACAAGTACAATATTATTAATAGGTAGTACCGGTAAGTTTTTGTGGCATTCCTGCTGTATCCGGTCCAACTCATTACGATTTATTATAGAGACATTGGCTCCAGTGTCTATCATTATAGGAACAGAAATACCCTCAACTTCTGCAATTATATATATTATTTCATTGTCATTATTATTAATGTTAACTTCGCTTTCTTCTAGCAAGTCCTTACGGATATCTTTCAAATAATTACTGTATATTATGGTACAATTTTTTCTGGCTTTCTTCAAATTTCTTTCTTGGTTAAACCCAGCAGATTGGAGCAGTAAAGGGTTATTGGAGTTTATTACTGCCTCCGTTCGTTTAAATGTTCCGCATCATTACGGATTAGGCCGTTGGAAGCATCATCTTGGAGTCCTGAGACTGCTTCGTTTGGTTCTGCAAGCTCGTCCTGTTGGGCTTCCGTTACAGGTAGTCTTCGCTGATTGTCCAGGCTGGAACTACGTCTGGGCTCGTACTCTCTGTAACGATTACTTCCCTGACTTCCTTGAAAGGTCTCGTATTCATAATATCGGCTCCTTCGTTGAGGCTGGTACCTCCTTTGTCCACCGCCTTCCACTCTGATGTAGTTAATATGGGGTCGATATGTTCTGTAATTATTGTTATTACCTCCATTCGGGTAATTCCTGTTATAATTACTATGATAATTTTTATTAGAGGGGTTGGGGTTCCTCTGACCATTTGGAACATAATTACGGTTATTATTATAATAACTGTTGTTGTTTTGTGGACGGTTATTATTATTATTATTGTTGTTGTCGTTGCTGTCATTATTATTAATGCGAGGAACATGATTATTATTATTATTGTTGTTAAATCTAGGTACATTATTGTTATTACGGGTGTTATAATTGTACTCTGCATTATTCCGATTTGCGGAATTATAATTATTGTTGTTGCCCACATTCTGCCGATTATCATTACTCGAATTATTGGTGTTACTTCTTGGTTCCGGCTTCTCATATCTCTTGCGACTTTGGCGGTAATAGTCTTCATGCTCATACATTTCTAAGAGCTCGGTCATTGCTTGTACAGTCTTTATTTAACTGTTTCTTCTGGCTCTTATTATATCTTCCTCATAATGGTATGAGAGCTTGCTCACCAGGCATTCTTCCAGTATTCTAGGCTCTAGATGTTTGGCCACGCACACCTTTCCCAAGAAGTACGCCGTTAAAGTCTGGTTTCCATACGGGTTGTATTTTCCATGACAGATCCCGTCTCTGGCAATATTTTGTGTTGATTCAGACCAATATTTGGCTTTGAATAGCCTTTTGAATTGTTGGTAGTCGGTCACTTCGTCTCTTATCGCCATCCACCAATTATCTGCTATCTCCTTGAACGATTCGTCAAGTACTTCTTTATTCTCCCTCCAGCGATTGCCTCTGTGTTTGGTGAAGTACTCTTCGATTCTGGCTAGGAACTCCATTGGTTTGTTTTTATAAAACCTGAAGTTAATTCCTTCGCGATTCTCGCTGTTAGGACAACTGGTAATACTTGTCGGTCGACTGTGGAATAGGTCTATATCTGTTTGGTTCTGTCGCACCTGACTGTTGATACTGGTCACAGTAGCTTCAATGCCGTCACATTTTTCTGTGAATCGGTCCTGCACTCGCTCCCAGTCTTCACGTGTTTCTTTTAGTCTCTCCTCCAATGTCTTCCTAGTCGTTTCTTCAATGTTGTTTACCTTAGTGTTTATTTCTGTCTTGATACTCTCTACTTCTCATTCGGTTTGACTCCATCTTTCGTCAGCTCTTGTAACCTTTTGTTCGATTACCGTTAATTCCTCTTCTACCTTCTTGCTGATTGTTTCATTGTTTTCAGCTATTTTCTGGCTCAATTCTTCCTTCAATATTTCCATTCTTCCGTCTAACCGGTTCATGTTCTCTTGGTTCGTCTCTTTCAATTCTTCTCTTAATTGTTGATTATTGCTTTCCATTTTCTGACTTGTTTCTTCCATCTTCTTGTTGGTCTCTTCCAGTTTTTGGCTTATCTGGGTTAATTCCTCCTTCGATTGTTTATTGTCAGTCTTTATTTCCTCCATTTTCTCCTCATCTTCTGAATATTTTCTTCCATCTTCTCTTCTATCTTCTTACTGTTTGCTTCCATCTTCTCCTCCATCTTCTTACTGGTATCTCCAATTTTATTGCCCAATTCTTCCTTCAATCGTTGGTTATCATTCTTCATTTTCTCCTCCATCTTCTTACAATTTTCTTCCATTTTCTCCTCCATCTTCTTACTGTTTTCTCTTAATTCCTCCTTCAATCGTTGGTTATCACTTTTTATTTCCTTACTATTTTCTTCGATTTTCTTGTTGGTATCTCCGATTTTATTACTCAACTCTTCTTTTAATTCTTCCTTCGTCGTTTTAAATTCTCTGAGTAACATCTCCATCATTTGATCAAATTTTGTATCTTCCTTTGTGGTGGATTTCTTCGGCTGTTCCTCCTGTGGTGCAGGCTTGTTTGGTTCTGCTGGCGGTAACATCGACTCCACATCTTCCACTGGTGTCGCCTCTTTATCCTCCATGTCTACCTCCTGCTCGGCCTCCATAGCCCTTTTCCTTGATGTAGCTCTCCTGTGCATCTCGCTCCTTCTTCCGACCTATTGACCGCTGCTGAGCTAAAAATAGGAAATTGGACAATCGTCCTTATTTTATAACTCTATTACCTCCTATTTAAAGCCCTTTAGTTGGACGCCAATTTGTAATATAATTAATATTACAAATATAAATAAAAGAATATAGATATAGATGTAGATGTATTGTTCTTTATCACTGGATCAGTCTGACTCCTTAAAGCCCCACTGTTTGGGCTAGCCAATTTGTAATATAATAAATATTACAAATATAAATAAAAGAATATAGATATAGATAGCAAGAATTATGTTGTCTGAATCTCGGTGTTGAACTCGCCGATGATACAGCTCCACCTTGGATTCACCAATTACAAAGAATAAATTAAATATAAATAATGTTTTATAATTAAGTGTGATTAATTGATAATAAAATAAAATTTTGTAAGTTATGAAATTTTTACTGATACTTAGTAAAAATGTTTAATTGGTTAATTTAATTAATTAATTGTGTGTGTACTTTTCTCAGGTATTTATTCTAGCACTGTAAATTATTTTTTGTTTAGAAAAAAAAATAGTTAACATTAATTATAGAAATAAAGACAACTCTTGTAACTGAATAATGATGTTCATTTATTGACATTCAAAATTATGCGCCAGTCAAACTGCGCATGGCCAAGGCATTGGCTGATATGTGCTCCAGTCGGTAGCGAACAAGATTAATAAAATATATTTTTTACAAGGTTAGTAATTATGGTTCTTTTAACGAGTCGAAATGGTCAGAGGGCAAGGAACAAGATACATTCTTACAGGTATTCTTAAACTAAATTATTATGGCTGAAATAAAACAATATTATTATTTAAATTGTCAATTAGGAAAATTAATATCGAACCATTCGACGAAATGACGTCACTCCCTTCAAGCTGGCAGTGTACTCGTGCTGGTTCGTAAATCAAGTATGGCTGCCGTCACCTCGATTTTAGCTGCGATGAACTGGTTAGGCTTCTCCCGCAGAAATAAATAAATATTCCCTTCTCTGCGAAGTAGTGTTGGTCCAGGAATATAGTGTAGAGTGTCCTCTCTTCTCCTGCGATGTCGTTTCGTGATGTGTTTCTTGTGAAGTGTCCGGTGTTCAAATATGTGTATACGTGTTCTGCGAATATGGTCCAAAATTGTCTCAAAATGGCTGTTGATTTCTGGTGCTTGTGTTTGATGATGTTATTACTGTTGTTTGGAATTAGTGAGGTGTTAAAAATTAATAGTTAATGTTATTTTCACTTTTAGTTAACCTCAGTTACATTCTGCATAACCACACTCGGTTTTACACAAAATTATTCTTTTTCGGTATTCTGTTAATACATTTTCAACTAGTCGTCTTCACGATTAACAATAGACTAATAGACTGAACGTCGTCGTTTTAGGGTAATTTGTGATATGTCTTTTTCCTCTTTATATTGTTCAATTATAAAAATATCTGTCTAAGACTTGGTTCACCATCTAAATATACATAATAAGTTTTCTTATTTTTTACTGTATTTCAAATATTTCTTAATTTTACATAAATCTAACTACTCAGTAATATTGATTAATTAATTTTACATCTTTGGATATATAGCTGGGGTTTGTTTCAAGCTCATTTAAGCCCAAAAATTACAATTTTTTATAATTATTGTATGCCTCATATTTTGTACAAATTTAGTGTTTAAATGGTTTTTAAGTGTTTTTTCTGATAATAGTTCCATGGAATATTCTTAATAACTCCGTGATTATCTTTGTTGTTAATAATTTTGTTGTTAAAATACTTCAATATTGATTAATTTACTGTTTAGTCTGATTTGATTACCATTATAGGCCTAGTATTATTTGTTTAAAAAAAAAGTTAATTTTCTTTCCTTTGTCATTCTATTCGCTATTAATTGTGTCTGTATTAATTATATTTTCAATTTCTGTATTGTATGTATTGAATTCTATTCCCTATTATGTAATTTGATTCTCTGATAGATAGTTTTGGGTTTACATTACTAGTCTGTGTTTTCTAAAGTGGTGTCTTAGCTAGTCTGCTTGTACATTATATATGGTTTACTGTTTTGAATAAAATTATTACATTTCTATTTCCTACTTGCCTCTCTGCCTTACAAACTTGAAAATTAAATAACATGATTTAAAACTATAACAGAATATCTTATATCTACTAAACTTTTTTTTTTTATAATATCATTTAAACATAACAAAACCATCTTATGCCTAATAACACTTTCAGTTATCCACTGTCTCTTGCGTTTATTATACCTATTTTAGTAATATAATGAAATGAAAATAAAAACATCTTATAATTACTGACACCTTCAGTTATTAACTGTCTCTAGTGTTCATTATAATTATTTTTGGTAACACAATGAAAAAAAAATAAAAACATCTTATACCTATTATTTTCTTATACTACTTAATTTTTGAAAACACTTTTATTATCAAAATTGCCCTCAGTCATTAGCTGTCTTTTAGTTTTTATATAGTATTTCCCTACACTGATGGTAGTCTTTTTAATAGATTTCTTACACTACACTTCATTATAGTGTGTCACTTATTTTGGCTACACTAATGGTAGTCCTTTTAATAATTTTTCACATATTATACTTATAACTAGTATACAATTCGGTTTTCTTTGGGATTGTATCTTGTAACTTGTTACTGTGTCTAAATATATTGGTTTTAATTTTGTTCAATGGTATTTATTCCATTATTAACATTTTTTTGGAAAACTCTTCTTGTTTCTAGGCTCTTTGTAGAAATCTTGACCTATTTTGTCCTTTCTTCATTATTATATTAGTAATTTCTGGTCTTGTGGTTTCTCTGCATCTTGACCTTATACATTTCCCTTATTAATATGGTTTCATCCTTTTATTTCCTTTTTCTTGTCTTTCCCTTTTTACTGCTTCCCCAATCTACTGGGTATACTGCTGGTTTATTGGGTTTTTACGTAGTAAGTTATTTTGATCAATGGTTTTCTTTGTTATTTTTCATTCTTATTAACATTTTATTGACTTAATATACAGTTTCTAGTGTAATCCTTAAAACAATTCATTCTTCTCACTCACTATGGAACTTTTCTTCTTTATTTATGTTGCATTAAGTTGAATGTTTAGCGTGATACTTTTGTTATGCTACAATATATATATATATATATATTTATATTTATAATGTCGGGAATATTATTGTGGGAAATTATGACAGTAAAAGAATGTTTCATGAATTGTGATATATGATGATAAAAAGCATGGTAAATTTTATATTGCAAATTTGGTAAATTTCGATACTAAAGAATTGTGCAGGAGATATATTAAATGTGAATTGTGATAATACCTTTTTAAAAGAAAAAATTGCAATTAATATGTATAAATACAAAAGGGTTTTCTGATATAATAAAAGTTGTTATTGTTTGTTAATAGCGAGTTTTAATTGCAAGTCCCGTCTCACTTGACCCAGTGCATTTTATGCTTCTCCTAGGCCTTCTGCCTAGTTTTAAATAACTAGTAGCCTCTCCATAAAAAAAAAAATCTATAAAAACTAAATAAAAAAATAAGGAGGGGTTACAGGTTGATATGTTTGAAGGCAGAGCATTTTAATTGTTTTTAAAATGTAGTTTTCAGGAGATTTTAAACATTTTGGATAAAAGTTTAATATTTCTTGAAAAAATAGGAGATTATGCATCCCTTTGATTTTTTTGCTAGGACAGTGGGATAAAAGACAGAAAAAAGTGATAATCCCTTAAAAACAGGACATCTGGTCACCCTACTCTAAAATTACATGCTAAAAATAATGTAAATAATTTTACCTATTTGGAAGCCAACACTATAGACCAAGAGATAGAGGCCTTTTTTTTTTTACTAGGTCGATGGGATAATTTTGTCGCAAAATGTTCTATGACCTATATCGATCGTAAATACGTGACGGCGGAAAGCGTTTCGGAAGATGAAAATGGGGGCAAGCGGTGAAAGTCGGAAAATTTCGAAGGTTTTTAAATCACTCGGTATATGGCTGAAAATTTACAAGTAAGCACCCAATGTCGTTCTTATGCCACATGCAAAGTGGCGGAAACGGAAGTGGAGTATAAATGGCCGGCGGAAAGCGTCAAAGATAGGAAAATTTTGGGAAACCTTAAAGCACAAGGTATATGTCCGCCAATTTGTGTATGCAATGTTTATGAATGTGTAAGTTTGTGTGCAAAAGGGCGGAAAAAAATTCGGTAGTTTTTCCTATGAAAATCTCGATCGAAAGTGGCTTGAGCGCAGCGAGTTTTTACAACGATCGCGATTCAATTTTATTAGTTTGCCAGTAAAAATATTCAGGATATGTCCGCCAGTGAAGATATGAGAATATTGCACATCTATTAGTTTATTTGATAGAATGGGCGGACTCCAGAATGGAATAAAAATTAAAAAAAAATATAATCATAATGCTAATAAAATACTATAAAAATTAATAATACAAGCATTAGCTTTATTTAAATAATTTATAGGGTATCAATACTTTTTAATGAAAATTCACTATGATATGAAAAAGTTGTGTTACTATCTCATTACAATTTCATAAAATTATTTGTATCTATTGAAAGTGCTGACAATTTGGCGCTATAAGAAGTGGCACCAGTCGACTGGCGCCAGTTGAATGGCGCCAGAAAATTATGCATATGGGAACCTGCTACGTAAACAGCCTCCCCAGGAGGCAAGGAATGTTTTTGTGGTACCTCTACCTGAACAGCAGTTTCCGTTAGACCACCGCAGCGTGCGCAGCCCTAGTGGAACATAAGTCACAGAAATTTTCATAAAAAAGTATTGTTTTTGTGCTCAAAAATTTACGTTCTCGCTAAACAAAAATGGAATCTGAAAGTGTTAAACCTTTTTGTGTGTTTAAGTGTGGAGAAGAAAGTGGTGTTATCAATTTTTTTACTGGTGAAAAGAAATTACGGGATATATGTAAAGAAATTTTAAACGTGTGTGTTAGTTTAAAATTAAAATATAACGCTGTTATTCTACCTGACGCAGTTGATAATATACATGGCTACCATTCAAAATATTACAAATATTTCATTTCAATCAAGAAAGCACACTTGGAGGAGTATAGGAAGCCTATAATAACATCAATAGCAATAAGTGACACAGATTCAAATCAAGCTTCATCTCGAAATTCGTCAGGTAAGAGTGGTTGACATATGCATTAATACAATTATTAAAAATGTTAATTTTTGTTAGAACATTTTATAATTGTAATTTTTGGGCTTAAATGAGTTTGAAACAAACCCAGCTATATATCAAAAGATGTAAAATTAAATAATCAATATTACTGAATAGTTAGATTCATGTAAAATTAAGAAATATTTGAAATACAGTAAAAAATAAGAAAACTTGTTATGTATAGTTAGATAGTGAAACAAGTCTTAGACAGATATTTTATAATTAAACAATATGAAGAGGAAAAAGACATACCACAAATTGCCCTAAAACGACGACGTTGCGTCTATTAGTCTATTGTTAATCGCAAAGCTGAACAGTTGAAAAATGTGTTAGTGGAGTATTGAAAACCAAATAATTTGTATTAAAACCAAGTGTGGTTGTGCGGCGTGTAACGGAGATGAACTAACAAGTGAAATAACCTTATCTATCAATGTCTAACACTTCACAAGTTTCCAAAAACACAGAATAACACCATAAAACTCAACACCAGAAATCGACAGCCATTTTGAACAATTTTTGGAACGAATTCACAGAAAACCAACACACATAGTTGAACACCACACTACACAAGAGATCCATCCAGAATTCGACATCGCAGACGACGAGGGGACATTCAACACTATATTTTGGACCAACACCACTTTGCAGAAAAGGGAACATCGTTTTATTTCTGTGGGAGAAGATCTTCAATTCCAACGGCATCATAGCAGTTAAAATCGAGCAGACGGCGGCCATTGCTGAATTTCTATAAAGACGATCAGCCAGTGCTTCCTGGAGAGGAGTGACGTCATTTCTTCGACTTGGTTCGAAATTTAAATAATTTCTTTCTAATTGACAATTGTAATAATAATTCTGTTCTATTTCAGATATTAACATTTAGTTTAAGAATACCTGTTAAATGTATCTTGTTCCTTGCCCTCTGACCATTTCGACTCGTTAAAAGAACCATAAATTTAAACTTGTAAAAAATATATTTGTTAATCTTTCTCACTACCGACTGTGGCGAATGTTAGCCAGTGCCTGGGACATGCGCAGTTTGACTGGCGCACAATTTTGAATGAATAAACGCAAATCAGTATTCAGTTACCAGCATTGTTTTTATTTCTACCATTAATGTTATTATTATTTTTTATTAAGCAAAAACATAATTCACATTGAGAGAATAGATATAGAAGGAAATTACAAACTCAACTAATTAATTAATTATTTAATTAATTAAATTAAATCATTCCATCAAACTCGATACAAGAACAAGAAAAAATATTTACACAATTTTTAAAGTTTGATGTATTTGTTATTTATCAATCAAACACACCTAGTTATAACATATTCTTATCAACAATATCTTTATATTTTGTTTATTATTACACTTGAATTTATATTACCATTTGACTAGCCTAACCAGTGGGACTTTAAGGAGTCAGACTGATCCAGTGATAAACAAAATACCAACATATCAATCATATTTTTATTTAATTATTATATTTGTAATAAATTATATTACAAATTGGCGTCCAACTTAAGGGGCTTTAAATAGGAGGTAATAGTGTTATAAAATAAGGACGATTGTCCAATTTCCTATTTTTAGCTTGGCAACGGTCAACAGGTCGGAAGAGGGAGCGAGATGCACAGGAGAGCTACATCAAGAAAAAGGGCTATGGAGGCCGAGCAGGAGATAAACATGGAGGATAAAGAAGCGACACCAGTGGAAGATGTGGAGTTAATGTTACCGCCAGCAGAACCAAATAAGCCTGCACCACAGAAGGAACAGCCGGAGAAATCCACCGCAAAGGAAGATACAAAATTTGATCAAATGATGGAGATGTTACTCAGAGAATTTAAAACGACGAAGGAAGAATTAAAGGAGAAGATGGAAGAAAATAGTAAGAAGCTGGAAAACGATAACCAACAATTGAAAGAAGAGTTGGGTAATAAAATCGGAGATACCAACAAGAAAATCGAAGAAAATAGTAAGAAAATGGAGAATGATAACCAGCAATTGAAAGAAGAATTAAGAGAAAATAGTAAGAAGATGGAGGAGAAAATGGAAGAAAACAGTAAGTTCCACGGAACACGGTTCATTACCACTTGGGATATGGTATGCGGCTATTGGCAAGTGGAGTTGCACCCAGCAAGCCGGCAATACATGGCGTTCATCTTCGAAGGGCGCAATTATCAGTTTAAGAGGTTGCCCTTCGGGTTGGTGAATTCAGTAGCTGTTTTTGTCGCCTGTATGGATCATATACTAGGACCAGAAGCGCTCCAATTCACGACTGTCTATGTTGATGATCTCCTTATAACGTCAACCAACTGGGAGGAACACTGTTATCGTGTGGAGTATGTCTTGAAAAAGCTTGCTGAAAATAATGTCACCCTTAAACTGGACAAGTCCAAGCTTATAGCTAAAGAAGTTCAATTCCTGGGTTTCCAACTAAACAGTCAAGGAATAACACCATCAATAGAAAAGGTAGACGCCATACAACGATTCCCTACACCAAAAAACAGAAGGCAACTACAATCATTTTTGGGCCTGTGTAACTATTATAGGAAGTTCCAGAATAATTATTCCGAACTAACAGCCCAGTTTCAGTACCAGTTATCGTCCAAGAATAAATGGCGATGGGGTCAAGAACAAGACGAGACCTTCAAATCAATTAAAGAGAAATTCTTAGATGCAGTAATGCTCAACCATCCAGATTTTAACCGACCCTTCTTTCTAAACTGTGACGCTAGTAACATTAGCTTGGGATCAACACTGTACCAAGAAGATGAAAGTGGAAACCATCTAGTAGTGAGCTTTGCTAGCAGAACCCTTAACCAGTGTGAAAAGAACTATAATGTGACGGAAAAAGAACTGCTAAGTGTAGTCTTTGCCTGCGGGAAGTTTCGGACGTATATCCTCGGATATCCAGTGACCGTCCGAACAGATCACAAGTCAATATCATTTCTAAGAAGATGCAAATTAAGCCATGGTAGATTGACCAGATGGGTACTCGCCCTACAGGAATACGATATACAGTGGGAGTATGTTCCTGGAAGGAAAAATGTAGTAGCCGACGTATTGTCAAGAGTGAATCTGGAAGAACAAACATTTGAAGGCGAAAAGGAGAGCATTTTGAAAATCTATAACATTATTAAGGACAGATCCGATTTAGAGAAGATAGTGCGGGACATCAGCAAACACCAGCAGTCTGATCCGAAGTTAAACTCTATTAAACTTCGTCTCTCCAACCAAGATGACACAATAAACAAATTTTATTGTATACATAATGGGATTTTATTCATCAAGACATCCCTTGATGAAGAAATATGGAAGGTCATGATCCCTGCTACAATCGAAAAGGATATCATCCTGGACTATCACCTACGATACGGTCACATGGGAGCCATGAAGGTGATCAAGGCAATAGAAGAGAATTGTCACATAAAAAGTATCAATAGAAAAACGAGAAACTACCTTAAAACCTGTCTGATATGTCAGTTGGTGAAAACCAACAATGAGAGAAAGGAAGGTATGATGATACCAATTACCTCACAAGCCAAACTGGAAAAGGTCTTTCTGGACATATGTGGTCCATTTCCCCGCAGTGGCGGACGCCATCGATACAAGTATATTGTTATTATGATGGATCATTTTACAAAATTTACAAAACTATACCCTGTGAACAGAGCCACCACTCTGACTCTAGAAATAATAACAAATCATTACATTCCAGAGGTAGGAAGCCCGACATCCATAATCACCGAACATGGAACGCAATTTAAGGGTTGGCGGTGGAGAAATACTCTGAATACATTGGGCATTAAGACATACAAGACGTCTGTCTACCACCCCAGCAGCAATCCAGCGGAGAGGGTACTGCGAGAGGTCGGAAGAATATTACGGACTTATTGCTATAGCCAACAAAAGAAGTGGCAAGAATATTTATTAGCTACGGAAGAATTCCTTAATTTGTCATATCACACCGCTATTGGTACTACGCCATACACGGCAATGTATGAAAAACCGCCTCCGAGAGAAATACAAGAAATAATAGAGTTCCCCAGGAGTCAAGAATACAAATTCAATCGAATCAGATTCTACAATAAATTGGCAGAAGACCAGGAAAGGCGCAAGAACAAATATCAAAAGGCTGTTAAGAAGATAATAAGCTATGAAATCGGAGAAAAGGTACTGCTAAAAAAACAGGGAATTACCCAGTACTTTGGAAGGCATTACCAAAAAGTTATTACTGCTGTATACCGGCCCATATCTGATAATTAAAAACAATAATAACAATACGTATGTACTAAAGGATATCATTTCGAATAAAGTAAAAGGAACTTATAATCAGTTATCCATTAAAAAATATTTGGAGGACTCATAGTTGTGAGTTAAAACTATTATGAAGAAATTGTGAATTTTGATTTAAAAAAAAAAAAAAAAAAAATTACCAAATTCCAAAAATCAGTAAGCACAACTTACACCAAATATCAGAAAGAATATTGTGAACGAAATAAGAATTTTGATAAAAATAAAATTACCAAATTCCAAAAATCAGTAAGCACAACTTACACCAAATATCAGAAAGAATATTGTGAATGAAATAAGAATTTTGATAAAAATAAAATTACCAAATTCCAAAAATTAGTAAGAACAACTTACACCAAGTATCAGAAAGAATATTGTGAACAAAATAAGAATTTTGATAAGAATATAATTACAAAATTCAAAAAATCAGTAAGTACAACTTACACCAAATATCAGAAAGAATATTGTGAACGAAATAAGAATTTTGATAAGAATAAAATTACCAAATTCCAAAAATCAGTAAGCACAACTTACACCAAATATCTGAAAGAATATTGTGAACAAAATAAGAATTTTGAGAAGAATAAAAAATTACCAAATTCCAAAAATCAGTAAGCACAACTTACACCAAATATCTGAAAGAATATTGTGAACGAAATAAGAATTTTGATAAGAATAAAATTACAAAATTCAAAAATCAGTAAGTACAACTTACAACAAAACATTTGAAGGATTATTGTGAATAAATAAAAAGAATTTTGAACATAATAAGCTTCAAAATTCAAAACAATAATAAGTACAACTTATACCAAAATATCTGAAAAACAACTATGAATAAGAAAGAATGTAGTTGAATAAAAATGTCTAAAATTAAAAAAAAACATTAAACTCACATCATTACTCATACAAATGATGAGAAATAACTCTGAAATATGAAAAAAGATTTTGTAAGAAAGAGATACAAAATTCTAAAGGAGAAAGGAAACCAGAATGTCATATGACTTAATCGAACAAATTAACCAAACTCACACAGAAAATAATTTAATAAAAATGGAACAATGAAGAAGGACCAGCTCACTAAAGACCAAATAGTGAGGCCAAAAAAAAAAAAAAAAAAAAAAAAAAAACCTGATGCTAATAATGATAATGCTGTTACAACAACCACTGTTATAGTGAAAGTGATAAAGAATTAATTCATGTTATACCATGAGCAATAAAAGTAACTCAATGGATACCAGATGGTAGAAAGAGTAAATATAAATACTACTTACTATGTAAACATGATGAAATGTATATGATACCACATACCTAAACCACCTAATATGGAATAAGCTTTAAGAGAGAAGAAGAGTCAAGTGTATAAAAGTATTAATTAATATAACGTATTATGAAGTGAAGAATCTAAAGATGTTTATTTTAGTCAAAAATGACTACTTTTACTGTTTATTTATTTTTATGACTGGATGTAGAAAATGCCATCAGTCTTATGTGTTGAGCAGAGATGATAATACCTCTGGACTCAATTGAAGTATTGGACAGCAGGGATTGAAGCCAAAAGTGCCACTCTGAACTGTTCCAATTAATTTGTTAGGGAATGTTAGGGAGTAAACATACTGGTGAGGAAGCACCAAATAAGAAGGAATATAAAATGATAATGTTATACACAAGATTG
Organism: Magicicada septendecula; assembly: GCA_034769895.1. Lineage (NCBI taxonomy): Eukaryota > Metazoa > Arthropoda > Insecta > Hemiptera > Cicadidae > Magicicada > Magicicada septendecula. Next base: position 313,926,451 of record CM068373.1, on the reverse strand, counting down.
AAGACCACTAATCAATGAAAAAAGAAACTAATGAAGGAGATACACATCAGCTGAGAGGAAGCAATGGTGGAAAAAGAAGGTATATAAAGTGAAAACATGTAATCACGGAGAAAATGTAAATACAAAAGAATTAGTAGTAATTATTTCATCCATACAGAGTATGATCTGAACTAATCACTTTTACAGGAGAGCATATGTAACATAACAAAATTATCACACTAAACATTTGAATTAATGTTACATAAATAAAAGAAAAAGTTCCATAGTGAGTGAGAAGAATAAATTGTTTAAGGATTACACTAGAAACTGTATAATTAAGTCTATAAAATGTTAATAAAAATGGAAGATAATAAAGAAAACCATTAATTAAAATAACCTACTATGAAAAAACCAGTTAAACCAGCAGTATACCCAGTAGATTGGGGAAGCAGTACAAAAAGGGAAGGACCATAAAAAAGGAAATAATCTGTCATGAAACCATTTTAATAAGGAAACTACTAATGTGATATTTGAAGAAGGGACAAAACATATCAAGATTCCAACAAAGAGACCAGAAACAGGAAGAGATATGCCAAAACAAAATGTTAGTCATATAATAAATACCATGAGACAAAATTGAAACCGATATAGGTAAACCCCAAACAAGTTACAAGATACAATACTATAAAACACAAATTGTATATTAGTTGTAAGTGTAATATGTTAAAAAATATGTCAAAAGAGACTACCATAGTGTAGAACTCACTAAAAAGACTACCAGAGTGTAGAATCCAATAAAGTGAAGTGAGATAACAAAATTAAGAAACTACAGAGTGTATAGTGAGAAACATAGTTAAAAAATCTATGAAAAAATCTTCAATGAAGTTTAAGTATTATAAAAAGACTACCATGAGTGTAGAATAATAATAATAAAACCATTGGAATGAAAGACAGTCTAAGGACTGACAACATTACCAGTAATAAGAGTTTTTAAATTAGATATAAGAAAAACTATTACATATGAAATGTTTTCTTTAATTATAGCTAAGTAAATGGTGAGAAGGACAAAAATACCAAAGGACAGTTCATAACTGAAGGTATGACTAATATTAAGATGTTTGTTATTTATTATTAATTAGATAATATTTTAGATGTAAGGTGTAAATAGATACACGATGTTTTTTAATCACGGTTAAAGTGTTTTCAAAAGAATCATAAATACACAAGACAGTTAGTGACTGACAGTGTTACTAGTAATAGGAGTTTTTTTATTTTTTTTTTAATTAAATTATGTCTGGGATAAGCTATTTTGTTAAAAATAATAGGAATAAGATGTTTTTGTTAAAATTAGGTGATATATGGAAAATAGTTGATAATAAGATGTTTTTGTTAAAATTAGGCATAAGATGTTCATGTTATGGTTCAATGATGTTATTAGTATAAAGAAAGTTTAGTAGATACAAGATATTCTATTGTATTTAAAATCATGTCATTTAATTTTCCATTGTGTAAGTCAGAGAGGCAAGTAGGGCATAAAAATGTAATAATTTTATTCAAATCAGTAAACCATGTATAATGTACAAACAGACCAGCCAAGACACCATCGTAGTAAACACAGACTGGCCTATAAACCAAAAAATTATCTATCAAAGAATTAATCTATGTAATAGGAATAGAATTCAATACATACAATACAGAAATTGAAAATATAATTAATACAGATACAGTTAATAGCAAATAGAATGACAAAAGAAAGAAAATTAACTTCTTTTGGAAACAGTCAAAAATAGGCTTATGATAGTAATCAAATCAGACTAAACAGCAAATTAATCAATATTGAAATGTTTTAATAAACAAATTATTAACAACAAAGTAATTACGGAGTTATTAGGTGTATTCCAGGGAAATATTATACCGAAAAAACAAATAAAAACCTTTAAAACACTGAATTTGTACAAAATATGGGGCATACAATCATTATGTAAAATTGTAATTTTTGGGCTTAAATGAGTTTGAAACAAACCCAGCTATATATCAAAAGATGTAAAATTAAATAATCAATATTACTGAATAGTTAGATTCATGTAAAATTAAGAAATATTTGAAATACAGTAAAAAATAAGAAAACTTGTTATGTATAGTTAGATAGTGAAACAAGTCTTAGACAGATATTTTATAATTAAACAATATGAAGAGGAAAAAGACATACCACAAATTGCCCTAAAACAACGACGTTGCGTCTATTAGTCTATTGTTAATCGCAAAGCTGAACAGTTGAAAAATGTGTTAGTGGAGTATTGAAAACCAAATAATTTGTATTAAAACCAAGTGTGGTTATGCGGCGTGTAACGGAGATGAACTAACAAGTGAAATAACCTTATCTATCAATGTCTAACACTTCACAAGTTTCCAAAAACACAGAATAACACCATAAAACTCAACACCAGAAATCGACAGCCATTTTGAACAATTTTTGGAACGAATTCACAGAAAACCAACACACATAGTTGAACACCACACTACACAAGAGATCCATCCAGAATTCGACATCGCAGACGACGAGGGGACATTCAACACTATATTTTGGACCAACACCACTTTGCAGAAAAGGGAACATCGTTTTATTTCTGTGGGAGAAGATCTTCAATTCCAACGGCATCATAGCAGTTAAAATCGAGCAGACGGCGGCCATTGCTGAATTTCTATAAAGACGATCAGCCAGTGCTTCCTGGAGAGGAGTGACGTCATTTCTTCGACTTGGTTCGAAATTTAAATAATTTCTTTCTAATTGACAATTGTAATAATAATTCTGTTCTATTTCAGATATTAACATTTAGTTTAAGAATACCTGTTAAATGTATCTTGTTCCTTGCCCTCTGACCATTTCGACTCGTTAAAAGAACCATAAATTTAAACTTGTAAAAAATATATTTGTTAATCTTTCTCACTACCGACTGTGGCGAATGTTAGCCAGTGCCTGGGACATGCGCAGTTTGACTGGCGCACAATTTTGAATGAATAAACGCAAATCAGTATTCAGTTACCAGCATTGTTTTTATTTCTACCATTAATGTTATTATTATTTTTTATTAAGCAAAAACATAATTCACATTGAGAGAATAGATATAGAAGGAAATTACAAACTCAACTAATTAATTAATTATTTAATTAATTAAATTAAATCATTCCATCAAACTCGATACAAGAACAAGAAAAAATATTTACACAATTTTTAAAGTTTGATGTATTTGTTATTTATCAATCAAACACACCTAGTTATAACATATTCTTATCAACAATATCTTTATATTTTGTTTATTATTACACTTGAATTTATATTACCATTTGACTAGCCTAACCAGTGGGACTTTAAGGAGTCAGACTGATCCAGTGATAAACAAAATACCAACATATCAATCATATTTTTATTTAATTATTATATTTGTAATAAATTATATTACAAAGTTAAGAGAATCATTTATTGCGGAATGTGGTCAATCGATGACCCGATTTGAAGAACGTATATCTCAAAACAAGATTAGTAATTTTGTTAAGTCTAACGAGAGGAAAGAAATGGTTGGCAATAACAAAGTACAAGAAGTGCGGTTGCAAAGAGACTTATTTGGACGCATGCTTGCTATTTCAAAGGACCAAAATGCTAATATTGAAAAGATCCTCACATACCCTTTAACTCCTGTTTCAATGGCTTTGTGTAACTTAGATGGCACGATTTGTAAAACGGAAAAATCTGCATTGACTAAATGTTTGAAAGTTGAAAGTAGTCGTTCTTTAATATCAGACATTATAATAATAGATGGCTTTTACATTTTGCATTGTATGAAAGATGTCCCTAAAACATTTGGGAGTATATCAAAAAAATTATTGAAAACAATCACTAATAACCGAGCATCCGAAATTCATCTCATTTTTGATAGATACTTTCAACCTTCAATTAAAGATTACGAGCGTTCATTGAGACGAAGCTTGTTATCTGATCGTAACTTCGTCATTTTAGGGGAAAATCAACCGAGACCTACAGACTTTTCTAAAGAACTGAGAAATAGTAAATTTAAAGAAGCGTTGATTAATTTTATAATAAATCATTGGAGTGGCCAACATCTTGCTGAGTTTATTAAAGACAAAACTATTTTTCTCAATTTTGATAATTGCTACTCATATGAAGTTGTAAATGGCGAAGTTATCAAATCAGTCAATGTAAATATTTCTTGTCCTGATCATGAAGAAGCAGATACAAAGATAGTTTTTCACATTTGTAAAATTAATCGCGATGCTAATGTTTTAAATAAATGTTCAGATACCGATATTTTAGTTATATTGTTAGGAAACTTGCATACCATTAACAAAAATTTGAACTTTTCCATTGAATATGGAGTTTCGGGTAAGCGGACCATAATAGATGTTAACGAAATATATGAAAGATTGGGTGAATCGTTGTGTAAAGCACTTCCAGGGTTTCATGCTTTTACTGGATGTGATTATAATCCATCATTTTTCAGAAGAGGAAAGCAGCGTCCTTATAAAATTCTTCAGCAATCGGAAGAGTATCAAAAGGCTTTCATAGAGCTAGGTAAATTTTGTTGGGATAAGGATGACGTAATAATGATTATTGAAAAATTTGTATGCCATTTATATAATGTAATAAGTAAAGATGAAAATGACACACCAACCGTAAAGAGAGCCCGATTTGAATTATTTTTGCGAAATTACAAAATAAAAAATTTAAATGAGCCTTTTCAAAAGAAAAATATAAAAAATTTTGATGCGTCAAGTTTACCTCCTTGCTACTCCGAGTTAGAACAACAAATTTTGAGAGCTCGTTATATTGCTAACATTTGGCAAAGATCTCACGAGGCTATACCATCTCAATGTGAACCGCAACAGCATGGATGGTTTTTAAATGAAAATGAAGTTAAATATGAATTCCTGTGGTTTACAGGTGATCAGTTACCTTCTACTGTTAATGACGTTATATTAGATGATGAGAATAATGATAATAATATAGATGAAGATATGTCTGATGATGACATTGGTACAAGCGAGGATGAGGAAGTTTTGTATGAAAGTAGTGATAGCGAAATGGATTCATTTGATAATTAATTGTTAATATATGAATATTGTAAATATGTTTATAAATATATGACATATGTTAAATAAATACATGTATTAACATATTATGTAAGACGTTTTAAAAAATGATAAATGAACATTATTGTTAAATACAATGTTTGAATTAAAAATTATTCATTTAACTACAAATGCTGGTTATTATTTATTTTCCTAATATTTAAGACAATAATCTTCCATTATGGTGTCCGCTTCTTAGCAAATAGACTAAGAGTTGTGCAATAACCGCGTATCTTCACTGGTGGACATATCATGAATATTTTTACTGGCAAACTAATAAGTCGGAATCGCGATCGTTGAAAAAACGCGCAGCACTCAAGGCACGTTCGATCGAGATTTTCATAGGAAAAACTACCGAATTTTTTTCCGCCCTTTTGCACACAAACTTACACATTCATAAACATTGCATACACAAATTGGCGGACATATACCTTGTGCTTTAAGTTTTCCCAAAATTTTCCTATCTTTGATGCTTTCCGCCGGCCATTTATACTCCACTTCCGTTTCCGCCACTTTGCATGAGGCATAAGAACGACATTGGGTGCTTACTTGTAAATTTTCAGCCATATACCGAGTGATTTAAAAACCTTCGAATTTTTCCGAATTTCACCGCTTGCCCCCATTTTCATCTTCCGAAACGCTTTCCGCCGTCAGGTATTTATGATCGATATAGGTCATAGAACATTTTGTGACAAAATTATCCCATCAACCTTGTAAAAAAAAAAAAGGCCTCTATCTCTTAGACCATTACATCAGGTGGCAATAAAGACAATAAAATCAACCAAAGAATCACTCTAGAAAATAAAGCTGACTTTTTACTATTCCCCATATATACAGCTAACGTTTTCCTTATGAATCCAAAAGTGAATTTCTATGAGACCATAATTAGAGCTCTCTTTTGCAGTGGGAGCAACAACTGGATTCTTACTCAACCAGAAACAGACTTGAAAGAAATATTGTAAGAGACATATTAGGAACAAACACGGACTCTCTTGTAAAAAGATTTTTTCAAAAATACAGACCTCGGAAATGAAATTTTTAAGAGCAGTTTTAAGGGATACAGTTTGAGAGATCATCTATGAAAAGCGGCAACATAAGGAAAGTCATGAAGTTACAGTCACTTCTAGATAGAACAATGAAATATAGGGAGAATTGGAAGTCCCATGTGGAACGCATGGTAGACACATGTATTCCTAAACAAGCATTTGAATATTGGCCAGTGGGAACGAGAGATCATGGAAGGCCCTGGAAATAATGGTCAGAGATTCTGTGAAGTCAGAATGGGCTATAGCCCAAGCCGTGTAGTGAAGAATAACAAGAAGACGTATTAGGAATAGTCAAAGAAATGTAAGGGTGAAAATAAGGTTCAACTAGCAATACAACAAAATATGATAAGATTGTTATATGTAAGATTAAAAAGATTAAACAGTGCATATGATCAAGAATAGGAATCCGAGAAGGATTCATTAAGTGCAGTAGGAAGGAAGAAGATTCAGAGGAAGGCAGCAGCGTCTACAAAGACTCAGGATTTTTTCAGATAAGAATTTTGGAAATTTAGTGTAGACTGAGAAAGAGCTTAATAATTATAATTATTATAATGCATGCCAGGGTATAGAGTGGCCTGTATATAGAGTTCCAGAATATGAGAAAGAAGTATAGTTTAAATGATAAAAATAAGCAAATCTGTAATGATTGCAGATGTACAAGTTAATATCTACCATTTCAATATTTTTTTTTTTTTTAGATTTATTAGTACGAGTACCGGTATGTCACTGTTCTGACTGTTTAAAATTTATGATGTACTGTTACTTCTTTCACACAAAAGGTAATATAATAAAACAATTTTCATAAATATGTTTTGTGTGTGGGGGGGAGAGAGTACATGCATACATTCATGTATGCACACAAGTAAAACATATTGCTGATGTACTGTTAGCTGAATCTTAAATGCAAAAAGCACTTTGCGAGACTTGCTGTACAGAACCATGTAGTAGTTTTAAACATTTCGAACAGACTGCTTGTCTTAACTAGTGTTTTTAACCACTTATTCCTTGTACAGCTGCCTCAATGTTATTGAAGTGCTGTGTGTATATGGACTAATACATTTAACATTTGCTGATAATCCGAGTTAACACTTCATGACATCCAGAGTTAACTAGGTGTAGATTTAGACTACACAATTCTATACGTTTTACATGGTTAGATTTCTGAAAAAATGATGTACTACTATTAGTATATTATTATTAACAGTAAAATGTTTTACAAGAACTAGTGGTCGCCCAGTGGTCGAAATTCGACCGTAATTCATTAAATTTTTAAGTTTGAACGTTATTGAGGTTCTTTTGTCAAAGAGTATACCTCTATAATCATTGCATATAATATAAAAAATACATGCCTCGTATTTTTTCATATATTTTTCATTAAATCAAAAAAACCAGGCGGTTAAAAAATAAATGTTGTCCATTGAACTTAAAATAGTTTGAAAGTGAATTTAATGATTCAGAACTTCTGTGTAAACGATGTTTTTTGTAAAAACTCTTTCATCATTTGCTAAATGCCCTTGGCCATTATATTCGGAAATATAAAATCTCAAACCATCGAATGATCGAACTCTACTTGCTGCGATGTACAATTGACCATGTGTAAAAACTGGCTGCCTCAATAAAATTCAAATTTTTTTGAATGTTTGTCCTTGAGACTTATTTATTGTCATCGCAAATGCAGGTATAATTGGAAATTGAGTTCTTTGAAAGTTAAATGGTAAAACAGTACCGGAATATGTTAAATTTATACGTGGAATCAAAATTCTCTTATTGCGTGCGGTTCAAGTTAAAACTTCGCAATCAATAGCATTACGATGCATACACTTGATGCGCATTCTTGTTCCATTGACTAATGCTTCCTTTGTATTTAAGTTTCTGATCAGTAAAACGATGCAATTAACTTTCAATACTAACTTATGTGGTGGCAAACCACTAATAGTCAAAGAATTCAAAAACTCTACTGGATAGTTATTGATTTCATTGTCATCATCACAAATTATTTTATCGTAGCTATGATATGTTTTCTGTTCACCTGGTATTCGATTAAGTATATCAGTATTAATAAAAGTACAATCATCATTTTTAGGTGCTAAAATAACTGACTTCAATATGTTATCTGAGAGTATGTTTTCGGAAATATTTCCATACACCTCATTAATAATATTATTTTCATCTCCTATTAATTGCTGAGGTATTTCAATACTATTTTCACCAAACAGAGGGAATTGTGGGGCTTCATCATTACCAATTTTTTTCAAGAATTCGACAAATTCTATTTCACTTGGTAAGGCTCTCATATTTTGAGTAAACGTTTCTTTATGAAAATAAACAAATTTATGCCAACTCGTGACACAATTTTCAATTAAAGTTGCACGTGATCCATGTGGGACAACTGGTAAGATTTGCCGAAAATCACCGCACAGAAGTATCGTTTTCACTCCAAATGGTTTATGTTTATCATTTTCATCGCATAGATCCTGCAATAATCTATCTATGATTTTCAACACTTGCAGTGGGCACATAGAAATTTCATCAATAATTATCAATGATGATGAATTTACGTAACGTCCATAGCTACTATTTGCGGTAATATTTGCTACAGAATTTTCCAAAATGGGTATAGGCAATTTAAACACATTGTGTAAAGTTCTACCTCCAAGTAATAGAGTTGAAGCTATGCCACTGAACGCTGTTGCACTGCAACTAAGATTAAGCGAATTTACTTTGTGAATGATTGCTGTTTGTGTGAATGTTTTTCCACAACCTGCATGAGCGGTTAAACAAAAAACATTAGATCCAGTATCATGGTGCAAAACTTCACGAATCACACGATCAATTAGATTACGCTGTTCAATATTTGCAGTTTCATAATGCTCACAAAACAGAAACTCTTGTTCTATTGGATCAATAGCATTTGCTTCGTCTGTGCTCTGCGAATACGTGAGAACTGGTAAACCAAGTTCTTGACATGACAAATTATGAACATTCAAAATATCTTCAATTTCTAATAGAGCTGTATTAAAGGATACTTCATCGTTGTAATCTCTCAAAAAATCTTCACTAAGATATACTTTAAATTCATTCCATAACGCCAATGCATTGGCTGGCACATTTAATGCACAAATGTAACCAAATAAATTTCGCATTTGTTTTGGTGAATGTAATTCTTTTGAGGATATTAATTGATGACTCGTTGGGCACTTGGTGAAACATATTAATACAAAGGTTTTGTAAAATATATAAAAACACTTGGTAAGTTTCACAAATTTTTTAATTAACTCTGACAGCTGTTTCGACTAACTTAAGCCATTGTCAAAGAGCGAGTGAATGAAATTACTGAACACAGGACGTTACTGGAGTGTAGGTGGTGGACATCTGTTTAGGGCGTATCTGGAACATCTGTGTTGTGATGGCGACGGTGGGGAGAGTGTGTGCATGAGACAAGGGAAGGTCAGGTGTCTTTAAAAACTAAATACAATCATGAATGCAAATTATAAAATTAACTAAACTAAATATAAACTGAATGCAATAATTTAAAATAATGATAAATATAAATTTTAGCTTTCTGCACTCCTTCTCCATATAAACTTTAACTATGTCAAATCTCACACTCCTCCGTGCGCGCAATATGCTTAAAAAGGGGTACAAAGTTTTCTCTTCACATATTAATATACAGATATATTTTATTTTGTAAGTTACAAATGTTTCTATAGTAATCCAACTGTCATCATCAGATATAAATTATAGTATATTAGATACAAATGTAGTTTATAATTTACATCTGATGACGATAGTTATATTACTATAGAAACATTTGTAATTTACAAAATAAAATATATTCTTGTGAAAACTTTTATTATTAATAATAATATAAAATATATAACAAGAAAAATTTGAGCATTTATGAATACTATTAATATGTATAATTCTCATAAGTGCTTACTGTGTTATTTATTTAATAGGCCCTTAACAAGTCAATGGCAGGTATACTAGAAAATTCTGGATAAGTAAAGGAAGAATATAGTGCTGAATATGATAATATGTGCCTTTGAAAGAAAATCAGGAAATTATGTGCAATTTACAAGTATCTTAGCCTCATCTCTTACACATTACACATAGATTGAACTGGCTTACTGATGTCCCAGCCAGCAAGTCTGATACCAAGATTATAATGAAGCTGTACAAAGACAGGCCAGGTAGTGTGTGGTATAGGCCTAAGGGTAATATCAAACCATTAATGCTGAATGTTATCTATTCATGGCCATGACAGATGTAAAGCAGTCAATGGACAGGAAGTCCAAAGGTAATTGTGTATTAAATCAATTTGAAGTAGAAGAGTACACTGATATTAAATACAGCTGGTCTGAAAAATTTAAATACTGATACTCTTCAACATTTTAAAAACTGCTAACGATTTATTATAATGTAATGTAATATCCTTAAATTAGTTCTTTGATTTTGTTGTCCATGATGTGTCTGAGTCCTATCACTACCTAAAATATATTATTATGACATGGAACTCAATTATTTTAGTTCTTCTTCAGCATTACAGCCCAACATGAGCCCTAGCTTCCAGCACCAACCTTCTCCAAACTGTCCTGTCCATTGCCATTTCAGTGTAACCCCTCACATCCATTCTCCTGAGATCTTCTAGCACATCATCCAACCATCTTATCCTAGGTTGGCCCCTCTTTCTGCTTTTATGGAACTGCTCCCTGGCATTTACTGATCATCCATCCACTCTAGGTGACATAACCATTGAATTCATTGAGCCTTTATGAATCTTACAATGTCTTCAAGATTCAGTAGCTCATCTATCTCGTGGTTATTTCTCATTCTCCAGTAGTCATCTTCTTTAATCGGCCCATAAACACTCCTTAGGATCTTTATTTCAAACCTTCTTAGTGTTTCTTGTATCTTTTTTTGTAGTCTATGTCTTGCCTCCATAAGTAACGACTGGTCTGATAAAGCATCTTTTATATATTTTTATTTTCGTGTTACGACTAATGAGTTTGCTTCTCAGTAGTCTGCTGTTGGCACATATGGCCTATTCCCTATAAACTATTTTAGTTATATTTTTTTTTTTTCAATTTTACCTCACTGCCTGAACCAGTTTTTGCTCATTACAAGCTTCATCAGAGGCTTCTGCTAGGAGCTCTGTTCGTCCTGTTTTTGGTATGGCATTGTCATTATAAAGATTGTTTTGTGGGTGTGTGTATGTGTGTGTGTGTGTTGTGTAATAATGTTCAAATAATATGCAAGATTTAAATTATGTCTATTCATTACACAGGTCTTGATGATGGTAAATAAATATTGTTGAAATGTTAATACAAATAGGGTAAAAATTGTATCTGTACTTATTTGCCAAGTCTTGTTAAACTTTTAATCATGTACTATAATAACACTTAACAATATTGCTATATTTCATGGAGGTGTATATACTTACATATATAAAGTTCCCAAGATTTATCAGCAAAGGCGTTACCTAGAGCTGCCAGTATCTGAGTACAACATGCCATTATACCAATAACTGAGTCCCTGAAATGGAGTAGCTTTGAAAAAACACCAATTGTCAGTATTGTACCTGTAAATCAGATATAAAAAACAATTTTGTTATGATGTTTATTCTCATATGCAGTTTCCCAGGACCATTCTCGATTAGTTTGTTATCCCATTCAAGAAGGTGTGCTTTGCCGCCTGTAGGTCACATATTCTGAAATGCGTAACATATATAAATGTATATTAAACTTTCTTACTTAAGAAATTTAATGAACTGTTACCCTATATGCGCTAAAGTTTATCTTTCTTGTTTATAATATTTGAGGTTTTTAAACTGCACAAAAAACAAATCACACTAATTTTTAATACAATTAAACAACAATGCATTAAAACATCAAAATATCACAAAAAAATATTTAACCATATTTCAACATCATGAAGATATATTTAGTGTCATCATCTCAATAAAAACCCTATAACTCTCCGGACTTTTTTATTCCACAATAAAATTCAGGAACCAATTTTTTAAATAAAATTATTAATTCTTGGATCTCGCTGTCCATGACATGTTCATTAATTTAACTAAACATAATTAAATCATTACCAAATCAGAACACGAAGTTTTTTATGGGTAAAAACGTAAACGTTTTGCCTTATAGCCCGAACCAGTTTTCGCTTTTAAAAAGCTTCTTCAGAGGCTGCCGCTGGGAGCACTGTCTGTCTTGTTCTTGGTGACAGTATTGATTTTTGAAGGATCGATGTTGTGTGTGTGTTGTGTGGATATGTTCGAAAATGCGTGTTATTTGAATTGTGTCTGTTCATTTAGGGTGTCGTTTTTATGTTTTCGTGTGTTTGTATATTTCCTGTTGTTCGAAACTGTCTAGTTTTCAGCCCTTTGTGTGTATGTGTAGAATATCCATGTTTGTGTCGATGTTTTTGTATGTGTGGTTTGCTTCAATGAGGTGGTTTGCAAAGGTGGATTCAGTAGTGGACTGTAGTGCCTTTGTATGTTCAATGTATCTTTGTTTGAAGCTACGTCCTGTCTGGCCTATGTAGAATTTGTTGCAATCTGAGCAATTTAGTTTGTAAACACCAGCTAGATTGAATTTGTTTTGTGCTTTGTGTGTGTGTGTGTTTTGATAGTGTGTGTTCTGTTTTGTTTGTAGTTTTGTATGCGAATCTGTATCCTGCTTTTTTTAATTTGTGGGCTATTTTTTCAGTGTGGTTATTGATGTATGTTAGTGTTATGAATTTGTTGTTTTCTGTCTTTGTCTGTTGTTTGTTTTGTGTAGGAGTTGTGTAGGACTATTGTTCTGTTATATTCATTGGATTCCACTAGATATTTTATCATGTTTATTTTATCTTTGTATTCTTTTTCATCTAGTGGGATGCTGTTAAGTCTACGTATCATAGTTCTGAAGGCAGCTAGTTTGTGGTGTAGGCCTACTGGGTGATTAAAATACTATTCAGCATATTCAGAACTATTCAAATATTTTATAGCAAATAACTATGATTTAAGTTGTCTGTTATTTAAAAACAGCTAACAAATTATGGTGACATAATCAATCCACTTACTTCCAGTTAGTAAATTGTACCTACCAATTAGTATGATGGTCAGTTTGTATGACACATAAAATCCAAAATCAACTTCATCCCAATGGAATTTGTAACGCAAGAAGAACAACAGTACTGAGTATTCGCCTGTAACAGAACAATTAATTCACTAATAAACATACAGTAGATATCATTTTTTTTGTTTGATAGCATGTGTGTTTGTTCTAGTCATTGTTTATTTTAATTATAAACAGAATTATCACTGTTGCACACCACTATAGAAAAATTATCCCGATTAGCGCTTTCAAACTTCTCAGCTCATCGTCAGATCAGAAAATTTCCGATTTGAAAACAAATTTTCCGATCTGATGATGAGCTGAGAAGCTTGAAAGTGCTAATCGGAATAATTTTTCTGTAGTGGTGTGCAACAGTGATAAATCTGTTTGTGATTATAACAACTAACACAACTTTCTTAATTAAACTTCTGATATTTTAATTATGTTACAAGACCTAGTATATTTCCTTCAATCCCTCAGCTCTACAAAACATGTGCGCTTGTCAAATTTTCTGAAGTTGATTTGTAATCAGTCGCATCTGTTACACAAAGTTATTTTCAAACTACAACTCATCATTCAAAAAAGACCCATTCATTGAGTTCTTAAAATTCATTAACAGGCACTGGAGATAAGAGAAGCAAGCAATATGAAGTAGATGATGATGACGACGATGAAATACTCAGTTTTCCAGAATTTGGTGTACATTTTAAATAAGTCATAGGTAAGTTTAACATATGATTAAAAGAATTTGAAATTACACAAAACAGTATCTGGCTACCGAAAATATTTTTGGTACTGTCATTGAAGAACAATGTACTGATATTCAACTATAGATCTGATGATGAGCTGAGAAGCTTGAAAGCACTAATTGGAATAATTTTTAGTGGTGTGCAACAGTGCTAATTCTGTTTGTGATTATAACCACTAACACAACTTTCTTAATTAAACTTAAATAATTTTAATAAGAAAAATCTAGTGTTTTTAGACAAATTTCCAGCTTTTAAGTATTTTAATCTAGGAACCCTTTTCACACTGCAACAAATTCAAACAAACATGTATTGAACATATTTGGAAATGCCTCATTGAAATAGATCGTACATGGACAAACACCAACAACAACATGGAAATCCTACAAACAGATACAAAGAGTCTAAAAATAGACAAACTTGTACAAATAGAAATGTACAAACATGTAAAAAATATCCATATGGAAACAACATCCTAAATGAGCAGACACAGTTTAAAGCACATCACAAAGAGTTTAAAGACTCTTTGAACACACACACACACACACACACACACACACACACACACACACACACACACACACACACACACACACACGCACACACACACACACACACACACACACACACACCAGTGGCGGCTGGTGGTTGAAAAATTTGGGGGTTGCAGTTATGTCAAAGTCTCCTCACCTCCAAACAATACACAAGGTAAGCAAAATAATTCAAATTTAGTGTCACACTCACGTAACCACGAATATTTATTGTATGAATATTTTTTAAATTTACAATTAAATATTCTGTTACCTGATTTTACACTTTGATTAAAATTTGAAGGGTCTAGTGTAGGCCTACCTACTCTCTTTCATTTCAATTTTTTCTTTAATATGACGTAAACTGAACAGCATTTTGTTAAGTTTACAACAGAATTAATTGCGTCCTACCAGTTAAACATAATAAATATCTTACACTATGATACCTTAATTCTTTATATGTACCATTATTTACATTTAATGATGAACTGGACTGACACTTAACTGACACTAACAACGAACTTCCAACCCGGCGCACCACGTGTTATTTACTGACAAACAGACTGGTGGCGCTGTGAGGTACAAGCAGGGTTTGCAGTCCCTAATCGCACCAAGCGAGCCTATACCGCTGCAATAGGAACAACCGAGTCTAGCCAGCCAGAGCACTACTCCATTGTATTTCCCCATATACGAAGCGCGTCACATTTGGTGCACACTTGCCATGTACACCGCGACAAGAGCGTGTACGGTTTTTAATAATTGCTCTGTGCTTTTCAATCGGCAAATGATTAATTACGATGATTTAGCTTGAAAACATTCTTATTACTTATTGTCTAATTCATAATTCTATAATTTAAAATACAATTCGGGATTTAATGGGGGCTGTGCAACCGTGCAACCTAAGCACGGCGGCCACTGAGACACACACACACACACACAACAAGGATTTGATAAATATTTCAAACAATGGCACTACTTCTGGCACTGTAACTGACAGCACTCTTATACTGAGGCTGTACAAGAACGGGGGCTGAAGTATTAATAGAGCCTTTGGCAATGCATGCACAGGCACAGCTATGGCCGGCTCTAGTAGAAGGCCGGAATATTAAATGTGGCAATATTGTGTCTGAGGCCTATAAGCATAGTGAACATAGCTATATAATACCCTATAAAATAGCTAAAGTGAACATGTTATATTTTAATTTAATTTCATAGCATTACTAAAATCTTGAGTAGGCCAATTTATATCTAAATCTAAATTATAGGTCTGTGCGCACTTAGTACTATATGTTTCAGTTGAAGAAATTAGTGAATTAGTGTTAGACCTAATGAATTAATTTTGTTCAAATTTTTGAATTTGTATCATATGAATGAGTTAATTATTATATTTCTTAAATAATATAACAGTATTTTAGATAATAAACTTTTAATTTGCAAAAAACAAAGAATTATAAAGCTGCTGTTAAGCGGCAATTAAAAATGACGCGATTTGATTATTGAAATACATAAATTAAGAGACTGTCTAGTCGGCCTCAAATATCAGCTGGTTCCAGTATTGCCACATTTAATATTCTACTAGAGCCAGCTATGGCACAGCTCATCAGACAGTTGCTTGGATCTGGTGCCAAGACCCAGACCAGACACCCTCCAAGTGAGGGTAATGTGGAGCCAGCTGTGCGTGTGTGTGTGTGTTTGTTAGTGGGATTATGCTGGTAGTCCAGCTGCCTTCATTCACTTACCAAACTATAGTAATTATCTAAAAATTTGTATTCCATAGTCAGAAAAGTATAATACACTATCAATAATGCTTGGACACATTATAGTCAACAAATTCCAAAAAACTAAACCAGTTATTATCATAATTTTTTCATTTGTCATCAAAGTAACAGCATGCCAACATTAGTAACAGTCATGGACATTGTTGTTATCAAGTAGTTACATGACAAGTAATAGCTAGTAAGCTGCACATACAGTAGGCCAGAGTTCCTCAACTTTTTAAGTCCAGGACCCACTTTGAAGGTGTTGCAGTTATTCGGCACTCCTGCCGAATGTAACAACCGTTTATACTGATTTAAATAGCATAAATTTTAAATAGTCACATGACAGAAAATTATTCGTACTTTGGTCAGCATTCCCTGACGTCACACACCCCGTCCCTTTTCTAGTAAAGCTTTTCGCTCGACAAGTTAAGTCAGTCTACCATCAAACTGCGCTGTGAGCAGAGTCGCCCGTCATCTCCCGGTGGGTACTTTGGTTGGAAGTCTCATCACCAAGTAAAGCTTGGTTCCATGTATGGGCCCACGAACGTGAGAATTTTGATTCACCACATAATTTCTTCAGACTTTCAAGAATACGTATGACGGCATCCTGTATGAACAGCGCAGAAACACGCCTTCTCATGACTGGCTTACGCACGGTGTGACCAGAAACAGCAGGCTGCCAGCAAACACAACTCACATGTTCAAGTAACATTATTATTCATTAGTTATATCCACCAGCAGTTTCCAGTTACCAGATCACTAGTCAAAACGAAGACGAAGTAAATTTCTCATTTTATGCAATATGAACTCGTACCTTTGCAAGAACTTTACAGTATAAGAAAGTGTTAAGAAATTTAATGAACAGATCATAGCTTGCACGCTATATATTACAAATTGTAAACTGGCATTGACTTGTGCAATTATTGAATTTTATAACGAATTCACCCAATATTTAATTGATGCAACTGTGGAATTTTTAGCAATTGGTTAATCTAGTATTTAAATTATGTTATTGTTGAATTTTAGCAATTTTTTGGATTTAATTTATTCTGTATTTAGTAGACTCAGTAATTCATCTACATATTCATCTCATATTCATCTAATATTTTCGAGCCCCACTATATGGCCCATCAAATGCTTCCTTGGGACCCAGCAGTGGGTCACGCCGCATCAGATAGAAATGCTGCAGTAGGCTATTTAGAATATGTATCTAAGTTGAAATTCATCGTATTATAAGACTCAGTCTTTTCCTCTGTGTACTACACTATGTCATATATAATTTTAGATCTGAAACTATGGACACCTACATTGTTAGATACATCTACATACAAATATCGGTATGGAGAACCATACATGACTTCCATATTCTAAGATTTATATTTAAAATCATTTTCAGCCAAACAGCCAGGGAAGGAATTTTAACAAAAAAATACTTGTTTGTTGCCAATAACGTAGTACACATACAAAAAAAATTATCCCCTCCCCCTTTAACTATAATTTTGATTTATAGAAAATTACCCCCAGCCCGTTCAACTAGCCTCTTCATTTATAGATATTTCATCTACGTTTCTACAGTGGATTATTAAGATCTTATCAGGATACTTTATCAAAATTAAGTACTTTACTCATGTTACAACAAAAAATGTTTCAGGTAAACTGCCCTTTCCCCGTAACCGATCTTCACCAAAATCAACAGACATTGAGTTCTCTATAGCTCAGGCACATATGTAAAAAATTATTTGATTCTGTTTGAATTTACGGCAGTTATGGTTCGTCATATAAAAAATTACCCATGTTAAAACATAAAACATGAGATTTATAAAACATATCTAAGATTTATATTTAAAATCATTTTTGAAATAAAATATTTTCATAGAACCTACTAACGCTGGGGAAATCTGAGGAGCCAATCAGAGTTGGGCCTACCTGTCACTCTGCTGAATTTGGTGGAAAGCCCTGTCACTGTCGTCAAAGTATCAGCCTTGACAGGGTCCTCTTTTTCTGCAAAATGGGAGAGGCTTGAGATGGAGTGAGTGACATGGTCCCCACCTCAATGAAGAACCCATTGTTTTATAAAAATATATTTAAATTTTGAAAACTGAAAATTCTTTTCTTGTTGTAAACATTTATATTTTATAATCAAAATGACTTTATTTTTGTTACCTGGCAACAAAATTATTTTATTTTCAACAATTACCATTGTTTCAAAAAGTTTAAATAATTTTTCAAGTACTTTACTCTTGTTAAAACGTAAAAGGTTGCAGGTAAACTACCCCTTCCCCTTAACCGATCTTCACCAAAATCTAAAGGCCTTGAGTCCTCTAGAATTCACTGACGTATGCAAAAAATTATTTGATTCTGTTTGAATTTGCGGCTCTTATCGTTTGCCATAGAAAATACGCTTGACAAAAAACGTTGCAGGTAAACTACCCCTTCCCCTTAACCGATCTTCACCAAAAACTATAGGTCTTGAGTACTCTACAAATCAGGGCTGTATGCAGAAAATTATTTGATTCTGTTTGAATTTGCGGCTGTTATCGTTTGCCATAGAAAAAACCCTTGTTAAAAAAACGTTGTAGGTAAACTACCCCTTCCCCTTAACCGATCTTCACCAAAAACAATAGGTCTTGAGAACTCTACAATTTAGGGCTGTATGCAAATAATCTTTTGATTCTGTTTGAATTTGCGGCTGTTATCGTTTGCCATAGGAAATACCCTTGTTAAAACATAAAACGTTACAGGTAAACTACCCCTTTCCCTTAACCGATCTTCACCAAAAACAATAGGTCTTGAGAACTCTACAATTCAGGGCTGTATGCGAAACATTATTTGATTCTGTTTGAATTTGCGGCTGTTATCGTTTGCCAAAAAAAAAATTTCCCTTGATAAAAAAAAACCGTTGCAGGTAAACTACCCCTTTCCCTCAACCGATCTTCACCAAAAACAATAGGTCGTGAGTACTCTACAAATCAGGGCTGTATGCAAAAAATTATTTGATTCTGTTTGAATTTGCGGCAGTTATCGTTTGCCATAGAAAAAAAATCTACAGACAGACACACAGACAGACAGACAGACACACAGACAGACACACACACACACAGACACTTTTCGGAAAACGACTTTTTTTCATGTTTTGAGTGTAGTAGAATCAGAATCTGCAATAATCTCGAACACGATTTTTTTTGCCATCACCATACTTCCATTCCTTAAGGAATATGGAAGTAAAAACTGCTAGCTTATAATATAAAGTTGCTTTATAAGCTGAATAAAAGTTCTGACAAGATAACCGGTGTCACACATGATATTCAAGAGTAGATTAATTTGATTGAACAAAAAAGTTTTATAATGCAACAGCTTGCAGAATTACAGAACACACACACACACACACACACACACACACACACACACACACACACACACACACACACACACACACACACACACACACACACACAGACTTTCAACTTACAAACGTCATTAAAATCTCATATGTACTGCCAGATTAAAATATCAGTATGGAGAACCATAGATGACTTCCATGTTCTAAGATTTATATTTAAAATCATTTTCAAAATGAAATATTTCGATAGAAACTACTTCTTTCTTCAGCCTTAACCACAGTACTATGGTCAATAATGTATACCACCTCATGTTAGCACACTCGATTTTCACTGATGATGGCAGTCACTGGCACTTCCAAAACATCTGATTTTGCAGAAAACATTGAACTATGGCCAGACAGCCCGGGAAGGAATTTTAACAACAAACTACTTCTTTGTGGCCGATAATGGCCGATAACATAGTACACATATACAAAATTATCCCCTCCCTCTTCAACTATCATTTTCATTTACAGAAAATTACCCCTTCCCTTCAACTACCCTTTTTATTTATAGATATTTCATCTACCTTTTTACAGTGGATTATTATGACTTTCTTTCCAAGATACTTTATTTATCAAAATTAAGTACTTTACTCTTGTTAAAACATAAAACGTTGCAGGTAAACTACCCCTTTCCTTAACCAGTCTTCACCAAAATCAATATGCTTTGAGTCCTCTATAACTCAGGTACATAGGCAAAAAATTATTTGATTCTGTTTGAATTTGCGGCAGTTATCATAGGAACTGCCATAGGAAAAATTCTACACACAGACAGACACTTTTTGGAAAATGACTTTTCTCCATGTTTTGAGGGTAGTATAATCAGGATCAGCCCTTATCTTGAACATGATTTTTTTGCCATCACCATACTTCCATTTCCTTATGACACATGGAAGTAATAATATAGTCTAGAGAATACTCACAATAAGATGTCTACTCATCGTATCTATGCCAAATACGTACGATGACAAAGATATTGTAGATTATTACAAAAAATAGAACATTTGTGTCAGGGTAGATACCAAAATCAATTTTGTTGTTTCACCATATTTACTCTATCAATTCCTCTCTATAAATACACCTTAATAATTCAGAAATTATTTTAGGCAATGTTAAAATTTTAATAGCATAAGGTTAAACAACCCACTAAACCCAACCCTTAAAAACATTGAAATAGGCCCAAAAATATACAGGCAGTAAAAAAGTTCATATATCTTAGCTCCCAGGTAAACAGCAATAATGACACCAACACTGAAATAAGAAGAAGAATATATCTCGCAAATAAAACATATTATGGATTTAAAAAGCACCTGGCATCTAGCACCTGGCATCTAAAAAAGCACGAAATGCAAAATTTACAAAACACTTATCAGGCTAGTGCTGATATATGCTTCATAAACCTGGACAATGACAAAAAATAGCAGAGACTTCTAGGTTGCTGTGAAAGACGGATTCTAAGAACAATATTTAGAGGAGTACAAGAAAATGGAATGTGGCGCAAGCGCTATAATTATGAACTATATCATCTTTACAAAGAGCCAGACTTTGTCAGGATAATAAAAATATATTTAAGGATGCCTTGACTCAGTAATGGGTTGTCATGCTACTGAAGAAGAAGAAGAAGAAGAAGAAGAAGAAGAAGAAGAAGAAGAAGAAGAAGAAGAAGAAGAAGAAGAAGAAGAAGAAGAAGAAGAAGAAGAAGAAGAAGAAGAAGAATCAAAATATACAGGCTAAGGTGGAATTGGAAACAGAGAGAGAATAGATGAAGGACAGCCTACAAAACATATCTTCTACCAGAAACCAATGAGTCATAGAGCAAAGGGAAGACCCCATAGTAGATTCAAAGACCAGATAGAGGAGGATCTCAGAAAGCTGAACATAAGAAACTGGAAATCTAGGGCACACAATAGGTAAAAATGGATTCTTGGATTTCGTTGTCCATGACGTGTCCGTTACTTAACTAAATATCACTATAATATTGACGACTCGGAACACTAAGTTTTTTATAAGTAAAAACGTAAAGTTTTACCTTACAGCCTAAACCGGCTTTCACCTATAGAAGGCTTCATCAGAGGCTGTCGTAAGTAGCGCTGTTCGTCTTGTTGTTGGAGACGAGATAGT
Organism: Magicicada septendecula; assembly: GCA_034769895.1. Lineage (NCBI taxonomy): Eukaryota > Metazoa > Arthropoda > Insecta > Hemiptera > Cicadidae > Magicicada > Magicicada septendecula. Next base: position 313,904,636 of record CM068373.1, on the reverse strand, counting down.
TTTTCGAAAGATCGAAGCTGTGTGTGTGTGGTGAGATGTGTTCGAATAATGCGTGCGATTTGAATTGTGTCTGTTCGTTTAGGATGTCGTTTTTATTTGTTTTTGTGTGTTTGTATATTTCTAATTGTTCTAGAGTGTCTAGTTTTCGGCCTTTTGTGTGTACGTGTAGTATGTTCATGTTATTGTCGATGTTTTTATATGTGTGGTTTGCTTCAATGAGGTGGTTTGCGAAGGTAGATTCTGTAGTGGTGTGGAGTGCTTTTGTGTGTTCAATGTATCTCTGTTTGAAGCTACGTCCTGTCTGGCCTATGTAGAATTTATTGCAATTTGAACAATTTAGCTTATATACACCGGGTAGATCGAATTTGTTTTGTGCTTTGGGCATGCGTTTTGATAGTGTGTGTTCTGTTTTGTTAGTAGTTTTGTAAGCGATTCTGTATCCTGCTTTTTTGAATTTGTGGGCAATTTTTTCTGTTTGTTTGTTGATGTATGTTAGTGTTATGAATTTGTTTTTTTCTGTCTTTGTCTGTTGTTTGTTTTGTGTTTTGTGTAGGAGTTTACTGACTATTGTTCTGTCATAACCTTTGACATTAAAAACCTGTACACAAACATCCCCATCTCTGAAACAATCACCATCCTATAAAACAAACTCAAACAGAACAACACACCAGATGAACTTATCAATGAAATAACAGAAACTCTGAACATTATCACAAAACAAAACTACTTTACTTATAACAATAAATACTACACACAGAACGATGGCCTACCCATGGGCTCCCCCATATCCAGCATTCTAGCAGAAGTCTTCCTCCAACACTTAGAAAAAACAAAAATACTCACAAACAATGACAGACACTCACATAAAATACTATATTGGCACAGATACGTTGATGACATTCTAATACTATACAGGGGAAACAAAAGACAATGTGAACAGTTACTAACGCACATAAACAAAATACATAAAAACATAACCTTCACTGCCGAATACGAACACAACAATACCATAAACTTCTTAGACCTCTCCGTCACAAAACTAGAACACAGGCACAAATTCAGTATATACAGAAAACCAACTACAACTGACACACTAATACACAACACCTCCAATCACCCAATACAATACAAACTAGCTGCTTTTAGAACCATGATACATAGACTTAACAACATCCCCTTAGATGAAATAGACTACAAAGACGAACTAAACACGATAAAATATCTAGCAGAATCTAACGGTTATGACAGAACAATAGTCAGTAAACTCCTACACAAAACACAAAACAAACAACAGACAAAGACAGAAAACAACAAATTCATAACACTAACATACATCAACAAACAAACAGAAAAAATTGCCCACAAATTCAAAAAAGCAGGATACAGAATCGCTTACAAAACTACTAACAAAACAGAACACACACTATCAAAATGCATGCCCAAAGCACAAAACAAATTCGATCTACCCGGTGTATATAAGCTAAATTGTTCAAATTGCAATAAATTCTACATAGGCCAGACAGGACGTAGCTTCAAACAGAGATACATTGAACACACAAAAGCACTCCACACCACTACAGAATCTACCTTCGCAAACCACCTCATTGAAGCAAACCACACATATAAAAACATCGACAATAACATGAACACACTACACGTACACACAAAAGGCCGAAAACTAGACACTCTAGAACAATTAGAAATATACAAACACACAAAAACAAATAAAAACGACATCCTAAACGAACATACACAATTCAAATCGCACGCATTATTCGAACACATCTCACCACACACACACAGAGCTTCGATCTTTCGAAAAACCATCTCGTCTCCAACAACAAGACGAACAGCGCTACTTACGACAGCCTCTGATGAAGCCTTCTATAGGTGAAAGCCGGTTTAGGCTGTAAGGTAAAACTTTACGTTTTTACTTATAAAAAACTTAGTGTTCCGAGTCGTCAATATTATAGTGATATTTAGTAAAAATGGAGTCGACTCTTGGAGCAGGCCAAGACCCACTAAGGGTTGTAGTGATGATGATGAAGGTTAACAAATTTTATGTTAAATATCATTGTGAAATATCATATAAGATCATGATGAAATTTTTTGATAATTAGGTCACATTAGTAATATTACAACATATGAAGTGACATAGAATAGCAATAGACACTCCAAATAACAGAATCTACAAATAGAATTAAATAGTTCAGTATCCTCAGTTTCCATTGTGTTTTCATAGTAGCATTTAAAACTCCCATTGCCTATTAGGCTATGACATTACAAGGCTCAACTTACAACGCAATCATTGCATCCATGAATCCTTCCTTTCTCATGTCAATATTGATCTATGTGGCTTCAACTTTGTGGGCATTCACATTGTTCTACAATAGATTGAACAATCATCCATTCCTTATCAAAGTCTCCAGGATTAGTTAGAAGTGATATAATTTGAGGAGATTTCCGAGTTCCCATCGCGTCTGACTTTGTCTGTTTGCTGGCCAAAACTCTTTTCACTGCATCCTCAAACTCTTCTTCCCCCTACCTCAGGACCAACAGTGCATCACACCTCATTTGGTGCATGTGACACGAGCTCCCCAGAGTTAACAACTCACCATCATATACTTTTCTCCTTTCTCAGAGAATCTCAGACTCAAATAATTATGGGGAGCCTGCTTAGCATTGTTATTATCATCACCGACAAGGAAGCCCCTTGCCTCATGTGGACACATCCAACTCCATAGTCTGTCTATCAGCTGATCCAAAATGGCAGCATCTGCATCTTGAATTGCAACATAAGTGGTACCATGACTTTTAGACAACTTTGTCTGCCATTTAGTGAATGATCATGTTGGTGACTACTCCTAGCAACAGGAACCATTCTGCTAATCAGTACAAGTTATCATCTGGTAGTCGTTGGGTTCAACCCGGATGTTGCAACATGGTTATGTCCATTCATCCATAAAAGACTATTTTAAACACAGCCAAATACATCCATATTTTAAACACCATGTGCCCTATATTTTAGTCTATTACATGTTTTCTATGTTCAGACATCTGAGCTTTTGTATATCCGAACTACCTCTGACCTCAGTAAGTTCAGACAACTAACACTCTACTGTATTGCTCCAGCTAAGTATTACAGAAGTGAACTAAATGACAATCTGGTCAATATGTATATGTTTATCCATGTACAATTTGCTATTTGTATTTATTCATTTGTATTTCTTAAATGTTAATTATGTTTCAAAACTATTTAATTTCATTTCTAAGCGGTTTGCTGTACTTATTGCAATTAATGGGAATTCTAGTTTCATATACATAAAATATTGTAATTCAAATTTTAGATATGATATATGTTTATCATAAAAGTTTGTGTCATACAAAATTCATATGTCTCTAGGACCAAAGTCCCAGTCGGAAGGAAGAAGATCCAGTCAGAATAACTCTTGGAAATAATAATGTTCTCCAGGCAGTTAAAGAATATAACTATCTAGGAAATAAAATCACAAATGATGGACATAGCAGTAAGGAAATTATAAGCAGAATGAACCAGGCTAAAATTGCTTTCAACAAACAGAAAAACCTCTTCACTTCAAACACTATCAGGCTAAAAATAATAAAGAATCTAGTAAAGACATAAGTGTGGAGTGTTGCCATATACGGGAGTGAATCTTGGACAACTGGAAAAAGTGACAAGAAAAGACTCCAAGCATTTGAGACCTGGTGTTACAGAAGAATATTCAAGATAAGCTGGAGGGAGAAGATAACAAATGAGGAAGTCTTTAGAAGAGCTCAGGAGAAGAAGGGCTTTCTACAAAATAAAAGGCAGAAGGCAGAAGAGCTAAGTTTATAGGGCATATACTATGACACAATGGGTTGGTTAAGAGAATAATAGAAGGAACAATTGAAGGGAAGAATCACAGAGGTTGACACCATTTAGACTACATGAAACAGCTTATGGTCGATATGAACTGCACATCATATTGTGAGTTGAAAAGAAAAGCAGAGAAGCGTGAAGAATGGTGAGCTGCTACCAACCAGCCTATGGGCTGCTAACCTAGAAGAGAGATAGAGATATCTCATGTATTATATAAGCAATGTTAATTTGAAATAAATTTCAAACATTTGTGTTTTCCATTCATGATTCCATTTCTGTATCCTTCACTATTAAGATTGGTGTAGTCAGAATTTTATTTCGACGATCTCCACCTACAGTTCTAATGGAGAGGGAGAGAGAGAGAGAGAGATATATTACATGTTATCTACTTATTCTAAACACACTTTAAATGAATTTTACCATGAAGGTATTTTTATGCTGAATTACTTTAAAATAAGATACTGTTATTTTGTAACATACAGTCAGTGATTATCACTGACAACACCAAACATACATAATTTAATAGAATACAAATAATATTGCCACATACTTTCAAACACGTTATGCCAACACACTACACTAAGATATAATGCACACATGCATTTTAGGTACACTTAATTACACTTTGTACAATGCGCAGTCAGGGGCATATTTATGGGGGGGGGGACAAATGGGACTGAGATGAGAAATGAGAAATAAGGGCTAGAAATGGGGACTGAAGCTGCTGAAATGAGATTTCTCAGGCACGTAGCGGGGTATACTCTCCATGATCATAAAAGAAACAAATATATGGCAGGAACTGAATATTATGAGTATACTAGACAGGATTGTCCAGTATCAGCTGAATTTGTAGGAACATCTTTGCCGAATGGATGACTGCTGCATCCCCAAACATCTATGGAACATAGTTGAGAGCTGAGAGGATGGAGGGGGTGTGGGACGTGCGACGAAGCGCTGGAGTGATCAGCTCTAAACTTTGTCTGTTTGACACCGGAACAAACCATCCTTGGTTTAATCCTTGCAGATGATGATGATGATGATGATGACAAATGGGACCGCAACCCTCTCCCAGAGAGTTTAAAAAAGTTGCCAAAGTTTGTTAATCTTATTTTGAATGTTCATCACTACTTTTTTCACAGCACTTAATAATTATTATTTAATGGTACTTTCACTTGTGAGGAATAGTTGTAATGAGGGAATATCAACAAGTAAGTTTCACAAGTGAAAGTACCATTAAATAATAATTATTTGTTAATCTCTTAATTTTTAGGTTGTTTTATTATTTTTCCAGCTGTGTTTTTCAGCTAGTAACTCTTTTTTTAAATATACAAACAGGTTTATTACACAGAGTTTATGTATATGTTTGAAATATGAAATGTAGAAAAATCAATTCAGTCAATAAGTATCTTCTAAACAACACTTTGTAAAGGTCCTCATTTCTTACCTTTTTCATTAATAATACACTCATCATAAATTAATACTCACCACTGCCAGAATTTTACTTACCGTCATAGTCCCCGTAAAACTTACCTTTAAAAATTACCCAGGTCGCCACGATATTTTATGGTTTAATATCGAAACCATTCTACACACTTGCCCTTATAAAAATCCCGCTATCTGACCACCCTTAAAATCCAGAAAATCCCAAATTTCGTTAGACGAGTTGTCAACACAGAAAACTAGGAAATGGTTTACGGCGAAATAACTACACTAACACGTTTATAGAAGAATGAACCTTTTAATTACTCTTTTTATTATTTTAATTAAATACTCTATCATTGATTATTACGTTTTCTTTATATTTAAAATGTTTACTAATTTTAGTCCAATAATTTTGTATAGACTACTACTACTACATCTTTCTAGTTGAGCCAGTACTTTTAATAACCCATACACACACTCACTCAATTTACATTTCTTTTTAAAACTTCCTATTTAATTAATGAGCTCTTTATTAATTATAATGTTTTGGCCAAATGAAACTGTCTTTACACTTGTTACCTATTTGCGTAATATCCAAATGTTGTACACGATATTGTCCGGAACGGTTTTAGCACTAGTCACTCTCCACTCCGAACACAGTTTATTATTACCTTACGTCATTTTATATTACTTGGTAGGCCTACTTTTGTATTTTTTCGGCCTACCAAGAACTCGTCCGAGGCTACCGTTTTTGTTCTGGTAACTGTCTGCTGATTGTCTGGCCGCTCAGCCGTGAGTTGTAACAGAACTGGCCGCACGTTATTATTTGTACACTTTTAATACTTTTGAATGTTTACACACTTTCTTAGATAGGCCGGATTTATTTTAACGGCCTATCTTGTAAACCCGAGACCACTGTTTTTTAATTAACAAACTTTACTGTCTGATACTGCTTACTACTGTTCACTCTCTAATGACACACTGCAGACTGGAGACTGTGTCACAAGGCTGCTGCTGGCGGTTATGCAATGCGTTGGCAATTGTTTTGGCTGACTGTATGTATGTTGCATTGCTGTACTGGAGGCTCCTCACAGGTGAAAGTCTGGCAATTTGGAAAGTGCTTAAAATGATAATTTAAATTAATATAAAATTAAACTGGGGTGGCTCACAATTCTGTACCGTTACAATACCCCCCCAATAAGAGGTTGAAGGCCAAAGCGTTCAAACTCTTATTACCTAAACCCTAAGAGGATCAGTGAGGATATGGCGCCGCAACCCCCCTGAACACTCTACTAAATCATGGGTTCTTACCCCCCTAGTCTGGCGACTGTGACAGCACCCATCCGACCTTACTGTACTTCTCTACTCGAGATCCCACCACCATAAGCTCAGACAGATACCCGCCACAGTGTCGCCTGGCTTTATAACATGTAATTAAAAAATTGACAAGCGGCCTTCCATCACTCCATATCCCACAACTGATTTGTTTCCTCTTAGCCGCACTGGTTCATTGACAACGTACTGGCTCATTTTATATTATAGACCCAAAAAAATATAGTATTAATAAAACAATATAGGTTTACAGTAGTACACATAAATTCCAGTTAAATTGGATAACGTTACCCATACAATGTTACCCTCCAAAATAATACACAGATTATACAAGGTATCCTTAACTACTATATACATAGAACAAAATATTCCTAACATATGTAATGTTTATATGTAAAGTTTATATGAACAGTAATATACCCAAACACTATCTTGGCTTGGACGTTCTTTCAGTTTTTTTTTATTTTAGATAAATATTTTAATCACTGTTTTCATCAGTCACTGTTTAATCTACCGTTACCTTTGAAATTTAGTCCAAAATAAATTTAACTTTATTATTAAAAATCATCTTTTCAATTAATTTAACTACCAATTGTATTTAATTTCTCAAACTCTAAGTTGCAGTAATTACCTCATTATTATTTTATTTGGAAAAAATTAACTTCAATTCTTTTATGTCACAATAAGGTTTTGCTCAAGATACTGATTCAGCAGACTACAACAGTTATCAGTTTCAACACATCTAGCTATAAACATTGGTCACACAACCTGCCCGTTTATATAAACACTTGAGTGCCAGGCTTATTTTCATAAACACTCTCAGTCTCAACACTCACATAGTCTAAACATTCTGGTTACATCATACTAACACCTGTACTTTTAATTTTCACAAATCTTTTACTGTTAACATATTTTTTCAATTTCTATTTAGTGCAATTCAAACCAAATATAATTTTAATTCACCCTTCAGTTATTATTACTGTTTAATTACAGTCCTATTTAATACCATTATCTCAATTCATTTTTATTATTGAAGTAACTCTTTTCACACCTGTAAGCGTTTTTATTATACCTGATTATAAAATTTTTTATACTTACAATCCATTTAACATGATATACACACAAAACATAATCACCATACCACAATACTTTCACCTCACCTCTGAAACATTTAACACAAATATTAGTTTACATCAAACAATTTAGCCATCTATTATCGAATTCCAAATCTCGTAAACCATTCAACTCAAAAATTTCAATTATATAACTTTTAAATCAGTCAGAATATTTTAAACATTTCAAATTGTTTCAATTAAATTCATTATTAAAATATAAATTCTATTATTATTGTTTGCCGTTATACAAATTAGCCAATTACTGTTTCCGAACTTAATGTTATTATTTCTTTAAATTGCAAAATATTAATCTTATTATTACAACAATTAATTACATACATACACTGTTCACTTAACCCTTTACAGCACATACAATTGAATTCACTACATATTTATTTACAAATCTACTTCATTATTTATTCAGTTATCATATTTCCATGTTCAAATCAGCCAAGTCAAGATCCTTAAAACAAAATATTTAACTGTCTTTTATTGTTTTATGGTTTAGCCTCCATCGTCAAAAAGATATCTCACATATTTATAGACTAAATGATTTTTGTCCACCTTTAGTTTATTATTATTGTTTTCATAAACCCTTGTTTCTAAATTCTTCATCGTACCATTTATTACTTCATACAACCTGTCGCTATCAGTTAATTTTGTCCAGTCTCCGTCAGTAAATTGTCTCAATACCCAGTCAACTATTTTATCATTATTTATAACAGTGTTATTCAGATATTCCTCTCTCTCTCTTTCATCATCTCTCTCCATATCTAACACCTGCAACAACATTTCATACTCTCTATTAACCTCAAAAATTTTTATTTCTCTCTCTCTTTCTTTACAACAACTCTCATAACCACACTGAACTCTCCCATTCCATGCAGAGGGCAATACTACAAAATCATTGAAATACCATCCGGCTCTACCAGATAAACACAAAAAACCGATTTTATCTTCTGTAGAACTCTCGTCTTCTACAAAAATAATTGAGGAACTCTTGTCCTCCATCAACACTTGTGAAGTCTCTGCTTCACATTTAATCCCATAAAAATTTGCCCCCTGTTCAACTTCTACACAACTACTACTATACTCCCTTTCTAAATCATAAGCACTAACTAACAATCCATGATCAACCTCAACTCTTACTCTACTCTCATTTTCACTATCGTCTACTGCATCACTTTTTGATACCCCATTTTCAGTTATACAATCATTATTCTTATTTGCATAAATTATTTCATCGTTAGAACTAATTATAGTAACTTCACCACTTACCTCAGAATTGTAACCATCATAATTATCTCCACTATTCAACACTATTTCTTCCACTATTTTGTCACTATTATTGATTAACTCATTATCTTTATCACTCACCTGGTTAATTATTTCTTCACTCTTATCAAAGACATTATTACCACTTACCTGTGTTAACTCAACTTCTGTACTCTCTTTTAATTGATATCTCTCTCCTCCCCACTTTTCGCCTTGTTTAATCATCTTTGTGTTTAGTTCGTCAAAATGTTTATCAAACTTCGCATGCAACTTAGCAAACTCTTGAACTACCAGACTCATAAAGTCTTTTACAAATTGGCTATTACGTCGAACTCCACCTATGACAACTGACTCGCTCAATTCAATCTCATCGTTACTTGGGCCTACCTTATTATCTGCTCCCGAATCGTCTTTATTTTCTTGAAACTGGTTCTTCTTTTTACCTTTATTTACCACCACCACACTCTCATCATTACTAGGCCTATGTACTGCCTTATTTTCTACCCCTATTACTTCAACAATCTTACCTTTATCATATGTTATCTTACCCCACTCCTCGTCGGTCATTTCACCTACTTCACCCATCTTTATACTCGTACTTCAAAATTTATTTATAAACCCAACATTTACGCTACCAAAACATAACCTAATTTTTACAACGTAATTATATACGATTAATTTTACAAATACGCCGTTACCAAATCCTACTTTCTGTGCTTTAAAACAGGTCTAGTTCCTATAATTTTTTATATACGAACATCCTGGCAGGGTCGCCACTTGTAAAGGTCCTCCTTTCTTACCTTTTTAATTAAATATACACTCATCAAAAAATACTCACCGCTGCCAGAATTTTACTTACCGTCATGATCCCATTAAACTTACCTTTAAAAATTACCCAGGTCGCCACGATATTTTATGGTTTAATATCGAAACCATTCTACACACTTGCCCTTATAAAAATCCCGCTATCTGACCATAATAAAACTCAGAAAATCCCAAAGATCGTTAAATGAGTTGTCAGCACAGAAAACTAGGAAATGGTTATGGCGTAATGACTTACTCTAACACATACTTTATATTAAATAAAATCTGAATTTATTTTAAGGTGAAATTTTATGAATTAATAAAATAAACATTTCTTAATCAACTAGCCTCTAACAAACTATTATGAACCAGTAGTAAATTTTTTCCCTTAGAGATCTCGATTGAAATTTAATACGTTATACATAACAAAGGAAATTACTAAAATTGGTGTTTGATTTTATTCAATTGATTATGTTCTTTAGTTGGCTACTCATCTGGTCAATGCAATCCACAATTTACGCCACCATATGTTACGCACTTTTTGTTTGTAGAACACTCCGAAAACTGATTTTATACTGTTTAACTTGGATTATTTTCTCAATCACAAATTTTAAGGCTGTTTCACAGATAACAGCACTATTCTTTTCAATCGGTCGGCTTACATTGTTCGCAAGCACATTTTTTGGCAAACTGCACATTAACACTTTACTTGATAGGCCGATTAGATTATTTTCGGCCTATCTTGCGCCCGAGGCCACTATTTAATTTTAAATTACAACTTTACTGTCTGATGATGGCTGTCTGTTGTTCACTCTCTACTGACACACTGCAGACTGGAGACTGTGTCACAAGGCTGCTGCTGGTGGTTACGCAATGCGTCTGGCAATTGTTTTGGCTGACTGTATGTATGTTGCATTGCTGTACTGGAGGCTCCTCACAGGTGAAAGTCTGGCAATTTGGAAAGTGCTTAAAATGATAATTTAAATTAATATAAAATTAAACTGGGGTGGCTCACAATTCTGTACCGTTACAACTTCAGTAACACATATTTTGATTGTGTTATTAGCATTTATTGTTTATGGGATTGATTTCAGTATGTTATCTCACGTTTTTTAGCCACTTTAAAGATAGTAAAGTTGATTAGTCTTAACTTGTTTTTTTTTTCTTTTGTATGAAGCTGATTCGACTTGACCAGACCCCAGAAACCCCCCAAGGCCAAATTCTAGACACGCCACTGTGCACAGTGACAGTGTGTGAATCTACTACGTGACTGAAGAAAGAGTGGATGCAAAGAGTAAAGACTGTTCATGTATACAGGGTTCAAATTGAATAGTAGTTTACAGATTGAATTGATTACAGATTACAAATACATATTGAAACCTGTAGCCTATAGCTGATCATTATTTACTCTCACGATCAGTGGCGAAGCATGACAAAATAATTTGGGTAGACACAAAAATACCAGTCAACAGCACCCTCCTACTAAGATTGTTGACATTTTTAATGAACCAGTAAAACTATGGAAAAAATGGAGATACCTCTACCTCTATCAGATAACAGCTAAGTGACTGTCGCATTTCATTATACGTATAATTAGGCCTAAATATAAAGAACAAACTATATTATTGTTATTCGTGTCGTTTATGAATCTTAATTAGAAAATATTGTTAAAAAAAAATTGTTTCTCATATTTTTTGAATAATGACAAATCCGAATTACTGTAGGCATTACACAATCGTACATATTTTATTGTAAATGAGTTCCACACACCGCGTCTTGAAGTTTGCAAAAATATCTATTACCCTTTCCTTGAAAGTTGGGTCCTTTGTGCACATAAATGTCAATTCTTTTTCAATGGACAAAGTAGCCAATTGTGATAATCTTTTATTTTTCATGGCATTACGAAGGTCAATTTGATCATTTGATCCTCTTCAGTATACTCATTGAACGCTCAGTCGATGCCGATGTAACTGGAATACTCAGTACTAATTTCAGTAACTTTAATGTTTGTTCATACACACTATCGAGTTGATTCTCCACAATATATTCTAGCAGTTTAACACATGGAAGCATTTTATCATCACTGTTGTAGATGTTCAATAATTCATTGCGCAATGTTACCCAGTTAAAGAATTTTGGGAACAAACATTTCAGCTTTTCAAACTGGAGTTGAGGAAAATTCCTCCAAAATTCAACAAACATTTTCTCATTTAGAAGTTCTACAAAAAATAATTTTCAAATTCGCTGAATCGGGTGTCTAGTTGCACTGTTATAGAATCAAAAATTTCATAAGCAACGCGTTTATGCACTTCACTTACAGGTTCCAGCAATACATTATTAGGGTCAGCATTCATTCGCGTACATTCGTCCATACAGTTTTGCAGCACTTTATTTGAACGCAGTGCTGCGATATTTTTTTTCACTGTCCTAATTTCATTAATGCAGAGATTTACATCACTGCTAGATTTTGCCTGGAGCACATTAAACAGATGTTGAGTAAATACAAAAATTCGATCATATATGCACAAGTAAAACATGAAAGATGTCGACTTTAAAATATTTAGGAGACCAATTGGAGCACTCACAGACTCAGGATCTTAGTCACCACACTCGATAATGTGAGAAACCGCACAATATAGCTCTTTCTAATGTTCTTTGATTGTTGAAACTGCCCACGAATGGTAATTCCAATGGGTTGATGTTGGGTGAGGAAGTTTAAATCCTTGTTCTAGGAGTAAATCAGATCGATCTAGCAGCAGATCTACTGAAGAAACTATGAAATGCAGTTAAATTACAAATAAACAATTTAACTTCTTTAATATTTTTTGCACTGTGTAACAAGACCAAATTAAGTCGGTGAGCATAGCAATGCACAAATATTGCCTGTGGACACTGTTGACGAACAAGGGTTTGTACTCCACCGTGAAGACCAGCCATCACAGAAGCACCCTCATATGTTTGGCTTACTAATTTATTTTCAATGTTATATTCTTTCAAAGCTGAAATGATTTTATTAGCTAACCCTTCTGTGCTTTTGTTAGAAGAAATATCAAAAAAGCCTAAAAAGCGTTCCTCAGTTTTCAAACCACGAACATATCGCACATTTATACTCAGTTGTGCTTTAACAGATACGTCGGTTGTTTGTCAGCTTGAATGGAAACAAAATCAGCCTTGTTTATTTCATCACAAATTGTTTCATTAATAGCGATGGAAACAGACTCGATTAAATCATTCTGAATTTCAGAAGATGTGCCTTTAAATACAGTGCTGGTTTCTATATGTTCCTTTATGAAAGACTCTTTCATTTCCAGTAAATTTAAAGTTTCTAAATAATTGCCCTTATTAAGAGACTGCTCATTTTCCTTATGGCCCCTAAAAGCTAACTCTTGCCTCCCTAAATAACAAACAACATCTATCAATCGGCCTACTATCCTTTGATTTTGAGCCACATTTTCATTATGCTGCTCTCCTTGAATTCTAGCTGATTCAGATAAGCAATGTTCTATTCTGTTACGTCCTAGCATGTGAAACATCTCAGAATTTTCTATATGAGTTTTGCTACCAGTATGTTTAGCAGCTTTAGCCTCAAAATTTTTTATAGTGCCTACTCCAACTTTGCTCCATGGTTCATCTCCATTAAACATCAAACAATAATAGCAGTTCATCGTTTTGTTTCGCTTACAACCAGAGGGCCATCTATATTTACTATACCAAACTTTCTGAAATTTTCTGATAGTTTTTCCATCCTTCTGCGACAAATCTAAAGGCGGCCGAGATATTTTTTACTTTAGCAATACCTTTTGCTCTAAAGGTAACATACTGATTTCGTATTTTAACAAAAATTCTAGTGAATCAAAATTGTCAAAGTTCATAACAAATACTTCAGCAACAGAACTGGTACTAGTTGTATTCATCTTACTGCATTAAATCAACTAAACAGTATGCTTAAAACTCTTAAAGGACGACACTTAAAAATGTTTATTAATAAATAATTAGTACATAAATGATCACACACTTCTTAGTCTATAACACTATATACAAAATTAAAAATAATTTGTAAACTGAACAAAAACAAATATTCACTACACGCGCATAATGAAACAAACACAGGCGGCCAGGCGAAAATTCTGTACTATTCAGTCAGGGGAGACGTGTCTTTTGATGTGATGTACTGGACATATGATTATGCTGCGCGCGCAGGTCCCTTCCCATTGTCATCGACCAAAGCCCTCCTCACTTCCAGCCGTGATGAAAAGACATTCCAAGCAACGTCTACCCTGATACTCCGCATACAGTTGCATCGCACAGCAAGGTTCCATGGATCATGAGGTCGCATCATGTCGAGTAATATTTAACTTCTTAAATTAGTTTTATACCCTTTCTTACGCATCTTAATCCATAAACAAAAGTTAATTACTTTATGAATAAATTATTTGGGGAGACACTGTCTCCCCTGACGTTTCGCCACTGCTCACGATATTGACTGATGACTCGTTGGGCATTTGGTGAAATATATTAATACAAAGATTAAAAAAAAAAAACATACAAACACTTGGTAAGTTTCACAGTTTATTATTTAGCTCTGACAGCTAGTAACCTCAGTGGATGGAGAAGCTAGTAAGGGAAGGTCAAGTGTCTGTAAAAACTAAGTATAATCGGAAGACAAAATACAGCTACTTATTGGAATTCAGTTAGCAGCTGGTTCAGTAACAAGCAGTACTAGGATTATGTAATTTGTTGACATCTTCTGCATCCCATTTTCCATTGCCTTCTGTCCGTACAGTCTGTTTTCTGGAGTTTCTCAATTACTGTACTTTGTATACCTTCCTTCCACAATAGTTAAGGGTTGTTTCTCTTCCTACGTCATGCTGGTACCCATCTGCATATATTCTTAAGCCATTTTATTTCTGGCATTCATATACAAGTGGCTAAGCTTAACCCATTTGTCTTACCCTTGCCTTGTCATTCTGACAACAGGTGGAATCCTTCCTACACAGCATGACAGCCTTCTTGGTAAGTATGATGATTATTAATTTTGTTACTATTATTTAATAAATACATTTATTTTATTGCAAACAATATCTGTTATTAGGTATTGTATTATTCATTGTTCACTTGAAGATGACTGCTGATTTTTTATGGATCGAAACATTGTGTGTAATCTATTTTATATGATGCCTATATATAGTAGTAGTAGTAGTAGTAGTAATAGTAGTAGTAGTAGTAGTAGTAGTAGTAGTAGTAGTAGTAGTAGTAGTAGCAACGACAACAGTGTTAAAGGTTGAGCTCAATAATTATTAAAGACTGTGAGTGTTATATACCGGTATATATTTAATAATGAACAAACAAACATAAGATTACATTATGTATTACCGACGCTATTCAACAGTACGGAACAAGACAACTTCCGACGTACGGTATCGATACATTACATAAACATCGATACCCATATCAATGTCAATAACTAACACCCCCTCTCGATTTATAGGTTTGTTTACAAAAATAATAAATCGTTAAAACATAATCCTAATCCTAGTAACTCAAAATGAGTTTGTTATACTTCAAACAACATTAAATTTCCTTTCACTACTTCGTTACAGCTCAAATCCCCTTTCACAAAAGAAAAACTAAAGTTTCTTACACCTAACACCTAAACCTAACACTTACATAAAATATCGGTATGGAGAACCATACATGACTTCCATATTCTAAGATTTATATTTAAAATCATTTTCAGCCAAACAGCCAGGCTGTGTCTTACCTGCCTTTTTATTGCTGTATTAAATGAAAAATATTATATTACATTAAAATGAAAAAATTATAATTTTATTGCCTGGCAACAAAATTATTTTATTTTTAACAATTACCATTGTTTCAAAAAGTTTAAATAAATTTTCAAGTACTTTACTCTTGTTAAAACGTATAAGGTTGCAGGTAAACTACCCCTTCCCCTTAACCGATCTTCACCAAAATCGAAAGTCATTGAGACCTCTACAATTCAGGGACGTATGCAAAAAATTATTTGATTCTGTTTGAATTTGCGGCTGTTATCGTTTGCCATAGAAAATACGCTTGATAAAAAAACGTTGCAGGTAAACTACCCCTTCCCCTTAACCGATCTTCACCAAAAACAATAGGTCTTGAGTACTCTACAAATCAGGACTGTATGCAAAACATTATTTGATTCTGTTTGAATTTGCGGCTGTTATCGTTTGCCATAGAAAATACCCTTGTTAAAAAAACGTTGCAGGTAAACTACCCCTTTCCCTCAACCGATCTTCACCAAAAACAATAGGTCTTGAGAAATCTACAATTCAGGGCTGTATGCGAAACATTATTTGATTCTGTTTGAATTTGCGGCTGTTATCGTTTGCCAAAAAAAAAAAATTTCTCTTGATAAAAAAAACCGTTGCAGGTAAACTACCCCTTCCCCTCAACCGATCTTCACCAAAAACAATAGGTCGCGAGTACTCTACAAATCAGGGCTGTATGCAAAAAATTATTTGATTCTGTTTGAATTTGCGGCAGTTGTCGTTTGCCATAGAAAATACGCATGATAAAAAACGTTGCTGGTAAACTACCCCTTCCCCTCAACCGATCTTCACCAAAAACAATAGGTCTTGAGTACTCTACAAATCAGGGCTGTATGCAGAAAATTATTTGATTCTGTTTGAATTTGCGGCTGTTATCGTTTGCCATAGAAAATACCCTTGTTAAAAAAACGTTGTAGGTAAACTACCCCTTTCCCTTAACCGATCTTCACCAAAAACAAAAGGTCTTGAGAACTCTACAATTTAGGGCTGTATGCGAAACATTATTTGATTCTGTTTGAATTTGCGGCTGTTATCGTTTGCCATAGGAAATACCCTTGTTAAAACATAAAACGTTACAGGTAAACTACCCCTTTCCCTTAACCGATCTTCACCAAAAACAGTAGGTCTTGAGAACTCTACAATTCAGGGCTGTATGCGAAACATTATTTGATTCTGTTTGAATTTGCGGCTGTTATCGTTTGCCAAACAAACAAAATTACCCTTGCTAAAAAAAAACCGTTGCAGGTAAACTACCCCTTTCCCTCAACCGATCTTCACCAAAAACAATAGGTCGTGAGTACTCTACAAATCAGGGCTGTATGCAAAAAATTATTTGATTCTGTTTGAATTTGCGGCAGTTATCGTTTGCCATAGAAAAAAAATCTACAGATAGACAGACAGACAGACAGACACACAGACACACAGACACACAGACACTTTTCGGAAAATGATTTTTTTTCATGTTTTGAGTGTAGTAGACTCAGAATCTGCAATAATCTCGAACACGATTTTTTTTGCCATCACCATACTTCCATTCCTTAAGGAATATGGAAGTAAAATTGCATTGATATAAAGCATTCATTGGTTATATAACATTATCAAGTTACATTATTAACATACAACAACAACAGAAATCCAAATGCACATAACCTACAAACTAACAAATATAATCATTGTTTATAATTTTATTTTTAATCACCTAACTTAGATAACTAACAAAGTATTCTCATTAATTATTGCTACAAAAATGACACTTAGTAGCATTAACTTTACCAAACCAAACAAAAAATATCGGTATGGAGAACCATACATGACTTCCATATTCTAAGATTTATATTTAAAATCATTTTCGAAATGAAATATTACCATAGAAACTACTTCTTTCTACTTACTGCTTCAGCCTTAACCACAGTACTGTGGTCACTAACGTATACCACCTCACGTTATCGCACTCGCTTTTCACTGATGATGGAAGTCGATGGCATTGCCGAAATGTCTGGTTTTGTAGAAAACATTGGACTACGGCCAAATATCCCGGGAAGGAATTTTAACAAAAACTACTTCTTTGTTGCCGATAACGTTGTACACATATATATCAGTGGCGAAGTTACATGGAGGCAATTGAGGCAATGCCTACCCTAAAAAATTCTGTAGAATAAAAATTATAAATACGTATGAACTACATAATGTAAAGATTATACTTTGTTACTGCGACTGTCAAATTTATTAAACCGAAACGTGCTTTATTGAGCGACCGCTAGATGGTGACAGGTGAGATTCGGCATAGTTCGTTTAAAGCGAATGAGGCAACCTGAACTTGCCTCAGCGTTTTTTGTATACATCGTATGTAAGCAATGTAGTGTTGTGATAGGCAAGTGTAGGGAGGGGGGATTGTCCCGCGCTGTACACAGAGCGTTGAGGCATGCCTCACTTCTGTGGTCCAAACAGTTAAGTTAAAGCGCCTGTGTTGTTTCTAAGTGTTTATTTTATGCGGTTATTAAAAGTGTCACTGTTATTCCGCTGAACTAACAGATGATCAAGATTGTTATTTGAATTATTTGTAACATTAAACATATATATAGAAACTAATCAAGTTTAAAAATTTGAAGTTCAATCAGTTGTATTATTGTGTATGACTAATACAAGGATTGTTCAATAGACACACGTATAGAGCTGTAAAGCATTTTTTATTCAACGATTTTAAAAGAAGTCTCCAATAACATTAAGACATGAGTTCCACTGTTGCGCTAACCTGTAGATTCCCAGCTAGTAAAATTCTTACGGCTGTTTGTGGAACCATTCGGTTACAGCAAACTCTACCTCAGCGTCCGATTTGACCCACCGTCCTTTTAGTGATTCCTTAAAAAAAATTTAAGATAAGATTTTTGCCTACCCATTCATTAACTACTAGCTTCGCCAGTAAGCAAATTGATGTCCATTTTTTCGGCTTGCACGCATTATGTTGGTGTGGGTTTCGGCACTTTCCATTTAAAAAGCGTGCAAACGTAAGAAAATAAACATGAGTGAGGCCAGAAATAACGTGAATTGTGTGTGTGTGTGTGTGTGTGTGTGTGTGTGTGTGTGTGTTTGTGTCTTACCTGCCTTTTTATTGCCGTATTAAATGAAAAATATTATATTACATTAAAATGAAAAAATTTTAATTTTATTGCCTGGCAACAAAATTATTTTATTTTTAACAATTACCATTGTTTCAAAAAGTTTAAATACATTTTCAAGTACTTTACTCTTGTTAAAACGTAAAAGGTTGCAGGTAAACTACCCCTTTCCCTTAACCGATCTTCACCAAAATCGAAAGTCCTTGAGACCTCTACAATTCAGGGACGTATGCAAAAAATTATTTGATTCTGTTTGAATTTGCGGCTGTTATCATTTGCCATAGAAAATACGCTTGATAAAAAAACGTTGCAGGTAAACTACCCCTTCCCCTCAACCGATCTTTACCAAAAACAATAGGTCTTGAGTACTCTACAAATCAGGGCTGTATGCAAAACATTATTTGATTCTGTTCGAATTTGCGGCTGTTATCGTTTGCCATAGAAAATACCCTTGTTAAAAAAACGTTGCAGGTAAACTACCCCTTTCCCTCAACCGATATTCACCAAAAACAATAGGTCTTGAGAACTCTACAATTTAGGGCTGTATGAAAATAATCGTTTGATTCTGTTTGAATTTGCGGCTGTTATCGTTTGCCATAGGAAATACCCTTGTTAAAACATAAAACGTTACAGGTAAACTACCCCTTTCCCTTAACCGATCTTCACCAAAAACAATAGGTCTTGAAAACTCTACAATTCAGGGCTGTATACGAAACATTATTTAATTCTGTTTGAATTTGCGGCTGTTATCGTTTGCCATAGAAAAAAATATCGGTATGGAGAACCATACATGACTTCCATATTCTAAGATTTATATTTAAAATCATTTTCAACCAAACAGCCAGGCTGTGTCTTACCTGCCTTTTTATTGCTGTATTAAATGAAAAATATTATATTACATTAAAATGAAAAAATTATAATTTTATTGCCTGGCAACAAAATTATTTTATTTTTAACAATTACCATTGTTTCAAAAAGTTTAAATACATTTTCAAGTACTTTACTCTTGTTAAAACGTAAAAGGTTGCAGGTAAACTACCCCTTTCCCTTAACCGATCTTCACCAAAATCGAAAGTCCTTGAGACCTCTACAATTCAGGGACGTATGCAAAAAATTATTTGATTCTGTTTGAATTTGCGGCTGTTATCGTTTGCCATAGAAAATACCCTTGTTAAAAAAACGTTGCAGGTAAACTACCCCTTTCCCTCAACCGATCTTCACCAAAAACAATAGGTCTTGAGAAATCTACAATTCAGGGCTGTATGCGAAACATTATTTGATTCTGTTTGAATTTGCGGCTGTTATCGTTTGCCAAAAAAAAAAAATTTCCCTTGATAAAAAAAACCGTTGCAGGTAAACTACCCCTTCCCCTCAACCGATCTTCACCAAAAACAATAGGTCGCGAGTACTCTACAAATCAGGGCTGTATGCAAAAAATTATTTGATTCTGTTTGAATTTGCGGCAGTTGTCGTTTGCCATAGAAAATACGCATGATAAAAAACGTTGCTGGTAAACTACCCCTTCCCCTCAACCGATCTTCACCAAAAACAATAGGTCTTGAGTACTCTACAAATCAGGGCTGTATGCAGAAAATTATTTGATTCTGTTTGAATTTGCGGCTGTTATCGTTTGCCATAGAAAATACCCTTGTTAAAAAAACGTTGTAGGTAAACTACCCCTTTCCCTTAACCGATCTTCACCAAAAACAGAAGGTCTTGAGAACTCTACAATTTAGGGCTGTATGCAAATAATCTTTTCATTCTGTTTGAATTTGCGGCTGTTATCGTTTGCCATAGGAAATACCCTTGTTAAAACATAAAACGTTACAGGTAAACTACCCCTTTCCCTTAACCGATCTTCACCAAAAACAATAGGTCTTGAGAACTCTACAATTCAGGGCTGTATGCGAAACATTATTTGATTCTGTTTGAATTTGCGGCTGTTATCGTTTGCCAAACAAACAAAATTACCCTTGCTAAAAAAAACCGTTGCAGGTAAACTACCCCTTTCCCTCAACCGATCTTCACCAAAAACAATAGGTCGCGAGAACTCTGCAAAACCGGGCTGTATGCAAAAAATTATTTGATTCTGTTTGAATTTGCGGCAGTTATCGTTTGCCATAGAAAAAAAATCTACAGACACACAGACACACAGACACACAGACAGTCAGACAGACAGACAGACACACAGACACTTTTCGGAAAACGACTTTTTTTCATGTTTTGAGTGTAGTAGAATCAGAATCTGCAATAATCTCGAACACGATTTTTTTTGCCATCACCATACTTCCATTCCTTAAGGAATATGGAAGTAAAAAATCTACAGACAGACACACACAGACACTTTTCAGAAAACGACTTTTTTTCATGTTTTGAGTGTAGTAGAATCAGAACCTGCAATAATCTCGAACACGATTTTTTTTGCCATCACCATACTTCCATTCCTTAAGGAATATGGAAGTAATACATAAAAAAAAAATCAGCAGATCTTGAGAACTCTACAATTCAGGGCTGTATGCGAAACATTATTTGATTCTGTTTGAATTTGCGGCTGTTATCGTTTGCCAAACAAACAAAATTACCCTTGCTAAAAAAAAACCGTTGCAGGTAAACTACCCCTTTCCCTCAACCGATCTTCACCAAAAACAATAGGTCGCGAGTACTCTGCAAATCAGGGCTGTATGCAAAAAATTATTTGGTTCAGTTTGAATTTGCGGCAGTTATCGTTTGCCATAGAAAAAAATCTACAGACAGACAGACAGACACACAGACAGACACACACACAGACACTTTTCGGAAAACGACTTTTTTTCATGTTTTGAGTGTAGTAGAATCAGAATCTGCAATAATCTCGAACACGATTTTTTTTGCCATCACCATACTTCCATTCCTTAAGGAATATGGAAGTAAATATAAACTACTTATTGTTCAAAGCTGCATTTCTATGAATAATAAATTTGTCATTACACAATGGTTTAGTCAACATATCAGCTACATTAAAGTCTGTACTCACATATTCTACATCAATTTCTTTTTTAATATACAAGTCTTTAATAAAATGAGCTCTAATATCAATGTGCTTACCTCGTTTAGAGTTCTCAAAAGTTTTAATCATAGATATTGCATTACAGTTATCTACTTTAATAATAGCTGGTTGATTATATCTTTCACCAAACTCGCACAGTTTTCCTTTTAAATTTACAGTCTCTTGAGCTGCTGTGGATGCTGCACAATACTCAGCTTCCATTGTTGACAATGCGACACAAGTCTGTTTTTTGGAAAACCATGAAATTGAATTCGAACCATCAAAAGCTATAAATCCACTTACACTTTTTCTTGAAGTCTTATCACTAGCCCAATCAGCATCACTGAAGCACTGCAAACTTGAATTATTTTCTTTTTCAAATTTTAATTCCAAATCCTTAGTATTACTCAAATATCTCAATACTCACTTTGCTGCTTTCCAGGATTGATCCGTTGGCTTGTCCAAAACACGACTCAAGCATGAGACGGCGAACGACAAATCTGGTTTTGTTGTTAAAGCGATATACATTAGACTACATACCATTATTCGATATGGAACACTTAAATTCAAATCAGTTTCTTCAATTTGAAAACCAAATTTCATCCATTTTACTTCCATTTCCTTAAGGAATGGAAGTATGGTGATGGCAAAAAAAATCGTGTTCGAGATTATTGCAGATTCTGATTCTACTACACTCAAAACATGAAAAAAAGTCGTTTTCCGAAAAGTGTCTGTGTGTGTGTCTGTCTGTCTGTCTGTCTTAGATTTTTTTTCTATGGCAAACGATAACTGCCGCAAATTCAAACAGAATCAAATAATGTTTTGCATACAGTCCTGATTTGCAGAGTACTCGCGACCTATTGTTTTTGGTGAAGATCGGTAGAGGGAAAGGGGTAGTTTACCTGCAACGGTTTTTTTTTAGCAAGGGTAATTTTGTTTGTTTGGCAAACGATAACAGCCGCAAATTCAAACAGAATCAAATAATGTTTCGCATACAGCCCTGAATTGTAGAGTTCTCAAGATCTGTTGATTTTGGTGAAGATCGGTTAAGGGAAAGGGGTAGTTTACCTGTAACGTTTTATGTTTTAACAAGGGTATTTCATATGGCAAACGATAACAGCCGCAAATTCAAACAGAATCAAAAGATTATTTGCATACAGCCCTAAATTGTAGAGTTCTCAAGACCTATTGTTTTTGGTAAAGATCGGTTGAGGGAAAGGGGTAGTTTACCTGCAACATTTTTTTAACAAGGGTATTTTCTATGGCAAACGATAACAGCCGCAAATTCAAACAGAATCAAATAATGTTTTGCATACGTCCCTGAATTGTAGAGGTCTCAATGACTTTCGATTTTGGTGAAGATCGGTTAAGGGGAAGGGGTAGTTTACCTGCAACCTTTTACGTTTTAACAAGAGTAACGTACTTGAAAATTTATTTAAACTTTTTGAAACAATGGTAATTGTTAAAAATAAAATAATTTTGTTGCCAGGCAATAAAATTATAATTTTTTCATTTTAATGTAATATAATATTTTTCATTTAATACAGCAATAAAAAGGCAGGTAAGACAGACAAACCTGGCTGTTTGGCTGAAAATGATTTTAAATATAAATCTTAGAATATAGAAGTCATGTATAGTTCTCCATACCGATATTTTTCTATGGCAAACGATAACCGCCGCAAATTCAAACAGAATCAAATAATTTTCTGCATACAGCCCTGATTTGTAGAGTACTCACGACCTATTGTTTTTGGTGAAGATCGGTTGAGGAGAAGGGGTAGTTTACCTGCAACGGTTTTTTTTAGCAACGGTAATTTTGTTTGTTTGGCAAACGATAACAGCCGCAAATTCAAACAGAATCGAATAATGTTTCGCATACGGCCCTGAATTATAGAGTTCTCAAGATCTGTTGATTTTGGTGAAGATCGGTTAAGGAAAAGGGGTAGTTTACCTGTAACATTTTATGTTTTAACAAGGGTATTTCCTATGGCAAACGATAACAGCCGCAAATTCAAACAGAATCGAAAGATTATTTGCATACAGCCCTAAATTGTAGAGTTCTCAAGATCTATTGTTTTTGGTGAAGATCGGTTGAGGGAAAGGGGTAGTTTACCTGCAACGTTTTTTTACCAAGGGTATTTTTTATGGCAAACGATAACAGCCGCAAATTCGAACAGAATCAAATAATTTTTTGCATACGTCCCTGAGTTGTAGAGGTCTCAATGACTTTCGATTTTGGTGAAGATCGGTTAAGGGGAAGGGGTAGTTTACCTGCAACCTTTTACGTTTTAACAAGAGTAAAGTACTTGAAAATTTATTTAAACTTTTTGAAACAATGGTAATTGTTAAAAATAAAATAATTTTTTTGCCAGGCAATAAAATTATAATTTTTTCATTTCAATGTAATATAATATTTTTCTTTAATACAGCAATAAAAAGGCAGGTAAGACACAGCCTGGCTGTTTGGCTGAAAATGATTTTAAATATAAATCTTAGAATATGGAAGTCATGTATGGTTCTCCATACCGATTTTTACTTCCATATTCCTTAAGGAATGGAAGTATGGTGATGGCAAAAAAAATCGTGTTCGAGATTATTGCAGATTCTTATTCTACTACACTCAAAACATGAAAAAAAGTCGTTTTCCGAAAAGTGTCTGTGTGTCTGTCTGTGTGTCTGTCTGTCTGTCTGTCTGTAGATTTTTTTCCTATGGCAAACGATAACTGCCGCAAATTCAAACAGAATCAAATAATTTTTTGCATACAGCCCGGTTGTGCAGAGTTCTCGCGACCTATTGTTTTTGGTGAAGATCGGTTGAGGGAAAGGGGTAGTTT
The DNA here is from genome assembly GCA_034769895.1 of Magicicada septendecula. Lineage (NCBI taxonomy): Eukaryota > Metazoa > Arthropoda > Insecta > Hemiptera > Cicadidae > Magicicada > Magicicada septendecula. The sequence continues at coordinate 313,880,020 of CM068373.1, read as the reverse complement.
ACCTGCAACGGTTTTTTTTTAGCAAGGGTAATTTTGTTTGTTTGGCAAACGATAACAGCCGCAAATTCAAACAGAATCAAATAATGTTTCGCATACAGCCCTGAATTGTAGAGTTCTCAAGACCTATTGTTTTTGGTGAAGATCGGTTAAGGGAAAGGGGTAGTTTACCTGTAACGTTTTATGTTTTAACAAGGGTATTTCCTATGGCAAACGATAACAGCCGCAAATTCAAACAGAATGAAAAGATTATTTGCATACAGCCCTAAATTGTAGAGTTCTCAATATCTTTTGTTTTTGGTGAAGATCGGTTAAGGGAAAGGGGTAGTTTACCTACAACGTTTTTTTAACAAGGGTATTTTCTATGGCAAACGATAACAGCCGCAAATTCAAACAGAATCAAATAATTTTCTGCATACAGCCCTGATTTGTAGAGTACTCAAGACCTATTGTTTTTGGTGAAGATCGGTTGAGGGGAAGGGGTAGTTTACCAGCAACGTTTTTTATCATGCGTATTTTCTATGGCAAACGACAACTGCCGCAAATTCAAACAGAATCAAATAATTTTTTGCATACAGCCCTGGTTTGTAGAGTACTCGCGACCTGTTGTTTTTGGTGAAGATCGGTTGAGGGGAAGGGGTAGTTTACCTGCTACGGTTTTTTTTATCAAGGGAAATTTTTTTTTTTGGCAAACGATAGCCGCAAATTCAAACAGAATCAAATAATGTTTCGCATACAGCCCTGAATTGTAGATTTCTCAAGACCTATTGTTTTTGGTGAAGATCGGTTTAGGGAAAGGGGTAGTTTACCTGCAACGTTTTTTTAACAAGGGTATTTTCTATGGCAAACGATAACAGCCGCAAATTCAAACAGAATCAAATAATGTTTTGCATACAGTCCTGATTTGTAGAGTACTCAAGACCTATTGTTTTTGGTGAAGATCGGTTAAGGGGAAGGGGTAGTTTACCTGCAACGTTTTTTTATAGAGCGTATTTTCTATGGCAAACGATAACAGCCGCAAATTCAAACAGAATCAAATAATTTTTTGCATACTTCCCTGAATTGTAGAGGTCTCAATGACTTTCGATTTTGGTGAAGATCGGTTAAGGGGAAGGGGTAGTTTACCTGCAACCTTATACGTTTTAACAAGAGTAAAGTACTTGAAAATTTATTTAAACTTGTTGAAACAATGGTAATTGTTAAAAATAAAATAATTTTGTTGCCAGGCAATAAAATTATAATTTTTTCATTTTAATGTAATATAATATTTTTCATTTAATACAGCAATAAAAAGGCAGGTAAGACACAGCCTGGCTGTTTGGCTGAAAATGATTTTAAATATAAATCTTAGAATATGGAAGTCATGTATGGTTCTCCATACCGATATTTACTTCCATATTCCTTAAGGAATGGAAGTATGGTGATGGCAAAAAAAATCGTGTTCGAGATTATTGCAGATTCTGATTCTACTACACTCAAAACATGAAAAAAAGTCGTTTTCCGAAAAGTGTCTGTGTGTGTGTCTGTGTGTGTGTCTGTGTGTGTCTGTAGATTTTTTTTCTATGGCAAACGATAACTGCCGCAAATTCAAACAGAATCAAATAATTTTTTGCATACAGCCCTGATTTGTAGAGTACTCGCGACCCATTGTTTTTGGTGAAGATCGGTTGAGGGAAAGGGGTAGTTTACCTGCAACGGTTTTTTTTATCAAGGAAAATTTTTTTTTTTTGGCAAACGATAACAGCCGCAAATTTAAACAGAATCAAATAATGTTTCGCATACAGCCCTGAATTATAGAGTTCTCAAGACCTGTTGTTTCTGGTGAAGATCGGTTAAGGGAAAGGGGTAGTTTACCTGTAACGTTTTATGTTTTAACAAGGGTATTTCCTATGGCAAACGATAACAGCCGCAAATTCAAACAGAATCAAAAGATTATTTGCATACAGCCCTAAATTGTAGAGTTCTCAAGACCTATTGTTTTTGGTGAAGATCGGTTAAGGGAAAGGGGTAGTTTACCTACAACGTTTTTTTAACAAGGGTATTTTCTATGGCAAACGATAACAGCCGCAAATTCAAACAGAATCAAATAATTTTTTGCATACAGCCCTGATTTGTAGAGTACTCGCGACCTATTGTTTTTGGTGAAGATCGGTTGAGGGGAAGGGGTAGTTTACCTGCAACGGTTTTTTTTATCAAGGGAAATTTTTTTTTTTTGGCAAACGATAACAGCCGCAAATTCAAACAAAATCAAATAATGTTTCGCATACAACCCTGAATTGTAGAGTTCTCAATACCTATTGTTTTTGGTGAAGATCGGTTAAGGGAAAGGGGTAGTTTACCTACAACATTTTTTTAACAAGGGTATTTTCTATGGCAAACGATAACAGCCGCAAATTCAAACAGAATCAAATAATTTTCTGCATACAGCCCTGATTTGTAGAGTACTCAAGACCTGTTGTTTGTGGTGAAGATCGGTTGAGGGGAAGGGGTAGTTTACCTGCAACGTTTTTTATCAAGCGTATTTTCTATGGCAAACGATAACTACCGCAAATTCAAACAGAATCAAATAATTTTTTGCATACGTCAGTGAATTGTAGAGGACTCAAGGCCTTTAGATTTTGTTGAAGATCAGTTAAGGGGAAGGGGTAGTTTACCTGCAACCTTTTACGTTTTAACAAGAGTAAAGTACTTGAAAATTCATTTAAACTTTTTCAAACAATGGTAATTGTTGAAAATAAAATAATTTTGTTGCCAGGCAATCTGAAAATTTCAGATTTTGTACCACAAAATCTGAAAAGATTATACGATAGTTTATGAAATGGTTAATAATACGTCAGTGGAAGGTGTAATGAGAAATTATCAGAAATGGAAACCTGGGGAATGTTAACTGTTCTGTAGATACAATTTTGTCAGAATGTTTGGAAATGATCATCAACATTGAAGAAAAAGTAAGCATATTAAGAAACATATGTAAGTACTTATTATAAAAAAATAATGTTTGTTTTTTGATAAAGTCATTTTGATTATAAAATATAAATATTTACAACAAGAAAAGAATTTTCAGTTTTCAAAATTTAAATATATTTTTATAAAACAATGGGTTCTTCATTGAGGTGGGGACCATGTCACTCACTCCATCTCAAGCCTCCTCTCCCATTTTGCAGAAAAAGAGGACCCTGTCAAGGCTGATACTTTGACGACAGTGACAGGGCTTTCCACCAAATTCAGCAGAGTGACAGGTAGGCCCAACTCTGATTGGCTCCTCAGATTTATCCAGCGTTAGTAGGTTCTATGAAAATATTTTATTTCAAAAATGATTTTAAATATAAATCTTAGATATGTTTTATAAATCTCATGTTTTATGTTTTAACAAGGGTAATTTTTTATATGACGAACCATAACTGCCGTAAATTCAAACAGAATCAAATAATTTTTTACATATGTGCCTGAGCTATAGAGAACTCAATGTCTGTTGATTTTGGTGAAGATCGGTTACGGGGAAAGGGCAGTTTACCAGAAACATTTTTTGTTGTAACATGAGTAAAGTGCTTAATTTTGATAAAGTATCCTGATAAGATCTTAATAATCCACTGTAGAAACGTAGATGAAATATCTATAAATGAAGAGGCTAGTTGAACGGGCTGGGGGTAATTTTCTATAAATCAAAATTATAGTTGAAGGGGGAGGGGATAATATTTTTTATATGTGTACTACGTTATTGGCAAGAAAGAAGTATTTTTTTGTTAAAATTCCTTCCCTGGCTGTTTGGCTGAAAATGATTTTAAATATAAATCTTAGAATATGGAAGTCATGTATGGTTCTCCATACCGATATTTTACTTCCATATTCCTTAAGGAATGGAAGTATGGTGATGGCAAAAAAAATCGTGTTCGAGATTGTTGCAGATTCTGATTCTACTACACTCAAAACATGAAAAAAAGTCGTTTTCCGAAAAGTGTCTGTGTGTGTGTCTGTCTGTAGATTTTTTTCTATGGCAAACGATAACTGCCGCAAATTCAAACAGAATCAAATAATTTTTTGCATACAGCCCTGATTTGTAGAGTACTCAAGACCTATTGTTTTTGGTGAAGATCGGTTGAGGTAAAGGGGTAGTTTACCGGCAACGGTTTTTTTTTATCAATGGAATTTTTTTTTTTTTGGCAAACGATAACAGCCGCAAATTCAAACAGAATCAAATAATGTTTCGCATACAGCCCTAAATTGTAGAGTTCTCAAGACCTGTTGTTTTTGGTGAAGATCGGTTAAGGGAAAGGGGTAGTTTACCTGTAACGTTTTATGTTTTAACAAGGGTATTTCCTATGGCAAACGATAACAGCCGCAAATTCAAACAGAATCAAACGATTATTTGCACACAGCCCTAAATTGTAGAGTTCTCAAGACCTATTGTTTTTGGTGAAGATCGGTTGAGGGAAAGGGGTAGTTTACCTGCAACATTTTTTTAACAAGGGTATTTTCTATGGCAAACGATAACAGCCGTAAATTCAAACAGAATCAAATAATGTTTTGCATACAGCCCTGATTTGTAGAGTACTCAAGACCTATTGTTTTTGGTGAAGATCGGTTAAGGGGAAGGGGTAGTTTACCTGCAACGTTTTTTTATCAAGCGTATTTTCTATGGCAAACGATAACAGCCGCAAATTCAAACAGAATCAAATAATTTTTTGCATACGTCCCTGAATTGTAGAGGTCTCAATGACTTTCGATTTTGGTGAAGATCGGTTAAGGGGAAGGGGTAGTTTACCTGCAACCTTATACGTTTTAACAAGAGTAAAGTACTTGAAAATTTATTTAAACTTGTTGAAACAATGGTAATTGTTAAAAATAAAATAATTTTGTTGCCAGGCAATAAAATTATAATTTTTTCATTTTAATGTAATATAATATTTTTCATTTAATACAGCAATAAAAAGGCAGGTAAGACACAGCCTGGCTGTTTGGCTGAAAATGATTTTAAATATAAATCTTAGAATATGGAAGTCATGTATGGTTCTCCATACCGATATTTACTTCCATATTCCTTAAGGAATGGAAGTATGGTGATGGCAAAAAAAATCGTGTTCGAGATTATTGCAGATTCTGATTCTACTACACTCAAAACATGAAAAAAAGTCGTTTTCCGAAAAGTGTCTGTGTGTGTGTCTGTGTGTGTGTCTGTGTGTGTGTCTGTAGATTTTTTTTCTATGGCAAACGATAACTGCCGCAAATTCAAACAGAATCAAATAATTTTTTGCATACAGCCCTGATTTGTAGAGGACTCGCGACCCATTGTTTTTGGTGAAGATCGGTTGAGGGAAAGGGGTAGTTTACCTGCAACGGTTTTTTTTATCAAGGAAAATTTTTTTTTTTTGGCAAACGATAACAGCCGCAAATTTAAACAGAATCAAATAATGTTTCGCATACAGCCCTGAATTATAGAGTTCTCAAGACCTGTTGTTTCTGGTGAAGATCGGTTAAGGGAAAGGGGTAGTTTACCTGTAACGTTTTATGTTTTAACAAGGGTATTTCCTATGGCAAACGATAACAGCCGCAAATTCAAACAGAATCAAAAGATTATTTGCATACAGCCCTAAATTGTAGAGTTCTCAAGACCTGTTGTTTTTGGTGAAGATCGGTTAAGGGAAAGGGGTAGTTTACCTACAACGTTTTTTTAACAAGGGTATTTTCTATGGCAAACGATAACAGCCGCAAATTCAAACAGAATCAAATAATTTTTTGCATACAGCCCTGATTTGTAGAGTACTCGCGACCTATTGTTTTTGGTGAAGATCGGTTGAGGGGAAGGGGTAGTTTACCTGCAACGGTTTTTTTTATCAAGGGAAATTTTTTTTTTTTTGGCAAACGATAACAGCCGCAAATTCAAACAAAATCAAATAATGTTTCGCATACAACCCTGAATTGTAGAGTTCTCAATACCTATTGTTTTTGGTGAAGATCGGTTAAGGGAAAGGGGTAGTTTACCTACAACATTTTTTTAACAAGGGTATTTTCTATGGCAAACGATAACAGCCGCAAATTCAAACAGAATCAAATAATTTTCTGCATACAGCCCTGATTTGTAGAGTACTCAAGACCTGTTGTTTGTGGTGAAGATCGGTTGAGGGGAAGGGGTAGTTTACCTGCAACGTTTTTTATCAAGCGTATTTTCTATGGCAAACGATAACTGCCGCAAATTCAAACAGAATCAAATAATTTTTTGCATACGTCAGTGAATTGTAGAGGACTCAAGGCCTTTAGATTTTGTTGAAGATCAGTTAAGGGGAAGGGGTAGTTTACCTGCAACCTTTTACGTTTTAACAAGAGTAAAGTACTTGAAAATTCATTTAAACTTTTTCAAACAATGGTAATTGTTGAAAATAAAATAATTTTGTTGCCAGGCAATCTGAAAATTTCAGATTTTGTACCACAAAATCTGAAAAGATTATACGATAGTTTATGAAATGGTTAATAATACGTCAGTGGAAGGTGTAATGAGAAATTATCAGAAATGGAAACCTGGGGAATGTTAACTGTTCTGTAGATACAATTTTGTCAGAATGTTTGGAAATGATCATCAACATTGAAGAAAAAGTAAGCATATTAAGAAACATATGTAAGTACTTATTATAAAAAAATAATGTTTGTTTTTTGATAAAGTCATTTTGATTATAAAATATAAATATTTACAACAAGAAAAGAATTTTCAGTTTTCAAAATTTAAATATATTTTTATAAAACAATGGGTTCTTCATTGAGGTGGGGACCATGTCACTCACTCCATCTCAAGCCTCCTCTCCCATTTTGCAGAAAAAGAGGACCCTGTCAAGGCTGATACTTTGACGACAGTGACAGGGCTTTCCACCAAATTCAGCAGAGTGACAGGTAGGCCCAACTCTGATTGGCTCCTCAGATTTATCCAGCGTTAGTAGGTTCTATGAAAATATTTTATTTCAAAAATGATTTTAAATATAAATCTTAGATATGTTTTATAAATCTCATGTTTTATGTTTTAACAAGGGTAATTTTTTATATGACGAACCATAACTGCCGTAAATTCAAACAGAATCAAATAATTTTTTACATATGTGCCTGAGCTATAGAGAACTCAATGTCTGTTGATTTTGGTGAAGATCGGTTACGGGGAAAGGGCAGTTTACCAGAAACATTTTTTGTTGTAACATGAGTAAAGTGCTTAATTTTGATAAAGTATCCTGATAAGATCTTAATAATCCACTGTAGAAACGTAGATGAAATATCTATAAATGAAGAGGCTAGTTGAACGGGCTGGGGGTAATTTTCTATAAATCAAAATTATAGTTGAAGGGGGAGGGGATAATATTTTTTATATGTGTACTACGTTATTGGCAAGAAAGAAGTATTTTTTTGTTAAAATTCCTTCCCTGGCTGTTTGGCTGAAAATGATTTTAAATATAAATCTTAGAATATGGAAGTCATGTATGGTTCTCCATACCGATATTTTACTTCCATATTCCTTAAGGAATGGAAGTATGGTGATGGCAAAAAAAATCGTGTTCGAGATTGTTGCAGATTCTGATTCTACTACACTCAAAACATGAAAAAAAGTCGTTTTCCGAAAAGTGTCTGTGTGTGTGTCTGTCTGTAGATTTTTTTCTATGGCAAACGATAACTGCCGCAAATTCAAACAGAATCAAATAATTTTTTGCATACAGCCCTGATTTGTAGAGTACTCAAGACCTATTGTTTTTGGTGAAGATCGGTTGAGGTAAAGGGGTAGTTTACCTGCAACGGTTTTTTTTTATCAATGGAATTTTTTTTTTTTGGCAAACGATAACAGCCGCAAATTCAAACAGAATCAAATAATGTTTCGCATACAGCCCTAAATTGTAGAGTTCTCAAGACCTGTTGTTTTTGGTGAAGATCGGTTAAGGGAAAGGGGTAGTTTACCTGTAACGTTTTATGTTTTAACAAGGGTATTTCCTATGGCAAACGATAACAGCCGCAAATTCAAACAGAATCAAACGATTATTTGCACACAGCCCTAAATTGTAGAGTTCTCAAGACCTATTGTTTTTGGTGAAGATCGGTTGAGGGAAAGGGGTAGTTTACCTGCAACATTTTTTTAACAAGGGTATTTTCTATGGCAAACGATAACAGCCGTAAATTCAAACAGAATCAAATAATGTTTTGCATACAGCCCTGATTTGTAGAGTACTCAAGACCTATTGTTTTTGGTGAAGATCGGTTGAGGGAAAGGGGTAGTTTACCTGCAACGTTTTTTTATCAAGCGTATTTTCTATGGCAAACGATAACAGCCGCAAATTGAAACTGAATCAAATAATTTTTTGCATACGTCCCTGAATTGTAGAGGTCTCAATGACTTTCGATTTTGGTGAAGATCGGTTAAGGGGAAGGGGTAGTTTACCTGCAACCTTTTACGTTTTAACAAGAGTAAAGTACTTGAAAATTTATTTAAACTTTTTGAAACAATGGTAATTGTTAAAAATAAAATAATTTTGTTGCCAGGCAATAAAATTATAATTTTTTCATTTTAATGTAATATAATATTTTTCATTTAATACAGCAATAAAAAGGCAGGTAAGACACAGCCTGGCTGTTTGGCTGAAAATGATTTTAAATATAAATCTTAGAATATGGAAGTCATGTATGGTTCTCCATACCGATATTTACCTTTTTGTATGCTGTGCAGTAGTGTTATGTTTTTTGTATCTCTGAAGTGATTGTGTTTTAAGCAATGATCTGTGAAACCAATATTGGCTGTATTAGTTAAAATCGCTTTCTTATGTTCAGAAATGCGATGTTTCAGAGCACGGCCACATTATATGATATAAATAGCATCACGTTCTGCACAGTGTATTTTATAAACTCCATTTTACTTCCATATTCCTTAAGGAATGGAAGTATGGTGATGGCAAAAAAAATCGTGTTCGAGATTATTGCAGATTCTGATTCTACTACACTCAAAACATGAAAAAAAGTCGTTTTCCGAAAAGTGTCTGTGTGTGTGTCTGTCTGTGTGTCTGTATGTCTGTCTGTAGATTTTTTTCTATGGCAAACGATAACTGCCGCAAATTCAAACTGAATCAAATAATTTTTTGCATACAGCCCTGATTTGAAGAGTACTCACGACCTATTGTTTTTGGTGAAGATCGGTTGAGGGAAAGGGGTAGTTTACCTGCAACGGTTTTTTTTTGTCAAGGAAAATTTTTTTTTTTTGGCAAACGATAACAGCCGCAAATTCAGACAGAATCAAATAATGTTTCGTATACAGCCCTGAATTGTAGAGTTCTCAAGACCTATTGTTTTTGGTGAAGATCGGTTAAGGGAAAGGGGTAGTTTACCTGTAACGTTTTATGTTTTAACAAGGGTATTTCCTATGGCAAACGATAACAGCCGCAAATTCACACAGAATCAAACGATTATTTGCATACAGCCCTAAATTGTAGAGGTCTCAAGACCTATTGTTTTTGGTGAATATCGGTTGAGGGAAAGGGGTAGTTTACCTACAACGTTTTTTTAACAAGGGTTTTTTCTATGGCAAACGATAACAGCCGCAAATTCAAACAGAATCAAATAATTTTCTGCATACAGCCCTGATTTGTAGAGTACTCAATACCTATAGTTTTTGGTGAAGATCGGTTAAGGGGAAGGGGTAGTTTACCTGCAACATTTTTTATCAAGCGTATTTTCTATGGCAAACGATAACAGCCGCAAATTCAAACAGAATCAAATAATTTTATGCATACGTCAGTGAATTGTAGAGGACTCAAGCCCTTTAGATTTTGGTGAAGATCGGTTAAGGGAAAGGGGTAGTTTACCTACAACGTTTTTTTAACAAGGGTATTTTCTATGGCAAACGATAAAAGCCGCAAATTCAAACAGAATCAAATAATTTTTTGCATACAGCCCTGATTTGTAGAGTACTCGCGACCTATTGTTTTTGGTGAAGATCGGTTGAGGGGAAGGGGTAGTTTACCTGCAACGGTTTTTTTTATCAAGGGAAATTTTTTTTTTTTTGGCAAACGATAACAGCCGCAAATTCAAACAAAATCAAATAATGTTTCGCATACAACCCTGAATTGTAGAGTTCTCAATACCTATTGTTTTTGGTGAAGATCGGTTAAGGGAAAGGGGTAGTTTACCTACAACATTTTTTTAACAAGGGTATTTTCTATGGCAAACGATAACAGCCGCAAATTCAAACAGAATCAAATAATTTTCTGCATACAGCCCTGATTTGTAGAGTACTCAAGACCTGTTGTTTGTGGTGAAGATCGGTTGAGGGGAAGGGGTAGTTTACCTGCAACGTTTTTTATCAAGCGTATTTTCTATGGCAAACGATAACTGCCGCAAATTCAAACAGAATCAAATAATTTTTTGCATACGTCAGTGAATTGTAGAGGACTCAAGGCCTTTAGATTTTGTTGAAGATCAGTTAAGGGGAAGGGGTAGTTTACCTGCAACCTTTTACGTTTTAACAAGAGTAAAGTACTTGAAAATTCATTTAAACTTTTTCAAACAATGGTAATTGTTGAAAATAAAATAATTTTGTTGCCAGGCAATCTGAAAATTTCAGATTTTGTACCACAAAATCTGAAAAGATTATACGATAGTTTATGAAATGGTTAATAATACGTCAGTGGAAGGTGTAATGAGAAATTATCAGAAATGGAAACCTGGGGAATGTTAACTGTTCTGTAGATACAATTTTGTCAGAATGTTTGGAAATGATCATCAACATTGAAGAAAAAGTAAGCATATTAAGAAACATATGTAAGTACTTATTATAAAAAAATAATGTTTGTTTTTTGATAAAGTCATTTTGATTATAAAATATAAATATTTACAACAAGAAAAGAATTTTCAGTTTTCAAAATTTAAATATATTTTTATAAAACAATGGGTTCTTCATTGAGGTGGGGACCATGTCACTCACTCCATCTCAAGCCTCCTCTCCCATTTTGCAGAAAAAGAGGACCCTGTCAAGGCTGATACTTTGACGACAGTGACAGGGCTTTCCACCAAATTCAGCAGAGTGACAGGTAGGCCCAACTCTGATTGGCTCCTCAGATTTATCCAGCGTTAGTAGGTTCTATGAAAATATTTTATTTCAAAAATGATTTTAAATATAAATCTTAGATATGTTTTATAAATCTCATGTTTTATGTTTTAACAAGGGTAATTTTTTATATGACGAACCATAACTGCCGTAAATTCAAACAGAATCAAATAATTTTTTACATATGTGCCTGAGCTATAGAGAACTCAATGTCTGTTGATTTTGGTGAAGATCGGTTACGGGGAAAGGGCAGTTTACCAGAAACATTTTTTGTTGTAACATGAGTAAAGTGCTTAATTTTGATAAAGTATCCTGATAAGATCTTAATAATCCACTGTAGAAACGTAGATGAAATATCTATAAATGAAGAGGCTAGTTGAACGGGCTGGGGGTAATTTTCTATAAATCAAAATTATAGTTGAAGGGGGAGGGGATAATATTTTTTATATGTGTACTACGTTATTGGCAAGAAAGAAGTATTTTTTTGTTAAAATTCCTTCCCTGGCTGTTTGGCTGAAAATGATTTTAAATATAAATCTTAGAATATGGAAGTCATGTATGGTTCTCCATACCGATATTTTACTTCCATATTCCTTAAGGAATGGAAGTATGGTGATGGCAAAAAAAATCGTGTTCGAGATTGTTGCAGATTCTGATTCTACTACACTCAAAACATGAAAAAAAGTCGTTTTCCGAAAAGTGTCTGTGTGTGTGTCTGTCTGTAGATTTTTTTCTATGGCAAACGATAACTGCCGCAAATTCAAACAGAATCAAATAATTTTTTGCATACAGCCCTGATTTGTAGAGTACTCAAGACCTATTGTTTTTGGTGAAGATCGGTTGAGGTAAAGGGGTAGTTTACCTGCAACGGTTTTTTTTTATCAATGGAATTTTTTTTTTTTGGCAAACGATAACAGCCGCAAATTCAAACAGAATCAAATAATGTTTCGCATACAGCCCTAAATTGTAGAGTTCTCAAGACCTGTTGTTTTTGGTGAAGATCGGTTAAGGGAAAGGGGTAGTTTACCTGTAACGTTTTATGTTTTAACAAGGGTATTTCCTATGGCAAACGATAACAGCCGCAAATTCAAACAGAATCAAACGATTATTTGCACACAGCCCTAAATTGTAGAGTTCTCAAGACCTATTGTTTTTGGTGAAGATCGGTTGAGGGAAAGGGGTAGTTTACCTGCAACATTTTTTTAACAAGGGTATTTTCTATGGCAAACGATAACAGCCGTAAATTCAAACAGAATCAAATAATGTTTTGCATACAGCCCTGATTTGTAGAGTACTCAAGACCTATTGTTTTTGGTGAAGATCGGTTGAGGGAAAGGGGTAGTTTACCTGCAACGTTTTTTTATCAAGCGTATTTTCTATGGCAAACGATAACAGCCGCAAATTGAAACTGAATCAAATAATTTTTTGCATACGTCCCTGAATTGTAGAGGTCTCAATGACTTTCGATTTTGGTGAAGATCGGTTAAGGGGAAGGGGTAGTTTACCTGCAACCTTTTACGTTTTAACAAGAGTAAAGTACTTGAAAATTTATTTAAACTTTTTGAAACAATGGTAATTGTTAAAAATAAAATAATTTTGTTGCCAGGCAATAAAATTATAATTTTTTCATTTTAATGTAATATAATATTTTTCATTTAATACAGCAATAAAAAGGCAGGTAAGACACAGCCTGGCTGTTTGGCTGAAAATGATTTTAAATATAAATCTTAGAATATGGAAGTCATGTATGGTTCTCCATACCGATATTTACCTTTTTGTATGCTGTGCAGTAGTGTTATGTTTTTTGTATCTCTGAAGTGATTGTGTTTTAAGCAATGATCTGTGAAACCAATATTGGCTGTATTAGTTAAAATCGCTTTCTTATGTTCAGAAATGCGATGTTTCAGAGCACGGCCACATTATATGATATAAATAGCATCACGTTCTGCACAGTGTATTTTATAAACTCCATTTTACTTCCATATTCCTTAAGGAATGGAAGTATGGTGATGGCAAAAAAAATCGTGTTCGAGATTATTGCAGATTCTGATTCTACTACACTCAAAACATGAAAAAAAGTCGTTTTCCGAAAAGTGTCTGTGTGTGTGTCTGTCTGTGTGTCTGTATGTCTGTCTGTAGATTTTTTTCTATGGCAAACGATAACTGCCGCAAATTCAAACTGAATCAAATAATTTTTTGCATACAGCCCTGATTTGAAGAGTACTCACGACCTATTGTTTTTGGTGAAGATCGGTTGAGGGAAAGGGGTAGTTTACCTGCAACGGTTTTTTTTGTCAAGGAAAATTTTTTTTTTTTGGCAAACGATAACAGCCGCAAATTCAGACAGAATCAAATAATGTTTCGTATACAGCCCTGAATTGTAGAGTTCTCAAGACCTATTGTTTTTGGTGAAGATCGGTTAAGGGAAAGGGGTAGTTTACCTGTAACGTTTTATGTTTTAACAAGGGTATTTCCTATGGCAAACGATAACAGCCGCAAATTCACACAGAATCAAACGATTATTTGCATACAGCCCTAAATTGTAGAGGTCTCAAGACCTATTGTTTTTGGTGAATATCGGTTGAGGGAAAGGGGTAGTTTACCTACAACGTTTTTTTAACAAGGGTTTTTTCTATGGCAAACGATAACAGCCGCAAATTCAAACAGAATCAAATAATTTTCTGCATACAGCCCTGATTTGTAGAGTACTCAATACCTATAGTTTTTGGTGAAGATCGGTTAAGGGGAAGGGGTAGTTTACCTGCAACATTTTTTATCAAGCGTATTTTCTATGGCAAACGATAACAGCCGCAAATTCAAACAGAATCAAATAATTTTATGCATACGTCAGTGAATTGTAGAGGACTCAAGCCCTTTAGATTTTGGTGAAGATCGGTTAAGGGGAAGGGGTAGTTTACCTGCAACCTTTTACGTTTTAACAAGAGTAAAGTACTTGAAAATTTATTTAAACTTTTTGAAACAATGGTAATTGTTGAAAATAAAATAATTTTGTTGCCAGGTAACAAAAATAAAGTCATTTTGATTATAAAATATAAATATTTACAACAAGAAAAGAATTTTCAGTTTTCAAAATTTAAATATATTTTTATAAAACAATGGGTTCTTCATTGAGGTGGGGACCATGTCACTCACTCCATCTCAAGCCTCTCCCATTTTGCAGAAAAAGAGGACCCTGTCAAGGCTGATACTTTGACGACAGTGACAGGGCTTTCCACCAAATTCAGCAGAGTGACAGGTAGGCCCAACTCTGATTGGCTCCTCAGATTTCCCCAGCGTTAGTAGGTTCTATGAAAATATTTTATTTCAAAAATGATTTTAAATATAAATCTTAGATATGTTTTATAAATCTCATGTTTTATGTTTTAACATGGGTAATTTTTTACATGACGAACCATAACTGCCGTAAATTCAAACAGAATCAAATAATTTTTTACATATGTACCTGAGCTATAGAGAACTCAATGTCTGTTGATTTTGGTGAAGATCGGTTACGGGGAAAGGGCAGTTTACCTGAAACATTTTTTGTTGTAACATGAGTAAAGTACTTAATTTTGATAAAGTATCCTGATAAGATCTTAATAATCCACTGTAGAAACGTAGATGAAATATCTATAAATGAAGAGGCTAGTTGAACGGGCTGGGGGTAATTTTCTATAAATCAAAATTATAGTTGAAGGGGGAGGGGATAATATTTTTTATATGTGTACTACGTTATTGGCAACAAAGAAGTATTTTTTTTGTTAAAATTCCTTCCCTGGCTGTTTGGCTGAAAATGAGTTTAAATATAAATCTTAGAATATGGAAGTCATGTATGGTTCTCCATACCGATATTTTCTTTATTGTTTACTAGTAACAAAAAAAGATTACATTTATTTACTAATACTATGTTAAGATCATACTTCTTTAATCTATGATTAATCCTGTCTGTTATAAATGGAATGTAATGTATTAAATGAATTTTTTTTTGCTCTGGTCTGGAATAAAATTGTTTTAAAATAATTTTTTTGTTTAAGAGTATTATTCTCTTTGAGAATAGCTTAATAAGCTGAAACAGCTGTCAGAGGTAAATGATAAACTGTGAAAATTACCAAGTGTTTGTATATTTTTTTAAAACCTTTGTATTATTTACTCTATGGGTCTGCTCCTTCTTCAGCCATGTAATAGATTCACACTCTGTCAGTGTGCACTGAACAGTGTATAATTAAATATAACTAATATGAGTATGTGCATTATAACTTAGCATAGTGTATATAGCGTTTGTGTATCTGTGACTCACAACAGTATATCCATGATTATGGGATTAAATCAATCTTGAAACGGTGCATACTACGTTCTTTATTACAACTGAACTTCATGTCTACTAGAAGCCATAATTAATATGGTCTGTAAATAATATTCTTTTATATATATTTAAAATAAACACACGAAATATATCTTTCTCTCTTTAAGTAATTGATACATAGAATAATTGAAAAGTGTATATTTCTGTGTGTGAGAGTGTGTGTGTGTGCATGCAAAATTTACTTTATATCTTATATATTCTGTATATTTTAAGTAAATTACATTTTCTCTGCAACATTCTTGTTTTTGATAACTTGTTACTGGTGTAATATTCGTCATTTGTCACATACCTTGCATTGCACTTATATTCAGTGGAGACAACAGGATCATTAGGATAACGACAGCTCGTTTGAAGCCCTCCCTCCTTTTGGTTACAGTCACAAAAGACTGAACAATTGCTTTTGGATCAAACATTCCTTCCCATGCACTTTTCTTCATTCCTTCCTTACCACAAGCTGTGTTTTTCACTAAAAGCACTCCGCACAATAAAGAACTCAGATTTAAAAGTGCACAGGCAATGTATATACCATCAAATTCAATGATAGGTCTCAAGAAACCACCGAGTGCAGTTCCTATTGGTGTACTTATAAAGTATATAGCTGCTATAATACCCAATCGGAAGTCCTGTTTTCAGCACCAGTAATATCTGATATATAACTGCAAGCACCAATCAAGAGACATATTCGAGTACCAGTGAGTCCCGGGAACAGGGACTGTGACACAGCGACTACAGTCGTCGACCATTCCCAAAAGAACACATTAAGTAAACAACACACGTCAGAAACAAACTGCCCGCACACGGGTAGAAACATTAATGGACGCCTACGGTTACCATGATTGTCACTCCATGGTCCAGCAAACATGACAAAAAATATTGGTAGTGTATACTGCAGTATCGGTTTCCATGTGTTGATGTTTGTCACAATCTTTTGCGCTTCCTCTTCATTGGCACATTGATCACCAAAATATGGTCTCTGAGGTCCTGGATGGCATGCTTTTTGCAACAACAAATTGAGTCCCGCCACATCTGACATTCCAGTCGATATGAAGTACAAAGCCAACATCGCTTCAACAGTAATACGTTTGACAACATTGTGAATGTTGGAAACAAACATGTTCCCATCAGCACGGCACACAATGAACTGAACAACACATCAATTTTCCTCAGTCTCGTGTATACATGTAGATAATGTACATCACCTGGTCCTTGTTTCACTTATCAAGCATGTTATCTAATAGATAGTACTTAATTGTTTTATCATTTTGGTATAACATTTTATTCCAATAAGTACAGGAAAAATATATATTCATTAGTTCTGAGTGTTCAATAATTTAATGTGTAAAATAAATTAAATACAGTACAAGATTAACTATGTGTTACACCTGCCTAAAGTTTTGGTGACTTTTAATGGTTTTATTATTATTTTCAGAGACATGGACATTGACAATAAAAGAAAAAGGAACACTAAGAAAGTTTGAAATAAAGATTGTTGGACATATTATGGTCCGTTAAAGAAGATTGTGAATGGAGAATAAGAAATAACCAGGCAATAGATGAGCTATTGAAACATGAGGACATTGTAAGATTCATAAAGACTCAACAAGTACAATGGCTAGGTCACTTAGAGTGGATGGACGATCAGCGTATGCCAAAGAAAATTCTGAAGTCGCAAGATTATGAAAGCAGAAAGAGGGGCCGACCTAGGATAAGATGGTTAAATGATGTACTAGAAGGTCTAAGAAGCATAGGTGTGAGGGGTTACAGTGAGATGGCAATGGACAAGGGCCTTTGGAGAGGTTGGAAGCCAGGGCTCACATTGGGGTGTAGTGCTAAAGAAGAAGAAGAAGAAGAAGAAGAAGAAGAAGAAGAAGAAGAAGAAGAAGAAGATCATTCTCAACTGTTTGGTTTTAATGTTTCTACTTGACCACCCAGTAAAGCAGTGGAAAGGTTTGGCCCTGCTAGACTTTGGTCAGGTAACATTTGAGAATGGTGAAACGTTTAAAAAGCCTTGTCCAGCACAAAAAACTAGTGACTTTGAACTTTTAACAAATAAGTCTAACCAAGAGGAACTAAAAATGATAGTGTGTTTTTAGAAAAAATAGATAGGGAATAACTAGTGTTAACTGGTCATCAAACAAGTGCTATGTTGCATTCAGTGACTATGTACACAAAAATGTGATTTGTGTGTGTGTTTGTGTGTGTGAGAGAGAGAGGGGGAAGTAGGGGTGGAGAGAGAGAGAGAAAGATAATTTTTATAAATACTTATCCAAGTGACTCTTCACTTTTTTCTGTGTAGTACACTTCAAATCTACATTTCCTCAATTTATTTACAGTATTTAGCCAAGCACTGATAACACACTGATTAGATTATATATTCTAAAAAATGTTGTCCATTATAGCTGTATTCTACTTTTACTGAACCTGAAACAAAACTATCACTGTTGCACACCACTATAGAAAAATTATTCCGATTAGCACTTTCAAGCTTCTCAGCTTATCGTCAGATCGGAAATAACAACAACAACAGAATAAAATAACTCTTCACACCCCCAGCCGCCCCAGTGACCCCACACACACCTCCGCAAACAAGCTATAAGTCAAATGTCTCTTCCCACCCTCTGAGCCCTGTCACCCCTGTTACATGCATGTGTGCACGTGTGTGTGTGTGTGTGTGTGTGTACATTCTTGTCAAAACCTAGCGTTGTAAAGCCTTGTATTTCTAGTATGGAATGTGCTAGAAAAATATGTAGCTGTACAGACGGGGGTGACAGGCTTGGAGGTTGGGAAGGGACATTTGACTTATAGCTTGTTTGCGGGGGTGTGTGTGGTCAGTGGGGCGGGTGGGGGTGTGAAGTGTTATTTTATTCTGTTGGTATTGTTATTTCCGATCTGACGATGAGCTGAGAAGCTTGAAAGCGCTAATCGGAATAATTTTTCTATAGTGGTGTGCAACAGTGACAATTCTGTTTGTGATTATAACCACTAATGTGACGATTTTAAAATAGGAAATGTAAAAGGAGAGAAATTAAAATTTTAATCGCACATTTAAACTAATTTTAAATCCCTTAATTAACTGAAAAATAATGTTTAATAAAGAGATTATATAGACAAAAGGAATGCGAGTGTAAAGTAAAGAAACCCTTTAAATAATTTGCCATGCATCGACATGCGAATACCGGAATCAACTTGCATACCAGCCCATAAACTAAACTAAAAATTTTCGTAAATTTGAAATTAAATAAATAATAAAACAACTACATAGTAGTATACTATAATTAATTCTGAAGTAAAGCGTAGCTTTGGATAATTATAATGTCAAACCTTAATACCATAAATATCAAATAAATGTGGAACTACTTTTATGATGAAGAGTAAACTACTCGAGGTTATAATTCTGCCCCTAAACGCTGCCCACTTGAAATGGAGCGGTCAACCCGTAAGCTGCGCACAGCAG
Source organism: Magicicada septendecula (assembly GCA_034769895.1). Classification (NCBI taxonomy): domain Eukaryota; kingdom Metazoa; phylum Arthropoda; class Insecta; order Hemiptera; family Cicadidae; genus Magicicada; species Magicicada septendecula. Next base: position 313,861,150 of record CM068373.1, on the reverse strand, counting down.
TAATGTGGAACATTAAAAATAGTTTGTTTCCTAAAGTGATTAATCCGTCAGTTAAGACATAGAGGCATTCTTTATACTATTAAACAATGTGTTGCATTAATATAGTTGAACCGCGATTCATATAAATATGTTGTAAACGAGTAAGAAAGAATAATGAAAACTGAACGCCTATGACATCTCTACAAAAATCTTAAAATATAAAACTTATGTAATTAAAACTGTGGTAAGACCATAAAGTGAAGTGCAACAAATAAACAATCATGTGAAGTGGATACAGGTGAATAAAACTTTTGTGTTAATCATTCAAATCAACGAGCTATTACTACCCGTTAGCAAAGAGCAGAGAACCAGGACCCACAATGATCTAAAAGACTTCAGGATTACACCATCCCCGGATATGAAGATAACGATAGATACCTGACCTACATCAAACATGCTGCAACCGAGGACCGAGGACTGGAATAACGAGGAGCTGGAGGATATCACAGGTGACATGGAGGCATGCCTTCCGTGGTTATGAAATACTAAATATTATATCCAACAAAAGACAATTAAATTAACAACATTAAGACATTTTAAGTACTGACAATAATTGTATTCTTATTCTTAGTAAAAGAGTTATAGCTCTAAACTGTAAAGCCTTATTGTTTAAAAAGGGAAATAAGTCCATTCTTCTAATGGCACCACTTCATGATAATATATGATATGTGACCATTATTAATATACCTTTTCAAGTCCCGGATCCGTGGAAAAGTTAAACAGATGTACATCAATATTTTGAGGGCCCTTGTAATTGAACAAAACATAAAATCATTTTGTAAACTATTGAAACACAAATGTTGATAACCATAAGTAAAGATGCTAATATCAGTAAATAATAAAGAGATGTCATGGTCAAACAAAGATGAGTGAATAAGTCTACAAACCCCTGCCAATTTTCCTTAATTCTCGAGATCCTATATAATATTTGTTTATTTTCAGTTGTTGATTTTGTTAAGAATATGGCAGCCTGTTTAATTGACCTGAGCCAATTAACCAGGTTCCCGATGTTATAACGAAGAGACATTATACTAACACAACTTTTTTAATTAAACTTTTAATAAAAAAAAACTATGTTCAGTTAAGATTATGTATGTTCTTCTGTACATAGATTAATGCAAAACTTAATCTATTCTGTATATGCTTTTAACTTATATGTCAGACAACATAGCAGCAAAAAGAAGTGTGAAAATTTATTTCAGAAACTACAACTAATTTTGAGAAAAGTGTTATGTCACTGTGAAAAGTTCATATGTAAATATAAGTGTTTAATTCTTAATTTTTTGAAATGTGTGTGTGTGTGTGTGTGTGTGTGTGTGTGTGTGTGTGTGTGTGTGTGTGTGTGTGTGTGTGTGTGTGTGTGTGTGTGTGGTATATATTTTCATTTTGTTTTGTGTACATACAAACAGGATACACATGATATTTTGAGAGTCAGCTGAATAGTTCGCTGAATGACATCTATAGTTTAGCATTGGAACTAAAAGTTTTAGGGAGTAAGATTCATGTAAACACTTGTAAATTTTACAGTTTATCTGTCAACTTATTTATTGCTTACCAGCTGTTCAAAATTTACGTGCCACACGTTTTGAAAAATGGGCAAAAATCAATCAAAATCAATTGTTTGTTAAAAAAGGTCTATGGAAGCTCATAACAAAAAGGTTCATGTATTAGGAAATGCTGCATCTTCAGACAGAATGGTTACAAGTGGGTACTTGAATGTAAGCATGAAGATGAACATTGAACATTGAATTAAACCCCTGCAGTGCCAAAAAATTCAAAAAGTACAAAAAATAATTAAACAAAGTGCAAAGTGCACCATGCTTTCATTGACGAAACGTCTGGTTTTACAGAAAACACTGGACCAGGCCAAACAGCCTGGGAAGGAATTTTAACAACAAACTACTTGTTTGTTGCCGATAACGTAGTACACATAAAAAATTATCCCATTCCTCTTCAACTATTATTTTCATTTATAGAACATGACCCTCTCCCTCTTCAACTACCCTTTTCATTTATAGATATTTCATCTACCTTTCTACAGTGGCTTATTATGACCTTCATTTCAGGATACTGTATCAAAAAATTGGTATGGCGAACCATACATGACTTCCATGTCCTAAAATTTATATTTAAAATCATTTAAATATTAATTAAATAAGTGGATATTTGAGTTCTGAAAAAATTACGTATCAGCTAAAATGGTACCACCATGTCAGGTGGATTAAGACTATCCTCAACCTTCGTGAGGAAGAACTGTACTTTTGGATAAAATGTCTGTAGGTCGAATGAAAAGCTAGCTAAAGGTAGCTGCGATCTGATTCCTGTAATGAAATTGGACTCTCGCTGCGAGGGGCCGAGTGATGTCTATAGTGTTATCAAAGTCTTTCCTGTCAATACTATACAAGTCATTTTTCTTTTTTAAAATTGAGTCTTGATTTCTTTCTTTCCATTTGTCTTCTGATTATTCAGACTATTCTGACTATTCTGTTCACCCGTATAATTATAAATTTCTCAGCAAAACATTTCTTCCTTAATACGTTTGTGTCTCCTGTTTAACACCCACCATTCTGATCCATGTCATAACCAGTGGTGGCTCATGAGTAATGAAATGGGAGGGGCACACAGTGGGGAGGATCTAAGGTGGGCCACCATTCACGGTAATTAGTACTTAGGTAAAAAAGTATAGAATGTCTTACCTGGTATTTCACTTTTTGTATAACAATTCCATTCTCCTGTTTTTAGATGTAGCGAATTCCTCTATCACTTGTTTGTTGAAATCTTGAATTCCATGAATCATTTTTTTTCTGTGGATAGCATAGCCAATGCAGTCATATAAAATAGGTTGATTACCTTCTGTCAACGTTTCTTAAAATCCTTTTCGGGATAACTCGAGTTTCGACACCAATGGTGTCATCATCAGATCGGATATGAATTAGGTCAAAACATTATTGATGTATATACATCTCGTCAGATATTAAAAAATTAAAAACAACACATACATTACACAAATAATAAATAAAATATATCATAACAAAACAACATTACAACAACGAAATATAAAAACACGCGGCCGCAAACGAACCTGCACAGGAACGCACCCCACGGTAAGACTAATCAATGCCGGTTTGACCTTGGTTCAATTTTATCGATCTGATATAGCCAATTTCTCGTTCTATATGATCGATTCTATTAAATAAAATATTATATGTATGTATTGCTTTTTCATTTAGGACACGATTGTGATCCTCCTTTATAGCTTTATATATCTCGAACCTTTCAAGGGTATCCAGCTTTAGTGACTTTTTACATTTATGTAGGATATCTAAATTATCATTAATACTCTTTATATTATGGTCATGTAAGCTTAAATGTTCTGCAAATGTAGATCTTCTTACATTTGACTTGGAGCTTGGGATATGTTCTTTATAGCGTAATTTGAAGGAACGACCTGTTTGTCCTATATAGAACTGTGTGCAATCAGAACAATTAAGTCTATATACACCAGTACCGTCAAATATATCGGAGGGTATATTCTTGTTAGTAAATGTAAGTTTTTTCTCAAGTTTATTACTCGCCTTTGAGGCCAAAGTAATATTATGCTTTTTTAATTGGTTTTTTAAATTATGGTGTAGAATTTCACCATATTCTATTGCAATGTATTTGTTTACTTTTTCTTTGGATACATCAATATTTATTGGTTTATTTTGTTTTTTATTAATTATTCTATCTACTATATGACTTTTGTATCCATTATCTAATGCTATGTGTTTGATAATGTTTAGTTCATTGTTATAATCTTCCGTAGATAGGGGCAATGTCAGCAATCTATGAATCATACAATTGAAAAATGCCATTTTATGTGAAATAGGGTGATATGATGAGGCGTGAATAGCATGATCTGTGATTGTTGGTTTTCTGTAAATATTATAGTTAATTTTATTATTTATTTTAGTTAAAGTTAAATCTAAAAAATTAATTTTATTATTCATTTCCGTCTCTAATGTGAATTGCAAATTATTTGTAATAGTATTCATATATTTTTTAAGCATTTCTAATTGCCTGCAATTGCCATTGCAAATCATTATTGTGTCATCCACATATCATCGGTAAAATAAAATTTTTGTATAATGTTTGTTTTTAGTCGATAAAATTTTGTTTGTTTCAATATGATTTAGGTAAATTTCCACCAGGATGCCTGACAATGGGGATCCCATAGCTAAACCATCCCGTTGTAAATAATATTTGTTGTCGAAAGTGAAATAATTTTGTTCTAATATTACTTTTGTCAAATTGATTAACTCATCAACTGTTTCATGATTTAATGTGGATTTAGATAGTAATAAATTTTTTGCTATTTCTAACGTTTCAGTAATAGGTACGTTCGTGTATAGATTTACTATGTCGAATGAGGCGAGAGTGTGTCTCGGCTCGATTGTAATAGTTTTTGTAAGTTCGACCAGTTCTAAACTGTTTTTCAAGCTATAATTTTTATTGAACGTTATGTGTTGTCTAAAAATTTTTTCGAGTTTTTTGGCAATTTTATATGAAGGTGCAGACATAAAATTAACTAAAGGACGGACAGGCATATTATTTTTATGTATTTTAGGAAGGCCCTTAAGTCTAGGGGCCTTGGGATCTATCATTTTTAGGTATTTTTTCTCATCGTTTGTTATGACGTATTTGGATTTATTCAATATTGATTTCACTTTATAAAATTTATTATATACTGGCAAAAAATTTATTACTATCTAAATCCACATTAAATCATGAAACAGTTGATGAGTTAATCAATTTGACAAAAGTAATATTAGAACAAAATTATTTCACTTTCGACAACAAATATTATTTACAACGGGATGGTTTAGCTATGGGATCCCCATTGTCAGGCATCCTGGCGGAAATTTACCTAAATCATATTGAAACAAACGAAATTTTATCGACTAAAAACAAACATTATACAAAAATTTTATTTTACCGACGATATGTGGATGACACAATAATGATTTACAATGGCAATTGCAGGCAATTAGAAATGCTTAAAAAATATATGAATACTATTACAAATAATTTGCAATTCACATTAGAGACGGAAATGAATAATAAAATTAATTTTTTAGATTTAAGTTTAACTAAAATAAATAATAAAATTAACTATAATATTTACAGAAAACCAACAATCACAGATCATGCTATTCACGCCTCATCGTATCACCCTATTTCACATAAAATGGCATTTTTCAATTGTATGATTCATAGATTGCTGACATTGCCCCTATCTACGGAAGATTATAACAATGAACTAAACATTATCAAACACATAGCATTAGCCAATGGATACAAAAGTCATATAGTAGATAGAATAATTAATAAAAAACAAAATAAACCAATAAATATTGATGTATCCAAAGAAAAAGTAAACAAATACATTGCAATAGAATATGGTGAAATTCTACACCATAATTTAAAAAACCAATTAAAAAAGCATAATATTACTTTGGCCTCAAAGGCGAGTAATAAACTTGAGAAAAAACTTACATTTACTAACAAAAATATACCCTCCAATATATTTGACGGTACTGGTGTATATAGACTTAATTGTTCTGATTGCACACAGTTCTATATAGGACAAACAGGTCGTTCCTTCAAATTACGCTATAAAGAACATATCCCAAGCTCCAAGTCAAATGTAAGAAGATCTACATTTGCAGAACATTTAAGCTTACATGACCATAATATAAAGAGTATTAATGATAATTTAGATATCCTACATAAATATAAAAAGTCACTAAAGCTGGACACCCTTGAAAGGTTCGAGATATATAAAGCTATAAAGGAGGATCACAATCGTGTCCTAAATGAAAAAGCAATACATACAAATAATATTTTATTTAATAGAATCGATCATATAGAACGAGAAATCGGCTATATCAGATCGATAAAATTGAACCAAGGTCAAACCGGCATTGATTAGTCTTACCGTGGGGTGCGTTCCTGTGCAGGTTCGTTTGCGGCCGCGTGTTTTTATATTTCGTTGTTGTAATGTTGTTTTGTTATGATATATTTTATTTATTATTTGTGTAATGTATGTGTTGTTTTTAATTTTTTAATATCTGACGAGATGTATATACATCAATAATGTTTTGACCTAATTCATATCCGATCTGATGATGACACCATTGGTGTCGAAACTCGAGTTATCCCGAAAAGGATTTTAAGAAACGTTGACAGAAGGTAATCAACCTATTTTATAGTCTTAACCGTTTCTGGAGGCAAGAAAAATGTTTAAATTACAATGCAGTCAGTCTATCAGTGCCCATGGAATTTCTTAAAAATGTTTTTATTCTTTTCAATGTAGAAAAGCACCTTTCACTTTCAACAGTTGTCATCGGTATGGTAACAATTATCTTTAAAATAGTCACACACTCTGAGAAGGTACGAAACATGTTATTATCAAGGAAAAACTGTAATAAGGGTGTTGCACCAGAAGCAATACGTAAATCTTCACGACTGTATAACACTTCTAATTCGGTTCTCAGTTTCAGACCATTTATTGTTGGATAAAATTTAATTGTAGTCTGAAAATCATTTTCCGGAAACTCAACACAGTACTGTGGGAACTTTTCAACTAAAAACAATTTGGAAACACATAAATGATCTGAAAATTGAAATCTTTCATTAATATTGTTCACAATCATATCACATACTTCCAAAGCGGCCACACGGTTGCTCCTATTACTTAATTGTTCAACACACTGTCTCTTAGTCACAGGCTCACTTACAGACACTTCACTGTCTTCATAGGTCTTACGAATATTAACCACTGCACTCACAAAATGTTTAACAAATGTTCTCATTTTTATTGTATCAATGTTTCTTTGTTGAATGCAATCAAAGAAAATCGCCACATGAGGCATAATTTTGTGGAAAAAAGTCAACCAGAAAATGAACTGAGGATCCCTCAAAGTTCGTACAAATCCTGCAGCCTGGCTAGAAGCACTTTTGTCAGAAATCTCTATGTCCCTAATGTGTTCAAAACATTTTATTAGATTATCTTTATGTTCAAACACAGTATTAACAGCCCTGTGTTGAAAGTACCATCTTGTAAGAGGCACATACCCAATTTTTTTTTACAATTTCTACTAAATAATCCATCCTCTTTGGAGATCTTGAAAAATATGGTCCTATTCCTTGCAGGTCTTGAAAAAATATTCTACTCTGGGAGGCAGACGATGTTGAGTTTTGAAGAATCAGATTCCCTTGATGGGCATAACAATGAATAAAATTTGCATTTGGTACTTCTCTTTAACCAAACACTGGACCCCTCCTTTCTGACCACTCATAACAGATGCACCATCGTAAGTCTGACAAATTAGTTTTTCCGGGGACTTGTCTATTCCTATTTCTTCCAACTGTTCTAAAATTGTCAAGGCTAAACTTCGAGCACTTTTATCAAAAGGGACTTCAAAAAACCCCCAAAACCTTTCAATTATTCTCCCTTCAATGAGATATCTCAAAATCAGTGCCATCTGTGTTTTGCGCAAACTGTCAGTTGTTTCATCAGCCTGAAGTGATATGAAGTCTATCGTAGAAATTTCAGTCACAATATTTTTTCGACACACTGACAAAATGGCATCTAAAAGTTCGTTCTGAATTGTTTTCGAGGTTCCTTTAAACATGAATTTTTAAAATTCCTGTTGAATTTTCTAAATGATCTTTCAAAACATTGTCAAGTGCTGCAGTATAATTGATTAGTCCTTTAAAAATCCCTGGGTTGTTGTCTGCTTCTTCCGTTTCATCGTGGCCACGTAAAGCTAATTCAAATTCCCCACAAAATTTAATCGCATCAATTATTCGAGACAAGATGTATCTGTTCTTGTCTACAAGTTCGTTATGTTTATGAACAGAAATTCTGTAACCATCATCGAGTTGCAACCTAATATTTACAATACCTAGCACGGCTAAACTCATTTCATTGTCTAAATGACATTTAGACAGCCAATGCTTCTTACTCTTTTCTGGTAAATGTTTCAGATCTTTAACGCCCGACTTAGTCCACGTGTCTTCACTGCCAAACAGAAGACAAGCAAAGCAAAATAAAGCATTGATTGTGGGGCATCTGCACATCCATTCCCATTTTTCGTACACTGTGGTATTGAAAGTTCTATTTTATGTTCTGTTTTTGTCCTTAAACACTTGGTTGATAGACAACTGCGGTCTTGGTGGACCCAATTGTTTTGCTATTAACCTATCTTCATAGCACAAACGTTTTACTGTGTAAATACTTGACATCATTCATTTTGTCTCAGAGATTTACACAAGCACACAAAATACCGACACTTGAATATTTTCAACACCGTTATTTACACACGTGCGTAACACTGATTACTGAAAACCACTTGTAACACTACAGTTTATACAATTACTATAAGCACTGCCACCACAATTATCATGTAGCACATAACATAACCGCTCTAGGTACACATTCTATTTTAATATTTCCTTCAATGAGAATATAATTTAAAATTATATAAAATCGCAAAAATTATTATAATCATATTCACGATAGAAACATTATAATAACATTATTTTGTAACAATATATACTAAGAAAGTAACAGTAATTATTAGTATTATAGCACAGCTCAGATGGCAGTAAAATGTAATAGTCTACTAAACAGCTCCGATTCATATCCGTTAGTTGCAGTAATGTGGCGCACCTACAGGATTCAGAGTTTACTAGTTGAAGACTGTTAATTTTTGGTCAATGGTCACATAGTCTAGTGTGACCGAACGCTATGGGAATTTAGCATTACGCTCTCCCACCACAAGAGAGTTGAGAAGTGGAAGGGAGTAGTACTATCTGGGTCACAACATCTCTGTGACCATCGCTATGTTGCCACATTTGTTTTCACGTTGCCACATTTCTCCAGGCTTCTCACTGTTACAAACTATTGCTATCATTTGAAACGAGGACGTTTCTACAATATTTATTTATTTCATGATTTTCTGGTGGGGCACGTGACCATGTGCCCTTATGAGTGAGCCGCCTCTGGTCATAACGCTATATTCCACACAGGCTAGTAAATAACTAGCCATCAGGGAGGTCAAAATATTTTCAAGGAGGGGCAAACAATTTTCCAAATATCTATATATTTATATCAAATAGATATATATATATCTATATATATTTATATATTTTTCATACATACACACATGCACATATTAGTTTATAATTCTCATATCATAATAGAAATAAGTACACAGATTGTATTAATTGCTTTAATACAACAACACTGCCCAGCGATCCACAGGAAGCAAATCGATGTCCACCTTTTCGGCTTGCATGCATTGTGTTGGTGTGGGTTTCAGCACTTTCCATTTAAAAAGCGTGCAAACATAATAAAGTAAACATGAGTGAGGCCAGAAATAACGCGAATTGTGTGTGTGTCCTGCCGGCCTTTTTATTGCGGTAATCACAATAATATAACTTTAGAAAAGTAAACATTACATAATTGAGATATGCTTGCCTGCTAGGAACGATATATTTTCACTCATACGTGATTAAAATTAAAATGATAAATACAGAATTTTGTTAAAGTGAAATGAAATGTTTCCATAGAAACTACTTCTTTGTTGTCAATAACGTAGTACACATATAAAACTTATAAAAATTTACCTCCTCTATCATCAACTACCATTTTAATTTATAAAAAAAATTACCCCTGCCCCCTTCAACTACCCTTTTCATTTATAGATATTTCATCTACCTTTCTACAGTGGATTATTATGAACTTCTTTTCAGGATACTTTATTTGTCAAAATTAAGCCCTTTACTCTTGTTAAAATGTAAAACGTTGCAGGTAAACTACCCCTTTTCCTTAACTGATCTTCACCAAAAACAATAGGCCTTGAGTCCTCTACAATTAAGAGCTGTATGCAAAAAATTATTTGATTCTGTTTGAATTTGCGGCTGATATTGTTTGCCATAGAACAAATTCTACACACTGACACTTTTCGGAAAATGACTTTTCTTCATGTTTTGAGGGTAGTACAATCAGAATCAGCCCTTATCTCGACCATGATTTTTTTTTGCCATCACCATGCTTCCACTTCCTTATGGAACATGAAAGTAAAAAGAAGTCAACAATTAAAATCTTAAAACATGTATGTTATTCAGTACATATATTATGTAAACCTTACAGTGATTCAGAATGCCATTTTACAAGCATTCAATGACCTCTATTGGTGAACTGATTTGCATAACAGCTTCAACAAAATATACATCCAATGACATATTTGCACACTCTGTTGAGCAATTAAGTTAAAAAAAACATACCGGTACATTTAACACTATCAGCATCTGCAGGAAAATAGGAGAAAATATGTCCTAATTTCCTGTTATCAATTATTTTATTTATATTATAATGTAAGATGTCATCTTTGTTATTAATGTCTTTTCTTTTATAAAATTGCTAAACTGCTATAATTGTTTTTATTATTTAGACAAAGCTTTTCGTCATTACTGACATCTTCAGGTCTTAAACAACGTCTATCAACTGTACGTTGTAGGCTTTTATACTTTAGGCCCCTCCCCTTATGTCATCGCCCCTCCTATTGGTTCTAGCTGCTACCGCTCTTCACGGGAACTTTGTCTACCTTTTTCCGTTAGGCATTTTTCTAACGTCCGTCAAATTGTTTTCAGAATCTCCCGTTAATTTCTTCATTCTTGACTTATAACCTTTTGCATTTCGTCATTTTTTAGTGTGTTATTCTTATTATTTTAATTTATTGTTTAATACATAATAAAATATTTCTTCATTTGTAAAATCCACTTTTATATTCATTAATTTATTTTTATCTTCTTTTTTAACTTTAAGTATTTCTAGTTCTTCTATTAATTTTCTTTTTTGCGGATTGTTTTCTATTTTTATTATTTCCATATTTTCCTTGGGATTTATGAATTTATGGCCTGATTCGTTGAAATGTCTTGCATATAGTGAGTTCGTTACTCTAACCCCTTCTCCTTTTGCGTGTTCATTCATTCTAATTTTAAATTTTCTTCCAGTTTCACCCAGATATATCTTATTACATTCCCCACATTTTAATTTGTATACGCCGCTTTTTTCTGTTAATGGAATTTCTTCTGTTTTATCATTTTTTATATATTCGAATACATTTTTCGTTTTCTTTATTCCTATCTGTATTTCATATTTTTCGAAACATTTTTGTAACATTTTTGTTTGGTATCCTATGTATGTTATTGCTCCTTTATATTTCTTTTCTTCATTTGTTTTTTCTTTTTTAGGAGGGGCGATGACATAAGGGGAGGGGCCTAAAGTATAAAAGCCTACAACGTACAGTTGATAGACGTTGTTTAAGACCTGAAGATGTCAGTAATGACGAAAAGCTTTGTCTAAATAATAAAAACAATTATAGCAGTTTAGCAATTTTATAAAAGAAAAGTAAGGATGGCTGCTAATTTAAACAATACGAAGAATTAATGTCTTTGTTAAATTTTAAATACCGGTATCTATTAATGCAACCATATCTTTTGACAATTATAAATAGCATTGTTGACTTATTTTTCTTTAAATTTTTATAGTTTCCACCAAATAAGTAAGACAAAGCTTTTCGTCATTACTGACATCTTCAGGTCTTAAACAACACCTTAAGTTGTTTAAGACCTGAAGATGTCAGTAATGACGAAAAGCTTTGTCTAAATAATAAAAACAATTATAGCAGTTTAGCAATTCTATAAAAGAAAAGTAAGGATGGCTGCTAATTTAAACAATACGAAGAATAAAATAAGTAAGAAGCTACTTACTCACTTTACTTATGTATTTTGTAAATACATAAAGAAAAATAAGTTAACAAAAATATTGCTACGACAGCACAGAACAATCTACGCGTTTATTGAATGCGCCAGAAAGATCTCGACGTAAGCGTGTGGTGTATGTGCTACTAAACGCATTTTGCGAGAATTTTCTCGACTGTGCCAGGCTCCGCTCGGGCGCTCGGACTGTGTCAAGGCCGTAGCAATTTACGTAGTTCGCAAGAGATAAGACGCAGTTTGGAAGCTTCTGGTGTGTGAGCGTAACTATAAATACATCGCGTCGCGGCCTTAGTTTTCAGTTCAATGCGAGATTTTTGACTGTGCGGTTCGAGAGTATTAGTGCGATATATGTACAGAGCGGTTCGAGTTATTACGGTGTACGTTCAAGTAGTTATTAGTGAATTGTTGCGTTTTATATTCGGACGGTATAATTGTAATACAGTTGAGTTTTAATATTAGTGGACATTTTATTGCGTATGAACAATTTCATTTGATTTGTTGTAGACACTGTGTTGTTAATTACGAACTGTTTTACTATAACAATTAAAGGTGTGATTAGTGACTTGATTGGTGTCTTGTAATTATTGTGTTTCCACTGTACCTACGACGATCGAGTAGACCGTCGTAACAGTGGTGTCAGAACTGGGATAGAACGGTTAACAGTGGAAACAGTGGACGCTTTGTACAAGACGAGTGTGATTCGTAATTAATCAGTAAACATGGATCCCAGTCAGATGATGGAAGCTTTACAAACACTGCTGCGGCAGACACAGGAAGAAGCAGAAAGACGACAAAAAGAAGAACGAATACAAGCAAGAGAAGAAGCTGAGGAACGTCAGAAAGCACTAATGCTAGAAACAGAAGAAAGACAAAAAGATAAAACGGAAGCTCTCTTTGAAACTATGCAGAAACAGTTGCAAGAACATAGTACCGCAGAATTGGGTCTCCTACGAGGTGACCTTAATAAACAAGTTACTAAAATATCGGAGGTACAAGAATCAATGACATTAAAAATAGCGGAAGTAGAAAAATCTGTCTCGAGTGTTGAAGAATCGATGTCTACAAAAATATCTGAAGTAGAAAAATCTGTCTTGACTGTGGAAAAAATTATGTCAACAAAAATAGCTGCAGTAGAAAACTCAATGGCAAACATAAGAGAACAAATTAAAATTGAAGTTGAACAGTGCATGAAGATTCAACCAAAACAAATTTCTGGACAGACTGTACCAGTGATCAAGACAGAAAAATACACAGAAAATAAGTTAACAGAGAAAGTCACTTTGCCTGCAGTAGGGACAGTTCATGTCAAAGCTCCAACCTTTGACGGAAGCACTCACTGGGCAACGTACCTCCGCCAATTTGAAGCTGCTACATGCGCAAATAATTGGACAGAAAAAGACAAGGCTGTTTCACTTGTTCTTGCATTAAAAGGACCCGCGGCAGAACTACTACAGAAAGTGCCACCTGACAGCCAGAACACCTATGCCGAGTTGATAAAAGCTCTGGAATTACGGTATGGTGATAAACATTTGCGAGATGTGTACTGCACCCAGTTGAGAGCAAGGCGACAGCATTCCGGGGAAAGTCTTCAAGAGTTTGAAGCAAGTATCGACAGACTAATTAGACTGGCCTATCCTGAAGCGCCAGAAGATTTTCGAACGCGTTTTGCGATGCAGACATTTACTGCCGGTGTCCGAGATAACGAACTACAGCAAGTGTTACGAATGGCAAGACACCAGAACAGTCCGGACGCCCTGGTACATGCTTTGCAATTTGAGGCCGCCAAATCAACGTCTGGTTGGACAAGTCATAAAGTGCGCGAGCTAAAAGATCGAGACGGCACAGACGATGAGGAAGAAGAACAAGGAACAGAGACTCGACGGTCGGCGCCACAGAATAAAATAAGAAAGGATGGAAGACCGAAGTGTTATCGATGTGGGAAACCTGGAGATCTACAACGAGATTGTCGGGTTAGAATTCAGCAGCAGGGAAACGAGCAATAGTCGGTGCAACGGGGCGTGTGCTGACTAACTGGAGGAACGAAGCCCCTAGAGAATACGCAATTTCTACGCTTCAGAAAAACACCGGGAGCTTGGTAGTTACCGGATTTGTTCAAGAAAGGCCACCCTCGATTACAGTTGACACAGGTGCAACAGTTTCTATTGTGCGCCCCGACGTGGTGAAAGATCTCAAGCCAATCTGGTGCTCTTGCAGCTTGCGAACAGCTACTGGACGGCCTGTAAAAGTGTATGGAAAAGTGGAGATACACCTACGCCTCGGTAGACTTGAGTTTAATCATCAAGTACTTGTTGCAGACATTGTGGATGAAGCAATTCTTGGTGTGGACGTTATGAACGCATACGGATTTATAGTCGACTTCAAAAACAATGTCTTGAGAATCGGAGGCGAAGAGGTAATGCTATCAACAATGACGACAGCAGAAAAATCGATGGACGTCATAAACCAAGTGGCCGTAACTGTTCCGCCAAACTCCGAAAAGATCATCATGGTTAGAACTGCGGTAGATACTAGGGGCAATCAGTGCTCTATATTCGAACCCCAGGTAGTCAGCACACCGGGCATACTAATTGCCAGAAGTTTAGTAAAACCTGACGAAACCGGAAATGTACCTATTAGAGTGGCGAATATTTTGGATCAAGCTATCACTTTACAAAGCAATACACTCCTAGGCAAATTGACTCCTGTGGCCTGGGTAGCCGGAATAACGCAACGAAGACCCAGTTCTTCGGATACTTCTAAATTACCAGAGGAACTGCAAGAATTATTAAACAGATCTTCTAAAGACCTCTCAAGTGGTGAGGTAAAAGAACTCGGACAGTTTTTACACGAATTCAAAGATTGTTTTGCAGTTCGGGGACAGTCACTGGGAAGAACCTCTCTTGTGCAACATCGCATCAATACCGGGGACACAACACCGATACGCCAACCTCCTCGAAGGCCTCCATTATCTAAACAAGAGGAGATGTCTCGGTTAGTACAGGACATGTTGACAGAGGGAGTAATCGAACCTCCGTCAAGTGCTTGGTCCTCTCCTGTAGTGCTGGTAGCGAAGAAGGATGGTGGATTGCGTTTCTGCGTAGACTACCGGAGGTTAAATGGCGTTACAAAGAAAGACTGCTATCCGTTACCTCGCGTTGACGATACACTCGACACGTTGCCCGGAGCACAGTGGTTTTCCACATTGGACCTGAAGAGTGGATATTGGCAAGTGGGTCTTCATCAAGAAGACAAGGAAAAGACCGCTTTCTCGACCCCAAGTGGCTTATTCCAATTTAACGTCATGCCATTTGGACTCTGTAATGCGCCGGCAACATTTGAGAGATTGATGGACCTGATACTCCGAGGCCTGACGTGGAAAACTTGCCTTGTTTACTTAGACGATGTCATAGTGATCGGGAAGACTTTCGAAGATCATTTGGAAAACCTTAAGGAAGTTCTAACTAGAATTCACGGTGCACAACTGAAGCTGAGCCCGAAGAAGTGTTCTCTATTCCAGAAGGAAGTACAGTATTTGGGCCATCTGGTTTCGGCAGCGGGCGTTAGCATGGATCCTAATAAAGTATACACCGTAAGAGACTGGCCAGTTCCGAAGAATAAACACGAAGTTCGGAGTTTCCTGGGGTTATGCTCATATTACCGACGTTTTGTGAAAGGCTTCGCTACTATTGCTAAACCAATACATGAGCTAACGGAAAATAAACGAAACTTCCAATGGTCGAGAGAGTGTGAACAAGCATTTAGAACGTTGAAGATTGCGTTATGTTCGCAGCCAATTCTCGCTTTTCCAGCTTCCGAAGGGAAGTACATCGTAGACACAGACGCAAGCAATACTGGTCTAGGAGCAGTTTTGTCTCAAGTGCAGAACGGTGAAGAACGAGTAATAGCGTATTACAGCAAGACGCTTTCTAAACCAGAGAGAAATTATTGTGTTACAAGAAGAGAGTTGTTGGCAATTGTCAGAGCTTTGGAGCACTTCCATAAATACCTCTATGGGAGAGAGTTTTCACTACGTACCGACCATGCTGCACTTGCATGGCTCTTGAGATTTAAAAATCCGGAAGGACAGTTGGCAAGGTGGCTCGAACGTCTGCAAGAGTACAACTTCAAGGTACAACATCGGAGGGGGCGCCTGCACGGTAATGCAGATGGCTTATCACGAAGACCGTGCCCGGAAGACTGCCGACATTGCCACAGAAAGGAAGAACAAAACTCAAGCGAACATGTTCAAGCCATCACTGTAGATTTCCTGGCTGATGGCTGGACAACACAAGACTGTCGACAAGAACAGATGACTGATGAAGACATTGGACCGATCTTGACAGCAAAAGAGGAAGGTCGCCGCCCGGATTGGCAAGATATCTGCCATGGTTCCGAAGTGCTGAAGGGCTACTGGGCACAATGGGAATCTCTCACCTTAGAAAACGGATTGCTGAAAAGGGCTTGGGAAAGTGCAGATGGACGAGACGTGGTCATGCAGTTGATAGTTCCCCGAAGTAAAGTGCAGTCTGTTTTGAAGAAGATGCATGATGGAACATCTGGAGGCCCATCTTGGCGTTAACAAAACCCTTGACAAAATACGGAAGCGATTCTATTGGCTTCATCTTCGCCACGACGTAGAGGAATGGGTTCGGACGTGTGAAATATGTGCTGCAAGCAAGGGCCCACAAACCAGAAGCAGGGGAAAAATGAGACAGTATAACGTCGGACAACCTTTCGAGAGAATTGCCATAGACATTGCTGGACCATTCCCAGTTACTGACGATGGAAACCGGTACATCATGGTTGTAGGTGACTACTTTACTAAGTGGGTGGAAGCATACGCAATTCCAAATCAGGAGGTTACCACTGTGGCAAAGCAGTTAGTTCACAACTTCTGTTGCCGTTACGGAGCCCCTATGGAAATCCATACGGATCAAGGGAGAAATTTCGAATCAGGAGTGTTTAAAGAATTATGCCGTCTACTGGGAATTCAACAACGCCTCTGCATCCTCAGTCGGACGGGATGGTTGAGAGATTCAACAGGACACTTGAGCAGCATCTTTCGATAGTTGTTGACGAGAACCAAACAGACTGGGACCAACGTATACCACTATTCCTTATGGCGTATGGTCATCAGTACATGACACAACCGGCATGACTCCAGCAAAATTGGTGTTTGGGCGGGAGATTCGTCTTCCTGGGGACTTGATGTTTGGATCACCTGAGAGTCAGTCCCAAGAGCCAAAGAACTATTCCTCGCAATTAGAAAACCAACTGCGAGAAATGAATCGCTTGGTAAGAGGACGGCTCAAGATTGCCAGTGATAAAATGAAAAAACTCGGTATGACATTCGCAGCAATAGTGTGGGTTTCCAAGAAGGAGATCAGGTCTGGTTGTTCAATCCAAAGCGCCGTCGTGGTCGCTCACCTAAGCTTCAGTCTAACTGGGAAGGACCCTACACTGTAAAAAAAAGGATTAACGATGTTGTTTATCGGATTCAACAGGAAGGACAGCGAAAGTTCAAGGTCGTCCACCTAGATCGCCTGGCTAAATACAAATTTAGAGACGCTTTGCCAGTTCGGGACGAACAGGCTTAAGGAGGGGGCCGTGCTACGACAGCACAGAACAATCTACGCGTTTATCGAATGCGCCAGAAAGATCTCGACGTAAGCGTGTGGTGTACGTGCTACTAAACGCATTTTGCGAGAATTTTCTCGACTGTGCCAGGCTCCGCTCGGGCGCTCGGACTGTGTCAAGGCCGTAGCAATTTACGTAGTTCGCGAGAGATAAGACGCAGTTTGGAAGCTTCTGGTGTGTGAGCGTAACTATAAATACATCGCGTCGCGGCCTTAGTTTTCAGTTCAATGCGAGATTTTTGACTGTGCGGTTCGAGAGTATTAGTGCGATATATTTACAGAGCGGTTCGAGTTATTACGGTGTACGTTCAAGTAGTTATTAGTGAAGTGTTGCGTTTTATATTCGGACGGTATAATTGTAATACAGTTGAGTTTTAATATTAGTGGACATTTTATTGCGTATGAACAATTTCATTTGATTTGTTGTAGACACTGTGTTGTTAATTACGAACTGTTTTACTATAACAATAAAGGTGTGATTTGTGACTTGATTGGTGTCTTGTAATTATTGTGTTTCCACTGTACCTACGACGATCGAGTAGACCGTCGTAACAATATGTTTTAAATGAGTGACAGCATGAATGCAGTAAATAGCCTATATAATATTATTGTGATGTAATTTTTGTATCACAAAATGATATAGAAGTTCATTCTACTGGCAGGTGTGAAAAATGCAGATAATTAACTGGAATTTTACACGAGTTAAAATTTATTTATAGCAGTAATGCCACCAGACAGATTGTGAAAACAATGAAACTGCAAATTCACTCTAAAGCCTCCTTACAGTTTTTGTTTAGACAGCTGGCAGCTAGTCTGGTGTGCGTAGTAATGTTTACAAATGTGCTTATCAGTGTTTAACATTCATTCAATAAAACATATGACTAGTAAACGGTTTGAGTAGTTTATCATAGAATTGAAGCATATGTTTCGAGAAATGAAATGGGTATTCAACAAATACCACTAAAACTAAATAATCTATGAATTGGCGCAGTTAAATTTAAACAGCAAACTAAAAATATCGGTATGGAGAACCATACATGACTTCCATATTCTAAGATTTATATTTAAAATCATTTTCGAAATGAAATATTACTATAGAAACTACTTCTTTCTACTTACTGCTTCAGCCTTAACCACAGTACTGTGGTCACTAACGTATACCACCTCACGTTATCGCACTCGATTTTCACTGATGATGGAAGTCGATGGCATTGCCGAAATGTCTGGTTTTGTAGAAAACATTGGACTACGGCCAAATATCCCGGGAAGGAATTTTAACAAAAACTACTTCTTTGTTGCCGATAACGTTGTACACATATATATAAAAAATATGCATAAAATTAATGGCTTGTATAAGTTAACGATTGATCTCCATTAAGTAGTGCTCAAGTTTCCAAAGTTTTAATATTATGATGTCCGTAATTAAAACATCCGAGCAGGTTTAGCGTGAATGAGGGTACACCGTGGACAAAAATTTTCAACATTTCTTATTGAGCGTTGCTTAGAGTAAAGCTGCGAATCTACAGAGTATGTTTCACAGAACAAACACGTGAAAAAGAAGGAGCGCTCCGAAGTCGCTCATGGACCCTCAGCATCTTGCAGAAGGTTCATTCCCTAAAGACGAAAAGTCTGTCTATGAATCGTTTCTCTGTAAACACGTGCAGTTACACTGCCCAGCGATCCACAGGAAGCAAATTGATGTCCATTTTTTCGGCTTGCATGCGTTATGTTGGTGTGGGTTTCAGCACTTTCTATTTAAAAAGCATGCAAATGTAAGAAAATAAACATGAGTGAGGCCAGAAATAACGCGAATTTTGTGTGTGTGTGTGTGTGTGTCTTCCCTGCCTTTTACTTCCATATTCCTTAAGGAATGGAAGTATGGTGATGGCAAAAAAAATCGTGTTCGAGATTATTGCAGATTCTGATTCTACTACACTCAAAACATGAAAAAAAGTCGTTTTCCGAAAAGTGTCTGTGTGTGTGTCTGTCTGTCTGTCTGTCTGTGTGTCTGTCTGTCTGTCTGTCTGTAGATTTTTTTTCTATGGCAAACGATAACTGCCGCAAATTCAAACAGAATCAAATAATTTTTTGCATGCAGCTCTGATTTGCAGAGTACTCGCGGCCTATTGTTTTTGGTGAAGATCGGTTGAGGGAAAGGGGTAGTTTACCTGCAACGGTTTTTTTTTAGCAAGGGTAATTTTGTTTGTTTGGCAAACGATAACAGCCGCAAATTCAAACAGAATCAAATAATGTTTCGCATACAGCCCTGAATTGTAGAGTTCTCAAGATCTGTTGATTTTGGTGAAGATCGGTTAAGGGAAAGGGGTAGTTTACCTGTAACGTTTTATGTTTTAACAAGGGTATTTCCTATGGCAAACGATAACAGCCGCAAATTCAAACAGAATCAAAAGATTATTTGCATACAGCCCTAAATTGTAGAGTTCTCAAGACCTATTGTTTTTGGTGAAGATCGGTTAAGGGAAAGGGGTAGTTTACCTGCAACGTTTTTTTAACAAGGGTATTTTCTATGGCAAACGATAACAGCCGCAAATTCAAACAGAATCAAATAATGTTTTGCATACAGCCCTGATTTGTAGAGTACTCAAGACCTATTGTTTTTGGTGAAGATCGGTTAAGAGAAAAGGGTAGTTTACCTGTAACGTTTTATGTTTTAACATGGGTATTTCCTATGGCAAACGATAACAGCCGCAAATTCAAACAGAATCAAAAGATTATTTGCATACAGCCCTAAATTGTAGAGTTCTCAAGACCTATTGTTTTTGGTGAAGATCGGTTGAGGGAAAGGGGTAGTTTACCAGCAACGTTTTTTTAACAAGGGTATTTTCTATGGCAAACGATAACAGCCGCAAATTCAAACAGAATCAAATAATGTTTTGCATACAGCCCTGATTTGCAGAGTACTCAAGACCTATTGTTTTTGGTGAAGATCGGTTAAGGGGAAGGGGTAGTTTACCTGCAACGTTTTTTTATCAAGCGTATTTTCTATGGCAAACGATAACAGCCGCAAGTTCAAACAGAATCAAATAATGTTTTGCATATAGCCCTGATTTGTAGAGTACTCAAGACCTATTGTTTTTGGTGAAGATCGGTTAAGGGGAAGGGGTAGTTTACCAGCAACGTTTTTTTATCAAGCGTATTTTCTATGGCAAACGATAACAGCCGCAAATTCAAACAGAATCAAATAATTTTTTGCATACGTCCCTGAATTGTAGAGGTCTCAATGACTTTCGATTTTGGTGAAGATCGGTTAAGGGGAAGGGGTAGTTTACCAGCAACCTTTTACGTTTTAACAAGAGTAAAGTACTTGAAAATTTATTTAAACTTTTTGAAACAATGGTAATTGTTGAAAATAAAATAATTTTGTTGCCAGGCAATAAAATTATAATTTTTTCATTTTAATGTAATATAATATTTTTCATTTAATACAGCAATAAAAAGGCAGGTAAGACACAGCCTGGCTGTTTGGCTGAAAATGATTTTAAATATAAATCTTAGAATATGGAAGTCATGTATGGTTCTCCATACCGATATTTTATTGCTGTAGTCATAATAATAAAATGGAAACGTAAACATTACATAACTGAGATATGCTTACCTGCCATGAACGATATATTATTTTATACATGTATATTAACTCATACACAATTTACATTAAAATGAAAAAATTATAATTTTATTGCCTGGCAACAAAATTATTTTATTTTTAACAATTACCATTGTTTGAAAAAGTTTAAATGAATTTTCAAGTACTTTACTGTTGTTAAAACGTAAAAGGTTGCAGGTAAACTACCCCTTCCCCTTAACCGATCTTCACCAAAATCGAAAGTCCCTACAATTCAAGGACGTATGCAAAAAATTATTTGATTCTGTTTGAATTTGCGGCTGTTATCGTTTGCCATATAAAATACCCTTGTTAAAACATAAAATGTTGCAGGTAAACTACCCCTTCCCCGTAACCGATCTTCACCAAAAACAATAGATCTTGAGAACTCTACAATTTAGGGCTGTATGCAAATAATCTTTCGCTTCTGTTTGAATTTGCGGCTGTTATCGTTTGCCATAGAAAATACCCTTGTTAAAACATAAAATGTTGCAGGTAAACTACCCCTTCCCTTTAACCAATCTTCACCAAAAACAATAGGTCTTGAGAACCTATTTGCATTCAGGGCTGTATGCGAAACATTATTTGATTCTGTTTGAATTTGCGGTTGTTATAGTTTGCCAAAAAAAAAATTTCCCTTGTTAAAAAAAACCGTTGCAGGTAAACTACCCCTTTCCCTGAACCGATCTTTACCAAAAACAATAGGTCGTGAGTACTCTACAAATCAGGACTGTATGCAAAAAATTATTTGATTCTGTTTGAATTTGCGGCTGTTATCGTTTGCCATACAAAAAAATCTACAGATAGACAGACAGACACACACACACAGACACTTTTCGGAAAACGACTTTTTTTCATGTTTTTAGTGTAGTACAATCAGAATCTGCAATAATCTCGAACACGATTTTTTTTGCCATCACCATACTTCCATTTCCTTAAGGAATATGGAAGTAAAATTGCTGTTGTCCTTATTCTAAGCATTGGAGTATCATATTTTATTTACAAGCAAATTATTGCTTATTTAAACCATATCTGACAATAATGAGTTATTGTTTCCATTTACTGATTTGCTATATTTAAAAATGAATTGTTTTTTTAAGTAAGTAGACAAGCTCTCTCTCTTTCTCTCTCTCACACACACACACACACACACACACACACACACACACACACACACACACACACACACACACACACACACACACACACACACACACACACACACCTGCATGCACACTGGTGTCTATATTGTAAGAATTGTTAGTTCACAAAAATTATTTAAACAGCCTATGAAGATAATCTTGGAATTTGGTAATTCACCTTCTTGAGAATACAAAGTTTGACTTTGACTGGGTACAAATACATTAATGGAAATACAAGACATTAACATCACATAAACACTATGCAATAGCATATACCAGGTATTGAGGTCTAGAGGTCATAAGGATTAATGGGAAGGTAGTGTACTGGGTGGTCTCAAGCATCTAAAAAGAGGCTTAGCATAGAATCACCAGAAGCAACAAAGACAGAAGGATACAGTCCAAGGGCAGCCACTAAAAGTGAAATTCAGAAATACAAAATTAGTAAGTAATAAGGTATAATGGAGTAAAGCTCTGGACAGAGAAGAATGAAAGACAATCATTGAGGATTCCACAGGGACTGTAGTGCCAGGGAAGGAGTAAGTAATAAGGATTTTAAAAATAAAGTAGTGTCAACAGCTCAACAGAATAGTCTAAAGAATTTCAGTTAACTCTGCAACAATAAAAGAAAAGAACAAAACGTATGTTGAACAGAATTTTGGTAAAATTATCAAGAAATTTCTCTTGTAGTTATAATAATAGATAAAATCGTGGGCATAATAACTAAAGTTCTATATACATACGAGATATGTGCTGCGTAAATAAATTCACAGAAATTATTTATTGTATTTATATTATTTATTTATTAAATTATTTAACTTATTTATTTAATTTATTTTTATATATAGTAGTGACAATCTCATAGTCAATGCACCACCCCATCAAGTATTCAATAGTGGCGGCTGGTGTTACGATTACAGCATTGCACAACTATCAATGTAGAATAACTAAACTGTAAAATAATACACAAAACATTAAGCAGTTAAAAGTGTTACCAATTTCAATGGAAAATGTATTAGTTTCTATGGTAACAAAATTCATGTACTACAATTCAAATGTGGCACACAGGCTGTTTGTAGGATAATCACAGCTACGCAGAGCTTACTACACAGACATATAGAGGAATTACTCTTCATAATTTCCCAATTTTCCAGACATGAGCTTGGTGGTCGCAAGGCTTTTTCAGTGTTCTAATTGTAATGCATCCTTAGCTGTGTCATGAAATCAGTTACAGCCTTTTTGATTTGTAAGATGTATTTGGTTTAGTGTTTACATTAGTTGAAGGTAAATGTTACTCGATGT
The DNA here is from genome assembly GCA_034769895.1 of Magicicada septendecula. NCBI lineage: Eukaryota > Metazoa > Arthropoda > Insecta > Hemiptera > Cicadidae > Magicicada > Magicicada septendecula. The sequence goes on along the minus strand of CM068373.1, from coordinate 313,837,580 downwards.
TTGAGGTTATAAAACAGGAATAATTTTGTATAACTGTGACTGTGGATAGTAAAGCGTCAATCAACTGTTTGTTAAGTATTATTTTTATCTTTGTTTAGTGCTGCTGTGTGTATTTGTGCTTGTGCTTTCTGGAGTTAGTGATTCTGTGCGTTTTCAAACAATGTGTAGTTTGAAGAAACCTAATACTGTTTAACTCCCTCATTTCCCTCCATATTTAGTATTTCATTACTGCAAAGTTAGTGATGCTTTTGGCAACTGTTCAAGAGTATATGGGAACATCGAATATTGCATAGGTAGACACACTAATAGAAATGAGGTCAATCCATTATCAACAGCAGCTCGCTTTTTGGGAAAAACAGTAAATTTCTATTTTTTCTGTATGACAGCACTATATATGATGCAGATATGTAGGTCTGACTACTGTTTAAATGTGTTCTTTTAACACCCCCACCCACCCAACCAAATACTGCAACCACCAAAATTTGAAACCACCAACCACCAATGGTATTTAATACTTTACAGGAATACCAGTACAAAAACAATTTAATTCCTCAAGCATATTATGTAGCAGCGTTGATGGTGAAAGGACACAGAGGCTTATAGATCCTGGCTAAATAATAGTGCAAACTAGTATTATTTGTATGTTGGTACACCCATTAAAAAATTGGTATTGAAAAATTATATGAAGATTGCACAAAAACAATGCAAACGATTTTTCATAATTGTCAGGCTTTTTACTTTCTTTTCAAAAAATTACCTAAAATGAAACTCATATATTTTATTTAAAGAGAAGATTCCCATCCATAGCTCGAACAAAATGAAACTAGAGTTAATGGGTGTTATCCATAGTCTTATACCACAGCCACAGATCTCATGCATGTCTTTCAATTCATATTTAAAGCACTGATACACAGGTATCGTCAGCCGTAACAGTATAAGCGGGTTTATTCTTCCTTATTGATTTTGACTTCAGCTTCTGATATTACTCTTGTTTCCATATTATGACAAATATATTTCTAATGATAATATGATATATTTAACTAAATATAATTAAATCACTTCAGACTCAGAACACAAAATTTTTTATGGGTAAGAACGTAAAAGTTTTTACCTTATAGCCTGAACCAGTTTTCACTTTTAAAAAGCTTCTTCAGAGGCTGCCGTTGGGAGTACTGTCTGTCTTGTTGAGCATCGACTTTTGAAGGATCGATGCTGTGTGTGGAGTGTGATATGTTTGAATAATGCGTGTGATTTGAATTATGTCTGTTCGTTTAGGATGTCGTTTTTATGTGTTTTCGTGTGTTTGTATATTTCCAATTGTTCAAGAGTGTCTAGTTTTCAGCCTTTTGTGTGTACGTGTAGAATATCCATGTTTGTGTCGATGTTTTTGTATGTGTGGTTTGCTTCAATGAGGTGGTTTACAAAGGTGGATTTGGTAGTGGAGTGTAGTGCCTCTGTGTGTTCAATGTACCTCTGTTTGAAGCTACGTCCTGTCTGGCCTATGTAGAATTTGTTGCAATCTGAGCAGTTTAGTTTGTAAACACCAGGTAGATCGAATTTGTTTTGATTTACAATATACACACACTTATTATTTACTAGGTCCCATAAATAAATTCCATAAATAAACAGATTCCATAAATAACATAGGTATTACAGAAAATATGTTCTGAATGTAGTTATGAGATCTCAAATATGTTGTAATATGTTGAACAACTTTAAGATCTCAAATACTAAGACAAAAGTAACAGCCTTCCTAGGGAAGAACCCTGTAAGAGCAAAGATTGTAACTGATAATAGTGTTTTGGAGCAGGAATCACATTTTAATTATTTGGCATATGTTATCTCATATAGGAAAGACAGCAATATCAGGAGAAAGTTAAATAAATTTAATTATACCTGTGGAACAATAAGATGATTATTGAAGAATAAAACGCAGAGGGAAACACAGCTAAAGTTCTATAAGGTCATGGCTGTGCCAACTTGAATGTATGGATGTGAAACATGGACTCTCCTGCAAAAAGATATTTCAAAAATACAAGCCTTAGAAATGAAATTTTTAAGAGCAGTTTAGGGATGCAGTTTGAGAGATCATCTACGAAACAATGACATAAGGAAAGACCTGAAGTTACTGTTGGTTCTGGAGAGAATAAAGTAATACAGGCAGAATCAGAAGGCCTATGTGGAACACATGGTAGACACACGTATTCCTAAACAAGTGTTTGAATATATTGCCATTAGGGACGAGAGATCATGGAAGACGCTAGAAAAAAATGGTCAGAGAATCTGTGAAGTCAGAACGGGCTATAGCCCAAGCCATGCAGTGAAGAAGAAAAAGATGATGTAGGTATGAGGATATATTGAAGAATATGAAAAAAACTGGATAATATGAGGAGTGAATTCAATAGTTTTTGGATGACTCAACAAACTATGTTTTCCAGTACACACGAGGTAGATTCAAAAATTAACCTCCAACTTGCAGATGGAGTAAAACTAAAACATGGAGAAGTATTTTTTTTGTTATATACCGTACATAGTTGTGCCAGCTTTCTTCCTTTGATAGTTCCTATCCATTTCGGATGTTGGATATCATACAGGCTATTTTAACTTTGTGCACTGCTGTATGGAATAAGTCAGTTGTATTCATGCCAAACTAGGTCCTTAAATTTCTCAGCCATGATATTCTCGGTTGCCCAACTCCTCTCTTTCCAAGTACTTTTCCCTGTAATATGGACTGCAATAAGTAAAATCTCTGTCCATTTCTCAAGAGATGTCCCAGATATTGAAGCTTTCTTATCTTCACTGTGTTAATAACTTCCCTATCTTTCTTCATCTTTCTAAGAACTTCAACATTAGTTATATGTGCTGTCCATGAAATGCTCAATATTCTATGGTAGAGCCACATTTTGAAAGATTTCAATTTCTTACTCGTAATTGTGGCTTCAGTCAAAGTCCAAGATCTACACCATAGAAGAGTACCAAGAATACGTAGCAACATAGAAGTCTCATCTTTGTGTTTATTGTTAAATCGTGACTTTTGAATAAACTGCTCATTCTAGTGTACACTGCTCTTGCCTTTTCAATTCTGCTCTTTATTTCTTGAGAGTGATCCCATTGTTCATTGACTATAGTACCAAGATATGTAAGTTGGCTTATACATTCAACTGGCCTGTGGTTTATATTAAGGGTGTAGTTTGTGAACTTGTTCTTAGATACAATCATTAGCTTCGTTTTATTAACATTGATGTCTAGACTATATAGACGACTGCTTTCTGTCACTCTATTCATTAGTTGTTGCAGCCCCTCTAAGCTATCTGCGAATATGACGGTATCATCTGCATAAAGTATGTTATTTATTCTTTCACCATTCAAAGAGATTCCCACATCACATTCATCTAAAGCTTCTCTAAAAATACCTTCCGAGTAGATGTTGAATAAAAGTGGAGATAGTATACATCCTTGTCTTACACCACACAGAATCTGTAACTCTTCAGTTTTCTCTTTATATACTACAACCACTGCAGATTGGTTCCAATACAGTGTAGCTATTATCCTTAGGTCTTTTCCATCTAACCCAATGTGCCAGCTTTAGTAGTTTATTATTGAAGAATGGTGCCACCATGGTAGCCAGCCAAAAGTTGACATCATTAATGAGGTTCACATTGGTGTCAAGGCACTGGGTAGCCAGTCAGACCATCATATAGATGACACAATGGCACACTTGCCCGGATTTACTCTGCTGTTGTACTGGTCTCAATTCAGCTGGTGACAAACTACTCACGTGATCATCCACTATTCCCGTCTGTGAAATTCCCTGAAGTTGGAGCCTCTCAAGTATGCAGAGTTTACTCTCTAGCCCATACTGATGAGTCCCTGGCAAGCGGAGTTGACAGCTTGATTGTTATATTGAGAACTTGGTCCTTATCTTATAACGTTTCATCCAAAGGCAATTGCAATGGGGGGTGATCACTGACTACTGCAGTCTGTTCAGGGGACTGTTCTGTGCGATCCCAGCAGAGCTGGATTGTTTCACTCCTGCTTTTACATCGATCAAGAACCTTGCTGTCCAACACCTGCCAACAGTTCCGGGGACTGTCTCAAACGTACCCAGCAAATGATGAGATGTTTCAACAAATACAACCACACACCTTACAGCTGGTGTGACAGGCACTGACTGGCTTCAATTTCTGTTGGTCACTAATCCAACAAAAATAAATAAAATGGGCCATGGATTTGCATGTAACAATATAAGCTTGTGTCGGTCAGTACCACACATGTGTCATGTTGCTACGGCAACCAATTTGTAGACACCAGCCGAGTTGAGGTTAATTTTAGAATTGTCCTCATACATTCTGTTACTCCATTTACCTCATACAAAGCTGAATGCATATAGGAAGCAAGTGTAATGAATAATGCATTGTCTTGATGAAATAAGATTTTAGTCTGAAAGTAGGTAATTAAAATATTAGACCATTAACGTGCCACATACTCTTATCAGCGTAATAATGATAACAAGTAAATGCAAAATATAAGCAAGACACTACCTGTAAACACACATTAGAATGTTAAGTAGAGAGTTAATTATTTCAATAGTGCAGTCAGTAATTACTAGTCAATTACAGAGGTAAAATGCATAACTAATCCTGTGATTTATGAGACCAGCATGCCACAGATATTTATGGTAAGAGGGAAAAATGCATTTGCACTTTACAGAAATAAAATCTAACATTTAACATTTAGGTCTTATGTACCTGCGCATATGCATGTGTGTGTGTGTGTGAAAGACTTTACAAGACTTTGTGTGGGATCCAGACTTTATACAGAAAAAATCTTAATTGAGACAGCAAGACCAAACACCTAGAGTGGACCTAATCAATTGTGGAGTATGACAAGGGTGCCCATGATTGCTTTCTCTTTTTAATTTATGCATAGACAATCTCAAACACAATTGGCAGATGAAGCTTCCAAAGCCTTTTATGATTGGTAACCAACTCTGCAGTTGACATGTCATTTGCTGATATCAGGCTATCCTGTCAAACTTGGAAAGCAGCTTGCAGATGGTTGTACACTCATTAAATTGAATCTGAAGGACTTTGGATTACAGATCTCCACACTGAAGATCAATGTGATGGCTTTTCACGGAGCTGATCTCGTAAGAGGAAAAATTGTTGTAGAAGGTATTATTCTAGAGTAGTCAGAAATTTGGAATATCTGGGCTGTAATGTGTCTTATATTACAAACAATGACGTGGTGAATAAGCTACATAAGTTCAACCACATCAAAAGAACCTCATTGCTTGATGCTGTCCATTCGTTTAGATTCGAACGTACCCAGCAGACAATGTAATGTTTTGACAAATGCCACTATCCATCTTATTGCTGGTGGGACAGACACCAACAGGCTCCATGTTTCGTCAATTACTACTTGAATAGAAATAAACAAAATGGACAATGATCTTGTATAAGAATGTAAAAGTATATTGAATGTGTTGTGTTCTTATAACAACCAGTCTGTGTATACCAGGCAAATGGATGTTAATTTTATAATAACTATTGGATTTTGTTGTGTACGCCCCAGACTTGGGCTTCAGATACAATATATTAACCCTTTGAAGAGCATGAACGTTTGAGAATGTAACAACAATTCTAAACAAGACAAGTCAAATATGTGCTTATGCTGTTGATATTTTTAATAGTAGCCAGATCAAGACAACAGATGGTTGAAGTACACAAGGAGCTGAATCAACAATCCACTGAAATGTGACTCAGTGTAAATGTCAGAAAAACTAAATACATGCTGATTTCTGCTTTAGAAAGGAGAAGAAATCTACGTAGAGAATTTATGCAGAGAAGATCATTCTTTTGATGCAGTTAATAAGTTCAGATACCTGGGTAACATGATAGATAATGAAGGCTCCATAAACACGACAATCCATGGGCAAGATACAAATAGGAAATAAGGTGTAGTATGCCAATAATAGACTATTGAGAAGCAAACTCATTAGTCACAACACAAAAATAAAAATATGTGAGACACTTATTAGACCAATTGTTACATCGACATTGACAATAAGGGAACAAGGAACATTAAGAAAGTTTAAAAGAAAGACCGTAATTCATGGTTATGGCCTGATTAAAGAAGACAACAAATGGAGAATAAGAAATAACCAGGAGACAGATGAGCTATTGAATCATGAGGACATTGTAATATTCATAAAGGCTGAATGAAAACAATGGATAGGTCACCTACAGCAGATGGATGGTCAGCGTATGCCAGAAAATCTTGAGGGCGCAAGACTATAAAAGCAGAAAGAGGTACTGTTTTCACCAATTGGATGATGTGCTAGAAGACCTCAAAAGAATTAATGTGAGGGGTTACAAGGAGATGGCAATGGACAGGAGACTTTAGTGAGGATTGGTGTTGGAAGCCAGGGTTCACATTGGGTTGTAGCGTTGAAGAAGAAGAAGAGAAGAATGTTTGAGAATGTGCTGAAGCAGGCTGCTGTCAGGGAGCAAACAGGAGTGTAGCGTTCCAGTTAGCATGGACGTTTTAAAAAAAGTCCTTTTGTTTCCTTTGCCATCTTTAGTGTGCTGCAATTTGTTGGCAATAATCTGAGATGCATCAAAAATAGCTACCAGCGGTTTTTAACGTTTTCATTAGACATTACTGACCATATGTTTACATTATTTGTAATAGTTGATCATTGAAGTTCATAACATTTTCTATATTTTACTTCAGTGTTTTTATAAATGTTATTTTGGTAAAATAATGTTACATTTAGTGATACATTAAGTATTAAAAATGAGTCAATATTTATCTGAAGAAGAAATACAGCAAATAATTGCTGTGGAGGTCTTTGATTTTGCAGAAAGTGAAGCCGATATTAGTAGTGTGAAAATCAAACACATTGTTATTTATTGAAACAGACAATAAGTTATTTAAATTAATTATATATAAATTAATAATATTAGTGAAATTAAATTGTTATTTATTTGCTGAAAGAGGTAAAATTTTATAAATCATTAGGTTGACAAACTTGTAAAGAAATGTTGCTTCTGTTGCTGCTAGTCCAAAATCATGCTCATCAAAGGTTTAAAATGAACTCATAATTGAATCAGACAGCTATAATCCTGAATTACAGAGATTATTTTAGAAGAGTTTTTCAGGATTTTCAATGTGCGATAATTGATTTCATTAAAGCCATGAATATTAAAATAAACATATTTTTTCTAGAAATGTTGTGAATATGTAAGAGATAACTGAATTATCATGTAAAGAATACTAAACATACTCATGGAAAAAACATGACACATTCAACAATGGCGAGACAAACAAGGAGGACGCAGCATATGCTACATATATAAAACATTACTAACACAACAGATGGTAGTGAACAATACGTTTAAAACAAAACGACTTTTTTGCAAGGTCAGCTCAAGTGACAGCATCAAAATTGTACTCTTTGCCATAATTCTATTCCCATGTAACCTGTATAAATGTATATTCAAATTTATTATGTATTACAAATTTGCATACATTTGAAAAATAATTGAACACACACACAACTTACGGTATTTAAATGTACATTATAAAACTATTTTGAAAGTCAATTTAAAAAAACAAATTATTCATAAATTTTATCAGTGCTGAAAAAAAAAAATTCTTTAGCTAAAAAAGTGCAATAAACATCTGAGCCATGTACTGATTAAACACAACATTCAGATTTTGGTGCATTTAATTCTGTATTAACCAATATACAAAGATCAAGTCAAAATGCTGTGACAAAAGAAATATCAGTATGGAGAACCATAAATGACTTCCATGTTCTAAGATTTATATTTAAAATCATTTTTGAAATGAAATATTTCCATAGAAACTACTTATTTCTTCAGCCTTAACCACAGTACTGTGGTCACTAACGTATACCACCTCACGTTAGCGCACTCGATTTTCACTGATGATGGCAGTCACTCCCAAAACATCTGTAGAAAACATTGGACTATGGCCAAGCAGTCCAGGAAGGAATTTTAACAACAAACTACTTCTTTATTGCCGATAATGTAGTACACATATAAAAAATTACCCCCTCCCCCGTCAACTACCGTACCCTTTTCATTTATAGATATTTCATCTACCTTTCTACAGTGGATTATTATGACCTTCTTTTCATGATATTTTATTTATCAAAATTAAGTATTTTACTCTTGTTAAAACATAAAACATTGTACGTAAACTACCTCTTCCCCTTAACTAATCTTCACAAAATCAATGGGTCTTGATTTTACAATCAATCTTCATAGTACAATCAGGATCAGCCCTTATCTTGAACAGGATTTTTTTTGCTATCATCATACTTCCATTTCCTTATGGAACATGGAAGTAAAAAGAATAAAGAAATATGTTATTATCTAAGCTAAAGATGTATAAGGTAAATACAAGAATAAGTAAGAAATCATTTAGATGAAAATAAATGGGTTGAAATTGTTCTAAGTATAACTATTTCTGTTTTATGGAGCTAAATATTATATAACTTATGTTATATGTTATTTACTTCTGTTAATATTGTTATTATTCAGCTTAAGGTTTACATTGGGTTGAGCCTGAGTGGATCCTCAAATGATGGTAAATGCACAGTCTAATCAGATATGACGGCCTGCTGTGAAAAATGATAAAGTATCTTTATCCGAGTGTGAAGGGATGATTGATGACAAAATTCGATGTTAAAAAGCCCAATAATGAAACTCTGATATGACAAGGAAGTGCTGACATTAATTAAGCAGTGGCTAATTGCTCCTTGTATAGTTAGGGTTGGTGCTCCAAATGCAAAGAACAATATCCTCCAAAATGGACAAAGTAATAGACCAGACTCTGTACCTTTACTGTAGAAAAGCAACTACAGTTAGAAGTAATGTTCTCTGAATACAATCTCATGGTTCTGTAGGTTGGGGGTTATGGCAGGGGGGATTACACTCCTCATGCCAAGGAATATTTTCTTATTACAAAAACTGGCCAAAGTAAGTTTCAAAGGTGATTGGGCATACCAAGATTTATACAAAGAAGAACAATTAATATCTAAAGAGGAAGACAGAGAAGAAGATTTGGTGTTTTTTACTTCCATGTTCCATAAGGTGATTGCAAAAAAAACTGTGTTCGAGATAAGGGCTGATTCTGATTGTACAAACCTCAAAACATGAAGAAAAGTCAATTTCCGAAAAGTGTCTGTGTGTTTATACCGTATATAGAATTTTTTCTATGGCAAATGATAACTGCCACAAATTCAAACAGAATCAAATAAGTTTTTGCATATGTGCCCGAGTTGTAGAGGACTCAAAGTCTATTGATTTTGGTGAAGATCATTTAAGGGGGATGGGTAGTTTACTTGCAAAATTTTAAGTTTTAACAAGAGTAGAGTACTTAATTTTGATAAATAAAGTATCCTGAAAAGAAGGTCATTAATAATACACTGTAGAAAAGTAGATGAAATATCTATAAATGAAGAGGATAATTGAGAGGGAGGGGATAATTTTTTGAAAATTACCTTTCTGATGTTAAACAAACTACTTCAGTTTGAAGGATAAAATACCTAAGCAATTATATATAATGAAACTACTACTCAATTGTTCGGTTAAAGGGTGGGAGTTACCTGCATTGTTTTGTGTTTTAACAAGAGTAAAGTACTTAATTTTAATAAACAAGTGCCCCCAAAATAAAGTCATATTAATCCACTGTAAAATGGTAAATGAGATATCTATAAATGGAGAGAGCAATTGAAGGGGGAGAGGTGATTTTTGAAAATTACTTTGATGATATCAAGTAAAGAACAAGTATTTAATTTTGAAGGATAAGATACCTTAGCAATTACATACGATAAAACTATTACTCTATGAAAGTGTAAATATCATTAATGGTGGGGATAGGTTGAGGAGTAGGATGATTATCTGTGTAGTTAATTTTCTTTATAAGAATAAAGTGCCTAATTTTTATAAAGTGACTTGAAAATAACATTACATTACCCCATAATCACAAAAATGTCTATAATTAGTGAAAATAGTTTGAGGGTGGGGAATATTTTTTTAGAAATTATCGAACTGAATTTAAGTAATTGATTTTAAATATAAATCTGAGAACATGGAAATCATGTATGGTTCTCCATACCAATATTTATGGTGTTTAACATGCTTCATGGTATTAAAAGGCATATATCCCATGCATTTATTAAGCGATACATTTCTCGCAGTTGGTTTTCTAATTGCGAGGAATAGTTCTTTGGCTCTTGGGATTGAGTCTCAGGTGATCCAAATATCAAGTCCCCAGAAAGACGAATCTCCCGCCCAAACACCAATTTTGCTGGAGTCATGCCAGTCATGCCGGTTGTGTCGTGTACTGATGACCTATACGCCATAAGGAATAGTGGTATACGTTGGTCCCAGTCTGTTTGGTTCTCGTCAACAACTTTCGAAACATGGTGCTCAAGTGTCCTGTTGAATCTCTCAACCATCCCGTCCAACTGAGGATGCAGAGGCGTTGTCCTGGTCTTGCGAATTCTGAGTAGACGGCATAATTCTTTAAACACTCCTGATTCGAAATTTCTCCCTTGATCCATATGGATTTCCATAGGGGCTCCATAACGGCAACAGAAGTTGTGAACTAACTGCTTTGCCACAGTGGTAACCTCCTGATTTGGAATTGCGTAGGCTTCCACCCACTTAGTGAAGTAGTCACCTACAACCATGATGTACCGGTTTCCATCGTCAGTAACTGGGAATGGTCCAGCAATGTCTATCGCAATTCTCTCGAAAGGTAGTCCAATGTTATACTGTCTCATTTTTCCCCTGCTTCTGGTTTGTGGGCCCTTGCTTGCAGCACATATTTAACATGTCCGAACCCAATCCTCTACATCGTGCCGAAGATGATGCCAATAGAATCGCTTCCGTATTTTGTCAAGGGTTTTGTTAACGCCAAGATGGCCTCCAGATGTTCCATCATGCATCTCCTTCAAAACAGACTGCCACTTTACTTCGGGGAACTATCAACTGCATGACCACGTGTCGTCCATCTGCACTTTCCCAAGCCCTTTTCATCAAACCGTTTTCTATGGTGAGAGATTCCCATTGTGTCCAGTAGCCCTTCAGCACTTCGGAACCATGACAGATATCTTGCCAATCCGGGCGTCGACCTTTCCCTTTAGCTGTCAAGATCGGTCCAAAATCAGTCATCTGTTCTTGTCGACAGTCTTGTGTTGTCCAGCCGTCAGCCAGGAAATCTACAGTGATGGCTTGAACATGTTCGCTTCAGTTTTGTTCTTACTTTCTGTGGCAGTGTCGGCAGTCTTCCGGGCACGGTCTTCGTGATAAGCCATCTGCATTACCATGGAGGCGCCCCCGCCGATGTTGTACCTTGAAGTTGTACTCTTGCAGACGTTCGAGGCACCTTGCCAACTGTCCTTCCAGATTTTTAAATCTCAAGAGCCATGCAAGCGCGGCATGGTCGGTATGTAGTGAAAACTCTCTCCCAAAGAGGTATTTATGGAAGTGCTCCAAAGCTCTGACAATTGCCAACAACTCTCTCCTTGTAACACAATAATTTCTCTCTGGTTTAGAAAGCGTCTTGCTGTAATACGCTACTACTCGTTCTTCACTTGAGAAAAAACTGCTCCTAGACCAGATACGTCTAGTATCTGCTCTAGTATTGGTTAGTACTGCTCCTAGTATTGCTTGCGTCTGTGTCTACGATGTACAGAAAAGCGAGAATTGGCTGGGAACATAATGCAATCTTCAAAGTCCTAAATGCTTGGTCACACTCTCTCGACCACTGGAAGTTTCGTTTATTTTCCGTTAGCTCATGTAGTGGTTTAGCAATAGTAGCGAAGCCTTTGACAAAACGTCTGTAATATGAGCATAACCCCAGGAAACTCCGAACTTCGTGTTTACTCTTCGGTACTGGCCAGTCTCTTACGGTGTCCACTTTATTAGGATCCATGCTAACACCCGCTGCCGAAACCAGATGGCCCAGATACTGTACTTCCTTCTGGAATAGAGAACACTTCTTCGGCCTCAGCATCAGTTGGGCACCGTGAATTCTAGTTAGAACCTCCTTAAGGTTTTCCAAATGATCTTCGAAAGTCCTCCCGATCACTATGACATCGTCTAAGTAAACAAGGCAAGTTTTCCACGTCAGGCCTCGGAGTATCAGGTCCATCAATCTCTCAAATGTTGCCTGTTCATTACAGAGTCCAAATGGCATGACGTTAAATTGGAATAAGCCACTTGGGGTCGAGAAAGCGGTCTTTTCCTTGTCTTCTTGATGAAGACCCACTTGCCAATATCCATTCTTCAGGTCTAATGTGGAAAACCACTGTGCTCCGGACAAAGTGTCGAGTGTATCGTCAACGCGAGGTAATGGATAGCAGTCTTTCTTTGTAACGTCATTTAACCTCCGGTAGTCTATGCAGAAACGCAATCCACCATCCTTCTTCGCTACCAGCACTACAGGAGAAGACCAAGCACTTGACGAAGGTTCGATTACTCCCTCTGTCAACATGTCCTGTACTAGCCGAGAGATTTCCTCTTGTTTAGATAATGGAGGCCTTCGAGGAGGTTGGCGTATCGGTGTTGTGTCCCCGGTATTGATGCGATGTTGCACAAGAGAGGTTCTTCCCAGTGACTGTCCCCGAACTGCAAAACAATCTTTGAATTCGTGTAAAAACTCTCTGCGTTCACTTGAGAGGTCATTAGAAGATCTGTTCAATAACTCTTGCAGTTCCTCTGGTAATTTGGAAGTATCCGAAGAACTGGATATTCGTTGCGTTATTCCAGCTACCCAGGCCACAGGAGTCAATTTGCCTAGGAGCGTATTGCTTTGTAAAGTAATAGCTTGATCCAAAATATTCGCCACTCTAATAGGTACATTTCCGGTTTCGTCAGGTTTTACTAAACTTCTGGCAATTAGTATCCCCGGTGTGCTGACTACCTGGGGTTCGAATATAGAGCACTGGTTGCCCCTAGTATCTACATCGGTTCTAACCATGATGATCTTTTCGGAGTTTGGCGGAACAGTTACGGCCACTTGGTTTATGACGTCCATCGATTTTTCTGCTGTCGTCATTGTTGATAGCATTACCTCTTCGCATCCGATTCTCAAGACATTGTTCTTGAAATCCGTATGCGTTCATAACGTCCACACCAAGAATTGCTTCATCCACAATGTCTGCAACAAGTAGTTGATGATTAAACTCAAGTCGACCGAGGCGTAGGTGTATCTCCACTTTTCCATACACTTTTACAGGCCGTCCAGTAGCTGTTCGCAAGCTGCAAGAGCACCAGATTGGCTTGAGATCTTTCACCACGTCGGGGCGCACAATAGAAACTGTTGCACCTGTGTCAACTGTAATCGAGGGTGGCCTTTCTTGAACAAATCCGGTAAGTACCAAGCTCCCGCTGTTTTTCTGAAGTGTAGAAATTGCATATTGTCTAGGGACTTCATTCCTCCAGTTACTCAGCACACGGCCCGTTCCACCGACTATTGCTCGTTTCCCTGCTGCTGAATTCTAACCCGACAATCTCGTTGTAGATGTCCAGGTTTCCCACATCTATAACACTTCGGTCTTCCATCCTTTCTTATTTAATTCTGTGGCGCCGACCGTCGAGTCTCTGTTCCTTGTTCTTCTTCCTCATCGTCTGTGCCATCGCGATCTTTTAACGCGCGCACTTTATGACTTGTCCAACCAGACGCTGATTTGGCGGCCTCAAATTGCAAAGCATGTACCAGGGCGTCCGCACTGTTCTGGTGTCTTGCCATTCGTAACACTTGCTGTAGTTCGTTGTCTCGAACACCGGCAGTAAATGTCTGCATCGCAAAACTCGTTCGAAAATCTTCTGGCGCTTCAGGATAGGCCAGTCTAATTAGTCTGTCGGCTCTCCCCGGAATGCTGTCGCCTTGCTCTCAATTGGGTGCAGTACACATCTCGCAAATGTTTATCACCATACCGTAATTCCAGAGGTTTTATCAACTCGGCATAGGTGTTCTGGCTGTCAGTTGCCACTTTCTGTAGTAATTCTGCAGCAGGTCCTTTTAATGCAAGAACGAGTGAAACAACCTTGTCTTTCTCTGTCCAATTATTTGCGCGTGCAGCAGCTTCAAATTGGCTTAGGTACGTTGCCCAGTGACTGCTTCCGTCAAAGGCTGAAGCTTTCACATGAACTGTCCCTACTGCAGGTAAAGTTACTTTCTCTGTTGACTTATTTTCTGCGTCTTTTTCTGTTTTTATCATTGGTACAATTTGTTCACAAAGTTGTTTTGGTTGAATCTTCATGCACTGTTCAACTTCAATTTTAATTTGTTCTCTTATGTTTGCCATTGAGTTTTCTACTGCAGATATTTTTGTTGACATAGTTTCTTCCACAGTGAAGACAGATTTTTCTACTTCAGCTATTTTTAATGTCACTGATTCTTGTACCTCCGATATTTTATTAACTTGTTTATTAAGCTCACCTCGTAGGAGACCCAACTCTGCGGCGGTTTGTTCTTGTGTCTGCTTTTGCTCCTGTATTAACTCCTTGATGTCTTCTGTTTCACGCTTCCGTTCTTCTTTTTGTCTTTCTTCTGTTTCTAGAATTAATGCTTTCTGACGTTCCTCAGTCTCTTCTCTTTCCTGCCTGCGTTTTTCATCCTGTCGTTTTTCTGCTTCTTCCGCCTCCTGCTTGCGTCTTCCCTCTGCTTCCAGCAGGAGGATTTTCTGTCTCTCTTCCGCTTTCTCTGCATCCTGTCGTAGTCGTTCTTCTGTCTGCAACAACAGCGCCTGGAAATTTTCCATCATCTGACTGGCATCCATTGTTTTCCGATTAATTACGAATTACACTCGTCTTGTACAAAATGTCCACTGTTAACTGTTCTATCCCACTTCTGACACCACTGTTACGACGGTCTACTCTATCGTCGTAGGTACAGTGGAAACAAAATAAGTACAAGACGCCAATTAAATCACTAATCACCAGCTTTAGTTTTTACAGTTAAACAGTTCGTAATTAACAACACAGTGTCTACAACAAATCAAATGAAAATTGTTCACACGCAATAAAATGTCCACTAATATTAAAACTCAATTGTAATTATACCGCCCGATTATAAAACGCAACACTTCACTAATAACTACTTGAACGTACACAGTAATCTTGCTACTGTAACTCTCGAACCGCTCTGTAAATATCTCGCACTAAAACTGAAAACTAAGGCCGCTACCGCCATGTATTTATAGTCCCGCTCACACACCAGAAGCTTCCAAACTGCGTCTTATCTCTCGTGTGAACTACGTAATTAACTGCGGCCTTGACACAGGCCGAGTGCCCGAGCGAAGCCCGGCACAGTCGAGAAGATTCTCGCAAAATGCGTCTAGCAGCACGTACGCCACACGCTTACATTCTGGATCTCTCTGGAACGTTCGAAAAACACGTAGATTGTTCTGTGACGTCGTAACAATACTAAGAGAACTTCAGAGTGAAAAGATCAGTCTACTCTCTACTCAAGGGCAGAGAATATTCTTCATGGGACACATAATTTGATAAGACTGTTGAGAAATAAACAGTCCATCAGTAGGCGGATAGAAAATGAAGTAAAAGTAAGTCACTCAGCAGTTTTGATGACAAAATGTCGAAGCTAACAAACGTTTCAATCATGAAGGATATTGAAAACAGAAACTACTGGTGGAATCGTATTACATCATAAAGCTGTCGATTACTACGTTTGAATGGCCTCTGACAGAGACGATCCTGACTTCTAAGAAACAGTTCATGAGAGGGCTAACAACATACTTCAATTTCACAGCTACAGAAATATATGAAGTGAGTTTTATGAAACTCAATACAATACTTTATTATTACACTAGATCATTGTTACTTTGCATATTGTCAGTACTACACTGTTGCAAACTTTATTACAGCTGTTTTTCAGAAGTGTATAATTTAGTTTACTTACTTTAAACATACACGGGGAAAAGTGGACATGCTTAGGTTCGCAGATGACATATCAGTGACTCCAGAGAGCAATGAAGATCTACAAAAGATTCTTGACACAATGGATCAAGTAATGAAGAATAAATTCAACGTGAAAATAAATGAACAAAAGACCAAAGTCCTAGTCTGTAGTAGGAAGGAAGAAGATCCAGTCTGAATAACTCTTGGAAATAATGTTCTCCAGGCATCATCACAAATGATGGACATAGCAGTAAGGAAATTATAAGCAGAATTAACCAGGCTAAAATTGCTTTTAACAAACAGAAAAACCTCTTCACTTCAAATACTATCAGCCTAAAAATAAGGAAGAATCTAGTAAAGACATACATGTGGAGTGTTATCCTATACGGGAGTGAATCTTGGACAATTGGAGAAAGTGACAAGAAAAGACTCCAAGCATTTGAGACCTGGTGCTACGGAAGAATATTCAAGATAAGCTGGAGGGAGAAGATAACGAATGAGGAAGTATTTAGAAGGGCTCAGGAGGAGGAGAGCTTTCTACAAAATAAAAGGCAGAAGGCAGAAGAGCTAAGTTTATAGGGCATATACTATGTCACAATGGGTTGGTTAAAAGAATAATAGAAGGAACAATTGAAGGGAAGAATCACAGAAGACGACCCCGTTTAGACTACATGAAGCAGCTTATGGTCGATATGAACTGCACATCATATTGTGAGTTGAAAAGAAAAGCAGAGAAGCGTGAAGAATGGCGAGTTGCTACCAACCAACCTATGGGCTGCTAACCTAGAAGAGAGACTCTAAACAGGATAATTATAAATTAAAAATACAAAAGTAAAGGAATATATTTTCATGTGAATATATTTTTTTCACATGAAAAATAATAAAAAATAAATTATAATTCTTGTAGTTAAATGAAAGGTGTGTGTGTGTGTGTGTGTGTGTGTGTGGGCTTTGTGACAAATAGAAATGGGGGAGAGAGAGAGAGAGAGAGAGAGAGAGAGAGAGAGAGAGAGAGAGAGAGAGAGAGAGAGAGAGAGAGAGAAACGAGTCAGTTGAGGGGGGGGACAAACAGATTTCACACAACAACAAAAGTATTTGTCAAGTGTTATCTACTTATTCTGAAACAAATTTTAATTATATTTCTGATCAAGCATGTTATGTTGATTTACTTCAAAGATAAGATACTGTTATTTGATAACATGTAGGTCTGATATCTTTGCTGACAAACACCAACCATACATAATTGAATAGAAAAAATATTAACACAAATTTCTATAAACATGTTACACATACATGGGCGCACGCACGCACGCACGCACGCACGCACGCGCACACACACACACACACACACACACACACACACACACACACACACACACACACACACACACACACACACACACACACACACACACACACACACACACACACACACACACACACAGGTAGCAGTCAAGCACATGCTCATTTATATGGACTGTATATGAATTATTTTTTTTTGTAGAGCTGCAAATGCTTGCTGTTCTTTTTTAAATTTATATTTATATGCGGCAAAACAGTTATCCAAAACATATTGGAGATTTTTTACTGTTTCTATCTCCTTTTTTTGTAATAAATCATTGCAATGAATATTAATATATAGAATAATTAAAAGTGTGTTTCTATGTGTGCACGCACATACTCAAAATTTGATTAATATTAAATTGTACACTGTACTTATGAAATATTCTTAATGTCTCATTGAATTATTTGTTTTAAATTTAACAGTCTTGTTAACTAGATTAAAAATTTGCAAATAAAAATTCAAAAATGCATGCTATTAAAAACTTGATATGTTACTGGTGCAAACTACATCATTGTGTCACATACCTTGCATTGCACTGATATTCAGTGGAGACAACAGGATCATCAGGATAACGACAGTCCGTTTGAAGCCCTCCCTCCTTTTGGTTACAGTCACAAAAGACTGAACAATTGCTTTCAGATCAAACATTCCTTCCCACGTGCTTTTTTTCATTCCTTCCTTATCACAAGCTGTGTTTTTCACTAAAAGCATTCCGCACAATAAAGAACTCAGATTTAAAAGCGCACAGGCAATGTATATACCATCAAATTCAATGATAGGTCTCAAGAAGCCACCGAGTGCTGTTCCTATCGGTGTACTTATAAAGTATATAGCTGCTATAATACCCAATCGGAAAGTCCTGTTTTCAGCACCAGTAATGTCTGATATGTAACTGCAAGCACCAATCAAGAGACATATTCGAGTACCAGTGAGTCCCGGTACCAGGGATTCTGACACGGCGGCTACAGTTGTCGACCATTCCCAAAAGAATACGTTAAACAAACAACACACATCAGCAATGAACTGCCCGCACACGGGTAAAAACATTAACGGACCCCTACGGTTACCATGATTGTCACTCCATGGCCCGGCAAACATGACAAAGAATACTGGCAGCATAAACTGCAGTATCGGTTTCCAGGTGTTGACGTTTGTCACAATCTTTTGTGCTTCCTCTTCATTGCCACATTGGTCTCCAAAGTTCGGTCTCAGTGGTCCTGGATGGCAAGCTTTTTGTAACAACAGGTTGAGTCCTGCCACACCTGACATTCCAGTTGATATGAAGTACAAAGCCAACATTGGCTCAACAGTAATGTGTTTGACGACATTGCGAATGCTGGAAACAAACAACATGTTTCCAGCTGCACAGCACGCGATGAACTGAACAACACATCAGCTGGCTGCAGTCTTGTGTGTGTACATATAGGTAGTGTGGTTCACCTTGGCCTTGTTTCACAATTGTCATGCCATGTTATCTAACACTACTCAATTGTTTTATAATTTTGGTGTATGATTTTATTACTCCAAAAAATACAGGAAAAATATTCATTAGTTCTGAAAGTTCAATAATTTAACGTGTAAAGTAAATTTATACATTTGATTAACTACGTGTTCCAGCTGCCAAAATTTTGATACCTTTTAATGTTTTTTTTTTACTCTTTTAAGGTGATTTTGTTTACATCAGACTAAATTTTTGGCTAGTAGTTCCTTCCTTTAAACTGATAACTCAATAAATTGACTTTTGAGATAATAGAAATGTCGGAATGCTGACATTTAACATATATGAAATTGCATATTCATATGTAATAATAATAGCAATTACAATAATTTTTTTTATAAATAGAGAGGGAAAATGCTATATGCACCATCAGAGGAGGCTGTGCTTCCTCTGGTGTATGGGACTCTCACCCACTAAAAAACTTACCTCTAATTTAGGCATTTATACCCATCCTGGAACCACTTAGCACATTACTTCAGGATGGAGCCTATTCCACCCTTATCGGGCTCCTTCTAATAGTAATAATAACAACAATAATAGTAATACAGTATGGACTATAAGTCACTATGGTCACTACATCATTCCTTACTAAACTGTAAGTTTAGTAAATTATTAAATGTTTTCTAATGCTCTGTCATTAAGTAGACTCAATTTTAAATCATATTTGTTGATATTTTCACAAAATTTATTGTTATCATAGTATCATATTTTATTCTTATTGTTATTATATTATTATCATATGTTATTGTTATCATATCATTTCATATTTTCAATTTTTTAGAAGTAGTTTTCAACCCGTTAGGGGTGAGAGCAGGCCAAAATTTTTCCTCAACTTTGTTCTAGAACCTTTTAGCAAGCGATAGCAATAGGAATCAAAAAATTATATGGACACTGATTCAAAATTGCAGATAGGCCCTTTGTTACGCCTCACATAACAGACTAATAGTATCCAGCACACAGACAGAACCGAAATAATTAATGACAGGGCTCCAGATATAATGACTATGTGTGTAAATGTTACATGAAAAGTAATACAGTTATAATTAAAAGTAATTATGTGTTATAACATACTAATAGGGGCTCTCAGATATCCGTTATATTCAAAGTCCACAGTTGTAACTGTATATACCAAGTAGGCCTTATATTATGGATATGAGTAAACCATTATAAGGTCATGTTGGTAATTTTTGAACTATGTGGCTAAAAATAGAAACCATTTATTTTACTATATTTATATAAAGTAATATATAACTTTATATATCGCAAGGCGATGGCAAACCAGCGAGAGGTATCCTGCCTAGTATAAACTCTCCCCAACTATGCCGTTCAGATCCGGCGTTAAACTGTAGGTCCCATATACCTGTGAGAGACTCTGTAACACAAGCACCACGGGTATATGCGGCGATGGTACAAACCAATCGAAAGACTGAAGGACCCAGTAAATATATAAAATAGATAAAAGTACAGCAGTACAGAAATAAAAAAACAGTTTTATCTTAATCTTATACAAAATACTGTACCCATAATTGAAACAAAAACTTATTCCATTGTAAACAACAGTTAATGCTTTACACAAAATTTTCATAATTATAGTAAAAACTTTCTCCAAAATCTATCTACTTCATTAACAAGATGGCTATGTGTTAGAATAACTTTACATAATTTTTGGCTTCAAATAATACTACCTTTTTTGGAGATTGATTAGATTTAATTTATTTAATCAATAACTCATAAAGGTGTCTAAATTGATCACAGTAGGGTAATACGTTTTCATTTTTTGATTACTGATCATTACTGTAAAGTTCAAGTGGTCTTTTACTTTGCTCGCTTTAAATTTTGGCTGAGAATTGTCGTCTTCTTCATTTTCTTCCTTGTCTAAACTTTCTAGCACTCCTGTTACACTATGAGCAACCTCATCGTCAGTCATGATGTGGTAGCCAGGATCATCTTCATCTGTTTCAAGCCAGGACTCAATATCCTCTACGACACAGCTTATTTTGATCCTACTTATCCTCCTCAGAGCTGTCCGTTATAATCAGGGTCTGCTTTAACAGGGTTTGTTATAATGGGGGACTACTGTAATAATTACTAGACATATGAGTATATTATTGTTCTTATGTTAATAACATACAATTACAAGAATCCTTATGGGGTAATTACCGTAAAACGGGATGAATAGAAACAAATTAGAACTTTGGATTAAAAATTTACTTATTGTTTGTTAAGTTAAAACAAAAAAATACTACCCAAAACTCAGGTCTGTATTGCCCCTATCAGCTTATGATATTATTATTAAATTATTTTATTTCAATAAAATAAAAAAAAATAAAAACATGGTGTTTCTAATCACCCCGCAAATAGGGGTGAATAGAAACAGTGTTATAAAACCATGTTTGTTTCTTTTAAAACCAAGGATAGGTGAATAGAAACTATGAAATATATATTTTTCTATTAGGAAATACATAGATAAACATATATTTCACAAGATAATGGTTTATTAATGTAAAAAGTAAGTAATACAAAAATGTTTATGTCACAGGGTTAATGTATTCAAACTTAAGGTGAACAAACAGAACACAACTCTTTACCATGACCCTGGTACTGCATCATTAATAAACTGTTAAATCAGACAGATCATCCTCAAAACATAGCATGTCTTTGAAACGAGCACTTGAACTGAGAACTGGCGACGACAGTTTTCGGACGACATCGTTTCTCGAGACAAAAGAATCTTCTTCAGTCATTGTGAACTTTTTTGTTTGAGGAACTCTTTTTAAAAATGTTCCAACAAAATCATCGTCATTAAGGTAACTAACTTGGCAAACAGAACATCTAAAAGATATTTTTGTTTTTCCATATACTTTGACCACCATATAGTCACCTTGGCTTATGGAGATACCAGTATTTTCATCTTGATCAGAATAATCTGAAGAGGACAAAATCAGGTCTTCATCGCTGTCCTGCACTGAGTAGGCACCATCATCCTCTGATGATGAATCAAGACGTTTTCTGTTTTTCTTGGCATTTTTTTTCGTTGGCTTGGCCTGTTTAGATGTACAAGGGCTTGGGTCACTGTAAAGTGAAGTATGGGGGGTTACATCCTCCCCATCCACGTCCTCAAAGTCATCAACACTAACACTTCTGCCGGGTTGGACATTTACTTTTGTCCTTTTTTCCCTTGGTTTAGGAGTCTGGTCTTGCCTAAGACTTTGAAGGAGTTCTTTAAAGCTATTGTCAACAGCATTAGTGGATTCTTCAAGGTTGTTCATATCCTGGTTTTTGTCTACTATACCAGTACCTGGGAGCATTGACAACACCTTATTGTGGTCTAGAGGCGCAATCCCGCATTTCCTAAAACCTGCAATAATATTTTCTTCCTTCAAGGAGTCACACAACTTTTTCAAAAGCAGAGAAAATTTATCCTTAGGAACTATTGCCTCGTTTCTTCCTGGGCCTTTCTTCCATTCCTCTAATATTCGGCGCCAAGTAGTTTTAAGAGGCCGAAAAAATGCCACGTCCAGCGGTTGTGTTAGGTGTGTTGAATTTGCTGGTAGGAATATAAATCTTATGTCGTTGTCTTGACACAGCTTAACTGATTCTAAGGACAGGTGCGAAGATGAATTGTCTCCAATGAGAAAATTCTTCCCTTCTAGCTTTTTCAGATATGGGACAGCAACTGTAAGGACCCAATCCTCGAAGCAGAACGAATCGAACCAGCCAGATTTCGTCCGATTATATCTTGCATAATTTGGCCCACCTTCGGTCCAGCTTTGATATAAATGCAAAGCCTTATACACAACATAAGGGGGTAGTATAGTGCCGTCTGCAGCGGCTGCAAACATCACGGAGGTTGATGCCTTTGAAGAGTTCATGACCCTTTCAGGATATTTAGTTCCCCTCCGTGTGATTACCTTTCGTTTTCCCGGATCATTCGTAAGGTTGGTCTCGTCATAATTTATTATATTAGACGGCGGCACATTCTCTAATTCGTTTGACAGTTCATCGAGGTAACTGTTGATGGTATCTGGTGTTACACCGGCTCTGGAGCGTTTTATGTTTTGGCACATTCGCACTGCCAATTGATCTTTGTGTCGTCTCATAAATGATTCCACAAAATCACGACCGGGGAGATTATCCTTAAATCTTTTCACTTCCTTCCCCCTTCTGTCCAGAAAGTCCTTTACTAGAAGTCGTAAGGTTGTAGAGTCGATAGGATAGCCCCATTCGCTGCATATTTTCAATCTAACTACAAACAGCTTTTCTTCTTCAAAAGACAAGGCAGTTTGTCCACCCTGATGTTTAATGTCTGGGCCTCTTTTTAGGTGTCTGTATAGTATACTATAATGAATCCCATGTTTTTCAGCTGCTTTCCGCAGGCTAACGCCAGATTCGATGTCAGAGATGGCATTTTTTATATGATCAGGACTGTGTTTTTTGTAACCACCTCCAACGATGGGTTTGTATTTCCATGGCATATTTGAACAGCAACTCTGAAACAACACAGATATGTTAATTATGCATATAACATAACTACAGAATGGATAATAGGTTTTTATATAGTATTAATATGGCATACTAGATTTTTTTTAATCTTACTGTTGTGGGGTGAATAGAAATACCAGAATTGTTATGTTTCTATTCACCCCACAAACTTTAAAAACGTAACCTAAAAAATATGAAAATTCTCAGAGCTGATTTTGTTAAAAGTAAAACAAAAACCAACCCTTACTGTTTTATATTGATGTTATAGGTAGTATTTACAATGCCATTAACTATCACATATAGAATACATGTTTACTTACCAGATAAGTTCAAAGTAGGTAGGAAAACGTCTTGAAAACTTTCAAGACAGACACTAGGATAAACGTCAACCTACAGTGCTGCCACACAAACAAAACATAATTTCCTTGTTGGTCTAAAGTGTTGCCAACCCAAAAGCAATAATAGTTAAAAATAATTTCCAGTAATTATATATATATATTCAAAGTAATATATGTATATGAAGTTTTGTCTCTATTCACCCCACTGTTTCTATTCATCCCGTTTTACGGTACATTAAAAGGCCGTATTTATTGTAAGTACCGGAATTAAAACCTAGTTCCAATTACTACGGTCTGAATTAATGCAAATAAAATTGGAGAATCTCGTAAACATATTAAAGAATGGTTGTATATTACACACAAAATTATTACAGTACGGACCATTGTCAATGAATAGAAACAAATAGGACTCTATACTTTAGTATGTATCAATAAAATTCACCTTTTTTCAAGTATAGTAGCCTATCTAATGTTTTTTCATACTCTTAAAAAAAGGCATTAACAACATACATTATGAGAAAACATGATTACAAATCATAACCTGCCATTAGTTGTGAAGAAAACAGATATAACATTTCCAAACAAGAAATCTTCAATTCTCTCCCTATTTGTTTTATAAAAACTGGAGTTTCTAATGCAGGTTTTTAAGTCCACTAACTACTTAATTTAATATACATAATTGTTCCTGATTTTGTTGGGTAACATTATATTAATACATCTGCTTACTAATTTTTAATGTACGGTCCTAACATCTTTAAAATTTAGACAAAGAGCTTTTTGACTAAACCTGAATTACTACATCTAAGAATATATTATTAGGTCATGTAGCTTTATTTATACATTTAATGCATCTTACTTAGTACACTAACAGCACTGCTCTGTCTTACAGTAACACAACACGTTACACTAACTCAAAAGAATTTCTTTTTTTTTCAGTTTAAAAAAGTTGAAATTTTGTATTTCTTTTCTTTTCCATTCACTTTTTGTGAAACGACCTACATTAATATGTGTACACTTACTATATTGAAATCCAATGTTCACTATCCAATAGTTAAAAATATTGTGGAATTGTGGAATTGTGAAATTAGTAACACTATGTACTAATGTTGTAACACTATGTGTGCCTTAATAAGTTAATGATTATTCTAACTGATACATTGTCATGCCATTATCATATGACAGTTCTCAGAGGTTCAGTAATAGTCATCTTTGCTGTTAACATGGACACATCTTGCATATGTTCATTTCTTACAAGTTCTTCTCTTTACAAGACTAATAATTTCGTAAAAAACTCAATTGTTTGTTATTACATTTTCAATTGTTACCCTTAACATTTCGACCTCATCATAAAATAACTGTTGAGAAACTGAGAGCTCTTTTTTAAAAAGACTTTTCATTAGTAAAGTTACTTATAAGTAGGCATACATTTGTACTCATAATATGAGGTTCAGAATTAAGAAAAGGTGAAACCAACTCGTTACACTGAAAAACTTCTAGGTATACTACTACTGATTGGAAAAGACAAGCTAACTCAGGGTCAACTTTTTTTCAAACCTTTAAACACCATGGATTCTGCGTTTATCCACAGTTACTTCGCCCTTTTTTACATTTTATCAACTTGTGTTTACAGTGTTATTTTGTTAATTACATTAATTATTTAATTAATAAACAATAAATGTGTATAATAAATTTTTGTTTGTTTACTTTAATTGTTTTTGTCCCGTGATTGGGAGCCAATGTTATACGGTAAATAATTATAGGTAATTAATTAATTTGTTAATTAGTATAAGTCACATCTGTAAAAGGTAAACCTCACGTATTGGTATTAACAATGAAGTTAACAAGACATAGCTTGGCGTTATAACATTCTTGTGATCATAATCATCATAGGGCAATAGTAATAATGAACGCTTAAGCACATCTGGATTAGAATAACAACTTATCGTTTATTAAACAATTCTTAAATTACAATTATAGCTAACATTTCGTCGTTCCTGAAATAAAATCATAAATACAACATATATGACATATAATGACAATATCATTACTATCCTACAACTGCAAACATATATGAATTAATTATTACATTCAACAGATGTTATATCTATAATGCGTTCATAGTTCAAGATGGCAATATCTATTCATAACTTTTAATTTATGGTTCATGATTATCTTGAAATTTACATTCGTAATTATCTCAAGGAGTGGGGTCTTTGTGAGAAACATGTTCAGTAGTAGTGATTATCAATATATAAATATTTTACATTACTTGGTTGAGTTATCCATTTCATTTAGCTGCAACGTCCCGTGGTTCCCGGTGTCCAACTACGTGGTTGTATCTTCGCATGTTGTTCACAGATGATATTCACTTTCACAAAAACACTACTAAACTTCCGTGTAGGCGTACCGCTGGTTTTGACTGATGTGATTGTTCGTGTAAATGTATATATCAAGTATCGATTTCCTGTGTGAAGATCATGTGTGTCCGTTTATTTGTCTGGGTGAGATCATCTTCGCTATAATGAATATGTGTTTCGAGCCACAATGTAAATTGACTACAAGTGTTCGATGCAAGAGTTCGAAAACATTATAGTTACAGTTATACTTTATATTGCGAGTGAATGTTTATGTTAGTGAACTCGAATTATATTTATGAGTGATTCGCGATGTCTGTCGAGTGTTACATCACTATAATCGCTGAGTGACGCGCACTGACCTTAACTGTCCCTTGTATTATGGTCATTTATCATCGTTACTAACACTGATCAACATTCTAAGATAATTTGAAATCGTCTGAGTATCACATTTATGTAACTGTTCACTTTTGAAATCGACAAGCAAAATTTTACAGTTACCGACTTACTCTTCGATAATAATAACACTGATTGATTGATACTGATTGATCAACTGAGCGCCTCCGCACGTCCAAAATAATTGAGTAAAATTTTAAGTTTGACTGACTGACTGACTGCTTGCTAATAATAATACCGACTGATTGACTGACTGCCTGATTGCTAATAATAATACCGACTGATTGTCTGACTGACTTTGTCCGCGTGGCAAGTAGATAGTTTTATTCACTCCACCCCTACCAGATTTCCTCGTCAGATTCCTTCCACACTTCGTCCTGCTCATCATTGGTCAGACTGCCCGATTTCTTCGAAGAATCCACCCACCATCTAGATTTCTCCTTGTGAATCTCTTCTGATTTGCTTCTGTCTTTCGTTGCTATGGGAACCCCAAGACTCGGTTCCTAGCTGAATTCTGTCTTCTGATATGTCGTGTAATATCCCCGGTATATACGCCGGTGTCATTACCCTGTGTTCTAAGAAAAGTTGTCATACCTCGCCTGTCAATCATCTTCTTTGTTCGACTCTTGTCTTGTCACCCCAAGATTTCTATGTTGCTGGCGTAACGAACCGTCACATTGTTTACTTAACCTTCCCCTTTCGTACCAATTAATAATTCTTTGACAGACGTCTTCTAGTAAAGTTTCTCTAGCTCTCTCCTCGCAAATCGTATATGTCTCCTAAATGAGCAGTCCTGCTGTGTTACATCACCATGTACTATTCACCTTCGTATCTGCTTTGTTGTTCCAGTGAGTTAAACTGTCGTAAACCCTTTTGTGTCCAAGTATGTTTTGTCACTTTACGTAGGGTGTGATGTAACGCGTGTGTTATTTGCCTCGTTTCATCGTAACTGTGTGAATGGAGTAGCGACTGCTTTGTTCTTATGTTATGAAGCAATAACTCCACGTAAACTCTCTTCTGACGTTTCAACTTTCTGATCAATTGTCTCAACTGAACGAAGTCGTTGCCTTTCCGCCCTTTCGTACACCAGTATTATTTGGCTGTCAGTTGATGCTCACTCCTTATTTATTGCTTTACTCGCCAGAAATTAACTGCCTCGACGTGTCCCTGATGTTTGAGAAATTTTCAAAATTTTTCTCACTATATGTTCCCAGAGTCACAGTATTCTGAATTGTTCTTAAAATTTCCATTTAGGATCAGACCCATCTATACTTATGTGTAGTACTTTATTAACATGCAGATTTATTCCTAGTAGAGTTATCTTTGAATCCCTTGAAAAAGCTGAAAGATTAGGGAGCCAAAGAAACACAGAATTCAAGTAGCAAGTTTCTACTACTTTATAAAACATAGCCTAGAAGCAACTTTGACATCCAGTAACTGTTGCTGAGAAACCTTACTAAGGGGCTTAAAAAAAAATTACAAGCTTGCTCTTTTGAACATCTGATGAAAAGGTTTTGTAAAGTGTACCTAACGTCCTTGTATTCCATACTTGCAGCAGTTTTACAAGATACATTCCTAACACGAATAAGAAAAGTTTATATCTGCTTATGATCTAAAGGAGTGATAGTCATTTGCAGACTGACAGGGTTATAAAATAATTCTGAAAGAATTGTTGCTTTTACAACACCATCCTTTATAAAGTGACTACTCAAATCTGCCAGTTTTTCACAGAAACTGAAGTTTGATGATTAGATTCATCATGACCTAGTGATGGCTCCAAACATTTCAAGGATTCTCCTAGCCTTAAAAAACTGGACGGCCTCATTGATTGACATGACTAATGTTAAATTTACTTTGGGATACTTCCAAACATAATACAGTTTACAATAAACAAAATTTTATGCCAATTTAATTTTTCCAGAACTATGTACACGTAGCAAAAATAGAATTTTCTACAGTTTACATTAAAAGAAAATGTTTAATGAAGAAATTTGTGTTAGTGGTTGAAATCACAATCAGAATGATCACTGTTGCACACCACTATATAAAAATTATCCCGATTAGCGCTTTCAAGCTTCACAGCCCATCGTCAGATCGGAATAGACAGGAAATATGTGAAAACAAACCCTTCACCCCTCTCCACCACCCAGCTCACACACAACAAGCTATAATATAAATGACCCTTCCCCACCCCCTAAACCCTGTCCCACCATCTGTACAGTTACATATTTTTCTAGCAAATTCCTTGTGTTTCAGTGTGTGTGTGTGTGTGTGTGTGTGTGTGTGTGTGTGCATCCTTTTAAACTTACCCTCTTCCTCTCCACACACGTGGGTCAGTCACACACCCTTATTTTAAAACATCCAATTAGTACTATGCAATATAATTCTTAATCTTATCTATCTGTCCTCTATCATTTACTTCTTAATCATGTTATAAAATATTTCTTCATTATCAAATTTAATTTTAATATTAATTAAATTGTCTAACCCTTTTTCTCTTTCTTTCAATATTCCTAACTCCTCTCTAAGCTTCCTTTCAACTGTGTTATTTACTACTTTTACAATTTCGTATTCTTCCAAAGGATTAACAAACTTATGGTTGTCTTCTATGAAATGTCTTGCATATAACGAATTGGTTTTAACTCCCTATCTTTTGATTCGGTCTCTTTTAAACACTTCTGAGCTCTGTAACAAAATGAATCGATTGCCGTCATTTTATATCTATATGGGTGGTAAGACTCTCTTGGTATAATTATATCAGAATACGACTCTTTCCTAAATATCCCAAACTGTAGTTTCTCATTATCTTTAATTTCTATGTTTAAATCTAAGTAATTTATTTTCTTACCTCCTATCTCCTCTTTAAATTGTAAGTTTTTATCCTTATTATTACCTCATTTATAAACTCATGCACTTCTTCTATGCTTCCTTCCCAAATTACTAATACATCATCAACGTATCTAGACCATAATTTTATATTGTCTTTATACTTAGTGGAAGTTATTAATTGCTTTTCAAAATCATTCATGTATATTTCAGCAAGTATAGGGGATAATGAAGACCCCATAGGTAAACCTTTTTTCTGTATATAAAACTTGTTATTAAACCTAAAATAGTCCTGATTTACACATTCTTTAATTACTTTCATCAACTGCTTTTTATACCTGTATTCTCCCATATTATTATCGTTTATTAACTTAATAACTTTATTTACTGTGATATTGGTAAACATGTTCTTAACATCCAGTGATATCAATTTTGTATTTATATTAATCCTAATATTTTCTAATTTTTCTATCAATTTTACATTATTCTCTATGTTGTATTTTGTCCCAAATTCATATTTCTCTTTCAGTACTCTGCTAACTTCCTTTGATAATTTATAAATAGGTGCCTTAATAAAAGAAACAATTGATCTAATTGGTTTTCCTTCTTTATGTATCTTAACCTGACTTTTAAAAGTTGGTGCTGTTGGATTACAATCCAATAAATACTTTTTCTTATTTTCTTCTATAAATGTTATCTGTTTCATCATTTGTTTTATCCTTGACTGGTACTTACTTGTATAATCATACTTTATTTCCTCGTATGGTCCTTCCCTTATAAATTCTTCCGTTTTCTTTATGTATTCGTCCTTTCTCAGTAGTACCATTGTATTTCCTTTGTCCGCCTTCGTAACTATAATATCATTCTTCTTTATTTTATTCTTTAGTTTAGTTACAGTTGATTTGATTTTTTGTTCATTTTTTGAATTATACAAACTTTTGTTAAATATTTTATCTACTACATTCCCTACTTCCCACCTTATTCTTTTTTTATCATTTTCATTTCCTAGTTTTTGTATTATGCTTTCGCATTCAATAATCATTTTTTCTTGATTTAATTCTGGTGGCGGTGCGTATTTTAAGCCTTTTGCTAACATTTCTTTTTCTTCTGTATTGAAATTTACCTCTGTAAGGTTTATTACTCTTTTTTCATAGTTATTCTTAGAGAGGTGTTCCTTTTTTACTTCATTCTTTCTTATTAATTTATTTAACTTATCTACCATTTTTTTATTTTTCTTTTCCAATTTCTTTTCTACGTACCCCAAACCAAAATTATATAATATTTCTTCTAACTCTACATACGAGTATATTCTTAACAATTCTATGTGTCTGTCATATAATTCCCTATTATATCTATTGATTAAGCCATAGAGTGACCTTATTTCCAGTTTTATCCACAACTTCTCGCTTTGTTCTTTTACTTTTTTGGCTACGCTGTTCTTATTATTAATTTTAACTTGAGCGTACTTTGGGATGACATTATTATCCAGACATTGTTTATTAAACCATATTTTACTTAAAACCCTCTGCAATTTAACTTTTAACTTAAGATATTTAAAAACTTTACTTACCTTATTGTTGTCGTTTATTACCTCATTGTTGTTGTCCATTACCTGTAGTCGATTGCACATCTTAACAGACGTTTAATGAAGAAATTTGTGTTAGTGGTTGAAATCACAATCAGAATGATCACTGTTGCACACCACTATATAAAAATTATCCCGATTAGCGCTTTCAAGCTTCACAGCCCATCGTCAGATCGGAATAGACAGGATATATGTGAAAACAAACCCTTCACCCCTCTCCCCCACCCTGCTCACACACAACAAGCTATAATATAAATGACCCTTCCCCACCCCCTAAACCCTGTCCCATCATCTGTACAGTTACATATTTTTCTCTAACATTTTCTTTTTTCTGAAACACAAGGAATTTGCTAATGAAACAGATAACATTTATAGAAGAAAATAAGAAAAGTATTTATTGGAAAGTAATCCAACAGCACCAACTTTTAAAAGTCAGGTTAAGATACATAAAGAAGGAAAACCAATTAGATCAATTGTTTCTTTTATTAAGGCACCTATTTATAAATTATCAAGGGAAGTTAGCAGAGTACTGAAAGAGAAATATGAATTTGGGACAAAATACAACATAGAGAATAATGTAAAATTGATAGAAAAATTAGAAAATATTAGGATTAATATAAATACAAAATTGATATCACTGGATGTTAAGGACATGTTTACCAATATCACAGTAAATAAAGTTATTAAGTTAATAAATGATAATAATATGGGAGAATACAGGTATAAAAAGCAGTTGATGAAAGTAATTAAAGAATGTGTAAATCAGAACTATTTTAGGTTTAATAACAAGTTTTATATACAGAAAAAAGGTTTACCTATGGGGTCTTCATTATCCCCTATTCTTGCTGAAGTATACATGAATGATTTTGAAAAGCAATTAATAACTTCCACTAAGTATAAAGACAATATAAAATTATGGTCTAGATACGTTGATGATGTATTAGTAATTTGGGAAGGAAGCATAGAAGAAGTGCATGAGTTTATAAATGAGGTAAATAATAAGGATAAAAACTTACAATTTAAAGAGGAGATAGGAGGTAAGAAAATAAATTACTTAGATTTAAACATAGAAATTAAAGATAATGAGAAACTACAGTTTGGGATATTTAGGAAAGAGTCGTATTCTGATATAATTATACCAAGAAAGTCTTACCACCCATATAGATATAAAATGGCGGCAATCGATTCATTTTGTTACAGAGCTCAGAAGTGTTTAAAAGAGACCGAATCAAAAGATAGGGAGTTAAAAACGATAAAGGGAATTGTAAGGAATAATAATTATAACACCAACATAGTGGATAAAGTTATGAAAAGGGTTAACATACAAAAAGCTAAAATAGAACCAGAACAAAAGAATTATGCAGGGTCATTGACATACATAGGTTCACATACTAGAAAAATTATAAAATGTTTTAATAAATATGGAGTAGATATAGCTATTAAAAAATGTGAAACGGTATTTGATAAGATAAGGAATAAGAATATAGAAAAAATTCCAGTATTACAGAAAAGCGGAATTTATAAATTAAAATGTAAAGACTGCAACAAAGTGTACCTAGGTGACAGGATGAAAATTCGTATGCAGGTTGTCTGACCACAAACGTGGAGAAGGTAATAGAACAACCAATTCATTATATGCAAGACATTTCATAGAAGACAACCATAAGTTTGTTAATCCTTTGGAAGAATACGAAATTGTAAAAGTAGTAAATAACACAGTTGAAAGGAAGCTTAGAGAGGAGTTAGAAATATTGAAAGAAAGAGAAAAAGGGTTAGACAATTTAATTAATATTAAAATTAAATTTGATAATGAAGAAATATTTTATAACATGATTAAGAAGTAAATGATAGAGGACAGATAGATAAGATTAAGAATTATATTGCATAGTACTAATTGGATGTTTTAAAATAAGGGTGTGTGACTGACCCACGTGTGTGGAGAGGAAGAGGGTAAGTTTAAAAGGACACACACACACACACACACACACACACACACACACACACACACACACACACACACACACACACACACACACACACACACACACACACACACACACACACACACACACACACACACACACACACACACACACACACACACACACACACACACACACACACACACACACACACACACACACACACACACACACACACACACACACACACACACACACACACACACACACACACACACACACACACACACACACACACACACACACACACACACACACACACACACACACACACTGAAACACAAGGAATTTGCTAGAAAAATATGTAACTGTACAGATGGTGGGACAGGGTTTAGGGGGTGGGGAAGGGTCATTTATATTATAGCTTGTTGTGTGTGAACAGGGTGGCGGAGAGGGGTGAAGGGTTTGTTTTCACATATTTCCTGTCTATTCCGATCTGACGATGGGCTGTGAAGCTTGAAAGCGCTAATCAGGATAATGTTTATATAGTGGTGTGCAACAGTGATCATTCTGATTGTAAAAGAAAATGATGAAAGTACTGTTAGCTTTTAACAAATATTGACAATTTTGCCCAATACAGAAATGAAGGAAATTGACAGACAAATTGTCTACCTAGTGATGGTCCAAATAGTTCAAGGATTCTCCTGGCCTTAAAAAACTGGACTGGCCTCATTGATTGACATGACTAATGTTAAATTTACTTTGGGATACTTCCAAATATAATAGAGTTTACAATAAACAAACAAAATTTTATGCCTGTCTAATTTTTCTAGAACTGTATACACATAATTTGTTCTGGATAGAACATTTATTAAACAATAACACTATTTGATGCAAATAATTAAAATATCGGTACGGAGAACCATACATGACTTCCATGTTTTAAGATTTATATTTAAAATTATTTTAGAAATTGAAATATTTCCACAGAAACTACTTCTATCTTTAGCCTCAACCACAGAATTGTGGTCACTAACATATACCACCTCACGTTAGTGAACTCGATTTTCACTGATGATGGCAGTAGATGGCACTTCCGAAATGTCTGGTTTTGCAGAAAACATTGGACCATGGACAAACAGCCCGTGAAGGAATTTTATCAACAAACTACTTCTTTGTTGCCGATAACGTAGTACACATATAAAAAATTATCCACTCCCTTTCACCTATCATTTTCATTTATAGAAAATAATCCCCTCCCCCTGCAACTTCCCCCTACCCCTTTTCAATTATAGATATTTCATCTACCTTTCTACAGTGGATTATTATGACCTTCTTTTCAGGATAATTTATTTATCAAAATTAAGTACTTTACTCTTGTTAAAACATAAAACATTGCAGGTAAACTACCCCTTCTCCTTAACCGATCTTCACCAAAATCAACAGACCTTGAGTCCTTACAATATGCAAAAAATTACTTGAATTTGCAGCAGTTATCGTTTGCTATAGACAAAATTCTACACACAGACATCTTTCAAAAAATGACTTTTCTTCATGTTTTGAGGGTAGTACAATCAGAATCAGCCCTTATCTTGAACGCGATATTTTTTTCCATCCATTTCCTTATGGAACATGGAAGTAAAAACAATATCCTTCTTTTTATAATATGTATTGCACATGTTTTCTAACATGGGACACTAATTATTAGATAAAATGGTTACATTCATTTAAGCCAGCTTCAACTCACTGTGTACTTTCTCAGAGGCCATATCATGTTCTTTTTAACGTTGCCGAACATAAATTGATGTTAAATTAAAAATAAAGTAAAGGCTTAGCACCTGAAGTTTGCAATGTCCAAGTTGAAGAATCTATTTAATTATTGCACTTAACTTGATATAAGTACTGATTACATTTCAGGATTATTATTTTCAGAAATAATGTATGTAAACCAGTTTTCCCCATATGAAGTTAGTTAAAATTCTTTAATGCATAGCATTCCAGGCCTTTATGGTAGTAGATTTGTATTACTAAATTTGAATTTACACAAATAATTCTCTTTGATTAACCAGAGTTACACACACAAACTAAATGTTGAGTGTCCTCCTAGTGTATAAATTCAGCTAAAACACTATTCCAAAAACTTACCTTGTTACTAGAATATGTGACATGATGAACTTTTTTTTGTTAAATAGTTTAAATACTTTGTGTTGAGAGTTAAGCATTTTAATAATTTTTATATGCAGGCGTATAGCAAAATCTGATCATCATGAAAAAGGAATAAGGCATTTTGTAATAGCAATTAACTGATTGTGCTATTATATATTATTACTTTTATATAATAATACATATATCTTTCTCACCTACCTTAACTTAGCCCAGGGTTCTTCGCTCGAACTGTGAATACAAGCATTGGTTCAAGGTTATATCAGTAACTTACTCGACTCGCATTTGTGTAAAACAACTAAAATTTTATTTCATTCTTTATACTCTTTTAAATTCATGAATTATTCATCTTTTCTCTCCTAATATCATATTTCTTTTTCTTTCAAACATAAGTAAAACAAAACATTCATTTTAATATCGTATGCTTATTCTAATATATTATATTAAGTAAGGCGACCCAGCTTGCTCATTCACTCATTCATACAAATTTACATCCCCATTCTTTTAGAGCGTTTTAAAATACAATTATTAATACAGTCAAATTGATTTGGGTTTACTTAACCATCGGCGTTCTTCCCCGTTTCGTGCCGCACTGAGTGTATGTCCAAAAGTTTTCTAATTCACCACATGTTTAATTTTGCTTCCTTCACTTCACTTACTTCATTCTGAGAGACGGTTTTTTTGTTTGTCTTATTGTCACCTCCTACAGTTAAAAAAAATTTTGATGCGCACGTGTTCTTTTGTGCACCCGGCCGGGTAAGCGTAGTTATTCGAACGTTTACTATTTTCACATTTTGATAGAAATTGAGCCCGGCCGGTGATGCACGCCACTACTCGCGTCCGTTATGTTTTGTTGTTAATCGTCGACTCCCTCTCACTGGCGAAACAGATTCCCCACTACTGGTTTTTGATAAACAGGAATCTCACTGCCTTCAAGCGGCAAATTGTTCGTCAACTTTCACGGTGTACGCATTTGTCTATAGGCCACGTGGCTACTGTTGTCAAACGGAGACGATGGAGGAGGCTGCGGTGGGAGGAGCTTTTACTGTTTCCACCGTCTTAAAAGCACATGGCAAGGAAATGTTACAGTTTAGCCATTTTCTCGTGGCGTCGTTTTAAAGTGGTATGTGTCGCATCCGCGCACATGCTGGTGTTGCGCGTACTAGTCCGTGACAAAACACTTGATTTATCAAAACAATATTGCATTCTATTGCCACACCTCGCTCACAAAGCTATGTCACTGTTCATTGTCTGAATAGAATCGTATTTCCCATGGGACTTGCAATGTTGACTACAAACAATTTTAAATAAAGTTAATGAAAAACCCCTTTTGCCCCATTACATGATTAGTTCCTGCTGTATTACTGACTCATATTACAAGACCAATTTTTATTTAATTGAAAAGATATATTTTAACTGTTTCTTTTGCTGCAATCAGTAAATTCCTTGACACACATCCATAAACGTTTGAAAATATGCTTATTGCAGTTTGATAGGAACAAATTCTCAAAAAACTAATACAAATTTGTTATGTCTGATCACACCAGCTATCCTTTCTATTTGAAATGAGCCTTTTATCCAAATTTATTACATAGTATTGTGCCAAGATATATCACTACATTTGTATACTGTAATACAGTAGTGGTAGAATATTATCATTCCACTAATATTACCCTAACATAATAAATGAAAATACATTATATACACATCCTTTGACATAATCATCCTTTCACTTATCAATTTTGCCTATCCATTTATTTGATGAATATATATTTAACGATTAATGTAAAATACAACAGGTGTTTAACGGACATGTACTATGTGTAGACCTCTTATTTCCCTCCTCGGCAGGTCGAAGCTCAATTGGCACTAGAGTTGGGTATGAAATTATGCTATGCTCATAGTCTGTCTGTTAGCAGCTAGTGGCATCTATTGACATTCACTCATGTCAAATTACAGAGTTGGTAAAGGATGTTCGAAATTTGAATGTAAACAAATTAATAGTTAAATAATTAATATAATGGAAGTATCACATATAGGTCCAGAATATCTTTCCAGGCGATGCATCGAGAATAATTATGTGGTTATTGGAACAATCTGGGGATTCACAGACACTGAACTTGCTGTATTAATGTAGAAGCGTGTAGAGTCACCTCCTTACCACTCACGACTACCTGTGACTAGCTGGTGTTTCTGTAAAAACACAATATTCAACGTCTAACATTTTCCAGATAAAGAAGGAACATGCATTATGGTTAATAAGTTAGTATTATTACATACACAGTTTTAATAGGTTAGTATTAGATATCTACCACTTTTTAGATTAAGAAGGAGTACGCACTATGGTTAATAGCTTATGCTACAAGATATATAAGGGTTTATTTTAAAAATTAGTACAGTAACTACAAGACAGGTTACATAAACAATTGCTGGAAGAAATGGAGAATAAACAGTTACAGTGAGGTCAAAAGACATAGAACAGAATGTTGTTGAGTCATATTTGGTTCCTTACTGATTTTCAAAATTTGATATTTTCTGCTAACTAGTTATTGCATTGTTTTGTGTTCCCTCTCTGGATAGGGTTTCATGATTGTCATTATAATTATTTTTTACAGTGTTCTGTTTCGTTACAATATTTAATAAATATTTAAATCGAGACGTTCTAGAATGTAACTTTTTTGGTCTTAATTGCTGTAAAGTCGGTTATTAAATCACTATAATCTAAAGACGAAGCAATGTCGTTTTCAATTGAAAGTATCGATAGATTTGATACCCTGTCCTGAGATATTGTTGATCGTACGATTTAATCAATGTAAGTTTACTAAACGATCTTTCACAAGAAGACCCAGACACTGGTAAAGTAAGAACAATTTTTAAAGCTGTTTGATAATGTTTTGTAGGCTTCTAATCCCATTGAAAAAATGTATTGTAGCAGTCCCTGAGGTGTATAGTCCATTTGTTCTCTGTTAACGTTTGCCCTTTTTAATAAACGTATGACGTCTTTCAAGTCACTGAACAATTCTTCACTGTTTAGGTCATGTGGATACGGTTTTCCAAGCACTGTGCACTTAATATTGATTTGGGAAAACTGTTCCTTAAAATGTATATCCCCATCATTTACGAACGCCTCGAATTTTCAGAGGAACACAAAGCGTTTTTCTAACTCTTTTATGTTAGGGAAAGGGCTTGAAATTTCAACTAACAGTTTGTCAAAAATTTCTACTAGACAACGTCGCATTTTTTGTCAAACGGTTAATGCAGAATCGTCTGCATACTCCCCTCGCATTGTGCGCTTCCTTCTTATCCTTTTTGTGATACTTACACCTCATTCATTACATACCTACTCTGCCTAAGAAATGACATTGTCACACATCTCATTCCTCCAAACATTTATTTGTCCGCTAGCTTATCCAGAAGTGTCAATGCTTGATTATAGTTTATTCCTTTGGACTGCAAGATTTTCTGGATTTTGTCCATAGAAGAAAAAATATCTGTGCAGGAAAAGAGAAAGGTCACAAAAATAAAGTTTTCTATTGTATTAATTATTAATACTGCATCTTCTCTCGGATCGATTGTTTCAGTCGGTGTATCCCTTAGTTTCTCCAGTGCAGTTAGTTACTTCATCCAGCTGAGTGGATACTGCTTTCACCGCATCTGCTTTTGAGCTCTATGTGGTATTACAATGTCCTTTTAGTGTAATATTTATGAAATCATTACGAACACTTCATCTATAAGTGGAACAAGAAAAGAAGGTGAATAGATGATCTACTGTCCCAAAAATGTCACTGCCTGAACATTTACATAAGCAGCATGAACTCCAACCAAGTTAAGTGAATGACTGTCACAGGGAACAAACACAGCTAGTAGATTCAAATCTAATATTCTCTTTTGAACTCCTGAATGGATACCAGCCATTGTTGCTTGATTGTCATACGACTGACCTCTGCAATCGCTAAGATTCAATCTATCTCCCTCAAGTTTACTTGTAATAGCTTCTGTGGTCCCCACCTCTGTTTTTACTTCTAAAGGAGTAAAATCTATAAAGGCTTCCTTGATATCAACAGAGTTGCGTTTAATTTCAACAAATCTTATAATATGAGACATTTGTTCTACATGTACAGCATCTGATGTTGTGTCAAATAAAATACTAAAATACTTCGCCTTCTTACATGCAGTAATAATATATTTGCGCACTCTTTCTCCTAACAGGCTTATTTCATTTTGAATAGTTGGCGAAAGGTACGATATACACCCAGATTTACAAGAGACTGAATTCACATGAGATCTCATGACACGGTCAAATTTAGCCAAGTATTTTAACAAAGCCAGAAAGTTTTCAGGATTTCCATCGTTAGTAACTGACTCTCGATGTCCCCTCAGTGTCAGAGTTTGTTTTGCAAGCGTTTGTACTGTGGCAATGTACTGTGGTCCGAGGATTCTTTCTATGTCTTAGCTCCTTTACTCATTTGTTCCTGAGGTAGATCATCAATAAGTCCCCATTTGTACCAAGAACGTTCCAATTCGTTCCATTCCAAAAATGCAGACCGATGAGCAGGACTATTTTCATGATCCTGAATAAGGGGATTTAACTTTCGCCATGACGAAAACCCATTTTCACTATTGAACTGGCTTTTGATAGTTTTTTGTGGACATAAATTGCAACAAAAACAAAATAAAAATTTTTTATTGGAGAAAAACACATCCAAGTGCGATTTACCTTTTCGCAATTTTACAAGATTTTATCAAACCAGTACTTGTTTAAGGATCGTCCATCTCCATCTTCAGGAAAATGGCTGTCCTTGTTATGCAACTGACATGTTCCTCTATTCACCATTATATCTCGGAAGGGTTGAGATATCTCGCTTCTTCAAACTCCCATATTTTGTAGAGCAGCACCGAGAACACGGTCTACAAACGTTGTTGCTAGTAACGTTCTATCCTTCATGGCCTGTAATTTCAAGACTGCACGATGCAACATCAACCATGGTACTAGAACCAACTGAATCTTTGACACTTTCAAAGTTTGAAGTTTTCACGTCGTTAACTCTACAGTATTTATCAACAGCCTCGTCGATAACAACATGCAGTTTATGATCGCAAGTTGATTCCTTGTTAAGTGTAATATTTTGACACTCATGGTTCGATTTTCTTGAATAAAAGACTTCATAAACTCTTTGGAACTTGTTGTAGCTCTTAATCTTTCTTCCCTCCTCATCCGTAACTAGGCGCCACTGAGTTTACTTTGTTTCATATCAGCTTCAAATAAAATTAAAAAAAATTGATTTTCAATAATAGTATTAGTATGATGACATACACGTGAAGTATTATAGATATAACCACAAGACACACAAACCAAAAACAAATCGCAAACTCAAGATACTCATAAACAACTGATAATCAACACGTTCACTGCGTCACACTGGGAAGAACTGAACATACGTAGCCCACGTAATGTTTTTTTATACATTTATAAATACTCTATTTGTCTGTATACGAATAACAATTAAGAATATCTATACAAAGATAATACTGTATGATTATCAGTTGTCTTTTGCGGCACAACAACCAACTACAAAGTCGCAAAAAATATTGGAGACAGTAAGTGAATACAAAGAGCATGAACACTTATAAAAAACCGTACTGACTAAACGTCTACTCATCACGCGCAAGGAAGATAACAAAACTCGTTTAAAACAGTATGCACTGTTTAAAAACACCGCGATAAGAAACCGCTTAGACTAAACATCCCTCGCCAACTAAGCCATAATGAACACGGAGAATGAAATAGTGTAATGTGCAGAGAAGAACAAAGAGCCTCTGTTACAACATAATTTGTTATCATAATGAACCGTAATTACGATTCTTGAGTACAAATAGACTAATAATGTTTATCATGCAAGGTATGAAACAGACAAGCTGGCTGGTTATGCTTTTTTTATGAAAGGAATAATTATATCAAAGAAACAAGTTGTTTGTACTTTTATAAAATGAAAACAATTTTTTCAAGTCTATGCTCAGTTTGCCGCCTCCCGGCTATGCCGCGCGGAGCGGCTGCCCCCTTGGCCCCTTGGGCCTCTGGATAAGACCTAAATATAAATTTATTGTGTGGAAAATTTCTTGACAGGGTAGTTTAAACAGCCCTCGTACAGTTTATATTGGATTTGAATCACTATCACCAAATCAACTCAGAATACACTCTGTCCCACAGTAATTCATGGCACAAGCCAAGTTCGTCAATTTGTTATGACAGGCTGTTTGGGAAGATACAGAGATGGTGCCTCTTCTTTAAACTTTAGCAACGAAACAGAGCTTGATCTAAAAATCTTTTTCCCATTTGCAATAAAATAATTTGTTTCAGGAAAATGTCCTTGAACGTCTTCAGCTGCTCTATCAACTGCTTGCATGAGACAAATAACATCTGTAGAATACAATATCTGTGGTATGTTTACTGGCCTTGTCATATAACGAAGAGCATATGTTACAAAGAGTAACACATTGTCTCGTTCCACTTTATTTGACCACAACAATTAATTACATTAAAAAAGGATTATTTATCTTTGCTTGTAAGCCTTGGAATATAGCCCTACACTATAATGGTCCTATTCTTATCTTACATTTTGGTAAGTCTGCTGTATTAGGTAGTAGTAGTAGTAGTAGTAGTAGTAGTAGTAGCAGTAGTAGTAGTAGTAGTAGTAGTAGTAGTAGTAGTAGTACTAGTACTAGTAGTAGTAGTAGTAGTAATGGTATAATAACATTAAATATAGTAACAAACTATAAGGAAAAGGAGATAAAAAGTCTAGCTAGTGCCAGCACGATATATTTGTTGTAGTGAAAATAATAAAACATTGTCTTCCAGTAAAATACAAAAACAGCCGAATATAACGAAAAAATATATTTTTTGTACGAATACAAGTATTGCCTAGACGTGAACTTAAAAAATGGTTAAGCGTGCCTTTGAATGACATTATATGATATGTCATATAAATCGAGTTCTACTAATGATGTTTTTGCTGATGTTTATATGAAACAAATGAAGAAATATTCAATATTTTATAACTTGAATTCTCAGTCAGTGATTCAATCTCTTTCTGCAGAGTACGCTTTTTTTACTCTTGACAGAGGAGTGCATGTAATTCACATTAACTTGATCTTAAGTTGGATAAACAGATAATAAGTTTATATTTTTATGCATACTTCGTATCCTAATTAATGTGTCAAATACGATGTTCGTTACATAACAATAAATGAGTGATTTAAACCAAAGGATTCCATCTGCTTATCCGCTGGGACTGGATCATCAGTACTTGTTGTACCTCTTGTAACGTGTCCAAAATGGGGTAATTTCATTTATTACAGTTATAGGGTATTTGTATTTCATTTATTTCATTTTTTGGGGTTTGGGAAAAAATATTGTGAAAGTTTTATTTTACGACCAACGTTCATTCCATTGTAACAGACCACGTGGCAAGAAAACAGTGTTAGAACAAAGACAAGACGCAGTTTCTGTTGTGTAACCAGGCAAGGAATTTGCACCACCCTCGAATTCTCAGAACTCTGTATAAGTGTGACGGTGCACGCACTCAACGGCTCAAGTATGCGCGCTGTTGGGACGCCG
Source organism: Magicicada septendecula (assembly GCA_034769895.1). Taxonomy (NCBI): domain Eukaryota; kingdom Metazoa; phylum Arthropoda; class Insecta; order Hemiptera; family Cicadidae; genus Magicicada; species Magicicada septendecula. The sequence goes on along the minus strand of CM068373.1, from coordinate 313,795,091 downwards.
AGAGAGACCAACGGCGCTGTAAAAAATGGCGCTGGAGCGAACCGTTTGTAACATCAACCAGCCAAGCTACAGGAAACGGAGCTAAGAACTGCCTCCTTGTTAATGACGTCAGTCTAGCAGCGCCTAATATCATCAGCCAACACAGGGAAAAAACACACTATGTGTTATATTCATAGCTCATAAGCCACAGCAAATCAACTTTTAACGGCAACGAAATCCTTTGGCTATGAACAGTAACTTCCTGCCGCTCAAAAAAAGACGCCGTCTCAGTCCTACTCTGTACGTATCGGCCGACACCAGGGCTAAGTGTGCTCTATTAAATTTCATCAGTTTTTTTTTTATATAAAAATGAATCAATCTCTTTAAACAAGTGACAGTAGAGTGAGCAATAGATCTGAAAATACCAGAGTCGTTTTCGGACTTAATTAAACACAAGATGCGAAATCCATAGTGCGAACTAAAACCGCGTGTCGGCAGGGAGGGGGGCTTTATTATAAAATGTTAAGGGTATGTGGGGTTTAAAAAATGAAATTCTCTTAAAATAATGTATGTGAGTGCGTATGTAAAGCAGGCTGGGCTATCTTAAAGTTGTAAGTACTAGTCTGTAAGTATAGAAAATAAGATGTAAGAGTTACACGACCTTGAAAACATGTAAAACAAGCCATTTGGAGAACAACTTATAAATTCACTGCTTTTGATTATTAAACAGAAAATAATTTTTCTTCCAAGATGTATTGTATAAGTTATTCACACAACCTTGAAAATTACGCGTGTATCCCAACGTACGTATGAGACCCTGGACCCAAGAGCACACAAGGACGGTAAGTGGAAGTTTTTTTTTATTTATTACTTTCTGTGGTATTTTAAATAATGTTAGTAAATTCGTAGCTTAACATTTGGCGCCGCGGAACAGGCACGAATTTAATAAAATGAAATTCCATACCTACAAATAAGATACAAGCGCAATTGAGAGGTTAAGTGAAAATACGTAAAGTTACGTAAAATAAGTAAAAAGTATTTGTTCAGACAGATAAGAAATAAATTACGTATTTGAAAATATAATAATGGAAAATACAGAGAACGGAGTCGATTTGTCCGACTCGACTATGATAAGCGAAACAGCTGAATTTGATGAATCAGCTGTTATGAATAGTCTTGAAGTACATTCAACACCGAATGTAGGCCAAGACGACAAAATTACAAATGTAACCAGAACGAATGAATCAAATAATACAGATGATTCGGGGATCCAAACGACCCCAAAATCAAATAGAGAAAATAAAAATAATAATAATGAAGTCAGCCTCACTGACGATAAAATAGAAAGTCTAGCGACACCTATCCAAAGTAAAAAATCTGATGATAATTACGAAATGTTTAAAATGATACAAACAATGTTAGATATGAAATTCAATGGGCAGAATAGTAAATTTGACGAGTTAAAAAATCAGAATAATGAGTTGAAATATGAGATTCAAGAAATGAATAAACATGTTGAAAATAATAACGAAATAATAAGATCTAGTTTAAATAAACTAGAACAGAGTGTGGAGAGAATGGAAGTAGTTGTAAGGAATCCAAAGAAAAATAAAACAAATGAAAATTGTAATGACAAGTGTGAAAATATGATATCAGATAAAGAGTTAAAAAATGATAACAATAATGTTGAAAATAATGAGAATAATAATATTAAGTATAGTAATGTGTTTGAAGAATTGGTATCAGAAAGTGATACGGTGAAACTAAATAATGAAAGTACTGATGAGTTTGTAGAATGTGATTATGAGATGTTAATGTGTGTTAATGAGTTAGAGAGAGAGCGGAAAAATAATGTTGTGGTAGAGTGGGGACAGAGGGTAGATTTTCCCTTTATTATTTATGATGTTTATGATGATTTAATGTGTTCACAAGTGTTGTTTAAGAAGGGCAAGAGTCCCGTATTGGTAGATGAATTGAAGTATTTATTTTTGTCGTGTAATTTTGAACCCTCTGTCTGTAATAATTTGGAGAGCGTGATTTGGTGTTATGAAGAGAGAGATTTACGTAGAGAATTGTATGTTAATAAAGCAACAGAAGTGTATGATTTGAATAGAAAGCATGACGAATGGAAAGAAAGTTTAGAAGTATATTCGAATAATAATGACTATAATGATTTGACAAAAGTAATTAACCCGATAATGAATGAATTTACTGACGGAGACTTAACAAAAATACCTAACGTTGACTGGTTTAATGAGTATTTTGGTAAGATGAATGAATTTGTTTTTTTTGGTTACAACACACAAAACAGCAATTTGTGTGTGAATGAAATTGAACGATGCTACATAAAACCAAGGTTAATCTGGGACGATGGAGGCTAAACTATAAAACAATAAAGGACAGTTATAAACATTTTGTTTTATGGGTTTTGACATGGCAGATTTGGACAATGAAGTGCGGAAAAACTGAACAGTTAATAACAAAAGTTTGTAAATAATTGTAGTGAATTTATTTATGTGTATTGTAGAAGGTCAGCTAAACAATGTATGTATATAGGTAAGTGATAATAATAATATTAATATTTTGCAATTTAATATATCAGAATTAATTTTGAAAACAGTAATTGACTAATAATAGTTGTTATGATGGTAATGAAATTTGTGTTGTTAATAATTAAATTAATTAAAACAATTTGATAGGTTTTAAATATTTTGATTGATTATTTAAATGTTATATAATTAAATTTTCTGAGAAATTTAAATTATTTTACAAGATTTGGGAATTGGTAATTAAATGAGAAATTGTTTGATTTAAACTAATATTTGTGTTAAATGTTTCAGAGGTGAGGTGAAAGTAATGTGGTATGGTGAATATGTTTTGTGTATATCATGTGAAATGGACTGTAAGTATAGAACTTTTACAGTATGAATCATGTATAATAAAAATGTTTACAGGTGTAACTAAGATTTTAATTCAATAGTGAGATTATTTGAAATAATTGTGTTCAATAAAAATGATAATTAAAAAATGTAATAATAACTGAAAAATGAATACTAATTATAAATACTAATTATTAATAATAAATTTTGAAAATTTTAAGAAAGTCGAATGGTAGAAAGTTATGAATGAGTTAAATGATTATTGATGAAAATATTATATTAGAATGTATATAAAATTTAATTAGTTAGTTATTAAGTTGCTATTGCGGGGGTGGCCTGTGCTCTCGTAGATAGTGAAATAGGTTGGGGGTAACAGAGAGTGTTACCTCAATCGGAGGCCAAAATGGCGACAATGTGCGGCACATTTTTTTGGTGCAAATGCAATTTGTACAATGATAGACGATCGTGTCGCACATACTAATGATGAAGTAGAGCAGGTAACGAAATGAAGTTAGATTTCCCCGACTTTTCGGGCGATTACTGCCTTACCAGCACTAATCGTGGATTTGGCTAGCGGCCAGCTATGGTCATACCAAGTCCCTTGACCATAGCTGACTTGAAATTGGTATATAGTAGAAATTAAATGGGGGGTGAACTTTAAGGGAAATCCAGGTACTATGGAACAGCGGCTGCCACTCTGTTCGCGTAGGAACAGTAAGGCCAGGCGGTAGATCAGTTTAAGGGCGTTTAATTATAGATAAGAATATGTTGATATTCATAACCTTTAAAATGTAACTGCCGACACAAAGACACGGAGAGTTCAAACTACTCCAAAATATGCCGTCTTTGTAGAAGCGAAAAGGCGCCACAGCCTTACATAATTTGCAATAGAGTGTGTGGATGGGAGGTGGCTCAGATGAGTCACGAATTTAAATTTTATAACATAAAATTTGCTAACTCCAATTTTGATCCAATAAAATGCTTGTGCTCTGTTCAAATAACTAGCTGCTCATACGTTCACTATAAGGTGTTCATGGTATAAGTTTTTAAAGGTAATATTGTATTTTGTAGGTTAGATATAAGAGTTGATGTATAGTATATGTTTTATATAATGTGTGTATTTTTTAAACTAAGCCAATAATTAAACCGTCTGGCAGGCGGTTAACATGAATTATCAGAATCAGAGAAATGGGAAACAAGGAGGTGAGAAGTAAGGAGAAATAAATATATATATATTCCATGTAATTTGTTCAATTTTGAGATGTGTTTTCATTGTGTTAAGAGATCAGCTGATCAGTAATAAAATGTCACTGGTATATTGGTTGTAAATGTTCCAGATAATTGATGTTTAATGTAATGTTTTAATGTATTACAGATGCTATTTTAAAGTAATGAGAACAGTAATTTGATAAAGTGAGAAGTAAAGTAATAATTTGTGAAAGCTAGTAAGAGATAGTTTTGGGTGATGAATATTTTATGGGACATATAGATCTGTCCAAGTTGAAGTCAAAGTTAAAGTTGAAATAGTAGAGATGAAGATAATGTAAGGTTGTTTTGAAGTAATGTATATTATAGAGTTTTGAGAAGTATTGATGTTGACACAGTAGTAATGGAGAATTTATGTAGAGTTTTGAGGGATATATTGATGTTTATAATTAATGATGTTATTTTGTTGTAGTTGTAGTAAGGTAATGAGATTGAGATTTTGGGGATGGCAATTTTGTAGTAGGGGTAGTGTAATGTAGGAGTCCGCAACATAATGATAGTTGGGACGGGATGGGATCGATTTAGTGGGGAAGGGGTCGCCTCAGGTAGAAATCAGGGACCAGATAATGGGAAATGAGTTTTTTTTTGGGGGGGGGGAACACGTATCCTAAATACAAAGGGTTAGAGAGTATTTTTTTTTATATATATAGAGCGAAGGTGGCGATGTGAGTTTAATGATAATTTGGGGTTAGAGAGTGTTTTGATAGATATTTTGATAGAGATGGGTGTCATGTTAGTTGAAGTTGTTAGGGGTTAGAGTCAGAGGGAGAAAGATTATATGTGTATAGAGATCAAGTAGTACAGTAAATGAGAATAAATAAATGTTTAAATCACCCACAGTAATGGAGAATCAGATTGTTAAATAAAGAAAGAGATTTATAATAAAGATATAAAATTTTATTTTGAAACCAGTGACAAAGTTTGATAGAATTTGGAAATGTAAAATTAAGAATTGTTTATTTTAAATAATTTAAATGTCAATTGCTTATTGTTTATAATCATATTTTGTTATTTCAAATATTTTATTTTATTATGTTTTGTGTATCAAGACAAGAATTTTACAGATGTTAAATGGATTTTCAGATAGAACTTGTACATAACGTATGTGGGTCAAGGTTTTTGGACTTGACCTAGTTTGGATCAGCTGACAGCAAGGTCATATACATACTAAGCTTGTTTAGTATGGAAGTCAACTCAACTTTTGTTTTTCATCAATTTAAACAAATTTTAAATAATTTCTATATGTAAAGGAAACATTTTAATAAATTTAAATTTTTCTTTGAAATTAAAATTTTTTGGAAAATATTTTTGGAAAAAAAAATCTTGATTTTCGCCTGCCAGCTAATGAATATTTTAAGCTTTGATTATTTGATTGTTTGTGTATTGACCATGTTTATTTTATTGATTTATTGTATTGAATTGTATTGTTAGACTATAAGTGATCACATGTTAGGTTAAGGATGTTCTTAATTATAAGAGATGTTTAAATCAACTTATTTTAAATAAAAACAGAAACCAATGAAGAGAATAATTTAAAATTTATACAAAATTTATGAATCAATTTTACCTGAAAACAACCAATGGGTTGTAACTTGAATAACTTTTGAAATTTTTCAAGTTTATAATGTGTAATGTCAGTAGGTAATGTGAGTGTGTGTGAGCCCAGTATCTGCTAAAGGCAGCCCAGCTTGCATATAAGGAGAAACATATCGGCTGAGGATCTGGCATAATCTAAGCCAGGGCTTGAGGAATTTGGGGGGTAGCATGTTAGAAGGTGAGGTGTGCTGTGGTACTTGTCTGTTCGATTTTTCGGTGTTGGGATCTCTTACGGAGAAGTCCAGTGATCTCGTTCAGATGCGTCCATAGTCGCCAAGCCAGGGGGGTCGGTTACCCATGATGTATAAGAACAAGGGGGTTGTTGGCACCAGTTCCTCACCGGTCCTCTTAGGGGTTTATCAATGAGATTTCTTCTGTTCGGGACAGCAGAATTCTCATTGGGGGGGGGTATTGTAACGTGTCCAAAATGGGGTAATTTCATTTATTACAGTTATAGGGTATTTGTATTTCATTTATTTCATTTTTTGGGGTTTGGGAAAAAATATTGTGAAAGTTTTATTTTACGACCAACGTTCATTCCATTGTAACAGACCACGTGGCAAGAAAACAGTGTTGGAACAAAGACAAGACGCAGTTTCTGTTGTGTAACCAGGCAAGGAATTTGCACCACCCTCGAATTCTCAGAACTCTGTATAAGTGTGACGGTGCACGCACTCAACGGCTCAAGTATGCGCACTGTTGGGACGCCGAGAGAGACCAACGGCGCTGTAAAAAATGGCGCTGGAGCGAACCGTTTGTAACATCAACCAGCCAAGCTACAGGAAACGGAGCTAAGAACTGCCTCCTTGTTAATGACGTCAGTCTAGCAGCGCCTAATATCATCAGCCAACACAGGGAAAAAACACACTATGTGTTATATTCATAGCTCATAAGCCACAGCAAATCAACTTTTAACGACAACGAAATCCTTTGGCTATGAACAGTAACTTCCTGCCGCTCAAAAAAAGACGCCGTCTCAGTCCTACTCTGTACGTATCGGCCGACACCAGGGCTAAGTGTGCTCTATTAAATTTCATCAGTTTTTTTTGATATAAAAATGAATCAATCTCTTTAAACAAGTGACAGTACAGTGAGCAATAGATCTGAAAATACCAGAGTCGTTTTCGGACTTAATTAAACACAAGATGCGAAATCCATAGTGCGAACTAAAACCACGTGTCGGCAGGGAGGGGGGCTTTATTATAAAATGTTAAGGGTATGTGGGGTTTAAAAAATGAAATTCTCTTAAAATAATGTATGTGAGTGCGTATGTAAAGCAGGCTGGGCTATCTTAAAGTTGTAAGTAGTAGTCTGTAAGTATAGAAAATAAGATGTAAGAGTTACACGACCTTGAAAACATGTAAAACAAGCCATTTGGAGAACAACTTATAAATTCACCACTTTTGATTATTAAACAGAAAATAATTTCTCTTCCAAGATGTATTGTATAAGTTATTCACACAACCTTGAAAATTACGCTTGTATCCCAATGTACGTATGAGACCCTGGACCCAAGAGCACACAAGGACGGTAAGTGGAAGTTTTTTATTTATTTATTACTTTCTATGGTATTTTAAATAATGTTAGTAAATTCGTAGCTTAACACTCTGTTATTACGACTATGATCGTGTCTGTGATCGTGTGTGTGTGTGTGTGTGTGTGTGTAAGTGTGTGTGATCGTGTTTTTAAAACTACTGATTTGCATAAACCACAGAAAATAAAAAAAAGCAATATAATGTTGTATCGAGTTTCTTGTTCTTTGTACACTTGTTTTTAACTGCAGCTAAACAAAATACTAATGTGGCCTTTATACAATTCTACTTAGTTTGGAAATCAAGAGAAATATCAATTGCAACAAAGCTAAGCAACTTCAAGACCAATGTCAAAGCTGTTTTGTTTTATGGGAGCAAGACTTGGAAAGTCACAATGGAATTTACCAAGTGTCTGCACGTTTCCATCAATAAGTACCTGAAGAAAATACTTCAGATTTTCTGGCCAAACATTGTTTTAAATGTAGATCTCTGTAGGAGGACAAACAAGGAACCCATTGCCACCCAGAACAAAAGGAGATAATGCAGGTGGAGTGGGCATATCTTGTGGAAGAACCAAAATTCAGTTGGCGCCTAACGCACTATAAACAAAGGTGTGGCACACAAATGAAACATTTTGTGACGATTTCATTAATTTAAAAAATAAAATAAATAATAAAATAGGAAACGTAAAAGCTGAGAAATTTAAATTTTAATAAATCGCTCATTTAAACTAATTTTTATCACTATCAGAAATCATAATAATATTTAATAAAAAAAAAACGAATGCGAGTGTACAGATAGGGAAACCCTTATTAATTAACCCTGCATAGACATGCGCTAACCGGAATTAACTTGAATACCGACCCTTAAACAAACTAATAATCCTTGTAAATTGATATTAAATAAATAAATAAACAAGACCACAGTAGTGTACTATAATAAATTCTGTAATAAAGAATATCTTTGTTATTAAAAGGTCAAACGTTAACCCCTTAAATAGAGAATAAAGGTGGAACTATTTTGTTGTGACGCGTAAACTGCGCGTGATTAACTGACCCGTCCTAACATAGTAATTCAATCGAGATGAAGCGGTCGCGTAGAAAACACACGCTTGAACCATGTCCTGGAGAAGGACAAAATGTTTTTATTTAGAGGACAGATATAACAATGTGTAGCAAAAAGTAGTGGCAAATTAGTGTGCTAATAAGTTTAAATGTAAAAACCAAAAGGAATAAATAACTGTGTAAGGGATGACATCTCATTTGTATAATTTGTAAGATGTCTATGTTGTTTTAAAATAATATGGTACGAGCTACCTAAAGTGAGAACTTTTATAAACAATAATGTGACGTGCGATTCTGCAACAAACAAGAACATTTCCGGCACTTACACTACTAACGATGTTTAACTACTAGACTTCTGAGGACCTCAACGCTACTTCATTATGAACCAATCACTTCAGGAACTTCAACAGGAAAGTTAACTCCACTAAAGATCAACCGCTGACGAACTCCACAAGGACCAAGGACCTGGACATCGAATAAACTTCTGGATATCTCAGGTGACACGGAGACTTGTCCTCCGTGATTAATTAAAATTCTAACAAATGAATTGTTAAAGACAGTTTAAATAAATATATAAAGACTCTAATGATAATCACTTTATAAGATGTAGTATGCCTTAGAATTCAAAATATTTGTAGTACCGTACCGAGTAATGCTGATACATAGCTTCACTGATACAAAATTTTTAGATTAAGTCCATTCTTCAAATGGCCCCCCAAATAGTATGATAGAATATAAATTTGTGAGCTTAACTCACAAACAAGTTTAAGGTCCCGGATCCGTGGATAATGCTAGCACTTATAAATCCATACGTTTTGGGCCCCTAATTTACAAAATCTTTTATAAATTGTAATCTTTTATTAAGAAAACCTTATGTGGGAATATTTATGTAGAGCTGTTGTAGTAATGGTTTAATAAAAAGATGACGTTACTTTACACTAAAATATTGAGTGAATAAATCATCAGACCCCCATGTAAAAGTTCCTTTAGTTATAACTACAGCTGGTTTAATTAATAATTAAAAGTTAATTACGAGTATGGGAGCCCGTGCAATTGATCTGAGGTAAGTATGCACAGGTTCCCGATGTTATAACGTAGGTAAGACGTTATAAAATGCGCCACTCTGCTATTGTTAGTTAAAATAGTTGCGAGCATCATGACGCATATAAAATGCGCCACTCTGCTGCTTTTTCCTTTGGTGTAAATAATAATTAATCGTGTACAGAGAGACAATATAAAATGCGCGACTGCGCTATCTTTATAATTACATGTAAGCATCGTGGCATATATAAAATGCGCCACTCTGCTTTGTGTAAATAAATAATTGTGTAATATAGTGACACCTATACCATGTGACACCCTGTTGATCTATTCACTCAGGTACTTTAAAATATGTCTAAAATTTTAAATAAAATAAAAATGATAATTATTATTATAATAGTATAGTAAATAGGTAACTTTAATTGTGAATTAGATATAGGGGTTTACACAATGTTAACTTAATGCCACAGGTATACGAAACAAAATCATGTACGTACTTGGACAAAAATTTCATTCATCAACGTGTCGGTTTGTCAACAAAATCTGACCGGTTAATTTCTTGTCCACGCCTGTTTAAAACTGTCCTAGACACCTCCCGCAAAGTTGAGTTAGACATTACCCAACCCTCTTCCATTGTTTTATTGTTATAAGAAGCGTGTATAATCCTGTGTGTAGTAACCAAGAATTTCCCCCTTAGTTGAAAGTATATTGACGCCTGTATGAGATTTCTCTTTCTCTGAGATTTACTTCTCGCACTACCAATGTAAATTTTAAATGTGAATTAAAATCGTTTATTTGTGTAAACAAGAAAGAGTAGTATAGAATTTAATACTAATAGTAGAATAAGTATTTTTAGTGACTCACATTTCAAAAAAAAGGCTTTAGTTAAACCCCTCTATTGTTAGATAAAATGTTCGACCCCTTACCCCGAAACAAAACTTTTAAACAAAGTAAAATTAAATCGAATAAAAAAAAAACTAGTGTACTAATTTTATTTTATAGAATGATGCTTCCCTAAGTAAATAAACGTGTCCTAAATAAATAAAAAAAAAGGTTTCTTAATTCTGACCAAGTAAAAAAAAAAAAAACAAAAAATTGGCAGTCACGGGATGCCCGGCAGATGTGAAACATCAAAGTTGATGGTAGAATTTATAATTAATGAAAACCAATAAAGAAATATGGAGTAAAATAAAAAAAAAAAAAAAGGCACACGCAGTACACAACTCACACAGAGAAGCAACGAAGTGGATAGTATACGCGCACGCACACACAAGGGAGTCAAGAGCGGTGGCGTAGAGGGGGCATGACGGCATAAGAGAGCATCATGTTACATTCTGTATGTATTCGCTGTACATTTTGTTGACATAGCCTGCTGTCTCTTCGCCGCTTGTTAATTACTTGTCTGTTTCGCTCTCGATAATTACAATTACGTTCAGCAGCGGTAGCAGGAATCGACTGTGAAATATTTTGCTTTAGCCTACTGTCTCTTTTGCGCTTGTTTATTTCTTCTTTGTGCCTTTCATAGTATCGTTGTTGTCTCTGGGTATGTGAATTTGAACTTAGTTGATTATTCGATGTTGCTTGAGTAATTTGTTCAATTTCGTCTGTGTTCTGTACATTAGATACAGTATGGATTTGGTGTGAATTTTGTTGACGTTGCCTGATGTCTCTTCTTCGCTGATTGATCTCTTCTCGGTGTCGCTCTCGATACAAACGACTACGTTCAGCAGCCTTATTGTCCAATCTAAATTACAAATATAATATTTTAAAAATAATGAAAACATTACTAAATAAATATTTGTAATAATAAAATGTAAGATAAAAAAAATATCAATACCTCACTGGTACGATATGCCTCGAATTAGATGTATTTTGGTCATTGTTAGTTTCAATTATAATATCACCTATCTCTTGCGTTGTTTGTGTACTGAAAAAATAAAGTAAAATTTTATTAGTTTTAAATTTTTATAAAAATAAAAGCCACACACACAGAGAGAGGAGTTAGAACACGTGGATGTATATATCTAGCATTTTGTGTACGCATGCGCAGAAAATAAACCGCTTGTTGACATCAGTAAACACATTTCTAACCTCAAATGAACAAATAAAATAGAATAGTAATAAAATAATATATTAACAGATGATTTACTAACCTTTGGTTTGAATCGGTAGATTGTGTTTTGTAAAGCAAACGTTGTGCACACGTATTAGACATTTTACTGCAGCCTGCACTTTGATCATCATTAATTATTTGTTTCTTTTTGGTCACTTGATCATCACTGTCACTCATATTTCGATTCAATAATATTGTCACTGATTCGAAAACTTTTAAGCACTTAACAATGTCCTTTCAAAAACAATAATATTAAGGCCAAAGAAATACAAAGTGTGTATACAAGCGGTGAAAGCGTCAAATATACTATAGTTGAATAGAAAGGCACACGCAGTACACAACTCACACAGAGAAGCAACGAAGTGTATAGTGTATGCGCACGCACACACAAGGGAGTCGAGAGCGGTGGCGTAGAGGGGGCATGACGGCATAAGAGAGCGTCATGCCGTTTGCTGTCACGGCATACGAGTCGGTTTTATTGCCAAGGCGCGTCAATAGATGTTTCACATCAAAAAATAAATAAATAATAAGTCCTTTAAATAAAAAGTTTAATAGTATCTTAAATTAAACTAACGTGTAATGAAAGTGTAGTAGTAAAATAAGTAAAAAGAAAATAATAATAAAAGTATATTTGAATAGTGTAAACACCCGGTCGTGGCCTGTTCGAAAAATAATTCCCCAGCTTGCCAGTATAAGACAAACTAGTTCGTGCAGGAGATAATCGTGTTGAGAATTGTAGTAAGCCACCCCTATTGTTACGAAATCCTGCATTGGTAAACAATAGCCACCACCCCGTGTATAATACAATGCGTCTTGTGTAAAGTGTTTGTCGCCTCTTGCATAGTTTGTAACAGCTGATCGTTTAATAGAAAATAAAGATTCCCCTTCGTGAAATTCCGCTTGTCTCAGTAGAATAAGATAGTAGAGTTAAGAAAGAATCTAAGGTTGAGTATGGGATCAACTTTAGATTACTATAGTATAATTAAGAGATATAGAGATAAGTACGTAACACAGTCACAACGGCGCCGTACTGAAAAGGGTTAAAGAAAGTGCAAAAAACTAACTAATAGGGTTAGAGTATGCAAATGTAATCAGTCGGGCCACGATGTTGTGAAGTTGCGAAATTAGTAGTAAGAAATAAAATTAAGTTAGCCGTTAAGAAACGAGAGAAAGGGAACTTCACGAAAGAAAAGAAAATGAGTAATAACAAAAAAAATTTCACACGGTAATCCCCAAGCATACTCCCAGGACATTGCTGACCAAATAACACATCTATTTTCCCCCACCCGGAGTCTGATTTAAGCGGCGGAGTATGTGATGATTTCATTAATTTAAAAAATAAAATAAATAATAAAATAGGAAACGTAAAAGCTGAGAAATTTAAATTTTAATAAATCGCACATTTAAACTAATTTTTATCACTATCATAAATCATAATAATATTTAATAAAGAAGTTTAATAAAAAAAAAGGAATGCGAGTGCACAGATAGGGAAACCCTTATTAATTAACCCTGCATAGACATGCGCTAACCGGAATTAACTTGAATACCGACCCTTAAACAAACTAATAATGCTTGTAAATTGATATTAAATAAATAAATAAACAAGACCACAGTAGTGTACTATAATAAATTCTGTAATAAAGAATATCTTTGGATAATTAAAAGGTCAAATGTTAACCCCTTAAATAGAGAATAAAGGTGGAACTATTTTGTTGCGACGCATAAACTCCGCGCGATTAACTGACCCGTCCTAACATAGTAATTCAATCGAGATGAAGCGGTCGCGTAGAAAACACACGCTTGAACCATGTCCTGGAGAAGGACAAAATGTTTTTATTTAGAGGACAGATATAACAATGTGTAGCAAAAAGTAGTGGCAAATTAGTGTGCTAATAAGTTTAAATGTAAAAACCAAAAGGAATAAATAACTGTGTAAGGGATGACATCTCATTTGTATAATTTGTAAGATGTCTATGTTGTTTTAAAATAATATGGTACGAGCTACCTAAAGTGAGAACTTTTATAAACAATAATGTGACGTGCGATTCTGCAACAAACAAGAACATTTCCGGCACTTACACTACTAACGATGTTTAACTGCTAGACTTCTGAGGACCTCAACGCTACTTCATTATGAACCAATCACTTCAGGAACTTCAACAGGAAAGTTAACTCCACTAAAGATCAACCGCTGACGAACTCCACAAGGACCAAGAACCCGGACATCGAGTAAACTTCTGGATATCTCAAGTGACACGGAGACTTGTCCTCCGTGATTAATTAAAATTCTAACAAATGAATTGTTAAAGACAGTTTAAATAAATATATAAAGACTCTAATGATAATCACTTTATAAGATGTAGTATGCCTTAGAATTCAAAATATTTGTAGTACCGTACCGAGTAATGCTGATATATAGCTTCACTGATACAAAATTTTTAGATTAAGTCCATTCTTCAAATGGCCCCCAAATAGTATGATAGAATATGAATTTGTGAGCTTAACTCACAAACAAGTTTAAGGTCCCGGATCCGTGGATAATGCTAGCACTTATAAATCCATACGTTTTGAGCCCCTTATTTACAAAATCTTTTATAAATTGTAATCTTTTATTAAGAAAACCTTATGTGGGAATATTTATGTAGAGCTGTTGTAGTAATGGTTTAATAAAGAGATGTCGTTACTTTACACTAAAATATTGAATGAATAAATCATCAGACCCCCATGTAAAAGTTCCTTTAGTTATAACTACAGCTGGTTTAATTAATAATTAAAAGTTAATTACGAGTATGGCAGCCCGTGCAATTGATCTGAGGTAAGTATGCACAGGTTCCCGATGTTATAACGTAGGTAAGACGTTATAATTTATAGCACAAAACTATGTGTAGCATATGTCATTTCCGTTTTTATTCCTTCATTAATATGTTAAGTAGGGCGACCAAATTATTTCAGACAAAATCCAAAACGTTTAAAAGAATGAATTATTTTACAAATAAAATGTTTGAAATATTATGTTATATTCAGTTTTTATTAGAACTTTTGCTATTAATATGATGATGAGATAACAACACTTCAAAAGGAGAAAAATATTTAAACCCGCCTGAAATGACTTTATACAAAGTGAAAAATATTTCCTGTTACGTGTAATTACAATTAATAGTTCAGTCTTTTTAATAAATCATTTTTTGCTGTTGCATTTCGTGATTTTGTTAATTTTGTGGTAAAAAGCAACTAGGTCATAAACATAAGTTCTATTTTTTTATTTAGACCGTTAATATTGTACTAAAAATGAAGGTAAAGACGGATTACTTTTTGTACATGAATCACAGGTACCGAGTGATTAAAAAAAGCAGAATATGGGCTATAGAAGTGAAATACCTGTGTGTGTGTGTGTGTGTGTGTGTGTGTGTGTGTGTAAACAAAGTAACAAAGAAACATAAACTTGTGCTTTTGTCTTCATATTTTTAAGTCTCATTTAGTAACATCATTCATGCGTGACATCATATAACTAATGTTTATTTAGTCGTAATTTACTGTAGACAATAGTGTTTTGCTGCTAATTATTTTAATGTCTCTGAAATAAATACTCCCTGGCTCTATTTACCTATTGTGAACCTACTCCAGTTGTGAAAAATTTTACTACTATGATTGCCACGATTAGAACAACAAAACGTGTGTACACCCCGAGCGCTACATGCGTGTTGGATAATGCGTGCTGGAGTCAATGCAAGCGCGCGCCTTGCACTGACCCCAACATGCAAACTGCATGCGTGGCATGTGTCGGCTCTAGCGGTGCGGTGTGAGTCTGTATGCACGGGCGTTACATGCGTGTGCGTGCGAGAATGCATGTTGGAATCAATGCAAGCGCGCGCCTTGCACTGACCCCCAACACGCAAACTGCTTGCGAGCATGTGTACGCCAAACGGGTGTGTGTAAGTGTGATGCCTGTGTCCTAATTGCGACAATAATAATAATAAAAATGTCATTACCTGGAACGTTTCATAACGGGTAAACGGGCCACGAGAGAATTTATAAGCAGAGACACCAACTGTAAATGTTGCCGGTTTAAATTGAACTAAATAAGTATATAATTTGTATTAATTTTGATCAATTGCCTGGAAACGAAAAATGTATTGTTATTAACAATTACAATCATGAAAAAATTTAATATTTCTTTCAATCTTTGTACTAAGTAAATAGTAAAAGTAAAAAATTGGTAAATAAGGGTAGGATTATAATTAAACCAATAAAATGAGATTTGCATTATCTATAATCAAATATATTGTAACTTACCGTCTGTGACTTTCTGCAACAATGTCTTCACTCTAAAGTTTACATGTTTCGGGACACTTGTCCCATCCTCAGAACTTAAAAGTGTGTTCGTATATCATCAAACGATGATATAGTTGTCAAATAATTAAAACATTAAAATCCACATTAAACAAAACCACAATACTCAAATACTTTTTGAGTATTGTGGTTTTGTTTAATGTGGATTTGAGTATTGTGGTTTTGTTTAATGTGGATTTTAATGTTTAATTATTCAACAACTATATAATCGCTTGATGATATACGAACACACTTTTAAGTTCTGAGGATGGGACAAGTGTCCCGAAACATGTAAACTTTAGAGTGAAGACATTGTTGCAGAAAGTCACAGACGGTAAGTTACAATATATTTGATTAAACAACACGTGGCTTGGTACTAATTTCGGATTTATTCCTTTTAAATATTATCTATAATTTGTAAAAATACACGTAAACAATTCTTAAAACTTCTCGTTGTCTACAAAAACAAATGTCAAAGATACCAGAGTTAATTGAGGAGGAGAATAACCAGGAACATGGAAGAGTTAACTGATTCAACGTGTAAAAGATTGTTCGTGTATCGTGTCACCTCCTGCTAAATAAGGAAATTAAGGAATAAGGAAAGGAATTTAGAAGCGGTATTCTATGATTACGTTTAACGTTATTTCTGTAGTTTTATAATATAAATGTTCACTTGTTCTTTCAGCTATGAGTCCATGGTTTTCAGTCTTATAGAATGCCAAGCACACTGTCTTGGCCAGCTCTAGTAGAAGGGCAGAATATTAAACGTGGCAACGTTGCGTGTGAGGCCTATAAGCAAAGTGTAATAAAGTAGTTAAAGTGAACATGTTATATTTTAACTTAATTTCATAGCATTACTAAAATCATGAGTAGGCCTATTTATAGCTAAATCTAAATTTATGTCTGTGCAAACTTAGTATTATACGTTTAATTTGAAGAAATTAGTGATTTAGTTATACCTAATGAATTAATTTTGTTCGAATTATTGAATTCCTATCATATAAATGAGTTAATTATTATATTTCTTAAATAATATAACAATATTTTACATAATAAACTTTTAATTTGCAAAAAATGAAGAATTATAAAACTGCCGTTAACCGGCAATTAAAAATGACGCGATTTGATTATTGAAATACATAAATTAAGAGATCGTCTAGTCGGCTTCAAATATCAGCTGGCTCCAGTGTTGTCACGTTTAATATTCCGGCATTCTACTAGAGCCAGCCATGACATTTCGTAGTATTAATATTACGTATTACAAGAAAGTAGATCTCACTTAGATTACTGCATGAAATACCTGGTGTTGGAAACAAAATCAAAAGGATGGTGAGAAAACGTGTTGTGAATTATAGTGTTAAATAAATAAGAAGTTTATGATGAGTTTTAACACAAAGAAACCATGCTTATGGAGAGGAAACCAATATAGAGGTGGTGTGCTCTACGCACGTGTTTGGAATTTTGCTCAGCATGTTATCAAGACCTGTACTACACCAAATATCTGACTAAAGGTTATTAGAGAATGCAACCTCTTTCATATACTACAGTAAACATACAGCATACAAATTGTAACGGATTTTTGATATGCGTGTTATATATTCTGAATTCTTATCATGGCGACAAGTAGAGTGTGCTATTTAGTGTGTATGTTGCAATATTTCTATACAAGTTGTAGATGGGGATATACTTTCATCTCTGTTTGTGTTTGCCTGTTTTTTCGTGTGTAGATACGTATCTGAAGATAGTTTTTCAACTACATATTTTCCAATAACAAGTTTTGAGTTTGAAAAAAGTCGATTTTTGAAATTTCATTAAGTCATTGTATCTGCATTCTAACAGATACATTTTTATTTAAGCTGACAAGAATTACTATTGGATGGGTAGACATAATATTTATTTCAGATATAGTTTACTATGATTGGGATTGAAAACTACTGTTATGTTTTTTTTTCATATTTTCAAGTTCGGCGTATTTAGGATTTTCATCTTCAGGGGATAGAATAAAATCAAACTGACACCATAGACGGTGATAAAGCCAGGAGACTTATTTGTTACTTTTAGCCAATTTAACAATTGGGACCAATTTAAAAAATAAAGGACTCTGTAGAGAACAGTATGTACACTCGTGCCAAGTTTTACGAAAATCGGTTGATGCGTTCCGAAGTCTTTATAGTATCTGAAGAACTATACCGAGTTTTAATTTACTCAATTCAACTATAAATACCTTTTATACTGGACAAGTGGTGCACGTGGATTTCACGCATTACTACGATAAGATGTTACTGACCATATTAAAGACATTGTCACAATTGTTGTTAGTTAAACTATAATATATTATTATGTATTGGTTATATTAGTTATATTATATTACAATATAAACTTAGTACTGCGGGTAATATTTTTAGAATTCAAATATTTTGTTGTTGTTGTTTTCTAATGGCAGGACATTGAATCATTCCATTTGTCTTCTGGCATCCCAATAGAAGAATTCAAATATTTATGTGTATAAAATAATTCTCTTCTTTATTTTGTGAGAATTTTATTCTTTTGAATAAGTATATTTCTAAGGATTTAAAGTTTTAAATATATGTCCATTAATTTACAAACTAGAGTGGTGTCTTCTTGGTACAGATACCAACTTTCTTATATAAGCCTTTTTGGGTTTTCTTTGGCTTTTATTATACGTGTGTAACCCACACTGACAACTAATCAACTGTACCCACGGATTTGTGGTTTAATCTTAAACCTACGTGAACCCTTTATATCGTAGGTAGAATGCTTTTAGTGGTGCACAATGTTTCGTGCTGTCTGTGCAACTTTGTCTACGTGTGCATGTGTTTGGATTGACGTAACTGTCGACGTTTTTCCAATTACAGAACTATACTTTTGCAAAGAGCTATGTGTCAATTACAAGAAGTGGCAAGAGAGTACTCACTGACAATTTCAGTAAGAAAGACCAAAACCATGGCCTTTAAAGGTAAATATCCAGTGAGGGCTAAGATAAACAACAGCGCTTTATAACAAGTGAGCCGTTTAAAATATCTCGGCTGTGCAGTAAGCTATGAATCTGAATATGACATGAGAGAAAAGATGAATAAATATAGGAATATTTGTGGTACGATTCATAGAAATCTAAGAAATAAAACAAGAAGCAGCACAAGGATTAAATTTTATAAGACAATTGCAATACCCACACTTTTTTTGTGTGCAAGTGAGCCGTAGGTCATGTGGACCAAAAAAGGAAAGCAGCAAGATTCAAAGTGCTGAAATGCAGTTTCTTCGAAATACTTTAAATTACACATTGCAAGATAGAACAAGGAATGAATATGTAAGAGCAGAACTCGAAGTAAAGGACATAAACGAAAAATTATTGCAATTTACAGAAGACAATGATGGGATCATCTTGTCAAAGGATGACAGAGGATCGATTGTCAAAAGTGGCACTAAACTATAAAGCCATTGGTAGAAGAGACATGGGTCGTCCGAGGATTAAATGGGTGCTGGAAAAGATTTATATAACCTAATCCTTGAAGAGGAGAAGAAGAAGGAAAAGAAGAAGAACTAATTACGGAGAAAGCATTGATTACTGTCCAGTTATCACGTTTATTGTACATGAATACTCTCCGCAAGAATTGACTGAATTAGTTAAACGCACGCACGCACACACACATTTTTACACGTACTTTAATTTATAAGTATAACTACATGTAAGGACTCACATTGACGTACATTCTGACAAACAAAAGCACAGACTACTTGTGTCAATCTGTCCGTCAGCGTACCTATAGTCCTCTAATTCATTGACACTTGTCGAAAATGCATGTGTTAGGACGGCACATGCACACACCAGCGCACATTGCAGCTCTATTAGAAACAAAAAGTTAACTTTTTTATGTTCAACCCTATTATTCAAAGCAGTATTTTAAGAAAATATTTCAACATCATGCAACATAATTAAAAAGGGCAAGTAACATTACATAAAAATATAGTACACTGAAATGTCAAATTTAAACTAGGCAATTTAAACACTATGTTATTTCTTTTCACATATAATTTCCCATTTCAGTAGCCGTACGACCCACATGGTCGGCCATAAGCAGCTTGTTTTAGTCAAACCTTAAACGGTGTAACCCCACTTTAACTTAGACTGGTAAAAAAAATTATGTTTTTATTTATTTTTTTTTTTTGAAAGAGGGGCCACAAGATAATTAAAACTAGACCAAAGCCTAGAGAAGTCAAAAATGCGCTGGATCCAGTGAGACGGGACTTGCAATTAAAACTCATAAAATTAACAATCAATAAAATCCTTTTATTATTCTATCTCCTTTCTGTTACCTACAAAAACAATAAATATAGCATTCAGAATCTATTTTCCCCTTAAAAACTGTTAATTAAAAATAATTTATATTCTTTAAAAAGGTTACTTGAAATTATTAATAAATCCAAAATTTATTTTCTATCTTCTCTTAAAAAAAAATCAATTGAAACTTAATTGAGATAAAATTTATATACTTCTTGACAAGGTTAATTAGAATAACTAATTCTCTTTTAATAAAAAATATTAATTAAAAATAAATAGAGACAAATCTACATACTCTTTATTAAAGTTAATTAAAAATAAATTAATTCACTTTAAAAAATATTAATTAAAAATTAATAGAGATAGAATTAATTAATTGTCATCATAAATTAAATGTATATATAACCCTATGTTTTATCTTTTCTTTTTATAAGCCCTATATCTAACTCCCCCAAAAATACACTCAAATGTACAATACATATAGAACCCCACAAAAATACACACACGAATATACAATACATCTACATGTTCCACAATACAGGACAATTATAACATAGATCTCTTGCCACACCCTTTTCTACCCCCATGAGGTACATCATTCATAATTTATAAAAATCCATGTCAGGTTTTAATTCTTAATATGTGCATAACACATTACATGTGTATCTGATTATATATGCAACACCAGTAGTCCCCAGGACATAATAAATTCCAAATTTGGCCAAGTGCCTAATACTATTATAGAATGCTGCCACACTGGGCACTTATACTGGGAGAAATAAAATTTAGAATACAGTGAACACCCCAGTGATCATAATTAATTAGAAGAATTTATATATTGATAAATATTGTTAAGTTTTGAAAATAGTAATGTGTCATGAACCTTATAACCCTTTTAAAAGTAATTTTGGCCCAGAGACCGACATGTTCATAGGCATGACAGTGCATAACTCAACCTGTCTCAACAGCATGTTTAACTCTGCATGGACATGCACCTGTACAGGATTAAACTTGTGACCCGACTTAACTACCACAGAAACTTCTATCCCTATATAATCTAAGCTGAATTTAAAAATGAGAAATTAACATATAAAATGAACACTAAATTGAAACAGAGAAATTACAAGTTGATTGAATGAATTAATAGCAGTAATGAAACCCTTATACTGAAAATAAGAAGGAATTGCGCGTTTGAAAGGTGAGCAGCCACAGATGCATGTCAGCCTCTGAGCTCACAGATTATACAAACAAATTAATAAAATTTACAAAAGATTTCCCTCCCAGTTCACGCACTATTCTGTCCCGTTAATCTGGGACCCAATTAAAATGTTTAAAAACTTAAAGTCATGTTGTTGAGTAATTGAATGTCCACTGGCACTAGTGAGTTACATCACAATGTGTAAAGAATATATAACATGGATTGAGTTCACCTTAATTTTTCCATGGGTGTGAAGTGGTGATCATCTGGCTTTCATGATAGGGTGTTTGTGTTAGTCTTCGCCATTCTGCTCCGGCAGATGAAGAGAGAGAGAGAATCTGGGTGTTACATGTTCAGGGTGGAGCTGTTCCTCGCCTTCATCGGGGAACCCTGATCATACAACATATTATCAGCTAGAGTTCACAAAACAATTCCCCCAGAAACTTCACACGCACCAAAACCCATATATAAAAATTAACACAGCTTTAGGGCTATTTAAAAAATGATATTTGACACACTTGACAAAGGTTATCTGGCCAACAGGCCCTATTTGAAAATATTTAGTTCTGTTAATTTTCATATTAATAAACTTTACCCATGTGGGTTAACATAATTCAATTTTGGTTATCTAATTATTCGGCTTGTTATACTTTTAACAAAATTTACACATTTTCTGATTTCTGCCATGTGGTAGAGAGAGGTTACCTGATTACATCATTTCTATACTTATTAAATTAATACTTTTTGGCTATTACACTCTTCTCAATTCTGGTGCCTTAGTAAGCTTTCTAAAATTGATAAAGTGTTACTATAATTTACTAGTAAAGGTTGCATGTAACTTACTCAGAATTACTCATTTTACTTTTCACCACGAGGCGGCGAGGCGGCGTAATAAGGTTATCAGATTACATCTATGTCTGTACTATTGAAACAAATACTTTTTGCATTTACATAACTCTCAATTTTGGTGCCTTAGTTAAGACATGTGAATTTAATATAGTATTACTATATTACAAGAAAAATTACGTTTAAATTCTGCATTGCACACTTAACACGTGGTGACTCAAAAGGTTATCTGATTTTACTTACTGTGGCCTATTAAACAAAATTTTCATTAGTAAAACTTTAAATAGATATATATAATAATATTGCCGAAACTTACCGCAGTTCTGTATAGAATTAGCCTGCCATAGATGAAGATGGTGGAACAAATTTATTCTTCTCTACCGGAGTAGATACGCAAGCGAAGCTAACAGCACGGCGGTCGGTCAGAGATAAAGATTTCTAGAAAACGTAGTTTCCGTTCTGACCTTGTAAACCGTGGCTCACGCTAGAGTGCAGCACTAATCAAGCCGCTCTTAATGGTAAAACCAGTTGCAGTATTGATACACAACTCAACGGCTAAACGCAGTACCGCATTTAACGTCTATTTTTGACTTTAAATACCGAACACGCGCCGATTCTATCCTAGACTCGGCACAACGGTCGCACAAACTGTGGATACAGCGGCTGAGAACACAGTTCACGATGCGCACTAAATTTACTGTGCTTAGAACAGATTCATTGCACCACACTTCTTAGCTAAATTGAATTTATTAAATTGAATGAAATTAAACTAAATTAAAATTACACTAAATTTGATATGTTTTTACCGTTATGTATATCTTCAAACAAATCGTATGGAAAAAGCAATTATACCATTTGATAAAACACTCAATTTCAAAGTTACAAAGTTTTGGGTAAAAATAAAATACACGCAGATGATGTAGTCAGGAAGTCAGGAACAAAATAAGGCGTATAGGCGCATAAATGTACATAAACTGGATTAACAAGTTTCAATACCGTAATTGCGCTTAATGAATTCTTTATAACACTCGCTTAATAGGCAGCACATAAATCGTTGTAAAACAGTTCGTTGATTCAACTTAAAATCAAAATGAATGTCGGAAAGCAAACAATAACGTAATACCAGAGGCGTTTCTAGAAATGTTTCATCGCCTATTCTGAAATGTTATCAACATTGTGTTTGTTTACACACACACAAAAATTGAAAATTCTGCTCGTCATTTACTCAGATGTCATGAATTACCATGCGTGTTGTAGACGTATGGTACACACATGATGCACACACAACAAATCAATTAAGAAATAATATTACGGTTGAAGTGAGTTGTACAAATTTAGGTACCCAAATATAAAACTATTAAGTCTTGTGCAAATTCAGATTTTAAAAGAAATATCAAAATAATATGTGAAAATTATATTTACGTTGTTTAAGTTATGTTCTGTTTATTTACGTAATATTCACCTAAAAAATTTATAATAATTTTAAAATGTGAGAGATTATTCCTTTCTTAGGCATGGAACGACTGATATCAGAGATTACAGAAAATGTCAACGCAAGTGACAAAACCTTCCTCTGTTCTTTATAAAATTATTTACTTAGAATATCATCATGAAATATTTTCTTTGTGCAGTGTATTTTATTATCCTCATAAATGTTTAGTTAGTGCGCCATGAAGGATTGGAAATAGTACTGTAAATTCAGGACGTATATTTATACACAACACATACGTACAATTCGGTCAGAAAGACGTCCAGGTTTTGTATGAGGTCTGCGTGCTACACTACGTGCTAAAATAGAGTATTCTTAAACAAAAGGTTCAGTACACGAATTGGTCCTGTAATCTTATACAAAGAACTAATCTAAACAAGTTGCAATACTGTGTGCGTATACTGTAATTTATGTTGTAATACTGTACACTGTACGCCCTGGGAGCCGTGGTAGTCTGTAGTGACAATGTGTTGTGGTTCACACCAGTGTAATGCAACAAGCCATTAGCGGTTACACGGTAAGCCTACGTAGACAATGTTGACACTGTTGTGTCCTCTAATTGTACTGCTTGGTTCTCACTGTGTGCTTCAATCGGGAACAACAGCTGCTAACTTTGTCATGTTAGGTAGGTAAGGAAATGACTTAACAGTATCGAATCATCCTTCGAGACATTTTCTGATATAGTAACATGTTATAATAATCTGAGCAATTTAAAATCTATTTACATCTAAAGAATATTTTAATGTAATATAGTTTTCTCATAGAACTTATCCTTTTGTGTACCAGAGAGTAGGCCTTAAGTCACTTGAAAAAATCCATTTTTTGATAAATTTTTATAACCAAAGGTTTGCTTCAGGTTCGGTCATTGTCTAGACACAGTTTTAAAATATTTGTGTTGATATAAATTATTTTCATCATCAGGATCTCTGTACGGTGTTTACAGAAATAATTAATACAGAATTAATGAGTGCTTTTTGTGTGAAAGCGAATAAACTTATTATAATATGAATAGTAATAACTATTGTGCTCACATAATTAATCTTATCTTACTAAAATATAATTATAATAATCCATAACGTACATTATAATCAGCCTATTAATGATCTATATATTGCCTGTATACGTACAGCGTATGACGATAACAAAATTTGTTGAAATCTTAACACAAAGTTTAAATAATAGTGTTTAGTTAATTATGGGCACGAAAACGTTCATCAGTTGTTAATTAATGACCACTGCTAAAATGAAGATAATGTCAGTGTCAAAGGACTCAGTGTCAGGATATACTCTGTATTTCAAACAGCCGTTACTCACATTACTTTTCACAATAATTTCATTTAAAAATGTATACATTTTAAACAACCACCGACTGAACTTCTCTCTAAATTTAGTTCTTTGATCTTCTTTGAAGTTACAGTATTGGGACATGTTTTGGCCCCTAAAAATGTGTAACATGCTTTGATGTTAAATAGAGAATAAGAGTAGGCCTACAAGTTCTATCAGTGACGTTTATTAACCTTCATTAATTTTGTTCTTACGTCAAGTCACTTGCTATAAACAGAATGTAAAGGGTTACCCGTTAAAGACATTTACCACATTCGTCAAATATTAAATATTTAAAAAAAAATAAATTATGTGAAACTAGCCTAAAACTGTAGTAAAAGTCTGGTATAGTGAAAGTATTGTAGCTACTTTCAGTGAATACTGGAATGTTGCTCCTTCATCTAAAAATAACTGCAACCGTAGCTGCATACTTCGGGATTTTCTGAGATTTATAAATTACCATGTATAATATATTAAAGAAATATGTTCTACAGAATTGGGGTAGGATTATATCAATAAGTACGTAAACTTACATAGTAACATAGACATGTAAAGTAAAATACATTTATAATTGTAGTATACGGTAACTTTAAATTGCATGTAAAATAATACTAACAAGAATTAGACAAATGGATATGATTTCCGTTTAGTTCTCTAAAGTAGTAGTGTTTTGTTCAAAGAATGAAGTAAAGTATAGAAATAAATAAAATAGATCTGTTGAAAATTTATATTATAAGTGTCTAGAATGAACTAAGTATAACAGAAATTGCTGAATCTTAAGCTTAATGTCATTGTTTTCTCCTCGACAGTGAGTTGCGTTAGGCTTGTCATCTATGAAACGTTTTTCTACTAAAGACGTTCTCCGGAGGTGTATGCAAAACTTATAGATACAATGGAAACATAAACAATCGATCACGGCCCAACATCCCAGTAGCTAATATTTGTAATAATAACTTTCAATGAATGTACTATCTGCTTAATGAGTAATCTTTGCAATTATCAAAATAATCAGTAAGAAAATTGGAAAACTACTTTACAACTAAATTATGTTTTTTCTGAGGTTTTAGCCTGTGCACAAGCACCAAAGATAACTTCACTTTAAAAATATATAGTCTCGGGACTCGCGAATGGTAAGAGAATGAATGATAACCGCCCTAATTTTATACTTCGTCAGTTTTATACTGCTCATTTCTTGTCGGTTCCTACTAAACTTGACTCCCAAGTTTCGGCCAGTCAGAGCTGGAGTTTGCATGCCCTCGGTACTCGTTCAGGTCACATAGAAGTCAAAAGATGATGCCAATTATTGCAAAACATTCACAAAAACTGTGGTTCACTAAATTCTGCGGTTATTTTTTCCTTGGTAGCCTCGGTTGACTGAATTCCTTTAGACACACGTTTTACTCAGTTTTGTTCGCAGTTTAAAATAAATAAATACAGCAAAATATAATAACGCTTTACATACTTAAACAATAACGCAGTATTACAATAGCAATATAATATTTTGAAAACATATTATAGGATTGACAATAGGTGCTAGACACGACAATAAATTATATTGGTAGGGTGAAGTATTCATGTGTCCATGAGATATATATGACACTCTTGGCGGGAGAATATAATTATAGGAAGAAATTCCTTATCTAAAAATAAAAACTGTATGTAGGTGATACAAACTGAATATCAATGAAAAACTTCAAAACTCAAATGTTATGGTTTGTAGACATGACATTGGTTTGAAATCAAGGTGTAAACCTACTAAACTTCAGTTTGAAGTTCGTTTAAAACTTTAAAGAACAAGAGACATTACATATGAAACAGGACAAAGCTTAAACTTCAATTACCTTGAAAGTGTCAATTTGCTATTTTATTTCTGTAACCTTGTTTACATTTTTGTTCCTTTCACTTAGTTACTTTCTACGTTCCTTCTTTCTCTTCTTTTACTCCTGTTTTAATCTGTACATTTGTTTCAGTCTATTGGCTAGCTCGTCTTCCTCCTCCTCTTCATCCTTATGAGATTTAGCGGTGCTAACAATCTTCAAACCTCTAGCGTGGACTTCTCTAGGCCTATTCGTCTATCTGTTTGGAAATATTTACCTAGGTATTTTACCTACTGTTATAGGCGTACAACATGGATTGTCAATTCGCCTGTTCTTCAGACTGTGAATTCAAAATAGCTTGGGTACGCTACTAAAAGATTTATTTAGTTGTAAGTGTACTCACTACAATGGTAGCTGATGATGGAGAATATGATATAAATAATATAACTTTTAAGTAAAAAGAACACATACACAAACGTTTCTGTATGTTTAAAAATAAAATAACGTTGAAATTTCATTAACTTTTATTGTACTACTCCCGCATCTGTTGTGAGTTGTGTCTTGTTTTATGTATGGAATGGTGCCATAAAGTCAAATGTTATCTTTTTTATATATTCTGAAATCAGTAATGCCACATAAGGCAATGGACTCTCTGCAGGAACATTAAACAATTAGAGTAAACAGTCTGGATTTAATCATGGACCAGGCATGGCGACCAAGCTAACACAGTTTTACAATATTCAAATAAACAGTCTGACAAAGGAAACAGTCTACTTTGTTTATTAGCTTCACGTACAAATTAGTATCACAGATCAAAGCATCTCTGCTGTCTGCGGTCTACGATTGGCACATGATCAATGGAGTTAGCTCGTGATTGATCAAAGTATTCGTTTGAGTTCATGTTACAAATCAGGTTAGTTGGAAACTAATTCGATCTAATGTTTGCTAATAAATGTTAACAAAACAATACACCGGGACAAAGCAATTAAACAGGTAGTGCTGGTTAGTTACAGTTTGGTCACACGTCTAATTACTTATTATTGAATCTAATATAAAATATCTTATTTTATTTGCAGGTAACTTTATTTTACTTTTAAAATGTCGCCATAATAAAATTTTAAGTACTATTAAAATTCAGGTATATTTATTAAGATAACAAGTCTGTATACTTTCATTAAAAACGATAAACTGAATAGTTTTGAACTTATCACCCATAAATTATTCTATTATGAATTGGACGTGTTATGCCGTGAATGATAAAGGCTGTACTAGTAAAAAATTTGATTTGTTAAAGCAATTAATGTGTATAGTTTAAATACGTAAATAAGTTAATACAAATCTGGTAACATTTATTATTAATGTGTGCATTGAAATATGCTCAGCAAGTGAAATCGTCGATCACCTTTATTATTTGTATTGCAGGTATTCAGTCAGATTCTTGCAAATACTTGTTATGCTTTATGAACTTTTATTGTGTTTCCCTCTACAAGTCGACTTCCAATTAAACGGTCTCGGTTTAAGCAGATCCAGAGCCTGTTTTGTGTCTTCAAGGCGTTGCCTGGATACTGACTCCCATATGTCTGTTCACAGCAGCAGAGGAAGAATTAATTTGATTCAGTCATCTGCCGTTCCGACGAGATGGCTGTACCGGGTGAGTGTCGTGTCAGTCGGATTTTATTCAATAAACATCCCGTGTCAGGATCACATTTGGTAGCTCTGAGGTATGTCGTTAACGAAGACCAAACAACAGTACAGTGGACATTCATGCAACAAAACAAGAAATGATTTTGTATAGGATACATAAGATACATTTTTTTTTAAATTAACTTTTAAAAATGAAAATTAAATTACAACAGGCATACTGTTTTAATAATTAATTATTTGGTAGATTAGTTACCCTAACAAACCCAATTTTTGCAAATTACAGAAAACAAAACTTGTTAACAATTAATCATAGGAATAGTCTAATGTCACTTAACAATACAATGAGATGCAAAGGTAATGAAGTATATTTTTCATGCTAAAGTATACTGATAGTATAGATAGTACTTTATAGATAGTATAGATTCCACTGTTTGAACCATTCAAATTTATTTCGCAGATATATAAAGATGACATTTATAGTAAAATACGTCTTCAGCCGTAAGGAAAATATATGTGAGGCCACGATTCAAGGAATATTGTCCTATGGGAGAATATTCGGCTAGAGCAGTGGTTCCCAAAGTGGGGTCCGCTGACCCCTGGGGGGCCGCGACAGTGTTTCAGGGGGTCCGCGGACACTTTTAAGAAAATATAGAATATACCATAATTTTCTCCGATTTTTTACTTCGTTTGTTCCATAAGGAAATGGAAGTATGGTCATGGCGAAAAAAATCGTGTTCGAGATAACGGCAGATTCTGATTGTACTACCATCAAAACATGAAAAAAAGTCATTTTTCGAAAAGTGTCTGTGTGTGTGTGTGTGTGTGTCTTTCTGTGTGTAGATTATTTTCTGTGGCAAACGATAACTGCCGCACATTCAAACAGAATCAAATAATTTTTTGCATACAGCCTAGAATTGTAGAGTTCTCAAGACCTCTTGTTTTTGGTGAAGATCGGTTAATGGAAAGGAGTAGTTTACCTGCAACGTTTTATGTTTTAACAAGGGTACTTTTCTCTATGACGAACGATAACTGCCGTAAATTCAAACAGAATCAAATAGTTTTTGTATACCTTCCTGAATTATAGAGAACTCAAGGTCTGTTGATTTTGGTGATGATCGGATAAGAGAAAAGGGTAGTTTACCTCCAATGTTTTATGTTTTAACAAGGGTAATTTTTATATGACGAATGATAACTGCCGCATATTCAAAGAGAATCAAATAATATTTTGTATACGTTCCTAAATTGTTAAGTACTCAAGGTCTGTTGATTTTGGTGAAGATCAGTTAAGGGAAAGGGGTAGTTTACCGGCAACATTTTATGTTTTAACACGGTAATTTTTTCTATGACGAACGATAACTGCCGCACATTCAAACAGAATCAAATAGTTTTTGCATACGTTCCTGAATTGTAAAGGGCTGAAGACCTATTGATTTTGGTGAAGATCAGTTAAGAGAAAGGGGTAGTTTACCAGCAACGTTTTATGTTTTAACAAGGGTAATTTTTTCTATGACGAACGATAACTGCCGTAAATTCAAACATAATCAAATACTTTTTTGCATGCAACCCTATATTGTAGAGATCTTAAGGTCTTTTGATTTTGGTGAAGATCGGTTAAGGGAAAGGGGTAGTTTACCTGCAACATTTTATGTTGTAACAAGAGAAATGTTTTCATGACGAACGATAACTGCTGTAAATTCAAACAGAATCAAATAATGTTTTACATATATGCCTGAATTGTAGAGGACTCAAGGTCTGTTGATTTTAGTGAAGATCGGTTACGGGAAAAGGATAGTTTACCTGAAACATTTTTTATTGTAACAAGAGTAAAGTACTTAATTTTGATAAATAAAGTATCCTGATAAGAAGATCTTAATAATCCACTATAGAAACGTAGATGAAATATCTATAAATGAAGAAGCTAGTTGAATGGGGTGGGGGTAATTTTCTATAAATGAAAATTATAGTTGAAGGGGGAGGGGATCATTTTGTATATATGTACTACGTTATCGGCAACAAAGAAGTAGTTTGTTGTTAAAATTCCTCCCCGTCCTGTTTGGCCGTAGACCAAAGTTTTCTGCAAACCCAGGCGTTTCGGCAGTGCCATTGACTTCCATCATCAGTGAAAATCGAGTGCGATAACGTGAGGTGGTATACGTTAGTGACCACAGTACTGTGGTTAAGGCGGAAGCAGTAAGTAGAAAGAAGTAGTTTCTATGGAAATATTTCATTTCGAAAATGATTTTAAATATAAATCTTAGAACATGGAAGTCATGTATGGTTCTCCATACCGATATTTTACTTCCATGTTCCTTAAGAAAATGGAAGTACGGTCATGGCGACAAAAATCGTGTTCGAGATAAGGGCTGATTCTGATTGTACTACCCTCAAAACATGAAGAAAAGTCATTTTTCGAAAAGTGTCTCTGTGTGTGTCTGTCTGTCTTTCTGTCTTTGTGTAGAATGTTTTCTATGGCAAACGATAACAGTCGCAAATTCAAACAGATTCAAATAATGTTTTGCATACAGTCCTGAATTGTAGAGTACTTAAGGCAAATGGTTTTGGTGAAGATCGATTAAGGGAAAGGGGTAGTTTACCAGTAACATTTTATGTTTTAACAAGGGTAATTTTTTCTATGACGAACGATAACTGCCGCATATTCAAACAGAATCAAATAATTTTTTGCATACAGCCATGAATTGTAGAGGACTCAAGGTCTATTGTTTTTGGTGAAGATCGGTTATAGGGAAGGGGTAGTTTACCAGCAACGATTTACGTTTTAACAAGAGTAAAGTGCTTAATTTTGATAAATAAAGTATCCTGAAAAGGAGGTCATAATAATCCACTGTAGAAAGGTAGATGAAATATCTGTAAATGAAAAGGGTAGTTGAAGGGGGAAGGGGTTATTTTTTTATAAATTAAAATGGTAATTGATGATGGAGGAGGTAAATTTTTATAAGTTTTTTATGTGTATTACTTATTGACAACAAAGAAGTAGTTTCTATGGAAACATTTCATTTAACTTTAACAAACTTCTATCTTTTTTAATTTTAATTTAAATCATGTGATTTAATTTAAATCATGTATGAGAGAAAATATATCTCATCGTTCATGGCAGGCAAGCATATCTCAATTATGTAATGTTTACGTTTCCATTTTATTATTATGATTACCGCAATAAAAAGGCAGGCAACACACACACACACACACACACACACACACACACACACACACACACACACACACACACACACACACACACACACACACACACACACACACACACACACACACACACACACACACACACACACACACACACACACACACACACACACACACACAAATTCGTGTTATTTCTGGCCTCACTTATGTTTATTTCCTTACTTTTGCACGCTTCTTAAATGGAAAGGAAAGTGCCGAAACCCAGACTAACACAACGCGTGCAAGCCGAAAAGGTGTTCAGCGTGGACAGCGATTTCCTTCTTGTGGATCGCTGGCCAGTGTAACTGCAAGTGTTTACAGAGGAACGGTTCATAGACAGACTTTTCGTCGTTAGGGAATGAACCCTCTGCAAGATGCTCAGGGTCCATGAGATACTTCGGAGCGCTCCTTCTTTTCCGCGTGTTTGTTATGTGAAACGTACACTGGAAAGGTAGACTCGAGGTTGGCAAAGTTAAGAAATATACTTGATGTCGAGATTGACTTAATATTGTAATTATTAGACATTAAACCTAATATCGCAGAGCTCATTGTTCAAAAGCAGCTTCATTGTTTTTATTAAGCTATGTTTGCTCTCATTAATATTATAATTTTGCAATTTAAGAGAATTTTGATTTTAATTCATTTTAATTAAAATATAAGAGTTTGTATCATATTTACTGTTTGTTTTATTTCATAACTCAGACGGGATCCGTGAAATTTTAATTTTTTGAGGGGGTTCGTGGACTGAAAAGTTTGGGAACCACTGGGCTAGAGGATCATTCGGTGAAATCAACGTGTTGTAGGCTTTATGAAGTGGTGAGTTCTGTAAAAAAGATATTAGAACGGAGAGGAAGTCTACCAAACGCAAGGATCCCATAAGAAAAGTACTTTCATGGAGTGGTGGTAAGCAGTTTTTACGAGGAAGAGGGACCTTGAACTGTGCTGACTGCTCCTATGTATGGATGAGTAAAAGTTACTCCAAGTTATTTTGTGTCAACCTAAAAGGAAATACCTAAATATTTAAATTTTCCGTTTAATTGTAATCCCATAAGTGTTTGTATTCGAATAATTGTAGAACCATCCCAAAACTAATAAACATAATTGTGTAGTGTAATAAATTTTAACAATGGTAAAGAAGGTTGGAAGCCATTAAACGGAAAAGTGACGCGACTTCCATTTCAGCCATATCGTAAGTCACAACGATATGCTTGCAATGTGCAAGCACAATATTTAATGTGCTTGCAATGAATTGTTGTTAAATGTTTATTTATGACGTTGTTACTAAGTAAAGCTACAGAGTCATCACTTTCCAACTTTACTTAGCTCCTTACTTTTGTTCACTTAATAGTATTAAGGAGCAAATATTAAGTGATGATGTGAATATGTAGTTCCTACACAGTCAACAAGTGTTTAGTTAAAATGCTTATTTAGTAGTTTATACTTATAAGGAAACGATTTTTGTAAAAAGTTTAAAAAATCTGTTGCGTGAGATAACAATAAAAATTATAGAGATTTATAAAAAGGGACAAACTCATCGATCTCAATATTTTAATTTAACATTCTATTCATTTTTATTCTACCTCTAAAATAATGAAGTCATAGTGAAGTGTACGGGAATTTCATTATTGACAGGTAAGGTAGGTATTGTATTTTTACTTTGTTTCTGTATTTTCTCCAGTTCAGTGTCGTTAATAAGTGACACATTTGCACCAGTATCTATCATTACTCGTGTGGGAATTCCTTCAATTTTGGCGGTTATGTATAAAATTTCATTATGCTGGTTGGTTCTACTTGTCACCGTTTCCTCCAACAGTTCTTCTCGAAGATTCTTCAAATAATGATTGTAGATAATAGTAAGGCTTTGACTATCAGTCCTTAAAATTTGGTTATTTTTATACCCAGTAGATAGGAGCAGTGAGGGGTCGTGAGGGTTTATCACTGCCTCCCCCCGTTTAAATTAATGCCATCATGGTTATTGTCCGGGCATGACTGTTGATTTGCCTGGAATGTTGTGCTGGTTCCTGGTTGTTCACCTTCTCAGTTGTTGATTTGTTCACTCCTCCTCGGTTCTCGGAGGTCCTCCTGGCTTCGACTTCTTGCTCGAGTGTCCTGGTGATTCATCCCTCTGGTATTTCCTCTTCGATATTATAGCTGTTGTCAAAACTGTTCCTCCGTGGCTGTTGATATCTCCAGTAATCCCCTTCTTCAGCACTGATATAATTGATTCGGGGTCGGTATGGACGATTATTATTATAATTACCCTGATTGTTCCGATTGGCATTAACTTCTGGATTATTTCTAAAATTATTGTAATTTGGATTGGTCCGGTAATTATTATAATTATTGTTAATTCTATTACCAGGATTGTAATTTTGATTGGACCTGTTGTTACCATAATTATTGACTGGATTGCGATTGAAGTTTACTTGCTGGTTATTATTCGGGTTAACATTTTGGTTGTGAATACGATCGTTGCCATTAAAATTATAATTATTTCGATTATTCATATTATTATTGTTATTATTATTCATTCCATGGTTATTATTTCTTGAACCGCACCGATCAGTTCGTTGTCTGCTTCATTTGTAGTAACCCTCGTGCTCGTAATTTTCCAACAAGTCAGCCATTGCGTGCACCGTTTTAATTTGACTTCCCAGACGTGCTCTGGCAATTCCTGCATCATAGTGGTATGCCATTTTAGTTACCAGGGATTCCTCAGGTATTCTTGGCTCCAGGTGTCTAGCCAAACACACCTTTCCCCAGAAGTAAGTAGTTGGAGATGTACCTCTATTTACGTCATATCTTCCCTGACAGATGTTGTCCCTGATAATATTTTGAATAGATTCGGACCAATATTTTTCTTTAAATAATTTTTGAAATTGTGTATAGTCAATTATATCATTCCTGGTTGCTGTCCACCAGTTGTCCGTAATCTCCCTAAAATGCTCATCTAACATCTCTCTGATTGAGCTCCAGATAGTTATTCTATGTTTGTTAAAATGTTCATCTATTCTGGCTAGGAATTCCATGGGGTTTCTACGATAATTTTTAAAATTAATTCCTTCTCTGTTCTCATTTGTGGAAATATGGGTGATATTATTTGGCCTGGTTCTGATCAATTCAATTTCTTCTTGGTTTTGGCGTACTTGACCAGTTAAATTATTCACTGTAGTGTTAATATTGTCACACCTTTCTCCGGTTTGTTTCTGTAAATTTACTAAGTTTTCTTGTTCCTTCTGTATTCCTTCTATTTGAATACGATTATCTTCTTGGACACGGACTATTCTGGCATTTACCATTACTTTATTTTGTGTAATGGTTTCGTTAGCTTTTCTCAATCTCTCATTAATGTCAGCTATTTCTTGTTTCCTATACTTATCAATTTTATCCATCTTCTGGTTAATTGTATCATTTACCTGTTCAATCCTACCATTAATTCTTCTTAAATTCTCTTCATTTATTTGTCGGAACTCTTCCTTCATTTGGTTATTATTTTTACTTATAGTTTGCCTTAAGGTTTCATTAGTACTTTCCTTAATACTGTCAATTTTTTCATTTATCCGTTTTAAATTCTCATTAGTGTCTTCTCTGTTTTGGTCAAATCTCTCCTACATCTGTTTTATTAAATTTTCACTCATTTTCTCATTTTGTACCCTTGAGTTCTCGTTAATCTCTTCCGTCATACCATCTATTTTCTCATTGGTTTGTCTGTTATCTTCCTTGATGCTATCAATTTTCTCGTTTGTTTGTCTGTTATCTTCCTTGATGTTATCAAATTTTTCCTCCACTTGTTTTAATAAATTTTGATTCAAAATTTCATTTTGTTTCTTTGAGTTTTCCATGATTTCTTCCTTCTGCTTCTTAAAATTATCATTGGTTTCTTCCTTGTTCTTGTCCAATTTTTCATTCATACTATTCATTAACTCCATTAATTTTATAAGATTTGGGTCTCCTCTATCTTCCTTTCTTGCTACCGTCTCCACATCCTCCACCCATCCTCCACCGACGTTACTTCCTTCTCTTCTACTCTAACTTCCTTCGTCTGTCTCAGTGACGACGCCCTTTCATGCATTCTTATTGTTTTTTAGAACCTATAGCAGTCGCCAGCTAAAAATTAGGAAATTAATTTGCTTGTTTTTATTTCTTCACCTATTATTTCCCTAATTTAAGCCTCACTAGTTGGTGCGCCAATTTATTACGAAAATCTCGTAATTGGGTATTATTAAAATTTATAAGTTGTAATAAAGATTGGTTGTTTAATGATGAAAACTGTTTTAGTAAATAGTGTATCAGTTGTTCGGATGTTTATTTATGTTGCGTGTTTTGTGAAGTGATTTCAGATATAATTTTAATGACTGAATTATTCTGCCTTGTTAATAATGAGGATTGACTTGTTATTTTAATTTGTCAGTTAATCTGTTCGAAATTAAATTGAATGTAGCGGTCGAGTTGTTCCAAACAATTCTCAACGTTCACTTCGATATTAGGCTTAACCCTATTCGTTGAGGTTAATCTTGGTTTTGTAGTTTCTATGGTTCCAACGACTCCTCGACGTCTTCTTAATCTTCGTAAGTATAAAATAAATATTGATTATATCTTACCTTCAAGAAATAAGAACGCATGGATATGATTTATTAATATTATCGTTTAATCTTTGCAATTTAATTCAAGTTGATGGAATTTTGCATTCGATATACATGCTAGTAATAATCGATATGTATCTCAGGTTTGAATAGTAAAAAATGGGTTAAACATATAATGTGGGAATTCTTTTGGCTGCTACGAAAGGTTCCATTAAATAATAAACAACAATACAGAGTACATTACAAATAACTCTAATACTTATAATCTAATGTGAGAGTTACAAAAAATATTCAGACCAACAAAATGTCTGGCGAAATTCAGCCGCTACATGCAGAGCATGCTGGTCTTAGAATGACGTCACCATCATGGCCGCCATGTTCGTCTCTGATAATGGATGAAGTTTTGTACCAATGTTTTTTTGAACAAATGTGTTCCTTGTACTCACTGATTCTTATATAATGTGTTTCACTTTATGAAATGTCCACTAGTGATTATTTGTGGTGTGAGTTATTGATGTGACCAGTGATTGTTCGTTTTGGATTAATAATTTTGTCTATTTGAATAATGGTATTATACGTTACTTATACGTGGAAATTAACTGTGCGTCTTCTTGTTAATCGCTTGATTTTTCTTACTGGTGTTCGTTCCTTTTGATGATGTGAATTTAGTTCATAAATTCGGGATCTTCTATTGTGGTTATATTTTTTCTTCCAAATCGATTCCTAGGTTTTATAATTTAGTTACATAATCATTCTGTGAGCACTATTCAACTGTCTTCATCCGTGGATAACAATTAAGTGTAAGTTCTTCTTTTTGTCATCGGACTGACCAAAATTTCTTAAATTCTGATTGGCTCCTTATGCACAGTTCAAGGGTTATATGACCAATACCCCTTAATCACTTTATATTTTACAATTTTCCTTTAGCTTGAGCCGCTCATCACCCATGACGTCACAGCAAAAATTTAACTTTCCAAGTTGACATCCTACAATTTTTTTATTTTTTTATTTTTTTTATTTTTTATTTTTATTTTATTTTTTTTTAACTACAACTTACCTTGATGACCGGCTCACCATTTCACTGGAACTAGGAGGGGCCTCCTAGTGGAAGAATATCCACGTGCTGGATAACCTTTGGGTAATTGGATGAATGAGGTGACCTCAGTTTTAAAACTTCAAAAATTAACACAAGTTTATTGAGGCTATCATATAGTGTTTTGTTACAATGAAATCTCATAAAATCAGGTTGTGAGGTTATTCCATTAAAATCTATAAGTAGGTGAAATATTCACTATATTACATGACACTCCAACTTAAAATTTCAAAAAATATTCAAAATTTAATATGTAAAATTATTTCATGAGAAATATATAAATCTGTAAAACATCTACAAAATATTACATGTTTTCTGAAAATGATTCATAGTGTCCAGACAGAAGGTATTCTATCAGAATTATAGAAAATATGTGAATATTCAAAATCTATGACAGGGTAACCAGAATCTAAAATTTTCAAAACATTCAAATTTACTATTTAAGAAAAATTCCATGAAAAGTATATAAAATATATATCACCTTTAAAAACCCTTACATAGCCTACTGAAATTCTATAAAATATATAAAACATTTAAAATCTCTGACATGCCATACTGAAAACTATGCAAAATATATAAAACATTTAAAAACTCTGACATGCCATACTGAAAACTATGCAAAATATATAAAACATTTAAAAACTTACATGCCATACTGAAACTATTAACATGCAGCTTTCAATAATATAACCAACTTTCGAAACCCTTTCACAAGCAATTCTATCGTACATCATTAAAGCCACAACAATTTACACAATTACAAAAGTAATAGAATAACAGTCTCCAATAGATTTTTGCAAATAGTTTTAACAGGTTCACAGTTTTAAAAATATATTACACCCTTCAACATATTCATTAAGAATAAATAAATTTTACTAAATAAAGTATATATCAACAATTCATAATAATTTAAATATTATAAAAATCACAATGTTTGTTTAGTGTAAAACTCCCAAGTTTTCTTCTTTCTTTTTTTTTTGTTTTTTTTTGTGTATGGATTTTTATTTTTATGAAACAATATCATTATTCATTGAGATGTAATGGTATTATAAATCTATGCCATATTATAAATCTGTGGCAACATAGGAATTACTGTTATAGCACAAGGGAATGTGTTGTTACAGCAGTAGGTGGACTGAAACTCTTTTCACCAGCAGATTTACACGTTCCAATAAGAACAGCCACCAAATAAGTTCCACACAGATTACAAGGAAAATTGTACTCAATATTGCATGCGTATATGGAACACCACACAAGACAATTACATGCACACACGGAATAAGAGCATTTAAGTAACTCAGCTGAATTTTGCCCCACTAGGCCAAATGAACACCCCGGCCAATAACTAACACATTTTCTTAAGTTTTATTTTGTTTTTTTTTGTTTTCTCTTTTTTTTTGTAGAAAAAAAATGTTCTTTCTCTTTTTGTAGTGTTAAAAAATCAGCTAGACCCCCACTCGACCCATAAAGTCCCAGGGCAAAATTTAATAAATTTTATTTCTCCATACCTGTTCATAGTGCGTGCATAATCACGCGTGCTGTGTTCCCCCAATACTTACACACGTATATCACACAATTTAACATCCCGGTCTTCACATGATCACGGACGCCGGCCTTCAGGGACCCCCTGGCACACTGTTCCCTCAGCCAGACATAATCATTTCAAAAAAAAAACGCCGGCATAAAAAAAACCACAAAACTTTCAGCTCTATACAATCTGAGACCAACACGTGGTCGTCAAACGCTCCTGATGAGAACAGCTGATCCGGAACCAACCCATCAAGTCAAAAACGCAACTCTCCACTCAACGGGAAAAAAAACCAAAGGTCAACCTACCACGTAAGTCAGAAACAATCTCTCTCCCCAGCTGAGAATTAACCGATGGGAATCCCAAAGGCGCCTACAAACCACGACGAAGTTCAGCAGACTCCATCTAGCAGACGGAACGAAAGATACCTTAGTTCGAAGTTACCATAACGTCTCATAGATAGCGAAGTGAACCTGTCCGAAGCGAACTACCCAATGCAAGAAAATATCGCCCGGAACCCGTATGACCGCTACTTGCCGTACACCTACGTACGGCACACCCCCACAACAAAAGGAGTCCAACGGGTTGGACGACACCGGGACTGCCACCCCTAGAGGAAAAGCGGGGACTGACTAAAAACCAATAAAAAGAAAACCCGGGCGGAAATTGAAAACGAAAGGACACCAGAAGGAAGGACAAGGTGTGTGTGTGTGTGTGTGTAGCTGAGTGTATGTAAGTGTAGAAGATACGGGGAGTGTGAGCGGCCGCGGCCTAAAGCAATAGAAAGAAGAAAGGAAAGGAGAGGAGCTAAAATACCGATAAAACTTTAAAACAATAAAACGCTAAAAAGTAAAACCATAAAACACAATCCCTCCAGCGAAGCCCCCCGAAAACCAAACCGAGGACCCTAACTAAATCTAACGGGGGTGAACAATACCAATTTACCTCTCACGGAAGCTCCATCTGCGCACACGCCTTCAAATGGAACACATGGGCCACCCTCACCCTCATCCCATCCTCCGGATCCACCAGGCTGGCAGTGACGGGCGAGACAAACTCAGAAATCCGGAAGGGTCCCAACCATCTATAGCAGAGCTTGGCAGCGCAACCCTCCACCTTAGAGCTGAGCGGGTGGCTCCTGCAATAAACCAGCTGACCCACCTTAAAAGGGTTGGGGACTCTCCCAGCATTATAGCGACGCCGCACGCGCTCGTGCGATCGGAGCAGGGCTCTCCTCACATCTTTCCACCTGTGAACGACCCCTTCGTTAGGCAAATCCGGGAGAAGATCCTCCAGTTTCCACAAATTACCAAGGGGATGAGCGGGAGAGAAACCAAACATGACCTCAAAAGGCACGGCACGATGGCTTTCATGAAGGGACGAATTGAACGCCATCTGCAACCACTGGAGATTCTGGTCCCACGTATTCTGCTGCTCCGCGTGATAGGCGATAAGAGCGGATCTCAGATTGCGGTTGAATCGCTCAGCGTGGG
Source organism: Magicicada septendecula (assembly GCA_034769895.1). Classification (NCBI taxonomy): domain Eukaryota; kingdom Metazoa; phylum Arthropoda; class Insecta; order Hemiptera; family Cicadidae; genus Magicicada; species Magicicada septendecula. The sequence continues at coordinate 313,754,774 of CM068373.1, read as the reverse complement.
AAGGTTGCGGGTGGTAGGGGGAAGTGGTTACATGACGGATGCCGTGCCGGAAACACATGTTTCGGAATTGCCTCGAGATGAATTGCGGGCCATTGTCTGAGACAATGATGGAGGGAAGCCCGAAATGCTGAAAAATACTGGTCTGAAGGGCTACGATGGTATTGGCAGTACTAGCCTGACGCAAGGGAAGTAGCCAGACATACTTGGAGAAGGCGTCCACACAAACAAGGAGGAACGAATTCCCGGCTTTGCTACGCGGGAAAGGACCCACGTAGTCGATGAAAACCTTCTCCATCGGTCTGCCAGCCACCTCAGAAGACATCAACCCCAACTTAGTGTTCTGAGCGGGCTTGCTCAGACTGCACAGATGACAACACTTCACCCGTGTGGCGATGTCCCGGTCCATGCCTTTCCAGATGAAGTTCTTTCTGATCGAGGCGATGGTCTTTGAAACACCCAAATTGCCTCCAACCGGGGAATCATGATAATATTGGAAGACCATGGGTATCAGCTTGCTCGGCAGCACTATCTTAGGGACCCGTCCTCTACGTTCCTTGCAGCAGAGGACGCCCTTGGGCAGATGATATGGAGCCTTCATCTCGCCTGATTTGATTCTATCGATGATGGGACCCAACACCTCATCATCAAGCTGATGAGGGATAACTTCCGTGAAGGCGAGGGGGAACTCCAGGAGTACGGCGCATGGTTCATTTATTGGCTCCTCACTGGGTAGGTGATACATACGGGACAGAGCGTCGGCAACAACATTTTGGGTCCCCCTTATATGTTGTGCCCGAAACTTAAAAGAAGAGATCTTGACCACCCAGCGGCCTAGTTTACCCAGTTGACGGGGGTGCGCCAGAAGCCACGAGAGAGCCTGATTGTCCGTCTCTAATAGGAACTCAGCGTGTTCCAAATACCTCCTAAACTTGTCAAGGGCGAAGACTACCGCCAAACACTCTAACTCGTATACCGAGGATTTCTTTTCAGGGTTGGTAAGGGTCCTGGATACAAATGCAACTGGCTGCCGAGCACCATCCACCTCCTGAGAGAGCACGGCCCCGATCGCCACAGAGCTGGCGTCGGATTGCACAATGAAAGGCTTCGTGAAATCGGGCATCCGAAGCACGGGCGGCGACAAAATGGACTCCTTTAGGGACTCGAAGGCACGTTGCTGTGCGTCTCCCCACACGAATTTGGCCCCTTTTTTCCTTAAGGAATTTAGGGGAGCCGCAATCTCAGCAGCCCCCGGGATGAACCGCCGGTAAAAATTCACCATGCCCACGAAGCGGGCCACCCCTTTAGCATCCCGTGGAGGAGGAAAATCCCGAATTGCCTGCGTCCTCTCTGGATCAACCGTGACCCCAGTAGTAATAAAAGGTTGGTTCTGGGACAGCCACGTCCCCCTCGTTTGTTTATGTTTACATTTTTTTCACCCTCTCCACCCCCGTCTTTACCTACATAACCGCCGCGCGGTCACCGAACTCCGCACGTTTGTTTACATTTTTTCCGGTTTGTTTACATTTTTTCTCTCTCACCACGCACCCCACTCCTCTGTTTATGTCTCCATCGCCTTCATAAACAAATCCAGCGGCTGCCAGTTTGTGGGGGTTTTGATTGCTATTCGGATATAATCTGTGATAATGTTTTTTCCGTCCAACTTTTTCGACTTTATAAAACGTTGTTAAGCGTTTGAAACATTCTACGTGATTATACATTACAGCAGCTGGTATGCTTCTGGATGCTGAGCCACAATTTTTAATCGGTTTATATACACAGAAAACGCATTATCGTCAGTACGTGTTGTAAGTAGAAGGTCAAAAGATTGATTTATTATCGGTTTCATTGCAATTAACACAATCACGTTTCCAGTATGCGTTTCAATGAACATTTTTTTGTGTAGGAAATTGTCGATATCATTTTTTTGTTCAGGTATTAAAAATATATATACATAAAATGTCATGGTAAATTAAATATGTTAAAATAATTGAGATATAGTATTCCAAAGTTGAGTAACGTGTTGATCGCATTTTAAATGATTATTACAACAAGTATTTTGATACACATCAAACTTTGTACAATTTTTAATACACTCCACATTATTATCATATTCTTCTACTTTTTCACGAAGAAATTTAAATATTTTATAATAACAGATTAAAATTTTTAAGTCCCATAACCTGAGTATCGTAAATATTAAAAACGATGTTTTTACGTTGATTGTGTTTATTTTGTAACATAAAAAGACGATTCATAGTTCGGCTATAAAGTATCAGCTTGAATGGCTTAATGAATAATGACCGTACGGGATTGTATTTATCCCGTTATCACATAATACTCTCTTATCATCATTATTGCTTAACGCTAATTTATTAATTGATACCGATTCTACTATATGTTTTTTCGATCTTATTAATTTCATAATTCTACGTTTTTCTGTTTCCGAAAGAGTATTATGAAGACAATTTTTGAAATCATTAAACGAGATCTCGTTATTAATTACACACTTTTTAATTCCTTTCGCTTTCTTTTGAATATTATTGTCACGCGTAGTATACGTATATAATTTCGATCGTAAACCAATAAATTCCTTAATTGGAATACCGTTACATTCGTCTTTAAATTTGCCAATTACTTTTTTATTTATAGTAGAATAACATTTATGATCAGGAGGATAATCGCTAGTATCAAAAAACATTTTCAAATCTGGATCTAACATATCTTCGTAAAAATCATTTGTCAATATTTCATAAAACAAACTGTCAGTATCAGTATATAATAACGAAATTTTGTTTCCATACTTTTTTTTCATTATATCATAATGAAATTCATACATTAAGGTTTTACTCAATTCTAATACCGCGAAACCTACATAAATTGGTTTATTAAAATAAATAGACGTTTTGTTTGATAATACAGCACAAAGTGATTTATCATATATAATTCTGTCTTTGAAAGTCGGCTTAGAAATAAGTTTTAATAATTTTTTATTTTCACTTACAAGATCTAATTTCATTCTTTTTCTTACATTTTCCATACACTTACCAAAGACAGAATTATTTAACAATTTAAAAAAATCTTTTTCAAACTCGTTTGTTGCAATTCGTCGTTTTTCCGTATTTAAATCAATATACGGTTTTAACCATGGTTTTTGATAAAATTTTAACGTTCTGTGAATTTTAGTTACTTTCAACCCATGATTGACAGCTTGTTTTAAATTGATATAATGGCAAGTATAATGTTCTTTTGGTTCTAATGTAGTTAGTAATTTTGTTTGTTTTGTGTGATTTATACTTTTATTAATTGGAAGAAATGGTAGATCCATATGGTTATCGTGTAAACTTTCAGGGTATTCTATATCGACTTCTAATATATACCCTGTTTCAGAATTATTAGAAGTATTTAATATATCTGTAATAGTAATTTTATCAGTCCATACAAAGTTAGAATACGGAATATATTCACTCATCGCCCACCCGTATAGATTATTCGCGTCTAAATATGTTAAAAATGTTTTAGGATAATTTGGAATATATGTTTCTTTTATATATTCGTTATTGGCTTTTGAATGTTTTTTAATACATGACGATATTCCTCCTTTTATAGCGGCTTCAAAGAACATATACATTTCGTATTCGTTAAGCAACTCAAGTTCAATACCAGTACAAAATAGCATCGCATCAAAAGCAAACCCTGGAACGGTTAAATAGTGCGCGCAATCTAAATTATGTGAAGATAAACAAAGCAAACGAAAACTTTCAAAAACGTCGCATAAAAGCAATACGTCAATTTTCAAATATAAATCACTGTAGTCGCCCAACGATTTAATTTTAAAATGATTCCAAACTTGAACCGCGTGATTATAATCTTCATCGCTTATATGTTTCGCATTTAATGTACTATAAAATTCGACTTTAGGAGGTAGTTCTTGTACTTCCAATTTTTCCCACGAATCGGTATATTCGTAAGGATATACACCTTTTCGAGTGACTAAATCCATATCATTATTTGAAAAAAATTTGCTAGTATGAAAAAATTGATTTTTTGGTAGATTATTACTTAGTTCCGCTAAGGATCTATTTAGAAAACGAAAAGTATCAACAAATTTAATAGTTATTCCGTTACACGTTATTTTTGAAAATGATATATATTTTTCAGTCGAATTTGTAATAACAATTATTTGCCTAATATCATACCCTAATTGGCGGACGATAAAATGAGAATCATAATTTGAACTAGCGTGAATAAAAACGGGAACAAATTTTTGATTTTGTCTCCTCAGATTACAATTATTACATAATGCGGAACGGTAACGGCCGGTAATATGACAATGATCTCTAACGGGTCTGTAAAATAACGTGAATTCGCGTTTACACATTTCGCAATGTGTAGTAGATTTATATTTGATTTTATCTTGTTTTGTCATTTTTAACGGTATAATATTATTAAGAAGCAAACCTAATAAATTTATGTTTTCAACGAGATATGATACGAATTTTTCCGCAGCATTTTTACCTCTATATAAGAACGGTTCTGATGGCAAATGTTTTTTAATATTAGCGGGAATTGAATTTTCTACAACGAAATAAACGCAAAAACTCATAGGTTCGTGTAGTTCATTCGCGACTGTAAAAGAATATTTCCGATCAGGGTAACAAGTACTTATCGGTTTTAATATACATTCAAAATCCGCGTAAACTACTATTGGAAGTTTATATTGGTATTGGAAATTTTGAAATTTTAAATTATCAGTCGGCATTATCACTCGTGTAGGTGTATTTTTTTGACAGTTTCGTTTATGTATTTTTAACTTTTTAGATTTAACAGTGAAGTAGGTTAGACATCGTTTACAAAATTCGATATCATTAAAACTTTTAGTTACTTGCGATCTAATTAATTTGGTGAAATTTTTAATATAACAATAATGGGTCGTATTATTTTTATTTAATAATAAAAGATCGAAATGGTTTGATTTTTCATTATCGCATACTTTTAACGGGTAAATTGTGATATCGTTTTCAACACCATACACGTTAATCGAAACGTTATTATTTTTTCGAAAATTTTTATTTGTGTTAACGGAGTAGGAAAATCGATATTATTAAAAGTAAATTTATTTTCTAAATCCTTATAACGAAAATTTATGCGTTCCGGGTGTGAACCGTTTACGAATTTACAAAGAATCGCCCATTTAAAACAATAATTATCTGTATTTTTAGGATTAATTATGCTTTTTTTAGCAGTCAGTTTTGGCGAAAGCGGAATATACGAACTACCTCTTAAAGGCTTAAAACGATTAATTCGAATCAATATCCCGTCAATTGAATGTAACGACCATCCAGAGCCTTTTTGTACATATATGTCTTCTTCATTACAAATACTGTTTATCATACTGTCTATTTCAGATGGTATAGACGAACTATGAAGTAAAATAATGTTTTTGGTTTTAAATGTTCTGTCCTGATATTCATTAATATTATTTTTAACGTATGTACATTCAACTAAAATATTGAATTTTATAGCGTTATATATTACAATCATATTACTTAAAATGTTTAATATTTCTAATTTTAAATAAATTAATAATAGACATATATCTTTAATTACGTTATTATTATTTTTATAAAAATATGTTCTTAAATTACCTTTAAACGCATTTTCTATTTCTATAAATTTATTTTCTAAAATTATATGTTTTAATCTACTATTTTTTAAACGTAAATTATTATTAGATGATGATAATGATGATGGTGATGATGATGATGATGATGATGATGATGATGTGGAAGAATAACTTGGATGTTGTGTATAAGACGGCCCAGGTTGAGGATCTTGTATGTATGATGACCCGGGTTGAATATCTTGTCTGGATGAAGGTCCGGGTCCAGGTGTGTGAGTATTCACGTCATTAATGGTTCTTACAGACAATCTCTTTTTGAACGGGAGTTGTTTGTCCATTATAATCTAAAAAAAGTAAAATCATTCATTTTTTTTTAAAGTAAGTATTTACTATTGAATTAGTTTAACAGTAAAAGATAATTCCAATACTTACAGGTTGCTGTTGTTATAACTGAATTAAATCAGTTCTTGTTTCACACACACAAAATTCGTCGATTTTGTTGTGAAGCGATTGTATCTTTCTGTCTGTCTGTCCTGTAACGAATTTGATGAATTTGTCTTCATACTGATGTAGAGGAAGAAAATCGTAGTATTTAAACGTTTTGCGGTAACAACAGTAAAATACAAATTGAGAAAAAAATATTTACGTCATTTTAGTTAATTGGCGCTGTACACAAATGGAAAAACCAATTTGCGATAATTCCGGGTTGTTTAATCGACAGTACTCTTAATTATATTATTTTTTGTTTTGTTTTTTATATTACAATCTGTAAATAACAAGTTTCACGTGTATATCACATGATTATTAATTACAGTTATTAAAATAATTGGCTTGATAACGGAAACAGTAAAGAAATCCGGGTACAGAATTTTAATTATTATTCTCTCTACAGTATTCTTACATATTATTTTTTTTTTTTTTTTGACATTACAATCTATAAATAACAAGTTTCACGCGCATATCATATGATTATTAATTGCAGTTTTTTGTAAAATTACGTAAATGGAACTGGCTTGATAACGGAAAACAGTAAACAGGTCTCTGTACAGAGGTCATAATCGGTATTCTTAAAAATGTATATAAAGTGAATCGGATTTTACTGATCTATGTACAATTCTTCGTTCGACTCGACGTGTTGTACTGTTGCTATCTCAGGTAAGAGATAATTTTTTATATACACTAACATTGTTGATGGTGATAGATTTCAAATAGATAATGTTAAGTTGTAAAATTAATACTTTTTTTTATTTTTATACAGATATCATCTGCTTATTATTTTGTATTACTACTACTTTTGGTATGCAGATATTTTTATTTAATATAAAAACATTAGCGCTGTTGATAGTGATAGATTTTAAGTTGTAAAATTAATACTTTATTTTGTTTTATACAGATATTATCAGCTTGTTCTTATATCAGCTTTTCGTCTCCCTTCGCACGTTTTTATCAATCGACTGACTATCGTCACTTTTGGTAAATGATTATTTTTATTAAAAACACTAACGCTATTGGTGGCTATGTTAAGTTATAAAACTAATACTTTATTTTGTTTTATACAGATATTATCAGCTTGTTCTTCTTCTATTTTTTGTACCACAACTACTTCATACATCAATTCAGTAAGTAATTGTTTAAAATTGTTTTTAATATATTGCTAGAAATAGAAAAATTTTTAACGGATTTGTAAATCTTTTTTTTATAACAATATTATTTATTTTTTTAAATGTTGTTAGAAATTAATTATGTTATTTTTTTCTGTTTCTAGCAATGGAACACGAATCCGCTGCTTCTCCTGCTTCGCCATCCGCCGGTCCATCGACCTATTTTTCAATGAAAGACCTAATACAATGTTTATACATAAGCGGATTGGTGAAGATAGCGATGTGGGAGGAAGCGTTCGCAAATTTAAAATCTACTATTTTGGACCAACCTTCAACTATTGTACATTTGTATCTTATTATTCAAAACGCGATTATGCATATTTTCGATGAAGAGCCATCGGAAATCGATATCTTTCGTAAAAAGGAAAAAGAAATGACTTTAACCGAAATTCTTGATTATTTTAACTTCCAAATTGATGACACCAATTTTCACATTAAAACCTTAGATTATGATACCATTAAATTGTTTAGGGAATTAATTACCAAATCGAAATTAACCGAAACAATTGAACCTAAAGACAGCGATAGCGGTAGCGACGATGAATAAGATAGCAGCGGCGATGATTTTGACAAAATTTTTAATTCTTTTTCTAAATCTAAAAAATCTAAAAAATCAAAAAAGTAAAAAATACTAAATTTGAACAAAAATTTGAAATATTAAAAGACGGTACGAAGAAATGGATCAAAACACCAGGTGAGGAAGGTCCATATTTGATTGATGTAAAATTAACACAAACGGCTGACATCAAGCATATATCTTCCGACAACTGGTGGCAAAAAGTATCGCGGAAAGTAATTGTTTTAGCGTCGTCACCGCAAGATCCGCTGTTCGTGGCAACAACCGATTTATTTAAATCGGCTTTAACCAAAATTAAAAATGTTAAAGATGTAGCACACGGCTCGTACAAGACGCGGTATAAGCCGTATTAAAATAATTTAAGGTTGGTCGGCTAGTTGAATGATTGATGTAAATATGTATATAGTATAAATATTTAACTGTGTATATAAATAAGTATAAGTATTTAATTTTAATTGTATGTATATATATATAAATAATTTACAGTTGTTTATTAAATTTAATTTTAATATATAATAGCGCATTTATTTCTTGAAATAATATGTTTTACACAAAAACGTGTACAATAATTTTTGTTTTTTGGCTACCTGTAAAATAAGTGTGTTCTTTTTATATCATTTTTAATATATGTATTATTACAAGGTATAACGTGTTTTACATTTCTCTATTCAAAAATTTAATTTGTTTTTGTTATAAGACTTTCCTATGTTATTTTTAAACCGTATTTGATTTTACATAGAACACATTTACAGCTGTTTTTGGCCTACTTCTATCCGTGTCTTTGATGGAAATGAACACGTCATCAAAACAGGAGGAGGAGAGTCGTCTTCTCCAGAAATGGTTTTTTTCGCCGAAAAGATTAACACCTGGAGAAATTGCGAAATTGAAAGCGATAGTCAACAGGCCAGGCTCGACTATAAGGCCGTTTATAAAAGAATTAATAAAAAAATTATAGAATTTTTGTTATTTTATATATATATATGCATAAATAAATAACATATAAAAAATTTAGTGTTGGTGTTTATACTTTCACAAAATCCTTTCCTTTGTGCAGGTAATGGACCGTGATCAAGAGTTCGACCCAAGCGTACGTGTCGACGATAAATATTTAAGTCACACATGGGAGTGTATAGCTATGTTAGAACATTACCTTGATATTAAATTTTATCGACCAAGTCATAATAAAAATACAGATTTTAAAATTCCTGAAGGTGACCGTCGTTGTGTTATGTATAGAAACAAATAAAAAAATATAGTAGATCGTTTGTATACATCGCGTTTGTATACGGCCCGGATTAATAATAATAATATGATGTTCTAGCATAGTAATAGTGAAGACAAAAATATAAAAATTATGTTTATACGGACAATCGACACGTGCTACAGTCTGCTGTTTTAAGACACTTAATGATGGACACTTCAACCGACTTGTAGTCGAACATAGATTAATAATAGTGAAGGAAAAAGATGTGAAATAAATTAAAAAATAAATACATTAAAAAAATACATTTTAAATTTTATTATTCAATATCCAATTTTCTATATGAAATACATTATTTAGCGCACAATGATCAAGATTATGTTTATATGGGCAATCAACACGTGCCACAGTCTGCTGTTGTAAGACACTTAATGATGGACACTTAAACGCTTCGAGATCTATTACTTCAACCGACTTGTAGTCGAGCATGTTCTCAATGAGTCTCTGCTTTTCCGCTCCTTTAGTGTACACATATTCACCTTCAGTAACGATGCTGTTTAAAATATTATGAAGTTCGTCATAGCTGTGAATTCCACAATTCCAGCTGAAACCATGAAAAAATCTTTTCAACCACTCTACTTGTTTTTTTCTATTTTTTGATAAATAACGATAATCGAATGGTGATAAAAAACAAATAATGTTCTCTCACACCAGCACAGTTGTGATTTTCTATTCTTTGTACACACAATTCTTTAACAATATAATTTTTGGCATCATCGAAAAAACATTGAACATCAACAATAAAGCCGATCATTATTATAAAGCGCTAACACTACAAGTGATTATAAAATGTGTATGACAAGCAAATAAATATAATGTTAACAATCGATTCATTCTATCGATTTTCTTATAACGCCAGATAAAGGTAAATATACGAGCAAATTATCAGATATTAGTAAGCAGTATGCAGTCGTTTTCGGCGGAAAATTTTGCGTTGATTCTATTTCTAAACGAACATCGACAGAACCGGTTTTTAAAAGGTCGCTCTGATGAGAGCAGTCAATAACAATTATCGGCGCATATAATAAACAATCGGTCCTGTCCAGAACAGGTTCGTTCTCGCTACCATCATAATACGATGATTGAAACCCCTTATACATCTCGTATAACGTTTCTTTACTTCCGTTTAAATTATCATACGGATAGTATTCCGAATTCAAATATAATTTAATATTATGCAAGTTGCATAAATCAAAATGAGAGGCATTTTTTGCTATGTTATTTTTTCTATCTGTTTGAAAACCTACAATTATATAACGCGGTTTATCAGTCTGTGCCACAGTTTTTATTGTCCACGTTAACTGTTTAGTTTCTGGCAAAGTCGGGTATTCTTGCAACTCCCATCTACGAAACGCTAATTTTATTGGCGTATCTCTATCAACAATACTCAATAATCTGTGTCTATACTCATCGCTAACATAAATATAAGGAATTCGCCAATTGATTTTTGTTAATTGTAATTTATATTTATCGACAGCGTTTAAAACTACTGCGTTATTATCAGACGATGATCGTATTAAAATCAGTTCTTGTTTCACATTTAAAATTATGCGTTTGTATTGTTCAGCAAAACCGAGTAATAATTTTAAAGGAATACAAAACACGAAATTCGTTGAATCTGTTGTGAAGCAACTTTTTACATCTCCCGTCCATCCTACATTAGTTATTTTCTTCATATCACCGGGTTTGAATGTTAAAATATTTTTCATTACTGATGTGATACCGACATTTTTAACACGATCTACTTCCGTAGCACATATTTCGTACCGTATTTCATCGAATAAAAATGCTAATCCGTTACTAATTAATTGAATATTTTCGTTTTTCTGATTGTTTTCGCCCATTAATTTACCTTCGATATGTAGATAACTCTCACAAGGAAGTGTATAATGATCTTGTTGATGAACAGGAATACGTATCTCATCATTATTATTTAATGTAGTAGATGCGTAAGGAGTGTGTGTATGATACGCACGTCCGATGATACTATCGTCATCATAGACAGCGCTATTTAACACGTCCAATATACTCATTGTTAATAAGTACTTTATACCCTAACGACTTTAAAAATTTTCTATTAAGAGATGTTAACTGATTAGCATCCCGTATTTTACTGGCACTATTTACGGGCTTAACTATTGTTTTATTTTGTCCATAAGGAAAAATTAGCCTCATCTCGTCTTTTTCTTATATGTAATCGCAAAGAAATCGTTTCTTCTCTAAAATTTATTAACTTTCCGTCTTGATCTTCTAATCGTATTGTGATATTATCTAATCTATTTGTATTCACAGGTAAATAGATAACGTTTGTCGGTGATTCTACTAATTTATACCCCGGCCCGACTGTTGGATAAAATTCGTGTAATATATGAGATTCTCGGCCGTTCTTCAGCGATCCAGCCACAGCGCTACAGACAAGTCTTACAACATCTGTCTTTACAATGTTGATTGTCGACTGTGATGAATGCCATATAAGCGGTTCAAGTTTGGCAGTATTAGCGAATCCGAGAAGAGAAGCTAAAGAATTTGGCTTAGTGAAATCTATCGTTTCACTCGAATAGATTTCGCTTTTCAAAGTATTATTATTAGCACGTATTAATAATTTAATAATTTTCCTTTTATTACTTTTTGGTAATTTTTGATTTATATAAGTGTTTATATCTTCGATTTCATAAGAACCTGTAGGTAATTCAATCACTCCATCGTCACCGAAATAAAACATATTATTTACATTTTCTTCAACATTCGGTATGGAATTGTATGTCATGAAATTAATCAACCCGAGTTCCCAATTTCCTTCGAGTTCGATGGGAGGAAATATATCACAACTAAGTGACGATCCTACTCCGTTTAAGCTAAACATTATTACTAAGAAACTGTAAACACAAACGTCCACAATTAACTGTATTTGATCGTTGATAACGTTTATAATTATAGTTTATATTGACGGGTTGTTGCTCCGATGTTTGAAAATAACGAACTAATTCAATTGGCGGTCTTAAATTACCAAAACTATCGAAATAGTTTATTGTCTTATTTTGTTTACGGTAACATACCCAATGCGTACCTGACCCGCGTATACTATCTAAATTAACAATACCGGTATCATTTTTCTGAATTTTTAACGGTAAAGTATCTTTCATAAAAACACCTCTAAAATTAGATACATTCAAGAGTTTAGCGTAGGAAAGCAATTCATTATTGGTGAGAGCGTGTGAGGGAATCTTTATTTCTTTCGATGTTTTTTTTTTTTATTCCCACCACCACCACCACCACCGGATTTTTTATACGGTCGTAAGTATAATCCCCTTCCCCTCCTTTTTCTTTTTTTTGATTTCGAAATTCGTTTATTTTTTTCTTTTTTTTCTTTTTAATACAGCTGCCGAATTTACTTTTCGCTTTCATAATATTAGTTAACGCCCAAGCAGCAGCTTTTTCACCGATAGACGAGTCTCGTGCTTTTACACGTTGCCAAGCTTTTTCCGCTAATTCACGATCGGCTTTAGAACGATTTTCAGTATCTCGATATTTCGAGTATATTATATCGTGTTCCTTACAAGCCGCATCTAATTTATTAATACCCGAATCCCCGCGCTGTAATCGTTTACTTAATTTCGTACCCGGTCCACAGTATTGATAACCAGGAACATGTAGTTCGATAGGTAAAATATCGACCGCTTTATTCAGTAAATTTCCGATTAATCCTCGACCGCGACGGACATCTTCTGCACTCTTCTGATATACACGCATTTGTGACGACGATAAACAATAATTTACAAATGTATATTTTTTTCCAATCTTCTATATCTCTGACAGGATTATCTTTCGTTGTTTTTACATAAACATCATATAATATACTATACACGTGATTGTTTAATATATTAACAAAATTACCTAATCTGTCTTCAACTCTCTGTTGAACTATATTAACTGTATCGAGTATAAACTGTTTGCTTACAGCATCTGTCGGAACCGATGGATAACCTATGTTATTTAACCTATAACCTTCGAAGTTACAAATTCCATTTGATACGGTTGGAATTTTTGTATCTACATACGATTTAGTCGCTGCGTCAGTAAGTAATTTCGGATCGGCTAAATTAATTATATTTTTCAAAGCAACGTCGTACTGGTTATCAGTTTGATATAAACAATTTTCTTTTAAAATTTTAAAACTAACAGCATCTTCTTCCGAAACAGCGTTACCGACATTACAGAGTCTCTTATTATCTATATCATAATCACCCTCATCTGTTAAACGAAAACCTTCACCGGTGGGACCGCGAACAACGTTTATTCGCATATGTCTATTGTAACGTCCGAATTTATCGATACTCATTTTGTAAATGACAAAATTAACGTTACTACACGTTATTTTATTATATTCGCTTCTCGTAATTCTTCGATAATTGATATGATTTCATTTTCATGTCCGGTATGACCAGTATTCTTAGATGCTATTAATAAACGTAATCTGTCGCATAACTCGTTCGGATCATCCCAATATACATAATTCGGTTTATCATCGTTAGTTAACGATAAAACACCACGTCCTTCAATACGTTTCAGTTTCGATTTAGTAGACGTCGACTCTGATACCAGATTTTTAATTATATTATTATATTTATGTCCTTTGTTACTCTTAACTCGATCAGAGCGACTCTGTTTATGGGCATTTGTCGCTTTTAGTATCAAACCGTACGTATGCAGATCCTCTTCTGAATATATATAATCGTCAGGTATTTTCATAAAAAGAAGTTCATAAAGTCCAGGTGTACCTTCATACGTTACATTATCGATAATAATATTATCGCCCTCGAAATTAATAGTTGAATTGCCTATCTTTATCGAATCATCGTCTCCAAAATAAACACCGTAAGTATGATCGATTTCCTTATTTTTATCATTAAACAATTTACGTAAATATAATCTAGGCAATTTTCCTGTGACAGCTTTATCAATCCAATAATTTGCTCTACTAAGACCAGTAGATGTTGATAGTACTTCTTGTAATGTCGGCGGTGTTTCATATATTTCCGTAGCACCTTCGTTAACATCCATTTCAGGTTTACTAGTTATCGATCCAATTTTTCTCATTTTAATCGGAGTAATTCCTACTTCTTTTTGTTCTTCTATTTTATTTCCACGACGTTTATGTTTTTTTAAACGCGTTTCTACATCATCCATTTTTTCATCCGTATCGTAAAGCACATCACGTAAATTTATTAACTTTTTTAAAGGTTGAACTATCGGTTCTAATTGTTTCTCTAATTCCTGTTGTTCGCTGATAGCGCTTTGAGTCAAATTAGCGTGTTTCCGTCTAATATCTTTCCTAATTTGTTTTATCTCTTTCGCAAGTTGTTCACGTTTCGCCCGCGACGTCATCTTGTACAATAATTTATCAATCCTTATGTATCTATATAAATATCGAATCCAATACGATAACGACCGCGACGCACATCACTCTCTTTGTCTATTACTAAAAAATGATGTTTACCACGTATCCATGCTTTATTACAAATTTCTTTAAAACAATCAAAACTCATATCCGTGTTAACATGATCGGCAAAAACATGTTTTAAATTTAGTTCATCTTGCCGAAATAAAACTATTAAATTTGCATTATCTCGTATCAGTTGTTTTGGAATTTTACTATACGACTGACACAAATAAAAAACATCAATATTATTATGTCTCCCCATTGTAAAATAATTTCGTATATTATACTGTCGTTCACAAGCTATATCGTCAAAAATTATTACAGAATTAGGTTTAGCTTCATTCGGATGTATAACCTCGTCATTATCTGTAAACGTATGATAACCTATAAACGGTATTTTTGAAAACACTCTATTTAAAAACTTGTATTTAGGCTGATACAACGATTTTGAAAACACATATATTTTCAAAGCATAATCCGTTCGGATCGAATAACAAATTAAGCATTAAATTAGTCTTCCCCATGTCTGATGAGCCTGTAATTAAACATCTAATATTATCTGGTAATAATTTACTATGTTTTTTTCTCTTTTTCTTCAGATCCCTACAATTATAAACAATCGTATCAATATCGCGAATATTTATTTTATGTTTCTGCCGTTTAAGCTTCATCACTGACGTCTATTTTTTTTACACACGTTATTATATAATATTATTTCTATTAATCCAACTATCATGTGATTTATCATAACCCAACCAACGTACAAGTACTTTCTCGCCTTTACGTTTTAAAATTTTTTCAATTAAATATACGTCACCGAATTTTGTTTTACTTATTTCTTGTTCATAAAAACCACCTTCTAATATATTACCTTTATCGTCCTTCAGAATATACGTTCTCGGCGCTGTAGATTTAACGTTATAAATAGTAAATAACTCGTTTGTCCAGTTGGGAAGGTAACCTTTAGCAAACACCTTTTTATATTTGCTAATTCTTACTCTATCGCCGATTTTAAATTTTGGAGGTTTCTTATTGAACGTTAATTGTTTTATTTTATTTATTCGTAACAATACTTCTTTTTTCGTTATTCTTGTTTACATCTACAGGTTTCATTTTAATCGTTCTGTGCACAGTATTATTGTAGTCTCTCAATAAATCAGGAAGAACATTCAACCACGTATACTTACCGTTAGTTGTAAACCATTTCCACATTTTATTTTTCAAAGTACGGTTGAACCGTTCGATAATAGAAGCTTTTTTATCTGAATGTGTAGAATAATGATTTATATTGTATTGCTTCAACAAATTACGCACACGTTCGTTGTACCATTCTTTACCTTTATCTGTTTGTAAATGATTCATTTTATTATTTTGTAATAAAATTTTAAGTACTAGCACAACATTTTCAGACGATTTTGTTTTTATTGCAACAGCGAATGCGTATTTACTGAAACAATTTTATCATTGTTAATATATACTTATAACCTCTATTTAACTTTGCATATGGAATCATTTCTACAAGATCGGCTTGATATAAATCATCAAGACCTTTGAGCTCAACACTACGAGTTAAAAAGTTTTTTCTAACTTGTTTATGTAATTCGTTACTGATATTCTCTCTTACACTCATTATATATGTTGACGGTTCTAACTACGATAAGAAAATGATTAAAAAATAACAAACACAAATACATCAATACTATTTTTTATTATTTTTAATAATAATTAATTACAAACAATCTTCACCTTTGTGAATTTTCACCAAAAAACAGTGTGGTGATACTTTTTCATGAACAGTCCAAGGATCATCAGAACATTTCCAACCGTTTAAAACGACTCTACACTCTATACATGATAATTTACTACCAACGCCGGTATAATAAAATCCGGCGTTAACCAGTTTTTTAAAATTGGGCTCGAGTGTAGGCCAACTTTTAAATGATAATAACATCACTTTTTTAGTCTCTGCAATACATCTTTTCGCATTCCTATAATTATTGAAATTATACATTATACATTGCTCCATCTCGCAATTCGGATTCGATAATTTATGCATAAACTGAATATGCTCGATAGGTAAAGTTCCTCTTGTCTGAAACCCGCACAAAGAACACTGAACACTATCTAGATATCGTTTAAAAACAAAACCGGATTTTAACAATTCATTTATCGAATGATTGATTAATCTTTCACACAGCAGCGCTTGTTTTGACATTGTTTTTTAACCGACGTCTTCACAGCGACTGGTGACGCACGAACTGATTTTACTTTATACAATTTTTCTTCTTCTTCATGATCGATACTCAGTAGTGTTTGACGACTACAGTTTTTTAATTTTTTTAATACAGCACCGTACGTATAAGTAATCGGTAAACTGATTTTAATAATCTGCTTATTCCTTTCAATTTTAACAACATTTGCTCGTGTAAATTCATTCACTATCAAACAACAAATTTCATTAAAATTTAATTCTCCATCGAGCGGCGGGCCGAAATAATATATTTGCCAATTAAATGCGGAAATACTGTTTTCAAATTTATCAGTCATTTTGTTTTTAAAAATCGAAGATATCTATCAACAAAAAATAATTTAATTTCTGAATCATCATGACTTTCAATCAACTGTAAACAACACAGTAATTTACTTTTATTTCTTTCAAAAATAGCGCACGGACACGGACCGTCTATAACGTCAGTAAACTTATCACTACAACAACACCCGTCTTCAGATAACTTCTTTACTTCACAATAAAAAATAATTTCTTTTAAGCAATCATATATCCCCTTCAGTTGACACGTTCGAAAATGATCTATCACCAAATCGTCTAAACTCGTTACTTTAATAATATTTGATAACCTTAATACAACGTCTTCTGAAAATTCGCGTTTTAATAAGTCGATTATACTTCTACCGTCCATTCTTTCGTTAACATGTTCTCACAGAGACTGCAAACTGAACACTGACAATAAAATTGAACGTATACTAAACATTCAGTTAAGTGGGGATAGAAAATAATTCTTTATATATTCTAACTAATAAACAATATGGCGAGGCTTTCGCATGCTCAATCCAAGGATCGTCAGTCTCCTCCCACTCACAAAGAACCGCTTTGCATTCCACACACATTACGTCATCTTCAATTCCGGTATAATAAAATCCCGCTGATCTGAGTCTATCGGCTGACGGTGAACGTTTTGGCCATGTATAAAATGTCAACTTCATCATTTCTTCTGTTTCTTCAACACATTTTATCGCATTCCGATAATTAGCAATACACTCTTTTGATTTAGCGAGTAACATTTGTCTTAGAAAATTCATTATTTACAAAATAAATCTGGCGAAAAATCTGCGCTCGTAAAAACACAATGTTGCCGCTAAGACCGCAAGCCATTTACTGACAGAGAATAAACATTTGTTTAATCGGGAACTAAAAATTGTTCTTTATATATTTTAATTAATAAAAAAAAAATGATTTGGTAATGCGAGGGATCGAACCTACGAACTAATAATACTGATAAAACCGTTATAGGATACAATTAACGCACACGACCAAATCATATTTGATAAATAATAATTTTAAAACGATACTAAACGAATTCAAAATAAAAAGAGCGCATACATTTCCATATAAAACTTGTTTACTACTACTATTTTTCCGCACACTGTCTCTTGTGCAATTTAATTAATACACAGTCTGGCGAAGCTTTCGCGTGTTCGAGCCAAGGATCGTCAGTCTCCTTCCAATCACAAAGTACTATTCCGCATTCAACACATATTACGTCGTCTTCCGTTCCGGTGTAATAAAATCCCGCTGATACCAGTCTCTCGACTGACGGGTAACGTTTTCGCCATCGAGGAAACGCAAATGATGTTTCCATCTGTTTCCGCGCTTCTCGAACACATTTCACCGCGATTGGATAATTTGTAATACACTCTCTCGATTTAGCGTAATCTTCAAATTTATAATACCTATCGCGAATCATTCTGCATTTCGGATATAAAAGTTTATGCATGAACTGGATATGCGCGATTGTCAGATATACTTTTGTTTTAAAACCGCACTTGCCGCATTTAATATTATCTGAATTAGTTATAAAAACAAAACCTTCGTTTTCAAAAAAATCTAGTACAATCTGGACGGGTGTAACACGCGTTACAGACATCTTAAACGAAAATCTCGTATTAACTGAAAAAATTGATACGTAAACAATACCAAACAACGTCGTTAATAAAAGAATATATCATGCCATTATCCCTTCTCCTAAACATTTGTTTACAAACAGACGCGCTCCGGCGGTCGCCGAACTCCGAATGTTTACGTTTACGTTTTTCGTGTCCCAGCTTTACTTTGTTTACGGAGGAGTGTTTATGTTTACGTTTGTTACTGGGTCAGCGTGTCGTCGATCGGCGGCGGCCAAGGAAAACAACGAGCACGTGGTGATAGCCGCCGCGTCGGCGAGAGAGAAAAAATGTAAACATAAACAGAGGAGTGGGGGGCGTGGCGAGAGAGAAAAAATGTAAACAAACAGAAAAAATGTAAACAAACCGAACGGAGTTCGGTGACCGCGCGGCGGTTATGTAGGTGAAGACGGGGGTGGAGAGGGTGAAAAAATGTAAACATAAACAAACGAGGGGGGCGTGGCTGTCCCAGAACCAACCTTTTATTACTACTGACCCCTTTATGAGAGACAAGGTGACCGAGGAAAGAAATTTCCTCCTGGGCAAATTTCACCTTGTCGGGATTAACTGTAAGCCCCGCGCGCCTCAAGCGACACAACACCTCACGGAGATGGTTCATGTGTTCTTCAAGAGTGGAGCTGTAAATGAGCAGATCGTCCAGATAATTAAACACATATTGGAATTTAATGTCGTGGAACACGGAGTCTAATAGACGGGTTAACGTCTGCGCACCAACCGCCAGTCCCATGGGGACTCTCTTGCATTGGTACAAGTTCCACGGCACGCAAAAGGCAGTAAACGGCCGAGAATCCCTGTGTAAGGGTATCTGGTGGTATGCTGAATTCAGGTCGAAAATGGTGAAATATCGGGCCTGCGAAAACCAGTCAAAGGCCGAATGCAGGTCCGGGAGGGGCACCGACTCAACTTCAATATTCTGATTCAATTTTCGATAATCGATGACCAGCCTATGCTTCCCTCCCGGTTTAGGCACCAGGAATGCTGGACTGGCATAGGCCGACGTGGAAGGTTCAATAACCCCCTGGTCCAACAATTCCTGCACCTTCTCACGCAAGATGGTCATCTTAGGCGGAGCGAATTTATACGGGTGCGAACGGACAACCGCGGAGTCGCACAGGCGGATCCGATACTCCAAATTGTGAGTGAGTCCGAGGTTGGCGGTCAGCACCTCGGGGAACTCATCACACAATTTACGGAAAGCAGTTTGTAGAGATGGGCTTAAAGTATTAATGTACGCCGGGGGTTGAAGTTCTTCAAGACCTTCCCCCGCCTCATCCCGATATCCCAGAAAGGGGATGCGTACTGCACGGTTGAACTTAAAGAAGCATACGTGCCCCTGGATATCGAGAACCATGCCACTTTTCATAATAAAATCCGCACCCACAATACAGTCCACGCTCAAGTTCGGAGCCACGAGAAACTCCCAAACCCACGAAAAATAGTTTATTTTAAATTTAAAAGCCACCAATATGGAGGTCAGCAAGACCTCCCTCGAGGCCGTCCAACATACCACCGACGAAGGAGTATTCGACCGGATCAATGACTCCCGGACCAACTGCTGGTAAACACGGTAGGAGATAAGACACCGTGCCGATCCGGAGTCCACCAGGGCCTTAACCCGGCCCTTCCCGACCTCCAGCTCCAAAAATGGACACACGGAGAGACCCGGGCGAATCGGCTTGGGATCGGCCTCCCCGGATGGGTGTCCCGTCTCAACTGCACATAACGGGACTTGGGATGCGACATCGCTACCAAACGTGGGGAGGGACCAGCGTCCCCTCAATCCCCCCCACGCAGGCCGTTTTTTGATGGACGGTTTTCCCGCGAGACCTCCGATCGTTTGAGGGGGCAATTCCGGGCCAAGTGCCCCATCTTCCCACAGGATAGCAGCGGACTTCCCGCCTCTCAGAGTCGCCACCACGTTGCTCTTTCCAATGGTGGCCACCACGTTGCTCTTTCCAAGGGTTGCCACCACGTTGCTCCCGGGTAGGCCGCTGCTGACCAGATGAGGAACAGGGGACAGGGAATTCGGAACGGCCGGAGCGAGCTTCATCGTTCATCTGGATGGTGCGGGCGAAGACACAAGCCTCGCTAAGATCAGCGAAGCTGCGCGGTCGCTCCAAAAACACCAACCTTGACCTCTCCTGCGGATTAAGGCCCTCCAAGATAACCCGCACCACCTCAGCCTCCGACACATCCACCCGCAGCACACGGGCAGCACTTTTGATCGAGTTTATAAATACGTTCAACTGTTCCCCTTGCCCCTGAACTCTGTAGAAAAATCGCTGCCGCATCCGGTCACGCAGCCTCCCGGGGATAAACAGTTCCAACACATCTTTGTGGAACGCCTCAAAATCCCCGCCCGCGCCCAGATGCCAGACCACACGATCCAGCAGGGGCGCCCGACAATACGGGTAAATCAAATTTAACAGGGCAGCGCCGGTCACCCCAGGGACATCAAAAAATGCCGAAAACCCCTTCAAGGAATTGGACAAGCTGGTCAGGGTCCAAACCGTCGACCACTGGAAGCCGACGGAGGAGGTCATAAATGGGGTTCGGCAACGATTCATACTTAACACTAGCAGGTGCAGTACCCAACCCTCGAGGCACTTCCACATGCTCCCCCTGAAATCCCTGGGGGCGACTGCCCACCGAAATAGACGGACGTTCCTCCACCAGAGCGCTACAAGGCTCCCCTAGGAGACCCACCCGCTCAGGGGCCACGGTCTGGCGCATGGGCATCTCCTTCAGGTTACTAGGGCTTTCGGGAGCCTCCCCAGGTAGACCAATCTTTGACTGGAGGGCCGACGCCGTCCGCCTACCCTCCTCCTCCAGATCATCCTGCAAAAACAAATTACTCAGGCGGGCGGACAAGTCGTGCATCCTTTGGGTCACCCGCTGCCAAACACGGGTGGAACTCCCCATATATTCCGAGTCCTCCATCAGGGTGGAGAACTCGGTCCACTTGTCCTCACACACGGCCAGCTCCTCCTCCAAATCCTCGATTTCGACCCTCCGGATGGGAGCGTCACCCACCAGCAGTTCCCGCAGTTGACGCCGCAAGGACGCCACGTCCCTCTGGGGAACCCTACCCCGCAAACGTATCTCGAAAAGGAGTTCGTCCTTTGTGAAATATTCGGGCACCAGACCGCGGCCTTCACGACTCCTACTCTGCCCCTGCTCCGCCATAGCATCCAACAACAAGAAACTGAATTCAACAAGAGCTGACAATCAAGGTGCCTCAGGGTCCCCGACCCGGCACCGGACCAACAATGAAGACCAAGATGAAGTGCGATACGACAACCAAGACAACAATGACCACACAAGAACACAAACAAACAGATAAACACTTAAGAACCCCCAAGATACAATCAGAAATCGCCGGCTGAGCGCAAACCCCCCCTAGGGGTCCCGGACCGGCAACCGCACCCAAAGACCAAGATTTACAGCACTAATAACATATCATACTTAACATAACATGTCCCACTAAGATATGGAGGTCACCTCATCCATTTCCAATTTTCGTTTCAGAGGTGGCCAGGACTACGTCCAACCACGCTCTGCTACCATTTGTGAGCCGCTCATCACCCATGACGTCACAGCAAAAATTTAACTTTCCAAGTTGACATCCTACAATTTTTTTTTTTTTTTTTTTTTTTAACTACAACTTACCTTGATGACCGGCTTACCATTTCACTGGAACTAGGAGGGGCCTCCTAGTGGAAGAATATCCACATGCTGGATAACCTTTGGGTAATTGGATGAATGAGGTGACCTCAGTTTTAAAACTTCAAAAATTAACACAAGTTTATTGAGGCTATCATATAGTGTTTTGTTACAATGAAATCTCATAAAATCAGGTTGTGAGGTTATTCCATTAAAATCTATAAGTAGGTGAAATATTCACTATATTACATGACACTCCAACTTAAAATTTCAAAAAATATTCAAAATTTAATATGTAAAATTATTTCATGAGAAATATATAAATCTGTAAAACATCTACAAAATATTACATGTTTTCTGAAAATGATTCATAGTGTCCAGACAGAAGGTATTCTATCAGAATTATAGAAAATATGTGAATATTCAAAATCTATGACAGGGTAACCAGAATCTAAAATTTTCAAAACATTCAAATTTACTATTTAAGAAAAATTCCATGAAAAGTATATAAAATATATATCACCTTTAAAAACCCTTACATAGCCTACTGAAATTCTATAAAATATATAAAACATTTAAAATCTCTGACATGCCATACTGAAAACTATGCAAAATATATAAAACATTTAAAAACTTACATGCCATACTGAAACTATTAACATGCAGCTTTCAATAATATAACCAACTTTCGAAACCCTTTCACAAGCAATTCTATCGTACAACATCATTAAAGCCACAACAATTTACACAATTACAAAAGTAATAGAATAACAGTCTCCAATAGATTTTTGCAAATAGTTTTAACAGGTTCACAGTTTTAAAAATATATTACACCCTTCAACATATTCATTAAGAATAAATAAATTTTACTAAATAAAGTATATATCAACAATTCATAATAATTTAAATATTATAAAAATCACAATGTTTGTTTAGTGTAAAACTCCCAAGTTTTCTTCTTTCTTTTTTTTTGTTTTTTTTTTTGTGTATGGATTTTTATTTTTATGAAACAATATCATTATTCATTGAGATGTAATGGTATTATAAATCTATGCCATATTATAAATCTGTGGCAACATAGGAATTACTGTTATAGCACAAGGGAATGTGTTGTTACAGCAGTAGGTGGACTGAAACTCTTTTCACCAGCAGATTTACACGTTCCAATAAGAACAGCCACCAAATAAGTTCCACACAGATTACAAGGAAAATTGTACTCAATATTGCATGCGTATATGGAACACCACACAAGACAATTACATGCACACACGGAATAAGAGCATTTAAGTAACTCAGCTGAATTTTGCCCCACTAGGCCAAATGAACACCCCGGCCAATAACTAACACATTTTCTTAAGTTTTATTTTGTTTTTTTTTGTTTTCTCTTTTTTTTGTAGAAAAAAAATGTTCTTTCTCTTTTTGTAGTGTTAAAAAATCAGCTAGACCCCCACTCGACCCATAAAGTCCCAGGGCAAAATTTAATAAATTTTATTTCTCCATACCTGTTCATAGTGCGTGCATAATCACGCGTGCTGTGTTCCCCCAATACTTACACACGTATATCACACAATTTAACATCCCGGTCTTCACATGATCACGGACGCCGGCCTTCAGGGACCCCCTGGCACACTGTTCCCTCAGCCAGACATAATCATTTAAAAAAAAAACGCCGGCATAAAAAAAAACCACAAAACTTTCAGCTCTATACAATCTGAGACCAACACGTGGTCGTCAAACGCTCCTGATGAGAACAGCTGATCCGGAACCAACCCATCGAGTCAAAAACGCAACTCTCCACTCAACGGGAAAAAAACCAAAGGTCAACCTACCACGTAAGTCAGAAACAATCTCTCTCCCCAGCTGAGAATTAACCGATGGGAATCCCAAAGGCGCCTACAAACCACGACGAAGTTCAGCAGACTCCATCTAGCAGACGGAACGAAAGATACCTTAGTTCGAAGTTACCATAACGTCTCATAGATAGCGAAGTGAACCTGTCCGAAGCGAACTACCCAATGTAAGAAAATATCGCCCGGAATCCGTATGACCGCTACTTGCCGTACACCTACGTACGACACAAGCTTATTATTTTATCATTATTTACTAATGGTTCATACAATGTTTATATAGTTATTAATTATAAAATTACAAATAATTTGGTACTAAACATGTCTTGGTTTAGTCCTGTAAAATCTTAGTATTTAGTGAATTTTCCAGATATCTGATGAAACAATTTATAATGGTTGATGGTAGTTGTACTTTGACCCTTTGAGATACATTAATTTAAATTAATTAGTTAATAACATGAAACTCTTATAATATATAACAAAACTCCTAATAATACTACTTAAACAATTTTAATTTATTCACACTGTTTAACAATTGTCTGTATGATAAATCATTTATCCCTACTGAAAATAATAACAACACTTTTTTATAAATAATAGTACACTATTAAACTATAGTTTGTGTAACTATTATTATTATGCCACTTTTTCTGTGTTTATCACCACTTTTATCACTGTAAGGGGTTGTGCCTTTTTTCTCTTTAGTTTAATACAATTTTGTGTAATAAAGTTAATACAATTACTTTATTGAATTTGTACTCTTTATTGGATCTGCTTTGGTGACTCATTGCAAGTTATTTAGGCCTACTAGGGTTCTTTATTTTAAATTTGGTTTGTTTACTGCCCTATTCTACTGGGTAATTTCTGGTTTGGTCTTGATAGTATTAATTAAGTCAAAGGTTGATTGAAGTTTCTGTTCTTGAAGAAAAAGGATTGCTTGATAATCGTCGATATTGCATTAATGGAATGGGCATGACACAGTGTTGCATCTTGGAAATTGACAACTTTGGTGTTGTAGTAAGAGAGCTTGCCACGTGTATAAGTCAGTTCGCCAGGACACATGGTTTGAGAGGACCAGACTGCCGCTCAGAACAATAATTTCATTTATTTACTGCTGATGTGATCAGCGTACCAATGTGAAACATAGTGAAATTAACTGGAAACCAACCACAACACTCATGTAGAGTAGACATATTATTTAAGAAGTATTTGTGCCTCAACCCAATACTAAATCCAGTATACTGTAACAGGATGTACTGTTTCACACTGTAAATAAAGAAGACAGGCAATAATATATATCTGTGTGTAGGCTGAGGGGAATGGAATGGCTGTTTACTTACCACTTTACCTGGTACTTTGGTCACTTAACCAAAAATTTGTCCATTTTAAGTACAGACTATAACCTATCAGATTGCAATGTAACTGGAATTTGTTGAAAACAATATTAAGGGTCTGCATGCACACCGCCATATTGAATTTCAAAGTCCATAAGAACAATGCTTTATTCACAAGTACATTTCTCCCTTAATCGTAAACGGAAAATTACAAACGAGGTGTACTTTTAAAGAACTCAAAATTCTGGACTGGATCCGCTGTAACAAGTTGTAAAATTATAATTAGTGTTTAAAAAAATATTAATTTTATTTTACAATATTTGACTTCGATTAGTGAAAGTAATAAAAAAAAAAAAGATTCTGAAGCAGCGGACTCGCTTCATAATTTCATTGCCTTTGGAAAGATATATAATACAATAACGTTTATGTCTCCGATGACAATATTATTTACTTTTAAATGAAGCTGTGTTCACAACGGTCTGTCAAATTTTAACAAGTGATAACTCTGCCGCCTGGCGGCCAAGAAAGCAACTTGTATGTGGCAGATGAATATAGGTACGGCGAGGGGCGAGGAATTCAACGGACGATTAGATGAGACGGCGCCAGACTGGAGGGGATCTCAAGGTTACTGCGAAGAGTTGGTATGCAGTGGCGGTAAATTACATTGCGCGTGTTCATGTTGTTATCGCTTTACAACTGTTTATGACTGTTAAACTGTACAACTGTGTTCTGTGTGACGTTACGATTCACTGTCTTTACTTTTTTGTTATTTAATTATTACTATGGGCAATAAAAAGAATACTCTTAAACGGAAAAATCGTGGTGGTGAAAGACTAGCGGAGTGGAGAATATTAAAACAATATAATTTAGTTCCTGAACGTGTGAAGAACAATAAGAAAAAAAATTGAAACCAAAAATTGTAATAACAGATGCCGTTTCTTACAGATTTCGTTTCTAAAAAGAATTTGTGCTCATAATTTAAGCAGATGAATATTATTAAATAATTTTCAACTTGATGTAAACTATTACCTAGGCTGTACATATGTGAGCACAAGATTGAAATTGCTGAAATTGTTGTATCGAACAAATCATTTTTTGTTAAAAATTTGTATTTAATGTATTATATGCATTGTACTGTATGTCTGCTGTCCTTCTAAGGACTTTTTGCCTCGACTTCTGTTAGCATTCAGGCACGTGCTGAGGAGTTTTCATTTCCATGATGTAGCATACCTTTCATTCTTTGACGTGATACATATGTTATTATTTTTTAATCATAATTAAAATATATTTATTTGTTCCTATTTAATATTTGTGTTTGATATTTATTTGTAGGATCTTTATTTAAAGTTACGCTTAATTATTAATTATTCCTATTTGTGTAAATATTTGTTAATTTTTTATTGTAAGTTAATTTGTTTTATTTTATGTTATCACTTAAGTAATATCAACTTTGCCATGTCGCTGTACATGTCTTTGACCTACGAAAATGAGATAAGAATCTGTTGTTTTATCAATAGGATTGGATCATTCATAATGTACAAAAATGATAATAGTCTTTGAACAAATAATTTTGACTCTGTGCTAATAATTTTATATTATTGTCACAGGACAGCTATTAAAATGAACTTATGTGTAAAATATGTTTGTTAACATAAATATTATTTATATACTTTTCTTTATTAAACTACTAGCTGTTATCCGCGGCTTTGCACGCGAATATTTGACTTTTAATAAGTATTTTAGTATAACTTTTATTGTCTATGTCTATATGGCGTTCTGTCAGCTCGTATAACAATTTTGTACTCATTAGTCAAATTCTCTCCAAAGCTGTTTTCAACACTTGTACTATTTAACTTGTACTAAATTATTATGTTGGTGCAACAGGCCTTTGGAGATTTAAAAGTACCCGTTTCCAAAGCCTTTTGGATATTTATAAAGTACCTGTTAAATCAAAAACGCTAAATTCTTTATTTTAAGTGTTACTGTGTTAGAAGCATTGTAGAACACAGTAAACTTTATTTTCCTCAACAATGGTTTTATTTATTTGAGCAGTAAACTAAAAACCAAAAACCGTTGTCACCTAACCTCACAAATGAAATCAACACGTATTTTCGCTTTGTATTACTAGTACAGTCACTGAAGTAAAAAAATTCAAATTAAGTGGCTTCTACGAGATTTTTTGCATAAAACTAGATAAAAGGGAGAGTAACAATTTTAAAAAAAGTTTACACAAATTCAGTCGCAGGTTTTCGAAGAAAGGGAAGGGGAAGTTACAAAAAATTCATTTTTTTTCGTGATTATCTTAAAAAATAACAAATTTACGAAAAAGACAAATTACAAAACTTAAAGAGCATTAAATTCTCTACAAAAAAGTTATTTGTCATGTTTTTTGTCAGGCCAATACTTTGTGAGAAAAATGGAATTGAAATATTAGAAAAAAATTGATTGTCGGAGTCCGCCCCAATGAGCGGGAAGGCTAATTTTTTCTGAGATTGCAACATACAAATTTTAATAAAATCCGTTATAATAGTCGTAGAGACAAAAATCAAAAAGCATTTTAAAGCTAAATGCTTGTACTATTATATAAAATGAAAAGAAAATAATTAAAGTATTAATAAATACTTAGAATAAAGTAATAACTATTTGTTTTTTTATTTTTTTCAACTAATGCATAAACATATTGACAATTTATTACAAATGTATTTACATTAAAAAAAACTTCACAATATGAACTTTACATATATAGGTCTTTGAAAAAAATAATAAAAATTAGTATTGATTTATTGGC
The DNA here is from genome assembly GCA_034769895.1 of Magicicada septendecula. Lineage (NCBI taxonomy): Eukaryota > Metazoa > Arthropoda > Insecta > Hemiptera > Cicadidae > Magicicada > Magicicada septendecula. The sequence continues at coordinate 313,726,383 of CM068373.1, read as the reverse complement.
ATAATATAAGCGAGTTTTAAAATTTATCATTTTTTTGAGTTCGCGAGTTTTCTTATAACTTACAATTTCTTCAGAAATTTTCAAAATAAATATTTTCTAACAAAATTATGAACACGTATTGGTCAAAGTGTCTTCTATAAGACTACCGTGTAAAGAATTGTTAAAATTTAAATAAATGTAACTTTTATTAATAAACACAACTATTACATTAACGACTCGGAACACAAAGTTTTTTATAAGTAAAAACATAAAGTTTTACCTTACAACCTGAACTGGTTTTCATCTTTAAAAGGCTTCTTCAGAGGTTGCCGCTGGTAGCGCTGTCCGTCCTGTTGTGGGCGACGGAATCGAATTTCAAAAGATCGATGTTGTGTGTGTGGGGTGAGAATAATCTCACGCATATCTCAATGTTCGAATAATGCGTGCGATTTGAATTGTGTCTGTTCGTTTAGGATATCGTTTTTATTTGTTTTCGTGTGTTTGTATATTTCCAATTGTTCTAGAGTGTCTAGTTTTCGGCCTTTTGTGTGTAGCCTACGTCGATGTTTACATAAGGAACCTTTGTCCTCATACAACACTTGTGAAGCATTTACTGCATATATACTACAAGAAAAATTTGCCCTCTGTTCATACTCTACAGTTAAACTATCCCTCCATTCTTTCTCCAACTCATCAATACTTATTACTGCTTCATTACTAACATCAACTGACTTTCTACTCTCAATATTACTACTATTGTCTACTGTATCATTTTTTGCTACCCCATTTTCAATTACATCATCATTTTTAATATCATTGTTATCACTTGTTAACACATCATTATAATTATCGGTACTCACCTTGTTCTCAGTTACTTTACTAATTACATTCCCACTACACTTACCGGTATTTCTTGTAACATTATCATCATCTTTTATTCGTTTTATAGCTATCTGTAAACGTTCATCAATACGTTTACATAATTCATTACTCATAGACTCAAATTTTACACTTATGCTCTGCTCAAACTTCATCTTTTGTTCTTTAAGTTCTTTAAAATTGATATCATTTTTAATATTCTGTTGTTCACATTTTATTTTCTGTTCTTTAATGTCATTACTCAATTGGTTAAATTTGGTATCAAATTTTTCATCATTTGCATCAAAACGTTTATTAAAAATCACTATTTTTTACCATGTTTTCAGACATAGTTTGTATCAGGTTGAATATATCATTCATTGACAACTCTTTTCTGCGGTTTCGTTTACTTCCGCCATGATTATTCAAATTTTATATAATACCCTTTATATAATACAATAATTATACATACATACGCCATTACCAATTCCTATTTTCTGTGCTTTAAAACAGGTCTAGTTCCTATAATATTTATACGAACATCCTGGCAGGGTCGCCACTGTTAAGGTACTTCTCTTCTACCTTTTTTTTTTAAAATACTACACTCATCAGAATATTCACCGCTGCCAGAATTTTACTTACCGTCATAGTCCCCGTTAAACTTACCTTAAAAGAAACTGCCCAGGTCGCCACGATGTTTTAAGGTTATACATCGAAACCTTCTACACTCTTGCCCTTATAAAAATCCCTCTATCTGACTACTCTTTAAAAATTCAGAAAACCCCCGAGAACGTTAGACGAATTTGTCAGCACAGAATACTAGGAAGTGGTAATGACGAAATAACTACGACTAACACATTTTATATTATGGACCCAATAGTTTTAATATTCAACTTTCTTTTTCTTTAAATATTACACAAAATAGAAAATTTACACAAAAACCCAATAGAAGAAATACAATCGCTCATTTCTGTGAATTGATATGAAAAATTTTATACCGATATATTTATAAGGCTGCCCAGTAATTGCGTACACACACTTCACTCACACATATATAAATTGTCCCCTTAATCTAGAGCGCTCTTTTACATTTAGGATAATTATAATAAAAAATGGGTTGCCGCTTACTTAACTTTCCGCTTCCTACTTCACCTCGTGCCGCACTGTGTACATGTCCGAATGTTTTGTCTGTCACCACTTTTCTTCACTACACTTACGTCATTCTGCGGTATGTTTCACTATTTTTGAACATTTAAGTTTTTACAATTGAAATAATTTATTTGAGGCTCCTGAGTCTTACCGTGCGTCCAGCCGACGCAGCGGCATTAGGTAGACTGGTGTTACATGAGGCCGGACATCACTGCCTTGCCTGCTAACAAATTTCATCGCTGTTCCCAGCCTTCGTTGTTAAAGTCTTAGTCATTGCACACAAAACACGTGTTATTTGTGTGTCTTGGACGTCGACGAAATTTCACTGCCACTGGTTTCGTCACAAAGATAGCCGGGATTTCGTCAAGACTTCCGCCATCTCCCGGCAGCATTGCAAACAGATTTTATAAAATTAGCCATATTGTTTTACCATCTCGGCGTCGGTGGCGCGCCTGCTGGTGTTTGCGCGTGTCACTCGGCACTACAGTTCTTGGAATGGTATTGCTTCATTGCACACCAGACGCATTCCTTTGTGGCTGGTTGTTAGCCACAAAGGTTTTGTCTCTTCTCCACAATGGAAAGCACAGGCATGTGCGCACTGGAATTCTGTGAATTAACTCTTGTTGACCACACCGCACCCAACGCACTGAGCCGTTCTATGTAGGTGACTCACTGTTTTGGTCCCGTATAAATTGAAATAAACGGAATGAAATTACAATAAAAATAAAACCCCTTTTTGCCCCGTTACAGTATGTTATTGTCGATGTTTTTGTATGTGTGGTTTGCTTCTATGAGGTGGTTTGCAAAGGTGGATTCTGTAGTGGAGTGGAATACATGTATTTTATGTGAAAATCCATTTTGTGAAAAATTTGGCCGACTTTGAATTAATTTTTCTACTAAAATTATCGCCCTGACAAAAAAAGTTAACCTTTTTTATGCAGACTTTTATGCTCTTTCTTTTTGGTATTTTGTATTTTCTCATAAATTTAATATTTTTTAAAATAATCACGAAAAATGAATTTTGTGTACCTCCCCCTCCCTTTTTTCAAAAACCCGCGACTGAATTTTTGTAAACTTTTTTTTAAATTCTTTCTTATCTTTTTATCTAGCCCTATGCAAAAAATCTTGTAGAAGCCACTTAATTTGTAATTTATATATTTTTTCGGCTTCAGTGACTGTGCTATAAGTAATAGGGAAATTTACAATTAGTACACTTCTTTTCCACATCATAATATATCGATACACTCGCATATTGTATAAAAATCGAAATTGTACTGCAGGAATGGATAAACGTACAGTTCCGATGCCGCTAAATAATTTTTGTTTATTTACTTGTTACTATGGTAATTAATTCTGGGCTCCTTGGTGCTTTTGACATCTTTAGTAGTAGCATTTCGTTACTTATTCATTGCATCATCAGAAATACGTATAAACATAAATTTTATAATTGTTTAAGACAATTACAAAATATATAGACGTGTCTGTATACAAAATTACAAAATATATCGATACAATCGCATACTAAAAACATTAAAAACTGCAGGAACGGATAAAGATACAGTTCGGATGCCGCTAAATATCATTTGTTTATTTATTTGTTGCTATGGTAATTAATTCTGGTCTCCATGATGTTTTGACATCTTTATACACGTCAACGAAAGCCATAATTAAAAAGGTCTAAATCGTGTGAACGGGACAAAACATCAAACTCCAAGTTAGACAGTATTTTTCGCCTTGTCTCAAAGGTTACAAGGTTACTTGTGCAAAATTTGGTGGCAATCGGTGTAACGATATAGATTTGCATTCAGTACCCATAAATCCTCAGACTTTGAGTTTTATAATTATATATATATAGATGAGAATGATTTATGATGGATATAATTATTTTTTTATGTGATTTATTTATAATATCAAGATTAAATAACCTTTTTTGACATTCAGTAAACACTGCAAAACCACACTTTACAAATAAAGTATTTTGAGTGTAGCAAACTGGTGAATTTACAACGTTCCTTCCTTTCACTAAAAATATTTTATTTTTTTGCAGATGAAATGTATTGGGACCTTATACAGAAAGCGAACGCATTTGTAAAGCGAATGCTTTTTACTTTTGACGACCACATTCATTTATTTAGTGATAATGTAGATGACATGTTTACTAACTTTTATTGTTGGAATAGCCAAATTCGCACAAATAGAGTATGAGTTGAGCGCCTCCCAGCATCAAATTCTCGTTTCTCACTTTAGCTTTTGATTATAAACTTTGTCGTATTGGTGTGAATACTCAACACAGGAAGTTCGAAATTCACAGAATGATTGACGTTTCACGAGCAAAATGTATAGCACCATAAACTTCCCAACAATCCAACATAATCTTCGGACTAGGTTACAGTTTTTCACTGTTTGTATCCCAATACACTGTTCAATCGGCAATACAACAGTGTTTTCGATTGATCCTTCTAAAAAACCTATAGTTGAGGAAACAGTCTCCCGACATGATTTACACCGTGAAGAAAATGGATTCGTCTATGCCAACAGTTGATTTATTATCACCAATATAGAATCAATCAGTAAGACATCAGCGAATTCACATTTCTCTAATCAGTACGTATTTACTAATTTATCACATACTACTTCTGAGAAGTTATAGGCCTAATGACCAAAAAATTGCGCTTTACAAAAAAATCTACTTTGTGGATAAGGCCTGTTTATTGAACGAACAGAACAATAAGTAAGTTACTTGCGTTTATCGTATAATTTGTAGCAGTCTAATGTGGGATATGGATAATTTGTTTTTTGTGTGTGCGATTGTTAAGAGATTATCAATGACAATAAATATTTAGATTTGAAACTCCAAATGTAAATGGATATACTAAATACTATGGCGTGTGCTACGAATTCATTTATTCGTTCTAAGTGTTAGGAATTCATTTAGTATAGGCCTACAGATGATAGTATATAGAAGACATAAATTATTTTGTTTATATATTTTTAAATAAAGTCACACAAATTACTTGTTATTTTGGCTATACTGACACGATTATGTTAGACGGTACTGTCAGTAGCCATATTTTGCAGATGACCTGCTGTGCCTACACATTAGTGTAACAACTGCTCCTGCTGTTGATAGAATGATGAGTGTATAGGTACGTGCGTGAGTGGTCTGGTCTTGCGCGAAGCCGAGTGCAGGCGACGGGGGATTATTTTTTGTGTCGTAGTAATTAGTACGACTTGCAGAATTTACAAACTTTTATACGTTACATACGGGATAGTTATCAAGTAATTCCTCCTGCTTCCGCTACTATGAGTGCACAAGTATCTACAATGGAATTTTAAATTTAGCGTGCAGAACCTTAAACTATCACTCATATATTCAACCCCCCACAGATAGAGGGAGGGGGAAGAGAGAGAGAGTTATATATCATTGTTGAATAATTAAGACACTCCTTTTAACAAAAATATACTTTTTAATTAAATTATTACATCTATTAGTTATACAACTATTTATTTTTATTTTAATTATATTTATGTTTATGAAGTAATATTAAATACAATACAATTATTAAAATAAAAGTATATTTTTGTTAACAAGTATTTTATTTTTGTTGAATAATAATAATAATAATAATAACATAAGAATATAGAATAAAGTAATTTGTAAATATATCGGTATACTTTTGACATGTAAAGTAGTATACATGAATAGTCTACTCTCATAAAGTATACGAATTTGTTGGAAAATATCTTTATAACTGAATTTACTTGTTTGAAATATTAATTCTAGGAGGGAAGGTATGTGTAATGTTGTAATGGGAAATGTTTATTTAAAGTCTGATAGAATCAGAGAAATATTTTGAATTTTGGGAATAAGATGTAACAAGAGAAGAGTATAAAGAAAGTCTATATTGAGGCTGGATGTTTTATATTTTGTTATAATAAATATTGTATTCATATATATGTTAGGAGTTAAGGAAAAAACCAGTGCTTCTTAACGCAAACCAGTACACAGCTAAGGGGAACCAGATCAGTTAGGGATATGGTATTATACAAGGCCACTATTTGATATTTTTTATTTTATGTTTCAGTGTCTGGTGATGCTGTGACGGCGGTTCTGAGCTGGCCAGCACATCAGAGCAGGAGCGTCAAGTGCCTGACTGGCGTTGCGGTGTTGGGATCTTGAGAGAGAAGTCCAGTAAGGTCATTCAGGTACAGTCACAGTCACTGGACCAGGGGTAAGTTAACTATATTTTTTTATAAAACGTAAAGGGGGTTGTGGCGACATATCCTGGCTGACCCCTTTAGGAAGAATGAGAGTTTTTATGCTTCAGCATAAAACCTCTCATTGAGGGGGTATTGTAACGGGACAGAATTGGGAAATGGTAATCTAAAGTTTTTTTTTATACCCCGAGTATATTTTGTGAACACATTATCTACACATAGTATATTGTCTACACATAGTACATGTCCGTTAAACACCTGTTGTATTTTACATAAATTGTTAAATATATATTCATCAAATAAATTAATAGGCAAAAAGTGATAAGTGAAAGGATGATTATGTCAAAAGATGTGTATATAATGTATTTTCATTTTTTATGTTAGGGTAATATTAGTGAAATTATAATATTCTACCACTACTGTATTACAGTATACAAATGTAGTGAAATATCTTGGGGCACAATACTATGTAATAAATTTGGATAAAAGGCTCATTTCAAATAGAAAGTAAAGCTGGTGTGATCAGACATAACAATTTTGTATTAGTTTTTTGAGAATTTATTCCTATCAAACTGCAATAAGCATATTGTTACGACGGTCTATTCGATCGTCGTAGGTACAGTGGAAACAAAATAAGTACAAGACACCAATTAAGTCACTAATCACACCTTTAATTGTTACAGTAAAACAGTTCGTAATTAACAACACAGTCTCTACAACAAGTCAAATGAAAATTGTACACACGCAATAAAATGTCCACAAATATTAAAACTCAATTGTATTACAATTATACCGTCCGAATATAAAACGCAACACTTCACTACTAACTACTTGCACGTACACAGTAATAACCCGAACCGCTCTGTAAATATATCGCACTAATACTCTCGAACCGCACTATCCAAAATCTCGCATGGAACTGAAAACTAAGGCCGCTACCCGATGTATTTATAGTTACGCTCACACACCAGAAGCTTCCAAACTGCGTCTTATCTCTCGTGAACTGCGTAATTACTACGGCCTTGACACAGTCCGAGCGCCCGAGCGAAGCCCGGCACAGTCGAGAAAATTCTCGCAAAATGCGTCTAGTAGCACGTACACCACACGCTTACATCGAGATCCTTCTGGCATATTCGATAAACGCGTAGATTGTTCTGTGCTGTCGTAGCACGGCCCCCTCCTTAAGCCTGTTCGTCCCGAACTGGCAAAGCGTCTCTAAATTTGTATTTAGCCAGGCGATCTAGGTGGACGACCTTGAACTTTCGCTGTCCTTCCTGTTGAATCCGATAAACAACATCGTTAATTCTTTTTTTTACAGTGTAGGGTCCTTCCCAGTTAGACTGAAGCTTAGGTGAGCGACCACGACGGCGCTTTGGATTGAACAAGCAGACCTGATCTCCTTCTTAGAAACCCACACTATTGCTGCGAATGTCATACCGAGTTTTCATTTTATCACTGGCAATCTTCAGCCGTCCTCTTACCAAACGATTCATTTCTCGCAGTTGGTTTTCTAATTGTGAGGAATAGTTCTTTGACTCTTGGGACTGAGTCTCAGGTGATCCAAACATCAAGTCCCCAGGAAGACGGATCTCCCGCCCAAACACCAATTTTGCTGGAGTCATGCCGGTTGTGTCATGTACTGATGACCTATACGCCATAAGGAATAGTGGTATACGTTGGTCCCAGTCTGTTTGGTTCTCGTCAACAACTTTCGAAAGATGCTGCTCAAGTGTCCTGTTGAATCTCTCAACCATCCCGTCCGACTGGGGATGCAGAGGCGTTGTCCTGGTCTTTCGAATTCCGAGTAGACGGCATAATTCTTTAAACACTCCTGATTCGAAATTCCTCCCTTGATCCGTATGGATTTCCATAGGGGCTCCATAACGGCAACAGAAGTTGTGAACTAACTTCTTTGCCACAGTGGTAACCTCCTGATTTGGAATTGCGTAGGCTTCCACCCACTTAGTAAAGTAGTCACCTACAACCATGATGTACCGGTTTCCATCGTCAGTGACTGGGAATGGTCCAGCAATGTCTATGGCAATTCTCTCGAAAGGTTGTCCAACGTTATACTGTCTCATTTTCCCCTGCTTCTGGTTTGTGGGCCCTTGCTTGCAGCACATATTTCACACGTCCGAACCCAATCCTCTACGTCGTAGCGAAGATGAAGCCAATAGAATCGCTTCCGTATTTTGTCAAGGGTTTTGTTAACGCCAAGATGGCCTCCAGATGTTCCATCATGCATCTCCTTCAAAACAGACTGCACTTTACTTCGGGGAACTATCAACTACATGACCATGTCTCGTCCATCTGCACTTTCCCAAGCCCTTTTCAGCAATCCGTTTTCTAAGGTGAGAGATTCCCATTGTGCCCAGTAGCCCTTCAGAACTTCGGAACCATGGCAGATATCTTGCCAATCCGGGCGGCGACCTTCCTCTTTTGCTGTCAAGATCGGTCCAATGTCTTCATCAGTCATCTGTTCTTGTCGACAGTCTTGTGTTGTCCAGCCATCAGCCAGGAAATCTACAGTGATGGCTTGAACATGTTCGCTTGGGTTTTGTTCTTCCTTTCTGTGGCAATGTCGGCAGTCTTCCGGGCATGGTCTTCGTGATAAGCCATCTGCATTACCGTGCAGGCGCCCCCGCCGATGTTGTACCTTGAAGTTGTACTCTTGCAGACGTTCGAGCCACCTTGCCAACTGTCCTTCCGGATTTTTAAATCTCAAGAGCCATGCAAGTGCAGCATGGTCGGTACGTAGTGAAAACTCTCTCCCATACAGGTATTTATGGAAGTGCTCCAAAGCTCTGACAATTGCCAACAACTCTCTTCTTGTAACACAATAATTTCTCTCTGGTTTAGAAAGCGTCTTGCTGTAATACGCTATTACTCGTTCTTCACCGTTCTGCACTTGAGACAAAACTGCTCCTAGACCAGTATTGCTTGCGTCTGTGTCTACGATATACTTCCCTTCGGAAGCTGGAAAAGCGAGAATTGGCTGCGAACATAATGCAATCTTCAACGTTCTAAATGCTTGTTCACACTCTCTCGACCATTGGAAGTTTCGTTTATTTTCCGTTAGCTCATGTAGTGGTTTAGCAATAGTAGCGAAGCCTTTCACAAAACGTCTGTAATATGAGCATAACCCCAGGAAACTTCGAACTTCGTGTTTATTCTTCGGAACTGGCCAGTCTCTTACGGTGTCTACTTTATTAGGATCCATGCTAACGCCCGCTGCCGAAACCAGATGGCCCAAATACTGTACTTCCTTCTGGAATAGAGAACACTTCTTCGGGCTCAGCTTCAGTTGTGCACCGTGAATTCTAGTTAGAACTTCCTTAAGGTTTTCCAAATGATCTTCGAAAGTCTTCCCGATCACTATGACATCGTCTAAGTAAACAAGGCAAGTTTTCCACGTCAGGCTTCGGAGTATCAGGTCCATCAATCTCTCAAATGTTGCCGGTGCATTACAGAGTCCAAATGGCATGACGTTAAATTGGAATAAGCCACTTGGGGTCGAGAAAGCGGTCTTTTCCTTGTCTTCTTGATGAAGACCCACTTGCCAATATCCACTCTTCAGGTCCAATGTGGAAAACCACTGTGCTCCGGACAACGTGTCGAGTGTATCGTCAACGCGAGGTAATGGATAGCAGTCTTTCTTTGTAACGTCATTTAACCCCGGTAGTCTACGCAGAAACGCAATCCACCATCCTTCGTTGCTACCAGCACTACAGGGGAAGACCAAGCACTTGACGAAGGTTCGATTACTCCCTCTGTCAACATGTCCTGTACTAACCGAGACATCTCCTCTTGTTTAGATAATGGAGGCCTTCGAGGGGGTTGGCGTGTCGGTGTTGTGTCCCCGGTATTGATGCGATGTTGCACAAGAGAGGTTCTTCCCAGTGACTGCCCCGAACTGCAAAACAATCTTTGAATTCGTGTAAAAACTGTCCGAGTTCTTTTGTCTCACCACTTGAGAGGTCGTTAGAAGATCTGTTCAATAAGTCTTGCAGTTCCTCTGGTAATTTAGAAGTATCCGAAGAACTGGGTCTTCGTTGCGTTATTCCGGCTACCCAGGCCACAGGAGTCAATTTGCCTAGGAGCGTATTGCTTTGTAAAGTGATAGCTTGATCCAAAATATTCGCCACTCTAATAGGTACATTTCCGGTTTCGTCAGGTTTTACTAAACTTCTGGCAATTAGTATGCCCGGTGTGCTGACTACCTGGGGTTCGAATATAGAGCACTGATTGCCCCTAGTATCTACCGCAGTTCTAACCATGATGATCTTTTCGGAGTTTGGCGGAACAGTTACGGCCACTTGGTTTATGACGTCCATCGATTTTTCTGCTGTCGTCATTGTTGATAGCATTACCTCTTCACCTCCGATTCTCAAGACATTGTTTTTGAAGTCGACTATAAATCCGTATGCGTTCATAACGTCCACACCAAGAATTGCTTCATCCACAATGTCTGCAACAAGTAGTTGATGATTAAACTCAAGTCGACCGAGGCGTAGGTGTATCTTCACTTTTCCATACACTTTACAGGCCGTCCAGTAGCTGTTCGCAAGCTGCAAGAGCACCAGATTGGCTTGAGATCTTTCACCACGTCGGGGCGCACAATAGAAACTGTTGCGCCTGTGTCAACTGTAATCGAGGTTGGCCTTTCTTGAACAAATCCGGTAACTACCAAGCTCCCGCTGTTTTTCTGAAGTGTAGAAATTGCGTATTCTCTAGGGGCTTCGTTCCTCCAGTTAGTCAGCACACGCCCTGTTGTACCGACTACTGCTCGTTTCCCTGCTGCTGAATTCTAACCCGACAATCTCGTTGTAGATGTCCAGATTTCCCACATCTATAGCACTTCGGTCTTCCATCCTTTCTTATTTTATTCTGTGGCGCCGACCGTCGAGTCTCTGTTCCCTGTTCTTCTTCCTCATCGTCTGTGCCGTCGCGATCTTTTAGCGCGCGCACTTTATGACTTGTCCAACCAGACGCTGATTTGGCGGCCTCAAATTGCAAAGCATGTACCAGGGCGTCCGCACTGTTCTGGTGTCTTGCCATTCGTAACACTTGCTGTAGTTCGTTATCTCGGACACCGGCAGTAAATGTCTGCATCGCAAAACGCGTTCGAAAATCTTCTGGCGCTTCAGGATAGGCCAGTCTAATTAGTCTGTCGATATTTGCTTCAAACTCTTGAAGACTCTCCCCGGAATGCTGTCGCCTTGCTCTCAACTGGGTGCAGTACACATCTCGCAAATGTTTATCACCATACCGTAATTCTAGAGCTTTTATCAACTCGGCATAGATGTTCTGGCTGTCAGGTGGCACTTTCTGTAGTAGTTCTACCGCGGGTCCTTTTAATGAGAGAACGAGTGAAACAGCCTTGTCTTTCTCTGTCCAATTATTTGCGCATGCAGCAGCTTCAAATTGGCGGAGGTACGTTGCCCAGTGACTGTTTCCGTCAAAGGTTGGAGCTTTGAGATGAACTGTCCCTACTGCAGGCAAAGTGACTTTCTCTATTAACTTATTTTCTGTGTCTTTTTCTGTCTTGATCACTGGTACAGTCTGTTCAGAAATTTGTTTTGGTTGAATCTTCATGCACTGTTCGACTTCACTTTTAATTTGTTCTCTTATGTTTGCCATTAAGTTTTCTACTGCAGATATTTTATTTGACACAGATTCTTCTATAACAGATATTTTTGTAAAAATCGATTCTTCAACAATCAAGACATATTTTTCTACTTCAGCTATTTTTAATGTCATTGACTCTTGTACCTCCGATATTTTAGTAACTTGTTTATTAAGCTCACCTCGTAGGATACCCAGTTCTGCGGTACTGTGTTCTTGCAACTGTTTCTGCATAGTTTCAATGAGAGCTTCCGTTTTATCTTTTTGTCTTTCTTCTGCTTCTAGCATTAGTGCTTTCTGACGTTCCGCAGCTTCTTCTCTTTCCTGCCTGCGTTTTTCATCCTGTCGTTTTTCTGCTTCTTCTCTTTCTTGTATTCGTTCTTCTTTTTGTCGTCTTTCTGCTTCTTCCTGTGTCTGCCGCAGCAGTGTTTGTAAAGCTTCCATCATCTGACTGGGATCCATGTTTACTGATTAATTACGAATCACACTCGTCTTGTACAAAGCGTCCACTGTTTCCACTGTTAACCGTTCTATCCCAGTTCTGACACCACTGTTACGACGGTCTATTCGATCGTCGTAGGTACAGTGAAAACAAAATAAGTACAAGACACCAATTAAGTCACTAATTACACCTTTAATTGTTACAGTAAAACAGTTCGTAATTAACAACACAGTCTCTACAACAAGTCAAATGAAAATTGTACACACGCAATAAAATGTCCACAAATATTAAAACTCAATTGTATTACAATTATACCGTCCGAATATAAAACGCAACACTTCACTACTAACTACTTGCACGTACACAGTAATAACCCGAACCGCTCTGTAAATATATCGCACTAATACTCTCGAACCGCACTATCCAAAATCTCGCATGGAACTGAAAACTAAGGCCGCTACCCGATGTATTTATAGTTACGCTCACACACCAGAAGCTTCCAAACCGCGTCTTATCTCTTGCGAACTGCGTAATTACTACGGCCTTGACACAGTCCGAGCGCCCGAGCGAAGCCCGGCACAGTCGAGAAAATTCTCGCAAAATGCGTCTAGTAGCACGTACACCACACGCTTATATCGAGATCCTTCTGGCATATTCGATAAACGCGTAGATTGTTCTGTGCTGTCGTAGCAATATTTTCAAACCTTTATGGATGTGTGTCAAGGAATTTACAGATTGTACCAAAAGAAACAACAAAAATATATCTTTTAAATTAAACAAAAATTGGTCTTGTAATATGAGTCGGTAGTCACCAGCAACTAATAAGTTAATTGCTATTACAAAATGCCTTATTCCTTTTTCATGATGATCAGATTTTGCTATACGCCTGCATAAATAAAAATTATTAAAATGCTTAACTCTCAATGCAAAGTTTTTAAACTATTTCACATGAAAAGTTCATCATGTCACATATTCTAGTAACAAGGTAAGTTTTTGGTTTAGAGTTTTAGCTGAATTTATACACCAGGAGGACACTCAACATTTAGTTTGTGTGTGTAACTCTGGTTAATCAAAGAGAATGTTACCGTTCTACTTACTTTTATTTATTTAATAACACTTTATTTACAAATTTTCACTTTCGGCTTGTGCAGCCGCCATGTTGTTTATTGCCAACATAAAGTTTTACTCACCAGGGGGTCCAGGTGTTCGAATTAGACGAGCTGAAAAAAAATAACAAGATGGTTGCTTGAAATGATTTACCTCAAATTTACTTGTATTTTTGCAAACTTGTGTTTATTCATTATTTGGTCATTATACATTGATGACAAAGGCAAAATTTACTCCCTCCATCTTTTACAAATTCAAACATGAATACAGTACTTTGTTCTCTTTACATCAACCTTTCTTCAGGATATATTTAATCAATAATAATTAAAATTCAAATTATCTTGTTAAACATTGGAATAGATGCTGAAAAATATTAAACTACCTTGCCTTAATGTAAACCAGTGCTTTTATTTTTTTAGATTAAATTAGGTACCCACACACACACACTCACGCTATTTCATACGGTACATTTTTTTATTATTTATTATTGATCTCAATTTAAACGTGCCAGTATTTAAATAATTTTGGAATGTCTACTTGCTTGCTGATGCGTAGAAATTCGACGCCACCGGCGTCAACTCGTGGCTTACTGTTTGCTGTTTCTCGTAGTTCTCACTTTTACATTTTACGGCCGAACTGCTAATTTATTGCAAATTTTCTCACTGTCTCTACTTGTTTTGTAATAATACTGTTTAGATCCAAACAAATATATCAAAATACTCACATTTTTAGTTGCTTTGCGGGCCCGCAATTTACGGTCCGGAACTTTTTTCACAACCAGCCGGTTTAACAGTGTAATTTCAACTGAGGCGTTTTGTACTGCGTTGAGTTCTTTGTTTTTCATCACAAATTAAATACACGATAATTAGTTAGAATTTGTCTTCTTTCCGTTATATACTTCGGGTTCAAGATTACATACCTTCTCATATCCTTTTGTCCTCTGAGCTCACGTCGCAAAAAGCGGCACACACACGCGCTCGCACCCACATTCCAACTATTTATTTCATTAATTTCGTTCTTCTGTTCATTCATTTTAATATCACTAACATCAAAACGACTGTTTACTTTATCAAATTTTGTCTCTGTCATGCTATACAAACATTTCAACACCTCATCTGCATCAGATTTTTTACTTTGGACTGGCGTTGATTGGTGTTCAACGTTTTCCAATATTTTTGACTCAGTTTCGCTCACATCACTATTTACTTGACTTTCCGTCTGGTTGTCAGTGAAGCTGACTTTATTGTTAATATTTTCATTTGTACTCATTTTGCTTATTTCTAGTACATGTACGTAAATACTATTATAACATAACCCTATCTGACACTCTTGTCATCATCTATATTTCTAAGTACATACCAATTTGCTCATTTCAAACAACCATCCTGTTTCTCAAAACAGGTCCACATTTGTATAAACTTATTTATTCAAATGGTCCAGCTGTTCGGGCGACATTTGTTACCGTTCTACTTACTTTGATTTATTTAATAACACTTTATTTACAAATTTTCACTTTCGGCTTGTGCAGCCGCCATGTTGTTTATTGCTAACATAAAGTTTTACTCACCAGGGTCCAGGTGTTCGAATTAGACGAGTTGAAAAAAAATAACAAGATAGTTGCTTGAAATGATTTACCTCAAATTTACTTGTAATTTTGCAAACTTGTGTTTATTCATTATTTGGTCATTATATATTGATGACAAAGGCAAAATTTACTCCCTCCATCTTTTACAAATTCAAACATGAATACAATACATTGTTCTCTTTACATCAACCTTTCTTCAGGATATATTTAATCAATAACAATTAAAATTCAAATTAATTTGTTAAACATTGGAATAGATGCTGAAAAATATTAAACTACCTTCCCTTAACGTAAACCAGTGCTTTTATTTTTTTAGATTAAATTAGGTACCCACACACACACACACACACACACACACACACACACACACACACACACACACTCACTCACTCACTCACTCACTCACGCTATTTCATACGGTACATTTTTTTATTATTTATTATTGATCTCAATTTAAACGTGCCAGTATTTAAATAATTTTGGAATGTCTACTTGCCTGCTGATGCGTAGAAATTCGACGCCACCGGCGTCAACTCGTGGCTTACTGTTTGCTGTTTCTCGTAGTTCTCACTTTTACATTTTACGGCCGAACTGTTAATTTATTGCAAATTTTCTCACTGTCTCTACTTGTTTTGTAATAATACTGTTTAGATCCAAACAAATATATCAAAATACTCACATTTTTAGTTGCTTTGCGGGCCCGCAATTTACGGTCCGGAACTTTTTTCACAACCAGCCGGTTTAACAGTGTAATTTCAACTGAGGCGTTTTGTACTGCGTTGAGTTCTTTGTTTTTCATCACATGTTCGGCTCTGGAAAGTTTCGTACGTGTCTTTCACGTTGTTGACAGCGGCTCACCCGTGCGCACCCTCGTTGATAGTCTGCATTCCTGTACCAAGTCACACCAGTCTCGAAGCTATAGTTCGTTCAAAAAATATACTCGGGTTATAAAAAAAAACTTTAGATTACCATTTCCCAATTCTGTCCCGTTACAAGAATTATTTGAGTAAATTCAAATTTAGTAATACAAATCTACTACCAGAAAGGCCTGGAATGCCTTTGTTTACCCCATTAAAGAATTTTAACTAACTTCATATGGGGAAAACTGGTTTACATACATCATTTCTGAAAATAATAATCCTGAAATGTAATCAGTACTTATATCAAGTTAAGTGCAATAATTAAATAGATTCTTCAACTTGGACGTTGCCAACTTCAGGTGCTAAGCCTTTACTTTATTTTAATTTAACATCAATTTATGTTCGGCAACGTTAAAAAGAACATGTTATGGTCTCTAAGAAAGTACACAGTGCGTGGAAGTTGGCTGAAATGAATGTAACCATTTTATCTAATAATTAGTGTCTCATGTTAGAAAACAAGTGCAATACATATTATAAAAAGAAGGATATTGTTTTTACTTCCATGTTCCATAAGGAAATGGATGGAAAATAAATCATGTTCGAGATAAGGGCTGATTCTGATTGTGCCATTTTTTGAAAGATGTCTGTGTGTAGAATTTTGTCTATGGTGGATGATAACTGCCGCAAATTCAAATAATTTTTTGCATATTGTAGAGGACTCAAGGTCTGTTGATTTTGGTGAAGATCGGTTAAGGAGAAGGGAAAATTTATCTGCAACGTTTTATGTTTTAACATGAGTAAAGTACTTAATTTTGATAATTAAAGTACCCTTAAAAGAAGGTCATCATAATCCACTGTAGAAAGGTAGATGAAATATCTATAAATGAAAAGGGGTAGGGGGAAGTTGAAGGGGGAGGGGACTATTTTCTATAAATGAAAATTATAGGTGAAGGGGAGGGAATAATTTTTTATATGTGTACTAGTTATCGGCAACAAAGAAGTAGTTTGTTGATAAAATTCCTTCACGGGCTGTTTGTCCGTGGTCCAATGTTTTCTGCAGAACCAGACGTTTCGGAAGTGCCATCGATTGCCATCATCAGTGAAAATCGAGTGCGCTAACCTGAGGTGGTATATGTTAGTGACCACAATTCTGTGGTTGAGGCTGAAGAAAGAAGTAGTTTCTGTGGAAATATTTCATTTCTAAAATGATTTTAAATATAAATCTTAAAACATGGAAGTCATGTATGGTTCTCCATACCGATATTTTAATTATTTGCATCAAATAGTATTATTGTTTAATAAATGTTCTATCCAGATCAAATTATGTGTATGGAGTTCTGGAAAAATTAGACAGGCATAAAATTTTGTTTGTTTATTGTAAACTGTATTGTTTGGAAGTATCCCAAAGTAAATTTAACATTAGTCATGTCACTCAATGACGCCAGTCCAGTTTTTTAAGGCTAGGAGAATCCTTGAAATGTTTGGACCATCACTAGGTCATGATGGATCAAATCATCAAACTTCAGTTTGCTGTGAAAAACTGGCAGATTTGAGTAGTCACTTGATAAAGGATGGTGTAAAAGCAACAATTCTTTCAGAATTATTTTATGGCCCTGTCAGTCTGCAAATAAATATCACTCGTTTAGACCTTCAGCAGATTTAAACTTTTCTTATTCGTGTTAGCAATATATCAACTAGAAGTATGGAATACAAATACAAGTCGAGCATTGTACATTTTTAGGTTAGGTACACTTTACAAAACCTTTTCATCAGATGTTCAAAAGAGCAAGCGTGTAATTGTTGTTTTTCTTTTTTTTTATAAGTCCCTTAGTAAGGTTTCTCAGCAACAGCTACTGGATGTCAAAGTTTGCTTCTAGGATATGTTTTATAAAGTAGTGGAAACTTGCTACTTGAACACAATACACTTGCACACAACATTCCAGAAGTCTGTTCTAAAAACAATTATAATCAACCTGCTGTTTCAACAGTACTAATAAATGCAGCATGGCAAAATTTAAACCATTTTTGTTGGTCTGAACGTTTGTTTCAAGCTGAGTATACCAAATATGTTTGTAATAGGTTTATAATTTAAGATGTGAAGTATATGAAGCCATTACTAGTACCTGTTCATTAGACAAGAAATTATAACTATAATTTCGATTAATTTTGTTGATGTTCTTTGCTATTCATTTTTTTTAAATTTATTATCAAAATACCCTTATACCATATTGGTGTCGGGTTACATCAATATATTATAAGTACATCAACTACACTATATATACAAAATTTTTCCATCTTGCTCAATGGTATTCATTATTTAGTTATTTTTTTACTATCAGGAAAAGTTCTGATGAAATTTCTGTACGTGTCATTTTTGCTCTCTCTCTCTCTCTCTCTCTCTCTCTCTCTCTCTCTCTCTCTCTCTCTCCCCTCTCATTTTTATTTATTGAAAAAAACATAAAAACTGACACTCCTCTGTATGTGTCCACATTGCATAAAATTAAAAAAAATTAATCCAAGAAATTAAAAAAAAAACTTGTAAACTCTGAAAACATTTGTTCTAATACAGAATTCAAATTAAATAAAGAAAAAAAGGAATTGTGTGCATGCTAGTGTGTGTGTGTGTTTTAATGGAGACATCTCCCCCTTGCTCCTCAACCCCTTTCAGAAAGTGAACGGACAGAACAATACCTGACCTGCAAATGGTCTTGAAACATACTTGTGATCTTGGAAAAGAGGATCAGTCCTCTGTGTGTTTTAATGATAATTAGTATTACCAATGGTCATGTCATGGACAACAAAATCCAAGAATGTACAAATGAATAATGAAAACAGAAAGATTAAAAACTAATAAGAAATCATTCAATAGACATAAAGAAACAAATTAGTAAAATTTATTAATGAATCAAAGGAATTCAGAAATTCAACTGATAATCACACATTAGTACATAGTGTTACTAATTTCACAATTCCACAAAATTTTTAACTATTGGATAGTTAACATTGGATTTCAATGTAGTAAGCGTACACATATTAATGTAAGTCGTTTCACAAAAAGTGAATGGAAAGGAAAAGAAATACACAATTTCAACTTTTTTAAACTGAAAACAAGAAATTCTTTAGAGTTAGTGTAATGTACTGTGTTACTGTAAGTCAGAGCAGTGCCGTTAGTGTACTAATTAAGAATAAAGCTAAATGGCATAATGAGTTATTCGTAGATGACATCATTAATCTTCTTGGTGATAGTGTACAAGCCTTTCCACAGTGTTCGAGCTGATTCCTTTCTTCCTGATTATGTTATAGAACTAAGCCTGGCAGCAGGTGTGAGCCCCGAAGAAATTGCAACCAGGGTGTACAGAGTCTTCATCTTTGTATTTGCCAAAATAAAGTTGTTCTGAGCCAGGTCATGTAAATTCAGGTTAAGCCAAATAGCTCATTACACTTTGCCTAACTTTTAAAGATATAAAGTGTTGATAAAGATGTTTAGGACCGTAATACAGTAAGGGTACACATATTAATGTAAAGCATGTTTCCATAAAAAGTGAATGGAAAAGAAAAGAAATACACAATTTCAACTTTCTTAAACTGAAAACACGAAATTCTGTTGAGTTAGTGTAAGACAGAGCAGTGATGTTAGTGTACTAATTAAGATGCATTAAATATATAAATAAAGCTAAATGACTGAATAAGATATTCTTAGATGTAGTAATTCAGGTTAGGTCTAATTGCTCATTAGACTTTGTCTAAATTTTAAGATGTTTAGGACCGTACATTAAAAACATTGTTTGTACATATGAGTAGGAAGTAGATGTATTAATATAATGTTACCCAACAAGATCAGGAACAATTATGTATATTAAATTAAGTAGTTAGTGGACTTGAAAACCTGCAGTAGAAACTCCAGTTTTTATAAAACAAATAGGGAGAGAATTGAAGATTTCTTGTTTGGAAATGTTATAGGTATCTGTTTTCGTCACAAGTAACTAAAATGTTGTTAATGGCATTTTATTTAAGAGTATGAAAAAACAATAGATACTGTACTTGAAAAAAGGTGAATTTTATTGGTACATACTAAAATATAGAGTCCTATTTGTTTCTATTCATTAACAAAGGTCTACTGTTGTTACGTCTTCGATGCTCTCGAATATTTCTTGAGTTAGTCTTACAACGTGATGCTGGTATAATAAGTTGGATAATATGAAATAACGTAGTGGACTGTATTTTGAATTAACTGTTTATTTAAATTTTTGTAAAAATGATAGCATGGCCCGTGCAGTGTAGTGTGGCATACATTGCCAAAGTAGGAATTAAATAAGTACTGAAAAATATAAGAATAAATTGAAGTAATCTTCCAATTTGAAAGAGTTACATAGCCGTGGCGATGAAGGCTGTTGTACGGTCAGCGATTAGCAGTTAACTAACTTGAACTGCGAACAGCGTATTGATACACGCTGGTAGCAGTTTAGCGGGGGGTATGACGTCACTGCACGAACCAGCTGTTTACATATGCAATTATTAAAAGGTACAAAGTTTAACAACTGTAATAATTTTGTGTGTAATATACACGCATTCTTTAATATGTTTACGAGATTCTCCAATTTTATTTGCATTAATTCAGACCGTAGTAACATTAAATTCCACTGTAACCCATTATTAATACTTAACATTTGCGTGTTAACAGAAACTGCACACTGCTTTTTATTGCAATATGTTGAAATTGTTTGGTTATACGTTTGATTGTACTAGGTTATACGTTATAAATTGGAACTAGGTTTTAATTTCGGTACTTCGAATAAATACAGCCCTTAATGTTATATACAGCCTTTTATCCATACAATAAATACAGCCTTTGAATGTACACTAACTAAGGAAATTTTTGTCAAGTCTAATTAATTTTAAAAATCTTAAAGGTTAAGTTACATTGTTAAACGTAGACACAACTCCAAAAATCGTCTCTGTACTGTAATTATGTGCGATAAGTGGAAACTAATTTCTGTACTTCCAATAAACAGACCCTTTTATTGTACACTAGCAAAGGAAATTTTATTTAAGTTAGATTGTCGTACATAACCTCCATAATCTGCCATGAGTTACTTGATAATTATAATACACATCCAGTAGAAATCTGGATACGGAAAGTAAGTACAAATGAGGAAACGGAAGTTTGACTTTGCCATACCATCGTAAGCTAGATCCCGAAAGGAACATAGATCCGAATCTAGATCTGAGTTTTGTTATTAATAATCAATAATATTGTTAAAGTGATGCTGAAAAAAAATGATAAAAAATATTATCAAAAATATACAAAAGGATGGGAGCATAATACAATATTAAATAACTGTTAAAATAATAAGTAGCCTATTATTCAATTATTTTTATAATTATCTTGTTGATTCATCCTCTTCGTTCACTTTATTATATATATAAACTTTCACAATATGAACTTACTTTCATTTATCTTTCCCAAACGTTTCGAGGTTCCTCTTCCTCAGTGGGAATGAATACTGAATGTCATTTTAACAGTATAACGGTTATGGACTGGTGTGTGTGGTGGGGGTTGATGGTGGGAGGGAATTGGCGCTGAGGTTCAAATTGTGTGTTTGTATCAATGTTTCGAATACGTGTATGTGATCTATAATGTAATTGTTCATTTAATATGTTGTTTGGTTGTAGTGCGTGATGTCTGTATATTTCAAATTGTTCAGCTGTGTTTAGTTTTCTACTTTTAGGTAAGTAGTGTAATATTTCCATGTTGTGTTCTATGTTTGTGTAACTGTGGTTTTCGTTATGTAAATGTGTGGCAAATGTGGAATGTATGTAGTTTGTGGTGAGGGCTTTTAAATGTTCTGAAAATCTTTGTGCAGAATCCTTCGCACTGCTGACTCGTTAATCCCTAAACTCGCAGCACGCTTGCGAACCGACCGTTTAAGGCTCTGTATCGCAGACGTCCTAACTCGCTCGATGTTTTCAGGCGTACGGGCTGTGTTGACAGGGCCAGGTGGCTTTTTCTTCATTACGGAGCGAGCGAGTTGTGTTGAAGTTTTCAAACCATCTCAAAATGGTGTTGCGGTCTGGAACAGGTCGGCGGACCGGAATATTAAAATGGGTGCGAAAGTCACGTTGTGTCTGCGTCACTGACTCATTGTTTACGAAAAACCGCCGGAGAGCGAACGTACGATGCTCCACGTTCCACGACATGGCGGCAACTAAACTTCACTTGAGTCTGCAGACTGACAGCGTGAAGCCACTCGGGCAACTTCGTTACTGTTCGTCCGCCACTATTGTCTACTTTTCTCTCGTCAACCCACACTCCACACTTACGTGTATGATGAAATCCGCGTATTTTTTTATCCAAATCGGGGTTTTCCTGTGTGCATAGCGGATGAATTGAATATTAAAATGAATATTGATTGTGGTCACAGTTAAATATTAAAACATAATATAGAATTAATTTAACCATATAGTTGTACTCCATTTATTACCCTGAATTGTAGTGTTTGTTTTAACCTTTGTTTCCTCCAGAAACAAACACAATTTCACTGGCTCCCCAGATAAATATGAACCTTTTGACTACATCGTCGCATTAGTATGTGAAATACATTATTATGAAATTACATTTCTTATTATTAAGAAAACTTATTTTATACTGTTTTGCCGGTTTTTAAGTTCAGTGTTTTGTACGCACAATGTTGGTTTTGATATATATTGCTGTAATCAGTTGCTTGCGGTAAAACTCCTCTTTACCTGTGCACTAACTTCGCAGGTTGGTTTCGTATTTATCTGGAGTCAATTTAATCAATTATTTATGTTTCTGTTATGATAAACGCTGAAACAAAATATACGATTCAGTGTAATAACGTAATAATAGGTATGTAAGAAATGGTAGCCTATGATATGAATTTATTCTCAATTGTGTTTATTATTTATCTTCGAGAATTATATAATTACCTTTATAACATAGGAAGTTCAAATTTGTACAGTATTCTACTAATAACATTTGTCTGCTAGAATTATAAAAATGTTTTAAAAATTGCCGAAATAAAAAAGGTTTTTATTTAAAAAATTTAGAAAATTATAAATTTTGTAAATTTATAAATTTATTATTCTAGTGCCATAACAATCTGAAAGTGTGATGATTAACCTGTACAAATTTTAAGTCTGTAGCACAAACTAGATGCTGAGAAAATGGCGTTTTAACATATATGGTTCCCACCCCCCCTTAAATTGACAAGACTCCTTTCGAAATGTTACACGAACTTCACATCGAACACTTACAGCGCGTGTACCTAATAAAAACTATTACACTAAAAATAAAATGACAAAACTTTAAAAGGAAACATCGAAATGCTTACAGGACATGTATAGGTAGGTTAGACACGAATACACACAGACACTTGAATACACGAAAAATTTACTCTTGAGTTTACGTATTTGAAGCCGTGAACTTAATAAAATTATTTTGCTAAAATAAATACACAAACTTTAACCAAACGTTTACCAAACTCACATCTAACAGAATATAGGCGGGCAATGCGGGCATAGATGAGAACGAAGGTAGCCGAAATGCCCGAGTGGCTTCACGCTGTCAGTCTGGAGGCTTAAATGAAGTTCGTGTAACATTTCAAAGGAGTTTTGTCAATTTAAGGGGGTGGGAACCGTATATGTTAAAATGCCATTTTCTAAGCATCTATTTTGTGCTACAGACTTGAAATTTGTACAGGTTAATCATCACACTTTCAGATTGTTATGGCACTAGAATAATATATTTACAAAATTTATAATTTTCTAAATTGTTTATACTTTTTAAATAAAAACCTTTTTTATTTCGGTCAGTTTTTAAAACATTTTTATAATTCTAGTAGACAAATGTTAGTAGAATAACTGTAAAAATTTTAACTTCCTATGTTAAACAGTTTCACGAACATTTTTCGTATAGAAAACGTGACTTTTATATAAAAAACTGTGTTGCTGAGAAATAGTAATTAAAATTTACTTATAATAATGTTGGTGTACTTACAGTATCAAAATAAACCAGCTGCATATTGTGGGTCATCTGGGTTTTATAGATAGTATTCTAACTTCTTTTTCACCACCTGCCTAATCTGCCTAGCTGTCTTGCCAGTTCTGTGGACATCTTTCAGCTTTTACTACCCTTGTATTATCTATTTCCTTGAGTGCAGCTACCATATTTTCTTCAGGATTCATACTCATCTTTTCTTGGACATGGCATTTTCCTATATTCCCATTATTAAAAGAAATAACTGCCTCATAGATGGCACGTTGTATGAATCAAATCCAACAAAGATAGTTTTTGGACTTTGGTACTCTACTTCACACAGTACTGTTGAAGGACTCATTTGGGCTTTGAGTTGTACCATGAAGGCACCTACGTATGAAGTCTGGATATGCTAGGTCTCTCATAATTGGTTTTATAGCTTGTAATACTGGAATGGGCAGTGAATGCTTGTGAGAATAGTGTGTGCCATCAATTTTTAACAAATTGTATCTACACCAAGTGTTCTCCTCTGTTGGGCATAAACCACGATTTGGTTCATCAGGTGACTTGTGAAAATAAAATGCCCAAATATCTTTTCTCGTACTTTTTAAGTTGGCCTTGTTCCTTCTAATTGCCTCCTCATAGTAGTATTGAAGACTGTCTATTTGATTGTGTGTGAACCTACCATGTCCTGTCAAAAGTCTTTCCATCCTCCAAACGCTGGCCTCTCATTGTAGTGATCAATCTTCTTACTGAAGTGTTGTTCCAGTATGTTGGTTACAGTATCAGCTGACTGTAAAGCAAAATTTCTCTTTTTAAAATTCAAATTTTCCTTCAAAATCCAAAGAAATTGAAAATACTGCAGAGAAAACTCTTTATATATATATATATATATATATATATATATATATATATATATACACACACACACAAACTTTCACTAGTGAACACTTACTTTTGGTTTTATGTCCCAAACGTTTCGACATGGTGTCCGGCTTCCTCAGTGGGATTTGAAATACAGAGTCGCTCTGTATTTCAAATCCCACTGAGGAAGACGGACACCACGTCGAAACGTTTGGGACATAAAACCAAAAGTAAGCGTTCACTAGTGAAAGTTTGTGTATATATATAATATTTAAAAAAGTGAATGAAGAGGATGTATCAACAAGACAATTAGAAAACTCTTTGTAATACAAACAAAAAAAGAAAGCTCTAAAGTGCTACCGCTTTGCAACACTAGCTGGCCACATCCTTGCAGGGGTTCAGAACAAAAATTGTAAAAAAAAACTAACACACAAAACACTGAGGGTTTTTTAAACTCAGGAAAGTGTACAGAATTTTTAAAAATTGAAAACCAAAAATCAATTTTTTGACCTTTTTAGTGGTTCCCACTCCCCTCAACAACACCTTGTAAACTCGGAAGGGGCTGAGGCATAAAAATACAACCTTTTCTAACATTGCTTCAGGAAAACATGTAAATTACTTAAGGCGTCTTATCAGTGGCAAGACATGGGTCTAAAACTAGAGGAAGCTCTACTGGACTACTTTGACTTACTTATATAGGTTTTACACAATTTTATACCAAACAATATTTATTTTTATTTTGCAAAAAAGTAAATTAATTAATTACATATTTAAACTTAAATAGATACTAAGAGTATGTGAAGCCTTTATATTATTACTTCCGTGTTCCTTAAGGAAATGGAAGTATGGTGATGGCAAAAAAAATCGTGTTCAAGATTATTGCAGATTCTGATTGTACTACACTCAAAACATGAAAAAATATCGGTATGGAGAACCATACATGACTTCCATGTCCTAAGATTTATATTTAAAATCATATTCGAAATGAAATATTTCCATAGAAACTACGTCTTTCTACTTATTGCTTCAGCATTAACCACAGTACTGTGGTCACTAACGTATACCACCTCACGTTTTCGCAATCGATTTTCACCGATGATGGCAGTCGATAGCACTGCCGAAAAGTCTGGTTTTGCAGAAAACATTGGGCTACGGCTAAAGAGCCCGGGAAGCAATTTTAACAAAAAACTACTTCTTTGTTGCCGATAACGTAGTACGCATATAAAAAATTCTCCCCTCCACCTTCAACTATAATTTTTAATAATAGAAAATTACCCCCACCCCGTTCACCTTACCTCTTCATTTATAGATATTTCATCTACGTTTCTACAGTGGATTACTATGAGCTTCTTATCAGGATATTTTATTTATAAAAATTAAGTACTTTACTCTTGTTAAATCATAAAGTGTTCCTGGTAAACTACCCCTTTCTCTTAACCGATCTTCTCCAAAATCAACAGACCTTCCGTCCTCTACAATTCAGGGAAGCATGCAAAAAAATATTTGATTCTGTTTGAATCTGCAGCAGTTATCGTTCGTCATGGAAACATTTCTCTTGTTACAACATAAAATGTTGCAGGTAAACTACCCATTTCCCTTAACTGATTTTCACCAAAATCAATAGACCTTGAGCTCTCTGCAACACTGGAAAGGGTGCAAAAAATTATTTGATTCTCATTGAATTTTCGGCAGTTATCGTTCGTCATAAAAAAATTACCCTTTTTAAAACATAAAACGTTGCTGACAAACTACCCCTTCCCTTAACCGATCTTCAACAAAATCAACAGACCTTGAGTTCTCTTTAGTTCAAAAAGGTATGCTAAAACCTAGTTGATTCTGTTTGAATTTACGGCAGTTATCGTTCGTCATATAAAAAATTACCCTTGTTAAAACATAAAATGTTGCTGGGAAACTACCCCTTTACCTTAACCGATCTTCACCAACACCAATAGGTACTGAGAACTCTACAATACAGAGCTGTATGCAAAACATCATTTGATTCTGTTTGAATTTGCGGCTGTTATCGTTTACTATAGAAAAAAATTACCCTTGATAAAAAACCGTTGCAGGTAAACTACCCCTTTCCCTTAACCGATCTTTACCAAAACGACAGGTCTTGGGTACTCTACAATTCAGGCCTGTATGCAAACAATTATTTGATTCTGTTTGAATTTGCGGCTGTTATCGTTTGCCATAGAAAACACCCTTGATAAAACATAAATCGTTGCTGGTAAACTACCCTATTCCATTAACCGATCTTCACCAATAACAATAGGTCTGAGAACTCTACAATTCAGGGCTGTATGCAAAACATTAGTTGATTCTCTTTGAATTTACGGCAGTTATCGTTCGTCACAGAAAAAATACCCTTGTTAAAACATAAAACGTTGCTGGTAAACTACCCCTTTCCCTTAACCGATCTTCAACAAAATCAACAGACCTTGAGTTCTGTATAATTCAAAAAGGTATGCAGAAGAGTAGTTGATTCTGTTTTAATGTACGGCAGTTATCGTTCGTCAAAAAAAATTACCCTTGATAAAACTTAAAATGTTGCTGGTAAACAACCCTATTCCCTTAACCAATCTTCACCAAAACCAACAGGTCTTGAGAACTCTACATTTCAGGGCTGTATGCAAAATATTATATGATTCTGTTTGAATTTGCGGCTGTTATCGTTTGCCATATAAAATACCCTTGATAAAACAAAAAACGTGTCAGGTAAACTACCCATTTCCCTCAACCGATCTTCACCAAAAACAATAGGTCTTTAGTACTGAACAAAACAGGGCTGTATGCAAAAACGTATTTGATTCTGTTTGAATTTGCGGCTCTTATCGTTTGCCATAGAAAATACCCTTTTAAAACATAAAACGTTGCAGGTAAACTACCCCTTTCCCTCAACCGAACTTCACCAAAAACAATAGGTCTTGAGAACACAACAATTTAGGGCTGTATGCAAATAATCTTTTGATTCTGTTTGAATTTGCGGCTGTTATCGTTTGCCATAGGAAATACCCTTGTTAAAACATAAAACGTTACAGGTAAACTACCCCTTTCCCTTAACCGATCTTCACCAAAATCGACAGATCTTGAGAACTCTACAATTCAGGGCTGTATGCGAAACATTATTTGATTCTGTTTGAATTTGCGGCTGTTATCGTTTGCCAAACAAACAAAATTACCCTTGCTAAAAAAAAACCGTTGCAGGTAAACTACCCCTTTTCCTCAACCGATCTTCACCAAAAACAATAGCTCGCGAGTACTCTGCAAATCAGGGCTGCATGCAAAAAATTATTTGATTCTGTTTGAATTTACGGCAGTTATCGTTTGCCATAGAAAAAAATCTGCAGACACACAGACAGACACACAGACAGACAGACACACACACAGACACTTTCCGGAAAACGACTTTTTTTCATGTTTTGAGTGTAGTAGAATCAGAATCTGCAATAATCTCGAACACGATTTTTTTTGCCATCACCATACTTCCATTCCTTAAGGAATATGGAAGTAATATCGGTATGGAGAACCATACATGACTTCCATATTCTAAGATTTATATTTAAAATCATTTTCAGCCAAACAGACAGGCTGTGTCTTACCTGCCTTTTTATTGCTGTATTAAATGAAAAATATTATATTACATTAAAATGAAAAAATTATAATTTTATTGCCTGGCAACAAAATTATTTTATTTTTAACAATTACCATTGTTTCAAAAAGTTTAAATAAATTTTCAAGTACTTTACTCTTGTTAAAACGTAAAACGTTGCAGGTAAACTACCCCTTCCCCTTAACCGATCTTCACCAAAATCGAAAGTCGTTGAGCCCTTTAAAATTCAGGGATGTATGCAAAAAAGTATTTGATTCTGTTTGAATTTGCGGCTGTTATCGTTTGCCATAGAAAATACGCTTGATAAAAAAACGTTGCAGGTAAACTACCCCTTCCCCTTAACCGATCTTCACCAAAAACAATAGGTCTTGAGTACACTACAAATCAGGCCTGTATGCAAAACATTATTTAATTCTGTTTGAATTTGCGGCTGTTATCGTTTGCCATAGAAAATACCCTTGCTAAAAAAACTTTGCAGGTAAACTACCCCTTTCCCTTAACCGATCTTCACCAAAAACAATAGGTCTTGAGAACTCTACAATTTAGGGCTGTATGCAAATAATCTTTTGATTCTGTTTCAATTTGCGGCTGTTATCGTTTGTTTCAAAAAGTTTAAATAAATTTTCAAGTACTTTACTCTTGTTAAAACGTAAAAGGTTGCTGGTAAACTACCCCTTCCCCTTAACCGATCTTCACCAAAATCGAAAGTCATTGAGACCTCTACAATTCAGGGACGTATGCTAAAAATTATTTGATTCTGTTTGTATTTGCGGCTGTTATCGTTTGCCATAGAAAATACGCTTGATAAAAAAACGTTGCCGGTAAACTACCCCTTCCCCTTAACCGATCTTCACCAAAAACAATAGGTCTTGAGTACACTACAAATCAGGGCTGTATGCAAAACATTATTTGATTCTGTTTGAATTTGCGGCTGTTATCGTTTGCCATAGAAAATACCCTTGTTAAAAAAACGTTGCAGGTAAACTACCCCTTTCCCTCAACCGATCTTCACCAAAAACAACAGGTCTTGAGAACTCTGCAATTCAGGGCTGTATGCGAAACATTATTTGATTCTGTTTGAATTTGCGGCTGTTATCGTTTGCCAAACAAACAAAATTACCCTTGCTAAAAAAAAACCGTTGCTGGTAAACTACCCCTTTCCCTCAACCGATCTTCACCAAAAACAATAGGTCGCGAGTACTCTGCAAATCAGGTCTGTATGCAAAAAATTATTTGATTCTGTTTGAATTTGCGGCAGTTATCGTTTGCCATAGAAAAAAAATCTACAGACACACAGACACACAGACACACAGACAGACAGACATACAGACACACACACAGACACTTTTCGGAAAACGACTTTTTTTCATGTTTTGAGTGTAGTAGAATCAGAATCTGCAATAATCTCGAACACGATTTTTTTTGCCATCACCATACTTCCATTCCTTAAGGAATATGGAAGTAAAATATCGGTATGGAGAACCATACATGACTTCCATATTCTAAGATTTATATTTAAAATCATTTTCAGCCAAACAGCCAGGGAAGGAATTTTAACAAAAAAATACTTCTTTCTTGCCAATAACGTAGTACACATATAAAAAACATTATCCCCTCCCCCTTCATCTATAATTTTGATTTATAGAAAATTACCCCCAGCCCGTTCAACTAGCCTCTTCATTTATAGATATTTCATCTACGTTTCTACAGTGGATTATTAAGATCTTATCAGGATACTTTATCAAAATTAAGTACTTTACTCATGTTACAACAAAAAATGTTTCTGGTAAACTGCCCTTTCCCCGTAACCGATCTTCACCAAAATCAACAGACATTGAGTTCTCTATAGCTCAGGCACATATGTAAAAAATTATTTGATTCTGTTTGAATTTACGGCAGTTATGGTTCGTCATATAAAAAATTACCCATGTTAAAACATAAAACATGAGATTTATAAAACATATCTAAGATTTATATTTAAAATCATTTTTGAAATAAAATATTTTCTTAGAACCTACTAACGCTGGGGAAATCTGAGGAGCCAATCAGAGTTGGGCCTACCTGTCACTCTGCTGAATTTGGTGGAAAGCCCTGTCACTGTCGTCAAAGTATCAGCCTTGACAGGGTCCTCTTTTTCTGCAAAATGGGAGAGCAGGCTTGAGATGGAGTGAGTGACATGGTCGCCACCTCAATGAAGAACCCATTGTTTTATAAAAATATATTTAAATTTTGAAAACTGAAAATTCTTTTCTTGTTGTAAATATTTATATTTTATAATCAAAATGACTTTATCAAAAAACAAACATTATTTTTTTATAATTAGTACTTACATATGTTTCTTAATATGCTTACTTTTTCTTCAATGTTGATGATCATTTCCAAACATTCTGACAAAATTGTATCTACAGAACAGTTAACATTCCCCAGGTTTCCATTTCTGCTAATTTCTCATTACACCTTCCACTGACGTATTATTAACCATTTCATAAACTATCGTATAATCTTTTCAGATTTTGTGGTACAAAATCTGAAATTTTCAGATTGCCTGGCAACAAAATTATTTTATTTTCAAAAATTACCATTGTTTGAAAAAGTTTAAATGAATTTTCAAGTACTTTACTCTTGTTAAAACGTAAAAGGTTGCCGGTAAAGTACCCCTTCCCCTTAACTGATCTTCACCAAAATCTAAAGAACTTGAGTCCTTTACAATTCACTGAAGTATGCAAAAAATTATTTGATTCTGTTTGAATTTGCGGCAGTTATCGTTTGCCATAGAAAATACCCTTGTTAAAAAAACGTTGTAGGTAAACTACCCCTTTCCCTTAACCGATCTTCACCAAAAACAATAGGTCTTGAGAACTCTATAATTCAGGGCTGTATGCGAAACATTATTTGATTCTGTTTGAATTTGCGGCTGTTATCGTTTGCCAAAATAAAAAATTTCCCTTGATAAAAAAAACCGTTGCAGGTAAACTACCCCTTCCCCTTAACCGATCTTCACCAAAAACAACAGGTCGCGAGTACTCTACAAATCAGGGCTGTATGCAAAAAATTATTTGATTCTGTTTTAATTTGCGGCATTTATCGTTTGCCATAGAAAATACGCTTGATAAAAAACGTTGCAGGTAAACTACCCCTTTCCCCTAACCGATCTTCACCAAAAACAATAAGTCTTGAGAACTCTACAATTTAGGGCTGTATGCAAATAATCTTTTGATTCTGTTTGAATTTGCGGCTGTTATCGTTTGCCATAGGAAATACCCTTGTTAAAACATAAAACGTTACTGGTAAACTACCCCTATCCCTTAACCGATCTTCACCAAAAACAATAGGTCTTGAGAACTCTACAATTCAGGGCTGTATGCGAAACATTATTTGATTCTGTTTGAATTTGCGGCTGTTATCGTTTGCCAAAAAAAAAAATTTCCCTTGATAAAAAAAAACCGTTGCAGGTAAACTACCCCTTTCCCTTAACCGATCTTCACCAAAAACGATAGGTCTTGAGAACTCTGCAATTCAGGGCTGTATGCAAAATATTATATGATTTTGTTTGAATTTGCGGCTGTTATCGTTTGCCATACAAAATACCCTTGATAA
Source organism: Magicicada septendecula (assembly GCA_034769895.1). NCBI lineage: Eukaryota > Metazoa > Arthropoda > Insecta > Hemiptera > Cicadidae > Magicicada > Magicicada septendecula. Next base: position 313,694,490 of record CM068373.1, on the reverse strand, counting down.
AACAAAATATCGGTATGGAGAACCATACATGACTTCCATATTCTAAGATTTATATTTTAAATCATTTTCAGCCAAACAGCCAGGCTGTGTCTTACCTGCCTTTTTATTGCTGTATTAAATGAAAAATATTATATTACATTAAAATGAAAAAATTATAATTTTATTGCCTGGCAACAAAATTATTTTATTTTTAACAATTACCATTGTTTCAAAAAGTTTAAATAAATTTTCAAGTACTTTACTCTTGTTAAAACGTAAAAGGTTGCTGGTAAACTACCCCTTCCCCTTAACCGATCTTCACCAAAATCGAAAGTCATTGAGACCTCTACAATTCAGGGACGTATGCAAAACATTATTTGATTCTGTTTGAATTTACGGCTGTTATCGTTTGCCATATAAAATACGCTTGATAAAAAAACGTTGCTGGTAAACTACCCCTTCCCGTTAACCGATCTTCACCAAAAACAATAGGTCTTGAGTACTCTACAAATCAGGGCTGTATGTAAAACATTATTTGATTCTGTTTGAATTTGCGGCTGTTATCGTTTGCCATAGAAAATACCCTTGTTAAAAAAACGTTGCAGGTAAACTACCCCTTTCCCTCAACCGATCTTCACTAAAAACAATAGGTCTTGAGAACTGTACAATTTAGGGCTGTATGCAAATAATCTTTTGATTCTGTTTGAATTTGCGGCTGTTATCGTTTGCCATAGGAAATACACTTGTTAAAACATAAAACGTTACAGGTAAACTACCCTTTTCCCTTAACCGATCTTCACCAAAATCGACAGATCTTGAAAACTCGACAATTCAGGGCTGTATGCGAAACATTATTTGATTCTGTTTGAATTTGCGGCTGTTATCGTTTGCCAAACAAACAAAATTACCCTTGCTAAAAAAAAACCGTTGCCGGTAAACTACCCCTTTTCCTCAACCGATCTTCACCAAAAACAATAGCTCGCGAGTACTCTGCAAATCAGGACTGCATGCAAAAAATTATTTGATTCTGTTTGAATTTACGGCAGTTATCGTTTGCCATAGAAAAAAATCTGCAGACACACAGACAGACACACAGACAGACAGACACACACACAGACACTTTTCGGAAAACGACTTTTTTTCATGTTTTGAGTGTAGTAGAATCAGAATCTGCAATAATCTCGAACACGATTTTTTTTGCCATCACCATACTTCCATTCCTTAAGGAATATGGAAGTAATATCGGTATGGAGAACCATACATGACTTCCATATTCTAAGATTTATATTTAAAATCATTTTCAGCCAAACAGACAGGCTGTGTCTTACCTGCCTTTTTATTGCTGTATTAAATGAAAAATATTATATTACATTAAAATGAAAAAATTATAATTTTATTGCCTGGCAACAAAATTATTTTATTTTTAACAATTACCATTGTTTCAAAAAGTTTAAATAAATTTTCAAGTACTTTACTCTTGTTAAAACGTAAAACGTTGCCGGTAAACTACCCCTTCCCCTTAACCGATCTTCACCAAAATCGAAAGTCGTTGAGCCCTTTAAAATTCAGGGATGTATGCAAAAAAGTATTTGATTCTGTTTGAATTTGCGGCTGTTATCGTTTGCCATAGAAAATACGCTTGATAAAAAAACGTTGCAGGTAAACTACCCCTTCCCCTTAACCGATCTTCACCAAAAACAATAGGTCTTGAGAACTCTACAATTTAGGGCTGTATGCAAATAATCTTTTGATTCTGTTTCAATTTGCGGCTGTTATCGTTTGTTTCAATAAGTTTAAATAAATTTTCAAGTACTTTACTCTTGTTAAAACGTAAAAGGTTGCTGGTAAACTACCCCTTCCCCTTAACCGATCTTCACCAAAATCGAAAGTCATTGAGACCTCTACAATTCAGGGACGTATGCTAAAAATTATTTGATTCTGTTTGTATTTGCGGCTGTTATCGTTTGCCATAGAAAATACGCTTGATAAAAAAACGTTGCCGGTAAACTACCCCTTCCCCTTAACCGATCTTCACCAAAAACAATAGGTCTTGAGTACACTACAAATCAGGGCTGTATGCAAAACATTATTTGATTCTGTTTGAATTTGCGGCTGTTATCGTTTGCCATAGAAAATACCCTTGTTAAAAAAACGTTGCAGGTAAACTACCCCTTTCCCTCAACCGATCTTCACCAAAAACAACAGGTCTTGAGAACTCTGCAATTCAGGGCTGTATGCGAAACATTATTTGATTCTGTTTGAATTTGCGGCTGTTATCGTTTGCCAAACAAACAAAATTACCCTTGCTAAAAAAAAACCGTTGCTGGTAAACTACCCCTTTCCCTCAACCGATCTTCACCAAAAACAATAGGTCGCGAGTACTCTGCAAATCAGGTCTGTATGCAAAAAATTATTTGATTCTGTTTGAATTTGCGGCAGTTATCGTTTGCCATAGAAAAAAAATCTACAGACACACAGACACACAGACACACAGACAGACAGACATACAGACACACACACAGACACTTTTCGGAAAACGACTTTTTTTCATGTTTTGAGTGTAGTAGAATCAGAATCTGCAATAATCTCGAACACGATTTTTTTTGCCATCACCATACTTCCATTCCTTAAGGAATATGGAAGTAAAATATCGGTATGGAGAACCATACATGACTTCCATATTCTAAGATTTATATTTAAAATCATTTTCAGCCAAACAGCCAGGGAAGGAATTTTAACAAAAAAATACTTCTTTCTTGCCAATAACGTAGTACACATATAAAAAACATTATCCCCTCCCCCTTCATCTATAATTTTGATTTATAGAAAATTACCCCCAGCCCGTTCAACTAGCCTCTTCATTTATAGATATTTCATCTACGTTTCTACAGTGGATTATTAAGATCTTATCAGGATACTTTATCAAAATTAAGTACTTTACTCATGTTACAACAAAAAATGTTTCTGGTAAACTGCCCTTTCCCCGTAACCGATCTTCACCAAAATCAACAGACATTGAGTTCTCTATAGCTCAGGCACATATGTAAAAAATTATTTGATTCTGTTTGAATTTACGGCAGTTATGGTTCGTCATATAAAAAATTACCCATGTTAAAACATAAAACATGAGATTTATAAAACATATCTAAGATTTATATTTAAAATCATTTTTGAAATAAAATATTTTCTTAGAACCTACTAACGCTGGGGAAATCTGAGGAGCCAATCAGAGTTGGGCCTACCTGTCACTCTGCTGAATTTGGTGGAAAGCCCTGTCACTGTCGTCAAAGTATCAGCCTTGACAGGGTCCTCTTTTTCTGCAAAATGGGAGAGCAGGCTTTAGATGGAGTGAGTGACATGGTCCCCACCTCAATGAAGAACCCATTGTTTTATAAAAATATATTTAAATTTTGAAAACTGAAAATTCTTTTCTTGTTGTAAATATTTATATTTTATAATCAAAATGACTTTATCAAAAAACAAACATTATTTTTTTATAATTAGTACTTACATATGTTTCTTAATATGCTTACTTTTTCTTCAATGTTGATGATCATTTCCAAACATTCTGACAAAATTGTATCTACAGAACAGTTAACATTCCCCAGGTTTCCATTTCTGCTAATTTCTCATTACACCTTCCACTGACGTATTATTAACCATTTCATAAACTATCGTATAATCTTTTCAGATTTTGTGGTACAAAATCTGAAATTTTCAGATTGCCTGGCAACAAAATTATTTTATTTTCAAAAATTACCATTGTTTGAAAAAGTTTAAATGAATTTTCAAGTACTTTACTCTTGTTAAAACGTAAAAGGTTGCCGGTAAAGTACCCCTTCCCCTTAACTGATCTTCACCAAAATCTAAAGAACTTGAGTCCTTTACAATTCACTGAAGTATGCAAAAAATTATTTGATTCTGTTTGAATTTGCGGCAGTTATCGTTTGCCATAGAAAATACCCTTGTTAAAAAAACGTTGTAGGTAAACTACCCCTTTCCCTTAACCGATCTTCACCAAAAACAATAGGTCTTGAGAACTCTATAATTCAGGGCTGTATGCGAAACATTATTTGATTCTGTTTGAATTTGCGGCTGTTATCGTTTGCCAAAATAAAAAATTTCCCTTGATAAAAAAAACCGTTGCAGGTAAACTACCCCTTCCCCTTAACCGATCTTCACCAAAAACAACAGGTCGCAAGTACTCTACAAATCAGGGCTGTATGCAAAAAATTATTTGATTCTGTTTTAATTTGCGGCATTTATCGTTTGCCATAGAAAATACGCTTGATAAAAAACGTTGCAGGTAAACTACCCCTTTCCCCTAACCGATCTTCACCAAAAACAATAGGTCTTGAGAACTCTACAATTTAGGGCTGTATGCAAATAATCTTTTGATTCTGTTTGAATTTGCGGCTGTTATCGTTTGCCATAGGAAATACCCTTGTTAAAACATAAAACGTTACTGGTAAACTACCCCTATCCCTTAACCGATCTTCACAAAAAACAATAGGTCTTGAGAACTCTACAATTCAGGGCTGTATGCGAAACATTATTTGATTCTGTTTGAATTTGCGGCTGTTATCGTTTGCCAAAAAAAAAAATTTCCCTTGATAAAAAAAAACCGTTGCTGGTAAACTACCCCTTTCCCTTAACCGATCTTCACCAAAAACGATAGGTCTTGAGAACTCTGCAATTCAGGGCTGTATGCAAAATATTATATGATTTTGTTTGAATTTGCGGCTGTTATCGTTTGCCATACAAAATACCCTTGATAAAACAAAATATCGGTATGGAGAACCATACATGACTTCCATATTCTAAGATTTATATTTTAAATCATTTTCAGCCAAACAGCCAGGCTGTGTCTTACCTGCCTTTTTATTGCTGTATTAAATGAAAAATATTATATTACATTAAAATGAAAAAATTATAATTTTATTGCCTGGCAACAAAATTATTTTATTTTTAACAATTACCATTGTTTCAAAAAGTTTAAATAAATTTTCAAGTACTTTACTCTTGTTAAAACGTAAAAGGTTGCTGGTAAACTACCCCTTCCCCTTAACCGATCTTCACCAAAATCGAAAGTCATTGAGACCTCTACAATTCAGGGACGTATGCAAAACATTATTTGATTCTGTTTGAATTTACGGCTGTTATCGTTTGCCATATAAAATACGCTTGATAAAAAAACGTTGCTGGTAAACTACCCCTTCCCGTTAACCGATCTTCACCAAAAACAATAGGTCTTGAGTACTCTACAAATCAGGGCTGTATGTTAAACATTATTTGATTCTGTTTGAATTTGCGGCTGTTATCGTTTGCCATAGAAAATACCCTTGTTAAAAAAACGTTGCAGGTAAACTACCCCTTTCCCTCAACCGATCTTCACTAAAAACAATAGGTCTTGAGAACTGTACAATTTAGGGCTGTATGCAAATAATCTTTTGATTCTGTTTGAATTTGCGGCTGTTATCGTTTGCCATAGGAAATACACTTGTTAAAACATAAAACGTTACAGGTAAACTACCCTTTTCCCTTAACCGATCTTCACCAAAATCGACAGATCTTGAAAACTCGACAATTGAGGGCTGTATGCGAAACATTATTTGATTCTGTTTGAATTTGCGGCTGTTATCGTTTGCCAAACAAACAAAATTACCCTTGCTAAAAAAAAACCGTTGCCGGTAAACTACCCCTTTTCCTCAACCGATCTTCACCAAAAACAATAGCTCGCGAGTACTCTGCAAATCAGGACTGCATGCAAAAAATTATTTGATTCTGTTTGAATTTACGGCAGTTATCGTTTGCCATAGAAAAAAATCTGCAGACACACAGACAGACACACAGACAGACAGACACACACACAGACACTTTTCGGAAAACGACTTTTTTTCATGTTTTGAGTGTAGTAGAATCAGAATCTGCAATAATCTCGAACACGATTTTTTTTGCCATCACCATACTTCCATTCCTTAAGGAATATGGAAGTAATATCGGTATGGAGAACCATACATGACTTCCATATTCTAAGATTTATATTTAAAATCATTTTCAGCCAAACAGACAGGCTGTGTCTTACCTGCCTTTTTATTGCTGTATTAAATGAAAAATATTATATTACATTAAAATGAAAAAATTATAATTTTATTGCCTGGCAACAAAATTATTTTATTTTTAACAATTACCATTGTTTCAAAAAGTTTAAATAAATTTTCAAGTACTTTACTCTTGTTAAAACGTAAAACGTTGCAGGTAAACTACCCCTTCCCCTTAACCGATCTTCACCAAAATCGAAAGTCGTTGAGCCCTTTAAAATTCAGGGATGTATGCAAAAAAGTATTTGATTCTGTTTGAATTTGCGGCTGTTATCGTTTGCCATAGAAAATACGCTTGATAAAAAAACGTTGCAGGTAAACTACCCCTTCCCCTTAACCGATCTTCACCAAAAACAATAGGTCTTGAGAACTCTACAATTTAGGGCTGTATGCAAATAATCTTTTGATTCTGTTTCAATTTGCGGCTGTTATCGTTTGTTTCAAAAAGTTTAAATAAATTTTCAAGTACTTTACTCTTGTTAAAACGTAAAAGGTTGCTGGTAAACTACCCCTTCCCCTTAACCGATCTTCACCAAAATCGAAAGTCATTGAGACCTCTACAATTCAGGGACGTATGCTAAAAATTATTTGATTCTGTTTGTATTTGCGGCTGTTATCGTTTGCCATAGAAAATACGCTTGATAAAAAAACGTTGCCGGTAAACTACCCCTTCCCCTTAACCGATCTTCACCAAAAACAATAGGTCTTGAGTACACTACAAATCAGGGCTGTATGCAAAACATTATTTGATTCTGTTTGAATTTGCGGCTGTTATCGTTTGCCATAGAAAATACCCTTGTTAAAAAAACGTTGCTGGTAAACTACCCCTTTCCCTCAACCGATCTTCACCAAAAACAACAGGTCTTGAGTACTCTGCAATTCAGGGCTGTATGCGAAACATTATTTGATTCTGTTTGAATTTGCGGCTGTTATCGTTTGCCAAACAAACAAAATTACCCTTGCTGAAAAAAAACCGTTGCTGGTAAACTACCCCTTTCCCTCAACCGATCTTCACCAAAAACAATAGGTCGCGAGTACTCTGCAAATCAGGTCTGTATGCAAAAAATTATTTGATTCTGTTTGAATTTGCGGCAGTTATCGTTTGCCATAGAAAAAAAATCTACAGACACACAGACACACAGACACACAGACAGACAGACATACAGACACACACACAGACACTTTTCGGAAAACGACTTTTTTTCATGTTTTGAGTGTAGTAGAATCAGAATCTGCAATAATCTCGAACACGATTTTTTTTGCCATCACCATACTTCCATTCCTTAAGGAATATGGAAGTAAAATATCGGTATGGAGAACCATACATGACTTCCATATTCTAAGATTTATATTTAAAATCATTTTCAGCCAAACAGCCAGGGAAGGAATTTTAACAAAAAAATACTTCTTTCTTGCCAATAACGTAGTACACATATAAAAAACATTATCCCCTCCCCCTTCATCTATAATTTTGATTTATAGAAAATTACCCCCAGCCCGTTCAACTAGCCTCTTCATTTATAGATATTTCATCTACGTTTCTACAGTGGATTATTAAGATCTTATCAGGATACTTTATCAAAATTAAGTACTTTACTCATGTTACAACAAAAAATGTTTCTGGTAAACTGCCCTTTCCCCGTAACCGATCTTCACCAAAATCAACAGACATTGAGTTCTCTATAGCTCAGGCACATATGTAAAAAATTATTTGATTCTGTTTGAATTTACGGCAGTTATGGTTCGTCATATAAAAAATTACCCATGTTAAAACATAAAACATGAGATTTATAAAACATATCTAAGATTTATATTTAAAATCATTTTTGAAATAAAATATTTTCTTAGAACCTACTAACGCTGGGGAAATCTGAGGAGCCAATCAGAGTTGGGCCTACCTGTCACTCTGCTGAATTTGGTGGAAAGCCCTGTCACTGTCGTCAAAGTATCAGCCTTGACAGGGTCCTCTTTTTCTGCAAAATGGGAGAGCAGGCTTGAGATGGAGTGAGTGACATGGTCCCCACCTCAATGAAGAACCCATTGTTTTATAAAAATATATTTAAATTTTGAAAACTGAAAATTCTTTTCTTGTTGTAAATATTTATATTTTATAATCAAAATGACTTTATCAAAAAACAAACATTATTTTTTTATAATTAGTACTTACATATGTTTCTTAATATGCTTACTTTTTCTTCAATGTTGATGATCATTTCCAAACATTCTGACAAAATTGTATCTACAGAACAGTTAACATTCCCCAGGTTTCCATTTCTGCTAATTTCTCATTACACCTTCCACTGACGTATTATTAACCATTTCATAAACTATCGTATAATCTTTTCAGATTTTGTGGTACAAAATCTGAAATTTTCAGATTGCCTGGCAACAAAATTATTTTATTTTCAAAAATTACCATTGTTTGAAAAAGTTTAAATGAATTTTCAAGTACTTTACTCTTGTTAAAACGTAAAAGGTTGCCGGTAAAGTACCCCTTCCCCTTAACTGATCTTCACCAAAATCTAAAGAACTTGAGTCCTTTACAATTCACTGAAGTATGCAAAAAATTATTTGATTCTGTTTGAATTTGCGGCAGTTATCGTTTGCCATAGAAAATACCCTTGTTAAAAAAACGTTGTAGGTAAACTACCCCTTTCCCTTAACCGATCTTCACCAAAAACAATAGGTCTTGAGAACTCTATAATTCAGGGCTGTATGCGAAACATTATTTGATTCTGTTTGAATTTGCGGCTGTTATCGTTTGCCAAAATAAAAAATTTCCCTTGATAAAAAAAACCGTTGCAGGTAAACTACCCCTTCCCCTTAACCGATCTTCACCATAAACAACAGGTCGCGAGTACTCTACAAATCAGGGCTGTATGCAAAAAATTATTTGATTCTGTTTTAATTTGCGGCATTTATCGTTTGCCATAGAAAATACGCTTGATAAAAAACGTTGCAGGTAAACTACCCCTTTCCCCTAACCGATCTTCACCAAAAACAATAGGTCTTGAGAACTCTACAATTTAGGGCTGTATGCAAATAATCTTTTGATTCTGTTTGAATTTGCGGCTGTTATCGTTTGCCATAGGAAATACCCTTGTTAAAACATAAAACGTTACTGGTAAACTACCCCTATCCCTTAACCGATCTTCACCAAAAACAATAGGTCTTGAGAACTCTACAATTCAGGGCTGTATGCGAAACATTATTTGATTCTGTTTGAATTTGCGGCTGTTATCGTTTGCCAAAAAAAAAAATTTCCCTTGATAAAAAAAAACCGTTGCAGGTAAACTACCCCTTTCCCTTAACCGATCTTCACCAAAAACGATAGGTCTTGAGAACTCTGCAATTCAGGGCTGTATGCAAAATATTATATGATTTTGTTTGAATTTGCGGCTGTTATCGTTTGCCATACAAAATACCCTTGATAAAACAAAATATCGGTATGGAGAACCATACATGACTTCCATATTCTAAGATTTATGTTTTAAATCATTTTCAGCCAAACAGCCAGGCTGTGTCTTACCTGCCTTTTTATTGCTGTATTAAATGAAAAATATTATATTACATTAAAATGAAAAAATTATAATTTTATTGCCTGGCAACAAAATTATTTTATTTTTAACAATTACCATTGTTTCAAAAAGTTTAAATAAATTTTCAAGTACTTTACTCTTGTTAAAACGTAAAAGGTTGCTGGTAAACTACCCCTTCCCCTTAACCGATCTTCACCAAAATCGAAAGTCATTGAGACCTCTACAATTCAGGGACGTATGCAAAACATTATTTGATTCTGTTTGAATTTACGGCTGTTATCGTTTGCCATATAAAATACGCTTGATAAAAAAACGTTGCTGGTAAACTACCCCTTCCCGTTAACCGATCTTCACCAAAAACAATAGGTCTTGAGTACTCTACAAATCAGGGCTGCATGTAAAACATTATTTGATTCTGTTTGAATTTGCGGCTGTTATCGTTTGCCATAGAAAATACCCTTGTTAAAAAAACGTTGCAGGTAAACTACCCCTTTCCCTCAACCGATCTACACTAAAAACAATAGGTCTTGAGAACTGTACAATTTAGGGCTGTATGCAAATAATCTTTTGATTCTGTTTGAATTTGCGGCTGTTATCGTTTGCCATAGGAAATACCCTTGTTAAAACATAAAACGTTACAGGTAAACTACCCTTTTCCCTTAACCGATCTTCACCAAAATCGACAGATCTTGAAAACTCTACAATTCAGGGCTGTATGCGAAACATTATTTGATTCTGTTTGAATTTGCGGCTGTTATCGTTTGCCAAACAAACAAAATTACCCTTGCTAAAAAAAAACCGTTGCAGGTAAACTACCCCTTTTCCTCAACCGATCTTCACCAAAAACAATAGCTCGCGAGTACTCTGCAAATCAGGACTGCATGCAAAAAATTATTTGATTCTGTTTGAATTTACGGCAGTTATCGTTTGCCATAGAAAAAAATCTGCAGACACACAGATAGACACACAGACAGACAGACACACACACAGACACTTTTCGGAAAACGACTTTTTTTCATGTTTTGAGTGTAGTAGAATCAGAATCTGCAATAATCTCGAACACGATTTTTTTTGCCATCACCATACTTCCATTCCTTAAGGAATATGGAAGTAATATCGGTATGGAGAACCATACATGACTTCCATATTCTAAGATTTATATTTAAAATCATTTTCAGCCAAACAGACAGGCTGTGTCTTACCTGCCTTTTTATTGCTGTATTAAATGAAAAATATTATATTACATTAAAATGAAAAAATTATAATTTTATTGCCTGGCAACAAAATTATTTTATTTTTAACAATTACCATTGTTTCAAAAAGTTTAAATAAATTTTCAAGTACTTTACTCTTGTTAAAACGTAAAACGTTGCAGGTAAACTACCCCTTCCCCTTAACCGATCTTCACCAAAATCGAAAGTCGTTGAGCCCTTTAAAATTCAGGGATGTATGCAAAAAAGTATTTGATTCTGTTTGAATTTGCGGCTGTTATCGTTTGCCATAGAAAATACGCTTGATAAAAAAACGTTGCAGGTAAACTACCCCTTCCCCTTAACCGATCTTCACCAAAAACAATAGGTCTTGAGAACTCTACAATTTAGGGCTGTATGCAAATAATCTTTTGATTCTGTTTCAATTTGCGGCTGTTATCGTTTGTTTCAAAAAGTTTAAATAAATTTTCAAGTACTTTACTCTTGTTAAAACGTAAAAGGTTGCTGGTAAACTACCCATTCCCCTTAACCGATCTTCACCAAAATCGAAAGTCATTGAGACCTCTACAATTCAGGGACGTATGCTAAAAATTATTTGATTCTGTTTGTATTTGCGGCTGTTATCGTTTGCCATAGAAAATACGCTTGATAAAAAAACGTTGCCGGTAAACTACCCCTTCCCCTTAACCGATCTTCACCAAAAACAATAGGTCTTGAGTACACTACAAATCAGGGCTGTATGCAAAACATTATTTGATTCTGTTTGAATTTGCGGCTGTTATCGTTTGCCATAGAAAATACCCTTGTTAAAAAAACGTTGCAGGTAAACTACCCCTTTCCCTCAACCGATCTTCACCAAAAACAACAGGTCTTGAGAACTCTGCAATTCAGGGCTGTATGCGAAACATTATTTGATTCTGTTTGAATTTGCGGCTGTTATCGTTTGCCAAACAAACAAAATTACCCTTGCTAAAAAAAAACCGTTGCTGGTAAACTACCCCTTTCCCTCAACCGATCTTCACCAAAAACAATAGGTCGCGAGTACTCTGCAAATCAGGTCTGTATGCAAAAAATTATTTGATTCTGTTTGAATTTGCGGCAGTTATCGTTTGCCATAGAAAAAAAATCTACAGACACACAGACACACAGACACACAGACAGACAGACATACAGACACACACACAGACACTTTTCGGAAAACGACTTTTTTTCATGTTTTGAGTGTAGTAGAATCAGAATCTGCAATAATCTCGAACACGATTTTTTTTGCCATCACCATACTTCCATTCCTTAAGGAATATGGAAGTAAAATATCGGTATGGAGAACCATACATGACTTCCATATTCTAAGATTTATATTTAAAATCATTTTCAGCCAAACAGCCAGGGAAGGAATTTTAACAAAAAAATACTTCTTTCTTGCCAATAACGTAGTACACATATAAAAAACATTATCCCCTCCCCCTTCATCTATAATTTTGATTTATAGAAAATTACCCCCAGCCCGTTCAACTAGCCTCTTCATTTATAGATATTTCATCTACGTTTCTACAGTGGATTATTAAGATCTTATCAGGATACTTTATCAAAATTAAGTACTTTACTCATGTTACAACAAAAAATGTTTCTGGTAAACTGCCCTTTCCCCGTAACCGATCTTCACCAAAATCAACAGACATTGAGTTCTCTATAGCTCAGGCACATATGTAAAAAATTATTTGATTCTGTTTGAATTTACGGCAGTTATGGTTCGTCATATAAAAAATTACCCATGTTAAAACATAAAACATGAGATTTATAAAACATATCTAAGATTTATATTTAAAATCATTTTTGAAATAAAATATTTTCTTAGAACCTACTAACGCTGGGGAAATCTGAGGAGCCAATCAGAGTTGGGCCTACCTGTCACTCTGCTGAATTTGGTGGAAAGCCCTGTCACTGTCGTCAAAGTATCAGCCTTGACAGGGTCCTCTTTTTCTGCAAAATGGGAGAGCAGGCTTGAGATGGAGTGAGTGACATGGTCCCCACCTCAATGAAGAACCCATTGTTTTATAAAAATATATTTAAATTTTGAAAACTGAAAATTCTTTTCTTGTTGTAAATATTTATATTTTATAATCAAAATGACTTTATCAAAAAACAAACATTATTTTTTTATAATTAGTACTTACATATGTTTCTTAATATGCTTACTTTTTCTTCAATGTTGATGATCATTTCCAAACATTCTGACAAAATTGTATCTACAGAACAGTTAACATTCCCCAGGTTTCCATTTCTGCTAATTTCTCATTACACCTTCCACTGACGTATTATTAACCATTTCATAAACTATCGTATAATCTTTTCAGATTTTGTGGTACAAAATCTGAAATTTTCAGATTGCCTGGCAACAAAATTATTTTATTTTCAAAAATTACCATTGTTTGAAAAAGTTTAAATGAATTTTCAAGTACTTTACTCTTGTTAAAACGTAAAAGGTTGCCGGTAAAGTACCCCTTCCCCTTAACTGATCTTCACCAAAATCTAAAGAACTTGAGTCCTTTACAATTCACTGAAGTATGCAAAAAATTATTTGATTCTGTTTGAATTTGCGGCAGTTATCGTTTGCCATAGAAAATACCCTTGTTAAAAAAACGTTGTAGGTAAACTACCCCTTTCCCTTAACCGATCTTCACCAAAAACAATAGGTCTTGAGAACTCTATAATTCAGGGCTGTATGCGAAACATTATTTTATTCTGTTTGAATTTGCGGCTGTTATCGTTTGCCAAAATAAAAAATTTCCCTTGATAAAAAAAACCGTTGCTGGTAAACTACCCCTTCCCCTTAACCGATCTTTACCAAAAACAACAGGTCGCGAGTACTCTACAAATCAGGGCTGTATGCAAAAAATTATTTGATTCTGTTTTAATTTGCGGCATTTATCGTTTGCCATAGAAAATACGCTTGATAAAAAACGTTGCAGGTAAACTACCCCTTTCCCCTAACCGATCTTCACCAAAAACAATAGGTCTTGAGAACTCTACAATTTAGGGCTGTATGCAAATAATCTTTTGATTCTGTTTGAATTTGCGGCTGTTATCGTTTGCCATAGGAAATACCCTTGTTAAAACATAAAACGTTACAGGTAAACTACCCCTATCCCTTAACCGATCTTCACCAAAAACAATAGGTCTTGAGAACTCTACAATTCAGGGCTGTATGCGAAACATTATTTGATTCTGTTTGAATTTGCGGCTGTTATCGTTTGCCAAAAAAAAAATTTCCCTTGATAAAAAAAAACCGTTGCAGGTAAACTACCCCTTTCCCTTAACCGATCTTTACCAAAAACGATAGGTCTTGAGAACTCTGCAATTCAGGGCTGTATGCAAAATATTATATGATTTTGTTTGAATTTGCGGCTGTTATCGTTTGCCATACAAAATACCCTTGATAAAACAAAATATCGGTATGGAGAACCATACATGACTTCCATATTCTAAGATTTATGTTTTAAATCATTTTCAGCCAAACAGCCAGGCTGTGTCTTACCTGCCTTTTTATTGCTGTATTAAATGAAAAATATTATATTACATTAAAATGAAAAAATTATAATTTTATTGCCTGGCAACAAAATTATTTTATTTTTAACAATTACCATTGTTTCAAAAAGTTTAAATAAATTTTCAAGTACTTTACTCTTGTTAAAACGTAAAAGGTTGCTGGTAAACTACCCCTTCCCCTTAACCGATCTTCACCAAAATCGAAAGTCATTGAGACCTCTACAATTCAGGGACGTATGCAAAACATTATTTGATTCTGTTTGAATTTACGGCTGTTATCGTTTGCCATATAAAATACGCTTGATAAAAAAACGTTGCTGGTAAACTACCCCTTCCCGTTAACCGATCTTCACCAAAAACAATAGGTCTTGAGTACTCTACAAATCAGGGCTGTATGTAAAACATTATTTGATTCTGTTTGAATTTGCGGCTGTTATCGTTTGCCATAGAAAATACCCTTGTTAAAAAAACGTTGCTGGTAAACTCCCCCTTTCCCTCAACCGATCTTCACTAAAAACAATAGGTCTTGAGAACTGTACAATTTAGGGCTGTATGCAAATAATCTTTTGATTCTGTTTGAATTTGCGGCTGTTATCGTTTGCCATAGGAAATACCCTTGTTAAAACATAAAACGTTACAGGTAAACTACCCTTTTCCCTTAACCGATCTTCACCAAAATCAACAGATCTTGAAAACTCTACAATTCAGGGCTGTATGCGAAACATTATTTGATTCTGTTTGAAGTTGCGGCTGTTATCGTTTGCCAAACAAACAAAATTACCCTTGCTAAAAAAAAACCGTTGCAGGTAAACTACCCCTTTTCCTCAACCGATCTTCACCAAAAACAATAGCTCGCGAGTACTCTGCAAATCAGGACTGCATGCAAAAAATTATTTGATTCTGTTTGAATTTACGGCAGTTATCGTTTGCCATAGAAAAAAATCTGCAGACACACAGACAGACACACAGACAGACAGACACACACACAGACACTTTTCGGAAAACGACTTTTTTTCATGTTTTGAGTGTAGTAGAATCAGAATCTGCAATAATCTCGAACACGATTTTTTTTGCCATCACCATACTTCCATTCCTTAAGGAATATGGAAGTAATATCGGTATGGAGAACCATACATGACTTCCATATTCTAAGATTTATATTTAAAAACATTTTCAGCCAAACAGACAGGCTGTGTCTTACCTGCCTTTTTATTGCTGTATTAAATGAAAAATATTATATTACATTAAAATGAAAAAATTATAATTTTATTGCCTGGCAACAAAATTATTTTATTTTTAACAATTACCATTGTTTCAAAAAGTTTAAATAAATTTTCAAGTACTTTACTCTTGTTAAAACGTAAAACGTTGCAGGTAAACTACCCCTTCCCCTTAACCGATCTTCACGAAAATCGAAAGTCGTTGAGCCCTTTAAAATTCAGGGATGTATGCAAAAAAGTATTTGATTCTGTTTGAATTTGCGGCTGTTATCGTTTGCCATAGAAAATACGCTTGATAAAAAAACGTTGCAGGTAAACTACCCCTTCCCCCTAACCGATCTTCACCAAAAACAATAGGTCTTGAGTACACTACAAATCAGGCCTGTATGCAAAACATTATTTAATTCTGTTTGAATTTGCGGCTGTTATCGTTTGACATAGAAAATACCCTTGCTAAAAAAACGTTGCAGGTAAACTACCCCTTTCCCTTAACCGATCTTCACCAAAAACAATAGGTCTTGAGAACTCTACAATTTAGGGCTGTATGCAAATAATCTTTTGATTCTGTTTCAATTTGCGGCTGTTATCGTTTGTTTCAAAAAGTTTAAATAAATTTTCAAGTACTTTACTCTTGTTAAAACGTAAAAGGTTGCTGGTAAACTACCCCTTCCCCTTAACCGATCTTCACCAAAATCGAAAGTCATTGAGACCTCTACAATTCAGGGACGTATGCTAAAAATTATTTGATTCTGTTTGTATTTGCGGCTGTTATCGTTTGCCATAGAAAATACGCTTGATAAAAAAACGTTGCCGGTAAACTACCCCTTCCCCTTAACCGATCTTCACCAAAAACAATAGGTCTTGAGTACACTACAAATCAGGGCTGTATGCAAAACATTATTTGATTCTGTTTGAATTTGCGGCTGTTATCGTTTGCCATAGAAAATACCCTTGTTAAAAAAACGTTGCTGGTAAACTACCCCTTTCCCTCAACCGATCTTCACCAAAAACAACAGGTCTTGAGAACTCTGCAATTCAGGGCTGTATGCGAAACATTATTTGATTCTGTTTGAATTTGCGGCTGTTATCGTTTGCCAAACAAACAAAATTACCCTTGCTAAAAAAAAACCGTTGCTGGTAAACTACCCCTTTCCCTCAACCGATCTTCACCAAAAACAATAGGTCGCGAGTACTCTGCAAATCAGGTCTGTATGCAAAAAATTATTTGATTCTGTTTGAATTTGCGGCAGTTATCGTTTGCCATAGAAAAAAAATCTACAGACACACAGACACACAGACAGACAGACATACAGACACACACACAGACACTTTTCGGAAAACGACTTTTTTTCATGTTTTGAGTGTAGTAGAATCAGAATCTGCAATAATCTCGAACACGATTTTTTTTGCCATCACCATACTTCCATTCCTTAAGGAATATGGAAGTAAAATATCGGTATGGAGAACCATACATGACTTCCATATTCTAAGATTTATATTTAAAATCATTTTCAGCCAAACAGCCAGGGAAGGAATTTTAACAAAAAAATACTTCTTTCTTGCCAATAACGTAGTACACATATAAAAAACATTATCCCCTCCCCCTTCATCTATAATTTTGATTTATAGAAAATTACCCCCAGCCCGTTCAACTAGCCTCTTCATTTATAGATATTTCATCTACGTTTCTACAGTGGATTATTAAGATCTTATCAGGATACTTTATCAAAATTAAGTACTTTACTCATGTTACAACAAAAAATGTTTCTGGTAAACTGCCCTTTCCCCGTAACCGATCTTCACCAAAATCAACAGACATTGAGTTCTCTATAGCTCAGGCACATATGTAAAAAATTATTTGATTCTGTTTGAATTTACGGCAGTTATGGTTCGTCATATAAAAAATTACCCATGTTAAAACATAAAACATGAGATTTATAAAACATATCTAAGATTTATATTTAAAATCATTTTTGAAATAAAATATTTTCTTAGAACCTACTAACGCTGGGGAAATCTGAGGAGCCAATCAGAGTTGGGCCTACCTGTCACTCTGCTGAATTTGGTGGAAAGCCCTGTCACTGTCGTCAAAGTATCAGCCTTGACAGGGTCCTCTTTTTCTGCAAAATGGGAGAGCAGGCTTGAGATGGAGTGAGTGACATGGTCCCCACCTCAATGAAGAACCCATTGTTTTATAAAAATATATTTAAATTTTGAAAACTGAAAATTCTTTTCTTGTTGTAAATATTTATATTTTATAATCAAAATGACTTTATCAAAAAACAAACATTATTTTTTTATAATTAGTACTTACATATGTTTCTTAATATGCTTACTTTTTCTTCAATGTTGATGATCATTTCCAAACATTCTGACAAAATTGTATCTACAGAACAGTTAACATTCCCCAGGTTTCCATTTCTGCTAATTTCTCATTACACCTTCCACTGACGTATTATTAACCATTTCATAAACTATCGTATAATCTTTTCAGATTTTGTGGTACAAAATCTGAAATTTTCAGATTGCCTGGCAACAAAATTATTTTATTTTCAAAAATTACCATTGTTTGAAAAAGTTTAAATGAATTTTCAAGTACTTTACTCTTGTTAAAACGTAAAAGGTTGCCGGTAAAGTACCCCTTCCCCTTAACTGATCTTCACCAAAATCTAAAGAACTTGAGTCCTTTACAATTCACTGAAGTATGCAAAAAATTATTTGATTCTGTTTGAATTTGCGGCAGTTATCGTTTGCCATAGAAAATACCCTTGTTAAAAAAACGTTGTAGGTAAACTACCCCTTTCCCTTAACCGATCTTCACCAAAAACAATAGGTCTTGAGAACACTATAATTCAGGGCTGTATGCGAAACATTATTTGATTCTGTTTGAATTTGCGGCTGTTATCGTTTGCCAAAATAAAAAATTTCCCTTGATAAAAAAAACCGTTGCCGGTAAACTACCCCTTCCCCTTAACCGATCTTCACCAAAAACAACAGGTCGCGAGTACTCTACAAATCAGGGCTGTATGCAAAAAATTATTTGATTCTGTTTTAATTTGCGGCATTTATCGTTTGCCATAGAAAATACGCTTGATAAAAAACGTTGCAGGTAAACTACCCCTTTCCCCTAACCGATCTTCACCAAAAACAATAGGTCTTGAGAACTCTACAATTTAGGGCTGTATGCAAATAATCTTTTGATTCTGTTTGAATTTGCGGCTGTTATCGTTTGCCATAGGAAATACCCTTGTTAAAACATAAAACGTTACTGGTAAACTACCCCTATCCCTTAACCGATCTTCACCAAAAACAATAGGTCTTGAGAACTCTACAATTCAGGGCTGTATGCGAAACATTATTTGATTCTGTTTGAATTTGCGGCTGTTATCGTTTGCCAAAAAAAAAAATTTCCCTTGATAAAAAAAAACCGTTGCAGGTAAACTACCCCTTTCCCTTAACCGATCTTCACCAAAAACGATAGGTCTTGAGAACTCTGCAATTCAGGGCTGTATGCAAAATATTATATGATTTTGTTTGAATTTGCGGCTGTTATCGTTTGCCATACAAAATACCCTTGATAAAACAAAATATCGGTATGGAGAACCATACATGACTTCCATATTCTAAGATTTATATTTTAAATCATTTTCAGCCAAACAGCCAGGCTGTGTCTTACCTGCCTTTTTATTGCTGTATTAAATGAAAAATATTATATTACATTAAAATGAAAAAATTATAATTTTATTGCCTGGCAACAAAATTATTTTATTTTTAACAATTACCATTGTTTCAAAAAGTTTAAATAAATTTTCAAGTACTTTACTCTTGTTAAAACGTAAAAGGTTGCTGGTAAACTACCCCTTCCCCTTAACCGATCTTCACCAAAATCGAAAGTCATTGAGACCTCTACAATTCAGGGACGTATGCAAAACATTATTTGATTCTGTTTGAATTTACGGCTGTTATCGTTTGCCATATAAAATACGCTTGATAAAAAAACGTTGCTGGTAAACTACCCCTTCCCGTTAACCGATCTTCACCAAAAACAATAGGTCTTGAGAACTCTACAATTTAGGGCTGTATGCAAATAATCTTTTGATTCTGTTTCAATTTGCGGCTGTTATCGTTTGTTTCAAAAAGTTTAAATAAATTTTCAAGTACTTTACTCTTGTTAAAACGTAAAAGGTTGCTGGTAAACTACCCCTTCCCCTTAACCGATCTTCACCAAAATCGAAAGTCATTGAGACCTCTACAATTCAGGGACGTATGCTAAAAATTATTTGATTCTGTTTGTATTTGCGGCTGTTATCGTTTGCCATAGAAAATACGCTTGATAAAAAAACGTTGCCGGTAAACTACCCCTTCCCCTTAACCGATCTTCACCAAAAACAATAGGTCTTGAGTACACTACAAATCAGGGCTGTATGCAAAACATTATTTGATTCTGTTTGAATTTGCGGCTGTTATCGTTTGCCATAGAAAATACCCTTGTTAAAAAAGCGTTGCAGGTAAACTACCCCTTTCCCTCAACCGATCTTCACCAAAAACAACAGGTCTTGAGAACTCTGCAATTCAGGGCTGTATGCGAAACATTATTTGATTCTGTTTGAATTTGCGGCTGTTATCGTTTGCCAAACAAACAAAATTACCCTTGCTAAAAAAAAACCGTTGCTGGTAAACTACCCCTTTCCCTCAACCGATCTTCACCAAAAACAATAGGTCGCGAGTACTCTGCAAATCAGGTCTGTATGCAAAAAATTATTTGATTCTGTTTGAATTTGCGGCAGTTATCGTTTGCCATAGAAAAAAAATCTACAGACACACAGACACACAGACAGACAGACATACAGACACACACACAGACACTTTTCGGAAAACGACTTTTTTTCATGTTTTGAGTGTAGTAGAATCAGAATCTGCAATAATCTCGAACACGATTTTTTTTGCCATCACCATACTTCCATTCCTTAAGGAATATGGAAGTAAAATATCGGTATGGAGAACCATACATGACTTCCATATTCTAAGATTTATATTTAAAATCATTTTCAGCCAAACAGCCAGGGAAGGAATTTTAACAAAAAAATACTTCTTTCTTGCCAATAACGTAGTACACATATAAAAAACATTATCCCCTCCCCCTTCATCTATAATTTTGATTTATAGAAAATTACCCCCAGCCCGTTCAACTAGCCTCTTCATTTATAGATATTTCATCTACGTTTCTACAGTGGATTATTAAGATCTTATCAGGATACTTTATCAAAATTAAGTACTTTACTCATGTTACAACAAAAAATGTTTCTGGTAAACTGCCCTTTCCCCGTAACCGATCTTCACCAAAATCAACAGACATTGAGTTCTCTATAGCTCAGGCACATATGTAAAAAATTATTTGATTCTGTTTGAATTTACGGCAGTTATGGTTCGTCATATAAAAAATTACCCATGTTAAAACATAAAACATGAGATTTATAAAACATATCTAAGATTTATATTTAAAATCATTTTTGAAATAAAATATTTTCTTAGAACCTACTAACGCTGGGGAAATCTGAGGAGCCAATCAGAGTTGGGCCTACCTGTCACTCTGCTGAATTTGGTGGAAAGCCCTGTCACTGTCGTCAAAGTATCAGCCTTGACAGGGTCCTCTTTTTCTGCAAAATGGGAGAGCAGGCTTGAGATGGAGTGAGTGACATGGTCCCCACCTCAATGAAGAACCCATTGTTTTATAAAAATATATTTAAATTTTGAAAACTGAAAATTCTTTTCTTGTTGTAAATATTTATATTTTATAATCAAAATGACTTTATCAAAAAACAAACATTATTTTTTTATAATTAGTACTTACATATGTTTCTTAATATGCTTACTTTTTCTTCAATGTTGATGATCATTTCCAAACATTCTGACAAAATTGTATCTACAGAACAGTTAACATTCCCCAGGTTTCCATTTCTGCTAATTTCTCATTACACCTTCCACTGACGTATTATTAACCATTTCATAAACTATCGTATAATCTTTTCAGATTTTGTGGTACAAAATCTGAAATTTTCAGATTGCCTGGCAACAAAATTATTTTATTTTCAAAAATTACCATTGTTTGAAAAAGTTTAAATGAATTTTCAAGTACTTTACTCTTGTTAAAACGTAAAAGGTTGCCGGTAAAGTACCCCTTCCCCTTAACTGATCTTCACCAAAATCTAAAGAACTTGAGTCCTTTACAATTCACTGAAGTATGCAAAAAATTATTTGATTCTGTTTGAATTTGCGGCAGTTATCGTTTGCCATAGAAAATACCCTTGTTAAAAAAACGTTGTAGGTAAACTACCCCTTTCCCTTAACCGATCTTCACCAAAAACAATAGGTCTTGAGAACACTATAATTCAGGGCTGTATGCGAAACATTATTTGATTCTGTTTGAATTTGCGGCAGTTATCGTTTGCCATAGAAAAAAAATCTACAGACAGACAGACACACAGACAGACACACAGACAGACAGACAGGCAGACAGACAGACAGACACACACACAGACACTTTTCGGAAAACGACTTTTTTTCATGTTTTGAGTGTAGTAGAATCAGAATCTGCAATAATCTCGAACACGATTTTTTTTGCCATCACCATACTTCCATTCCTTAAGGAATATGGAAGTAAAATATCGGTATGGAGAACCATACATGACTTCCATATTCTAAGATTTATATTTAAAATCATTTTCAGCCAAACAGCCAGGGAAGGAATTTTAACAAAAAAATACTTCTTTCTTGCCAATAACGTAGTACACATATAAAAAACATTATCCCCTCCCCCTTCATCTATAATTTTGATTTATAGAAAATTACCCCCAGCCCGTTCAACTAGCCTCTTCATTTATAGATATTTCATCTACGTTTCTACAGTGGATTATTAAGATCTTATCAGGATACTTTATCAAAATTAAGTACTTTACTCATGTTACAACAAAAAATGTTTCTGGTAAACTGCCCTTTCCCCGTAACCGATCTTCACCAAAATCAACAGACATTGAGTTCTCTATAGCTCAGGCACATATGTAAAAAATTATTTGATTCTGTTTGAATTTACGGCAGTTATGGTTCGTCATATAAAAAATTACCCATGTTAAAACATAAAACATGAGATTTATAAAACATATCTAAGATTTATATTTAAAATCATTTTTGAAATAAAATATTTTCTTAGAACCTACTAACGCTGGGGAAATCTGAGGAGCCAATCAGAGTTGGGCCTACCTGTCACTCTGCTGAATTTGGTGGAAAGCCCTGTCACTGTCGTCAAAGTATCAGCCTTGACAGGGTCCTCTTTTTCTGCAAAATGGGAGAGCAGGCTTGAGATGGAGTGAGTGACATGGTCCCCACCTCAATGAAGAACCCATTGTTTTATAAAAATATATTTAAATTTTGAAAACTGAAAATTCTTTTCTTGTTGTAAATATTTATATTTTATAATCAAAATGACTTTATCAAAAAACAAACATTATTTTTTTATAATTAGTACTTACATATGTTTCTTAATATGCTTACTTTTTCTTCAATGTTGATGATCATTTCCAAACATTCTGACAAAATTGTATCTACAGAACAGTTAACATTCCCCAGGTTTCCATTTCTGCTAATTTCTCATTACACCTTCCACTGACGTATTATTAACCATTTCATAAACTATCGTATAATCTTTTCAGATTTTGTGGTACAAAATCTGAAATTTTCAGATTGCCTGGCAACAAAATTATTTTATTTTCAAAAATTACCATTGTTTGAAAAAGTTTAAATGAATTTTCAAGTACTTTACTCTTGTTAAAACGTAAAAGGTTGCCGGTAAAGTACCCCTTCCCCTTAACTGATCTTCACCAAAATCTAAAGAACTTGAGTCCTTTACAATTCACTGAAGTATGCAAAAAATTATTTGATTCTGTTTGAATTTGCGGCAGTTATCGTTTGCCATAGAAAATACCCTTGTTAAAAAAACGTTGTAGGTAAACTACCCCTTTCCCTTAACCGATCTTCACCAAAAACAATAGGTCTTGAGAACACTATAATTCAGGGCTGTATGCGAAACATTATTTGATTCTGTTTGAATTTGCGGCTGTTATCGTTTGCCAAAATAAAAAATTTCCCTTGATAAAAAAAACCGTTGCCGGTAAACTACCCCTTCCCCTTAACCGATCTTCACCAAAAACAACAGGTCGCGAGTACTCTACAAATCAGGGCTGTATGCAAAAAATTATTTGATTCTGTTTTAATTTGCGGCATTTATCGTTTGCCATAGAAAATACGCTTGATAAAAAACGTTGCAGGTAAACTACCCCTTTCCCCTAACCGATCTTCACCAAAAACAATAGGTCTTGAGAACTCTACAATTTAGGGCTGTATGCAAATAATCTTTTGATTCTGTTTGAATTTGCGGCTGTTATCGTTTGCCATAGGAAATACCCTTGTTAAAACATAAAACGTTACTGGTAAACTACCCCTATCCCTTAACCGATCTTCACCAAAAACAATAGGTCTTGAGAACTCTACAATTCAGGGCTGTATGCGAAACATTATTTGATTCTGTTTGAATTTGCGGCTGTTATCGTTTGCCAAAATAAAAAATTTCCCTTGATAAAAAAAAACCGTTGCAGGTAAACTACCCCTTTCCCTTAACCGATCTTCACCAAAAACGATAGGTCTTGAGAACTCTGCAATTCAGGGCTGTATGCAAAATATTATATGATTTTGTTTGAATTTGCGGCTGTTATCGTTTGCCATACAAAATACCCTTGATAAAACAAAATATCGGTATGGAGAACCATACATGACTTCCATATTCTAAGATTTATATTTTAAATCATTTTCAGCCAAACAGCCAGGCTGTGTCTTACCTGCCTTTTTATTGCTGTATTAAATGAAAAATATTATATTACATTAAAATGAAAAAATTATAATTTTATTGCCTGGCAACAAAATTATTTTATTTTTAACAATTACCATTGTTTCAAAAAGTTTAAATAAATTTTCAAGTACTTTACTCTTGTTAAAACGTAAAAGGTTGCTGGTAAACTACCCCTTCCCCTTAACCGATCTTCACCAAAATCGAAAGTCATTGAGACCTCTACAATTCAGGGACGTATGCAAAACATTATTTGATTCTGTTTGAATTTACGGCTGTTATCGTTTGCCATATAAAATACGCTTGATAAAAAAACGTTGCTGGTAAACTACCCCTTCCCGTTAACCGATCTTCACCAAAAACAATAGGTCTTGAGAACTCTACAATTTAGGGCTGTATGCAAATAATCTTTTGATTCTGTTTCAATTTGCGGCTGTTATCGTTTGTTTCAAAAAGTTTAAATAAATTTTCAAGTACTTTACTCTTGTTAAAACGTAAAAGGTTGCTGGTAAACTACCCCTTCCCCTTAACCGATCTTCACCAAAATCGAAAGTCATTGAGACCTCTACAATTCAGGGACGTATGCTAAAAATTATTTGATTCTGTTTGTATTTGCGGCTGTTATCGTTTGCCATAGAAAATACGCTTGATAAAAAAACGTTGCCGGTAAACTACCCCTTCCCCTTAACCGATCTTCACCAAAAACAATAGGTCTTGAGTACACTACAAATCAGGGCTGTATGCAAAACATTATTTGATTCTGTTTGAATTTGCGGCTGTTATCGTTTGCCATAGAAAATACCCTTGTTAAAAAAACGTTGCAGGTAAACTACCCCTTTCCCTCAACCGATCTTCACCAAAAACAACAGGTCTTGAGAACTCTGCAATTCAGGGCTGTATGCGAAACATTATTTGATTCTGTTTGAATTTGCGGCTGTTATCGTTTGCCAAACAAACAAAATTACCCTTGCTAAAAAAAAACCGTTGCTGGTAAACTACCCCTTTCCCTCAACCGATCTTCACCAAAAACAATAGGTCGCGAGTACTCTGCAAATCAGGTCTGTATGCAAAAAATTATTTGATTCTGTTTGAATTTGCGGCAGTTATCGTTTGCCATAGAAAAAAAATCTACAGACACACAGACACACAGACAGACAGACATACAGACACACACACAGACACTTTTCGGAAAACGACTTTTTTTCATGTTTTGAGTGTAGTAGAATCAGAATCTGCAATAATCTCGAACACGATTTTTTTTGCCATCACCATACTTCCATTCCTTAAGGAATATGGAAGTAAAATATCGGTATGGAGAACCATACATGACTTCCATATTCTAAGATTTATATTTAAAATCATTTTCAGCCAAACAGCCAGGGAAGGAATTTTAACAAAAAAATACTTCTTTCTTGCCAATAACGTAGTACACATATAAAAAACATTATCCCCTCCCCCTTCATCTATAATTTTGATTTATAGAAAATTACCCCCAGCCCGTTCAACTAGCCTCTTCATTTATAGATATTTCATCTACGTTTCTACAGTGGATTATTAAGATCTTATCAGGATACTTTATCAAAATTAAGTACTTTACTCATGTTACAACAAAAAATGTTTCTGGTAAACTGCCCTTTCCCCGTAACCGATCTTCACCAAAATCAACAGACATTGAGTTCTCTATAGCTCAGGCACATATGTAAAAAATTATTTGATTCTGTTTGAATTTACGGCAGTTATGGTTCGTCATATAAAAAATTACCCATGTTAAAACATAAAACATGAGATTTATAAAACATATCTAAGATTTATATTTAAAATCATTTTTGAAATAAAATATTTTCTTAGAACCTACTAACGCTGGGGAAATCTGAGGAGCCAATCAGAGTTGGGCCTACCTGTCACTCTGCTGAATTTGGTGGAAAGCCCTGTCACTGTCGTCAAAGTATCAGCCTTGACAGGGTCCTCTTTTTCTGCAAAATGGGAGAGCAGGCTTGAGATGGAGTGAGTGACATGGTCCCCACCTCAATGAAGAACCCATTGTTTTATAAAAATATATTTAAATTTTGAAAACTGAAAATTCTTTTCTTGTTGTAAATATTTATATTTTATAATCAAAATGACTTTATCAAAAAACAAACATTATTTTTTTATAATTAGTACTTACATATGTTTCTTAATATGCTTACTTTTTCTTCAATGTTGATGATCATTTCCAAACATTCTGACAAAATTGTATCTACAGAACAGTTAACATTCCCCAGGTTTCCATTTCTGCTAATTTCTCATTACACCTTCCACTGACGTATTATTAACCATTTCATAAACTATCGTATAATCTTTTCAGATTTTGTGGTACAAAATCTGAAATTTTCAGATTGCCTGGCAACAAAATTATTTTATTTTCAAAAATTACCATTGTTTGAAAAAGTTTAAATGAATTTTCAAGTACTTTACTCTTGTTAAAACGTAAAAGGTTGCCGGTAAAGTACCCCTTCCCCTTAACTGATCTTCACCAAAATCTAAAGAACTTGAGTCCTTTACAATTCACTGAAGTATGCAAAAAATTATTTGACTCTGTTTGAATTTGCGGCAGTTATCGTTTGCCATAGAAAATACCCTTGTTAAAAAAACGTTGTAGGTAAACTACCCCTTTCCCTTAACCGATCTTCACCAAAAACAATAGGTATTGAGAACACTATAATTCAGGGCTGTATGCGAAACATTATTTGATTCTGTTTGAATTTGCGGCTGTTATCGTTTGCCAAAATAAAAAATTTCCCTTGATAAAAAAAACCGTTGCCGGTAAACTACCCCTTCCCCTTAACCGATCTTCACCAAAAACAACAGGTCGCGAGTACTCTACAAATCAGGGCTGTATGCAAAAAATTATTTGATTCTGTTTTAATTTGCGGCATTTATCGTTTGCCATAGAAAATACGCTTGATAAAAAACGTTGCAGGTAAACTACCCCTTTCCCCTAACCGATCTTCACCAAAAACAATAGGTCTTGAGAACTCTACAATTTAGGGCTGTATGCAAATAATCTTTTGATTCTGTTTGAATTTGCGGCTGTTATCGTTTGCCATAGGAAATACCCTTGTTAAAACATAAAACGTTACTGGTAAACTACCCCTATCCCTTAACCGATCTTCACCAAAAACAATAGGTCTTGAGAACTCTACAATTCAGGGCTGTATGCGAAACATTATTTGATTCTGTTTGAATTTGCGGCTGTTATCGTTTGCCAAAAAAAAAAATTTCCCTTGATAAAAAAAAACCGTTGCAGGTAAACTACCCCTTTCCCTTAACCGATCTTCACCAAAAACGATAGGTCTTGAGAACTCTGCAATTCAGGGCTGTATGCAAAATATTATATGATTTTGTTTGAATTTGCGGCTGTTATCGTTTGCCATACAAAATACCCTTGATAAAACAAAATATCGGTATGGAGAACCATACATGACTTCCATATTCTAAGATTTATATTTTAAATCATTTTCAGCCAAACAGCCAGGCTGTGTCTTACCTGCCTTTTTATTGCTGTATTAAATGAAAAATATTATATTACATTAAAATGAAAAAATTATAATTTTATTGCCTGGCAACAAAATTATTTTATTTTTAACAATTACCATTGTTTCAAAAAGTTTAAATAAATTTTCAAGTACTTTACTCTTGTTAAAACGTAAAAGGTTGCTGGTAAACTACCCCTTCCCCTTAACCGATCTTCACCAAAATCGAAAGTCATTGAGACCTCTACAATTCAGGGACGTATGCAAAACATTATTTGATTCTGTTTTAATTTGCGGCTGTTATCGTTTGCCATAGAAAATACCCTTGTTAAAAAAACGTTGCAGGTAAACTACCCCTTTCCCTCAACCGATCTTCACTAAAAACAATAGGTCTTGAGAACTGTACAATTTAGGGCTGTATGCAAATAATCTTTTGATTCTGTTTGAATTTGCGGCTGTTATCGTTTGCCATAGGAAATACCCTTGTTAAAACATAAAACGTTACAGGTAAACTACCCCTTTCCCTTAACCGATCTTCACCAAAAACAATAGGTCTTGAGTACTCTACAAATCTGGGCTGTATGCAAAACATTATTTGATTCTGTTTGAATTTGCGGCTGTTATCGTTTGCCATAGAAAATACACTTGTTAAAAAACCGTTGCTGGTAAACTACCCCTTTCCCTCAACCGAACTTCACCAAAAACAATAGGTCTTGAGAACTCTACAATTTAGGGCTGTATGCAAATAATCTTTTGATTCTGTTTGAATTTGCGGCTGTTATCGTTTGCCATAGGAAATACCCTTGTTACAACATAAAACGTTACCGGTAAACTACCCCTTTCCCTGAACCGATCTTCACCAAAATCAACAGATATTGAGAACTCTACAATTTAGGGCTGTATGCGAAACATTATTTGATTCTGTTTGAATTTGCGGCTGTTATCGTTTGCCAAACAAACAAAATTACCCTTGCTAAAAAAAAACCGTTGCAGGTAAACTACCCCTTTCCCTCAACCGATCTTCACCAGAAACAATAGGTCGCGAGTACTCTGCAAATCAGCGCTGCATGGAAACAATTATTTGATTCTGTTTGAATTTGCGGCAGTTATCGTTTGCCATAGAAAAAAAATCTACAGACAGACAGACACACAGACAGACAGACAGGCAGACAGACAGACAGACACACACACAGACACTTTTCGGAAAACGACTTTTTTTCATGTTTTGAGTGTAGTAGAATCAGAATCTGCAATAATCTCGAGCACGATTTTTTTTGCCATCACCATACTTCCATTCCTTAAGGAATACGGAAGTAAAAACGTGGCTGGTAAACTACCACTTTCCCTTAAACGATCTTCACCAAAAACAATAGGTCTTTAGTACTCAAGAAATTAGGGCTGTATGCAAAAACTTATTTGATTATGTTTGAATTTGCGGCTGTTATCGTTTGCCATATAAAATACCCTTGTTAAAACATAAAACGTTGCTGGTAAACTACCACTTTCCCTTAACTGATCTTTACCAAAATCAACAGATCTTGAGAACTCTACAATTCAGGGCTGTATGCGAAACATTATTTGATTCTGTTTGAATTTGCGGCTGTTATCGTTTGCCATAGAAAAAAATCTACAGATAGACAGACAGACACACACACAGACACTTTTCGAATAATCTCGAACACGATTTTTTTTGCCATCACCATACTTCCATTCCTTAAGGAATATGGAAGTAAAAATGACTTTTTTTCATGTTTTGAGTGTAGTACAATCATATTCTGCAATAACCTCGAACACGATTTTTTTTGCCATCACCATACTTCCATTTCCTTAAGGAACATGGAAGTAAAAGTTGTTTCTCGAAAAGTGTCTGTGTGTGTGTGTCTGTCTGTCCGTTTGTCTGTCTGTAGATTTTTTTCTATGGCAAACGATAACAGCCGCAAATTCAAACAGAATCAAATAAGTTTTTGCATACAGCCCTCTATTGTAGAGTTCTCAAGATCTGTTGATTTGGTAAAGATCGGTTAATGGAAAGGGGTAGTTTACCTGCAACGTTTTGTTTTAAAAGGGTATTTTATATGGCAAACGATAAGAGCCGCAAATTCAAACAGAATCAAATACGTTTTTGCATACAGTCCTGATTTGTTGCGTACTAAAGACCTATTGTTTTTGGTGAAGATCGGTTAAGGGAAAGGGGTAGTTTACCTGCAACATTTTATGCTTTAACAAGGGTAATTTTTAATATGACAAACGATAACTGCTGTAAATTCAAACAGAATCAACTACGTTTTTGCATACCTTTTTGAACTAAAGAGAACTCAAGGTCTGTTGATTTTGTTGAAGATCCGTTAAGGGAAAGGGGTAGTTTATCAGCAACGTTTTATGTTTTAAAAAGGGTATTTTACTTCCATATTCCTTAAGGATGGTGATGGCAAAAAAAATCGTGTTCGAGATTATTGCAGATTCTGATTGTACTACACTCAAAACATGAAAAAAAGTCGTTTTCCGAAAAGTGTCTGTGTGTGTGTCTGTCTGTCTGTGTGTCTGTGTGTCTATCTGTGTGTCTGTGTGTCTGTAGATTTTTTTCTATGGCAAACGATAACTGCCGCAAATTCAAACCAAATCAATTAATTTTTTGCATACAGCCCTGATGTGTAGAGGACTCACGACCTATTGTGTTTGGTGAAGATCGGTTGAGGGAAAGGGGTAGTTTACCTGCAACGGTTTTTTTTTATCAACGGCAATTTTTTTTTTGGCAAACGATAACAGCCGCAAATTCAAACAGAATCAAATAATGTTTCGCATACAGCCCTGAATTGTAGAGTTCTCAAGACCTTTTGTTTTTGGTGAAGATCGGTTAAGGGGAAGGGGTAGTTTACCTGTAACGTTTATGTTTTAACAAGGGTATTTCCTATGGCAAACGATAACAGCCGCAAATTCAAACAGAATCAAAAGATTAGTTGCATACAGCCCTAAATTGTAGAGTTCTCAACACCTATTGTTTTTGGTGAAGATCGGTTAAGGGAAAGGGGTAGTTTACCTACAACGTTTTTTTAACAAGGGTATTTTCTATGGCAAACGATAACAGCCGCAAATTCAAACAGAATCAAATAATTTTCTGCATACAGCCCTGATTTGTAGAGTACTCAAGACCTTTTGTTTTTGGTGAAGATCGGTTGAGGGAAAGGGGTAATTTACCTGCAACGTTTTTTATCAAGCGTATTTTCTATGGCAAACGATAACTGCCGCAAATTCAAACAGAATCAAATAATTTTTTGCATACGTCAGTGAATTGTAGAGGACTCAAGGCCTTTAGATTTTGGTGAAGATCAGTTAAGGGGAAGGGGTAGTTTACCTGCAACCTTTTACGTTTTAACAAGAGTAAAGTACTTGAAAATTCATTTAAACTTTTTCAAACAATGGTAATTGTTGAAAATAAAATAATTTTGTTGAAAGGCAATCTGAAAATTTCAGATTTTGTACCACAAAATCTGAAAAGATTATACGATAGTTTATGAAATGGTTAATAATACGTCAGTGGAAGGTGTAATGAGAAATTAGCAGAAATGGAAACCTGGGGAATGTTAACTGTTCTGTAGATACAATTTTGTCAGAATGTTTGGAAATGATCATCAACATTGAAGAAAAAGTAAGCATATTAAGAAACATATGTAAGTACTTATTATAAAAAAATAATGTTTGTTTTTTGATAAAGTCATTTTGATTATAAAATATAAATATTTACAACAAGAAAAGAATTTTCAGTTTTCAAAATTTAAATATATTTTTATAAAACAATGGGTTCTTCATTGAGGTGGGGACCATGTCAGTCACTCCATCTCAAGCCTGCTCTCCCATTTTGCAGAAAAAGAGGACCCTGTCAAGGCTGATACTTTGACGACAGTGACAGGGCTTTCCACCAAATTCAGCAGAGTGACAGGTAGGCCCAACTCTGATTGGCTCCTCAGATTTCCCCAGCGTTAGTAGGTTCTAAGAAAATATTTTATTTCAAAAATGATTTTAAATATAAATCTTAGATATGTTTTACAAATCTCATGTTTTATGTTTTAACATGGGTAATTTTTTATATGACGAACCATAACTGCCGTAAATTCAAACAGAATCAAATAATTTTTTACATATGTGCCTGAGCTATAGAGAACTCAATGTCTGTTGATTTTGGTGAAGATCGGTTACGGGGAAAGGGCAGTTTACCAGAAACATTTTTTGTTGTAACATGAGTAAAGTACTTAATTTTGATAAAGTATCCTGATAAGATCTTAATAATCCACTGTAGAAACGTAGATGAAATATCTATAAATGAAGAGGCTAGTTGAACGGGCTAGGGGTAATTTTCTATAAATCAAAATTATAGTTGAAGGGGGAGGGGATAATGTTTTTTATATGTGTACTACGTTATTGGCAAGAAAGAAGTATTTTTTTGTTAAAATTCCTTCCCTGGCTGTTTGGCTGAAAATGATTTTAAATATAAATCTTAGAATATGGAAGTCATGTATGGTTCTCCATACCGATATTTTATGAGGAACGATAACTGCCGCACATTCAAACAGAATCAAATATTTTTTTTCCTTGCATCCCTGGTTGTAGAGGACTGAAGGTCTATTGGTTTTAGAGAAGATCGGTTAAAAGAAAGGGGTAGTTTACCTGAAACATTTTATGATTTAACAAGAGTAAAGTACTTAATTTTTATAAATAAAGTATCCTGATAAGAAGCTCATAATAATCCACTGTAGAAACATAGATGAAATATCTATAAATGAAGAGGTTAAGTGAACAGGATGGGGGTAATTTTCTATTATTAAAATTTATAGTTGAAGGTGGAGGGGAGAATTTTTTATATGTGTACTACGTTATCGCCAACAAAGAAGTAGTTTTTTGTTAAAATTGCTTCCCGGGCTGTTTAGCCGTAGTCCAATGTTTTCTGCAAAACCAGACTTTTCGGCAGTGGCATCGACTGCCATCATCAGTGAAAATCGAGTGCGAAAACGTGAGGTGGTATACGTTAGTGACCACAGTATTGTGGTTAATTCTGAAGCAATAAGTAGAAAGACGTAGTTTCTATGGAAATATTTCATTTCGAATATGATTTTAAATATAAATCTTAGAACATGGAAGTCATGTATGGTTCTCCATACCGATATTTATTTGTAGTTTACCTGAATCCTTTGAATTTACTTGTGATGATGTTGATCACATCTTCAGAAAAAGATAGTTTCCGTCGACCTGCCGCGTCCGTCACATTCTCACCGATATGTAAGCTACAGGTTCGTGCCACTATACCGCCCAGTCTACCAAACAAACCTAGTGATCAATTTTAAATTAATTTTAACTTCTGATAAAGATGATATATTCCTCGAAACATTTTACAAAACTTATATATTAAGGGAAGTGGCGCTTCCCCCCGAATCCATTGACGCTTAGCCACTGCGTCTTATACTGTATGAGTATCAAGGCACTTTTTCGATCTCTGTGGAAAAAACAAAATATTTTCCACTACTGATACGTATGATTATACGTGTGATACTCTTTATTGACAAAATTAAATCTAGTAAACGTGTGGATATAGATGTATATATCTTGGTACACGCATGCATGCACACGTACACGGGCGCGCCTGCACGAAAAAGTGCCTTAGTAACGTAAGAAGCCGTCAATTACATAATTTTCTGAAGCAATGATACAAGAGGTGGGGGTTTATGACCATTTACTCACATTGATTGCTCTGAAGGGATCCGTGTTTCTACAGTATACCTCTAAATAGACAAAATCCCTTTTAGACTAATAACTTTTAGTGCTAACTGAAAAATTTAGCAAGACAAACGTACGTTTAAAACGAGATGGATAAGCCTACTTTCAAGTGTGACATTTGCAATAACATATTTCGTAAGAGGGGGAATTTAAATTCACATGTAACTAGTAAGCATAGCGATGTAAAGTTCGAGTGCAGTTTTTGTGATTTTATCTGCAACACGAAGCGTTCATTGCAGCGTTACGTTCAAAGAAAACACTTAAGGTCTAGAGATTCACAGTCGAATGTAAAATGCCCCCTTTGTACCGAAACTCGGCCCTCAAAATGTAAAATCATGAATCATTACACTACACACCATGATATTGTGATACGAACGGACACGCTGGATTTTCAAAATGAGGAGGAATTTTATAACTGGAAGAGAATAACTGAGAAGGAAGAAGTATGCGAATTTGTCATCTCTCGTTCTAAATATATTCATCAATTGAATAGCCCGTCCAGAATGGTATTTTCATGCCACCGCGATGGTGAGTTTAAAGGAAAAGGGAAACACGTGCGACACACTAAACTAGCCGGTAGCAACAAAATCAACGGCCACTGTCCGGCCAAACTTGATGTCGTGTTTCATCCACGAGGGACTATAACAGTGCAATACTGTAAAACTCATGTCGGCCACACTGCAGACTTGGGACGCATGAGACTATCAGAGATGGAAAAGAATGATATTGCGGTACAAATTACGATGAAAGTTCCCTTTGATAAGATACTAGACACTGTAAGGTTCTCCATAGGTAATAAGGACTTGGAACGCAAAGATTTGCTCTCAAGAAAAGATCTCTTTAATATTGAAGATCAGTACAATTTAAAATCCGAAGCTATCAGGCACAGCAATGATGGTATTAGTGTAGAATCCTGGATTCAAGAAATGAAAACAGCTGGTGAGGTAGTGCGTTTTTACAAACCTCAAGGCATACTGTTAGAAACGCACTCACAATTTCGTGCTGAAGATTTTGTTTTGATAATAATGAATGAAGCACAAAAAGACATGTTGAAACAATATGGCAACAATTATATCTGCTTTGACAGCACTCATGGCCTGAATTGTTATGATTTCGAGCTGACTACTTTGCTCATACTAGATGATCTTAACCAAGGATTTCCTTGTGGTTTTGTGTTTTCGAACAGAGGAGATACGGCTGTTTTTGAAGTGTTTGTGTCTGTGATAGTAGATGTAATTGAATCACCAATTCAAACAAATGTTTTTATGTCAGATATGGCTGAGGTGTTTTATAATGCCTGGGTCAAGTTTATGCCGTCTCTTCTGTTCGTGGCATGTGGACCGCGCCTGGCGGAAAAATTTGATCAAAATCAAAGGTCGCGAGAATCAAGCAGAGACGTACAAATTGATTCGAACGTTATTAGAAGAAAGAGACCAAGCTGCATTTGTCCGCATGCTTCCAGAAAGTATCGATAAAATGAAAAGTGACACGGACACAAAAGACTTTGGTTTGTATTTTGAACACGAATATAAAGATACTGTCAAGAGCTGGGCGTATTGCTTCCGTCTTCATGCAGGTCTAAACACCAATATGCACTTGGAACGCATGCATGGTGTTCTGAAACATATTTATATGGGCGGGAAGAAACCCAAAAGACTAGACATTTCACTGCATACGTTAATGCGCTTTGTAAGAGACAAACTTTACGACAGATTAATTTACCTAACTAGAGGTAAATTAACGAGTTAGATTTCTGCCCTTCGTTACAGACACAAAGAGTCACTAAAAATGTCTACAGAAGAAATTGTTTTTGATGGAACTCTGTGGAAATTGCAGTCGACGAGCAGAAACGAGATATACGAAACAGGAGAGAGACAACAACTGCACTGTAAATGCGACCTGCGGTGTACCGAGTGCAAAGTGTGTATTCACGCTTATGCGTGCAGCTGTCCCGACTCGGCCATAAAATTTAATATATGCAAACATATCCATGCAGTCAGAAGGAAAATAAATGAGAGCTGTGAAGAACAAAAAAGTGATTCTGAAGGAGTTTTAATAATAGAAGAACATCCCAACTTTGCAAAACAAGAGGCAATAATAAAGGAATTAAGACATACTTTACCAAATGAAGACATGGAGCAAAGTAGGGCTAAACTCAGCATTTTGAAACCGTTCTTGCTAAAATGGAATGTGCTGAAGACGTTGAAGTAATTAATAGGGTGCTTCAACCTTTTATACCTACATTACAGGGCAGGAAACTCAAACGAGCTCTTCCTCTGGAATCGGAACCGTCGTGTTCAAAACAAACGAAGTTTGAACCACAACGACGGCTCTTTTCAACTAAAGTGCCCAAAAAGAAGTCGTTATCAATATCGAAACCTAGCGTGAGCGAGCAAGAAGCTATTGCTGCCTCCTTGTTGCTGCACTAGTAACTGTTTAAAGTTTTATAAACTTCTGTAAGTGTAATAACCAAGTGAACTTAAATATGTTTTGACGTTAAGAAATCTTCAAGTGTTGTTCTGTTTCATGAACGGAAGTGTAAAATAAAAATAACAAATTCCTTAAAACTGTGCACATTACTAGAAAAAAAAAAAAACAGTGAGCGAGTACGAGACTACTGTTAGTTGTAGCGTTGACTATTTATTTTGAGAATTTAGGACTTCTGTGCAAAGTGTAAATCAAGTATTTCTAAAGCCTGCCGTCAGGTGTAAAAGATTATATAGTTATGAAAGCTGTAAAATCGTACAGCCTTAAATCGTAATGTTGTAAAACAGTCAAGACTTAAATCGTAACATCATCAACCCTGCAAGTGACAAAGTTCTTCTACTCAAAACAAAAACTGGGTGGACAAAGGAATAAACGCTCTCTCATTACTGGACATACAAGCTGTTATAACTACAGTAAGTCTACATTACTGTATAATCGTAATAAATTAAGTGAGAATGTTCTGTAAGTTATCCTAATTTTTAATATTGCTGGAAAAGTTAGTATAAATGATGTTTTATATTTTAATTAAGAAATTAATCTTACTGCAAATACGAAAGCAGCTCATTTTCTTCAAACTTCAATTATATTCACATACTGTCTGCCACTCGCACTTAGTTCACACATCTGCGTATAGACCTATATTTGTCCCAACGGGGTTTTTAACAGTAGCTAATGTTCCTGTGTTCTGATTAGTCATCGTTTTTGTTATCGTCTGCAACTGTAGAACGTTCAGTTCTGTGTTTACAGAGAAAAAATACATTTAATATTACAATGAATGTTGACAACAGCGGCGGACGAACATAACGAAGTTGCCCGAGAGGCTTCACGCTGTCAGTCTACAGTCTCGGTACTTGAGCTGCAGACTGACAGCGTGAAGCCACTCGGGCAACTTCGTTACTGTTCTTATGTTCGTCCTAGCCGAAGTTGCCCGAGTGGCTTCACCATGTCAGTCTGCAGACTCAAGTGACAATAGCGGCGGACGAACAGTAACGAAGTTGCCCGAGTGGCTTCACGCTGTCAGTCTGCAGACTCAAGTGTAATTCATTACTCTTGTTTTGTTACATTGGTACACTACACAGTTCAGTTATCGTTGATCGTCAAATTTTGACATTCGGTCGCTGGTAACAGGCTTTTTAAAGGTTTATTTTCTGTAACGGTGTACTGGTACTGAATAGTTTATATTAGTAAATCGAATAATTTATAGCAGCCGTAGTATACTTCAGAAGGTAAGTATTTATTTAAAGATAACTGGACATTAGGTTAAGTTGGAAATAACGGTAATAGTCAAATGAAGTAGAATTAGGGTTAATGTAATTAGTAAGATAGACACATTGTGAAACAATCGGTATGGAGAACCATACATGACTTCCATGTCCTAAAATTTATATTTAAAATCATTTAAATATTAAATAAGTGGATGCTTGAGTTATGAAAAAATTACGTATCAGCTAAAATGGTACCACCATGTCAGGTGGATTAAGACTATCCTCAACCTTCGTGAGGAAGGACTGTACTTTTGGATAAACTGTCTGTAGGTCGAACGAAGAGGTAGCTGCGATCTGATTCCTGTAATGAAATTGGACTGTCGCTGCGAGGGGTTTAGGAATGTCTATAGTGTTATCAAAGTCTTTCCTGTCAATACTATACTAGTCATTTTTCTTTTTTAAAATCGAGTCTTGATTTCTTTCTTTCCATTTGTCTTCTGATTTCCTGAACGACTATTCTGTTCACCCGTATAATTATAAATTTCTCAGCAAAACATTTCTTCCTTAATACATTTGTGCTCCTGTTTAACACCCACCATTCTGATCCATGTCATAACGCTATATTCCGCACAGGCTAGTAAATAACTAGCTATCAGGGAGGTCAAAATATTTTCAAGGAGGGGCAAACAATTTTCGAAAGGAGAAAAATATTTATATATTTTTCATACATACACACATGCACATATTAGTTTATAATTCTCATATCATAATAGAAATAAGTACACAGATTGTATTAATTGCTTTAATACAACGACACTGCCCAGCGATCCACAGGAAGCAAATCGATGTCCACCTTTTCGGCTTGCACGCGTTTGTTGGTGTGGGTTTTGGCACTTTCCGTTTACAAAGCATGCAAACATAATAAAATAAACATGAGTGAGGCCAGAAATAACGCGAACTGTGTGTGTGTGTGTGTGTGTGTGTGTGTGTGTGTGTGTGTGTGTGTCCGTCCTGCTGGCCTTTTTATTGCTGTAATCACAATAATAAAACTTTGGAAAAGTAAACATTACATAATTGAGATATGCTTGCCTGCCAGGAACAATATATTTTCACTCATACGTGATTTAAATTAAAATGAAAAATATAGAATTTTGTTAAAAGTGAAATGAAATGTTTCCATAGAAACTACTTCTTTCTTGTCAATAACGTAGTACACATACAAAACTTATAAAAATTTACCTCCACCATCATCAACTACCATTTTAATTTATAAAAAAAATTACCCCCTCCCCCTTCAACTACCCTTTTCATTTATAGATACTTCATCTACCTTTCTACAGTGGATTATTTTGACCTTCTTTTCAGGATACTTTATTTATCAAAATTAAGCACTTTACTCTTGTTAAAACGTAAAACGTTGCAGATAAACTACCCCTTTCCCTTAACCGATCTTCACCAAAAACAATAGGCCCTGAGTCCTCTACAATTCAGGGCTGTATGAAAAAAATTATTTGATTCTGTTTGAATTTGCAGCTGTTATCGTTTGTCATAAGAAAAAATTCCACACACACACACACACACACACACACACACACACACACACACACACACACACACACACACACACACACACACACACACACACACACACACACACACACACACACACACACACACTTTTCGAAAAATGACTGTTTTTCATGTTTTGATGGTAGTACAACCAGAATCTGCCGTTATCTCGAACACGATTTTTTTTTGCCATGACCATACATCCATTTCCTTTTGGAACATGGAAGTAAAATTGAATTTCAATGTGGTTCTTTGTTGTGTGTTTATGAAGTTGTCTCATAAGATTAGAAAAATTACTCAATTTTACCTGAAAATGTCTTCAGTGGCAGTAAAAATATTACCAAGGCGTCCTTTTTAATGTCAGAATTAATAATCTGTTCATTTCCAAATTTTCACAGGTAGGTTTTATCAGTCCTGGGTACACTG
Source organism: Magicicada septendecula (assembly GCA_034769895.1). Lineage (NCBI taxonomy): Eukaryota > Metazoa > Arthropoda > Insecta > Hemiptera > Cicadidae > Magicicada > Magicicada septendecula. The sequence goes on along the minus strand of CM068373.1, from coordinate 313,655,030 downwards.
TAAACACAACACAACGTCCAGGTTAAGACTGAATATTTGGTGGTCGTCAAAATATACTACTTTTATGTATTTGTATTCAACCAGTATTGTGACGATTTAAATAAAAGAAATAATCAAGAAAATAAAATTTTTAAAAAAATTAAGGTTGCGAGCTCTTAAGCCATTTAAATCTCACTGTATTAATATAAAATACCTGTATGTACTCAGTATGAGAGGAAGCAGTAATTAATTAGTTATTTAGAAGATACTCTAATAAAAAGATAAATTGTAAAGAGTTATTAATATTGTATTTAACCCTTTGCTTGTAAGCAGGCGCTGTCCTGTTGATTCCAGACTCGACATGTTTTCCGAGTCTTGTGTGAGTAAGAATAAGATAAAAAAAAAACTAATGTTAATAATAAAAAAACTGAAGACATAAATAGTCGCTAAAACAACTGATTTAAATTATGTATATTTGTTTAGGGATAGTTTGTATAAATAAAAAAGTTAACTTAAATATAGTTAGGAACTATATTCTCGCGCGGAAATTGTCCCACTAACTTTTGCCCAGTACCAGGCGAAGGGAGCGGAATTTCTCTCTCTTGCAATGGTGACTTTGTACAGTATAGACGTAGGTGCTGTGCGCTTAAAATATGTTAACTATATTTTGTCTCACCTTAAGATGGTGTACCAGATGTAGCTGTTTAAAGCATCTGGATGTGTTAATTAATATAGTCATGTAAATAGACAAGAAAAGTAAAGTAAAAAAAATCGAAACGTAAAAAAAAGGAGTGTAACACAAGATGACTTCGTGCTTCAACAAATAACAACAATTCCAAAGTCATACCCGGAGATGTGAACTATCAGAAGCCACAAACTCTACTGCACGTGACAGAATATGCAGATCAGGACATCCGAGAATCTACAAGATCATCGTAGATATCTATACCACATATTGTTCAACCTGCGAACTTTTGGAGTCCTTTACAGAGGAAGGCCAGACCAAGATGACGACGTAGCTGTTCCTGTTTCCCAAGACGGATACCCCAGGACGAGTCTTCTGCATACCAATTAAAAGGTGACTCGATAGCCTGTCTATCGAGGGTTACTAATATTTGTTACACAACACATCTTGAAAGAGACTTTTCAGAAACTATTAACTTTGTAAAGACTTATAAATTAAATCTAAGAATTTCATGTAACTATTCTAACTTCATCGTTGTAACAATTTATATGCTAATGTAGAGTAATATAATTCAAGCAATAATACCATTCTTCCAATGGTTGAATAAAAGTAAGCCTTGCAAGCTAATATCATGAAATGAGTATAATTAAAAGTCTTAATTACAGAAATACAGAAAGTTGGCCCGGATCCGAGGTATAGCTATATAAAATAAAGTTTGATCTCAAAGTTTAAAGAAACCTTTCAAATAACTTAATAATTGAATTAGTAATGTCATGGGATCTGTCAGTATATGTTTTTTAAATGTTAAATAAAGAGAAGTCTTCTTGTTACACACATATGAGGAGTGCTTAAATCAATTGTATACCTTGCCATTGTTTCCTTACACAGTGAGTAAGTAATTTGTTACATTAATTAATTATTTGTGATCAATTCTGTTACAACGTAGGCAGCCCATCTAATTAACGGAGTTTAATTACGAGGGGTTCCCTGGATTTGTAACGCGGCGAAAAGACGTTACAAAAGTGCGCCACTCTGCTTACATTGTAAAAAAAAATAAAAGGGTAATTGTTTACAGAGTGTCACAAAAGTGACATTTCAAACAAAATTGTGTCATTCAAAAAAATAAAGGAAACAAAGGAAAGAGTTTTAATTGTGTATGTAGTGTCACAAACAAAATTGCATTCACTATGCGTGGATAAATTGTATGATCAATAACTAAATATATAATATTGATATATGCACTCAGAAAGTTACTTTAATAAATGTAATGTTCGAAACATATTTAATAGTGTATTAAGTTACGTAGATGGTAGTATGTATAAGTAAAATATCCTTAGCGTCATACAATGCATGTAGCTTTTGCATTCTATAGGCCAGTAGGAACCTGCATAATTCGATATAATTACTTGCATACATGAATTGTGACCAAGCATAACAATTTTGGTCAACCGAACAATCTGTAACAGGTTTGTTTACGACAATCTATGACCTGTTGTTTCCTGAATCATTCTGCACAGTGTATGTCCAACTATCTAGCTTACATACACTAGTAAGTGTTATAAAAAAAAAATTTTTGATTAAAAATAACTTTGTTAATAATAATAAAGTAATTAAGTAGAAGTTCGTGATTTAAAACTTGTGAACAAAATAAGTAATTATTTAATTGAGAAAAGTTTATGAATGAACGGAGCCAAAGTGTTGTCTAAGCGGAATAATAATAATAGAATCTAGCGTCTGCGCTCCCCTTCTCTTGTTTAAACCGGTATACAGTAGTTGTGTTATTCAGTCGCATTGTGGAGAACAATAAGAGTAAAACCCCCTTTCTCACTGACACGCTCAACCCTCCTTTGTTAACTAAATATGTAGGCCACCCTCTGACCTACATTCCAGTAAACAGCTGATCGGCTATTTAACCTTGAAAGATATGTGTGTGTGATTTCTGTCTCTCCCTTAGAAGAGAAATTGTTCTTTTCTAATTTGTGTAAATTGATTACTTATGAATTTATTATATGTAATATATGTGTAATATACTAGTATTAATTGTAAGTACGTGCTAATGTGTTAGAACAAAATGGCCCAATTTAACCCGGATTTGTTATTAAAAGACGAGCTGTCTTACGAAGCCCTTTTGCGTGGACTACCCCATGCTGATGTAACAGTCGCGGAATTACGAAGTTCAATTCGCGAATGTGGATTTGATGCGCCCGTGCAATTAAACAATCTAAGCCAACTCGATTATGAAAGCGAGAAAGAAATTTGTAATGCCAAGTATAGTGAACTATACTTATTGTCTCAAACACTCCAAGACGAGAAATCTCCGGCAAACATTTTGCGGACTACCCAGAGAATAGAGCATTTAACCAGGCGAATAAAAAATTTGTCGATCTGGCCGAATCTCACAGAAATACCCGTTGATGTACAAAAGCTAGCAGACGAAGCTCTACGCCGCTTACCTTCAATTATCAACGATTTAAGACGAAAATCCGACTCATTCAGGATGGACGAAATAGAGAAATCATTAATGAAATTACACATCTCCCCAGTACAATCCCCCACCACTGGTTTACCTCCGCCTAACTCGGATCGGAACTCACCTATCGTATCGCAAGTGCAAGCGAACCCAGAACAAAAATCTGATACAGATGTAAATGTCCCTCCTCCCGAGCATTTTCAGTTTCGTCCCGGAAATAATGAATTGACCAACACCCCCAATGAATCTAATCACCCTCATCGAGGAATTACCCCTAGGAACTATAACGCAGATCTATACGGAAAAATTACTCACCCTGTGGAGAATATTTTAACCGAAATCCCTTATACAGATGGTTTAAATGTTTCCAAGTTACTAACATTTATTAGTTATCTTCTTCAGATAAAGGATCTACAGCAGCTGAATGACTGGCAAATTTTACAAGTTCTGTTACCAAAGTGTAAACCCCCGTTAAAAAATCGTGTGCTAGAAGCCCTAACCTCTACTTTCCCAGTAGAAGAGCTACATAGCTCTTTAATAAAATACTTTATTCCCACCGGCATCTATGAAGAAATAAAAAGGAAGACAGTACTCCGAGTACAAGGACATCAGGAGAGATTAGCTCACTACATCTCCGATATTAGGGAGTCCTCTCGACTACTACGTGTAAGCTGGAATGAAACACAACTGGTGGACACCATTTTAATAGGAGTGTCACCTGAAGAAAGATCTCGACTATCATTGATGAATAGACCCAATACAATTGCTGATCTAGAACAGTGCAGTATCCATTCCTCAAATGTATGGTACTCAGATCAAAATAGAGAAGCAATGAAAACCTCTGGAACTAATAGACATCAATTGCGAGCACTACTGCCTGATGTAACAACCTCGTATGAAAGACAAGTTTCTAGTAGACCTCACCATGTGCGCAAAGCTGGTAAGTTAACTGTAAACCCAGATAAAGCGGAAACCAAGTACCCACCTCGCAGAAAACCCACCTGTTATAATTGTGGCAAATATGGGCACATAAGAAGAGAGTGCAAAAGTAAGCCATTGGAACGGAATAACCCCAATTCAAAAAACATGTAAGGCAGGGAGACCCGAAAACCTGTGTCTTCCGCAGCTACTCAAAATTGGGTAAACTAAAAGAAACCAGTAATAATAATAAGAATGAATTATTCTGTAACCAAGTGAAAAACAAAAAAGGTGCGAAAGATATCGACCCCTATGTGCGAGAATTTCGTGAAAAGTGTAATGCGATTAATAGATGTAAATGGAAAAAAAATCTACTACCATTAATACGAGTCGACTTAGGCGTTACATCCCCCATCGCCTTAATTGATTCGGGATCTAGTAGAAGCTTAATCAGCCAAGAATTAGCGGACATGTTAGCTAAACATCATCTAGTAAAAAGGAACCAACCTGTGAATATAAAGTGTGCTACCGCTGATAAACGTAAAATAAATATAAACCTGAGCATTACCGTTAAGGTTAAAATAAAAAACCTAAGTTGGATATTTACAATGTTAGTATGTAAAGAATTAGGACCTGATTTAATATTAGGTGCAGATTTTATTAGTAAGACAGGAATGATTCTTGACATCTAAGAGCGAGAATTTTATTTCAGATTTGACCGTGCAAGAAAACATAAATTTGATAGTAATGAAGATAAACGTTGTTCATCTACTGCACATGTAATACACCAAGATTCAGATTTATCTCACCTAGAACGAAGAGATAGAGTCAAAATAGTAAAACTAATAAAAGAATTTTCCTCGGTTCTTACACCAAAACTAGGACTTACGGACCTAATAGAGTATAAAATTAATCTGAGTGATCAGAAAGTAATACGACTACCCCCGTACAAGTTGCCTCGCCTCCCAAGATGGAAGTCATGCGAAACCATATCAATAAGTTATTGGATCAAGGAGTCATAGAACCCTCTACGTCCCCATATTCTTCACCCTCCTTTTTAGTACCGAAAGGACCAGATAAACACCGACTAGTTGTAGACTACAGGCAATTAAATAAAAGAATAGAATTTGAATCAATCCCTCTTCCAGACATCCATAGTGCGTTTCATTATTTTACTAAAGCAATGGTTTTTACGGTAATGGATCTAAATCAAGCTTTTCACCAAATACCTCTTTCAGAAGAATCCAAACGTCTAACCGCGTTTGCAGTTCCTTTTAACTTGTACCAATTTACTAGGGTACCCTTTGGAATATCTCAAGGAAGTTCCGTATGTAGTAGACTATTGGAGAAGATATTTCACGGCATTAAATTTAAATATGTGTACCACTATTTGGACGACATCGTAATATACAGTGAATCAATGGAACAACATCTCAGACATTTGCGTGAACTGTTATCTCGTTTACTAAGAGCAGGATTAACGGTGAACCCAAATAAGGTAAGTTTTGCTGTCCCTCAGTTTTCTTTCTTAGGACACATAGTAAAAGCGAATGGAAAGGTAAGCATTGACCCCGAACGTACCCGTGCTATTAGAGAATTTGCACCCCCACGAGATGCAAAAGGTATAGCCCGATTTTTAGGTATGGTGAATTATTTCCACAAATATATTCCCCATCTTGCCGAAATAGCAGCACCCCTAAACTCCTTACGAAAGAAGGGAACAAAGTTCGAATGGAGCTCAATACATCAAAACGCGTTTGAGCAACTTAAAGAAAGCATTATATCTCCCCCAGTTTTGCAATTAGCTGATTTCACAAAACCATTCGTCGTGCAAACCGACAGTTCCAGTGTAGCGTTAGGTGCAGTGATATACCAAGAGATAGATAACTGTAGACTACCAATTAGTTATGCATCACGAACACTGAGCGATCAAGAAAGAAAGTATTCTGCATATGAATTGGAATGTTTAGCAATTGTTTTTGCATTCGAAAAGTTTAAACCCTTCCTAGAACATAAAGAATTTCTTTTAGAAACCGACAATCAGGCGTTATCATGGTTATTGAATCACCCTAAACAATTAGGACGAATTGGCAGATGGATATTGAAATTAAACTGCTACAAATTCAGAGTGCAGCATATTAAAGGTACTCAAAATGTAGTCGCCGATACCCTGTCCCGTATGTTCCAGTCACCCACTAAAACTTCCGAAAACATAGTGAAGCCGGAAATAGCAAGTGCGAACGCCGTAATTACTGAATTCCCCCTTGCCTTTACAAACATTGCCCTATATCAACAACAAGACCCCTTACTGAAGCCTATTATAGAACAACTTACCCAAGGTATTAAATCTGAGAAGTACGTATTGAGTAAGAATGTACTGTGTCTCAAAATAAGAGACAGAAAGGAATTAAGAATAATAGCCCCGGATGTAATTAAGCCCATGCTAATGGAATACTTCCATTCATCTACCATAGGAGCCCATATGGGAATCAATAAGACGATACATCGTATTCGAAAGGAATATCATTGGAACAATATGAACTGCGAAATAGCTACCTTCGTAAAGAAATGTTCATTATGCGCCCTTAGCAAACCCGCCAGAAATACTCAAGTAAGCCAATTGATATCAGAAATCCCAAAGATCCCTTTTTCGAAACTTTATCTAGATTTCTCAGGTCCGTATCCACGATCCAAATCAGGAAATACCATGTTACTGATATGTGTAGATTCGTTCACCAAATTTGTTTGGATGTATCCCATGCGACGAGCATTAGCGTCGACAACAGTTAAAATACTACAGGAAAGATTATTTAAAGATTACGGTACTCCAGTACGTATAGTATCTGATAACGGCCCGCAGTTTAAAGCAAAAGAATTTAGGAATATGTGTTTCAAGTTAGGGATAGACCATATAACCACTACAGAGAATCGACCGCAAGGCAATATTGCTGAAAGGTATCTACGAAACCTCAAATCTGCGCTAATCGCCTATCATGCGAACGATCACACATCGTGGGACCAAAATCTATCCTGGATTCAATACGCTTTTAATTCAGCTTACCACGAAGGTCACAAGTCGACCCCGTTCGAGTTACTATACAAGTATCGACCAAACCACCCTTTGTCCACAAGATGGAATATACACGATCTGCTGCCTCCGCAAATAACGGATAAGCAGATAAAGCGAATATGGAACAAAGCCCGCTCTAACTTAAGAGCAAGCTTGGAAAAATCCAGAAGATACCACGAGAAAGGTAATCATAGCAACTCAGTCAGGTACCAAGTAGGTGACTTAGTAATGTACAAGACTCACCCCATTAGTAGTGCGATTGATAAGACCACCTCGAAACTATCATTCAGATGGTGTGGCCCTTACCAAATCCAAAAGTACCTAACTCCAGTTACAGTAGCCGTGTGCGAACCTGCAACTCAGAAATATGTGCGGAGAACGCATATTTCGCAACTAAAGTTGTATAAGAAGAAGTGACGGTATAGTATAACCCAAAAAGAAAAGGGAATACTAGGCAGTACAGAAAATTATATTTCTGAATCCACGTAAAAAAAATGTAAAACATAGAGTTTGGAAACGAGGCCTGATCAACCTGAGTTCCAGTTCTGCGAAGCATGCATTAATGAATAATCATTAACTAGATGGGTACTAACACTCATTAACTACATGAGTTATATATAGGACTCACAGAAGAAAAGATAGAATTCTAAATAATAAAGATTTAGAAAGTTACTCTATAGAAGAGAGAGTAAGACAAACAAAAAACCGGTAGTAAAATTAAGTGATAGAGATAAGAAAGAGTTTTGTGTTTTAATTGTGTAAATATTTAGTGTAAATAGTATGTAAAAAAAAAAAGGTAGTTCATAAGAATATAAAGTGTACGGTGTTGTAACTATAGGTAATAACTATGTGGACAGCGTTGTAAAGTGTACAACAACTATGTGAAAGAAATTACACACACTAACCCCATTCAATATCTCAGTGCCCAATAGTGAGTTAGACTCAAAAAAGGCTTAACCGTAGCGTGCAATTTAAGCGGTGGAGTATGTGACGATTTAAATAAAAGAATTAATCAAGAAAATAAAATTAAAAAAAAAATTAAGGTTGTGAGCTCTTAAGCCATTTAAATCTCACTGTATTAATATAAAATACCTGTATGTACTCAGTATGAGAGGAAGCAGTAATTAATTAGTTATTTAGAAGATACTCTAATAAAAAGATAAATTGTAAAGAGTTATTAATATTGTATTTAACCCTTTGCTTGTAAGCAGGCGCTGTCCTGTTGATTCCAGACTCGACATGTTTTCCGAGTCTTGTGTGAGTAAGAATAAGATAAAAAAAAAACTAATGTTAATAATAAAAAAACTGAAGACATAAATAGTCGCTAAAACAACTGATTTAAATTATGTATATTTGTTTAGGGATAGTTTGTATAAATAAAAAAGTTAACTTAAATATAGTTAGGAACTATATTCTCGCGCGGAAATTGTCCCACTAACTTTTGCCCAGTACCAGGCGAAGGGAGCGGAATTTCTCTCTCTTGCAATGGTGACTTCGTACAGTATAGACGTAGGTGCTGTGCGCTTAAAATATGTTAACTATATTTTGTCTCACCTTAAGAGGGTGTACCAGATGTAGCTGTTTAAAGCATCTGGATGTGTTAATTAATATAGTCATGTAAATAGACAAGAAAAGTAAAGTAAAAAAAATCGAAACGTAAAAAAAAGGAGTGTAACACAAGATGACTTCGTGCTTCAACAAATAACAACAATTCCAAAGTCATACCCGGAGATGTGAACTATCAGAAGCCACAAACTCTACTGCACGTGACAGAATATGCAGATCAGGACATCCGAGAATCTACAAGATCATCGTAGATATCTATACCACATATTGTTCAACCTGCGAACTTTTGGAGTCCTTTACAGAGGAAGGCCAGACCAAGATGACGACGTAGCTGTTCCTGTTTCCCAAGACAGATACCCCAGGACGAGTCTTCTGCATACCAATTAAAAGGTGACTCGATAGCCTGTCTATCGAGGGTTACTAATATTTGTTACACAACACATCTTGAAAGAGACTTTTCAGAAACTATTAACTTTGTAAAGACTTATAAATTAAATCTAAGAATTTCATGTAACTATTCTAACTTCATACGTTGTAACAATTTATATGCTAATGTAGAGTAATATAATTCAAGCAATAATACCATTCTTCCAATGGTTGAATAAAAGTAAGCCTTGCAAGCTAATATCATGAAATGAGTATAATTAAAAGTCTTAATTACAGAAATACAGAAAGTTGGCCCGGATCCGAGGTATAGCTATATAAAATCAAGTTTGATCTCAAAGTTTAAAGAAACCTTTCAAATAACTTAATAATTGAATTAGTAATGTCATGGGATCTGTCAGTATATGTTTTTTAAATGTTAAATAAAGAGAAGTCTTCTTGTTACACACATATGAGGAGTGCTTAAATCAATTGTATACCTTGCCATTGTTTCCTTACACAGTGAGTAAGTAATTTGTTACATTAATTAATTATTTGTGATCAATTCTGTTACAACGTAGGCAGCCCATCTAATTAACGGAGTTTAATTACGAGGGGTTCCCTGGATTTGTAACGCGGCGAAAAGACGTTACAGTATAGGAGGTTATTAGATACGGTTTAAAAGTAATGGCTTAGTTAAGTACTGTTACACAACTTACAGAACAAATTCAAGAGTAATGTAACATTGTTGTAGCTTGCATGACCTGCAACTGGTCAAATATAACCTTACAACACTACGTTGACGGCGTAACTGCATACTAAGATAAGCTTAACGAATCACCATCAATTTTTGTAAAATCTCATTAGAAAATAAAGTTTAGTAAAGGTTGCTTCAGTCACGTGGCATTCCAAGTAACACTGTAAAAAAGATTTACTTGTAGAGAGTGAAATAAGATACATGTTTACTTCACCTTCATCTAGTGGAATGTTGTTTAGTCTGTGTATCATGGTCCTGAAGGCAGCTAGTTTGTGTTGTATTGGATGATGCAGGAGTTGTGCATTAGTGTGTCAGTTTTAGTGGGTTTTCTGAATATGCTGAATTTGTGTCTGTGTTCTCATTTTGTGATGGCGAGGTGTAGGAAGTTTATGCCATTGTTGTATTCGTATTCAGCAATGAAGGTTATGTTTTTGAGTATTTTGTTTACGTGAGTTAGTAGCTGTTCACATTGTTTTTTGTTTCCCTTGTATAGAAATATGATGTCATCAACGTATCTTGCCAATATAGTATTTCATGTGAGTGTCTGTCATTATTTGTGAGGATTACGTTGGTACAGATATGTACAACTGCTCCAATCACCCAATACAATGCAAACTAGCTGCCTTCAAAACCACGATACACAGACTAAACAACATCCCACAAGATGAAAAAGAATACCAAGACAAGTTAAACACGATCAAATATGTAGTAGGATCCAACGGATTAAACAGAACAATAATAAATAAACTCCTACACAAAACAAGACAACAGACAAAGACAGAAAACAACAAGTTCATAACACTAATATACATCAATAACCACACTGAAAAAATAGCCCACAAATTTAAAAAAGCAGGATACAGAATCGCATACAGAACTACAAACAAAACAGAACACACAATGCCAAAAAACATACAAAGAACAAAACAAATTTGGTTTATCTGGTATATACAAACTAAACTGCTCAGGAGTAACAAATTCTACGTAGGCCAGACAGGACGTAGCTTCAAGCTTCAAACAGAGATACATTGAACACACAAAAGCATTACACTCCACCACCGAATCCACCTTTGCAAACCACCTCATTGAAGCAAACCACAAACCACTCGTGAATTAAATGATTGAAATATTTAAATTGTGTCACCTACCTTTATTTGGACGTCAATTGTAAGTCTTGACGTTCATGTGAAAATTAAACAAGGTGTCGTCTAGTGTAGTCGGCAGAGAAAAACAGGTCAATGCAAATAAACAAGCACCGTACATATTTATAAGATCATATAAAACATTACTTTATTTCCTTAACATGACATTCATTTCTTTTTCTACGTATTTTTATATAATTATATTACGACATACTGTGATTGCCCATTATAGGATGTTATCACTAAACATATTAAAAGAAAACCAAATATTGAAAATACACATTATAATCGGTATACCTTAAATAATTAACGCAACCCAGTGTTTTTGTTCATTACGTAATTTCCACACTCCCATACATACATACATATATATATATATATATATATATATATAATCACGTTTATCCATCATTAGCTAAACATGCAAGTTCTGACCAGAGAAGTTCATCTTTTTGAGACCCCATATATAAAAGTTACGAGTAAGCTTAGACATTTTATTCTTACATATTCGTAATCAGCATAAAAAACCGTAAAAATATATATCCGTTTCAAGATAGTTTGTTGAAAAAAGTTGAATAATAATTACCCTGTTAACTTTATCGTTACAAACCACTCACACGTTTAAAAAAATGCATTACTATTTTATCACGGATATCGGTTTAGCTTTTAGTGATGAAAAATATGCACAGTGTTGCCACAAAATGTATATAAAGTCACGAAGGTCACAACGTTGCCAAGTCTACTGAACGTAAGCAATTCCTGCAGCTGCTGTGTCTCGGCTGTTTATTCCAGTCGCCTACGTTTAATTCCTGTATACGATCTTAGTTATTTTTAATTTCAGTACCGTAGTAAAAATAATCTTTGAAAGACGTAATCAACTATTTTTCAACGCTGTTATTAAAAAGTGGGTTAATCATTCAATGACAGAAAACATATAAGGTATAAAATGTTGTGATCACTTTATTCACACGTTCTTTTCTTGACACGTAAATAACTATATACTAAATAAAGATATAATAAGTATATCTTCATTGTACATTAGTATAATATGTAGTTAAAAAGTACAGTACAACCTGTCACATCTTGACCTGTGATATCCGGAACCTCCCATATCCGGACGTATCTCCAAACTAATTTTTGCAATTTTGGTTAGCGAATGGTTAGGGATGTAAAGATACTACTCTTGATGTTTTGGCTGATCACCCCTTTTTCTTCACTACACTTACGTCATTCTGAGATATGGTTCACTATTTTTGAATATTTAAGTTTTTACAATTGAAATACTTTATTTGGGGCAACTGAATCTGGGGCAGCGGCGTTAGGTCGACTCACTTTGGCTTCATGGCTTCCAAAAAACGTGTGCATTGTATGAAGCAGCCGAATCACAAACTTTTTCAAAAACTGATGTAGGCGTACTGTAAGTCAAACTTTTTAACCAATTTTACTTTTTGTATTTTAAAGAGTACAGTGTACAAATGCAAATGCTAAACCAATAGAAACGTCTAAAAAAACACGTTCTTCTTCTGTGTATCTTCTGTAATTGTTAATTATATTAATTGAGATTTTGGCTACTTATAGAGATTTAATTCCTGAACACAATGCAGTTTTCAGAATTGCTGTATATTTATTGGTTTTGAAGTTATCGCAGGTTGAACTGCAAAAATGGATTGAATAAAACTTACTCATGCGGCCGCGTGTTTGACGACGAAGTTAGAGTGAGATAGTTGCTTATTATACCCTTTCTGTCTAGCGTACGGCGCAGCGCACAGTGTCCCTTTCAATACAGTATATTTAATGTATCTTTTAAATGTCAATAAATTTCAATGTAGATAATGTAGAATGTAGAAAATGTAGATAAAGAAAATGATTATGATATTGATTATAATTATAATAATTGGAAGCTTGTTTCAAATATATTATACTACATAGAAATGTTTATACACGCACTCATGCGCGCACGCGTGTGCACGTACGCGCACCCACCCACGCAGGCATATTATATATATTGTAACGTTCAGTTACTATATTTATATAATCCTCCTTATGTATCCAGTGAATGTGGAAGGCCCCACTTCTGAGCGTCAATAAGTAATATCAAAACAAATTAGTATCTCTTACTAATAAAGTATAACCTGTTTTATTTTTAAATAGAGGATTATTCATCTGAACCTCAGGGTCAACATACAATTTACATATAGAACAAACAATACAACTTTGATGCATGAGACTCGGTATTACAGTGTTGTTAATGTCTGTTGAATGTTTGTGGGTCCTTTTAAACTACTATTAACTATAACAAAAACTCTTATTATTAATGACTATTGTATACTAGTGTACAAAAATAATTCACAATTATAATGTTTTTATATTGTTTTTTAGTTATTGTTTTTGTTGTAATTCAATCTTTACTGTCATAATGTTTGGTCGAATATTTGATTTAGTCATGGAGTGATCTCACCAATCTAGCAGTTTTCTTAACGGATTTATTGGTTGATTCTTTATTCCTGGACATCTGGTTTTTTGGTCTCTTGATTAAAACAGCATTCTTCTAGGTTTTGCATTTTTTCCTGGTCCTCTCATCTTTTATTGGTCTTCAATTTGTATCCAATTCAGGAGTCACACCTTAAACGTTCTCTTGCAATTCACAATTTTTTTAACAACAATCATCTTCACTCAAAACATTAATTTCATTAGTTAAAGGCCATGGCTATATTTTTTATGGGTCACAGGTTCGGTTTACCATTTCTAATTAGTAATATTCTGTTGACCTTTACTTTATTTTTCCTTCGTAACTATATTATTATAAGTTTTTTAACGTAAGAGTTTCTATCTTTTAAATTATTTACACTTGGTTTGATCTCACTATATGGGCTACATAACTGTTTCATATAGATTATATGTTTCATTCAATGCTCATATTATAATAATGTTTAATCACATTCCTTATATCTGATTTTTTCCTTTTTAAAGTCTATCACTGTTATTTTCACTTTCTAGCACTATCACACAACCTAACTTACATAATTATAGTTTGATTTATTATATTTGTAAAATCTATAACATTCACTGTTTGTAGTTCAATGATACAAAACAACTGTCTGAGGCACGCAGACCTCCTCATAGTTTTAATCTAATGCTTATGAACTAACAAATGTCTTTTTACTTATTTTCTAAGTTTAACATTTGTACCTTATAATTCTATTAATTAATTATTATTTACATGTTAACGAGTATGTTATGTTTTATGTTTAGTGAAACGACATGTTACATAAAGCCCCCCGTTTAAGACAAGTTATTTCAGTAATGGTGGTTTTAGGAGTTACTGAAATAAATGGCAAAAATCTACAAAAACTGTCTTCACTTTTCATAAAACCTCTTTATCTCGGTTTGGTTATATATTCCTTGGGGTATTGCTACAATGGGGTTGGTAATTGACAAACTACTCTTTCCTATAATATCTTCTTTTATCATGAGCTGGATTTACTTTCTTACAGCTTTCTTGAACAACTGTTTAACCGGATATTATTTAAATTCTTCTCTTTATTCGGTGAGCTGGAGAATACGATGCAGTAATTATTGTAATAGTTCACTAACCTCTTCTTTTGTGCCACACTCATGATCTCTGTATATCCTTTTCCTTGGAATGCCCTGATTTCCTGCAGTCTTTCCTGCCATGATTCTGGTCTGTTACGGTTTATTTGTTTCCTATGGGTACCCTAACATTTTCCCTAACTTAGTATGAATTCCCGTCCTGAGGGGCACTTGTGCTTCCTATTATCTCAGCGGATCATTCATAATTGCAGAGTGGCGCCGTAGCATACAACACTCTGTTTATACCTTAAAGAGTAACCCTTGGGTTACTAATAACACCATAGGAATTCCTATTCCTTCTCTCGTAACATTCAGGTTTATGTGCTGCTTTTGGGTTTTAGATTATTTACCTGTGGCTCCTATAATTGTATCTGGTTTATGGACAGCGTGCGTATTCTCTCCGTTTTATTCTCCTGCGTTTCGTTTCATTCCTGAAGTGTTCGCTCATGTTTTAATCAAGACTGTTGTCAGCACCCCTTGTAGTGTTTACTTTGATGTACTCTATGTCTCAGTTTGTTTTCGCTTTACCCTGTTTTCTTTCTAATGAATCCCTTGTTATATTTTTCTAAATAATATTTTGTCTTAATTAATTGTTAGTTTAATACTTTTTTCCTTCTTATTTTTCTGTTTATATTCCCCTTTTGTTCCTTACCCGCTTTTTCTTCAGTTTTGGTTATGTTTTCTTAATTATCATTATTTTTTCTTAAGTCTAGAGTGATTATTTATTTTATTTTTGTTTTAATTATCATTATTTTCTTTAAGTCTAGAGTGATTATTTATTTTATTTTTGTTTTAATTATCATTATTTTCTTCTTCCTTCCTTAACTGGTTTGCCTTGTCGGTAGTCAGAAAATCAGTCCCTTTTTACAATATTGTTCCTACTTGGTTTATCCGTTTTCGGTATCTGCCACGATCCGGGTTCTTCTGGTGTGCAGAACTATTTCCTTCCTTGTGGTATAGATCTCTGCTACCTCATACACCAATTCTTCTAATACCACCTTTTCACTAGTATCCAGTCCTATATTAATCACTCTATCATCTGTTTTCCTAAACAAATATGTCGATGGTATATCAACTATTGGTGGTATCACTGATATCTTATCATGTATTTTTATTTCAAGTATATTTACCTTGAATATCAATTTTCTGAAGTCCTTACTCACTGTTTTATTGTGAGTCCTTTCTATAATTTCTGTTAAGCTTCTCCTACCATTTTTAAAATTCATTATCTCTCTATGGTCAGTAATAGGGAGATTAAGTACATTTACTAGTCCACTGTTTATCATCTCCAAATTTTCTCTTGTATTTATTGGTTTCTTTGGATGTATTCTTCTTATTTTCTTTATCTTCTTTTCGAGTGGCTTAGTATTCTCCTTGTTCCTGTTATGTTTATTTTCAGGTAATAATTCAATTGTCTCTTCTTTATTTTCTATTTTTTTACTACCTTCTATTTTCTTTTTACGCTTCTTATTTAATTCTTCCCTCCATTTACAAATATCTTCTCTGGATTGTTCAAACATAAGCCTTATCCATTCCTTTAGCTCTGCATTTTCTGTTTGTACCGGTTTCTCTGGTTGTCTTATTAATTGTCTCATTTGTTCATACTCCTCCTGTGTATATTGTTCTTTCAAATGTGCGTATATTCCCGTTCTCTCGTTTTTCATTCTTTTAAGATTATCATTCCATCTATCCCAATCATCCTCAGTCATTCCTTCCACATTTTTATCGTTATTTTCGTGAGTTCTCCCGATAGTCTCTTCTTTATCATACTTTGCGTGTAGCTCCCACATTTCATCATAAATATCTCTCAACGTCATGTTGTCGTTCGGTGTCACCATTCTGTTCGCACGCCTCATCTGTGCTCGTTCGTGATCAGTGGTATTTTCATTAATATAATCCATATCCTTGCTGAATTTTTTAAATAACACTGTCATCCATTCCGCGTAGCTTAATCGACTCTCTTGTTCGGGCATTTTCGTTTCCTGTTGTGGCATAGCCCTTCGTTGCATTTTGTTTGTTTTTTCTAGCAGTTGCCAGCTAAAATTAGGTCAATAGTTATTTCACTAATTGTGTTTCGGTTAGTTAGTTTTGCCTAATTCAGCTCTACCGGTTGGGCGCCAATATGTAACGTTCAGTTACTATATTTATATAATCCTCCTTATGTATCCAGTGAATGTGGAAGGCCCCACTTCTGAGCGTCAATAAGTAATATCAAAACAAATTAGTATCTCTTACTAATAAAGTATAACCTGTTTTATTTTTAAATAGAGGATTATTCATCTGAACCTCAGGGTCAACATACAATTTACATATAGAACAAACAATACAACTTTGATGCATGAGACTCGGTATTACAGTGTTGTTAATGTCTGTTGAATGTTTGTGGGTCCTTTTAAACTACTATTAACTATAACAAAAACTCTTATTATTAATGACTATTGTATACTAGTGTACAAAAATAATTCACAATTATAATGTTTTTATATTGTTTTTTAGTTATTGTTTTTGTTGTAATTCAATCTTTACTGTCATAATGTTTGGTCGAATATTTGATTTAGTCATGGAGTGATCTCACCAATCTAGCAGTTTTCTTAACGGATTTATTGGTTGATTCTTTATTCCTGGACATCTGGTTTTTTGGTCTCTTGATTAAAACAGCATTCTTCTAGGTTTTGCATTTTTTCCTGGTCCTCTCATCTTTTATTGGTCTTCAATTTGTATCCAATTCAGGAGTCACACCTTAAACGTTCTCTTGCAATTCACAATTTTTTTAACAACAATCATCTTCACTCAAAACATTAATTTCATTAGTTAAAGGCCATGGCTATATTTTTTATGGGTCACAGGTTCGGTTTACCATTTCTAATTAGTAATATTCTGTTGACCTTTACTTTATTTTTCCTTCGTAACTATATTATTATAAGTTTTTTAACGTAAGAGTTTCTATCTTTTAAATTATTTACACTTGGTTTGATCTCACTATATGGGCTACATAACTGTTTCATATAGATTATATGTTTCATTCAATGCTCATATTATAATAATGTTTAATCACATTCCTTATATCTGATTTTTTCCTTTTTAAAGTCTATCACTGTTATTTTCACTTTCTAGCACTATCACACAACCTAACTTACATAATTATAGTTTGATTTATTATATTTGTAAAATCTATAACATTCACTGTTTGTAGTTCAATGATACAAAACAACTGTCTGAGGCACGCAGACCTCCTCATAGTTTTAATCTAATGCTTATGAACTAACAAATGTCTTTTTACTTATTTTCTAAGTTTAACATTTGTACCTTATAATTCTATTAATTAATTATTATTTACATGTTAACGAGTATGTTATGTTTTATGTTTAGTGAAACGACATGTTACAATATATATAAAATTTGTGATGTTTTCAATTTGTTTCTTCTGCAAGTAGTATAATTTCGTATATTCTTTTTAACACCTGACGCACGTTTCACTGAAAAATATCAGTATCATCTGAGGTTTCTAAGTAAATTAATAACAATCGAAATAATTCTATTAATATAAAATTAACGAATAATAAAAAATTCCGACTTAATTTTACATCTTGTGCCATTTTGTCAATGTTATATGTGGACAGACTTGCTTACTTTTCTATTAAATGTAGAAATAGATTTTACCATTATTTTTTGCCGCAAACCATTTAATCTTGTTGTTTAATCCTTTTTCTATATGAATAGCTCATTACAATTATTGTTAATATTTCGTGTAAACAGCAGAGAGATGCTAAGTAGGACATTGTCTCAGGTAAGATTGCATGGTAAATCAAGACTTGCGCGTATTTCTTCCACCAGTCGGACGTCACGCGGCAAAAACAGCTGATCGCTAGGTTAGCGCGGGAAGCCGGAATGGCCCCCCCTGTGTTGTGTCTATTCAGCGCTAACACCACAAGATTTCTCATTCCCGTCAACATGAGTACCTACTCAAGGTCAAATAACATTCTTAATGTTGTAATGACAGACGTGTACGTTTACAAAACACTGTTTTGGCTGACACATATATACACATCGACGTCTGAACTCGCAACCTCTTATTTATCAGCTGGCCGGTTTTACGTTTCCACCAAACGTGTTCCAGAAAATCATATTAAAATAATATGAATATTTTATAGTAAAAACATAATAAAAATAATAATAATATACAATTTAAAAAGTTAATACACTACCTCTTGCTTATCCTAAGTTTTGTGCCGTATCACTTTTCCAAGGATTCATAAAATTGTTATCTCGAATGATACATGGATCTTGTAGAGCTCGTAATCCTAATGTTCCTTGCATGATTGATGGAATATGTACACATAATAACCGAGCAACATTTTACGTTAAACTATTGAAAATAACAATGGTTTTCCAAAGTACCGGAGACGAGATGACGGAATTGTTGAACTAAAAGGAATACCGTATATCATTTGATAATCGTGATTCGTTCAATACAATCGCTTCCTAATTCTACAGTACAATGCTCACATCAATATTGAAAACCGATAAATACATGTATAAATAGGCTTACCATACGTCCCGGTTTGACCGGGATTGTCCCGGTTTGACGACCTGATCCCGGGGTCCCGGCCAGTTTGTCAATTGTCCCGGTTTGAAAATTGACGAGAGTAGTTTCCGTCCGGGCGAAGACGTTGTGCAAGCTAAGCTCCCGATTTTTGGTTAAATCAATAGAAAAGAGAGTTTGAAAGATTAAAAGTAATTTTTCATGAATGGAAAATTCAAAAGCTGCAGTAGTCACTTTGCACGAGTATACACATTCAAATGACTTAGGGAGCACAAAAATCCTAATGTGTGCTACACTTGCTTTCCTTCGAAAAGATGTAGAATGTGGCTGGTAGTATATCCATGGTCAAGTTCCAGAGGAAGAGAAACTCGATTAATTCTTTAATTGTTTCGTAGAACAATAGCTAGACAATGATTAGTGCCACAGGAGTTACGGAACTGCTACTTCCGACGTCATACAATGAATAATACCGTACAAGCACGCATCAGAAACTAAACAGCCACGTTGGAAGACCACATCCAAGAATAAAAAACATTATCAAATGTTTATAATCTGAGGCAGAGAAATGTATTCAGAACACGATGTAACGATGGAGTGAAATTTTTAAGCTATGAAAAGGACGAAAAAGTATACTGAATTGGATAAACTAAAAGATATGAAAAAGATTCTGAAGTTGGGATGTTTCTCAAGATCACGTCGTCCGTTCTACAAGTTGACTAATAAAAATAAATAAAAAATAACCTTCCTTTTTAATTTAGAGAGAGAGAGAGAGCGAGTGAGGGAGCGGCTATGCAAGTGTGTGTGTGTGTGTGAGTTTTATAAAAATTGTAACTTGGTAAACGTAGTTGGTAACAAAAAATACATTTAACGAATTATAAAAACATAAACACAATACAGGGTGGATGTACATACATCGTTGTTTGTGTGTTCGCAAGTGGGAGGTACTCTCACGTATCAAAAATTAATTACGTGTCTTATCTACTTGAGTGTTCGCAAGTGAAACGAGTTGCAAGTGCCACTGTTCGTAAGTGGGAGCACACCATCGTCGGCCGGATACGAAAAGCAGATTAATTTACCTGGTTTCTTCGAGACAAAAGCATCAACATGAATCAAAAAATTTAACTTGCAACCATTATTTTAGTAAAACGTAGATGATTGTGGGTATCATAGCTTAGGCTTTTAGAGCATAGGCTTGTACATTTATCTAGGATTTACATTATGTAGCTGATGATAGAAGTTCAAATGCGAGTTCCTGGTCCCTAAAAACATGGGTATCTCAGCTGGGAGAGTGAACTCCAAGACAAAATACTGATCCTTCAAATGTGTGCGTGTCGGGTAGGTATAGGCCTACTCTGGGCTCCTTAAAAAAGCTACTGCTAAAATAACAGTGATTTGTTCTAATTTTGTTTGCTACATAATAAGGTGACGCCGTATAACATTAAAATTTGGGTTTGGCAAAGATTATCAGAATTGGCACATTCAACAATTAAAAGTTTTGTACGAATGAGCAGAAAATAATGGTATTTAAAAGGAACTATAAAGACATATCTTATGGTCATAAACAAACCGTAGAAGAAATTACTATTGTAATCAGTATAGTCATATTTGGACAGGTGTAGAAAAATATGGAGAAGCCTGTACAGGTGTGTCGGTGCTGATGGGAACACACATAAAAACGTTTGTATGAGATTAAACGTATGTATCCAAGATAAATACCGTTTTATCTACAACAGGTGGCTTCGAAATATGAATTTGGGGATTTCCCTTTTATGTAGGGGGAATTGTTATAAGGTAAATACAGTACAACCTGTCACATCCGGACCTGTGATATCCGGAACCTCCCATATCCGGACGTATCTCCAAACTAATTTTTGCAATTTTGGTTAGCGAAATGGTTAGGGATGTAAAGATACTACTCTTGATGTTTTGGCTGATCACGACTTATTCTTCACTACACTTACGTCATTCTACGATATGGTTCACTATTTTTGAATATTTAAGTTTTTACAATTGAAATACTTTATTTGAGGCAACTGAGTCTGGGGCAGCGGCGTTAGGTCGACTCACTTTGGCTTCATGGCTTCCAAAAAACGTGTGCATTGAAGAAGCAGCCGAATCACAAACTTTTTCAAAAACGGATGTAGGCGTACTGTAAGTAAAACTTTTTAACCAATTTTACTTTTTTTATTTTAAAGAGTACAGTGTACAAATGCAAATGCTAAACCAATAGAAACGTCTAAAAAAACACGTTCTTCTTCTGTGTATCTTCTGTAATTGTTAATTATATTAATTGAGATTTTGGCTACTTATAGAGATTTAATTACTGAACACAATGCAGTTTTCAGAATTGCTGTATATTTATTGGTTTTGAAGTTATCGCAGGTTGAACTGCAAAAATGAATCGACTAAAATTTACTCATCCGCCGCGTGTTTCACTGACGAAAGTAGAGCGAGATAGTTGCTATTATACCCTCTCTGTCTAGCGTACGGCGCAGCGCACAGTCTCCCTTTATGTACATAAATATGTAGGAAAAATAAGGAAAATATGTAGCTAAATATGTAATATTTAAGAAATATGTAGTATTAAAATACTTTCACATCAACAATATAATTTACATTTTACGAGAACATAACAGTGCCCTCTTTGAAAGGTTTTGAAAATAATAGGTGCTTCATTTTAAACTTTTTAAAATCACTTTCAAAACATGCAAATATATTTTGAGCAAAGTCAATGTAATCCATAAAATACTAATCAAGTTCGGGGCTGACACTAATCACCAGTTAGATTACCACTTCTGTTACAGAAAATAAGTTAACCCTCAGAATACACAGTATCTGAAAGTTCAACTCTTTGTTGAAGAGTTTACAATAAGACAGCATGCATAAGAAATGAATTACTTTTCAATTGTTTATTGTACTTTAGAAAATTTATGAAAACATATTTTAGAAAACAGTATTAAAAAAGAAACCTTGATATTATAAAATTAACAACAACAAAGTATTTTACCTATGGATTTCTGTAGTATAGGACATGAGTATAAAGTAAAAAATTGAGAATTATTAACTATTTAACAAAGTATTTTACTAGGAGAGTTGAAATTAGTATAAAATTAAAGGTAGATTTTTGACTTGTAAATCTATATTGTATATATATATATATGTAAAACTCTACTATAACTCTGCATAAGAATAAAGTGTCCATGTAAGTTTTTTTTTCCACTGTTTAGTTGCACAATTAATTATTAAATACTTTTCTATATTGTCTGTTGACATGGACTGTCTTCGGTCTGAGAGTATGTTTTTATATATAGAAAAGGATCTCTCGACATCACATGTCGTAACCGGCGCATGTTTATATAGAGGAATCGTACTTGGAAGAATATTCTCAATCGATTCTACAGTTTCGCCGTTACATATGCGATAAATGGTATGTAAAGTTGAGTAACCAGGGTTTCTATTCAGCACAGCATTTAATTTAGTAGAAACTTTGTCACCGACTTCACCCTGCACAGCATTTAACTTGTTAACTGCTTCTTCAACTATTCCTATGGCCTCTTGGAGAGTCAGACCTGCAGTCTCCAGTTTCTTGATACAACTGAAATGCGTTTTGATGTACGAAACTGAACATATCACCTTAGAGTTGTTGAATGCAGACAAGGATTCGCTCGCTGACATTGCAGAATCGGGAGATAATGTTTCCACCACATACTTCACAGCTTCAAAGTTGTCACTGTAGAAATTTACGGCTTCGATCCTGGTTCCCCATCTTGTAATTACGGGTTCTGGAGGCAGAGGTGTGTCAGGTAGCCTTTGTTTGTAGCACTGGATACGGTAAGGAGCTTTCAAGAACACCTTTTTTGTTGCTGATATTAATGTATTTACTTCGGGGAAAAGGTCTCTGACAGTTTCAGCTACTCGATGCAATCCATGAGCCAGGCATGTAACATGTAGTAGGTTGGGGTAAAACACATTTAGAAAATTACCTGCTTTTAACATGTATGCTGCTGCATCTGTATACAACAGCAGTACCTTCTCTTCTTTAACACCATTTGGCCATAACAAACTTGGCAAAATACAGCTTTATCGTCAGTTGTAAAAGCACTGTCAATCTGTACCCATGATTTTAACTTAGATGACAAAGATGATGCGGTCGGTGCCATGATAAAACAAGGATATTTGTATTTAAAACTCTTAAGAACTTGCGTTGAACAATACCGCACACTATATTATTTAAGACGTCTTTTGTCCAACAACGAGAATCCGCCAAGGCAAGAAAAAGCAAGCGCAGAAGTGTAGGCGAAAGACAAAACACTGACTTGACAATAACATCAACACACCACACTGCACACCAGATTGTTATTTACGTGTAGGCTTACACTCCGAGAGCGTCGATAATACTGGCGTCAAAAATCACATTGTGCCCTACAATAGCATAGAGTTATATGGATATTTGTTTGTTTAGGTAGATGGAATCCGTTGCGAGAATTGCAAGATCTGCGAAGAGTATTTATTTACCGCGGACAGCACGTTCTTTCCCCATCGAGCCTGCTGAACGTGCGAACGAAACGTAAATAAGGAGTGCGGCCGCGCATACCATTCTCATTAACATCCCCTGCAAAATGCCTTACTTGTCGCTTGAGCTCGTAAAAAATTTTACTTCTTGAAAGTAGAATCTATGTGTGCAATTGCAACAGATGCAATATTTTGCCTTTTCTTGTAATAAATTTAATTGGACCTGATTCTGATTAATTGCACATTTGCGCATCTGAGTAATGTTGTTATAGGCCTAACTATTTTTTGCCATTTCAATTTTCAAATTGAAGTAAAGTATAGTAAAATAGCTAAAATATGTAGAAATATGTAAGATGGAGTGAAATATGTAATATGAACAAAATATGTAAAAATATGTAAAATTAAACTCGCGGATAAGACACCTATTGGTATGATTCGCCGATATCTGGCTTTTCCGTGTAAATGTGCACTCAGCATTCAAATATGTAATTACATAAAAATCCGGGCCTTAATCATCACCTACACCTGCATAAATATGAATGTAGGGGCTACTCATTACAGTATTCACTTCCCCTTCCTTTGTATTTTGATTTGACAGCATTACAGGATGTTTACACTACCTTGTAAGCACGTATGTTTCCCCTTCTGTTTTGTCCAATATACAGTAGATTTGATAGAAATTTTAAATGAAGAAGGAAACTGCTACTTGGTAAATTAATATGTATTGTGCTTTTAAAAGGAAAAGAGAGATAGCTACCGTTTTTCTAATTCTATCAGTAGGATAGAAAACAGATATAATATAAAATGTATGAGACCCCATTAATATTAAGTATTTATCTCTAAATCACCAGTCGATTGTCTCAAAATAATGCGAAAAATTGCGAAAGAAACTACCGTGTAGTTATTTTTATCTCGCAAGGGTGTGTACGATGAACTATAGAAAAGAAACTTGTAGATAAATGTTTTTAAACAATGCCGTTTGGTTGCTAATCCCCGACCTTATAACTTTTTTATATACTTGCTTTTGTATAGAAAAGTCTTATGAAGTGAAAAGAAATTAGTAAAAGAGAATGGAAAATTCCAGGGTGAGGAAGAATATTTAACGTTACGAATTATAAAACGAAGGAGATATTACAGCTGCAATAAAGAGCAGGCAACGAATTATATCAAGGGCTCAAGAGAGAAGTAACGCAACGGAAGGCTGATTGGAATTCCTCAACTTAAATGTGAAGGAGGTATTGTATAATATTAATACTACCTGTAACTACCGCAGACCTTCCTTTGTCATAAACCGTCTCCTCACCATTCCCGATGGACCTCCTCCCAGAAACCCCCGCCAACGGAGAAATAGAAATAATTAAGTCTCTTCGTCATACTTACTACACCTGGCTTCCTTATTGATAACTTAACATCTTAAATTTTCCTATCTACCTATCCGGTCTTTATCCCTCTCCTTTGTGCCTCCCCGCCTTACCTTGACGCCTCTCTGACACCTCCCTCCAGCTTTGGCGTCCTGCGTTACTCGACCTCGTCTTGGCTGTCGTTTGACTTATACTTTTATTATGGCTCTACCATCACCCATTTGGCTCTGCACACTACGTAAACACACAAATACACATCCATACACTACACTCTATCCTGAATGCCTCCACCTACTTCGCCACCGGTCCGCGCTGCGCTGGCGTGCGACTCCTCTAAATCTCCAATCGGCGGAAGGGTGCTTGCCCCAGATCAGCCTGAGTCTTATCCTCTGAGACAAGTCTCAGACAACGCAAAAAAAGGTATAATATTATAGCCTACTGTCTACTATGACTGTGAGACGCGAATATGACAGCAGATACGCAAGAATGTAGGAGGCTACAGAAGAATAAAGGAACGGTCCAACTTCGGATATTATGGCTTAAGTAATCATATTAGAAAGGATTATTACAATTTATTTTATACACCACACAATATATGTGATAATTTTAATTTTTTATTTATCTATAAATTTTGAAACGAATTAAGACCTGTATTAACATCAACCGTTGTGTATATAATTCTTTTCACTCAGACTTTTCACAAAGTTTAGTGATATATTAAAACCATGTGTAAGATAATCAATTTTTGTGAAACCTATAATATACCCATTAAATAGTGTAGACTAGACAAGTATGATAGTAGCTTAATACAGTCTTTTTTCCGGGATGAAAGGGAAATTATAATATTGTGCGCTTAAGAATGAAACTTTTTTTGTTACTAGACCAACGTTTATGAAAATCTATTTGGCTTCATTTCTCAGATTGTAATAAAATTGGAATCAATTATAGCCTATATCAAATTAAAAATTTTTGCCAAAATTATTTGTTACTAACCAAGTTTACTTTATTTTCTTAACCGATGGATTTTTGCATATCAAATTCCGTTTATTAGACATCGATTTTTCAATATAAAATTGGTCTCTAGATTACTGATTTGCGTTAATGCGTCCAAGAAAAATAGTAGTTTGATAAACCTTATTACTAAGTTTTAATGTTTGTTTACATACGGCGTTTTCAAGAAACTGTAACAGTGTTAGAATAAATAGGCCTACTTAAAAATTTGATTACATACCTGCACCTAGTTTCGTATACAGAAGCAGTGTAAAAAGTATTTTGTAAAGCTTTCTTACAAAATTATAACATAACTGAAGCCCAAATGATGTTTAAGATTTTGCACGTTAAGTCATATGAAGTTTACTTAAGAACCTGTTACGTTCAGACTTCCTGAGATACAGTTATTGAGAAGAACAAGAGTAACAGAAAGAAAGAGAGAGAGAGTGAGAGAGAGGTCAAAGTACATGATGTTTACTACAGTTGGCTACTTATAAGGAACTTGAAAATAATTAAACTTATTGTAATGTAGAAAGTTAACGAAACATGAACCAAAAGCGAGGATTATGTGCAGCAGACTCAAGAGTTTTATTAACAGGATCCAAACAGCCTTTGGTGAAACGATTATTACGTTAAATAATTTATTCGCAATTAAGAAGTGGTACATTTTGAAGAAAGGAAAAAACCGAGGATGAGGAACTTATAAGTTGCTATTAAAATATGTAACTTACCTTTTGGATACCTAATTATTTTACAAGCAAGTTACGGAAACTATAAAAAAAAATTAATTCTTAATATATAAGCCTTCACGTATTATTTCAAAAAAATTAGATTACTGCTCACTGTGATATACGAAAAGCAAAAATATAATTAATGTAACATTACAACTCTTCAACTCTGTAAGATATAAACTCTTCTGCTTCTGCAGGTTGTTATTTATATTATTGGTACTTGTAGAAATTTTTATTAATCAGAATCGTGAATAAATTTCCAACGGATGGGAGTCAACTTGAAACATGTTGCTTCGGTACTACTGTATACCAATAACTGCATAACTATATTCTTACAAATGATATTCGGTATGAATGAGAATAATTAAAAATTCGTAATTCTCTCTCCCCCGTCTCTCTTCTCCCCCTCACTCTTTCTCTGTCAATTTTCCCCATCTACCTCACTAATAGGGACAAACCTCACTACTACCTTTAATTAAACATGACTACCTCACTATTAATTTCCTTTTATTTTCATTAAGTTAGCACGGCAGGTCCTTCTGCAACTGCACCCAAAGCGCGCCTCTTTAAGTGTTTGTTGAAATGTTACACTGCTACAAACAGATTACTCAAGTTTGAATGTGTAGTTTATACGAACACAATGAATGATTAAACAAACACGCACAAACAAACAGTGAAGGATTGTGTGTAACACTGAAATTGTTGACAAGAAAAAGAAGAAACTGTACGAGTTGGCGCGCGTGCGTGTGCGCGCGCGAGAGAGAGAGAGTGAGTGAGTGAGTGAGAGGACTGAAAGAGAGAAACATGGGCAGAGGTAAAAAAAATCTGTCGCATTAAATTCACGCCAACAACATTCTTAATGTCGTAATGACACAACAGTCTTTGTTTACAAAAATTACTACGGTTGTCACGACACAAATATACAGATCTAATGTGTGTTGGCAGGCTGACGCGTTCGTACTACCAATTCATTCGAAGGCTGTATTCACTCCTGTCTGTATTAAAATAATACAAATGTTGTTTTATAGTAATAATATAATAATAATAATAACAACTATCACGATTTGTAGGCTTAAGCATTCATAACATAAACAGTTTTCTAACGTTCCCTCCACTCAAAAGACTTCTACGAACTTTTTTTAACCTATTGATTTTACTCCATTTTTAATAATTCACCAATCCCTTCAGTTTATAACTTACTGCTTACATGTCGGAGTCATGTGATAGTATGAAACTTTTATTGAGCAGAATTCAGTATGACGGATATTCGTGGCATACCTACGGAGATGTGAAAGTAACGTAGTTATACTTCGATTGCAGCTTGGATTCACTAAAGTCTGTTGCCTTCTGTACGAGCGGGTAAATTCTATGCAGGAATGGGAAAATTATTATGTAAAAAAAAGCAGTGATCATTAAAGACAGAGGCACTGAGTGTAGGAGATCAGACCGTTGTAGGTCAAGTACTAGTAAAACCTGGAAAAGCTTATCGTTCACTACTACATATTAAGTAGGTTTAATGAAAATTATGTAAATGGAACGGATGTAATTTCGAAACTGTTAATTTCCTTCAAGTGTGTACTAAAGTAAAGAATGTTACAATTTATAAGTTGGTAATTACACCAGGTAATGCTAACAACCAGTAGCCTACTGATTCGAATGTGTGTGTGAAGAGGGCTTTTGAGTCGATAATAACGCTATTACCTACTTGACACAGAAATTCCCGTGTCACCTGCATTTTGTATTATGCAAACGTTCGGAGGATGTAAATTTTTCAACAACATTGTTGGAGTGTCAACCTTTAGAATGAACCGTTGTGGCGGAATGCAAGATTGATTTAAAGAATTCAAAAATTCTTGGAGATAGTACACTATATTTTCAATATTAAATACGGTGTAAATAGATTCTTCGGACTTTTTATTATCCCCAGAAAATTTTTCCAAACTTGTATCATTATTTTCCTTCACAGATTCGATTCTTTGGGAATAACCACTTGTAATTTTTATCAAGTAAACACTTGACGCTTTGCACAGAATTTAGCAATTAATACAGTGTTGTACTATTTACTATGTCCCAGTTTTTCGTCAATTTCTGTGAAGCTATCGTCATTAGGAACACTACCGTCACCGAGGTGCAGTAAGTTTGTAGAAAAATCACCATCTCCTCCTCCTCCTAAATGGGCTCTCATATTGCTTTGCAAATTTAGTCTGAATAGCATTCCACATCGCCGAGGACTTTAAACACACTGAGACAATATCAGCGCGGGTTCCTCTTGCAGTTACCGGTAATCTCTAGCGAGAATCCTCTGAAATAACAAATGTTACGCTACCCACTAATTTGTTACAATTTCTTAAGTCTTGGAGAGTTTGATTGACCGTTTCTATATAGTCCACAAATCGCCTTCGTTTTACCGTTCATGATTAGTTTCCGTTTTGATCGCTCTTTCTTTTGTCATGCCTCCTCTTCAATACGAATTGCTTTTTTAATAGGAGTCAGTGAGAATACTTGACTTTTTCTTCTTGGCGCATTTCTATTTTATTTTTGCAGTCGCTTTCGGATAAGGGCGAATTTATTCTGGTGTCAATTGTGATAAGGTATTAGCAGATGTCTCGTTTATTTCCGACGTGGGAGGTCCGGCTACTGTGGTCTCTTGACAATCTTTTGTTGGTGTTAATCTTCCTTCATAATTACTTTTGTCTCCTATCTCTCTGTCAATTACAGGTGAACACAGAAACTCTTCGATACTGAATATATTTTCATTTAATGGCCAAATTCCAGTTGAACTAAAACCTGCTGTCAGTTAGATGGTGTAGCTGCCTTTGAAAGAGCATCTTTTGCTAGCCCAGGTATGTCATGGTTTTACCTGGGTTTATTGTCATCCAGCTCTCAGCGGCTGCACCGAAACAGGCCATATAAACACTTGTCTAATGGCTGAAGTCAGATTGTAACGGGTATGAGGTATAAACTGTTTCATAAATAGTAAAAAAAGAGAGGCTGTAATTTATCTTGATGGATGTGCTACTCCAATACAACCTGCTGGTCCATAAATAATCAAAGTGATATCTACATAACACTCTGTGGATATAACGATAAGTGGTGGTTTCCAGCTGCCATCTATGAAAATACCACTGGTTTCACCCTTTTCCAAAGGGGTAACCCTGCTGACTTGTTTATTTCCCTTCAAACTGACAACTTTGTTAGGACAGTGCACTGTCGTTATGCTGCCTGGTTTCCTTCACATTCCAAATATTGTGACAGTAAAAATGAAGGCGACTTATCACAGAATTCCAATATTGAAGAAAGTTTTATGTTATGTTTATTAAAACTAAATGCTATTGCAAAACTTGTTGCTTCAGCCTCTCTAAAAGACAACCTTGAATGTCGCTGCATGAAGCCAGTAAAACAATCTTTTACCGACCCAGTTCACCAGAAAATCGACATTATTTGCAAACACGTATCCGGAGGCTAACATACGAATATTCTTAGGGTACAAACCATAATAACTAACAGAATAGTGCAGATCATAACACAGAAATCCGATTTTTCTTTTTGTTCTTTCCTAAATACAAGTTGTGGAAAACGCCGAGTCTTTGTAGGGTTTGTGAGCTACATCGCCCCAGAAAGTTTTCACTTGTACGTTTGAACCAAAGATGAAAAAAATAAAACAGAACAAAATGTTTTACTTACATTGTACCAACATACCACTTTCCTTCTGGTGAAATTGAAGGTACACCTTTAATTTTAAAATTAGTGGCTGAAGTGTAGTGCTGCTGGCCACTCTACCTTTAGTGCGTGTGTCGAACACTCACTTTAGGCAACCTATTCTACCTCCTAAATTTCCTAGGCGGCATAAAAAGGAGCCATTATTACTATTATCATTTTAAAAATTTTAGTTTTTTAGGATTTAATAAACACGTAATCTTCATTATAGGATCACAAGTAACTGACACATAATTAATTCTGAGATCTGTTAGGTTATGAATTAATTTTCTTTTAAAAGTTATAGAGAAACATAACTTGCCCTCATGTTGCCACATTGCTTTTGTATTAGTATGCACCAATTGTACACTTACCATGGATCCAACAAAGTACGTAGCTGTAAACACCCATAGCAAATTAGTGACAAAAAGGTTGCTTTACACGTTCTAAAATACAAAAGGGAACAAAGACTCATTTTACTGTACACTGCTATAATCAGACTGGAGGAGCATGTACTACAAGCTATAACAAAAACGTTATACAGTTGCAGAGGTGCTGCGACTAAGGGACACTTGAAGAAGTACAAAGTATCAACTTATGTCTCTCTGCTCTCCCCTATATGGTAATACTGTCTTATAACGACTGTTAAACAAATCAAATGTATTGTATACCTTTATATGTGTATTTATACACAATATATCATAAACGTTTTTTGTGGCAAAAATACCTTTATATGTGTATTTATACACAATATATCATAAACGTTTTTTGTGACAAAAATATCTGTCAAATTTTTGTATGTTGTAATGGTACATATAACACTACCAACACCAGCGTACCACAAATAAGTTGAAAGCCACTACAATTAAGAATACCTACAAGGTCAAGCATACGATCATGGATAAAAAAGGAAGTATCATAAGCCAAAACCAAGTGAATTAAAATGAAGAAGGAATTACCAGTAAATGTGCAACTAAAGAAGATAAAGCAAGACTAACGACGAGACGACATACATAATTACCCAATAGATCAAACAGTGAGAAGGAAACCCATTAAAGACAAAATCAAGAAGAAACCTATTAACCGTGAGAAGGAAACCAGTGAAAACAACGCCATGAAGAAACTTATTAAGAGGGAGGAAGGAATCGGTGAAGAGAAGAAGAAAATATCCAGATCAAACGCAAAAAAGGGAGATAACATGAATTATAATGAACTAACATATGGCAATAAAAGAATTATTATAAAAGAAGAAAGAATAAATGGAATAAACAACATGATTTAAACCCCTAAGCTGCAAAACAAATTGACACTGACCAAAACTTATTAAGTGAATACCTTCCTTGACAATGTAATACAAACAATAATCAATAAGAATGAATTATTGAACATAAAAAGTAAGAAAGAGAATGAATAATAATAAGTTCTTAGCTAAATTATGTGTAGACATGAAAAGCGGGCTATGTCCAAAACACCAATGACCAATTGTAAAGTGGAATTGATATTAGAAATAACCACTAATTACCAATAGTAAAGACTGTAAAAGATAAACAAAATGTAATCTAATAATAACCAATAGATATACCAGTACTACATAAAGTCAAATAAATCAAATGTAATACAGAAACACAAAACCGACAATAATCCATTGTTGTATATTATAACTATATGCTTGCCATAGAATGGATGCATGATGAACAAAATTATCTTGTAAACTTATCATAAAAGAGTAGGAACTAAACCAACAACATTGAATGAGGCAGAATACTATTCGAATAAGTAAATTCAAGGATTATAGCCACCCAAATACTAATAATAAGAATAATAATAAATAAACCATGTTGACAGCTAGATGCAAGTAATCTTGGTTACTTTAAACCAAAGCAATTTTCAGTATAAATGCAGAATGAACTACTGCACAATAATAACAGTGCTATCAAAACAATGATAAGAGATATTCAAGCAATAACGAGAATTATTTGATAGGATTACAACCCATATAAAAAGGTAACTTCCTAAAGTATAGTAAACTCACTTAACAAACTATAGTTAAGGTAATAAAACCACAAGATGAAGAAAAAGGACACTATCAGAAGTGACAATGACCAATGCAGTATGCATAGGCCATAATAAAATGTTATTAACTATTAATGTTATAATAATATTAAGTATCATGTACATGTTGTGTTTATTTTAGTGTCTATACAGGAAAGTACAGAGCAACTCACCGTAGCTAATAATAGAAGAGTCAACGCAACTTCTTCAGAATCGAACTCATGAAATGGAACAAAAAACATTCTAAACTATTTAAACAAAATTAATAAACGATGTCAAAGAGTAAGTAAACTGATTTATTCATATCGGATTCAATAATAGATTGAATTGGGTAGAATAAATCAATAAACCAAAAATTAATAATAAAAACCAAAACGTTAAGAATAATAATAAAACAGACAATCTCGTCGTGCTAAAATGTTCATACACACTTTTTAAGAGAAAATTACTTAAAACTTCGAATCTAACAAGAAAAATATTGTGTCGAGTATTCATAATGCAAACCGTTAGATATCAAATATGAAATGAAAATATAACTACCAAGTAAAATGTATATTCTATAGCCGGCACAATAAGGGAAGGACAAATAAAATAGAGGCAGGATATCAAGAGAATGGAAAACATGGGACTACCTAAACAAGTAATAAGATACAGACCTCAGGGAAGACGAGATATAGGTAGGGCAAGGAAAAGAGATGCCTTCAGTGAAGGCAAAACAGGCTGTAATCCTATACCTTGACATGGAGAAGATTCCTAATACTTAATAGCACACTTAAGAACAAAATATTGGTATGGAGAATCATACACGACTTCCATGTTCTAAGATTTATATTTAAAATCATTTTCGAAATGAAATATTTCCATTGAAACTACTTCTTTCTACTTACTGCTTCAGCCACTTACTGTGGGCACTAACGTATACCACCTCACGTTATCGCACTTGATTTTCACTGATGATGGAAGTCGATGGCACTGGCGAAACGTCTGGTTTTGCAGAAAACATTGGTCTACGGCCAAACAGGCCGGGAAGGAATTTTAAAAACAAACTGCTTCTTTGTTGTCAATAACGTAGTACATATATATAAAAAATTATCAGGTAAACTATTACGTTACAACAAAAAAAATGTTTCAGGTAAACTACCCTTTCCCCGTAACCGATCTTCACCAAAATCAATAGCCCTTGAGTCCTCTATAACTCGGGCACATATGTAAAAAAATATCTGATTCTGTTTGAATTTACGGCAGTTATCGTTCGTCATGAAAAAATTTCTCTTGTTACAACATAAAATATTGCAGGTAAACTACCCCTTTATCTTAACCGATCTTCACAAAAAACAATAGGTCTTGAATACTCTACAATTCAGGGCTGTATGCAAAAAATTATTTGATTCTGTTTGAATTTGCGGCTCTTATCGTTTGCCATAAAAAATCTAGACAGACACACAGACACTTTTCGATAAATTACTTTTTTTCATGTTTTGAGGGTAGTATAATCAGAATCTGCAAAAATCTCTAACACGATTTTTTTTGCCATCACCATATACTTCCATTTCCTTATGGAACATGAAAGTAAAATCAAAGTAAAATTCTGATGGCAACAAAAAACAAATATTCTATCAAAAATTGGGGATATACATTTTTGGTAGGTATTTGGTAGGCCTACTTGCATTGCACAAGGAATGTGTTATTTTCAATAGGTTATTGATAAAAAAAGACTTACAAGTACATTGATTTTTATTACAAAATTTATACAAAACAGTTTCAATTCTAAGGTATCAATAATTAATAATTATTAAGGATAATGAACAAATTATTTCTTCATAGAAGATACATAAAAACATTGCAAAAATAATACACATATCAGACAAATATTATTACAACAAAAATACCACACAGACATTTGGGCTTTGTTACTTTATCAGTAACTATAAGATTACATTCATAAAGTACATAGAATATTTATTTACAAGAACATAATTACAAAAAGTGAAAACACCTTTGATGAAATAAACATTTTATTTATTATATCAAACATAACTAAACTCAGATGACAATATAAATGAACTAAATATAGGTTTTTCTGCGAGGGAGTGTAGGATTGATTAGGGGTTCAATTAGTTGAAATTATTAAAAAAAAAAAAAGCATAAACTATAAATAGAAAAACTAGACTGGTATGTTTACAACAAAATGAAAACTTCAAGTTACATTTAAGAGATATTCCATGTCAAATCAACAAGTGCTACAACCTGACCCTCTTAGATTTATTTGAAATTAAGTATGCATGTAGTATTCATAAATAGTAACACAAATCAATTTTTTCACATTTTTCTGACGAAAGGTTACTGAGTAATGGGTGCTCAAAAATGAAAAAAATAAATAAAATTTTTGACTTGCGCAACAATATTGATTTGTTCACAACTTGTGTTCTAATTAAGCTAGAACAATGACATCGAGTTCATTTGAAAGCTCTTTTAAAGGGCTTTCATATGATATAAAACATAATTAGTTGAAAATATATATATTTTTTATAAACATCATTATTGCATTTACTGAATTTTGAAAAACTGTATTTTTTAAATTCTCAAAAAAATATATGTGAAAGATATTGTTTTCCTCTACATATTCTGAAAGTTTCAACTTGGGATGAGCATGGGATCACTATCAAAAGTAATTTTATGTTTATCACGATTCTGTAAAATGTCATTCAGATCGGTGAATTATTATTATTTTTATTTTCCTACCCGTGACAATTTTTCAGAATCATAGTTGGATTTATTACTTGGCCTACAAAATTGTACTTTTCTTTCATACAAATAACTGTGTTTTAAAGCTTAGCACTAGCTAAATTAATAGCTCAAAATTAATAAATTGACCTACATATCTAAAATATATATCTTAATACAGTGATCCAGGTTTTCCGTGTACAAGCAAAAAAATCTCATTTTAAAGACTATATACAAAATGGTTGGTTGGTGTGACTATCTCCCATCTGTTTAGTATTTTGTCATCGGATAATATTCAGTCAGCTGTTGTCAACTGTTGTTGAAAGTGACCTGTACATTTTCTTTTGGTGTGACATAGCCTATAAAGTGAAAAAAATGTGATTAATTCTGAAATGTTGTGTTTTGAAATTAGCTTAAAGGTACTTTTGTACAATTCTCACAACAGTGTATAAGTTTATATGCCTACAACCAGTTAATATTGTAACGAGACATATGAGCCCAAATATTTCAGTAACCCAAAATATTAACACATGTCAATAATTGAGTGAAAGAGACAAACCAAGTGTTTCTTCTAAAAGGCCAAGCATGAAACTACATGAGCTACTCATCACCAAGGATAAACTCACAACAATAAGAGTTAATAAAACTAATGGTAACTAACAAGTGAAATAACATTATAAGAAAAAGAAGATGCACCGAACAATGGTTGTACCACAGGAACCAACAACCCAATAGTTTTCGGTCAGTAAGGAACCAATGAAGACAAGGAAGAAACATACTACGAGAAAGACACCTAACAACCATGGCATAAAATATAGATTCCAAGAGCCAGTCAACTATAGAACATCTTACCCGTATATGCAATGACTGAACAACTTACAGATTGAAGAGATGGACAAGAACTGACTAATTGAGATGACCAATATTGTAACGCAACAGAAATGCTAGCACTCAAGTTACATAAAAACAAGGTTCACAGAATAATAAACAAGTCAATATTTAACCCCATGATAGAACAAAGATCTAATAATTATATTTATAATCATAGATAAAGGTAAATAAGGATGCAAGGTAATATTAACAAGAATAACCGAACCTGTAAGTTAGACAATAGTTGATGATATATGTTTAATGAAAAACAAACAAAAAATGAAACAATAATTTACTAATAGCAAATAAGAATTTTGAGTTAAGAGGTATTATTTTGTGACAACAAATGTTATGATAAAGTTTATGTTATGTTATACCAAATATGTGTTGAGTTAATGAAAGATAATGAAACAAGATGTATTATTCAATGACTGTTGTAGAATGAAGTGTGAAGCAGCTAATTAACGTTAATAGATTTGAATTTTCTTATATGTGATCCATAGGTCAAGATAAAATTGTTATTAGATATGGAAAAAATAATTGTTTATGTAAATGTTAATAGTTAAGATTTAATTATATGTATGAATTTATGTAAAAGGGGCTATAGATGTGTACCAGTTATAAACACAGGTAGATCTGTTTACAATAAAAGGCCTAACAGCCAAAACCACTATATAACCACTCATAACATAAAGGTTAGGTACATCAATTAATAATAATTAATGAAGACGATTTGAAGAGCTAGAAAAAACATTAAATTAATAATGATATATAATAAAATTTATACAAATTATGATAATACCATAATGCCATGATATCGATTAATAACATTTAATATCGAAAGTGGATTAAATATAAAAAAAGGAAAAAAACCGGCTTATATCAAAAAACCAGCAGAATATGTGTAGAAAATAATAGACCAACTATCGGTAAAGTTACATTCCGATAGGATAGCAAATTGATAAGGAATAGACAAAAAATATATAAAATAAACACTATATTCAAAACATGTGGAAGGAAGAAGTCGTGTGTTGCTAGGGACGACAGAAGAAGAGGAAGTTGTTAATTTGACAATAATTGCTTTGATGATCTGAATGTGATGAGATTAAAAAACCCAAGAATTATCTATTTAATCGGAATATTTTAAATCATCAGACACGATTATAAAACACAAAATCCTAATGACAATGTTTATGACTATCACCAGTACAGTTTAATCCAAATAACACTACAGTATGAAATCACAATAGAGAATAAATAACTGGATTATACAAGGAAGAACTTGAACTGTCCCATATCCGAAGGGAATTGATGATATATTAAACCAAATAGAAAGAATTAACAGTATCACAATTAATAATATTCACTACACCAGAAGTTATAACCTTTCAAAAACACGGAACAACACTAATTGCTTCAACCAAGAGAAGAACGTATTTGGATCCTGGCATTGCAGAAGAAGCATCAATCGGGCTGTAAACCAATCCAGAAAGCTGTAATTCCGAAGTGGACAGGAGAAGAATTCCATTCTATTAAATCGAAGAAAGAAAATCGTACGGCATTGTCCAGAACAGTAAATTTATCAATCAACCGCCTACACGATTGGCTTCGTTCTAGTCTGGTAAATTATTATTATATTAATCATACTAACTACACAACACTTTAAATTTGTAAATCTTGCATTCTTATCTATGTATTTTTAATCTTCCCCACAGTTACAAGAACCTTCACACCCTGAATTAAATTAATTACAAATTAAAACACACTATATAACTAAATTTAAATAAAGTATCAGAATAATCAACAATCGATTCATACAATCTATAGCTCAAGCATATGTTAATTAGAACATATATTATTCAATGTTAAAGAAGTAAACAAATAAAGAACCTTTATATATTGGCAAAATCTTGTTATTTGGAGTATGGTTTAATGAGCTAGGAATAAAAAAGTAACTGAATAAGTATAGAATAATTGGTTAACATAAACATTGAAATAACCTATAAGTTTCGTTGAGCCGATACTACAGCGCTTATAGCGGAATTATCTGACACCAAAGAGAGAGAGTAAAAATACAAAATTAGACAGAATTCTCTTCAAGGTATAATAGGGTTGAACGGAATTATAAAATAACTCATTAATTATTTAAGTTACAGGTACACAAACACTGATAGTTTTTAGAGAGCTAAGTTAATAATTAATTACTTACATCAATACATCCCACAACTCCAAATATCTCCGAGATTTACATAATTAAAATAATTCAAAACACATTGGCATAGGTGTATGTACAAATTGACAAACACAACAGTGGGGTTTTAAGGAGAGGAAACCCATTCCTGTACAATATACAACAGATAATATTATAAATGTATAGGACAAGATATGTTATAAAAGAATGAAAGTAACTATACTGTTAACTGAATAGAAGCTGTGAATAAAAGCATAGTAACATGTTATGCATAGCACCCATGTAACATAAAGAAGTATTAAAATTGTCTCATAATAATAACAAATATTACTCAAATAGTCAAACAATCATGTAAGATAAGAAAAGGCAATAACTAAAGAGTTATTAGTTATCATTAATAAAACCAAACTTGAGAAAATAAGGTTAAAAGAATGTAAATTTGTATCAACCTAACATACACATTGTTGGTACAAATTTCACCTAAATTCACATCTATCAGTAGGAAAAGCCTACCTAAACCAAAATGTTTTGTGCCTTAAACCAAGAAGAACTGATAAGCTTTCTACAGGTACCAATATAAGATACCCAAAATGGATTTTAAATAAGAATTTAAGTAAATAAAGTGAACCAAAACCGACCAAAAGGGGATTCACTAAGTAAAACGTGAACAAAACCACTTTATAATACCAAATAGAAGTAAAAGGTTAATGTCTATACCACAAGTAAGGTGTAATGCCACTATTGTAATAGTATAAGAATATTATAAGAAAGGACATAATGTATTATAATCGTAATTAAGAACACCTGTCATGTGACACTAGGTGTAAGTAATGTTAGTCAATGATATACACTAAGGGACAGACCAGTGTACAAAAAACACTAAACCAATTATAAAGAGACTACTATGATTAAACTATTGTAACTAAATAATAGTAGAAAGAGATAAAAGAATACCAAATAAGAATGGAAATAAGTGTACACCTCATAGTGCAAAATAGAGGTCAGAGAGAGATAACTATATAAGAATACAGCAGTTCTATAAGGAGAAATTTACCTCCAAACTTATAAATTTTGCACAATCATCTGGCGATATAAGAGCTTCTACAACAATGGACTCTGTAACAAAGAAAGAATTTTAGCTAACAGAGAAAAATAATTATCATTGCCAGTATCAACAAAAGTGCAAATTACTAAATGAAATAATTGCAATTTTATGGGAAATAATGTTATTAAACTAATTATGTACTTTATTAAGAACTTTTGTTTTCCAGCAGCTTCCAAAACTCTTTATATAAAAAATAATATAAACAAACTTATTTAGAGCTTCTAACAATACTTATCTTAAAATTATCATATGATTATACTTTCCAAAGGAAGCCCCTGATTTGAAAGCATTGACACATAATACTACTAATTAAAAATGATTCCAACTACTATGTTACTAAATTTTCTCATTTAAAATGTAAATGGGTGTTAATAACTTTATATTGTTGTCATTAACAAGACAAAACAATCATTAATGGCTATTTCATCACAAACTTCAAAATCTCCTATAAAGCTTGCTCAATGAAATAGGACATTCCTGATGCAGAAAATTAACTTTGCCATAACACAAATTAAATAGGCTAACACCCAAACAAAAAAATGCTTTGAAAACAAAACATTAATGAAATATGGTATGAATTAATTGTGCTACATTCAAAGCTGATTTTCTTAATTGATTTAAAGTACCTATACAAGTCTAGTTTGTCAAGTAAAGATAATTTAGGTAAACCTAACACTACATATGAAACAAACATTAAATCAAATATGCTAATGTT
This sequence comes from Magicicada septendecula, assembly GCA_034769895.1. Taxonomy (NCBI): domain Eukaryota; kingdom Metazoa; phylum Arthropoda; class Insecta; order Hemiptera; family Cicadidae; genus Magicicada; species Magicicada septendecula. The sequence continues at coordinate 313,614,999 of CM068373.1, read as the reverse complement.
ACAAAATTCACAAACAGAAAAAAAAATTTTAAATTATCTATAGGCTAAATTGCTTTGATTATATTACCTTCTCCACTTCATATGTTTTCCACATCAATATCATCTGATGTCGATACTACTGATGGTGCAATAATAGTCATTTTTTCCCAGTCAATTCTGGAAAGTTCAGGAGGAACCTGAAAGATCATTACAAAACTCATACATAATTTTTCACTAAGTTAATAATTATAATAATATTAAGCTAATAATTAAGAGAATAATTTATTTTCTTAACCTAGCACAATATTTGTAGGTTAGCACTATGAATTTACAAAAAGTTAATGGATTTTGTGTAAATTTCTAAAAAAAATTAAATTTACAGCATAATCTAGTAGTTATTTTATAGTAATCTATTTTAATTTAAATGAACTCAAGTCACTATTGCTTGGTTACATCCCTGCACTGAAGATTCCTGAAAAAGATTTCTAATATAATCACACAAACTCGAAAAACAAAAACTGTTCAAATGATTAACATTGAATAATATAATCCTGATTATAACGGTATTATAACTAGCAAATACATTACGGATAATTCATCCATACTCCGTATCATTTAAATCTACTATTAAGTATAACACACCCCATAAAATTTAGAATATTAAGATACTAATTTTTTAAAATTTCATGTGATATTAGTTGAGTATCATTTAGGAGGTTAAACAATATAAATACAATTCTACACATTAAGTTACAGATTATAAATACAGATAATAAGAAATTAAATAAAAATAACACTATAGGCCTACATCAATTATCGGGTTTAAGAACCTGCTGCTGTAAGCAGTGATAATTTTAGTTTAGTGAGCTTTAATCAGACTTGCATGCAATAATAAATTTTACATAAGATAAAAGAACGATGCTTTCTTTAGTCACCAGCAAAACCTTTTCTGTCTGCAAGTTAATATTATAAAATTTAAAAACAGCACAATTTTATTAAAAAATTTAATCGAGATTAAAAAGCTTTTTAACTCAAAAATTAAAGAAGTCACAGTTCAAATTCTCTTTTCACTTTTTCTTTTACCTGACAAATGTTAGTCCTTAATTTTTAAAGCAGAGCTGTGTTAAAATAACATTTTTATGTCAAATAAATTACAATTTAATGGACTCGATGTTATGAAAGTAACTATGTGTACAAAATATTACAACAGTTTGCTTCCGTATTACAGTAGCCATAGGCCTATATTATAAATTTTGTTATATTAGGTGTTAAAATTAACCTTAACTTATTAAGTCATATCTTATTTAATTAATTACGTTTCTCTGAAAAATCCTGAATTTGAAAGTATATTTAGAGTAATATAGTGGGACTGAAGAATAAAATAAAATATGTTAACTAGTTAAATACGAGCAGAGTACAAATTAAATATATTATGGTAAGGCCTACCATCTTGTGTTAGGTAGGACCTCATTTTACGAATAAAATGACTTACAAATTGGATACATTACACAAATATAGGTAGGCCTATTTCATTTTTACAATTGAAAACGTACGCAGTCTAGCTAATATTTCTATAGGCTAATGGGTGTACTCAGTAGGAACTCAAGGCTTAGTACTTGTCTTCAGACATTTTATACTTCATATCAAAGCCATAGATTAAATTACTGGCAAAAAATTTAGGCAGAATTTACGAACAAAATTTAGCATAAATTTCAGGCCTAATCTACCACTCAAACTTACTTGATCAGACACTTGTGTGTGTCCTAAATCTTGTGAAATTCGATCGCATACATTTTCCGGAAACAGTCTTACATCTGTAAGAAAATTAAAATTATGTAATGTTCATACATGAATCACCATAAAAGTAATAAATGGAATTTTTTTAGAGTAGACAAAATAATTGTCAGACTTACAGGAGTATCTATAATAAAAAAAAAATATTTAATTATATTGCAGTCAGTGCCCTCACATGGACTTTTTTTAAAAATCAGTTAATTAATCTTAGTTTTAAGTTAACTAGAGTTTAAGGGGTGATTTTATACACCAAATATAAGGTAACATGAATAAATTAACACTGAACTTACTACGTTCCCAGTCAAATATGAAAGTAAAGTATGAAAATATATGTAGACATGCACTATTGGTGTAAGTTCTGGAGCTAAAGATAATTCAACTGTGATACAGAACTTAGTCTATTATACTTAACACCCAGGCCTATAAACTTTGATCTTTTTCTAAAAGTAATTAATTTTATTTCAGAGTTAGGTTAGGCTTACAGGCTAATCCGCAGTAAGTTTAGCTAAGTCAGTTATATTATCATAGGCCAGACTTAATCTAAATAAAATTATTCTGTGTAAAGGTATCAGTAACTTGATATTTATACAGAATAAGCATTTAATACAGAATACATATTTCATTTACTGGAGTCAGTTCCCTCACAGGGTCTTTTTCAAAAATGGGTTAATTAATTTTATATTTTTAGTTGATTAGAGTTAAGGGGTGCTTTTATACACTGAATATAAATAACAAAACTATATGTACCTTTTTTTGCTGTACGTCTCCTAGGCCTACTTTCACAGTCATCTGAAAAGTAAAATATGACAATTGATGTAGACATGCAAGTATCTGGAGCTAGAGACAATTTACTGTGATAAAGAACTTAGCCTATTATACTTAACACCCAAGCCTACATAACACAAACAAATTTTGATTTTTTCCTAAAAGTAATTCATTTTATTTCAGAGTTAGGTTAGGCTTACAGGCTATTCCGCTGTAAGTTAATCGGCTAATGCCCTGCTAGTTTGCTAGTTTTGTTAACATAATTAATCTTTCAGCGAAATCAGTTCTATTATCACAGGAACTTTGCTGTTGTTAATAATACATCAGCACAAAACTAACTGGAAGTTTATTCTAGTCCTAGGGTTATAGAATCAAAGTCTTATCTAAACACTGAACTATCCTTAACTGATAATTTCATGTTATGACATCCAACTTGCATACAATACAATAAATACTCATGTTCTTGTATACCACAAAGAATCTATGATTTCTATTCAAATATTATTATTCTGATATTTTCATTTTTCTGTTTTACCCTGCACTTTTCAAAGCAGGAATTACAATATTAAAGTTTTACAACAATGCATCTAATAAAATTATTCTGTGTAAAGGTTTAGTAACCTGATATTTATATCACTATTGTATTAACAACTCGGAACACTAAGTGTGTTTGATATTTATGTAGCATAAGGTGACGCGTATATGACAGGTTTTATTAATGCAGTAAAGGAACAAATCTAATTTAAATAGTCTTTGTATTATTTTGGAATTCAATTTTTTAAAGCAAATGATAATACCTTATGCACCTTTGTAAAGGTTTTTACTTATTGGGGATAAGTGAACTGAATTAAAACATCAAACAAATGATTTTTGTTTCACAATCAAAACAATACGCCTACTGTATTAAATTTATTATGGCAATTCTATTTACCCTAAAACACTACAATACAAAACTCCAGAATTTTTGTTTTTGTATAAATTGGCCCGCTAATAATGAAAAAATAAAATTGTATTAATTAAATTAGAATGCTAACTTGCTCAATTATTAAATTTTGGGCAGAACACAGTGCTATTAGGCATAGTTGGTTCTATAACAGATACGTGTTCGACAAAGTAATCTAGACATGAAACATAACCTAACGTATTTCTTTTATGAATTTTATGAAAAATGCTGAATTTGAAAGTATATTTAGAGTAATATAGCTGGACTGAAGAATTAAATAAAATTTGTAACTAGTTAAATACGAGCAGAGTTCAAATTAAATATATTATAGTAAGGCGTACCATCTTGTGTTAGGTAGGACCACATTTTACGAGTAAAATGATTTACAAATTGGATACATTACACATATATAGGTAGGCTAGAGTAGACAAAATAATTGTCAGACTTACAGGAGTATCTATAATAAAGAAACTTTATTTAATTAAATTGCTTCAGTGCCTTACAGGGACTTTTTTTAAAAATTAGTTAATTACCCCTTGGGTAATTATGAAGATTCTCATCAATGCTGATATTGCGGTGATATATTTTTATTATATTCTTCTATGTTATATAAACACGAGAAAAATAATTTTAAACGGCGGTCGAACCTATTTACGGAGACAAAAAATTAAATTTTTACTCCCATAAGAACGCATGGCGTTAGCCTAGGTATATTGTATTAATTAAATTAGAATGCTAATTTGCTCCATTATTAAATTTTGGACAGAACACAGTGATATTATGTATAGTTGGGTCTATAACAACCGGTAGGCCTAGTGTACAACCCAAAGTAATCGAGACATTCATACATAACCTAACAGCTAATTTCCTACAAACAACGGACAACACACTAAATAAATGATCATCTTACCTTTCATTATTATTCCTAGCGCCTCCAACATATTTTTACTTTGACTTGCAATCACAAACACTTCATACGAATTACAAAATTCTGTCCCACACACGTTAGCAAACTCAACGAATTACCGCACGAGACGACTAAACAGAATAAATTATGGCAGGTCCCAATATTTCGTTATACCAACTAAACAGAATAAAAACACTTTCCTCTGTAGTGTCTGTCTTTTTTACACATGTTACAAATTTTATAGAATAATTATTACGAATGCCAATATGGCCGACTAACTACCCATATTTCATTATATACATTTGTATATATCGAACAGGTTGTCTGGCTTCAGCGTACAGCAAAAATACGATGTATAAAAATTTGTATAAGTTTTTCGTACGCTGACACACCATAACTTGGGCAAAATAACTTCTTCACCTAAAGATGTACTTATACAAGTTCCTCAAATTTGTTTTAGATACCCTGGGTAAAAATTGGCGTGTGATGAAGAAATTATGCGGCGCTAAGTCTATATATATATATATATTGCGACAGTACAAATAAGTGATGTACTGAGCATGGAATATAAAAATTTAAATTTACTTAATAAACTGTAAATAATTAATAATATATTAGAAATAAGCATGTTAGGGATTGCAAGCTTGGCTCAGACAAAAATATGAACAGGTGTTTCGACCTGAATCAACGTGCACACACACACAAATGTAACTGAAAGTGTGTATACCAGTATTTTGCTAGTGTGTGTGAATGCAGGTCTCTGCAGGCGAGTTTGCCACCCCAAGATGAATAATTGCACAATTACTGTTTTTCCGTAATTATTCATAAACTAGAATTAAGAATTAAAATCCAAAAGCACCATAAAATGTAAATAAATTTACTAAATACTGTGTACGAAAACCATGCGAAAGTGACACACCGTACAAGTGCAATAGTGAAATAACTGTGTACAAATCGAAAGGGTTAAGTTGCAATGTCCAAAATTACAGTGAACATGTGTTGTAAAATTAGTTATAAGATAAGTATAAGAGTATACTTACAGGACTCTGCAATTCGCAGAAATATAAAAAATAGCGAATTTGACAAAGAGTGGGGGGAACTGAAGCCAAAGACAGTTTCTAACATGTCGATTTCGTATCACTGCAGGGTGTCGACCAAGACATGGGTATAAATAGGACACGCAAGCTACAGTGGTTCTCTTTCTTTGAATCATCCACGGTACAGCGGGAGCTTATGCCCGTCAGCACGGCGTATTTATTTTTTTTCCGTAAACAGTTTAAATTTGCCAGTTACGTACAAATACGTAACTAAGCTGTAAAGACAATCATTTTAATTAATAACAGCACTACTTAAGAAGATCCATTAATGATTCGACACTAGACAAGAGAAGAGTTCCAGAGAGAGATACGACGCTGGACAAGAGAAGAGTTCCAGAGAGAGATACGACGCTGGACAAGAGAAGAGTTCCAGAGAGAGATACGACGCTGGACAAGAGAAGAGTTCCAGAGAGAGATACGACGCTGGACAAGAGGAAAGTTCCAGAGAGAGATACGACGCTGGACAAGAGGAGAGTTCCAGAGAGAGAGACAGCCGACGCTGGACAAGAGGAGAAGAGAGACAGCCGACGCTGGAGGCGAGATGAGGACGAACACCGATGGAACAAAAATGATCGAGTATGATTGACGACAATAAGGTGATAGACAACTTATTCATATCTTAATCATACAAAGAATTCAAAGACAGTTAAAGACATTAATATTTTATTTAAAAATAAGAGCAATGTTTCTTGTATAGTAGAGTTAAAATCATAGATGTTTTAGAAATACGATTAACGTAACAAGAGCTCAAATTAATATGATATAAAATGATTACAAAGCATTTAAATAAAAACAATTAGTATTTGAGAAAACAGTACTGAGAAACAATAACTATTAATATTTTGAGTACGTTACAATATAGAAAAAAAGATTTAAATATTGATATTTTGAAACATATTAATAGACTGAGTAGTCTGAAAATGAGATTTTTCTTTTATATAATAATTAGTAGCATAGAATATTTAGTCAGTAAGGATGTATATATCTTAAGCCTTACGGCATAATAACAAATAATAACTAATGTTTTAAAATCGAAGTCAGTGCCATGTGCACACATTTTTTTATAGTATCAAATAAATTTTAATTACCGTTTCAAGTTACATAGAGTTCTTATTGCAGATACACCTGAACCCCAATTTAAATGTTATATTGTTGAAAGAATTTGTCAATCTGGAACGTGAGATCGTTCACGCCTATTTATGTATATGTAACGTTGCATAAATTTGGTGCTCCAAGATCGTGGGGCTCCACAAATTTAAATTAAATTAAATTTGCAATTTGTTATGTTGCATATAATTTGGCGCCCAACGTGGGGCACGACATGCCTAAATTTATGTACAAAAATTTGTGACATAAATTGTAGATCATGAATGTATGACCCGATCCCCATCATTTAACTATTAAAATTTTTTATGTAGCTAAATGGTTGCTCTAAAAAATATAAAGAGTGTGTTAAATGAAAAATGTATAATATGTAATTATTATTTATATTAAACAGTAACTGAATGTAATGTTAATTGTTGTGTAATCACACAGCTGGCGCCCACAAATAATATTGTTGTCTATGTAACAGGTGTAACTGTAATGAGTATTAATAATAACTATTAATAAAAATACAGAAATAAATAAATAAGTAGGGAACGGTTATCAATAATAATTTTTAAAGAATTACTATTAAATAAATATTTTCATAATACTTCAACATGACGACTCTAGGAAATTTAGACGTCGAAGCATTCCAGATGATGATGCGTGCCTGGGTCGATGAATTAAGCACAAAACAGACAGAAAATTTAAATAAACAGACAGAAAATTTTAAATGCTAGAATAGACGAATTAAAAGAATCTAATAAGAAACAAACAGAAAGTTTAGAAAATAAATTAGCAAAACAAACAGAAAGTTTAGAAAATAAGTTAGAGCTACAGTCCGAAAATTTTAGACAGGACACCATAAAAATTACAGAGAGTCTAGAAGGAAAAAATTGATAATCTTGAAATAAAACAAAGTATAATTGACAGAAATGCGCAGTTAACCGAAAAAATTGGTGACACCAACATACGTATTGATACTCTAGAGAATAATTTTAAACAAGCCTTACATGAACAAGTTGTACGGATTGAAAATAAACAAAAAGAATTATGTCTCGAGTGGAGAAAAGATTTAAAAGAAACGCATAAACAAATAAATGATACTTTAACTACTATAACGCGAGAGCAGGATGATAAAATCCAAACTATTAATAATGTATCCCAAGTAAATACCAGTAAACTTAGAGAAATAGAAACACGTACTGTAGTTATTGAGAATAAAATTGAAGAAACTACGAAAGACCGGTCGGGAGACGTATCACATAAGAAAGAAGAGATTCAAGAGGAAATGAACCAACTACGAAGTGAGTTAAGAAGACGACAGAATCAAATGACCATATTTCCTACACCAACAGAAGGAAGGAGCAGACTTAAGTTCTCCGGTGGTAAAGGGGAGAACAGTATGGAATTCCTAGCAAGAGTAGAGAAGGAAATAGAAAAAATTGGGAGTGCAATAAATGACGACGAGAAGATAGACTTCGTCACACGATATCTTAGAGATTCAGCCAGCCAATGGTACTCTATTATTAGAGATAATGTTAGTACATATCAGCAGTTTCGTGAAGCATTTGAGAACCGATACTGGAATCTACATACCCAATGACAAGTACGGGATCAACTCGAATATGGAAAGTTCAATGCACAAGGACAGCAGAGTATTGAACAATACACAATTACGCAACTAGAACGTGTAAAGCATCTCAAACCTAAATTCTCAGAATATGAAATCGTTTCAAAATTATCTTACCATTTTCAGCGAGATATCCAGTTAGCAGTTTATACACAAGGGATCAAAACCATAGAAGAATTTTTAATCCTTGTAACACAGTCGGAGAATATCAATAAATGTAAGAACACACAATACTGGGAACAAAAACACGCAAATCATCACCATAATTATCACAGAGATGACAAGAAAGCAATACAAAACACTATACCGCACCGTGATAATTATAAAATAAATTATTCGCCACCAATGTACAACACTACAACACGCACAGCTAAAGAAACTGAACAGAATAATACAGCTAGATGACAAGGAGATGTTACATGGTCATCCAATCGTAAACAGTTTTCAAAACCAGCTGACAAACGTGTTGCCGCAGTACGAGGGGACGACGAAAAAAAATTGAAGAGAGAAGGCCAAGGAATGAATGAGACAGTAACATTCCACAGCCGACCGTCTACATCAAAGGCGTCACAATGACTGAATAAATGGAAGCAAAATTATAAAATAAACAACATATACCCCTGCGATATTAGGGAAGACTTATTAAGCACCGAACAGGATATAAAGCGAGACGCGCAGCAAACACAATGCCCTATTGTGACTGTGAACATAAACAGGTGTAAAATACGAATGCTACTTGATACCGGCAGCCAGCTGTCTGTTCTTAACGCTGCATGGGTTCAACGCAACAAGAAATATTTTAAAAATACTGCAATTTTGCCCGTAAATAATTTAAATATTACAACAGCTACCAATAAAAAATAAAGAGTTAAACAACAAGCATATGTAACTCTAACATATAAAAATCTAGAGTTAGAACACCCTATGATAATTATGCATAAATTGATTTATGATGGAATTTTAGGTATCGATATACTAAATACAATAAATGCTAAGATTAATATTAATGATAATATAATTATGTGTAATTATAAAAATGTTCAACATGAAGTAAACATGAACAGCGAGGAAGAAGAGTGCAAGGTAAGTGAAACACCTATTACTTTGTACAAGCCACAAATACAATATGGTCCAACTCGACATGTGAATGCGGTAGATGAAGGGATGACGACACAGGAAGAAGAGAAACTGCACGAATTAATAGAAGAATATAGTGATGTATTTAGTGAAGTACCGACGCAGACGACAGTATACGAGCACTCTATAGTTATGTCAGACCCTACAAAAGTCATTAGGAAGACATACCTTATCCCAATGCGATATGAGGAAGAGGTTGAACTCGAAATTCGGCGTATGATCGAAAGTGGAGTCATAGAGCGATCGAACAGCAACTTCCTGAATCCTCTAGTGGTAGTGACGAAGAAAAATGGAGAGATACGTCTATGCCTTGACATGAGGGAGCTGAACAGCATTGTATTAAAGGAGCATGACTGTGCACCAACTGCGGACGAACTATTTACTAAGTGTGAAGGAGCAAGGTATCTGACGAAGCTAGATTTACGCTCAAGTTTCTGGCAGATTCCAATTCGTGAAGAGAATAGAAAGTACACTGCTTTCCTGTATAAAAATAAATGCTACCAACACAGGGTAGTACCCTTCGGATTAAGCACGAGTTTAGCAGCCATCGTAAAGTGTCTAGAAAGAGCCCTAGGACCTGAAGTGGAACCCTACACCATGATATTTGTAGATGATATCTTAGTTGTATCTAAAACGTTAGATGAACATATAAAACATCTAAGCACGATATTCCAAAAGTTTAGGCAAGCGAACATATCCCTTAACCTAGACAAATGTGAATTTATCAAAACCTCTATCCAATTCCTAGGTCACATTATTTCATCCTCTGGTATTCAACCCGATCCTATCAAAATTTCCAGCATAACTAATTTCCCTATACCCGGAAATCTCAAAGAGTTAAGAGCATTCTTAGGACTCACAGGATACTACAGAAGATTCTCACCGTTATATGCAAGATATACGCAACCGCTTCTAGAGCTGACGAAGAAAGAAAAAAAATGGAAGTGGGAGAAGAAACATCAAGATGCCTTTAACCAAGTGAAAGAGTTGTTCATCGAAAATATTATGTTACATCATCCTCAACGAGAAGGAAAATTCGTAATATACTCCGATGCTAGTGACTACGCAGTAGGAAGTGTACTATATCAACAAGATACGATGGGAGAGCACCGAGTTATTGCCTACGCCAGTAGAGTCTTCAAAGGAGCTGAAAAATACTACTCCACATCAGAAAAAGAAATACTTGCTATAGTATACGCTCTTAAGCAATTCAGATATTATGTTTATGGTACTCATTTTGAGATACATACTGACCACCAAGCATTATCATTTTTATTAAAATGCAAAGTAACAAATGCCCGATTATTAAGATGGATTTTAGCCATTAGCGAATACTCATTTACCATTAAATTCTGTAAAGGTAAAGACAGTATTGTAGCGGACACACTAAGCCGATACATCAAAGAAGAATATGAAGAAGTTTATGTGAGCGAAAAGAAAGAAGTATGATTGTTATCAATTAAATTCAAAGAGAATGATGAAGTAAAACAAATGCTGAAAAACTTAGCACATCAACAAGATTTGGACGTGACGATAAGGGAGATGAAGAACCAAGAACAGCTACCAAATCATTATAAGGTACTAAATGGAATTCTTTTCAGGTTAGTAAGACAAGACTGGAAGATAGTACTAACGAATGACATGCTACAAAAATTAATTCGACCAGCACATGAGAGTTTAGCACATGCTGCCACTCTGAAATGTTATTTGAGTCTACGAGAAGATTTTACGATAAATAATATGTATCGAAAGATAAAAAAAGAAGTAAAGAAATGTTATGAGTGTCAAACGGCGAAAGGGCCGAATTTACACACATATGTAGGAATGCAGAGTATACAGAAGGAAAACAAAGGAGAGCTAATTGCAGTGGATTTTCTGGGACCATTACCACGATCAAGTCGAGGTGTGAAGCACATATTGGTATGTATCGCTGTGTTTTCCAAGGCAGTCCGACTGTACCCAATTATGCGACCCACAACCAAAGTTGTTCTAAAGATACTACTGCAGAAATATATTCCGTTATATGGAAAAATGAAGAAGATACTCAGTGATCAAGGTGTACAATTCCAAAGTGAAAAATGGGAGAGGACGTTAAGGGAGAATGGAATACAACCAAATACAACCAGTACTCACATCCATAAGACATCCTCAAGGAAACCTTGCTGAGAGAGTTAACAAAGAATTAGGTAAATATTTACGAATATATTGCCATAATCAACACAATAAATAGGCAGAATATTTACCATTTCTTGAAAAAGCCATTAACGAAAATTATAGTGAAGCAACAGGATACACTCCAATGGAATTAGAAGAAGATAAGAAGCCAACCAGATTTTTGACTAAATATATAAACAAACCTAATAACCAAAATGTACCTGTACCAATAAGTGTGAAAATTGGATACGCAAGGCAACGGATAACAGAAAGGAGTAACAAGAGAGTAGAGAGATTTAATCTAACTCACAAGCTACAACAATTCAACGTGGGAGAAAGTATACTACTCAAAGCAAATCCAGTGGGAAAACGGAGTGATAATACGGCGAAGAAGTTCTTCAGACTTTATAATGGACCGTATACGTTAAGACAGCGAGTAGGACAGAACACTTTCATCGTATGTGATGAGATACAGAAGAAAGAAATTGGGAAATTCCACGCGTCATTTAGGAAGTTCTACACATGAAAACAGAGGTCATTGAAACCAGTCAAATCAGCTGTTTGTAAAGCCACCCTACTACAAGGTCGCGAGCAGTGAGCGTAGGAAGATTGGAGGTAAGACATTTGTATACACTCCAATTAAGGGTGAAATGACGAATATTATTCTTTATTATTTGTTACATTTTTTTTTGCAAATAATAATAATAAACAAATAAAAAAAAATTATAATAAATAAATTTATTAAATTTTTTTTTGGTGCAGAGGAATAATGCGACAGTACAAATAAGTGATGTACTGAGCATGGAATATAAAAATTTAAATTTACTTAATAAACTGTAAATAATTAATAATATATTAGAAATAAGCATGTTAGGGATTGCAAGCTTGGCTCAGACAAAAATATGAACAGGTGTTTCAACCTGAATCAAAGTGCACACACACACAAATGTAACTGAAAGTGTGTACACCAGTATTTTGCTAGTGTGTGTGAACGCAGGTCTGTGCAGGCGAGTTTGCCACCCCAAGATGAATAATTGCACAATTACTGTTTTTCCGTAATTATTCATAAACTAGAATTAAGAATTAAAATCCAAAAGCACCATAAAATGTAAATAAATTTACTAAATACTGTGTACGAAAACCACGCGAAAGTGACACACCGTACAAGTGCAATAGTGAAATAACTGTGTACAAATCGAAAGGGTTAAGTTGCAATGTCCAAAATTACAGTGAACATGTGTTGTAAAATTAGTTATAAGATAAGTATAAGAGTATACTTACAGGACTCTGCAATTCGCAGAAATATAAAAAATAGCGAATTTGACAAAGAGTGGGGGAACTGAAGCCAAAGACAGTTTCTAACATGTCGATTTCGTATCACTGCAGGGTGTCGACCAAGACATGGGTATAAATAGGACACGCAAGCTACAGTGGTTCTCTTTCTTGAATCATCCACGGTACAGCGGGAGCTTATGCCCGTCAGCACGGCGTATTTATTTTTTTTCCGTAAACAGTTTAAATTTGCCAGTTACGTACAAATACGTAACTAAGCTGTAAAGACAATCATTTTAATTAATAACAGCAATACTTAAGAAGATCCATTAATGATTCGACACTAGACAAGAGAAGAGTTCCAGAGAGAGATACGACGCTGGACAAGAGAAGAGTTCCAGAGAGAGATACGACGCTGGACAAGAGAAGAGTTCCAGAGAGAGATACGACGCTGGACAAGAGAAGAGTTCCAGAGAGAGATACGACGCTGGACAAGAGGAAAGTTCCAGAGAGAGATACGACGCTGGACAAGAGGAGAGTTCCAGAGAGAGAGACAGCCGACGCTGGACAAGAGGAGAAGAGAGACAGCCGACGCTGGAGGCGAGACGAGGACGAACACCGATGGAACAAAAATGATCGAGTATGATTGACGACAATAAGGTGATAGACAACTTATTCATATCTTAATTATACAAAGAATTCAAAGACAGTTAAAGACATTAATATTTTATTTAAAAATAAGAGCAATGTTTCTTGTATAGTAGAGTTAAAATCATAGATGTTTTAGAAATACGATTAACGTAACAAGAGCTCAAATTAATATGATATAAAATGATTACAAAGCATTTAAATAAAAACAATTAGTATTTGAGAAAACAGTACTGAGAAACAATAACTATTAATATTTTGAGTACGTTACAATATAGAAAAAAAGATTTAAATATTGATATTTTGAAACATATTAATAGACTGAGTAGTCTGAAAATGAGATTTTACTTTTATATAATAATTAGTAGCATAGAATATTTAGTCAGTAAGGATGTATATATCTTAAGCCTTACGGCATAATAACAAATAATAACTAATGTTTTAAAATCGAAGTCAGTGCCATGTGCACACATTTTTTTATAGTATCAAATAAATTTTAATTACCGTTTCAAGTTACATAGAGTTCTTATTGCAGATACACCTGAACCCCAATTTAAATGTTATATTGTTGAAAGAATTTGTCAATCTGGAACGTGAGATCGTTCACGCCTATTTATGTATATGTAACGTTGCACAAATTTGGTGCTCCAAGATCGTGGGGCTCCACAAATTTAAATTAAATTAAATTTACAATTTGTTACGTTGCAATATATATATATTTACATCCCGGTATCATTTAGACGTCCTTTCAAAATGCCTCCATTTTGGCATCTCCTTAAAATCGTGGAGTATACTTAATTTTCATAAGAGTATATATAAAAATGTGTGGCTTATACCCTGACTTTCATACTTTGATTTTAGAATTTATTAAGAAAAAATACACATTTTTTCAAGAATAATTTTTTTCACACTGCCTCCCATTTGGGCTCTTTTCAAAACCCTGTAATTGTACATCCGGATGTATAAATTTTACATTTTTTCGTTAAACTCGCGCTTTGTGCGTATGTTGTTGTTCGGAAAATCGCTAATCTGACTTCTGACAACGTTGCCGGTTTTAACTTGTTGGTGTCATTGAAATGTAAGACTTGCTGTGCAGAAGTAATGTGTGGTGTCTTCACTCCATGTGACAAGTTTTGTATTTACCCTTTAAAGTCTACTGCTGATTTGTTTTAAAACTCCTGTATTCATAAACAAAACGCCAACAGCAATTATTCTAAATTTGATTCAACAGGCGTCTGTGTATTTTGCTTCTACTGTAAAATTTAGGTTTTGGCACATAAGCAGTGGCACAACCAGGGAGGGGTTTTAGGGATTAGAACCCCCCCAAAAATCTGGAAAAAATTTTGTTATCAACATATGTACATACAAACAGTAAGAACGTAATAATTAAACGTAATAATTATAGTATCTTCTTTATATGTTAATTACTATTGTTCTTACAAAGTAACATTTTTACCATTACTAAATGATAAACTAAAATTCAGCATAGTTAAGTTTACCAGACGTGAATAAACTGTTCTTTTGTCAACGGCGCATGATATGTAATTGTCTTCGTTCTTTAAAAAAACACCAGTTTTCATCGAAAGCGTATCGTTTAGTAGCCTATATTGCTATATTTTCCGGTTTTGGAGAGTGAACTAGATCAATCTGGGTGGCCTGTCAACTTCAGTGCAAAGAAAAGTCATACATAGTTAGAGTCGGAAAATAATGTATAACGTGTACAAGTTTATTAAATCGGAAGATAAGGGAATATCAGAAAGAAAGTCATAGGAAAGGGTAGCTCAGGCATGCGGTGTGTCTCTAAGTAGTGTTTTTATAATTATTAAAGAAGCATCCGCGTATACGGCTGACAAAATCTTTCAGTACTTCCCATAAAAAATGCTCAACAAAAGAAATACAAACTGATTTAGATGATTTTGACAAGTGTACTATTCGATTTTATTTACGAATATCAATTCATAGAAGGGGAAACACCAACTTTCAAAGTAATTTAAACAATTTTAGGAGATGAATTAATTATAATGGTAGTGCATCTAGTCTGAACCACATTATTCGTCAAATACGATTTCGATGAAAACGTGCCAAAAGCAATAGGAAACTTTTAATAGCATAACAAATTAGAAAGTTAAAAGAAAGTATATAAGAAAATTATGGCAATTCAGAGAATAACGGCAGCCCATAGTATACACAGACGAAACTGAATTCAACGTCAGTAAAAAAACGTGGATAGACGCCATTCTCTGAATTGCCGTAATTTTCATATATATTTTCTCTTAACTTTCTAATGTTTTATTCTATTAAAAGTTTCCTATTGCTTTTGGCACGTTTATATCCATAAATGTGGATGAAAATTTCAATTAATAAATAAATCCACCTGCAACATCATTAACAAAAAGACAAACACGATTAACTGGTTAGTGAATTATGGGATTTCTTTAGTCCATTTATCTTAACCTGAGCTCTATTCACTAAAGTAAACCAACGTACAGAAATTTTATAATAACCACTGTTTTGGCAAACCATGGACATTATATTTTACGACTTCCACTCTATCATCCTGAGTTACTGATCTTAATCCTAGAACTGATTTAGGCAATCGTGAAGAAGCATGCTAAAAAAACGTGCATTTTGCATCGACAGTGTTAGAAACTTAGCAAAAAAGGAATTTGAGTGTATTTCTTTCATAGATTGCAAATCAAGATGTGACCATGTCATGAAAATTGAAAAGATTGCGTGAGATCAGACCAAAGACTGTATAGTGTAAAAGTTCTTTTCAAAATTAATAAATAACGGGATAGTAGCAGTGAAGACGATTTGAGTTATAATAACAGTGAAGGAAACATTAGTGGGATGGAAGAATTGAGCTAAATATTTGTAATTGGTTGTAAGTAATTAAATGCTATATTACTTAAACAGTTTTGGTATAATTTTTTTATTAATATTGTCTCTCCTATTCTTTATGGAGAATTTACTTTTTTTTTTTTTTTTTTTTTTTTTTTTTTACAGTCATTTCACATTTGAGCCTGTTGTTGTTGAACAAATTAAGTTGCGAGTGTAATGTTGACTATATTCATAGATTTTGTTGTCCATGACGTGTCCGTTGATTAACTAATTATAAATATATCACTACTGACTCGGAATTATTTTTACTAATTTTTTATTGGCAAAAATGTTAAACTTTTATCTTGTAGCGTGAACTAGTTTTCGCTTATTACAAGTTTCGTCAGAGACTCATTTTTGCTGATATTACTACGTTTTTCCCTGAATCGTAACATGTACACAAACTATTATGTACTCCAAAATATACAATGTTTGTTATGTCTAGGCTCGACTAGGAGATCTGAAGAAAGACTGGAATAGACACAACATGCCAAATCACTGTTTACAAAATAATTGCAATAGGCCTACTAAATGTTAGACATTTTCTAATTCGGTGAAATCTTTGTATGGTAACTCTGTTGTATCTATTGCTTGTTTCGTCTTACAAAACATCCGTATGTACTGTTTATAGTAGTGTCGAAATAGAAATCGAAATCAAAACCTCCGTACATAGACTCGTCATTCAGTGAGAAGGCTAATATTTCCAAAAGGCCTTTCTCTACTCATGTGTATAACATTGTTCCCGCCTTATCCCCACTACAAAGTGCGCAACTGCTTCATGTTTGTTTATTTTAACTATATTATTGTATTACTATTTCAATAAAGTCGGCATCTACTGATTAAGTAATTTAAATTATTCAATAAGCATATGCAAATTAGTAACTCTGTGCTCAACATGATTTTAACTCATGATTCTTACAAACATTGTGTGTATGATTCTTACTTGTGCAGTATGTGTAACAGAGACCTTTGCATCATTATAGGTGGAACGTACATGAGTGAAATTCTATGAAGCAAAGTTAATTTTTTCCTGTTCTTTTGACATTGGCTCCTTATAAGTTGCGTATTATCGTTTCTCCAGGTTTGTTTCACAAATGAACAAAACAAATTTGGTTTACCTGGTACATACAAACTAAACTGCTCAGGAGTAACAATTCCTACATAGGCCAGACAGGACGTAGCTTCAAACAGAGATACATTGAACACACAAAGGCATTACACTCCACCACCGAATCCACCTTTGCAAACCACGTCATTGAAGCAAACCACACATACACAAAGAAACACCAACATGGAAATTCTATACGTACACACAAAAGGCCGAAAACTATACACTCTTGAACAACTAGAAATATACAAACACATAAAAACAACATCCTAAACGAACAGACACAATTCAAATCACACATACTATTCGAACATATCACCACACGCACACAGCATCGATCTTTCGAACAACGGTGCCATCACCAAGAACAAGACGGACAGTTTCCTAGCAGCAGCCTCTGATAAAGCTTGTAATAAGCGAAAACTGGTTCAGGCTAAAAGTTTTACATTTTTACCAATAAAAAATTAGTGTTCCGAATCAGCAGTGATATATTTATAATTAGTCTGTTAATCGTCTAGTAAAAGAAAATGTTCAAAAAATTCAGTTTGTACCGATGGGGGGGGGGGTAACACCTGATTACCAGCTTCAGTCTAAGCATTACAACTTTCTGCCCACCAGAGGTATGTATAGTAGGCCTACACATATTCTGGTAAACATTCCCTTTATTTATGCTTTTTGTCGTGTGTATACAAATATATTCTTGATTTTCTTGATGTTTTAAAATCTCAGCACATAAAAAACTGGCTTTATCCATAACTTCCTTACAAGTAACCTAACCTAACCGAATCCAACCCATCCTCACCTAAACATTAAAACAATGTATGAACATTGACTACTTTTTTTTATAAAAGCCAGACAAATTCTGATTTGACTGTAAAATATAAAACCATTAAATTATAATAAAGTAGTTAAGTACTTACACTTATAGTGTGTGCATTATGTCCTTATGGATAAGGTGGTATTCCTGCAATACCAGTTACATTTTGAGTCACACAATTCTCCTAAATTAGAATTCATTAAATCTGAACTCAAGAATTCAATAACAACACTACAGCAATGCACACTACCAAATTTTGTAACTTTTTACCAGTTAAAAACTAATTTGTAATGATCTAATCACAACCTAACTGCATATGTAAAGAAAGAAGCGAAACATTACTTATCGCTGTTACATTTATCATTCAGAGCTAAGATTTCACTTTTTCTGAAGTAACAAAATTATGCACTGACTTGTACTGTATAATAATCAAGCAGTCTAACCATGGAAGTATAAAGACAATACCACCTTCCCAGTTGCAATTACAAAATTTAAAAACGTGGTATATCTACATTACCACCTTCCTTCAGAGGGTTAGAAAAATATTTAGACTAGCAAAACTTTCAGAGTCTGTACACTTTTTATATTTAGACATCATTATTTTCATTATAATTATCTTGTTGATTCATCCTCTTTGTTCACTTTATAAAATATTATTATATATATATATATATATATATATATTACATTTAATATTTACTATTTATTATAAATTTACCTCAAGATGTTATTTTTCTATTTGGAACATGTTTCGGGTACTATCTTGTTCCCATCCTCAGCCTTCCACAAACAAGATAGTACCCGAAACATGTTCCAAATAGAAAAATAACATCTTGAGGTAAATTTATAATAAATAGTAAATATTAAATGTATTATATACATCAAGAAACGGACTGTAGCAGAAAGTGATTGAAATATATATATATATATATATATATATAATAATACATTATTTTCAGTACCTGTATGTTTTATGTTTGTAATACCAACTTTTACTTGAGTATAAATGTGTTTAATGTAAAGGTAGTACAATTCAGCTTGATTACAATCAAACTGTATCAACAAATAATAACGGATCTGGGTTATGTTGTACATGAAATATCTTTACTGAGGGGGGGGTATGAAATTGCTTTATAGTTTTTGAGGAAAATTTATTTTTAGAAGGGACTGTATATAATATTTCTGGTTTTGTCAGTATTATATTAAGGCAGTACATGGCATTTAATATTATTAAAATACACAATGTAAATAAAAAATCAAATCAGAAACGTACATGGTAACTAACTACTAAATATTATCGTTTGGCCATGCTCAACCATTTATTATATGCAAACAGTTCAATATAAACATAATGTTATTGCAAGTAGGATATTCCTATTTTTGCTATGTTAAATTGTGAAAGTTAAGGTACAGTTCTCTGAGAAATCATAAGAAATAAAATATAATTTTGTTTTTAATTCTACAATATGTTTAATATAACCTCCGTATTGACAATTGGGAACCGAGAAGGAATGCAGATTTGGTACTCTTTTATTTAGCTATTCATAGATGATATTAAGACACCCCTCCCATACCAACAAACAAATGTTCCCAATACTTATCACCTAACAAATACACGTGTTTTCAATTATTAATACATTATGTTTTTGATTTCTTAGCAGTTTCTTTTTTTTAATGTGGTTTGTTTTAATAATGTATTATTAGGCAGTTAATAATTATATCACACACACATGAATATTACTAATGTTGCCCTTTATGGTAATGGAAAACTCTCCAAACTGCTCCCAGCAGATCATTAATTCAAGACATTTCAAGTTCTTCCTTTTGTATACAGTTTACAAACTATGAAATATCGTTTTGTTGTCTGTAATGAGATTTTAAGCCGTTAGAAATTATAATTTCTACAGGTTTTTTAATCGTATCCATTTTATGTTTTTTCTACACTTATTAATTTGAAAAATATTCTGTTTAAAACCAGTTTAATTTAACTGCCTCCTGAAAGCTGTAAATAAGATTAAATGGTTCTTTAGACTAATTTAAAAAGAGAACAAATAGGCCTACTTCAACTGTTTAAAATCTATCAAAAGCTTAAAACGTTCATTGTAAACAACAGTTTGCTGTTAACCATCTTGTACTATTGCAGTGTATTACCACAACTGTCAGTTTGGAAGTTATATGAAACAGAATATATACAATATAACGTCTGGAAACATTCTAACTCAGAACATTCATAAAATTGGGTGACTGAACATTCAGAGCATTAAGTGGGTAGGACATGTTTCTTTCCTTCTCAATATAAGTCTAAATGATGTCAAAAGTCCAATAATTTCTGGTAAATAGGAATTTAAAACAGAGTTTTTGTCAAAATATATAACATGGTTTGACAAACTAATAAAAAAGAAATTATGAACACATCTTGAATATTTCGGCAGCATTAATGTGAGGTCTCTTCTCAACAAGTTGTTTTGAATCTCCTTTCAGCCAGGAACACTTTACTGTGTTAACATGAAACATGTCCACACAACTAAGATAAGGCACCTTCAGCGGCGAAACTGAGATCTGACAGTGGGAAGACATTGTTTATTAATAAAGATATATGCATTCAATTAAAACCAGTGACCTTAACCATACGTTATTCTTCTGCTAAATTGTGTGTGATGTAGATTTAGTTTTATAATTTCCAGCTTGTTTTCATTTGTTTCAGGTGTTAACAAGAGCAATTTATCCATAATAAGACAAATGGAAGAGGTCAACTTTGAGGACAAGGTATACGGTTAAACAGCAAAAAACGATTAACTTCATACACATGTAATGCACATGCCTTATACACACATATTCATGTATGCAGATTTCTTCTTATTTCAATAATAGTTTATTTATCATCATATTCATTTTTAATGAATTGCTGTACAGGATATGATTTACACTGATTGAATGGTCGCTTGGCACTTGGTAGAACATTTTGCTAATACTTAAATTTAATAAATAAACACTTGGTAAGTTGTACAGATGATTTTATTTTACTAACAATTGTTTCACCAATTACAGCAGCTTCAGAGGTTGGATTTGAACTGACAGGTTTGAAACGTATGTATGTATATTATGTAATATTTTGTGCAGGGTTTACATTGAGATTATGTGTCATCCCTAACCTCCTAACCCTCAGGCAACTCCTCCCCTTCTCTCATCCAATTTGGGCTCATAGTCTGTTCCATTTACCAGGCACAAAAAAGTGTGCTACTTTCCTTGATCAGCTGGCTCCATGCTCTGAGCACCTATCAACAAACTGACCATGCTCATAGTGTCCACTTATCTGGTTGTCTTCTTGAATTACTTAGATAACAAAAATTGTTTCTGTAAACCACACTATAGTATATGTACGGTGTATATGCTGTCTGTATGTACTTGGTCACACTTTCACCAGGTATTATTCAAATTTCTAATTTACCGTTTAGATTTAATGGTGTTGTAGTTTAAATTGTGTACTAACGTTTTTCATTATCTATAATTTTTTGATAATAATATATAATTTTTATTATTGTACTTTTAATATTATTTTTTATTTAATATTTTCTATATCATTTAATAATCATACATCACACATACAGTAACTATGCACTAAACACCAGTTCCCCACTCGTTTGCAGACAACTGTAAAAAATTATAGTATAATTCTTCACTAGGAATGTGATATAACCTTTCATCTGAAATGTCGACAGTCGTAGCAGTTTCGGACATCTTCAAACAGATATCTTCCAAAACAATATCTTGCACTTTATTGATGATTTCTGGTATAGTTGCAATTTTCGGCCACACACATTATTGGGGAGGGGGGCATCTTCCAAATTTGGATGACCATGTTTAAAATTAGAAAACTCCTTTTTTGACTGTAGTAAATGAAGGTGCAGGATTGCCGAACACATCTTTCATTTCATTAAAAATTTCTGTTGGTGATAATCCTTTTTCCAGCAAAAAATTTGATGACTGGAGAATGTTAAATCTTCCCTATTTTGAACAGTGCACTGAGAAATAACCTTGAAAGATGACTTTATGCATCTGCTTGTAAATAACAATGTAGCATAGCAACCTCAGTGGTTCATGTGGCAAATGTGGTGTTGCAATCCAGTGAAAAACACAAATGTAACACACCCCTAGATAGAGACCATGAAGTTTTCAAATTGTCCTTGTATTAAGCACACTAGATGGAGAAATTTCTGTCTGAAAAAGGCAATAATGAATATTTCAAGATTACACCATTCATTTATCTCTCTTCTATCATCAATGTGTGATTGGTTTGATATGGTTCTTAGGCTCTTTGTATCCTGTGCTGCTTTTTTATCTGTGAGTGCCTACAGCGTCCCACAACCTCAACAGTACTCCAGTCTCTGCCTTCCTCTGCAGATCTTCCCATCACCACACACATTACTCCTGGGTGTCTCAACCAATGACCCACTACACTGACTCGTCTTCACAAATCTCTCCATTCTCCCTTTGTTTCCAGAACCAATTCACTTTTGTTTTTTAATTACTTTGTCCATCCAATATATTGTTAATATACTTTTATAACAGCACATTTCAAATGCTTATGCGGTTGTGTCTTCTGCCTTTCCCTGTTTGTCCAGGGTTCACATCCAACTTGTATAATGCTACAAACATATAACTTGAGGAATTTCTTCCTAATTTCTAATCCAGTATTTGACAATAGCAAAAACATTTTCTCAGTTTGGCCTGTGCTGTGATACTGATTCCTCTGAGTTATCCTATTGGTTTTAATATTTACAGAGTCCGTAGTTTTGTTTCCAACTTCTGTTATTCTCCTAATAGTTTTTCTATAATATTCAATACAGTTTCTAAATCTGCCTTCTTTTGTACAAGTGGAAACCACACTGGTAGTAGTAACTCTTAAACATTTGTATCTCTTTCCATGAAATGTTATTACAATCATAAACATCTTTAATATTTCCTTTACTGCTTCTTGTAAAGGATTATCCTGTAATAGTAATAAATTTGTATAAATGTAAATTTAATTCCTTTTCATTTGCAGGATGCTTTAAGGATTGTTGTGTATATAAAGAAAGAAGAAGAAGAAGAAGCAGAGACTGAACAGGTAATGTGCACAAACCTGATTATTTAATCGATAGCTAACGTGTTAGGTTGTTAAGTGCTGTGTACCACTTGAGATTTGGATTACATTCTTTTGTAGATTAGTACTTTAAACATCAACAGATTACTAGTATCATAGTCTTCTTCTTCTTCTTCTTCTCCTCCTCCTCCTCCTCCTCCTCCTCCACCTAGATAACTAAAGCAGGACACTCCTTTGAAACACGTCCCATTCAGATTGAAATCTCTAGGAGCCCTTCTGGTCTCTGAGTTGGACATTACCATGTATTTTGTCTTGTTTTCATTTGCCACAAGACAAATTTTCATTGCTTCTGGTTCCATTAATGCATACATGTCTTTGAGGCTATCAATGTTTCTTGCTACTATTACAGTGTCATCTGTATATGCACATATTTGAGAAGATTTCAGGAATATTGTGCCCCTTGTATCGATTTTATTTACTACATTATGTAGAGCTATGTTGAACAGAACTGCAGAGAGGCCATCTTCTTAGTACCATAGTATTGCATACATTTGAACTACATTGGATTAAGTAAATGAAATCGTATACTTACACACACTTGCACACATGCACACGCACAAAAAGTGTAAGTGCAGAGTGTGCGATTTATTACAAAAAGTTGTTTATAATTCTACGTATGTTGTATTTACTTTAAACTGCCTCTTTATGTACTCTATAAATTACTGAGAAGTCAAAGTAAATTTTATAATTTTTCACTTTGCAGGATGTATTGCCAGTTATAAGTTCTAACATAAAAGAAGAACTGTGTGTAAAAGAAGAAATCATCGAAGAAGAGAATGAACAGTTTGTTGATCAGGTGTAGTACATTATTATACATTTGTTTATTTTTGTGATGTTATTCAATTTGTTTCTTCTGTAAGTAGTATAATTCGTATATTATTTTTAATCACACAAATAGTTTAGTTTAATCACATTGTTTGTTTGTTTAAAATCACATTTATCAGGATTTTATTCACCCTTATAATATGTATCCCAGTTTGAAATAAAAGCTACCTACGACAGTGAACACACATTTTTTTATTGCAAAAACATTACATTTTATTAAAAATACAAAACGAAATCCATGATTATTGAGTTTTCAAAAGTATAAGATATAAGATTGCAGCAAAATGTTCATTGTCATTTTAAAGTCTCACTTTCACTTTTCAGGAACTTTAAAATGTTTTTTTTGTTTCAAATTTTGGCATACATTTGTGGACATTATTTTACCTTTTATGAACACATTTCTTATGGATTGGCCACATACAGACAAAGAACCTCTGTTACTAGTTTTACGTTGGGAAGTTCGTTTTCAGTTTTTGCTGTTTCCTTTATAAACTTTATCAAATCATATTCAGATACACGCTGTGTCATAGGAGGCACACTTACTACAACTTTTCTCCAGTTTATCATATTTATGTAGTCCTCAGCATCAAAGTTTACACTGGGAATTATGAACTTTCTTACATCTCCTAACACTTTCTGTTCCCACTTTGAGAAGTCGACGTAAACCAAGTTCTCTCGCATATCTTCTATTATCAGATATCATTCTAAGTACCAAATTTTATTGTGCCCCAAAACACCCATTTCATTGAATGATTAGATCAGTTACCTTTAAAAGATCTTTAATAAGGTAATGGGAGTACTTGATCATACGCCATAAATGTTTAGAGCCATATTTGCAAGAAGACTTTAAGTTAACGTGAAACCAAATAGGCGCATAGACTTGACAATGTATTCTGCCCTAATACAGAGATTTTCTTTGTGTTTTTCTGTTGCTGTATACAGTCTAAGTATACGATTGGCTGGTAACTTTAGAAATAAAACAAGAAAAAAAGAGATGACACTACACCCAGATTATTACGATATTTATATGACTTACTAACTTACCTTTATACAGAAGATTCCCAAAGTCCTCACCGGGTCGCCACCATATTTTCAGGAGTAAATATGGAAACCATTTACACTCTCCCCAAAGAAATAATTTTGATACATAATTAAACTCCCTTATAGAAAAACTCCAGGGCCGTTTAAGCGAACTTATTGATACAGAGAATAGGTTATGGGTATTGTGGCGTAATAATTAGCCAAACACATTTTTATAGCCAAAGCAAATCTTATTTTATTTTATTAAATCGCATTAATAGAATGTTTTCTGTTAATATTTGGAATAAAATATAATTCACAATAAACCGATAATTTTCACAATAAATCATCAAATACAAATCAGTACTTTCCTCTTTCTCTCACCCCCCTTTTTCTCTTACACTCTGTCACCCCCTCTCTCTCTCTCTCTCTCTCTCTCTCTCTCTCTCTCTCTCTCTCTCTCTCTCTCTCTCTCATAGTCTGTAAATTGCGTCTTACTTTTTCTCCCCACTTCGCTGGTAGACTGACTGTCGTTGGAAACACGTGCCGTTTGTATGATTCACTGGTTAGCAATAGAATCACTTGTTACATTCTTTTACCTTATATGGACATCGCCTGCCCCCACCTTTACAATCCTGACCAGACCCGTTTCATTACAATAAAACATTAGAAAATTGTTACATAAATATTGTTACACAAATTTTGTCCCGTTACAAGACCCCCCAATGAGAGGTTTTATGTCAAAAAACATAAAAACTCATTGCTTAAACCTGGAAGGATCAGCGAGGATATGGCGCCATGACCCCCCCTTACTTCTTGATTAAAATTTGGGTACTTACCCCAACTTATTCCAGTGGCTGTGGCCGCACCTGCATGACCTTACTGGACTTCCTTTATCAGGATCCCAACACCATAAAGCCAGACAGGCACTTGGCGACCCTGCCCTGATGCGCTGGCCAGCACAGGTTCGCCTCCACAGTTTCACCCAGATTCTGTAACAACAAAGTATAAGCATTAACAAATGGTCTTCCACTAATCCATATCCTTGTACTGATTTGGGTTCCTCCTAGCAGTACTGATTTGCATTGACCAAAGTACTGATTTGTGGTATCTTAAGTATCTTAACACACAATTAACAGATTACAATTCCAAAGGATACCCTTATTTCTAACATAACACACATTATTTATACCAAATAACATATTAACATACATGAATATTGTTACGTGACATTTTTACCATGCCCTAGTAACATAAATATACCATGATTATATTATTAAAAAGTACCAGGAGACATAATATTTTAAGAAAGATTTAATTGAATATGTTTAATTTTAATTGTTTATTGTATGTTATGTTTATTATAATTAAAGTAAGAACTTACTTATGAAATTTGTTTTTTGTGTGCAGACTGTAAAGTTATAAACACAGTCAGTTAAGGGGAATTATAACATATTACTAATAGTTATTAGTAATCAGTTTTTGTCACATTTATTAATATTATGTATACTAGTGTTAATAACACTAATGTTAGTCTTAACAAGAAAGTACCAAAATCATAGTCAGTCAAATTATATGAATAAGATTTCTATTAAAATAATAAGGAAACAATGTCAGTTTATGTTAAAAGATTACCAAATGTATAAAATAAATTTAAGAAAGTGAAAGGTACAAAAAGAAATAATAAATAAGTTTGGAACAAAAATATTAAAAAAAATGTAAATCATTAACTTCAGGAAATATAGATCAGAAAATAGTCAAGAGTGATGTCAAAATGATCAGTTTTGTATCAGAAGAACAAGAGATCTTATAAAAAAGGTATATCCTTTTAAAAGAAAATGACATAAAATAGTAAAAGGTTTGTTTATATTATTCTTATGATGTCACCAGGGTGATATAAAAATTTTACTTGGAAACCAAGGAGATATCTAAGAGAGGCCTTAGCAACATATATGTGAAGGAAGAAAAAATAAATTACTCTAAAAAAACTGAATGCAAAAAGGTTGATTTAAATACTTATAGTGAAAAATAAATTATAATATATGTGATATTAGTGCATCTCCAGATAAACAATTGAATAATATTATATGTCAAGATTAAAATAGAAGAAAGAATTGCTACAAGAATCTACAGAATTAAACCAGGACATCTCTGAAGAAATTGGACCAATTGACACAGGGAGAGAAGTATTTTTTGATCTAAAATTAATCTGAAATATTCCCTGTTAAACCTGATCTAAAGGTTTCAAAAAACTTTGAATACGCTTTGTAATGTGGCATTTTGGCCTACCTAGGGTAATTTAAATAAAGTAATAAACTTTTTTTTTCTCGAATAATTGAACAAAAGAAGTAAACAAAAAGGTATTTTGTTAGTAGCGGCAGTGGCAGCAGTGAGTAAAACTTATTCAGTAACATTATAAAAACGAGAAACAACCGACGGAATTGTGCCAAGGTCAACAAATGACACACAAGCAGCATAACAAATTATGTAACTGAGGAACAGGCGAACGTTACGTCAGCGCCTTATATAACACTGCTATGCAGGGTGTGTCAGAGCCAGCAGCGTTGTGACACACAGCAAACAAAGCAGTCGGAAAACAACATCTGAACACATCGGACGCAAACAACTGTCGCGTCCGCCCGGCTCGCCGGTTTTAGGCGAAGTTTTGTGTGTTCGCCGGCTGTGCGTACCGTTTTGACCCGCATACAACAAAATGTGAATCTTTTATATATATTATAAAATACAAACAGTTTTTTGGCTAAATATTCATCCATAATATTGACTAATTGCAGTAAATTGACAGTTCGGCCATAAAATGTGAAAAGGAGAACTATAAAACAGCAAACAGTGTACGCCATGAGGAGACACCCCAGGTGTCGAACTTCTCCGCATCAACAGGAAAGTAGACATTTCAAAATTAATTAAAATGCTGGTTTTTTTTTTCATAAATTATAACGTTGAGCTTTTAGGATCTTGGGGTGTTATGTGAGCGAGTGTGGGGGTTTTTGTTTAGTTGTATATATATTATGAAGCGCTGGTTTCCGTTATATTATAAGTAGTCATAAGGTTATATACATGTATTTAAATTAGTAAATCTTGAGAGTATGGCTAGGTGAATCAAATAGTATAATAGAAATTGACGAAATGGGAGTTAGTCAAATAAAGTAAAAAGTGTTCGTTAACCATCAATGTGTGTTGGTCATTTGCGTTCACCTGTTTCTCTCTGCTAATGAGTACACCTGACGAGACCCTGGAAGTTCACGAAAGATAACTGAGCAATATCAATTTCAACATAAATAAATTTTAATTAACTCGTAAAGCTTTAGCTTTTTATAAAAACTATAATTAACTTTCACTGAGAACAATAATGATTACAATAATATGGACGTAAGCATAAGCCACCATTAATGTATAGTGCTAACATAATTTAAAACTAATTAAGTCTAAAAAACATTTTTATAACTTAACCTATACACTGAACTGTTTTACACTCTTAATATAATCCTTTTAAGATACATTGTGACTATTTCTCATCATATGTATTTTGGTACTTTCCCTGTCAATACTGTTGTTATATCGTAGTCTAAAGGACCTACTGAACATTATAATTGTATTTTATTTATTAAAAATAAATTATAAAATATTTTAAAAAGCCTGAGATCTAAGAGTTACTGCTGCCACTCTGAGCTTATAAAAATACAGCTGGCCAAACTTTGTTAAAAATTATGTTTTACATTTAGAACAAATTAAAGAATAAAGGATTTGAGTTTACAAAATACAGAAAAAGGTTTATTTGTTTCTTATTTCATGAAAACAAAAAGGGTTGTAAATAAACCAACTTTATCGAAATAAATTAAAAATAAAAATACTGCCAGAAACTTACCTGCGATCTTTTTCACTTACCTACCTTTTTAAATTTCGATCAGAAGCCCAGAGTCGCCACGATATTTTTTGGTAATAATATCGAAACCTTTACACTTTACCTTAATAAAATATGGGACAATTTTGCAATCTGACTACCCCCCAATAATAATTCAGAAGAAATCCGGGAACGTTTAGACGAATCTTGCAGCACAGAAATGAGGAAGTGGTAATGACGAAATAATTATACTAACACATGGTTATCTACAGACGAACTTCTTAATTTATTTTAACCAAAACCTCATTTTAGGAAAACAAAATAAAACTGTACTAACACAAAACTTTCACTTAATATTCTTTTTACATATTCCTAGTCAAAACCTTAATTTAAACAAGACGAACCCAGTTTGCCATTCACACATACATACATTCTATTATATCCCCTTTTTTATTGCTCAAGACTTAAACTGTTGAAATTATTTAAATATTGGATAATTGAAAAATCGTTGGTTAGTTACGTAAGGTCATGGTGTCTATTCACCGCGTGTTGCACCAGTTATATCCGAATGTTTGTTAGTCCCATACACTTTTAATTGTTTCTTCCTTCGGCACTTCACTTAATCCATTCCTGGATATTGTTCCGCTTACTTATACCATTTTATAACTTTCCGGTAAACTTAAAGTTTCGTGGTGAACACGAGTCTCAGCGAACGGCTTGCGTCCGGCCGCCGCCGCGGCCATATGTAGACTCACTTATTACATGCGGACGGACATCAATGCCTTGCCGGCGAACAAATTTCGTCGCCGCACACAGCCTCAGTTGTCAAAGTTTAGTGGATGTACACATGACACATCGGAGTTTTTTAGTGCTGTACGTCGACGATATTTAGATGCTTACTGGTCGACGTCACAAAAGAGGTTGGGCTTAGACTTTACATCCGCCGTTTTGATACCATGTGAGTCCAGACTTTCGTCTCATAGCCATTTTGAGTTTTACAATTCCACGTCGGTCTGCGCACATGCCTGGTGAGTACGGGCGCAACCTCCACACACCTGCAAAGTTCTTAGAATTGACGCCCTGGTACATTCTTTTGTAACGGTTACACAACTGATACTGCGTACTGTTCCTTTGTCAGTGCAATGTTTTAATTCAACACGTGGCCGTAACCCAGTTGGAAAATGCATTTACAATATTTTTAATAAATCCCCAAAAAATTAATAAAAATAAAATCCCTCAGGTTTCTTCACGTTACAATACCCCCCCCCAATGAGATATCTTCTGCCGAATCAGAAGAAATCTCATTGCTAAAACCCCTAAGA
The DNA here is from genome assembly GCA_034769895.1 of Magicicada septendecula. NCBI lineage: Eukaryota > Metazoa > Arthropoda > Insecta > Hemiptera > Cicadidae > Magicicada > Magicicada septendecula. Next base: position 313,584,610 of record CM068373.1, on the reverse strand, counting down.
GGACCGGTGAGGATATGGTGCCAACAACCCCCTTTAGCTCTTATACTTCATGGGTCAACAACCCCCCTGGCTCGGCGACTATGGCCGCATCTGAACGAGATCACTGGACTTCTCTGTGCGAGATCCCAACATCGTAAAATCGAACAGACACGCACCACAGTGCACCTCACCTCCTGTCATGCCACCCCAAAAAATCCAAATCCCTGGTCTTATATCATGCCAGATCCTCAACCGATATGTTCCCCCTTATCATGCACACTGGGCTGCCTTTAGCAGTTACTGGGCTTGTACACACTCTCATAACTACCAAATTTGTCATCAAAATTATTGACAATTAGAAAACAAATTATCCTAACATGTGATTATACATATACCCTAAACAATACAATTCAATAAAAAACACTATTAATACACACCAACAATAATATAATCAGAGTTCGAAACATCAATTGGATGGCAGGCAAAATCAAAATTAAATTTTTTTGTTTGTTTCAAAAAATTTAAATTTATTAAAATATATTTTTTCTCAATATTGAAATTATTTATTTTTAACACAATAAAATAATACATTTATAAAACAGAATAAACACAGTATAATAAACATGTGAACACCTATTTATCAGAGCATAACACAAGCATTTAATTAATGCAAAAATGAGTTATCATCTTTAAGTCATAAAATTTAAATTCGTTGCTCGCCTGAGCAACCCCCCAAACCACACACACTATTGTTTTTTAATTATCGTTTTTATTTAAAACAATTATCTCAAATTATTCTCATTATTGAATTTAAAATTCTATCTTTACATCTGCAAACATGTTACTTGGTATTATAAATTTTTATACTTACAGTACATAATTCACCTACTGACATAAACACAAAATATACACACCATACACACCAACATCTCCACGTAACCTCTGAAACCTTTAACAAAATGTTATTTCAAATCAAACAATTTAACAATTAATTACCAAATTCACATCTCGTAAAATAATTTAAACTCATTGTCAAAATTCAATTATACAACATTTAAATCACTCAAAAATATTTAAACATTTCAAATTATTTTAATTAAATTAATTATTGAAAATACAACAATTTTAATTACTTTCCCCAATTACAATAATTACAACTCCTTTATTATTTTCTTCCAAAATTATTTTTGTTATTTATTTAGATTGCAAAATATTAATATTATTATTATCTCACCAATTTCTACTACATACACACATTGTTTACCTAGCATCCTACAATACATACAATTAATTTTACTAAACATTTATTTACAAATCTTCATCATTAATTATTCAATTTATCACACTTCAATGTCAAAAATCAGCTCGGTCATTACCATATATTAACATATTTAAACTGTTCCTTCCCCGATTTCTTAATTTAACCTCCATCATCGTATATATAGCTAACATATTTGTAGCATAAATCATTTTTATTTACATCAAATTTATTATTATTATTATAATAATCCCTTCTATGTCATTCATTATCCCTTTTATTGGTTCAATATTGGTCAATTTTGTCCAGTCTCTGTTAGTAATCTTTTTCAACATCGAGTCAGTTATTTTTTCATCACAAATTACATTATTATTATTTAAACATGTATCATCAAAATAATCTTCACTCTCTATTTTAACCGGTAAGTATTTCATATCATTTAACATCTCTTTCAACTCATTATAGTCTCTCTTTAATTTATAGAATTCTGTTTCTATCAGTACACCATTCTCTATCTAAATTTCTCTCATCATAATGCCATATCACACTTTCTCTCTCATTCCATGCAGAGGGTACTAACTCATTTAAACATTTCCTGACTTCTCCAGGAACAATCAAAAACTTCAAAAAATAATTATTTGTAGAACACTTATCTACCCAATACATTCGTGAAGACCTTTCTTCACCCCCCTTAACACCTCGGAAAAAATTTACCCTCTGTTTCATACCCACAATATAACTCTCTTTCCACTCATTATCTAATTTATCAACACTAATTACTACTCCTATTTCTCTCTCATTTTCACTCACTATCTCTATCTCATCACTATCCAATACTTTATTCTCAACTATATCATTATTATTATTTAACATTATTTCATCACTGTAATTACTTATATTAACACCACCACTTACCTCAGAATTGTAATCACCATCATTATCGTCACCAGTCAACACTACCTCTCCCATTATTTTGTCACTGTTATTTATTAATTCATTATCGTTATCACTCACCTGGTTAATTATTCCCTCACTATCATTAACAACATTATTATCACTTACCTGTTTTGATTCAACTTCTGTACTCTCTTTTAATTGATCTGTCTTTAGTTCCCGCAACCATTCATCCAATATTTTGTTATTTTCGTCAAACCGTCTGTTAATAAGATCATTTAGTTAATCAAAACCCTTGTTCATTGTTTCCATAATCATTTGCAACATCTTCATCTTATAATCAGATTCACTCATCTCATTACTTACCTCATTATCTGTCACCTGATCGACTTTCTTCTTGTTAAATTGATTTGTCTCTGTACCTTTATTTACCACCACCACACTCTCATCGTTATCACTAGGCCTATTTACTGCCTTATTTTCTACCACTGTTACTTCAACTATCTTACCTGTATCCTCACTATGTTTTTTAATTTCCGCGAATATTCCTTCTTCTTGTTCTTCCATTCATGTTAGATTATTATCTAAATTATCCCACTCCTCGTCTGTCATCTCACCTACAACCCCTCGAAATTCACTCTCCCACTCATCCCACGCGAAACCAATATCATTACCTTGTACTTCACCCATATTCAAAATTTATTTATATAACACTTTTATGTATAAAAACCACTATTATTATAAAACCAAAACACCTAACACAACTGTAAACCATAATAACCCAAACATAACGTATTCACACATACTTAATTATATACGATAAATTTTACAAATACGTCATTACCACATCCTATTTTCTGTGCTTTAAAATAGGTCTACCTCGTATAAATAAAATTAAATCAGGATCCTGGCAGCGCGTCGCCAATTGTAAATAAACCAACTTTATCAAAATAAATTAAAAATAAAAATACTGCCAGAAACTTACCTGCGATCTTTTTCACTTACCTACCTTTTTAAATTTCGATCAGAAGCCCAGAGTCGCCACAATATTTTTTGGTTATAATATCGAAACCTTTACACTTTACCTTAATAAAATATGGGACAATTTTGCAATCTGACTACCCCCCAATAATAATTCAGAAGAAATCCGGGAACGTTTAGACGAATCTTGCAGCACAGAAATGAGGAAGTGGTAATGACGAAATAATTATACTAACACATGGTTATCTACAGACGAACTTCTTAATTTATTTTAACCAAAACCTCATTTTAGGAAAAACAAAATAAAACTGTACTAACACAAAACTTTCACTTAATATTCTTTTTACATATTCCTAGTCAAAACCTTAATTTAAACAAGACGAACCCAGTTTGCCATTCACACATACATACATTCTATTATATCCCCTTTTTTATTGCTCGAGACTTAAACTGTTGAAATTATTTAAATATTGGATAATTGAAAAATCGTTGGTTAGTTACGTAAGGTCATGGTGTCTATTCACCGCGTGTTGCACCAGTTATATCCGAATGTTTGTTAGTCCCATACACTTTTAATTGTTTCTTCCTTCGGCACTTCACTTAATCCATTCCTGGATATTGTTCCGCTTACTTATACCATTTTATAACTTTCCGGTAAACTTAAAGTTTCGTGGTGAACACGAGTCTCAGCGAGCGGCTTGCGTCCGGCCGCCGCCGCGGCCATATGTAGACTCACTTATTACATGCGGACGGACATCAATGCCTTGCCGGCGAACAAATTTCGTCGCCGCACACAGCCTCAGTTGTCAAAGTTTAGTGGATGTACACATGACACATCGGAGTTTTTTAGTGCTGTACGTCGACGATATTTAGATGCTTACTGGTCGACGTCACAAAAGAGGTTGGGCTTAGACTTTACATCCGCCGTTTTGATACCATGTGAGTCCAGACTTTCGTCTCATAGCCATTTTGAGTTTTACAATTCCGCGTCAGTCTGCGCACATGCTTGTGTGGTGAGTACGGGCGCAACCTCCACACACCCGCAAAGTTCTTAGAATTGACGCCCTGGTACAATCCTTTGTAACGGTTACACAACTGATACTGCGTACTGTTCCTTTGTCAGCGCAATGTTTTAATTCAACACGTGGCCGTAACCCAGTTGGAAAATGCATTTACAATATTTTTAATAAATCCCCAAAAAATTAATAAAAATAAAATCCCTCAGGATTCGTCACGTTACAGGGTATGATATTCTGAACAAAATATCTGATACTGTGAGTTGACCTCAGTAATTAGATTAAGTTGGCAACACTCATCAATTGAAAATCTTAGCAGATTTCTTTTAAAAATGTGGTGGTGAGCACAAGTTATCATATCCATTGCTGAAAGAAAAGAATAAAAGAGAGTTCATTACAGAATAAAGAGACTATATACTATTTACATAAATTTGAACAGAAATTTATTATTGATATTTCACCAATAAAATTTTATTTGCAAACGGTGATTGCAAATTGGCGCTCAACAAACATCCCCCTGAACAGATACTCATCCTTAATTTAATATTAACAAAAATATATACAAATAATAACAGAGTTAAACAAGACACAAATTCAGATAAATAACCATAGATTCGAGTCTAGATGTAACAAATTGGCTATCCCAATAGTGAGGCTAAATAAAATATAATTTAGAAAGAACGATTATTAGATTTGTATAATAGAATACGAGAGAGTACACATAAGAAACAACGTTACAATATATTAATTGATGACTCGTTGGGCACTTGGTGAAACATATTAATACAAAGGTTTTGTAAAATATATAAAAACACTTGGTAAGTTTCACAAATTTTTTAATTAACTCTGACAGCTGTTTCGACTAACTTAAGCCATTGTCAAAGAGCGAGTGAATGAAATTACTGAACACAGGATGTTAGAGTAGTGTAGGTGGTAAACATCTGTTTAGGGCGTATCTGGAACATCTGTGTTGTGATGGCGAGGGGTGGGGAGTGTGTGCATGAGACAAGGGAAGGTCTGGTGTCTTTAAAAACTAAATACAATCATGAATGCAAAATATAAAATTAACTGAACTAAATATAAACTGAATGCAAAATTTAAAATAATGATGAACAATCAAAATAATATAAAATAAACTAAACTAAATAACAGATTTTAATAAAGGGGATACACAAAATTCATTCTGTTCATTGGTTAAATTTTTGTTATTTTTTATTGCTTTTTTAATTTCTAAAATTTCTAACAAATCCATTTTTCTACCTTTTTGTATGTTGTGGAGTAGTGTTATGTTTTTTGTGTCTATAAAGTGATTGTGTTGTAAGCAATGATCTGCAAAACCTGTATTAGATGTATTGGTTAAAATCGCCTTCTTATGTTCAGAAATGCGATGTTTCAGAGCTCGGCCACATTGTCGATATAAATAGCATCGCATTCTGCACAGTGTATTTCATAAACTCCATTTTTCTCCAGTGTATTAGATTTTTCTTTATTATTGACTAGTAGTGAAAAAAGATTACGTTTGTTTACTGATACCATGTTAAGACCATGGTTTTTTAACCTATTATTAATCTTATCTGTTATACACGGAATGTAATTTGTTAAGTGAAATTTTTTGTTACCCTGATCTGGCTCTATGGAATAAAATTCTTTTAAAGTAATTTTCTTCTGTTTTTTTTTTAAATTAAAGAATTAATTATTCTTTCATCATAACCGTTATTTTGTGCTATGGCTTTTATAATATCTACCTCTTTATTGAAATTTTCTTTGGATAAAGGAACTATAAGGAGACGATTAACCATTGCATGAAAACTGCTTAATTTTATGTGCCATGATGTTAGTGATTGTTTATGTATAACGGTATCTGTAAAAGTAGGTTTTCTATATATCTGAAAACTAAGATTATTTTGTGATCTAGTAATGGTAAGATCCAAAAAATTTAAACTTTTCATATTTTCTGTTTCAAGTGTAAATTGCACGCTACTATAAAAGGAATTAATATAATCTAAGAACATATGGAGCTGTCTATCTGTTCCCGTCCAGATACAAAATATATCATCAACATACCTTGCCCAATGAAAAACATATTTTATGTTGGGGTTATCAGATGTAAAAATGTTTTCTTCCAAAAATGTCATAAAGATTTCACTTAATAAAGGTGATAAAGGAGAGCCCATAGGTAAGCCATTAAATTGTTTATAGATTTTATTATTAAACTGAAAATAATTTTGTCCTATGCAAATATCTAAGGCTGAGAATAATTCTTTTTTTCTGATCACTATTTAAGGTTAAAGTATTTTGTATATGTGAGGAACAGATAGACAACAGAACATCTACAGGTATAGACGGAAATAAATTCTTAACATCAAATGAAACTAATTTTGCATTCAGTGGTAAATGTACATTTTTTATATTATTAACTAATTGTAAAGTGTTTTTCATAGCATACTTTGGGTTAAAGTTAATATATTTTGGCAATAATTCATTAAGTTTTTACAGACTTTATATGCAGGTGCAGTTACATATGAAACAACTGGGCGCATGGGACAATTAGGTTTATGTATTTTTGGTAAACTATACAAAACAGGAGCTTTTGGGTTCATCATAGTTAGCATGAAACTTTTTGTGTCTGAAAATATATTAGGACAATTTTTGATAAGTGATTTTATTTGTTTTTGAAACTTATTAGTCGGATCATTTAATATCTTGAAATTGTCATTTCTGAAGAGAAGTTCTGTCTTTTCAATATATTCGCTCCTATTTATTATTGTAATTGTATTGCCTTTATCAGCTTTGCAAACCACTTGTAGCGGGGCATTTTTGGGCATACCTGGGGTAATAACAGGATTTGTATTTTTTAATAATAAATAACTTGTCGAGTGATAGAAAAATGTTATGACCGAACGGTAAATTTCTTATTTGGAGCGATCGAGACGATGGCAGCATTGTTTGAGACGGTGAAGACCATATGATTCAACAATGTTCATATAAACAGTTTTAATAACCGGCAACTGTACCAAACTCAGTTCAAGGACAATGACGAACGCGTTATGTAACAGTAAACACGTTACACAACCAGACATCAGGCGATGTGTTGCGTCAGCAACTTATATAACAACTGTGTGTCATCGGTTTCGTCAGAGCCTATCCTGGGTGTGTCACGCCAGCAATTGTGTGAGGCACCGAACAAATAGTCAGCTATCAACATCTCAGCGGACCAGACGCAAAATAAACTGTAGCGTCTGCCCGGCTCACGCCGGTTTTGGGCGAAGTTATTGTGTGTTCGCCGACGCGCCCGCAACAGACCAAAAATGTGATTAACATATAAAAAAAATGTGAAGTAAAGTCTAGAAAAATACAAAAGCAATTAACAGTTTTATTTCTTCATTATAAAAACAGTTTTCGGCAATTAATTATTATACCGGACAATGTGCGGAAAAGTGTGACGCCACCAACTTACGGAACAGCTAAGTAGCCATGCATTCATATTAAAATTTCAACAAAGGTTTTCTTTTAAAATTAATTAAGTAATGTGGAAATAAATTTTAATAACATGTAACACGAGAGCTCTCAAATCATAAAATCATTGTGTGTGTGTGTGCGTGAGTAAGCGGGTAGACAAAGAAGGCTGGTTTGCGTTGTTTGTATTTTAATTTAATTCATACTTAATTTCTTAAAATTTATTTGGAATTTGTATACCATGTTTTAATTCTCATTGTAGCAGAATGATTATATAATTAATAACTTTCGTAAATGTGAATTTCCAGTAGAGAGAGGATGGCAGGAGGTAGTTTGTTAATAATAAAATTATAATAATGTTAATAAATTTTAATTATGTGTAAACGTATAAAGTTTCTTTGTTTGATTAAACAACCATCTGTTCTCCTGTTCGCCTAAAAAGAACCCTTATAAATTATTTTCTTGCAGTTGGCAAGATGGCGCCCGAGAAATATACAATGTTTGTTAGTTAATTTTATGTGATACAAAAAGGTAAGTAGCTTCACATTTGGCTTCCGAACGTAGGGACGATTTATATAATAATATTATATAAATATAGGCCCACTGGGAAAGCAGAATGGTTGTTTAAGGTAAAATAAATTTTTTTTTTCCATACGTAAATTAGACGCAAGTATGGGGTTATGTTTTGATAAGGTTATGTATGTAGTGAATTATTTGTCAAATTATATAAGGAGTATTATGAGGTAATATACATAATAATTGGTATGTATGATAATTATTAAATAGTATAAAGAGTATTATAAAAAAGTAAAAATGGCAGATAATAATGATATTAGTTTATCTGATAGTCAGGTAGTAAATCAAATAAGTAGCGACTCCGGAATTCAAACAACTGACAGTAGTCTTGAGGAGTCAAAAATAATACAGACAGTTGAGATTCATTCAACCCCTATTTTAGGAAATCAAAATAAGAAATCTGATAATGATACTATGTTAGCAAGATTGTATGATATGATGTACAATAGTGTAGAAAAACAAGACAGCAATTTTAGAGAATTGAATGACAAATTTGATAGACAAAGTAGGGATATTAAAGAGTTGAAACATGAAATACAAGAAATGAATAAACATTTAGAAAGCACTAACGAAATAATAAGAAACAGTTTAAATAAGTTAGAACAGAAGTTCGAGAAATTAGGTAACAATGTTTTAAGTAAGACAAAATGTAAAAATGACGAAATAGTAGACAATTTTGAGAGTATAGTGGGGGTGAAGAATAATGATGAAAATATAATAACAAATAGTACTGATGAAGTTTTAGAATGCGATAATGAAATGTTCATGAGTGTTTATGAAGTAGAGAGAGAGTGGAAGAATAATGTAGTAATTAAATGGGGACAGAGGGCAAATTTTCCCCTTATTGTTTATAATGATGATGATGATTTAATGTTGTTTTTTCAGGGCAAGAGACCCTTATTGTTAAATGAATTAATGTTGTATAATGGTGTACCCTCTGTCCGAAATAATTGTGAGAGTGTGATGTGGTGCTATGAGGAAAGAGAGTTATATGTTGAGAATGAAATAGAAATATATAAGTTAGAAAGAAGTATGATGAATTGAGAAAAATACTAGAAAGAGAGACAGAGAATAATTTTGATAATATCTTACCTGACTATAATGACTTACCTGACGTAGTAGTTGAGGAATACAAAGATGAGAAAATTTACCTGACATTAACAAATAACCCTGATATAGACGGGACAATCCTAACCTATGGTAACAAGATGTATAGTGGTACAATGGATGAAATAGAATTGATAGATTATTATGATAGTAATGATTATCATAATTTGTGTGTTGATAAAAATGATGAATGTTACAAATACACTAGATATATATATGACGATGGAGGGTGAGCTAAAAGATCAGTGTTGGGACATTTTTAAATATTGTGAATTATTGGTAATGACCTTGCTGATTTGGACATCTGAAGTGAGATACACTTGAACAGTTTTGACGCATATTTTGTAAATAATATTGAATTCATTTGTGTGTATTGTGAAATGTTAGAAAAGTAATGTGTATATGTTTTAGAAAATGTTGTATTAATAATAATAATATTATTAATATTTTAGCACTCTAGTTAAATAATAAAATAATAATGAAGACAATAATTAATGATTTGTAGAATGTTGATAATAATTGAAATATGTTTTAATAATCAAATGAATATTTAATTTTAATAATCAATTGAATTAAATAAGTTGAGATGTTTAGATATTGTGATTGAATGTTATGTGTTTGAATTTTATAAGGAATTTAAATTGTGTGATGAGATTTTAATTTAATAATCATGAATAAATAAATGAATGGTTTATTTTGTGGAATTTTGTGGAACCTAATGATTAAAAATATATGTTAATAGTAAATTTTAAGCAATTTTGGAAATTGATTGCAACACAGGATAAATTCATCATGATGATAAATAAAAACAGTTAATGAAAAATTTTAAATAATAATGTTTACAAATTTTATATAAATTATTTAAAAGAGAATTGTTTGTTCAATGTATATTTGTGTATTGTGTTATGTGTTGTATTATAACAGTGTAGTGTGGAACTGCTATGGGGGGAGGTTGTAGATTTTGTATTTAATATTTTATGTTAACAATGGTTAAGCTTCCATATAAAGTGGGTTAAAACCCCATCTAAATTAATATTGTCATTTAAATATAAATTCGTAAATTTAATTTTACTTGTGATTCCCCAACTTTTCGGGCGGTCACGGCCTCACCGAACCCTGACCGTGGAATTGGTTTAGCTTTAACAGCTATGGTTGGGGCACATTACGATTGCGCGCTGCCATAACTGGCCATAGCTGTTATCGTTGTAAAGGTGCATTTTGAAATTGATGGGGGGTAATAAAAGGGGAATCACCAACTTATGGAACAGCGGCTGCCACTCTGTTCGAGAAGGAACAGCAGAGCCAGGTGGTAGATCCGTTTAAGGGTGTATAATTATTAACGAGAACATGTTGATGTTCACCAAATTTAAACTTAACAGCGGAAGCAGAGACACGGAGAGGTAAAACCCTGCTCCAAAATATACAGTCTCTGTGGAAGCGAAAAGGCGCCACAGTCTTCCATAATTCTGAAATAGTGTGTGTGTGTGGGAGGTTATCCAAGGGGATAACGTATTAAAAATTTGATATATTTTAATTAATAATGATGATTTGCTACTCAATAATTTTGTTTGAATTTAAAAATTGGATGCACTAAATACTTCTTATATTGTGTTATTGTGTCTTATTGTGTTGTTTGCATTTAGTATGTTAGGAATAAGTATTATAAAAATATAATAATATGTTTTCAATGTGTTTACAGATTTTAAAATAAAATGAAAAATAGTTGTAATAAGTAAAATTTTCAATAGGTTGTAAAAGATAGAAGTGGGTGATAGTAATTGTTGGAATAAAATGTTTGAATCAGTTCAAGTTGAATTTTGTGGGACATAGATTTGTCCAAATCGAAGTAAGAGTTAAAGAAATAGTAGAGATGAAAATAATGCAATGTTGTTTTGAGTTAATGTATGTTATAGAATTTTGAGAAATAAGTGGAGACACAGTAGAAATGGAGATTTTATGTAGAGTTTGGAGCGATATATTGTTTATTTGTTGATGTTAATTTGTTGTAATTGTAGTGAGGTTATGAGATTGAGATTTTTTGGGGATGGCAATTTTGTAGTAGTGGTAGTGTATTTGGGGAGTCCGCAACAAGGGTTGGGACGGGATAGGGACCGATTGGCGCCGGAAAGGGTTACCTAGGGTGAGTCCAGGGACCAACATAAGGGAATGAGTTTTGGGAAGGAAACACGTATCCTATGTACAAAGGGTTAGAGAGTATTTTTTTTTATAAGTGTAGAAGGTGGCGATTGGAGTTAAAATAGTAAGTAGTTAGAGGTAGAGAAGGGTTAGTAAAATTTTGATAGAGGGGTGTCATACTAGTTAAAGATTTTGTAAGGGAGCATTAGAGTAATAAAAGGGGTAAGATTATGAATAAATGCCAAATGGATGAAGTAAATTATAATGAAATAATGAATAACATAGAATCACCCAAAGTAATGAAATGGAATAATGATGGCCATAATTTAAAAAAAAAAAAAAAAAAAAAAAAAAAAAAAAAAAAAAAAAATAATTTTTGTAATTTTGAGAAACGAATTAATAAGAGTAAATCAAGTTTAAAAGTAATTTTTTGATTTTATATGTCAATTTAATGATGTAAAGTGTGTAACATTTTAATTGTAAGTTGTTTATTTTAAAATGAATTATTAATGTACTGTGTTTTCTTATGTTAAGTTATGTTAGGTATTCTGATATATACATGTTAGTAATAAGTGAGTAAAACAAAACCAGTGCTTCTTAGCGCAAACCAGCACCGCTAGGGGGGAACAGATCAGTTGGGGATATGGTGTTGTATAAGGCCACTATTTAATATTTTGATTTGTTGTTTCAGTGTTTGGTGATGCTGTGGCGGCGGACCTGAGCTGGCCTGCGCGTCAGGGCAGGGGCGTTGAGTATCTGTCTGACTCTACGGTGTTGGGATCTCGAGAGAGAAGTCCAGTATTGTCATACAGATGCGGTCACAGTCACCAGACCAAGGGTGAGTTGATTATTCTTTTGTGTAAACCATACAGGGGGTTGTGGCGACATATCCTGGCTGATCCCTTTAGCAAGTATGAATGTGTCAATGAGATTTTTTATGCTTCGGCATAAAATATCTCATTGAGGGGGTATTGTAGCGGGGCATTTTTGGGCATACCTGGGGTAATAACAGGATTTGTATTTTTTAATAATAAATAACTTGTCGAGTGATAGAAAAATGTTATGACCGAACGGTAAATTTCTTATTTGGAGCGATCGAGACGATGGCAGCATTGTTTGAGACGGTGAAGACCATATGATTCAACAATATTCATATAAACAGTTTTAATAACCGGCAACTGTACCAAACTCAGTTCAAGGACAATGACGAACGCGTTATGTAACAGTAAACACGTTACACAACCAGACATCAGGCGATGTGTTGCGTCAGCAACTTATATAACAACTGTGTGTCATCGGTTTCGTCAGAGCCTATCCTGGGTGTGTCACGCCAGCAATTGTGTGAGGCACCGAACAAATAGTCAGCTATCAACATCTCAGCGGACCAGACGCAAAATAAACTGTAGCGTCTGCCCGGCTCACGCCGGTTTTGGGCGAAGTTATTGTGTGTTCGCCGACGCGCCCGCAACAGACCAAAAATGTGATTAACATATAAAAAAAATGTGAAGTAAAGTCTAGAAAAATACAAAAGCAATTAACAGTTTTATTTCTTCATTATAAAAACAGTTTTCGGCAATTAATTATTATACCGGACAATGTGCGGAAAAGTGTGACGCCACCAACTTACGGAACAGCTAAGTAGCCATGCATTCATATTAAAATTTCAACAAAGGTTTTCTTTTAAAATTAATTAAGTAATGTGGAAATAAATTTTAATAACATGTAACACGAGAGCTCTCAAATCATAAAATCATTGTGTGTGTGTGTGCGTGAGTAAGCGGGTAGACAAAGAAGGCTGGTTTGCGTTGTTTGTATTTTAATTTAATTCATACTTAATTTCTTAAAATTTATTTGGAATTTGTATACCATGTTTTAATTCTCATTGTAGCAGAATGATTATATAATTAATAACTTTCGTAAATGTGAATTTCCAGTAGAGAGAGGATGGCAGGAGGTAGTTTGTTAATAATAAAATTATAATAATGTTAATAAATTTTAATTATGTGTAAACGTATAAAGTTTCTTTGTTTGATTAAACAACCATCTGTTCTCCTGTTCGCCTAAAAAGAACCCTTATAAATTATTTTCTTGCAGTTGGCAAGATGGCGCCCGAGAAATATACAATGTTTGTTAGTTAATTTTATGTGATACAAAAAGGTAAGTAGCTTCACACACTAAACTATTTGAATTAATTTTTTGTTTTAAACTGTTAACTATGTACTTATCTGAATCTTTTAGACTGTACTTATTCTTATTACTTTTTGATATAATGTTTGCACAGGAAACTAATTCATTATTTCTTATATCTGGGTTATCTACATTACTAAGTGCTATTTCTGTATTTACACATAACATTTCCATAGCTCTTTTGTACCGTATGTTTGGACAATATTTCAAACCTTTATTTAACAGATTTAGTTCTTTCTGAGTAAAGTTTATATTTGAGAAATTTTCCACTCTGTTATAAAATTTATTTACTGGTGATGACATAGTAGTTACTCTGTTACTACTTAGCTTAGTTGTGATAAGTTTTAGTAATTTTGTTTTTTGTACTAAATATTGTTTATGAGCATGATAACTTACTTGTTCTCTGATCATATTATCAATAAGGTCAAATTCCACTGCACTGTATCTATAAGTTAATTCACAATGTATTAGTTTTTGGTGTAAAGACAAATTATTTCTTCTAGAGTACCATTTCTTGAGTTCCAAATGTAGCCAGTTCTTGTATGCCTGTTGAACAGCAGTTTTTGCTTCAGACGATTGATGGCGGCAACTAATCTTCATGTACGTTGGAAATACACTATTCTTTAGGCACTGTTTATTAAACCACAACTGGTTGTTGCACTTCCGGAATTTTAAAAGACATCTTCTATAGAAAGTAACGAGCATTGCTTTACTTGCACTTTTCACGATATTAATTGATGACTCGTTGGGCACTTGGTGAAACATATTAATACAAAGATTTTGTAAAATATATAAAAACACTTGGTAAGTTTCACAAATTTTTTAATTAACTCTGACAGCTGTTTCGACTAACTTGTTCATCATTATTTTAAATTTTGCATTCAGTTTATATTTAGTTCAGTTAATTTTATATTTTGCATTCATGATTGTATTTAGTTTTTAAAGACACCAGACCTTCCCTTGTCTCATGCACACACTCCCCACCCCTCGCCATCACAACACAGATGTTCCAGATACGCCCTAAACAGATGTTTACCACCTACACTACTCTAACATCCTGTGTTCAGTAATTTCATTCACTCGCTCTTTGACAATGGCTTAAGTTAGTCGAAACAGCTGTCAGAGTTATTTAAAAAATTTGTGAAACTTACCAAGTGTTTTTATATATTTTACAAAACCTTTGTTACAATATATGACCTTATATCAAAATACTGTTAACATACGTCTTTATATTTGTTTATAAAAAAGAATAACATGCAACCATACACTTTTGGGTGTTTGTATTCATTAATTTTATACACGTGTGTCCACCACACCATAATTATGGTACTTACCATACATATGTAATACTTTCTGCTACGATCTTATTGTTTGTTGTGGGTCCAGGGTTTTGACTCAGCGTGAATATCGACTGTAATGGGCTTTGAAATAAAGATACTAACATTTTAAAACATCAACTATCAATATCGGTTTATTTTTCTTTTCATTTTTACACCGGACTTTTTTATTTAATGACAATGGCGTTTTGCCCAACCAAAAACCAAAATGGCGGCCGTTACTTACATTTCTATTTCCCTTTTATTACAACAACTAGGTTATATACTTTTCATTTATCATATTACCAGTTTTTCTGTTAACTGGGCAGCTGCCTTTCTATTAAAATGACTTTAATTATATTTGCTTAGAGGCGAAACGCAAACCAACGCCCCTTGGCTGTCGACAGTTACCATTCACTCCCCCCTTTCTCACTCTCACTCATTCTGAATACATTAATGCATTTTATTTATGAATATATCGGACAATTATATAAAAGAGCTCTTTAAAATTGAATTAAGGTTTTGCACTTTCGTGCTTGTAAACTGGAAGTTCTGGACGATGTCTCACATGCTGCTTTTACAGAAGTTGCGTGGTTACATTTTTTACTGTTGTTTCACTGACTCTAGGTTTTAATTTTGAAAAACTATTGTGCACTGTCTTACTTCCTCTTCCACTGATTTATAACTACATATAGAGATTACATTTTGAAATTTAAAATCACTGGGCCGGTATAATTAGCCGGCTGTCTTTTGTAATGTGTTCTCGCTGATGCGGAGTTGTGAAGACTGGGATCAAGCACTATGCACTTTTTATGTATGTGTGTGTGTGTGTGCGTCATTATTCTTTGTCTTTAGTCAAAGAAACACCCTAGTTTATTACGTATTTTATGCACGTCATTCTTTTGTTAATGACGTCTGGCGTTGTTGGCCAATGAAACAGACGTATCTAGAGCCTGTATTTGTTTGTGTAACCATTTTAAGTGTTCTTATCCGCACGTCCGCCGTTGACCTTGGAATGATTCTGTTGTGTCGAAACTGCGTCGTTGCAGGCAAAACAAGGGAAATTGTACCATCCATATAAATGAATGCAAAATACATTGAAATACAATAATTCGATACCTTGTGTACCATAAATCTGACATCAGGTTTTCCTACTGTCACAATACACTTGTAAACCATAACAAACAAAAAATACCCAAATTCAACTTTCTAGCGATTCCATTTTAATCTCAATTACCTCATTACAAACCACATAACACCTGTTTTATAACTACTCACAAATACATCATATTAAAATAACCATTACAACTTTTAATTTCACATTTTAACTTCAGCTTGGATTTTTGTATTAAACATTTTAATCATCAAATTTTAACTATTTATAATTCATTATAAAATTCTCAAATCTAAAAGAAATTTCGTATTTATTACCAAAATTCACATTTTAAAACAATTTAAAATTAATTTAATTCCATAATAAAATTTATAATTACATAATGTCAGTTATTATTAACAATCAATTATCATTATTATAATAAACTCAATCAAAATTATAGACATTACTACACAACATACCATATACACACAACACGATGTATCCTCAGATACCTTATCATAACCATAACATAACCTAATATATAATACATTTAACCCCAATATAAAATTATATACAATATACGTCACATAAAATATCATTGTTCTCCAAAAATCATTATATTACCAAGCCAAGTATTAACACCATTAAACTCAAATAATTAAATGTCCATCAACAACATGTGTTTAACCCCCATCATCATAAATTAGTCTAATGCTGTACATGCACATTTCATTTGTTTTGTCCACTATACCATAATACCCAACAGAATTACTCCATAGTATTACATCATATACCCCATCAACATTGTGTATAGTCCAAGTCGCCCTTGGGTTTATTTGTCACTATCAGGTAAGTTACAATATCATCATCATCTACTGCACCAGTTACCCCAGTCTCATTATAAGGTAAGTTTTCAATTTTCTCCCCTCTCTCAATATCTAAAATCTCCACCAACTCTTTATAATCTCTATTAGCATCAAAAATCTCTATCTCTCTCTCTTTCTCCATCTCATCACAATACCTATCACAACCCCCCTGAACTACCTCACTCCATGCAAAGGGCACCACAAAAATACTAAAACAACTCCTGGCTTTACCAGGTATATCACAAAAAAATAGGGGACCACTTTGAGACAACATGTCTCCCACATAACCTCTGGAGGAACCTTTGTCCTCATAAAACCACATGTGGAGTCTTTACTCCACTTAAACCACAGGGAATATTTGCCCTCTGCACCTGTAATGGTACATTTCAGCCCACCTAATATTTTGGGGGAAACAACATCAATTTTATTCATAATTTATAACAATGTAGGAAGCAAGCGAGTGAAATAATGTCAAGGTCAACATCCAGACGGAAGAAAAAACAGTTACAGATAGCCAACGAACTTTGACCTTTGTAAACGATGCATTGGAACCAAGTCAGACTATATTACGTCAGTCCAATACGTCACTTTGGAATGTAGGTATGTCAACGCCAGCAGTTCTGTCAACGCTTGGCTTATGCAGTCAGTCGTCATCTAACACCTAACGGTGGCGGATGCGGGCTGTGTGCTCGCCCGTAAAATTCGGACAATAAACCCAGTCTGCAATAACAACTCGTACTGAACGGCCATATAGTTCCCAAACAAACAAAAAATGTAAAAAATTAAAGAAATAAGTGTTTAAATAGTAAAAAATTAAATAACAGTTTATTTTTATTTAATTGGTGAAAGTAAGGAAAATGTGCGGAGTTACGGGAAGTACTTCAGGAAGTTGGACTGTTTTGGACAAATTCGCAGATAAGTAACCAGAAAAGACGACCAAAATTATACAGATTTCCTTTCAAAAATTAAAACTAAAATGAGCTCATAAGGGAAAATAAGATATGGTGTGTGTGCGCGTGTGTGTGTGGGTATGGTAATTATAAGAAAACCACGAAGCACTGGTTTGTGTTGGTTTTAAAAAAACATTTTTTTAAAAATATGTTTCTGTCTTAATAAATTTTATTTCTTTTTGAATCAATAATTACTTAATTAATGTGACTAGCGAATTGCTAAAGTTTGTATCAGGGAAATTGAAGGGAATGTACAAGTTTGTGATCAAAAGGGAAAGATGCATTTGATAAATGATGTAATAAAAATGATGTTGGAATAGTTCTTTTAAAACGAGTTGGTTATTTTTTCAACAACCATTTACTCTCCAAAATACGTTTTCCCGAACTAGGTAAGTATTTGGTTTTAGAGATTGGCAGCAACGCAAGATGGCGTCCGGTATGTAAACAAATAAAGTAAAGTGAATGTTAATTTATTTAATCAAAAAATAAAACTTAACACCTCATACTCACCTAACCTCACTTCACACACTCTCAATGTCATCATACCTCACCACTAACCTCTACTCCCATTACACCTCTCATCATCACTATCATTATTCAATGTATTACCCTTTAACAATTATTTTTAATTATGTCACCATTATTATTTATCATATTATTATCATTATTACTTTCACTATCAGAATCGCTTACCATCTATTACCTGGTCGTTTTTGTTCTCGTTAAGTTTACCTGTATCTCTTTTCCACTCTTCAGTTTGTTTCTTCATTTTCTCAATAATATAATCACAACCTTCGAACATTTGTTTTTGTGACTCACTTGTACCATTCAAACGCTTATCAAACTGTTTTACTAAATTAACTTTTTGTTGTTTCATTTCATTAGACATTACATATTGTTGTTCTTTCATTTTTTCATTAATATTATTTGCAAACTTAACATTTCGTTCTGTTATTTCATTAATATCACCCCTCAGTTCATTAAAATGTTTATGTGAATCGCTCAAACGCTTATCAAACTTTTCGTCAATATTATTAATATCACCCCTTAGTTCATCAGACATGGCTCGCAATAAATTCATTATATCAGCCATTGACCCCTCCTTTTCTTTTGTTGACACGGGTTTAATGTACCCCAAAGTCACTCGTTATGGCAGAGTCAGTTAGACTCATTTCATTTTCATTATCTTCCATTTTAATTATTTATCTTGCATAAACCAAATTCAAAAAATTTTAGGCACACTGTGTTTACTAACCTATTACTCTAACCTATACAGCAATACAAAAAAAAAACACCACCTACCCAGAAACCTATCTCTGTATCTTACGTAGGCCTAAGTTATATAAAAAATTTATACAAGGACCCTGGCAGGGTCGCCGATTGTAACTGTAGAAATAAAACAAGAAAATAATAGAGAAGAAACTACACCAAGATTATTACGATATTTATACGACTTACCAACTTACCTTTATACAGAAGATTCCCATAGTCCTCACCGGGTCGCCATCATATTTTCAGGAGTAAATATGCAAACCATTTACACTCTCCCCCCAAAAATAATTTTGACAAATAATTAAACTCCCTTATAGAAAAACTCCAGGGCCATTTAAGCGAACTTATTGATACAGATAATAGGTTATGGGTATTGTGGCATAATAATTAGCCTAACACATGATTATAGCCAAAGCAAATCTTATTTTATTTTATTAAAACGCATTAATAGAATGTTTTCGGTTAATATTTAGAACAAAATATAATTCACAATTAACCAATAATTTTCACAATAAATTATCAAATACAAATCAGTACTCCCCCCTCTGTGTGTGTGTGTGTGTGTGTGTGATCTTTTGAGACCTCATGTTTAATTTAATACCTTTTTTGTTCCAAAAATAAATGATAAATTGATATCGAATTTTCATTGATTTTGGCCAATTATTTCATTACTTACCTGGCACGTGGTCCCAGTGTTGTCCAAAAATAGACGTTTCCACACTTTTATACCATGATCACTTTTGTTCGTTCGTTAATTCAGAAGTTTATTGCTGCACCATTACATTTTCTAAACACAATTTTTTGGTAGGCCTACCGTAATTGCCCGCATAGGCCTACCTACACTATTACAATGCGACCGTACGATTCAGCTCTGAGTCCCAGACTGGGGCGTGATTTTGGCGTTCCGACTACGTCTCAACTTTAAACTTCCGTTTGGTGACGCCTTTAAAACCAGTTTCAGGCAGATTTCTGCACCTCTTCTCGTCCTAGTCACATCATATTCCGTTTTACATAGAGACACCTTTTCAACAGGAGACTCGCTGTGTCGTTGGAAACACGTGCTGTTTGTATGATTCACTGGTTAGCAATAGAATCACTTGTTACATTCTTTTACCCTATATGGACATCGCCTGCCCCCACCTCTACAATCCTGACCAGACCCGTTTCATTACAATAAAACATTAACTTGTTATACAATTTTGTTACCCAAATTTAGTCCCGTTACAGGCTAATGTAATCCACCGTAAATGGGTCAGTTTTCCTGGGGTTTTATTTGCTAAGTCAGAGGAGCAGTTTCCACTAAACACTGCTTTACACATTCCCAACAAACGCTTTTGAAGTTATAGAAAAATTGAAAGTTAAGGGCATGGAAATGCGTGAAACGCTTACGGTCAGAGGGGAAAGGCGATGTGGAGGGAGTCACTGTGAGATGTAAGGAGAGAATTGTTATCAGCGACAGTGCCGACAACCTATGAATATTGTTTCTAATAGTAACAAAAACTCGCGACTGAACAGTAACACTAAAACCTTAACATTAAGGTTTGTTTGTAAATGTGTCACCATGAATCTCTATCTGTGTGTGTGTGTGTGTGTGTACAGTCACACACACAGCTGGCTTTAAAAAAAGAATAATACGTTTATTGTTTCCGACATAAATCAAATAATAATAATAATAATAATATTGTAATTGTATTACTATACTAATCAAGTAAATGATATGCACTGTTCACACGTATCGGAATTTGTTGATGCTGCATATCAGAATGTTTTATAAATATATCTGAGTATTGTTTGGCTCTGTCATTGTGTACTGCTGAGACATAAAAAACTACAGCCTTTCTGACCGTTCTTATCGCAGTGGAATTTGCAAACTGTACACTTCCACTCCTTAATTACACTCGACTATTTGTACAGTTTGTCATTATATAAAGGAACGCGTACTTCATATTAATTTAATTGCAAGAATCTATTTAATTTAATTTAACTGTTTATTATTACTTCCTGTGCTTGACTATGAATAACTTTCCTGTCTTTGTTAGTTGAAGGAGAAGTATCCATTTTAACAAATCTCGTTATTGGGTGATAACACAAATAATTACGATAATACGTAATGACAGAATAAAAACTACCAATAGAAATTAACTAAAAAATTAAATAACTAATAAAAATGAGTGATTGGAAAACAATGATATAATTAATAATAAATTGAAATAATAATTACAAACGCAAGACTGAGATAGTATGTCGCACAGTAACTAACAATGTACGGGTAACTAAAACGTACACAAGTTGACAATACCTGCACTTGCTTACCAGCTGATTCTCGGTTACCCTCCCGCCATTTACAATTTCAAAGTGGACTCGTCCATCCATAAATTGGTTTCCGTGCATATGCCCTTAACTTTCAATTTTACTGTACATGTCCTAAAAAATTTGATTCAGGCTCCACTAGTGAAATGTGTTCTTCTATATTTTTTTTTTTAGTATTTAGCACCTTTTTTTTTCTCTTGTATAAGTATTTTGTCTTTTCGGCTGTCAAAAAACAATCCTTTGTTTTCAGTTATATTATATTTAATTTTTCCTGTAACTTTTTTGTGAATCTTTGATCATTCTCTTCCAATTTTCATTCTATCAGTAACTAAACTTTGGTCATCATTAATATTTACACCTAAATCCTGCAAAGTTGCACTAGCTGTTGTTGCTGCAGCTCTGATAGAAATACAAGTGCGATCACATATTGAAGCTACAGACGGTAATTTGATACGCATTTGCCATCTTGCCATATCACTTTTTGAAGTTAAAGCTTTAGGCCGATTTGAGTCATTTTCAGAACAAAATTGCCTCCTTCGTCATCAGTACATTTGACAGTACTGATTCTTTTTTCTTTTAGCAATAAAGAGTTATTAATAACTTTAGCTGTGGGTTTTCCATGGAATTATAATCGATAAAACGGCAGCCACGTGTAGTATGAATTTTGTGTAAAACTGTTAAGGTTATGAATTTTTTTTTAGGTTATGATGAATAAGAAATCATTATTGTAGCACAACGAAGTTTTTACCTCATTCTACAAAATAAGGTTATATAGGAAAAGAAGGGAAGAAGTCATCTGGAAGGAATAATATCAACTTAAATAAAAGTAGCAGAGAAAAGTAATTACAATCATCAATAAAAGGACTTAACAGAACTAAACAATTCGATTCAAAGAATTCACATATAGTCAATTTATAGCCAAAAAGTGTTAAAGAACAGATAGTATGAATATCATATCAATAAAATAATTAGTAGACCCAGTAAGATATGGAGTAGCGAAGAGTAACAGCCCAGGACAAATAAATTAACATGACAATTTTCAAGATATGTAGTAATAAGGAATAATAGCCTAGAACAAATAAATAAAAAGGACAATTTGCAAGATATGAAGTAGTAAGGAGTAACAACCCATAACTAATGAATTGAAATGGAATAATAGCAAAATACCTAAAAAACCTATTGTAAAGACAGAAACCTCTATCGCAGCAAACCACATAAATGAAAGAACTTAAACCATATTAGCTATACCAATTTAGAACCAAAACTAATAAAATAAGAGAATCCAATATAAATAATCAGAATAATGTAAACTTAATTATAATTAAAATAAATGTGATTAAGGGGAACACCCCAAACCAGTTTTAAAAAGGACAACAAAAAGACAATTATCAATATAAAGTTTTAATGTGTTTATTTATATAATTATTTTGTGTTATTATTTTTGTGTATACTAGGAAATACTAGATGTTAGTATATAAGAATTTATTGTATTCGAACCATGTTAATTAATGTTGTATTTTTGTAAAGTAAGGAAAGGCAAAATAATAATTCAAACGACCCATAAATAGTACATCAAAAAATATATAACTAATAAGATGAATTCATAATAACATTGCTAGGAAAATTGAAAATTGATGACCAAGACAAATTCAATTTTGACCATATAAATCAAATCAGAGAATATGAATTTATAGAACCTAGATTAAATTGATATAAATTATCATCTTCAGAATACAAATATTTTATCCTAATGATAACAACGACATATAATAGTGATTAAAGGAATCAATACGTAAAATTGACTTGAATGGTGATTGTACAAGAGAATGCCTAACAGCAGTAAGCCAGCAATAGTAAAATGCAAATAACTTGTTAAATATTTAAAATAATAGCCAGACATAAAAGGTAAATTACAAGGGTGTAATTAGTAATCAAGTGTGAGTAAAATTGTAACATAAAACCTATTGGAAACCATTTAATAGGTATTTATGTGAATCAACATAAGGCCTATAGTTAAATTTCAAAGAATGTAATTCTGAAGCTTAATTCAAACCAAAACCGGTCAAATTTAGTATTAACTTGTGTAAAACAAAAGCAGGAATATAAATATATTAATTATATTATAGCCAATTAAATATAAAATACGACATTTTTTCAATAAGATTGAATTATTTGATAGGAACAGCTGATTCATAAACAATGTGAAATGATACCAAAATCTTATAGAATTTTATATATGAAGGAACAAAAATCAGTTAGTTGATTGTTAAAAGCCAAACGAGACAGACGTGTCAGAATACATCTCAGAGAATTGTGAACGGAAATTTTTGACTAACACAACCAAGATATATGATGAGTTTACAACAGTTGTAAAAGAATATAAAATAAAGTGACTAATAATATAATAACGATCATTGAAACCATAAAACTAAATTAAACAATACTAAATTAAACTGCCACTACAAATAGACACGACTGAAGAACCAAATTGAACTCAGATAACCAGACACCGAGTGAAGGGAACCTTTTTGACATAACACTACTATTACTGAACCAAAATCCTGTGGATGAATACAACTACACACTGCAACTTGTGAAGATTCCAATAGCGGCATCACGGAAGAGGAATTAAACAACTAATACATTTATTTGGAACGAAATCTTGGAGCTAAATTTGCATAGCAGATCAACTCATCAAGGCGGCCATTGTGATTCCATTCGAAGAGGCTGATGGGAGCATGGCGAGTGATGTCAGAGAAACCATCTGTATCGTAATACAGTGGAACTTGGTTATAACGTCATTGAAGGGACCAAAAAAATAATGACGTTATGTCCGAGTGACGTTATAAAAGAGTCGTTATAAAAGACCCTTTTTAATCACTAGTAAGGAAGGAGAAATAAAAAAAAGATCTTTGTATTATTAACATTATTCGTGATATTTATTCTAAAGTTTACAAACTGCATTTCATTTATACAAACAGCATGAAGAATATTTTAAAAGATCAAAAAGAAAGTACATGTAACTTACATTTAGGCTTACTGTCGAAAGTAATCCGTAATTTTCTTTTGAACGCTCCTTTCTGAAAAATAAATTCTTTCTGTTGTGCTGTGGTGATGCTGCGCTGGATTGAACGTGTCGTCAGATGTCTCTCTAAAGCAGTAAAATCGTGAAAGAGTTTCGGCGGCTCTCATTGCTTCCTGTACTGTCGGACAAATGATGTCGGCATCCTCTTCTTGCTCAGCATCTTCTTCAACACTATCTTCTGCTTTATGTTTTTTACTTCGTGATAATTTCTGCGTCACTCAACACTTGGAATGTTTCTACTTGGTCATCCACTGATGCATAGGAATCAAGTTCATTTCCAAATTCATTTACGTCGAATTTCTTAATCCACTCCGAGAGCGGCAAGTCGTCGTCTTCGTCATCATCGGGTAAATTTTCATGTACGAGTTGTGCTTTACTAAAGCATTTTGCTATCGTCTTCTGTGTTACACTCTTCCAAGAGTCGTCTAGGAATTGTATTGCATCTAAGAGTGAAATTGTGGCAGGTTGCGCCGTGTCCATACAGAAAATAATTTTTTTTAAAGTTGCTTGCGGTAGTGACACTTTAGGCTTCTAATGACGCCTTGGTCCATAGGTTGCAGGACACTCGTACAGTTGGCCGGTAAGAAGACCAGATTAATGTTTGTCAAATTTAACTTTGGATGGGCTGCACAGTTGTCAACTAGAAGTAGAATTTTTCTGTTTTTCGATGACAGTTCTTTATTCCACTTTCTTAGTTCATCTTCAAAAATACTAGAAGTCATCCACGTTTTTTTGTTGGCAGTGTAACTTACAGGAAGTTTTTTGATGTTTTTAAAACATCTAGGATGCAAACTTTTCCCGATAACTAAAAGTTTCCTTTTTTCGGTTCCCGTCATGTTCGCACAAACAAAACTGTAACTCTTTGTTTAGAGAGCTTCCCACCAACGCACTTTTCATTTTTAAATTTGAAAGTCTTATCTGGAGTTAATTTATAAAAAATTCCGGCTTCATGTCCATTAAAGATGTCTTCATCTTTATATGATCGTCTAATTTCTGGCCAAGTGTTACGCACTCAATCGCCTGTAACGTTCAGATCTACGCATTTTGCCTCACTACAAATTTTTGCAAAGGAAATCGAGTGTCAGGCCGTAAATTGATCTAGCCATCCGTTGGAGCATGTAAAATCAATACCAAACAATTTTCCGAATTCTAGCTTTCTCTTTCAGAATTGGTCCACTCACAGGAATATCTGAACATCGACACTGTTTGAACCATTTCAATAATGCTGCATCCACATCACCATTTTCGCATTTCCTAATTTTTTAAATTTTTTCTCCATCTACCTCAAATTTTTTTTAAATTTTGTCCTTGTTTTTTAAAATTGAACCTACAGTAGAATTCACTAAACCAAACTCACGGCATACATCAGCTATTTTACGTCCGGTTTCATATGATCTAATTACACATACTTTCTCTTGAATAGACAGAACCTTTCTTTTTGTACTAGAACTTGCCATGATTACTGTATAAAAATGTAGACCTACGTATAAAATTCTATAAACAGTGGCTACCGAAACTTAAGTTGTAAAACACACTAAAGAAACTGCCACAGTACGAGCAGATACAGAAACAATAACAACCAAAAACTGAGACGAAACTACGTGTAAACAATACTGTACAGTAAATACTGTAACAGCGTGGCGTGAACATAGCCTGTTACAGTGCTTATCACTTGCGTACAATGTATGTCTGTAGCCATGGGCGTAGCGCGCACATATATACGTTTATATGAAATTTAGAGTAAAATATCTGAGAAATTTTTGACGCTATAACAGAGTAGTACAATATTTAGTGACGTTAAAACCGGGAATTTTTATATTGTTAAAGATATCAGTTTGACCGGACTTATGACAAAATAACGCTACACCCGAGTTGACGTAACAGCCGAGGCCGTAATAACCAAGTTCCACTGTATTAACATTTTATATACATTATACTTTATTATTTTGTCTGTTTAATGAATAAGTTTTTAATAATTTGTAAGTATTGAATTCTCTTGCCTTTCCTGACTATTTCTACAGTTAAAAGAACCCTTATACTATATTAATTTAATTGAATATTAATTTATATGTAATAATCGAACTGGAACTTAATCTCGAACCAGACTCGAGCCAGTCGCGGCAATTCAAACCATTACTTTGAAACTATAAACTTAATTATTGTTTAAACGTTGTTTTATTGATTATTTGAATCATAAATTAAATTACATTAATTATTAAATGTTAACGTGAACTTTTGAAGGAAAGAACGAGCAGAAGAAGAAGTACAGATACTGAATCGGCTGCTACATGCAATCGGTTTGGCCACGATAATCCATTTAACGTGAAGAAACAAATAATTCTTCATCAGAGCTAACACAGTTATTAATCAGTATTTTTTATTAATTGAACATAAAACAATTAAAAACAATTACACCAATTAAAATTAATTAATGACAAAAAATATAAAATTTTTTTTTGTATTAACCAATTATTATTTGTAATTAAATACGTTTTATTACATTATACTATGGTTAGATGATGAATAAGATATTACCAAGCCTTATATGTTTTGTATGTTAAAACTGGGACCTATTATGTATTCCCCAAAATACTGACAAATTACAATAATTATTAAATTTTATCACTCTTGCAGCATCTCAAAATATATTCTAAATGTCTTAATATTTTAATATCATTACTATGGTGACAAAAAGGAAACTTTTGTGCTCTGTTATGTTGACAAATTGAAAAACTCATTTTTTTTCACTCTACTCCCCATTGTGTACTTTTGTCATACCTTCTGGCTGCTCAACTCTTTCATTTCTATTTATTAGTGTAAGTATGGGTTATGCGGGACCTTATTACTTGAGGGCAGCGGATCACATGTGCATCTGCCATGGCCACTAGAGAGGTCTAATTTTTTTTCATTTTATTGTGATTTGTATTTTGGGTTTCATCTGGGTGTCTTCTAAAAATTTTTTATTTACCTTTGTTAGTATTGAATTCGTTAGTACCTTTGATGTAGTCAACTTTACCTTTTTTAATCTGTTAACACAGTGATCTAATATAGTGCCTATAATGTCCTGTTACTTCACTAAGTTACATTTCAGCTTGTTCATTATTCTGCTAAAGGTGTGTTCCGATAATACAAAACTGTTCATTTCTAACATGAGTTTATTGTTCAAACTGCTGCTTCGTATTAGCAACATTATACATAAAAAGGCCATTAGCCCTTTATCAACTCCCATGGTTACTTATTTTTCATACAGAACTAATCACATATAACATTCATACAGACTTAACATAATACAAAATACCCACAAAATCAAAATACAAGAGATCAAACCACAAGATCATTACAAAAACATCTGTCACCGACTATAACCTATTTCTATGTTCTAGGGTAGACATAACATATTTATTTATTGTGGCAAGGTCACCACCACATGTAACAGTAAGGATTTATAAGAAAACCTCCCTTAAACTTATTGTACAGCGCCCCTGTAAAACAAATTCCCGGAGTCATCATCCATATGTGGGGACTGATCACTACCCCAATTATTCACAATTTCACAAATTTTCTCTCTTAAAAGATTCCCCACCTAGTCTGTGTAGAATATCTTAAGGTGATGTCTGAAATAACTTAACTCATATTTATTCTAGCACACATTTTATTATTTATAATTAATTCAAACAAAGAATTTTCCAAATTTTACTAGTTAAAAATATTTAAATCAGTTATTAAACAAGATAAAATATGAAAATGTATTAAGTATATAAAATATTACCAAATCACTTATTTTTACAAGAAATTTACTACTCTCCAGATATTAATAACATCAACAGTATTACACATGATTTAATACAATCATTATCGACACTTATCACCAATTTAACAAGTAAATATAGTCTGATCATTATTTGTGTATGTCCCATCTTAGTATTTAATAATTGTTATAGGTACCATTTACTCATACATTACTTTTGATTTATAGTATGGGTTTCATTGTGTAATGCGAGCTGTGCACATAACCCAAATAACCTGTTTTTTTTTAGCAGAACCTGTATAAATCAGTGCTTATTCTGTGCTAGCAGTTTATCTTATATTTTAGCGCTACCCTGTTATGAATTGTTCTCAAGTTTAGACCTTTAGAACTCACACATTTAATTGGTTGTTTCTTTTTTACCTTTAGCACTGTTGTACTAATCTGTGGTTTCTCACTACTTCACCACTTTATGTAACCATAGTAGGTACAAACGATCCATAATGTATAGTTATACAAAAAGAAGAGCCCCCGAAACAACCCCAAAAACATACAAATCCCAGGTCGCCACCACATTTTGGCAGGCGGAATGTGGAAACCGCAACATTGTCCACCAAAATATTTAACAACTGGAATACTAAAATATTTACACCAGCCCTTACAGAAGAATACTAGGTCCAGTTCCATTTAGATGAGTCCCTAAGCACAGGTTAGGTCGAGGTGAAAATGAATAAAAACCACTTAATGTAAAGTCATAATAGCAAAATGTTTGTTGTATAACTGAAATATCATCTTATGTGTATTGTCCAAGTGCTTTTACTTTGTAATTATCATTTAATTGTGAATTTAACATACTCCTTATCTATAAAAAAATATTGGTTTATGTGCAACAATACAGACAAAAAATTGATATTATAGCATATAATATACAGAAATTTAGTTTTGCTATTACGTTTTCATACTGCTGCAACTTTATGTTTATCTTATTTTCTATTACCTTGAATTTAGTTGCCTTTAACGCATGTACTATCTTAAATTAACAAAAAACAAATTATGCTCACACTCATGAGTTATAGTCTTAAAATCAACTAGGAAATTTCAAGCCAAATAACTTTATGATTACCCTCACTCAGCTTCTTAGTTATTTTTTTTACTGAAATAAAAATAAACATTTTGAATCAAATAACCAGCATTTTTCTCCTTAAAGTTGTTTAGATAAAAATCCCCCGTCCAGCCACTCTCTCACATACACACACGCAAACACTTATTTGTGTATTTATTTTTTATAATTCCCACCTCTTGTCATTGACTATGCTCATAGATAGAATAAATAGTGGTAGGTTGCCTACCTTACACTGTGACAGTACTTAATTGCAAATTTTGAGGTTGGGTGTGGTTTTTCCATAAGTGTTGTACCGTATTCTCTCTAGCTGTGCCTTGGACTGAACTGGTAACAAAGGAATTGTTCGACGATGATGTCATCTATTACGTCTTAATCAATCCCAAGTCCTACAATTACCATACAACAGTGGCTAATATTCGCAATTTCACGATTCACAGTATTAAATCATCTGATACGTTTAGAGAACTTATTGTTTTACCAAGTCACTAAATTAAAAAAGTCACACTACACCAACACAGGGCAAGTTGTGCAATAATGTATACCATATCATTTCATTTATCAGATTATCAACTGAATGTCTAATTTTCCTCCCAGTTATGTTTTAGATGCTCATGCCCTCATTTGTAGCACTTTTGCCCCTCCCCAAATTTTATTAATTTTTAAAAAGTCACTGGAGTGTCTAGGGTTAGGCTGCATGGTCATCCTATTTTACTTGCATTTTCAGTTTTTAAAACATGCCCGTCTAATTAAGTGCCGAGTATTTCCGTGGATTTTGCACTGTTCAGATTCAGTATAACTGTTTCTCGATTTGGAATACACGCACACTTTTGAGTTTTTGAAGTCTAACTGATCTCTTAGAGGGTTTCTTGTATCACGCACTAGGAAGACAACCCGGTTTCCATGATGTCCAACTTGCAAGTAACCAGCAATTCACTGTCAACCTGGTAAATTAAACTCAAAATTAATGTACGGCTTCTTCTGGATCTGCTAAGTTTGTTTAACATTCTGTTTCTTCCATTGTCTTTGCTGTTATATCTTTCATCGCTTTTTTTTATATATATTTTTTTTCACTTTATAAAAAATATAATATGTAAAGAATTACTTTTATCACGTCACAAAATCACTTTTGCTTCAATTCGAGTTACCAACCTACCTACCTACAATTCTATACTGTCTATATTCTTTAAGTGATACTGTCATTGTCAGTGTTGTTCATTTCTCTTTAGTTTATATACCATACAAAATATAATATACAATAAAAATGTTTTTTACCACTTTTGCCACTTTTACATACATTTTCAACCAAGTACTACCTGCCTATCAATCTACTGATCACACTAAATTTTTTTAATGGCATGTTTTCCAAATGTATGACTTCACATGGACTATACCATTACAAATGGTGCACATTTTTACCATATATGTGCTGACAGGCAACTTGCTCATTTATCATGTTGATAATGTTTGTATACAGAACCTTGTTGCAACTGACTTTAAATGGGTTTTTTATGGAGATTGCAGCATGTTTGCATACCGTCGTGCATACTTAAGGTCTGTTTCTGTAGCAACCAATCATACACATATCTTTGATTATGCACAGTTCTAATATTATATCCTTCGCTACCTTTGATTACATAATTTGCATTCAATACATTGGCATCCTAATTCTGCACCTGTCCTATAGAAGTCCCATTACAACAAGTGGACTCGCAGGTATTAACTATGTGTTTCTTTATTGCACTGTTCAGACATCTGACCAAAATTTCTCTACCGTACATCTTACATATATGAGACCAATTTAATGCTTTCAGTTCTGTTCACTTATGGTCCGCACACACTGCTGTGTCCTGAGCATTTTTTGTAAAGTTTAAGGGCTAATAGAAAATTTGTCTCTTCACTTATTCTCTAAACAGTATATTAACACTTTGATGCAGATGGACGTCAATTGATGTCCTTTGAAAACTTTTGATAATGCCGATGGACGTCAATTGACGTCCTGAAGTTTCAGTGTGTGTTATTCCACATGTATAAAGATGTCCTTGGAGCTGTTTTGAAATGATGTCAGGCCTTATAGTACCCAAATCAACCGCTAGATCGCATATGCGTTCACTTTCGAAGATACAGTTGACATGAAACAGCATGCGGCAAACTGTTATGTTAGTTGGCCAAACACCACTTACGTGTCAAAATGTCAGACAAGCATTTATTGTAAAAAATATACAAAAGCACACCTTTATAAACCAATATATATGAGTCGCCTAGTTTCAAAACCAGATACATCCACTTTTTTCACATTCAAATTTGTTTGCATTTTCCTATACTTTATTACCTTCTACATGTCCCTATCTACTTCGCAAGTTTCTAAAACAGATACATCCTTATTAAAATTGGAGTTGAAATTGCTGGTTAGTTGCGTAACCAACTTTCCTGCAATAAAGTTTTTTAGCTCTCCTAAAAATTTACATTTTTTGGATGAATCTGGTTTTGAAACTAAACGACTCATATTATAAACATTATGTAATGTATCGTTTAATCATTTTCTAACAAGTAAAAATAAAATTGCGAGTTTCTAGTAACAACATGTGTTTTGGCCAATTTTTTTCTTCCAAAAACATCACTTGTTTGAAAAGCAATTTCAGGGTAAATAACCAACACAATGACATACCGTATACACCATTTTAAAGAAGACACTTAGATCTTCAAAAAAACATAGGTAACATATTTTTTTACCATATAGTTTAGAAGATACAACATTATTAATATATGCAAAAATGACCCGGCATGGGTGAAGGACCACTATGTTAAGGGCCCGGTGTCAAAGTGTTAAAGTACACATCTTCTTTTAAATATTATAGCCTATATTTTGTTATAGTGTTGTGTAGTTTTTTTTTACTAAGTTGAGAAAAGTAGATACACATTTTTATTAACGTCAGTTCATGTGCAGTAAATTGTAAATACAGATTATAACTGTAAACAAAATTACATTGTTTACACTTAAATATTGTTTTATCAAAAAAGTCACTGAACCAGTAAAAAATAGAAGATATCTTATCAATTGAGGTTAGGCTGCAAACTCTTGTACATGGGTAACTGGTTGTTCATCTATCTCACATCGTGAACTTATTTGTTACACAAAATTCACTTGTATTACTATGTATATGTTTTAAATGTTCAATAATATCAACTAAAAACTGAGATGCTATTATCATTAGCTTCACTATCTTCATGTCACTACCATCAACACAAACATTATCACTAATTTACGAATATGAATTTGACGAATTGATATCTGAGCCAGAACTGTTTATGATTTCATTAATTTCTTCTTCTGTAACATAATTCCTGGAATCAATTTTCAATAAACAAAAATATAAACCACGACTATCGCATGAACAGCCTGTAGGTAAACAACAAAAATAGGCTTCCCTCATCAAATACAGTCCCCCTGAATATCACTTTACGATAGCCAATTCAGAGCTGCACGAGAAGCTGGCGTAGTTGGGAGGCTCTATGTAATGTCTGGTTGTGCTGATGAAAATTACGGCACTGCACATGCTGCTAACGCTAAAGTTATTGGTCACCATAAAGTAACACGATTGTATGTGTACATAATACAAACAGAAATATTTTTCCCCAAGCTTGTTCTAGTGCATACTGACCTCTGCAGTTTAAATGGATAACTAAAATATTCCTTTAGATGGAAATCAAGCCTGTGAATGTACAGGAGCCTTCTTGTTTAGTTTAAACTACACACCTGGTATGTCCATAGGATTCTGATGCTTATTGACTTGGACATACTAGGTTTTGTAGTTTTATAGTTTAATAGAAGCACAGGTGTAATTCACATACAAATATAAATGTTATGCTACAGTGTCTGTATGCCTCATTTAAATAAAAAGAAAGATTGGTGCAACTAATTGTTGGTAACTTATTTTTATTTTGTTACAGCACTTTTTGCAAGACAACAGTACTGTTATAAAGAATGAAACTGTCTTAGAAGAAGTGGAAAAAGAAAAGAATACACAAGAGGTAAAGTTTTTGTTAATATTGTAACGAATCCTCATTTACGTATGAAAACTGTGTTATTTAAATTTTTGAGAAAAATTTAAAATATTTTGTTTTGAAAATTAAAAATTTTATGTTTTAGGTTTTAATGTTCAATAATTTAATAAATAATTCTTGTAAGGGTGTAGTGTTGAAATTTTAAGTTTGTTGGATTTATTTGTGTCAATAATCTAGTTTATGGTTTTCTGTAACTAAATTCCAGTTAACAGGAAAGTCTCAATTCACTAATCGATTGTCGATATTTCCTTTCCTCCGTATATATTACCTTCCCTTGAGTAACGGTCGCCTTTCTGTTAGTCCTGTTGTTAACTAAAACTCTTTTATTAAATTGAGAAATAAATTTAAAACCAAATTGTTGAATTATTATGTTTTTTATTGACAATTATTCAAAAGATCGATTGAAAATCGATTATCATATATAGCTCGACTCTTTCACAGGGGCAATCGATTGTTAATACATCTGTTATTTCATATAAATATTTTCGAAAGGTTTCTTTTAACAGTTATAATTAATAGTCAGAGAAGGGGCAAGTATAGAAAGTATAACATTCACAATAAAATATCTTAATAGTTAGAAAATACACATTTTGATAATAATATATAATGTTTATTAAGTAAGAGTTTATACCAAACGACTTGTTGAATACTATTCGACGTAGGCGCTAGGCATGACGGGAGTTCCAAAATGGCCGCTTGCTCGCTGCTGACGATAAACAGGAATGGTGTAGCTGGATTTTTCTGTTAATAAAGATGCCTTCTCAACTGCTTCCTTATCTCCGCAATAGTGAATAATGTCTCTGGTGTTGTTTGGGTTGTCCCGGTTAAGTGTTCTGTGTTCACTTCGATTAAATGTTTTGGATTAGGTGTATTCACTTGTGTCTATGTGTGTGTCTAAAATTGTGAAGTTCGTTTGGTTATGATATATTAGTGTTTTATAGTTTTATTTCCTTATTTCACTTGTATTCGGTTCAATATTAATTGTTTTCAATGTTTGTAGTGGTTGTGTTCACTGAATTTAGTTTAAGGTAAAATTTCTGTAACTCTCGGTTTTTTATTGTAGGCTATGCTCATTTTTTATTCGCCATTTTTGGTTTCGTTATATGTGTTATTAGCGCGAGCTTAATTCAACCGTACACTTCGAATGTTAATTAAGAACTGTTTTACTTCCTTCGTTTCTGAAATCTCTTAGCCGATTTAATATTAGAAAAGTATTGTTTCAATTTTTATTCACTTCCGATGCATGTAATTAAAGTACATTATATCACAGAATATATTTTGGTTATTAATTAATTTCATGTAATAGTAAATACATAATCGGTTTCTTTAACTCCTTCTGCTTAATTTGATATACAATAATCCATCTTTATAAAGTTTTTTATCAAAATTGCTATATTTCTGTCATTTTGGAAAAGTAGGCTCAATATTCTGTTTCCTGTCCTCGTCCAAACTTTAGCCATCTTATGTGTTATAATTATGATTATAATAAATCTCCGATTGACATAAATGTTTACCTTTCCTTAATTTCTTGCAAATTTATCCATTGAACATCTTTTTAAACATAATTCATGAATTTATGATTTCCCCCTCTGAAATTGTTAGATATTACATTTGCAAAATTTTTAATAATTTTATAGATCTTTTTATATTATCCTTTTAAAGTATAGTTTTAGTTATAGTATTTGGTGATTAATTCACCTTATATAAATCTCATCAATTTACTTGGTTTATTTAACTTAATTACTCAATTATAATGTTATTGAAATTTACTATTTAGCCTAGATTTTCTGGTTTTACATATACTGTTTTTTGAATAATACTATGTCTATACCCCTTCTGACTTTCTGAAGTTAACATAATATTAAATAAAATCTCCTTAAATAACTATTAGAACATGTAGCATCTTATTCATGCTCATAATACAAAAACAATATTTAAAATTAACTATTGGTCTTTAAAGTCAGACTTTTTAGTTTTAACTATTACTAGTAACACATAACAAACATTTTATAAAATAGTATGGTATTCATACTGAGACATTTTAGTCTGTATTAACCCTGTGAGACATAATAAACATTTTTATAATAATAATAAATTTTATTCAATACACCACCTTGAAATATGGAGTTCATAGGCTTTAACACAAACACAATTAGCCATGTATTTTTATTTTTCTTAAATTTAATTTGGTTGCAGTCCTTTCTGTTTATATTTTAGTATTACATTTTAATCCCCTGTCACTGTATTTATTCCCCACCTGCTCTCTTTATCATTCACATTTTAAAGAATGTTTTTTGATAAAAAGTGGCATCTTCTTTGAAACATTAGTAATGTTTTCATAAGAATACTTCATAACATTTTATCTCTGTATTTATAGAAAACATTAAAGTTGTTTAATGGTACATAGTTGAAGTATCAGTTACACTTTTACTTGAAGTTTATTGAATATATTGAAATAACTTGCACTGGTTCACTTATACTTTTGGATATTATTTATACTTGAGTTTTACAATATTCCATGACCAAAATCTTAATTATAAGGGATTATGAAGATTTGTCTATTTCATTGCATAATAACTTTAGTGGGTGCACTTCTACTTACAACCCTAAACACTTTTGTTTATAACTAATTTACATTTTTATATGAGGTTTTGGGTGTTATACTTTCTTTGGTGATTTTAAATCTTTTTCGGGGTTTGTCATTCTTTGTAATAGGTTTTCCTTGGGTATATCTTGTAGTCCTCCCATCCTACATTTTCGTTTCTTCACTCTTCTTCCTTCTTGGGTTCTCCAAGGTAATTTGGTTTTATCATGTCCGTTGGTTTATTCGGGGTATCTTCTTTATCTACTCCTATCCTACCTGTTCGTTTCTTCACACTTCTTCCTTCTTGGGTTCTCCAAGGTAATCTGGTTTTATCATGTCCGTTGGTTTATTCGGGGTGTCTTCTTTATCTACTCCTATCCTACCTGTTCGTTTCTTCACACTTTTTCCTTCTTGGGTTCTCCAAGGTAATTTGGTTTTATCATGTCCGTTGGTTTATTCGGGGTATCTTCTTTATCTACTCCTATCCTACCTGTTCGTTTCTTCACACTTCTTCCTTCTTGGATTCTCCAAGGTAATTTGGTTTTATCATGTCCGTTGGTTTATTTGGGGTATCTTCTTTATCTACTCCTATCCTACCTGTTCGTTTCTTCACACTTCTTCCTTCTTGGGTTCTCCAAGGTAATTTGGTTTTATCATGTCCGTTGGTTTATTCGGGGTATCTTCTTTATCTACTCCTATCCTACCTGTTCGTTTCTTCACACTTCTTCCTTCTTGGGTTCTCCCAGGTAATCTGGTTTTATCATGTCCGTTGGTTTATTCGGGGTGTCTTCTTTATCTACGCCTATCCTATCTGTTCGTTTCTTCACACTTCTTCCTTCTTGGGTTCTCCAAGGTAATTTGGTTTTATCATGTCCGTTGGTTTATTTGGGGTATCTTCTTTATCTACTCCTATCCTACCTGTTCGTTTCTTCACACTTCTTCCTTCTTGGGTTCTCCAAGGTAATTTGGTTTTATCAAGACCGTTGGTTTATTCGGGGTATCTTCTTTATCTACTCCTATCCTACCTGAGTATTACCTTATTTTATCTTAGTTGTTTAGGATTTATTTTCCTTGATACATTTTTGTTGCATTGTGATTATTTAATTTTACTTTTTCCTTTTATGGTGGTATTTTACTTCGATATTTAATTATTTTCATTTGAATTTTCTTGTTATTTAATGTAATTTATATTGAATTATGATCAGATTGGAATTATTATTTAGTGGATTATCTGTCATGCTACAATATACAATCAGTTTTCCATATATTCGTAGGTGAAACAAGTAAGATTCATGGAGCAGCAGTGTTATTAAAGGCCATCACTTAATTAACAATACTTTTGAAATTGAACATTTTATGATTGTAGGTTAGATACAATCCTAAAACATGTAAATAGACACCTAATATGTCTTGCATTGTCACCCAATAAATTAAGTGCTAGTTGATAGGGGTTGGTGATTCAATTTCTGTTGGTAGTTTATGCTGTAACATTGAATTTTATATACCAATGAAACACTTGTGTGTAGACTTCTACTTCTTTCTCCCTTGCGGACAGTGGGTGGTTTGATGATTGTTATCAACACTTAATGTGAATACGATTGTAATTTACATCGATAATCGAATGAGTGGGGCTAGTTATTAGTTTTTATTTGACCTTTTTTGACATTTCTCTTTCTGTCTGTTGAAGCACATCTAGTGATTACTTTTCAGTGCATCAACTGATTTTTGAAAACTTCACCTCCATGTCCATGCTTTAACCCTTCAGAACCCTATTACGTTTGACATTGATCTCCAAAAATGTAGTTGGGCGGGAGGCAAAAATTTGTGACGACCACATTTAAAAAAAAAATCACTAAAATCATGTGGAATATCAAATTAAAGAGAATTTTAACCATCGTGCATTAACCTTCATTTTTAAACATTTCAAAATTTTAGGACTCCAGGGGATAAAAATGTGTGACAATTTTCATAGTATCGTGAAACTTCGTATAGCGTATCAAATTAAAGGGAATTATAACTAATATCTGAGAGCCTCCAGGTGGTCAAGTGGCTAACGTGGGCGACTGATGCGCTTGTGGTCCCGGGTTCAATTCCCGGCGGAGGTTCCGTACGGCGTGCACTCAGCGTCATGAGGCAAACTGATAGGTGCTGAGATAACAGCGCCGCCTCCTGGCTGTGAATACCGCAACTAGCGGCTGGTGGCGCGTAGTACTAGCCATACACCGTCACACTATCACACTAACACAAAAGCTGTGCGTGCGGTATGCCTTGGTACTTTACGGACTGTTGAGCGGAGGTTTTTTTTTTTTTAACTAATATCTGAATGTAGTAATAAGCTTTGGAAATATCAAATTTTGTGATGCCAGGGCTCATAAAGTAGGGCAAAAGTTTGATAAAATTGCAAATTCTATGTAGGATATCAAATAAAAAGAATTTTAGCCCAAATCTAAATATCCTAATATAGTGTACAGTTTTCGAAATTTCAAAATTTTTTGACCACAGCATCGAAAAATGGGATCCATAATTTTAAAAATCCAGCTGGGGTCAGACTACAGGATATTTTAATACAGATCAGATTGTTAGGAATTTTTAGCTTTTATGTATGCTCACTGTACATTTGATGATACTTTACTAAACAAAAAGTAGTAGGATAATTGGGATTTTCATAATTTTCTTATAATTGAAAAATTATCTAATATTGTTACGACATTACAGAACAATCTACATGTTTCTCAAGTGTTCCAGAAGATTCCGGCTATAATGTTGTGTGCGTACGTGATTTCAACATGCATTCGTGAGACTTTTCTAGACACTGCCAGCCGCGCGGACTGTGTCAAGGCCGCAAGCAATTACGTTGTAGTGTAGAGCTAATGCGTAGTATGTGGAATATTCTGGTATTTTGGTGGGGTATAAATACAAGTACTCAGCAGTGATATGTCTCAGTTTGAGTTGCGATTTATTGGAATGCAGTTCGTAGTATTATAGTTCAAAGTTATTTTTCAGCCGATTACACAGTCAGTTATTATTGGGATTTATACCAGTGCGGTTTGAAGTATTGTGGCGAAGTGTTATGTGTTTTATGTATGTGCAGGACAAATGTAATACAATTGTGTTTTATATTGACATTTTATTTGCGTGTGAACAATTTTTATTTGATTTGTTGTAAGAGACTATCTTGTTGATTACAAACTGTTTAATTGTGATACTTAAAGCTGGTGATTAGTGACTTATTTGGTGCCTTGTATTTTGTTTTCCACTGTACCATATGATGATCAGTAGACCATCATAACAATGGGTCAGAAGTGTGACAGAACCGTTAACAGTGGAAACAGTGGTCACATATACAAGACTAGTGTAACTCTCGGCTTCGCCGCTCACTGGGGGCTTCGCCTCAGACCCCCTCGGTGGATGCCCCGATCCGACGAACATCGGGGGAGCTATGTACATATTTACAACGGCCTCCGAACGAACCTATCCGAGACTATGTATTCTCGGTAATGCCTTTTATTTATTTACAATCACTTATTTTACATGCAAACTTCAATATTACACAACTTAAACATTATTATATTACATATTTACAGGGTGGAAAGCTTATTACCGAGAATACATTATTTTTAATAGTTCTTTATACACTATGTTTCTTGTGTGAGGAACGCCATCTATAATCCGGTCGGAGGAACAAGTAAGTGAATATTTTTTGGAGATCTTACCTGGCTAAGCGCGACGTAAAGTTGCCCGTGGATAAAAGGGTCGGACCGTAAAACTAATCCCACGAAATCTATGGTTTGCCCTTGACTTTTGTGGTTCGTTATCGCGTAACATAGTTGGAGGGGAAACTGCCGCCTGTACATTTCGATGGGACTATTTGGGAAGTTCGGAAATTTAAAAGTTATTTTTCGGATGCCAAAAAGCTCGTCAGAGCCTGTTCTTCGGCATGTGATAAGTCGACGAGTAATTGCAACGATAATTACTTTTGTGCCGTTGACTAAGCCGAGATCAAAATTTAAATTTCGCGTCACCTTGCAAACCGATCCTACCTTAAGCCTGAGAATGTGTTCTGGAATTCCTTTCCTTTGAGCCTGATGTAATAGGGACTCATCAACATCTATTCCCGCTCTGTCCTCCTCGGCTACACTGTCGAAACTATATAAATTTTGAATTTCCCCGTCGAGCGCCTGTAATACTATACCGTTAATTTCTTTGACATTATTATTCAGAGTGCATATTACAACCCTTTTTTCACATTCATCAGGCTTCTGTAAAATTTCTTTGGTGAAAACAAAGTCGATCAATTCACGAAGCTTAGTCACGTAGTGCCACGAGTTTTTCCAAATTACGCCCTTCGCCGAGCTCGCATTTTTCAGTGGAGTCGGAACCTATCTTCAATAAAAATTCTTCATAATATCCTTTACCCGTTAACCTATGGGCCGTTGTAAGCGTGAACGACTTAACTTTTTTCTAGATATAAGATCCGCGAACTGACGCACGAACGATATCGGCATTTGTCTTAGCGCTTTCTACTACCAGAGGAATTTGGCTGAAATCTCCCGAGAAAATTATTATTTTACCGCCAAACAACTCATCCTTTTGCATCAGATCTCTGAGAGACCAGTCTAACATTTCGATTAGTTTTTTATGCTCCATAGCCGCTTCATCGAAAATCGGTAAGTCGCCTCTCGGATGAGTTCAGCTCTGTGTCCCGTTGGTTATCGACCAGAAACCGTCATCGCGTATATCTAGTTTGTAATCTGAAAAGGCTATGTGCAGTCGTACCTCCGGTGAAATTTTGAGCGGCGATGCCGGAACTGTCTACGCATAAGGCGACTTTATCTTGAGACCGTGCGAAAGCTGAAATAATTTTAAGAAGGAGCGTTTTTCCCGAACCGCCAGGACCATCCAAGAAGACAACTTTTTCATTTTGTTCACCACGCATGAGCAACTTAAAGTAATCAGAAACCCTAGATTGATCAGAAGAAAACCGCGATTCCCATTCCTCGACAACAGCATTCTGAACTGAGACGCTGTATTGAAGTTTTTCGAGAACTAATTCCGTGGAATCATCTTCAACTACGGGAAGACTGGCCTCTAGAAGCGAAGATCCATGTCGGCGCAGACACCTATCTATGTGAATAAGACCTAACTTATATGCTCTATCCTCATCGTCGTGAAAATGTTGTTCCAAAAAATCCTTGCATAAATTTGCTTTATATTTCTCCCACATTTCTGGCACCGGAGATCCTGTCGCCGAGAGCATAACAAAAGATTGGCTCAATCTGTCGGCTTTCATGAAGCGTGCAGCCTCTTCAAGAGCGTCAAAGTATTCTTTTTTATCATCCGCGAGTCCCAATTCCCTAGCCGCCTGCTGGAACGTTTTGCAATCAGGACCTCTGAGAGTGTACAAGTCCTTATACCCACGGCATGGATACCTGCATAGCAGCATTCTCAGATAATACTGCTCACCTCTGGTGGGAGTGACCCAAAAGAGTCTCGCGACACAATCACCCCTCTGTCTTCGCGTTATGAAGTGTTTCCCATCCGAATGCTGAACCGCATTAAGGGAGGATTTTGGACTGCTCGGGTGGATTCTGTACTGCTCGTAAAAATCTAAATAAGTGAGGTCATTCATTTCCGGAGTAGCAGATGTCCTGCGTGATGATCCTCGCTGTAGTCGTATAGTTGAAGTGAAGTGAAAAGTGTGATTTCAGAAAATTGAGTCACATAGTAGCACGGGTTTCCCCTTTTTTTACTTGTTTAATCTTCGGCTCCTGATCTCACACTGAGCTCCGATGTGGAGGCAAGCCTTTATAAAGGTAGGATCGGTGGTGGGGAGAATTGGTAGTGGGGGATGCGCAGTGATTGAAACAGTTCACACTGCGCAATGACGAGAGGGGATAGGATGCGCATTACACCGAAGATTCTAGCATTGCGCATTTACGTCAATGCTGACGTCATATCGATTGTGTAACATTCTGACGTAACAGGATGACTCATTGATTGCACAATATTGCGCAATACCTTTCATTTTGTATTTCTACATTTAAATACATGGTAAATGGTACATTTATTGCAGAAAACAACTGCTCAAAATAAACTAATACCAGTCCCCCACTGGGCCATAAAACAAACATGAAACAAAGTTATTCGTAAATTTCAAACAACCGATAATCGGTTTACATTTAGTCAGGCGAGCCGACTGGATTAAAATTACTCTCAGCTCGATAGCGCTAACCGTTCTCGAGATAGGCTCCCCTCTTGTATCCGGTATGAAAATCGGTCAGACAAAATTCGTTTTTTTGGGCTTCCGGTTGCACAAAGCTTTGGTTTTTTAATTTTCCCCAAGTTATTTCGGACGGGGAATAAAAAAAGGTCTGTTGTATTTTTTCGCTCCGAGGCTTCCTTATGGGTTAGAATTTGTCAGTCAGTGAGTGAGTCAGTGAGTGACCTCTGGGGCTTTATATATTATAGATTCGTAGTTAATCTGTAAACATGAATGCCAGTCAGATGATGGAAGCTTTCCAAGCGCTGCTGCAGCAGACACAGGAACAACAAAAATTAGAATGACAAAAAGAGGCAGAAGAAGCAGAAAAACGACAAAGCACTGTTGCTCGAGTCGGAAGGACAACAGGCAGAAGAATGTAAGCAGGAAGCAGAGGAACATAAACGTGAAGCAGGTGACATCAAAGCGTTAATTCAAGTGCAAAAGCAGATGCAAGAACATACTACCGCAGAATTGGGTCTCCTACATGGTGACGTAAGTGAATTACGAGGTGAACTTAACAATCAAATTACCAGAATATCTGATGTAGAAGAATCCATGTCAAATAAAATAGCTGAAGTAGAAAAATCTGTCTTGAGTGTTAAAGAAGCTATGCCAACAAAAATATCTGCAGTAGAAAACTCAATGGCAAACATAAGAGAACAAATTAAAAGTGAAATTGAGCACTTCATAAAGATACAACCAAAACAAATTTCTGAACAAACTGTACCAATGATAAAGACAGAAAAGGACACAGAAAATAAGTCAGTAGAGAAAGTAACTTCGCCTGCAGTAGGGACAGTTCATGTGAAAGCTTCAGCCTTTGATGGAAGCAGTCACTGGGCAAATTTTAACCCAACTAAAGGAGGCAGTGCCATTTTGTATAATGCATTTTTTTTTTCAAATAATCCATGGAGTCTGTTTCCGTTTATTAAGTCATAAAAAACTTAAAATTATTAGTAAAACATATTTAATTATAAAGTTCAAATTATAAACATGCAATGCATTATAATCCATGTTTACAGTTGCATAGTTTTAGTTAAAAAAGTCCATAATATGAACAGTTTCTTCACAGCTGCAATGTCATGCCATCTCTTTAAATAAGATGTCTGGTGCTGGTGCTTGCTAGCCTGGTACACAAAAACATAAAGCTACCTATAAAAATAAAGCTGCTATGTTGAATGTGTCATACATTAATAAGACAATAAAATTAATTGATTAATAAAAATAAGAAAATATTCTTATCTCAAACGCTTTTAAATCCATTGTTTACTGTCATACATTATGTGCCATTAAACTGTCTCTGTATGTGAATTAAACTTGTTACGTTTCCTGGTAAAAACGTTATAACGACATCACCACTTTTTAATTGACTTGGATGTGTAGGTGCATTGTCTATTATCAGAATAGCTTTCCTGGAAAGTTTCTTTGATGCAAAATGTTTTTTTACACTCAGAACAAAGTTGTTATAAAACCATCTTTTAAAGAGATCTGAGGACATCCAAGCACTTTTCTTGAGCACGATTAATAACTGAAAGTGCATTAGGAGAAATATTCTTTAGAGCTCTGGGTGATTTAGATTTTCAGAAGCACATCAGATAAAGTCTGTAAGATCCAGATGCATTTGCACATGCTAAAATCGTGATTTCTCTATTTCTTCATTTTATGTCCAGGTGGTGATTTTTCTTGTATTGATGGTAGCAAGTTTTAGGCAACACGTTATAGTATAGCCCTGTTTTGTTGGCATTATAAATCTGTTCTTTTGTCAGTCTTTCGAAAAAATTCACTTTTAAAAACATCAACAGCACCGGCATCTGCAGATAATTTTTCCCCACTCAGATTTAGCTTTCTTATGCGTATCTGTTTTTAAGCTGTCTGGCCAGCCCAAACATGCAGTGAAATTAGTTTCCCCCATCATCTCGGCTAGTAACTTGACCTTTCTTGTAAGGCCTGACAGCGGCATTCCTTTGTCTCATTACTGTGTGAAGCAGAGAAAAAGAAATTCATTGACTTTCATAATCCATTAATCCTATTGTTTTTCAGTTTAGCACTTTAACAGAATAGTATAAAAAAAGTTTTGATTTCAATTTTACCCACTCTGACACTCTGACATATTTAGCAGCTGTGTTTCACACCAACATACCATTCTCCACCCCTCCAGTAGTCCGGCGTTTTCAGGCGAGTGCTGGCAAGCGTGAAGGGGTAAAATTGCTGACCAAAGACATCAGTTGAATCATTAGTCCCTGACTGTGTACAGTGCCGTTATTTGCAGTTGTTTTTTGCACTAAATGGACAATGAACAAAACATTAAAATGGAGAGGAATCTTTCAGTGTGAATGGTAATGACAACATAATGGTATGGCCGCAGACACCTTCAAAACTTCTATTAACGGGCAGAAGAAAATGGTGTGTCTGATTGTGAAATTATCATGTTGAAAAAACTGCAAGAAAAAGTGTTAAAA
Organism: Magicicada septendecula; assembly: GCA_034769895.1. Lineage (NCBI taxonomy): Eukaryota > Metazoa > Arthropoda > Insecta > Hemiptera > Cicadidae > Magicicada > Magicicada septendecula. Next base: position 313,539,890 of record CM068373.1, on the reverse strand, counting down.
GTGTTGTTTTAAGCCAAGAAACAGAAGAAAATTGACAGCTTTTTCATTCCAGTAGAGTATTACTGTACATAACTCTTGAGTTTCACTTTTTCCTACATTTGACTAAATTATAAACATAAAACTAATTTGAATAATTAAAAAAAAAAAATAGAAGATAATTTAGTGTATTTTTAATCCGATGTTTTAATCAGGTGAACGTTTTTTCATGTTGTACCATTATGTACAATATACCTGTCCTTTTTGTCAATTAAAATCGTTTTTTTCCTAACAACCATCCAGTAATCTGGCATTTCCACTAAACCAGCACTACCCTGGTTTGACATCTGCTTGATTAGTGAGGGTGTACTGTATTAAATAAGCTTGAACCACTGTATGATTGAAGGGAGATTGGGGGGTAGCACTATTGTAGGGTTCGGACTAATCAGAAGGGATGTAACAGTCTGTCTTAACAGAAAGGTTAGGTCAGGTAATTATCATTGTTATACATACAACAGTTGATCGCTTTGATCACTAAACAATCTGTGGTCATCTTAGGATAGTAAATTAAATATAAACTTAAGCCTATCCAAGATTCGTTCAGTAACCAGCGTTAACTGTCCAAAAAATTAATAAACTCCCATCATGTACAAAGTTAAATGCTGGTATAGAGAAAGTAAAGAACAGCGTCAAAAACAAGCAACCCAACGCCCCGTTTAAATACAAAACTTATGTGTTAAGGAAGATCACAGTCCATATTTCATTATGATCCTCCGAATTCTGTCCAAAGTTTCCCAAACATGGAATAACTAACCTTCCCTTCGCTTCCTCATAGTTTTTATCATGAGCGACCTTTCTCATAGTTAAAGTGATCTCTGACTAAATAAATAATAAATCTCTGACTATAGCCATTCTTCAAAAGTATCTAACAATAGCCTATTATGAATTTCTTGTTTATAATATTCACCATTAGAACATATGGCCTCAGCATGGGATTTTAAAGTTCTAATGACCCCCCTTTTTGAGTGATCAGGACTTATTATGGACGTATTGCCCTGTATGAGTTGGTTCATGGTAAACTGTAGTGTACATACTATCCTGATTACGAATGACAACATATCCAAGAATGGAAGGGAATTACAGTGAAACTTCGCTAATTCGGACTTCACTAATTCGGAATTTCTATAATTCGGACTGGGGTTCTCAGTACTTTAATTTATACGTACATATGTAAAAATTCAAAATCAAGTGTAGATTTAGCCTACTTGAGAAGAGAAAGGCCAGAAATACTGTACATAGTGTATTTCCATGAACTGGGATTATTAATTGGTAGGTCAGCGATATCGAAAAGCAGTGTCGTATACATTTCCTGGAAATTCTGAACAGTAATGTAAAATTCATAATAAGAGATATGACTCATACAGACTTTCACATTTGTCATCATTGTTAACGTTCGTCCCATAGCCAGTCATTTTACGTTTTGACTCCATAGTGTTCGTACCTTTTACTGTGTTCAAAAATGAGTAAACGTGGTTCGTATAAATCGCTTACGATAGAACAAAAGATAGAAGTTTTAAAATGTATTGACAAAGGTGATTCGGTTCAGAGTGTTTTACGCGATTTCGGTATCAGTAAATCGACATTTTACTATATTAAAAAAAGCAGATCAGCAATTACAAATTTTTCATTGAATAGAGACTTTGGTAGTGCCAGTGAAATTAAGCGAAAACGGATGACTCCTGCCAAAACGTCTGACATTGACGAAGCTGTTTGGACGTGGTATAAACAACAACGAGCTGCTGGTGTACCGATCCGGGGGATAGAATTGCAGACGTGCTGAACGTTTTGCTACTTGATTTCAAAACCAAGATTTTAAGGCAAGTACAGGGTGGTTGTTTAGATTTAGAAATCGACATGGCATAGCAAACCGATCGATTTGTGGAGAACTTTTAAGTGCAGATCATGAAGCTGTTCAACCATATAAGGATAAATTACAAAATATTATTAATGATAATGAACTTGAACCGTAGCAAATCTACAATGCTGATGAGATGGGATTGTTTTGGAAGGGAATGCCAAAAAATACACAATTGAGTAAAAAAGAAACCCATACACCTGGACATAAAATAAATAAAATGAGGCTGTCTGCATTACTGTGTGCCAATTCCGATGGTATGCATAAATTAAAATCTGTCGTTGTAGGAAAATCTAAAAACCCAAGAGCAATGAAGAACATAAACGAGACTGATCTTCCTGTGATTTATAAGCTCACAGAAATGCATGGTTCAGCTGTGAAATTTTCAGTTCTTGGTTTCATAACAATTTTATTTGATCAGTCACAACATTTCAGATGGAAGAAAAAAATGTTGCTGGGGAAGAAGTTAAAGCAGTGTTGTTATTGGACAATGCTCCAGTGCATCCTGCAGAGGACATTTTACGAAGTGATAATGGAAAAATAAAATGTCTATTCATGCCTCCTAATACATCGGCACTAATTCAACCAATGGACCAAGGAGTAATCTATAGTTGCAAACGGCTGTACAGAAAGAAACAGCTACAAGACTGTCTCATATTTTTTGAAGATGACGAGTGTTGCAGTACCAGTTTAGGTGAACAGACTTTAATCAATATGAAAAATTACAACATAAAAATGCTTTATTTAACTGGGCTTCAAGTTGGAAGGAGGTGAAAGCCACGACGATTGCAAATTCTTGGAAAAAACTTCTTAACCCTGAAGATAATGAAGAAGAGGATTTTAATGGAATTGAAGAAGATGATTACAGAGATATTTTAGAAAATGCAGGAGAACATGAGACAAACACGGAAAATATTCGAGAGTGGCTGGATGAAGATGCTGGTGAGGTAGGGTACGTTGTGCAGTTGGAAGAAGAAATAGCTGCTACTATAGAAGGTCGCCAAACTAAGGGACTGATGACAGACAATCAAAATGGTGATGTTGATGACGATGAGGAAGAAAACGATCACGAAGAAAGTGAGAATGTTAAAATAAGTGATGCAATAAAAAACGTACAATCCTTGTTGAAGTTCGTAGAAATGCGTGCAAACTCTGACTTAAGCAAATATTTTTTTGTTTTAAGTGAAATGAAACAGGATTTTGTGAGGAAACAGCTAAAAACAAAATACATGCCGAAAAAAGTTAGTGATTTTTTTAGGAAGCTGTAGGCGTGCTAGAATACGTTATTGTGCAGTGAAAATAGAGTGATTTGTATTTAAGTACTGTATTTAAGTTTTGTTTTGTATGTAAGTTACGTACTACAGTATAAAACTGAATCGAATTTTTTAGTAAACATCACAAACAGGTACTGTACGTTATTTCTTATTTTATACCTCTTCTACTACTAATTAATAGAGTATTAAATACAGTATTTTTAACAAGAACATGCAGTAGACCTCTTGTAGATTCAAATTGGGTTTCAGTATTATTTCTTTTATATTGTCTGCTATCGGTAACCGATAGACACGCAAAAACTTGCGATCAGTTCGTAATGTTCTATAATTCGGACTTTCAGCAATTCGGACTGAGCTTGGTCCGCATTAATCCGAATTAGCGAACTTTCACTGTATTACTTTCTAAGGCTGCTTTCACATCAACCTAGTCCAGTCCTATCGCGTCCAGTTGTGTCAGATGCTCCTAGATTCAGCCGACTGGTTCAGTACTGTTTTAAAGCGAGATGCATTAAATTCTTTCGTACCGAGTAATTTCAGACAAATCCAGTCACGTCAAGACTGGCATTGACTCAGCCAGTTGAATTTCGTCAACTCGAAAGAAATTGTGCATCTTGTAATCGCTTTACACATTGCTGTTTTGTCTGACGTTCTGTTCTTGCAAAATTCCTGTCAATTACATGATGGATATTGAAAAGTTAATTATTTTAGTGAGAGGTAATAGTGAATATACGATGTGAAGCATCCTAACCATCAAAATAAAGATGCTATTGGTAGCACATGGATAACAACACCACTATTACTTACTTACCACTTATTGTTGTATTGGTATGGATTGGATTGCACTTGAATTGGAGACTACAGGTAAGTTTATTTGTTTTATAGAGTAATTTAATAACTAGGGAATAAATAAATACATTAACGTCATTAATCAAATATAAAAAAAAACCAGTAGTGTATACTGCATAAATCATTATACCATGATCCTTATAAATATATAAGTCTCTAGATAATTCAAAATACAAATTTAGACTTTTTTTTAGAGGGAAGCAAAATTTTTATGTACTGCTTTATTAACTATGTAACAATGCTATAGATGGTACTCACTCTAACTTGGAATGTATAACTTAAGGATGTAAATGGTTCTCCTGTAGCCAGATACCTAAAACAGAACATACAGTTGATAGATTTCTAAAAAAAATTTTAAGTTTTTGGCTTATTTAATAAAATTCTCTCATCAGTGCCATGTTATTGCTTTATATATAGAGGCAAAATTAAAGTGGCAGTATGTATGAAGCAATTATATGCGAAAGAAGAGAAAAGTAACTCATACTACTTCACGCTCTGGAGTAGAAAGTACTAAAATAAGTAGTAACACTATTATTGATGTCGTTTCTAGACAAGAGCCTGAAACTCAAAAAAGCTGCAGCAACAATGAGAAACAGAGTTCTGAATTACGATCTAGAAGTAACGCTTCTACCTGTGGAAATGTTCACTATGTCGAAAAAACACAAACCAAACATAGATTCACAACTGATAATGACATTGATATAATGTATTTACATTTTTTTAAATTTTCAGCAGCATCTGAGGAAGGAAATGATCCAGATCTTCTATTCCTGAAAACTTTACTTCCAAGTATTAAGAAACTATTACCGATAGAAAATCTGGAATTTAAAAGCGAAGTTATTTAGTTACTTAAAAGTAAATTGACTCCAATTCCTGCATATTATTCCAATCCATCTACAGTTAGGAGTTGTTATTTTGAACATTATCCACAAGTAACGGATCATTCAGCCCAATATATTAAGTTGGTCACAGTTGAATTCAAATGCTGACATTAAGTCAAGCATTGTTCTTAATTTATAACCAAAGTAAAAATTTTGTCTTAACAAATATTTCTAATATTTTTTTTATAATTCTACATAAATTTTGGAATATTATTATTTATTTTGAACTTTTTTTTAGTTTACAGCAAAACTGTCTTGAGTGCACCGCTCAGTACAATGCAAAATGGGCAAAATAACCAATTTGTAATTAACGTACAAAATAATTCTTTACAATTGATTTCTAATACTGTATTAAGAAAGTTTATGAAGACTGCCAAATCTATGATTTAACAAAATGTCTGCAAATTAATGAGTGTGATTAATTTTATAATATATTCTGTACACTTACCTCAAAAATATTGATAATCCTTCTGGTTGAATAACTTGGTGGTAATTTGTATTTTGCATTGATTTGTATCATGTAGCAAACAAGTTCATTTTTAAATGCAGGACACAACGTTCAGGAACATCTTTCTTATACTGTGTGTATTTTTCATTTGAAAACAAGTATAAAAATTAGAGTTTTGAATAATTTTGAAACCGTGTATGTGATTGTCAATGTTATCAAACACTTCACAATAAATACGCTTGTAGTTCATATTACTCCTCTTCGATGGTTCCTCTACTACATAGAGTTTGCTGAAAAAGTCTTCAAATTCATCACGGAGAGATCTATACTTTGTTGAGTTTCTGCAATTTTGTTTTGGCAGTATAAGATGTCACTGGCTTGACTCTGAAGAATATTAAATAGTACATCTGTACATAGCTCTGCAATATTTTGGGCATGTCGATCACAACTTATGTCAGTAAGTCGTAAAAATCTCTTGTGCTTCTCCATTATACGCATAATGTAAAACTACAGAGAACCATGCGTTATTTGAAACATCTGTGGTGTCATCAAATAACACCACTAGAAAACATGTCTTCTTTGTTTCTTTTTTTTATAGTCGCTAAAAGATCTGAGCTAATCACTTCAATGAGATTATTTTGTATTTGATTATACAGTCTTCATCGTGTCCCTGAAATGCTAATTCTTGTTTACCTAGAAAACAAACAGTCTTAATTAGTCCACTAAGAATGTTTGTATTGCATTGAACCTTTTGGCTCTGAGTCGTCCTCCGATTTAAGTTGGTTATCTAATGCAGTTTCTATTCCACTGTGACAGAAAGCAGCAACACACAGTGTTGAACAAAGGTGATTCACAGTAATTTCATGGTCGCAATTCCTGTCCTTTACAAACAACAAAAATACCATCAAAATATTGCACTTAGTTCATCACTACCAGCCACAACCATGCACACTGACTCATATTTATGAGGTCAATTTGCAGTACATTAAAGGCTGGAACTTTCCAGATTGTTTAAAAGATTTAGGGTCGACCTGCCAGTTTTTATAATTTCAATTTTTTGTTAATGACCAGGAAGAAAAAGGTTTTATTATACAAACCTACAGTGTCAAAATCATTTAAACCAACACTGAAACTATTCTATAATGTATAAATATAATGCACATCTTTTAAATACAACGTAAATAATATGTAAGCTGCACTGTTTAAAAACGTTTAACTATAACTTCAAATGTTAAAAACGGAAAATACCTATGGTTTAAGTGTGGTACTAACTAAACCGTTAATATGCACAGCATTACTTGTCACATGGAGTCCAACTCAACTGAAGCTAACATCAGTTAGTGACCACTATAGAGGCTCACTCTTCATGCGCGCGCATCTCTATACCAGGCTACCTCACAGTGTGATCAACCTGCTTCATCTACCATAGCAGAGCCAGTGTGTGAAGTCAATCTGTAGCAAAATTGAAAGTTAAGGGCATAGAAATGCGCGAAACGCTTACGGTCAGAGGGGAAAGGTGATGTGGGAGTCACTGTGAGATGTGAGAAGAGAATTGTTGTTATTAGTGACGGTGCAGCCAACCTGTGAACATTATTTCTAATAGTAACAAAAACTCGCGACTGTTAAGATTTGTTTTGTAAATCTGTCACCACGAATGTGTGTGTGTGTGTGTGTGTGTGTGTGTGCCTACAGTCACACAGCTGGCTTTGAAAAAAGAATTATAAGTTTATTGTTTCTGATGTAAATCTAAGAATAATAATATTGTAATTGTATTACTATGAAAATCAAGCAAATGATATGTACTATTCGCACATATCAGAATTTGTTGCTGTTGCATATCAGAATGTTTTATAAACGTATCTTAGTATTGTTTGGTTCTGTCATTGTGTACTGCTGAGATGTAAAAAAGTACAGCCTTTCTGACCATTCTTATCACAATGGAATTTGCAAACTGTACACTTTCGTTCCTTAATTACACTCAACTATCTCTACAGTTTATCATTACATAAAGGAACGTGTTCTTCGTACTAATTTAATTGCAAGAATCAAAAACTGTTTATTATTACTTCCCGTGCTTGATTATGAATAACTGTCCTGTCTTTGCTAGTTGAAGGAGAAGTATCCATTTAAAAAATCTCGTTACTGGATGATAACAACAAATAATTATGATAATACGTAATTACAGAATAAAAACTACCAATAGAAATGAACTAAAAATTAAATAAGTAATAAAACTGAGTGACTGTAAAACACCGATACAATTAATAATAAATAGAAATAATAATAACAAAGGCAAGACTGAGATAGTATGTCACACAGTAACTAACAGTGTACGGGTAACTAAAACTTCACACGCAAGTTGGCACACCTTCACTTGCTTACCAGCTGATTCTCTGGTACCCTCCTGCCATTCACAATTTCAAAGTGTACCTGTCCATCCATAAATTGGTTTCTGTGCATATGCCCTTAACTTTCAGTTTTACTGTACTTAAAACATTTTTCAAGTAGTCACGTTAGAGAATTCCAGTGAATTTTTATTTTGTTTACTTAAAATTATATTCAATTAAATAATAACATTGATGTTAAAATAATTGCAGTTAGTGTGTCGTCAATCAATTTTGAAGCAGTGCTACCCTTGACTGCACGTCACTACTTTCCGGATAGCCCTTGTATTACACAAAAAGTGTTTCAGTTCCTATCCTCTGGGCCTTTACATAGTTAGAAAGTTAAAATTACATGAAGTGTGCAAATTTTATATTCAAATCTTTTATTTCCTAATTTTTAAATTAAAAATGTCTGTACTGGTTATTTATGATTTTTAAACCTAACTTTCCATGTTATGTGAATATTAACAGAAGGGTTAGGTCGGACAGTACCCTTTGTTATAGTTTATCACGCGTTTCAACCATTAATCAATCTGTGGTTGCCTTTTGGTGTAAGTTAACTTTGTAAATAAATTATAAACGTATCTACCTGAGATTCGGTCACTAACAAACATGTTTGATATAGTCAATCTGTTTACAAGTGTCCTATTGGTGATACTTTAACACGTGAAGGGGTGGTGGAGGGAGATTCAACACTGTAAATATGGACAGATTTACCGATAGCAGATGTTATGGAATTATTGGAACTATGTCTTAATTCAGTTTACTTTCAGTTCAAAGATGATTTTACTCTCAGAAGGGCTCCTTACTATCTCCCGCATTGACTAACATATAGGGATTGGTTATAGAAGAGAGTACATCGTTACATCAACAAACCTAAGCTTCAGGTTAGATATATCGATGACACCATTGTTATTTGGCAACATGATAAAAAAAAAACTAATGGAATTTTTGAGTATCCAAATAATTCAGCTTTTTCATTAAGTTTATGTATGAGTTAGTAATAATTGCCTGCCATTCTTCAATGTGTTAGTCATTCCAAATCAGGATAGTATATACACTAAGGTTTACCATAAACCAACTCATATGGGACAACATATCCAAAATGTGTGCAACCATCCTAATCACACCAGTGGGGGGGGGCATTAGAACCTGAAAATCCCATGCTGAGGGATTTGTGATTTGTGGTCTTTTCAAAAAAAGACCAGGCCGTTTTTGTAGTGGCTGTAATTTTCCTTCATCCTTTTCCACATATGAAACTTACTTGGGTAGAAATAGTGTTTTTTATTAGGTATAATTTGGGGATGCAGAATATAGTGGTCTATAGTATGTTAATTCCTTTCTAAATATAATATTAAAATGGTAATGTCTATTTGGGCAATAAAGTTGTATTCAGCTCACTCCTTGTCTTACAAAAAAATATCTGGCACTCCAAACTGCCATAGTTGATTCCTTTATATGTTAGTCTAGCGGTGTGCAACAAAATCCAGATTCTGTAGCCAAAACATAAACACTCACGCAACACCAAAGTTTAAATTAACTTTTTGAAATTAGTACACAGTTATTTTAACAAAAACACTTGTATAACCACACTAAATAAATGTGGAGTTATGGTTGTTTAACTTATAAAATTAGAAGTACAATGAAAAACAACGTAAACCTAACCAACCAGAATGCCGGCAGCGAAAACCAACACAAGAACACTGTCATTACAGTATCATGTACCTTCTAGAAAGAAAGGAAATTATGCTATCTGGTGGTTGGATTGAAAACTACGAATGTTTGTTTACCATCTGACATGTTGACAGCACTCAAAAATGATTTCTGTAAAAACAGTGGCAATTTTAAATGACAAAACCAAGACATCTGACATATCGGACATCAGTCCCCAAAGGCTTAAAAGAAATATTCAGTGTACAGAGTGCACCTGGTATCCTATTAATTCAACTATTGTTATTCTTTACAAATTCATTCCACCTCTATTCTGACTTGTGACAAATCTTAATACTCTTCATTAGATCCAAGAAACAAGATGTCGGCTAAAGATTGTTAAGTAGCATTTAAGTACGGAAGGCACATTGCACATTGCATAACCACATTAAATCAAATTTTTCGAAGTTTACTGTTATTATAGCGAATAGTAATACAATAAGTTGTACGTAATTATTTAGGGTAAACTTAATTTTTTCAAGCTGAACGCATGTTAACATAGAACATTGTTTTAAGGGCAGTTTCTAGAGTGTTTGGAAGGAGTTGTAACTAAGGATTTATTGTTAATGTTGTGTACTCATTTGTTTCAGTTATATTTATTTACATCCATGAATAAGAATATCTGTGAAGAAGTCGATTCTACTCAGGAGTATGAACTATATGCAAGAAATTTAATTCAGAAAGAATCTGTTTTCCTGCCTTCACAATCATTGTTAAAGCATTACACACCAGTTCACAAAATCATCAATCATAAGTGTGATATGTGTACAAAAACATTTACTCATGGCAAGTTTCTGTCGCAACACAAGTTAATACATTCTGGCATCAAGAAGTACCAGTGTGATGTTTGTAAAAAATTCTTTACTCGAGCAAGTAATTTGTCAGAACATAAATTAATACATTCTGGCATTAAAAATTACCAGTGCGATGTCTGTGCAAAATCGTTTACTCAGTCAACTGCTTTGTCAAGACATAAATTAATACATTCTGGCATCAAGCAGTACCAGTGTGATGTTTGTACAAAATCGTTTACTCAGTCAACTGCTTTGTCAAGACATAAATTAATACATTCTGGCATCAAAAAGTACCAGTGTGATGTTTGTAAAAAATTCTTTACTCGATCAAGTAATTTGTCAGAACATAAATTAATACATTCTGGCTTTAAAAAATACCAGTGTGATGTTTGTACAAAATTGTTTACTCATTCAAGTGGTTTGGCAAAGCATAAATTAATACATTCTGGCATTAAGAAATACCAGTGCAATGTTTGTACAAAATCCTTTATTCAATCTAATGGTTTGGCAATACATAAATTAATACATTCTGGCATTAAGAAATACCAGTGCGATGTTTGTACAAAATCCTTTACTCAATCAAGCAATTTGTCTCAACATAAATTAATACATTCTGGCATTAAAAGTTACCAGTGCGATGTTTGCACAAAATTGTTTACTAAATCTAGTGATTTGTCACAACACAAAATAATACATTCTGGCATTAAGAAGTACCAGTGCGATGTTTGTATGAAATTCTTTACTCGATCAAGTCATTTGTCACAACATAAATTAATACATTCTGGCATTAAAAATTACCAATGCGATGTTTGTACAAAATCATTTACTTATTCAAGTCGTTTGTCACAACATAAGTTAATACATTCTGCTATTAAAAAATACCAGTGTGATGTTTGTACAGAATCTTTTACATATTTAAGTGGTTTGTCACAACATAAATTATTACATTCTGGCATTAAGTACTACCAGTCTGATGTTTGTACAAAATCCTTTAATCAGGGAATTTGGCAGAACATAACTTAATGCTTTCAGGGTTAAGTACCAGTGCATTGTTTATAAAAATATTTACTTATGCCCAGCATTTATCACAACACGAGTTAATTCAGTCTGGCATTAAGAATACCAGTGTGATGTTTGTACAAAAACATTTATTTGTACTGATCATTTGTCACAACACAAGTTAATACATTCTTGTATTAAGAGTTCCAGTGTGATGTTCGTAAAAGACATTCTCAGGGAAGCGGTTTGTTATGACAGATCAGTACATAAAGTATGTTTAATGTGACATAAGTTTACTGTGGCATACTTTCTTGTACCATGAATAATACATGCTGCATTATAAATAGTGCTGGGTTGTTAATAGCAAATTCTTCTTCGATTGGACCTTTGTCTGAGAATAAATTAATCAATTGCATTTAAGAAGCATCACTGTGAGATATGTTAAGCCGGCTATGCACTAACCATCCCCGCTGGACGTCATGATGGACAGCAAGTCAAAAACAACAGTGCGTAGCTTTGACATCCATCCGCACGTCGTGTATTTTTTGAAGGATGTGCACGATACAAAATGAGTCCAGCAAGACCATCAGCTCAAGCTGCACAACGTGCGGATGGATCGTTGTATAGTGTTGACAGATGACAATGCATCGTGCATGTTTGATCATGCATATGCTTGCTGTCTATCAAATTGTCATTTTCGAGCAAGTACAGTACATGTTTTTAGAAGACATTCGTTTAATAAATCTTTACTTTTTGTTTAATTTTACGTTACATTTATACTTTAGTTTATATATTTTAATAAGTAACAATTCAGATAAAATTTCAGTTTAATATTTAGTTTAGTTTATTCTTCATTTATATAACATTCAAATATTAGCAGTTATTATTGTAAATATTGTTATTATTAATTTGTTTTAATTATACAATTCAATGGATCATGAAATAACATCAACATTTATTGAAAAATATAAGCTAAATAGATGTCTGTGGGATGTATCCTCAGCAGATTACAGAAATAAAAATAAAAGGATGACAGCATTGTTTTAATAATGACAATTTCTTAATTTTGAACAGAAAAATCAATAAAATGATTTTTACAAAACACAATGAGAACTAAAGAACGTCTGGCACGCTGGAAGAGTTGCACGACTAGTGCGCACATCCATCACCAACATCGGGCATGCTGGAGAGTGGTGATGTATAGTGCGTAGCCAGCTTTAGAAAACCAATTAATTAATTGGTTTAATTACCCAAGGATTTTTTAGAAAAAAAAATAATTGAAACACATTTTGTAAAATTAATAAACAAAGTCCTCACAAACAACAATATTAAGGCAAAAAAATTAATACGTGTTTAAAAAGTGATAGTGTATCATTAGGCACAGAAAAGATGTGACATGTGTAACAAAATTTGTACCATATGAATTAACATCATTAAATGTACATTACAATTAGTGTGAAATTATTCATAAACATTTTAGTCTGTAATTCAATTTATAATAGTATGACTTCATTGTTGTATTTTAAAAGTATTGATGTGATATTTATAACAAAGCCATTAAGGTTTCTACCTCTTAGACTTGTACTACTTTACAACATCAACAAAGCATGCAGAAAAAATGTGAACTAAAGGAGTTCAGAGACAAATGCGCAAGCACGTCTCACCCCACTGAGCAATGTACAGTCATACTCAAAAGTGTCATTTGAATGTATGTTTTTAGGCTGTGAATATTGTGAGCATTGATTTGTTACAAGTATAGGCTAATTTTTGTGCATGTTTGTGTTACAGAGTTTGTTATCTGTATTTCTATTTAATAATTGTGAGTATTGTGACCATAGATCTGCGGTATCATTAATATTTGTGTGTTTATATTACAGAGTTTATTTGAATTTATATTTACTAATTGTGTGTATCATAGCATTGATCTGGGGTATAATTTATATTTACTAACTACAGTAGAACTCCATTTATCCGAACTAATGAGTCCCAAACGTAATTTGGATATGCAGAAATTCAGATAATTGGGACAAACATAAGAAAAAGGTTATATTGTGAAAGAAAACGCAAAAATTGCTCAAAAATCACTTTTGTTTATTTTTATTACATGAATACAGTATCTTAATAAAAACCAGGTCACACATGTTTTGCAAAATGTTCACTTTTACTACAAAAAAATAAAAAATAATACACAATTATCATTTTAGGCGAGCAGTAGGCTAGAAAACATTGTACTGATCAGTACATAAACTATGATGCATAGCTAACACAGCCTTATATGTATTTTATTTGCTATGTTTTTGTTAGTGTGGCAACTGCAATTTGAATAACTTGTTTTTAGAAATTGCATTTTTTTAATTTCCTGTTAACGATTTGGATAAATGGAGTTATACTGCAGCTGTTACCCATGGCTTTGCACGTAAATATTTGAGTTTTCATAAGCATTTTAATATAATTTTTACTGTTTATGTGTATTTCGCGTTTTGTCAGCTCGTATTTTGTGCTCAGCCAAATTCTCTCCAAAGCTGTTTTTAACACTTGTAGTATTTTAACTTGTACTAAATTATTATGTTGCTGCAACAGCCTTTGGAGATTTAAAAGTACCCATTTATAAAGTCTTTGGAGATATTTATAAAGTACCTGTTGAATCAAAAATGTAAATTCTGTATTTTAAGTGTTACTGTGTTAGAAGCATTGTATAACATATTAAACGTTATGTTTTGATCAACCATGGCTTTTATTTATTTCAGTAGTAAACTAAAAACCATTGTCACCTAACCTCAAAAATGAAAACGACATGTATTTTCACTTTGCATTAAGTAATAGGACAATTTAAAATTAGTACACTTCTTCTTTTCCACATCGTAATATATCGATACAATCGTATATTATATAAAACATCAAAAATGTACTGCAGGAATGGATAAATATACAGTTCCAATGCTGCTAAATATCTTTTGTTTATTTACTTGTTACTATAGTAATTAATTATGGTCTCCATGGTGTAGTTGACATCTTTAGTAGTAGTATTTAATATATTTCATTACTTATTCGTTGCATCATCAGAAATGGGTATAAACATACATTTTATAATCGTTTAAGACAATTACAAAATATGTAGCCGTATCTGTATACAAAATGTTTCAATACAATCGCATATTAAAACTATTAAAAACTGCAGGAATGGATAAAGGTACAGTTCTGATGCCGCTAAATATCATTTGTTTATTTACTTGTTACTATGGTAATTAATTCTGGTCTCCGTGGTGTTATTGACATCTTCATACACATCAATGAAAAAGCGTAATTAAAAGGGCCTATATTCTGCAAACGGGGCAAAATATCAAATTCCAAGTTACAGTGTTTTCGCCTTGTGTCAAAGGTTACCTGTGCAAAATTTGGTGGCAATTGGTGTAATGGTGTGGATTTGTATTCAGTACACATAAATCCTCAGACTTTGACTTTTATATATATAGATTGTGAGTACCGTTGATCTGCGGTATAATTAATATTTGTGTTTGTTCATGTTACAGAGTTTGTCACTTGAATTTATGTTTATTAACTACAATTATTGTGAGCGTCGATTTGCGTTAGGACTGTAATTAATATTTGTCCGTGTAACCCTGATAGAAGTATTTAATCTTGAACTTTTTACACAGTGTAATTTCCAGACTTTTAACACCACACTCGACATACAATTTAGAACAGCGTAGAACGTGACAATGCAAGAGTTACATAACAGTTTATAATCAGTGCCTAAATTAAAATTCATTAACTCTAGAATTGAAAGATGACAAGTAAGAAAGAAAGGCCTACAATTCGCAGTCAAGTACGCCAAATAGTTGGACGAATTATCGAATTTTTTGATGAAGAAAAGAACAGTGGTTGTTATAAGTACACAATATACAAAGCAAGCAGCAGCTGCAACAGGAAAGTCAGAGACCACAATTTGTAAGATACAGAAAGAGGTAAAAATGTCAAAATTGACTGGTAGAAAACTGAGCACTCCTGGAAAGACACGTCAGCAGAGTACAAGGAATAGTTTTAGATGATTTTGATAAATGTGTAGTCTCGTGTACGATACAGAATTTTTATACTATTACAAAGGAGGTTCCTACATTACAATCGCTTCTTTCTAAATTAAAAAGTGACATACATTTTAAGGGAGGCAAGGAAACTTTACGCAGAATTATACATAAACTTGGATTGCGATTTTACAAATGTAAAAAAAAGTATATTGATGGAGAGAAATGTAACAGTTCCATAGCGAGGAAAGATACGTACAAAGGATTAGGAGGAATCAACCTGTGACAAAAACAACCTGTTATTTTTTTTGACAAGACATTCATCCATCCCACTTACACAGTGAACAAGTGTTGGCACGATCCTACAACTAGTGGAGTTTAAAAAAATAATAGTACTGGAGAACACTGGATCATTGTTCATGCAGTTTGGGAGAAAGGTTTCATTCCTGCAGCCTTACTTATATTCAAGTCTCAAACTACAAGTTGGGACTACCACCATGAGATGAACTTTGAAAATTTTTCCTGGTGGGTTAAGGAAGAAAAACTGTTGCCAAACCTTCCAGAGAAGTCTTTAGTTGTTATGGACAATGTACCATACCACAGTGTACAAGAAAACAAATCACCGATTTCAGCTTCTCGAAAAGCAGAAATCCAGGAGTGGCTAAGGAAAATGGGAGTCAGTTTTTCAGAAGATATGATGAAAAGCAAATAATTGGAAATAGTTTTTTTTCAAAAGCCATCACCAACGTATAAAGTAGTGCGACAATACAAGCAAAGGCTGTAATGTGCATACATAATATATTGTAAATATTTTAGTTAATTTCAATAATATAATAGATGAGCAGGTGTGAGATTGAAAGCTGGTTTTCAAGCAGGAACCAACAGGCAAACATCACGCGATTACCACTGCATGTGTGTATACAAGTAAATAATGTGTGTGCGTGAAGCCTGTCTAATCCTGAAAGTTGCAATCCCACCCCTCAAGTAAATGACAAATTAAGGAAATAATTAATTTTAAGAAAACCATAAATGTTAGTGAGAAGGTAAAAACTTCTAAAAATATGTAAAAATCAGACACGAGTGCAGTGCGAATTGTACGTAATTCGGACAATCAATGCGAGTACAGTGTGATTTTTAATGCATCATAATTATACTAGTAGTGTGAGCATCATGATAATTGCACATCTCATAAGTCATTAAATGAGAAACTATTCTAGCAACGTGAAATCCACATTAAACAGTGCGATTGGCAAAAAAGTGCAATTATGTGAAATGAGACGAAAGTGGGGGCTGTCACACCATGTTTCAAATGTCGACAGGCTGATTCCTGAATCGACAGGTGCAGTTTTCTGTGTGGATATAAATAGAAGCCCAAGAGAGCTAATCGCTCTCTCTTAACAAACCATAGTCGCGGCGGTACGCTATGCCGGTCCTTAACGCGAATTTTTTAAACTATTTTGGACGAAGTTAGATTTAAAATCTAACATCAGTACGATTTTGTAACTGAACTTATAAAGTATCACGGTAATGTGTTTTTTTTTATTTGAAGTAATAAAAACAATAATAAAAAAAATACCGTAACGAAGAAATCGTCGGATGTCAACAAGCAGTCGACATCTAAGAACATCAACGCCTGACAGAGTACGAGAGCACGACTAGCAGAGGAAGGAGATGCAGAGGACTGGAGACATTTCTATAATAACGGCTACAGATCCAGAGTAACATGTCATCATAGTCTACAGCAGTCAATGTACCGTGGAGGACGAGAGACGAGAGGACGAGCAGTGAGGACAAGAGGACATCCAGGAGGAGAACACTGAAGGAATCACTGGAGGACATGGGACAACTCTACAGAAATTAAGGTGACGAAAAACCAATACATAATTTTCAAAGAGAAAGACATTGAGAGACTCTAAAAGTCAACACAATTTTTGTAAACATAATAATAAGTATGTAGATATAAATAAAATTCAATGTAATTAATATGTAATCATAAAAAAGGTTATTTAATTATTTTTCATAATGAACATAACGTATAGTCATTGAAATTAGTAATTGAATTATTTAACTTTTCTTGATAAAAGCACATAACATAGAGTCATTTATAGTAATAAATTAAATGTGCTAAAATGATTTTTTTAAAGCCATACAAAGGTATTAAGAAAGATAGATTAAGAATGCAGTAATAACTTTTAAATAAGCACACACTTAGACTGAGCAAGCAAGAAACGTTAACATATTGACGAGAAGTCTATATACAATAAATAATATAATATTTAGAATTTAAGATATGTTTGTAATGTTGACACGAATAGTAAAGACAATTTGAAACCATTGATAATGAAGATCACATGGCGTATTAATCATGATTTTCATAATATTATAATATTTTTGTTTGTTTGTTTCAAATAATAAATGAAGCATATTACAATTCGTAAAAAAAGAGTTACTCTTATTATAATTACACCTACACCCCAATTATTCATACACGTTGTTAGTAATGGTATAGAGAGTGTATGAGTTAAATATGTACAAATTAAATTGCACAGAAGGGTTAATGTGTTACATATTGGCGTCCCAAAGAACGTGAGGCCCATTCAAATAAAAATTGCATTGTTACATTTTGTCGTTTCCAAAAGTGTTGCATATTTTGGCGCTCCAAGATCAGGGTGCTCCACGAAATTAAATTATTTGTGTTAATAAATTTGTTATATATTTTGGCATTAACATATTGACGAGAAGTCTATATACAATAAATAATATAATATTTAGAATTTAAGATATGTTTGTAATGTTGACACGAATAGTAAAGACACTTTGAAACCATCGATAATGAAGATCACATGGAGTATTAATCATGATTTTCATAATATTATAATATTTTTGTTTTTTGTTTCAAATAATAAATGAAGCATATTACAATTCATAAAAAGAGTTACTCTTATTATAATTACACCTACGCCCCTGGACAGTAATGTGGTAATTTTCGTATTTAAAGGTTGGCTAATCTGTACTTTCTGAATTACGTTTATCACGTTCAGGCATCGACACAGTGCTACGAACGTCGGCGAGCAGCAGACGTAATCGCGTCGCTGCTTCGTTCTGTCATTATTCATTTTTTCTTGTCAGACAAATTTATGTAGGCTTCAGGCCCTACAGTATTCATTACTGTAGCTTAGAGTGCCGCGTACTCGCGCCTCAATTCATCACGACAATTTATGTAGGCCCTAGGCCTACAACATTTCATGTAGTCTGGAGTGCCGCGTACTCGCGCCCCAATCTACTATGCAACATTCGTAACCGACTTGGTTTTATTCAAAATTCAAATGTCTTTCACACATAGCCAACCTTATTATGCCGATTAAATTGTAATACAAAATTTAATAAATGTATCAAATACAGTCCACGCTCATCATTATTCAGCATCCTGGCAATAACATCATAAAACATCATTCTTCCTAACATTTTTTTTGGTCGCTCCGTGCCTGGATTCGTCATTTTACTTTTCTGCAACTTATATCAGAGCGGTTTTCATCATTTTTTCGACCACAATTTCTGGCCATCACGGGCGATTCAGCATATTCGCTGATCCGACCGTGTCGGGACTTAGTCAGCATTTCTTTCTTCGCCATTGAGCCTCGTGACGACACCACTGCAAGACCCTCCATGTGTTAGCATCTACACACCAGATTGAGCAGTCATCTATCCAGTCCGTGTGTATCTGCCATCTGTTCCACGGCCTCGACGCTCCAGGACATCACATACAAGGTACGACGTCAACGACATCATTAACAGGTGCGTACAATGGCTGAAGAAGGCCTCAAAGTGTTGGTCAGAAAGGGAGGCGGCTTAAAGTCTGCCATAGTGCGAATCAATTCTGCTATAACTAACTTTGATAAAAACACTAAAACTAAACATTTTTTAACGGTTAGACTCGAAAGTCTAAAGAGTTTGGCAACCAAATACGATGAGGTACAGTCTGAAATTGAACTAATTTCCAAGGACATAAACGCTGCTCAAGAAGACCGAATTGAGGTTGAAGAGCTGTTATACTCAACAGAAGCCAATATCTTGCAATTAATAGAAAATTTCAACTTTCAGACTGGATCTCAACTATTATCTAGCAATGTCCAATTAAAACCTATAAGTTTGCCCGCCCTACTTCACAGGCAATATTTTAGAATGGTAGCACTTTTATTCAATATTTCTGGACTTGGTACATGCCAGATCTGATCTAACTTCAGTACAGAAATTACATTATTTGTATTCATCTCTTAAAAATGAGCCATTAGATCTAATTAAGGCCTTTCCTATTTGTAATGAGAACTATTCCATAGCGTTGAGTTTGCTGTCCGCTAGATACGATAACAAATTCATATTAGCGAAGTATTACATTCAAAATTTGCTAGAAGTAAAGTCAACAATCAAGGACTCTGTCCAAAGTTTGACAGAATTCATAAATACAATAACGTCTTCAGTTAATTCGCTGGCAGCCATGCAACTGTCAGTGGATTCATTTGAGCTTATTACTGTACAATTATTGTCAGCAAAACTGGACCATTCCATGTTTAAATTATGGAAGGAGTCTATAGATCGCGATAATCTTCCTAACTTTCAAAGCTTTACCCTGTTTTTAAACGCACGTAGACAGTTAGAAAATACATTACCGATGGATGCCGGACAGCAGCTCAACAAGCTAACTTTAAGGTTTAACAATAAATCTGATAAACATAAATTACGAAACTCTGCTGGCAGCACTGCATTTAAAAGTTATCACTCAGCTTCAAATAATTATTTATGCCCATGCTGCAAAGCTAGTCATCCAATTTACATGTGTGACAAATTTCGTGAATTAAGCATGTCAGAACGACGGCAATTTATATTAAATCATAAACGCTGTACCAATTGTTTAAGACCAGATCATTTTGCATCTAATTGTAAGATCAAACAATCATGTAAGATCTGTTCAAAACGACACCATACATTGCTGCACATAAATAATGTGTCAAAACAAGGTTCTGCCAGCAGTAGCAATTATTGTTCACTTCAATTATTGTAGCTACAGTCTACAAACAATGTTCTTTTATCGATAGCACTTGTGTTCGTCATCGACCGGGCTGGCAACAGACAGCTTGCAAGAGTTTTATTAGATGCTGGGTCACAAGTGAATCTTTGTACGGAATCATTTGCTAAGAAATTACAGCTTAACTTGACTAAATCTAACATATCGATTACAGGTATTAATAATGCCACATACTGTGCCACTAATTTGACGTCTATTCGCATTATTTCTCGCTATCAAAGGTTCAGCTTTGAAGCAACATGTGCGGTCTTATCTGCATTAACTCATAAACTGCCAGCACAATCTTTCGACATAAATCATTTTAACGTCCCAGATAACGTTTTCCTCGCTGACCCACATTTCAACATAACAGCTGATGTAGATATACTTCTAGGAGCGCAATTTTATTTAGATTTGATTTTAACAAATATGTACGTGGTCCTCACTTTCCTATTATACAAGAAACAAAGTTAGGCTACACTCTAGCAGGCAATCTGCCCAAACATTGCCGTTCTAAGGGTCCTGCTGTTTCGTTCTTGGCTAGGAACAACGACAGTCAAATTTTGGCGTCTCTTGAGAAATTTTGGGAGACCGAAACCATCCCTGATAATGCACCCTTTAGTAACGATTCAGCTTGTGAGGAACATTTTGTTAAGTCCACTCATCGCAATGAAGAGGGTAGGTTCGTTGTTTCGCTACCATTCAAGTCTGACAATCCCTAGTTGGGTGAGTCCTATGCTACCGCTGAAGCGAGATTCTTGAGTTAGAACGCCGATTCATGCGTGATTCTGAGCTTGCGCGCGAATACGCAAACTTTATTCAAGAGTATAGGGATCTTAGCCACATGGCGCTTGTCGACAATTGTTCTATCAATTCCGGGGTTTCAAATACATACTATTTGCCTCACCATGCCGTCTTAAAACATTCTAGTTCTACGACAAAACTTCGCGTCGTTTTTGATGGCTTAGCCAAAACTACCAATGGTTTTTCTCTCAATGATATATTGTTGGTAGGCCCAAACGTCCAACAAGACCTTTTCTCTATTGCGATTTCGTATGCACAACTATGTTCTGATCGCCAACATCGAGATGTATCGACAAATTCTAGTGTCTGATAAGGATTGTCATTATCAACGTATTCTGTGGCGTAATTCTCCCCTCGAACAGTTTAAACATTTTGTATTGCGAACTGTAACATACGGTACTGCTAGTGCTTCGTTTTTGGCCACTCGATGCCTTATTCAGATTGGTAAGGATCATGAAGCTTCTTTTCCTGACGCTGCGTCAGCTATAATTAATGATTTCTATGTCGATGATTTGTTAACCGGTGCAGACACCATTTCTAATCTGACCAAGTTGAAATCTGACTTAGGTACGTTGTTGAGTCAATATGGTCTCACTCTGCATAAATGGGCATCAAATGAACCCAATGTGGTCGCAGATCATGATAATTTATCACTCCCATTAAACAAACAAGGTAATGTGCGTACGTTGGGCATTCTTTGGAATAACTCTACAGATTCATTTTTGTTTGACATCAAGTCATTTCCAGTTGAGTCAAGCATCTCCAAGAGGAAAATCCTATCGATTATCGCGGGTATCTACGACCCACTCGGACTCGTCGGTCGAATTGTTTTTCTTTACAAACAGTTTATGCAGCAACTGTGGCTGTGCAATCTTGGTTGGGATGAGCCAATCTCCGGGCAATTACACTTGCATTGACGTTCATTATGCGATAAGTTATGTCTAGTCGGTAAAATTATTGTCCCACGTTCTATTCGCTGCAAGTCTAAGGCTAAGATAGTTGAATTACATGGGTTTGCGGATGCTTCTGAAAAGGGCTATGGGTGTTGTGTTTACGTTAGAGTCATTTATCAAGATTCATCGGCCTCTTGTCGCCTTCTGTGTTCCAAATCTCGCGTGGCCCCACTACGACAGGTGTCATTACCCCGTATATAACTCTGCGCTTGCTTGTTGTTATCGCGACTCTTATTCAAAGTCACCCCTGCTCTTCATTCCTTTATCAATAGTGTTCCCCTGTATTCTGACTCCATGGTGTCCCTTTACTTGATTCATGCCCAGTCTTCTAGGTGGAAGACCTACGTCGCTAATCGTGTTGCCAAGATTCAGCGTCTCACTGAAACCTACACATGGCATCATATCCATTAACAACATAATCCTGCTGACATTATTTCTAGGGGATGTCACCCCGACGTTTTGCGCGATTGTTCGCTTTGGTGGCATGGTCCCGCTTGTTTGTCTCAATCTTCCGAGTCCAATCTTTTTTCACCTTTTTTACCTTCTAATCTGTCGTCTCCTGAATGCACTGCGGAGGAGAAACACACCCCCAAACTTTCTCTAATTTTTACCCTATCTATTGATCTTTCAAAGGACTTTTCTTCATTGCACCGTCTGACTCGC
This sequence comes from Magicicada septendecula, assembly GCA_034769895.1. NCBI lineage: Eukaryota > Metazoa > Arthropoda > Insecta > Hemiptera > Cicadidae > Magicicada > Magicicada septendecula. Next base: position 313,517,159 of record CM068373.1, on the reverse strand, counting down.
GTATACGCTTATTGCTTTCGATTCATAAAAAATAATAGACTCTCCACGGCTGAGAAAATTTCGGGTGCTCTTACCCCCGTTGAAATTCATTCCACTCTTAACTTCTTCATAAAACAATCCCAGTCCATCCACTTCGCTGCTGAGCTTAATTGCCTTCGTAATGGGTCTTCTGTCTCTGTCAGGAGTAAGTTGTCTTCTCTGGACCAGTTTCTTGCTGAGTTTGGCGTCATACGCGTCGGCGGACGCTTACAGCAGTCGCAACTACCTTATGACAATAAGCATCCTATTGTCTTGCATCAATCGGCTCATATCACTCGCCTTATAATCGAACGCGAACACACTCGTCTACTCCACGCTGGTGCTCAACTTGTGCATCATTCACTTCGTCAACGTTGGTGGATCATTAACGCCAAGATAGTCATTCGCTCCATCATTCGTAGATGCGTCAAGTGTTTCAGGTTTAGTACCAAACATCAGGTTCAAAGGTTTGGTATTTTGCCATCTCCTAGGGTCGCTCCTTCGCGGCCGTTTCTATTCTGCGCAATTGATTATGGTGGTCCCTTCATGATTCGTCATGGCGGGCAGAGATCTAGTACTCTGTCAAAATCCTATGTGTCTTTGTTCATTTGCTTAACCACCAGGGCCATTCACTTGGAATTGGTTTCCGACCTTACGGCCAACGCGTTTATAGCTGCCTTACGTCGTTTCATGGCCCGTAGGGGCATACCCAGCCAGTTATATTCTGATAATGGCACGAACTTTAGGAAGGCCCGCAACGTTTTGCATGACCTTTACAATCTTTGGCATAATAAGGATGCCACCTCATCAATCCAATCCTTTACGACCTCTCATGGTATTAAATGGTCATTTATTCCGCCCTCGTCACCTCATTTTGGTGGCCTTTGGGAGAGCGGTATAAAGAGTTTAAAGTATCATTTGCGCCGCGTGGTCGGCAAGTCTATATTCACTTTCGAGGAGTTTACGACAGTAGTATAAAAGTGAGGGTTAGAAAACAATTGCGATGACGTCACAGAGAGGCACTGGTAGCTGGCTTCCGCGGTGTGAAAACAATGGGTTGGGGAACCCCCAGTTGAAAACACTACCGGGTTCCAGTTCATGACGTCATAGAGGCACTGGCAGCTGGTATCCGAGCTGTCCATGTGACGTCACTGTTTTGTGTGTGTGTGTGTGTGTGTGTGTGTGTGTGTGTGTGTATGTGTGACTGAAACACTTCCGTGTTCCAGTTCATGACATCACACAGAGGCCCTAGTCGCTGGCGTCCGCATGGCTAAAACCTGTTTCAAGACGTCACGGAGGCCGTGGTTTCTGCATGTCCAAAATTTGGTAGCCGAAAACAATGTGTAGCGGATGGGGGTACCCGGAATTCGGCGGTTGCCCGGACGCACAGAGGCGATGTCATCGGGTACCGTTACTCGAAATTTTGGGGGTATCGGTTACCGTTATCCGAAATGTTTAAATCAACGGATGGGGGTACCCGAAATTTGTGGGTACGCCCACATGACGCATGTATAAAACACTGGTTACGACGAAACAGGAGGCTGGGTGGATATGATAGCTGGTTCGACGACGACGTAGAGGGCGTGATGTCTGAAATGTTTAAATCAACGGATGGGGGTACCCGAAATTTTTGGTGTCTGAAATTTAGTACCCGAAATGTTTAAATCAACGGATGGGGTTACCCGAAATTTTTGGTGTCCGATATTTTAACACCGGAATGTACGACCACAAGACGCATGTGTTCAACTGTAACAATGGTATGTCATTGGATATTAATTTTTACATAAAAATAAATTATGGCCCCTCCGGGATTTGAACCCGGGACCTCCGGTACACCAAACCGGCGTGCATCCACTACACCAAGGGGCCGTTATCGCTTAACTGTAATTATTTCTGTACTTATACTTCTCATCCCTTACTTGTAACCATGAGGTGGACGAGTGATATCTACTGTCGTCCTATGTGCAAAATCATAAAAGCACAATATAAGTTTATTTATTATTAAATAAATAAACATTTCGTTATACTTTTATTTTTTTACCTCTCATCCTCTTCCTAGCAGCCTGAGGGAGGCGAATGAGAGCCTGCTACGCTTTTTTTAACGTGGTTTCCCCAACTTTACAGATTCGTAAAGCAGGCCTACTCCACGTTATCTATCGCTGTACTATTGACTAGTACAGTGGTAGATAATAATAAAGATACATTATGCAATGCTAAGCCAATGTGTAAAAGCAGTACATATTTTTTTTATTTACTTTTTTATTTATTTTTTTTAATTTTTTTAATTGGGTGAATATGTTGTTCATACATGATGCGTATTCACATTTGCTGTACCGTAATGAGTAATTTTCACACCCATACTGGTTCTTGGCGAGTTTACAGGTATATCTACCGTGCCAGTGACCCGTCTCGAATTACCAGGACTACGTTTATGAGTATTTCTACCGCGACAGTGACGTAGTCAAGGTTAGCACACACGCACACACTACGGTACCTAATTCTACGTTTATGGACATTTCTGCCACGTAGCATTCACACCAACACCATGATGAAAACATGTTCACAACCGACTATATTTTATATCGTTGCCGCAACCATTCTGCATAAAACAAAGCTTTGCGCAATCCACAGTGTAAAGGGGGAGTGGTAACGGGTTGAAGATGAGGAACAGGACATTGTATGATGGGTACAAAGGATCTAGGAACTACAGGTGCTTGAATATCGTTTAAGTCAATCACCTCACCATGGTGATACAACTGTCGTAAGAAATTTGCCTTCTCAAACCCTTTTGTATAGACAACAGGATAATCTGAAAAAATGTCTGCAACGATGCGTACCATATTCTTGTACGGTACATTACCATCGTTCCATCGTATCCTGTGATAATGTGTTTCCAACCAGTCATTGATTTTTCGGAATTTCTGGTGCAGTCGTGCACTTTCGTATGGTGGAGCGAACAACACGATAACAAAACGTCCGGTTGTTATGTCAACTGTAACGAACTCTTTGATTACATATTCATTTTTGTCACCGCGAAACGCTTCAAACTCGGCAATAACCGTCCTATTCAAGTTCATTTTTCCGAGTGACACATGTCCGCATCGAGTACGTTAATTTTTTGAAATTCCCCCTCTACTTTTCCTTCCAACACTAGTTCATCGTAAAGACGATCAAATGTTAGCTGTTGGTCGTGACGACTGCTTTCCAATCGAAAAAACGAGGGGAAAAAGAAGGATGGTGGTACATAACACCCCTTGGCTACTACTTGATTAATGTACGATTTGAAGTGATCTTGATTATAAAACAAGCGAATAAGATATTTCTTTAGTACGGTTAATAAATAACCAAAACGCATCCACTCGGGTTCTGTGAAAACAAATGTTTCGTTCTTACTACCGTTAATCCGAACAAACGTTTTCCCAAAGTGATGACTGATCATCACACTCTTTTTATTTTCACGGTTTTCACCTTCTTCGTACAATAACATACTGGATAGTAACTGTTCACGAAAGATCATCAAGTAATTCCACTCAGAAAAGTCAAGTAATATACGTTTCTTTTTTCCGTTTGTAAACAAAACACCCGGTTCATAGTTGAGTTCTTTATACAGTCCGACGGTAACGAACTTAGAGTACGAGTTGATTGGATATGCAAGAGACAAGTAAACGTTATACTCACAATGGCTGCTGCTGCTGCTGTCACAGTCACCTTCCATCGTTGAAATGGACTGAGGTTGTTGTTATGTAGAGATCGCTAATACCTATCTTTATAAACTAGTAGAGGGGAGAACAAGTTTTTTTATGACAAACGATGAACAGTATTCGACAACGCTGTGTACTGTACTATCCTATCGTGTATAATCAAAGCGTAAGCGGTGGTTTTATCTGGAAAATTTTTACTGGATTCAAATTCTAAACGCACATCAACGGCAGACGACTTGATTGGTTCTTCTTGTCTGGAACAATCGATGACAAACAACGGTGCTTTCGTTATAAATTCATTAGGTGTCAAAAGAGGCGTTCTGTTGTGACGGTCGTAGTATGATGTTTGGAAACGTGTATACATGTCGTAGAACAGGGCGTAACGTTTTTTATCGATATCCTGGTTCAGGTTATCGTACGGATAGTATTTATCGTTCAGAAAAAGCTTGACATTCGTTAAATTGCAGTGATCAAATTCCGACGCGTTTTTCGCTATATTGTTCTTCCTATCCGTCTGAAATATTAATATTACATACCGAGGTTTTTCCAACTGTGACGATGTCTTCAAGGTCCACGAATGTCGATTTGTCGTCGGTAGAACGGGATACTCGTGCAATTCCCAACTGCGGAACGGCATCACTAGTTCATGATCCTCCTCGATGTGCTCCAATAGCGGTATTCGGTACTTGTTTGACACGCGCACACAGGGCATCTTCCAGTGTACTTTGTTTATTACGAGATTACCGTTTGCAGTTGCACCCTATTCTTTTAGCACCATTGCGTTCTGATCGGTAGAGGTACGCAACAGAATCAATTTTTGCTTAACGTTCAGCATGATGCGTGTATAGTCTTCGTTGAAACCGAGTAGCATTTTCAACGGAAGACAAAACGTAAAATCACCGGTACTCTCGTGTACTGTCAACGACTTGTCGGTTGTCGTCACCCATCCTGCATTGATTAGATGCTTTCTTTCATTCTCATTGCTCGATAGTAACAATTTCACAGTGCTCGTAATTCCAACGTTTTTCGTACGATCCACTTCCACACCGCACACTTCGTAACGGATCTTCTCAAACAAGAAAGCCATTGCATTGTTGATTAATTTCACGTTCAACGCTGTGTCGGTAGCGTTAACCTTGGTCAATGTTCCTTCGATGTACAGAAAACTCTCCGCCGGTAAAGTGAAAACATCCTGTTGTTGGATGGGTATACGTATTTCATCGTTGTTACCGTATCGGGTGGAAGCAATTCACGATGACGCTTTCGTTCTTCCACGGCGCTGTATCCGGTAATGCGTTACGCATATAAACACATCTAAAATACGGTATGTTTAGCTTTTTTGCGTATACACGTAATTCATCTTCGGACAACGGGCGGAGCGGTATGTGAATTAGTTTTTTCGGTACGGACGTAGATACAATCCGGACGCAGTTCTCTTCTTTTTCCTAGCGGTTCGGACAGTTCTCTTCCTCCTCTTTTTCATCCCACCACCAGCACCACGACCACGACTACTCACATTCTTTTTATTTTTACGACGTCGACCGCTTCCTATTGCTGATTTTGCTTTCATGGCCGCTGCAACTGCTGTCGCATAAGCTCGTTCGCTGATACCCGAATCCAAAGCCTTTACCCGTCCCCACGCTTTTTCCGCAAGTTTACGATCTGCAATACGTCTACTTTCGTTGTCTTTGTATTGAGCGTAAGCGATGTCGTGTTCGCGACAGGCTTCGTCTAGTTGATTGATTCCACGATCACCACGCGCTAATCTTTCTTCGAGTTTCGTGACCGCTCCACAGAATCTGTAACCCGGCAGATGTAATTCGACAGGTAGTGCGTCCACCGCTCGATTGATAACTGACGAAACAACGGACGGTACAACGTTTTTAAGCACGTTTCCGACGCCCCACCCCTTTTTCCTCTTAACGTTGTTGTACATCGTAAACCGATCTCCAGTCTTTCTCTTCTGTGTTTTTATCGTATTCATCTATTAACCTTTTTATTTCCTTCGTGTCGAGTGTCCACTTGTCTTCTGAACTACGTGGCTTAGACAATTTCAATAAGTAGTAATCCAGTTGATACTGAAATGTTTTTACGACTTTATACATCTCGCTCTTTACGTATCGTCTCACGTCATTTAATTGTTGTAAGTTAACAGCATCGTTCTCCGCAAAACCATCCGCTACGTCTGTTATTCTCTTTTCCGCTGCTTTGAAAACACCATCTTCGCCCAAGCTAACGGTGTTCTGCAACATGTATTTTACGTTAACCGCGTCATCTGCAAAAATCGGTGAACTCACTCCCGACAACCAGCTATGCCCAAACAAATAGCTGTTCGATACTTTTTTAATGACGTTCGAGTCTACGTAGTTTTTGTTGACCGCATCGGTCGCTTGTTCCGGACTTCGAACGTTGATTACCCATCGATCTCGTGCATCGATGACCTCACCTTTCTCTTGACTCGATTGTTGTATACAGTTGTCATCAACGTAATATTTGTTGACTACGTCTTTAACGTCTACAGGAGTATCAACATTTTTCAATCTACACCCTTTAACGTCCACGCTTTTAAGTTCATCATCGAGTAGCAGACAATGTGTTTGCATATAAGTCAGGGATACAGCATCCTTTGCTGCATCCGGTTCGTTCAGATTGCGGATCTTTTTGTTTTCAACATCTATATGCCCATCATTCGTAATCTTAAATCCTACAGTATCGCGTAATTGTCTTTTTGTTTCTCGTCGCACGCTCACGGCGCTTTGATGTCTCCCGAACTTGTCCACAACCATTGTACGACTGCACGCTACAAATGATGTGCTAACCGTTTTAAGTAACGGCACTGTGGTGACCATCGCGTGTGTAACACAATCGGATCGTCACCCTCTTTCCAACGAAAGATTTCTATAACGCAAAATGAACATCGAACCCTGTCAATTTCATTTGTGTAATGAAAGCCTGCGGCAACCATAGCGGTTGGACTGATGAAATGCACAGGCCATGATGTAAAGGTTTTCAGTCTCTCGTTTTCGACTTCAAAGTCAGGTGTCAAATCTAATCCGCACATGTTGACAGTGTTGACGTCAATGAGTTGTTACACCGACGTTCATAAAATTTATACGATAATGTTGGCTTCACGTAATTCCTCCACAACGGAGATGATTTCTTTGTCGTGTCCGGTGTGACCGGCGCGTTTTGAACTTACCAGCAGTCTCAACCGTTCAACCAGTTCGTTGGAATCGTTCCAGTGTACATAATCGATACCACGTCCTCTGCGCGGTGGGAACAATCGGGCGATTATCTCTCTGTACTTTACACCTTTGTTTGTATTTATTTTAGCACCGGGTAAATGATAATTTTTATGTGCGTTAGTGTCCGACAGTATAGATTTGTACGCTGCTAAATCGTTTTCATCGTAGACGCTCTTGTTGGGTTCTTTCATAAACATGAGTTCGTAGAGACCCGGTGTACCCCTGTATCGTTTTCCAGCTATGTAGAAGCTGTCGTCTTGATTGATCTCCAACACCGAATTGCCCACCATCCATTTGTCTGCAACGTTACGGACACCGTACGTATGATCCATCTTTTTTTCTCGATCATCAGATAAAGCGAGTAGTAAGTATTTCCTCGCGAGCGGACCTTCAACAGACTGTTCAACGTATTCTTGTGCTTCGTGTCGACCTTCGGGTGTTGCTAAAAACTCTTCAAGAGTCACGTTCGGTGTTTCGACATCAGGAGTTTGTGCCAACACTTCCGTTCTAAGGAATCGAGGTTGTGATGGTAGTGGTGTCATCTCGACAGCTGTCTTCGTATCTTCATCTTCAACATTTTTTTTTAATTTTATCACCGGAGACATTCAACTTTTCCGAAATCGGGGTTAACGGTTCCAAAAGAGGTTTGTACGTTCTCGTTAACGCTTCATCGCTCTCTCTGAGGTCATGTTTCAACGCACGATACGTTTGCCTTATGTTGTCGCTAATTGCATCGATTTCTTGTGTCAATTGCTTGTCATCCATCTTGACACTGATGACTTTCTCGCACAAACTATTCTATTTATGTATAAAACGATCGAAACCCACTCTGTATCTGCCCGCGTTTATCGGTGAGTCCTTGTTGATGACTAAGAATCCGTAACGATCCTTCCACGCTTCGGGGCACATCGCTTTGAACTCTTCGTATTTCATGTCTGTGTTAACGTGATCGTTGTAAACGTGGTGTAAATTGAGATCATCTTGTCTGAACAATACTAAGAAATTGGTATTATCACGCACCAGTTGCTTTGGCACCAGACTGTACGTCTGACAAAGGTACAAAGTGTCCACACCGCTTTGCCGTCCCATAGCGAAATATTTTCGTATGTTATTCTGCCGTTCACATACCACATCATCGAACAACATGATTGAATTAGGTACAATTTCGTGCGGAGGTGGTACTTCATCGTTTTCACTGTATGTGAAGTACATCATTCCTTCGTCAGCGAGAGCATTAAAAACGTCTTCCAACATACGATATTTTGGTTGAAATAACGATTTGGAGAACACGTACAGGTTCTGAAATCGCAGTCCGTTTGAATCGAATAACATGTTAAAGGCAACGTTTGACTTCCCGCTGCATGACCCGCCGCACACGATACATCGAACTGTGTTTGGAAACAGTGGACTGTGTTTATTATATGCAACTTCACCGTTGTACTTAGCAGAGTCTACGTTCTTAACATTTAACTTTAACGATTGTTGTTCAATCTTCATCTTAACTCGTTTACGTTCGGTTAAATACTGTGGTAATGTTATTATATCAGATCTTTTTTATGTATCCACGTGTACCGTCAAAGCCGAGCCAGCGCACTCGCACGCGATCACCTTTACGTTGTAATATTTTCTCAACGAGATACACATCACCAACGCTGGTTTTACTCAATTCTTGTTCATAAAACCCACCTTCCACAACGTCACCCGTGTGATCTTTCAACAAGTACGTAACCGGTACGGTTGGGTGAACTCTGTGCACTGTATATATCTCGTTCGTCCAGTTTGGTGTATAACCTTTAGCGAATGTGATTTTGTATTTACTGATACGCACTCGATCGCCTATTTTAAACTTATGTTTCTTGCTCACTTTCCGCGGTACGGTATTTTTTCTTATTCGTTCCAACACAATTCGCTCGTTGCTCTTGTCGACTTGTCGCGGCTTCATCTCTATAGTTCTATGCACTCTGTCGTTGTATTCCATCACCAGTTTAGGTAAAAGTGACAACCACCGATAATGCCCTTGCTCGCTGAACGCGCGGTACATGTTCGTTTTCAACGTACGATTAAATCGCTCTACGATGGACGCTTTCTTCTCGCTATACGTTGAATAGTGTTTGACGTTGAATCTTTTTAGTAAAGCTTGTAAGGTAGTGTTAAAGTACTCTTTCCCCTTATCCGTTTGCAGGTATTTCATTTTATTTTTTACAAGTATTGGTTCGAGAGCCTGTGCTACTTCAACACCCGATTTAGTTTTTAAGGGAATCGCATATGCATACTTGCTAAATGCGTTTATTACTGTCATTAGATATTTGTACCCCTTGGTCATCTTGGCATGCGGTATCATTTCCACCAAATCCGCTTGGTACAGATCGTGTAACCCCTTCACCTCCACCGCACGTCTGGGAAAGTTCCTTCTCACCGGTCTGTGCAATTCCTTTGCAATAGTTTTGCGTACGTTTTCCATATCGCCACCCGAATCGAGAATCGCAAAATTTTGGTACGAGATATACCGTTACGTTTTCACTGAACTTCACCGACTTCATCGTCGCTACTGACAGTGTGTTGCTCCTGCAAGTGAGTCTTATATCAACGTATATCGAACGCATAATTTACAACGGATTTTCTCGCTTGCTGAATTATCTCGCGTCTGGGTTGACAGAGTTTATAATGACCGTACGCCAGTGTTGTTTCACCGTCATCCAAGACATATCGTTTGTCATCGTATGGTGAGAGCGATAATTTTGTAAGCTTTCTTGTGTATATGATATGTTTTTCGCTTTGGATAGTCTGCGCAGTAGTATAAGTTTGAGAAGTGGTCTTTACACATTGCTTATAAAGTTGATGTTTCAACTGTGTAGCTATCGCGGAACGTGGCACACCTTTCGCTACCTTTTTCTCTTTATCGTTTACCGTAACGAATGAATAACATTTTGCGCGCAACCCGACAAATTCAAGTATCGGTATTCCATTTGTTTCGTCTTTAAACGTACCCAACTTTTCTTGTTTGTTTCACTATAGCACGGATGTGTCTTAGGGTACTCCGACGTGTCAAAGAGTTCGAGATGCTCCTCCATGTCTTTGTACACATCGTCGGTGCGAATGTCGTCCAACAGAGAGTCAGTGTCCGTCATACATAGACGTGCACGTGACCCGTACGTATTCATCGTGAATCCGTAATGGAACCGATACATGATCAGCTTACTAATATCCAATACACTGAACCCAACGTACAAAGGTCGGTTCAGTGTAATGGACGTTTTTTTCATCGTGAGACCTACCAGGTCCTCGTTATAGATGAAAAAATGTTGTAGCCTGGGGTTAGCGGTTAGTTTGTGAAGTTTCTTCTCGTTTGGAACTAACTTGAAATCGATTCGCTTCCGTACGTTTTCCAACGATTTTCCGTACGGCGCGTTATTCATTAACTTAAAAAAGTCTTTTTCAAAGGTGTTTCTGGCTTCCTTTCGTCGCTCCGTATTAAAATCGATGAAAGGTTTCAACCATACGCACTGTGTGCATGCTAACACACGGTGAATCGCTTTCAACTCCATTCCTAGTTCGAGGTAGAGTTTCAATGTTCTGTAATGAACAATGTATTTTGTCTTGTCCTCGAGGGACGTTATCAGTTTCTCTACCTTACCGTTACTACACACAAAGTCTTTTAACAGCTTCATGCGATAGCAGTACGGTGAAAGCATACTGTCCGTAATAGTACACTTTTCGGGTGCTAAAGGGTAGTCACTGTGTAAGTCGTGTAGGTAATGTGGATACCCCAGATCGACTTCAAGGATATAACCGGTGTCATCATCGTCACGTAACGCGTGCACGTTCAACGTATCGATCTCTGTACGTTCCAACCATCGAAAACCGGACAGTGGTAAAGGCTGTGTCATAGCCGTTCCGTACAGGTTGGTACAATCGAGGTAGAGTAAATAGTTATGCAGCTTGCTTGCGTCATAATCGGGAATGTACGGGTTGTTGGCCTTGGCGACCGATTAGAAATTGCTGCTAAGCCGCCACGGATACCTCTTTCGATGTACAGGTGTACGTCTATATCGCGGAGTAACTCTAACCTAACTCCTGTCATTTTCAGCATCGCGTTCCACGCTAAACCGGCGGTGGTAAAAACGTTACACGGATCGAGTTCGTAGTACTGCAGGCTCATGTTTCGAAAGTTTTCAAATACATCTGCAAGCAGTAGTACATCCGTTTTTAAATAAAGGTCATGATAATCACCGAACTTTTGCATGTCGAAAGCCGACCAAACCGCTCGAGCGTGCGCGTAATCTTCTTTGTTTATATCCGACTCTGTCAACCCGTTGTAAAAATTACGCGGTCCGGTAAGTGCCTCTCGTCAAATTTTGAATCGTCCGTAACGTATTCGTAAGGGTACACACCTTTACGCAACAGTAAATTAACATTACGGGTGTAAAATTGATTAAGGATTTTAAATTTATCCGCGGATAAGTTGGAGACGAGTTTTTCAAGTGACGCGTTCATGAACCGCAGAGAATCGAGAAACCGGAGCTGTCCGAGTGTAACGGAGATGTAACGTTCGCTTGTAGTAGCGATACACGTTATTTCATCTTCCTTGTACTTTCCGAAACCTTGCATCAAATGATGCAAGTCATAGCCACTTAAATTATGGAAAAAAACCGGAACGTGTGTTGGTATTTTGTAATTTATATTACACACATTGTGAGCAGCGCCTAAATAGTTTCCCGTTATGTGGCAATGGTTTCGAACCGTGTCATCCGTTAACGCCTTCTTGCGCAGATGACAGTGTGTAGCGTCTCGGAATGACCGTTCATCGGCCGCTGTCATTTGGATCGGTTTATTAAGCTTTCTATCGAGTCGTTGAACGTCGGCTAAAAGCACACGAAGGAACGTGTCCACCACGTCTTTACCGCGGTATATTACAGGTTCCTTGACGGCGTTTCCCATCCAGTCAACTATCACATAGCAGAAACTGGCTGGTATATGATGTGCCACGTTTTTACCGGTGGCCGGAACAATAAACGATTCGAAGTCAGCGTATACCGTATAAGGTACGCGGTGACAAAGTGAAAAGTTTTAAAAATACATCCACTTTTCGTTCTCGTCAGGAAGTTTTACTTTCTGTACTCCGTGCTGAGAACAGTTGCGTTCGTGTTCTTCAACTTGCTTTCGTGCCGCGTTAGTATCTTTATTGTCCGCAAATCTGTGTAGACAGTAGTTGCAGTAAAACGAAGTGCTCTTTCGTTGTGTCAACGATGAAAGCATACGCGAAAGGTTCCGTATGAGGCAGTAGTGTGTAATGTTCGCGTCGGACAGTAGCAGTAGGTTTACGTGGTACTTTCTACCGCGATGTTCAGTGATACGTAAAGGATATACCTCGCCTTCGTAGCCAAAAACGTTAACGGATATGTTTTCGTTTAATTTTTCAAAACGTTTTATCTTATTGACTGCGACGGGATAAGGTATGTCCTTCATGTTTATTTCTTCTTCGTACGGAAGGTAATGGCTAACGCGATGCGGGTTACACGCGATCGGGTGTATACCGGCGAGCACAGACCACAAGAAACACTTTTCACCTTCTAAATTTTTCACATTAATAATTCCTTTCTTACTGTGTGACAATTTCAATGGTGTAGGTAGAAAGCTCGACCCCACAAGAGGATTGTATTTTGTAATATTTAATTCCACCGACTCGACACCGTTTTCGACCCACCCGCTTCCGTCACGCGTGAATTTGTCAACGGATTCCATTATTTTCTCGCTAGCTATCGAATACTGTTCATCGATATCGTCATACTGTGACTTAAGTTCTGTACGTGATCTAAATACCGCATCACAATAAATATTTTCGGTGTTTATTAATTTTTTAAAAGATACACGAACTGCTAAATACCACTTTATATAATTATTTAATGCTACGGCTTCGCTACAAATCTTATCAACAACCGTGTGTTTGTAATGTAATAATACTGTTTGTGTGTTTAGTGTATTGTCAAGTATCATAAATTTTATAGTAATTACATTACCATTGATAGCACGGTGTTCGCTGCTGCTGCTGTCGGTCATTGTGAAAGGAGTGAGGCCGGCTTCGCGTCGTCGGTTCCCTATATAGACAGTTCGGTGACCGGCAACGCTGTCGCCGCGCTCCGCTCGCGAGGAGCAGCTGCGCGGGGTGGGGTGCGGGGTTGTCGTGACCGATGCGGTGTGTGCTGGAGGTGCGGGGTGGGGGTGCGGGCTAGGATGTCATCGTCCGGTCGTGACCGATGACGCGCGTTGCGGAGGGCTGGGTGGGGTGGGGAGCGCGGTGTAGGAAGCCGACGTCCGTGACCGATGCGGTGCGGGGTGCGGGGTAAAGGTGTGGGATGGTGGTGCGGGGTAGGGAGCTAGGTTGCAGCCGGTGTCCGTGACCGAGAGGTAGACGAGGTGCGGGGTACAGGATGCCGGCGACCTTGACCGAAGCGCGCTCGTTGAGTTGCCTCCCGCGGGATGTAGGGTGCGGGTACGGGGGGGGCTGGGTTGTACGATCGGTCGTGACCGAAAGCAGATGGTGGAGCGAGACGACGCGGGGGGGTGCGGGGTAGGAAGCTAGGTTGTCGCTGACGGACTCGATTGCGGTTGGTGGGGTAAACCCGGTCGTTGCGGAGCGACAGCGTAAAATTTGTTACAATTTTGCAGGTACACAGAGTAAAATATATTTATACAATTACACAATTTTAGTAATGCGTAATTTTAATATGTGTTTTTCTTAACAATATTCAAATGGATTCATCTGTTCTATAATAACACAATATACTCATATATAATAATACAATATATGGTTTTGCGAACCGCAGATCCAGGTTCAAATCCCGAGGAGTCAAAATTTATTTTGTGGAAACCAACACCTGTCAGAACCCATCTGTATAGCCCCCTGTTTCGTCGTAACCAGTGTTTTATACATGCGTCATGTGGGCGTACCCACAAATTTCGGGTACCCCCATCCGTTGTTTTAATCATTTAGGGTACCAAAATTCTGACATTAAAAATTTCGAGAGAGAACGATTATTTTGTTACATCAAAATAAACCAGAACGCGGAAGTGTTTTAACATTCGGAACCAGCTGCCAGGGCCTCTGTCTGATGTCATGAACTGGAACCCGGTTAGGGCGTACCCACAAATTTCGGGTACCCCCATCCGTTGATTTAAACATTTCGGATAACGGTACCCGATACCCCCAAAATTTCGAGTAACGGTACCCGATGACATCGCCTCTGTGCGTCCGGGCAACCGCCGAATTCCGGGTACCCCCATCCGCTACACATTGTTTTCGGCTACCAAATTTTGGACATGCAGAAACCACGGCCTCCGTGACGTCTTGACGCCAGCGACTAGAGCCTCTGTGTGATGTCATGAACTGGAACACGGAAGTGTTTCAGTCACACACACACACACACACACACACACACACACACACACACACACACACACACACACACACACACACACACACACACACACACACACACACACACACACACAAAACAGTGACGTCACATGGACAGCTCGGACACCAGCTGCCAGTGCCTCTATGACGTCATGAACTGGAACCCGGTAGTGTTTTCAACTGGGGGTTCCCCAACCCATTGTTTTTACACCGCGGAAGCCAGCTACCAGTGCCTCTTTGTGACGTCATCGCCATTGTTTTCTAACCCTCACTTTTATACTACTTACGACGGTTTTGTCTCAGGTAGAGGCATGTCTAAACTCACGTCCATTATTTGCCGTTTCATCGGATGTAAACGGTCCAGTGCCACTTACCCCTGGCCATTTTTTAATTTGCGCCCCATTAACGGCGATACCTGATCCTGACTTATCTCACGTTCCCATCTCTCGTCTTGGACTTTGGCAACTTCTCCAGAAGTTTGTCCAAGTCATTTGGAAATCTTGGTCTCGCGACTACTTACATCAATTACAACAACGTCACAAATGGAAATTCGCAAAGGAAAACGTTTCCATTGGTGACCTGGTTTTGCTGATCGATGATAACTTGCCTCCATTAGTATGGAAATTTGGTGTAATTACTGCCACATTTCCTGGGCCAGTCAACTTAATTAGTGTAGTTGACGTTCACACGCCTACTGGCACCTATCGCAGACCAATTTATAAGTTATGTTTGGTGCCTGCGAGGGACGAACAGTAAAAAAAGAGTTTATTTTCCTTTAAAAAATTAAATGTATACTTGTCAAACGTGTTAAATCTAATGTTCAAAGAAGATTTTGTTAGTTATAAGCATCTTTGTTTTTAGCATAAGCTTTAATTTGTATATTTTTAATTCAGAAACTGTTTGTCTTACTCAAGCAAGTGTCAGTTTATTTAATCTGCAAAGCTTCAATTATTTTTTGTATTTTCGTGTATACAACATTTGATTTATGCCTCATGTCTTTGCTTAGTATTGCTCTTATGTAATAATTTTGTTATAATGTTCACATGGTCTGTAGCTATACAAACCATGTATGCATTTTCTTGCACATTTTTTGTCAATATGTGTGATATTTTATTACTCTATGAATTTATATATTACTCACAGTTGTTCAACACATGCATTACATTTTGTATAAACACATTTGCTGTACTTGTCACTTATGCTATTATGCCTTGTATTCATGTATTTGTAATTATCTAAACCGATTTCTATTGTATTTATTATGTATAACTTTGTATCTATGTAAAACACATTGGTTTACCCGCATCTACTGTCTACAACCATGCGCCACGCATATATTTTTATATTTATATTGTATTTTGTATTTTGCGATCACGTATTGCACAATTATTATTCATGCTTTTAATTATGACATACATGTCATTACACCTTGTGCTTGCAATCATTCAACAATGTACTCGTATGATCTGTTTTCACATGACAATTTATTGTGCATTCCTGAAACTGTCAGGTGTAGCATGCATCATTCAATTATTATATTATAGCGTTATGCTAAATCTATGTTTTTACATGTATAATTTTGTAATAAGTTTTGTTTGTTCATTTTACACTCAATACTATTGTATAGGTCAACTGGCCTTGACTGGTTCAAGCTAACCATCATGACTTGCATAAAATATTTGCAATTTGTATCGGGCCCATCATGTGATGAGTCACCGATTATTCATCATCAAACATTGTCAAACTATGTATGTTTCATGTTTTATATTGTATACATACAATATATATTAGCAATATATTGCTAATTCTTGCATTTATACTCATGTATAAATCAGTTTGCAAGCCAACTGTGGCCTGCTCAACTCTTATCATCATCATTCAGGTTTATCTGTAAACAGTTAATGTTATAACTGTTATCTAACATTTCAATCTCAAGGTTCAATACAATTTATTGAGGTTGACATCTATTATTAAGAACACATTGTGTTTTCGTATAATAAATTATTAAAATGTATTAAAAAATCTTTTGATTTTTTGCGGGCAGTTATGGACAGTAATGTGATAATTTTCGTATTTAAAGGTTGGCTAATCTGTACTTTCTGAATTACGTTTATCATGTTCAGGCATCGACAAAGTGCTACGAACGTCGGCGAGCAGCAGACGTAATCGCGTCGCTGCTTCGTTCTGTCATTATTCATTTTTTCTTGTCGTCAGACAAATTTATGTAGGCTTTAGGCCCTACAGTATTCATTACTGTAGCTTAGAGTGCCGCGTACTCGCGCCTCAATTCATCACGACAATTTGTGTAGGCCCTAGGCCTACATTTCATGTAGTCTGGAGTGCCGCGTACTCGCGCCCTAATCTACTATGCAACATTCGTAACCGACTTGGTTTTATTCAAAATTCAAATTTCTTTCAGACATAGCCAACCTTACTATGCCGATTAAATTGTAATACAAAATTTAATAAATGTATCAAATACAGTTCACGCTCATTATTATTCAGCATCCTGGCAATAACATCATAAAACATCATTCTTCCTAACACCCCAATTATTCATACACGCCATTATAGAAATGTTATATAAATTAATCCACGAAATCAAATTATATATTAAATTAATTTGTTACAATTTTGTCGCCCATGAACGTGTGGCATGATCCCCACCATTTGACTATTAAAATTTTGTTTAGCTAAATGGTTGCTCTAAAACAAATAAAGGTGTGTTAAATGAAAAATATATTATATGTAATAATAATTATTTATATTAAACAGTAACTGTATGTTATGTTAATTGTTGTGTACTAAAACACAACTGGAGCTCAACGAAAAAATATCATTGTAAAGGTGTAATTATAATATCAGTAGATATAAATACAGAAATAATAATAACGAAACAATAAATAAAAATTAATAAGTCGGTTCAATAAAAATAATATTCTTAAATATTATAAATAAATATTTTTTGTTAATACTTCGACATGGCAATATCAGGAAGTATTAGTATGGAGGCAATCATTAAGGGAAACCTTATGGACGAATATGGAATAAGACAAAATATATGTGCTAGATTAGATAAACAAATAGAAGAATTTAAAACTGATAAGTCACCATTAGGTGAAAAAGTAAAAGAATATAATACAATACTAAGAGAAGGAGCAAAAGAGAAAATTAGCGACACAAATACGCACATAGCGGCAGTAGAATGTGAACAAACAATAATAGTTGAAAATACGTTCGTAATTAATAACGATAAAGAAGTAGTTAACACAAGAAGAAGAGAAACTGCACGAATTAATAGAAGAATTTTTAATCCTTGTGACACAGTCGGAGTTATATATCAATAAAGGTAAGAACACACAACACTGGGAACACAAACACTCAAATCACGACTATAATTATCAAAGAGATGACAAGAAAGCAATACAAAACACTACACAGCACCGTGATAATTACAAAATAAATTATCTGCCACCAATATACAACACTACAACACGCACAGCTACAGAGACTGAAAGAATAAATACAGCTGAACGACAAGGAGACGTTGTATGGTCGTCCAGTCGTAAACAGTTTTCAAAACCAGCTGACAAACGCGTTGCCCGCAGTACGGAAGTGCGACGAGAAAAAATTGAAGAGAGGTAGCGAAAAGATGAGTGAGATGGAGACAATAACTTTCCACATTCGGCCGTCTACGTCAAAGGCATCACAATGACTGAATAAACGGAAGCAGACTTATAAAATAAACAACATATACCCCTGTGATATTAGAGAGGAATTATTAAGCACCGAACAGGATATAAAGCGAGACGAACAACAAACACAATGTCCTATTGTGACTGTGAGCATAAACTGTGACGATTTAAATTGTAACAATAATCGTAAAATAAAAAAAAAATTAAAAATTAAGGTTTCGAGCCATTAAGCCATTTAAATCTCACTATAATAACATAAAAAACCTGTATGTACTCAGTATGAGAGGAAGAAGTAATTAATAAGCCCAAAGAAACTTTAATAAAAAGACAAATTGTAAATAGTTATTATTGTCGTATTTAACCCTTTGGTGTTATCAGGCGCTGACCTGTTAATTCAGGACTCGACATGTCTCCCGAGTCGTCTGGAATTTAGATTAAGATATAAAAACATAAGGTTAATAATTAAAAAATCTGAAGACACAGATAGTCGCTAAAACAACTTATTTAAATTATGTATATTTATTTAGGGATAGTTTGTATAAATAAAAATGTTTACTTAAAGAGAGACAGGGACTATATTCTCGCGCAATAGTTGCCCCTCTACCTCTTGTCAAGTACCAGTCGAAGCGAGCAGAAAACTCTCTCTCGCTATGTTGACTTCATGCAGTACAGACGTACGAGCAAAAGCTCTTACACTATGTTGCCGATACTTTTGTTTTACTTTAATGTTGTATACAAGAAATTGCTGCTGAAAGCATATGTTATGTATTAATCAGTATAGTTATGTAAAAAACAAGAGACTTAAAGTGTAACACGAAGTATAAAAATGGTGTAAAACAAGATGACTGCTAACTTCAAGAACTAACAACACTTCCAACATCATACCTGGAGATGTGAACTACCAGAACTTACAAACTCTAGTAGACCCGACAGAATATGCAGATCAGGACATCCGAGAATCTACAAGTACCATCGTAGAAGGTTCAATCTACCCTGCGGACTTTTGAGCCCTTTAATGACGAAGACCAGACCGAGATGATGACGGCGCTATTATGGATTCCCAAGACGGACACCCCAGGACGAGGTTTCTACGTACCAATTTAAAGGGGACTCGATAGCCTGTCTATCGAGGGTTACTAATATTTGTTACACAACACACCTTAAAAGAGACTTTTCAGAGACTATTAACTTTGTAAAGATTAAAAGATTAAATCTAAGAATTTTAATGTAACTATTCAAACATCATACGTTGTAACAGTTTATATGTTAATGTATCGTAGTATAATTCAAGTAATAATACCATTCTTCAAATGGAATAATATGAAAGAAAAAACAAAAGGTCTTGCAAGCTAATATCATGAATTAAGTATAACTAAAAGTTTTAATGACTAAATACCGAAGGTTACCCGGATCCGAGGTATAGCTAAATAGAATCAATTTTGATCCCAAAGTTTAAAGAAAGCATTCAAGTAACTTTAGTTTAATTCGTAATGTCATGGGATCTGTCAGTAAATGTTTTTAAATGTTAAATAAAGAGAAGTCGTCTTGTCACACACACATAGAGTGCGTAAATCAATAAAATACCTTCCCTTGCTTCCTTACACAGTTAGCAAGTAAATTTGTTAAGTTAATTATTTGTGGATACATTTCGTTACAACGTAGGCAGCCCATCTAATTGACGGAGCTTAATTAAGATGGGTTCCCTGGATTTGTAACGCGGCGAAACGTTACAAAACAGGTGTAAAATACGGATGTTAGTTGACACCGGCAGCCAGCTGTCAGTTCTTAACGCTGCATGGGTTCAACGCAATAAGAAATATTTTAAAAATACTGTAATTTTGCCCGTAAATAATTTGAATATCACAACAGCTACCAATAAAAAAGAAAGAGTTAAACAACAAGCATATGTAACTCTAACATATAAAACTCTAGAATTAGAACACCCCATGATAATTATGCATAAATTGATCTATGATGGAATTTTAGGTATCGATATACTAAATGCAATAAATGCTAAGATTAATGTTAATGATAATACAATTGTGTGTAATTATAAAAATGTTCAATATGAATTAAAAATGAATAGCGAGGAAGAAGAGTGCGAGGTAAGTGAAATGCCTATTACTTTGTACAAGCCACAAATACAGTATGGCCCAACTCGACATGTGAATGCGGCAGATGAAGGAATGACGACACAAGAAGAATACAGTGATGTATTTAGTGAAGTACCGACGCAGACGACAGTATACTAGCACTCTATAGTTGTGTCAGACCCTACGAAAGTCATCAGGAGGACGTACCCTATCCCAATGCGATATGAGGAAGAGGTTGAACTGGAAACTCGGCGCATGATTGAAAATGGAGTCATAGAGCGATCGAACAGCAACTTCCTGAATCCTCTAGTGGTAGTGAAGAAGAAAAGTGGTGAGATACGTCTATGCCTTGACATGAGGGAGCTGAACAGCATTGTATTAAAGGAGTATGACTGTGCGTCAACTGCGGACGAATTATTTACTAAGTGTGAAGGAGCGAGATGTCTGACGAAGCTAGATTTACGCTCAAGTTTCTGGCAGATTCCAATTCGTGAAGAGAATAGGAAGTACACCGCTTTCATGTATAAAAATAAATGCTACCAACACAGGGTAGTACCCTTCGGATTAAGCACGAGTTTGGCAGCCATCGTAAAGTGTCTAGAAAGAGCCCTAGGACCTGAGGTGGAACCCTACACCATGGTATTTATAGATGATATCTTAGTTGTATCTAAAACGTTAGACGAACATATAAAACAGCTAAGCACGATATTCCACAAGTTTAGGCAAGCGAACGTATCCCTTAACCTAGACAAATGTGAATTTATCAAATCCTCTATCCAATTCCTAGGCCACGTTATTTCCTCCTCTGGTATTCAACCCGATCCTATCAAAATTTCCAGCATAACTAATTTCCCTATACCCGGAAATCTCAAAGGGTTAAGAGCATTCTTAGGACTAACAGGATACTACAGAAGATTCTCACCATTATATGCAGAGTATACGCAGCCGCTACTGGAGCTGACGAAGAAAGGACAGAAGTGGAAATTCGAGAAGAAACACCAAGATGCCTTTAACCAAGTGAAAGAGTTGTTCATCGAAAATATTATGTTACGTCATCCTCAACGAGAAGGAAAATTCGTAGTATACTCTGATGCTAGTGACTACGCAGTAGGAAGTGTACTGTATCAACAAGATACTACGGGAGAGTACCGAGTGATCGCCTACGCCAGTATAGTCTTCAAAGGAGCTGAAAAATACTACTCCACATCAGAAAGAGAAATACTTGCTATAGTATACGCTCTTAAGCAATTCAGATATTATGTTTATGGTACTCATTTTGAGATACATACTGACCACCAAGCATTATCATTTCTATTGAAATGCAAAGTAACTAATGCCGGATTATTAAGATGGATTTTAGCCATTGGCGAATACTCATTCACGATTAAATACTGTAAAGGTAAAGACAATATTATAGCTGATACACTAAGCCGATACATCACAGAAGAATGTGAAGAAGTCTATGAGAGCGAAAAGAAAGAAATACAATTGTTATCAATTAAATTTAAAGAGAATGATGAAGTAAAACAAATGCTAAAAAATTTAGCACAAAAACAAGATTTGGATGTGACAATAAGAGAGATGAAGGACCAAGAACAGCTACCAAATCATTATAAGGTACTTAATGGAATTCTTTTGAGGTTAGTAAGACAAGACTGGAAGATAGTAATAACGAACGAAATGTTACAGAAATTAAATCAACCAGCACATGAGAGTTTAGCACATGCTGCTGCTCTGAAATGTTACCTGAGTCTACGAGAGGATTTTACGATTAATAATATGTTTCAAAAAATAAAGAAGAAGGTGAAGAAGTGTTACGAGTGTCAAACGACGAAAGGACCGAATTTACTCACATACATAGAAATACAGAGCATCCAGAAAGGGAACAAGGGAGAGCTAATTGCAGTGGATTTTCTGGGACCACTACCACGATCATCAAGTCGAGGTGTGAAGCACATATTGGTATGTATCGATGTGTTTTCCAAGGCAGACCGACTGTACCCAATTATGCGACCCACAACCAAAGTTGTTCTAAAGATACTACTGCAGAAATATATTCCGACATATGGAAAAATGAAGAAAGTACTCAGTGACCAAGGTGTACAATTCCAGAGTGAAAAATGGGAGAGGACGTTAAGGGAAAATGGAATACAACCTGTACTCACATCCATAAGACATCCTCAAGGAAACCTTGCTGAAAGAGTTAACAAAGAATTAGGTAAATATTTACGAATATACTGCCATGATCAACACAAAAAATGGGCAGAATATCTACCATTTCTTGAGAAGGCCATCAACGGAAATTATAGTGAAGCAACAGGTTATACTCCAATAGAATTGGAAGAAGATAAAAAGCCAAACAGATTGTGGACCAAGTATATAAACAAACCTAATAACCAGAATGTACCTGTACCAATAAGTGTGAAAATTGAATACGCAAAGCAACGGATAATAGAAAGAGGTAACAAGAGAGTAGAGAGATTTAACAGGACACACAAGCTACAACAATTCAACGTGGGAGAAAAAGTATTAATAAAAGCTAATCCAGTGGGAAAACGAAGTGATAATACAACGAAAAAATTCTTTAAACCGTATAACGGACCGTATACACTACAACAACGAATCGCGAGACATACATTTATAGTATATGACGATGTAAAAAAAAAAGAAATTGGCAAATACCATGCCAGTTCACTCAGAAAATTTTACACATAAAATAACTAGGTCAGTAGAACCGGATGAAGAGAATAATGAAAGGAGCAGCTACGTTTATACATTGTTATTAACTCGTAGCGAGGGGTGATAGAAAATAGACTTGTACCCTCCAACTAAGGGAACTTGAACAATTAATATTCATTATCATGGTTAGTAATGTATAAATAAAAATAAAAAAATATTTATATATATATAAGTAATATGAAATATAAGAAGTATAAGATGTCTAATGATAGAAAAAAATATTTTAATAAATAAATTTATTAAAAAATTTTTTTTTCTCCAAGTAGAGGAATAATGCGACAATACAAGCAAAGGTTGTAATGCGCATACATAATATATTGTAAATATTTTAGTTAATTTCAATAATATATAATAGACGAGCAGGTGTGAGATTGAAAGCTGGTTTTCAAGCAGGAACCAACAGGCAAACATCACGCGATTACCACTGCATGTGTGTATACAAGTAAATAATGTGTGTGCATGAAGCCTGTCTGATCCTGAAAGTTGCAATCTCACCCCTCAAGTAAATGACAAATTGAGAAAATAATTAATTTTAAGAAAACCATAAATGTTAGTGAGAAGGTGAAAACTTCTAAAAATATGTAAAAATCGGACACGAGTGCAGTGCGAATTGTACGTAATTCGGACAATCAATGCGAGTACATTGCGATTTGTAATGCATCATAATTATACTAGTAGTGTGAGCATCATGATAATTGCACATCTCATAAGTCATTAAATGAGACACTATTCTAGCAACGTGAAATCCACATTAAACAGTGCGATTGGCAAAAAAGTGCAATTATGTGAAATGAGACGAAAGTGGGGGCTGTCACACCATGTTTCAAATGTCGACAGGCTGATTCCTGAATCGACAGGTGCAGTTTTCTGTGTGGATATAAATAGAAGCCCAAGAGAGCTAATCGCTCTCTCTTAACAAACCATAGTCGCGGCGGTACGCTATGCCGGTCCTTAACGCGAATTTTTTAAACTATTTTGGACGAAGTTAGATTTAAAATCTAACATCAGTACGATTTTGTAACTGAACTTATAAAGTATCACGGTAATGTGTTTTTTTTTATTTGAAGTAATAAAAACAATAATAAAAAAAATACCGTAACGAAGAAATCGTCGGATGTCAACAAGCAGTCGACATCTAAGAACATCAACGCCTGACAGAGTACGAGAGCACGACTAGCAGAGGAAGGAGATGCAGAGGACTGGAGACATTTCTATAATAACGGCTACAGATCCAGAGTAACATGTCATCATAGTCTACAGCAGTCAATGTACCGTGGAGGACGAGAGACGAGAGGACGAGCAGTGAGGACAAGAGGACATCCAGGAGGAGAACACTGAAGGAATCACTGGAGGACATGGGACAACTCTACAGAAATTAAGGTGACGAAAAACCAATACATAATTTTCAAAGAGAAAGACATTGAGAGACTCTAAAAGTCAACACAATTTTTGTAAACATAATAATAAGTATGTAGATATAAATAAAATTCAATGTAATTAATATGTAATCATAAAAAAGGTTATTTAATTATTTTTCATAATGAACATAACGTATAGTCATTGAAATTAGTAATTGAATTATTTAACTTTTCTTGATAAAAGCACATAACATAGAGTCATTTATAGTAATAAATTAAATGTGCTAAAATGATTTTTTTAAAGCCATACAAAGGTATTAAGAAAGATAGATTAAGAATGCAGTAATAACTTTTAAATAAGCACACACTTAGACTGAGCAAGCAAGAAACGTTAACATATTGACGAGAAGTCTATATACAATAAATAATATAATATTTAGAATTTAAGATATGTTTGTAATGTTGACACGAATAGTAAAGACAATTTGAAACCATTGATAATGAAGATCACATGGCGTATTAATCATGATTTTCATAATATTATAATATTTTTGTTTGTTTGTTTCAAATAATAAATGAAGCATATTACAATTCGTAAAAAAAGAGTTACTCTTATTATAATTACACCTACACCCCAATTATTCATACACGTTGTTAGTAATGGTATAGAGAGTGTATGAGTTAAATATGTACAAATTAAATTGCACAGAAGGGTTAATGTGTTACATATTGGCGTCCCAAAGAACGTGAGGCCCATTCAAATAAAAATTGCATTGTTACATTTTGTCGTTTCCAAAAGTGTTGCATATTTTGGCGCTCCAAGATCAGGGTGCTCCACGAAATTAAATTATTTGTGTTAATAAATTTGTTATATATTTTGGCATTAACATATTGACGAGAAGTCTATATACAATAAATAATATAATATTTAGAATTTAAGATATGTTTGTAATGTTGACACGAATAGTAAAGACAATTTGAAACCATTGATAATGAAGATCACATGGCGTATTAATCATGATTTTCATAATATTATAATATTTTTGTTTGTTTGTTTCAAATAATAAATGAAGCATATTACAATTCGTAAATAGAGTTATTCTTATTATAATTACACCTACACCCCAATTATTCATACACGTTGTTAGTAATGGTATAGAGAGTGTATGAGTTAAATATGTACAAATTAAATTGCACAGAAGGGTTAATGTGTTACATTTTGGCGTCCCAAAGAACATGAGGCCCATTCAAATAAAAATTGCATTGTTACATTTTGTCGCTTCCAAAGTGGGGCTATTCAAACACAAAATAGATTTTTTATTTGAATTATCAAAAAAAAGTGTTGCATATTTCGGCGCTCCAAGATCGTGGGGCTCCACGAAATCAAATTATTTGTGTTAATAAATTTGTTATAGTAGATATGATTTTTAAAGAAAAAGGGCACAAAGTGATAAGATTACCTTCATACCACTGCAATCTGAATGGCATTCAGTACGTATGGAACATGGATAAGGGACAAGTAGCAAAACTCGTTGATCAGAAAGTAGGTGATATTAAAAACTTCACCAAAATGTTATTGCTTCTGTTTTAGAAAAGTGACTGGAAGAAAGCTACACAGCATGTAAAAAGTGACGAAGCTAAATACTGGGAAACTGATGCTCTGATGGAAAACAGAGATAGAGAAGAATCTTCTGACACTTCCACTGATAGACGATGACAGTGAATGCTTTAGTAATTTATCTGATGGATGTGAAATGTTTGGAGTTGAAGAATCAGAGTAGAATCCCACTTAATATGAAAACTGTTTCAGTGCTTTCACGACATAAAATTTGTGTTGAGTGAAGTAAGTCCGACTATTTTTTTTCTACTAATTATTTAAAATGTTATGTTTTTCCGGTACATATTAGCATGTGCGATTAATTTATTTCTGTGGTATTATGTTTTAAGAAATAAGACAAAGTCATAGTTTTAGTGATATAATTGTTTGAAAGACACCTGAATACAGCTTCTCAAGATACGCTTCTAAAAATTTCATCAAGGTAAAATTTTCTATTATTTATTAAATGATATTTTATTCACAACCATGAATTAGTTATGATAATAATTCTGTCTTTAATACTAATGAATTACACACAATAATGACAAAATCTGTATAATATTTACCTTATTTCTTCCGTCGTGTGACTTCGTGTTGCGTTCGATTTGATTAACGCGTTTCGAAACATATGTTTCGTCTTCAGAAATAAATGAAAATTCACTCTTAGCAAGGTCGTTACATATCAAAACTGCAAATATTGGAAAACGATTCCACACATATCCGCTTTACATGAGTGCGCACTCATGTAACGCGGATATGTGTGGAATCGTTTTCCAATATTTGCAATTTTGATATGTAACAACCTTGCTAAGAGTGAATTTTTATTTATTTCTGAAGACGAAACATATGTTTCGAAACGCGTTAATCAAATCGAACGCAACACGAAGTCACACGATGGAAGAAATAAGGTAAATATTGTACAGATTTTGTCAATAAGTGACTTGGATACCTATTCAAACATATCTTTCACAATAATGAGTATTTGGGCATTATATCCAAACTGAGAACTACAAAAAACGTAAAAGCAATGTGTCATTACTTCATTTTTTTACATCAAGTTCGAAATAAATACAGTCATGATTTACTCAGTGATACCAATCATCGTTGTTTTGTACGTAAAACTTATTCTACTGGAGACAGGTTCTATAACAAGATCAGTCATTTGGTTTGAAATATTTCTCTTATATGTCCCACCATAAAAACTATTGTGAAAGCAACTTTGTAAATTGTCTTCGACAGAAATAACAATAATGCCCTACGCTTTACCAATATACCGTTTTTGCATTGTAAGATTAGCTACTTTGTTCACACTTATACTACCGTTATTCAGTAATACCTACTGGCTTGTCAACCTGTCCTTTGTAAAACAATTTATTTCCAACTACTACCTGTCTGCTTTGTTATTATTATTAACAAACAGGCACATCATTAACAAGTGAACAGCTACTTAATCACTCGTTAACAGTTTAATGAGAGAGCCTATTTCATGAAACCATATTATGTGTCTATATTGAGTTTTAAGTTGCCTACAAAAATGTTAATAAAAAAAATATTAGACTTTGTTGTTCATAACGTGCTCAGTATCAGTAATAGGTAATACACCATTTCCGACTATGGAACACTTATTTGTAAATTAAATTCTAAATTGAATAATACAGTGTTAACTGTAAAGAATAATTAAAGTTGCCTATAAACTCATTAAATACATATTGCAACGAATCACAGGATCATGATAGGCGGGGCAAGTTCATATATTACACAGACAATGGACATTCATATTATATTGGTAGATGGTTAAGTTTGGTTGTTATCAATTGTATTTAGTAAGGATAAGGGTTTAGTTTAGTAAAACTGTGCATTATTTATTTATTGTTATTCATGTACTGTGTTTGTGGAAATGTGCGCGCGTGCGCGAGTGGTAAACGTTTCCCGGGCGGTGCGTGAAGTATTTATCGTTGTGTTTGACATTGAACTGAACTTAGACATATGTATTGCTACAATCCCTATACATTTCTAACTGTTGTTTACGTTCATGTATGATATTAGTATGTAGGCAGTTATGCATGAGATACGGGTAGTCTGATTACCGCTATGCATGCTGTTACAAAGTAAATGCACTCTACTGCATGAAAAGTGCATTGTCACGATGTCTAACCATGTGACTTCCATCCACCAATAGAATGCTGAGTGGTGGTTGGAAATTTTCTTAAGCCTGTCGTTACACAGGTAGTTCTTCTACGCCATCTACCGCGAACGGGACGTGCACTCCTTGTACAAGATTCTACCGCTTGCAAGGTGTTGTAAAAACTATTCGTCGTTAGTGAAACGGGAAGACTCAGAACTGTGTGTGTAGTACACCTGCACACATTATTGTTTTAACGCATTGCGCGTATAATTACGACAGTTCTTCTACGCCATCTACCGCGAACGGGACGTGCACTCCTTGTACAAGATTCTACCGCTTGCAAGGTGTTGTAAAAACTATTCGTCGTTAGTGAAACGGGAAGACTCAGAACTGTGTGTGTAGTACACCTGCACACAGTACTGTTTTAACGCATTACGCGTATAATTACAGGCAGTTCTTCACTGCTGCTACCGCGAACGGTACATACAATCCTTGTACAAGATTCTACCGCTTGCAAGGATCTGTTAAGACTTTTCGGGGATAGTAACGCGTGTGACGCAGAACAGTTGATATTATCTATTTACACACGGTATTATTAATATTGTAGTACTACGTGTGTACTAAGTGAGTGTAACTGTATCACTGTGCGATATTTTCCGCAGTATCAGTATCATAAATGGTTACGCAATAGTTCCATCGAGACGTTTCCGTGCGAGTGCAAGATTTCCTCATAGGGTGGTCTGCTGATCGCGGTAGACCTTGGTATTAGCGTGAACACTTGAAGAAGCCGGAGTGGTATAAGTTCAATATACCGTTTTTTTATTAAACTCACTGTCACCTGAGATATTACTTGGTCATAAACTCTATATTAATTTTGCGAGTAATAAGATCTGTAGTACCGTTGTGTGTGCGAAGCGTCAGATTCATCGTAGAAATTGCAGGACCAGCCCAGCTGTTATAGGACGCCAGCCCAGCTGTTATAGGACACCAGCCCAGCTGTATAGGACCAGCCCAGCTGTCAGGACACCAGCCCAGCTGTTATAGGACCAGCCCAGCTGTTACAGGACATCAGCCAAGCTGTTACAGGACGCCAGCCCAGCTGTAAACATTTCTGGGGAAACGTCTGTCATTTATAAGCCACACCTGACGAACCAACTACACCGCAAAGACCTGCCCGTCTCTTCAACAACATCATCGTGGGAATCTTCTTTATGTAACGTATCACGTCTTGCGTATGAACATTATTTAACATTTTGAAAGAAAGACTCTATATCAAACATTACATTCTGTACATATCAAATATATCATTTAAACTATATCTTGTGTTTTGTGCAATAAATAATCTTAAACCCTCCAATATAGACTTGTAATTTGAAATACACATACTATCATATCCTATGCGCCAATAGTTTAGTAATTTGTGTTGTCGCATAGAGATATTTTGGCGCTTAGCAACGTAGGGCACGTAAGATAGCGGTAATTTTACGCTATTATATATTTGTCTATGAATATAAAATTTGTTGGTTAAATCCGACGTATAAGTATAATTAACGTAATAATTGTATGTGTATAGTTCATATGAAAATCTGAGGATATAATTTATCAATTGTGCATATTCTCTTGTATATCTTATATGAACAGATTTTATCAGTATATTGGAGGTAGATTATTAGTTGTTGTGTGTTAGATAAGGTATATTTACATGTTGATGTTTTGAACTGCTTTCTGTGTGCATATAAACTGGTTACCATATGTTCTAATCTTGTCGTAATAATAACTTTCTTTGCGTATAAATCAATCAATTTAAATTTACTAAATTTTAAATTAATTTTGATCACTATGGCGGAGTCAAAAAGGATAGAGAATCTTTTAGCGGCCGTATTAGCGAAGATGGAAACATTGTCCGAAGAAATTAAAGCCAATAATCTGAGTATACAGAAGCTTTCAGCAGAAGCCGAGGAAGAAGAGATGATAGCGGATATACAAAGAATTTCAGAGGAAAGTAAAGCCAGGGATGAGGAGATGATAGCCATTAGGCAGAAGTTTTGGGAAGAAATGGACGCCGATAGAGAGGAGAGGATGGCGAAACTACAGGAAATGTCAGTTGATACTGAAGTAGATTTAACTGTTGGGAATAGTGTACCTTGTGATAATTTTGAAGTACCAAATGTTCTGATTGAACATACTCTCAACGAAAGTAATATGGAAGTTAACCAAGATGTGACATCTGAAGGATTAACGGAGAACAGTAGCGTAGCAGATGAACTTGAATGTGATTATACAGAAACCACCTTATTAGGGCCTAGTAGTTCATATCTCGGTATAGTCGAGTATTTAGATTCTGCATCGGATTGTAGTGAAGATAACAGAAATGAAATTAGTAGTAACAACACTATTAGTCTGGAACATACTTCAGGTAAGTGCTGTGATGAGGTGATAGTTTATAGTGTAACAGGTATAGCATGCGAGAACCGTGAACGTATGGTAGAATTTGAAGCTATCATGGATGCGGACAGTGTATGCATAACAGATAAAAATACCGAACCAGTAGTAGAGCCTGGAACTAGTATGGATACTAACGGTGCAGGTGTTTATGACACATGTCGTAATGATGAGGTACTAGATGAATTTATATCAGATACTGAGGTGTTTATGGAGGACGGAGAGGTAAATGATACGGGTGACAATAAGGTGACAATAATTATGGTAAATAATAATGAACCACCGCGTAATCAGTTTCATGTTCAAACACCACAAAATCAGCCGCAATCACAACAACATAAAAATACAACTCAGCAATTTAATACCAACTTATTAGCAACAGTTACTGAAAATGATTCAGTTGAAAAGCAGTTCAATCAATCAATTATGAAAAATGTTAGTTATAAGAATAAAACTGTTATGTCTGGCCTATATCCTGCAGGAATGAGAGACAGTTTAGTATATAGTAATGATAGTAGTAGTAGATATGAGGGTAGTATTAGTATTGAAAGTGGCACCGATCTTGTGGTCGAAGCAAAAATTAGTGGTTATGTTGACGAGATATTGTCCGACTGTGGCACAGAAATATCGCTGTTGGACGAGCAGTTACGAAAGAGGTGTAAAAACCACTTTATACAAATGCCGATTCTGCCGGTAAGTCACATAAGGATAAAATCAGCAACGTGTGAGTCGCAGATAGTTGAAAAACAGGCACGTATAACAAGATATGTGCAGGGTACGGAAATAGATGCGACCGTACTTGGAGTTAGAAAACTCGGACATAATATTATATTGGAAGTCGACGAATTGAATAAACTGCCAGTTGGATTTCCAAACAATACATTGCCAGCTAAAGTTGATTGTCGACCTCACGTTATCAGACTGGGACGGTCGAAAGATAAGATAACGAATAACTCACCGACCCCCAAGGTTCAGTTAATGGGTTGCGAGATAAAGCAAATACGACTTATATTAAACAAATTCAAATCTACATTTCCAAGTAAACGTGTGCGTTTCAAAACTGAGAAAAATTTATACAAAAAACTCAGAAATAAATGTCAGGATATAGGGGTAAGAATGTGTAGTGATGTAAATATGTCAGTTCAGGTTTATATGTTGTATGTAAGATGACTCTGTGAATGAACAATAATCTAGTTTAGATAAGGAATGCCGTCTGTGTACTTTGTGACCCTGCATAAAATTTCGTTATCTGTGTGTCAAGAACATGTGTGTTTGTTTTGGTTTTAAGGTTACCACGTGTCTTTTGATTTGGTGCTTCTGTCAAAGTGACAGTTAGGAAATGTTAGTATTAATTGAGGATGTTTATTTGATTTTAGTTCGAGGGTATTATTATTATTTCAGGATTAGGAAATTGTTTTGGTTATATAAAAAAAAAAAAATTTTATTTTTGTGAATTAACTAAAAAAAATTTTTTTTTTTTAAGCGGGAAGGGGTTAATCCTGCAACGAATCACAGGATCATGATAGGCGGGGCAAGTTCATATATTACACAGACAATGGACATTCATATTATATTGGTAGATGGTTAAGTTTGGTTGTTATCAATTGTATTTAGTAAGGATTAGGGTTTAGTTTAGTAAAACTGTGCATTATTTATTTATTGTTATTCATGTACTGTGTTTGTGGAAATGTGCGCGCGTGCGCGAGTGGTAAACGTTTCCCGGGCGGTGCGTGAAGTATTTATCGTTGTGTTTGACATTGAACTGAACTTAGACATATGTATTGCTACAATCCCTATACATTTCTAACTATTGTTTACGTTCATGTATGATATTAGTATGTAGGCAGTTATGCATGAGATACGGGTAGTCTGATTACCGCTATGCATGCTGTTACAAAGTAAATGCACTCTACTGCATGAAAAGTGCATTGTCACGATGTACTAACCATGTGACTTCCATCCACCAATAGAATGCTGAGTGGTGGTTGGAAATTTTCTTAAGCCTGTCGTTACACAGGTAGTTCTTCTACGCCATCTACCGCGAACGGGACGTGCACTCCTTGTACAAGATTCTACCGCTTGCAAGGTGTTGTAAAAACTATTCGTCGTTAGTGAAACGGGAAGACTCAGAACTGTGTGTGTAGTACACCTGCACACATTATTGTTTTAACGCATTGCGTGTATAATTACGACAGTTCTTCTACGCCATCTACCGCGAACGGGACGTGCACTCCTTGTACAAGATTCTACCGCTTGCAAGGTGTTGTAAAAACTATTCGTCGTTAGTGAAACGGGAAGACTCAGAACTGTGTGTGTAGTACACCTGCACACAGTACTGTTTTAACGCATTACGCGTATAATTACAGGCAGTTCTTCACTGCTGCTACCGCGAACGGTACATACAATCCTTGTACAAGATTCTACCGCTTGCAAGGATCTGTTAAGACTTTTCGGGGATAGTGACGCAGAACAGTTGATATTATCTATTTACACACGGTATTATTAATATTGTAGTACTACGTGTGTACTAAGTGAGTGTAACTGTATCACTGTGCGATATTTTCCGCAGTATCAGTATCATAAATGGTTATGCAATAGTTCCATCAAGACGTTTCCGTGCTAGTGCAAGATTTCCTCATAGGGTGGTCTGCTGATCGCGGTAGACCTTGGTATTAGCGTGAACACTTGAAGAAGCCGGAGTGGTATAAGTTCAATATACCGTTTTTTGATTAAACTCACTGTCACCTGAGATATTACTTGGTCATAAACTCTATATTAATTTTGCGAGTAATAAGATCTGTAGTACCGTTGTGTGTGCGAAGCGTGAGATTCATCGTAGAAATTGCAGGACCAGCCCAGCTGTTATAGGACGCCAGCCCAGCTGTTATAGGACACCAGCCCAGCTGTATAGGACCAGCCCAGCTGTCAGGACACCAGCCCAGCTGTTATAGGACCAGCCCAGCTGTTACAGGACATCAGCCAAGCTGTTACAGGACGCCAGCCCAGCTGTAAACATTTCTGGGGAAACGTCTGTCATTTATAAGCCACACCTGACGAACCAACTACACCGCAAAGACCTGCCCGTCTCTTCAACAACATCATCGTGGGAATCTTCTTTATGTAACGTATCACGTCTTGCGTATGAACATTATTTAACATTTTGAAAGAAAGACTTCATATCAAACATTACATTCTGTACATATCAAATATATCATTTAAACTATATCTTGTGTTTTGTGCAATAAATAATCTTAAACCCTCCAATATAGACTTGTAATTTGAAATACACATACTATCATATCCTATGCGCCAATAGTTCAGTAATTTGTGTTGTCGCAATATTTTAATCTGATTTTAATTATTTCAAAACTCAAAGTACTTTACTCAATAAAAATAAAACCAAACCAATAAAAGCAAACCAAAAATGTTTTAACTTTTAATCAGTTAAATTATTTTAACTTTAATCAGTTAGTTTTTATAACTATGAACTATAACTTTAAGGTAGTTAGTTTTTTGGACAGTAGCTTTAACTTATGATCAGTTAACAATTATTATGAACTTTCCTAAGTCTGTTTATAATGTGACATCGTGTTTACAACGTGATATATATAACATCACATTAGAAACTTGCTAATTAAATAGAAATTAAATTCACTTGTTCCTCTTAAATTCGCTCATTTGTAGAACTATAGCAAAATTGAAAGTTAAGGGCATGGAAATGTGCGAAACATTTACGGTCAGATGGGAAAGGCGATGTGGAGGGAGTCGCTGTGAGATGTGAGAAGAGAACTGTTGTTATCAGCGAAGGTGCAGCCAACCTATGAATATAATTTCTAATAGTAACAAAAACTCGCGACTGTTAAGGTTTGTTTGTAAATGTGTCACCACAAATCTATCTGTGTGTGTGTGTGTGTGTGTGTGTGTGTGTGTGTGCCTACAGTCACACAGCTGGTTTAAAAAAAAAGAATTATACGTTTATTGTTTCCGACGTACGACGTACATATACAATAATATTGTAATTGTATTACTATACAAATCAAGCAAATGATATGTACTGTTCACACGTATCGGAATTTGTTGCTGTTACATAGCAGAATGTTTTATAAACATATCTGAGTGTTATTTGGTTCTGGCATTGTGTACTGCTGAGACGTAAGAAACTACAGCCTTTCTGACGTTTCTTATCGCAATGGAATTTGCAAACTGTACACTTCCACTCCTTAATTACACTCGACTATCTCTACATTTTATCATTACATAAAGGAACGTGTTCTTCGCATTAATTTAATTGCAAGAATTTTTTTAACCTTGGACAACAAAAAACTGTTTATTATTACTTCCCGTGCTTGACTATGAATAACTTTCCTGTCTTTGCTAGTTGAAGGAGAAGTATCCACTTTAACAAATATTATTACTGGATGATAACACAAATAATTACAATAATACGTAATTGCAGAATAAAAACTACCAATAGAAATTAACTAAAAAATTAAATAACTAATAAAAATGAGTGACTGTAAAACAATGATACAGTTAATAATAAATAGAAATAATAATAACAAATGCAAGACTGAGATAGTACGTCATACAGCAACTAACAATATATGGGTAACTAAAACATTATACACAAAGTTGCCAACACCATCACTTGCATACCAGCTGATACTCCGTTACCCTCCTGCCATTCACAATTTCAAAGTGGACTCATCCATCCATAAATTGGTTTCTGCGCATATGCCCTTAACTTTCAATTTTACTGTACTATATTCCTATTTGTAATAGCAAAACCTTTCTCTACCAGCTATTGTTTCTTGTTGTAATTCAAAAAATCATGAGCAAAAATAACATTGTATAAAGTATACATGTATGAACAGTACAAAAAAATTAAACATTGAATAGCCTTATTGACATATTAAGCTCCAAACTGAAGTAACAATAATTCATTTATGTTGATCAACAACGGAGACACAACTAGTTGTTTTACAGATCGATATCTACATGAAATTGTTGACTTTATTGCTCCTGTTGTTTATGTTTATGGTCAAAGTAATTTAATAATTTTTGAAACTCTGTAGAATAAAATTTTGACACCATACGCATACAGTTTATTATATAATAGAGTATTATTATATTATAGAGTATTATAATGCTCTAACTTTAATTTTTGAATGAGTAAATTTTGTAGTCACGTATGAGTTTTATTTTGACTGTACAAATGTCGAGCAGCATAGGGGAACATACTGAACCCCCACCCAACTGGCAGTGCCAGTGCTGTTACACTTCCCCTCTCCGGATTATGTGTTAATGTATCCGTGTAGTATGTTGTACTCCCAGAAAGGAAACCTGCAATGGAATACAATTAGTTGTTTCATTATTGTATACGGTATCTCACAAATTATTAGTTAGCCAGACATCACCATGTACTGTATATACACCTCAATAACCAACCAGTAAATTTGTACTCGTTATTCAGACTTTAATATGTAAAATTCTTTATAAACTATATGTACCTTGACAGGTTTTATTGCATCTTCAAATTTGCTTTATTTTTGCTTTCTGTATACTATGTAATCATTAAGCATATAAACTCAAACTAAACCTAGTTGCCTGACAAGCAGTTAACCACCATTAAACCTTTCAGTACCATGGGCTGATCACATTGTCCCAGCAGTACATGCTAAAAGTGCCTGGGCCAATTCAGTCTGCTGCCAAGTTTCAATGTTATAGTTTGGATATTTACTAACAGATGGTGTTCGATTTTATAGCATTAGAAAGAGGCATTATTAGTGTATACACCACAAAAAGTTTACCTAACTGTGTGAGAGTGGAAATTATTTAAACAGTGACAATGAAATTGATTTTGGTGGCAATGTAAAACAGTAATGGTGATATTTATAACCTGTCTACACATGAGCCTTTGACACATTCTGCAGAAAATACTGAATGTAAGGAAGATGCAAGTACAGTAAATGATGTAAATATATTTTTGATTTTCATGAACTGCCAGGACCAAAACATGTTCCTTCAAATGTCCAAGCCCCAATCCACTTCTTCAATTTCCATAATAGCGACAGAAACAGTTATGCCAAACGGTTTCAAATAAAAAATAACCTCATTATATTTGACACTAGTGACAGTTGTGGTAAAGATCCCACAGTACAAGAATTAGTCTTAAAAGCCTGTCTCATTAACATGGGTGTCATTAGGAAACATTCAATATATTCATGTTGGTGTGCAGACAGTAACTTACCAATACCTTAGTTTCCTAAAAGGTTTTCTAGAAACAGATTTCAATTATTATTTTTTTCATTTAACAGTCAATTAAAAACTTGGGCCTTGTGACAACCAGGGTGTGATCCATGTTCAAGTTCAACCACATACTTCACCGTGGTAATAATGTTAGTATACCACTGTGATGTTCCTCATCATCAGCTAAGTATAGATAAGTTTCTTTGAACAAAGAATCACATCAGTTGAATGCAATACCTACACAATAAACATCATCATTAGTGGGATATCAAACTATGGATGCTGTGACTGTCTTAAAATACTCATTAGCATACCAAGGTACTCTCTGGTTACCAACTGTACCAAACTACTAGTGTGGTTACCAAAATACTCTTTGGTTTACCAAGGTGTACAGTATGATCAGTGGCGGCGCTACGGGTGGGCCCGGGCCCACCCAGATAAGACGGAGAAATTTCAGAGGTCAAAGTCAAACTGTCTTTTATAAAATTCAACAAGAAATATGTTTCCACGTGCTTAGAACGAAACTAAAAGATGTTTAGAACGGAAACATGAAACAAACAACCAGTCAGAGTGTACACAAACTGTCAGTCTTGGTTTCTCGGTCTGCGGTCGTACTTTTGTTTTCGTTAAGTCAACGATTTTATTTTTGTGTCTGTGGTGTGCATAAGCAGAGTTAACGTGTTTAACTGCCAATTTTATTTTAATATGGACAGCAGTTTTTCTCATGGTCGATTCATTCTTTCGGTTTTTATGTTATGAACATTTCAATACGTTTGAGGTTAATTTGCATATAAACAATAAGTGGTCTTATGACAGTAATCTGTGTTTCGTGTTTGACTGTTCGTGTAGAATATTGTGCATCTTATTGAAAGTGAATGTGGAAAAGTGACAATAAAAATGGCAAAACGTCCTAGCATTTTGGACTACTTCATTCTGCAACAAAAACTTGTTAAACCAAATGAAGAGGACATTACAACGTCTACACCTGTAACTGCTGAGGTTAGTTTTCAGGATCCCGAAACTGTACCTGAAAAAATTGTGTTCTATGATGATGATATGGAAGTAGGGAAAGAAGGAAAACAGTCAGAAAATGAAGAAGAACTCGGTGAAAATAAAGGTACTGATTTATTTTCTATTCCTAGCAGTAGCACCAACAGCACTAATCCATCTGGTTCAATTAGTGATATAGTTATGAAACCTACTGATGAACCAAAACAACCACTATTACGACATTTTCCTTTTCGCCAGTTTGGAGATAGAAAAAGGAATTTCTAGCCAGGTTGGTACAAAATCCACCCATGGCTTGAATATAGTATTATAAATGATGCTGCATTTTGTTTTCCTGTCGATTTTTTTGTCCCCACTCAAAGCACAAAAAGTGAATTGCTTAGTTTTGTAAGTGAAGGTTACACTAATTGGAAAAGAGCAACAGAATCTAATTCCGGTTTTAAGCAGCATGAGAACAGCTCATCCCGCAAACATTCTTTAGTTGCTTGGGAGTCTTTCAAAAATTTAAAAAGTAAGTTTGGGGAGAAAGCATCAATTGCTGATCTGCTAGATGAAACGTATGCTCTTGAAGTTCAAGAAAATAGAGGATACATTAAAACAATTGCTGATGTACTTCGATTCACAGCCCTACAAGGAATAGCTCAAAGAGGTCATGATGAATCAAAACAGAATGAAAACAACGGAAATTTTTTAGAATTAATGGAACTTATACGGAAAAAAGATCCAACTGTTAAAAAAAAGCTTGAATATAAAAGAGAAAAATACACTCATCATGGTATTAAAAATGAAATTTTTAGCACCATGAGCAGTATTGTGCTAGAACATATAACAGATGAAGTAAAAAAAGCTCAGTATTTTGCTCTAATGGTTGACAAGTCAAAAGATTGT
Organism: Magicicada septendecula; assembly: GCA_034769895.1. Lineage (NCBI taxonomy): Eukaryota > Metazoa > Arthropoda > Insecta > Hemiptera > Cicadidae > Magicicada > Magicicada septendecula. The sequence goes on along the minus strand of CM068373.1, from coordinate 313,478,587 downwards.
TCAAAAACTGAGCAATTATCAATAACGATTCGTTACTATTTAGATGGGAATATATATGAAAGATTTCTAGGCTTTGTGCCTGCAAAAAAATTGGATGATTCTTTATTAATCTGTATTAAACAAAAACAAGCAAACTGTGGAGTTGATTTAAACTACTGTGTTGCACAAACGTATGATGGAGCTGCAGTCATGAGTGGCTCTTGTGCAGGTGTTCAAGCTCTTTTAAGCAGGGAATTTCCACAAGCCATCTACACACACTGTATGAACCATAAATTGAATCTCGTTATAGTGGCAACATGTAGAGGGATCAAGTCAGCTACAGATTTTTTTATGACACTGCAGGGACTGTATATATTCATGAGTGGGTCGGCAGTCCATCAAATGTTTATAGATACACCAATGAAAATGAAGATAGGAAAAGTGGAATTGAAAAAGTTAAGTGACACCCGATGGGCCTGTCAGTATGCTACATGTTTGGCTGTGAAGAAGACAGTTGAAGCTATTATTGTAACACTAGTAAATATCCAGAGTGAAAATTCAGAATGAGCTGCGGAAGCGTCAGGATTCAGTGCCAAGTTGAAGTTTTCTTTTATTTTTCATTTATGCCTGTTCACACGTTTGTTGAAAGAATGGAAGTCACTCTCTGATTTCCTCGAGGGCAAAGATTGTGATATTGTTGCTGTGATCAATTTGGTCGAAACTACAAGGGATCATTTCAACCAAATCCGTGAATTGGATACAGGTTTCACTTCTGTGTGGAAAGAAAGTGTAGATGTAGCAACAAAAATAGGCGCTGATATTCCCACAGATTCCTTTACTCCTGGCAGAATTCAAAAGTTGCCAAAACATCTTGTGGAATATGTTTGTGATATGCCAAATAAAGACAGCTTGAAACCTGTACACCGAACTGATTTCAAGTCTCTAGTATTTGATGATATTCTACATATCATAGATAGCGAACTTGAGAGATGTTTTATTTCAAACTCTGCAATAATTAAAGGAATCACTTGTCTGAATCCCAAAAGTAAAATGTTCCTGAATAAAGAAATGTTAATGCCGTTGGCACAAAATTATTCATGCAACAGTGATTCGTTGGAGGTAGAAGTAAAAATATTAAAAAATTTTATCCTAAGGCATGAACAACAAACCGGAGTGGAGACTGTGAATCTACTTGCATTGCTCAAGTTGTTAGAGCAATACAAACTAGCATTCAATGACTTGTACAAATTGACTAGAATAGCAGTGACTATTCCAGCTTCTTCTGCATCATTTGAAAGAACATTTTTGTGTATGCAACGTGTTAAGAATTATTTACAAAATTCGATGTCTGATGAACGTCTTAGCTATTTGTCTATGCTTGCAATAGAAAGACCTTTGACCAAAACCATTGACTTGAAAAGAGTCGTTGATGATTTTGCCATTAATCACAACAATCGACGAATTAATCTGTTTTAAAAGTAAGTAAAAGCCTGTTTACTATTTTGCATTCATAGTATTTTATTTTGGTTAATATTTCAGGTATTCAGTTTTGGCCTATCAATTATCATCTTTATTTGTCAGCTCTGATTTAAACATTGTACAGTTAAGATATTGTCATTTTGTACAAGTAAAATACATATATACATAAATATATACAGTAACTACATTCACACAACACAAACATACAAATTCAATCGGAATTACAGTCCAGATTTGGCTCTCTGTCATTGATAAAACTATTTTAAACTCCAAATTTATACCATCAAACTCTAGGTTAGGCCCACCCCATGTGACCTACGCTAGAGCCGCCACTGAGTATGATGTAGACAAAATTGAAATAAAAGCTAATGGACTGGCTAATACTGTTGTCGCTAAATTGTTAACAATAGGAATTATACAAATAAAGGATACTACTTGTTTGTAGACAACTTTTTACTCATGTCCCAGTAGCAAACGCCTTTTATGACAGACAAACCTTTCTAACTGGTAAAATTATAAAAACCAAAAATCTCGTCCTGCTACACTTATATCTTCAAAACTAAATTTTTTCACAGTGATTGTATGTTGTTGGCTGCTTTCAAAGAAAAATGTCCCAAAAAACAGCCCCCTTATTGCCAAATCCGATGCAGGCCAGTATATCACGGCATCAAATCTAAACTAAATGTTGTTAAAGATTATAAAGCTTATATGGGTGCCACAAATTCATCTGATATGGTGTTATATTTTTATCTGGATGAAAAAAAGACAGGGAAATACTGAAAAAGTTTGTTTCCAGTATTATCTGCAGAATGGTGGTGAACGCAAACATCCTGTACTGTGGTAGCATGCTGGAGGGACACAGTAAAATCGATAGGTTTAAATTTAGTAGTACTATCATTCAGATGTTAAAACAGAAATGGATGGTACAAAAAAAAATATATTTCCTGATATACAGGCAGCTACATTAGGTGGTAATAGTGGTTTTAATAATAATAGTAGCAGATGCACAGGTAAGCTTTGGACTTACAGGATTAAAAGATGAAGACTGCTGTTGTGCTTTGAAGATCCAAAGCAAGAAGTGCCTAAACAACCTGTACTAAGGGACTCCAATCTTAAGCGTTCAAAATTACATAAGTGTTAACAAACATCATAAATGAAGTACCTTAATTACTGGTATGGTACCTTTTTTTGTGTATGTTAGTGTTTCATGTAAAAAACTAAATTTGTGACTAATATATAAATATTAGTCACAAACTTGGCCATAGATTTGTTACATCCACTTACTTTTTACAGATTTTGAGTGAAAATTACAAATTTGAATATGTGTAAAGTAAAATTTATAACATTTAAAAAAAATTTGTTATAGTCAAAGAAATATCTTCACTGTGTGAATTATTCATTTACATTTTAGGTAAGTAAAAATGCCATTCATTAATCTTCAGTATTACATTTTTTATTGAATTTTAAGTAAACACATGTATAATGAGAAACCAGCTTTGCACTTTACGACTACATTACAGAGAAGCTGTTGGGAATGAAAGGGTTAATGAATGTTCTTTATTAAATCTGTTATAAGAAGTAAAAGCTTAGTATAACAGTTGTTATTTGGTTACTACTTTATGAAAAACAAGTTTTTTTAATGACTGGAATGTAGTGTAATCTATAGGCATTCTAAACCAGTATTTGAAAGTAGCATTTACAAAAGTAACCATTAAAAATTAAATATCTGTTACTGCAGTAACAGTTAACGATGACAGTGACTGCAGGAAGGTTAAAAACTATCTGTTCCTAATATCTGTTACCACATAGTTGCTATATTTCAGATAACAGTTATTTGTTTTTTTTACTTTTAAACCAGTATTCTAGTTGTCCTCTCTGTTTTCAAGTACTAGCATACTGTTAGAGGTTAGTTGGGGCACTTTTTTTACAGTTTACGAAGTATGCTTTATTTATAGTCTGTAAAGTACGTTATAATGCTACAATTGACATTGCTAACATTCAAATATTGCCTTGCTACATTATAAACAAGATAAATGTATTCGTTACTAAATAATTAGTAATTATAAGAATATAAATTATTGTGTACCGTACAACAAATAATATATTTATTTATTATAAAATTTAAAATACTTTATGTTTTGATAAAATTGATCATATTGATTTTTTCTAATTAATAAATTATTGCAGGCTGATTCTTGTTTAATTTGGTAGAGAATTGTGTTATATATTTCAATTAGTAAAAAGTAATGACTTAATATTTTTATCTCTTACAAATCAATTAAATCTTGATAGTATCTTTTCATTTTCTAGGTATACTAATTGATAAAAAGCCTTTTACATCCATCCAGTAGCCTACCATTCAAAATCCTACAGATAAATGCATTATCAAATAAAATCTCTCTAAAAATGTTTAAAGTTACATCTACCGGTACTTGCTTTTATAAATATGAAGAGTATAGATACAAATTAAGTACCCTGTTGCCTTACTGTCACATTAAGCTACAAACCGAAGTAAAAATTATACATTTATGCCAGTTAACAACAGTATACAGTGTGTCATGTCTTAAATTTCAATAAATTTTTGATATTAAAATTTATGGCATTTAGATTGTTACAGCTTTGTTTATGGCCAAAATAATTTTAAAATTTGTGGAGTGATGGAGAATAATGACTGCTACATTAAAAGAGATTAAAAATAATAATCCTGTAGATTTTTGAATTACTGAAGGCAAGCAAGAATTTCAAGGCACACATTATTTACAAGTGAAAAATCCTCATACACAGTGTATTTCTCTACCTACCCCACTGTGTTTTGTGACTTCTGAATGAAGTATAGTATAATTTATGTGAAGTGTGCCACGAAGTTAAAATCATTTCAGTTAGTTATAATCATCTCTGAAATCACAAAACAATGTTACTCTATAGCCTATCAGTCATTTTATAGGTTATAACACAATATTGTAATTTTCCAACTTCATGAATATTATAATTTGTTATTATCATCTGTATCATATATCTTCAGATCACAGGGGAATAAATGTAACATTGGTGGGATTTTTTGTCGCCTATTAATACATTTTTAATTTAGTTTTTTATATATGGTTTGTATCTGACTTTGTAGCTTTGTCCCACTAGCTAGACATTTTCTGAATACCTCACTCTGCTTCAAAGTAATCTGCACATGTGCAGAAGCAAGTATTCAGTACCAGTAACTGCTAATTTGTATCTGTTTATTCGTTAGTTGGGTAGGGACATCCCGCGAATAACCAGAACAGATATTTCGACTTTTTAATAATTGTTACAATTGTTCCACAAATGTAACCATTACAAAACACTATGTACATGAGTGTTAACCGACCTCTAGTTTACAGCAGTTGTTTATGTCAGTCAACCTTAATTGTGTTCTGTAATTTTTTTAATGGAAAAGCTGTGGAGCAAAGAATTTGTCTTAAATTTTGTGTTTCTAACAAAATTTCTTGTGCTGAAGCATTAAAAATGTTACAAAAGGCATATAGTGAGTTGCCCCTCGAAAATGCAAGCATATGAATGGTATACATGATTTCGCGAGCTTCTAGTTACCGGTACTCTAACTTTATGAAACATATCATAACTGGTAATGAAACATGGGTTTATGAGTACAACAAGCTTCGGAATATCGTTTTAAAAATGAACCAAAACCTAAAAAACCGCATCAAAAATTAAGGCCTTTCTCACTGTTTTCTTAATTATTGTGGTGTTGTTTATTCAGAATTCCTTCCACATGGACAAACGGTCAATAAAGAATATTATTTGAGCATCATGAAGTGTTCGTGTGAAAATATTCATTGGAAACAGCCAGATTTGTGGAAAAAGAATTCGTGGATATTGCACCACAATAATGCACTGTCGCACAAATCAATCTTGGTACGCATATTTTTGGCCAAAAATTTAACAAATGCTATCGATTAAGCACCGTATTAATGAGATATGGCCCCATATGACTTTTTCCTATTTCCTAGACTCAAATTACCTCTTTGGGGAAAGTGTTTTGATTCAATTGAAGCCATAAAAGAGATGGAGCCGAAGGCTATACCTTCTTCAATGTTTAAAAGTGTTTTGAAGACTGGGAGAAGCATTGGCAAAAGTGTTTTGAAGCAACAAAATAAAGTTTAATGAATAAATAAGTAGTTTGTGTTTTATTTACACATTCCAGATACTTACAGACCAGTAGAAGTGAAGTGAACTGTCATCTCAGTTTTCTCTACATGGTGTTTTATTTACACATTCCAGATACTTTTCTTACAGACCAGTAGAAGTGAAGTGAACTGTCATCTCAGTTTTCTCTACATGGTGTTTGTTTACACATTCCAGATACTTTTCTTACAGACCAGTAGAAGTGAAGTGAACTGTCATCTCAGTTTTCTCTACATGAACAGTTTAGTGTAAAGCTGAAACCAACAAAGACAATAAAATAATGTTGTTCTTTATGAAGAAAATAGAACACATGAATTAGAAATTTTTACATACACTTATTAAAATAATGATTAAATTGCCAGGCTTTTAAGTTGTAGACTTTCTAGTAAACAAAAAAAGACTGTGACACTGAAGATTACTTCCAAAACTGAATGTGAAGTTCTTGTCATTTTCAATAACATACTATGGCTTGATAACCCAAGAACTTAGTTATCAAATGAATCTGGCTATAGATATTTAAATATTTTCTTGCATTTAGTGCCCTTTGTACAAGAGCATAACACACGTTCTTTGGTCATTATATGTTGTTACTTTATTATTTGATTAAAAAGTAATGATAATGAGTGTGGGCTCAATATGGTTTTTAGTATGTAAGCCATTCAAATAAGAGTGACATCAATTACAAGATTATATTTGTGTTGTTACATTTGTGTACATACAAGATTAAGATTGAGTTTTGAGAGGTATCTGCAAATAAAATGAGCAGCAGAAGTCAGGAGCTAGTGGTTGCAGTGGCGACATTTTGTACCACATTTAGACCATGATGAGGGTTCACTTCATCAACGATGTGTGTACTCAAACTGATGTTAAGGTGTATACTTTTTTTAACATTAACTCTGAAAGGCACTGACTGTGTTACTGTTGCCTTGCAAGTGGGTGAATAAGAAAGCCAGAATCAAACATTGCAGTAAAATCAAACATCATTACGTGTGTAGAGAGCCAACACATTTCCCATAAATTATATAATACAGAAAGCTGATGAATTGGATTAAATTCTGCAATGTTGAATTTTAAAGTCATAAGTCCAGATAATTGGATATTTCTAATATTTTCATCTTATATACAGTACTTAATATCATTTTTTTTTTTTTTTTTTTTTTGTATTGGCCATTGGAGGACCACATGCCAATTTCAGTTCTTTATTCCTTGTTCTTTTCTTTTTCTCCAATATTCTTTCATCTTTTCACTGTCTCTTCTTCCTGTCTTCAGTCCACTTTGAACCTGCGGTTTTCTCTCTCCTACCCTGGACTCCTTCCGTTTTGAACACTTTTGCCCAAAAAACTTCTCTTTCAATTGCTTCTTCTGCGGTTTTATTATTTGTTTTCTAAACCTTTTGGACGTCTTTAATCCAATTAATCCAACTTAATGTTGACTTCTTTCCCCACAGACATTTGAAGATTTGTTTTGTTAACCTATTGTTGTCCATTCTATATAAATGTCCAAAAAATAATAGTCTTCTTTTTCTCGTTGTTTCTGTTATATTTTCTATACTTTGATATATTTCATCATTATTTCTTAATTTCAAACCTTCTGACGTTTTTTGTGGGCCTAATATTTTCTTAATAATTCTTCTTTCAAATATTTCTAGTGTGTCTAAATTATAATTCAATGCTAGAAATTCACTTGCATATAAGCATTCTGGCCTCACTACTGTACTGTAATGCCTTATTTTCACATTTTTAGAAATGCATTTTTTATTGTAAATATCTTTAGTTATAACACATGCTATTTACATTTTATGAATCCTTTTTTGTATAGAAAATGTATCTAAACCATTCTCTTGAATTATTTCCCCTAGATACTTGAATTTTCTAACCCTCTCTATTCGACCAATTAGCAGGAATTTTAATGCATTTTTAATGTTCATGAGAAATTTTTTTTCTGCAGAAATTCTGAAGCCTGTTCTACTACCTATGTCCTCTAAAAAATAACTTGGGTTACTGCAGATGTCAGATGTTCAGAAAGTATAGCAATTAATATCATTGTTTTTTATTTAAAACTGATTCAAAATGAATTGAAAATATAAAAATTCAAAAAATACATTTATTTACAATATATAAAACATAATAGGCATACAGAGAGAAACATCTCACTTTATAACATATGAAATAATAAATAAATTACTGTTCAATTTATAGAGGCTTCATCCATAAGTAGCTAGGATAATCTTCAGTGTTCTAAGGGGGAAGATCAACATATAACAAGCTTTAAGGAAGACCAGAGTGGATTCATGGTAGGCGGGTTATGGGATGATATATATCATATTCACTGATGTATAATACCAAAAAGGATTGACTATATCTTGGTCAAGCTTTTCTGCACTCATATTTATATGTTCTCATCATTTAATAGGTCTGATACATCTAATAGAATATTCTTGCCGCCTGTTAGTAATATCATTCATACGTTAATTTTATGGATAGGAAAATGACTTTAGGTTTATAGATATTTATAATATCTATAAAAGTAGTAATAAAAGGTTGGTTCTGGGACAGCCACGCCCCCCTTTGTTTATGTTTACATTTTTTCATCCTCCCCACCCCCGCCTTAACCTACATAGCCGCTGATAATAGGTGTCACCGAACCCCGTTTGTTTATGTTTACATTTTTTCTCGCTGATAAGTCGATTTTTTGCCGCCTCAACCTACGTAGCCGCTGATAAGCGACCGCGTGCTCGTTGTTTTCTGTCCGGTCACCGAACCCCGTTTGTTTATGTTTACATTTTTTTCTCGCCGATAAGTCGATTTTTTGCCACCTCAACCTACGTAGCCGCTGATAAGCGACCGCATGCTCGTTGTTTTCTTTCCGATAACGCGGCGATCGACACGCTGACCCAGTAACAAACGTAAACATAAACATTCGTCGGAGTTCGTCAACACGTAAACAATGTAAAGTTGGGACACGTCGCCGCACGCTACTTCTTAAAAACGTAAACATAAACATTCGGAGTTCGTCGACACGGAGCGCGTCTGTTTGTAAACAAATAAATAATCATTCGCCTCGACTTTGGCGCGCCTGTTGTTTTAAAAAAACCCTCTCCTCCCGCCGCCACCGCTTTCTTTGTTTATTTCAATCGCGATCGTGTTTTGGATAACGTTGTAAATACAATTTTTTCAGTTAATACGAGATTTTCGTTTAAGATGTCTGTAACGCGTGCTACGCCCGTCCAGATTGTACTAGATATTTTTGAAAACGAAGGTTTTGCTTTTATAACTAATTCAGATAATATTAAATGCAACAAGTGCGGTTTTAAAACAAAAGTATATCTGACAATTACGCATATCCAGTTCATGCATAAACTTTTATATCCGAAATGCAGAATGATTTGCGATAGGTATTATAAATTTGAAGATTACGCTAAATCGAGAGAGTGTATTACAAATTATCCAATCGCGGTAAAATGTGTTCGAGAAGCGCGGAAACAGATGGAAGCATCATTCGCGTTTCCTCGATGGCGAAAACGTTGTCCGTGAGTCGAGAGACTGGTATCAGCCGGATTTTTTTAGAACGGAACGGAAGACGATGTAATATGTGTTGAATGCGGAATAGTACTTTGTGACTGGAAGAAGAACGACGATCCTTGGGTCGAACACGCGAAAGCTTTGCCAGAGTGTATATTAATTAAATTGTACAAGAGACAGTGTGCGGAAAAATAATAGTAAACAAATTTTATCTGGAAATGTGTACGTTTTTTTTATTTTGAATTATTCGTTTAGTATCGTTTTAAAATTATTATTTATCAAATATGATTTTGAAACGTTTTATTTACGTTACAATTCGGGAACCTGGTTAATTGGCTCAGGTCAATTAAACAGGCTGCCATAATCTTTACAAAATCATAAATAACTATTAAGTACACAAATGTTAAATAGGGTCCCGTGAATTGAGGGATATTGACAAGGGATTTGGTAGATACATTCACTCACCTTTTGGATAACCATGACATCTCTTTATTACATAAATTTAGCAATGAGTATATTAAAGCTAAAACATTTGTACCTCTTGTACAAAGAGAATTAGAGTAATTTAGTACTGAGTTAACATAGTTTTTATTTTATTAATACCCTCGGATCCGAGTACTTCGTTTCAGCATATGATATTACATTTATAATATTTATTCTTGTGTTATCTTAAATACTGCTTTATTTAACCAAAAATTATTTAAATTAACGCATGTTATTGCTAAACATGAAATTACATTTAATTTAATTAAATCAGTCTTTCTTGTTTTACTTAACGTTCAGTTTTTTATCTATATAGTGTTTATCATACAATATTATACTTCAAGTTTTGAACCACTGAATTCAAAGTTCAGTGTCACCTGTGGGTATCATCCTCGGCGAATCGGCGACTCTCTCGGTTGTCCTGGTGTCTTGTAGTTTTCTTCTGAAGATCAGGTTTCTGTTGTTGTTGAAGTTCGGAAGTCATTTTAGTCATGGTGAGTCCTGGTTCTCTCCTTTTTTTAATAAGTTGTAGTAATCGCTTGTTGTTTTGGACTTTTACACAAAAGTTTTATTCACTTGTAATCACGTCACATGTTGATTTAGTTATTGAGTTTCACATTAAAATTTCACCATATTTCTAATTACATACACTTTATTGTTTAGATTCCCAGAGATGTCATAGACGCTCAATTCTCATTCACACTCACTTGTTCACTACATATTTACTTTAATTATACTTGTAGATTATATTCGCGGTTCACATGTTGTTTAAATTTATATTTAGTGCCGCTACATCTCAACTGTGAGTTTATTTACTTTTGAAAATATAATTATTATACCGCATCTCGGCAGTATGCTGTTTACGCTTCGACCGCTCCATTGCAAGTGGTTTATTAGTTAAGGGGTGCGAGTAGTAATCTCGCTTCACTTACTATTCAGCATAAAAGTAGTTCCATATTCGATTAATATTTACTCGTTTATCCTCTGACATATTTAACTATATTTAATTATACTACGGTATCTCTTACTTATTATTTTATTATTGTACATCATTATGTTTTTTATCAAGTTCCGATTTAATACAATTATTAGTCATATTCACGGGTAATTATGCGTGTTGATTCCGGTTTCGGCAGGTTAAAGCCGGGTTAATTATTAAGGGGTGTTATCGCAATTTTATTATCGAATTCTTTTTAGTTTTAAAGCTATTTATTTTGGGTATTAAGGCGGGGTTACATTATCATTTTCATTAGGGGTTTATGTTCTGTTTTAATGTGAGATTTTAAATTATTTTAAATTTCTTTTATTTCATTTTTTCCTCTTTTAAAATCGTCACATACTCCTCCGCTTAAGCCTCAGACTCCGGTTTATTTGTTTAGGAATGTACCGGGAGTATGTTTGGGGGTTTCCGTGTGTAATTTCTTGGTACTCATTTTCTTTTCTTCCGTGAACTTCCCTTTATCTCGTTTCTTAAAATCTAACTTAATTTTATTTCTACTACTAATTTACGTAACCTCACAACATCGTGGCCCGACTGATTACATTTTGCATACTCTAACTCTAGTAGTTAGTTTTCTGCACTTTCTTTAACTCTTGTAAAGAACTTTCTTTAACCCTTGTAAAGAATTTTTCTGTGCGGCGCCATTGTGACTGTGTTACGTTCCTTATATCTATTTCGCTTATTTATACTTAAGATAATCCAAAGTTGATCCCATACTCAACCTTAGATTATTTCTAATTCTAGTTGCTTACTTTACTGAGATAAGCGGAATGTCACGAAGGGGAATCTTTATTCACTACTAAACAACCAACTGTAACACACTAAACAAGAGGGGACAAACACTTTACTTTCAACGATCAGCTGTTACGCTGGAATGTGGGTCAAACTAGTTTTAAACAATGGCATCGTTTATGCATACAAAGGGGGAGAAGTCAACTCGAGGGTGAATATATCTCTATTGTTCCATTTAACAATAGCTAGCGAACACCTTATTAACTTGCACTGGCTTGCTTCAAAAGGGGTGGCGTGTGCGATGCGTACGCAATGTTACGGCCCGTTACCAAGCTGAGTTTAGTTACACTTTTATAACACGTTAGTATAGTTTAAGATATTATTAAACTTTTTATTTAAATGACTAATCATTTATTTCTTATTATTTACTTTACTCAGATTTAAGAAACTTCTTTTTTCATTTGTTTAGGACTCGGTTGTTTACTTCGGGAAGCATCATTCCATAAAATTAATTAGTACACTTGTTTTATTTAGTCAGTAGTTCATATAACTCATCGTGTCAATAGAAACACGAATTACACATTTATGCAGGCTTGTACAGGAAAACTACAGGTCATAAATCGTCGCAAAATTGACGTGTTAGAGACTGAATACTTTGACACGTACATACATGAATTGGTATAATACAATCTAATCTTTTCACGTATAATTATATACGAGTATATGCGTAATCTTACACAAAATATACACTTATAAATATCGTCAATATTATTCATATATGCTACTTAGCCTCTTTCTTTTTACATACAATTTCCTAACTGAGTGCATAGATTTACAGAGTAGAGTATTTTATAATTGACACTAAGTACACTAACCATTTACACAAAATGAAACCAAAAACAGTGGCGCATTTTAATAATATAATTATTTACTTTTTTAAAATTTTCAACAATGTCTGAAACCTTTTGGTACTGGGCAAGGGGTCACACACTTTGTAATACAATAGAGGGAGGTGATGTATTGTCTAACTCGAGGTGGCAGAGCGTAACAAAGGGATAGTTTGGTACAAGCGGGAACAGGTCATTTTCTTGTCTGAGATTGTCGTTAAACAGACAAGTTGGGGAATGCATTTTTAAACAGGTTTTACCCTGGGCTTACAATGTTTAAATTATTATTATATTATATTTAAATATCCTTACCTTATATATTATTACGCCACATAATGATTATAAAAACACACTATCCTAATTCTGACTTTTCGTACTTTTAAATTAACATTCACAGAGTGAATAATTCTACCACATATTAAATGACAAACGCAGAGTATTTTATTTTGCTAAATATCATTTATTCAGCAATTAAGCAGAGTGGCGCATTTGAAACGTTTTATTTACGTTACAATTCGGGAACCTGGTTAATTGGCTCAGGTCAATTAAACAGGCTGCCATAATCTTTACAAAATCATAAATAACTATTAAGTACACAAATGTTAAATAGGGTCCCGTGAATTGAGGGATATTGACAAGGGATTTGGTAGATACATTCACTCACCTTTTGGATAACCATGACATCTCTTTATTACATAAATTTAGCAATGAGTATATTAAAGCTAAAACATTTGTACCTCTTGTACAAAGAGAATTAGAGTAATTTAGTACTGAGTTAACATAGTTTTTATTTTATTAATACCCTCGGATCCGAGTACTTCGTTTCAGCATATGATATTACATTTATAATATTTATTCTTGTGTTATCTTAAATACTGCTTTATTTAACCAAAAATTATTTAAATTAACGCATGTTATTGCTAAACATGAAATTACATTTAATTTAATTAAATCAGTCTTTCTTGTTTTACTTAACGTTCAGTTTTTTATCTATATAGTGTTTATCATACAATATTATACTTCAAGTTTTGAACCACTGAATTCAAAGTTCAGTGTCACCTGTGGGTATCATCCTCGGCGAATCGGCGACTCTCTCGGTTGTCCTGGTGTCTTGTAGTTTTCTTCTGAAGATCAGGTTTCTGTTGTTGTTGAAGTTCGGAAGTCATTTTAGTCATGGTGAGTCCTGGTTCTCTCCTTTTTTTAATAAGTTGTAGTAATCGCTTGTTGTTTTGGACTTTTACACAAAAGTTTTATTCACTTGTAATCACGTCACATGTTGATTTAGTTATTGAGTTTCACATTAAAATTTCACCATATTTCTAATTACATACACTTTATTGTTTAGATTCCCAGAGATGTCATAGACGCTCAATTCTCATTCACACTCACTTGTTCACTACATATTTACTTTAATTATACTTGTAGATTATATTCGCGGTTCACATGTTGTTTAAATTTATATTTAGTGCCGCTACATCTCAACTGTGAGTTTATTTACTTTTGAAAATATAATTATTATACCGCATCTCGGCAGTATGCTGTTTACGCTTCGACCGCTCCATTGCAAGTGGTTTATTAGTTAAGGGGTGCGAGTAGTAATCTCGCTTCACTTACTATTCAGCATAAAAGTAGTTCCATATTCGATTAATATTTACTCGTTTATCCTCTGACATATTTAACTATATTTAATTATACTACGGTATCTCTTACTTATTATTTTATTATTGTACATCATTATGTTTTTTATCAAGTTCCGATTTAATACAATTATTAGTCATATTCACGGGTAATTATGCGTGTTGATTCCGGTTTCGGCAGGTTAAAGCCGGGTTAATTATTAAGGGGTGTTATCGCAATTTTATTATCGAATTCTTTTTAGTTTTAAAGCTATTTATTTTGGGTATTAAGGCGGGGTTACATTATCATTTTCATTAGGGGTTTATGTTCTGTTTTAATGTGAGATTTTAAATTATTTTAAATTTTTTTTATTTCATTTTTTCCTCTTTTAAAATCGTCACAATTTGGTCGTGTGCGTTAATTGTATCCTATAACGGATTGTTCGGTATTATTATCAGTATTATTAGTTCGTAGGTACGATCCCTCACATAACCAAATCATATTTTTTTATTAATTAAAATATATAAAGAACTATTTTCAGTCCCCGATTAAACAAATGTTTATTAAATTTCGCTGCCAGTAAATGGCTTGCGGTCTTAGTGACAACATTGTGTTGAACTTTACAAGTACAGATTTTTCATCAGATTTATTTTGTAAATAATGAATTTTCTGAGGCAAATGTTACTCGCTAAATCAAAAGAGTGTATTGCTAATTATCAGAATGCGATAAAATGTGTTGAAGAAACAAAAGAAATGATGAAGTTGACATTTTATACATGGCCAAAACGTTCACCGTCAGCTGATAGACTCAGATCAGCAGGATTTTATTATACCGGAATTGAAGACGACGTAATGTGCGTGGAATGCAAAGCGGTTCTTTGTGAGTGGGAGGAGACGGATGATCCTTGGATTGAGCATGCGAAAGCCTCGCCATATTGTTTATTAATTAGAATATATAAAGAACTATTTTTAGTCCCCACCTAACCAAATATTTAGTATACATTTGTTTCGTTAAATTTTATTGTTAGTATTCAGTTTATAGTCTCTGTGAGAACATGTTAACGAAAGAATGGACGGTAGCGGTATAATCGACTTATTAAAACGCGAATTTTCAGAAGACGTTGTATTAAGGTTATCAAATATTATTAAAGTAACGAGTTTAGACGATTCGGTGATAGATCATTTTCGAACATGTCAACTGAAGGGGATATATGATTGTTTAAAAGAAATTATTTTTTATTGTGAAGTAAAGAAGTTGACTGAAGACGGGTGTTGTAGTGATAAGTTTACTGACGTTATAGACGGTCCATGTCCGTGCGCTATTTTTGAAAGAAATAAAAGTAAATTACTGTGTTGTTTACAGTCGATTGAAAACCATGATGATTCAGAAATTAAATTATTTTTTGTAGATCGATATCTTCGATTTTTAAAAACAAAATGACTGATAAATTTGAAAACAGTATTTCCGCATTTAATTGGCAAATATATTATTTCGGTCCGTCATTCGATGGAGAATTAAATTTTAATGAAGTTTGTTGTTTAATAGTGAATGAATTTACACGAGCAAATGTTATTAAAATTGAAAGGAACAAACAGATTATTAAAATCAGTTTACCGATTACTTATACGTACGGTGCTGTATTGAAAAAATTAAAAAACTGTAGTCGCCACACATTACTGAGTATCGATCATGAAGAAGAAGGAAAATTGTATAAAGCAAAATCAGTTCGTGCGTCACCAGTCGCAGTGAAGACGTCGGTTAAAAAACAATGTCAAAACAAGCGCTGTTGTGTGAAAAATTAATCAATCATTCGATAAATGAATTGTTAGAATCCGGTTTTGTTTTTAAACGATATTTAGATAGTGTTCAGTGTTCTTTGTGCGGGTTTCAGACAAGAGGAACTTTACCTATCGAACATATTCAGTTTATGCATAAATTATCGAATCCGAATTGTGAGATGGGGCGATGTATAATGTATAATTTAAATAATTATAGAAATGCGAAAAGATGTATTGCAGAGACTAAAAAAGTGATGTTATTATCATTTAAAAGTTGGCCTACACTCGAACCCAATTTTAAAAAACTGGTTAACGCCGGATTTTATTATACTGGTGTTGGTAGTAAATTATCATGTATAGAGTGTAGAGTCATTTTAAACGGTTGGAAATGTTCTGATGATCCTTGGACTGTTCATGAAAAAGTATCACCACACTGTTTTTTGGTGAAAATTCACAAAGGTGAAGATTGTTTGTAATTAATTATTATTAAAAATAATAAAAAATAGTATTGATGTATTTGTGTTTGTTATTTTTTAATAATTTTCTTATCGTAGTTAGAACCGTCAACATATATAATGAGTGTAAGAGAGAATATCAGTAACGAATTACATAAACAAGTTAGAAAAAACTTTTTAACTCTCGTAGTGTTGAGCTCAAAGGTCTTGATGATTTATATCAAGCCGATCTTGTAGAAATGATTCCATATGCAAAGTTGAATAGAGGTTATAAGTATATATTAACAATGATAAAATTGTTTCAGTAAATACGCATTCGCTGTTCCAATAAAAACAAAATCGTGTGAAAATGTTGTGCTAGTACTTAAAATTTTATTACAAAATAATAAAATGAATCATTTACAAACAGATAAAGGTAAAGAATGGTACAACGAACGCGTGCGTAATTTGTTGAAGCAATACATATAAATCATTATTCTACACATTCAGATAAAAAAGCTTCTATTATCGAACGGTTCAACCGTACTTTGAAAAATAAAATGTGGAAATGGTTTACAACTAACGGTAAGTATACGTGGTTGAATATCCTCCCCGATTTATTGCTAGACTACAATAATACTGTGCACAGAACGATTAAAATGAAACCTGTAGATGTAAACAAGAATAACGAAAAAGAAGTATTGATACGAATAAATAAAAGAAAACAATTAACGTTCAATAAGAAACCTCCAAAATTTAAAATCGGTGATAGGGTGAGAATTAGCAAATATAAAAAGGTGTTTGCTAAAGGCTACCTTCCTAACTGGACAAACGAGTTATTTACTATTTACAACGTTAAATCTACAGCGCCGAGAACGTATATTCTGAAGGACGATAAAGGTAATATATTAGAAGGTGGTTTTTATGAACAAGAAATAAGTAAAAGAAAATTCGGTGACGTATATTTAATTGAACAAATTTTAAAACGTAAAGGTGAGAAAGTACTTGTACGTTGGTTGGGTTATGATAAATCACATGATAGTTGGATTAATAGAAATATTATTATATAATAACGTGTGTAAAAAAATAGACGTCAGTGATGAAGCTTAAACGGCAGAAACATAAAATAAATATTCGCGATATTGATACGATTGTTTATAATTGTAGGGATCTGAAGAAAAAGAGAAAAACATAGTAAATTATTACCAGATAATATTAGATGTTTAATTACAGGTTCATCAGACAAGGGTAAAACTAATTTAATGCTTAATTTGTTATTCGATCCGAACGGATTATGTTTTGAAAATATATATGTGTTTTCAAAATCGTTGTATCAACCTAAATACAAGTTTTTAAATAGAGTGTTTTTAAAAATACCGTTTATAGGTTATCATACGTTTACAGATAATGACGAGGTTATACATCCAAATGAAGCTAAACCTAATTCTGTAATAATTTTTGACGATATAGCTTGTGAACGTCAGTATAATATACGAAATTATTTTACAATTGGGAGACATAATAATATCGATGTTTTTTATTTGTGCCAGTCGTATAGTAAAATTCCAAAACAATTGATACAAGATAACGCAAATTTAATAGTTTTATTTCGACAAGATGAACTAAATTTAAAACATGTTTTGCCGGTCATGTTAACACGGATATGAGTTTTGATTGTTTTAAAGAAATTTGTAATAAAGCATGGATACGTGGTAAACATCATTTTTTAGTAATAGACAAAGAGAGTGATATGTGTCGCGGTCGTTATCGTATTGGATTCGATATTTATATAGATACATAAGGATTGATAAATTATTATACAAGATGACGTCGCGGGTGAAACGTGAACAACTCGCGAAAGAGATCAAACAAATTAGGAAAGATATTAGACGGAAACACGCTAATTTGACTCAAAGCGCTATCAGCGGACAACAGGAATTAGAGAAACAATTAGAGCCAGTAGTTCGACCTTTAAAAAGTTAATAAATTTACATGATGTGCTTTACGATACGGATGAAAAAATGGATGATGTAGAAACGCGTTTAAAAAAACATAAACGTCGTTGTTATGTTTCGTCCCGTAGGACCCTTAAATGTTAGGAAATATGATGCTTTGTGGTGCTATTGCCAGGATGCAGAATAATGACGATAGTGGACTGTATTTAATACATTTATTAAGTTTTGTAGTACACTTAAATCAGAGTGCTAAGGTTGGCTATGTCTGAAGACATTTAAATTTTGAATGAACCGAGTCGTTTAAGAAAGCTACATGGCAAATGAAGCGCAAATGTGCGACACTCCAACTACATCAAAAAATGTTAAGGCCTAAGGCCTAGATAATTGTCGCGACAACAAGAAAAAATGATAGAACAAGGCCAGCAAACGTTCTGACGTCTGCCGCCCGCCAACGCTCGGTGAACTGTGTCGATGTATAAACATGATAAGCGCAATTTCAGAAAGTACAGATTAGCCAACCCTTGAATGCGAAAATTACCACAGTACTGTCCATAACTGCCCGCAAAAAATCAAAAGATTTTTTAATACATTTTAATAACTTATTGTACGAAAACACAGTGTGTTCTTAATAATAGAAGTCAACCTCAATAAATTGTATTGAACCTTGAGATTGAAATGTTAGATAACAGTTATGACATTAACTGTTAAGAGATAAACTTGAGTGTTGATAAGAGTTGAGCAGGCCAAAGTTGGCTTGCAACCTGATTTATACATGAGTATAAATGCAAAAATTAGCAATGTATTGCCAATATATATTGTATGTTATAACAAATAGATAAAGGAGGGTGTAACCTATTTCTAAGATACTCTCCTTTAAGCCCCACTGTTGGAGTCGTCAATTTATAACAAATAGAAAGAGTGTAGTAAGTGTAAAAGTGTTGTATGCTGTCGGGCGTTACCTCCGCGCACTTTTTGTTACTTACTGTTGACTGGATCCTCTGCGGTGATGTAGTCCTGTAACACAACTTAATACTATGTTTTTTGTGGGCGCCACTTGGAATCGTTTGTTCCAAGAATAAAATGTGATTAATAAAGAAATTAAAATTTTTAAATCTTGCTTCTATGAAAAAATATAAACAAGTCAGTTTAGCTTGGAAAAATCAGGTAAGTTTAATGATTCTTCAAAAACAAACAAATCGTTTGAAGGACTAACATTCATAAAAGAATTATACAATTGCAGAGTTACTAAAAAAATTCACAAGTTTTTATTATTATTATTATTGACAATTTTATATATCCAATCAAGTATCGGCTAGTATTTTCAAATTTTTACTCAGTTGAAAAGCATGAGTTTACGTGAAAAAATCTTTACTCTCAGGACGTGACTCCTTTGAACTACCAAGACATATCAATAAGATGCCTTACAAGAAAAATTAAGTGATTTGAAGGTGTGTGTGGCATGTGTAGTACAACTGTGTGATAAATATAACCAGGTAAAAAAATGACTTTAATTTTGGTAACTCACGTTCCAATGATTAATTAATCTCGCACAGGACACTCCTCTCGGGTAGTTTTTTCAATCTCGCCTCTTCATATGTGCACTGAATCTATTTTAAGTCAAAATTGCGATCATTTACTATTTCCGCACTTTTTGTAAAAACGTTTGGCAGTAGATTCTCGTTCAAACCCCGCCAATACGCATCAGCTGCTCCGCGTTGATTCTCAAATTGGCCGCCACAGCGCTGATTCCCATGTAGTCGAGAGAAAGGCTTTGTGTTTGTTTGTTTACGTTAAGGGGTTATTGTCAAGTTAGTCTGTCTATGCGAACACAGCAGAATTGGTTCTCTATTTAAAGTTTTGGCCCCTCCTGGGCCGTTGACGTTCTGGCTGCGTGATTTCTATTAAAATTTGCCGTGCTGCTGCTCTATTTCAGCAACACATTGGCGTAGATTCTTGTAGAGGTTATGTCAGTCTGTTTGTCAATGTACGGGAAAATCCTTTCTTCGTCTTGTCGATTTCTCGCCTCTCGGTTTCGCCTTAGCTGCGTTGATCAGTGTCGTGGGTGATGCATCTGTTCTGGAGTTCAAGTTTCAAGTGTTTTTGGGTCGAATTTGGTCTCTCTTTTATACTAATTCAGGCTGATTGTTTTCATCGACTTCCGGTATATTTGTGTAAAAATTCTTTCTAGATTGTTCGAGAATAAACGAAATGGAACATTATGGAACAAAATTCATTTCCGTCGAAGCTTTTAGAACAAATTTCTTATTCTTCATACTAAGGATATTTCAAAAATTACTCTGGTATTTATCAAACAGTTTTACATTAGTACTCACAATTTGTATGCCATTATTACATTTAGATTCTCTGTTTTCAACTGAATCTAGTGATACTAATTATGATTGGTTTTTAATTAAATTAAGTCTAATAAGTAACACAATATACAACTCTCACCTTGGGTTGTTGTCATTAAAATTCAATTTTTTTAGAACAAAATTTGTTGTGGAACTATTATGTCTCTTCCACAATCTGAACATACAACATTACTATCTTCCTATAACAAAACAAACAAATTTTAACATATATAATACCTAGATAATTACAATTTTACCTGGCCTCTGTCCATGGCCTAGGTTTTTGTTAATGTTATAACACAATAATTAGTCTCTTTCTTTAACATATGTAGTATTTCACTAGTGTACACTCAGAGTTTATTATATTGTCTGTCTTTTGTGATACCTGGTTACTCTTTACATACATTATTTTTATTACAGGATGACATAGCATCATTGATTGGTCTTGAGATGCCCTTTTTCATGGTGTGACAAATCTCACTCTTATAAATTAAATTCTTTTATAATTGACTTTATTTTCAACTGAGTTTGTTGGTTTTTAAGGTATACTGAAGTATTGTACCATTCTATTTTATTTTTGTTAGCATTTTGTAAATATTTAGCCAGATATGATTATTTTTGTACTGGTTGATTGGCTCCAGCCATACATGGTATAGGTAAATATTTTGCTAACTTGACTATTACAATGTTAAAGTTAGTCAAATATATTAGTATAGTCGCTTTATATTATATTTCAACTTTCTAATGCAATTTGGTTGCATTTTGGCAACATTAAATCCATAAATTATACAATATTATATGCCTACCACATGTTTATAGTCAATACAGTTTTTGGCTATTTTGACTAATGTTTATTCATTTGACAGCTTTCTTTATTTAAGATAAATTGTTTACTTTTGTCTGCTTGACAAGTACATATAGTTTTTATTTCAATCTGATAATAATTAATTTTTTCATGAAATCTGGGTGTTTGGTCTCAAATCCAACACATTAATATTTTTTTTTGTCATAACAAATATATAATTTTTATTTTAACTTAAACTCTTTCTAATAATGTATTTAAATCATTTAATACATTTATTTTATTTACATTAGATAATATAATAATGGATCATGTCCATTCATTCACAAAAAATAGTTCTTAATACTGTATTCAGAGTTATAAAACTAAATAATTAATGACTTCATTTTGGTTGATTCTGACATTATTCGTCTCTCTTATAGTGTCTTATGGTTTTTTCACTGTTATTCACTTTAATAATATATATGGGGTTTGTGTCTTAGTCATAGTTTGGTCGTTTTTTCCTGTTAGTGGTAATGATTATTAGACAATATTACACAAATTTTTTAGGACTACTTGGGTTTGATACTGTTCACCTCACTTTGCTCTTATGATAATTGCTATGTAAATGGTTTCCTTTATGGAACGTTCTGTGACGTTACATATGCCTCTCCGTTAAAGTTGATAATTTTTGAAAAACATATCTTTGGTTTTGATGAAATTATCATCTCTATATTAACCCTTTATTAGCTTCTTTATATTTCATTCTTTTATCTTATAATTAAATTCCTGTACTACTCCTTTAATATATTAATCCAACTCAATATTCCTATTTCGTTCTTTGTCGTATCACCTATTCCTTTCCTTTTTACCTTGATGTTATTTAATTAATCTTTGATATAATTCCCTATCAATTCCCTAACTTTCATAGAGGGTTGGGAGTCAGAGTGGCTCGCTATGGCATACATTCTCTGCCCTTCCCTATCTATAACTACTGAAATCAGAGGCAACACATCCCTGTCCAGAAAATAATAATTGCACCTTTGCAACAAATAATAATAATAATAAAAAAATACAATATTCAAACATCATAGGTTCCTACACATAAATTCCCTTTCTTAAACTCTTCTGCTTAATTCGCAATTATATTAATATATCGTTCTCCGCAGGTAAAATTATCGTTTAAAATCATTCAATGTTAATAGCTATATTCATATTCATCATTACCTCCTTATGTAACACGCTGTTCTTCCTTTTTATTATTTTTTCTTTTTTCATTTATCATTTCCATTTAGTATCAAATATATGACAGCATTTCTCCTTTACTAAGTGTCCGTCTCGTATTATTTATTAATAATAATCTCTCTCCTTCTCTAAGTACGGGTAAGCTGGTAAATATACGTTGACATGGCTATTGGAAATAAATCTTGCCTATAGTGGAATGTGTCCATCTCGTAATATTTATTAATAATAATCTTTATACAATAATATTTATATTTATTTAACAATCTCTACCTCCTTTCTAATTGTGGGCAAGTTAAAAAATTCACGTTAACATGTTTAGTCAAGGTACCTTCTCAATGATGCTGTATTTGACTTTGGTTTTTGGTCATGGTACTTGTTCAATGATTGAGTATTTGGCTTGTGATTTTTAATCATGGTACTTTTTCAATGATGTTTGGTTATACGTACCTTTTACTTTGTTACTAACCGTGTCAGTTACCTCGTAGGTATTGTTTTTATTGTCTCTGGTGATCGTGAAAGGCCCTGTATATAAGAGTAGCAATTTCCTCGTTATGCCTTGTATAGCACTGGGCAATTCTCTATTTTTAACTAACACCTTTTCTCCTACCTCATATTTAATTGCCTTGGGCTGTGATTTGACATATTTTTTCCGCTGCTGTTCCGTTTTTTCTAACACCTTGTTATAAAATTTGGTTCTTTCAAATTGGTATGCGGGTTCGTCGGGAAAACTAATAATTTCTTTTATCTCTCGTGGTGGGGTTCTTTCGAACATAACTGTGTATGGTGACGCCTCAATGGTATTGTGAGGTGAAAAATTGAGAAAATCCTCGGTTGATGCTACGTATTCATGCCATCTTTTCTGCTCGTTATGGCAGTATGTTCTCAGTAACCGTCCTACCTCCCGTAACACTCTCTCGGCTGGGTTACTATTCGGGTGATATACTGACGTCTTGTACGTTTTTATTCCGTGTTCTCCCAGGTTTTCCTTCCAAAGTTTTCCCCTAAACTGGGTACCGTGGTCCGTAATTATAGAATACGGTCGGCCTACCTCCATTATATATCGCTCTATTATGATGTCTATTATTTTCCTGGTCGTTGCCCTAGTTATTGGGTATAGCTTTGTATATTTGCTAAAATGGTCGAAGATGATTACGATAAATTTATATCGGTGTCTCCCACCGCTGCGTGGAAATGGTCCGCAGATATCGAGAAATACCTTTTCCAATTTTTCGGTGGATGATATGGGTATCATGATCCCTTCTTTTCTCTCGTTATCACACTTTACTTTTTGACAAATATCGCACGACCGTATCGCCAGTTGCACCTTCTTATTCATCCCTTTGATGTATGTTTGCTCTTCCAATGCCTTCCTTACTTTGAGGGCACCAATATGTCCGTACCTACGTGATAGTCGATTATTAGCGGTCTCTCTATCGCTGGTGGAATTACTAATTTCCAATTCTCTTGGTGCGGGGTATTCCTTATAAACAAAGTGTCGTTGTGTATACAGTAATATCTATTTATGACCTTATCGCCTTCCTGTACCCTTTTTCTAATATCCCCTAATCTTGGATCGGCCTCTTGTTGTGACTTTATATCGTTTAAAATATTTTTTAAATCTTCCCTGCTCTTAATAATGTGGTATACCTTTGCTAATTGTTCCTTTTCGCCGTAAAAGGTTTGGTCTGGTATATTGACGCGAGATAGGACGTCGGCTGCTACGTTCTGTTTGCCGGGTATATATTCCCATGTGATATTATATTCTTGCAAGGCCAAAACCCATCTTGTCAGCCTTCCGTGGTTCAGCTTACAATGCTTTAAAAATGATATAGATTTGTGGTCGCTTCTAACTGTTATGGGGTACCTTAATATATATGTCCTAAATTTACCGCATGCGAAAACTACACTCAACAATTCTTTTTCGGTAGTATTGTAGTTTCGTTCGCAACTGTTCAGCACGCGGCTAGCAAAGCTAATTACTAAATGGTTACCGTCCTGATCTTCCTGATATAGGGCTGCACCTAAACTCACGTTACTGGCATCGCAGTTTAGAAAAAATGGTTTTGTAAAGTCGGGATGATGCAACATTACTGTTTCTAAAAACTTTTCCTTTATGAGGTTGAGCACTCCATCTTGCTCTGGTCCCCAAGTCCATTTGTCTTTAGCTGATAACTGCTTTTGGAACCTGGCAGTTAGTTCTGAGTAATTGGACCGAAACTTTCTGTAATAGTTACAGATTCCTAAAAATGACTGCAGCTGTTTCCTGTTCTTTGGGGTGGGGAACTTCTGTATGGCCTCTACCTTCTCTTTGGATGGAGTAATCCCTTGTTCTGTTAAATTAAAGCCTAAAAATTTCACCTCATTTGCAATGAATTGGGACTTGTCTAATTTGAGGGTGATATTATTCTCTGATAATTTCTCTAACACCTGTTCAACCCTATTACAATGGTCATCCCAATTCGCTGAAGTTACCAGTAGGTCGTCGACGTATACTGTCGTAAACTTCAGTACTTCCTGCCCCAATATTCTGTCCATTATCTTTACAAACACCGCCACAGAATTTATTAAGCCAAAAGGTAACCGCTTAAACTGATAGTTTCTGCCCTCGAATATGAATGCCATATATTTCCTACTATCAGGGTGGAGTTCTACCTGCCAGTAACCGCATACCGTATCCCATGAGCTTATATATTTGGTTCCGTGAAACTTTTTCAATATCTCCTCTATCTCCCCAGGTGATGTGCGGTCGTTAACAATCATTTTGTTGATCTCCCTAGCATCGAGACATATACGTACCTTTCCGTTCTTTTTTGGCACAGCTATGATTGGGCTGGTAAAGGGCGAATTACTATACTCGATTATGTCGTCCTCTATCATCCTGTTCAATTCTTCCCTGACTTCGTTCTTTAGCTAGTAGGCGATCGGGTACGATTTCCTGTTAAATTCCACCGGAGTTTTGAATTTTATGGTGCATTGATAATCTCTGGCTTTACCTGGAGCGTTCGAGAATATGTGTTTATATTTGTTGTATACCTTGATTAATTGTTCCGCCTGTTTTTCGCTGATCAGACCCCTTGCTTTCGTCCTTTGGAAATCCCGTATTTCTTCTAATTTTTCTAACCACAACTCTGGGTTCTCCTCCTGATATAAAGGCATGTTTATTGGACGATCGGCACAATAATAATGGTTCACTATCGCTTGATAAGGTGTATTGTCTGTAACATTTCCTTGGACATCGATTAAATTATTGGTCCAAATTCCCTTGTTAGTTTTTAAAGTTATCACCTTACCTTCCAAATCTATTACTGCATTGTATGGCCTAAGTATATCGCAGCCTATTAGGATACTCATGGGTAAATTATTCGCCACTAATAACCCTATTGGTATTGTTACCCCATTACTAGTCATCTCTAATGACACCTGTTTCTTTATTGATTTATTTTGCCTCCCCGTTGCTCCGACTAAAATAATGTTATCTATAGGCAGAGTGGGTATTGGTAAATTACTATTTTGTTTGATCTTCTCTAACTCAACACTATCGATAAGTGATACGTTTGACCCCGTGTCAATGAGTAATATCGCTTCTATGCCATTGATATTTGCTTTGATCTGCACGATACTATTATTACCTTGGTTACTATTTTTAATGAAATTGTCACCCTCTTCTAATAACTCCTCTCTAATATCCTTAAGATAATTATTTATTCTTAATGTCCTAGTCCCGTCTTTGTCCTGTCTATGTTCGTAACTAGTCACCCCATAATATTGGTTCAGTGAAGGGCGGTTTTCCTTTTCCACTGCCGCGTTTAGTTTAAATGAGCCACGGTCTCATTGGCCCGGTCTCCCGGAACATTGGGTTGCTGACCCGTCTGTGTTTCCTGCCTGACCTCGGGATTACCATTAATAGGTTGGCTATTCGTCGTGTTACCCTGGCTACCTGGCGCCTGTTGTGGGTAAAACATGTAAGTGGGTACATTGGGTGGATATGGCCGTCGGTTATTGGCCATTGTATAGTTTACCTGGGGTCTATATTCATTTTGGTTTCTCCTATCGCCTCCTCCTTGGTTTCCCCCGTTACGATAACCATTACGTTGACCATAATTATTTCCCCTATAGTTATTCCCGCGATAACTGTTTCCCTGGTGGTAGTTTCTACCGTAATTATTCCCGGTGTAATTACCTCTGTTTGGTCCCGGATAGTTGCGGTTATTTGGACCCTGAGTGTTATTACTTCGGCCATTTGGTGGGGTATTATTATTCTGGTTATTTGTACTTAGGTTGTTACCGTTTCCACCTCCATTCCGGTTTGGTCCGTTATTGTTGTTATTGTATTCTACCTTACGGTTGGGGGGTTGGTAATCCTGGAACCTTCCAGTGGATTCACAATTTTCTAGTAATTTGGCTAGATCGGCTATTTTACTGAGCTGCTGGTATAATTGGGCATCTCTGATACCATAACTGTAATGTCCAGCTAATTGCCTTACCAAACATTCTTCTGGGATCGGCGGTATCAACTTCTGTGCTAAACATACCTTCCCTAGGAAATAAGACGTCGGGGACTGTCCATTGGACGCGTCGTATTTGCCATAGAATATGTCCATTCTTACCCTGTTTTATGCAGTCTCCGACCAATACTTCTCCTTGAACTGGCGTTTAAACTCGGCTAAATTCGTGATTTCGGGTCGTACCGCTATCCACCAGTTATCCCTAGTGTTTTTAAACGTCTCGTCAAGCATCTCTCTTATCCTGTCCCACCTTGTTTCTCTATTTCTCCCAATAAACTCCTCCATTCTTTCTAAAAATTCCATTGGGTTTCGTCGATAGTTTTGGAAGTTGATTACTTCCCTGTTTTCACCATGACACGTATGAGCGTTTAGTATGGGTGTGTCTCTCAGCGCCTCTAATCTTTCCTGCAGGTTTTTCTCTCTCTGGTCTATTTCCAGTATGCTATTTTTGTTAGTTTTTATTTGTTCGTCCAGCCTGTTAGCGATGTCATATGTTCTCTGCATCCTCTCGCTAACGTCTTTCTGGACTTCTCCCACCTCCTGCATGATGGCGTCTTGGTTCTGCCTTACCATGTTTTCGAGATTTCTAACATCTTGTTTGGTCTCTACTGTTTGTTCCTCTATATTTTCGAAACGTGTATTGTTTCCCTCCTGTAACCTTTCCAACTGTTTCTCCATGTTTTCGACCTTCCTGTCACTATCGATTTTATTATCATTGATCGTTTTGTTTACTGTTTCGTACTTTATGCTAATTTCTTTTTTTAGGGACTCTATACTTTTTTTATTCTCCTCCTGAAATATCTCCAGTTTCTTCCCATTATCATTTATTTTCTCGGTTATATCCTCCCTTAAAGATTCTATGTTTTTGTCTAATTTCTCCTTATCTTCCTTATCTTTCCGTCTATTTTTATTCATATCCTCTTTCAGGGATTCTGTATTTTTGTTCATTTTTTCGTTTATATTTTCTTCCATTCTTTGGAGCATCGCCATCATCATTATTATATTCGAGTCAACGCTCCTTGTTATTTTTTCTGGTTCGGGTTTCTCTGTTTGTTCTACCATTTGTATGGGTTCTTCTCCCGTTTGTTCCTCTATTTCATCTGCCGTTTGTACCGGTCTTTCCATTTCTAGTGTGGGCGGTTCTAATTCCGTTTCCTCCATTTGTACTGCCTCTCCGTCTTCCACACTTAACTCGGGTTCCACATTCTTCTTCACCTTTTTTCCCTTAGGTTGCGGCATTTTGATCTGTTGGTAGTTGCCGGGCTTGTTCCGTTTTTTCAAGCCTCACTAGTTGGGCTGCCAATTTATAACAAATAGATAAAGGAGGGTGTAACCTATTTCTAAGATACTCTCCTTTAAGCCCCACTGTTGGAGTCGTCAATTTATAACAAATAGAAAGAGTGTAGTAAGTGTAAAAGTGTTGTATGCTGTCGGGCGTTACCTCCGCGCACTTTTTGTTACTTACTGTTGACTGGATCCTCTGCGGTGATGTAGTCCTGTAACACAACTTAATACTATGTTTTTTGTGGGCGCCACTTGGAATCGTTTGTTCCAAGAATAAAATGTGATTAATAAAGAAATTAAAATTTTTAAATCTTGCTTCTATGAAAAAATATAAACAAGTCAGTTTAGCTTGGAAAAATCAGGTAAGTTTAATGATTCTTCAAAAACAAACAAATCGTCTGAAGGACTAACATTCATAAAAAAAATTATACAATTGCAGAGTTACTAAAAAATTCACAAGTTATTATTATTATTATTATTGACAATTTTATATATCCATTCAAGTATCGGCTAGTATTTTCAAATTTTTACTCAGTTGAAAAGCATGAGTTTACGTGAAAAAATCTTTACTCTCAGGACGTGACTCCTTTGAACTACCAAGACATATCAATAAGATGCCTTACAAGAAAAATTAAGTGATTTGAAGGTGTGTGTGGCATGTGTAGTACAACTGTGTGATAAATATAACCAGGTAAAAAAATGACTTTAATTTTGGTAACTCACGTTCCAATGATTAATTAATCTCGCACAGGACACTCCTCTCGGGTAGTTTTTTCAATCTCGCCTCTTCATATGTGCACTGAATCTATTTTAAGTCAAAATTGCGATCATTTACTATTTCCGCACTTTTTGTAAAAACGTTTGGCAGTAGATTCTCGTTCAAACCCCGCCAATACGCATCAGCTGCTCCGCGTTGATTCTCAAATTGGCCGCCACAGCGCTGATTCCCATGTAGTCGAGAGAAAGGGTTTGTGTTTGTTTGTTTACGTTAAGGGGTTATTGTCAAGTTAGTCTGTCTATGCGAACACAGCAGAATTGGTTCTCTATTTAAAGTTTTGGCCCCTCCTGGGCCGTTGACGTTCTGGCTGCGTGATTTCTATTAAAATTTGCCGTGCTGCTGCTCTATTTCAGCAACACATTGGCGTAGATTCTTGTAGAGGTTATGTCAGTCTGTTTGTCAATGTACGGGAAAAGCCTTTCTTCGTCTTGTCGATTTCTCGCCTCTCGGTTTCGCCTTAGCTGCGTTGATCAGTGTCGTGGGTGATGCATCTGTTCTGGAGTTCAAGTTTCAAGTGTTTTTGGGTCGAATTTGGTCTCTCTTTTATACTAATTCAGGCAGATTGTTTTCATCGACTTCCGGTATATTTGTGTAAAAATTCTTTCTAGATTGTTCGAGAATAAACGAAATGGAACATTATGGAACAAAATTCATTTCCGTCGAAGCTTTTAGAACAAATTTCTTATTCTTCATACTAAGGATATTTCAAAAATTACTCTGGTATTTATCAAACAGTTTTACATTAGTACTCACAATTTGTATGCCATTATTACATTTAGATTCTCTGTTTTCAACTGAATCTAGTGATACTAATTATGATTGGTTTTTAATTAAATTAAGTCTAATAAGTAACACAATATACAACTCTCACCTTGGGTTGTTGTCATTAAAATTCAATTTTTTTAGAACAAAATTTGTTGTGGAACTATTATGTCTCTTCCACAATCTGAACATACAACATTACTATCTTCCTATAACAAAACAAACAAATTTTAACATATATAATACCTAGATAATTACAATTTTACCTGGCCTCTGTCCATGGCCTAGGTTTTTGTTAATGTTATAACACAATAATTAGTCTCTTTCTTTAACATATGTAGTATTTCACTAGTGTACACTCAGAGTTTATTATATTGTCTGTCTTTTGTGATACCTGGTTACTCTTTACATACATTATTTTTATTACAGGATGACATAGCATCATTGATTGGTCTTGAGATGCCCTTTTTCATGGTGTGACAAATCTCACTCTTATAAATTAAATTCTTTTATAATTGACTTTATTTTCAACTGAGTTTGTTCGTTTTTAAGGTATACTGAAGTATTGTACCATTCTATTTTATTTTTGTTAGCATTTTGT
Source organism: Magicicada septendecula (assembly GCA_034769895.1). Taxonomy (NCBI): domain Eukaryota; kingdom Metazoa; phylum Arthropoda; class Insecta; order Hemiptera; family Cicadidae; genus Magicicada; species Magicicada septendecula. The sequence goes on along the minus strand of CM068373.1, from coordinate 313,448,241 downwards.
AAATATTTAGCCAGATATGATTATTTTTGTACTGGTTGATTGGCTCCAGCCATACATGGTATAGGTAAATATTTTGCTAACTTGACTATTACAATGTTAAAGTTAGTCAAATATATTAGTATAGTCGCTTTATATTATATTTCAACTTTCTAATGCAATTTGGTTGCATTTTGGCAACATTAAATCCATAAATTATACAATATTATATGCCTACCACATGTTTATAGTCAATACAGTTTTTGGCTATTTTGACTGATTTTTATTCATTTGACAGCTTTCTTTATTTATGATAAATTGTTCACTTTTGTCTGCTTGACAAGTACATATAGTTTTTATTTCAATCTGATAATAATTAATTTTTTCATGAAATCTGGGTGTTTGGTCTCAAATCCAACACATTAATATTTTTTTTTGTCATAACAAATATATAATTTTTATTTTAACTTAAACTCTTTCTAATAATGTATTTAAATCATTTAATACATTTATTTTATTTACATTAGATAATATAATAATGGATCATGTCCATTCATTCACAAAAAATAGTTCTTAATACTGTATTCAGAGTTATAAAACTAAATAATTAATGACTTCATTTTGGTTGATTCTGACATTATTCGTCTCTCTTATAGTGTCTTATGGTTTTTTCACTGTTATTCACTTTAATAATATATATGGGGTTTGTGTCTTAGTCATAGTTTGGTCGTTTTTTCCTGTTAGTGGTAATGATTATTAGACAATATTACACAAATTTTTTAGGACTACTTGGGTTTGATACTGTTCACCTCACTTTGCTCTTATGATAATTGCTATGTAAATGGTTTCCTTTATGGAACGTTCTGTGACGTTACATATGCCTCTCCGTTAAAGTTGATAATTTTTGAAAAACATATCTTTGGTTTTGATGAAATTATCATCTCTATATTAACCCTTTATTAGCTTCTTTATATTTCATTCTTTTATCTTATAATTAAATTCCTGTACTACTCCTTTAATATATTAACCAACTCAATATTCCTATTTCGTTCTTTGTCGTATCACCTATTCCTTTCCTTTTTACCTTGATGTTATTTAATTAATCTTTGATATAATTCCCTATCAATTCCCTAACTTTCATAGAGGGTTGGGAGTCAGAGTGGCTCGCTATGGCATACATTCTCTGCCCTTCCCTATCTATAACTACTGAAATCAGAGGCAACACATCCCTGTCCAGAAAATAATATTTGCACCTTTGCAACAAATAATAATAATAATAAAAAAATACAATATTCAAACATCATAGGTTCCTACACATAAATTCCCTTTCTTAAACTCTTCTGCTTAATTCGCAATTATATTAATATATCGTTCTCCGCAGGTAAAATTATCGTTTAAAATCATTCAATGTTAATAGCTATATTCATATTCATCATTACCTCCTTATGTAACACGCTGTTCTTCCTTTTTATTATTTTTTCTTTTTTCATTTATCATTTCCATTTAGTATCAAATATATGACAGCATTTCTCCTTTACTAAGTGTCCGTCTCGTATTATTTATTAATAATAATCTCTCTCCTTCTCTAAGTACGGGTAAGCTGGTAAATATACGTTGACATGGCTATTGGAAATAAATCTTGCCTATAGTGGAATGTGTCCATCTCGTAATATTTATTAATAATAATCTTTATACAATAATATTTATATTTATTTAACAATCTCTACCTCCTTTCTAATTGTGGGCAAGTTAAAAAATTCACGTTAACATGTTTAGTCAAGGTACCTTCTCAATGATGCTGTATTTGACTTTGGTTTTTGGTCATGGTACTTGTTCAATGATTGAGTATTTGGCTTGTGATTTTTAATCATGGTACTTTTTCAATGATGTTTGGTTATACGTACCTTTTACTTTGTTACTAACCGTGTCAGTTACCTCGTAGGTATTGTTTTTATTGTCTCTGGTGATCGTGAAAGGCCCTGTATATAAGAGTAGCAATTTCCTCGTTATGCCTTGTATAGCACTGGGCAATTCTCTATTTTTAACTAACACCTTTTCTCCTACCTCATATTTAATTGCCTTGGGCTGTGATTTGACATATTTTTTCCGCTGCTGTTCCGTTTTTTCTAACACCTTGTTATAAAATTTGGTTCTTTCAAATTGGTATGCGGGTTCGTCGGGAAAACTAATAATTTCTTTTATCTCTCGTGGTGGGGTTCTTTCGAACATAACTGTGTATGGTGACGCCTCAATGGTATTGTGAGGTGAAAAATTGAGAAAATCCTCGGTTGATGCTACGTATTCATGCCATCTTTTCTGCTCGTTATGGCAGTATGTTCTCAGTAACCGTCCTACCTCCCGTAACACTCTCTCGGCTGGGTTACTATTCGGGTGATATACTGACGTCTTGTACGTTTTTATTCCGTGTTCTCCCAGGTTTTCCTTCCAAAGTTTTCCCCTAAACTGGGTACCGTGGTCCGTAATTATAGAATACGGTCGGCCTACCTCCATTATATATCGCTCTATTATGATGTCTATTATTTTCCTGGTCGTTGCCCTAGTTATTGGGTATAGCTTTGTATATTTGCTAAAATGGTCGAAGATGATTACGATAAATTTATATCGGTGTCTCCCACCGCTGCGTGGAAATGGTCCGCAGATATCGAGAAATACCTTTTCCAATTTTTCGGTGGATGATATGGGTATCATGATCCCTTCTTTTCTCTCGTTATCACACTTTACTTTTTGACAAATATCGCACGACCGTATCGCCAGTTGCACCTTCTTATTCATCCCTTTGATGTATGTTTGCTCTTCCAATGCCTTCCTTACTTTGAGGGCACCAATATGTCCGTACCTACGTGATAGTCGATTATTAGCGGTCTCTCTATCGCTGGTGGAATTACTAATTTCCAATTCTCTTGGTGCGGGGTATTCCTTATAAACAAAGTGTCGTTGTGTATACAGTAATATCTATTTATGACCTTATCGCCTTCCTGTACCCTTTTTCTAATATCCCCTAATCTTGGATCGGCCTCTTGTTGTGACTTTATATCGTTTAAAATATTTTTTAAATCTTCCCTGCTCTTAATAATGTGGTATACCTTTGCTAATTGTTCCTTTTCGCCGTAAAAGGTTTGGTCTGGTATATTGACGCGAGATAGGACGTCGGCTGCTACGTTCTGTTTGCCGGGTATATATTCCCATGTGATATTATATTCTTGCAAGGCCAAAACCCATCTTGTCAGCCTTCCGTGGTTCAGCTTACAATGCTTTAAAAATGATATAGATTTGTGGTCGCTTCTAACTGTTATGGGGTACCTTAATATATATGTCCTAAATTTACCGCATGCGAAAACTACACTCAACAATTCTTTTTCGGTAGTATTGTAGTTTCGTTCGCAACTGTTCAGCACGCGGCTAGCAAAGCTAATTACTAAATGGTTACCGTCCTGATCTTCCTGATATAGGGCTGCACCTAAACTCACGTTACTGGCATCGCAGTTTAGAAAAAATGGTTTTGTAAAGTCGGGATGATGCAACATTACTGTTTCTAAAAACTTTTCCTTTATGAGGTTGAGCACTCCATCTTGCTCTGGTCCCCAAGTCCATTTGTCTTTAGCTGATAACTGCTTTTGGAACCTGGCAGTTAGTTCTGAGTAATTGGACCGAAACTTTCTGTAATAGTTACAGATTCCTAAAAATGACTGCAGCTGTTTCCTGTTCTTTGGGGTGGGGAACTTCTGTATGGCCTCTACCTTCTCTTTGGATGGAGTAATCCCTTGTTCTGTTAAATTAAAGCCTAAAAATTTCACCTCATTTGCAATGAATTGGGACTTGTCTAATTTGAGGGTGATATTATTCTCTGATAATTTCTCTAACACCTGTTCAACCCTATTACAATGGTCATCCCAATTCGCTGAAGTTACCAGTAGGTCGTCGACGTATACTGTCGTAAACTTCAGTACTTCCTGCCCCAATATTCTGTCCATTATCTTTACAAACACCGCCACAGAATTTATTAAGCCAAAAGGTAACCGCTTAAACTGATAGTTTCTGCCCTCGAATATGAATGCCATATATTTCCTACTATCAGGGTGGAGTTCTACCTGCCAGTAACCGCATACCGTATCCCATGAGCTTATATATTTGGTTCCGTGAAACTTTTTCAATATCTCCTCTATCTCCCCAGGTGATGTGCGGTCGTTAACAATCATTTTGTTGATCTCCCTAGCATCGAGACATATACGTACCTTTCCGTTCTTTTTTGGCACAGCTATGATTGGGCTGGTAAAGGGCGAATTACTATACTCGATTATGTCGTCCTCTATCATCCTGTTCAATTCTTCCCTGACTTCGTTCTTTAGCTAGTAGGCGATCGGGTACGATTTCCTGTTAAATTCCACCGGAGTTTTGAATTTTATGGTGCATTGATAATCTCTGGCTTTACCTGGAGCGTTCGAGAATATGTGTTTATATTTGTTGTATACCTTGATTAATTGTTCCGCCTGTTTTTCGCTGATCAGACCCCTTGCTTTCGTCCTTTGGAAATCCCGTATTTCTTCTAATTTTTCTAACCACAACTCTGGGTTCTCCTCCTGATATAAAGGCATGTTTATTGGACGATCGGCACAATAATAATGGTTCACTATCGCTTGATAAGGTGTATTGTCTGTAACATTTCCTTGGACATCGATTAAATTATTGGTCCAAATTCCCTTGTTAGTTTTTAAAGTTATCACCTTACCTTCCAAATCTATTACTGCATTGTATGGCCTAAGTATATCGCAGCCTATTAGGATACTCATGGGTAAATTATTCGCCACTAATAACCCTATTGGTATTGTTACCCCATTACTAGTCATCTCTAATGACACCTGTTTCTTTATTGATTTATTTTGCCTCCCCGTTGCTCCGACTAAAATAATGTTATCTATAGGCAGAGTGGGTATTGGTAAATTACTATTTTGTTTGATCTTCTCTAACTCAACACTATCGATAAGTGATACGTTTGACCCCGTGTCAATGAGTAATATCGCTTCTATGCCATTGATATTTGCTTTGATCTGCACGATACTATTATTACCTTGGTTACTATTTTTAATGAAATTGTCACCCTCTTCTAATAACTCCTCTCTAATATCCTTAAGATAATTATTTATTCTTAATGTCCTAGTCCCGTCTTTGTCCTGTCTATGTTCGTAACTAGTCACCCCATAATATTGGTTCAGTGAAGGGCGGTTTTCCTTTTCCACTGCCGCGTTTAGTTTAAATGAGCCACGGTCTCATTGGCCCGGTCTCCCGGAACATTGGGTTGCTGACCCGTCTGTGTTTCCTGCCTGACCTCGGGATTACCATTAATAGGTTGGCTATTCGTCGTGTTACCCTGGCTACCTGGCGCCTGTTGTGGGTAAAACATGTAAGTGGGTACATTGGGTGGATATGGCCGTCGGTTATTGGCCATTGTATAGTTTACCTGGGGTCTATATTCATTTTGGTTTCTCCTATCGCCTCCTCCTTGGTTTCCCCCGTTACGATAACCATTACGTTGACCATAATTATTTCCCCTATAGTTATTCCCGCGATAACTGTTTCCCTGGTGGTAGTTTCTACCGTAATTATTCCCGGTGTAATTACCTCTGTTTGGTCCCGGATAGTTGCGGTTATTTGGACCCTGAGTGTTATTACTTCGGCCATTTGGTGGGGTATTATTATTCTGGTTATTTGTACTTAGGTTGTTACCGTTTCCACCTCCATTCCGGTTTGGTCCGTTATTGTTGTTATTGTATTCTACCTTACGGTTGGGGGGTTGGTAATCCTGGAACCTTCCAGTGGATTCACAATTTTCTAGTAATTTGGCTAGATCGGCTATTTTACTGAGCTGCTGGTATAATTGGGCATCTCTGATACCATAACTGTAATGTCCAGCTAATTGCCTTACCAAACATTCTTCTGGGATCGGCGGTATCAACTTCTGTGCTAAACATACCTTCCCTAGGAAATAAGACGTCGGGGACTGTCCATTGGACGCGTCGTATTTGCCATAGAATATGTCCATTCTTACCCTGTTTTATGCAGTCTCCGACCAATACTTCTCCTTGAACTGGCGTTTAAACTCGGCTAAATTCGTGATTTCGGGTCGTACCGCTATCCACCAGTTATCCCTAGTGTTTTTAAACGTCTCGTCAAGCATCTCTCTTATCCTGTCCCACCTTGTTTCTCTATTTCTCCCAATAAACTCCTCCATTCTTTCTAAAAATTCCATTGGGTTTCGTCGATAGTTTTGGAAGTTGATTACTTCCCTGTTTTCACCATGACACGTATGAGCGTTTAGTATGGGTGTGTCTCTCAGCGCCTCTAATCTTTCCTGCAGGTTTTTCTCTCTCTGGTCTATTTCCAGTATGCTATTTTTGTTAGTTTTTATTTGTTCGTCCAGCCTGTTAGCGATGTCATATGTTCTCTGCATCCTCTCGCTAACGTCTTTCTGGACTTCTCCCACCTCCTGCATGATGGCGTCTTGGTTCTGCCTTACCATGTTTTCGAGATTTCTAACATCTTGTTTGGTCTCTACTGTTTGTTCCTCTATATTTTCGAAACGTGTATTGTTTCCCTCCTGTAACCTTTCCAACTGTTTCTCCATGTTTTCGACCTTCCTGTCACTATCGATTTTATTATCATTGATCGTTTTGTTTACTGTTTCGTACTTTATGCTAATTTCTTTTTTTAGGGACTCTATACTTTTTTTATTCTCCTCCTGAAATATCTCCAGTTTCTTCCCATTATCATTTATTTTCTCGGTTATATCCTCCCTTAAAGATTCTATGTTTTTGTCTAATTTCTCCTTATCTTCCTTATCTTTCCGTCTATTTTTATTCATATCCTCTTTCAGGGATTCTGTATTTTTGTTCATTTTTTCGTTTATATTTTCTTCCATTCTTTGGAGCATCGCCATCATCATTATTATATTCGAGTCAACGCTCCTTGTTATTTTTTCTGGTTCGGGTTTCTCTGTTTGTTCTACCATTTGTATGGGTTCTTCTCCCGTTTGTTCCTCTATTTCATCTGCCGTTTGTACCGGTCTTTCCATTTCTAGTGTGGGCGGTTCTAATTCCGTTTCCTCCATTTGTACTGCCTCTCCGTCTTCCACACTTAACTCGGGTTCCACATTCTTCTTCACCTTTTTTCCCTTAGGTTGCGGCATTTTGATCTGTTGGTAGTTGCCGGGCTTGTTCCGTTTTTTCAAGCCTCACTAGTTGGGCTGCCAATTTATAACAAATAGATAAAGGAGGGTGTAACCTATTTCTAAGATACTCTCCTTTAAGCCCCACTGTTGGAGTCGTCAATTTATAACAAATAGAAAGAGTGTAGTAAGTGTAAAAGTGTTGTATGCTGTCGGGCGTTACCTCCGCGCACTTTTTGTTACTTACTGTTGACTGGATCCTCTGCGGTGATGTAGTCCTGTAACACAACTTAATACTATGTTTTTTGTGGGCGCCACTTGGAATCGTTTGTTTCAAGAATAAAATGTGATTAATAAAGAAATTAAAATTTTTAAATCTTGCTTCTATGAAAAAATATAAACAAGTCAGTTTAGCTTGGAAAAATCAGGTAAGTTTAATGATTCTTCAAAAACAAACAAATCGTCTGAAGGACTATGTTGCGGTTTGGAAGCTCTTGAAGAATCGCGAGTTATTCCAAAGACGCTAATAAGGAAGGCTGGATTGTTTGTTAGAAAGAAGTGGACTGTATTTAAGATATTGAACATGCGTTTATTGAATAATTTGGTTTGTTAGTTACGATCGGCACGTGCGGATGCGTTTTGAGGCGATAATGCCCGAAATCAACTTTGAATGAAATCGTGGTCCATGGTAGATGGACGCAGGTAGACGATTAAAGTTGAATGTTATAAATGTATGCTGAATAATAGCCAAAAGCCGCGGCTGTAAGAGAAGTGTTTAACGAGAGTTGCGCTCGGAGTCGTGTTATATACTAAACTAATACTGGCTTGCAGTCGGCTAGGCTGGCCGATTGCAAGGTTTGATAAAAGCGTGACGTCATCCGCGCGTGCCGTGCAATGTTAGTAGGCTGCTTACAACTGACAAAACAGTACAAAGTTTAAACATACTGCCCGCCAAAATCGGGACGATTTTGTACATTAACGGTTAAATTGAACAATATAATAATTAGACTTACATGTCGTAAGCGATACAATAATTGGCGCACTGGCCAGAGAGCATAGACATAATAAACATAATATACTTAAAGACTTATACATAAAATTTGTAGAAAACAAAAATCATTAATCTAGCACAAAACTTAAGTCAAAACAAAACAATTTCTGTGCTAGAAAAGGTACAACAAATAAAAAATCGTGATAAAAATGAACCTTTACATAACTGAACATGATCTCTCTTGAAGCATAACATATGGATAAAAAATACATATATTTAAACCTTGACAAACGTAAATAATATTCTTAAATTATATAAGAGAAACCATCTTGATCACTGTTTCATATATAGTAACAGAAATAATAGAAACATAATGTTTTGACCCTTAGAAAATACAATACATATATAGAATAATTGCCACTATAACTGACACTTGTGGTTCTCAGAATTTGAATCACACAAACATATTAACGATACACAACGTTCATAATAATTGATAGTACATATGAGACATAGTCACTGTTGCTGTAGTAGCTAGCGACACTTAACAATGTTACAATGCTTATGATACAATTGACTTGTATGCTCGCCCCGGGGAATGTCCCGGGCGTGTTCCATGTAATGTGACACGCACACACACACACACACACACACACACACACACACCTCGTGTGTCTCGTATGGCACGCATACGATTAGCTTGTTGCCACCGGAAGGGGGCATAATTTGTGGATGGGTCGGCGTAAGATACCTAGCGCAGTGCGTACTTCTGCGACGCGTACTAAGGAATCTTGACCCGGAAAAACATTGGTAATTACCCCACGCTTCCATTCTAGAGGGGGGGAATTGTCATCCAAAATGAGGACAAGTTGTCCGACCTTCAAATTTTTAAATGGGGTGCGCCATTTATTGCGCTGCTGCAGCTGGTGCAGATAATCCCTAGACCACCGTTTCCAGATGGTCTGCGTAAATTTTTGGAGCAGAAGCCATCTGTCCAAATGAGTATTATTGCCTTGAGTATAGTCGGGTTCCGGAAGTGCCGTCAGTGGGGCACCGACCAAAAAATGAGCGGGTGTTAAGGGTTCAGGGTCTCTAGCATCGTCGGACACCGCGCATAACGGGCGTGAATTAAGGCAAGCCTCAATTTGAGAAAGAAGGGTAGAATATTCCTCAAAATTCAAGATCGTACCGCCAATTACGCGACGTAAATGGAATTTAACACTCCTTACACCACTTTCCCACAAACCACCGAAATGAGGGGCTGAAGGGGGGATAAAGGACCATTTGATGCCGTGGAGACCGCAAAACTCCAGAGAAGATTGTTCAACTTCCTTGGAGGTTAAAAATTTGTACCAATCATGCAACGTGTGGTTGGCACGACGAAAATTCGTGCCATTATCCGAAAATATTTGCGCGGGAATACCTCTGCGCGATATGAACCTTTTTAAAGCCGCTATAAAGGCGTTGGAAGTAAGATCCGACACCAATTCTAAATGGATGGCCCTAGTACACATGCATATAAATAGAGCGATATATGCCTTGGTCGTGGACTTAGAGCGCTGCCCGCCATGGCGCAAAAACACCGGACCTGCGTAATCCACGGCCGACTGTGAGAATGGCCTTGACGGCGTGACCCTAGAAGAGGGTAATTGACCGAGTAATTGATTCGCGCCTTTAGCCCGGAAACGAAAACAAGTGACACACTTATGTATCACTGAGCGGATATAGGACTTATCGTGTATGATCCAATACTTACGCCTAAGCGAAGCTTGAGTTGATTGCACTCCAGCGTGCAACAAACGGATGTGTTCGTATTCAATTATTAATCTCGTGATATGAGAGTGCGGGTGTAAAATTATTTGGTGTTTAGTCTCGTAGCTGAGTGGGGAGAATTGCAAGCGTCCACCCACTCTTAAAATGCCTGATTTATCCAGGAATGGGTTGAGAGCAAGAATTTTACTACTGCGTGGAAGGCACCGGTGTGCCTCAAGTTCCCTAACCTCTACGTCGAAATGCAACTTCTGAGATTGCCGGACAAAAACCAAGAGCGTGTCAGACAATTCTTGAGCCGACAAAAAGGACGTGTCTCTATCAACCACCGCGAGCCTAGAATTGCGAAGAAATCGACGGCAGTACGCGAAGACGCGAATAAGCCTCGTAAGAGATGAATAGTTTTCAATGTAACTATGTGTTGAGGACGCGACAATTAGTGAGGTTTGAGCCTGCTTGCGACGTTCCTCTTCAATGTCGGGAAAGGTACAGGGAGTATTAATGTCGAACGCGCTGACCGGCCATGAGGCCGAATCACGAGCCAACCAGGAGGGACCATGCCACCATTGAGCATGACAGTGCAGACTACGAGGGAGGCAACCGTGCGATAAAACGTCGGCAGGGTTGTCATTCGATACTACATGACGCCAAGTTCCCCTGCTGCTAACAAGACGCTGTATTTCTGCGACACGGTTAGCCACAAATACCTTCCAGCGGGAAGATTGCTGATGTATCCAGTACAACGCTATCATCGAATCCGAATAAAGGTATAATCCGTCAAACTTGTAATCGACGGCACTTAAAACCTTGGACGCTAATTGAGCCAACAATAAACAAGCGCAAAGTTCAAGTCTAGGAAGCGTTATCTGTTTCAGCGGAGCGACCCTAGATTTAGCACACAACAAGTTTGATGATATGGCGCCGTTCGAATAGACCGCCCGCACATAAATGCAACACGCGTAACCTTTAACCGAAGCGTCGGCGAATCCGTGCAGCTGCAATGAACTAACTGGGCAACTGTTCGAACTCTTAACCGACCTCGTAATCTCAAAATGAGTGTCGGAGACTAATTGGGTGTATAATTCCGACCATTGATTGGCTAGTGACCCGGACAAGGGTTCGTCCCAATCAGTGCCCGCCAACCACAACTGCTGCACGAAATGCTTGCAGCAAAATGTGATGGGAGCAATTAGACCTAGTGGATCATAGATCCCGGCAATGATTGACAACACGCTTCTCTTGTTGAGAACGGTTAGATTGTCATCACCCCTAACGGTGTACAAAAAGTTATCCCCCTCAACATTCCACTGTATGCCCAAGGTACGCACGTTTTGACCCTTGCTGAAGTCACGGGTTACTTGGGCGCGAAGAGTCATAATCTTATGGTGGTTAGAGAACCATTTGTGTAACGAAAAACCATAACTCCTCAACAACTTCTCGATCTCGCCTTTCATTTCAGCTAAGCTGTTCGGATCATCCGAACCCGTTATGAGATCGTCTACGTAAAAGTCATTTGCTATGGCCTTAGCAGCGGTAGGGTAGTCGGCTTTGTTTTCATATGCTATTTGAGCCAGACAACGCGTAGCAAGGAAGGAGGCACTAGCAGTGCCATATGTAACCGTCCTTAACGCGTAATGTCGCAATTCCTTATGCGGTGCATCACGCCAAACAATGCGTTGCAAGTTTGAATCCTTAGGATTAACAATGATCTGGCGATACATCTTTTCAATGTCCGCAATAAGTACGTATCGGTGGGTGCGGAACCGAACCATTATCGAAAACAGATCCTGCTGGATCGTAGGACCGACCATTAAAGTGTCGTTAAGGGACAAATTATTGGTGGTTTTAGCGGATGCGTCAAATACCACGCGCAATTTAGTGGTTAAGCTAGAGTCTTTGAAGACTGCGTGATGGGGCAGATAAAAGATCTCTGACCTGTCAAGCGACAGATCGTATTCATTAAGCGGCGACATGTGGCCAAGTCTTAAGTAGTTATTCATGAACTCGCTATAATCCTTGTAAAGGGTAGGGTTCTGCTTGAATTTGAATTCTAACGATTGGAATCTTCGTATTGCTCCGCGGAGAGAATCTCCCAAATACGATTTATCAGATCTGCGGGGCAGGGCTACCACGAATCTCCCGTCGTGATTGCGGCTAGTGTTTTCCACGAAATGCCTTTCACACGGTGAGTCCTCAGATCGGGCTTCGCGACTAGAGATCTCCTCCAACTTCCAAAATTCCTTTAGTTGCGAGGAAACCTGATTATCATCCCTACAGACCATAAATGAAGAAACCGTTCTAGTCATGTCGACGTTGAATGGTAAGTCACCGGCCAAAATAAATCCTAACTTGGTTTCCTGAATTATAGGAAAGTGTGGTCCGCGCGTATATTTCACAGGTTCAATTAATTGTAGAAAATATTGAGCGCCGATTAATATATCGACTTGCGATGAGCAATGTAGGTGAGGATCCGCCAGGAATATGCGCTTGGGTAAATTTAAAGAGGTAAGATTGAACGACTCCGCCGGTAAATTATTAGTTATACTGGGTAATACGGCACAATGTACGTTTAACGTGAAGGGTTTATAGCGTGAATGTAGCCTTACATTAGTGCTGAATTCAGCCTGGGAAAGCGAGTTGTTTATACCCGTAATGGGCAATTGCGATTTAACTAATTGGAGGCCCAACCTGCGGGCGAAATCCATTGTGCAAAAGTTCGCTTGAGAACCGGAATCCAGTAATATCCTAACGGGAAATTTTTTGCCGACCTTATTGTATGTCATACAGACGGCGGTAGATAACAATACCGATTTATTGGTCTGTGATTTCAGTGAGCACTGGTTGTTAACAGAAGTTACGTCCCTGTTGGGGACATGAATCATGGTGTGGTGACGCCTAGAACATTTTTTACACGAAAATTTGGAGGGACATTTTGAACCCTCGTGTCCCGAACGGAGACAGTTTAAGCAAAGTTTGTTTTTTAGTAACGCATTTTTTCTATCAGGGATAGACAGCGATATAAATTGTGGGCAATCGTTAAGTCTATGTTCACCGTTACATAGTCTGCATAAATTATTTCTGATATGTGAGTGGAATGCGCCCTTTGGATTGCTTATCTGTTTAACTGACTTGCGATAAGGAGACTTATCGCTTTTGTTCAACCTGCTCGTTGGGCTAGTCGCGTTATCGATATTTTGCAGTAGTTTCCTACGTGAATTTAAAAAATTTATAAAACTATTAAAATCAGGGAGTTTATGCTCCGATAAACTCTCTTTCCACAAACGTAAAGTATAACTGTCAAGTTTTTTGGCTAGATAATTTACTACAATAATTTCAAACGTGTTGACTGGCAGTTTGAGATTATTTAAAGCGTTTATATTTCCAGAGATTTGATCAATAAATTGCGATATGCTACCTTGGGATTCCTGCTGGACTAATGGTACGTCTAGTACATTCCACACGTGGTGAGCGGAGACAATCAGCTTACTATCATATCTATTCCTCAACAGATCGATAGCCACCGCGTAATTCTCATGTGTTATGGGCAATGCTTTTATTACGTTAAGCGCCTCGCCATGTAATGACGAGTGCAAATAATGAAGCTTCTGTATATCTGTCAGGTCTGTTCTGACATGAATTAGTTCCATAAAAATATGGTAATAATGTTGCCATTCCACAATACTACCCTCGAACCGTGGTAATTTTATTGGTTCCAATTGAATGGGGGTTGTTTTAGGCTGTTTACCATCAGTATTAATTAGTGGTTTTTGGTTCAAGTGCTCAGATTGCTCCAACAAGTGTTGCAATTTACATTCTATAGCACAGAGATCGTCCTCCGTTTGCACTCTATCACTTGTTGACGCAACGTCTGCTTCCTCAGCCTCGATTTGTGACTGTATCTCGTCATATTTGGTGGATAATTCCATCAAATGACGCAGTTTTATTTTGAGCGCATGAGGATCGCTGTTTAACAAATCAAAATTATCCGCGAAGGTATTTATTCGGGATATTGAGGCCTTAATTGTACCTCGTTTTTTTATCAGAGCCCTTACATCGGCCATTATTACAGTTTGAGATAAAAAATGGAAAGATATTTAGAAACAATTGAGCATCGAGCATGTGAACCACAAACTTAATTTTGAATGAGTTTAAATACGTTTGGTAGCTAGCGATCGTTGGTTTGAACATAAACTTACTCTTTCTAACTAGTCAAACTCGTTGGCAGTTAAATTATTGAGATTATAAATCTAAATGATTACAAAGTATAGCTTTATCTTTAAAGTTCTGACTGATAATGAGCTGCCAACCATCTATTAATTTATATTGTGTAATAAGTTAACTGTTTATATAAATATGTAAAAAATACACACTGGGTGAAATATTATTAAAAATAAATCAAATATAGGTAAAGTTTATAGTCACGTGGCCGTCGATCCATTCGTGATGAAGCTGGCTTCGATCCCGTTTGGAGCTGCTACACCTCCTGTCTCTGCCGGTTAGCCGTTGCCTCATGTTGTACCCTCCATCATTTAAAGCTGTGGAATCTCGAAAATGTTGTCCTGTTTCGTCCCGTCGTCTCTGGTCTACTGCTTGGCTGAATCTTGTCGAGATGACTGCGACGTGCTTCACGATAATGGTGTCGCTCAGGACGAAAATGATGCCCGTCTGTCGTGATTAACTTCAGATTGGTTTTTCCAGAAATGATGTATATGAATAAATGTTGTCGCCTGTGTACTCAGGTATGAGAAATCTGTGCCGTTGGGACCAAAAATGATGTAGTTTGTTTTGGCCTGAAAATGTGAAATCCTGCCTGATTGGACCAAAAATGATGTCGTTTTTGGCCTGAAATGTGAAATCCGGTCCGGTGGGACCAAAAATGATGTCGTTTTTGGAAGCTCTTGAAGAATCGCGAGTTATTCCAAAGACGCTAATAAGGAAGGCTGGATTGTTTGTTAGAAAGAAGTGGACTGTATTTAAGATATTGAACATGCGTTTATTGAATAATTTGGTTTGTTAGTTACGATCGGCACGTGCGGATGCGTTTTGAGGCGATAATGCCCGAAATCAACTTTGAATGAAATCGTGGTCCATGGTAGATGGACGCAGGTAGACGATTAAAGTTGAATGTTATAAATGTATGCTGAATAATAGCCAAAAGCCGCGGCTGTAAGAGAAGTGTTTAACGAGAGTTGCGCTCGGAGTCGTGTTATATACTAAACTAATACTGGCTTGCAGTCGGCTAGGCTGGCCGATTGCAAGGTTTGATAAAAGCGTGACGTCATCCGCGCGTGCCGTGCAATGTTAGTAGGCTGCTTACAACTGACAAAACAGTACAAAGTTTAAACAGACTAACATTCATAAAAAAAATTATACAATTGCAGAGTTACTAAAAAATTCACAAGTTATTATTATTATTATTATTGACAATTTTATATATCCATTCAAGTATCGGCTAGTATTTTCAAATTTTTACTCAGTTGAAAAGCATGAGTTTACGTGAAAAAATCTTTACTCTCAGGACGTGACTCCTTTGAACTACCAAGACATATCAATAAGATGCCTTACAAGAAAAATTAAGTGATTTGAAGGTGTGTGTGGCATGTGTAGTACAACTGTGTGATAAATATAACCAGGTAAAAAAATGACTTTAATTTTGGTAACTCACGTTCCAATGATTAATTAATCTCGCACAGGACACTCCTCTCGGGTAGTTTTTTCAATCTCGCCTCTTCATATGTGCACTGAATCTATTTTAAGTCAAAATTGCGATCATTTACTATTTCCGCACTTTTTGTAAAAACGTTTGGCAGTAGATTCTCGTTCAAACCCCGCCAATACGCATCAGCTGCTCCGCGTTGATTCTCAAATTGGCCGCCACAGCGCTGATTCCCATGTAGTCGAGAGAAAGGCTTTGTGTTTGTTTGTTTACGTTAAGGGGTTATTGTCAAGTTAGTCTGTCTATGCGAACACAGCAGAATTGGTTCTCTATTTAAAGTTTTGGCCCCTCCTGGGCCGTTGACGTTCTGGCTGCGTGATTTCTATTAAAATTTGCCGTGCTGCTGCTCTATTTCAGCAACACATTGGCGTAGATTCTTGTAGAGGTTATGTCAGTCTGTTTGTCAATGTACGGGAAAAGCCTTTCTTCGTCTTGTCGATTTCTCGCCTCTCGGTTTCGCCTTAGCTGCGTTGATCAGTGTCGTGGGTGATGCATCTGTTCTGGAGTTCAAGTTTCAAGCGTTTTTGGGTCGAATTTGGTCTCTCTTTTATACTAATTCAGGCTGATTGTTTTCATCGACTTCCGGTATATTTGTGTAAAAATTCTTTCTAGATTGTTCGAGAATAAACGAAATGGAACATTATGGAACAAAATTCATTTCCGTCGAAGCTTTTAGAACAAATTTCTTATTCTTCATACTAAGGATATTTCAAAAATTACTCTGGTATTTATCAAACAGTTTTACATTAGTACTCACAATTTGTATGCCATTATTACATTTAGATTCTCTGTTTTCAACTGAATCTAGTGATACTAATTATGATTGGTTTTTAATTAAATTAAGTCTAATAAGTAACACAATATACAACTCTCACCTTGGGTTGTTGTCATTAAAATTCAATTTTTTTAGAACAAAATTTGTTGTGGAACTATTATGTCTCTTCCACAATCTGAACATACAACATTACTATCTTCCTATAACAAAACAAACAAATTTTAACATATATAATACCTAGATAATTACAATTTTACCTGGCCTCTGTCCATGGCCTAGGTTTTTGTTAATGTTATAACACAATAATTAGTCTCTTTCTTTAACATATGTAGTATTTCACTAGTGTACACTCAGAGTTTATTATATTGTCTGTCTTTTGTGATACCTGGTTACTCTTTACATACATTATTTTTATTACAGGATGACATAGCATCATTGATTGGTCTTGAGATGCCCTTTTTCATGGTGTGACAAATCTCACTCTTATGAATTAAATTCTTTTATAATTGACTTTATTTTCAACTGAGTTTGTTCGTTTTTAAGGTATACTGAAGTATTGTACCATTCTATTTTATTTTTGTTAGCATTTTGTAAATATTTAGCCAGATATGATTATTTTTGTACTGGTTGATTGGCTCCAGCCATACATGGTATAGGTAAATATTTTGCTAACTTGACTATTACAATGTTAAAGTTAGTCAAATATATTAGTATAGTCGCTTTATATTATATTTCAACTTTCTAATGCAATTTGGTTGCATTTTGGCAACATTAAATCCATAAATTATACAATATTATATGCCCACCACATGTTTATAGTCAATACTGTTTTTGGCTATTTTGACTGATTTTTATTCATTTGACAGCTTTCTTTATTTATGATAAATTGTTCACTTTTGTCTGCTTGACAAGTACATATAGTTTTTATTTCAACCTGATAATAATTAATTTTTTCATGAAATCTGGGTGTTTGGTCTCAAATCCAACACATTAATATTTTTTTTTGTCATAACAAATATATAATTTTTATTTTATCTTAAACTCTTTCTAATAATGTATTTAAATCATTTAATACATTTATTTTATTTACATTACATAATATAATAATGGATCATGTCCATTCATTCACAAAAAATAGTTCTTAATACTCTATTCAGAGTTATAAAACTAAATAATTAATGACTTCATTTTGGTTGATTCTGACATTATTCGTCTCTCTTATAGTGTCTTATGGTTTTTTCACTGTTATTCACTTTAATAATATATATGGGGTTTGTGTCTTAGTCATAGTTTGGTCGTTTTTTCCTATTAGTGGTAATGATTATTAGACAATATTACACAAATTTTTTAGGACTACTTGGGTTTGATACTGTTCACCTCACTTTGCTCTTATGATAATTGCTATGTAAATGGTTTCCTTTATGGAACGTTCTGTGACGTTACAATGTATACAATATAAAACAATATAAGACATGAAAAATACATAGTTTGACAATGTTTAATGATGAATAATCGGTGACTCATCACATGATGGGCCCAATACAAATTGGATGATGTAGAAACGCGTTTAAAAAAACATAAACGTCGTTGTTATGTTTCGTCCCGTAGGACCTTTAAATGTTAAGAAAAATGATGCTTTGTGGTGCTATTGCCAGGATGCAGAATAATGACGATAGTGGACTGTATTTAATACATTTATTAAGTTTTGTAGTACACTTAAATCAGAGTGCTAAGGTTGGCTATGTCTGAAGACATTTAAATTTTGAATGAACCGAGTCGTTTAAGAAAGCTACATGGCAAATGAGGCGCAAATGTGCGACACTCCAACTACATCAAAAAATGTTAAGGCCTAAGGCCTAGATAATTGTCGCGACAACAAGAAAAAATGATAGACAGAACAAGGCCAGCAAACGTTCTGACGTCTGCCGCCCGCCAACGCTCGGTGAACTGTGTCGATGTATAAACATGATAAGCGCAATTTCAGAAAGTACAGATTAGCCAACCTTTGAATGAAAAAATTACCACAGTACTGTCCATAACTGCCCGCAAAAAAACAAAAGATTTGTTAATACATTTTAATAACTTATTGTACGAAAACACAGTGTGTTCTTAATAATAGAAGTCAACCTCAATAAATTGTATTGAACCTTGAGATTGAAATGTTAGATAACAGTTATGACATTAACTGTTTAGAGATAAACTTGAGTGTTGATAAGAGTTGAGCAGGCCAAAGTTGGCTTGCAACCTGATTTATACATGAGTATAAATGCAAAAATTAGCAATGTATTGCCAATATATATTGTATGTATACAATATAAAACAATATAAGACATGAAAAATACATAGTTTGACAATGTTTAATGATGAATAATCGGTGACTCATCACATGATGGGCCCGATACAAATTGTAATATTTATGCAAGTCATAATGGTTAGCTTAAACCAGTCAAGGCCAGTTGACCTATACAATGGTATTGAGTGTAAAATGAACAGACAAAATTATTATAAAATTATACATGTAAAGACATAGATTTAGCATGACGCTTTATAGTTGAACGATGCATGCTATACCTGAAGTTTCAGGAATGTACAATAAATTGTTATATGAAAACAAATTATACATTGTTGAATGATTGCAAGCACAAAGTGTAATGACATGTATGTCATAATTAAAAGCATGAATAATAATTGTGCAATGCGTGATCACAAAATACAAAATACAAAATACACAATATAAAAATATAGGCGTGGCGTATGGTTATAAACAGTAGATGCGGATAAAACAATGTGTTTTACATAGATACAAGTTATACATAATAAATACAATAGAAATCGGTTTAGATAATGACAAATACATGAATACAAGGCACAATAGCATAAGTGACAAGTACAACAAATGTGTTTATACAAAATGTAATACATGTGTTGAACAATTGCGAGAAATAAATTCATAGAGTAATAAAATATCACACATATTGACAAAAATGTGCAAGATAATGCATACATGGTTTGTATAGCTGCAGACCATGCGAATATTATATAACAAAATTTTTGCATAAGAACAATACCACCATGACATGACACATAACCCATTACCAATATCAAAATGTAAGTATGTAGAACATAGTATGTCTCACAAATTATTAATATATAAATACAAAAATATTAAAGTATACCACCATAACAATATGATAAGCATAGATATAATAACATAGTGCATGGTTGTAAAATTACAAGTCACATGCGAATTTAGTATGAAAACACGCAATGATGCAAATTAACATAAAGAATGTTGTGATGATACATAGCACCAATTAAGTTGACCAAATTGTCAGACAATAAGGTAATGAAAGCCAGTGGCCAAGTGAAATATAGCATTGTGCTAAGTAATTATATTGACCTTGTGTCTAAGCCTCGTCCCGCGCTGGCAACAAACATAGTTTGTGAGCTGGTCTGAGAAAAATACCAGTAGGCGTGCGAATGTCTACTACTCTAATTAAGTTGTCTGGGCCGGGAAATGTGGCGGTAATTACACAAAATTTCCACGCTAATGGTGGTAAGTTATCCTCAATCAGTAAAACCAGGTCACCAATGGAAACGTTTTCCTTAGCGAATTTCCATTTGTGACGTTGTTGTAATTGATGTAAGTAGTCGCGAGACCAAGCCTTCCAAATGACTTGGACAAACTTCTGGAGAAGTTGCCAACGTCCAAGACGAGAGATGGGAACGTGAGATAAGTCAGGATCAGGAATCGCCGTTAATGGTGCGCAAATTAAAAAATGGCCAGGTGTAAGTGGCACCGGATCATTTACATCCGATGAAACGGCAAATAATGGACGTGAGTTTAGACATGCCTCTATCTGAGACAAAACCGTCGTAAACTCCTCGAAGGTGAGTATAGACTTGCCGACCACGCGGCGCAAATGATACTTTAAACTCTTTATACCGCTCTCCCAAAGACCACCAAAATGAGGTGACGAGGGCGGAATAAATGACCATGTAATACTATGAGAGGTCGTAAAGGATTGGATTAATGAGGTGGCATCCTTATTATGCCAAATATTGTAAAGGTCATACAAAACATTGCGGGCCTTCCTAAAGTTCGTGCCATTATCAGAATATAACTGGCTGGGTATGCCCCTACGGGCCATGAAACGACGTAAGGCAGCTATAAACGCGTTGGCCGTAAGGTCGGAAACCAATTCCAAATGAATGGCCCTGGTTGCTAAGCAAATGAACAAAGACACATACGATTTTGACAGAGTCCTAGATTTCTGCCCGCCATGACGAATCATGAAGGGACCACCATAATCAACTGCGCAGAATAGAAACGGCCGCGAAGGAGTGACTCTAGGAGATGGCAAAATACCAAGCCTTTGAACCTGATGTTTGGCACTAAACCTGAGACACTTGACGCATCTACGAATGATGGAGCGAATGACTATCTTGGCTTTAATGATCCACCAACGTTGACGAAGTGAATGATGCACAAGTTGAGCACCAGCGTGAAGTAGACGAATGTGTTCGCGTTCAATAATAAGGCGAGTGATATGAGCCGATTGATGCAAGACAATAGGATGCTTATTGTCATAAGGTAGTTGCGACTGCTGTAAGCGTCCGCCGACGCGTATGACGCCAGACTCATCGAGAAACGGGTCCAGAGAAGACAACTTACTCCTGATAGAAACAGAAGACCCATTACGAAGACAATTAAGCTCAGCAGCGAAGTGGATTGACTGGGATTGTTTTATGAAGAAATTAAGAGTGGAATGAATTTCAACGGGGGTAAGAGCGCCTGAGATTTTCTCAGCCCTGGAGAGTCTAATATTTTTGATGAATCGAAAGCAATAAGCGTATACGCGAGTCAGACGGTGCAACGAAGAAAAGTCCTTTGAAAGATCAATAGATAGGGTAGATATTAGAGAAAGTTTGGGGGTTTGTTTCTTCTCCGCAGTGAATTCAGGAGACGACAGATTAGAAGGTAAAAAGGGTGGAAAAAGATTAGACTCAGAAGATTGAGACAAACAAGCGGGACCATGCCACCAAAGCGAACAATTGCGCAAAACGTCGGGGTGACATTTCCTAGAAATAATGTCAGCAGGATTATGTTGAATTGATGTTATGCCACGTGTAGGCTTCAGTAAGACGCTGAATCTCGGCAACACGATTAGCGACGTATGTCTTCCAACTGGAAGACTGCGCATAAATCAAATAAAGGGACACCATGGAGTCAGAATACAGGTGAACACTATTGATAAAGGAATGAAGAGCAGGGGTGACCTTGAATAAGAGTCGCGATAACAACAAGCAAGCGCAGAGTTCAATGCGGGGTAATGACACCTGTCGTAGGGGGGCCACGCGAGATTTGGAACACAGAAGGTGACAAGAGGCCGATGAATCTTGATAAATGACTCTAATGTAAACACAACACCCATACCCCCTTTCAGAAGCATCCGCAAACCCATGTAATTCAACTATCTTTGCCTTAGACTTGCAGCGAATAGAACGTGGGACAATAATTTTACAGATCAGACATAATTTATCGCATAATGAATGCCAATATAAGTGTAATTGCCCGGAGATTGGCTCATCCCAACCAAGATTGCACAGCCAGAGTTGCTGCATAAACTGTTTGTAAAGGAAAACAATGGGACCGACGAGTCCGAGTGGGTCGTATATACCTGCGATAATCGATAGGATTTTCCTCTTAGAGATGCTTGATTCAACTGGGAATGATTTAATGTCAAACAAAAATGAATCTGTAGAGTTATTCCAAAGAATGCCCAACGTACGTACATTACCTTGTTTGTTTAAGGGGAGTGATAAATCATTATGATCTGCGACCACGTTTGGTTCATTTGATGCCCTTTTATACAGAGTGAGGCCGTATTGACTCAACCACGTACCTAAGTCAGATTTCAACTTGGTCAGATCAGAAATGGTGTCTGCACCGGTTAACAAATCATCGACATAGAAATCATTAATTATAGCTGACGCAGCGTCAGGAAAAGAATCTTCATGATCCTTACCAATCTGATTAAGACAACGAGTAGCCAAAAACGAAGCACTAGCAGTACCGTATGTTACACTTCGCAATACAAAATGTTTAAACTGTTCGAGGGGAGAGTTACGCCACAGAATACGTTGATAATGACAGTCCTTATCAGATACCAGAATTTGTCGATACATCTTCTCGATGTCGGCGATGAGAACATAGTTGTGCATACGAAATCGCAAAAGAATAGTGAAAAGGTCTTGTTGGACGTTTGGGCTTACCAACAAAATATCATTGACAGAAAAGCCATTGGTAGTTTTGGCCGAGCCATCAAAAACGACGCGAAGTTTTGTCGTAGAACTAGAATGTTTAAAGACGGCATGGTGAGGCAAATAGTAGGTATTTGGTACCCCGGAATTGATAGAACAATCGTCGACAAGCGTCATGTGGCCAAAATCCTTATACTCCTGAATAAAGTTTGCGTATTCGCGCGCAAGCTCAGAATTACGCATGAACCGGCGTTCTAAGCTCAAGAATCTCGCTTCAGTGTTAGCATAGGACTCACCCAACTGGGGATTGTCAGACTTAAATGGTAGCGAAACAACGAACCTACCCTCATCATTGCGATGAGTGGACTTAACAAAATGCTCCTCACAAGCTGAATCGTTACTAATGGGTGCATTATCAGGAATAGTTTCGGTCTCCCAAAATTTCTCAAGAGACGCCAAAATTTGACTGTCGTTGTTCCTAGCCAGGAACGAAACAGCAGGACCCTTATAACGGCAGTGTTTGGGCAGATTGCCTGCTAGAATGTAGCCTAACTTTGTTTCTTGTATAATAGGAAAGTGAGAACCGCGTACATATTTGTTAGCTAAAATTAAATCTAAATAAAATTGCGCTCCTAAAAGTATGTCGATATCAGCTGATATGTTGAAATGTGGATCGGCGAGAAAGACGTTATCTGGGACGTTAAACTGATTTATGTCGAAAGATTGTGCTGGCAGTTTATGGGTTAATGCAGATAAAACCGCACATGTTGCTTGGAAGCTAAATCTTTGATAGCGATAAATAATGCGAATAGACGCCAAGTTAGTGGCACAACACGCTGCATTATTAATACCTGTAATCGGTATGTTAGATTTAGTCAAGTTAAGCCGTAATTTCTTAGCAAATGATTCCGTACAAAAATTTACTTGTGACCCAGCATCCAATAGAACTCTTGCAGGTTGTCTGTTACCAGCCCGGTCGATGACAAACACAAGTGCTGTTGATAAGAGAACATTGTTTGTAGACTGTAATGTAAGTGAACAATAGTTGGTGCTGCTGGCAGAACCTTGTTTTGACACATTATTTATGTGCAGCAATGTATGGTGTCATTTTGAACAGATCTTACATGATTGTTTGATCTTACAATTAGATGAAAAATGATCTGGTCTTAAACAATTTGTACAGCATTTATGATTTAATATAAATTGCCCTCGTTCTGATGTGCTTAATGCACGAAATTTGTCACACATGTAAATTGGATGACTAAATTTGCAGCATGGGCATAAATAATTATTTGAAGCTGAGTGATAACTTTTAAATGCAGTGCTGCCAGCAGAGTTTCGTGATTTATGTTTGTCAGATTTATTATTGAACCTTAAAGTTAGCTTGTTGAGCTGCTGTCCGGCATCGATAGGTAATGTATTTTCTAGCAACTGTCTACGTGCGTTTAAAAACTGAGTGAAGCTTTGAAAGTTAGGAAGATTATCGGGGTCTATAGACTCCTTCCATAATTTAAACGTGGTATGGTCCAGTTTTGCTGACAATAATTGTACAATAATAAGCTCAAATGAATCCACTGACAGTTGCATGGCCGCCAGCGAATTAACTGAAGACGTTATTGTATTTATGAATTCTGCCAAACTTTGGACAGAGTCCTTAATTGTTGACTTTACTTCAAGCAAATTTTGAATATAATACTTCGCTAGTATGAATTTGTTGTGATGTCTAGCGGACAGCAAACTCAACGCTATCGAATAGTTCTCATTACAAATAGGTAATGCCTTAATTAGATCTAGTGGCTCATTTTTAAGAGATGAATACAAATAATGTAATTTCTGCACTGACGTTAAATCAGATCTGGCGTGCACCAAGTCCAGAAATATTGAATAAAAGTGCTGCCATTTTAAGATATTGCCTGTGAAGCAGGGCAAACTTATAGGTTTTAATTGCATATTGCTCGTTAATACTGGAGATACAGTCTGAATGTTGAAAGTTTCTATTAATTGCAAGATATTGGCTTCTGTTGAATATAACAGCTCTTCAACCTCAACTCGGTCTTCTTAAGCAGCGTTTATGTCTTTAGAAATGAGTTCAATTTCGGACTGTACCTCATCGTATTTTATTGCCAAACTTTTTAGACTTTCGAGTATAACCGTTAAAAAAAGTTTTGTATTAGTGTTTTTATCAAAGTTAATTATAGCCGAATTAATTCGCACTATGGCAGACTTTAAGCCGCCTCTCTTTCTGACCAACACTTTGAGGCCTTCTTCAGCCATTGTACGCACCTGTTAATGATGTTAATGACGTCGTACCTGGTATGCGATGTCCTGGAGCGTCGAGGCCGTGGAGTAGATGGCAAACACGCACGGACTGGAGAGATGACTGCTCAATCTGGTGTGTAGACGCTAGCACATGGATGTTCTTGCAGTGGTGTCGTCACGAGGCTCAGTGGCGACGAAAGAAATGTTGACTAAGTCCCGACACGGTCGGATCAGCGAACATGCTGAATCGCCCGTGATGGCCAGAAATTGGGGCAGAAAAAATGATGAAAACCGCTGTAATTAGTTGCAGAAAAGTAAATGACGAATCCAGGCACGGAGCGACCAAAAAATGTTATGTTTCGTCCCGTAGGACCCTTAAATGTTAGGAAAAATGATGCTTTGTGGTGCTATTGCCAGGATGCAGAATAATGACGATAGTAGACTGTATTTAATACATTTATTAAGTTTTGTAGTACACTTAAATCAGAGTGCTAAGGTTGGCTATGTCTGAAGACATTTAAATTTTGAATGAACCGAGTCGTTTAAGAAAGCTACATGGCAAATGAGGCGCAAATGTGCGACACTCCAACTACATCAAAAAATGTTAAGGCCTAAGGCCTAGATAATTGTTGCGACAACAAGAAAAAATGATAGACAGAACAAGGCCAGCAAACGTTCTGACGTCTGCCGCCCGCCAACGCTCGGTGAACTGTGTCGATGTATAAACATGATAAGCGCAATTTCAGAAAGTACAAATTAGCCAACCTTTGAATGCGAAAATTACCACATTACTGTCCAGTCGTGGAAATAAAATAGAACAAAAATAAGTAGGAATTACACCGATTAAAATGAGAAAAATTGGATCGATAACTAGTATACCTGAAATGGATGTTAACGAGGGTGCTACGGAAATATATGAAACACCGCCGACATTACAAGAAGTACTATCAACACCTACTGGTCTTAGTAGAGCGAATTATTATATTGATGACGCTGTTACAGGTAAATTACCTAGATTATATTTACGTAAATTATTTAATGATAAAAATAAGGAAATCGATCATACTTACGGTGTTTATTTTGGAGACGATAATTCGATAAAGATAGGTAATTCGTCTATTAATTTCGAGGGTGACAATATTACTATCGATAATGTAACGTATGAAGGTACACCTGGACTTTATGAACTTCTTTTTATGAAAATACCTGACGATTATATATATTCAGAAGAAGATCTGAATGCGTACGGTTTGATACTAAAAGCGACAAATGCTCATAAACAGAGTCGCTCTGATCGAGTTAAGAGTAATAAAGGATATAAATATAATAATATAATTAAAAATCTGGTGTCAGGTTCAACGTCTACTAAATCGAAACTGAAACGTATTGAAGGATATGGTGTTTTATCGTTAACTAACGGTGATAAGCCGAATTATGTTTATTGGGATGATCCGAACGAGTTATGCGACAGATTACGTTTATTAATAGCATCTAAGAATACTGGTCATACCGGACATGAAAATGAAATCATATCAATTATCGAAGAATTGCGAGAAGCGAATATAATAAAATAACGTGTAGTAACGTTAATTTTGTCATTTACAAAATGAGTATCGATAAATTCGGACGTTACAATAGGTATATGCGAATAAACGTTGTTCGCGGTCCTACCGGTGAAGGTTTTCGTTTAACAGATGAAGGTGATTATGACATAGATAATAAGAGACTCTGTAATGTCGGTAACGCTGTTTCGGAAGAAGATGCTGTTAGTTTTAAAATTTTAAAAGAAAACTGTTTATATCAAACTGATAACCAGTACGACGTTGCTTTGAAAAATATAATTAATTTAGCTGATCCGAAATTACTTACTGACGCAGCGACTAAATCGTATGTAGATACAAAAATTCCAACCGTATCAAATGGAATTTGTAACTTCGAAGGTTATAGGTTAAATAACATAGGTTATCCATCGGTTCCGACAGATGCTGTAAGCAAACAATTTATACTCGATACAGTTAATATAGTTCAACAGAGAGTTGAAGACAGATTAGACAATTTTGTTAATATATTAAACAATCACGTGTATAGTATATTATATGATATTTATGTAAAAACAATGAAAGATAATCCTGTCAGAAATATAGAAGATTGGAAAAAAATATATATCTGTAAATTATTGTTTATTACCGTCACAAATGCGTTTATGTCAGAAGAGTGCAGAAGACGTGCGTCCCGGTCGAGGATTAATCGGAAATTTACTGAACAAAGCGATTGATATTTTACCTATCGAACTACATGTTCCTGGTTATCAATACTGTGGTCCGGGTACGAAATTAAGTAAACGATTACAGCATGGAGATCCGGGTATTAATAAATTAGATGCGGCTTGTAAGGAACACGATATAACATACTCGAAATATCAAGATACTGAAAATCGTTCTAAAGCCGATCGTGAATTAGCAGAAAAAGCTTGGCAACGTGTAGAAGCACAAGACTCGTCTATTGGTGAAAAAGCTGCTGCTTGGGCGGTAACTAATATTATGAAAGCGAAAAGTAAATTTGGTAGCGGTATTAAAAAGAAAAAAAAAGAAAAAAATAAGAAACAAATTTCGAAATCTAAAAAAAAGGAGGGGGAGAGGATTATACTTACGACCGTATAAAAAATCCGGTGGTGGCGGTGGGAATAAAAAAAAAAAATCGGAAGAAATAAAGATTCCCTCACACGCTCTCACCAATATCGAATTGTTTTCCTACGCTAAACTCTTGAATGTATCTAATTTTAGAGATGTTTTTATGAAAGATACTTTACCGTTAAAAATTCGGAAAAATGAAACCGGTATTGTTAATTTAGATAGTATACGCGGGTCAGGCACACATTTGGTATGTTACCGTAAACAAAATAAGACAATAAACTATTTCGATAGTTTTGGTAATTTAAGACCACCAATTGAATTAGTTCGTTATTTTCAAATATCGGAGCAACAACCCGTCAATATAAACTATAATTATAAACGTTATCAACGATCAAATACAGTTAATTTCGGACGTCTGTGTTTACAGTTTCTTAGTAATAATGTTTAGCTTAAACGGAGTAGGATCGTCACTTAGTTGTGATATATTTCCCCCCATTGAACTCGAAGGAAATTGGGAACTCGGGTTGATTAATTTCATGACATACAATTCCATACCGAATATTGAAGAAAATGTAAATAATATGTTTATTTCGGTGACGATGGAGTGATTGGATTACCTATAGGTTCTTATGAAATCGAGGATATAAACACTTATATAAATCAAAAATTACCAAAAAGTAATAGAAAGAAAATTATTAAATTGTTAATACGTGCTAATAACAATACTTTGAAAAGCGAAATCTATTCGAGTGAAACGATAGATTTCACTAAACCAAATTCTTTGGCTTCTCTTCTCGGATTCGCTAATACTGTCAAACTCGAACCGCTTAAATGGCATTCATCACAGTCGACAATCAACATTGTAAAGACAGATGTTATAAGATTAGTTTGCAGCGCTGTGGCTGGGTCGCTGAAGAACGGTCGAGAATCTCATATACTACACGAATTTTATCCGACAGTCGGACCGGGGTATAAATTAGTAGAATCACCGACAAACGTTATTTACTTGCCAGTGAATAGAAATAGATTACATAATATCACAATGCGATTAGAAGATCAAGACGGAAAGTTAATAAATTTTAGAGAAGAAACGATTTCTTTGCGATTACATATAAGAAAAAGACGAGATGAGGCTAATTTTTCCTTATGGACAAAATAAAACAATAGTTAAACCCGTAAATAACACCAGTAAAATACGGGATGCTAATCAGTTAACATCTCTTAATAGAAAATTTTTGGAGTCGTTAGGGTCTATTAAGTACTTATTAACAATGAGTATATTGGACGTTTTAAATAGTGCTGTTTACGATGACAATAGCATCATCGGACGTGCGTATCATACGCACACTCCTTACGCATCTACTACATTAAATAATAATGATGAAATACGTATTCCTGTTCATCAACAGGATCATTATACACTTCCCTGCGAGAGTTATCTACATATTGAAGGTAAATTAATGGGTGAAAACAACCAGAAAAACGAAAATATTCAATTAATTAGTAACGGATTAGCATTTTTATTCGATGAAATACGGTACGAATATGTGCTACAGAAGTAGATCGTGTTGAAAATGTCGGTATCACATTAGTAATGAAAAATATTTTAACATTCAAACCCGGTGATATGAAGAAAATAACTAATGCAGGATGGACGGGAGATGTAAAAAGTCGCTTCACAACAGATTCGACGAATTTCGTGTTTTGTATTCCTTTAAAATTATTACTCGGTTTTGCTGAACAATACAAACGTATAATTTTAAATGTGAAACAAGAACTGATTTTAATACAATCATCGTCTGATAATAACGCTGTAGTTTAAACGCTGTAGATACGTATAAATTACAATTAACAAAAATCAATTGGCGAATTCCTTACATTTATGTTAGCGATGAGTATAGACACAGATTATTGAGTATTGTTGATAGAGATCTGCCTATAAAATTAGCATTTCGTAGATGGGAGTTGCAAGAATACCCGACTTTACCAGAAACTAAACAGTTAACGTGGACGATAAAAACATTAGCACAGACTGAAAAACCGCGTTATATAATTGTAGGTTTTCAAACAGATAGAAAAAATAACATAGCAAAAAATGCCTCTCATTTCGATTTATGCGACTTGCATAATATTAAATTATATTTGAATTCACAATACTATCCGTATGATAATTTAAACGGATGTAAACAAACGCTATACGAGATGTATAAAGGGTTTCAATTATCGTATTATGACGGCAGTGAGGACGAACCTGTGCTGAATAGGAATGATTATTTATTATATACACCAATAGTTGTTATCGATTGTTCTTATCAAAGCCGAAATTCTTAAAAAAACAATGACATTAATTATCCTGTTATCACAAAACACGATTATTTGTTCCAACCATATCAATTTGAAGGTTATAGGTTATCCGTCGACTTCGGCGTAAACAAGCGTCAACACAGTTAATATACATAACATAGTCATCGCACAAAACACACATCAACTCTATTTTTATTTACAAACTGAACTTTTATTCTTCTTCATCAATATTACTATCGATTATTGTTCGATATCGATTGGTCTTTCTTTTGAATTATCAATTGTAATATTAATTCTTTCAATTTGTATAGTACATCATCATTTACACATTTCAATCGGAATATCGATAGATTATTTTTTTCTGTTCTAACTAACCCACCCGTAAATTCATTAAAGACATACACAGTGTTATTCTTAAAAAAGTATAAATTACCATCAGAAAATCTAAATGGTGAATCGATTTTAGGCGGTATTCCAGGAAATGTTTCGGATATATAACCCCATAATTTAGTAGTGAACATACACTCATTGACTTCTCTATAATAATTATCATCATGAAATATATAAGTTTTACCTGTATAACTGTTGAATACCACATGTAAATTATTCGGTTGTATGTTTAATAAAGACTGGATATGTTTCGGATAACCATGACTTAATTTAAGACTCATTAAATCAAACATGAATACCAAAGAATCTATAAACATAACTATCTCGCCAGATGGTCGTTGATATACAGCTAAAATTTTTGTGAAGTTTCTTGGAAGAAACGTTAACCAATGTTTTATTATAAGCGGTTTGGTGTATATAATCTCTGCCGGATTTAATATCCACAACCATTTTTTATGTAGTATATATAATCGTTTATCAGCAATTAAAAATAAATTAATATTTTTAAAATTACAAAGATCAATTTTATTTGTATCTATAGGATGCTCGTCTTCTATCTTTGGTACTGAAGAAGATGGCGACATCGGTATGAAAGATGTTATAAAAGTGTTTTGTGTCTTACCATACAAATTTTGAATGGCTAAAACATCATCATTACCTAACTCGATTTTACCGTTGTTATAAGCATACATTACAGAATCTGATACATCTGAATGTGATAAACCTATAACATGACCGATTTCATGTATTAAAGTTGCATACAAACTTGTTTGGTCAAGAGGAACAACTTTGTCAGTCGAATATGACCACTTTTCATCTTCATCAATATGAATTTCTCGCCTTGAATTATTATAATCAGGAAAATATGCATGTGCTAATGTTCCACCTTTACCGTCAAACGTCCTCGTACATTGCCACGATTCTTTTTGCATCATATGTTTCAATCGTTTATTAGAAATTAAAATATCTGTATTCACTCTATCATGTTTGAAACGTATACCAGACTTTTCCTCCCATACTGCAAAAGCTTATTTAGTCAATTCTAACACCTCTTGATTCGCTAAATAATAATGCCATGTTACTTCAGGCTTGTTCCATTTAAAACTGGATACTCGATAGTCGAAAATAATATCACTATTACCGCACCTAGTTTTCAACATTAAATTTATAGTTTCATTATTTAACTCACCATCAGTAGGTAATTTATAGTATTCTTGAAATATAAGTCACGCGTTAGTAATATCTGATTCATTTACCGCTTGCAACAAAGATTCATCATTTGTTTGAAGATAACCATATTCATATAAATATCGCTTAACTTTATCCACTTCAATCTGTGTTGTATTATCAGCTAAAGAATTTATTAGTTATATTTGATCGCATTTTGTCCATAATGTTAAAAAAAATATTACAGATTTAAGCGGTGTCATAGTTTCCGATTGTACTTTACAATGACAAATACCAAACAACGTCGTTAATAATAAAAGAATATGTTATTAGCCCTTCTCCTAAATATTTATAAATATTTGTTTACAAACAGACAAACTCTGGATGTGTCGACGAACTCTGAATGTTTATGTCTACGTTTTTTTACTGCGTGTCCCAGCTTTACATTGTTTACGTGTCGACGAACTCCGACGAATGTTTATGTTTACGTTTGTTACTGGGTCAGCGTGTCGATCGCCGTGTTATCGGAAAGAAAACAACGAGCACGTGGTCGCTTATCAGCGGCTACGTAGGTTGAGGCGGGAAAAAATCGACTTATCAGCGAGAAAAAATGTAAACATAAACAAACGGGGTTCGGTGACACCGGTTATCAGCGGCTATGTAGGTTAAGGCGGGGGTGGGGAGGATGAAAAAATGTAAACATAAACAAACGGGGGGGCCGTGGCTGTCCCAGAACTAACCTTTTATTACTACTTATAAATGTATATTATTATTGTTACAGAACAATCTAGTGTATTCCATAAATAGTGTACATCAATATGTTGCTTGCCATAGTAGTGTGCAAGTTGTAGGCCTACATCAATTGTGGACGATGTAAATATATGTGAGTCAGGTGCGTATCCAAGGGGGGGCGATCGCGAGGGCGATCGGGGCGATTGCCCCCCCCCAACAGTAAGAAAAAATGTCATTTTTATATTAATAAAAAAAAATCGAAAAATATTTTAGTTTAATTTAAGCGCCATTGGAGTAACTGGCTTGATAGTCAGTAATATAGAGAGACGAGTTATCATTCGATAGCACATAAACTGATAAACAGTGTCGAGATTCGAGATTCGAGGTGAGACGACAGTTACGCGCTTGCGCTCTTGTACTTTGTACATCTGCAATATATTGCAAGTCGACTTGTCCCGCCCTTTATCCGTTAAGCATACATAACCTGAGTTAAAACAAGTTATTTTGAAATACAATTGGAGTTAAACTCGGAAGTCTTTTTAAGTACGGTGAGTAAATATAAGTTTCGTTTTTCTTGCAGGTTTAATGTGCGAAATATATTCGTGTGTTCTACATATATATTGTGTATTGGCAGTAGAAAGCTTTTGTTGTGTATTAGTGTTGGTAAACAACTGAATTGTAGCGTCGCGAATAGGTATTTTTTATCCTTTTTGTAATAACTTCTTATACTGACGACTAAAAAGATTGATTAATTTTTATGAAAATTGAAATATTAATTTTCTAAAATTTAAAATTATATCACGCTTATTTTAGTACATGTGAGTTCGTACTTATGTTTTCATAACATATATTAACATTTTTGGTTTTGTCGTTTAGATAGATCTACCGAACTTCAATATATATGGCTCGGCAACTACACGCGCGGTCGGACCGGTCCAACGGAGCCGAAGTTACATCGTGTTATGTGTGTGTCGTTATTGTGATTTAGTAAATATGTGCAAATGTGTTTTTATGTGTTTTATGTGAATTTTAACATTTGACGAGGATTACTGATGATGTGACACATGTAACAAAACGCGTCTATATAAAAAACGCTAGAACGAAGTCACTGACGAATACAAGGTAATTAAATTATATCTATACGTATTAGTTTTCTATTTAGAGTTACATTTTCACAAGTAAATCATAGAATCCTATTACCGTTTAGATAGGTCTATCGAAGTGCTAGGTAACTCGGAGAGAAACACCACTTTCAATTATCCTCGTCGAATCTAAAAATTTTATTTAATTTAATTTTTGAAATTATAAATATTCTGTTAGAAAAAAAAATTATGTTACAGGAGCCGCAACCATCCTGCAGTTCCCAAGCAAAGAAAAGATCTGGGACTATTGATTCATATTTTATTATGACGCCTGCCAAAAGGACTTGCCTCCCTGATATTGACACAAAAATAAAAGATAAATTAACTCCTCCAACAATTGATGAAGTTGAAAAAGAAAAGTTGAATAACAAATCTGAAAATAAAAATTGTACTGAAATAACTTACGATATCGGAAATTATGTAGGCCTTGAAGTAGATGACTTAACAAAGAAGAATTTAATTTTACATCCATGGGTATTATGTATGAATTATACTTTCGCTTTTTCAATCCATAATAAAAATGGCAAGCCAGAAAAACAATTTGCACGTCGTGACCATCTAAATAAATATAATTGGCTCGTGTATTCTTATATAAAAAAGGGCTATTTTTGTAAATATTGCCCTTTCTTTATTAATTATGGTGTCAGAGATGATAACAAAAATGTAACTTTAAATCAATTTGTTAAGGTACCTGTCACGAGGTTTCATAAGTTGTTAGGAAAAGATGGGATCTTAGAAAAACACGATAAAAATGAATTGCATAAAAATTCCATCCAAACTGCAAAAGATTTTATATATAATTTGGATTATGCAGAGTCGTCCGTTATTAACCGAATAAATAAGCAGCGTATTTTCGAAATATCTGAAAACAGATCACGCCTATTACCAATTGTAGATACTATAAACGTTCTTGGACAACAGGGTATGCCATTACGGGGCCACAGATACTCAGGAAAATTTGAAATGAATAGTCTTGTAAACGATGGAAATTTTCGGGCTCTCTTGAGATATCGTGCTAAAGGAGATGAAACGTTAAGAAATCACTTACAAAATTTTCATCACGAGCTACCTATATTAGCAGTGTTACAAAAAACGAGCTAATTGAATGCTATGCAGAAGAAATTCTCAGCCGGATTATCCCAAAAGTTCAGGCTGCAAAATTTTATAGCGTAATGTTTGATGAAACATCAGACATTTCTAATATCTCTCAGCTGGCATTAATTTTGCGGTATACAGATGGCGAACGCATTTTTGAATCCTTTCTTAAATTTATTGATGTGCGTGCTGAATCAATAATATCTGGTTTTAAGATAGGAAGAATTGTCATTGAAGAATTACAGAAAAACTTCAACTTGGATCTAAAAAAATGCGTCGGAATAACGACAGACGGTTGTTCAGCTATGGTTTCTGAAGTTTGTGGAGCAGTTAAAACTGTACAAGAAGAAGCAATTAATGTGGTTTTCTCACCTTGCTCTAACCACGGGCTAAATTTGTCAATATCGCAAACATCTAAAGTGAAAATTATTCGGAATGCGGTATATACAATGACAGAAATGATATCCTTTTTAGGTGCATCATCTAAACGATCTGTATCTATGAAGAAAATACTTGGTCACAAGCTTAGTGGGCTTTGTGAAACGAGGTGGATAGAGGGCCATGATGGTGTATTGCAGTTTAGAGAATCTCTACCTCTAATCATAAAAGCACTGGAAAGTATGTGTTCTTGGAAAGATCAACAAACAAGGGTAAAAGCTCGAGGCCTGAAGACGTCTCTTCTTGACGCTGAAACTGTAGTAGCGATTGAATGTTTGTCAGATATTTTAACTTGTACTCAGCAAGCAAGTTACTTTTTTCAAAAAATTCAAGTTGACTTAAAATCTGCTCAGAATATGACTCGAGATACCTTAACGAAATTGATTCGTCGTCGTGAAAAATGTACAGATGTATTTGCAACTATCTTTGAAGAAATACGTAGATTAGCTGATGATTTAGATATTGAAATTAAAGTACCACGTACAGCAGCTATACAGAAGCATAGAGAAAATTATCCATCTCAAGATCCCCTTACTTACTTCAGACAGTCAATTTATATACCAGTTTTGGAAAATGTCATAGAAGACATTAAAACACGTTTTCCTGAAGAAACGTTAAATTTGTTTAGCTTATCGATTTTGTTTCCAGAATTGAAAGAAACCGATCATTATAAAGAGAAAATCAACTATATTGCGGAGAAATATTCTTCATTTTTCGACAAATCAAAGGGAATTGTGGCAAAGGAACTTGCTTCTGAATTGGAATCATGGTCTTTGAAATGGGAAAAAGAGCCTAATATTGGACCTCGTAGTGCTCTCGATTTACTAAATAAGTGTGATAAGGATATTTATCCAATTATCAAAATTCTTTTAAGAATATTAATTACACTTCCCATTTCAAATGCTTCAGCTGAAAGGACGTTTTCTACTCTAAGAAGATTGAAATCATGGCTTAGAAACACAATGTCAGAAGACCGCCTTAATGGATTGGCTTGCTAAATATTTATTATGATCTTGAAGTAGATCCAGAAGATATTATTAATAGATATGCTAAAAAACGCAATCATCGCATAGAATTTTTAATTTAATTATGCTTTAATTAAAATAGTATTAATAAATAAATTAATTACGAATTTAATGTCTTTTATTTAAGAAATTTGTTTACATTATTCCACTTTTCTAAGTAATGGCGTACACATACACATACAAAAACTATACATTTTGTAATACTGCGTAGTGACGAGTTATAATGCCACACGTTGGATGCGTCAATTTTGTAATACTGCTCTTCCGTCGTATTCTACAAATTTGTAGAGTGTAAATTGTGTAATGTGTACTCTCGTGTCTTACCAATCCGTCGTCGCTCTGGAACGTGACTCACGCAGATTGCGTCCGTCGCGAACGTACGAATAACCAGTATCGAAGTCCTTACCTGTCCTATTTTGTATTTTTAAACTCCCGAAAGGCGCCAAATTGTTTTTTATAAAACAATTAAAATTTTTGCAGTTAGATTATCTCCTGGATACTGTAAAGAATAATTCGAATTGCCTCGCTGACTGGCGGGAACTCGGCTTTCGCTCGTTGTTGGGACGTGTTGCCAACATAAAATTTGTGTAATAGTGTCTACTCTCCGCTAAAGCACATAACATACATAATACTATTCAAATAAATACAAGACAGTTAGTAAAGGTTCGTACTGATTTAATTTGTTCAAAAATTCATTAATTTTGGATTAATAATTGTACAATAAAAGTTATTATAACAAAGTTTATGCCTCGGCCGCAAATTCGTTTTCACTCAGCGGATAGCAAAGGTGGCAGCGCTTCAGGCTTATAAAGCTATAATGGTTATTGTTTCTTATTTATACAATTTATTCTGCCAATGAATTCTTTTGAGTACGAAAAAGGTTTATAACAAGATGTTCAAATAAAGTACACCACTTTACAATTGTGGTACTTAAATACTAATAAGTTTTATATGAAAACTCAACTTTATTGTGTTAAAGGTGTGTGTCGGTTTTATCAGTTTGACATAGGTTATATTTCTATTACATAGAGTGTTATTAAATATGAATCATAAATCCTTGAAAGAAATTAGTGTTTAAATTTTAGAGTGAGAGTTATTTATTCAGAAAATGGTTAGTCAATTTGGTTCGTAATTAGTTATAATTTATTTTATACTTAACAACATCACGTTGTTCGAGTTATGGATCGTCAAGTGTTTTCACCAATGAATTATTTCCTTCGATTAGTTCCAAAGATATGGATGCCGTCTATTTCTGGCGTCTGTTTCTTAATTCATCCAGTTTTTATTTAAATGTAGTTTTAATATTCGGTTATTGTCCCTTCATGTGTTACAGGAACTATGGTGGACATCAGTTAATCAATAGGGTTTGATTTTAGTTTGATTTTCTTCGTTATTCTTCCTCCAAATGGTCATCATCAATATAGCGTCTGTTCCTCTGGGTAGTTAATAATGGAACTCTCTTTCATAACGGTCAAAAATTAAAACAACGCGTTGTAGTCATGGTAACTGACTTGACTCTGATTGGCTAAGTATATTTGAAACTATTGTTATCAATCCTGGTTTTTAGTTCAAAATGAATAAATATTTTATAATGACTATATTTACTTGGGGATAATTTCAATGGTTGAAATATTAACATAGATGTTCCTATTTTCTTTCAAAGATTAGTTTGATATCTCACAAGACTGGTCTAAGCCATGTATTAATACTTTTGTACAAAATTTATAATACTCTGTTGATACATAATTTACTTATTTCTATGGTTTAATATAATTCTGACATGTTATTTTTGTTAGTTGATGGTAATTACATAATTAACCTTGTTTTGTTATTTAAATATAGTTTTCAGTTGTTTACAATTGGTTTTCTGTATTTATACAGCTATGTCATTTATAGGCCTAAACTGTTACATCTTATAATTTCTTATTTTGTTCTATTTAAACATTATTTATTGAGCATATCTTGTCTGCTTAATTTCCTTTCGTGTTTCTTGTCTTTTGAATTATTTTGGAACTGTTTTACTATCTATTGATGTTATTATACTCTTACAACATTATTTCTTATCTGATATTTTGCTTTCAATTTACATTATATTTATTATTTTGCTGCTTTGTTAAATTTATGTCATTACTAATTTTTATACCTATTCCCATTTCTCACACACCTCTTTAGCACTTATATCTATTAATAAAACATAACATATAAATAACTTCAAGGTCTGTATATGGTTCAGCCATGTTTCCTTTCATTGAAAATTATAATTATTATATTGCCTGTTATTACTTATAAAGGTACTGCTACTACTCCCTTTATAACTTCCTTACTTATATAAAACATACTAACATATTACTGTAAAATTATTTTTTCTTGTATATACTCCCTTAAACACTAAGCCAATAACTTAACTTTCTTTAAATTAAAAATTAACAATTTTGGTGAGTGTTATACCTACACCATTTCTTCTATAAAAATAATCACCCTGGTGATTCTTATACTGATATCATATTCTTTTCTATTCTTTTCACTCACAATTATTCTGTGTCTTACAGCCTAATACACTTAACTTAATTGCTCGTTCATCATGTGATTATGTTTTGGTTTTGTCACACTTGTTTATTATTCCTTTTTCTTAATATTATATGTTGTTTATTTTAATACACTTATCACTTCACTGTTTATCTTTATCACTCCCTACCTATCTCTCACTCTTGGTTTCAAAGTTATTTTAGATGTA
Organism: Magicicada septendecula; assembly: GCA_034769895.1. NCBI lineage: Eukaryota > Metazoa > Arthropoda > Insecta > Hemiptera > Cicadidae > Magicicada > Magicicada septendecula. The sequence goes on along the minus strand of CM068373.1, from coordinate 313,409,650 downwards.
CACTTGCAACTATTCTTTAACCTTATGTGCCTTATTTTCTTATTATTACAAGGTCCTTAACAATATACTTTATTTACCAATAATTGTCTTATTTATTTTTTGTGGTTAGTGTACTTAATTTACTACCGTTTTATTCATTATTAGTTACATATTTTCTTTACTTATTTGTGTATCTTTTCACGGATTCGTCTTCTTAATCTCTGTGAATCTAATCTCATCTTTTTCGGTCTTTATCTGGCCAATCTCTGGGGTTGGGTCAAAGTCATTCGTTTGTCAGTCTAGTCTATTTTTAATGATTACTTTTGTTTACTATTCTTGTTTCTTCTTTCTTAACTACTTTTTATATTTTTTCTTCATTACTTAGTTATTAAATTATCTTACTTTTTAGCATTTCTATAATACTTATTGATATTTTATATGAGCAGGTTTCTGCAACGTTATATAATATATATATATGTATATATTGTAACATTACATTTGGAATAACTTAATATCGTACCTGATTTAATGAAGATTTTGGATGAGAAGCTAAACAAGAAGAACAATATCTTCCAAGATGATAGTGAAGAGGAACGACTAACCATTTTAGCTATTAGCTTACCACTATGGTGGCGAAATTACAAGAGGCCGAATAAACGGACGCATACAAACCATCGAGGAGATGTCAACATTATTAGCGGAGATGGAACAAGAGAAGAACTTCCTCCAATACAGACGAAGGAACGATGAAATAAATAGAAATAATGGTCGCCGCGACGCCCAATATGAAAACAACGGGCAAAGACCGAACAATAGTTACAACAACAACGGTAACCACTACCAACGCGGTTACCAAAACCACAATAACACTAACAACTATCCACGAAATAATGCGGCAAATAATAACAACAATAACAACAACCACTATTACCGTAGCCCTCCTACAAATAATAACAATAATGGATACCAGCGTGCCAATGACAGAGACCACCAGTACCAGAACAACCGAGGTTATAACAACAACTACGATAACCGATATAGGCATTTTTTTTTTTTTTTTTTTTTACGGGGGAGGAAAAATGCATTATGCACCATCAGGAGACACCCGACTGGTCTCCCGGTGTGTGGGACTCGCACCCACTAAAAAACCTCCACTTTACAGGCAGGGAACCCCCCCTGGAACAACCCCCCCTGATTCCAGAATATATGGTGATTAATTTGTTAGGGAAGTAACATGTTCCAGGGATAGAACACTTATAATTAAAGACAAGTATACCAGATCATAAAAAGAATAACAAATGATAATGTGAAAAAGAAGATAACTGATAATTTCAACAAAAACAATATTTTATTAAAATGATCAAATTTGGTGGCAGGGTAGTATGTAACATTACATTTGGAACAACTTAATATCGTACCTGATTTAATGAAGATTTTGGATGAGAAGCTAAACAAGAAGAACAATATCTTCCAAGATGATAGTGAAGAGGAACGACTAACCATTTTAGACTGACTAGTAATACAACTGACCTTACCCAAATTAATGATTTAGGCAAAGTGATGCAAAATACATTACAACCCCAATTATGACATGAACTTTCAATAATGACCAAAATAAATAATTATAAAGACAGACGGCTTATGAACCAGTACTATAAAGAAACAAATGGTTTCATTCAAAGTATCATAATATCAAGATAATCAAAATACAAATTGAGGGATAATAGGCCCAAACATGTAATACTATGTAAAAGAAATATTAGTAAATGGTTAATTTAATTGATGTAATGAAAATATAACACACCTTATTATAGATACATGAACCATACAACTAACTGTAACAAATAGTGTTCATAAGATTGTCCAGAAAACAACAAATAATAACTTGTTCACAATAACATTTTTATAACAAGAGTGAAGTTCTTTTAATGACAATAAAATGTAAAACCCTATAAAAACCAATAAGTATGTTTATAAATACAAACTATTAAGTGTTCAGTGAAAAGGGTAAACGATAAACATAGTGACAAGTAATGTGAAACATAACTTAGACAGTTTTAGAGTAACTAATGAATTAACTGAAAGAAGACTAATTAATTAATGCATAATTTATTTTATAAAAATGTGCATGTTATTATGTTTAAGCACGTTGTTTTATTATCATGGTATTTGTGTTGTTTTTTGTATGTAGCAGGTGAAGCAGTTTTTTTAAAAGAATATCAATTAACTGATATTAATTTCATTTTATGTTAACAAATATATCACCATAGAACTGGTGTTAAACAGTGATAAATGGATTGGCAAAGCAAAATAGACTATAAAAAGATGTTATTGCTAAGTGTCAAACAATTGTATAGTTTAGGTAAAAAATAGTTAATTTGTTCAAAGATTCTGTAGAATCATAGCCATGTGGGCATGAATTGAAACTAATAGAATAGTATATCTTTTTGTTTTGTTAAAATAATGTTATATGTTAAACAGTTTTCATGATTGTTAAAGGGTTAATTTAACTGTTAAAGGTTTTAAACATGGTGATGAAAATAACACCAGTACATAGGCCAGGTGAAACCAACTTTAGTAAATTTTAGATAATAATGTTAGAGATTTTGTAAAACAAATGTGAGAGGATAAATAGATTTATAGGTAATAGTGTACACAACGAATATAGAAACAAAATAATACATCTCAAGTTATTTAAGAAAATTTCAAATAACAAAATTGTAACATCTGTAGTTCTTAAGTAAAAGTAGGCATGTTTAGTGTCTATGTGTCACAAATGTAAAGATCAAAATAATGCTGATAATGGTTTTAAATTCCCAATCAGTACAGAAAAGGAATGTTAATTTAAAGGTTTTGAACAAATTTAGATTTTGAAATAATGAAAGTATATGACAATGTATATCCGAATCAACCAACCAGATTCCAAGTTTACCCTTAGCAACCAGAAATTTCGGATAAATAAAATGAGACTTCTTTGACAACAATCTTAGCGGATAGACGCGTTTGTAAAACGCCCTACATAATATAAAATAAACTGTGAAAAAACGATACAAACATATTAATACAGTTAGAGGTATATAACATGAACTTTTTACACCAAGAGAAGAACAACCATTATATGAAATAGAAGACCCAAGAACCAGGGAGAAGATCTGAAGTGGACGTGGGCCCTATCTTCAACCAGGAATCATACAAAGAAGAGGATTTGGTGATTTTGACATCTTATTATATTGTGCATCTACACCCACATTTGTATACACGACTTTTTAAATACTAATCAACTAAAACTACAGACACCATATCACACCAACACTAAGAACACTCACTAATAACACGATTTGAGATTGACACCTTTTCAAACACCACAAGAACCTTTGATTTACATAATAATTATTAAACGCCTAAACTGGACATAACATATCAGAACTGGTAACCACTATACGACTGCCTGTGTGCACGTTACACTCTAACCTTGTAATATCCTTTAATTGTAAAACTTGTATTTTGATTTATAGAATAATATTTTGTTTAAATGTAATCCCCGAACCATATACGCCCTGAGATACTTTATTTTTAATAGAAACATTAACGAAAGCATTCTTTTGGTCGGAAAAAATACTGAATATTTCATACTACTATACCGACTGGTAAAAAGAAGACGTATAATTTGCGCCACAATTGTGATTGTCATAATCAAACTTAAGAAACAATTAACCAGTGCTTTTCTGAATAAAGGATTCCTATAAGGATATATGTTTGATGTTATATTTGTGTCGTTATTATTGCTGTTCCATTTAGGAAATAAATTCACAGATTACAGCGGACACCACGATAGTTGGGAACGTTGAGTGACGTCACGGAAACGAACGGCATAGTGGGAGCAAGCGGCAAATTACAAAACCATTCGCCGTTCAACATAACATATTAATAATTACAAATTGACGACTCCAGTGCGAGTTAGTCGCTACATTATTTATCTATGTTACAAATTGACACTTCCAACGGGCGGTGTATGTAAAATAAGAGCACACAACATAACATTTAAGTAACACAAATAAGTGTTATAAATAGAACGAATCCGAAGTGAGAATTAACATTTAAATAAGACGTAACCCTATCATAAAAATTGGTTACAAATTGGCGCCCAACGTGGGGCATAGTCAAACCACGAAACCTACAATAAACTTTATTGATCAACATATCCCATTAATAAAAATTGGTAACAAATTGGCGAACCAACGTGTGAGGCGTTTAATTAATATAAATTAAATTATAATTTATAGACAAACAAACAAAAATAAACAAAATGAGGAAGCGAGAAACATCGCGCAAACGAGCGGCCGAAACCGAGAAAGTAGACGAAGTAAACATGGAAGACAAAGAAGCAACACCGGTTGAGGAAATATAAATTATAACAAGGAAGGATCCGGAGAAACAACCAGAAGAACCCACACAAACAGAAGGCGAGGAGACGCAAGAAATGTTCAAACGTATGATGGAATTAATGCAGGAATTAAAAACGGACAATAAACAGTCTATGGAAGAATTGAAGGAAGAATTAAGTGAGAACAGTAATAAGAACTTAGAAAAATTGAAGGAAGATAATAAACAGACGAAGGAGGAATTGAGCCGAAAATTGGAAGAGACTAATGAGAAAATTGAAGAAAAAATGGGAGAATTGAAAGAGAATAGTAAGAAAATGGAGGAGAAAATTGACGCAAATAATAAAGCATTGAGGGAAGAATTGAAGGGAAATTACCAGGAAACCATGAAAAAATTGGATGAACACAAGGAGTTATTAAAAGAAGAGTGGAATAACAAGACGGAAATTAATAACCGGCAATTTCAGGAAGAATGGGACAAGAAGCTGGAAGAACCGGTGACTGAAATTAAAAGAGTAGAATCCGAGACCAAGGAAAAGTGGGAGCGGATGAACCAAGAGATACTGAGCGTCCTGGAAGAAACGAATGGACGAGTTGAAAATATAAGAACCAACCAAGCAGTGATGGGAGAAAGATTAGAAGGTATGAGTGCTAGTCTCAATCGAGTACAAGACCAAACAACTGCCATAGAGATGAAATTAATTCCCTAAAAAACAGACAATGTACCGGTGCCCATACAACATGCGAGGAAAATCGAGAAGTTATCGACTTCCAAAATTATAGAAGAAACCCCATGCTATTTTTGGAACGAGTAGAAGAGAAAATAGCCAAAACCGGAGAAGACAGATGGTTTGTGATCAGGAGCATGCTGGACGAAATGTTCCGAAAAGTCTATGACAATTGGTGGACGGCGATGCGGCCGAGTATACAAAACTTCCAAGAATTTAAAAAACAATTCAAATCTAAATATTGGTCTGATGCCACGCAACACATGATAAGAAGTGACATAGGATTGGGCCGATATGACCTGCACGGCAAGCAAACTCCAACCGCATATTTTCTAGGCAAAATAAACATAGCCAGACATTTAGAGCCTGCAATTCCTACAGAATGTTTAGTGCGGCTATTAGCTTACCACTATGGTGGCGAAATTACAAGAGGCCGAATAAACGGACGTATACAAACCATCGAGGAGATGTCAACATTATTAGCGGAGATGGAACAAGAGAAGAACTTCCTCCAATACAGACGAAGGAACGATGAAATAAATAGAAATAATGGTCGCCGCGACGCCCAATATGAAAACAACGGGCAAAGACCGAACAATAGTTACAACAACAACGGTAACCACTATCAACGCGGTTACCAAAACCACAATAACACTAACAACTATCCACGAAATAATGCGGCAAATAATAACAACAATAACAACAACCACTATTACCGTAGCCCTCCTACAAATAATAACAATAATGGATACCAGCGTGCCAATGACAGAGACCACCAGTACCAGAACAACCGAGGTTATAACAACAACTACGATAACCGATATAGGCATAATAATAACGGCAATAATAACAATCAAAATCAAACATATCGAAGACAAGTGAATTATGTAAGCATTGACGATAGAGATGTGGGAAGACGTTGGTACCAGGGACGAGCAAATTATAATGGGAACCGTGGAAGAAGTTTTCAGGAGGAGAGTAACCAGCACTACCGTGATGAACATCGGCGAAGTAGGAGCTGCGACGACAACAGGAATAACCGAAACTCAGTGACGTTCGATAATAACGCCATTGAGGTACAAGAGTCACAGAGCAGAGACAGACCCAATCAATCAGACAACAGGACTGAGGAGATCAGCCCTGATTTAAACGGACCGCGGCAGTGAAAATCCATCAGGTCCCATCACTGAACCGGCAATTTGGGTACTTACTAGGACGAGAAAAAATGACTGACGATACATTGACAATAGTGCACAATCATTTCTTAAAAAATGTGAGAGAAGAACTACTGAACGAAGACACGATAACGCACAATAGTTCGAATAATGAGATCGTTTATATCATCGCCCAAGTGAATGGACTAGAGACAAGATGGATGATAGATACAGGCGCAAACGTGTCGTTAATCGACAACAATGAATACATCAAAATTCAAAAACATAGTAAGGCCATCTTACCAACTTTACCAATTCAAAATATAATTTTAATCGGAGCCACTGGAAGGCAAAACAAGTCAATAAGAAAACAGGTATCATTAACAGTGACCAGCAGAAATGTAGCTATACCTATGATTTTTCTAATAGCTAGTAATCTACCATTTAATCTACTAATAGGCTGTGATATTTTGAGAAAATACTCAGCAATAATTGACATGAGACAGGCCATAGTGTCGTTAAAAGTGGATAATATAGAATGGACAGCAAAATTAGTAGAAAATAAAAATGTACCTTCATGCAATAGTATAAGAAAATTCAATAATAATCAAGATGAGTCATGGAATGTAAGAAGGGAATACTTTGGGAGTGAAGACAGTTTATGGTTGGAAAAATTAGAAGAGATCCGACAATTTCGGTCAGAACAAAATGAATGTAATTTAACTACACAACAAATAGAAAAGTTAATATCAATATATAATAAATACCGGTATGTTTTCTCTGATATACCTGGCAAAGTAAAAGATTATCAACTCACACTACAATTCAAGGAGCCTGTAAATTTTAATAAGAAATCATATCCCGTTGCTTATGCATTAAAAGAAGCAGTGAGGACTGAACTAGACAAAATGATAGCAGAAGATATTATTGAGTATAGCTGTTCCCCATATACCAGTCCATTAATAGCCGTTCCCAAGAAAGATGGCAAAGTACGACTCTGTTTGGATGCTAGAGAGATTAATAAGATCATAGTTAATGACAGAACATCTCCCGGAGAGATTGAGGAGATATTGAAAAAATTCAATGGCATACAATTTATCAGCACCTGGGATACGGTTTGTGGGTATTGGCAGGTGGAGTTACACCCAGATAGTCGAAAGTACGTCGCCTTTATTTTCGAAGGAAGGAACTACCAGTTCAAGAGACTACCGTTTGGACTGGTAAACTCAGTAGCTGTATTCGTAAGATGTATGGACCAGGTGTTGGGTCCAGATACTATTCCATATACCACAGTCTATGTTGATGACTTGTTGATTACTTCAGTGAATTGGGAAGACCATTGTGACAGAGTAGGACAAGTATTACAAAAACTATCAGATAATAACGTTACCCTAAAACTTCAAAAATCCAAGCTTATCGCCAGTGAAGTCCAATTCCTGGGTTTTAACTTAACAAGACAAGGAATAACACCATCCAATGAAAAAATTTAAGCTATCCAGAAGTTCTCAAGTCCTAAAAATAAAAAGCAACTTCAATCATTTCTGGGACTTTGCAATTATTATAGGAAGTTTCAGAGAAATTATTCTGAAATGACAGCAAAGTTTTCTCCACAATTATCCTCTAAGAACAAATGGTCCTGGGGACAGGAACAAGACAATTTACTCCAAATGATCAAGCATAATTTCCTAAGTTCAGTTATATTAAAACATCCTAATTTCAACCAACCTTTCTTTATGAACTGTGATGCCAGTGATATAAGTTTAGGATCTGTATTATATCAAGAAGATATTGAGGGAGAACATCAGGTGGTGAGTTTTGCAAGCAGAATACTTAATGGATGTGAACGCAATTATAGTGTAACAGAAAAGGAGTTATTAAGCGTTGTATTCGCTTGTGGGAAATTCAGAACCTACATTCTTGGATACCCGATAACTGTGAGGAGCGATCATAAGTCAATATCTTTCCTAAAAAATTGCAAGATTAACCATGGGAGATTGACAAGGTGGATACTCGCACTACAGGAGTACCATATAAATTGGGAGTATGTTCCAGGAAAACAGAATATTGCTGCAGATATATTGTCCCGGATTAACATAGAACAACAAACTTTTGAAGGGGAAAAAGAAACAATCACCAAGGTATATACAATAATAAAAAAACAAATCAGATTTGGAAAACAAATGGTGGTGATACCTAAAGCGTTAGAAACAGAATTAATACTGGACTACCACAGTCGATATGGACATATGGGTGCATTAAAAGTAACGAAGGCGCTTGAGGAACACACTTACATTAAGAATATCAACCGGAGAGTTAGAGTGTATTCGGCAGTGTCACATCTGTCAATTGGCAAAATGCATAACGAAAAAACAGAAGGAATTATGCAACCTATTACATCAACTGGTAAATTAGAGAGAGTATTTTTAGATGTGTGTGGACCGTTACCTCGTAGTGGAGGGAGAAAACAGTATAAGTTTATTATAATCATGTTCGACCATTACTCCAAATTTACAAAACTATACCCCATTAATCGGGCAACTACAAAAAAGATTTTGCAAATAGTGATCCAACAATACATACCAGAGTTAGGAGCTCCAAGGTCAATTATTACCGATCACGGAACTCAGTTTCGAGGAAGGGTTTGGAAGGAGACTTTGTTAGATCTAGGTGTCAAGACATATAAAACATCTGTCTATCACCCAAATAGCAACCCGGCGGAAAGAGTACTGAGGGAGGTCGGCCGTATACTCAGGACATATTGTTTTGATAAACACCAGAAGTGGAGTGACTACATTACACGAACAGAGAGCTTTATCAACTTAGCTTACCATGAAGCAATACAAGATACTCCATATACCATAATGCATGAAAGACTACCACCCCGAGAAATTAGTGAAATAATCAACTTCCCAAACAACCCAGCTTACCAGTTCGACAACGTGAGATTCCAGAGCAAACTGAATGAACAAGTGGAGAAAAGAAGGAAAAAATACAAAATAATTCAGCAGAAAATGATCCAGTACAAGATTGGAGACAAAGTATTGTTAAAAAACCGCGAATTGCCAAGTTCTAAGGAAGGAATAGCAAAAAAGCTATTATTACTGTATAATGGACCATATGTTGTTATAAAAAACAATAACAATAACACTTATGTCATTAGTGATGTGGAAACAAAAAAGATTAAGGGGACATACAACCAAGTTTCCTTAAAAATGTATTATGAACCTAATAAACAAAGTTGAATATACCACAAAATTCCAAACAAATAGTAAGATCAACTTACAACTAATTATTTATGAGAGTTAATATGAAACTGAAGAATTTATGATTATAATACCACAAAATTCTAAAGAAATAGTAAGACCAACTTACAACTAATTATTTATGAGAATTAATTTGGAATTGAAGAATTTATGATTATAAAACCACAAAATTCTAAAAAAAAAATAGTAAGATCAACTTACAACTAATTATTTATGAGAATCAATATGGAACTGAAGAATTTATTATTATAATACCTCAAAATTCAAAGAATATAGTAAGCTCATCTTACCAACTTTGATAATCCAGAATATAATTTTAAATGAAGCCAAATAAACAAATTTGAATATCTCAGAATTCAAATAAATAGTAAGGACAACTTACAGTACAGTTTGATGATGTTATTATGAATCAAGCGGATAAACAACTGGGAATAAATTTCCAAATTCTAAACAAAATGAGCACCTCTTATTAAATATAATTATGAACTTATTATTGGAATATAAAAGAAAGATGCAACATCCATAAATCAGAAGAAACCATAGTACTATAAAACGAATAAGAAAAGACAAATGTAGACAATCGACGATGAAAATAAGACAAGACTAGAAACGAATTTACTACAAATAACCTATCATGATTGTGAGAGAATTAACAACAACTATAGATACAAATACTTGTTATCTTTTAATTGAATGAAGATAGTGAATGAAGAATGAAGATTAACGAGTACTGATAAAGAAGGAAAGAAGATAGTACCAATTGAAAATAAAAAATGTTATTAATATCGCCACAAGAAAATAAACATCTGAAAGAATCAATGGAAAGAAATATTTAGATCTGAGAAGTTTAACTGAGTGAACCATCCCAAGAATATATTATTATATTATTTTTATTTGATTTAGTCGTGAATAGACTAATGATTATTAAATGTGATTGACTGACGAGATAGCTCCAGCAATCGATATTATTTATGTATTATGTATTATAAGGACAGCGGGGTATTAGGTCAAGAGAGCCCCCCGACTGATTCCAGAATATATGGTGATTAATTTGTTAGGGAAGTAACATGTTCCAGGGATAGAACACTTATAATTAAAGACAAGTATACCAGATCATAAAAAGAATAACAAATGATAATGTGAAAAAGAAGATAACTGATAATTTCAACAAAAACAATATTTTATTAAAATGATCAAATTTGGTGGCAGGGTAGTATGTAACATTACATTTGGAACAACTTAATATCGTACCTGATTTAATGAAGATTTTGGATGAGAAGCTAAACAAGAAGAACAATATCTTCCAAGATGATAGTGAAGAGGAACGACTAACCATTTTAGACTGACTAGTAATACAACTGACCGTACCCAAATTAATGATTTAGGCAAAGTGTTGCAAAATACATTACAACCCCAATTATGACATGAAATTTCAATAATGACCAAAATAAATAATTATAAAGACAGACGGCTTATGAACCAGTACTATAAAGAAACAAATGGTTTCATTCAAAGTATCATAATATCAAGATAATCAAAATACAAATTGAGGGATAATAGGCCCAAACATGTAATACTATGTAAAAGAAATATTAGTAAATGGTTAATTTAATTGATGTAATGAAAATATAACACACCTTATTATAGATACATGAACCATACAACTAACTGTAACAAATAGTGTTCATAAGATTGTCCAGAAAACAACAAATAATAACTTGTTCACAATAACATTTTTATAACAAGAGTGAAGTTCTTTTAATGACAATAAAATGTAAAACCCTATAAAAACCAATAAGTATGTTTATAAATACAAACTATTAAGTGTTCAGTGAAAAGGGTAAACGATAAACATAGTGACAAGTAATGTGAAACATAACTTAGACAGTTTTAGAGTAACTAATGAATTAACTGAAAGAAGACTAATTAATTAATGCATAATTTATTTTATAAAAATGTGCATGTTATTATGTTTAAGCACGTTGTTTTATTATCATGGTATTTGTGTTGTTTTTTGTATGTAGCAGGTGAAGCAGTTTTTTTAAAAGAATATCAATTAACTGATATTAATTTCATTTTATGTTAACAAATATATCACCATAGAACTGGTGTTAAACAGTGATAAATGGATTGGCAAAGCAAAATAGACTATAAAAAGATGTTATTGCTAAGTGTCAAACAATTGTATAGTTTAGGTAAAAAATAGTTAATTTGTTCAAAGATTCTGTAGAATCATAGCCATGTGGGCATGAATTGAAACTAATAGAATAGTATATCTTTTTGTTTTGTTAAAATAATGTTATATGTTAAACAGTTTTCATGATTGTTAAAGGGTTAATTTAACTGTTAAAGGTTTTAAACATGGTGATGAAAATAACACCAGTACATAGGCCAGGTGAAACCAACTTTAGTAAATTTTAGATAATAATGTTAGAGATTTTGTAAAACAAATGTGAAAGGATAAATAGGTTTATAGGTAATAGTGTACACAACGAATATAGAAACAAAATAATACATCTCAAGTTATTTAAGAAAATTTCAAATAACAAAATTGTAACATCTGTAGTTCTTAAGTAAAAGTAGGCATGTTTAGTGTCTATGTGTCACAAATGTAAAGATCAAAATAATGCTGATAATGGTTTTAAATTCCCAATCAGTACAGAAAAGGAATGTTAATTTAAAGGTTTTGAACAAATTTAGATTTTGAAATAATGAAAGTATATGACAATGTATATCCGAATCAACCAACCAGATTCCAAGTTTACCCTTAGCAACCAGAAATTTCGGATAAATAAAATGAGACTTCTTTGACAACGATCTTAGCGGATAGACGCGTTTGTAAAACGTCCTACATAATATAAAATAAACTGTGAAAAAACGATACAAACATATTAATACAGTTAGAGGTATATAACATGAACTTTTTACACCAAGAGAAGAACAACCATTATATGAAATAGAAGACCCAAGAACCAGGGAGAAGATCTGAAGTGGACGTGGGCCCTATCTTCAACCAGGAATCATACAAAGAAGAGGATTTGGTGATTTTGACATCTTATTATATTGTGCATCAACACCCACATTTGTATACACGACTTTTTAAATACTAATCAACTAAAACTACAGACACCATATCACACCAACACTAAGAACACTCACTAATAACACGATTTGAGATTGACACCTTTTCAAACACCACAAGAACCTTTGATTTACATAATAATTCTTAAACGCCTAAACTGGACATAACATATCAGAACTGGTAACCACTATACGACTGCCTGTGTGCACGTTACACTCTAACCTTGTAATATCCTTTAATTGTAAAACTTGTATTTTGATTTATAGAATAATATTTTGTTTAAATGTAATCCCCGAACCATATACGCCCTGAGATACTTTATTTTTAATAGAAACATTAACGAAAGCATTCTTTTGGTCGGAAAAATACTGAACATTTCATACTATTTTACCAACTGGAAAAAAGAAAACGTATAATTTGCGCCACAATTGTGATTGTCATAATCAAATTTAAGAAACAATTTTAAATTTAATTTATGATTTAATATTTTATCAAATTTTATGAATAATCGGGCCCCACGGTTGGTCGCGCCATTTATAACTTTATTTTGCTTTGCTTTTGTACGTACGCTTTATTTATTTTTATCAATGTAAGCATATAATTGATTGTAGTGTGAAATGACCTACCTGCTGTGCGTTCTTGCGACTTCTTCCGACTAAGGGCGTAGGAATTTGTGTTTTGAATTCGCAAGTATAGTTAATTCAAATGTAAAAAGAAAAAACAATAATACCGTTATCATTATTTTGGATAGTTTTGTGATGTTGGTAGGCTTGTAGTACAGCAATAAAAATACAGTGTTGGGTATAAGATTGGGGTTTATTACTTTAATAGCAATTATGAATGAAAAACGTATAGCTAGACCAATCCTTACGTACTAAAACAGTAATTAGTATCTTGTAAAATGTTTTCTGAATGGGTATTACATTCAGAAAACCAGCTTATTTTTTTTTTGAATTTATACGAATTATATTTTTATTTTTATATTTTTATAAGAAAAGAAAAGTAATCTTTTGAGAAGTGTATAAATTGTTTTTGACTTTCCTGGTACTGAAGATCGTGATGAGGTCCTCCTGGAATCCCTCGGTGTCCTGGTCCAATCGGCTAGTGGCGATGATTTCCTCTGCGTCTTGGGTTCCCAGCAAAGTGTTCGGGAATCAGCAACACTCCTCCTTCTGCAACGTTTGTAGTTTAACGCCTCCTGATGGTTTAACGTTTGTGGTTTTAACGGCAGTAACTGCTTCAGGCCCTCGGTCCGGTACACGCTGCGCTCCTGGTGTGTGTATCTCGTCTCGGGTGTCGCTCTGCTACGTCAGTTCTTCAGCTCGTACCACGTACTAGACGGCCTCGTTCTGTTGTACTCTTGGTGTGACTTCACGTAGTATGTACTTGATCTCTTACATGCGTACGCCAACAGGTTAATGTATTGAGCTGTACGCTTATTTGTTGACAAATAAGAGTATCGTAAGTAGACGTCTTCACTGGTCGAGTCGTTACAGATGAGTTAACTCAGACGATCGTAGGTAGACATCTACACACGTCGAGTCTTTTTAGATGAGCCAACTAAGACAATCGCGGGTAGACGTCTTCACACGTCGAGTCTTTTAGATGAGTGCTTGTGTTCAGCCCGAATCTAACGGTTCGTCCAAATTTTTAGAATGATCTGATTGGCTGAAACGCTCCCCCTTCTACTTGTAATTTAATCACCTCAGTTTGTGAGAACGAAAAATAATTCCCACAGTTTGAGAATTGTTATTATTCCTAATATTCTGAAAAACACCGGATTCAATTTGTCGGTCCGGATGTCCGATTGCAATTCGTATTGCGATTATCTTGGCTGCAAGCCAAGTTATGCTTATTCTAAAATATACATCTGATTGATAATTTTTATAACTATAACCTATTCAAAGCTCTACCCCGTAGCTCACTCACTATGGGAGTTATTTAAATCAAATTTATTATCTTTTGTAATCTTTAATTACATGCATTGAAATTTGCACACCCTATTATTAATATTTCGGCAAAGATTTTTGCTATTTTGGTTTTTGCCTATATTTATCGGTTTCCGACAATTGCGGGCACGCGCGCTCAGGAATGCGCTTCCGTTTGCCTACACTTTTATCACGGTGCTGGCGCCGTTAATAGCCTGTGCGTTTAAAAACCAGCTGTGTTTACTAGTGCCCGTGTCGTCGCATTGCAAGTGCATTTCCTGCTACGGTCCGCTTTCTCACGCCTGTATGTTGTAAGAGCGTACGCGTTCGTGTGTGCGTTTGTTCCAGCGCTACGAACTGATTGTTATTCATTTAAAACTTATCTACAATTATTATTATTTATTTCCAATACATTTAATTTTATTTTAACAATTTACGAACTTCTCTGGTTCTACAATATTTATATTGTGTTGATAAACTGTCGTGATTGAATGTCGCTCGCTCAAGATATCGCTATACTCTTCTTGAAGCGATGTCAACCTTCGTTCAGTTTGGGAATCTAAGGTCGGTTCCCCCTTTTCACCCCCTTCGTATTCCATTACGTGTTTTGGCGGGCGCGTAATTTTAATTGGGTCACCGTACTCTTGTGTTGGTGTGTGTGTGCTGTGTTTAAATTGAAAATGTAACTAGTGTCGTTAATGTTGCATTTTAACAGGCGTTCTCTAATGTCGATTTCCGCGTGTATTTGCTGCAATACATCAACTCCCAATAATACGTCACATATTAAATTTGTTATATCTACTACACACACTTCAAATTGCACATTTTGTACCGCGATTGTTATATAACGTTGCGTGTCAATTTTTTCTCTAGTGTGTATAGCTGTGCGTATGTAGAATTGGTTGATTGGAAGCGATGGGGCTGTACGAAAATATTTTTTGTTGGCATGTAAAAACCTTTCGCTAATACCGGATACGACGCTATCGGTATCCAGAAGTACCTGCGTGGGAACTCCGTTTACATGCGCCTGTAATACCGGACACGCTGTGCTAGGCGGGCTTTGTTGTGTTGTATTGGACTTTAACAACGGCTCTCTTACATTCGGCGAGAACACATTGTTAACGGGTACACACGTTACATTACAAAAATTACATTTTTCACATATAATATTATTCTTATATCTAACACTCTTATTTCTAAACATTTTTGCAGGGCTTATTGCACATCCTTTTTGGATGCGCCTGGTTGCACGTTTTTTGTAGGGTGATAGTGTTTTACATTTGCAACAGGGTTTCTAACGGTATCTGCTTCGCTCGTTTGTGCGGTCGTACCGGTGTCTGATATAGCGACTGTTTGAATGGTTCTCGTTGGAGTCCCATCGTGGCCTCTGTTTTGTGGTTTCTGCCTGCCGAAATTTTGCTTATCCTTATACTCAAAGGGTTTATTTGGCGGTTTTGGCGGTGTTTGTTGTGGAGCCGAACTGGTACTGGGCCTCGGATCGGTTTGGGTATGATATTGTCCACGTCTATTTTGCCCATCATTATTTTGATTATCATTCGGGTTATACCTCCACCCGCCGAAATCAAAAACAGTTTCCCTTTGAGATAGTAATATTAATAATTCATCAACCGCGCGTATTCCTTGCGTAAATGCGGCTACACGAATATTATGGTTAAAGTGGTACGTCAATTTAGTGACTATGTCGACTTCGGAAAACGCTGGTGTTAAATGTTTAGCGCGTTCAACTTGTTGTATAATATAATTTTCAGGCGTTATACCCTGCTTCCGATCATAACGTCCGTATCCAAGTTCGTTTCGCAAAAGTCTCTGCGTGTGCGAATTCCAATAACGGTTTTCGAACATCTGTCTGAATTCCGCGTATGTGATAATTTTATCACGTACTATATTATACCATCTCCTCGCTGAATCCCGCATCGCGTTAACCACCCATTTTACCCGGCCGTGGTCCTGTAATCGCGAATCTACTCTTGCCATTTCGTTTTCGCAAGTTAGCAAGAACTCGATTGGGATTTCGTTATTTTCGCCAGTGAAATACACTCGGTTCTTTTCGTCTGCTTGCCCTTGTACTAAAATATTTGGAGTTGACTTCCTACGTACTTCCTGTCGTACTTTAGAAATCTCATCGTTAAGTGTTTGTAGTACATTTTCTCTATTTGTGTCAATATCAGAACGCGTTTTTACAATCGACGCGTCTTGCCTAGCGACTTGGCGTTGTGTTTCCGTTGCGCCAGCTTGTATTCGTACTTCGAGCGTATCAACTTTTTTAGCTACATTAGCGGTTTGTTTTTCGCATATGCCGCTGTGTTCTTTCAATCGCCCCTCCATGCGCGAAACCTGTTCAATAAACGATTTATGCATCGTGGTCTCAAAAACCTTAAACCGTTCGTTTATCCTTGTCTCGACCGTATGAACTTTCTCGCCGAATTCGGGGATTTTAGAATCTAAGCCTTTCACGCTTTCATCGATTTTAGCAGTAATTTCTTTATTTACTTGTTCAAATTTTGCATTGATTTTTGCATCGGTTTGTCTTATCTCCGCGTTTATATCCGCGTTACTCTGTTCTGGTGTCTCGGTTAAACTTGTTTTTTGTGCGTCTATTTTAGCTGTTAATTCCGCGATATTTAGTTCAGCTTTGGCTGCACTTTGTTCAAATTTCGCATCTATTTCAGCTGTTAATTCCGAGTTTGTTTGTTTCATTTCTGCCGCGTTTTGTTTCATTTCTTGTAACAATTGTTTCAACAGTTTGTCTGTCTCCATTTTTACACAATACTTTTAGACACTTTATTGCTGTACTTATACAAATTCACAAAACTTTCTTTGGGATTGTCGGAGTTGGACGCCAGCTGTTTTACTAATTAAAACAGCAAAATTTGTTTTAAATTATTTTCTTTAATTAAATTTAATTTAGGATTTAATATTTTATCAAATTTTATGAATAATCTGGCCCCACGGTTGAGCGCGCCATTTATAACTTTATTTTGGTTTGCTTTTGTACGTACGCTTTATTTATTTTTATCAATGTAAGCATATAATTGATTGTAGTGTGAAATGAGCTACCTGCTGTGCGTTCTTGCGACTTCTTCCGACTAAGGGCGTAGGAATTTGTGTTTTGAATTCGCAAGTAAGTTAATTCAAATGTAAAAAGAAAAAAACAATAATACCGTTATCATTATTTTGGATAGGTTTGTGATGTTGGTAGGCTGTAGTACAGCAATAAAAATACAGTGTTGGGTATAAGATTGGGGTTTATTACTCTACTAGCACATATAAATGAAAAACGTATAGCTAGACCAATCCTTACGTACTAAAACAGTAATTAGTATCTTGTATAATGTTTTCTGAATGGGTATTACATTCGGAAAACAAGCTTATTTTTTTTTTTTTTTTTTTTTTGAATTTATACGAATTATATTTTTATTCATTTCAAAAAAAAGTTTATTTAAAATAATTTAATTTATGAATTTGCAATGCTTTTATACTGATTTTATTACTTTAAGATGCTTTTAAAATACTTTGAAATAAATGAGCCATGAATCTAGTTCAACATGCTTTTTATTTACTTGTGATTTGTTTCACGTATACTGCAGTATAAGTCTCTAAGTAATTCAATGTTAATATTTATATAGCGCTTGTTATCTACGTCTAATTCTTATCTATTGATTATTACTTAAGCTTATACGTGTTATACAGATTATCACAATATGAATGTTTCTTATCAATTTAGAGTCTCTGTTTTATCGGCATCTGAATTAATTTAACTTTACAATGATTTTAAAAGAAAAGAAAAGTAATCTTTTGAGAAGTGTATAAATTGTTTTTGACTTTCCTGGTACTGAAGATCGTGATGAGGTCCTCCTGGAGTCCCTCGGTGTCCTGGTCAAATCGGCTAGTGGCGATGATTTCCTCTGCGTCTTGGGTTCCCAGCAAAGTGTTCGGGAATCAGCAACACTCCTCCTTCTGCAACGTTTGTAGTTTAACGCCTCCTGATGGTTTAACGTTTGTGGTTTTAACGGCAGTAACTGCTTCAGGCCCTCGGTCCGGTACACGCTGCACTCCTGGTGTGTGTCTCTCGTCTCGGGTGTCGCTCTGCTACGTCAGTTCTTCAGCTCGTACCACGTACTAGACGGCCTCGTTCTGTTGTACTCTTGGTGTGACTTCACGTAGTATGTACTTGATCCCTTACATGCGTACGCCAACAGGTTAATGTATTGAGCTGTACGCTTATTTGTTGACAAATAAGAGTATCGTAAGTAAACGTTTTCACTGGCCGAGTCGTTACAGATGAGTTAACTCAGACGATCGTAGGTAGACGTCTTCACACGTCGAGTCTTTTTAGATGAGTCAACTAAGACAATCGCGGGTAGACGTCTTCACACGTCGAGTCTTTTTAGATGAGTGCTTGTGTTCAGCCCGAATCTAACGGTTCGTCCAAATTTTTAGAATGATCTGATTGGCTGAAACACTCCCCCTTCTACTTGTAATTTAATCACCTCAGTTTGTGAGAACGAAAAATAATTCCCACAGTTTGACAATAGTTATTATTCCTAATATTCTGAAAAACACCGGATTCAATTTGTCGGTCCGGATGTCCGATTGCAATTCGTATTGCGATTATCTTGGCTGCAAGCCAAGTTATGCTTATTCTAAAATATACATCTGATTGATAATTTTTATAACTATAACCTATTCAAAGCTCTACCCCGTAGCTCACTCACTATGGGAGTTATTTAAATCAAATTTATTATCTTTTGTAATCTTTAATTACATGCATTGAAATTTGCACACCCTATTATTAATATTTCGGCAAAGATTTTTGCTATTTTGGTTTTTGCCTATATTTATCGGTTTCCGAAATATTAATAATTTAAAATTAGGGCGTGTCCCTAATTGTTATAACGGTGTGTGCTTACGTAACGCCACCGGACATTGCCGTTGGTCGCTGTACAATTCATTTGAATGCTCGCTACAGCACGAGACATGATTCTAACGATTTAAATTTATTTTACATTTGATTTTGAAAACCTTTTACGTATAACACCAAATCTATGAGATTTGGTAACGTTATATACACCCCCACGCGTTAAAAAAAAAAAAGAATGTAGACTATACAGTTATTTTTTTTCCTACATGTACATTCGTTATGCTTTACAAATCATACATTGTTCTATTTATTTACTAAAACATACACTGATATAAATACCCTTCATCATACAAGATTCATATACAACTTAATTCTAATAAATTAACATCATGTGCTAAAATACTGTGTAACAATGTTTGTAGGATGGGTAGTAGTTTATAGCAACGTTTAAGAAAGAATTTCACAGATAGTGACAGACAATTGCGGGCACGCGCGCTCAGGAATGCGCTTCCGTTTGCCTACACTTTTATCACGGTGCTGGCGCCGTTAATAGCCTGTGCGTTTAAAAACCAGCTGTGTTTACTAGTGCCCGTGTCGTCGCATTGCAAGTGCATTTCCTGCTACGGTCCGCTTTCTCACGCCTGTATGTTGTAAAAGCTTACGCGTTCGTGTGTGAGTTTGTTCCAGCGCTACGAACTGATTGTTATTCATTTAAAACTTATCTACAACTATTATTATTTATTTCCAATACATTTAATTTTATTTTAACAATTTACGAACTTCTCTGGTTCTACAATATTTATATTGTGTTGATAAACTGTCGAGATTGAATGTCGCTCGCTGAAGATATCGCTATACTCTTCTTGAAGCGATGTCAACCTTCGTTCAGTTTGGGAATCTAAGGTCGGTTCCCCCTTTTCACCCCCTTCGTATTCCATTACGTGTTTTGGCGGGCGCGTAATTTTAATTGGGTCACCGTACTCTTGTGTTGGTGTGTGTGTGCTGTGTTTAAATTGAAAATGTAACTAGTGTCGTTAATGTTGCATTTTAACAGGCGTTCTCTAATGTCGATTTCCGCGTGTATTTGCTGCAATACATCAACTCCCAATAATACGTCACATATTAAATTTGTTATCTCTACTACACACACTTCAAATTGCACATTTTGTACCGCGATTGTTATATAACGATGCGTGTCAATTTTTTCTCTAGTGTGTATAGCTGTGCGTATGTAGAATTGGTTGATTGGAAGCGATGGGGCTGTACGAAAATATTTTTTGTTGGCATGTAAAAACCTTTCGCTAATACCGGATACGACGCTATCGGTATCCAGAAGTACCTGCCTGGGAACGCCGTTTACATGCGCCTGTAATACCGGACACGCTGTGCTAGGCGGGCTTTGTTGTGTTGTATTGGACTTTAACAACGGCTCTCTTACATTCGGCGAGAACACATTGTTAACGGGTACACACGTTACATTACAAAAATCACATTTTTCACATATAATATTATTCTTATATCTAACACTCTTATTTCTAAACATTTTTGCAGGGCTTATTGCACATCCTTTTTGGATGCGCCTGGTTGCACTTTTTTTGTAGGGTGATAGTGTTTTACATTTGCAAGAGGGTCTCTAACGGTTTCTGCTTCGCTCGTTTGTGCGGTCGTACCGGTGTCTGATATAGCGACTGTTTGAATGGTTCTCGTTGGAGTCCAATCGTGGCCTCTGTTTTGTGGTTTCAGCCTGCCGAAATTTTGCTTACCCTTATACTCAAAGGGTTTATTTGGCGGTTTTGGCGGTGTTTGTTGTGGAGCCGAACTGGTACTGGGCCTCGGATCGGTTTGGGTATGATATTGTCCACGTCTATTTTGCCCATCATTATTTTGATTATCATTCGGGTTATACCTCCACCCGCCGAAATCAAAAACAGTTTCTCTTTGAGATAGTAATATTAATAATTCATCAACCGCGCGTATTCCTTGCGTAAATGCGGCTACACGAATATTATGGTTAAAGTGGTACGTCAATTTAGTGACTATGTCGACTTCGGAAAACGCTGGTGTTAAATGTTTAGCGCGTTCAACTTGTTGTATAATATAATTTTCAGGCGTTATACCCTGCTTCCGATCATAACGTCCGTATCCAAGTTCGTTTCGCAAAAGTCTCTGCGTGTGCGAATTCCAATAACGGTTTTCGAACATCTGTCTGAATTCCGCGTATGTGATAATTTTATCACGTACTATATTATACCATCTCCTCGCTGAATCCCGCATCGCGTTAACCACCCATTGTACCCGGTCGTGGTCCTCTAAACGCGAATCTACTCTTGCCATTTCGTTTTCGCAAGTTAGCAAGAACTCGATTGGGATTTCGTTATTTTCGCCAGTGAAATACACTCGGTTCTTTTCGTCTGCTTGCCCTTGTACTAAAATATTTGGAGCCGACTTCCTACGTACTTCCTGTCGTACTTTAGAAATCTCATCGTTAAGTGTTTGTAGTACATTTTCTCTATTTGTGTCAATATCAGAACGCTATTCTACAATCGACGCGTCTAGCCTAGCGACTTGGCGTTGTGTTTCCGTTGCGCCAGCTTGTATTCGTACTTCGAGCGTATCAACTTTTTTAGCTACATCAGCGGTTTGTTTTTCGCATCTGCCGATGTGTTCTTTCAATCGCCCCTCCATGCGCGAAACCTGTTCAATAAACGATTTATGCATCGTGGTCTCAAAAACCTTAAACCGTTCGTTTATCCTTGTCTCGACCGTATGAACTTTCTCGCCGACTTCGGGGATTTTAGAATCTAAGCCTTTCACGCTTTCATCGATTTTAGCAGTTATTTCTTTATTTACTTGTTCAAATTTTGCATTGATTTTTGTATCGGTTTGTCTTATCTCCGCGTTTATATCCGCGTTACTCTGTTCTAGTGTCTCTGTTAAACTTGTTTTTTGTGCGTCTATTTTAGCTGTTAATTCCGCGATATTTAGTTCAGCTTTGGCTGCACTTTGTTCAAATTTCGCATATATTTCAGCTGTTAATTCCGCGTTTGTTTGTTTCATTTCTGCCGCGTTTTGTTTCATTTCTTGTAACAATTGTTTCAACATTTTGTCTGTCTCCATTTTTACACAATACTTTTAGACACTTTATTGCTGTACTTATACAAATTCACAAAACTTTCTTTGGGATTGTCGGAGTTGGACGCCAGCTGTTTTACTAATTAAAACAGCAAAATTTGTTTTAAATTATTTTCTTTAATTAAATTTAATTTATGATTTAATATTTTATCAAATTTAATGAATAATCGGGCCCCACGGTTGGTCGCGCCATTTATAACTTTATTTTGCTTTGCTTTTGTACGTACGCTTTATTTATTTTTATCAATGTAAGCATATAATTGATTGTAGTGTGAAATGACCTACCTGCTGTGCGTTCTTGCGACTTCTTCCGACTAAGGGCGTAGGAATTTGTGTTTTGAATTCGCAAGTAAGTTAATTCAAATGTAAAAAGAAAAAACAATAATACCGTTATCATTATTTTGGATAGTTTTGTGATGTTGGTAGTCTTGTATTACAGCAATAAAAATACAGTGTTGGGTATAAGATGGGGTTTATTACTCTAATAGCACATATAAATGAAAAACGTATAGCTAGACCAATCCTTACGTACTAAAACAGTAATTAGTATCTTGTATAATGTTTTCTGAATGGGTATTACATTCAGAAAACCAGCTTATTTTTTTTTTGAATTTACACGAATTATATTTTTATTCATTTCAAAAAAAATTATATTTTAAAATAATTTAATTTATGAATTTGCAATGCTTTTATACTGATTTTATTACTTTAAGATGCTTTTAAAATACTTTGAAATAAATTAGCCATGAATCTAGTTCAACATGCTTTTTATTTACTTGTGATTTGTTTCACGTATACTGCAGTATAAGTCTCTAAGTAATTCAATGTTAATATTTATATAGCGCTTGTTATCTACGTCTAATTCTTATCTATTGATTATTACTTAAGCTTATACGTGTTATACAGATTATCACAATATGAATGTTTCTTATCAATTTAGAGTCTCTGTTTTATCGGCATCTGAATTAATTTAACTTTACAATGATTTTAAAAGAAAAGAAAAGTAATCTTTTGAGAAGTGTATAAATTGTTTTTGACTTTCCTGGTACTGAAGATCGTGATGAGGTCCTCCTGGAATCCCTCGGTGTCCTGGTCCAATCGGCTAGTGGCGATGATTTCCTCTGCGTCTTGGATTCCCAGCAAAGTGTTCGGGAATCAGCAACACTCCTCCTTCTGCAACGTTTGTAGTTTAACGCCTCCTGATGGTTTAACGTTTGTGGTTTTAACGGCAGTAACTGCTTCAGGCCCTCGGTCCGGTACACGCTGCACTCCTGGTGTGTGTCTCTCGTCTCGGGTGTCGCTCTGCTACGTCAGTTTTCAGCTCGTACCACGTACTAGACGGCCTCGTTCTGTTGTACTCTTGGTGTGACTTCACGTAGTATGTACTTGATCCCTTACATGCGTACGCCAACAGGTTAATGTATTGAGCTGTACTCTTATTTGTTGACAAATAAGAGTTTCGTAAGTAAACGTCTTCACTGGTCGAGTCGTTACAGATGAGTTAACTCAGACGATCGTAGGTAGACGTCTTCACACGTCGAGTCTTTTTAGATGAGTCAACTAAGACAATCGCGGGTAGACGTCTTCACACGTCGAGTCTTTTTAGATGAGTGCTTGTGTTCAGCCCGAATCTAACGGTTCGTCCAAATTTTTAGAATGATCTGATTGGCTGAAACACTCCCCTTTCTACTTGTAATTTAATCACCTCAGTTTGTGAGAACGAAAAATAATTCCCACAGTTGGAGAATTGTTATTATTCTTAATATTCTGAAAAACACCGGATTCAATTTGTCGGTCCGGATGTCCGATTGCAATTCGTATTGCGATTATCTTGGCTGCAAGCCAAGTTATGCTGATTCTAAAATATACATCTGATTGATAATTTTTATAACTATAACCTATTCAAAGCTCTACCCCGTAGCTCACTCACTATGGGAGTTAGTTAAATCAAATTTATTATCTTTTGTAATCTTTAATTACATGCATTGAAATTTGCACACCCTATTATTAATATTTCGGCAAAGATTTTTGCTATTTTGGTTTTTGCCTATATTTATCGGTTTCCGAAATATTAATAATTTAAAATTAGGGCGTGTCCCTAATTGTTATAACGGTGTGTGCTTACGTAACGCCACCGGACATTGCCGTTGGTCGCTGTACAATTCATTTGAATGTTCGCTACAGCACGAGACATGATTCTAACGATTTAAATTTATTTTACATTTGATTTTGAAAACCTTTTACATATAACTCCAAATCTATGAGATTTGGTAACGTTATATACACGCCCACGCGTTAAAAAAAAAAAAGAATGTAGACTATAAAGTTATTTTTTTTCCTACATGTACATTCGTTATGCTTTACAAATCATACATTGTTCTATTTATTTACTAAAACGTACACTGATATAAATACCCTTCATCATACAAGATTCATATACAACTTAATTCTAATAAATTAACATCATGTGCTAAAATACTGTGTAACAATGTTTGTAGCATGGGTAGTAGTTTATAGCAACGTTTAAGAAAGAATTTCACAGATAGTGACAGACAATTGCGGGCACGCGCGCTCAGGAATGCGCTTCCGTTTGCCTACACTTTTATCACGGTGCTGGCGCCGTTAATAGCCTGTGCGTTTAAAAACCAGCTGTGTTTACTAGTGCCCGTGTCGTCGCATTGCAAGTGCATTTCCTGCTACGGTCCGCTTTCTCACGCCTGTATGTTGTAAGAGCGTACGCGTTCGTGTGTGCGTTTGTTCCAGCGCTACGAACTGATTGTTATTCATTTAAAACTTATCTACAATTATTATTATTTATTTCCAATACATTTAATTTTATTTTAACAATTTACGAACTTCTCTGGTTCTACAATATTTATATTGTGTTGATAA
This sequence comes from Magicicada septendecula, assembly GCA_034769895.1. NCBI lineage: Eukaryota > Metazoa > Arthropoda > Insecta > Hemiptera > Cicadidae > Magicicada > Magicicada septendecula. Next base: position 313,384,228 of record CM068373.1, on the reverse strand, counting down.
ACTGTCGTGATTGAATGTCGCTCGCTGAAGATATCGCTATACTCTTCTTGAAGCGATGTCAACCTTCGTTCAGTTTGGGAATCTAAGGTCGGTTCCCCCTTTTCACCCCCTTCGTATTCCATTACGTGTTTTGGCGGGCGCGTAATTTTAATTGGGTCACCGTACTCTTGTGTTGGTGTGTGTGTGCTGTGTTTAAATTGAAAATGTAACTAGTGTCGTTAATGTTGCATTTTAACAGGCGTTCGCTAATGTCGATTTCCGCGTGTATTTGCTGCAATACATCAACTCCCAATAATACGTCACATATTAAATTTGTTATCTCTACTACACACACTTCAAATTGCACATTTTGTACCGCGATTGTTATATAACGTTGCGTGTCAATTTTTTCTCTAGTGTGTATAGCTGTGCGTATGTAGAATTGGTTGATTGGAAGCGATGGGGCTGTACGAAAATATTTTTTGTTGGCATGTAAAAACCTTTCGCTAATACCGGATACGACGCTATCGGTATCCAGAAGTACCTGCGTGGGAACTCCGTTTACATGCGCCTGTAATACCGGACACGCTGTGCTAGGCGGGCTTTGTTGAGTTGTATTGGACTTTAACAACGGCTCTCTTACATTCGGCGAGAACACATTGTTAACGGGTACACACGTTACATTACAAAAATCACATTTTTCACATATAATATTATTCTTATATCTAACACTCTTATTTCTAAACATTTTTGCAGGGCTTATTGCACATCCTTTTTGGATGCGCCTGGTTGCACGTTTTTTGTAGGGTGATAGTGTTTTACTTTTGCAACAGGGTCTCTAACGGTTTCTGCTTCGCTCGTTTGTGCGGTCGTACCGGTGTCTGATATAGCGACTGTTTGAATGGTTCTCGTTGGAGTCCCATCGTGGCCTCTGTTTTGTGGTTTCTGCCTGCCGAAATTTTGCTTATCCTTATACTCAAAGGGTTTATTTGGCGGTTTTGGCGGTGTTTGTTGTGGAGCCGAACTGGTACTGGGCCTCGGATCGGTTTGGGTATGATATTGTCTACGTCTATTTTGCCCATCATTATTTTGATTATCATTCGGGTTATACCTCCACCCGCCGAAATCAAAAACAGTTTCCCTTTGAGATAGTAATATTAATAATTCATCAACCGCGCGTATTCCTTGCGTAAATGCGGCTACACGAATATTATGGTTAAAGTGGTACGTCAATTTAGTGACTATGTCGACTTCGGAAAACGCTGGTGTTAAATGTTTAGCGCGTTCAACTTGTTGTATAATATAATTTTCAGGCGTTATACCCTGCTTCCGATCATAACGTCCGTATCCAAGTTCGTTTCGCAAAAGTCTCTGCGTGTGCGAATTCCAATAACGGTTTTCGAACATCTGTCTGAATTCCGCGTATGTGATAATTTTATCACGTACTGTATTATACCATCTCCTCGCTGAATCCCGCATCACGTTAACCACCCATTGTACCCGGTCGTGGTCCTCTAATCGCGAATCTACTCTTGCCATTTCGTTTTCGCAAGTTAGCAAGAACTCGATTGGGATTTCGTTATTTTCGCCAGTGAAATACACTCGGTTCTTTTCGTCTGCTTGCCCTTGTACTAAAATATTTGGAGCCGACTTCCTACGTACTTCCTGTCGTACTTTAGAAATCTCATCGTTAAGTGTTTGTAGTACATTTTCTCTATTTGTGTCAATATCAGAACGCTTTTCTACAATCGACGCGTCTAGCCTAGCGACTTGGCGTTGTGTTTCCGTTGCGCCAGCTTGTATTCGTACTTCGAGCGTATCAACTTTTTTAGCTACATCAGCGGTTTGTTTTTCGCATCTGCCGCTGTGTTCTTTCAATCGCCCCTCCATGCGCGAAATCTGTTCAATAAACGATTTATGCATCGTGGTCTCAAAAACCTTAAACCGTTCGTTTATCCTTGTCTCGACCGTATAAACTTTCTCGCCGACTTCGGGGATTTTAGAATCTAAACCTTTGACGCTTTCATCGATTTTAGCAGTTATTTCTTTATTTACTTGTTCAAATTTTGCATTGATTTTTGCATCGGTTTGTCTTATCTCCGCGTTTATATCCGCGTTACTCTGTTCTAGTGTCTCGGTTAAACTTGATTTTTGTGCGTCTATTTTAGCTGTTAATTCCGCGATATTTAGTTCAGCTTTGGCTGCACTTTGTTCAAATTTCGCATCTATTTCAGCTGTTAATTCCGCGTTTGTTTGTTTCATTTCTGCCGCGTTTTGTTTCATTTCTTGTAACAATTGTTTCAACATTTTGTCTGTCTCAATTTTTACACAATACTTTTAGACACTTTATTGCTGTACTTATACAAATTCACAAAACTTTCTTTTGGATTGTCGGAGTTGGACGCCAGCTGTTTTACTAATTAAAACAGCAAAATTTGTTTTAAATTATTTTCTTTAATTAAATTTAATTTATGATTTAATATTTTATCAAATTTAATGAATAATCGGGCCCCACGGTTGGTCGCGCCATTTATAACTTTATTTTGCTTTGCTTTTGTACGTACGCTTTATTTATTTTTATCAATGTAAGCATATAATTGATTGTAGTGTGAAATGACCTACCTGCTGTGCGTTCTTGCGACTTCTTCCGACTAAGGGCGTAGGAATTTGTGTTTTGAATTCGCAAGTAAGTTAATTCAAATGTAAAAAGAAAAAACAATAATACTGTTATCATTATTTTGGATAGTTTTGTGATGTTGGTAGGCTTGTATTACAGCAATAAAAATACAGTGTTGGGTATAAGATGGGGTTTATTACTCTAATAGCACATATAAATGAAAAACGTATAGCTAGACCAATCCTTACGTACTAAAACAGTAATTAGTATCTTGTATAATGTTTTCTGAATGGGTATTACATTCAGAAAACCAGCTTATTTTTTTTTTGAATTTACACGAATTATATTTTTATTCATTTCAAAAAAAATTATATTTTAAAATAATTTAATTTATGAATTTGCAATGCTTTTATACTGATTTTATTACTTTAAGATGCTTTTAAAATACTTTGAAATAAATTAGCCATGAATCTAGTTCAACATGCTTTTTATTTACTTGTGATTTGTTTCACGTATACTGCAGTATAAGTCTGTAAGTAATTCAATGTTAATATTTATATAGCGCTTGTTATCTACGTCTAATTCTTATCTATTGATTATTACTTAAGCTTATACGTGTTATACAGATTATCACAATATGAATGTTTCTTATCAATTTAGAGTCTCTGTTTTATCGGCATCTGAATTAATTTAACTTTACAATGATTTTAAAAGAAAAGAAAAGTAATCTTTTGAGAAGTGTATAAATTGTTTTTGACTTTCCTGGTACTGAAGATCGTGATGAGGTCCTCCTGGAATCCCTCGGTGTCCTGGTCCAATCGGCTAGTGGCGATGATTTCCTCTGCGTCTTGGATTCCCAGCAAAGTGTTCGGGAATCAGCAACACTCCTCCTTCTGCAACGTTTGTAGTTTAACGCCTCCTGATGGTTTAACGTTTGTGGTTTTAACGGCAGTAACTGCTTCAGGCCCTCGGTCCGGTACACGCTGCACTCCTGGTGTGTGTCTCTCGTCTCGGGTGTCGCTCTGCTACGTCAGTTTTCAGCTCGTACCACGTACTAGACGGCCTCGTTCTGTTGTACTCTTGGTGTGACTTCACGTAGTATGTACTTGATCCCTTACATGCGTACGCCAACAGGTTAATGTATTGAGCTGTACTCTTATTTGTTGACAAATAAGAGTTTCGTAAGTAAACGTCTTCACTGGTCGAGTCGTTACAGATGAGTTAACTCAGACGATCGTAGGTAGACGTCTTCACACGTCGAGTCTTTTTAGATGAGTCAACTAAGACAATCGCGGGTAGACGTCTTCACACGTCGAGTCTTTTTAGATGAGTGCTTGTGTTCAGCCCGAATCTAACGGTTCGTCCAAATTTTTAGAATGATCTGATTGGCTGAAACACTCCCCTTTCTACTTGTAATTTAATCACCTCAGTTTGTGAGAACGAAAAATAATTCCCACAGTTGGAGAATTGTTATTATTCTTAATATTCTGAAAAACACCGGATTCAATTTGTCGGTCCGGATGTCCGATTGCAATTCGTATTGCGATTATCTTGGCTGCAAGCCAAGTTATGCTGATTCTAAAATATACATCTGATTGATAATTTTTATAACTATAACCTATTCAAAGCTCTACCCCGTAGCTCACTCACTATGGGAGTTAGTTAAATCAAATTTATTATCTTTTGTAATCTTTAATTACATGCATTGAAATTTGCACACCCTATTATTAATATTTCGGCAAAGATTTTTGCTATTTTGGTTTTTGCCTATATTTATCGGTTTCCGAAATATTAATAATTTAAAATTAGGGCGTGTCCCTAATTGTTATAACGGTGTGTGCTTACGTAACGCCACCGGACATTGCCGTTGGTCGCTGTACAATTCATTTGAATGTTCGCTACAGCACGAGACATGATTCTAACGATTTAAATTTATTTTACATTTGATTTTGAAAACCTTTTACATATAACTCCAAATCTATGAGATTTGGTAACGTTATATACACGCCCACGCGTTAAAAAAAAAAAAGAATGTAGACTATAAAGTTATTTTTTTTCCTACATGTACATTCGTTATGCTTTACAAATCATACATTGTTCTATTTATTTACTAAAACGTACACTGATATAAATACCCTTCATCATACAAGATTCATATACAACTTAATTCTAATAAATTAACATCATGTGCTAAAATACTGTGTAACAATGTTTGTAGCATGGGTAGTAGTTTATAGCAACGTTTAAGAAAGAATTTCACAGATAGTGACAGACAATTGCGGGCACGCGCGCTCAGGAATGCGCTTCCGTTTGCCTACACTTTTATCACGGTGCTGGCGCCGTTAATAGCCTGTGCGTTTAAAAACCAGCTGTGTTTACTAGTGCCCGTGTCGTCGCATTGCAAGTGCATTTCCTGCTACGGTCCGCTTTCTCACGCCTGTATGTTGTAAGAGCGTACGCGTTCGTGTGTGCGTTTGTTCCAGCGCTACGAACTGATTGTTATTCATTTAAAACTTATCTACAATTATTATTATTTATTTCCAATACATTTAATTTTATTTTAACAATTTACGAACTTCTCTGGTTCTACAATATTTATATTGTGTTGATAAACTGTCGTGATTGAATGTCGCTCGCTGAAGATATCGCTATACTCTTCTTGAAGCGATGTCAACCTTCGTTCAGTTTGGGAATCTAAGGTCGGTTCCCCCTTTTCACCCCCTTCGTATTCCATTACGTGTTTTGGCGGGCGCGTAATTTTAATTGGGTCACCGTACTCTTGTGTTGGTGTGTGTGTGCTGTGTTTAAATTGAAAATGTAACTAGTGTCGTTAATGTTGCATTTTAACAGGCGTTCGCTAATGTCGATTTCCGCGTGTATTTGCTGCAATACATCAACTCCCAATAATACGTCACATATTAAATTTGTTATCTCTACTACACACACTTCAAATTGCACATTTTGTACCGCGATTGTTATATAACGTTGCGTGTCAATTTTTTCTCTAGTGTGTATAGCTGTGCGTATGTAGAATTGGTTGATTGGAAGCGATGGGGCTGTACGAAAATATTTTTTGTTGGCATGTAAAAACCTTTCGCTAATACCGGATACGACGCTATCGGTATCCAGAAGTACCTGCGTGGGAACTCCGTTTACATGCGCCTGTAATACCGGACACGCTGTGCTAGGCGGGCTTTGTTGAGTTGTATTGGACTTTAACAACGGCTCTCTTACATTCGGCGAGAACACATTGTTAACGGGTACACACGTTACATTACAAAAATCACATTTTTCACATATAATATTATTCTTATATCTAACACTCTTATTTCTAAACATTTTTGCAGGGCTTATTGCACATCCTTTTTGGATGCGCCTGGTTGCACGTTTTTTGTAGGGTGATAGTGTTTTACTTTTGCAACAGGGTCTCTAACGGTTTCTGCTTCGCTCGTTTGTGCGGTCGTACCGGTGTCTGATATAGCGACTGTTTGAATGGTTCTCGTTGGAGTCCCATCGTGGCCTCTGTTTTGTGGTTTCTGCCTGCCGAAATTTTGCTTATCCTTATACTCAAAGGGTTTATTTGGCGGTTTTGGCGGTGTTTGTTGTGGAGCCGAACTGGTACTGGGCCTCGGATCGGTTTGGGTATGATATTGTCTACGTCTATTTTGCCCATCATTATTTTGATTATCATTCGGGTTATACCTCCACCCGCCGAAATCAAAAACAGTTTCCCTTTGAGATAGTAATATTAATAATTCATCAACCGCGCGTATTCCTTGCGTAAATGCGGCTACACGAATATTATGGTTAAAGTGGTACGTCAATTTAGTGACTATGTCGACTTCGGAAAACGCTGGTGTTAAATGTTTAGCGCGTTCAACTTGTTGTATAATATAATTTTCAGGCGTTATACCCTGCTTCCGATCATAACGTCCGTATCCAAGTTCGTTTCGCAAAAGTCTCTGCGTGTGCGAATTCCAATAACGGTTTTCGAACATCTGTCTGAATTCCGCGTATGTGATAATTTTATCACGTACTGTATTATACCATCTCCTCGCTGAATCCCGCATCACGTTAACCACCCATTGTACCCGGTCGTGGTCCTCTAATCGCGAATCTACTCTTGCCATTTCGTTTTCGCAAGTTAGCAAGAACTCGATTGGGATTTCGTTATTTTCGCCAGTGAAATACACTCGGTTCTTTTCGTCTGCTTGCCCTTGTACTAAAATATTTGGAGCCGACTTCCTACGTACTTCCTGTCGTACTTTAGAAATCTCATCGTTAAGTGTTTGTAGTACATTTTCTCTATTTGTGTCAATATCAGAACGCTTTTCTACAATCGACGCGTCTAGCCTAGCGACTTGGCGTTGTGTTTCCGTTGCGCCAGCTTGTATTCGTACTTCGAGCGTATCAACTTTTTTAGCTACATCAGCGGTTTGTTTTTCGCATCTGCCGCTGTGTTCTTTCAATCGCCCCTCCATGCGCGAAATCTGTTCAATAAACGATTTATGCATCGTGGTCTCAAAAACCTTAAACCGTTCGTTTATCCTTGTCTCGACCGTATAAACTTTCTCGCCGACTTCGGGGATTTTAGAATCTAAACCTTTGACGCTTTCATCGATTTTAGCAGTTATTTCTTTATTTACTTGTTCAAATTTTGCATTGATTTTTGCATCGGTTTGTCTTATCTCCGCGTTTATATCCGCGTTACTCTGTTCTAGTGTCTCGGTTAAACTTGATTTTTGTGCGTCTATTTTAGCTGTTAATTCCGCGATATTTAGTTCAGCTTTGGCTGCACTTTGTTCAAATTTCGCATCTATTTCAGCTGTTAATTCCGCGTTTGTTTGTTTCATTTCTGCCGCGTTTTGTTTCATTTCTTGTAACAATTGTTTCAACATTTTGTCTGTCTCAATTGTTACACAATACTTTTAGACACTTTATTGCTGTACTTATACAAATTCACAAAACTTTCTTTTGGATTGTCGGAGTTGGACGCCAGCTGTTTTACTAATTAAAACAGCAAAATTTGTTTTAAATTATTTTCTTTAATTAAATTTAATTTATGATTTAATATTTTATCAAATTTAATGAATAATCGGGCCCCACGGTTGGTCGCGCCATTTATAACTTTATTTTGCTTTGCTTTTGTACGTACGCTTTATTTATTTTTATCAATGTAAGCATATAATTGATTGTAGTGTGAAATGACCTACCTGCTGTGCGTTCTTGCGACTTCTTCCGACTAAGGGCGTAGGAATTTGTGTTTTGAATTCGCAAGTAAGTTAATTCAAATGTAAAAAGAAAAAACAATAATACTGTTATCATTATTTTGGATAGTTTTGTGATGTTGGTAGGCTTGTATTACAGCAATAAAAATACAGTGTTGGGTATAAGATGGGGTTTATTACTCTAATAGCACATATAAATGAAAAACGTATAGCTAGACCAATCCTTACGTACTAAAACAGTAATTAGTATCTTGTATAATGTTTTCTGAATGGGTATTACATTCAGAAAACCAGCTTATTTTTTTTTTGAATTTACACGAATTATATTTTTATTCATTTCAAAAAAAAGTTTATTTTAAAATAATTTAATATATGAATTTGCAATGCTTTTATACTGATTTTATTACTTTAAGATGCTTTTAAAATACTTTGAAATAAATTAGCCATGAATCTAGTTCAACATGCTTTTTATTTACTTGTGATTTGTTTCACGTATACTGCAGTATAAGTCTCTAAGTAATTCAATGTTAATATTTATATAGCGCTTGTTATCTACGTCTAATTCTTATCTATTGATTATTACTTAAGCTTATACGTGTTATACAGATTATCACAATATGAATGTTTCTTATCAATTTAGAGTCTCTGTTTTATCGGCATCTGAATTAATTTAACTTTACAATGATTTTAAAAGAAAAGAAAAGTAATCTTTTGAGAAGTGTATAACTTGTTTTTGACTTTCCTGGTACTGAAGATCGTGATGAGGTCCTCCTGGAATCCCTCGGTGTCCTGGTCCAATCGGCTAGTGGCGATGATTTCCTCTGCGTCTTGGGTTCCCAGCAAAGTGTTCGGGAATCAGCAACACTCCTCCTTCTGCAACGTTTGTAGTTTAACGCCTCCTGATGGTTTAACGTTTGTGGTTTTAACGGCAGTAACTGCTTCAGGCCCTCGGTCCGGTATACGCTGCACTCCTGGTGTGTGTATCTCGTCTCGGGTGTCGCTCTGCTACGTCAGTTCTTCAGCTCGTACCACGTACTAGACGGCCTCGTTCTGTTGTACTCTTGGTGTGACTTCACGTAGTATGTACTTGATCCCTTACATGCGTACGCCAACAGGTTAATGTATTGAGCTGTACGCTTATTTGTTGACAAATAAGAGTATAGTAAGTAGACGTCTTCACTGGCCGAGTCGTTACAGATGAGTTAACTCAGACGATCGTAGGTAGACGTCTTCACACGTCGAGTCTTTTTAGATGAGTCAACTAAGACAATCGCGGGTAGACGTCTTCACACGTCGAGTCTTTTTAGATGAGTGCTTGTGTTCAGCCCGAATCTAACGGTTCGTCCAAATTTTTAGAATGATCTGATTGGCTGAAACACTCCCCCTTCTACTTGTAATTTAATCACCTCAGTTTGTGAGAACGAAAAATAATTCCCACAGTTTGAGAATTGTTATTATTCTTAATATTCTGAAAAACACCGGATTCAATTTGTCGGTCCGGATGTCCGATTGCAATTTGTATTGCGATTATCTTGGCTGCAAGCCAAGTTATGCTTATTCTAAAATATACATCTGATTGATAATTTTTATAACTATAACCTATTCAAAGCTCTACCCCGTAGCTCACTCACTATGGGAGTTAGTTAAATCAAATTTATTATCTTTTGTAATCTTTAATTACATGCATTGAAATTTGCACACCCTATTATTAATATTTCGGCAAAGATTTTTGCTATTTTGGTTTTTGCCTATATTTATCGGTTTCCGAAATATTAATAATTTAAAATAAGGGCGTGTCCCTAATTGTTATAACGGTGTGTGCTTACGTAACGCCACCGGACATTGCCGTTGGTCGCTGTACAATTCATTTGAATGCTCGCTACAGCACGAGACATGATTCTAACGATTTAAATTTATTTTACATTTGATTTTGAAAACCTTTTACGTATAACTCCAAATCTATGAGATTTGGTAACGTTATATACACCCCCACGCGTTAAAAAAAAAAATGAATGTAGACTATACAGTTATTTTTTTTCCTACATGTACATTCGTTATGCTTTACAAATCATACATTGTTCTATTTATTTACTGAAACATACACTGATAAAAATACCCTTCATCATACAAGATTCATATACAACTTAATTCTAATAAATTAACATCACGTGCTAAAATACTGTGTAACAATGTTTGTAGCATGGGTAGTAGTTTATAGCAACGTTTAGGAAAGAATTTCACAGATAGTGACAGACAATTGCGGGCACGCGCGCTCAGGAATGCGCTTCCGTTTGCCTACACTTTTATCACGGTGCTGGCGCCGTTAATAGCCTGTGCGTTTAAAAACCAGCTGTGTTTACTAGTGCCCGTGTCGTCGCATTGCAAGTGCAGTTCCTGCTACGGTCCGCTTTCTCACGCCTGTATGTTGTAAGAGCGTACGCGTTCGTGTGTGCGTTTGTTCCGGCGCTACGAACTGATTGTTATTCATTTAAAACTTATCTACAATTATTATTATTTATTTCCAATACATTTAATTTTATTTTAACAATTTACGAACTTCTCTGGTTCTACAATATTTATATTGTGTTGATAAACTGTCGTGATTGAATGTCGCTCGCTGAAGATATCGCTATACTCTTCTTGAAGCGATGTCAACCTTCGTTCAGTTTGGGAATCTAAGGTCGGTTCCCCCTTTTCACCCCCTTCGTATTCCATTACGTGTTTTGGCGGGCGCGTAATTTTAATTGGGTCACCGTACTCTTGTGTTGGTGTGTGTGTGCTGTGTTTAAATTGAAAATGTAACTAGTGTCGTTAATGTTGCATTTTAACAGGCGTTCTCTAATGTCGATTTCCGCGTGTATTTGCTGCAATACATCAACTCCCAATAATACGTCACATATTAAATTTGTTATCTCTACTACACACGCTTCAAATTGCACATTTTGTACCGCGATTGTTATATAACGATGCGTGTCAATTTTTTCTCTAGTGTGTATAGCTGTGCGTATGTAGAATTGGTTGATTGGAAGCGATGGGGCTGTACGAAAATATTTTTTGTTGGCATGTAAAAACCTTTCGCTAATACCGGATACGACGCTATCGGTATCCAGAAGTACCTGCCTGGGAACGCCGTTTACATGCGCCTGTAATACCGGACACGCTGTGCTAGGCGGGCTTTGTTGTGTTGTATTGGACTTTAACAACGGCTCTCTTACATTCGGCGAGAACACATTGTTAACGGGTACACACGTTACATTACAAAAATCACATTTTTCACATATAATATTATTCTTATATCTAACACTCTTATTTCTAAACATTTTTGCAGGGCGTATTGCACATCCTTTTTGGATGCGCCTGGTTGCACTTTTTTTGTAGGGTGATAGTGTTTTACATTTGCAAGAGGGTCTCTAACGGTTTCTGCTTCGCTCGTTTGTGCGGTCGTACCGGTGTCTGATATAGCGACTGTTTGATTGGTTCTCGTTGGAGTCCCATCGTGGCCTCTGTTTTGTGGTTTCAGCCTGCCGAAATTTTGCTTACCCTTATACTCAAAGGGTTTATTTGGCGGTTTTGGCGGTGTTTGTTGTGGAGCCGAACTGGTACTGGGCCTCGGATCGGTTTGGGTATGATATTGTCCACGTCTATTTTGCCCATCATTATTTTGATTATCATTCGGGTTATACCTCCACCCGCCGAAATCAAAAACAGTTTCTCTTTGAGATAGTAATATTAATAATTCATCAACCGCGCGTATTCCTTGCGTAAATGCGGCTACACGAATATTATGGTTAAAGTGGTACGTCAATTTAGTGACTATGTCGACTTCGGAAAACGCTGGTGTTAAATGTTTAGCGCGTTCAACTTGTTGTATAATATAATTTTCAGGCGTTATACCCTGCTTCCGATCATAACGTCCGTATCCAAGTTCGTTTCGCAAAAGTCTCTGCGTGTGCGAATTCCAATAACGGTTTTCGAACATCTGTCTGAATTCCGCGTATGTGATAATTTTATCACGTACTATATTATACCATCTCCTCGCTGAATCCCGCATCGCGTTAACCACCCATTGTACCCGGTCGTGGTCCTCTAAACGCGAATCTACTCTTGCCATTTCGTTTTCGCAAGTTAGCAAGAACTCGATTGGGATTTCGTTATTTTCGCCAGTGAAATACACTCGGTTCTTTTCGTCTGCTTGCCCTTGTACTAAAATATTTGGAGCCGACTTCCTACGTACTTCCTGTCGTACTTTAGAAATCTCATCGTTAAGTGTTTGTAGTACATTTTCTCTATTTGTGTCAATATCAGAACGCTTTTCTACAATCGACGCGTCTAGCCTAGCGACTTGGCGTTGTGTTTCCGTTGCGCCAGCTTGTATTCGTACTTCGAGCGTATCAACTTTTTTAGCTACATCAGCGGTTTGTTTTTCGCATCTGCCGCTGTGTTCTTTCAATCGCCCCTCCATGCGCGAAATCTGTTCAATAAACGATTTATGCATCGTGGTCTCAAAAACCTTAAACCGTTCGTTTATCCTTGTCTCGACCGTATAAACTTTCTCGCCGACTTCGGGGATTTTAGAATCTAAACCTTTGACGCTTTCATCGATTTTAGCAGTTATTTCTTTATTTACTTGTTCAAATTTTGCATTGATTTTTGCATCGGTTTGTCTTATCTCCGCGTTTATATCCGCGTTACTCTGTTCTAGTGTCTCGGTTAAACTTGATTTTTGTGCGTCTATTTTAGCTGTTAATTCCGCGATATTTAGTTCAGCTTTGGCTGCACTTTGTTCAAATTTCGCATCTATTTCAGCTGTTAATTCCGCGTTTGTTTGTTTCATTTCTGCCGCGTTTTGTTTCATTTCTTGTAACAATTGTTTCAACATTTTGTCTGTCTCAATTTTTACACAATACTTTTAGACACTTTATTGCTGTACTTATACAAATTCACAAAACTTTCTTTTGGATTGTCGGAGTTGGACGCCAGCTGTTTTACTAATTAAAACAGCAAAATTTGTTTTAAATTATTTTCTTTAATTAAATTTAATTTATGATTTAATATTTTATCAAATTTAATGAATAATCGGGCCCCACGGTTGGTCGCGCCATTTATAACTTTATTTTGCTTTGCTTTTGTACGTACGCTTTATTTATTTTTATCAATGTAAGCATATAATTGATTGTAGTGTGAAATGACCTACCTGCTGTGCGTTCTTGCGACTTCTTCCGACTAAGGGCGTAGGAATTTGTGTTTTGAATTCGCAAGTAAGTTAATTAAAATGTAAAAAGAAAAAACAATAATACCGATATCATTATTTTGGATAGTTTTGTGATGTTGGTAGGCTTGTAGTACAGCAATAAATATACAGTGTTGGGTATAAGATTGGGGTTTATTACTCTAATAGCACATATAAATGAAAAACGTATAGCTAGACCAATCCTTACGTACTAAAACAGTAATTAGTATCTGGTATAATGTTTTCTGAATGGGTATTACATTCAGAAAACCAGCTTATTTATTTTTTTTTTTTGAATTTATACGAATTATATTTTTATTCATTTCAAAAAAAAGTTTATTTTAAAATAATTTAATATATGAATTTGCAATGCTTTTATACTGATTTTATTACTTTAAGATGCTTTTAAAATACTTTGAAATAAATTAGCCATGAATCTAGTTCAACATGCTTTTTATTTACTTGTGATTTGTTTCACGTATACTGCAGTATAAGTCTCTAAGTAATTCAATGTTAATATTTATATAGCGCTTGTTATCTACGTCTAATTCTTATCTATTGATTATTACTTAAGCTTATACGTGTTATACAGATTATCACAATATGAATGTTTCTTATCAATTTAGAGTCTCTGTTTTATCGGCATCTGAATTAATTTAAGTTTACAATGATTTTAAAAGAAAAGAAAAGTAATCTTTTGAGAAGTGTATAACTTGTTTTTGACTTTCCTGGTACTGAAGATCGTGATGAGGTCCTCCTGGAATCCCTCGGTGTCCTGGTCCAATCGGCTAGTGGCGATGATTTCCTCTGCGTCTTGGGTTCCCAGCAAAGTGTTCGGGAATCAGCAACACTCCTCCTTCTGCAACGTTTGTAGTTTAACGCCTCCTGATGGTTTAACGTTTGTGGTTTTAACGGCAGTAACTGCTTCAGGCCCTCGGTCCGGTACACGCTGCACTCCTGGTGTGTGTATCTCGTCTCGGGTGTCGCTCTGCTACGTCAGTTCTTCAGCTCGTACCACGTACTAGACGGCCTCGTTCTGTTGTACTCTTGGTGTGACTTCACGTAGTATGTACTTGATCCCTTACATGCGTACGCCAACAGGTTAATGTATTGAGCTGTACGCTTATTTGTTGACAAATAAGAGTATCGTAAGTAAACGTTTTCACTGGCCGAGTCGTTACAGATGAGTTAACTCAGACGATCGTAGGTAGACGTCTTCACACGTCGAGTCTTTTTAGATGAGTCAACTAAGACAATCGCGGGTAGACGTCTTCACACGTCGAGTCTTTTTAGATGAGTGCTTGTGTTCAGCCCGAATCTAACGGTTCGTCCAAATTTTTAGAATGATCTGATTGGCTGAAACACTCCCCCTTCTACTTGTAATTTAATCACCTCAGTTTGTGAGAACGAAAAATAATTCCCACAGTTTGAGAATTGTTATTATTCCTAATATTCTGAAAAACACCGGATTCAATTTGTCGGTCCGGATGTCCGATTGCAATTCGTATTGCGATTATCTTGGCTGCAAGCCAAGTTATGCTTATTCTAAAATATACATCTGATTGATAATTTTTATAACTATAACCTATTCAAAGCTCTACCCCGTAGCTCACTCACTATGGGAGTTATTTAAATCAAATTTATTATCTTTTGTAATCTTTAATTACATGCATTGAAATTTGCACACCCTATTATTAATATTTCGGTAAAGATTTTTGCTATTTTGGTTTTTGCCTATATTTATCGGTTTCCGAAATATTAATAATTTAAAATTAGGGCGTGTCCCTAATTGTTATAACGGTGTGTGCTTACGTAACGCCACCGGACATTGCCGTTGGTCGCTGTACAATTCATTTGAATGCTCGCTACAGCACGAGACATGATTCTAACGATTTAAATTTATTTTACATTTGATTTTGAAAACCTTTTACGTATAACACCAAATCTATGAGATTTGGTAACGTTATATACACCCCCACGCGTTTAAAAAAAAAAAGAATGTAGACTATACAGTTATTTTTTTTCCTACATGTACATTCGTTATGCTTTACAAATCATACATTGTTCTATTTATTTACTAAAACATACACTGATATAAATACCCTTCATCATACAAGATTCATATACAACTTAATTCTAATAAATTAACATCATGTGCTAAAATACTGTGTAACAATGTTTGTAGCATGGGTAGTAGTTTATAGCAACGTTTAAGAAAGAATTTCACAGATAGTGACAGACAATTGCGGGCACGCGCGCTCAGGAATGCGCTTCCGTTTGCCTACACTTTTATCACGGTGCTGGCGCCGTTAATAGCCTGTGCGTTTAAAAACCAGCTGTGTTTACTAGTGCCCGTGTCGTCGCATTGCAAGTGCATTTCCTGCTACGGTCCGCTTTCTCACGCCTGTATGTTGTAAGAGCTTACGCGTTCGTGTGTGAGTTTGTTCCAGCGCTACGAACTGATTGTTATTCATTTAAAACTTATCTACAACTATTATTATTTATTTCCAATACATTTAATTTTATTTTAACAATTTACGAACTTCTCTGGTTCTACAATATTTATATTGTGTTGATAAACTGTCGAGATTGAATGTCGCTCGCTGAAGATATCGCTATACTCTTCTTGAAGCGATGTCAACCTTCGTTCAGTTTGGGAATCTAAGGTCGGTTCCCCCTTTTCACCCCCTTCGTATTCCATTACGTGTTTTGGCGGGCGCGTAATTTTAATTGGGTCACCGTACTCTTGTGTTGGTGTGTGTGTGCTGTGTTTAAATTGAAAATGTAACTAGTGTCGTTAATGTTGCATTTTAACAGGCGTTCTCTAATGTCGATTTCCGCGCGTATTTGCTGCAATACATCAACTCCCAATAATACGTCACATATTAAATTTGTTATCTCTACTACACACACTTCAAATTGCACCATTTGTACCGCGATTGTTATATAACGTTGCGTGTCAATTTTTTCTCTAGTGTGTATAGCTGTGCGTATGTAGAATTGGTTGATTGGAAGCGATGGGGCTGTACGAAAATATTTTTTGTTGGCATGTAAAAACCTTTCGCTAATACCGGATACGACGCTATCGGTATCCAGAAGTACCTGCGTGGGAACGCCGTTTACATGCGCCTGTAATACCGGACACGCTGTGCTAGGCGGGCTTTGTTGTGTTGTATTGGACTTTAACAACGGCTCTCTTACATTCGGCGAGAACACATTGTTAACGGGTACACACGTTACATTACAAAAATCACATTTTTCACATATAATATTATTCTTATATCTAACACTCTTATTTCTAAACATTTTTGCAGGGCTTATTGCACATCCTTTTTGGATGCGCCTGGTTGCACGTTTTTTGTAGGGTGATAGTGTTTTACTTTTGCAAGAGGGTCTCTAACGGTTTCTGCTTCGCTCGTTTGTGCGGTCGTACCGGTGTCTGATATAGCGACTGTTTGAATGGTTCTCGTTGGAGTCCCATCGTGGCCTCTGTTTTGTGGTTTCTGCCTGCCGAAATTTTGCTTATCCTTATACTCAAAGGGTTTATTTGGCGGTTTTGGTGGTGTTTGTTGTGGAGCCGAACTGGTACTGGGCCTCGGATCGGTTTGGGTATGATATTGTCCACGTCTATTTTGCCCATCATTATTTTGATTATCATTCGGGTTATACCTCCACCCGCCGAAATCAAAAACAGTTTCCCTTTGAGATAGTAATATTAATAATTCATCAACCGCGCGTATTCCTTGCGTAAATGCGGCTACACGAATATTATGGTTAAAGTGGTACGTCAATTTAGTGACTATGTCGACTTCGGAAAACGCTGGTGTTAAATGTTTAGCGCGTTCAACTTGTTGTATAATATAATTTTCAGGCGTTATACCCTGCTTCCGATCATAACGTCCGTATCCAAGTTCGTTTCGCAAAAGTCTCTGCGTGTGCGAATTCCAATAACGGTTTTCGAACATCTGTCTGAATTCCGCGTATGTGATAATTTTATCACGTACTATATTATACCATCTCCTCGCTGAATCCCGCATCACGTTAACCACCCATTGTACCCGGTCGTGGTCCTCTAATCGCGAATCTACTCTTGCCATTTCGTTTTCGCAAGTTAGCAAGAACTCGATTGGGATTTCGTTATTTTCGCCAGTGAAATACACTCGGTTCTTTTCGTCTGCTTGCCCTTGTACTAAAATATTTGGAGCCGACTTCCTACGTACTTCCTGTCGTACTTTAGAAATCTCATCGTTAAGTGTTTGTAGTACATTTTCTCTATTTGTGTCAATATCAGAACGCTTTTCTACAATCGACGCGTCTAGCCTAGCGACTTGGCGTTGTGTTTCCGTTGCGCCAGCTTGTATTCGTACTTCGAGCGTATCAACTTTTTTAGCTACATCAGCGGTTTGTTTTTCGCATCTGCCGCTGTGTTCTTTCAATCGCCCCTCCATGCGCGAAATCTGTTCAATAAACGATTTATGCATCGTGGTCTCAAAAACCTTAAACCGTTCGTTTATCCTTGTCTCGACCGTATAAACTTTCTCGCCGACTTCGGGGATTTTAGAATCTAAGCCTTTGACGCTTTCATCGATTTTAGCAGTTATTTCTTTATTTACTTGTTCAAATTTTGCATTGATTTTTGCATCGGTTTGTCTTATCTCCGCGTTTATATCCGCGTTACTCTGTTCTAGTGTCTCGGTTAAACTTGATTTTTGTGCGTCTATTTTAGCTGTTAATTCCGCGATATTTAGTTCAGCTTTGGCTGCACTTTGTTCAAATTTCGCATCTATTTCAGCTGTTAATTCCGCGTTTGTTTGTTTCATTTCTGCCGCGTTTTGTTTCATTTCTTGTAACAATTGTTTCAACATTTTGTCTGTCTCAATTTTTACACAATACTTTTAGACACTTTATTGCTGTACTTATACAAATTCACAAAACTTTCTTTGGGATTGTCGGAGTTGGACGCCAGCTGTTTTACTAATTAAAACAGCAAAATTTGTTTTAAATTATTTTCTTTAATTAAATTTAATTTATGATTTAATATTTTATCAAATTTAATGAATAATCGGGCCCCACGGTTGGTCGCGCCATTTATAACTTTATTTTGCTTTGCTTTTGTACGTACGCTTTATTTATTTTTATCAATGTAAGCATATAATTGATTGTAGTGTGAAATGACCTACCTGCTGTGCGTTCTTGCGACTTCTTCCGACTAAGGGCGTAGGAATTTGTGTTTTGAATTCGCAAGTAAGTTAATTAAAATGTAAAAAGAAAAAACAATAATACCGATATCATTATTTTGGATAGTTTTGTGATGTTGGTAGGCTTGTAGTACAGCAATAAATATACAGTGTTGGGTATAAGATTGGGGTTTATTACTCTAATAGCACATATAAATGAAAAACGTATAGCTAGACCAATCCTTACGTACTAAAACAGTAATTAGTATCTGGTATAATGTTTTCTGAATGGGTATTACATTCAGAAAACCAGCTTATTTATTTTTTTTTTTTGAATTTATACGAATTATATTTTTATTCATTTCAAAAAAAAGTTTATTTTAAAATAATTTAATATATGAATTTGCAATGCTTTTATACTGATTTTATTACTTTAAGATGCTTTTAAAATACTTTGAAATAAATTAGCCATGAATCTAGTTCAACATGCTTTTTATTTACTTGTGATTTGTTTCACGTATACTGAAGTATAAGTCTCTAAGTAATTCAATGTTAATATTTATATAGCGCTTGTTATCTACGTCTAATTCTTATCTATTGATTATTACTTAAGCTTATACGTGTTATACAGATTATCACAATATGAATGTTTCTTATCAATTTAGAGTCTCTGTTTTATCGGCATCTGAATTAATTTAACTTTACAATGATTTTAAAAGAAAAGAAAAGTAATCTTTTGAGAAGTGTATAACTTGTTTTTGACTTTCCTGGTACTGAAGATCGTGATGAGGTCCTCCTGGAATCCCTCGGTGTCCTGGTCCAATCGGCTAGTGGCGATGATTTCCTCTGCGTCTTGGGTTCCCAGCAAAGTGTTCGGGAATCAGCAACACTCCTCCTTCTGCAACGTTTGTAGTTTAACGCCTCCTGATGGTTTAACGTTTGTGGTTTTAACGGCAGTAACTGCTTCAGGCCCTCGGTCCGGTACACGCTGCACTCCTGGTGTGTGTATCTCGTCTCGGGTGTCGCTCTGCTACGTCAGTTCTTCAGCTCGTACCACGTACTAGACGGCCTCGTTCTGTTGTACTCTTGGTGTGACTTCACGTAGTATGTACTTGATCCCTTACATGCGTACGCCAACAGGTTAATGTATTGAGCTGTACGCTTATTTGTTGACAAATAAGAGTATAGTAAGTAGACGTCTTCACTGGCCGAGTCGTTACAGATGAGTTAACTCAACGATCGTAGGTAGACGTCTTGACACGTCGAGTCTTTTTAGATGAGTCAACTAAGACAATCGCGGGTAGACGTCTTCACACGTCGAGTCTTTTTAGATGAGTGCTTGTGTTCAGCCCGAATCTAACGGTTCGTCCAAATTTTTAGAATGATCTGATTGGCTGAAACACTCCCCCTTCTACTTGTAATTTAATCACCTCAGTTTGTGAGAACGAAAAATAATTCCCACAGTTTGAGAATTGTTATTATTCTTAATATTCTGAAAAACACCGGATTCAATTTGTCGGTCCGGATGTCCGATTGCAATTTGTATTGCGATTATCTTGGCTGCAAGCCAAGTTATGCTTATTCTAAAATATACATCTGATTGATAATTTTTATAACTATAACCTATTCAAAGCTCTACCCCGTAGCTCACTCACTATGGGAGTTAGTTAAATCAAATTTATTATCTTTTGTAATCTTTAATTACATGCATTGAAATTTGCACACCCTATTATTAATATTTCGGCAAAGATTTTTGCTATTTTGGTTTTTGCCTATATTTATCGGTTTCCGAAATATTAATAATTTAAAATTAGGGCGTGTCCCTAATTGTTATAACGGTGTGTGCTTACGTAACGCCACCGGACATTGCCGTTGGTCGCTGTACAATTCATTTGAATGCTCGCTACAGCACGAGACATGATTCTAACGATTTAAATTTATTTTACATTTGATTTTGAAAACCTTTTACATATAACTCCAAATCTATGAGATTTGGTAACGTTATATACACCCCCACGCGTTAAAAAAAAATGTATGTAGACTATACAGATATTTTTTTTTCCTACATGTACATTCGTTATGCTTTACAAATCATACATTGTTCTATTTTTTTACTAAAACATACACTGATATAAATACCCTTCATCATACAAGATTCATATACAACTTAATTCTAATAAATTAACATCATGTGCTAAAACAATGTGTAACAATGTTTGTAGCATGGGTAGTAGTTTATAGCAACGTTTAAGAAAGAATTTCACAGATAGTGACAGACAATTGCGGCCACGCGCGCTCAGGAATGGGCTTCCGTTTGCCTACACTTTTATCACGGTGCTGGCGCCGTTAATAGCCTGTGCGTTTAAAAACCAGCTGTGTTTACTAGTGCCCGTGTCGTCGCATTGCAAGTGCATTTCCTGCTACGGTCCGCTTTCTCACGCCTGTATGTTGTAAGAGCGTACGCGATCGTGTGTGCGTTTGTTCCAGCTCTACGAACTGATTGTTATTCACTTAAAACTTATCTAGAATTATTATTATTTATTTCCAATACATTTAATTTTATTTTAACAATTTACGAACTTCTCTGGTTCTACAATATTTATATTGTGTTGATAAACTGTCGTGATTGAATGTCGCTCGCTGAAGATATCGCTATACTCTTCTTGAAGCGATGTCAACCTTCGTTCAGTTTGGGAATCTAAGGTCGGTTCCCCCTTTTCACCCCCTTCGTATTCCATTACGTGTTTTGGCGGGCGCGTAATTTTAATTTGGTCACCGTACTCTTGTGTTGGAGTGTGTGTGCTGTGTTTAAATTGAAAATGTAACTAGTGTCGTTAATGTTGCATTTTAACAGGCGTTCTCTAATGTCGATTTCCGCGTGTATTTGCTGCAATACATCAACTCCCAATAATACGTCACATATTAAATTTGTTATCTCTACTACACACACTTCAAATTGCACATTTTGTACCGCGATTGTTATATAACATTGCGTGTCAATTTTTTCTCTAGTGTGTATAGCTGTGCGTATGTAGAATTGGTTGATTGGAAGCGATGGGGCTGTACGAAAATATTTTTTGTTGGCATGTAAAAACCTTTCGCTAATACCGGATACGACGTTATCGGTATCCAGAAGTACCTGCCTGGGAACGCCGTTTACATGCGCCTGTAATACCGGACACGCTGTGCTAGGCGGGCTTTGTTGTGTTGTATTGGACTTTAACAACGGCTCTCTTACATTCGGCGAGAACACATTGTTAACGGGTACACACGTTACATTACAAAAATCACATTTTTCACGTATAATGTTATTCTTATATCTAACACTCTTGTTTCTAAACATTTTTGCAGGGCTTATTGCACATCCTTTTTGGATGCGCCTGGTTGCACGTTTTTTGTAGGGTGATAGTGTTTGACATTTGCAACAGGGTCTCTAACGGTTTCTGCTTCGCTCGTTTGTGCGGTCGTACCGGTGTCTGATATAGCGACTGTTTGAATGGTTCTCGTTGGAGTCCCATCGTGGCCTCTGTTTTGTGGTTTCTGCCTGCCGAAATTTTGCTTATCCTTATACTCAAAGGGTTTATTTGGCGGTTTTGGCGGTGTTTGTTGTGGAGACGAACTGGTACTGGGCCTCGGATCGGTTTGGGTATGATATTGTCCACGTCTATTTTGCCCATCATTATTTTGATTATCATTCGGGTTATACCTCCACCCGCCGAAATCAAAAACAGTTTCTCTTTGAGATAGTAATATTAATAATTCATCAACCGCGTGTATTCCTTGCGTAAATGCGGCTACACGAATATTATGGTTAAAGTGGTACGTCAATTTAGTGACTATGTCGACTTCGGAAAACGCTGGTGTTAAATGTTTAGCGCGTTCAACTTGTTGTATAATATAATTTTCAGGCGTTATACCCTGCTTCCGATCATAACGTCCGTATCCAAGTTCGTTTCGCAAAAGTCTCTGCGTGTGCGAATTCCAATAACGGTTTTCGAACATCTGTCTGAATTCCGCGTATGTGATAATTTTATCACGTACTATATTATACCATCTCCTCGCTGAATCCCGCATCGCGTTAACCACCCATTGTACCCGGTCGTGGTCCTCTAATCGCGAATCTACTCTTGCCATTTCGTTTTCGCAAGTTAGCAAGAACTCGATTGGGATTTCGTTATTTTCGCCAGTGAAATACACTCGGTTCTTTTCGTCTGCTTGCCCTTGTACTAAAATATTTGGAGCCGACTTCCTACGTACTTCCTGTCGTACTTTAGAAATCTCATCGTTAAATGTTTGTAGTACATTTTCTCTATTTGTGTCAATATCAGAACGCTTTTCTACAATCGACGCGTCTAGCCTAGCGACTTGGCGTTGTGTTTCCGTTGCGCCAGCTTGTATTCGTACTTCGAGCGTATCAACTTTTTTAGCTACATCAGCGGTTTGTTTTTCGCATCTGCCGCTGTGTTCTTTCAATCGCCCCTCCATGCGCGAAACCTGTTCAATAAACGATTTATGCATCGTGGTCTCAAAAACCTTAAACCGTTCGTTTATCCTTGTCTCGACCGTATAAACTTTCTCGCCGACTTCGGGGATTTTAGAATCTAAACCTTTGACGCTTTCATCGATTTTAGCAGTTATTTCTTTATTTACTTGTTCAAATTTTGCATTGATTTTTGCATCGGTTTGTCTTATCTCCGCGTTTATATCCGCGTTACTCTGTTCTAGTGTCTCGGTTAAACTTGTTTTTTGTGCGTCTATTTTAGCTGTTAATTCCGCGATATTTAGTTCAGCTTTGGCTGCACTTTGTTCAAATTTCGCATCTATTTCAGCTGTTAATTCCGCGTTTGTTTGTTTCATTTCTGCCGCGTTTTGTTTCATTTCTTGTAACAATTGTTTCAACATTTTGTCTGTTTCCATTTTTACACAATACTTTTAGACACTTTATTGCTGTACTTATACAAATTCACAAAACTTTCTTTGGGATTGTCGGAGTTGGACGCCAGCTGTTTTACTAATTAAAACAGCAAAATTTGTTTTAAATTATTTTCTTTAATTAAATTTAATTTATGATTTAATATTTTATCAAATTTAATGAATAATCGGGCCCCACGGTTGGTCGCGCCATTTATAACTTTATTTTGCTTTGCTTTTGTACGTACGCTTTATTTATTTTTATCAATGTAAGCATATAATTGATTGTAGTGTGAAATGACCTACCTGCTGTGCGTTCTTGCGACTTCTTCCGACTAAGGGCGTAGGAATTTGTGTTTTGAATTCGCAAGTAAGTTAATTAAAATGTAAAAAGAAAAAACAATAATACCGTTATCATTATTTTGGATAGTTTTGTGATGTTGGTAGGCTTGTAGTACAGCAATAAAAATACAGTGTTGGGTATAAGATTGGGGTTTATTACTCTAATAGCACATATAAATGAAAAACGTATAGCTAGACCAATCCTTACGTACTAAAACAGTAATTAGTATCTGGTATAATGTTTTCTGAATGGGTATTACATTCAGAAAACCAGCTTATTTATTTTTTTTTTTGAATTTATACGAATTATATTTTTATTCATTTCAAAAAAAAGTTTATTTTAAAATAATTTAATTTATGAATTTGCAATGCTTTTATACTGATTTTATTACTTTAAGATGCTTTTAAAATACTTTGAAATAGATTAGCCATGAATCTAGTTCAACATGCTTTTTATTTACTTGTGATTTGTTTCACGTATACTGCAGTATAAGTCTCTAAGTAATTCAATGTTAATATTTATATAGCGCTTGTTATCTACGTCTAATTCTTATCTATTGATTATTACTTAAGCTTATACGTGTTATACAGATTATCACAATATGAATGTTTCTTATCAATTTAGAGTCTCTGTTTTATCGGCATCTGAATTAATTTAACTTTACAATGATTTTAAAAGAAAAGGAAAGTAATCTTTTGAGAAGTGTATAAATTGTTTTTGACTTTCCTGGTACTGAAGATCGTGATGAGGTCCTACTGGAATCCCTCGGTGTCCTGGTCCAATCGGCTAGTGGCGATGATTTCCTCTGCGTCTTGGGTTCCCAGCAAAGTGTTCGGGAATCAGCAACACTCCTCCTTCTGCAACGTTTGTAGTTTAACGCCTCCTGATGGTTTAACGTTTGTGGTTTTAACGGCAGTAACTGCTTCAGGCCCTCGGTCCGGTACACGCTGCACTCCTGGTGTGTGTCTCTCGTCTCGGGTGTCGCTCTGCTACGTCAGTTCTTCAGCTCGTACCACGTACTAGACGGCCTCGTTCTGTTGTACTCTTGGTGTGACTTCACGTAGTATGTACTTGATCCCTTACATGCGTACGCCAACAGGTTAATGTATTGAGCTGTACGCTTATTTGTTGACAAATAAGAGTATCGTAAGTAAACGTCTTCACTGGTCGAGTCGTTACAGATGAGTTAACTCAGACGATCGTAGGTAGACGTCTTCACACGTCGAGTCTTTTTAGATGAGTCAACTAAGACAATCGCGGGTAGACGTCTTCACACGTCGAGTCTTTTTAGATGAGTGCTTGTGTTCAGCCCGAATCTAACGGTTCGTCCAAATTTTTAGAATGATCTGATTGGCTGAAACACTCCCCCTTCTACTTGTAATTTAATCACCTCAGTTTGTGAGAACGAAAAATAATTCCCACAGTTGGAGAATTGCTATTATTCTTAATATTCTGAAAAACACCGGATTCAATTTGTCGGTCCGGATGTCCGATTGCAATTCGTATTGCGATTATCTTGGCTGCAAGCCAAGTTATGCTTATTCTAAAATATACATCTGATTGATAATTTTTATAACTATAACCTATTCAAAGCTCTACCCCGTAGCTCACTCACTATGGGAGTTATTTAAATCAAATTTATTATCTTTTGTAATCTTTAATTACATGCATTGAAATTTGCACACCCTATTATTAATATTTCGGCAAAGATTTTTGCTATTTTGGTTTTTGCCTATATTTATCGGTTTCCGAAATATTAATAATTTAAAATAAGGGCGTGTCCCTAATTGTTATAACGGTGTGTGCTTACGTAACGCCACCGGACATTGCCGTTGGTCGCTGTACAATTCATTTGAATGCTCGCTACAGTACGAGACATGATTCTAACGATTTAAATTTATTTTACATTTGATTTTGAAAACCTTTTACATATAACTCCAAATCTATGAGATTTGGTAACGTTATATACACCCCCACGCGTTAAAAAAAAAAATGAATGTAGACTATACAGTTATTTTTTTTCCTACATGTACATTCGTTATGCTTTACAAATCATACATTGTTCTATTTATTTACTAAAACATACACTGATATAAATACCCTTCATCATACAAGATTCATATACAACTTAATTCTAATAAATTAACATCATGTGCTAAAACACTGTGTAACAATGTTTGTAGCATGGGTAGTAGTTTATAGCAACGTTTAAGAAAGAATTTCACAGATAGTGACAGACAATTGCGGGCACGCGCGCTCAGGAATGCGCTTCCGTTTGCCTACACTTTTATCACGGTGCTGGCGCCGTTAATAGCCTGTGCGTTTAAAAACCAGCTGTGTTTACTAGTGCCCGTGTCGTCGCATTGCAAGTGCATTTCCTGCTACGGTCCGCTTTCTCACGCCTGTATGTTGTAAGAGCGTACGCGTTCGTGTGTGCGTTTGTTCCGGCGCTACGAACTGATTGTTATTCATTTAAAACTTATCTACAATTATTATTATTTATTTCCAATACATTTAATTTTATTTTAACAATTTACGAACTTCTCTGGTTCTACAATATTTATATTGTGTTGATAAACTGTCGTGATTGAATGTCGCTCGCTGAAGATATCGCTATACTCTTCTTGAAGCGATGTCAACCTTCGTTCAGTTTGGGAATCTAAGGTCGGTTCCCCCTTTTCACCCCCTTCGTATTCCATTACGTGTTTTGGCGGGCGCGTAATTTTAATTGGGTCACCGTACTCTTGTGTTGGTGTGTGTGTGCTGTGTTTAAATTGAAAATGTAACTAGTGTCGTTAATGTTGCATTTTAACAGGCGTTCGCTAATGTCGATTTCCGCGTGTATTTGCTGCAATACATCAACTCCCAATAATACGTCACATATTAAATTTGTTATCTCTACTACACACACTTCAAATTGCACATTTTGTACCGCGATTGTTATATAACGTTGCGTGTCAATTTTTTCTCTAGTGTGTATAGCTGTGCGTATGTAGAATTGGTTGATTGGAAGCGATGGGGCTGTACGAAAATATTTTTTGTTGGCATGTAAAAACCTTTCGCTAATACCGGATACGACGCTATCGGTATCCAGAAGTACCTGCGTGGGAACGCCGTTTACATGCGCCTGTAATACCGGACACGCTGTGCTAGGCGGGCTTTGTTGTGTTGTATTGGACTTTAACAACGGCTCTCTTACATTCGGCGAGAACACATTGTTAACGGGTACACACGTTACATTACAAAAATCACATTTTTCACATATAATATTATTCTTATATCTAACACTCTTATTTCTAAACATTTTTGCAGGGCTTATTGCACATCCTTTTTGGATGCGTCTGGTTGCACGTTTTTTGTAGGGTGATAGTGTTTTACATTTGCAACAGGGTCTCTAACGGTTTCTGCTTCGCTCGTTTGTGCGGTCGTACCGGTGTCTGATATAGCGACTGTTTGAATGGTTCTCGTTGGAGTCCCATCGTGGCCTCTGTTTTGTGGTTTCTGCCTGCCGAAATTTTGCTTATCCTTATACTCAAAGGGTTTATTTGGCGGTTATGACGGTGTTTGTTGTGGAGCCGAACTGGTACTGGGCCTTGGATCGGTTTGGGTATGATATTGTCCACGTCTATTTTGCCCATCATTATTTTGATTATCATTCGGGTTATACCTCCACCCGCCGAAATCAAAAACAGTTTCCCTTTGAGATAGTAATATTAATAATTCATCAACCGCGCGTATTCCTTGCGTAAATGCGGCTACACGAATATTATGGTTAAAGTGGTACGTCAATTTAGTGACTATGTCGACTTCGGAAAACGCTGGTGTTAAATGTTTAGCGCGTTCAACTTGTTGTATAATATAATTTTCAGGCGTTATACCCTGCTTCCGATCATAACGTCCGTATTCAAGTTCGTTTCGCAAAAGTCTCTGCGTGTGCGAATTCCAATAACGGTTTTCGAACATCTGTCTGAATTCCGCGTATGTGATAATTTTATCACGTACTATATTATACCATCTCCTCGCTGAATCCCGCATCGCGTTAACCACCCATTGTACCCGGTCGTGGTCCTCTAATCGCGAATCTACTCTTGCCATTTCGTTTTCGCAAGTTAGCAAGAACTCGATTGGGATTACGTTATTTTCGCCAGTGAAATACACTCGGTTCTTTTCGTCTGCTTGCCCTTGTACTAAAATATTTGGAGCCGACTTCCTAAGTACTTCCTGTCGTACTTTAGAAATCTCATCGTTAAGTGTTTGTAATACATTTTCTCTATTTGTGTCAATATCAGGACGCTTTTCTACTATCGAGGCGTCTAGCCTAGCGACTTGGCGTTGTGTTTCCGTTGCGACAGCTTGTATTCGTACTTCGAGCGTATCAACTTTTTTAGCTACATCAGCGGTTTGTTTTTCGCATCTGCCGATGTGTTCTTTCAATCGCCCCTCCATGCGCGAAACCTGTTCAATAAACGATTTATGCATCGTGGTCTCAAAAACCTTAAACCGTTCGTTTATCCTTGTCTCGACCGTATGAACTTTCTCGCCGACTTCGGGGATTTTAGAATCTAAGCCTTTCACGCTTTCATCGATTTTAGCAGTTATTTCTTTATTTACTTGTTCAAATTTTGCATTGATTTTTGCATCGGTTTGTCTTATCTCCGCGTTACTCTGTTCTAGTGTCTCGGTTAAACTTGTTTTTTGTGCGTCTATTTTAGCTGTTAATTCCGCGATATTTAGTTCAGCTTTGGCTGCACTTTGTTCAAATTTCGCATCTATTTCAGCTGTTAATTCCGCGTTTGTTTGTTTCATTTCTGCCGCGTTTTGTTTCATTTCTTGTAACAATTGTTTCAACATTTTGTCTGTTTCCATTTTTACACAATACTTTTAGACACTTTATTGCTGTACTTATACAAATTCACAAAACTTTCTTTGGGATTGTCGGAGTTGGACGCCAGCTGTTTTACTAATTAAAACAGCAAAATTTGTTTTAAATTATTTTCTTTAATTAAATTCAATTTATGATTTAATATTTTATCAAATTTTATGAATAATCGGGCCCCACGGTTGGTCGCGCCATTTATAACTTTATTTTGCTTTGCTTTTGTACGTACGCTTTATTTATTTTTATCAATGTAAGCATATAATTGATTGTAGTGTGAAATGACCTACCTGCTGTGCGTTCTTGCGACTTCTTCCGACTAAGGGCGTAGGAATTTGTGTTTGGATTCGCAAGTAAGTTAATTAAAATGTAAAAAGAAAAAACAATAATACCGTTATCATTATTTTGGATAGTTTTGTGATGTTGGTAGGCTTGTAGTACAGCAATAAAAATACAGTGTTGGGTATAAGATTGGGGTTTATTACTCTAATAGCACATATAAATGAAAAACGTATAGCTAGACAAATCCTTACGTACTAAAACAGTAATTAGTATCTTGTATAATGTTTTCTGAATGGGTATTACATTCAGAAAACAAGCTTATTTATTTTTTTTGAATTTATAAAAATTAGATTTTTATTCATTTCAAAACAAATTTATTTTAAAATAATTTAATTTATGAATTGGCAATGCTTTTATACTGATTTTATTACTTTAAGATGCTTTTAAAATACTTTGAAATAAATTAGCCATGAATCTAGTTCAACATGCTTTTTATTTACTTGTGATTTGTTTCACGTATACTGCAGTATAAGTCTCTAAGTAATTCAATGTTAATATTTATATAGCGCTTGTTATCTACGTCTAATTCTTATCTATTGATTATTACTTAAGCTTATACGTGTTATACAGATTATCACAATATGAATGTTTCTTATCAATTTAGAGTCTGTTTTATCGGCATCTGAATTAATTTAATTTTACAATGATTTTAAAAGAAAAGAAAAGTAATCTTTTGAGAAGTGTATAAATTGTTTTTGACTTTCCTGGTACTGAAGATCGTGATGAGGTCCTCCTGGAATCCCTCGGTGTCCTGGTGCAATCGGCTAGTGGCGATGATTTCCTCTGCGTCTTGGGTTCCCAGCAAAGTGTTCGGGAATCAGCAACACTCCTCCTTCTGCAACGTTTGTAGTTTAACGCCTCCTGATGGTTTAACGTTTGTGGTTTTAACGGCAGTAACTGCTTCAGGCCCTCGGTCCGGTACACGCTGCACTCCTGGTGTGTGTATCTCGTCTCGGGTGTCGCTCTGCTACGTCAGTTCTTCAGCTCGTACCACGTACTAGACGGCCTCGTTCTGTTGTACTCTTGGTGTGACTTCACGTAGTATGTACTTGATCCCTTACATGCGTACGCCAACAGGTTAATGTATTGAGCTGTACGCTTATTTGTTGACAAATAAGAGTATAGTAAGTAGACGTCTTCACTGGCCGAGTCGTTACAGATGAGTTAACTCAGACGATCGTAGGTAGACGTCACACGTCGAGTCTTTTTAGATGAGTCAACTAAGACAATCGCGGGTAGACGTCTTCACACGTCGAGTCTTTTTAGATGAGTGCTTGTGTTCAGCCCGAATCTAACGGTTCGTCCAAATTTTTAGAATGATCTGATTGGCTGAAACACTCCCCCTTCTACTTGTAATTTAATCACCTCAGTTTGTGAGAACGAAAAATAATTCCCACAGTTTGAGAATTGTTATTATTCTTAATATTCTGAAAAACACCGGATTCAATTTGTCGGTCCGGATGTCCGATTGCAATTTGTATTGCGATTATCTTGGCTGCAAGCCAAGTTATGCTTATTCTAAAATATACATCTGATTGATAATTTTTATAACTATAACCTATTCAAAGCTCTACCCCGTAGCTCACTCACTATGGGAGTTAGTTAAATCAAATTTATTATCTTTTGTAATCTTTAATTACATGCATTGAAATTTGCACACCCTATTATTAATATTTCGGCAAAGATTTTTGCTATTTTGGTTTTTGCCTATATTTATCGGTTTCCGAAATATTAATAATTTAAAATTAGGGCGTGTCCCTAATTGTTATAACGGTGTGTGCTTACGTAACGCCACCGGACATTGCCGTTGGTCGCTGTACAATTCATTTGAATGCTCGCTACAGCACGAGACATGATTCTAACGATTTAAATTTATTTTACATTTGATTTTGAAAACCTTTTACATATAACTCCAAATCTATGAGATTTGGTAACGTTATATACACCCCCACGCGTTAAAAAAAAAAGAATGTAGACTATACAGTTATTTTTTTTTCCTACATGTACATTCGTTATGCTTTACAAATCATACATTGTTCTATTTATTTACTAAAACATACACTGATATAAATACCCTTCATCATACAAGATTCATATACAACTTAATTCTAATAAATTAACATCATGTGCTAAAATACTGTGTAACAATGTTTGTAGCATGGGTAGTAGTTTATAGCAACTTTTAAGAAAGAATTTCACAGATAGTGACAGACAATTGCGGGCACGCGCGCTCAGGAATGGGCTTCCGTTTGCCTACACTTTTATCACGGTGCTGGCGCCGTTAATAGCCTGTGCGTTTAAAAACCAGCTGTGTTTACTAGTGCCCGTGTCGTCGCATTGCAAGTGCATTTCCTGCTACGGTCCGCTTTCTCACGCCTGTATGTTGTAAGAGCGTACGCGTTCGTGTGTGCGTTTGTTCCAGCGCTACGAACTGATTGTTATTCATTTAAAACTTATCTACAATTATTATTATTTATTTCCAATACATTTAATTTTATTTTAACAATTTACGAACTTCTCTGGTTCTACAATATTTATATTGTGTTGATAAACTGTCGTGATTGAATGTCGCTCGCTGAAGATATCGCTATACTCTTCTTGAAGCGATGTCAACCTTCGTTCAGTTTGGGAATCTAAGGTCGGTTCCCCCTTTTCACCCCCTTCGTATTCCATTACGTGTTTTGGCGGGCGCGTAATTTTAATTGGGTCACCGTACTCTTGTGTTGGTGTGTGTGTGCTGTGTTTAAATTGAAAATGTAACTAGTGTCGTTAATGTTGCATTTTAACAGGCGTTCTCTAATGTCGATTTCCGCGTGTATTTGCTGCAATACATCAACTCCCAATAATACGTCACATATTAAATTTGTTATCTCTACTACACACACTTCAAATTGCACATTTTGTACCGCGATTGTTATATAACGTTGCGTGTCAATTTTTTCTCTAGTGTGTATAGCTGTGCGTATGTAGAATTGGTTGATTGGAAGCGATGGGGCTGTACGAAAATATTTTTTGTTGGCATGTAAAAACCTTTCGCTAATACCGGATACGACGCTATCGGTATCCAGAAGTACCTGCGTGGGAACGCCGTTTACATGCGCCTGTAATACCGGACACGCTGTGCTAGGCGGGCTTTGTTGTGTTGTATTGGACTTTAACAACGGCTCTCTTACATTCGGCGAGAACACATTGTTAACGGGTACAACGTTACATTACAAAAATCACATTTTTCACATATAATATTATTCTTATATCTAACACTCTTATTTCTAAACATTTTTGCAGGGCTTATTGCACATCCTTTTTGGATGCGCCTGGTTGCACGTTTTTTGTAGGGTGATAGTGTTTGACATTTGCAACAGGGTCTCTAACGGTTTCTGCTTCGCTCGTTTGTGCGGTCGTACCGGTGTCTGATATAGCGACTGTTTGAATGGTTCTCGTTGGAGTCCCATCGTGGCCTCTGTTTTGTGGTTTCTGCCTGCCGAAATTTTGCTTATCCTTATACTCAAAGGGTTTATTTGGCGGTTATGGCGGTGTTTGTTGTGGAGCCGAACTGGTACTGGGCCTTGGATCGGTTTGGGTATGATATTGTCCACGTCTATTTTGCCCATCATTATTTTGATTATCATTCGGGTTATACCTCCACCCGCCGAAATCAAAAACAGTTTCCCTTTGAGATAGTAATATTAATAATTCATCAACCGCGCGTATTCCTTGCGTAAATGCGGCTACACGAATATTATGGTTAAAGTGGTACGTCAATTTAGTGACTATGTCGACTTCGGAAAACGCTGGTGTTAAATGTTTAGCGCGTTCAACTTGTTGTATAATATAATTTTCAGGCGTTATACCCTGCTTCCGATCATAACGTCCGTATTCAAGTTCGTTTCGCAAAAGTCTCTGCGTGTGCGAATTCCAATAACGGTTTTCGAACATCTGTCTGAATTCCGCGTATGTGATAATTTTATCACGTACTATATTGTACCATCTCCTCGCTGAATCCCGCATCGCGTTAACCACCCATTGTACCCGGTCGTGGTCCTCTAATCGTGAATCTACTCTTGCCATTTCGTTTTCGCAAGTTAGCAAGAACTCGATTGGGATTACGTTATTTTCGCCAGTGAAATACACTCGGTTCTTTTCGTCTGCTTGCCCTTGTACTAAAATATTTGGAGCCGACTTCCTAAGTACTTCCTGTCGTACTTTAGAAATCTCATCGTTAAGTGTTTGTAATACATTTTCTCTATTTGTGTCAATATCGGGACGCTTTTCTACAATCGAGGCGTCTAGCGTAGCGACTTGGCGTTGTGTTTCCGTTGCGACAGCTTGTATTCGTACTTCGAGCGTATCAACTTTTTTAGCTACATCAGCGGTTTGTTTTTCGCATCTGCCGATGTGTTCTTTCAATCGCCCCTCCATGCGCGAAACCTGTTCAATAAACGATTTATGCATCGTGGTCTCAAAAACCTTAAACCGTTCGTTTATCCTTGTCTCGACCGTATGAACTTTCTCGCCGACTTCGGGGATTTTAGAATCTAAGCCTTTCACGCTTTCATCGATTTTAGCAGTTATTTCTTTATTTACTTGTTCAAATTTTGCATTGATTTTTGCATCGGTTTGTCTTATCTCCGCGTTACTCTGTTCTAGTGTCTCGGTTAAACTTGTTTTTTGTGCGTCTATTTTAGCTGTTAATTCCGCGATATTTAGTTCAGCTTTGGCTGCACTTTGTTCAAATTTCGCATCTATTTCAGCTGTTAATTCCGCGTTTGTTTGTTTCATTTCTGCCGCGTTTTGTTTCATTTCTTGTAACAATTGTTTCAACATTTTGTCTGTCTCCATTTTTACACAATACTTTTAGACACTTTATTGCTGTACTTATACAAATTCACAAAACTTTCTTTGGAATTGTCGGAGTTGGACGCCAGCTGTTTTACTAATTAAAACAGCAAAATTTGTTTTAAATTATTTTCTTTAATTAAATATAATTTATGATTTAATATTTTATCAAATTTTATGAATAATCGGGCCCCACGGTTCGTCGCGCCATTTATAACTTTATTTTGCTTTGCTTTTGTACGTACGCTTTATTTATTTTTATCAATGTAAGCATATAATTGATTGTAGTGTGAAATGACCTACCTGCTGTGCGTTCTTGCGACTTCTTCCGACTAAGGGCGTAGGAATTTGTGTTTTGAATTCGCAAGTAAGTTAATTCAAATGTAAAAAGAAAAAACAATAATACCGTTATCATTATTTTGGATAGTTTTGTGATGTTGGTAGGCTTGTAGTACAGCAATAAAAATACAGTGTTGGGTATAAGATTTGGGTTTATTACTCTAATAGCACATATAAATGAAAAACGTATAGCTAGACCAATCCTTACGTACTAAAACAGTAATTAGTATCTTGTATAATGTTTTCTGAATGGGTATTACATTCAGAAAACCAACTTATTTATTTTTTTTGAATTTATAAAAATTATATTTTTATTCATTTCAAAACAAATTTATTTTAAAATAATTTAATTTATGAATTGGCAATGCTTTTATACTGATTTTATTACTTTAAGATGCTTTTAAAATACTTTGAAATAAATTAGCCATGAATCTAGTTCAACATGCTTTTTATTTACTTGTGATTTGTTTCACGTATACTGCAGTATAAGTCTCTAAGTAATTCAATGTTAATATTTATATAGCGCTCGTTATCTACGTCTAATTCTTATCTATTGATTATTACTTAAGCTTATACGTGTTATACAGATTATCACAATATGAATGTTTCTTATCAATTTAGAGTCTCTGTTTTATCGGCATCTGAATTAATTTAACTTTACAATGATTTTAAAAGAAAAGAAAAGTAATCTTTTGAGAAGTGTATAAATTGTTTTTGACTTTCCTGGTACTGAAGATCGTGATGAGGTCCTCCTGGAATCCCTCGGTGTCCTGGTCCAATCGGCTAGTGGCGATGATTTCCTCTGCGTCTTGGGTTCCCAGCAAAGTGTTCGGGAATCAGCAACACTCCTCCTTCTGCAACGTTTGTAGTTTAACGCCTCCTGATGGTTTAACGTTTGTGGTTTTAACGGCAGTAACTGCTTCAGGCCCTCGGTCCGGTACACGCTGCACTCCTGGTGTGTGTATCTCGTCTCGGGTGTCGCTCTGCTACGTCAGTTCTTCAGCTCGTACCACGTACTAGACGGCCTCGTTCTGTTGTACTCTTGGTGTGACTTCACGTAGTATGTACTTGATCCCTTACATGCGTACGCCAACAGGTTAATGTATTGAGCTGTACGCTTATTTGTTGACAAATAAGAGTATAGTAAGTAGACGTCTTTACTGGCCGAGTCGTTACAGATGAGTTAACTCAGACGATCGTAGGTAGACGTCTTCACACGTCGAGTCTTTTTAGGTGAGTCAACTAAGACAATCGCGGGTAGACGTCTTCACACGTCGAGTCTTTTTAGATGAGTGCTTGTGTTCAGCCCGAATCTAACGGTTCGTCCAAATTTTTAGAATGATCTGATTGGCTGAAACACTCTCCCTTCTACTTGTAATTTAATCACCTCAGTTTGTGAGAACGAAAAATAATTCCCACAGTTTGAGAATTGTTATTATTCTTAATATTCTGAAAAACACCGGATTCAATTTGTCGGTCCGGATGTCCGATTGCAATTTGTATTGCGATTATCTTGGCTGCAAGCCAAGTTATGCATATTCTAAAATATACATCTGATTGATAATTTTTATAACTATAACCTATTCAAAGCTCTACCATGTAGCCCACTCACTATGGGAGTTAGTTAAATCAAATTTATTATCTTTTGTAATCTTTAATTACATGCATTGAAATTTGCACACCCTATTATTAATATTTCGGCAAAGATTTTTGCTATTTTGGTTTTTGCCTATATTTATCGGTTTCCGAAATATTAATAATTTAAAATTAGGGCGTGTCCC
This sequence comes from Magicicada septendecula, assembly GCA_034769895.1. NCBI lineage: Eukaryota > Metazoa > Arthropoda > Insecta > Hemiptera > Cicadidae > Magicicada > Magicicada septendecula. The sequence continues at coordinate 313,348,569 of CM068373.1, read as the reverse complement.
TAATTGTTATAACGGTGTGTGCTTACGTAACGCCACCGGACATTGCCGTTGGTCGCTGTACAATTCATTTGAATGCTCGCTACAGCACGAGACATGATTCTAACGATTTCAATTTATTTTACATTTGATTTTGAAAACCTTTTACATATAACTCCAAATCTATGAGATTTGGTAACGTTATATACACCCCCACACGTTAAAAAAAAAATGAATGTAGGCTATACAGTTATTTTTTTTTCCTACATGTACATTCGTTATGCTGTACAAATCATACATTGTTCTATTTATTTACTAAAACATACACTGATATAAATACCCTTCATCGTACAAGATTCATATACAACTTAATTCTAATAAATTAACATCATGTGCTAAAATACTGTGTAACAATGTTTGTAGCATGGGTAGTAGTTTATAGCAACGTTTAAGAAAGAATTTCACAGATAGTGACAGACAATTGCGGGCACGCGCGCTCAGGAATGGGCTTCCGTTTGCCTACACTTTTATCACGGTGCTGGCGCCGTTAATAGCCTGTGCGTTTAAAAACCAGCTGTGTTTACTAGTGCCCGTGTCGTCGCATTGCAAGTGCATTTCCTGCTACGGTCCGCTTTCTCACGCCTGTATGTTGTAAGAGCGTATGCGTTCGTGTGTGCGTTTGTTCCAGCGCTACGAACTGATTGTTATTCATTTAAAACTTATCTACAATTATTATTATTTATTTCCAATACATTTAATTTTATTTTAACAATTTACGAACTTCTCTGGTTCTACAATATTTATATTGTGTTGATAAACTGTCGTGATTGAATGTCGCTCGCTGAAGATATCGCTATACTCTTCTTGAAGCGATGTCAACCTTCGTTCAGTTTGGGAATCTAAGGTCGGTTCCCCCTTTTCACCCCCTTCGTATTCCATTACGTGTTTTGGCGGGCGCGTAATTTTAATTGGGTCACCGTACTCTTGTGTTGGTGTGTGTGTGCTGTGTTTAAATTGAAAATGTAACTAGTGTCGTTAATGTTGCATTTTAACAGGCGTTCTCTAATGTCGATTTCCGCGTGTATTTGCTGCAATACATCAACTCCCAATAATACGTCACATATTAAATTTGTTATCTCTACTACACACACTTCAAATTGCACATTTTGTACCGCGATTGTTATATAACGTTGCGTGTCAATTTTTTCTCTAGTGTGTATAGCTGTGCGTATGTAGAATTGGTTGATTGGAAGCGATGGGGCTGTACGAAAATATTTTTTGTTGGCATGTAAAAACCTTTCGCTAATACCGGATACGACGCTATCGGTATCCAGAAGTACCTGCGTGGGAACGCCGTTTACATGCGCCTGTAATACTGGACACGCTGTGCTAGGCGGGCTTTGTTGTGTTGTATTGGACTTTAACAACGGCTCTCTTACATTCGGCGAGAACACATTGTTAACGGGTACACACGTTACATTACAAAAATCACATTTTTCACATATAATATTATTCTTATATCTAACACTCTTATTTCTAAACATTTTTGCAGGGCTTATTGCACATCCTTTTTGGATGCGCCTGGTTGCACGTTTTTTGTAGGGTGATAGTGTTTTACATTTGCAACAGGGTCTCTAACGGTTTCTGCTTCGCTCGTTTGTGCGGTCGTACCGGTGTCTGATATAGCGACTGTTTGAATGGTTCTCGTTGGAGTCCCATCGTGGCCTCTGTTTTGTGGTTTCTGCCTGCCGAAATTTTGCTTATCCTTATACTCAAAGGGTTTATTTGGCGGTTTTGGCGGTGTTTGTTGTGGAGACGAACTGGTACTGGGCCTCGGATCGGTTTGGGTATGATATTGTCCACGTCTATTTTGCCCATCATTATTTTGATTATCATTCGGGTTATACCTCCACCCGCCGAAATCAAAAACAGTTTCCCTTTGAGATAGTAATATTAATAATTCATCAACCGCGCGTATTCCTTGCGTAAATGCGGCTACACGAATATTATGGTTAAAGTGGTACGTCAATTTAGTGACTATGTCGACTTCGGAAAACGCTGGTGTTAAATGTTTAGCGCGTTCAACTTGTTGTATAATATAATTTTCAGGCGTTATACCCTGCTTCCGATCATAACGTCCGTATTCAAGTTCGTTTCGCAAAAGTCTCTGCGTGTGCGAATTCCAATAACGGTTTTCGAACATCTGTCTGAATTCCGCGTATGTGATAATTTTATCACGTACTATATTATACCATCTCCTCGCTGAATCCCGCATCGCGTTAACCACCCATCGTACCCGGTCGTGGTCCTCTAATCGCGAATCTACTCTTGCCATTTCGTTTTCGCAAGTTAGCAAGAACTCGATTGGGATTTCGTTATTTTCGCCAGTGAAATACACTCGGTTCTTTTCGTCTGCTTGCCCTTGTACTAAAATATTTGGAGCCGACTTCCTACGTACTTCCTGTCGTACTTTAGAAATCTCATCGTTAAGTGTTTGTAATACATTTTCTCTATTTGTGTCAATATCAGAACGCTTTTCTACAATCGACGCGTCTAGCCTAGCGACTTGGCGTTGTGTTTCCGTTGCGCCAGCTTGTATTCGTACTTCGAGCGTATCAACTTTTTTAGCTACATCAGCGGTTTGTTTTTTGCATCTGCCGATGTGTTCTTTCAATCGCCCCTCCATGCGCGAAACCTGTTCAATAAACGATTTATGCATCGTGGTCTCAAAAACCTTAAACCGTTCGTTTATCCTTGTCTCGACCGTATGAACTTTCTCGCCGACTTCGTTGATTTTAGAATCTAAGCCTTTCACGCTTTCATCGATTTTAGCAGTTATTTCTTTATTTACTTGTTCAAATTTTGCATTGATTTTTGCATCGGTTTGTCTTATCTCCGCGTTTATATCCGCGTTACTCTGTTCTGGTGTCTCGGTTAAACTTGTTTTTTGTGCGTCTATTTTAGCTGTTAATTCCGCGATATTTAGTTCAGCTTTGGCTGCACTTTGTTCAAATTTCGCATCTATTTCAGCTGTTAATTCCGAGTTTGTTTGTTTCATTTCTGCCGCGTTTTGTTTCATTTCTTGTAACAATTGTTTCAACAGTTTGTCTGTCTCCATTTTTACACAATACTTTTAGACACTTTATTGCTGTACTTATACAAATTCACAAAACTTTCTTTGGGATTGTCGGAGTTGGACGCCAGCTGTTTTACTAATTAAAACAGCAAAATTTGTTTTAAATTATTTTCTTTAATTAAATTCAATTTATGATTTAATATTTTATCAAATTTTATGAATAATCGGGCCCCACGGTTGGTCGCGCCATTTATAACTTTATTTTGCTTTGCTTTTGTACGTACGCTTTATTTATTTTTATCAATGTAAGCATATAATTGATTGTAGTGTGAAATGACCTACCTGCTGTGCGTTCTTGCGACTTCTTCCGACTAAGGGCGTAGGAATTTGTGTTTGGATTCGCAAGTAAGTTAATTAAAATGTAAAAAGAAAAAACAATAATACCGTTATCATTATTTTGGATAGTTTTGTGATGTTGGTAGGCTTGTAGTACAGCAATAAAAATACAGTGTTGGGTATAAGATTGGGGTTTATTACTCTAATAGCACATATAAATGAAAAACGTATAGCTAGACAAATCCTTACGTACTAAAACAGTAATTAGTATCTTGTATAATGTTTTCTGAATGGGTATTACATTCAGAAAACAAGCTTATTTATTTTTTTTGAATTTATAAAAATTATATTTTTATTCATTTCAAAACAAATTTATTTTAAAATAATTTAATTTATGAATTGGCAATGCTTTTATACTGATTTTATTACTTTAAGATGCTTTTAAAATACTTTGAAATAAATTAGCCATGAATCTAGTTCAACATGCTTTTTATTTACTTGTGATTTGTTTCACGTATACTGCAGTATAAGTCTCTAAGTAATTCAATGTTAATATTTATATAGCGCTTGTTATCTACGTCTAATTCTTATCTATTGATTATTACTTAAGCTTATACGTGTTATACAGATTATCACAATATGAATGTTTCTTATCAATTTAGAGTCTCTGTTTTATCGGCATCTGAATTAATTTAATTTTACAATGATTTTAAAAGAAAAGAAAAGTAATCTTTTGAGAAGTGTATAAATTGTTTTTGACTTTCCTGGTACTGAAGATCGTGATGAGGTCCTCCTGGAATCCCTCGGTGTCCTGGTCCAATCGGCTAGTGGCGATGATTTCCTCTGCGTCTTGGGTTCCCAGCAAAGTGTTCGGGAATCAGCAACACTCCTCCTTCTGCAACGTTTGTAGTTTAACGCCTCCTGATGGTTTAACGTTTGTGGTTTTAACGGCAGTAACTGCTTCAGGCCCTCGGTCCGGTACACGCTGCACTCCTGGTGTGTGTATCTCGTCTCGGGTGTCGCTCTGCTACGTCAGTTCTTCAGCTCGTACCACGTACTAGACGGCCTCGTTCTGTTGTACTCTTGGTGTGACTTCACGTAGTATGTACTTGATCCCTTACATGCGTACGCCAACAGGTTAATGTATTGAGCTGTACGCTTATTTGTTGACAAATAAGAGTATAGTAAGTAGACGTCTTCACTGGCCGAGTCGTTACAGATGAGTTAACTCAGACGATCGTAGGTAGACGTCACACGTCGAGTCTTTTTAGATGAGTCAACTAAGACAATCGCGGGTAGACGTCTTCACACGTCGAGTCTTTTTAGATGAGTGCTTGTGTTCAGCCCGAATCTAACGGTTCGTCCAAATTTTTAGAATGATCTGATTGGCTGAAACACTCCCCCTTCTACTTGTAATTTAATCACCTCAGTTTGTGAGAACGAAAAATAATTCCCACAGTTTGAGAGTTGTTATTATTCTTAATATTCTGAAAAACACCGGATTCAATTTGTCGGTCCGGATGTCCGATTGCAATTTGTATTGCGATTATCTTGGCTGCAAGCCAAGTTATGCTTATTCTAAAATATACATCTGATTGATAATTTTTATAACTATAACCTATTCAAAGCTCTACCCCGTAGCTCACTCACTATGGGAGTTAGTTAAATCAAATTTATTATCTTTTGTAATCTTTAATTACATGCATTGAAATTTGCACACCCTATTATTAATATTTCGGCAAAGATTTTTGCTATTTTGGTTTTTGCCTATATTTATCGGTTTCCGAAATATTAATAATTTAAAATTAGGGCGTGTCCCTAATTGTTATAACGGTGTGTGCTTACGTAACGCCACCGGACATTGCCGTTGGTCGCTGTACAATTCATTTGAATGCTCGCTACAGCACGAGACATGATTCTAACGATTTAAATTTATTTTACATTTGATTTTGAAAACCTTTTACATATAACTCCAAATCTATGAGATTTGGTAACGTTATATACACCCCCACGCGTTAAAAAAAAAAGAATGTAGACTATACAGTTATTTTTTTTTCCTACATGTACATTCGTTATGCTTTACAAATCATACATTGTTCTATTTATTTACTAAAACATACACTGATATAAATACCCTTCATCATACAAGATTCATATACAACTTAATTCTAATAAATTAACATCATGTGCTAAAATACTGTGTAACAATGTTTGTAGCATGGGTAGTAGTTTATAGCAACTTTTAAGAAAGAATTTCACAGATAGTGACAGACAATTGCGGGCACGCGCGCTCAGGAATGGGCTTCCGTTTGCCTACACTTTTATCACGGTGCTGGCGCCGTTAATAGCCTGTGCGTTTAAAAACCAGCTGTGTTTACTAGTGCCCGTGTCGTCGCATTGCAAGTGCATTTCCTGCTACGGTCCGCTTTCTCACGCCTGTATGTTGTAAGAGCGTACGCGTTCGTGTGTGCGTTTGTTCCAGCGCTACGAACTGATTGTTATTCATTTAAAACTTATCTACAATTATTATTATTTATTTCCAATACATTTAATTTTATTTTAACAATTTACGAACTTCTCTGGTTCTACAATATTTATATTGTGTTGATAAACTGTCGTGATTGAATGTCGCTCGCTGAAGATATCGCTATACTCTTCTTGAAGCGATGTCAACCTTCGTTCAGTTTGGGAATCTAAGGTCGGTTCCCCCTTTTCACCCCCTTCGTATTCCATTACGTGTTTTGGCGGGCGCGTAATTTTAATTGGGTCACCGTACTCTTGTGTTGGTGTGTGTGTGCTGTGTTTAAATTGAAAATGTAACTAGTGTCGTTAATGTTGCATTTTAACAGGCGTTCTCTAATGTCGATTTCCGCGTGTATTTGCTGCAATACATCAACTCCCAATAATACGTCACATATTAAATTTGTTATCTCTACTACACACACTTCAAATTGCACATTTTGTACCGCGATTGTTATATAACGTTGCGTGTCAATTTTTTCTCTAGTGTGTATAGCTGTGCGTATGTAGAATTGGTTGATTGGAAGCGATGGGGCTGTACGAAAATATTTTTTGTTGGCATGTAAAAACCTTTCGCTAATACCGGATACGACGCTATCGGTATCCAGAAGTACCTGCGTGGGAACGCCGTTTACATGCGCCTGTAATACCGGACACGCTGTGCTAGGCGGGCTTTGTTGTGTTGTATTGGTCTTTAACAACGGCTCTCTTACATTCGGCGAGAACACATTGTTAACGGGTACAACGTTACATTACAAAAATCACATTTTTCACATATAATATTATTCTTATATCTAACACTCTTATTTCTAAACATTTTTGCAGGGCTTATTGCACATCCTTTTTGGATGCGCCTGGTTGCACGTTTTTTGTAGGGTGATAGTGTTTTACATTTGCAACAGGGTCTCTAACGGTTTCTGCTTCGCTCGTTTGTGCGGTCGTACCGGTGTCTGATATAGCGACTGTTTGAATGGTTCTCGTTGGAGTCCCATCGTGGCCTCTGTTTTGTGGTTTCTGCCTGCCGAAATTTTGCTTATCCTTATACTCAAAGGGTTTATTTGGCGGTTATGGCGGTGTTTGTTGTGGAGCCGAACTGGTACTGGGCCTTGGATCGGTTTGGGTATGATATTGTCCACGTCTATTTTGCCCATCATTATTTTGATTATCATTCGGGTTATACCTCCACCCGCCGAAATCAAAAACAGTTTCCCTTTGAGATAGTAATATTAATAATTCATCAACCGCGCGTATTCCTTGCGTAAATGCGGCTACACGAATATTATGGTTAAAGTGGTACGTCAATTTAGTGACTATGTCGACTTCGGAAAACGCTGGTGTTAAATGTTTAGCGCGTTCAACTTGTTGTATAATATAATTTTCAGGCGTTATACCCTGCTTCCGATCATAACGTCCGTATTCAAGTTCGTTTCGCAAAAGTCTCTGCGTGTGCGAATTCCAATAACGGTTTTCGAACATCTGTCTGAATTCCGCGTATGTGATAATTTTATCACGTACTATATTGTACCATCTCCTCGCTGAATCCCGCATCGCGTTAACCACCCATTGTACCCGGTCGTGGTCCTCTAATCGTGAATCTACTCTTGCCATTTCGTTTTCGCAAGTTAGCAAGAACTCGATTGGGATTACGTTATTTTCGCCAGTGAAATACACTCGGTTCTTTTCGTCTGCTTGCCCTTGTACTAAAATATTTGGAGCCGACTTCCTAAGTACTTCCTGTCGTACTTTAGAAATCTCATCGTTAAGTGTTTGTAATACATTTTCTCTATTTGTGTCAATATCAGGACGCTTTTCTACAATCGAGGCGTCTAGCGTAGCGACTTGGCGTTGTGTTTCCGTTGCGACAGCTTGTATTCGTACTTCGAGCGTATCAACTTTTTTAGCTACATCAGCGGTTTGTTTTTCGCATCTGCCGATGTGTTCTTTCAATCGCCCCTCCATGCGCGAAACCTGTTCAATAAACGATTTATGCATCGTGGTCTCAAAAACCTTAAACCGTTCGTTTATCCTTGTCTCGACCGTATGAACTTTCTCGCCGACTTCGGGGATTTTAGAATCTAAGCCTTTCACGCTTTCATCGATTTTAGCAGTTATTTCTTTATTTACTTGTTCAAATTTTGCATTGATTTTTGCATCGGTTTGTCTTATCTCCGCGTTACTCTGTTCTAGTGTCTCGGTTAAACTTGTTTTTTGTGCGTCTATTTTAGCTGTTAATTCCGCGATATTTAGTTCAGCTTTGGCTGCACTTTGTTCAAATTTCGCATCTATTTCAGCTGTTAATTCCGCGTTTGTTTGTTTCATTTCTGCCGCGTTTTGTTTCATTTCTTGTAACAATTGTTTCAACATTTTGTCTGTCTCCATTTTTACACAATACTTTTAGACACTTTATTGCTGTACTTATACAAATTCACAAAACTTTCTTTGGAATTGTCGGAGTTGGACGCCAGCTGTTTTACTAATTGAAACAGCAAAATTTGTTTTAAATTATTTTCTTTAATTAAATATAATTTATGATTTAATATTTTATCAAATTTTATGAATAATCGGGCCCCACGGTTCGTCGCGCCATTTATAACTTTATTTTGCTTTGCTTTTGTACGTACGCTTTATTTATTTTTATCAATGTAAGCATATAATTGATTGTAGTGTGAAATGACCTACCTGCTGTGCGTTCTTGCGACTTCTTCCGACTAAGGGCGTAGGAATTTGTGTTTTGAATTCGCAAGTAAGTTAATTCAAATGTAAAAAGAAAAAACAATAATACCGTTATCATTATTTTGGATAGTTTTGTGATGTTGGTAGGCTTGTAGTACAGCAATAAAAATACAGTGTTGGGTATAAGATTGGGGTTTATTACTCTAATAGCACATATAAATGAAAAACGTATAGCTAGACCAATCCTTACGTACTAAAACAGTAATTAGTATCTTGTATAATGTTTTCTGAATGGGTATTACATTCAGAAAACCAACTTATTTATTTTTTTTGAATTTATAAAAATTATATTTTTATTCATTTCAAAACAAATTTATTTTAAAATAATTTAATTTATGAATTGGCAATGCTTTTATACTGATTTTATTACTTTAAGATGCTTTTAAAATACTTTGAAATAAATTAGCCATGAATCTAGTTCAACATGCTTTTTATTTACTTGTGATTTGTTTCACGTATACTGCAGTATAAGTCTCTAAGTAATTCAATGTTAATATTTATATAGCGCTCGTTATCTACGTCTAATTCTTATCTATTGATTATTACTTAAGCTTATACGTGTTATACAGATTATCACAATATGAATGTTTCTTATCAATTTAGAGTCTCTGTTTTATCGGCATCTGAATTAATTTAACTTTACAATGATTTTAAAAGAAAAGAAAAGTAATCTTTTGAGAAGTGTATAAATTGTTTTTGACTTTCCTGGTACTGAAGATCGTGATGAGGTCCTCCTGGAATCCCTCGGTGTCCTGGTCCAATCGGCTAGTGGCGATGATTTCCTCTGCGTCTTGGGTTCCCAGCAAAGTGTTCGGGAATCAGCAACACTCCTCCTTCTGCAACGTTTGTAGTTTAACGCCTCCTGATGGTTTAACGTTTGTGGTTTTAACGGAAGTAACTGCTTCAGGCCCTCGGTCCGGTACACGCTGCACTCCTGGTGTGTGTATCTCGTCTCGGGTGTCGCTCTGCTACGTCAGTTCTTCAGCTCGTACCACGTACTAGACGGCCTCGTTCTGTTGTACTCTTGGTGTGACTTCACGTAGTATGTACTTGATCCCTTACATGCGTACGCCAACAGGTTAATGTATTGAGCTGTACGCTTATTTGTTGACAAATAAGAGTATAGTAAGTAGACGTCTTTACTGGCCGAGTCGTTACAGATGAGTTAACTCAGACGATCGTAGGTAGACGTCTTCACACGTCGAGTCTTTTTAGGTGAGTCAACTAAGACAATCGCGGGTAGACGTCTTCACACGTCGAGTCTTTTTAGATGAGTGCTTGTGTTCAGCCCGAATCTAACGGTTCGTCCAAATTTTTAGAATGATCTGATTGGCTGAAACACTCTCCCTTCTACTTGTAATTTAATCACCTCAGTTTGTGAGAACGAAAAATAATTCCCACAGTTTGAGAATTGTTATTATTCTTAATATTCTGAAAAACACCGGATTCAATTTGTCGGTCCGGATGTCCGATTGCAATTTGTATTGCGATTATCTTGGCTGCAAGCCAAGTTATGCATATTCTAAAATATACATCTGATTCATAATTTTTATAACTATAACCTATTCAAAGCTCTACCATGTAGCCCACTCACTATGGGAGTTAGTTAAATCAAATTTATTATCTTTTGTAATCTTTAATTACATGCATTGAAATTTGCACACCCTATTATTAATATTTCGGCAAAGATTTTTGCTATTTTGGTTTTTGCCTATATTTATCGGTTTCCGAAATATTAATAATTTAAAATTAGGGCGTGTCCCTAATTGTTATAACGGTGTGTGCTTACGTAACGCCACCGGACATTGCCGTTGGTCGCTGTACAATTCATTTGAATGCTCGCTACAGCACGAGACATGATTCTAACGATTTCAATTTATTTTACATTTGATTTTGAAAACCTTTTACATATAACTCCAAATCTATGAGATTTGGTAACGTTATATACACCCCCACACGTTAAAAAAAAAATGAATGTAGGCTATACAGTTATTTTTTTTTCCTACATGTACATTCGTTATGCTGTACAAATCATACATTGTTCTATTTATTTACTAAAACATACACTGATATAAATACCCTTCATCGTACAAGATTCATATACAACTTAATTCTAATAAATTAACATCATGTGCTAAAATACTGTGTAACAATGTTTGTAGCATGGGTAGTAGTTTATAGCAACGTTTAAGAAAGAATTTCACAGATAGTGACAGACAATTGCGGGCACGCGCGCTCAGGAATGGGCTTCCGTTTGCCTACACTTTTATCACGGTGCTGGCGCCGTTAATAGCCTGTGCGTTTAAAAACCAGCTGTGTTTACTAGTGCCCGTGTCGTCGCATTGCAAGTGCATTTCCTGCTACGGTCCGCTTTCTCACGCCTGTATGTTGTAAGAGCGTACGCGTTCGTGTGTGCGTTTGTTCCAGCGCTACGAACTGATTGTTATTCATTTAAAACTTATCTACAATTATTATTATTTATTTCCAATACATTTAATTTTATTTTAACAATTTACGAACTTCTCTGGTTCTACAATATTTATATTGTGTTGATAAACTGTCGTGATTGAATGTCGCTCGCTGAAGATATCGCTATACTCTTCTTGAAGCGATGTCAACCTTCGTTCAGTTTGGGAATCTAAGGTCGGTTCCCCCTTTTCACCCCCTTCGTATTCCATTACGTGTTTTGGCGGGCGCGTAATTTTAATTGGGTCACCGTACTCTTGTGTTGGTGTGTGTGTGCTGTGTTTAAATTGAAAATGTAACTAGTGTCGTTAATGTTGCATTTTAACAGGCGTTCTCTAATGTCGATTTCCGCGTGTATTTGCTGCAATACATCAACTCCCAATAATACGTCACATATTAAATTTGTTATCTCTACTACACACACTTCAAATTGCACATTTTGTACCGCGATTGTTATATAACGTTGCGTGTCAATTTTTTCTCTAGTGTGTATAGCTGTGCGTATGTAGAATTGGTTGATTGGAAGCGATGGGGCTGTACGAAAATATTTTTTGTTGGCATGTAAAAACCTTTCGCTAATACCGGATACGACGCTATCGGTATCCAGAAGTACCTGCGTGGGAACGCCGTTTACATGCGCCTGTAATACCGGACACGCTGTGCTAGGCGGGCTTTGTTGTGTTGTATTGGACTTTAACAACGGCTCTCTTACATTCGGCGAGAACACATTGTTAACGGGTACACACGTTACATTACAAAAATCACATTTTTCACATATAATATTATTCTTATATCTAACACTCTTATTTCTAAACATTTTTGCAGGGCTTATTGCACATCCTTTTTGGATGCGCCTGGTTGCACGTTTTTTGTAGGGTGATAGTGTTTGACATTTGCAACAGGGTCTCTAACGGTTTCTGCTTCGCTCGTTTGTGCGGTCGTACCGGTGTCTGATATAGCGACTGTTTGAATGGTTCTCGTTGGAGTCCCATCGTGGCCTCTGTTTTGTGGTTTCTGCCTGCCGAAATTTTGCTTATCCTTATACTCAAAGGGTTTATTTGGCGGTTTTGGCGGTGTTTGTTGTGGAGCCGAACTGGTACTGGGCCTCGGATCGGTTTGGGTATGATATTGTCCACGTCTATTTTGCCCATCATTATTTTGATTATCATTCGGGTTATACCTCCACCCGCCGAAATCAAAAACAGTTTCCCTTTGAGATAGTAATATTAATAATTCATCAACCGCGCGTATTCCTTGCGTAAATGCGGCTACACGAATATTATGGTTAAAGTGGTACGTCAATTTAGTGACTATGTCGACTTCGGAAAACGCTGGTGTTAAATGTTTAGCGCGTTCAACTTGTTGTATAATATAATTTTCAGGCGTTATACCCTGCTTCCGATCATAACGTCCGTATTCAAGTTCGTTTCGCAAAAGTCTCTGCGTGTGCGAATTCCAATAACGGTTTTCGAACATCTGTCTGAATTCCGCGTATGTGATAATTTTATCACGTACTATATTATACCATCTCCTCGCTGAATCCCGCATCGCGTTAACCACCCATTGTACCCGGTCGTGGTCCTCTAATCGTGAATCTACTCTTGTCATTTCGTTTTCGCAAGTTAGCAAGAACTCGATTGGGATTTCGTTATTTTCGCCAGTGAAATAGACTCGGTTCTTTTCGTCTGCTTGCCCTTGTACTAAAATATTTGGAGCCGACTTCCTACGTACTTCCTGTCGTACTTTAGAAATCTCATCGTTAAGTGTTTGTAATACATTTTCTCTATTTGTGTCAATATCAGAACGCTTTTCTACATTCGACGCGTCTAGCCTAGCGACTTGGCGTTGTGTTTCCGTTGCGCCAGCTTGTATTCGTACTTCGAGCGTATCAACTTTTTTAGCTACATCAGCGGTTTGTTTTTCGCATCTGCCGATGTGTTCTTTCAATCGCCCCTCCATGCGCGAAACCTGTTCAATAAACGATTTATGCATCGTGGTCTCAAAAACCTTAAACCGTTCGTTTATCCTTGTCTCGACCGTATGAACTTTCTCGCCGACTTCGGGGATTTTAGAATCTAAGCCTTTCACGCTTTCATCGATTTTAGCAGTTATTTCTTTATTTACTTGTTCAAATTTTGCATTGATTTTTGCATCGGTTTGTCTTATCTCCGCGTTACTCTGTTCTAGTGTCTCGGTTAAACTTGTTTTTTGTGCGTCTATTTTAGCTGTTAATTCCGCGATATTTAGTTCAGCTTTGGCTGCACTTTGTTCAAATTTCGCATCTATTTCAGCTGTTAATTCCACGTTTGTTTGTTTCATTTCTGCCGCGTTTTGTTTCATTTCTTGTAACAATTGTTTCAACATTTTGTCTGTCTCAATTTTTACACAATACTTTTAGACACTTTATTGCTGTACTTATACAAATTCACAAAACTTTCTTTGGGATTGTCGGAGTTGGACGCCAGCTGTTTTACTAATTAAAACAGCAAAATTTGTTTTAAATTATTTTCTTTAATTAAATTTAATTTATGATTTAATATTTTATCAAATTTTATGAATAATCGGGCCCCACGGTTGGTCGCGCCATTTATAACTTTATTTTGCTTTGCTTTTGTACGTACGCTTTATTTATTTTTATCAACGTAAGCATATAATTGATTGTAGTGTGAAATGACCTACCTGCTGTGCGTTCTTGCGACTTCTTCCGACTAAGGGCGTAGGAATTTGTGTTTTGAATTCGCAAGTAAGTTAATTCAAATGTAAAAAGAAAAAACAATAATACCGTTATCATTATTTTGGATAGTTTTGTGATGTTGGTAGGCTTGTAGTACAGCAATAAAAATACAGTGTTGGGTATAAGATTGGGGTTTATTACTCTAATAGCACATATAAATGAAAAACGTATAGCTAGACCAATCCTTACGTACTAAAACAGTAATTAGTATCTTGTATAATGTTTTCTGAATGGGTATTACATTCAGAAAACCAGCTTTTTTTTTTTTTGATTTTATAGGAATTATATTTTTATTCATTTCAAAAAAAAGTTTATTTTAAAATAATTTAATTTATGAATTTGCAATGCTTTTATACTGATTTTATTACTTTAAGATGCTTTTAAAATACTTTGAAATAGATTAGCCATGAATCTAGTTCAACATGCTTTTTATTTACTTGTGATTTGTTTCACGTATACTGCAGTATAAGTCTCTAAGTAATTCAATGTTAATATTTATATAGCGCTTGTTATCTACGTCTAATTCTTATCTATTGATTATTACTTAAGCTTATACGTGTTATACAGATTATCACAATATGAATGTTTCTTATCAATTTAGAGTCTCTGTTTTATCGGCATCTGAATTAATTTAACTTTACAATGATTTTAAAAGAAAAGAAAAGTAATCTTTTGAGAAGTGTATAAATTGTTTTTGACTTTCCTGGTACTGAAGATCGTGATGAGGTCCTCCTGGAATCCCTCGGTGTCCTGGTCCAATCGGCTAGTGGCGATGATTTCCTCTGCGTCTTGGGTTCCCAGCAAAGTCTTCGGGAATCAGCAACACTCCTCCTTCTGCAACGTTTGTAGTTTAACGCCTCCTGATGGTTTAACGTTTGTGGTTTTAACGGCAGTAACTGCTTCAGGCCCTCGGTCCGGTACACGCTGCACTCCTGGTGTGTGTATCTCGTCTCGGGTGTCGCTCTGCTACGTCAGTTCTTCAGCTCGTACCACGTACTAGACGGCCTCGTTCTGTTGTACTCTTGGTGTGACTTCACGTAGTATGTACTTGATCCCTTACATGCGTACGCCAACAGGTTAATGTATTGAGCTGTACGCTTATTTGTTGACAAATAAGAGTATAGTAAGTAGACGTCTTCACTGGCCGAGTCGTTACAGATGAGTTAACTCAGACGATCGTAGGTAAACGTCTTCACACGTCGAGTCTTTTTAGATGAGTGCTTGTGTTCAGCCCGAATCTAACGGTTCGTCCAAATTTTTAGAATGATCTGATTGGCTGAAACACTCCCCCTTCTACTTGTAATTTAATCACCTCAGTTTGTGAGAACGAAAAATATTTCCCACAGTTTGAGAATTGTTATTATTCTTAATATTCTGAAAAACACCGGATTCAATTTGTCGGTCCGGATGTCCGATTGCAATTTGTATTGCGATTATCTTGGCTGCAAGCCAAGTTATGCTTATTCTAAAATATACATCTGATTGATAATTTTTATAACTATAACCTATTCAAAGCTCTACCCCGTAGCTCACTCACTATGGGAGTTAGTTAAATCAAATTTATTATCTTTTGTAATCTTTAATTACATGCATTGAAATTTGCACACCCTATTATTAATATTTCGGCAAAGATTTTTGCTATTTTGGTTTTTGCCTATATTTATCGGTTTCCGAAATATTAATAATTTAAAATTAGGGCGTGTCCCTAATTGTTATAACGGTGTGTGCTTACGTAACGCCACCGGACATTGCCGTTGGTCGCTGTACAATTCATTTGAATGCTCGCTACAGCACGAGACATGATTCTAACGATTTAAATTTATTTTACATTTGATTTTGAAAACCTTTTACATATAACTCCAAATCTATGAGATTTGGTAACGTTATATACACCCCCACGCGTTAAAAAAAAAATGAATGTAGACTATACAGTTTTTTTTTTTCCTACATGTACATTCGTTATGCTTTACAAATCATACATTGTTCTATTTATTTACTAAAACATACACTGATATAAATACCCTTCATCATACAAGATTCATATACAACTTAATTCTAATAAATTAACATCATGTGCTAAAATACTGTGTAACAATTTTTGTAGCATGGGTAGTAGTTTATAGCAACGTTTAAGAAAGAATTTCACAGATAGTGACAGACAATTGCGGGCACGCGCGCTCAGGAATGGGCTTCCGTTTGCCTACACTTTTATCACGGTGCTGGCGCCGTTAATAGCCTGTGCGTTTAAAAACCAGCTGTGTTTACTAGTGCCCGTGTCGTCGCATTGCAAGTGCATTTCCTGCTACGGTCCGCTTTCTCACGCCTGTATGTTGTAAGAGCGTACGCGTTCGTGTGTGCGTTTGTTCCAGCGCTACGAACTGATTGTTATTCATTTAAAACTTATCTACAATTATTATTATTTATTTCCAATACATTTAATTTTATTTTAACAATTTACGAACTTCTCTGGTTCTAAAATATTTATATTGTGTTGATAAACTGTCGTGATTGAATGTCGCTCGCTGAAGATATCGCTATACTCTTCTTGAAGCGATGTCAACCTTCGTTCAGTTTGGGAATCTAAGGTCGGTTCCCCCTTTTCACCCCCTTCGTATTCCATTACGTGTTTTGGCGGGCGCGTAATTTTAATTGGGTCACCGTACTCTTGTGTTGGTGTGTGTGTGCTGTGTTTAAATTGAAAATGTAACTAGTGTCGTTAATGTTGCATTTTAACAGGCGTTCTCTAATGTCGATTTCCGCGTGTATTTGCTGCAATACATCAACTCCCAATAATACGTCACATATTAAATTTGTTATCTCTACTACACACACTTCAAATTGCACATTTTGTACCGCGATTGTTATATAACGTTGCGTGTCAATTTTTTCTCTAGTGTGTATAGCTGTGCGTATGTAGAATTGGTTGATTGGAAGCGATGGGGCTGTACGAAAATATTTTTTGTTGGCATGTAAAAACCTTTCGCTAATACCGGATACGACGCTATCGGTATCCAGAAGTACCTGCGTGGGAACGCCGTTTACATGCGCCTGTAATACCGGACACGCTGTGCTAGGCGGGCTTTGTTGTGTTGTATTGGACTTTAACAACGGCTCTCTTACATTCGGCGAGAACACATTGTTAACGGGTACACACGTTACATTACAAAAATCACATTTTTCACATATAATATTATTCTTATATCTAACACTCTTATTTCTAAACATTTTTGCAGGGCTTATTGCACATCCTTTTTGGATGCGCCTGGTTGCACGTTTTTTGTAGGGTGATAGTGTTTGACATTTGCAACAGGGTCTCTAACGGTTTCTGCTTCGCTCGTTTGTGCGGTCGTACCGGTGTCTGATATAGCGACTGTTTGAATGGTTCTCGTTGGAGTCCCATCGTGGCCTCTGTTTTGTGGTTTCTGCCTGCCGAAATTTTGCTTATCCTTATACTCAAAGGGTTTATTTGGCGGTTTTGGCGGTGTTTGTTGTGGAGCCGAACTGGTACTGGGCGTCGGATCGGTTTGGGTATGATATTGTCCACGTCTATTTCGCCCATCATTATTTTGATTATCATTCGGGTTATACCTCCACCCGCCGAAATCAAAAACAGTTTCCCTTTGAGATAGTAATATTAATAATTCATCAACCGCGCGTATTCCTTGCGTAAATGCGGCTACACGAATATTATGGTTAAAGTGGTACGTCAATTTAGTGACTATGTCGACTTCGGAAAACGCTGGTGTTAAATGTTTAGCGCGTTCAACTTGTTGTATAATCCGATCATAACGTCCGTATTCAAGTTCGTTTCGCAAAAGTCTCTGCGTGTGCGAATTCCAATAACGGTTTTCGAACATCTGTCTGAATTCCGCGTATGTGATAATTTTATCACGTACTATATTATACCATCTCCTCGCTGAATCCCGCATCGCGTTAACCACCCATTGTACCCGGTCGTGGTCCTCTAATCGCGAATCTACTCTTGCCATTTCGTTTTCGCAAGTTAGCAAGAACTCGATTGGGATTTCGTTATTTTCGCCAGTGAAATACACTCGGTTCTTTTCGTCTGCTTGCCCTTGTACTAAAATATTTGGAGTCGACTTCCTACGTACTTCCTGTCGTACTTTAGAAATCTCATCGTTAAGTGTTTGTAATACATTTTCTCTATTTGTGTCAATATCAGAACGCTTTTCTACAATCGACGCGTCTAGCCTAGCGACTTGGCGTTGTGTTTCCGTTGCGCCAGCTTGTATTCGTACTTCGAGCGTATCAACTTTTTTAGCTACATCAGCGGTTTGTTTTTCGCATCTGCCGATGTGTTCTTTCAATCGCCCCTCCATGCGCGAAACCTGTTCAATAAACGATTTATGCATTGTGGTCTCAAAAACCTTAAACCGTTCGTTTATCCTTGTCTCGACCGTATGAACTTTCTCGCCGACTTCGGGGATTTTAGAATCTAAGCCTTTCACGCTTTCATCGATTTTAGCAGTTATTTCTTTATTTACTTGTTCAAATTTTGCATTGATTTTTGCATCGGTTTGTCTTATCTCCGCGTTACTCTGTTCTAGTGTCTCGGTTAAACTTGTTTTTTGTGCGTCTATTTTAGCTGTTAATTCCGCGATATTTAGTTCAGCTTTGGCTGCACTTTGTTCAAATTTCGCATCTATTTCAGCTGTTAATTCCGCGTTTGTTTGTTTCATTTCTGCCGCGTTTTGTTTCATTTCTTGTAACAATTGTTTCAACATTTTGTCTGTCTCCATTTTTACACAATACTTTTAGACACTTTATTGCTGTACTTATACAAATTCACAAAACTTTCTTTGGGATTGTCGGAGTTGGACGCCAGCTGTTTTACTAATTAAAACAGCAAAATTTGTTTTAAATTATTTTCTTTAATTAAATTTAATTTATGATTTAATATTTTATCAAATTTTATGAATAATCGGGCCCCACGGTTGGTCGCGCCATTTATAACTTTATTTTGCTTTGCTTTTGTACGTACGCTTTATTTATTTTTATCAATGTAAGCATATAATTGATTGTAGTGTGAAATGACCTACCTGCTGTGCGTTCTTGCGACTTCTTCCGACTAAGGGCGTAGGAATTTGTGTTTTGAATTCGCAAGTAAGTTAATTCAAATGTAAAAAGAAAAAACAATAATACCGTTATCATTATTTTGGATAGTTTTGTGATGTTGGTAGGCTTGTAGTACAGCAATAAAAATACAGTGTTGGGTATAAGATTGGGGTTTATTACTCTAATAGCACATATAAATGAAAAACGTATAGCTAGACCAATCCTTACGTACTAAAACAGTAATTAGTATCTTGTATAATGTTTTCTGAATGAGTATTACATTCAGAAAACCAGCTTATTTTTTTTTTTGAATTTATACGAATTATATTTTTATTCATTTCAAAAAAATGTTTATTTTAAAATAATTTAATTTATGAATTTGCAATGCTTTTATACTGATTTTATTACTTTAAGATGCTTTTAAAATACTTTGAAATAAATTAGCCATGAATCTAGTTCAACATGCTTTTTATTTACTTGTGATTTGTTTCACGTATACTGCAGTATAAGTCTCTAAGTAATTCAATGTTAATATTTATATAGCGCTCGTTATCTACGTCTAATTCTTATCTATTGATTATTACTTAAGCTTATACGTGTTATACAGATTATCACAATATGAATGTTTCTTATCAATTTAGAGTCTCTGTTTTATCGGCATCTGAATTAATTTAACTTTACAATGATTTTAAAAGAAAAGAAAAGTAATCTTTTGAGAAGTGTATAAATTGTTTTTGACTTTCCTGGTACTGAAGATCGTGATGAGGTCCTCCTGGAATCCCTCGGTGTCCTGGTCCAATCGGCTAGTGGCGATGATTTCCTCTGCGTCTTGGGTTCCCAGCAAAGTGTTCGGAAATCAGCAACACTCCTCCTTCTGCAACGTTTGTAGTTTAACGCCTCCTGATGGTTTAACGTTTGTGGTTTTAACGGAAGTAACTGCTTCAGGCCCTCGGTCCGGTACACGCTGCACTCCTGGTGTGTGTATCTCGTCTCGGGTGTCGCTCTGCTACGTCAGTTCTTCAGCTCGTACCACGTACTAGACGGCCTCGTTCTGTTGTACTCTTGGTGTGACTTCACGTAGTATGTACTTGATCCCTTACATGCGTACGCCAACAGGTTAATGTATTGAGCTGTACGCTTATTTGTTGACAAATAAGAGTATAGTAAGTAGACGTCTTCACTGGCCGAGTCGTTACAGATGAGTTAACTCAGACGATCGTAGGTAGACGTCTTCACACGTCGAGTCTTTTTAGGTGAGTCAACTAAGACAATCGCGGGTAGACGTCTTCACACGTCGAGTCTTTTTAGATGAGTGCTTGTGTTCAGCCCGAATCTAACGGTTCGTCCAAATTTTTAGAATGATCTGATTGGCTGAAACACTCTCCCTTCTACTTGTAATTTAATCACCTCAGTTTGTGAGAACGAAAAATAATTCCCACAGTTTGAGAATTGTTATTATTCTTAATATTCTGAAAAACACCGGATTCAATTTGTCGGTCCGGATGTCCGATTGCAATTTGTATTGCGATTATCTTGGCTGCAAGCCAAGTTATGCATATTCTAAAATATACATCTGATTGATAATTTTTATAACTATAACCTATTCAAAGCTCTACCATGTAGCCCACTCACTATGGGAGTTAGTTAAATCAAATTTATTATCTTTTGTAATCTTTAATTACATGCATTGAAATTTGCACACCCTATTATTAATATTTCGGCAAAGATTTTTGCTATTTTGGTTTTTGCCTATATTTATCGGTTTCCGAAATATTAATAATTTAAAATTAGGGCGTGTCCCTAATTGTTATAACGGTGTGTGCTTACGTAACGCCACCGGACATTGCCGTTGGTCGCTGTACAATTCATTTGAATGCTCGCTACAGCACGAGACATGATTCTAACGATTTCAATTTATTTTACATTTGATTTTGAAAACCTTTTACATATAACTCCAAATCTATGAGATTTGGTAACGTTATATACACCCCCACACGTTAAAAAAAAAATGAATGTAGGCTATACAGTTATTTTTTTTTCCTACATGTACATTCGTTATGCTGTACAAATCATACATTGTTCTATTTATTTACTAAAACATACACTGATATAAATACCCTTCATCGTACAAGATTCATATACAACTTAATTCTCATAAATTAACATCATGTGCTAAAATACTGTGTAACAATGTTTGTAGCATGGGTAGTAGTTTATAGCAACGTTTAAGAAAGAATTTCACAGATAGTGACAGACAATTGCGGGCACGCGCGCTCAGGAATGGGCTTCCGTTTGCCTACACTTTTATCACGGTGCTGGCGCCGTTAATAGCCTGTGCGTTTAAAAACCAGCTGTGTTTACTAGTGCCCGTGTCGTCGCATTGCAAGTGCATTTCCTGCTACGGTCCGCTTTCTCACGCCTGTATGTTGTAAGAGCGTATGCGTTCGTGTGTGCGTTTGTTCCAGCGCTACGAACTGATTGTTATTCATTTAAAACTTATCTACAATTATTATTATTTATTTCCAATACATTTAATTTTATTTTAACAATTTACGAACTTCTCTGGTTCTACAATATTTATATTGTGTTGATAAACTGTCGTGATTGAATGTCGCTCGCTGAAGATATCGCTATACTCTTCTTGAAGCGATGTCAACCTTCGTTCAGTTTGGGAATCTAAGGTCGGTTCCCCCTTTTCACCCCCTTCGTATTCCATTACGTGTTTTGGCGGGCGCGTAATTTTAATTGGGTCACCGTACTCTTGTGTTGGTGTGTGTGTGCTGTGTTTAAATTGAAAATGTAACTAGTGTCGTTAATGTTGCATTTTAACAGGCGTTCTCTAATGTCGATTTCCGCTTGTATTTGCTGCAATACATCAACTCCCAATAATACGTCACATATTAAATTTGTTATCTCTACTACACACACTTCAAATTGCACATTTTGTACCGCGATTGTTATATAACGTTGCGTGTCAATTTTTTCTCTAGTGTGTATAGCTGTGCGTATGTAGAATTGGTTGATTGGAAGCGATGGGGCTGTACGAAAATATTTTTTGTTGGCATGTAAAAACCTTTCGCTAATACCGGATACGACGCTATCGGTATCCAGAAGTACCTGCGTGGGAACGCCGTTTACATGCGCCTGTAATACCGGACACGCTGTGCTAGGCGGGCTTTGTTGTGTTGTATTGGACTTTAACAACGGCTCTCTTACATTCGGCGAGAACACATTGTTAACGGGTACACACGTTACATTACAAAAATCACATTTTTCACATATAATATTATTCTTATATCTAACACTCTTATTTCTAAACATTTTTGCAGGGCTTATTGCACATCCTTTTTGGATGCGCCTGGTTGCACGTTTTTTGTAGGGTGATAGTGTTTGACATTTGCAACAGGGTCTCTAACGGTTTCTGCTTCGCTCGTTTGTGCGGTCGTACCGGTGTCTGATATAGCGACTGCTTGAATGGTTCTCGTTGGAGTCCCATCGTGGCCTCTGTTTTGTGGTTTCTGCCTGCCGAAATTTTGCTTATCCTTATACTCAAAGGGTTTATTTGGCGGTTTTGGCGGTGTTTGTTGTGGAGCCGAACTGGTACTGGGCCTCGGATCGGTTTGGGTATGATATTGTCCACGTCTATTTTGCCCATCATTATTTTGATTATCATTCGGGTTATACCTCCACCCGCCGAAATCAAAAACAGTTTCCCTTTGAGATAGTAATATTAATAATTCATCAACCGCGCGTATTCCTTGCGTAAATGCGGCTACACGAATATTATGGTTAAAGTGGTACGTCAATTTAGTGACTATGTCGACTTCGGAAAACGCTGGTGTTAAATGTTTAGCGCGTTCAACTTGTTGTATAATATAATTTTCAGGCGTTATACCCTGCTTCCGATCATAACGTCCGTATTCAAGTTCGTTTCGCAAAAGTCTCTGCGTGTGCGAATTCCAATAACGGTTTTCGAACATCTGTCTGAATTCCGCGTATGTGATAATTTTATCACGTACTATATTATACCATCTCCTCGCTGAATCCCGCATCGCGTTAACCACCCATTGTACCCGGTCGTGGTCCTCTAATCGTGAATCTACTCTTGTCATTTCGTTTTCGCAAGTTAGCAAGAACTCGATTGGGATTTCGTTATTTTCGCCAGTGAAATAGACTCGGTTCTTTTCGTCTGCTTGCCCTTGTACTAAAATATTTGGAGCCGACTTCCTACGTACTTCCTGTCGTACTTTAGAAATCTCATCGTTAAGTGTTTGTAATACATTTTCTCTATTTGTGTCAATATCAGAACGCTTTTCTACAATCGACGCGTCTAGCCTAGCGACTTGGCGTTGTGTTTCCGTTGCGCCAGCTTGTATTCGTACTTCGAGCGTATCAACTTTTTTAGCTACATCAGCGGTTTGTTTTTCGCATCTGCCGATGTGTTCTTTCAATCGCCCCTCCATGCGCGAAACCTGTTCAATAAACGATTTATGCATCGTGGTCTCAAAAACCTTAAACCGTTCGTTTATCCTTGTCTCGACCGTATGAACTTTCTCGCCGACTTCGGGGATTTTAGAATCTAAGCCTTTCACGCTTTCATCGATTTTAGCAGTTATTTCTTTATTTACTTGTTCAAATTTTGCATTGATTTTTGCATCGGTTTGTCTTATCTCCGCGTTACTCTGTTCTAGTGTCTCGGTTAAACTTGTTTTTTGTGCGTCTATTTTAGCTGTTAATTCCGCGATATTTAGTTCAGCTTTGGCTGCACTTTGTTCAAATTTCGCATCTATTTCAGCTGTTAATTCCACGTTTGTTTGTTTCATTTCTGCCGCGTTTTGTTTCATTTCTTGTAACAATTGTTTCAACATTTTGTCTGTCTCAATTTTTACACAATACTTTTAGACACTTTATTGCTGTACTTATACAAATTCACAAAACTTTCTTTGGGATTGTCGGAGTTGGACGCCAGCTGTTTTACTAATTAAAACAGCAAAATTTGTTTTAAATTATTTTCTTTAATTAAATTTAATTTATGATTTAATATTTTATCAAATTTTATGAATAATCGGGCCCCACGGTTGGTCGCGCCATTTATAACTTTATTTTGCTTTGCTTTTGTACGTACGCTTTATTTATTTTTATCAACGTAAGCATATAATTGATTGTAGTGTGAAATGACCTACCTGCTGTGCGTTCTTGCGACTTCTTCCGACTAAGGGCGTAGGAATTTGTGTTTTGAATTCGCAAGTAAGTTAATTCAAATGTAAAAAGAAAAAACAATAATACCGTTATCATTATTTTGGATAGTTTTGTGATGTTGGTAGGCTTGTAGTACAGCAATAAAAATACAGTGTTGGGTATAAGATTGGGGTTTATTACTCTAATAGCACATATAAATGAAAAACGTATAGCTAGACCAATCCTTACGTACTAAAACAGTAATTAGTATCTTGTATAATGTTTTCTGAATGGGTATTACATTCAGAAAACCAGCTTTTTTTTTTTTTTGATTTTATAGGAATTATATTTTTATTCATTTCAAAAAAAAGTTTATTTTAAAATAATTTAATTTATGAATTTGCAATGCTTTTATACTGATTTTATTACTTTAAGATGCTTTTAAAATACTTTGAAATAGATTAGCCATGAATCTAGTTCAACATGCTTTTTATTTACTTGTGATTTGTTTCACGTATACTGCAGTATAAGTCTCTAAGTAATTCAATGTTAATATTTATATAGCGCTTGTTATCTACGTCTAATTCTTATCTATTGATTATTACTTAAGCTTATACGTGTTATACAGATTATCACAATATGAATGTTTCTTATCAATTTAGAGTCTCTGTTTTATCGGCATCTGAATTAATTTAACTTTACAATGATTTTAAAAGAAAAGAAAAGTAATCTTTTGAGAAGTGTATAAATTGTTTTTGACTTTCCTGGTACTGAAGATCGTGATGAGGTCCTCCTGGAATCCCTCGGTGTCCTGGTCCAATCGGCTAGTGGCGATGATTTCCTCTGCGTCTTGGGTTCCCAGCAAAGTCTTCGGGAATCAGCAACACTCCTCCTTCTGCAACGTTTGTAGTTTAACGCCTCCTGATGGTTTAACGTTTGTGGTTTTAACGGCAGTAACTGCTTCAGGCCCTCGGTCCGGTACACGCTGCACTCCTGGTGTGTGTATCTCGTCTCGGGTGTCGCTCTGCTACGTCAGTTCTTCAGCTCGTACCACGTACTAGACGGCCTCGTTCTGTTGTACTCTTGGTGTGACTTCACGTAGTATGTACTTGATCCCTTACATGCGTACGCCAACAGGTTAATGTATTGAGCTGTACGCTTATTTGTTGACAAATAAGAGTATAGTAAGTAGACGTCTTCACTGGCCGAGTCGTTACAGATGAGTTAACTCAGACGATCGTAGGTAAACGTCTTCACACGTCGAGTCTTTTTAGATGAGTGCTTGTGTTCAGCCCGAATCTAACGGTTCGTCCAAATTTTTAGAATGATCTGATTGGCTGAAACACTCCCCCTTCTACTTGTAATTTAATCACCTCAGTTTGTGAGAACGAAAAATATTTCCCACAGTTTGAGAATTGTTATTATTCTTAATATTCTGAAAAACACCGGATTCAATTTGTCGGTCCGGATGTCCGATTGCAATTTGTATTGCGATTATCTTGGCTGCAAGCCAAGTTATGCTTATTCTAAAATATACATCTGATTGATAATTTTTATAACTATAACCTATTCAAAGCTCTACCCCGTAGCTCACTCACTATGGGAGTTAGTTAAATCAAATTTATTATCTTTTGTAATCTTTAATTACATGCATTGAAATTTGCACACCCTATTATTAATATTTCGGCAAAGATTTTTGCTATTTTGGTTTTTGCCTATATTTATCGGTTTCCGAAATATTAATAATTTAAAATTAGGGCGTGTCCCTAATTGTTATAACGGTGTGTGCTTACGTAACGCCACCGGACATTGCCGTTGGTCGCTGTACAATTCATTTGAATGCTCGCTACAGCACGAGACATGATTCTAACGATTTAAATTTATTTTACATTTGATTTTGAAAACCTTTTACATATAACTCCAAATCTATGAGATTTGGTAACGTTATATACACCCCCACTCGTTAAAAAAAAAATGAATGTAGACTATACAGTTTTTTTTTTCCTACATGTACATTCGTTATGCTTTACAAATCATACATTGTTCTATTTATTTACTAAAACATACACTGATATAAATACCCTTCATCATACAAGATTCATATACAACTTAATTCTAATAAATTAACATCATGTGCTAAAATACTGTGTAACAATTTTTGTAGCATGGGTAGTAGTTTATAGCAACGTTTAAGAAAGAATTTCACAGATAGTGACAGACAATTGCGGGCACGCGCGCTCAGGAATGGGCTTCCGTTTGCCTACACTTTTATCACGGTGCTGGCGCCGTTAATAGCCTGTGCGTTTAAAAACCAGCTGTGTTTACTAGTGCCCGTGTCGTCGCATTGCAAGTGCATTTCCTGCTACGGTCCGCTTTCTCACGCCTGTATGTTGTAAGAGCGTACGCGTTCGTGTGTGCGTTTGTTCCAGCGCTACGAACTGATTGTTATTCATTTAAAACTTATCTACAATTATTATTATTTATTTCCAATACATTTAATTTTATTTTAACAATTTACGAACTTCTCTGGTTCTAAAATATTTATATTGTGTTGATAAACTGTCGTGATTGAATGTCGCTCGCTGAAGATATCGCTATACTCTTCTTGAAGCGATGTCAACCTTCGTTCAGTTTGGGAATCTAAGGTCGGTTCCCCCTTTTCACCCCCTTCGTATTCCATTACGTGTTTTGGCGGGCGCGTAATTTTAATTGGGTCACCGTACTCTTGTGTTGGTGTGTGTGTGCTGTGTTTAAATTGAAAATGTAACTAGTGTCGTTAATGTTGCATTTTAACAGGCGTTCTCTAATGTCGATTTCCGCGTGTATTTGCTGCAATACATCAACTCCCAATAATACGTCACATATTAAATTTGTTATCTCTACTACACACACTTCAAATTGCACATTTTGTACCGCGATTGTTATATAACGTTGCGTGTCAATTTTTTCTCTAGTGTGTATAGCTGTGCGTATGTAGAATTGGTTGATTGGAAGCGATGGGGCTGTACGAAAATATTTTTTGTTGGCATGTAAAAACCTTTCGCTAATACCGGATACGACGCTATCGGTATCCAGAAGTACCTGCGTGGGAACGCCGTTTACATGCGCCTGTAATACCGGACACGCTGTGCTAGGCGGGCTTTGTTGTGTTGTATTGGACTTTAACAACGGCTCTCTTACATTCGGCGAGAACACATTGTTAACGGGTACACACGTTACATTACAAAAATCACATTTTTCACATATAATATTATTCTTATATCTAACACTCTTATTTCTAAACATTTTTGCAGGGCTTATTGCACATCCTTTTTGGATGCGCCTGGTTGCACGTTTTTTGTAGGGTGATAGTGTTTGACATTTGCAACAGGGTCTCTAACGGTTTCTGCTTCGCTCGTTTGTGCGGTCGTACCGGTGTCTGATATAGCGACTGTTTGAATGGTTCTCGTTGGAGTCCCATCGTGGCCTCTGTTTTGTGGTTTCTGCCTGCCGAAATTTTGCTTATCCTTATACTCAAAGGGGGTTTATTTGGCGGTTTTGGCGGTGTTTGTTGTGGAGCCGAACTGGTACTGGGCGTCGGATCGGTTTGGGTATGATATTGTCCACGTCTATTTCGCCCATCATTATTTTGATTATCATTCGGGTTATACCTCCACCCGCCGAAATCAAAAACAGTTTCCCTTTGAGATAGTAATATTAATAATTCATCAACCGCGCGTATTCCTTGCGTAAATGCGGCTACACGAATATTATGGTTAAAGTGGTACGTCAATTTAGTGACTATGTCGACTTCGGAAAACGCTGGTGTTAAATGTTTAGCGCGTTCAACTTGTTGTATAATCCGATCATAACGTCCGTATTCAAGTTCGTTTCGCAAAAGTCTCTGCGTGTGCGAATTCCAATAACGGTTTTCGAACATCTGTCTGAATTCCGCGTATGTGATAATTTTATCACGTACTATATTATACCATCTCCTCGCTGAATCCCGCATCGCGTTAACCACCCATTGTACCCGGTCGTGGTCCTCTAATCGCGAATCTACTCTTGCCATTTCGTTTTCGCAAGTTAGCAAGAACTCGATTGGGATTTCGTTATTTTCGCCAGTGAAATACACTCGGTTCTTTTCGTCTGCTTGCCCTTGTACTAAAATATTTGGAGTCGACTTCCTACGTACTTCCTGTCGTACTTTAGAAATCTCATCGTTAAGTGTTTGTAATACATTTTCTCTATTTGTGTCAATATCAGAACGCTTTTCTACAATCGACGCGTCTAGCCTAGCGACTTGGCGTTGTGTTTCCGTTGCGCCAGCTTGTATTCGTACTTCGAGCGTATCAACTTTTTTAGCTACATCAGCGGTTTGTTTTTCGCATCTGCCGATGTGTTCTTTCAATCGCCCCTCCATGCGCGAAACCTGTTCAATAAACGATTTATGCATTGTGGTCTCAAAAACCTTAAACCGTTCGTTTATCCTTGTCTCGACCGTATGAACTTTCTCGCCGACTTCGGGGATTTTAGAATCTAAGCCTTTCACGCTTTCATCGATTTTAGCAGTTATTTCTTTATTTACTTGTTCAAATTTTGCATTGATTTTTGCATCGGTTTGTCTTATCTCCGCGTTACTCTGTTCTAGTGTCTCGGTTAAACTTGTTTTTTGTGCGTCTATTTTAGCTGTTAATTCCGCGATATTTAGTTCAGCTTTGGCTGCACTTTGTTCAAATTTCGCATCTATTTCAGCTGTTAATTCCGCGTTTGTTTGTTTCATTTCTGCCGCGTTTTGTTTCATTTCTTGTAACAATTGTTTCAACATTTTGTCTGTCTCCATTTTTACACAATACTTTTAGACACTTTATTGCTGTACTTATACAAATTCACAAAACTTTCTTTGGGATTGTCGGAGTTGGACGCCAGCTGTTTTACTAATTAAAACAGCAAAATTTGTTTTAAATTATTTTCTTTAATTAAATTTAATTTATGATTTAATATTTTATCAAATTTTATGAATAATCGGGCCCCACGGTTGGTCGCGCCATTTATAACTTTATTTTGCTTTGCTTTTGTACGTACGCTTTATTTATTTTTATCAATGTAAGCATATAATTGATTGTAGTGTGAAATGACCTACCTGCTGTGCGTTCTTGCGACTTCTTCCGACTAAGGGCGTAGGAATTTGTGTTTTGAATTCGCAAGTAAGTTAATTCAAATGTAAAAAGAAAAAACAATAATACCGTTATCATTATTTTGGATAGTTTTGTGATGTTGGTAGGCTTGTAGTACAGCAATAAAAATACAGTGTTGGGTATAAGATTGGGGTTTATTACTCTAATAGCACATATAAATGAAAAACGTATAGCTAGACCAATCCTTACGTACTAAAACAGTAATTAGTATCTTGTATAATGTTTTCTGAATGAGTATTACATTCAGAAAACCAGCTTATTTTTTTTTTTGAATTTATACGAATTATATTTTTATTCATTTCAAAAAAATGTTTATTTTAAAATAATTTAATTTATGAATTTGCAATGCTTTTATACTGATTTTATTACTTTAAGATGCTTTTAAAATACTTTGAAATAAATTAGCCATGAATCTAGTTCAACATGCTTTTTATTTACTTGTGATTTGTTTCACGTATACTGCAGTATAAGTCTCTAAGTAATTCAATGTTAATATTTATATAGCGCTTGTTATCTACGTCTAATTCTTATCTATTGATTATTACTTAAGCTTATACGTGTTATACAGATTATCACAGTATGAATGTTTCTTATCAATTTAGAGTCTCTGTTTTATCGGCATCTGAATTAATTTAACTTTACAATGATTTTAAAAGAAAAGAAAAGTAACCTTTTGAGAAGTGTATAAATTGTTTTTGACTTTCCTGGTACTGAAGATCGTGATGAGGTCCTCCTGGAATCCCTCGGTGTCCTGGTCCAATCGGCTAGTGGCGATGATTTCCTCTGCGTCTTGGGTTCCCAGCAAAGTGTTCGGGAATCAGCAACACTCCTCCTTCTGCAACGTTTGTAGTTTAACGCCTCCTGATGGTTTAACGTTTGTGGTTTTAACGGAAGTAACTGCTTCAGGCCCTCGGTCCGGTACACGCTGCACTCCTGGTGTGTGTATCTCGTCTCGGGTGTCGCTCTGCTACGTCAGTTCTTCAGCTCGTACCACGTACTAGACGGCCTCGTTCTGTTGTACTCTTGGTGTGACTTCACGTAGTATGTACTTGATCCCTTACATGCGTACGCCAACAGGTTAATGTATTGAGTTGTACGCTTATTTGTTGACAAATAAGAATATAGTAAGTAGACGTCTTCACTGGCCGAGTCGTTACAGATGAGTTAACTCAGACGATCGTAGGTAGACGTCTTCACACGTCGAGTCTTTTTAGATGAGTCAACTAAGACAATCGCGGGTAGACGTCTTCACACGTCGAGTCTTTTTAGATGAGTGCTTGTGTTCAGCCCGAATCTAACGGTTCGTCCAAATTTTTAGAATGATCTGATTGGCTGAAACACTCCCCTTTCTACTTGTAATTTAATCACCTCAGTTTGTGAGAACGAAAAATAATTCCCACAGTTGGAGAATTGTTATTATTCTTAATATTCTGAAAAACACCGGATTCAATTTGTCGGGCCGGATGTCCGATTGCAATTTGTATTGCGATTATCTTGGCTGCAAGCCAAGTTATGCTTATTCTAAAATATACATCTGATTGATAATTTTTATAACTATAACCTATTCAAAGCTCTACCCCGTAGCTCACTCACTATGGGAGTTATTTAAATCAAATTTATTATCTTTTGTAATCTTTAATTACATGCATTGAAATTTGCACACCCTATTATTAATATTTCGGCAAAGATTTTTGCTATTTTGGTTTTTGCCTATATTTATCGGTTTCCGAAATATTAATAATTTAAAATTAGGGCGTGTCCCTAATGGTTATAACGGTGTGTGCTTACGTAACGCCACCGGAAATTGCCGTTGGTCGCTGTACAATTCATTTGAATGCTCGCTACAGCACGAGACATGATTCTAACGATTTAAATTTATTTTACATTTGATTTTGAAAACCTTTATTTATAACTCCAAATCTATGAGATTTGGTAACGTTACAATATATATATATATATATACACAAATTTTCGCCCCATCCCAAAACATTTTCTGGATACGCGCCTGATGTGAGTAATACACCCTACATACATAACCGATGTATTCTAATTACAAATAAATTTAATAATACCGATCACTTTATGTGTGTGTGTTGAAAACTCCCCCAAATTTTGTGTAAGAGTTTTGTAATTATTTATTTATTTTTTTAAATTATTATTATTTTTTTTTTTGAGACGGGGTAACTTAATATTTAAGACTAGGCACTCAACCTAGAGGAAGCATAAAATGTGCCGGTACCCAAGCTACCATACTGGCAATGGTGACAGGACTTGCAGAATGAAATACTCATATAACAATAAAAAATTTCTTATTTATTGGTGTTTCTGTTTCCTTCATAAATTTATAACATTTGCATCACATGGTATAACAATTATACTCTTTAAAGCTGTTATTGATCTCTTCAGTTGCAACACATACAAATAGTTAATCCAATGAATGGAATTCAGTTATTAAATCTCATGAATACATAACAATTGCTGGTAGTAAGTTGGCTTAATTTTTCTTTTACATACACTAGTCTGCATACAGCAATGTATATCTACACAATAACTGAGTACACTTGAATCTGATTGTTGAATACTCTGAGGTTGCAACTAATACAGACATTTAAGTTGACTAACATGCTTAGAGATATGCAAATATAACATGACACCAATTATTTATAAGATATTATTATTTATACACCAATTATTTATAAGATATTATCATTTATATACCAATTATAATAAGATATTAGAGAACTATTTCATTGAGATTTATTAAGTACCAATGCATTTGATCAGCCAGCTCATTTAACAATTCACACATGTGCTACTATACAGTTATACATTATTAACCCCCTTGAGAAAAATATACACATACATACATATACCACAACACATTAACATACACATACTACCCACAAGTAATTCAAGTAACTATCTTGGGTGAAACCCCCTTGCTGGTAACACCACATCAATATGTCCCCAAAGTGTAACCTCAATTCATCCAAAATTAACCCAATGTCCCCTTGTAAAGTGTGATAACAGTAATTCATAATGAACTCAGCTCCAGTGTCGGTGTGCTCAGGAAGAAATCATCAAGACAGAATTAAGAATTCATTAAACCCGTTTTAATATTCATATCCCCGAAATGTGTGGGTTAATCATCTATCCCACTAGATTATGTAAGGTGAAAAGCTATAAGGGGACTCGTATCACCCACTCATACCCAGGTATGTTCAAACAGTGTATATGTGACTGAATTTAAGTTACTCACTCAGATATATATATATATATATATATGTGTGTGTAAATATTCCTCCTTTACATGAGTTTATCAAAAATATATGAATAAAGTAAAATCACAATTAATTCAGTATGGGATCCTATCTTACATAACCAGACTACAGTTTCACACATGCCTGATGCATGTTCACACTAAACTTTACAGGTTAATATTTCATGATTTTACAATTTATATGTCTGTTTTCACATAATTTCTGCAGATTAAACTGGAGGAACGTAGAAGATGTCAGAAGAAATGATATATACAGAAAGATCCCACCTGAGTTTTCCAACTTTAGTTTTATCCGGGCATGTGGTTCGGATACTCAGCTGATGACACCAAAGGTTACTTTATGGAGCTGCATCCTCATCTGTGGGCTGTTCGTGACTGGCGGCGTCGAGAAGCTAGATGCTTTTCTCTGCACGAGAGTATGACAGATGGATGATCATCCTCCGACACCCCTTCATCGGCTTGTCCGAGAACCCTAGGCCATTTATTATATGTATTGGGTGTCAAACAAAACCTTATACATGCTCACTTACCGCTCGCCCACACAAACACCACACAATTACATAAATGTTGTAAAATCATTACTTAATTTTGAAATATAGCCCGAGCACTTTCTTCCACTTCCAAAAAGCAGTAATCACACTACATAACTTCCCTGATTTTAACTCACTGAATCTACGTTACAAATTTTATGGATACACATGGCTATTTTAATTTACAATTAATAAATAGTAGTTGAGTGTAAGATATTCTTTTAAAGTAGCAAACACCTGACCTGACAGGTACTTACGCCCACGCACATGTCAATCAACACACATATTCTTTTGTTAAATAAATTACATAGGGCATATTTCCATTAGACTACTTTAATAAGCTTTGAGGCTTACCTGGGACACTTTAGAACTAGGCTTCCATGCTAGTAGAAGTACGAATACAGGAAAATCATGCCGCCAGTCCCGAAAATCATGCCGCCAGCCTGACTCACTCACTTTACGACGACGCGCGATCACAAAGCCGTGGCAGTCGCGCGAGTTTTGAATGCGGTTGAGAACGAGCGGGTTTTAAAAGCTGAACAGAGTTCAGCACACCCTCACCCCAAAAGGGCAACCTGGTTGCCCCAAGGAAACTAATCTCAGAATTGGCAAACCATAGTCCATGACACTCTCCGTCCACTGGACTCTTACTCACTCATGAATTCTTTGGCTCGCCTGCGAAACTCAGACACTTATCCGCACTTAGGAAAACAGACCACTTGGCCAGCTGGGCAAATCTCAGGATACTTACCGCACTTAGGAAGACAGAGGCTCAGAGCGAAAACGAAGGAAGAAGAAAGAAGAAGTGTAGTGTATACATGCATGTGTGCCCGAATATGTTTGTGTGGGAGTATGAGGTGCGCATGCTGACCTGGCCAGGGCCAGCATACCGAGACAAAGAAGAAGGAGAAAAGAAGAAAGACAAGATTCGGGATACCCTTCTGAGTTCTGATCTCCTAAGGCCTCCAAACCCACAACTTAGACCCAAGGACCGATACCTAATCAGGACAACTTCTATCCTCCCCCTTCCGAGGACTGAACAACACCTCTCACCAACCATCCCCCACACGACACTCTCCGCCATGCCAACCCCACGGGACCGCCCCTACACATCACCCTCACTGGTGACCACCACCTAGTCCTACTGCTGCCACTCGCATACGCGTCCAAGGACCAAACAAGGTATCACTGACCTTGATATGTGAGTGACCACTCTACAACTGTCCACCTCGTGGACCGACCACGCACACACAACACCACAAGGCGACTACAAACCTTGGTTTGTGCGTGATCCACCTCCCTACACTAGGGCGGACGGCTCTGATTAACTAGGCAGAGAAACCGTGCCGAGGGCACACGAACATCAATCCAAGAGCGCTTTATCAAATTGCTAACCTTAATATGTGAGTAAGTAGAGGGGGGTTACTTTTCTACAGCACAGCCAAAATAAACAGACATCGCCATGACGTGGGGCACCTACCTTAAAATGCGGCGTGGACCAAATTCAAAAACAACTGAGAAATTCTTGACTGACGCTACCCATGATACTAGCCAAAATCTAATTATTACCTTCAAATTTCCATATTTGCAGGAAAAAAACACAAACAACCGTTTAACACCACATATCACAACAACACAGAAAGGAAGGACTTGATTTCCCTCAAGTGGCCCCAGAGTACTCAATCGATGCAATGAAGGGGTGTATACTAAAGGCAGAGAAAGAGCTCCTTGAAATCACCAGAAGAAAACATTACGAACACACTGAATGTATAAGCTCACACTACGTAATCAACAAACAACAACACATCACAATTAAATAAATTAACGATCAAGCACATTTAACAAGTAACAAATACACATGAGCTACAACGACTAAATAAATTTCAACAATCGGTCTGTCGATGCATGACCAAAATTCCAAAATTTTATCGAAGTCTCATCAATCAATTACAACTCCAAGACATCCGGTCGGACCATCACCGCATTTATCCGTTAATTAAACAATCCATTATACCATAAGGTAATCCGCATTATAACATGAGCACCTAGCTCCATAAATCATTTAAAAAAACACACGCAGAGACAAGAAGTAGCAAGTCACTGCATAACCTGGTGTGCTACGGAGGATAAGTCTACACCCCACAAACTGAACGGGTCACAACCAAAACAGACAAGGACAGACATAATCTGATCATGTCAAGAATTTTCTAAAATTTGTGTGTGTCGGCAGAATTATAAAGTAAGTCCAATTTCACCCTTGACATAATATTAATAACATATAAATAACCCCACATAATCTATCTTACACTCACTATTACAACAATAACGCTTACATACTAACTAACACATGTTAACCCCAATAAATCTCTACTCATTTCATTTCAACATTCAATTCAATCTAAACTTCCATTATTCATAATTTGTTATTTACGGTCTCCAAGTCGCGTTATTGAAATAAAACTTATAGTTTTACCTTATTTCCTTTCCATCTTGCGACTTCGTTATATGTCATACACGACATGTTTCGGGAAACATGTTCCCATCATCAGGTTCAAAAACTATTCGTTCTCACATGAAGAACTTGTCAACGTAAATAAAAACTTTTACTGACATCATTAAAAACACACTACATTAGTAACGTACCGCGCGAAGAATCAGTGCGCACTGTTCGGGTTCATAATCGCAACTATTGATTTCTCATTTGTCTATAAAAACAACTGAGAAATTCTTGACTGATGCTACCCATGATACTAGCCAAAATCTAATTATTACCTTAAAATTTCCATATTTGAAGGAAAAAAAAACACAAACAACCGTTTAACACCACATATCACAACAACACAGAAAGGAAGGACTTGATTTCCCAAAAGTGGTCCCAGAGTACTCTATCAATGCTATGAAAGGGTGTATACTAAAGGCAGATGTAACGATACCGGGGGACCCAAGTTCGATTCCCGGTACCGAATCACAATTTATTGGTTCTGTTCTTATATTTGTGTTAATAATAATGCTATTGTTTGTTAATAATTATTATATTGTTTTGTAATAATGATAATTGATATAAAATGTTAAATATAAATAATTATATATGTATAACTGAATGTATGAAAACAGAATTTTGTATGAGTGATGTAATGGAAAAATGGTGGGGTTGTCAAGGAGACTGTTTTGTGAGAGGAAGATGATGAATTGTTAATTATTGGATCTGTAGAAGAAAAGATGAAATAAAAATTGTTCTTTTGATATCTAAAGTGAAATTAAAGGAAATAAAAAATTGGTACAACAAAAACTGAGAAGATATTGATTATATTATAACATTAAAATAAAATGTTCAGCCAAAGAATAAATAATAAAAAGACTTCCGAAGAGAAATAAAGAAACGCTACAAAGAATAAAGTGGTGCTCAGCGGTGTAGATTATAATCTTAAAATTTGTGCAGAAAATAACACACAAATTTAAAAAATAACAACGCTTGCTAAGAAAAAAAAAATATATACTGAAAAGGGAGATACATATTGATGCTGATTTGAACAAGAGGCAAGAAGTCCTGAAGGAACGTGAACTGGAAGTCGTCGGAGGATTTTTTCGGAACTAAGAAGGAAGAATCCAGGCCGAAACGATACAGTCCTTGCAGTTCGAGTTGAAGGCAACTTATGTACAAGAAGCTCCTGAAGGCGGATCATCAAGGTGTTTGGGTGAGTCCGGCAGATTTTTTTTTTTGTTTCTTGCTGTTGATGTTGTCTGTGTGTTCGTGTGGTATACTGTTTTTATAGTAAAATATCTCATTAAAATGGCATTTATTCAACGGTACCCAAAAGTTGTTTTGCACGAAGTTGCGATCGATCTAGATCTTGAAATTCGTGAAGGAATGAGTAAGAAGGATTATACTCGTCTGATTCAATCGTATGAAGATTACGATGATGAATTAATCAAATATCTGTTACAGAAAACAGAAACAGAAATTGTTAGAGGTGAAACAGTAGCAGTTGAAGCTGTGAAGGAAGAAAAAAGATTAGCAGCTGAAGATGTGAAAGAAGAAAAAAGATTAGAAAGAGTTTGAGTTAGAGAAATTGACGATTCAACAGACTTCTAATACTGAAGTTGAAGTTAGAAAAATTGTAGAACCAAAATTGTATAATATAAAAGATGTTGTAGGTATATTTGATGAAAAAGAGGAAGATGTGTCAATTTTCCTTCGAAGATTTGAACGTGCTATGGTACATTCGAAAATACCTCTTGAAGACTGGGTTATTGTTTTAACTCGTGTTGTACCAATGGTAATCAAAGAACTCATTCATCGAGAACCAATAGAGCTAGCAGAAAATTATGATTATGTAAAAGAATTATTTATGAGAAAATATCAGTTAAACCCTGAAAAAATCAGACACTAATTCTTTAATATTAGAGGCTTACCGAACCAGACTTGGGCAGATTTTGTATATCAATTGACCATATATTTCGAAGGATGGACTAAAGGAATGAAGGCAGTTGATGTCAAAAGCTTAAAAAATTTAATGATTTTAAATCATTTTAAATATCGGGTTCCTACCCAAATAAAAGAACAGCTGAGTCAAGA
The DNA here is from genome assembly GCA_034769895.1 of Magicicada septendecula. NCBI lineage: Eukaryota > Metazoa > Arthropoda > Insecta > Hemiptera > Cicadidae > Magicicada > Magicicada septendecula. The sequence continues at coordinate 313,310,911 of CM068373.1, read as the reverse complement.
TTGGTTAAATTTAATTGCACCTTTGGAGTTACAGAGACAACTAGAGAAAAATGACGATTTGAGGACTTGTCTTAACCAAAAAACAAGTTTGGATTATATTAAGATAGAGTCGAATCCAAAAATGTTCTGAAGGTGCAACCTAAATCTAATGTTCCAGACAAGGAATTCAAAAATAGGAAGATTCAAAAATAAGTGAATTTAAACCTGAATTTGAAAAACGGAAAGAGATGCGATGTTATTTATGTAATTCATTGGATCATTTGAGGAATAGATGTCCTAAACGTTTATCTAGTAATGAACCCTCAAATGTAGCAGTAATAGTCGAAGAGGTTTCTAGTTTTATGAAAGAGACTAAAGAGGATTTGAAAGTTGGAGGCATTTCTCAATCTGATTTAGAAAAGCAAGTAATGCCATTCAAGTGTCAAGGGAAAGTTAACGGTAGACAAGTTCAAATACATCGGGACACAGGTGCTGATATTGATGTGGTGCATGAAAATTATGTATCCATTGAACATTACACGGGCGAACATAGATGGCTTAACACCCCATTATTTCCAGAACCCTTCTGTTGCCAAATAGTAGACGTCACTTTGGAAATTCCTGAAAAGGTAATACTTGCTCAGGCTGCAGTCACAGCTAGTCCAGCTTATGAAGGAATTTATTTGATGGGGAATGAAACGGCGCAGAGTTTACAAAACACAAATGCACATTTGTTAGAATTTGTGAATGCCGTAAACATAAAATCTATGTTAGTTAGGCGAGAAATAGAAGTAAAAGAGCAGGCAGAACAAGAAAAAATTCAAAATGATCAGCTATCAACCGTTGAGACTGAAACAAAAGAGGAAGATAGACTCCTTGAAGAAAATGACAGTCATCAACAGGGTGAAATGTTGTCCCTACTGAATACGACACATGAACAATTCATGGCTGCTCAAAATTCTGATTCCGAATTGTTAGAGATGATCCAAGAAGTACAATCTAGACCCGAAGAAACAAATTATGACTTAGAAAATGGAATATTGTATTATAAAACGAATAAATATGAGGATAACTATAGTAAAAAAATTGTTGTGCCTCAAATATTTCGTGAGCAGTTGATGATGGCATGTCACGATACGGCCTCCGCACATTTGGGAGTTATCAAAACCCGAAAACGACTTAGTAAGCACTTCTATTGGCCAGGATGGGCAAAAGATATATCGGAGTTTGTTCAGACGTGTCTCCCTTGCCAGCTAGCAGGGAAAAGGGGGAGAGAAAAAGAAAGCTCCACTAGTCTTGGTACCACAAATTGAAGAAATATTTTTTCGAATCAACATTGACACTTGTGGGCCTATGATTGAAACGTTTAGAGGGAATAAATATATTCTCACTGCCATTTGCATGGCTTCTAGATATCCAGAAGCCATTGCATTGCCAGACATAAAGTCACCGACTATAATACGTGCCTTAACAGAAATATTTAGTAGAACAGGATTTCCAAAAGAAATTCAAAGCGATTTAGGAACCTCGTTCGGTAGTAAAATTACTAGCGAATTTCTGGAACGATTGGGAATTTCAGTGATCCACAGCTCTGTTAGTCATCCTCAGACAAATCCGGTTGAACGACTTCACAGAACTTTACAAAAATTATTGAGATCGATGTGTGAAGAACAGTGTGTAGAATGGGATGAATGTTTACCGGCTGCGATGTTTGCTATTCGAACAGCAGTGCATGAAGGAACTGGATACTCACCAGCAGAACTGGTATATGGGCGGAATTTAAGAGACCATTTGACGCTAATCTATGAAAACTGGAATGGAAAGATTGCAGAAAGTTCATCTGTAGTGGATTATGTAGGCAAGTTAATTAACAAATTGCAGAAGACAAAGGAACTAGCCCTTCAGAATCTTGAGGCAGAATTACACCGTCGCAAGACATATTATGACAAAAAGGCTAAAATCCATAAATTCGAAAAAGGAGATAAAGTACTTGTTTTAATACCTTCTCGGGCACATAAGTTAGCAGTTCAGTGGTCGGGACCAGCTGAGATTGTGAAGAAAATATCAGATACGAATTATATTATACATAGACCCGAGAAGGAAAATCAAAACAAGGTATATCATGTCAATATGTTAAAGCCTTTTTTCAAAAGACAAAAACTGGTCGCTGCCATCATACAAAACCCTGAAAATACTGAATTCGATGAAGAAATTATTAGTCCTGTAGAACGTGTTTCTAATAAAGATTGGGTTAAGGCTGCAGTAGGGACTAATTTAACATCCGAACAGATTCAGCAACTTAGAATGGTAATTGAGGAGTATAAAGAAATATTCACTCCTGAACCCGGATTAGTCACATCAGTTACTCATAACATTGAGCTGACTAATGATACCACTTTTTTAAGTAAACCATATCGGTTGTCACCTCGACAGACGAAGATCTCAGAAGATGCAGTTAAAGATACGCTAGAGCGCGGAATAGTGGAGTGGAAGAATGTACTTCTGATTACACGTCACCTATGATACTAATAGAAGTCCCAGGCCGAGACCCACGGCCATGTATAGATTATCGGAAATTGAACCTGATCACTAAAATAACTTATTATCCACTCCCGAATATTGATTCAAATGTTGAAACTGTGGCGAAAGCAAATTTTATAACTGTACTTGACCTTCCCAAGGGATACTGGCAAATTCCATGACAAAACAAGGCCAACGATATGCTGTATTTGTTACTCCATTTGGTACGTATCAACCGAAACGTATGCCTTTTGGGCTTAAAAATGCGCCTTTCACATTTTGCAAACTAATTAGAGAACTAACATCAGGAATACACAAATTTGTGGAAACATATTTTGACAATATAGCAGTGTTTTCATCTTTTTGGGAAGATCACCTGATACATTTAAAAAAAGTATTTGAGACTTAAAAAAAGCCGGACTAACAGTCAAACCCACTAAATGTCAGTTTACAAAAGCCACCGTTAAATATTTGGGACATTTAGTTGGACAGGGTTATCGGACACCAGCCGAAGCAAAAATAAAGGCTATTATAGACTATCCAATATCAAAAACAAAAACTGAAGTTCGATCATTCCTGGGGCTAATTGGATATTATCAAAAATATCTAAAAGATTTTTCTACTATTGCTGTTCCTCTGAGTGATCTGACGAAAGGAAAAGAAAAAAAAATCACCAATTCAATGGAATGAGAAATGTGAGACGGCGTTTAAAATCTTAAAGGAAATGATCGCTTCTGAACCAGTATTAAAGGCGCCTGAGTACGAAAAACCATTTATGCTTCAAGTTGATGCATCCGACGTCGGAATTGGCGTAGTATTGAGTCAGACCGATAAAGACGGATATGAACATCCAGTTATTTTTTTAAGTAGAAAACTGAAAGGGCCAGAAATAAATTATGCGACGACCGAAAAGGAATGCGGTGGCATCGTCTGGGCCGTTCTTTAAACTCCGTCAATATTTAGATGGGGGACTGACTTTTACTATTGTAACAGACCACAATCCTCTGATTTATTTAAAACTATGGGATCTGCAAATGCCCGATTAATGAGATGGGCACTTGCCTTACAACCATTTGATTTTGTCATTACTCATAAGGCCGGGAAATATCGCAAAAATGCTGATAGATTAAGTAGGGCCATGTGCCAAAAAGGTGATGTGGACATACAGACAACAGCACGGCCTGAATTTGCCGGAGTTACCTAAGCAATATTGTCATTCAATTTTCACCCTCCTTGATGAAAGACGAAAATTGAATAGACTTAGGCGGGGAGTGATTGTAACGATACCGGGGTACCCAAGTTCGATTCCCGGTACCGAATCACAATTGTATAGTTATTATTGGTTCTGTTCTTATATTTTTGTTAACAATAATGCTATTGTTTGTTAATAATTATTATATTGTTTTGTAATAATGATAATTGATATAAAATGTTAAATACAGTATAAATAATTATATATGTATAACTGAATGTATGAAAACAGAATTTTGTATGAGTGATGTAATGGAAAAATGGTGGGGTTGTCAAGGAGACTGTTTTGTGAGAGGAAGATGATGAATTGTTAATTATTGGATCTGTAGAAGAAAAGATGAAATAAAAATTGTTCTTTTGATATCTAAAGTGAAATTGATGGAAATAAAAAATTGGTACAACAAAAACTGAGAAAATATTAATTATATTATAACATTAAAAAAAATGTTCAGCCAAAGAATAAATAATAAAAAGACCTCCGAAGAGAAATAATGAAACGCTACACAGAGAAAGAGCTCCTTGAAATCACCAGAAGAAAACATTAAGAATTATACAGAATTAAGAATTCATTAAACCCGTTTTAATATTAATATCCCCGAAATGTGTGGGTTAATCATCTATCCCACTAGATTATGTAAGGTGAAAAGCTATAAGGGGACTCGTATCACCCACTCATACCCAGCTATATTCAAACAGTGTATATGTGACTGAATTTAAGTTACTCACTCAGATATATATATGTGTGTAAATATTCCTCCTTTACATGAGTTTATCAAAAATATATGAATAAAGTAAAATCACAATTAAATCAGTATGGGATCCTATCTTACATAACCAGACTACAGTTTCACACATGCCTGATGCATGTTCACACCAAACTTTACAGGTTAATGTTTCATGATTTTACAATTTATAGGTCTGTTTTCATATAATTTCTGCAGATTAAACTGGAGGAACGTAGAAGATGTCAGAAGAAATGATATATACAGAAAGATCCCACCTGAGTTTTCCAACTTTAGTTTTATCCGGGCATGTGGTTCAGATACTCAGCTGGTGACACCAAGGGTTACTTTCTGGAGCTGCATCCTCATCTGTGGGCTGTTCGTGACAGGCAGCGTCGAGGATCTAGATGCTTTTCTCTGCACGAGAGTATGACAGATGGATGGTCATCCTCCGACACCCCTTCATCGGCTTGTCCGAGAACCCTAGGCCATTTATTATATGTATTGGGTGTCAAACAAAACCTTATACATGCTCAATTACCGCTCGCCCACACAAACACCACACAATTACATAAATGTTGTAAAATCATAACTTAATTTTGAAATATAGCCCGAGCACTTTCTTCCACTTCTAAGAACCAGTAATCACACTACATAACTTCCCTCATTTTAACTCTCTGAATCTACGTTATAAATTTTATGGATACACATGGCTATTTTAATTTACAATTAATAAGTAGTAGTTGAGTGTAAGAAATTCTTTTAAAGTTGCAAACACCTGACCTGACAAGTACTTACGCCCACGCACATGTCAATCAACACACATATTCTTTTATTAAATAAATTACATAGGGCATAATTCCATTAGACTACTTTAATAAGCTTTGAGGCTTACCTGGGACACTTTAGAACTAGGCTTCCATGCTAGTAGAAGTACGAATACAGGAAAATCATGCCGCCAGTCCCGAAATGATTCAGTCGAGGGTAAGATGAGAAATGACATTGGATAAACTGCGCAGTGTAACCACGAAAAACTAAAATCCCGCCAGTTCTTATAAGACCAAAATCAGCTGTGCGCAAACAACCTGATTTCGTCTCCGCGGTTGACAAATAGTCTGACTCACTCACTTTACGACGACGCGCGATCACAAAGCCGTGGCAGTCGCGCTAGTTTTAAATGCGGTTGAGAACGAGCGGGTTTTAAAAGCTGAACACAGTTCAGCTCACCCTTACTCCAAAAGGGCAACCTGGTTGCCCCAAGGAAACTAATCTCAGAATTGGCAAACCATAGTCCATGACACTCACCGTTCTCTGGACTCCTACTCACTCATGAATTCTTTGGCTCGCCTGCGAATCTCAGACACTTATCCGCACTTAGGAAAACAGACCACTTGGCCAGCTGGGCAAATCTCAGGATACTTACCGCACTTAGGAAGACAGAGGCTCAGAGCGAAAACGAAGGAAGAAGAAAGAAGAAGTGTAGTGTGTACATGCATGTGTGCCCGAATATGTTTGTGTGGGAGTATGAGGTGCGCATGCTGACCTGGCCAGGGCCAGCATACCGAGACAAAGACGAAGGTGAAAAGAAGAAAGACAAGATTCGGGATACCCTTCTGAGTTCTGATCTTCTAAGGCCTCCAAACCCACAATAGACCCAAGGACCGATACCTAATCAGGACAACTTCTATCCTCCCCCTTCCGAGGACTGAACAACACCTCTCACCAACCATCCCCCACACGACACTCTCCACCATGCCAACCCCACGGGACCGCCCCTACACATCACCCTCACTGGTGACCACCACCTACTCCTACTGCTGCCACTCTTATACGCGTCCAAGGACCAAACAAGGTATCACTGACCTTGATATGTGAGTGACTACTCTACAACTGTCCACCTCGTGGACCGACCACGCACACACAACACCACAAGGCGACTACAAACCTTGGTTTGTGCGTGATCCACCTCCCTACACTAGGGCGGACGGCCCTGATTAACTAGGCAGAGAAACCGTGCCGAGGGCACACGGACATCAATCCAAGAGCGCTTTATCAAATTGCTAACCTTAATTATGTGAGTAAGTAGAGGGGGGTTACTTTTCTACAGCACAGCCAAAATAAACAGACATCGCCATGACGTGGGGCACCTACCTTAAAATGCGGCGTGGACCACATTCAAAACAACTGAGAAATTCTTGACTGATGCTACCCATGATACTAGCCAAAATCTAATTATTACTTTCAAATTTCCATATTTGCAGGAAAAAAACACAAACAACCGTTTAACACCACATATCACAACAACACAGAAAGGAAGGACTTGATTTCCCTCAAGTGGCCCCAGAGTACTCAATCGATGCAATGAAGGGGTGTATACTAAAGGCAGAGAAAGAGCTCCTTGAAATCACCAGAAGAAAACATTACGAACACACTGAATGTATAAGCTCACACTACGTAATCAACAAAAAACAACACATCACAATTAAATAAATTAACGATCAAGCACATTTAACAAGTAACAAATACACATGAGCTACAACGATTAAATAAATTTCAACAATCGGTCTGTCGATGCATGACCAAAATTCCAAAATTTTATCGAAGTCTCATCAATCAATTACAACTCCAAGACATCCGGTCGGACCATCACCGCATTTATCCGGTAATTAAACAATCCATTATACCATAAGGTAATCCGCATTATAACATGAGCACCTAGCTCCATAAATCATTTAAAAAAACACACGCAGAGACAAGAAGTAGCAAGTCACTGCATAACCTGGTGTGCTACGGAGGATAAGTCTACACCCCACAAACTGAACGGGTTACAACCAAAACAGACAAGGACTGACATAATCTGATCATGTCAAGAATTTTCTAAAATTTGTGTGTGTCGGCAGAATTATAAAGTAAGTCCAATTTCACCCTTGACATAATATTAATAACATATAAATAACCCCACATAATCTATCTTACACTCACTATTACAACAATAACGCTTACATACTAACTAACACATGTTAACCCCAATAAATCTCTACTCATTTCATTTCAACATTCAATTCAATCTAAACTTCCATTATTCATAATTTGTTATTTACGGTCTCCAAGTCGCGTTATTGAAATAAAACTTATAGTTTTACCTTATTTCCTTTCCATCTTGCGACTTCGTTATATGTCATACACGACATGTTTCGGGAAACATGTTCCCATCATCAGGTTCAAAAACTATTCGTTCTCACATGAAGAACTTGTCAACGTAAATAAAAACTTTTACTAACATCATTAAAAACACACTACATTAATAACGTACCACGCGAAGAATCAGTGCGCACTGTTCGGGTTCATAATCGCAACTATTGATTTCTCATTTGTCTATAAAAACAACTGAGAAATTCTTGACTGATGCTACCCATGATACTAGCCAAAATCTAATTATTACCTTAAAATTTCCATATTTGCAGGAAAAAAAAAACACAAACAACCGTTTAACACCACATATCACAACAACACAGAAAGGAAGGACTTGATTTCCCAAAAGTGGTCCCAGAGTACTCTATCGATGCTATGAAAGGGTGTATACTAAAGGCAGATGTAACGATACCGGGGGACCCAAGTTCGATTCCCGGTACCGAATCACAATTTATTGGTTCTGTTCTTATATTTGTGTTAATAATAATGCTATTGTTTGTTAATAATTATTATATTGTTTTGTAATAATGATAATTGATATAAAATGTTAAATATAAATAATTATATATGTATAACTGAATGTATGAAAACAGAATTTTGTATGAGTGCTGTAATGGAAAAATGGTGGGGTTGTCAAGGAGACTGTTTTGTGAGAGGAAGATGATGAATTGTTAATTTTTGGATCTGTAGAAGAAAAGATGAAATAAAAATTGTTCTTTTGATATCTAAAGTGAAATTAAAGGAAATAAAAAATTAGTACAACAAAAACTGAGAAGATATTGATTATATTATAACATTAAAATAAAATGTTCAGCCAAAGAATAAATAATAAAAAGACTTCCGAAGAGAAATAAAGAAACGCTACAAAGAATAAAGTGGTGCTCAGCGGTGTAGATTATAATCTTAAAATTTGTGCAGAAAATAACACACAAATTTAAAAAATAACAACGCTTGCTAAGAAAAAAAAAATATATACTGAAAAGGGAGATACATATTGATGCTGATTTGAACAAGAGGCAAGAAGTCCTGAAGGAACGTGAACTGGAAGACGTCGGAGGATTTTTTCGGAACTAAGAAGGAAGAATCCAGGCCGAAACGATACAGTCCTTGCAGTTCGAGTTGAAGGCAACTTATGTACAAGAAGCTCCTGAAGGCGGATCATCAAGGTGTTTGGGTGAGTCCGGCAGATTTTTTTTTTTGTTTCTTGCTGTTGATGTTGTCTGTGTGTTCGTGTGGTATACTGTTTTTATAGTAAAATATCTCATTAAAATGGCATTTATTCAACGGTACCCAAAAGTTGTTTTGCACGAAGTTGCGATCGATCTAGATCTTGAAATTCGTGAAGGAATGAGTAAGAAGGATTATACTCGTCTGATTCAATCGTATGAAGATTACGATGATGAATTAATCAAATATCTGTTACAGAAAACAGAAACAGAAATTGTTAGAGGTGAAACAGTAGCAGTTGAAGCTGTGAAGGAAGAAAAAAGATTAGCAGCTGAAGATGTGAAAGAAGAAAAAAGATTAGAAAGAGTTTGAGTTAGAGAAATTGACGATTCAACAGACTTCTAATACTGAAGTTGAAGTTAGAAAAATTGTAGAACCAAAATTGTATAATATAAAAGATGTTGTAGGTATATTTGATGAAAAAGAGGAAGATGTGTCAATTTTCCTTCGAAGATTTGAACGTGCTATGGTACATTCGAAAATACCTCTTGAAGACTGGGTTATTGTTTTAACTCGTGTTGTACCAATGGTAATCAAAGAACTCATTCATCGAGAACCAATAGAGCTAGCAGAAAATTATGATTATGTAAAAGAATTATTTATGAGAAAATATCAGTTAAACCCTGAAAAAATCAGACACTAATTCTTTAATATTAGAGGCTTACCGAACCAGACTTGGGCAGATTTTGTATATCAATTGACCATATATTTCGAAGGATGGACTAAAGGAATGAAGGCAGTTGATGTCAAAAGCTTAAAAAATTTAATGATTTTAAATCAGTTTAAATATCGGGTTCCTACCCAAATAAAAGAACAGCTGAGTCAAGATTGGTTAAATTTAATTGCACCTTTGGAGTTACAGAGACAACTAGAGAAAAATGACGATTTGAGGACTTGTCTTAACCAAAAAACAAGTTTGGATTATATTAAGATAGAGTCGAATCCAAAAATGTTCTGAAGGTGCAACCTAAATCTAATGTTCCAGACAAGGAATTCAAAAATAGGAAGATTCAAAAATAAGTGAATTTAAACCTGAATTTGAAAAACGGAAAGAGATGCGATGTTATTTATGTAATTCATTGGATCATTTGAGGAATAGATGTCCTAAACGTTTATCTAGTAATGAACCCTCAAATGTAGCAGGAATAGTCGAAGAGGTTTCTAGTTTTATGAAAGAGACTAAAGAGGATTTGAAAGTTGGAGGCATTTCTCAATCTGATTTAGAAAAGCAAGTAATGCCATTCAAGTGTCAAGGGAAAGTTAACGGTAGACAAGTTCAAATACATCGGGACACAGGTGCTGATATTGATGTGGTGCATGAAAATTATGTATCCATTGAACATTACACGGGCGAACATAGATGGCTTAACACCCCATTATTTCCAGAACCCTTCTGTTGCCAAATAGTAGACGTCACTTTGGAAATTCCTGAAAAGGTAATACTTGCTCAGGCTGCAGTCACAGCTAGTCCAGCTTATGAAGGAATTTATTTGATGGGGAATGAAACGGCGCAGAGTTTACAAAACACAAATGCACATTTGTTAGAATTTGTGAATGCCGTAAACATAAAGTCTATGTTAGTTAGGCGATAAATAGAAGTAAAAGAGCAGGCAGAACAAGAAAAAATTCAAAATGATCAGCTATCAACCGTTGAGACTGAAACAAAAGAGGAAGATAGACTCCTTGAAGAAAATGACAGTCATCAACAGGGTGAAATGTTGTCCCTACTGAATACGACACATGAACAATTCATGGCTGCTCAAAATTCTGATTCCGAATTGTTAGAGATGATCCAAGAAGTACAATCTAGACCCGAAGAAACAAATTATGACTTAGAAAATGGAATATTGTATTATAAAACGAATAAATATGAGGATAACTATAGTAAAAAAATTGTTGTGCCTCAAATATTTCGTGAGCAGTTGATGATGGCATGTCACGATACGGCCTCCGCACATTTGGGAGTTATCAAAACCCGAAAACGACTTAGTAAGTACTTCTATTGGCCAGGATGGGCAAAAGATATATCGGAGTTTGTTCAGACGTGTCTCCCTTGCCAGCTAGCAGGGAAAAGGGGGAGAGAAAAAGAAAGCTCCACTAGTCTTGGTACCACAAATTGAAGAAACATTTTTTCGAATCAACATTGACACTTGTGGGCCTATGATTGAAACGTTTAGAGGGAATAAATATATTCTCACTGCCATTTGCATGGCTTCTAGATATCCAGAAGCCATTGCATTGCCAGACATAAAGTCACCGACTATAATACGTGCCTTAACAGAAATATTTAGTAGAACAGGATTTCCAAAAGAAATTCAAAGCGATTTAGGAACCTCGTTCGGTAGTAAAATTACTAGCGAATTTCTGGAACGATTGGGAATTTCAGTGATCCACAGCTCTGTTAGTCATCCTCAGACAAATCCGGTTGAACGACTTCACAGAACTTTACAAAAATTATTGAGATCGATGTGTGAAGAACAGTGTGTAGAATGGGATGAATGTTTACCGGCTGCGATGTTTGCTATTCGAACAGCAGTGCATGAAGGAACTGGATACTCACCAGCAGAACTGGTATATGGGCAGAATTTAAGAAACCATTTGACGCTAATCTATGAAAACTGGAATGGAAAGATTGCAGAAAGTTCATCTGTAGTGGATTATGTAGGCAAGTTAATTAACAAATTGCAGAAGACAAAGGAACTAGCCCTTCAGAATCTTGAGGCAGAATTACACCGTCGCAAGACATATTATGACAAAAAGGCTAAAATCCATAAATTCGAAAAAGGAGATAAAGTACTTGTTTTAATACCTTCTCGGGCACATAAGTTAGCAGTTCAGTGGTCGGGACCAGCTGAGATTGTGAAGAAAATATCAGATACGAATTATATTATACATAGACCCGAGAAGGAAAATCAAAACAAGGTATATCATGTCAATATGTTAAAGCCTTTTTTCAAAAGACAAAAACTGGTCGCTGCCATCATACAAAACCCTGAAAATACTGAATTCGATGAAGAAATTATTAGTCCTGTAGAACGTGTTTCTAATAAAGATTGGGTTAAGGATGCAGTAGGGACTAATTTAACATCCGAACAGATTCAACAACTTAGAATGGTAATTGAGGAGTATAAAGAAATATTCACTCCTGAACCCGGATTAGTCACATCAGTTACTCATAACATTGAGCTGACTAATGATACCACTTTTTTAAGTAAACCATATCGGTTGTCACCTCGACAGACGAAGATCTCAGAAGATGCAGTTAAAGATATGCTAGAGCGCGGAATAGTGGAAGAATGTACTTCTGATTACACGTCACCTATGATATTAATAGAAGTCCCAGGCCGAGACCAACGGCCATGTATAGATTATCGGAAATTGAACCTGATCACTAAAACAACTTATTATCCACTCCCGAATATTGATTCAAATGTTGAAACTGTGGCGAAAGCAAATTTTATAACTGTACTTGACCTTCCCAAGGGATACTGGCAAATTCCATGACAAAACAAGGCCAACGATATGCTGCATTTGTTACTCCATTTGGTACGTATCAACCGAAACGTATGCCTTTTGGGCTTAAAAATGCGCCTTTCACATTTTGCAAACTAATTAGAGAACTAACATCAGGAATACACAAATTTGTGGAAACATATTTTGACAATATAGCAGTGTTTTCATCTTTTTGGGAAGATCACCTGATACATTTAAAAAAAGTATTTGAGACTTAAAAAAAGCCGGACTAACAGTCAAACCCACTAAATGTCAGTTTACAAAAGCCACCGTTAAATATTTGGGACATTTAGTTGGACAGGGTTATCGGACACCAGCCGAAGCAAAAATAAAGGCTATTATAGTCTATCCAATACCAAAAACAAAAACTGAAGTTCGATCATTCCTGGGGCTAATTGGATATTATCAAAAATATCTCAAAGATTTTTCTACTATTGCTGTTCCTCTGAGTGATCTGACGAAAGGAAAAGAAAAAAAAATCACCAATTCAATGGAATGAGAAATGTGAGACGGCGTTTAAAATCTTAAAGGAAATGATCGCTTCTGAACCAGTATTAAAGGCGCCTGAGTACGAAAAAACATTTATGCTTCAAGTTGATGCATCCGACGTCGGAATTGGCGTAGTATTGAGTCAGACCGATAAAGACGGATATGAACATCCAGTTATTTTTTTAAGTAGAAAACTGAAAGGGCCAGAAATAAATTATGCGACGACCGAAAAGGAATGCGGTGGCATCGTCTGGGCCGTTCTTAAACTCCGTCAATATTTAGATGGGGGACTGACTTTTACTATTGTAACAGACCACAATCCTCTGATTTATTTAAAACTATGGGATCTGCAAATGCCCGATTAATGAGATGGGCACTTGCCTTACAACCATTTGATTTTGTCATTACTCATAAGGCCGGGAAATATCGCAAAAATGCTGATAGATTAAGTAGGGCCATGTGCCAAAAAGGTGATGTGGACATACAGACAACAGCACGGCCTGAATTTGCCGGAGTTACCTAAGCAATATTGTCATTCAATTTTTACCCTCCTTGATGAAAGACGAAAATTTAATAGACTTAGGCGGGGAGTGATTGTAACGATACCGGGGTACCCAAGTTCGATTCCCGGTACCGAATCACAATTGTATAGTTATTATTGGTTCTGTTCTTATATTTTTGTTAACAATAATGCTATTGTTTGTTAATAATTATTATATTGTTTTGTAATAATGATAATTGATATAAAATGTTAAATACAGTATAAATAATTATATATGTATAACTGAATGTATGAAAACAGAATTTTGTATGAGTGATGTAATGGAAAAATGGTGGGGTTGTCAAGGAGACTGTTTTGTGAGAGGAAGATGATGAATTGTTAATTATTGGATCTGTAGAAGAAAAGATGAAATAAAAATTGTTCTTTTGATATCTAAAGTGAAATTGATGGAAATAAAAAATTGGTACAACAAAAACTGAGAAAATATTAATTATATTATAACATTAAAAAAAATGTTCAGCCAAAGAATAAATAATAAAAAGACCTCCGAAGAGAAATAATGAAACGCTACACAGAGAAAGAGCTCCTTGAAATCACCAGAAGAAAACATTAAGAATTATACAGAATTAAGAATTCATTAAACCCGTTTTAATATTAATATCCCCGAAATGTGTGGGTTAATCATCTATCCCACTAGATTATGTAAGGTGAAAAGCTATAAGGGGACTCGTATCACCCACTCATACCCAGCTATGTTCAAAAGGTGTATATGTGACTGAATTTAAGTTACTCACTCAGATATATATATATATATATATATATATATATATATATATATGTGTAAATATTCCTCCTTTACATGAGTTTATCAAAAATATATGAATAAAGTAAAATCACAATTAATTCAGTATGGGATCCTATCTTACATAACCAGACTACAGTTTCACACATGCCTGATGCATGTTCACACCAAACTTTACAGGTTAATGTTTCATGATTTTACAATTTATAGGTCTGTTTTCACATAATTTCTGCAGATTAAACTGGAGGAACGTAGAAGATGTCAGAAGAAATGATATATACAGAAAGATCCCACCTGAGTTTTCCAACTTTGTTTTATCCGAGCATGTGGTTCAGATACTCAGCTGGTGACACCAAGGGTTACTTTCTGGAGCTGCATCCTCATCTGTGGGCTTTTCGTGACTGGCGGCGTCGAGGAGCTAGATGCTTTTCTCTGCACGAGAGTATGACAGATGGATGGTCATCCTCCGACACCCCTTCATCGGCTTGTCCGAGAACCCTAGGCCATTTATTATATGTATGGCTGTCAAACAAAACCTTATACATGCTCAATTACCGCTCGCCCACACAAACACCACACAATTACATAAATGTTGTAAAATCATAACTTAATTTTGAAATATAGCCCGAGCACTTTCTTCCACTTCTAAGAACCAGTAATCACACTACATAACTTCCCTCATTTTAACTCTCTGAATCTACGTTATAAATTTTATGGATACACATGGCTATTTTAATTTAAAATTAATAAATAGTAGTTGAGTGTAAGATATTCTTTTAAAGTTGCAAACACCTGACCTGACAAGTACTTACGCCCACGCACATGTCAATCAACACACATATTCTTTTATTAAATAAATTACATAGGGCATAATTCCATTAGACTACTTTAATAAGCTTTGAGGCTTACCTGGGACACTTTAGAACTAGGCTTCCATGCTAGTAGAAGTACGAATACAGGCAAATCATGCCGCCAGTCCTGAAATGATTCAGTCGAGGGTAAGATGAGAAATGACATTGGATAAACTGCGCAGTGTAACCACGAAAAACTAAAATCCCGCCAGTTCTTATAAGACCAAAATCAGCTGTGCGCAAACAACCTGATTTCGTCTCCGCGGTTGACAAATAGTCTGACTCACTCACTTTACGACGACGCGCGATCACAAAGCCGTGGCAGTCGCGCTAGTTTTAAATGCGGTTGAGAACGAGCGGGTTTTAAAAGCTGAACACAGTTCAGCTCACCCTTACTCCAAAAGGGCAACCTGGTTGCCCCAAGGAAACTAATCTCAGAATTGGCAAACCATAGTCCATGACACTCACCGTTCTCTGGACTCCTACTCACTCATGAATTCTTTGGCTCGCCTGCGAATCTCAGACACTTATCCGCACTTAGGAAAACAGACCACTTGGCCAGCTGGGCAAATCTCAGGATACTTACCGCACTTAGGAAGACAGAGGCTCAGAGCGAAAACGAAGGAAGAAGAAAGAAGAAGTGTAGTGTGTACATGCATGTGTGCCCGAATATGTTTGTGTGGGAGTATGAGGTGAGCATGCTGACCTGGCCAGGGCCAGCATACCGAGACAAAGAAGAAGTAGAAAAGAAGAAAGACAAGATTCGGGATACCCTTCTGAGTTCTGACCTCCTAAGGCCTCCAAACCCACAACTTAGACCCAAGGACCGATACCTAATCAGGACAACTTCTATCACCCCCCCTTTTGAGGATGAACAACACCTCTCACCAACCATCCCCCACACGACACTCTCCGCCATGCCAACCCCACGGGACCGTCCCTACACATCACCCTCACTGGTAACCAACACCTACTCCTACTGCTGCCACTCGCATTCGCGTCCAAGGACCAAACAAGGTATCACTGATCTTGATATGTGAGTGACCACTCTACAACTGTCCACCTCGTGGACCGACCACGCACACACAACACCACAAGGTGACTACAAGCCTTGGTATGTGCGTGATCCACCTCCCTACACTAGGGCGGACGGCCCTGATTAACTAGGCAGAGAAACCGTGCCGAGAGCACACGAACATCAATCCAAGAGCGCTTTATCAAATTGCTAACCTTAATTATGTGAGTAAGTAGAGGGGGGTTACTTTTCTACAGCACAGCCAAAATAAACAGACATCGCCATGACGTGGGGCACCTACCTTAAAATGCGGCGTGGACCAAATTCAAAAACAACTGAGAAATTCTTGACTGATGCTACCCATGATACTAGCCAAAATCTAATTATTACCTTCAAATTTCCATATTTGCAGGAAAAAAACACAAACAACCGTTTAACACCACGTATCACAACAACACAGAAAGGAAGGACTTGATTTCCCTCAAGTGACCCCAGAGTACTCTATCGATGCAATGAAGGGGTGTATACTAAAGGCAGAGAAAGAGCTCCTTGAAATCACCAGAAGAAAACATTACGAACACACTGAATGTATAAGCTCACACTACGTAATCAACAAACAACAACACATCACAATTAAATAAATTAACGATCAAGCACATTTAACAAGTAACAAATACACATGAGCTACAACAATTAAATAAATTTCAACAATCGGTCTGTCGATGCGTGACCAAAATTCCAAAATTTTATCGAAGTCTCATCAATCAATTACTACTCCAAGACATCCGGTCGGACCATCACCGCATTTATCCGTTAATTAAACAATCCATTATACCATAAGGTAATCCGCATTTTAACATGAGCACCTAGCTCCATAAATCATTTAAAAAAACACACGCAGAGACAAGAAGTAGCAAGTCACTGCATAACCTGGTGTGCTACGGAGGATAAGTCTACACCCCACAAACTGAACGGGTCACAACCAAAACAGACAAGGACTGACATAATCTGATCATGTCAAGAATTTTCTAAAATTTGTGTGTGTCGGCAGAATTATAAAGTAAGTCCAATTTCACCCTTGACATAATATTAATAACATATAAATAACCCCACATAATCTATCTTACACTCACTATTACAACAATAACGCTTACATACTAACTAACACATGTTAACCCCAATAAATCTCTACTCATTTCATTTCAACATTCAATTCAATCTAAACTTCCATTAATTAATTAAATCAATCAAAATTTCAATTAATTTTCTTAAACGCATTTAATTCAAATCAACTTAAAAAATATTCAATATAAAATCTCAACTGAGGCAAAATTTAAACTCTCTCAAATATCTTGTATATATTTCCCAACATCAATTCAGAGTATTGCAAGTCCTGACACCAGCATGACATGCCTAGACCCACACGCTAAGTTTTCAGCTAACATCTATTACAGATAGTCAACCATAGATTCTACAAACTTCCATAAAATTCAATAAATCAAGCTCTGTACACCATTGACCTTAAATAGACCATAAAAAGACCATAAACTACGCTCTGGGCTACCATTGAAACCTCCCCCAAATTTTGTGTAAGAGTTTTGTAATTTTTTTTGTATTCTTGGATTTTGTTGTCCATGACGTGTCCGTTACTTAACTAAATATCACCATTACATTAACGACTCGGAACACTAGGTTTTTTATAAGTAAAAGCATAAACTTTTACCTTACAGCCTGAACAGGTTTTCTGCTTTAAAAGGCTTCTTCAGAGGCTGCCGCTGGTTGTGGGTGACGGAATCGAATTTCGAAAGATCAATGCTGTGTGTGTGTGGTGAGATATGTTCGAATTATGCGTGCGATTTGAATTGTGTCTGTTCGTTTAGGATGTCGTTTTTATTTGTTTTTGTGTGTTTGTATATTTCCAATTGTTCTAGAGTGTCTAGTTTTCGGCCTTTTGTGTGTACGTGTAGAATGTTCATGTTATTGTCGATGTTTTTATATGTGTGGTTTGCTTCAATGAGGTGGTTTGCAAAGGTGGATTCTGTAGTGGAGTGGAGTGCCTTTGTGTGTTCAATGTATCTCTGTTTGAAGCTACGTCCTGTCTGGCCATGTAGAATTTATTGCAATTTGAGCAATTTAGCTTGTAAACACCGGGTAAATCGAATTTGTTTTGTTTTGTTTGTGTTCTGTTTTGTTAGTAGTTTTGTAAGCGATTCTGTATCCTGCTTTTTTTATTTTTTATTATTTTTTTTTGAGGGGGGTAACTTAATATTTAAGACTAGGCACTCAACCTAGAGGAAGCATAAAATGTGCCGGAACCCAAGCTACCATGTGCAACATGTCTACTGGCAATGGTGACAGGACTTGCAGAATGAAATACTCATATAACAATAACAAATTTCTTATTTATTGGTGTTTCTGTTTGCTTCATAAATTTATAACATTTGCATCACATGGTATAACAATTATACTCTTTAAAGCTGTTATTGATCTCTTCAGTTGCAACACATACAAATAGTTAATCCAATGAATGGAATTCAGTTATTAAATCTCATGAATACATAACAATTGCTGATAGTAAGATGGCTTAATTTTTCTTGTACATACACTAGTCTGCATACAGCAATGGATATCAACACAATAATTGAGTACACTTGAATCTGATTGTTGAATACTCTGAGGTTGCAACCCATACAGACATTTAAGTTGACTAACATGCTTAGAGATATGCAAATATAACATGACACCAATTATTTATAAGATATTATTATTTATACACCAATTATTTATAAGATATTATCATTTATATACCAATTATAATAAGATATTAGAGAATTATTTCGTTGAGATCTATTAAGTACCAATGCATTTGATCAGCCAGCTCATTTAACAATTCACACATGTGCTACTATACAGTTATACATTATTAACCCCCTTGAGAAAAATATACACATACATACATATACCACAACACATTAACATACACATACTACCCACAAGTAATTCAAGTAACTATCTTGGGTGAAACCACCTTGCTGGTAACACCACATCAATATCTCCCCAAAGTGTAACTTCAATTTATCCAAAATTAACCCAATGTCCCCTTGTAAAGTGTGATAACAGTATTTCATAATGAACTGAGCTCCAGTGTCGGTGTGCTCAAGAAGAAATCAACAAGACAGAATTAGGAATTCATTAAACCCGTTTTAATATTAATATCCCCGAAATGTGTGGGTTAATCATCTATCCCACTAGATTATGTAAGGTGAAAAGCTATAAGGGGACTCGTATCTCCCACTCATACCCAGCTATATTCAAACAGTGTATATGTGACTGAATTTAAGTTACTCACTCAGATATATATATATATATATGTGTGTAAATATTCCTCCTTTACATGAGTTTATCAAAAATATATGAATAAAGTAAAATCACAATTAATTCAGTATGGGATCCTATCTTACATAACCAGACTACAGTTTCACACATGCCTGATGCATGTTCACACCAAACTTTACAGGTTAATGTTTCATGATTTTACAATTTATAGGTCTGTTTTCATATAATTTCTGCAGATTAAACTGGAGGAACGTAGAAGATGTCAGAAGAAACGATATATACAGAAAGATCCCACCTGAGTTTTCCAACTTTAGTTTTATCCGGGCATGTGGTTCAGATACTCAGCTGGTGACACCAAGGGTTACTTTCTGGAGCTGCATCCTCATCTGTGGGCTGTTCGTGACTGGCGGCGTCGAGGAGCTAGTAGCTTTTCTCTGCACGAGAGTATGACAGATGGATGGTCATCCTCCGACACCCCTTCATCGGCTTGTCCGAGAAACCTAGGCCATTTATTATATGTATTTTGTTCTAACTTTAATTTCACAACTAAACCACGTTGTTGGCGACAATTATAATAATCTCTTAAGGGCTCTTATTTTTGATGTCGATTATAATGATTTATTTTATTTATGATTTAATTTTTTAATATCTGTTACTAAATACGTTTACTCATTATTATGTAATTCATTAATTCGTTTGGGCGCCAGAGTATGAGTATCGCCAGTGTTTATTAAGAAAGAAAAACTCGCTCAGTTCAGATACCAATATACTTTATTATTCCATTTTCTTTCAAATAAGGCATCTGACATTTTATCATAACATTATGGTATTTAACAGAACATTATTGATATGTTTAATATACTTTTACTACTAGCTTCAACGTATCATGATTCTTTACTATTACTATTATTTTGTATTCTTCAGTTAAAAAGCTGCAGTATTATATTCTATTCATCTGACATCTATATATGACTCATATCAAATTTGCTATTACTACGATATTCAGTTCATTCCCCTAATTATACAGTGATTACTAATAATACCTTTCTAGTATGTCATATTACATAAATTGAATTGTTAGTATCTGAACTCGCGTCTGTTTTTTGAAAATGAGATGAGTTATACTATGGTAGATATAAATTTTTTTTATGTTTATATATTAGAATTCTGAATTGTTAAGATTTATAGATGTTACTTGTTTGCAGTATTCCAGACTTTGATTAGCTGCTCTACGTCGCTTATTACACTTCACTTTCACTACACATACTTGATTAGCACTTCTTAAACTTGAATACACGCTCGCGTTGTACTTACGTCACGCACATAAATAAATATACTTTTCAACTCAACTTTTCACGCACATCTGAAATATCTTCCGAACACGTACTTTACACGAATTAAATAAATACTCTTCTTGATACTTTAACGTGTTACTTCGCGATTTTAATTTGTGACCTAATTTATACGTTTAAATAACAAACTATTATGACGTTCCGCTAGATTACTAAAAGTTTGTATAGAGCTACGCAGGTTTCGCGTGCTCGTCTTGGAATTTACTTAAAAGAACTCTCGTCTTCGCTTTCGTCTCTCTTTTTATAGTTTTGCTATTGATTCCATCACCGCATTTCTGGTTGGAGACACTTTCATTGGCCAGAGTTTGAAATATTCCCCGGTGAATTTGAAATTCTCCATTCCTGTCTCGTTATTTTCACGCGCGCAGAACTGACGCTTTTTCTTATTTGTTAAACAGTGCGGGCACGTTATTTTTTACCGCGTGGTCGCTTAGCTGTTAAAAACGACGCTACTTTATAAAATCGTAATAAATATTGGGCTGTCATCTTTTGTCTCCTGAAGGACATCGACCGGCTTTTTCTAACGGTACATGTCAGTCTTTTGTTGTTTTCATACACAAAACAATTTATGCGTTTATGACATACTAGGTACAACCGTCTATTGTATTTTTATTTCGCTAGCGACAGACTGTCGGCACACAAGCCTCGCCCTGTTCATTCTTTACTCTACGTATTACTTACATTTATGTGAATTACAATTGCATATCTTATCATACCTCTATAACTATGATTAATAATTGAAGTTTTTATCTATATATTACACATATTGCATTAATTTATAACGTTCCACAGTAACGTTACATCTGTCCCCCGAAATGATTTCTCTATAATTTGCTTAGAGAATTTGAGGCATCATTTTGTATGCCTGTTACAGCATAACCATTCAATGAAGGGTTTGTTTACAATTTTGGTGTGACACACCTTAACAATATGGTCAAAACCGTTCCCCTTAGCTCGTCACTCTCGCTTTCGCTCGGAGGGTTGGCGCGGTCATTCACATCTTACCACCCTAACTTCTACCTTACATAATGCTACTTCTTCGCACCCTTGCTTACCCGCTACGTTACATACTTTTCAAACAATCACTATCTCCTTTAAATGGAAACACATTATCACAGGGTACGATGGAACGATGGTAATGTACCGTACAAGAATATGGTACGCATCGTTGCAGACATTTTTTAAGATTATCCTGTTGTCTATACAAAAGGGTTTGACATACATACATACATACATACATACATCCTCGGCACTACAGCCCAGTCCGGGCCCTGGCCTCCAAAAGAAATCTTCCCCACTGGTCTCTACTCCCGGCCAATGTCCACCAGTTTGCTGCACCCAGCCTCACTGCCTCCTTACCAACCTGGTCCAGCCATCTTGTACGCGGTCTTCCCTTCCTTCTCCTTCCCATCGGCAAATAATTCATCACTCTTTTTGGGATTCTATCCTCCGCCATTCTCTGCACATTACCAGCCCAACGCAATCTGTTAATTTGTATGAGTTGCACGATCGGAAGATCTTTAAACCTTTCGTACAACTCTCGATTATGCAGTCGCCTCCAAATGTTGTTTTCCCTCACAGGGCCATAGATTCTCCTCAGTACCCTCCTCTCAAAAACGGATCGTCTCTGCTCATCTAGTTTTTTTAACACCCAGCATTCCGAGCCATACATCAGGACTGGTCTAATCAAGGTCTTGTATAGGGAGGCTTTTGTATCTTTAGTTATTAATTTTGATTTAAAATGTTTCACCAGTCCGTAGTAACACCTGTTAGCAGATAATATTCGTTTTTCAATATCTCTAGAGGAATCATTTCCAGAGTCCACATATGACCCGAGATATGGAAAACCCTGAACCTTTTCAAATTCATAATCGTTAATGCGCAGGGACAGGGCACGAGTGTTGGCACCTACAACCATATATTTGGTTTTGCTTTGGTTTATAACCAAGCCCATAGCCTTAGCGGACAACTCAAGTTCCCGAAAGGCTTCCTTTAAGCCAGATTCAGACCTACTTATGACGTCAATGTCATCGGCATAGGCCAGAAGCTGTACCTCCTTGTGAAATATGTGTCCGCTAGTTTGAAACAAAAGGGTTTGAGAAGGCAAATTTCTTACGACAGTTGTATCACCATGGTGAGGTGATTGACTTAAACGATATTCAAGCACCTGTAGTTCCTAGCTCCTTTGTACCCATCATACAATGTCCTGTTCCTCATCGTCAACCCGTTACCACTCCCCCTTACACTGTGCATTGCGCAAAGCTTTGTTTTATGCAGAATGGTTGCGGCAACGATATAAAATATAGTTTGTTGTGAACATGTTTTCATCATGGTGTTCGTGTGAATGCTACGTGGCAGAAATGCCCATAAACGTAGAATTAGGTACCGTAGTGTGTGCGTGAGTGCTAACCTTGACTACGTCACTGTCGCGGTAGAAATACTCATAAACGTAGTCCTGGTAGTTCGAGACGGGTCACTGGCACGGTATATATACCTGTAAACTCGTCAAGGACCAGTATGGGTGTGAAAATTACTCATTACGGTACAGCAAATGTGAATACGCATCATGTATGAACAACAATTTCACCCGATTAAAAAAATAAAAAAATAAAAAAAAGTAAATAAATAAAAAATATATGTACTGCTTTTACACATTGGCTTAGCATTGCATAGTGTATCTTATCATTATCTACCACTGTATTACTCAATAGTACAGCGATAGATAACGTGGAGTAGGCCTGCTTTACGAAACTGTAAAGTTGGGGAAACCACGTTAAAAAAAGCGTAGCGGTCTCTCATTCGCCCTTGGCCGCTAGGAAGAGGATGAGAGGTAAAAAATAAAAGTATAAAAAATGTTTATTAATAATAAATAAACTTATATTGTGCTTTTATCGTTTTACACACAGGACAACAGTAGATATTACTCGTCCGCCTCATGATTGCAAGTAAGAGACGAGAAGTAGAGGGTATAAGTACAGAAATAATTACAGTTAAACGACAACGGCCTTGGTGTAGTGGATGCATGCTGATTTGGAGTACCGGAGGTGCCAGGTTCAAATCCCGGAGGGGACATAATTTATTTTTTGCGGAAACCAACTGTCTCGCCTCCTTTATACATACAGCAGTCGAACACATGCGTCATGTGGGCGTACCCACATTTCAAATTTCGGGGTACTACCAACCGTTGATTTAAACATTTCGGGTGTAAAATTTCGGACACCAAAAATTTCGGGGTACCCCCAACCATTGTTTTAAACATTTCGGGTGTCAAAATTCGGACACCAAAAATTTCGGCGTACCCTCAACCGTTGTTTTAAACATTTTGGGTGTCAAATTTTGGACATCAAAAATTTCGGGGTACCCCCTCCGTTGTTTTAAACATTTCGGGTGTCAAATTTCAGACACCACACCCTCAAAGTCGTCATGGACACACACACGTGCGCGCGCGCGACTTTATAAAACAGTGACGTCACATGGAACGCTCGGAGACCAGCTATCAGGTCCTCTGTGTGACGTCATTAACTGGAACCCGACGTCATTAACTGGAACCCGGAAGTGTTTTAGACATGCAGGACTTGTTTTAGAGCGTACCCACCTTTCACATTTCGGGTACCCCCATCCGTTGATTTAAATATTTCGTGTACCAAATTTCGAACACCAAAAATTTCGGGTAACGGTACCCGATGACACGTCATACTACCATTGTCTCTGTGACGCCTCGTCCAGGACCTCTGTGTCGTCAACCACCGAATTCCGGGTACCCCCCATCCGCTACACATTGTTTTCGGGTACCAAATTTTGGACATGCAGAAACCACGGCCTCCGTGTCCGACACCGACGTCCAGGGCCTCTGTGACGTCATGAAACAAGTTTATAAAATAGTGACGTCAGTGTTTTAGCCATGCAGCGCTCGGACGCCAGCGACTAGGGCCTCTGTGACGTCATGAATTAGAACACGGAATTGTTTTAGTACTAAAGCCGGAAGTGATTTTAGTACCATACTACTGGCCGAACTCGAAAGTAATGCGTTTTGCCTTGCCTATTACTATACAAGTCACTTTTTGTGGCAGAACTCGTCTTTCCGGTAATACTAGTTTTCTAACAGTACTCATTTTGTGGCTTACAAAAAAGAAACGTCCATTATGTACAATATGTAGAGCGTAGAGCGTACATTGTCTTTTTGTGTTATCCATTAACCATAAATATTTGTATTTTTCAGTTTACATTTGTTTGTAGGTTTGTTAATTTGCCAAGTCACAATCGTTAGGTTCTGTATTTTAAGTACGTACTACTGTTATAAGCATTGCATATACACATTAAACGTTATGTTTTCATCAACGATGGCTTTTGTTTATTTCAGAAGTAAACTAAAAACCAAAAAACCGTTGTCATCCAAACTCACAAATGAAAACAACACGTATTTTTGCTTTGCATTAAGTAATAGGACAATTTACAATTAGTAGACTTCTTCTTTTTCTACATCATAATATATTGATACAATCGTACATTAAAAAAATCTAAAATGTACTGGAGGAACGGATAAAGGTACAGTTCCCTTCAGGCTAATAGGAAATGTTGACATTTCACAAACATATTTTTCTTACGTAAAATTTATCAATGTTAGAAATCTGTGTATAAAAAATGTTGTCGACAATTTACGTACTCATAAGCATACAAGTATTATGGCTATTCTTGTTGGAATGTAATACTTAGTGCCATTTACAATGTAAAATATAAATACGAGGTATATCCAGAAAGTAAGTTCCGTTTTTACTGCCATGTTCCATAAAGAAATGGAAGTATGGTGATGGCGAAAAAATAGTATTCGAGATAAGGGCTGATTCTGATTATACTACCCTCAAAACATGAAAAAAAGTGATTTTCCGTATATATCTGTTTTGGCTAACAGTACACGAAAACTGTTTGTTTTCCAGCACTTGTAAAAAATCTTTTTTTACCGCTAAGCTACAGTTTTCGCTCCGCGAACTTTTTAACTAACCCTCGTACTTCTAACAAAGTACTGAAGGTGGGTAGACGAACTCCAATGGCATGATTTGTTCGTGGTGAAAAAAACGTCAGTGATTTGGAAAACAAAAGCCAAGAACAGGTTCGTTGGCGGTTGTGATTTGAAAAACAAAAGCAATGAACAGGTTGGATGGCGGTTATGATTTGAAAAACATAAACCAAGAATAGGTTCCTTGGTGGTTGTGATTTGTAAAACAAAAGCCAAGAACAGGATCGTTGATAGTTGTGATTCAGAAAACAAAAGCCAAGAACAGAAAATTATTAAAAAATACAAATGTAAACAAAGATTTTGAGGTCTATAAGCAAAATTGATATAAAAAACGTCAAACCAAGAATTTCACAATAATTAGTACTACGTTACGTTTCAGGATAATTAGTTTTATTATAAGAGTACAATAATAGTCTGGCGATCGTTTGGGTCAAATTATTTTCAGATAATGTATACGTATAACGATGAAACTTTGAAATTAGACAGTCATGAGAGTGTTTTTGTGGAACAGGTAATCAGTGATATTGCAAAGAATAACCAAAGTTTTGTTTTGTTTTAATTACTGTGTTACTGGTTTCTTAACGATTGCATTGCGAAAGATCAATGAGCATAATTAGTTATTCTGAAATCATAATAGCTTGTCTATAACACTGAACTAAGACGGTATTAGAAAACTGGCAGATGTGTCTTCCAAAACATTTTTGATTGGTCACTCTACAATTGACACTTTGTTGTTTGTGGGCCATCAGGCTATTCTGTTGGAGTCTGAAAACAGATTGCAGATGGGTATACATTTGTTAAATCGAATCTGAAAAGACTCTGGATTACAAATTTCCACAATTAAAACCAAGGTGATGGCTTTTCGTGGAACTGATCCCGTACGGGCAGAAATTGTTACAGATGGTACTGTCCTGGAACAAGTTAGCAATTTTGAATACGTGGGCTACAGTGTATCTTATAATGCAAGCAACGACGTTGTGAATAAGTTGCATAAGTTCAACCGTACTTTATGTGGGGGACCATCAGGCGAACCCTTAAGTCAGCAAGTAAAGGAACACGCCTAAAGTTCTACAAGGTGATGGCTCTTCTCACACTTCTTTATGGGTCTGAGAATTGGACTTTAACGAAAGGTCAGGCCAGTATACGTGAAGCCGTTACTCTTACTCAATGTTGGGACCTTCATTGTTTTACAGATGTCCAGCAGTTTAAGGACAATGTAAACTATTGAACGTTTTTATCTGTGAATTCTTGTTATAAGAATCATTCAAATCATTTGAAACCATATACGATCACAAACTCCACAAACAAATTCCACCTTGTTGCCGTAGAACGATTTTCCGAAGTGCTCCGTCCCCAGACGCCAATGGGTTATAAACGCTAAATCTTGATTCTAAAACGTCTCATCTGCTTGTATTTCACAATATTCCATTAGTTCTATCTCACTGTCGACATTCGTTGTTTGTGAACTGGCATTAGACGTTGCGGTGTCTGCGCAGTTGGTGCTAGCCTCGAATTTTCGACGCTGTCTCATCCTCCACATTCGTTCTGGTGCTATCATAGGGGCCTTTATGAATTCCTCGTTCGTTCTTCTCTTATTTTGTAAGCGTTTATCTCATGTTGTGAAGATATTTTTACATTTCGAAAGTTTAAGGGCAATTTGTCCAAGTTCAACATTTTGTCACTGTGTTATTTATTAAGTTCTTTCACTATTAGTATTTTATTTTATAGTATTCGTAGAGTTTTACAAAACAGCACCTTAAACAATGTCCTACACATGCGCGTTACCGAGCTATACTAATTTTTCCGCGCGGCGAATCGGTGATTTTCCCTACAAATTGGCGGCCATCTTGTACTAGCGTGTGACGCCATTATATTGCGTGACATTTTTTCATTCTTTCTCTTTTGAATCGTATATTGCTTACTTAAATATGCTTTATAGTTTTAAAGATAATAAATTTTGTCTGGTATACACAAAATCGCTACATCGATTCTCGCATAGGTTCCCTTTGCACAGGGCCGCGGTGTTAGACGTTTTCCGTCAGTAATCCCTATTAGACCGTAAGGGAGGGTTTGTCACGAGCTAGATTCCTTATGAGCATTGGAAATCATGACGCCGATGTTTCGTGTCGGGAATCGGTTCCATGTCACATGGTATGACCATGTACACCGCCACATCCACTTCAATACCACACACATACGCGCGCGCGCGCGCACAGAGAGAGAGAGAGAGAGAGAGAGAGAGAGAGAGAGAGAGTACCGGATTTAAGATTTTTGAGGGCCTAGGCCAAGTTTTCTGAGCGGCCCCCTATGACTTGAAGTAATATATGCACTGGAGAAGTAATTTCATGTCAGATTAATACTATCGAATTTAAAACCATTAGGCCACTATAAAAAATCGTGCTTTCATTTAGCAAACGTTTCCAAAATATTAAGAACCATTCAAAGAATTGAGCAAATTAATTTATTTGATAAATAGAGTAACCTAACTAAACTTATTCAGAAATTTAACATAAAAACTTTCTTTTTTATTGTCTAGGTATAAGACATTAATTTTTTTTATTAATATTTTTAAAAAATTAAAAAAAATTGGTCTAGATTTTTTTTATTCTTTGACAAAAGATACAAGTTAATGGTAAACTAATATTCAGTCGCTATGTAGCTTAGTGGAATTAATGTCGGAGAAAGCATACACAAAAAATGTACCACGGTCGTGTAAATTCGAGGGCAATATAGCGGACGTTCAAAATTCGCATGAGCAGCTTAGTTTTCAAGGATGCCAGCGTCTTAAAAATAAGCGCGTAATATATAAATAAGAACTGTCTTCCATTCGTATTATTAATAAAACTTCATTATTTAATTTCAAAAAATCATACTTCAATAAATTAAAGTGCCTCCTACTTTTACAAAAATACTTCTGTTAAAAAAATATCTTGTAGCTTGCGGCTTCCTTTGG
The DNA here is from genome assembly GCA_034769895.1 of Magicicada septendecula. Classification (NCBI taxonomy): domain Eukaryota; kingdom Metazoa; phylum Arthropoda; class Insecta; order Hemiptera; family Cicadidae; genus Magicicada; species Magicicada septendecula. Next base: position 313,282,193 of record CM068373.1, on the reverse strand, counting down.
GCCGCGGCCTAGTCGGCCTAATGGTACGTCCGGCACTGGACGCGCGCTCACACACACAGAGCTGGCCAGGCGTTTACACACTGAGATTTTCATAGCCTACTCTTTTGTGTATTGTGTTTAAACGACACTAATAAATCGCAACTTCGCAGCGGTGGGGCAGTGCTGCCAACAACGGATTACGGCGTGAACATAAATTTACCTGCACAGCGCTCAACAACAATATAACTCCCCTCATGCCTCCAAATAACTAAATTATTCTGTTTTGGACTCAGTTTTACGGGAATACATGAATTCGCCGTCGTCAGCGGTGTTTTCAAATGCAAATATACTGGATTATAACAACAACAACAAAAGTTTTCAGTTTAAAAAAGGGTTTGAAAAGTATAAACAAGGAAAATATAATTCAGGTACTGTTATTGGGAAAGTACCAAAATACCTAATGAAATGTGCACTCGACGATTTGACCAGCGTGCTTATGATAACGTAAACATAGGGAAATCGATGAGGGTATGTTGTATTTTACACATTCATTGTACGTATTTAATAATATATTGACGAGATAAATACGTTTAAATATGTAACTAACCTTTGCAATAATAATGTTTTGTCTTTTATAGGAAAATATCTGTATGGAGAACCATACATGACTTCCACGTTCTCAGATTTATATTTAAAATCCTTTTCGAAATGAAATATTTCCATTGAAACTACTTCTTTCTTCTACCTTAACCACAGTACTGTGGTGAGTTACGTATACCACCTCACGTTAGCGCACTCGGTTTCACTGATAATGGCAGTCCATGGCACTGGCGAAACGTCTGGTTTTTCAGAAAATATTGGACCACGGCCAAACACAGCCCGGGAAGGAACTTTAACAATAAACTACTTCATTGTTGCCGATAACGTAGAACACATAAAAATTATCCCCTCCCTCTTCAACTATCATTTTAATTTATAGAAAATTACCCCCTCCCCTTTTCATTTATAGATATTTCATCTAACTTTTTACAGTGGATTATTATGACCTTCTTTTCAGGATACTTTATACATCAAAATTAAGTACTTTACTCTTGTTAAAACATAAAACGTTTTAAACTATCCCTTCCCCTTAATCAATATCCACAAAAATGAATAGGCCTTGAGTCCTCTAGAACTCAGTCACATATAAAAAAAATTATTTGATTCTGTTTTAATTTGCGGCAGTTATCGTTCGTATAGGAAACATTCTACACACAGACACGCAGAGACACACACAGAGACTTTTCGGAAAATGACTTTTCTTCATGTTTTGAGGGTAGTACAATCAGAATGAGCCCTCTTTTCTCGAACACGATTTTTTCGCCATCATCATACTCCCATTCCCTTATGGAACATGGAAGTAAAAATCTCTCCAAACTATGAATTTAGAAAATTAATGATCGTATTGGATGTAAATCGAATATAATAAAGTATTATAGCTTCAATATAGAGGAATTACGTCAAATGGCTTTGTTGTAATCGAATCACGTATCGATGGTAAGCGGCTGGGTGGGTGTTGAAACCACGTAACCACTATAAAGTCTAATATATGTCACCGAGGTTCGGTTAAATTTGATCAGGGTTTAACCTGCAAACTACCTAACGTAATATTAATGCGTCGTTACTACAAAGCACGCTGTCTTTATACTAATTCAGATCATATTAAGTTCATTGGTAGCAGACAGAAAATTAGTAATTATTATTACTTTAGTGTTTAATTTTTTTAATTTCTGTCGTACAATACAATTAAATTTAAGGCTTCCAGTTTATAGTAGAAAAATGCTTCCGGATCCTAGATTAAATCATTACAAGTTAATTCTAGAATTTCAACCTTAGAGTTTGAACTGTTATATCTTACAAAAACATCGGAGAAAGGTTGCATCCCTTTCTATTCACAATTTCCAAATTACTGTTATTCTCAATTATGCATGTCCTTGAATTTGTATACATAGAAAGGCAAATTCGCACACGTGGGCTCAGAGTTCGAGAAGGGTTATAGGGTTACGGAACTAATTTTCTTAGTCTAATACATAAACAATTATATTTTAAGCCACTGTCGTTCAAGTACCACATTTTCAAATACAGCGTTTGAGCCGCAAGTCGTTTAAGAATGACAGTGAGACGAGCGTCTTTCTCCAGTCGTCCAATATTACCCTTAGTTGTTTTCATTCCAATTACTCATTTACACAGGTTAAGTCGATCTGGGGTTGAAAGACACGCCCCTTTCTTGGTGTTGCCAGGAAACTAAATCCCAAGACATACCCTCGGCTAATTAACACACGTGATTTTTCAACAAAATCCTAATTTCTTTTTTTTTTTTTAATATGCTACGATAATTACGTAACGCTCTCGAAAATCTGAGAGCGTCATTCTAAGCGTTTCTCGGCTAGCCGAGCAGGTTCAGTGTCTTGGTCAAGGCCGCACTCAAGTAGTTTTCAGAGTGTTAAAGTACTTTTAACTACACAACTTATGCCGGCACGCCGCCGAGAGAATAAAACATTATTCTGGAACTTTTGTGGGCTTAGTTAGTCTTACTAACTACACAGCGGTCGGCGTAGTTAGTCAGTTACACTGGGCGATTTCTTTAGTGGGAATCAAGTGGTTGTTGCTGATTAGTGGGAAGTGATTATTGTGTTATAATTAGTGAGGAACACTTTAATAATTGACATTATCATTGCGTGTGGACAATTTTAACAATAATTATTGTACGAGAATACCTTAAAGCTTGTGCGACTAATTAAAGCTGATAATTGGTGACTTCATTGGTGTCTGTATTTTGTTTCCACTGTACAATACGACGACCCGTGAGACCGTCGTAACATATTGTTCCCTACTATAAAAATATTTGCTACTAGTCAAGAGACTGACGACGACTCAAAGTGAAAAATAGTCATCACTTTTTTAGAACCTTGATCTTTTCGAGATTTTAAAAAACTTTATAATAAAATAATTCGTTTAAATATCTCAACCGTTCAAAATAAATACAGGTTTAAGACAGGGTGATGGTTTATCTTCAATTCTTTTCAACTGTGTCCTGGAGAAAGTAGTGAGAATTTGGAATGAAAAATTAAAGGAATGGAAAATATCACCAATTACGTTGGGAAGAAGAAACAAACATATTGAAATAAACTGTTAGGCATTTGCAGATGACTTTGCTATACTTTCTGAACATCTGACATCTGCAGTAACACTAGTTAATTTTTAGAGGACATAGCCAGTAGAACAGGCTTAAGAATTTCTGCAGAAAAAACAAATTTCTTACGAACGTTAAAAATGTGCCAACGTTCCTGGTAACAGATACTGGTCGAATAGAGAGGATTAGAAAATTTACGTATCTAGGGAAAAAATTAGGAGAATGGTTTAGAAGAGAAGATTCATAAAATGGAAAGGGCATATGGTGTAACTAAAGATATTTACAATAAAAAATGAATATCTAAAAATGCGAAAACAAGGCATAACTATTGTTAACTATTGTAACTATTCTACAAATATTGGAAAGACGAACTAATAAAAAAATATTAGGCCTAAGAAAAAGTTTAGGAGATTGGAATTTAAGAAGTAATGATGAAATGTATCAAAGTATAGAAAATATAATAGAAACAATGAGAAAAAGAAGACTAGCATTTTTTTTACATTTATATAGAATAGACGACAATAGGTTAACAAAACAGATCTTCAAATATCTGTGGGGAAAGAAGTCAACATCAAGTTGGATTAAAGAAGTCAAAAATGATTTAGAAAAAAATAATATAAACGCAAAAGAAGCAATTGAAACAGAAGATTTTTGGACAAAATTGTTAAAAATGGAAGGAGCTCAGGGTAGGAGAGAGAAAAACGCAGGTTCAAAGTGGACTGAAGACAGTAAGAAGAGACACAGTGAAAAGATGAAAGAATATTGGAGAAAAAGAAAGGAACAAGGAATAAAGAATTGAAATTGGCATGTGGTCCTCAGATGGCCTATACAAAAAAAAAAAATAATGCGTTTGTTATATGATTATTTGTTTTTATACACGACACTGCGTATTGTGCTCAGGTAGTCTCGTGATAAGCGCCGCACTCTAACGGTTTAGCTTAAAATCCGTCCGAATTGAAATGAGATGGTAAGTACAGTTTAGATTGTTTGTGCTTTCACTCTGGTCTAACGACGAGCTAAGTAACACAAAAAGCAGCAACAAAATATTGTTACGGCGGTCTCACGGATCATGGTATGGTGCAGTGGAAACAAAAATACAGACACCAATGAAGTCACTAATTACCAGCTTCAATTAGTCACAAATAACAATGTGAAATCAACAAGGTACTCTCGTATAATAGATCCAGTTAGAACTGACAACAAATAGCAATAATGTCAATTATCAAGAGTTCCGCACTAATTAAACACAATGATCATTTTCCAACAACAACCACTTGATCCGCACTCTACAATGTCGCCAGGTATAACTAACTAAGACGGCCACTGTTGCCTATATGTAGCCCATAGAGGTTCCAGAATAGATTTTCATTCTTTTGGCGACGCGCCAGCATAATCTGCTTAGTTACAAGTACTAGAACAATCTGGAATGCTACTTGACTGCACGGCCTTGACAGAGGCACTGCACGTGCTTGGTTAGCCGAGAATCGTGTAGAGCGGCACTCTCGAATTTTTCCGTAATTGTCGCAACAATATCAATAAAACTTAAAGAAGAGTTCATTAACTTTAAATTAGGTTTGTTCGTGATTTTAATTTGTTTTACTTAAGTGGAAAATCATCATCATCATCTTCAAGGATTAAACCAAGGATTGTTTGTTTTGGTCTCAAATAGGCAAAGATCCAGATAGGCTGGTCAATCCAGCGCTTCCACGCACGTCCCACACTTCTCCGTCACCACGGGTTATAGTTTCATAGTTGTTTGGGGATGCGGCAGTCATCCATTCGGCAAAGATGTTCCAACCAATTCAGCCGATGCTGGGCGATCCTGTCGAGTATACTCATAATATTTAGTTCCTGCTGTATATCTGTGTTTCTTATATGATCTTGAAGAGTATACTCTGCCACGTGCCTGACAAATCTCATTTCAGCCGCTTGGATGCGACTGGCCTGGCCTTTTGTTAAAGTCCAATTCTCAGACCCATAAAGAAGTGTAGGAAGTGCCATCAGCTTGTAGAATTTTAGGCATGTTCCTTTACTTGCTGACATAAGCGTTCGCTTGACGGTCCCGGACATAAGGTTGAACTTATGCAATTTTTTCACCGTCTATAACAATTTTTGCGCGTACGGGATCAGTTCCACGAAAAGCCATCACCTTGGTTATAAGTGTAGACATTTGGAATCTAGAGTCTTCGCAGATTCGATTTAACAAATAATTGCTTAAGTGAAACCGTGTGAATTATTTGCGTTGGTCTCGCTAGTTTTGTGCTTCACTTTAAAGATCAGCAAATAAAGTAATTTACCGTTTTAAAGGTTCATGTAAGGCACATATTGGAAAGCTGTTGGCGCGGTGTTATGAATATTAAGTATCTGACGTCTGTTGCCTTTGATAAACCACTTGTAATGACAACACAGCGTCTGTAGAATATTAATGATTACATTATACGAGAACTGAAACGGCGGAGTGCGGTATAGGGACCTTGTCCGCCCTCATTATGCTATTTAGGCTACTTATCCTGACATGGTGTAAGCAGATTTACATATCTTGGTTCTCTGTAGTCGGATCGATCGTGGTATAGTGGCTAGCGTGTGGCGCTGTTACGCTGTCGGCGCGGGTTCTATTCCCGACGGGGCCATCTGATTTAGATACGACCGTTCTCAGCGAAAAAGGCGATGGCAAACCAGCGAGGTATCCTGCCTAGTATAAATCCACCCCACCATGCCGTTCGGACCCGGCGTTAAACTGTAGGTCCCATATACCTGTGAGACTCCGTAATACACGCACCACGGGTATATGCGGCGAGGGTACAAACCAGACGAAAAACTGAAGGACCCAATAAGTACTATTGGGACCACTCTCAAGAAATAAAGAGCAGAATTGAAAAGGCAAGAGCAGTGTACACTAGAATGAGGAGTTTATTCAAAAATCACGGTTTAACAATAAACAAAAAGATGAGACTTTTACGCTGCTACGTATTCTCGGTGTTCTTCTACGGTGTAGAATCTTGGACTTTGACTGAAACCACAACTAAATATTGGAATGTTTCGAAATTTGGCTTTACCGTAGAATATTGAACACTTCATGGACAGCACATATAAATAATGTTGAAGTTCTTAGAAAGATGAAGAAAGAAATGGAAGTTATTAACATAGAGAAGATAAGAAAGCTTCAGTATCTGGGACATCGTATGAGAAATGAACAGAGATTTTGGTTATTGCAGTCCATACTACAGGGCAAAGCACTTGGAAAGAGAGGAGTTGGGCTACCGAGAATATCATGGCTGAGAAATTTAAGTACCTGGTATTATAATTATAAATATACTATAAATCGCAGATGCATCGGATGATTAGTGAACAATAATTTTGTTAAAGTTCAAGGTGTTTAGTTCATGGTAGTACTGCCGCTGGGCGTGAAGCGTTGGGCCAGTAGGCAGACGCCTTGAGGCGTCGGTCGTTCCCCGCGAGGCAGGAACCTCCGTGCCGGTGGCAAACGGTAACTGCACCAGGCAGTGCGAAAGTATGTCCCTAAGGAGCGAAGGTAGTGGAGAGATGAAAGGAAGATACTGGGGGCTATAAAGATAACAACGAGGTCATCTAGAATCGCCCGAGGTCGTTTGACTCTGACAGGGGAGGTAACTAACTAACCCGGCCGTAGACCCTTATATATACCCCTCAGATGTTCTAGAATAATTTTCCATGCCTCCTGGCCGCGAAACAACATAATTTGTGTAGTTACAAACAGTCTGGAAGCTACTTGAGCCACGGCCTTGACCGAGACACTGCACATGCTCGGCTAGTAGAAAATCGTGTCGAATTTTTACATAACTGCAACTGCCGACTATTTTAGAGCGTTTCGTAATTATCGTATAAGTATTTTTTTATGACCGCCAGTTTTTAGCATCATTATTGACGGGAAGAAATTGGAGCGTTTTTTGGCGGTTTCAAATATTCAGCCAGTTTGGTGTTATTTAATGAAGGCTCTGTAACGAAACGAACGCTCTGGTCTGAAGGAATCATGGTATAGGAACGTGGGCACTGAGAAAATGTTCATCATCATCTTCAAGGATTAAACCAAGGATGGTTTGTTCCGGTCTCAAACAGGGAAAGATTAGAGCTGGTCACTCCAGCGCTTCCTCGGACGTTCCACACCTCTCCGTCTTCTCGGCTTATAGTTCCATAGTTGTTTGGGGATGCGGCAGTCATCCATTTGGCAAAGATGTCCCACCAATCTAGCCGATACTGGGCGATCCTGTCGAGTATACTCATAATATTCAATTCCTGCCGTATATGTGTGTTTCTTCTATCATCATGGAGAGTATGCCCTGCCACGTGCCTGATAAATCTCATTTCAGAAGCCTGGATACGACTGGCCTGGCCTTTCGTTAAAGTCCAATTCTCAGACACATAAAGAAGTGTGCGAAGAGCCATCACCTTGTAGAATTTTAGGCGCTTTTCTTTACTTGCTAACTTAAGGGTTCGTCTAATGGTCCCGCACATAAGGTTGAACTTACACAACTTATTCACAACGTCGTTGCATGCATTATAAGACACACTGTAGCCCAGGTATTCAAAATTGCTGACTTGTTCTAGGACAGTACCATCTATAACAACTTTTGCCTGTACGGGATTAGTTCCACGAAAGCCATCATCACCGTTTCAAGTGTGGATATTTGCAATCCAGGGTCATTGCAGATTCGATTTAGCAAATGCATACCCATGAAAAAATTATAACTGAAGTATTTTGAGAGTGCTGAGATGTGAGGGACGGAAGACGCTGAAAAAAAAGATAGAGGAAATACTAATGATGAAATTTGATGAGTCGTAGGAAAAAACGATTCTAGCAATAGACAAAATTGGAAGGACTCATATCGATATATAATCATATTCGAAGAATGATAAGTAAGGAGAACAATTCAATCGAGAATAAAAATAGGAAATAATTTGTCACTAGGGGTAAAAATTACGGCCAGTTTGAAGCAAAGCAAAGAAATGCAATACAGAATTAATTTGGAAGAGATGGCTATATATACATTAAATGGAATCCTGTAGGGTAAACAAATTACAGCAGAAACTAAAACCATTGTTAGAAGTATTATGACTTACGGCTCAGAAGTTTAGACTACTAATAAACACACAAGAACAAAATTAATGACACCAGAGATGGACTTTTGAAGACGTTTGGCAAGAGTATCCAGACGTGAGAAAGTTAGAAATGGTCATTAAAAACCAAATGAATGTAAAAAATTTAATTGTTGATTTTATCTAAACAAAAAATTACAATGTTATGGACACACGGAAAGAATGGCACAGGAAAGATTGCCAAGGAGAGTTATGGAATGAACCCCACCAGGAAAAAGGAAAAGATGAAGACCACTTGGATAGAAGAAATTGAAACTACATTGAGGGAACGAGAAATTGAAGATCATTGGATGGACAAGCAGCAGCGGAAGATGAGAATTCAATCACTTCTGTAATCTTTGGTTTCGGAAAATGTGTAAACATTGTACAGTCGGAATGATAATAATAATAATAATAAGTGAAGAAATCGCTGAAGGAAAGAGAAGCAGAATACGTTAGTGGTAGGGAATCACGGAGGGGAATATGAATTACGGAGGGGAATGTATAAAGCCGGTGAACAATGCACAGGACCAGGGGCCTCGACTTCCCTAATTTTGTGCCTATCAGTGAATAGTTCATCATCATCATCATCTTCAAGGATTAAACCAAGAATGGTTAGTTCCGGTCTCAAACAGGCAAAGATTAGAGCTAGTCACTCCAGCGCTTCCTCGGACGTCCCACACTTCTCCGTCCCCTCGGCTTATAGTTCCATAGTTGTTTGGGGTTGCGGCAGTCATCCATTCGGCAAAGATGTTCCCATCGATTCAGCCGATGCTGGGCAATCCTGTCAAGTATACTCATAATATTCAGATCTTACCGTATATCTGTGTTTCTTCTTTGATCATGGAGAGTATGCCCTGCCACGTGCCTGATAAATCTCATTTCAGAAGCCTGGATACGACTGGCCTGGCCTTTCGTCAAAGTCCAATTCTCAGAGCCATAAAGAAGTGTGGGAAGGGCCATCACCTTGTACAAGTTTAGGCGTTTCTTTCTTGCTGACATAAGGGTTCGCCTATCGGTCCCGCACATAATGTTGAACTTATGAAACTTATTCACAGTGTCGCTGCTTGCATTATAAGACACACTGTAGCCCAGGTATTCGAAATTGCTGACTTCTTCTAGGACAGTACCATCTATAACAATTTTTGCCCTTACGGGATCAGGTCCACGAAAAGCCAACACCTTGGTCTTAAGTGTGGATATTTGGAATCCAGAGTCTTTGCAGATTCGATTTAACAAATGTATACCCATCTGCAATCTATTTTCCGGGTCCGACAGAATAGCGTGATTGTCCGCAAACAACAAAGTGTCAATTCCAAAGTGAATAGTTCTAATAGAGAAAAAATGTTAAGCGACTTATATCCTCTTTTGTTTTTTGTTGAGGTGATATGCAAGGATATGAACTGTGCAAAGGGATAGCGAAGAGAGAAAGAGAGAGAGAGAGGGCGAGAGGTATGCGCGCGCGCGTGTGAGCACGCTCGCGCGTGTTAATGTGACACAGACACTACGAATTTTTATATAGGATAAAGTTAAAGGGACTGAGATCTGACTGCAGCTTTCTGTTGAGAATGTTTTCTGTTATTCACACAGGAACAGACTGAGATGCATTCATTTCGATTATTAATAAACTGAGTCAGAGAAAGATACTGCTACTGTATCACTGCTACTGCAGAGTGTAGTAAGTGTGTGTCGCAAATATTAAAACAGTAATTTTAATTATGTCTCATTTATGAAAATCCCCGGTATCTGCATATATAATCAGTCCTCCAAATTAATAAGGCAACCATCAGATCTCACTAAATCGCAATCAACAACTTTATACAGTCTTGGCCTTAATTCAGCTTACATAAAACGGAATAATACAAGAAATCGTAAACGTGGGACACGATTTGTAAGATTTTAAGTGACACAGCAATATAAAATAGACTTTCATAGGGAATGTTTCCAAGTCCTATGAAAGCGTAGTGGTTATAAAATTTCTCTTGCTTTTCTTTCATCCTCCTCTATCCTCTTCTCCTACTCTTCTTCTTCTCCCACTATTCTTGTTGTTGTTGTTGTTGTTGTTGTTGTTGTTGTTGTTGTTGTTGTCGTCGTCGTCGTCGTCGTCGTCGTCGTCGTCGTCGTCGTTCTTCTTCTTCTTCTTCTTCTTCTTCTTCTTCTTCTTCTTCTTCTTCTTCTTTCTTCTTCTTCTTCTTCTTCTTCTTCTTCTTCTCCTTCTTCTTTTTTCTATTTTTTCTTCTTCCTCTTAATATATGTAAGAAGCAGGTTTTCTAGGATTGTTTCAATGTCCACTGTATTTTCGATATACCCGTATCTACCATTCCGGTCTGGGGACTAGTGCAGCTCAGTCTATCGATATTCTTCTTAAACGACCAATCAAATCCTTACTATTTTTTTTTCGTTTCATTGAGAAATACTTTATTGTACAGTTGTGTTGTCTGAACATTCTGCTTATCTGAACACTCATATATATTTAAACGTAATTCTTAGAAATCTCTTGATCTCTCATTGTTATACTTTTTGTTACCTTAGATTGCTTTAGTAGTGGCTTTGATAAATGGGACTTCCCATTAGTGACAAACACCAATATTCTGTTCTATACTGTTACCTTTGTGTTCCTAGCTTTGTTCAAAGACGCTTTTGTAAGTTACAAGCCTGGCACGAAATGTATCTTCTATAACAATGATATTGCAGAGATATGAAACTGAGAACGGGTTTAGAAAAACGCAAAGTTTGTCTTCATATTACCGTTGTCAGAAAGGAAAACAGAATTAAGAACTCATTGGAATAATTGGCTCTCTTTACTAGAGAAAAAGAGTTTGAGAGACTGTTACAAAAATAAAATTGTTTAAAGAAACCTGATGCAGAAAGAGCAACAAAATTGTTTAAAGAAACCTGATGCAGAAAGAGCAACATAAATTGTTTAAAGAAACCTGATTCAGAAAGAGCAACATAAATTGTTTAAAGAAACCTGATGCAGAAAGAGCAACATAAATTGTTTAAAGAAACCTGATGCAGAAAGAACAACATAAATTGTTTAAAGAAACCTGATGCAGAAAGAACAACATATATTGTTTAAAGAAACCTGATGCAGAAAGAACAACATAAATTGTTTAAAGAAACCTGATGCAGAAATAACAACATAAATTGTTTAAAGAAACCTGATGCAGAAAGAGCAACATAAATTGTTTAAAGAAACCTGATGCAGAAAGAGCAACATAAATTAAGAACGTACTTACCTACGTATATACACAAATTTTTTTTATTGAATTCAAAACTGGTCTGTAAGGCCAATCATCAACGTATGTCTAATACCTCCTAATACTAACTACATATCAGCCAAATTAAGTCCAATAACATCTTTTAGTTAGTTCTGGTGTTCTTAACTAAACACTCTCTCCCGCGCACAATGCTCTGCTTTTATAACACAAAACACTATACAAGTTGAAAAAAATGGCTTTGGTCTCTTCAGTCGTCGGAACACGTGTTGATTGTCCAGCAGCTGAAGAACTTCTGCATTTTCGTGGAGGCGAAGCCTTTCTTCATGCTTCTTCGCAAACCTTTTAATCTCTTCTTTATTTGTTGGAATACCTAGATCTCTGTGAATTTCGGCGTTTCTAACATACCATGGTGCATTCACCAGCGTCCGCAAAACTTCATTTTGAATGTTTGTGTTATCCTCATGTTACTATCTTTCGCGCACCCCCAGAAATGGATTCCATACAGCCAGGTGGGTTTAATTATCTGATTATAGATCAGAGTTTTACTGTATAAAGACAGATTGGAATGTTTTCCTATGAGCTATATATATTGTCGGAATTTGATGTTAAGTTCCTCTTTTTCTTTTTTACATGCTCTTTCCATTACAGTTTGGTATCCAATGTCATACGCAGGTATTTGGCTCTGTTTTCATAAGGAACTACCGTTCCATTTATGACCAATGACGGAAGATTATTCAGTCTTTTATTGATGAAATTAATGTGTGCCGATAAGTTGGCTTTGTTAAGTTTAATTTTCCATTTTTTGGTCCATTCATATGTGATATTCCTAGCTTTCTGCAATAATCGGGTTGAAATAAACTCACCTTGTCCTGTTGTAAGCAAAGCTATTAGCAAAAGTAGCCAGTTTTGCTTGTTCTAAGTTTGGTATGTCACTGGTAAATTATACACACATTACAGCCCCAAGAACACTGCCCTGTGGTACTCCCGCCTGCATGTTTTTTTAGGCCTGAATATGCTTCTTCTTGTTTAACTCTAAACAATCTATTATATACACAAATGAGATAAAATATAAACGAAAATTATAATTGTTAAACTTTTGGAATAAAGTTCTGTACATTTATAAGTTTAATGCTAATGTATAGGCTGTGGATGTCCCGTTCTTGCTTTGCTCCAATGGGTAAGAATTGAGGATATCACAGAAATTTAAATCGAAAGCTATGAATTCAATTTTTACTGGCATTTGGATGAGATGTGCAAGGAAAGATCGCCCTGTAGTGCCACAGAAAAATAGCTCACATCTATTTCATGTAAAGATGTTGATATATGTAATTAATACGTAACTTACACAACGTTCATCATCGCCTTCTCCCGTCAACACATAAGTTACATTGACAACATGTTGAGAGCATGGAAATCCAGATTGACTTCGGGAATCCAGCTTAACAAATCAATTTGTATGGGTTCCCTGCTATATGCGGATGACATAGTTCTTACTCATGAAAATAATGATGATTTACAAACAGCTATGTTTCAATTACAAGACGTGGCAAGAGATTATTCACTGACAATTTCAGTAAGAAAGACCAAAACCATGGCCTTTAAAGATAAATATACAGTGAGGACTAAGATAGTTATAAACAACAGCACTTTACAACAATTGAGCAGTTTCAAATATCTCGGCTGTACAGTAAGCTATAAATCTAAATATGATATAAGAGAGAATATTTAGGATATGTCAAGATTCAAAGAAATCTTAGAAACAAAACAAGACAGAGCACAAAGAATAAATTTAATAAGACAATTGCAACACCCACATTGATTCTGTGCGAGTGATGCGTGAGTCATGTCAAAAAAAGGAAAGCGGCAAGATTCAGAGTGCTGAAATCCAGTTTCGTCGAAATACTTTAAATTACATTGAAGGATAGAAAAAGGAATGAAGATATCAGAGCATAACTGAAGTAACGACATAAATGACATTATTTCAATTTACAGAAGACAATTGTGGGATCATCAACATCGGATGACAGAGGATCGATTGCCGAAAGCGGCACTAAACTATAAAGCTGCGTGGGTGGAAGAGATGTGGGTCGTCCGAGGATGAGATGGGTCCCGGAACAGGTTTATATAACCTATCCTTCAGGAAAAAAATGTTAAACATACTGTACCTTGTATTGTAAGGCAATAATAAAAGGATTAGTCTCGGATATAAATATATATAGAACTGAGTAAAACTATTTTTTCAGTGATATAATAATTATGAGAAAAACTTTAAGGCATAAGTCACGGACGGGAATAGCGCTGCCTCTCAGTTTTGTGTATTCTTCATTTCCAAGTACGGCGTATTTTTATTCGCTATTTACATTTATTTGATTCACCCACGCGTAGCGCCGCCTCCATCTTTGAAGATTCTGACGTTTGTCGTTCTAGTCTGCTTTATTTATATAGATATTTCACCTTCCACCTTTCGTACTTTCACATTTTTAGCATTATTTATTTTTGTTATGTTGGTGACATAAATGTTAATAAAACAAAGCTAATGATTAAATATAAGAACAAGTTCACAGTCTGCACCATTAATATAAACCAAAGACCAGTTGAACGTGTAAGCAAATTTACATATTGTTACAACATTACAGAACAATCTACGCGTTACTCGAATGTTCTAGAGGAATTCGGCTGTAATCTTGTGTGCGTACGTGATTCCAACATGCATTCGCGAGACTTTTCTAGACGTCACCAGTCGCGCGCGCTGCGTCAAGGCCGCAATCAATTACGTCCTAGTGTAGAGCTTGATGAGTAGATGTGGAAGGTTCTGGTGTCTAAGCGGCGTATAAATACAAGGCTTCAGCGACGCGTAGTCAGTTCTGAGTTGCGAATTATTGAGTTTCACCATCTTTGAACAACGGTAGAAGAAGAAGAAGAAGAAGAAGAAGAAGAAGAAGAAGAAGAAGAAGAAGAAGAAGAAGAAGAAGAAGAAGAAGAAGAAGAAGAAGAAGAAGAAGAAGAGGGCGGTAGAGAAAGAAGAAACACACAGACACTTTTCGGAAAATTATTTTCTTCATGATTTGATGGTAGTAAAATCAGAATCAGCCCTTATCTCGAACACGATTTTTTTTCGCGATCACCATACTTCCATTTTCTTATGAAACATGGAAGTAAAAAAGTGAAAAACTGATTGGTTACGAAAAACAAACACACAGGACTTACGGAAACTGAAAGAGACGTAGAAGGTTTATTCAAATTACATACACCTGGATGGATGGGCAAGGCATTTACAGTAAATATTAAAATGTAAAAATGTAAAACCAATGCAGAGACTATTATTGAAACCAAATTTGTGCAAACAATGTAAAACCTACCTCTCTTCATCTGGACTACTATTGCAGCAATAAAAACGTGGTTGCTCCTATCCGCAGCCAAGTCAATTAAGTTTCTGAACCCGGTTCGTATATTAAACAGGACATTTTCAGGTACTTAATAAAAACATTACCATCTGAATGCAAATTGCCAATAATAATGTTCACCTCTCTCGTCTATACAAAAGAGGTGACAGAATAAACTGCCAGTGTGTTTGGAATAATCACTAAAGTTTTTGTATGGCGGTGCCAACATGTTTGCATATGTTTTTAACTTATAGGAACAATAAAGGTCCCGAAACATGTTCCGAATAAGAATAAACACATCTTGAGGCAAAACAATTTAAATATTAAATAAATTATATACGCATCAATTACATATGCAATTATTGAGGAGTACGAGAAATGGGGTCTAAACATAAACACTACTAAAACAGAATATCTGAAAATAGGAGGCATGCAAGAAGAAGACCCAGATCTGCAAATCCATAGAATCGGAAAGTGTAACGAATTCATATATTTGGGAAGCATTATTTCAGAAGATAAAACAACAAAAAATGACATGAAAAATAGGATACAACAGGGAAAAAAGGCTATTCGTTTGCTAAACTCGTTACTTTGGTCGAACAAAATGAAACTTCAAACTAAACTGACAATCTACACAACTATTGTAGACCCCATTTTAACTTATGGCTGCGAATGCTGGCAACTTTCAGATGAAGAGGAAAAGATGATAGAAACTGTGGAAAGGGACATCTTAAGAAGAGCGAGTAATATTTCTAGAATGCAATATGTTAGAAACGAAGGTATAAGAAGGAAAACAGGGCGCGTATTTACAACAGCAGAAAGAATAGAATCCAGACAATTGCTACATTATGGTATGGTCTCGTAATGAGGATGGAGGACAAGCGATGGCCAAAGAAAGCATTGACTTACACACCAGGAGAAGAAAAGGAAGACTGACAACACAATGGAGAACAGGAATTAGGAAACGCATGAGAGTCGAGGTATTGAAGATGATGACTGTAAGGATAGGGAGGAATGGCGATCGAAATGCGAGATGCGGCATAGACTGTAGGACCACCGCTAATTAAAAAAAATGTATATGAATCAAGAAATTGACTGCAGCAAAAGTGTTCACACACATACGTGTGTGTGTGTTGATTTAATTATACACAATAACACACATTAGTGTAGTAATATGTTTCACATGTGGCAATGAGCCTTCAATCAATTCCTTTTTATCTGTTATAGCACTAATTCGCTGTTTCCTTGAATGAATACAGATAGAAATATCAAGTTATTAAATATTAAAGCGTGGATTCAGCAAATGACGGTTTTCAGGAACACAAGTCGACCATTTAAGCATTGCATTTTCACGTGCAGTTAATAGTATAATATATTTAAAACTTCACAAGTGATAGGTTTAAAAAAAACTCAAAGAGCATACAATTTTTAAAAAGTTTTAGCTAATTGTATGCTAATTGTGTTGTTGAGAGGAGAACAGTGCTTACATGAAAGCGAGTTAATACTTCTACGTTTTTTTAAACAAAGTCAACACACACACACACACACACACAAACTCTCTGGTTACTTGAGTTTCTTATTAAATAATTTTACACGGTCATGTCAATGAGAAAATATTTTATGTAAAACGTTTTATACTCGTTTGTTTTCAGAGTTACTAATCCACACTGTAACACACTCGCGCGCGCGCACACACCCGCAGTCCTTTGTTTGTTAACTCTAGTTACTTGTCTGCTTACAAACACAGTTTACTGTAATCACATTCTGCCAACTACACAGTAACACACGTTAATGCTAATGCACGTAGATTGCATATTTAATGAGAATGAATTAAATTATATACCAGAGAAATCAACACACACACACGCGCGCGCGCGAGGGTGAATTGAAAAGTTTCCGGATAACTGTAGCTTAGCGGTAAAACTAAAATTTTTCGTGTGCTGCAAGATTTGTATTTTGTGTGAACTCCAATTAATTTGCAAAACTATCTATCAATTTATTCATTGTTTAAAAGCTGTTTAAACACGTGTCATGCGTGTTTTGAAAAACAGACAAAATTGAACATCGTGGTGTGATTCTTTGTTAAAAATATTTTATCGCCAACGGAAATTCAGAACGAAATTTTGAACGTGTCAGGAGATGCTACGACTTCAAAACCAACGGTTTGTATGTAGGTATTTGAGTTTATACGTGGTCTTACGGGCATTGAAAACGTGGTCGCACAGGACGCCCATAAAATGCAACAACTCCAGATGTGGCAGCCATCTTGCACAACGCTTTTTTGCACCAAGTTCTTGACTTAAAGTATGATGCACACGCCCATTTGAGATGCCTATGATATCAGCAACGTCATCCACTCCTCATTCTGCGGTCTTCCAACACTATGAAATTTTTTCAATGATGTTGCACTTTTTTAGTTGCACTTTTTAGACGTCCACTGCTGGGATACTCTTCAGTGCTTGTACGACCACGTTTAAACTCGAGTGTGGGCTATTTACCGTTGTTTCTGAAAGCGCTGCAACTCCTAACACATTTACAATTTCGTTTTGATTTTCCATTTGTGATAAAACGTTTTTAACAGAGAATTCATTACAACACGATGTTTGGTTTTGTGCATTTTAAAAACACGCGTGACAGGAAAATTTCAAATACCTGGTAAAAAGTGAATAAACTGACAGATATATCTAGAAATTAACAGGTGTTCACGCGAAATATACTTCTTGCATTACACGAAAAGTTCTACCACTGAGCTATAGATGTCGCTCCGCGAACTTTTCAACTGACCCGCTATCAACTCTTTTTTCTTCAGTCGATTTCTTGATGCGCATATAATTTATTTAATATTTAAATTTTTTACTTCAAGATGTGTTTATTCTTATTTGGAACATGTTTCGGGACTCTCATTTTTTCTATCCTCAGCCTTCTTAATTTTGCATCTATTTGCATATTTGCGTTCTGGTTGGTTGTTGGTATGGTTTCCTGTTGGCTTTTGGTATTTTTAAATTAGTATTATTGTATGTGGGTGTGGTGTATATATATTCATTTTACTTCCATATACCTTAAGGAATGGAAGTATGGTGATGGCAAAAAAAATCGTGTTCGAGATTATTGCAGATTCTGATTCTACTACACTCAAAACATGAAAAAAAGTCGTTTTCCGAAATGTGTGTGTGTGTGTGTGTGTGTGTGTGTGTCTGTGTGTCTGTCTGTAGATTTTTTTTCTATGGCAAACGATAACTGCCGCAAATTCAAACAGAATCAAATAATTTTTTGTATACAGCCCTGATTTGTAGAGTACTCACGACCTATTGTTTTTTGGTGAAGATCGGTTGAGGGAAAGGGGTAGTTTACCTGCAACGGTTTTTTTTTATCAAGGGAAATTTTTTTTTTGGCAAACGATAACAGCCGCAAATTCAAACAGAATCAAATAATTTTTCGCATACAGCCCTGAATTGTAGAGTTCTCAAGACCTATTGTTTTTGGTGAAGATCGGTTAAGGGAAAGGGGTAGTTTACCTGTAACGTTTTATGTTTTAACAAGGGTATTTCCTATGGCAAACGATAACAGCCGCAAATTCAAACAGAATCAAAAGATTATTTGCATACAGCCCTAAATTGTAGAGTTCTCAAGACTTATTGTTTTTGGTGAAGATCGGTTAAGGGAAAGGGGTAGTTTACCTACAACGTTTTTTTAACAAGGGTATTTTCTATGGCAAACGATAACAGCCGCAAGTTCAAACAGAATCAAATAATTTTCTGCATACAGCCCTGATTTGTAGAGTACTCAAGACCTATTGTTTTTGGTGAAGATCGGTTGAGGGGAAGGGGTAGTTTACCTGCAACGTTTTTTATCAAGCGTATTTTATATGGCAAACGATAACAGCCGCAAATTCAAACAGAATCAAATAATATTTTGCATACGTCCCTGAATTATAGAGGTCTCAAGGACTTTCGATTTTGGTGAAGATCGGTTAAGGGAAAGGGGTAGTTTACCTGCAACCTTTTACGTTTTAACAAGAGTAAAGTACTTAAAAATTTTTTTAACTTTTTGAAACAATGGTAATTGTTAAAAATAAAATAATTTTGTTGCCAGGCAATAAAATTATAATTTTTTCATTTATGTATTTTTTTCTCAGTTATGTACTGTTTATTCCTATAAAACAGGGGTAGTTTACCTGCAACCTTTTACGTTTTAACAAGAGTAAAGTACTTGAAAATTTATTTAAACTTTTTGAAACAATGGTAATTGTTAAAAATAAAATAATTTTGTTGCCAGGCAATAAAATTATAATTTTTTCATTTTAATGTAATATAATATTTTTCATTTAATACAGCAATAAAAAGGCAGGTAAGACACAGCCTGGCTGTTTGGCTGAAAATGATTTTAAATATAAATCTTAGAATATGGAAGTCATGTATGGTTCTCCATACCGATATTTTTTGGATGTTTTCAATGTTGAGTGTATTTTGAATATTGTGTCGTGATTTGTGTTTACTTCTATTTGTTAAGATATTAGTTTGTTTTGTGTTTTGTGTTTGTAAATTTGAAAATAAAATGTAACAAACATTTCCTGAGAACATTTTTTGATACAATTATTAAGTTAGTTAATTTACATAATATACGAATTCGTGGCAAATTTTGACAACCCTAATACTCGGGCATTTTGAATTGAAAATACATTAAAGAGTAGAGTAATTTATTTTGTTCAATACGATACGGTAGTAATTATATAAAGTGTTGTAAGATTACTTGTGTTCATTGCAGATTGATAATAAATGTAGTACTTACTTGTAGCTAAAAAATTACTGGAGTAAGAGTAGTAATACACAGCCAGACGAACATAGAAATACTGAAATACCGTAAGGCTTACGGATGATTAAGATAAGGAAGATTAATGAAGCAGGTCGGATAAGTAATTAGTTCTCTCCTTGTGCATTTTGTTGTCGGTTTTAAAAATAACCGTTCATTAATTTGAGGGGAGTTGAGAGATCAACAAAAACAGAGATAAAGTAATATATTATCGGCTGAAACAGTGATAATTTACCGCAAAGTTTATTAATGAAATGAACATTGTTGTATAGAAACAAACAAATGAAGAATAAGATGAAATAGGTTATCTTCTTCTGACAGTTCCCACCCGTTTCAGATGTTGGATATCATACAGACTATTTTAACTTTGTGTACTGCTGCAAGGAATAAGTCAGTTGTATTCATGCCAAATCAAGCCCTTTAATTTCTAAGCCATGATATTCTCGGTCGCCCAACTCCTCTCTTTCCAAGTACTTTTCCGTGTAGTATGGACTGAAATAAGTAAAATCTCTGTTCATTTCTCATGAGATACTGAAGCATTCTTATCTTCACTGTGTTAATAACTTCCCTTCCTTGCTTTATCTTTAACTTTAACATTAGTTGTATGTGCTGTCCATGAAGTGCTCAGTATTCTACGGTAAAGCCACTTTTCGAAAGATTCAAATTTTTTAGTTGTGGCTTTAGTCAATGTCCAAGATTTTACACCGCAGAAGAGGACTGAGAATACGTAGCAGCGTAAAAATCTCATCTTTGTGTTTATTGTTAAATCGTGACTTTTGAATAAACTGCTAATTCCAGTGTACACTGCTCTTGCCTTTTCAATTCTGCTCCTTATTTCTTGAGAGTGGTCCTATTGTTCATTGACTATAGTTCTAAGATATGTAAATTTGTTTACACGTTCAATTAAGGGTGCAGTTTGCGAACTTGTTCTTAAATACAATTATTAGCTTCGTTTTATTAACACTGATGTCTAGACCATATCTACGGCTGCTTTCTGTCACTCTATTCATTAGTTGTCGGAGCCTCTCTAAGCTATCTGCGAATATAACGGTATCATAAGTATAACGTATGTTATTCATTCTTTCACCGTTCAGAGAGATTCCCACATAACATTCATCTAAAGCTTCTCTATAAATACCTTTCTCTGTTGAATAAAAGTGGAGATAGTGGGTACATCCTTGTTTACTCCAAGCAGAAGCTGTATCTCTTCAGTTTTCTGTAGATTTTATATTTTTTGTAGGTTACAAAAAATACAAATACCTACAAGACAACTTGAGAACGTTGATCACTCTGATATATTCATCATTACTTCTTAATTTCCAGCCTTCTGAAGTTTTTCTGAATAAATAAACGAAATATATTTATTATTAGTTAAAATTAGTTTTTTGATAAGTATTTAATTATCGTTAACCTTACAAAAACACCAATTAATCTACTATTGTCTTTAAAATCAAATAAAATTTCTTAGCCAACAATCATAAAATAAACAAATTCTAAACTACTCCATTAGGATTTTAGTTGAATTTATAAACACAATATCTAAATGACAACTAATGTATTCGCAACTTTTAAGTTTACCTATGTTTCGTATATATCTATAGGCCGATATCTAATACTTTTCAAAAGTACACGTGACTGTTTTACGTTGGTTACTGCCGCCATCAAATAATCAGGCGGAGGCAGATGAACAACATATTATAAACATTTTGATACATTTTTCTGATTTGGAATATTTTATGTCAAACAATGTATTGCTGTATTATCACTACTTTGGGAGAAAAACGAAATCGTACGAACAACAAAACAATAAGTACGTACTGAATACATATGATATTGATCAACTTAAAGTGTGTGTCTTATAATGCAAGCAACGACGTTGCGAATAAGTTGCATAAGTTCATCCTTATGTACGGGACCATTAGGCGAACACTTAAGTCAGCAATTAAAGGAACACCCCTAAAATTCTACAAGGTGATGCCTCTTCACACACTTCTTTATGGGTATGAGAATTGGACTTTAACGGAAGGCCAGGTCACTCGCATCCAAGCGGCTGAAATGAGATTTCTCAGGCACGTGGCAGGGTATACTCTCCATGATCATAGAAGAAATACAGATATAAAGCAGGAATTGTATATTATGAGTATACTCTACAGGATCGCCCATTATCGGCTGAATTGGTGGGAACATCTTTGCCGAATGGATGACTGCCTCATCCCCAAGCAACTATGGAACTATGAGCCGAGTGGACGGAGAGGTGTGGGTCTCCAAAGGAGCGCTGAAGTGACTAGCTCTAATCTTTGCCTATTTGAGACTGGAACAAACCATCCTGGTTTAATCCGTGATGATGATGATGATGATTTATACACTGTGTTTATAAATTCAACTAAAATCGTAATGGAGTAGTTTAAATTTTTTGTTTATTTTATGATTATTGGCAAACAAAAGACTTTCATTTGATTTTAAAGACAATAGTAGATTAATTGGTGTTTTTTGTAATGTTAACGATAATTAAATACTTATCGAAAAACGAAATTTACGTAATAATAAATATATTTCGTTTAATACAAAATGTGTAGTGATTTCTGTAGCGGAGTTCAGGGAGATTACGTGTCACTCATCATTACAAAAAACAAAATTCAACAAATGGATTCCAACATCTAGTATTAACTTAATAATAGACTTAATGAAAAACTTATTTTAACAAAATCTTTTATTAACAAATTAGCTTTAAGCCCTCCAAGATGGATTCAAACTTGAAGATCGCAGTTCTACGTATTGCCATGGTTCGAAATCACAACTCCATAATTAATAAAAGATTTATCCATATTTATGGAAACAAATTAGCAATGAAAAAGCGTTGTTCTTTAAAAACAAAAAATATAACGTAAGGATAGCCTGTGATGATAACATTAATGCCGACAAAAAAAATGTTTGTTACTGAATTTCTTTAATGCGGAATTCTATAATGAAATGACGTAATTAAATAAATGGCGTCGTAATTCAAGCAGACTTCATTAGTTCGAAACCTCAACGTATTAAAAGAGATTTAGTTTTTCTGATTTTCAACAGTTTTCGTAGTAAACAAAAAGAAAAAAAATTTCTTATGAGAATAATGGTGCTATTCACAATTGTCTAAGCGTTCCGTTCTATTTCCCCGTGGCGTCGATCTCGACCTTATAGAAATCTTTTACTACAATAGGGCTATCTAGTTTGTTTCTTACTTTATATTGTTCACGCTCTTAGTTATTACCGGTATCAATTATTCGTAAACTAATTTTCATTTATTAATTTGTTAATTAATTAATTATTAATTAAATAAAGTTATTTATTTGATTTATTTTTGAATTAAAACAATTGTTGGTATAACTTTAAATAGGTGAGCAAATAAATAATGTGATTTATTATTATCTGGGTTACGACGGTCTCACGGATCATCGAATGGTACAGTGGAAACAAAATACAGTCACCAATGAAGTCACTAGTAGCAGCCTTAATTATTCAAAAATAACAATGTAAAATCAACAAAGTAATCACATACAATAATCAAGTTTAATTTGTCCACACGCAATATTAATGTCAAATATTAAGAGTTCCGCACTGATTATAACACAGTCGTGTTAGTGGTTATAATCACAAACAGAAATAACACTGTTGCACACCACTATTTTCTTATGCTAGTTTCTATCCGTTTCGGATGTTGGATATCAACAAGATATTTTAACTTTCTGTACTGCTGCACGGAATACGTCAGTTGTATTCATGCCAAACCAGGCCCTTAAATTTCTCAGCTATGAAATTCTCGGTCGCCCAACTCCTCTCTTTCCAAGTGCTTTTCCCTATAGTATGCACTGCAATAAGTAAAATCTCTGTTCATTTCTCATGAGATGTCCCAGATACCGAAGCTCTCTTATCTTCACTGTTTTAATAACTTCCTTCTCTTTCTTCGTCTTTCTAAGAACTTCGCCATTAGTTATATGTGCTGTCCATGAAATGCTCAGTATTTTACGGTAAAACAACGTTTCGAAAGATTCCAAAACATTCTTCTCATTTCTTGGATGGCATCAAGAATTTTCCCGGCTTGGACCAGTCCATTGGTTTCACATTCCAAGTTTATATGTTTACGTCTGTGTTTATACTTAATTTTCTTTTTACTTTATAATTGTTCAAAACTGTTCCCCCCAGAGATCCGATTGGGGAACTTGAAGCTCTGGATGAGTTTGACTTGAACATAGCCATGATGATATAACTAGAGATATCTAAACGATCCTTAATGTAGTGGGTTTTCATTGCTTTCTACATCCTAATGTAGTTGACTAGTAACTAGTTTTTACGCCTTCGGGCCCGATTTCTCAACCCCAGGACAATGAGATGCCCTACCGGTTGTCAGTTCATCCAACCGAAGCTGTTGACTAGCAAGTGGGAGACTACTTATCCCGGTAGTCACTCGGTCGCCTTTTCCTCTTCAGTTAAAAAGGGGTGCACCATACAAAAAACACCACTATAGAAAAATGTTTTTTGTCCGATTAGCGCTTTCAAGCTTTACAACTCATCATATTTCCGATCTGATGATATATGGTATATTTCGGAACTCAGATACCTTGTGGTACGTCGCGGCGACGTAGAACCGCACAGCTCAGAGTCAGCCCTTAGATTCAGACAATCATCTTTTCGACAATAGTTCGAGAGTGCACGCTCGGGCAGCATACTTAATATTTATTCACGTTCTTATTTTTCAGTGAAGAAACATAGTTCTAGTAATGCAGTTATATTTTCACTAAACCAATATCAACAAAAACATTCAGGTTGATAGTTTATTTGGTTGCTGAAATAATGAGTCATTTACCTAAAAAAGTAAATTTTGAGAAAAACGCGTTTAAAGTTTTAAAATAAATTTTTAATGTTTTACCAGATTTAAAATAGTCCAACTCCATACTCGGAGTCTTCAGTTATGCCCGTTTGGTCATCTAGCTTTTCTTCACAGTCTAACCTTTTTTATCAATTCATCTACTGCTGTCTCTGCCTCAAGTATTCGTTGCAAGTCAATTTTTTTAATTACTCTCAACCATATTTGATCCTGGTTTGATCCCTAATTTTTCTCAGACTTGACACTTGCTTAGGCCTATATTACGTTCATTGAAGGTCAACACAGCATCATGTATACCCGAAACCAAAGTATCCAGTCAAACAAATTTATTTTTTGGCAATCTATTTGAATCAAATGATTTAGTGAATCGTTTGCATTCTGCGTACTACCATGAAGACGTTTTTTTATAAATTAGGATAACTAAGATCTGTAAATATGAGCTTGTAACCATTTGCAAATTTTTAATAAAACATTTTCCTTTGTAAACACAAAAATTCTGTTTCCAATGGTAAAAACCGCACGTCTCTACGATTTGTTATAAGGGATTTATAAATTTGTAAAAAGCTGTAATATTATCGGAACTTTTGATAGAACTTTTCTCTTTCCAAATGATAAAAAATTTATTATAATGCGTATTTACATCGGTATCAAATTACTCAGAAAATATTGAAGATTTAAAAAAAATCGATTTTGGGTCGATTTGCCGCTTACGAGTGTCCTTAAGAATTCGTTTCGCTAGTCAAAATAAAATATTGTTACCACGGTCTCCTTGATCGTCGTATGGTACAGCGGAAAAACAAAATACAAGGCACGCCAAAGAAATTACTAATAACCAGTTTTAATTATCAAAATTATACATTTCGTAATCAAAAGATAGTCTCTTACAACAATGTCAACTAATAGAGTCTCGCACAATTATGAAACACATAACACTTCGCCACAATGGAATAAATCGTCACTAAAACTCAACTGAATAATCGCCGACGTAAGACTGACTCTAAGCTAAATAGATAACACAAGTGTTCCAGAATAATCCATAATACGCGTCAACACTACACTAGAACGTAATCGCTTCCGGCCCATGCGCGCGGACCGGTGAGTCTGGAACAATCTCGTTAACGCCCGTTAAGCATCATGTACGTACACATCATTAAAACTGGTTCCACTAGAATAGCCGAGAAACACGTAGAATATTCTGTAATATGTAACAATAACACATTTGAACATCGCAGACTTCAAGTAGACAAAAACTGATAACGTATCCTATATAGTCAATGATATCGGAACAGTTAATAGAGTCTTTTGGTACAAAATTGTTTTATCGTTTGACATCAGTTACACAAGCGAGGAGATAACTCAGGTTTTAGTGTAACCAGGCCCAACTGTAATCGTGGTTAGCTATAGACAGTACAGCACAACCCTTATTAAGTACTCCCAACCACCAACATCTGATCCCCTTCAATACTATTTAACTGCGTGCACTGATTAAAACAAGGGTTGTTTCCCAACGGATTACATATTTCGACGCTTCTCTGCCTCACTTACATCAGAGTAACTCTTAAATACGCAAAGCTGTTTTATGAATAATAATTATATTTCTACATGAATGAGATAATAAGTGACCTGGGAAATTGTTAAGTGTTGCTTGATGCATCAGAATGATTGAAAACCGGGCCGTTAGGCCGTGGTTAGTTGCTATGAAACAGCGACATCGTCGGCAACGTTTCGATCCCACCCTCTGGCATCTTCTTCAGGTTCGCAAAAGCGACAGAGTGTTGTGAAACAGTTACGGCGGATCTTGGCCGAACGATACCCGACAACTTTTTAGAGCAACAGGCGCCCGGTAACCTCGGTCACCACGTCTCAGACAATCACAGGATCGTTCAGTACACCATGCCATATCCTATTTAATGCCTGGCTTTCGCCACGCCGACATTCTGGAATGCCTATACATCTCAACCGACTCTCTGTCCAGGCGAGGATAATAGCAGCGGACAGAAGACAGGACCTTGGTCTCCTGGAACAACACCCAATGGTCAGCGTTGTAGAAAGCATGCTCGCCGACTGCGGACTTACCCGGCTTGCGCAGACGACAGAAACTCTAAGGATAACGGAGATGTTCCAAGCCTCTGCATATACCATCTCCGTCGAGCTTGAGGGGTCTACTGTTCTGAACGCTGACCAGGCGCCTGACGATGTTATGGTCAGTACCCTGGGTTTGAAACGTTCAGCTCCAACCCTCCATGAGTTACGGAATATCCACTAAATAGGATTTAACAGCAGATAGGTGCATCCAACTCCACCGAACACGGCGGACACAGAGTCGACGCCCAATGCCGAAACCACAGACCAACCTCGAGTCCAATCCAGTACATCGGTAATGCACCCTGGTTACCCCGGACCCACCCCCAATGCCGGTCGGGGCGCAGCCAGAGCGTACCCTGGCCTACGGGGCTCCCCGATCCCCGAGGAGTTGATTTAGCAAGGCCAGGGCAAATGACCTGCCTCCCATCAACAACGCATCGGCCCCCATTCCGGGGTACCTACCAGAGGCAGTTTTCGCCACCATTTCGGGTCTGCACACCCGGGGATTTGGTAGGCCCTTTGGTAATGTGGTTTTAAAGGGACCACATAGGAACCCTATCTCTCCTAACCCTTGTTTAATTCTTCCGGACTTCATTAGGCTCTTGCCTTTCACGAAGTTACCGGGCGCCTATGTGCTGGACTCCTCCATAATTTTATTTTCTCTTACTTCTTCTTGTTATCTACTTGTTGCTTGCCTTTCCCTATTGCATTATATGTATCTGTTGCTCCTCCCTATCCTAGTAGTTACCTCATTAAACACCATCATTGCAATCTCATTCCTTGTGATTTCCCTGATATGTAGCTTGATTCCTAACTCACTCAGTCCTCTTACCAATTCAAGGCGCAGACGACAATGACAACAGCGGCTCTCTTGACCAACGCGGGTCCGTACGCTACGCTTCGCGGTGCCGATATTGTCTTGGTCGCACAGTACACGCCGCACGACTACGGTGGATCTCTTGCGTCCTTTACCGACCTCAGGAACTGCAGGATTTTTCTGGTCGGCTTGTAGATCGCGCGGTTGGCATGCCTCGACAACAGTTTGCCTATGCGGTCGGTCACTCTCTTGATGTACGGCAAGACCGTCGAGCCGACAAACTCCTGGATAACCGACAGGTGCAGCGCACGCTTCTAATGCCGTGTAAGCTTACGACAAAAAGTTGCTTGCTTTGCTAGTAAAGACAAAATGATCAGACTGAAGCATCAAATCTGTTTTATAACCTGCAACACATAATAGATTTTTTGTTGTCTTCTTGACGCGATTAGGCATTTGCGTGTTTGGTAGTCGGTGAGTATATGACAATCTTTCTTTTACTCTTAATAGTTTAGGATATTTTTCATTTAATCTGCTTGATCCGGTTATGTTATTGAATCTTCTGGTCGATTTATTTAAAGATTGTGACAATCTGAAAATGTCCCTACCACAGGATCACCCTGTTTAGCTAAATGACGGAGTGGCTGTATAACCTTATGGTAAAGTGGCATAGTGGATTTTAGACGTAAAACGTTGCTGACTGAAAAGTGGCCGTGATCAGTGATCATATCCTCTGCCGAATTCGCAGACCAGTGGCGTAACTAACAGCTGTCCATGTGGGGGGGGGGAGGCGTTGAGATCAGTTTCACCTGCGTAGATAATACTCGCTTCTCCGGAGGTGAGCTTGAAGATTGGACTCCCTGTTCTCCTCAGGGAAAATGAGATATTCAAGATTCTGGCTACATTATTATTTATACAGTTATTTATGTGTTATCACGAGACAAATATCTGAATGTGCTGTTGCTTGCTGACAACTTGATTGTACTTCAAAATACACAATCTGTTTTGCAAAAGTCTGTTCTTCTAATGATGATGATGATGATGATGATGATGAAAATTAGAAATGAAAATGAAGGCAAAGCGGGACAAATCGTTTGGAAACTGTGGAACGAGAAAGTATTGTAATATGCAAGCAATAGTTTGTATGTATTACGTATGTTACGAGGGCAAAAAAATTATTTTCTTTGTTTGAAAAATCGTAAAAATTTAAGTTTCTTCTAGTTACAAAAGAATGCCATTAATTGTGTACACTATATTTCAACCGATCGTTATTACACTGTTTACAATTTATACAAATAGAAATTTAGATAAAACGTCGTTAATTATGATGTTTGTGGTCAGTTCAAAATAAAAATTTATTATACTGGCAATTAAAATATATAGAAACAACATTTAGCTTTATTAATATGAGGGATATAATGTTGTCACGGTATCTATTATTACTTATTGTATATAAATGTATATAACGCTGCTAAACTGTCGGCTCTCGCAGTTTATCATCGTTGCTAGTCTGTAGAGTATCACTGTGTAAACAGTTACAAATTTTCTTTTCATTTTACCAAACATGAAGATGATAGTTTTCATGTTTTTTTATTATTTCATAACATTAAACATTTACATCAGGTGCAGTACAGTTCAGTACAGTACAAACAGGACAGTTAATACAACATTTGATAATGCAACACTTGGTAATGCAGCATTTATTAACGCAACACTTGTTAATGAAACAGTTATTAATGCAACGGAGAAGGGACCGAAGGTAAGCTCGTATTTATTCTCTATCATGTACACTGTGTATTCACTCGAATACCACAACTTTTCTGCAAAATTTGTTTGTAATTTCAGAAATAACTCTGCTATCACAAGCTCTAAACAAACGTGAATCCATTTTAAATTAATTCCAATTTAATAATATTACTATTTACGTGTAATCGTATAAAACTAGTCAATGAATTATTTGGTGTTCTCCGATGGTAAAATTTGTCCAAGCTGTCCTATCGTATGCCAGTCTTTTCGTTTCTTCGTAACAGCCTCTGATTTTAATGCTATCTATTAACTTCATTCTTCTACGCCCTCTTCTTTTTTCGCCTTCTATGACACCCTCCATGGCAGTTGTAGGCAAGAAGACTCTTCTTAAACAATGACCTAATCAATTTATTTTTCTATTTTCTATTACCTTCAGGATTCTTCTTTCTTCCCCTATTCTTCTCAAAACTTCATCATTCCTTACTATATCAACGCACCTCAATTTTTCCATTGCTTGCCAAACCCACATCTCAAATGCTTCTAATCGTTTCTCATCCTCCTTGCTCAGTGTACTTGTCTCTGCACCATATAAAGCAATGCTCCACACATAATATTTGGCCAACCTTTTGCTTAAATTCTTATTATTTTGCCACACAGCAGTCTTTTCTTCCCATTAAATGCCTCTTTTGCTATAGCAATTCTTGATCTAATTTCACGAGTGCAGGACACATCTTCACTTATCAAGCTTCCAAGATATTTAAACAACTCCACCTGTTGCATTTTGCCTTGCCGTATCTTTATGTTTGCCCTTTTTCCTCCTCTGCTAATGACCATACCCTTATTTTTTCCTTATTAATCGTCATTCCATATTCTCGCATACTAAATTTAAATCTCTTATCATTTCATTTATTGTATCTTCCTTTTCTGCTAAAATTCAATTCTCCTTCCACCGAAATTTACACCTCTTGTTTTGTCAAAGCACTTCCTAGTCAAGTCATCAAGATACATGTTAAATAATTTTGATGACATACAGCAGCCTTGCCTCACTTCTCTTCCAATCTCAATTCCTTCTGAACTCTGCTTTCCGATTTGCACACTCACTTTCTGTCCAAGGGACAGATTACGAATTAACTGTCTCTCCTTCCAATCCACCCCCTTGTCCCTCAAAATATCTAATAGTCTTCCCCACTGTACTCTGTCAAATGCTTTTTCAAGGTCTATATAAACAACATATAGCGCTTTGTAGTCATTGAATAAATACCGTATATATATATATATATATATATATTATATGTCATACTTAACATATACTTGCCATTCTCTTCGTGGACAATAAGATTCTGAGCTAAAAAAAATGAAGTTTGGTTTTACACAGGAAAAAATCCTGTGTCTTCTACTTTATCTGTAGTATACTACTCTTTTGCTTCACCGGCAATCGTCAAGGCTATACGCATTATCAAAGCAGTACATCACTAAAGATCAATCCTGGTGCGATTATACGACGCGTATGTCATATTCTTCCAATATGCACGCATATCACATTAGTTTTTTGCCGCAGGTTGTTTTCGAGCAGTTAGTATATGTCTGACCACAGTATTTGAATGACCTGCGTGCTGATGTTTTCGCCTTTGAATTATTATGATAAATTCCTTCTCACTTGTTACTCCTGTTAGCAATTCCGTCTTCTTGTTAGGTCTATCTCCCTTTAGGAATACTAATTTTAAGTTTTCACTAGGAGTATACAAACTAACATAGATTTAATATTAAATTATTTATTCCGTTTAGTTTAAATCATCTCCGAAATCACATTAGCAAAAATGACTTTATGGCCTATCAGCCATTCTGCCTTTTAGAGTGACTAGAACATAGCTTCACTCAAATAACACATTGTAGGTATTATATGGTATATATAACATATAACACATAAATATATATATATATCAATAACACATAGGTAAAACCTGTATTATAGGTATAGATTATAACACAATATAATACGCTTTCTAAAATTTACCAAGTTGATGACTAGTATAATATATAATTTGTTTTAATCTGTATTATATATCTGCATAACACACGAGGATAAATATAACATCAGTATGCATTTTTTTTCATTTAGGCTATTAAAAACAGCTTCGTCTCTTTGGCATAGAGATACTCTGAACCTCGCTGTTTTGGTTCGTTTCGTATTGGTATGGCAATCGGCACATCCGCAGAATCAAGTATTCAGCACCAGTAACTCTGACTTTGTACTCGTTTATTCGTTAGTTGCGTGGGGGGGGGGGGGTCGGTCCCGCGACTAATCGAAACAGGTATTTCGGCTTTTCGGTTATCGTTGAATCGGAACAGGCATTTCAACTTTTCAGTCATTGTTATATCAGTTCCACAAAAATAATCGTTCCAAAATATCTGTTATACGTATATCGGCCCACCTCTACCACTTACTGGCCGTGTGAATGGGTTCACCGCATAGATACGCCTCTGTCCATTTGCTGAGTGATGGAAAATTGTTTTACTTACTTTCTACATCACTTTAATCATGGACTGTTATTCCGCGTGCTGTTCACGTACAAAGACTTCGACGTCGTAGACAACGTCAATTCTGGATGCATCAGATGACGTGTGTACGTTTGGTAGCGGGATCTGAAAGCGAACAATGCCGAGTTTCATAACTATTTTGGAAGTCACAAAACACGTTCAATCGGCTTCTTAATTTCCTGGTATTTCATATTCAAAAGAAAAAAACAAACATGAGACGAAGTACGTATACGTGCTGAAGAGAGCCTTGCAATTATTGAGGTGAATTATTATAGTATTAACGAAAATATTACAAAGTTTTTCAAAGTTCTTCCCATGCTATGGAAATACTACACAGCTCTTCCCATGCTCTTTCTTTTGTCAACTTATCATTATACTCATTGAATCTCAAGCCCCAAATTGCCGGTATTTGCTCTACTTCTGTTCTGAATCGGTTCGTAACAAAATTCGATATTATCCTAAGGCTTTTACGGCCGGTGTCAGTTGTATAAGATGAGTTTTCCGGGCTGTTTGGCGTGGTGTACGGTTTAATGACAAATCAAACGTTTCAACAGCACCACTGGCTGCCATCATCAGTGGAATTCTAAGAAATCCAAGAAATCCTGAACGTAAGTTGTTCTCGTCAGCCTTTACCACAGTACTGTGGGCCTGACGAGAACAACCTACGTTCAGGAGGTCTTGAATTTCTTCGAATTCCACTGATGATGGCAGCCAGTGGTGCTGTTTAAACATTTGGTTTTAAAAATTCGATATCGTGAACAGTAAAGAAAACGTCAAAGAAGTAGTAGCAGTTTAATCGCATAACCTCGACAACACTACTCTGAACACTGAAAATGTTAATCTATGGTGTGACTGGTAGTGGTCCGTGTGAATGCTCCAACGCCACAAAGCATCGCGACGTGTGGTGGGGATGGGCTTCTGCTTGCCACAGTCGCTTGTCACTAACGCTCGTTTAAAAGGGTACCAATTTAAAACTATGGACAACATACGGCCGCGGCTGAGTGGAGCGACAGAGTGGCCTGTATGTACGGAGCCTTAATCACTGCTTACTTAAATTGTGAAGGAAACTGGCCGAAACAAATGCCAGGCCGTATCAAGCGAAAAGGCATACATACTACAACGCTACCTTCCGTCTAACACAATTATCTAATATTTGTGATGTTAGATAAAATGTTACTTACCCGTGATATTACTTTACCTGGGCGCCAGAACAAATCCCAGATACAAATGGAACGGTTTCAGCTTAGCTCAGCGCATGGAGACACTCTTTCTCAGGATTCGTTCAGTGATTGTGGTTTTCAAGGGGAATCGTTACAAATAACACTTTAATATTTCTTGATTATTTTAATGAACGTTTAATTAATTATTTTTAAACTTTAAATTTTTAATGGTAGGACTTAATTCTACCCTAACACTTATATTTACTGAGTGAGTGTGAAAAGTAATGATTAAGACGCTCAAACGACCTATAGCTCTTACCTGGTTTGATTAAGAGATTTCTATCTCCCAAACCAGTGCTAAAGAACAGGTCTGCAATAATTTGCACGTCCAATACTACACACCACTTTCCATTCAACACTCCTATACTATATTAGAGCTAATCTTATAGTTAAAATACAAAGTGTGCTTTTCTTAGTGTCTTTTTAAAATTGTTTATTGTTTTATTATTTGTTTAGCGCTTATTTCATTGATCAATGAATCTATTTCTTACTGTTTGATGCGTTGACCGAAGATAGGAATCTGTAGAGGTCCTCCTTTTGATGGTTTTGCACAGAAGAATGGATGTTGATCAATGCTGTTGAAGATGCCCTGGTAATTACAGATGCTGTAGCCTTCTGTAGCACAGGTCCTTCACGGCTGATGCTTAATTAATTAATTATTTAATTAATTAACGGTTGTTTTACGCAGCGAGTGTTATTGAACGTTATGTATTCATCTACACTGCGGACTACTTCTCGAATTAGAACTTAATTTGCACTTTTGCGTGATTTAAAATTTCTGTGTGTGAATTATACACGTCTAGTGTGTTTAAGTACCGAACGAAGAGTGATGCTACCCCTCGCTTTGAGCTGGCGTCAGTTTTAAATACGGGCTGCTGATTGGCTGTACAAATAAATCATGCGTTTTTCCAGTTTTCACAATCTCGAACAGGTCCGTCAAACACTCCGTGACAGGTTTCAAACGGCAGAGAATTTCTTGTCAAAATCGTACTTCCTGTATTTGCAAATCGATTGATTACAGGTATTTGCAAATGTGTTTCCAAAGATCTGACCACAGAATATTGTTGCTTAGGTCTTTATCTGTGTGTGTGTGTGTGTGTGTGTGTGTGTGTGTGTGTGTGTGTGTGTGTGTGTGTGTGTGTGTGTGTGTGTGTGAACACCTTATTCCTAAGTAGCATAATTCTCTCGTTATTCCTGTTGGCGTGCGTCATCCGTATAACTTCTTCAATTGTTAATTATATTAACTGAGATTGCGGCTACTTATAAAGCTTTTCTTGGGGAATACAATGCTGTTTTCAGAATTGCCGTATATTTATAACTTTTGAAGTTATCGCAGGTTGAACTGATAATTTGCTTTGAGTAAAATAACATGTTTGAACTGGATTCTGATGTAGCGGTGACGTGGTTAGAGTGAGAGGGCTGCGATTATACGCTCTCTCTCTTTCTTACGGCGTTACACTCGTACCGTCTATCCCTTTCATATAACGCTCAGATAGGACGCTATTATGAATCGTTATAATACATACTTATATATAAACGTATATGTGTTTGTGAGTAGTATATATTTACGGGTTTCGGCTCAGAACCATAAACCAACCACGAATTAACAAATTCCGAAACTAACCATAAACCAACCATAATCTAATAAATTCCTAAACTAACCATAAACCAATAAATTACTAGTTTAATGAAGAAAGTTGTGTTAGTGGTTAAAATCACAGACAGAATTAACACTGTTACACACCGCTATAGAAAAATTATTCCGATTAGCACTTTCAAGCTTCTCAGCTCATCGTCAGATCGGTATTAACAAGCAGAGGTAAAGCCAAACCCTTCACACCATTCCCCCCCCACTGACCACACACAACAAGCTATAATTCAAATGTCCTTTCCCAACCTCCGAGCCCTGTCAACCCCGTCTGGACAGTTACAAGGGAAGGAACATTTGAATTATAGCTTGTTGTGTGTGGTCAGTGCGGGGGGTGAAGGGTTTGGCTTTACCTCTGCTTGTTAATACCGATCTGACGATGAGCTGAGAAGCTTGAAAGCGCTAATCGGAATAACTTTTCTATAGTGGTGTGCAACAGTGTTAATTCTGTTTGTAATAAATTACTAAATTAATTTTACTCCAGCCATTATTAGGTTCCAATAACCACAATCAAACAATTATCTATCAAATTCCTACTAGCGTCTAAATTTTTACTAAAGTTATGCTATGCTATTCTATACTTATGATCTACTTATCCCATAGTTGTGATAGTGTATGCTTCTTATCATCCTTAGGTGACAATGCCTGTTATTTACCCCTATGGTGTACAGCTCAGATAGGTAAGACAACCACCCCACTATTTTTCCACTACTGCGATTTCAACTACCAGACAGTTTTAATTGTTTTTTGTTTTCAATATTTTTGTAATGAAGCTTTAATTTCTTTAGGTAGAAATTACTTTTCAGACAAGGAGAATTTGTTAAGAATTTGTTTCGGGCGTTAGAAAGTAATCATAATAGAAAAGTTATTTATTACCCTATAATTGTTTGCCGATTTCATACTGATAATGAACATTTGTTGGTTTAGCATATTTAATACTACTTTAATGATAAGGGAAATCTTATCAAATAGAATGCAATTTAACTCTACTGATAATGGGTTACGAGCTATTGCTACGACAGCACAGAACAATCTACGCGTTTATCGAATGCGCCAGAAAGATCTCGACGTAAGCGTGTGGTGTACGTGCTACTAAACGCATTTTGCGAGAATTTTCTCGACTGTGCCAGGCTCCGCTCGGGCGCTCGGACTGTGTCAAGGCCGTAGCAATTTACGTAGTTCGCGAGAGATAAGACGCAGTTTGGAAGCTTCTGGTGTGTGAGCGTAACTATAAATACATCGCGTCGCGGCCTTAGTTTTCAGTTCAATGCGAGATTTTTGACTGTGCGGTTCGAGAGTATTAGTGCGATATATTTACAGAGCGGTTCGAGTTATTACGGTGTACGTTCAAGTAGTTATTAGTGAAGTGTTGCGTTTTATATTCGGACGGTATAATTGTAATACAGTTGAGTTTTAATATTAGTGGACATTTTATTGCGTATGAACAATTTCATTTGATTTGTTGTAGACACTGTGTTGTTAATTACGAACTGTTTTACTATAACAATTAAAGGTGTGATTAGTGACTTAATTGGTGTCTTGTACTTATTTTGTTTCCACTGTACCTACGACGATCGAGTAGACCGTCGTAACACAATTTTAATTTTCCCCGGAGTTTTGTCTAATTCATAAAGACGTGTACAAAATTATTCTGTATTACTATTGTGTTGTCGCTCTCGTAGTCGCCTCTTGTCAGTAAATTTCTGTTCTTTATTGGGGATTAACTCAATGTTACCATTGGGTTTCCTTCTGGCCTGGTTTTCTATAGGACGCTGTTTGGTAAATAGTTGCATGTAATTATTTGTTAATTAATTTAGTAGTATTAATAATACTCGAATATGTGAAGGCATACGTGTATAGAAAATTTAACCCTATATAGGGAAAGCAGA
The DNA here is from genome assembly GCA_034769895.1 of Magicicada septendecula. Classification (NCBI taxonomy): domain Eukaryota; kingdom Metazoa; phylum Arthropoda; class Insecta; order Hemiptera; family Cicadidae; genus Magicicada; species Magicicada septendecula. Next base: position 313,245,713 of record CM068373.1, on the reverse strand, counting down.
GGTAAAACTTTGGTCGTATTAATTAATTAATTAGTATTAACAGGACTTGATATTATTATGACCGTTAATTTGGATTAGCTTCAATTTAATATTTCTGTTAACTGGGGACATTTTGGTTCTATGTTTTAGGGTGATTTGACATGGGAAGATCCAGATACATGTACGAGTGAATTTCCAAGTATTGCAAGAACGCCTTATTTTGTGGACAAAAGTACGCTGATTGAGACTTTTTTTGCGCTGCGACGATGCTCCATTCTCATCACAGCGCCTAGGCGCTTCGGGAAGTCGACAAATATGGATATGATAAAGCGTTTCTCTGAAATTGTCGTGAATAGAAACGGTACCAGGATACCGGGAAATGAAACGGAAAATTATAGCGTTTTTAGCGACAGCAGTTTAAATTTAAGAATATACGATCCAAATCCGACATCATTCTTTAACAGACACTTTGGAAAGTATCCCGTAATATATTTAGATTTTAAGAAACTTAGTTGTCGTAGTTATGAGAATTTTCTAGATAGCTTTGAGAGTATGGTATCGAAAGTTTTCCGACCTTACTATTATTTATTAAGTAGTTATAAGTTAAATGTACCCCAAGTTAGTAAGCTAAAAGGGTTTTATGCAAAAATTGATAATGAAAAGTTAAGTATAACAGATTTAGAGGAAAGTATCCAACTTTTATCAGAATTTTTATACACTCATTTCAACAAACGGGTAATTGTACTCATAGACGAGTACGATGCTCCAATTCAAAAAGCCATATTTATATCTGGTAATGATATAGACAAAATTATTGTTTTCATCTGCCAGTTTATTTCAAATTCATTGAAATCGAACGAATTCGTCGATAGAGCTCTTATCAACGCCTGCTTTAGGCTAGCCGGAGTTGTATCGGTAGATGCGAATAACATAGAATATTGTCCATTTTTAGATAGTCACAGATTCAACACGTATTCTGGACTGACAGAAAAAGAATTTATTAAATTGTTAAAGAAATTTAAACTAAGTGATAAAATTACAGATATCAAGGCATGGTACGACGAGTATGTTATAGAATCTAGTAACATTAAAATGTACAGTGTTTGGTCCGTAGTCAATTATTTGCGAAGTGGAGAATTAAAAAGCTATTGGGTAGAATCTGGAGATATGCAAAGCTTGGATGAACTTGTTTTTCGTGATAAAATTAGAATAAAAATATTGGAAATGATAGATAGTAAAATTGTGCAAATAAAATTTGTTAAAAATATCAAGGTTAAACATATAATAAGTTTAAGAAATATTATCCTACAACAGATAAAAGAACTGGATGACTCGGATTCTGATTTATTTTTACAATTTATGGCAGATAATAGTTATTGTGATATAATTAATGTAACCCGTTTTGATAAGAAAAGCTTAGAGACGTCAGCGTTCCTTAAAATTCCTAACAACGAAATTTTTTATGAGCTAAGAGAAAAAATATATGCAGAAAAATTGTTCAAACTTAGATTTAATTTCGACCCCAGAGACACAGAAGCTTTTAAAGATGTTATTTTGTCACTAGGTAATGAAAATAGTTTTAAAACATTACTTACCACAGTATTACTTCACTGTACCACAGTATTAATAAAAACTACTGCAACTTGGCAACGGTAGCGATCGTAGCGTCTCACCGTCTCTTCGAGCATCCTTTCACGGCCATGCGCATGCGCCTTCTTACCTAGTGATACGTTCTGGCATCTCCATCCGTTTTGTAATTCTGTAGGTAAACATTATCAACCGCATGGCTGCGTATCCGTTGCGTTAATTCCCTTGTAACAACATACAGAATTACCAACAGATTTTAAGCTCTTCAATTATTTCCTTAAATAACTTACTACTATAACAAAAACTTAGTAATGTAATATTCTACCATTTTTTAAGTTATATTCTCCTTCAGATTTATCGTATAACGCACTTTTGACACATTGAGGCTTCCCAGTTGTTTTATAACTTTTTTGAATTTCATGCCATTCTGTAAATCTAGTCTGTAATTTCTTATTACTTTTGGTTATTAATTATTTTTTGTAATGTTTTGTAGCCTATGTATAAGTTGTTAACGATAATAAAAACTGAAGAAACAGTACAAATTAACAGAACACAACATTAATCAAAACATGTTTTCTTTGATAATTCATGACTATTTGCTAGATAGCAAAGTGAGAAATTACCTGTTACTGTCATATAAACTCCAATTAATATTTCATCTTTCGTAACTAAATTTGCGTATTGGCCCTGTTTAAATAATTTGTAATAATGCTTAGTCAGCGTTTGATTAAGTGCGTTAACAGCTGATGATGAGTGTGATTTCGGATTCTGACTTTTTAATTCAATTATTATCCCTACGCCGTCATGTCTGACCACTATTATATCAGCACTGGGTCTTCTACCTTTAGTTTTCAATTCCAAAGGTGGTTCTGAATGAACATCAGCAAAACAATCGTATGCTTTTAAAGATGAGTAAGTAGTATGTGACAGCTCAGCCTCATTAATAGGCAATACTTTTGGTTTTCTGAATAAGTGATTTAATATTGTAAGTTATGTTTTAAAACTATTTTCATTACCTAGTGACAAAATAACATCTTTAAAAACTTCTGTGTCTCTGGGGTCGAAATTAAATCTAAGTTTGAACAATTTTTCTGCATATATTTTTTCTCTTAGCTCATTAGCTCTTAGTGAAGGAATAAGTACTCCCTTTCACTTCTTGGAAAACAATGACAAAACAAATAAATAGGATTTAATATCCCATTACTCGATAAACACAACAGACATGCCACAATCATTAATATTAATACTGCCTCAACAGTTCGTTAAACCCGCGCGCGCACGCTATTCTGTGTGTGTGTGTGGGGGGGGGGTGTAATGGGGTAACGTAAACAGACTTCCAAATTACGTGAAAACCGACTGTCCCGGTCTGTCCTAGGCGAGCGGGCGACGCACGCAATATTAGATTGACCTGCAGGCTAACTCGGTAAACCCACCACCTGCACTGTAGGTTACAACTACTAAATATTTAAAACAAAAGCCCCCACAAAAAGTGGATTAAAAGTTAACAACGTTTCTCCTGTGATCGTGAGCGACGCGGCACAAGTTCTTCTCAGCGCTAATTGCCTGAAACATGTGTTGTTGTACACATTACTAAACCCACTAAGGTCACAAGTCATTTGTCATAGCCAACGGGAATAATTTTTAACGTTTCCTGCATAGTGGTGAACGGACGAACATCCTACACCCCCCCCCCCGTCGACAGGAATGCACTCAAAACGGTTACGCTTCCTCTACCAACACGCCTTCACTGTATATCATCTTCGACACAGAGACTGACGTGCTGTGCAATTTTCGGGCTCTTACAGAAAATAAAATGGAAATTGGTAGGGGAGTACGTTAGCCGAGAAAACGACAGATGACACAGCCACTATTTCAAGAAATAAAGGGTCTTTAGAGTCAGTAACACAAGAATTGGTACTTTATTTAGCCTTTATTTAGAAAGGCTCAGAAAGGCTGGAACTTGAAATCAATTGCTCCAAAACAAAGTGTACGTAGTTTTAACTATGCTCTAGAATAATTATGAGTACATGAATTTATTTTTAATGAAACATGAAAATTTAAATACGTGGGGTTGATAATAACTGTACATAATTTTACAGACAAAGATATAATTAATAGGATTTCGGCAAGCAATAGAAGTCATTATGGTTTACAGCTTCTGTTCTGCAATAGACATGTCTCAAGATAACTGAAACAAATGATTTACAAAACAATCCTGAAGCCAGTTGTTATGTGTGGTTCAAAAAGACAAGGGCAATGCTTGACAATTAAGAAGTAACAATTAATGTATGGGAACATTAACCTTTCTTTGAAGAATCTAAAGTCCAATAAAAGAAAAGGATAAGTGGAGAATTAGAACCAACCAAGAATCAAGAAATATATATACAATGACTCAGACTTGGTGAGACATAGTAAATGCAAAAAGATTAAGTCAGTGGCGGCTCGTATAGGGAGGTCAAAAGGGTGCAGCCCTCCCACTAAATTTTCAAATTAAACTTGTCAATAATATAACTATAATGTGTAGTATCCTTATGTGATAGAAATTTTTGGGGCGATTAATAGCGATCACCCGATGTTTTCGGTATGGTCCCGCAGCCGGACTCTTTCGCTGTCGTCCTCCCTGCATAGGCGGGTCTTCCGGGGAGCGGGAAAAGAGGACGTGTACACATGTCTATGCTTTTAAATTAGCGATAGCCATTATCGGGGGGGGGGCTCTGCCCTCTGTCTGATTTCGCGGCTCTTTTCATAGAGAACCGGAGCGTTGTTCAAAACTTCTCTGTTGTTGTTGAAGTACATATATTTTCTCTTGTGTTTTATACAGTTTTGATTGTGTTCTTGTTGTATTTTTTGTGTAAACGTAATGTTCTAATAATTTATTCTTTACTAGGCAGTGTATTCTGTGTAAGATAGTGTTTTTGTGGAACCTTGTGTACATAAACGTGTAACTTATTCCGTGTAGGCCTGAACCTGTGTGTTCTGTGCGTATTTGTTAGAAACGAAAAAAATGGCTATGAATTCAATAAGTAATATTAAACGTTTGATTATTTAAAATTCACTTACTTACGAAAAGAAAATAGAACTAAAAAAAAAAGCTGTTATTGCCCTCAATCAAACGTTGACTAACCGTTGTTACAAATTATTTACACAGGACCATTACGCAAACTTAGTTACAAAAGGTGAAATATTAATTAGAGTTTATATGACAGAAACTGGTAATTTCTCACTTTGCTATCTAGTAAATAGTCATGAATTATCAAAGAAAACATGTTTGGAATAATGTTGTGTTCTGTTAATTTGTTTGTGTGTTTCTTCTGTTTTTATTATCGTTAACAACTTCTACATAGGCTACAAAACATTACAGAAAGTAATTAATAACATAAAGTAATAAGAAATTACACACTAGATTTACAGGATAACGTAAAATTCAAAAATTTATAAATCAACTGGGAAGCCTTAATGTGTCATTAAGTGTGTTATACAATACAATAGACTTGAAGGAAAATATAACTTAAAAAATAGTTGAGTATTACATTACTAATTAAGTTATTTTAGCACATAATTAGAGAGCTTAAAATCTGTTGGTAATTCTGTGTGTTGTTACGACAAATAGAGAAATGTTCTGGTACATTATTATTCGTTTCTTATAGCGAGTGACCCTATTTAACATATGTGTAAGAATTTGGTTTTAAGAATTGGTTTAAAGTTCGTTCAACGCTAGTTTACGTCTACATATACATGACTACATACAACATATTAAAACATATTATTGCTGAATACAGATTGTAGGAGTGTTCAATTATGTATATTGCAACAGATCAAATTTTATTATACTAATAAGGATATAGTGAGTGTGTAAAAATCACAAACAAGTCTATTATGGAGGAGATGAAAAATTATTTATTATACACACAAATATAGTTTTAAAGAGGTATATTGTATTATAAATTGTCATGTATTGTAATTTGCAATAATAGTTTATAATGTTCGATAATATATCGGTTTTACTTGATTGAGGCTACGACCTAAGTACATGCAATCCTCCGCTTCCTACTGCCGCTCCCGTCCTGGCGTCCTCTTCTTCAGCGTCACTCCTTCCAGCCGTCCTCTTCGTCCTGGCGTCCTCTTCGTCCGGCGTCCTCTTCGTCTTGTCGTCATCTTCTCAAATATGTTAAACACACAATGCTTATTAATTTCCCTACAATAGTTTGTTATTAATTGATATGTAAATTTTATCAATCTCAGGGTGAATATGGGTATCAATTTAATAAGGTGTATTAGTCGTACACGTTCCACGCAATCTTGAAGTGTCTTTATAATCCCTAAGCGGATATCTTAACTTACATAAAAAGCACTATTCTATATTATAATTCTATTTAAATAATTGACCCATTCGGCTCTGTACGCAGAACTTCGTACCGAATACCAAGGATTATGTTAAGTTATACTTTTCTATGTTCGCTCAAGAAAAACTCTCTCACGCACGAGCACAACTTCACCTTGCATCTTCTACAGACAGACTGTGTCGATCTTTACTCTACAGAAAATGAATGTTACTGAATTTAGTGTATTCCGATTGGCTAAACCCAAGTCACATGATTAATGCTTTCATCAGATATAAACTTTTCCAGAAAGAGTTTGTATAAATATGCACTAACTTGCATTGAATTATCTAAAAATTTTTATGGCCCTATTAATGATAAGTGTTTCAAATTGAGTTTTTCCTACTTAAAAAACCATATTTCTAAAATAGTTATGAACCATAGAGTACACATAAATTGAAGCTATTTACATAAATAATCCATTGTCAAAGTTTCAAGTCGATCGGTTAATTACCGCGGAAGATATAGCGATCACACGTTATCACACCCGCACACACGCACAAATTCACACAAAAAATACATGACAATAAAGAACATCTTTTTACGGAGAATTTGGTATACCCTACATGCTTATCCATTTCTAAATACAAAATTTACAGCTAAAAGACAAAGTATTACATAAAACCAATTTAAGCATGACAATGCTCGTCATCCATGTGCTCTGATACAAGCAACATAGCTTACCATCATGTGTTCCGTTGCAATATATTATTAAAAGTTATTTTTATCATGTTTCACTCACTACTGATATTGAAAACACCGTCGTTCATTTAGAGAACTATGTACACACAATAATTGTGTATAGAAGTTTAAATTGTTATTGTAGAGGATTAAATTAGCTACGTTTAAGATCCGTATTTTAAATTAAGCATTCAAATTAAGTATTCAATCACTTTTATTGGGAAGAGACAGGCTACTTATACCTTGTGTTGTAGTGTCTAATATATGTAAGGAGATTTGCATGCTGTTTATGGGGCGTTTGTAAGCCCTGTTTCGCCCATGTTACTTTACTAGATTTTATGACCCGTTTCCTCAAACACTAATTAACTGAGCTGTTTGAAACTTTTATCATTGATTGGTTAGCTACCAATAGAAAGTTTAGCACATGGGTTTTAGGATACGGTTACGTTGAGCCATTTTAGAAATTTTAATCCAATTCAATGTTTAACACTTCAAAAACATCGCATATTATAATATTTTCTGACAGGCACATTGTACCAAAACATCCCCATGTTATAAGTTGTACCCTTTTGCCCTACACATGTACAAAAAATATCAGCTTTGTACCTATAGTAGTTCCAGAGATAATGGATCTTTTGTGTGAAAAATAAAAATTTTTGGAAAACAGCAATTAAAGATTATTCCCAAATATTATTAATTTTTGTGCATTGCCTAATAAAGTCCTGACGTATATAAAGGTTTATCTGGATCTTCTGCAGCTTGAACATCTTCTTTCAGCTTCCTTTTTACCATTTCTCTCTTTTGCCGGGTTTCTTTTTGTAGTTCTGCAATTGCTTGTTCAGCTCGCCGCACTCGTTTCATATCAATACGCAACATAATTTCAGCACGGTTCTTTCCTACTGACATACCTAGTTGGTCCAACACTAAGCAAATGGTTAAGTAACTTCTATTAAAAAATAAAATTACATCATAAACCCCAAAATTTAATGTTTGTAGGGAAACAAAAACAGTTTCAGGAATGCGTGACCAAATTATGTTGTTTACCGACTCATTGGGATTTTGACTTTTACCACGGAGACACCTTTTTAAAATTCTAGTTTAGCTAGGTCTCTAAATATAGGTTTAAGCTCATCCATATGTGTAGTATAAATACAAAGAGAAATAAGAACGAAAACCAATAGTTCTGTGTACTATAACAAACCGAAATATGCATAAGCTCGAATGGGTGACATATTGGTCTGAGATTACATCCCTGATAAAGGGTGTTCCATATAAAATGCAACCCATCTATGTCAGTAATTACATTTAAATAAAAAGGCATATGTAAAGTATTTAATTAAATATTTTATTTCCAAACTTTACAATACTTAAAATTCTAGAGTAAATGCTGGAAGTGGCCGCCATCTTCATGAATACACGCTTCCACCCTTTTCACTGTGTTTCTTGCAACTTTTTTTAGAGTATTTGGGTTGATATTTAAAACAGCTTGTTCGATATTGACTTTCAGTTGTTCCAAGTGTTCGTGGTTTATTGCTGTAGGCTCTTTCTTTGAGGTAACCCCAAAGAAAAAAAATCTGGCGCAGTCAAATCTGGAGATCTTGGTGGCCATAAACCACGACCAACAACGCGATCACCAAAGAATTCGTTAACGAAAACAGAAGTTGAATGTGCGTAGTGTGATGTTGCACCGTCATGTTGGAACCAGCAGTATCGATCTTCCTCTTCCAAAAGTGCAATGAATTGTAATAAAATATTCTGATATCGTTCTGCAGTAATGGTGTACTCAAAGAAAATAGGACCAATAATTTTTTTTCTTGATATCGCACACCAACGCCCATCTTCTGCGGGTGCAATTGTTTTTCATGATACGCGAAGGGATTTTCAGCACTCCAAATCCTACTGTTTACGTAGCCGTCCAGATGAAACCACGCCTCGTCTGTGAAAAAAATCGATCCATAACATGAATACCATCACGCACAAATCGACGAAACCAATGACAATATGTTAGCCGTTTTTCTTTGTCTGGATCAAGAAGATAATGAACTGTTTGAATTCGATATGGTCGTAACTTTAATTTTTTTGTCGCCCGTTAAACGGTTGTTGTTGGTAAATTAATTTCAGCTGACAAGCGTCTAATTGATTTTTTTGGCGAGACAATTAATCGGTCTTTGATTTCAGCGACTATGTCTGCATTCAACACTGCCATAGATCTTTTGTGTTCCTTGTTATTAACAGAACCTGTCTCTCGAAATTTAGCCACTAACATCAAAACCGATGTCTTGTTAGGTGCTGGTTTATCACGGTACTTACGGCAAAAAGATTCTTGCACTGCAACCACTGATCGCGTGCTAAAGTACGACTCAAGAATAAAACACGTTTGTCTTGCGAAAAAACCATTGTCTCTCTAACAATGCACTGAGCATTACGATCACTTTGTCATAGGTATCAGTGGCAGTTTACTGCGCCGGCGCAATGTTCGATTGTTGGACGAGTCTATTCCAGTAAAACGTAGGGGAGTTTGGCGGTAAATTCAAATATTACAGAAGGCTGATTAGTGGGTTGCGTTTTATATGAAAACCCCTGTATCATCACCTAAAAAAAATCGTAAAAAATTGTCTAGTTGTCCGATTAATTTAAAATTGATGAAATCAGATATTACATACAATATTTTGAGACAAAAAAAGTAAAAATTGAATTTTTTGACAAAAATGCCTTACAGACATCGCTTAACAAGAAAACGTTTCTAAAAAATATTTTTTCAATAAATCAATGATTGTCTTTCTATATGTCTAAGTAGTTATTTCCGGACACTAAAATCTTTCTCTTCTTAACTAACAACAGTAAGGTTTATTGTGAAACAGTAATACATAACGTAATGGACACACAAATTCTACGACCTGACAAGCAACACTACATTTTCTTTCAGTGGTATTAAAACTGAAACGTCTTCAAATAATCGTCATCATCATCATCATCATCATCTTCAAGGATTAAACCAAGGATGGTTTGTTCCGGTCTCAAATAGGCAAAGATTAGAGCTGGTCAGTCCAGCGCTTCTCGGACGTCCTACACATCTCCGTCGCCACGGCTTATCCGTCCGGCTAGTCCTCATTTGAGGCAATTTAGTAGTGAACATCTCCCCTGGCTATGTTACTAGCATATCGCAGGGTAAGACGTATGGTGGGGCTACCGCCTTGAGGTTAACGTGCAGGTCGATTTTCTATCTGGGTGTTCTCCCATAAACTGGCTGTCTTACCAGACTAAAGAGACCAGTTTTCCTGTTGAGATATCCATAATGATCTTTAATGTGGTGGTTTCTCCTTGCCTCCCACATCCTACGTTGTTGACCAATGAAAGGCCTTTAGGGGCAATTTCTCACCCCAAGGGCAAGAGGGTGCCCTAACCTCTACTTGACAATGACAAGTAGAGGAGGGACATCTTATACCGGCTGTCACTCAGTCTTCAGAGCCGCGTTAGCCACCTGTAAGTGTTGCCCATCCTCCAAAACTTGACGGTGCGGCTGGATATTTCTCTTCATCAAGGATTGAGACCATAAGGCATTACTCATCCTCTCCAGTACTTTTAGGGGACTTAAAATAATCGTACTGTTGCAATATGTACACACACACCAAAGTGCACGAACTTTTATAAGACCTTCTATACTCAAGAAAAGCTTTCATTTATTGCGTTCTAGCTACATGCTAAAAAAAAAAAAAAAAAACAGTGCTATGACAATTACGTAACGCTCTCGAATGTTTGTAACAGAGCAGGTGTAGTGTCTCGGTCAAGGTCAAGGCCATGTAATTACGCAGCGTCCAGACTGTTCGCGCACTTGTAACGTCGCAAATTATGTGGGCACGCAGCCAAAATAATGGAAGATTATTCTGGAAGTTCTGCGTGGTAGATTTAAGGACCTGCGGTTGGCTTAAAACCCTACAGGATCACAGAACGTCGAGTTTTACTTTTAATACACCGCCGTCCTCTCCGCACAAAAACCTCCAACACAGCTTTATATGCCCTGAATACATCATTCCCTGACTTAGAGGCACCTTTGTACACAAAATACACTGGAAATACGCCACAACAGCCAACACACGCACACCAATACAATCCATCGCCACTCCTATCAATATACCAGTCCGAAATACCCGGCGCCCCCAATTCCTCATCAACCGCCTCCTGGGTCTTGCGGACGAGCTTCCACCCAGAAATCGACGAAGAAGAACCCGCATCAGCAGGGTCCCTGGACCCAACTAATGAGCTAAAGTGGCATCGACACACTGGATAAAATAAAATAAACTAAACAGTACACAACTTCTCTGCCCCGTCCACAAACATCATTCACTACTACTACGCAATAATAAAATAAAATAACTAATACCCACAAAACATAAATACCCAATATAAAACCTACAAAACCTGTCCGACGCCGATCCCTTGATGCCATTACGACGCTTCACGCCATCTTTAGCGTCACATGCTGCTCGTCTCTGGTCGCCTATGTCTTGAAGTTTGGCACAAAAACACCCCCTCACCCTCTCCTAGAGGCTACCACACCATCACCAACTAAGACACACTCTCCACCTTCTCAACGCCCGGTCTGCGCTGGCGTGCGAACCCAACCAACCAATCACTCCTATCCACACGGGTGAAGGGGGTTGCCCCAGAACATCCTGAGTCAGGCACTAACAAGGACCAGTCTCGAACAACTTAGACCGACTTAGAAGTTAGTTACACCTGGCGATATTGTAGCGTGCGGATCAAGTGATTGTTGCGTGTTTGTGGAAAGTGATTATTGTGTTAATTAGTGCGGTATTGTAATAAGGTGACATTACTATTGCGTATGGAAAAATTTAAATTTAATTATTCTATGACAGTGTCTTGTTGATTTCTAATCGTCAATTTTTACTAATTAAAGCTGGTAATTAGTGTATGTAGTTTGTTTGCACTGTACAATAGAATGATCCGTGAGACCGTCGTGACGATATTATTGTTTTATAAAAATGCAAGATAAGAAAGATTATGAAACTCCTCTGTTTGTGTAATTCTTAAGGATTTTGGAGTAGAAATAATGCCTACTTAAACCATAGTATAAGAAAACATTTTCCTTATAAGCTGAAATTTTTTATAACTGTAAGATAGCGCAAAATACAACGGCGTTCCAAGAAAAAAAACAACCAGACTAATTTATCTCTTACGCTAGGACTACTTCAGTGAATTGTGAAAATAATAAATAAATTATCTAGGAGGCATGTTGAAGGAAACAGAGGAACAAAGTAGAGAGGCCGTGGGGTCAAGGCCGAAATTGTTTATTTTAATTAAATCTACGACAGCGGTCGACGTCAGCTCATTTTACGCGTTCGTAGTTTCGTGGTTTCTTTCCAGTTTGCAAGGAAATATCCGTTTCTCTTTTTTTGCTTCAGACGATTACGTAATGTCACAGTGATTCTGAAATAATGGTAGCCTAACTTTCTGGTAACAGAGGCGGCTTTGTAACTAGGGACACTAGGCACGTGCCTAGGGACGGTATCTTTTTGGGGGGCGGCACATGAAAAAAATATTGTTACGCCGGTCTCACTGACCGTCGTATGGTACAGTGGAAAACAAAATACAAGACACCAATGCGGGACGAAGGGGATGCCCGTCGCTCGCTCGTGTGCTGCGTCCCGAGCTTCAAATAGAGCTCCTGCCGCAAGGACCATAGGTGGGGTTGGATTTTAGTGTGTGGCCTGCTACTGGCCGTGGGTTTTCAATTAATTAATTAACTTGGAATAAGTGTTCACCGAAGCCGGCTCCAAGATTCACCTTGTATAGATTGGTAGCGACCGAGGGCGCTAATAAGATGATTGCCCTGAAATCGGCCGCTGCGGCGATAGAATTTCCGGGACAGTGTCCGTATAGTGGCGTTCAGGGAACGAACACGTAAGGAGTATCTAATGGTTTTATTCGATATCAGATAGTGGGCTTTGCACGCCCAGCGCAATCCTCGGTCCAGGAGGTACTGAAGCTTTTGCTTATGGGTCTTTGCCAAGTAGCCCCATACAGTAATCGCGTAGGTAACCATCGGCGCCACATAGGTGGTAACGATAAGCTTCCCTAGGCGGCGTGTCATAGAATTGCTGCAAAGCAGGGGACGGAGTGAATATAGTCGATTGGGGGTTTTGCGGGCTACTTGCTCGGAGTATGTCCGTCAGGTAAGACGTCGATCGAGGTGGATCCCGAGGTACTTAACCTCTCGAGACTACACTATAATTAAAACTTCTTTAGTACTGACGTTTGTACTGAAAGGGAAACAACGTTGCCAAACTCTGACCACGTGACTTCCACAAGTTGATAAACACGAAACAATGATTCACATACAAACAACTTACAACACATTCACGCTCAAGGTCATTTAATACGGCTTTTCAAAACAAAACAGTTTACTTTTAAAACATGATATGATATCTCTTAATGTACTTTTAATTACAGTAAGACATCCAGAGATGCTTTTATAGTGAAGTCGCGTAGCTTATATCGTAGTGAATACGATTATTTAATGTATGGTTGCAATAACATGTACATATTATACTGTACATTACCTTAATCATAGTGCACACTAATCTGTTCACAATCGCGTAAAAAATCTATTATTTTGTGAAATGACATGAACCGTGTTACGCAAATTCTAGTTAAGTCCAACTCTGGTAATATGAGTTGGACTTAATTTTTTGGTATGGATTTAATATCATAATAATTAACTCGAAAAACGTGATAAATAATTACTCTATTATTATATCATGAACTTAATAAATACAGATAATTTTGTATTATGCAAGCATAAATATTTGCGAATTTTTCATAAATGAAACTGCCTATAAATAGTGAAATATTAATTTATAATTGATAGAAATTGTAATATTGGACTATAACATTTCGTTTGTTAATTTTTGTTTAGTTAAAGATTAAATTAAATACTTTTATATTGCAATTGTATATTTAACATTACTTCTAACATTACACAAAATAAAAACTTACGTTTATAATGGGTCAACTCCGCTTAATGTAGAATCACTATCTTCAGATTCAACAGATTCACTGTCACTCGAACAATTCACAGAAATGATCAAATTTTCTACCTGCTGTTCCACTATACCTTCATTTTTCCAAGCGTCTTCAATAACTGACTTGGTGTGTTCGACTGCCTTCTTCCAGTCTTCTCCAGTAATCATTTGCATGGCTTCATTTGTTAGTTTTTCTACTTCAGTCATCATGAATTTTGTATTATTTATGGTAACGTATTTTTTAACCCTGGCCCATATTAGTTCTATGGAGTTAAAGTGACAATGATATGGAGGGAACCAGATGACTTTATGACCGTAACTTTCAGCCAACTCGTCAACAATATACACAGGAAACTTTGGTTTATTAAATAGTACTAATTCCATCAACTCAGCCTTTTTCATATCCTCTGTCAATGGAATGTTTCGACGTTTTAACCATTCAACCATCTCTTCTTTTTTTGAAGCCATTGTTGGAGCCTTGTCTTTAATCACTGAATGATATGGGGTGTTGTCCATCACGATCACTGAATTGGGAGGAATATTCTTTAACAGGAATTCTTCAAACCATGTTTTAAATTTGTTGTGATTCATTTATTCATGATAGTCAGAAGTCTTTTTCGATTTAAATACATAGAGGCAATTGGGAATAAACCCCTGAGAATTTCCGGCGTGGATAATTATAAGTCTTCCACCTTTTCCAATTCGCACTGGCGTAGTTCCCGCCGTAGAATCATCCGACCAACACTTTTTTAAAGAATGTCCTGCGTTCACCCATGTTTCGTCAACCCAGACGACGTTATTAAAATTTACCAAATTTTCATTTATTACACCCCTAAGAAATCTACAGCGAGAAGCAACTACGTGTTGTTGCTCCATTAATACTTTTCTACCCGAAACGGTAGTAAATTTAAATCCCAAATTTTTAATTACGGACCGTAAAGACGAGTGGCTACCAGTGAAAAGCTCTGCATCATGAAGAGTAACTACTAGCTTTTTTATTGTAGGATACTTTTTACGACTGTAATACTCATATACGTGGCGACGGATCCCATCTTCAGCAAAAGCATCAGATTAGTAACATGTTTTTCTATCCGTCTTTTTTTACCTGGTGTTTCCAGTTTAGAAGGGCCAGCTTCCTCGCTTTGTTTAAACTTCTCCTTACCTATCGTTACGACCGTATTTTTAATTATAGAGAGTGCAGCTGGTGTTCTATCAACAACTTGACTAACTGAAATCAGAGGCCCACCATGTTCCTTCTCTTCCTCGAAATAATCTCGTACAGAAAAAACGAATTCTCTGGACTCCCCTCTAATTGGTACTCCGCGACCGGAAATACGTGTTTTCTTTTTTACCGGGTGTATTCGCGGTCGACCACGCTTTTTCCCAGTTTCCTCACTTTCAGACATACATTCTGTTTGAAAGTAAACGCGTATAGGTTAAAGCTGTTCCGTATTTTAAAGAATTCAAAATTTAAGATTGTAGATATTTATACAAATTGTTTTAAAATAAAAATCGCACGCACAAAGTTCCGTAAAATGACAAAATAAAGTAAATTTATACTTAGGTAAACATGTTATTTAAACATGCTTATGCTTATTTAGTTAATAATAGATTCACACGTTTTCACTACACTTAGTTAATTAGTCAGAAATTAGTTAACTAATTAGAAATTAGTTAGCAATAAACTTGTATCTGCAACACAACTATTTAAGTATTAAACTAACGTACACCCACGAATAGTCAAACAAGTTTAACCGAGAACACAGCACTCTTAACAAACAGACTTCGTTACATAGAACCTACACTAACAGTTCACTCTGTGGCGCATTCCACACTGATTTTAATAACAGCACGTGTGGGACATTATTGCCAACAGTGTGCGTTGCTAGGGTTACTGTTTACAGTTTTGAGTACGGCGATTGGTTGAGAGGCACGTAGCAGTCAGTTGTTTAATCAACAGTTCCATCTGTCAATACCGAACAAGTTTTCATAATAGGGCAACGGAGAGTCACCTAAGTACAAAGACACCAATGAAGGCATTAATCACCAGCTTCAGTTAATCACAAATACAGTTTATAATCAAGATTTGTGCAAAATTTGTCCATACGTAATAATAATGTCAACTAATTATAACGCATAATTATAACACAATAACACTTAGCTACAATACTTTCAACCTCACTTGAATAAATCGCCACTTAAACGCACTGTGTAATCATCGACGACGTAAACTTATTGTCCGTCGCTGGATACTTATATTTGTACCTCGCTGAGATGCCAGAATAATCGGTCGCTCTCTGGATGGCATGTCCAGAAAACTGCGTACTAAAGACGCACTGGAATCCACTAGAAACCGTGCAAACTGTCTGGTCTTGAACACAGTGCGCCGACCGGTACGGTCTGGAATAGCCTCGATTGCTGACGCATGGTAAGTGTCACGTAATTGTCTTGCGTCTCAAAGTAGCAGCAATATGTACGCACACGCACATTACAGCTGAGCTCTGCTGGGATAGCCGAGATACTTGTAGAACCTTCCGTATTACGTAACAATATTTTTGAAAATAAGGGTTCTACACTTGCCGTTGAAGATTTATCTGACTGGAGAAACATAGCAAGCATTTTATGTGCCCACGGAAACTCACAAGAGCATATGAACTGTAAATTAGCATTGTTAACACTGAAAAAGGGTTTAGTGACAATGCCATGTCATTATGATTCGGATCATAATGCCAGGTTACGTAATGCGGAAAAAAGTGTTACACCATTACAAAACAGTCTACGTGTTTCTCGAATGTTCCAGTGGAATCCAGCTGTAGTGATGTGTGCGTACGTGACCTCAACATGCCTTAGCGAGACTTTTCTAGACTTCGCCTGCCGCGCGAATTGTATCAAGGCCGCAGTCAATTAAGTTCTAGTGTAGCGCTGATGCGTAGTATGGATGTTTCTGGAATTTCAGCGGGGTATAAATGAAAGTATTTAGTGACGCTTATTCCAGTTTTAGTGGCGATATATTCCAGTTCGGTTCGAAGTACTGTGGCGAAGTGTTATGTGTTTTATATTTGTGCGGTACGATTGTAATACAATTGTGTTTTATACTCGTCGACATTATTAATTATTAAATTGCGTGTGAACAATTTTATTTTGATTTGTTGTAAGAGACTATATTGTTTATTACAAACTGTTTAATTGTGATAATTAAAGCTGGTGATTAGTGACTTAATTGGTGTCTTGTATTTTGTTTTCCACTGTACCATACGACGATCAAGGAGACCGTCGTAACAGTATGTAGAAATTCAGAAAAAGGTATTGAAAAATTACTGGTTAGGTACTCGAACCAAACCTTTGCCTAAGATGAACTTTGATTGTGATAGAGATAATAAGACATTACATAATAATCCATCCATAACACTGTACTTTGGAAATAATTTGTTTTGTTTTCATAAATAAAGGAGGAAACGTTCTAACTAGAGTATTTGCAGTTGTTAAATAGCTGGCAACCCGCAGACACCACTTTCGTGGTAAAAATAGAAAATTTGTTATCAATTGGTTGGATGAAGAAATTTCCTATTAGTAACTGTTCGCTCGACTGTAAAAGAAAAAAATACACATTACTTTTTTACAGTAAAAAGTCAAATTAATCTAACAATTTTGGCATGATTCTTATTGTCTATGTTACAATGTTCCAACAACTTTTACTTTAACCAATTCTCATTGAAACATGCTATCATATGACCAGAGTGAAATTATTATTTTAGGGTTATGGAAACCTGACGGGGCCATCTAGTTAGACTGCCTGCTTTAGTTGCAAACGATCGCATTTACGATCTTAAAAGGGTCGCTTATTGATCCACAACACAATGACTGCAGGTGTAAAAGGTAAAATTTAGGATGGCCCCGTGAGATTGTTTGGAGGTACATTTTAAAATAAAATGAGCGTACTCGGATTGAGCAGTAACTATTCTGTTACTGTTTGTCCTAACAAAAGAAGACTAATGTCTTTAAGTATTACCATATAATTTGTTAATCGCTTCTGTAGAATCTATCTCTAGCCACTTAGATAATATGGAAAGATACTGATTATTTTTTGGTTCCACCAACACCTAACGAATCTTACTTAGTCGCCAGCGATTGTATTTCCGTCTACCGAATGCACTTTCATCAACTTCGACAGTTTTCCTTACACCCCTAATTTTACAAGAATTTTCAGTCAGCCACACAACAAGATTTCTCTGAAAGAATGTATGGATTTTCTTGCCGTTGGTTGTGACAAATCAGTCTATCTCACAATGATAGACAAAGGATGCTTCAAAATCCATGCAATTTAAACGGTCAACAAGATAACGGGAAGAACTCGTGAAGTCCAAAGATAGTACTGTCCTGTACATCTTTTTTCACTTTACAGTTTTTGCCCCACATCTGTAAATCAAGTTTTCATTTTGCCCGTAACTAATATGCATGTTTCCTCCACACTTTACACAGTAAGTTGAATTTTTTCATAAGGTTCCAGTTTGCAAAACAGTTTTTTAGGCCTCTCTTCAGTATATAATTTTTCAATGAATCTACTGTTGAAATCCATCTCGCTGTTCAGTTTATCGCTTACACGTTGATGCAGTGGCACTGGATTACACACTGTAGTTTTAATGCTGTACGCTTCAATAAAACACGATGTTGATAGAACACTGTACACCGTGTAAATGAAATAGCCTTTAAGAACCTAGACGGGAACACGTTGGTTGGGGATTCCTTAAATATATATGAATACAAATATTACTTGGTTAGGTGCAATGAAAATAAACAATAGGCGACCCTTTCGAAGTTTGTTAACGTAGTAGGCAGGTAGTCTGATACGGTGGCCCCGTCAGATTTCCAAAATCCTTATTTTATATGCAAATATCACCTATTGCAATACACACACACATTAAAACGAGAAGGTGATAATAGGCACCCTTGTCGTATTTCACAATTGACCAAACCCACATTAACAATGGTAAATTAAAGAGTAAATCTTACAAATGTTGAGGTTTTTCGGAACGGAATCGTAGTTAAACGATACGCTCGTACACCGCCTGTGCACGTGTATAATCCGGTTAGGGCGTTCAAATTTAAATTATAATTTTAATTTGGCGCCAAATAAAAGAAACAAAAGCCGAAGTTGGTAGCACTGTCTGATTGTTGGAAACAAGCATTAACCTATTCTAGTCATTCAGCACCCAGCTGTTATATGCTATTTGTTTACAACTATGAGTGAAAAAGAAGTGCATCCAAACGTGGAATAGCGTATTATTATAAAATTTCTTACACAAGAAAATGTGGAACCGTCAGAAATTTGTGAAAGACTTAAAAGACAGTTTGGTGAGGAAACGTTGGCAAACATAAACATCTATAAATGGAGTAAATCTTTTAAAGATGGTCTAGAACAAACTAGAACGTGAAGAGAATGAACAGCACTCTCGCCGTCCGAAAACATCGACAACAGAAGAAATGGCTGACAGGATTAACACCCTTATTCAAAATGATCGTCGAATTACAGTACATTATTATATAAAGAGAATGTTCACTGTATTATATAATAAACAATAATATTTAATTTAGTTCAATAAATATTAGTTACTGAGCACAATTTTAATTAAACAGAAAAATTACTAGAAAATAAATATTCATACTTATTGTAACTATTACTTTATTACAATAGTTGAATTTTCGTATTTACATTATATAAAGTAGGTACACATTTTTTCTTTACTTTCACTGTGTTTCAGTGATTACGATTTTATAAAAAAATAATTGTTCGTTTTTCACCTGCTTTCAACACTGCTACCGTAACGAAGTTACTGTTGTGTGTGTGTGTGTGCGTGTGCGTGTGCGTGATGCTTACAGGATGATGAAGGTTATTCATGTCGAGAATCAGAATGTCGTAATAATTCCGTCGTTATTGCCAGAGTTGCTCTCCTCTCCTCAAAATTGTGCGTGGTATTTATGGTGTGGTGTAATCTGACGGTTCTGATTTTGCTGGATGCCTTCCAAACTTCTCATACTTTGTTTCGCCCTGCATAAGCGTCGGTTTTAAGCTAACCAACTTTATGTTTATTTTTGCAATATTAACACCGTTTATGTGCTGACCAGTGATTGCATGCGGTTTGTGATTTTTCACTCGTCCACCCATTCAGTAGCCTACATACACACTAATTTTTTATACTTATTAATTACCAGATTAATTAGTTAATTTTTCAATATTCCAGTTATTGACTAATAATTTGCACACATTTTGTGTCTATTACGGATTTCTTTGCTCGTCCTCTTATGACGCTGATAGGTTTGCAAAATGCATTTTAAATGTGTAAATCTTTATTTAAAGACATGGTGAGCTATTAATATTTATTCGTGTCCTAACCGGAGTCACCCTCACAAAAAAAAAATTTACAATGCTTCAACAAATCTAAAAAATATATATATTTATGTTCATTCACCAATGTACAGATTATAAGTTAAATGTAGTCGCATTCATAAGCGAAGTTTTATATGTGTATTACGTTATCGACAACAAAGAAGTAGTTTCTATGGAAACTCGCCGGTTCCCATTTTCGATAACGCACCAGCGATCGGCCGCAAATGTGCGACACGTCCTTATAAACATTTTCAATGTTAAAACGACGTACAAAAATATGGGATGTCCTGTCTTGCATAAATCAGGTTTGCATGTTGAGAAGTGTTATCAAAGCAGGTAAACTCTTGTTTTCAATTATGTAAAACTATTTAAAACAATTTATATCACTTCATTACTTAATGTACAAAACTTTTATTGTGGGTGCATATGCAAATGTGTATCGTTGGAATGAATTGAATGAATTAGTTTTTCACAGTCGGTTTGTGATAGTTTTATGTTATCAAGTATAGTATAACACTAACAAAATATTTAGTATGTTCATAATGTATGTTTATGTTATACAAACATTAAGTGCTCATGTCGACTTACATGTTGTAGAATTGTAATAATTCTGTGAAACTAAGAAAACATCAACACTGATAAAGTAGAGCTGATTCATTTGTGTAGAGAATTGGATCACCTCACTTTTCTTGGTGTGTTTTATTATTCTGAACACCTAATAATAGTACTCACATACTGCACATAAATGCATATGTTCTTACTTGTGCAATACGCCGGTTAAACTATGCGATAATATATTCTGTTTTGTATAAGAGACCACAAAGTGTGCACAGGCACTACAAGGATTTTCTCAGCACATCTTTTGCAATACGGTATGAAAGTATATTACTAGAGCATGGACGTCAATGTGATAGTATTATCTAAGACAGCCAGTGACGAAACCAATTCAAAGATTCAAAGGAAAACTCGCTTTGAAAACCTATTCCATATTGAATGGAAGTCGGTGACTTCTGTGTTGACTATACCTGTCATACACTGCACGTTATATAAAGATAGCTATTTTATGCTTAAATTCTTTTTTTAGAGATTAACGTCTGTTTATTTATTACAAAATATATTGCAGCTAGAGGGCAGAACGATATTTTCAATACACAAATCTTTTCTGATTCAGATTAGTTGAATTTTTAATTTCTCTAATTATTAATACTATGGTGCATTATAGAATGTAGCAATAACTGATTCGAGCGAATCTGTCTTTCTGTTATTTAGAAATACACGAAATAAGTTGTAATTTTTTTTTATAATGTAACTGGTAAACCAATTAATAGGCAATTATTACTTACATATAGTTACTATTGATAGTTAATTTACTGTAAGTTAGTTTATGTTCAGATTGATATATTGATATAATGTAATGATATAATGTTTAGATTAATATTCTGTGGTCCCGAATAGAACCTTAGATTTAGTTTGTTTTTCATATATTCAAAATGCATTATATTCCCAAATCGTAATCAGTATACATATAGGGCCTACAAATAAATTCACATTATCTTTTCCCCACCTCTTATTTGAACGTGAATGCTTTATGACTCATAATCATGCTTTACTATTTTAGTTATACTCGCTTCTATTGCCCAAAGAAAATATGATGAATTGAGAATGGCCATATATAATGGTACTCCAAATGTTCAGAAACCTGTACTGGTAAATTTCTGTATAATGGCTAGAAATGTATGATGTAGAGTAATTAAAAGCATTAAGCCGTATTATGTACATGTACATGAGTTGAAACAACGTGTGGTTCTAATGAAAGTATAATCTGTATGTCTGAAATTGTGCTGAGACACTTAAAGTATGTTGCCAGTCTACTGTTTAAAAAAATGGTGTATTTATAACCTAGTTTTAACTAGTATAAATTACACATAAAATTTGTGTAACTAGTATTTTAAAATGAAATGGAAAATTATTAGATATGATAGGAATATTCGGTTTTAATACTGTATATCCTTTACCACAGCCTGTTAATATAGTTACCTCAACAAAATGTTTTTGAATAAGCGATGCAACATTCAACCGTGTACCAATGCGCAAGTCGACGAATTGAGTTTCATTTGTTTTATTAACACTAATTTACAACTATACCTTTTTAAACAGTTATCTTTCTTAAAATATTTGCTTTATATTTAAATCTATTTTGTAATAATTTTTTGAATTATTAGAGAAATACAGTTTATATCCTGTATGATGTGCATCAAACTTCCATTGCCAGGACGTGTTGAAACGTATGTTTTACAACACTGAGGCGCCTGAATTCCAGTAAAAGGAAGTTATCATATGCGCTTGTGACTCAAATAAATTTGTCTTTAACTCAAACAATTGAGTTACGTTTCTTCTATCATTACTAGTTTACAGGCTTTATAAAATCTCCTGGAGCACACACACACACACACACACACACACACACACACACACACACACACACACACACACACACACACACACACACACACACACACACACACACACACACACACACACACACACACACAAACAAACACACACAAACACACAAACACACACCAACTATATTCACAGAAACAAAAAATAGAAATCAAATTAACATTCGGGTTATGTTAAAAATATTTTTTGTTAGTTTATTATAGTTTTTTACTATATAGTTTTTTACTATAACAGTCTACGATAGGTTAAATTTGTTCCTCGACATTTTTTATTTCAGTTACTAAATAGTAAATAACAATAATAAAATATTCAAATCAAGACCAAAATATTGGAAACTAATTATTCAAAATAATTGGTGTGTGTTTACGTACGACCAATAGTAATCTTAATTCTGTCTTACGTACTAGAATAATGATTTATATTTAAGGTCGATAAGCATGTATAATTCGCTAGGAAAGCGTATCCAGACGTGAGAAAATTTGAAATGAAGTTATATGGACAAACCGAATGTGAAAATTTCAATTGTTAATTTTAACAAAAAATTACAATGGTATTGACACACACAAAAATGGCACAGGAAAAATTGCCAAGGAGAGTTATGAAACGGAACCCGCCAGGAAGAAAGAAAAGAGAAAGACCGCCTATTTCCTGGATAGAAGAAATTCAGACTATATTGAAGGAATAAGGAATTGAAGAAGATCTTTAGCAGCAGTGGAAGGTGAGATTTCAATCATTTCTGTAAATTTTGTTTCCGGAAAATGTGGAAATGTGTTCAGGTAAATGTGTGGATATTGTACAGCCGGAAAAATAATACAGAATTTATAATTTATATTTTTATTTAATAAAATTAAGTAGACATGTCATGGAATTAATGAACCTACATCTAAATTAAACTAAAAATGTGTGTGTAATCATAATATAACAAAAACAACGGCAATTGAATTCATGAAATTATTTAATACCAAAAAGATAAAAATCAATATACAAAGTGAAATCTTTTAACCATCACCAGGAAAGTAACATTCTAAATTTTTTAATAGTTAAAACTTTGAATAAAAAGATATGTAAATTATAAATTAAATAAATGATCGGATCATATAGCATCTAGAAACATTGTTAAGGTAAACAGTAAATTTTAAGAAGTAAAATAGTTAAGATAAAAAGGTTTTTAA
Source organism: Magicicada septendecula (assembly GCA_034769895.1). Taxonomy (NCBI): domain Eukaryota; kingdom Metazoa; phylum Arthropoda; class Insecta; order Hemiptera; family Cicadidae; genus Magicicada; species Magicicada septendecula. The sequence continues at coordinate 313,222,024 of CM068373.1, read as the reverse complement.
AATAGGGAAGAGTAATTAGGTTAACTAGGTTTAGAACTGACCGTAACATGAATTGAAAACTCTAAGCTTTCCTGCTCTAGTTTCAAATAACAACAAAGTAGCCAAAGTAACTTTGTTCTAAATGAATTCAGTCAGTATTAACCTCTCGACTCATTTGTAGCAAAACTGCAAAGTGCTGATACGGAAAAGGAATATCACGTATTATCCACCAAAAATCTTTAATTTAATATTATTAAAACTTTATAAAAAATAGTCGTCGTCGTTGTCATCCTTTACGGCTTAGTCTAGTATCTTGTTCCAGTCTCATTGGAAGTCATCCAACCATTGCTTACGGGGTTGCCCACGCTTCTCTCCCCCCTCGGATGATAGTCAAGGGCTCTTCCTGAAAATCTAGTTGGATCTATTCTCTCTACGTGTAACCGCCACTCTCCGTTTTCAACCAGGAGATTTTATTATTTAAGCTTTGAGCTATGCTTAGCTCCATTCTAATATGATCATTTCTGATAAGATCTCTCCTGGTACAACCCTTTGAAGCCCTCAAGAACCTCATTTCCGCTCCTGTTAAATAAATGGTAAAGCTGCTGCTTTGCAGTTGGGTGTTGGATCACCAAAGGCTAAAGGAAGAAAACCTTGACTACATATTACCTGGTCCTCCAAGTTGGGGGTTGTGCGATAGGCTGGTAATCCATTCAAATAAAAAATCAAGTCTTGTACGTCTCAAGGGAATAAGCCATATAGTTTAAAAAATAGTACGTATTAAGTTTAAAAAATAGTAGGTATTATAAATAATTGGTATGTTAATTATTTAATATATTGCAACAATACATATATGTGCATATTTGCCCAGGGCGGTATGTTTTTTATTGTAATTAGCGTAAATAGAATAAGGAACAGTTTTGTGCGAGAATGGACCGGCTGGAGCATGTCAAAAAGTGACACCTGCTTCGCCAGCGTAAGTTATAGTGTTCGTGTGTTTGTGTGTGTGACGCCAGTTTCGACAGGCATTGAACGAAAGGACGGGGTGATGCGTTACAGCCGTAATCAGGTTTTAACAGGATTATAATAAACTAATTAATACGTTTTAAACCTGTTAACGAAGGCTTATGCCAATTATAAAGACACCATTGTATTGCTACCCACTGAATTTACCCAGGCTAGCTAGTGGAGAAGGGGTGGGGTTCCTTGATAGATATTAACACCACCTATGTCAGCATCAAGAAGTGTGAGGGTTAACCAGAAATCAAATTCACTTATATATAGTTTTTTTCTTCTCTCTTTTTTTTTAAAGGGCGCCACTCCGTGCAGGGAAAACCAACGGGATATCAATTCAATCCCGTCCCAATAAGGTTGACCACTAAACCACTTGATAAAGCAGTTTGCTCAAATTTACTATACCAATCACGTAAGGTATACAAAATATACAAAATAAGAAATCATATTCTATTTTATTAAGTTTTGCTTGTATCTCCAAATAACAATGAGAGTAAATGACTGTATATCATTAGCTGATGCCGCAATAATAATAAATGTTTAAACTGACAACAACTTAAATCTAAATAACTTATGTAATACGCTATACTAATATATACAGTATTTATGTGGCGCAGAAGTGATAATCCCTCGAAGAGTAACTCTCCGCAAGTCCGTATCGAAACATCAGTCGTGGCACAGTTTAGGAAATTAATCAAGGAAAAGATACATTCACCACAAGTTCTCCGCGTAATGCACGCACAATCGAACAGTAAACGTATCGGAAGTCCAGGTCGGTCGCTGAACGCGGCGGCGGAATGCGGAAATCCGCGGCGGTGGAAAGAAGTCTCCAGATGACAGCACCAGGTGAGAAAATGCTCCAAATCCAAAGTAACAGCAATCAGTGTCCCAGACAGTTCAGGAATCAAAATTAAAACCCTGTAAATTCATTAAATAATAGTATTGTGCATATAACATCTTCCTATGCAACCATTGAACACTAATTCATTCACTAGAATGTGTTTTACATATTTTTTTTTATTCACCAAGTTTATCTACCAAAATATTCGAAATACAAATAAATATTCAAAGTACAAAAGCAAGTTACTAAATTTACCCTCAAAACCTCAAAGGTAAATTTCTAAACATGGAAAAGTTACCCCTTAATTAGTAATACATTTACAGATAACAAAAATTTTTCATTATCTACAACTCTTAATTATAATTGGTCAGGAATATGAACAGATTAATAAATATAATAACGTATAATAATATAATTTAATTCAATAATTTAATTAAATAATAATTTAATTAAATAATATAATTTATTTAGCTGCATAAATTCGTTATACGCTTGTCCACAATAAAGTATTTTGCATGAAATTCAAAACATTGTATTTAACTATTATTCATTGTTTCGAAACCCTAATATAATATTTGATGACCAAGTGTTTATATCCTTCAAATAATATAATGCGAATGTACAAATAAGTGATGTACTGAGCACTGAATATAAAAATTTAAATATACCTAATAAACTGTAAATAATTAATAATGTATTAGAAATAAGCATGTCAGGGATTGCAAGCTTGGCTCAGACAAAAATATGAACAGGTGTTTCGACCTGAATCGACGTGCACACACACACAAATGCAACTGAAAGTGTGTACACCAGTATTTTGCTAGTGTGTGTGAACCCAGGTCTATGAAGGCGAGTTTACCACCCCAAGATGAATAATTGCATAATTACTGTTTTTCCGTAATTATTCACAAACTATAATTAAGAAGTAAAATCCAAAAACACAATAAAATGTAAGAAAATTTACTAAATACTGTGTACGAAAACCATGTGAAAGTGCCACACCGTACGAGTGTAATAGTGAAATAACTGTGTACAAATCGAAAGGGTTAAGTTGCAATGTCCAAAATTACAGTGAACATGTGTTGTAAAAATAGTTATAAGATAAGTATAAGAGTATACTTACAGGACTCTGAAATTCGCGGAAATATAAGAAATAGCGAAATTGACAAGGAGTGGGGGAACTAAACCCAGAAACAATTTCAGACATGTCGATTTCGTACCACTGCAGGTGTTGACCAAGACATGGGTATAAATAGGACACACAAGCTACAGTGGTTCTCTTTCTTAAATCATCCACGGTGCAGCGGGAGCTTCTGCCCGTCCGCACAGAATATTTAAATTTTTGTAAATAATTTCATCCTTCCAGTTACATACAGTTATGTAACTGGATTGTAAAACAAACAATTTTTAAGTAGTAACAAAATTACATAAGAAGATCCACATAAGAAGATCAACTGACGTCCGAAACAGCACGAGGAGAAGTTCCAGAGAGCGATACGACGCTGGACAGAGAGAGAGAGAGTCGACGCTGGACAAGAGGAGAAGAGAAAGGCGACGCTGGACAAGAGGAGAAGAGAAAGGCGACGCTGGACAAGAGGAGAAGAGCGAGTGATGCTGAAGTTCGAGACGAGGACGATTACAGAGGGATCCAATGATTGAGTATGATTGACGACGATAAGGTGATAAACAACTTATTTATTCATTTTGTTTTAATTGTCTCCAAGTCACGTTATTAACTATTTAGAATTAATATTAGGCGATTACCTGTATTAACTTACGTCTTGTGACTTATTTGGTTTTTTCTTAAAACGACGTGTTTCGAGAATAAATTCTCATCATCAGGTTTCAATACTATAAAAACATCAAATTCACCCAAAAGGGGTCGTCAACTAGTTAAAACACGCAAAACACAAAAACACCACACATAATTTAACACCGACACAGTCCCGGCACAGTCCAGTTGAGTTGGTCGTTGGCAACGAGACGATGCGCATCGGACTGTGCCGGGACTGTGTCGGTGTTAAATTATGTGTGGTGTTTTTGTGTTTTGTGTGTTTTAACTAGTTGACGACCCCTTTTGGGTGAATTTGATGTTTTTATAGTATTGAAACCTGATGATGAGAATTTATTCTCGAAACGCGTCGTTTTAAGAAAAAACCAAATAAGTCACAAGACGGACGTTAATACATGTAATCGCCTAATATTAATTCTAAATAGTAACTTATTTATCTTGTAGCATAACAAAATTATCACGCTAAACATTTAACTTAATGCAACATAAATAAAGAAGGAAAGTTCCATAGTGAGTGAGAAGAATGAATTGTTTTAAGGATTACACTAGAAACTGTATATTAAGTCAATAAAATGTTAATAAGAATGAAAAATAACAAAGAAAACCATTGATCAAAATAACTTACTATGTAAAAACCCAATAAACCAGCAGTATACCCAGTAGATTGGGGAAGCAGAAAAAAGGGAAAGACAAGAAAAAGGAAATAAAAGGATGAAACAATATTAATAATGGAAATGTATAAGGTCAAGAAGCAGAGAAACCACAAGACCAGAAATGACTAGTATAATAATGAAGAAAGGACAAGATAGGTCAAGATTTCTACAAAGAGCCTAGAAAGAAGAAGAGCTATTCCAAAAAATGATAATAATGGAATACATACCATTGAACAAAATTCAAACCAATATATTTAGACCCAGTAACAAGTTAGAAGATACAATCCAAAGAGAAATGAATTGTAAACTAGTTATAAGTATAATATGTGAAAAATTATTGAAAAGACTACTATTAGTGTAGACAAAAATAAGTGACACACTATAATAAAGTGTAGTGTAAGAAATAGAAATCTATTAAAAAGACTACCATTAGTGTAGACAAAAATAAGTGACACACTATAATAAAGTGTAGTATAAGAAATAGAAATTTATTTAAAAAGACTACCATTAATGTAGACAAAAAGAAGTGATACACTATAATAAAGTGTAGTGTAAGAAATAGAAATCTATTAAAAAGACTACCATCAGTGTAGGGAAATACTATATAAAAAAATAAAAGACAGTCTAATGACTGAGGTCAATTTTAATAAAAAGTGTTTTCAAATAATTAAGTAGTATAAGAAAATAATAGGTATAAGATGTTTTTATTTTTTTTCATTGTGTTACCAAAAATAATTATAATGAACACTAGAGACAGTTGATAACTGAAGGTGTCATTAATTATAAGATGTTTTTATTTATTTTTTTCATTGTGTTACCAAAAATAATTATAATGAACACTAGAGACAGTTCATAACTGAAGGTGTCATTAATTATAAGATGTTTTTATTTTTATTTCATTATATTACTAAAATAGTTATAATAAACACAAGAGACAGTGGATAACTGAAAGTGTTATTAGGCATAAGATGTTTTTATTATGTTTAAATGATATTAAAAAAAAAAAAAGTTTAGTAGATATAAGATATTCCATTGTATTTTAAAATCCTGTTATTTAATTTTCAAGTTTGTAAGGCAGAGAGGCAAGTAGGAAATAGAAATGTAATAATTTTATTTTTTAAAACAGTAAACCATATATAATGTACAAGCAGACTAGCTAAGACACCACTTTAGAAAAACAGACTAGTAATGTAAACCCAAAACTATCTATCAGAGAATCCAATTACATAATAGGGGATAGAATTCAATACATACAACACAGAAATTGAAAATATAATTAATACAGATACAATTAATAGCGAATAGAATGACAAAGGAAAGAAAATTAACTTCTTTTGGAAACAAATAATACTAGGCCTATAATGGTAATCAAATCAGACTAAAAAGTAAATTAATCAATATTGAAATGTTTTAACAACAAAATTATTAACCACAAAGATAATCACGGAGTTATTAAGAATATTCCATGGAAATATATTCAGAAAAAACACTTAAAAACCATTTAAACACTAAATTTGTACCAAATATGTGGCCTACAATAATTATAAAAAATTGTAATTTTTGGGATTAAATGAACTTGAAACAAACCCAGCTATATATCCAAATATGTAAAATTAATTAATCAATATTACTGAGTAGTTAGATTTATGTAAAATTAAGAAACATTTGAAATACAGTAAAAAATAAGAAAATTTATTATGTATATTTAGATGGTGAACCAAGTCTTAGACAGATATTTTTATAATTGAACAATATAAAGAGGAAAAAGACATATCACAAATTACCCTAAAACGACGACGTTCAGAGTTTAGTCTATTGTTAATCGTGAAGCCGACTAGTTGAAAATGTATTAACAGAATACCGAAAAAGAATAATTTTGTGTAAAACCGAGTGTGATTATGCAGAGTGTAACAGAGGTTATCTAAAAATGAAAATAACATTAACTAGGAATATTTAACACCTCACTAATTCCAAACAACAGTAATAACACCATCATACTCAAACACAAGAAATCAACGGCCATTTTGAGACAATTTTGGACCATTTTAGCAGAACACGTATACACATATTTGAACACCGGACACTTCACAAGAAACCCATCACGAAACGACATCGCAGGAGAAGAGAGGACACTCTACACTATATTCCTGGACCAACACTACTTCGCAGAGAAGGGAATATTCATTTATTTCTGCGGGAGAAGCCCAAACAGTTCATAGCAGCCAAAAGCGAGGTGACGGCAGCCATACTTGTTTCCCGAATCAGCACGAAAACACGGCCAGCTTGAAGGGAGTGACGTCATTTCAACGAATGGTTCGATATTAATTTTCCTAATTGACAATTTAAATAATAATATTGTTTTATTTCAGCCATAATAATTTAGTTTAAGAATACCTGTAAGAATGTATCTTGTTCCTTGCCCTCTGACCATTTCGACTCGTTAAAAGAACCATAATTACTAACCTTGTAAAAAATATATTTTTGTTAATCTTGTTCGCTACCGACTGGAGCACATATCAGCCAATGCCTTGGCCATGCGCAGTTTGAATGGCGCATAATTTTGAATGTTAATAAATGGACATCATTATTCAGTTACAAGAGTTGTATTTATTTGTGTGATGAATGTTAACTAATTTTTTTTTCTAAACAAAAATAATTTACAGTGCCAGAATAAATATCTGAGAAAAGTACACACACAATTAATTAATTATTCATTATTTAATTAAATTAACCAATTAAACATTTTACTAAGTATCAGTAAAAATTTCATAACTTACAAAATTTTATTTTATTATCAATCCATCACACTTAATTATAAAACATTATTTATATTTATTCTTTGTAATTGGTGAATCCAAAGTGGAGCTGTATCATCGGCGAGTTCAACACCAAGATTCAGACAACATAATTCTTGCTAGCTCTAAGGAGACTAATCTTGTGTCACATAATAACATATATTTATTTATTTATATTTGTAATAAATTATATTACAAATTGGCTAGCCCAAACAGTGGGGCTTTAAGGAGTCAGACTGATCCAGTGATAAAGAACAATAATTATATACATAATATCATTACTATCTATTATATTTATTTTAAATTTGTAAATTATATTACAATCTCTTAATCGAAAAATTAACGTACAGACAATTAAGGACATTCTTGTTCTATTTAAAAGTAAGAGTCAATGTTTATTGTAAAATTGAATTAAAATCATAGATGTTATTGAAATAAGATTAACGTAAACAAGAGCTCAAATTAGTATTGAAATGAAAAGAATACAAAGCATTTAAGTAAAAAATTAGCGTTTGATATAAGTCAGTACTGAGAAACAAAAGATAAATTCAGTAACTATTGATATTTTTGAGTTACATTGCAATATATAAGAAAATATTTAAATATTGATATTTTGAAACACACCTAATTGACTGAGTAGTCTGGAAATGAGATTTTTCTTTAATACAATAATTAGTAGAATAGAATATTTAGTCAGTAAGGATGTATATAGCATAAGCCTTACGGCATAATAACGAAATAATAACGAATGTTTTAAGTCGAAGTAAGTGCCATGTGCACAATTTTATTAATATCAAATAAATTTGAAATACCGTTACAAATTACATAGAGTTCTTATTACAGATACATCTGAAACCCAAATTAAATGTTATATTGTTACATAATTTGTCGCTCTTGAACGTGAGGCCAGACACGCCTATTTTTATGTATATCGTATCGTTGCATAAGAAATATCGCTTCTAACGTGGGGCATCACAAATTTATATTATGTTTACTTATGCAGTTGTATTGTTGCATAAATTTGTCGCCCTGGACGTGGGGCACGACATGCCTAAATTTGCGTACAAAAATTTGTTACATAAATTGTAGCCCATGAACGTATGGTCCGATCCCCACCATTTAACTATTAAAATTTTTTATGTAGGTAAATGGTTGCTCTAAAATATAAAGATTGTGTTAAATGAAAAATGTATAATATGTAATAATTATTTATATTAAACAGTAACTGAATGTAATGTTAATTGTTGTGTAATCACACAGCTGGCGCCCACGAATAATATTGTTTGTCTATGTAACAGGTGTAACTGTAATGAGTATTAATAATAACTATTAATAAAAATAAAGAAATAAATAAATAAGTAGGGAACGGTTATCAATAATAAATTGTTAAAGAATTACTACTAAATAAATATTTTAATAATACTTCAACATGACGACTCCAGGAAATTTAGACGTAGAAGCATTCCAGACGATGATGCTGCCTGGGTCGATGAATTAAGCACAAAACAGACAGAAAATTTAAATGCTAGAATAGACGAATTAAAAGAATCTAATAAGAAACAATTAGAAGAACAAACTGAAAATTTTAGACAAGACACCATAAAAATTTCAGAAAGTCTAGAAGAGTTAAAAATTGATAATCTTGAAATACAACAAAGTATAATTGACAGTAACGCACAGTTAAACGAAAACATTGGTGACACCAACATACGTATTGATACTTTAGAGAATAATTTTAAACAAGCCTTACATGAGCAAGTTGTACGGATTGAAAATAAACAAAAAGAATTACGTCTCGAGTGGAGAAAAGATTTAAAGGAAACACATAAACAAATAAATGATACTTTAACTACTATAACACGGGAACATGATGATAAAATTCAAACTATTAATAATGTATCGCAAACAAATACCAGTAAACTTAGAGAACTAGAAACACGTACTGTAGTTATTGGGAATAAAATTGAAGAAACTACGAAGGACCGTTCGGGAGACGTATCACATATGAAAGAAGAAATTCACGAGGAAATGAACCAGCTACGAAGTGAGTTAAGAAGACGACAGAACCAAATGACCATATTTCCTACACCAACGGAAGAAAGGAGCAGACTTAAGTTCTCAGGTGGTAAAGGGGAGAACAGTATGGAATTCCTAGCTAGAGTAGAGAAGGAAATAGAAAAAATTGGGAGTGCAATAAATGACGACGAGAAGATAGACTTCGTCACGCGATATCTTAGAGATTCAGCCAGCCAATGGTATTCTATTATTAGAGATAACGTCAGTACATATCAGCAGTTTCGTGAGGCATTCGAGAACCGATACTGGAATCTACATACCCAACGACAAGTACGGGATCAACTCGAATATGGAAAGTTCAATGCACAAGGACAGCAGAGTATTGAACAATACACAATTACGCAAATAGAACGTGTAAAGCATCTTAAACCTAAATTCTCAGAATACGAAATTGTTTCAAAATTATCTTACCATTTTCAGCGAGATATCCAGTTAGCAGTTTATACGGCGGGAATTAAAACCATAGAAGAATTTTTAATCCTTGTAACACAGTCAGAGAATATCAATAAAGGTAAGAACACACAATACTGGGAACAAAAACACGCAAATCACCACCATAATTATCACAGAGATGACAAGAAAGCAATACAAAACACTACACCGCACCGTGATAATTATAAAATAAATTATTCGCCACCAATGTACAACACTACAACACGCACAGCTAAAGAGACTGAACAAAATAATACAGCTAAACGACAAGGAGACGTTGTATGGTCGTCCAATCGTAAACAGTTTTCAAAACCAGCTGACAAACGCGTTGCCGCAGTACGAGGGTACGATGAGAAAAAATTGAAGAGAAATGAAAGAGAAATGAATGAGATGGAGACAGTAACAATCCACAGCCGACCGTCTACATCAAAGGCGTCACAGTGACTGAATAAACGGAAGCAAAAGTATAAAATAAACAACATATACCCCTGCGATATTAGGGAGGAATTATTAAACAATAAACAGGATATAAAGCGAGACGCGGAGCAAACACAATGCCCTATTGTGACAGTGAGTATAAACAAGTGTAAAATACGGATGCTAATTGACACTGGCAGCCAACTATCAGTTCTTAACGCTGCATGGGTCCAACGCAATAAGAAATATTTTAAAAATACTGCAATTTTGGCCGTAAATAATTTAAATATTACAACAGCTACCAATAAAAAAGAAAGAGTTAAACAACAAGCATATGTAACTCTAACATATAAAAATCTAGAATTAGAACACCCCATGATAATTATGCATAAGTTGATTTATGATGGAATGTTAGGTATCGATATACTAAATGCAATAAATGCTAAGATTAATTAAATCCTTAAATTTTTAGTGACCGTCAATCAGTGAATGTTTTAGTGGATGGTTAGTGAGGATCGGTCAATAATACAACTTTAGTTATTTTGCGTCGACGTTTCGACAATATTTATTGTCATCTTCAGGACAATTGTTGCTGACGCCAAACACACAACTGTGAATTTGTGTGTTTGGCGTCAGCAACAATTGTCCTGAAGATGACAATAAATATTGTCGAAACGTCGACGCAAAATAACTAAAGTTGTATTATTGACCGATCCTCACTAACCATCCACTAAAACATTCGCTAAGATTAATGTTAATGGTAATACAATGGTGTGTAATTATAAAAATGTTCAATATGAATTAATTATGGACAGCGAGGAAGAAGAGTGCAAGGTAAGTGAAACACCTATTACTTTTACAAGGCACAGATACAGTATGGTCCAACTCGACATGTGAATGCGGTAGATGAAGGGATGACGACACAGGGAGAAGAGAAACTGCACGAATTAATAGAAGAATACAGTGATGTATTTAGTGAAGTACCGACGCAGACGACAGTATACGAACACTCTATAGTTGTGTCAGACCTACGAAAGTCATTTGGAAGACATACCCTATCCCAATGCGATATGAGGAAGAGGTTAAACTGGAAATTCGGCGTATGATCGAAAGTGGAGTCATAGAGCGATCGAACAGCAACTTCCTGAATCCTCTAGTGGTATTGAAGAAGAAAAATGGTGAAATACGTCTATGTCTTGACATGAGGGAGCTGAACAGCATTGTATTACAGGAGTATGACTGTGCACCAACTGCGGATGAATTATTTACTATGTGTAAAGGAGCAAGGTAAGTCTGACGAAGCTAGATTTACGCTCAAGTTTCTGGCAGATTCCAATTCGTGAAGAGAATAGAAAGTACACCGCTTTCCTGTATAAAAATAAATGCTACCAACACAGGGTAGTACCCTTCGGATTAAGCACGAGTTTAGCAGCCATCGTAAAGTGTCTAGAAAGAGCCCTAGGACCTGAATTGGAACCCTACACCATGATATTTGTAGATGATATCTTAGTTGTATCTAAAACGTTAGACGAACATATAAAACATCTAAGCACGATATTCCACAAGTTTAGGCAAGCGAACATATCCCTTAACCTAGACAAATATGAATTTATCAAATCCTATATCCAATTCCTAGGTCACATTATTTCATCCTCTGGTATTCAACCCGATCCTATCAAAATTTCCAGCATAACTAATTTCCCCTATACCCGGAAATATTAAAGAGTTAAGAGCATTCTTAGGACTCACAGGATACTACAGAAGATTTTCACCGTTATATGCAAGGTATACGCAACCGCTTGTAGAGCTGACGAAGAAAGAAAAAAAAATGGATGTGGGAGAAGAAACATCAAGATGCCTTTAACCAAGTGAAAGAGTTGTTCATCGAAAATATTATGTTACATCATTCTCAACGAGAAGGAAAATTCGTAATATACTCCGATGCGAGTGACTATGCAGTAGGAAGTGTACTGTATCAACAAGATACTATGGGAGAGCACCGAGTTATTGCCTACGCCAGTAGAGTCTTCAAAGGAGCTGAAAAACACTACTCCACATCAGAAAAAGAAATACTTGCTATAGTATACGCTCTTAAGCAATTCAGATATTATGTTTATGGTACTCATTTTGAGATACATACTGACCACCAAGCATTATCATTTCTATTGAAATGCAAAATAACAAATGCCCGATTATTAAGATGGATTTGAGCCATTAGCGAATACTCATTCACCATTAAATACTGTAAAGCTAAAGACAATATTATAGCTCATACACTAAGCCGATACACCAAAGAAGAATGTGAAGAAGTTTATGAGAGCGAAAAGAAAGAAGTACGATTGTTATCAATTAAATTCAAAGAGAATGATGAAGTAAAACAAATGCTAAAACATGTAGCACAACAACAAGATTTGGACGTGACAATGAGGGAGATGAAGGACCAAGAACAGCTACCAAATCATTATAAGGTAGTTAATGGAATTCTTTTCAGGTTAGTAAGACAAGACTGGAAGATAGTACTAACGAATGACATGTTACAAAAATTAATTCAACCAGCACATGAGAGTTTAGCACATGCTACCGCTCTGAAATGTTATCTGAGTCTACGAGAAGATTTTACGATTAATAATATGTATCGAAAGATAAAGAAGGAGGTGAAGAAGTGTTATGAGTGTCAAACGGCGAAAGGACCGAATTTACACACATACGTAGAAATGAAGAGCATCCAAAAGGGGAACAAGGGAGAGCTAATTGAAGTGGATTTTCTGGGACCACTACCACGATCAAGTCGAGGTGTGAAGCACATATTGGTATGTATCGATGTGTTTTCCAAGGCAGTCCGACTGTACCCAATTATGCGACCCACAACCAAAGTTGTTCTAAAGATGCTACTGCAGAAATATATTCCGTCATATGGAAAAATGAAGAGGGTACTCAGTGATCAAGGTGTACAATGCCAGAGTAAAAAATGGGAGAGGATGTTAAGGGAAAATGGAATACAACCTGTACTCACATCCATAAGACATCCTCAAGGAAACCTTGCTGAGAGAGTTAACAAAAAATTAGGTAAATATTTACGAATATACTGCCATGATCAACACAATAAATGGGCAGAATATTTACCATTTCTTGAAAAAGCCATCAACGAAAATTGTAGTGAAGCAACAGGATATACTCCAATGGAATTAGAAGAAGAAAAGAAGCCAAACAAGGTTTGGACTAAGTATATAAACAAACCTAATAACCAAAATGTACCTGTACCAATAAGTGTGAAAATTGAATACGCAAAGCAACGGATAAGAGAAAGAGGTAACAAGAGAGTAGAAAGATTTAATCTAACCCACAAGCTACAACAATTCAACGTGGCAGAAAGTGTACTACTCAAAGCTAATCCAGTGGGAAAACGGAGTGATAATACGGCGAAGAAATTCTTCAGACTTTATAATGGACCGTATACGTTAAGACAGCGTGTAGGACAACACACTTTCATCGTATATGATGAGATACAGAAGAAAAAAATTGGTAAATTCCAAGCAACGTCATTTAGGAAGTTCTGCACATGAAAACAACAAGGTCAATGAAACCAGTCAGATCAGCTATTTGTTCAAGCCACCCTACTACAAGGTCACGAGCAGTGAGCGTATAAAGAGGGGAGGTAAGAAATTACACTCCAATTAAGGGTGAAATGACGAATATTATTCTTTATTATTTGTTACATTTTTTTTCAAGTGTAATAATAATAATAAAACAAATTTTAATAAATAAATTTATTAAATTTTTTTTTGTTACCAAGCAGGGGGATAATGCGACAGTACAAATAAGTGATGTACTGAGCATTGAATATAAAAATTTAAATATACCTAATAAACTGTAAATAATTAATAATATATTAGAAATAAGCATGTCAGGGATTGCAAGCTTGGCTCAGACAAAAATATGAACAGGTGATCGACCTGAATCGACGTGCACACACACAAATGTAACTGAAAGTGTGTACACCAGTATTTTGCTAGTGTGTGTGAACGCAGGTCTATGCAGGTGAGTTTACCACCCCAAGATGAATAATTGCATAATTACTGTTTTTCCGTAATTATTCATAAACTATAATTAAGAAGTAAAATCCAAAAACACAATAAAATGTAAGAAAATTTACTAAATACTGTGTACGAAAACCATGTGAAAGTGCCACACCGTACGAGTGTAATAGTGAAATAACTGTGTACAAATCGAAAGGGTTAAGTTGCAATGTCCAAAATTACAGTGAACATGTGTTGTAAAAATAGTTATAAGATAAGTATAAGAGTATACTTACAGGACTCTGCAATTCGCGGAAATATAAGAAATAGCGAAATTGACAAGGAGTGGGGGAACTGAACCCAGAAACAATTTCAGACATGTCGATTTCGTACCACTGCAGGTGTTGACCAAGACATGGGTATAAATAGGACACACAAGCTACAGTGGTTCTCTTTCTTAAATCATCCACGGTGCAGCGGGAGCTTCTGCCCGTCCGCACAGAATATTTAAATTTTTGTAAATAATTTCATCCTTCCAGTTACATACAGTTATGTAACTGGATTGTAAAACAAACAATTTTTAAGTAGTAACAAAATTACATAAGAAGATCCACGCAAGAAGATCAACTGACGTCCGAAACAGCATGAGGAGAAGTTCCAGAGAGCGATACGACGCTGGAGAGAGAGAGAGAGAGAGAGAGAGAGAGAGAGAGAGAGAGAGAGAGAGAGAGAGAGAGAGAGAGAGAGAGAGAGAGTCGACGCTGGACAAGAGGAGAAGAGAAAGGCGACGCTGAACAAGAGGAGAAGAGAGGGGCGACGCTGGACAAGAGGAGAAGAGAGAGGCGACGCTGGACAAGAGGAGAAGAGCGAGTGATGCTGAAATTCGAGACTAGGACGACTACAGAGGGATCCAATGATTGAGTATGATTGACGACGATAAGGTGATAAACAACTTATTTATCTCTTAATCGAACAATTAACGTAAAGACAATTAAGGACACTCTTGTTCTATTTAAAAGAATGAGTCAATGTTTATTGTAAAATTTGAATTAAAATCATAGATGTTATTGAAATAAGATTATCGTAAACAAGAGCTCAAATTAGTATTGAAATGAAAAGAATACAAAGCATTTAAGTAAAAATTAGCGTTTGATATAAATCAGTACTGAGAAACAAAAGATAAATTCAGTAACTATTGATATTTTTGAGTTACATTGCAATATATAAGAAAATATTTAAATATTTATATTTTGAAACACACTAATTGACTGAGTAGTCTGGAAATGAGATTTTTCTTTAATACAATAATTAGTAGAATAGAATATTTAGTCAGTAAGGACGTATATAGCATAAGCCTTACGGCATAATAACGAAATAATAACGAATGTTTTAAGTCGAAGTAAGTGCCATGTGCACAATTTTATTAATATCAAATAAATTTGAAATACCGTTACAAGTTACATAGAGTTCTTATTACAGATACACCTGAAACCCAAATTAAATGTTATATTGTTACATAATTTGTCGCTCTTGAACGTGAGGCCAGACACGCCTATTTTATGTATATCGCTTCCAACGTGGGGCATCACAAATTTATATTATATTTACTTATGCAGTTGTATTGTTGCAATAATAAGATAAAATATATGGTTTAGTTATGAAATTGCTTTAAATAAAGTGTGATATGAAATAAACAATACATTATCTGGGCAAAACAATTCGAACTACAATATTTACATTAAATTTCTCACCACAGCACCACAGCCTGGTAATTACGTCGCTGTTAGCTTTAGTTACAACAGCTGTAGCGGCACTGCCTACTTGATCTTGCCTTTCGTCGCTACTCCTACTGAACTCGAGGTTCACAATGTAATTGTTACCTTTTGATTAACATTATTTACAACGATATTAAATTATAGGGAATACTAATTACAAAATTACTTTCCCTTTCTACAGATATATTACTATTACAATATTAAAAGTTTACTTTGTACAAATGAGGAATAGACTACACTTTCACGTAAAGACGAGATATTGTACTTCTCAATTGAGGGAGCATGTGCCGTCTCACACTTACGATATTAACCATAAATTATGCTTTTAGTTACAAATAATTTATTAATAAGTTGAAGTTAAAATGTAAATATAATAATAATTCAATTAATTGGCTTGAGATATTCTGTGAGCACATTTTACTGTGAGGTTGGTATCCATACATGATTGGCAAAGTTTAAACAGGTACATAAAGTTATAATTTTGAACAATTTACACTCGCTTTTCCCGCAATGGAAAATAGATTAAGATATTTTCGGTAAACTGCCTTACCTTTTCGCACTTGGCTAAGTGCATAGATCCTCACGTCGAGAAAAGGGTTGTACTGCAGCGCTCGAAACGTTGTAGGCGAACTTGACCAGCAATGACTCATTTCAAGACTGCCACAATCTTGGGTTCCTACATAGTTAGGCTTCCTACCGAGTTGGGGTCTTATCAGTTGCTGATAAGAACGGACCATAAGGGTAGATCGTAACAGCTGTGCTCTAGATATCGACATTGTTTGCATGCACAACAATGATAACAATACTCAGGTTGATCAGGCCTGATTTCGACAAAGTACTAAGCTATTTTACTGTCACAGCATAAAGGAATTTTTAATGAATATGTTGATATAAAAATTCTTACCTGTAACGAGCAGAAAATTTTAAAATTTTTAAATTTCACCTCGGCAGAGTACGTTCACACGAGGCAGGTGTCAACGACTTATGGTGGAGCAATAAATAAGGAGTAATGAGAAGGTGTCAGTGAAGCGTTGCTGACTTGACAATAGAAACGCATTAAGTTCAATCCAACTATAGAATTTGGTGGCGTAAGATGACAGGGAAAGTTTCGTCCAGAATTATTGCTCTCCGCAGCTGTAACAAAGTAAGAAGGACATTCACACCCGTACCAAGAATTGTAGCAGATGTGGCCGTGTTACGTCAGTAGACGATAAGCGACAAAAACAAGTGATGCTCCATACTACAATGAAACGGATACGCTGCACCTTAAGTAACAATACTGGAAGATAGGCTGACAAAAACTAAAGTCATGTTACACAGCTGGAGGTATCGTCTAATTGACAGACAAGAATTTACGAAGGGAAAGTTGGGGTGACTTCAACGACCGGCAAATGTTCGAAATTAGTAATAGCCAGAAAAAAGGGGTAAGAGCATAGAACAATACGCCAGGAAGACTGTAAGTACAGATAATGGGAATCTATAGAAACGCAGAGTTTACTCAGACAATAGGCTGATAGACAAGCTGTTGATAGCCATAGTTTCTTCGAAGCGGGTCAACGATCGTCAAGCCAGAGAGCAGGGAGACCTAAGGACCTATCAGAGACCTTCAGCCAGCGAGAAATTTGATGGTGAGGGATGTTTCCATAGCAACTGAGACGAAGAACCTATCGGAAGAACTATGACGTAGGATTTTGACAGAGTGGGACAGTATTTTCCGAGAAAATCAAAAACGGACCAATCTCGAAAAGAAGTGGGCGTGAAGCGAGCCAGAGACAAAATTTTGAGTAGGGACGAATTAATAAAACTAGCTGTCCAGGAAGACGGAGAGGCAGTTATACTCAAATTTTTAGGCAGTTATACTAAAATTTTTAGGCAGTCATACTCAAATTTTAGACAGTGATATTCAATTTTCAGACAGACAGTCAACACTTAAATTTTGAATAGTTATACTAAAGTTTTTACAGTTAGAATTTTCAGACAGTTTACATTTCAATTATCAAGTAGTTTAACTACAAGTGCGAGAGACGGTATATCATAAACTTTCCATTGTTTATTCAAATCATTCGGAAGTTAGATAAATAACAAGGAACTTAAAACTTAATAATACATTCATATCGCGGTAGTGAACTTTACCGGAGTGCGCAGTAACGGACTTAGTGAAATTTACACCAAGTGAACAATCAGACCGTTACACTAACAGACAGCATCACTTAACGATATACAAATTATTGGAACTTAATATTGTGTATCAACAACATAATGAACACGAAACATTAAACAAACTAATCAATTATAGGATCGTTTGTGGAAGCAGCGACAAATGAAACTAGACATGTATATTGACTTTAAAACGAACACACAGCAAACACAGTAAGATAGAACATTGATTGAACACTGAACTTCAATTACCCACACATATACAAACACCTACGCGAGTGGCCGGAAGAATAAAGTGATAAGTGGCAGTGATAAAACAACTTACGACGGAATGTATCTACGAGCCATCTCCATCACCAGAACGAGACTTCATCAACAACTAATGGATATTCACTAACCAAGTAACCACTATTATAATTACTTCTAATTAATAACTTCTACTGACCTGGTTTCTTTCAAAGAATTCACACCTGAGAAATTTATTAAGAAAAGTAATGAGTAAATCTGATAAAGTATTTAATGAACGTATAAACAAAAGCTTATTTGGGATTTAATGAACGCATTAAATAAGTAGAATATTGAATTGTAACATCATTTGATTTATATATGTATGTATGTTTTCCTTTGTTTCAGCATATATTAAGATATATCTTTGTTTATTATGAATATGTATGTATTTCAGGTACAGCGACGTAACCTATGTACTATTATAATATGTCATAAATGATAATTAAACTAGTATTTTAGTTAATCAGAAACATGCGTTCATTATTACCAATGCAACCCAAATATTAACCTAAAGTTTGAAAGAATGCAAATAGATTTTAAGAGTTTCTTATGTTCAATTAAATAAATGATATCACGTATGTGTTGATGAGCATAGATAGTTAGAATCATCATTAAGATTAAATTATACACATACATGTCAGAGATTGATAATTTTACATATTTAATAATTAATTTATTGTGCTATCAATAAGCATATAAAATGAGAGTTGTAAATGGCGCCCATTCGCACGGCATGATACGTATTAACACAGATTGTTAACACGTACGGCTTAGGTAAAGAACAGGCAGTAGAAGTAGTAGAAAAAGTAGTGTCATAGAAGTATAAGTAAGATAAGTGTTATTAGTGTAAGTCAGTTTGAATGATTACGCGCAGTAGGGCTAAAATGGCGAGCAATTCAGACAGTGTAGAATTTGACATTAATAACCAATTAGGCGCAGTAAATACAGAGGACAATACTACACCTAGTGCAAGTAGCGTGATAGAGAGTCCAGAAGATAGGGCGCGAGGACAGACATCAAAACTAGAGGATGGAACTATACGGATGTTGATGGAGTTCATCCGTCAACAGAATGAAAAACAAGAAGAAAATCTTAACAGAAAACAAGAAGAACGAGACGAGAAACAAGAAGAACGAAGCAAGAAACTAGAAGAAAATATTAACAGAAAATTAGAAGAAAGTAATAGATTAATTAATGAAAAATTAGAAAAACAAGAAGAAAACAGTAGATTAATTAATGAAAAACTCGACCAGCATAAGGAAGAGATTACACAAATAAGGTCGGAGATACGTGAAAGTCAGCAGACTTGGGAAAGAAAGGTTGATGAATTACAGAAAAAACAAGATGATGTCGTGAGAGAGTTGAGAGAAGAAGCCGACAAGAAGTACGTAGAAATACAGGAAAAACAAGATAACGATCGACAAGAATGGATGGCGGCGGTACACTCTACCCAGACGACCGTTAAAAAGATTAATCACAAGTTCGATGTTCACGTTAAGGATTACAATAAGAAGCACGAGGAACTCAAGGCCGAGATGCACAATACCATACTGCAGAGACAACAAGAGCAAGAAGGAACAAATAGTAATATTATACAAAAATTAGAAGACGTAGACGGTAGACAACGTTCAACAGAACAGAAGTTGGACGAGACTACGAAAGAAAAGACAACTAGGATCGAAGAATTAAAAGGACATTTAAATAAGGTAAGAGAAAACCAAGAAAGGTTGCAGCGACAATTGATGGAAGGTGATTGTGGAATGTTAAATCGAATTAACGGACCTAACCACAATGATCTCAAATATAATGGCACAGACAGATTCCCTATGGAATTCCTCAAAGAATTGTCCGAAGTTCAAGAGTTATATTATCCCGCTGACAATATCAAGTGGATTGGCAAACATCTGGAGTTAGACGCAGGAATTTGGTGGCGAGTGATACGTGACCAGATATCAAACTTCGCAGAATTCAAGGAAGCGTTCTCTCTAAAATATTGGGGCCAGGAACGACAGGACAGTATCCGGGACCATTTGGAGTTTGGCAGATTTGATTGGCGCGGACCAGTTACTGCTATTCAATATATTGAACGGATTTTATTGGAAAGTAAGCAGTTAACACCTACTTTGTCTGATTATCAGTTAATACGTAAGATATCTCGTCACTTTGGGCGGGACATCCAGCTTGCGGTGGTTACAAGAGGAATTGTGACGATACCAAACTTCGAATCTCTGATCATCGAGTATTCACAGATTCAACCAAGAATTAATAGAGAAGCGAACTATGCAGCAAACGAGGGAAGAAATGCGTATAAGGAAGGTGAAAGTAGCCTGAACAAAGGAGGCGGTATACAGAAGAAAACATGGGGTGACAGACCCGCCATAAATAACCAGCCCCGTAACGCAGACCGGCGCGCTGTCAACACAATAGAGTTTACAAACACGACAGCTGGTGCATCGGGCACTCAACCTAAAAGAAATCGTCAACAAGAAGAGGAAAAAAAAATCCCTCCACCCATTAACAAAGATAGCCGTCAAAACAAATGACTACCAGACGAATATTATCCTACCGGACTTACGAAGCGATTTATTGTGTAATGATGATGAAGAAATTTCTCAACGAATAATCAGGTGTCCAGAGATAAATATCAAGTTCAATAATAATGTTAGTGTACAAGCGTTGATCGATACTGGATCTGTAATAGCTGGGTTATCTGAGTCGTGGTTTCACCAAAACAAACATGACATTACACCTTATGAAATATTACCGATGTCTAACACATTAATAGTTAGCGCAGTTGGTAATAAATCAAAGCTAATCAGAAAACAAATATTATGTGATATCTATATTGAAGAAATTAAATATGAATGTGTTTTCCTAATAATACCAGATTTGATAAAACCATGCATATTAGGAACCAATTTTCTTCAAGAAACAGGGTGTCTCATTGACATGGGAAGAAGAATCGTCGAGATAAGAAGAGAGGATAACGAAGCGACGTACACGGTGCCTATGATGCATATAGAAGTGGTGGACGTAGAAGAAGAAGAAGAGATCATCAGAAACATTAACAAGAAGATAGAAAGTATAGAATGCGGAGATAGAGGAACGTTGGAAAGGTTAAGGGAGATTCTAATAAGAAATTATAGTTTATTCAGAGAATGCCCCGGAAGAATCGATGGGTATGTCCACGAGTTCCGAGTCACCGACCAGACACCGTACTTCCAGAGAGGATGGCCTGTCCCATTAGCCTATAAAGGGAAGGTAGATGAGGAGATTCGGAAAATGTTACGGTATGGGGTCATTGAGAGATGCAACAGCGCATATATCAACCCACTAGTTACGGTAATCAAGAAGGACGGTAGCGTACGATTGTGTTTGGATGCGAGGAAGGTGAACAGTGTGACTATCCCGGACTACGAGGGTGCCCCTCCAATAAACGACATTTTGGCGAGATGTGGAGAGATGAAGTACTTATCTACCGTAGATCTAACTAGCAGTTTCTGGCAAGTACCACTGAAGTCGGAACTTTACCGCTTTTATGTACGACGGCAAGTGTTATCGTTTTACAGTTACACCATTCGGTCTGAGTACTAGTTCTGCTGCACTGACCAGGGGATTGGACACAGTACTGGACGAAGAAGTAAAAGAGAATACCATTATTTATGTCGACGATTGCCTGTGTTATTCAAAAGATTTAGAAACGCATTTGTTACATTTAGACTTATTATTATCTAATTTAAGAAGGGCAAATTTAACCATCAATTTGGAGAAGTCGCAGTTCTTCAGACAAGAAATCGCGTACCTCGGTTATCAACTAACAACGCAAGGAATACGAGCAACGGACGAGAAGATAGATGCCATTATGAAGTTCCCTGCACCTCGGAACCAAAAACAATTAAAAGGTTTCCTGGGGTTGACAAATTTCTATAATCGTTTTACAGACAAATACGCTGAAACTACTAAACCATTACTCGAGTTGTTACGGAAAGGACAGAAATTCACCTGGACACAGGAGTTAAATGAATGCTTTCAGCAGGTTAAAAGGTTATTCGTAGAAACAGTCATCTTAAAGTTTCCCCGAATAAACCAAAGATATTATATGCAATGTGACGCCAGCAACTTTGCATATGGCGGACAACTATATCAATTGGACGAAGAAGGAAGAATTGGAGTAATAGCTTTTACCAGCAGGACATTCAAGGGTGCGGAAATAAATTATTACACTACGGAGAAGGAGCTTTTGTGTATTGTAAGATGTCTTGAGCGGTTCCGTAAATACATACTAGGACAACCGTTAACCATCATTACTGATAATAAAGCACTGACTTTTATGAATAAATGTCATTTAAACAACTCGCGTATTACACGCTGGATCTTAAGTATTCAGGAGTACAAATTTGACATTGTCCATTGTAGAGGTAAGGACAATATTATTGCCGATCTTCTGAGCAGAAATCCAGAAGATGCCACACCAGAAGTAATTAGTGACAATATTTCCAAATATTTAATTAACCACCTGACAATCAAAATGGATAAGAAGGTAAGCAAGATCCTAAGGGATATTGGAAGGCACCAAATTCAAGATCATAAGCTTAAGTATATTATTGATAAGATTAGGGAAAATTGTATAGATAAGAAATTAAATAAATTTTATAGATTCGTCGATGAGAAATTGTACAGATTACGCAAAGGAGAGTGGAAACTATACGTACCGAACAGTGTGTCTGGCGAAATAATTGCTGAAATACACCGTATGTATGGGCATCCCGGTGCGAAGAGATGTATCAAATTATTACAGGAGTACTTTACCATGGACGGGATGTTAAAGAGGGTGAAAATTTATGTACGGACTTGCGACACTTGTCAGAAAAAAAAGGATTCCGGCAACAGAAGCTCGTTTGGAGGAACAAAAGCCATAATACCGTTACGCAAGGGTGACCTTGTGAGCGCGGACTATTACGGACCGTTACCTGCTTCGTCCAGCGGGGTGAGGTATCTATTTATTATGGTTGACAACTTTACCAAATACGTACGACTTTTCACACTTCGAAGGGCAACGACCGTCGCTACACTGAGGAGAGTACACCAATATCGTGAAGAACTAGGGTCTCCTAGAGTGATTATCACAGACAACGGAACGCAATTTTCATCTAAAAAATGGTTAGATGGATTAACTGAACTAAATATCCAACCACGATTTACCGCAATAAGGAACCCTTGTGCGAATCTGGCTGAAAGAATCAACAGACAGCTTGGGAACTTATTTAGGATCTTTGTTGGTGATCAACATACAAAGTGGTCGCGTTACGTACCAATCGTCGAGAGTTGTATTAACGAAACGTACCACGAGACGATAGAAGTAACACCGTACGAAGCTCAGCTCGGAAGAAAACCTCCCAGAGCGTGGGAAAATACATCAACAAGGATATGCTCCTAGTTAAAGGGGTAGATCATAACCAAATATTTATCAAAATGAAGGAGAAGAGAGAAAAACAAGCAAAATTATGTAATGAGACTAAAACCATTACAAGATTCAACATTGGTGAGAAAGTGTTAATCAGAACATATCATCAATCGGACGCGGTCCAGAAAAGAATTGAAAAATTTTGCGAACTGTACTGCGGACCATATAAAGTGCATCAAATTCTCGGAGAAGCTACTTATCTACTCGTTGATTGCGATGATGACAAGAAACTCCGTGGAAAATTTAATGCCAGACAATTGAAAAAATACTATGAACCAGAGAATTGAAGATGAAGGAAGAGGAAGAAATTGAAGAAGATGTCGTAAGAAGCTAGCCGATGCTGATGAATCAACTGCGTTAGGGTAATTGACGCGATGATATCATTCAAGCTGGCTTATCCAAGAAAGTTATGTACTTTAATTGTTGAAACATAACATCAAAAATGTATTTAGTCTATTAAGCACTAATTAAATGTTAGATAATAAGATAAATTAACATTTAGTGTGACATTTTAGAAAAATATTGCAGTGAATGCAAAGGACATTTAATTGCTATTAATTGATTTATATGGTAATAAGTTAAAAGGACAAAGTGAAAAAAAATGGACACTTAAAATCAGATAAGTGATAATATTCAACGAACTAGATGGTGAATGAACTTTATTAATATGAGTGTATGTAAATTATTAAGATAATTACAGTTAAAGTAGCGATTGTGTCAATTAACAATCTAATTTTAAAATAGCAGTTTAAAAGATTTTATTGGTAAGATCATTAGTAATGCACAAAGGTGTATATGTATAGGAGATTTTCTTTGATATCACGTAAAGGTTACATTGAACCGCTTAACTGTTTGATAATATCTTGTGAATATGATATTTTAGAAGGTAAAATTTTATTCAATTGATGAAATTATTTAATTGCGTATGGAATTTATGATTTATCTTATAATTATAAAGATAAGGAATTTATATGTCAATTCGACAATGTGAAATGCGTTCAGCTATCCCAAATAGCTGGCAATAAATTCAGAGAACCAATTAAAACCAAAAGGGGGTGTACCACTGGTCATATAAGCTTTTGAAAGTAGGTTATTGTGTATACCTTCCCCTGAAGAAGATGGACACGGCGAGGCGACGTACAGGGCGCAGAATTTAGATTTGAGTTGTTCCCAGAGGTCACATCGTCAAATCGAAATTGAGGACACCGTAACGAGCAGAAAATTTTAAAATTTTTAAATTTCACCTCGGCAGAGTACGTTCACACGAGGCAGGTGTCAACGACTTATGGTGGAGCAATAAATAAGGAGTAATGAGAAGGTGTCAGTGAAGCGTTGCTGACTTGACAATAGAAACGCATTAAGTTCAATCCAACTATAGAATTTGGTGGCGTAAGATGACAGGGAAAGTTTCGTCCAGAATTATTGCTCTCCGCAGCTGTAACAAAGTGAGAAGGACATTCACACCCGTACCAAGAATTGTAGCAGATGTGGCCGTGTTACGTCAGTAGACGATAAGCGACAAAAACAAGTGATGCTCCATACTACAATGAAACGGATACGCTGCACCTTAAGTAACAATACTGGAAGATAGGCTGACAAAAACTAAAGTCATGTTACACAGCTGGAGGTATCGTCTAATTGACAGACAAGAATTTACGAAGGGAAAGTTGGGGTGACTTCAACGACCGGCAAATGTTCGAAATTAGTAATAGCCAGAAAAAAGGGGTAAGAGCATAGAACAATACGCCAGGAAGACTGTAAGTACAGATAATGGGAATCTATAGAAACGCAGAGTTTACTCAGACAATAGGCTGATAGACAAGCTGTTGATAGCCATAGTTTCTTCGAAGCGGGTCAACGATCGTCAAGCCAGAGAGCAGGGAGACCTAAGGACCTATCAGAGACCTTCAGCCAGCGAGAAATTTGATGGTGAGGGATGTTTCCATAGCAACTGAGACGAAGAACCTATCGGAAGAACTATGACGTAGGATTTTGACAGAGTGGGACAGTATTTTCCGAGAAAATCAAAAACGGACCAATCTCGAAAAGAAGTGGGCGTGAAGCGCGCCAGAGACAAAATTTTGAGTAGGGACGAATTAATAAAACTAGCTGTCCAGAAAGACGGAGAGGCAGTTATACTCAAATTTTTAGGCAGTTATACTAAAATTTTTAGGCAGTCATACTCAAATTTTAGACAGTGATATTCAATTTTCAGACAGACAGTCAACACTTAAATTTTGAATAGTTATACTAAAGTTTTTACAGTTAGAATTTTCAGACAGTTTACATTTCAATTATCAAGTAGTTTAACTACAAGTGCGAGAGACGGTATATCATAAACTTTCCATTGTTTATTCAAATCATTCGGAAGTTAGATAAATAACAAGGAATTTAAAACTTAATAATACATTCATATCGCGGTAGTGAACTTTACCGGAGTGCGCAGTAACGGACTTAGTGAAATTTACACCAAGTGAACAATCAGACCGTTACACTAACAGACAGCATCACTTAACGATATACAAATTATTGGAACTTAATATTGTGTATCAACAACATAATGAACACGAAACATTAAACAAACTAATCAATTATAGGATCGTTTGTGGAAGCAGCGACCAATGAAACTAGACATGTATATTGACTTTAAAACGAACACACAGAAAACACAGTAAGATAGAACATTGATTGAACACTGAACTTCAATTACCCACACATATACAAACACCTACGCGAGTGGCCGGAAGAATAAAGTGATAAGTGGCAGTGATAAAACAACTTACGACGGAATGTATCTATGAGCCATCTCCATCACCAGAACGAGACTTCATCAACAACTAATGGATATTCACTAACCAAGTAACCACTATTATAATTACTTCTAATTAATAACTTCTACTGACCTGGTTTCTTTCAAAGAATTCACACCTGAGAAATTTATTAAGAAAAGTAATGAGTAAATCTGATAAAGTATTTAATGAACGTATAAACAAAAGCTTATTTGGGATTTAATGAACGCATTAAATAAGTAGAATATTGAATTGTAACATCATTTGATTTATATATGTATGTATGTTTTCCTTTGTTTCAGCATATATTAAGATATATCTTTGTTTATTATGAATATGTATGTATTTCAGGTACAGCGACGTAACCTATGTACTATTATAATATGTCATAAATGATAATTAAACTAGTATTTTAGTTAATCAGAAACATGCGTTCATTATTACCAATGCAACCCAAATATTAACCTAAAGTTTGAAAGAATGCAAATAGATTTTAAGAGTTTCTTATGTTCAATTAAATAAATGATATCACGTATGTGTTGATGAGCATAGATAGTTAGAATCATCATTAAGATTAAATTATACACATACATGTCAGAGATTGATAATTTTATATATTTAATAATTAATTTATTGTGCTATCAATAAGCATATAAAATGAGAGTTATATACCAAATTTGCAATATTAAAGATGCTAACTAATTAATATTACTTACTAGTGTAATTGAAGGGTAATTAATATGTGTGGTATATGTGAGTGACCAGAAAAAATTATGCAAAAAATGATATCGCTCAGGTGACGAGTATGTTCACGAGTTCGCGATAATTAACCAAAAAGTGAGTGTAATAAAAAGGACGTTCTCTCGCAAACGGACCATCTCTAGCTTGTCGAAAACAGGCCTGTACCTGTCAAATCGCCACCAGTATAAATACCACTGGCAATTTTGGGGATAACAACACACTCAGACTCAAGAAATCTACAGACGACGTTACGCTGCCCGTTTGCAGATCGACATGGACACACACACACACACACACACACACACACACACACACACACACTACCACACTCACACCAAGACGTAAGGAGGAATTCTGGAGCATCAACAACAGCAACACTAAGAGATAACGACCACAGCAGCAGAATCACCATCATCAACATCATCATACTCTCAGGATTCTGGACACACACACACGCGCGTGCGCGCGCGCGCGCAACGGTAACAGCAGATAAACGCAGGTGATACAAAAAATTATATTTTTTATGGTGAAGAGAGCTCTCGAAAAAGAACTTAAATATGAACAGATAATAACAGATGTATATTCAGTTGATAACACTGGAAATTTTGTCAGTCAATAAAATATCGACGACAGTGTACTGTACTGTACTGAACTATACCGTATACTGTCCTGCACGTGCCAAAAATTTACTTTCTCAATAATTCTACGCGATGACTGCTTAAGACCATGATCATTTGGTTTTTAAAATCCTGTGCACTACAGAATAAAGTGTTCTAAAGGATCTTAAATATTGTCTATCATTTAAAATTGAAATCATTTGCCAGTTTGTGTTACCAGTTACTTTTGTTCCATGACTTATGCCGGGTTTCAAAGACACATCACTTAATTAACAAATACGTCAGTTTTTAATGACAATGGTTGGCGAAAATAACTGACTATTTAGTAGTAGGTCACTTACTACAAGTATATGTTACATACAATTACTCATGTAATCACCATTATTTATTAAGAACATTTCCTTTTAACCAGTTTAGGTTTAATCATAAAATTCACTTCATTATGCTATTACTTTAGATAACAGAAAATGCAATTGCCACTATTTTTGTTATCACATTGCCTTTAACGTTTGCAGTAGGCCTATCCCTTTAACTACGCTGGTGTCAAATGTTAGCCTGTAGTACGCAGCGACACGTTGCAATCAATGCATTGCTATTTACGTGTGCCTTTAACACGTAAACGTTCCCAGATACCCAAGTGTGATTAACTAAACTCTAATCTTACCTTTAGGGTACAACTCATTCAATAGCTCTGTCTTCACGCGCATACACGCACACACACACACACACACACACACACACACACACACACACACACACACACACACACAATGCTTATTAGATATTATTACAACTAATGTACCTTGTCATAGTCCCTGTTGCTGTATTTTAGAAACAGAATGTAAGAATAAATACAACTCATTATTACGGAGATACGATTTTTAGAGTAATACAGCATTCAAATACATGCAA
This sequence comes from Magicicada septendecula, assembly GCA_034769895.1. Taxonomy (NCBI): domain Eukaryota; kingdom Metazoa; phylum Arthropoda; class Insecta; order Hemiptera; family Cicadidae; genus Magicicada; species Magicicada septendecula. Next base: position 313,193,269 of record CM068373.1, on the reverse strand, counting down.
GTTGGACTTTAGAACGTTTTGTATTTTAACTTAATTCAGACATTAACAATTATAAATTCCTCTGCTCTTTAGATTAATGTTTATAGTTCACATCTTTGTGGGGTATACAAAAATAATGAAATTAATATAAAAAGTATGTTATACGCTAATGAAGCGGTGGATGAGGAACTGGAAAAGAGGAGAAATGGTATTTATATTAAAATTGCAAAGGGAATTAACCAAAAATGAAGGGCAGTAGTCCTAAATTATTGTAATGGAGTACAGTTTGAAATTGTATTGGAACATTTCAATTATGTATTCTTAAACAAATTTTTTTTGTTGAATTTTTGTTTTATTTAAATTCTCAAAAAAATTAGTCTAAATTTGAGTATTATTAATCAGTACGGCCTATACAACATTACAGCGACAATTTTATGATAAACTTAGGAATCCATAAAAATGTAGTTAATTTTTAGTTTTTATTTTTAAACTAGACATTGAATTTGTAATTGTTATGTCGAAGATGTCGCTTCAAAATGTCTTTATTGTTCTTAATGTGAGCTGAATATACCGCCATGTTGTTAAGTTAAACAGTTACAATTGTGACGTCATTACCTTGACCGTGAATATAAAAGCTGGTTGTATGACTACACACCGGTTGACTCGATTCAGGACATAAAGTTTCTTTGTTGTAAAATACTGTTGTGTTTGTTTCATTCAGTTGAAGACTCATGTTGGCTATGTGTGTTTTACAATAATCTCGATGTTTCTCGTCCAGGAATAATGTTGTGTTTTAGACTTGTTTTTAATGGGTATCAGTGTTAATGCGCTAGATAAAGCTCGCAATATATTAGGGTGAGAGCGCGCGCGTGTGTATGTCTTGTATGACACAGTCAGCATATGGTACTCGTTGATAGCGTTTTTAATTTAGGCCTATACGTTGTACTAGGAATATTATATGACAAGGAAAGTTTTTAATTTAGTATGGAAAACTCCTTAACCAACCAATGTTTTGTTCAATACTACCTAATTCATAATCACCTTATACCCACAAGGGTACGGATACACGTGCGTTTTTTTCCGGCCGTCCATCCATGTGGAGTTTGGAAAAACTCACAGTGGTCACACGTGCGTTTTTTTCTCGTACGTGCACGGACGAAAGTGTAGTCAGTCACACGAGCGGATTATAGTCGGACGGCAGTGTTGGGACGTCTCGGACGCGCATCCCGACAGCCCTGGCTATAAATGGTAAATGTGTGTACATAAAGTTTAAAACGCAGCTGCACAGAATCGTTCATGTTTAGATTAAAGAAACCATTTGTTATCAGTAGTAAATAAATCTTTATTAAGAAAATTCTTACAATACATATTTTTGTAGAAAGATGTCAACAACACCATAGAGACCAAAATTAATTACCAAAGTAACAAGTAAATAAACAAATGCTCTTTTAGCGGCATCTTTGAACAGTACGTGTGACCACACTCGTTCGTGTTAAAAACGCACGAAAACCGCAGCAGGTTGCGTTTCGATGCGGGAGACGTTGAAATCGCAGGACAGTTGACGACTCGTGTGTTTTTTTCACGTCCCTGTGACTAATTTCATTGCCGCCTGCTTGTTAAATTCAATGCGTTTCCCAACCGCACGCAAACGGCAGGGAAAAAATGCTCGTGTAACCGTACATTAACAGAACACAATACGTGGATATCGTAAGAAATTTGAAAATATTTCCTGACACACTCTCAAATTCAATCACTGATCTGAGTCATAAAAGTGGTAAAAAAAATTAAATCTGGCAGTCATGGGACTGCCGACAGAAGTGTTAACTTAAATAACATGGTTACTGAATAATATAAGTTGTCTTTATACCGTTCTGCAATATTAATAATTAATATAATATAAATTTGTTTTTCCTTTTCCACTTTTAATTATAAACTGAAAAAACTCTGAATTCACGCACTATTAAGAAGTTTCTTAAGACGCATACACCACCTTCAATATAATAACCTATATCTTTATTTATAAGAACAGTGGACTCTGCCCCGGTCATCTTTCGTGGGATCCGAATGAAGACTCCCCGGGTTCTGTGGACGGACTCCGGGGAAGGCCCGTAAGACGACTCCCACAATATTCCCTACCCGGGAGGCTTCTACCTATGCCGGGTCACAGCCTGCTTTTTCCGGCATCCAGGCCGGTCGATCTCCCGCGCAAAGACTTTGTCAGAGACCTCCACGGGGTACGGAAGGTTCTCCGAAGCCAGAAAAAGCCGTCGACATGCCGAGCGAGGCGCTGGAACTCTGGCCCGGCCGTTTTTCGCGAGATCCGAAATAGACTCCCCGGGTTCTGTGGACGGACTCCGGGGAAGGCCCGTTGACGACGTCCCGCAATATTCCCTACCCGGGAGGCTTCTACCTATGCAGGGACACAGCTTGCTTTTTCCTGCATCAAGGCCGGTCGATCTTCCGCGCTAGGACATTGTTAGAGACTTCCCTTAATACGGAAGGTTCTCCGAAGCCCAAAAAGCCGTCGACATGCCGGGTGAGGCGCTAGAACTCTGGCCCGGCCGTTTTTCGCGAGATCCGTCTTAGGACTTCCCGGGTTCCGTAGACGGGCTCCGGGGAAGGCCCGTCGGACGACTCCCGAGGCATTCCCTACGCGTCAGGGTTCCACCTATGCCGAGACACCGCCTGCTTTTTCCGTCATCCAGGCCGGTCGCACTCCCGCGCTAGGTCTTTTTTAGAGGCCTCCCCGGGGTACGGAAGGTTCTCCGAAAGCCGGAAAAGCAGTCAACATGCCAGGCGAGGCGCTGGAACTCTCGCCCGGCCTTGTATCGCGAGATCCGACTTAAGACTTCCCGGGTTCCGTGGACGGACTCCGGGGAAGGCACGTCGGACAACTCCCGCGCTATTCACTACGCAGGAGGCTTCTACCTATGCCGGGACACCGCCTGCTTTTTCCGGCATCCAGGCCGGGTGAACTCCCGCGCTAGGACATTGACTGAGACTTCACCGGGGTACGGAAGTTTCCCAGAAGCCCGAAAAGCCGTCGATATACCGGGCGGGGAGCTGGAACTATTGCCCGGCCGTTTTTCGCGAGATCCGACCTAAGACCCCCGGGTTTCGTGGACGGACTCAGGGAAAGGCCCGTCTGACGACTCCCGCGCTATTCCCTACGCGGGCGGCTTCTACCTTTGCCGGAACACCGCCTCCTTTTTCCGACATCCAGGCCGGTCGAACTCCCGCGCTAGGACATTGTTAGAGACCTCCCCTGGGTACGAAAGGTTCTCCGAAGCCGGGAAAAGCCTTCGACATGCCAGGCACGCGCTGGAACTCTGGTCCGGCCGTTTTTCGCGAGTTCTGACCTAAGTCTCCCCGGGTTTCGTGGACGGACTCCGGGGAAGGCCCGTCGGACAAATCCCGCGCTATTCCCTACACGGGAGGCTTCTACCTATGCCGGGACACCGCCTGCTTTTTCCGACATCCAGGCCGGTCGAACTCCCGCGCTAGGACATTGTCAGAAACCTCCCCTGTGTACGGAAGGTTCTTCGAAGCCCAAAAAGCCGTCGACATGCCGGGTGAGGCGCTAGAACTCTGGCCCGGCCGTTTTTCGCGAGATCCGATTTAGGACTTCGCGAGTTCCGTAGACGGGCTCCGGGGAAGGCCCGCCGGACAATTCTCGCGCTATTCCCTACGCGTCAAGCTTCCACCTATGCCGGGACACCGCCTGCTTTTTCCGTCATCCAGGCCGGTCGAACTCCCGCGCTAGGTCTTTTATCAGATGCCTCCCCGGGATACGGAAGGTTCCCCCATGCCCGGAAAAGCCGTCGACATGCCAGACGAGGCGCTGGAACCCTCGCCCAGCGGTGTTTCGCGATATCCGACTTTATACTTCCCGGGTTCCGTGGACGGACTCCGGGGAAGGCCTGTCGGACAACTCCCGCGCTATTCACTACGCAGGAGGCTTCTACTTATGCAGGGGCACCGCCTGCTTTTTCCGGCATCCAGGCCGGTCGAACTCCCGCGCTAGGACATTGTTAGAGACCTCCCCGGGGTACGGGAGGTTCTCCGAAGCCCAAAAAGCCGTCGACATGCCGGGTGAGGCGCTGGAACTCTGGCCCGGCCGTTTTCCGCGAGATCCGTCCTAGGACTTCCCGGGTTCCGTAGACGGGCTCCGGGGAAGGCCCGCAGGACGACTATCGCGCTATCCCCTACGCGTCAGGCTTCCACCTACGCCGGGACACATCTTGCTTTTTCCGGCATCCAGGCCGGTCGATCTCCCGCGCTAGGACTTTGTCAGAGACCTCCCCTGGGTAGGGAAGGTTCTCCGAAGCCCGAAAAAGCCGTCGAAATGCCAGTCGGGGCGCTGGAAGTCTGGCGCGGCGGTTTTTCGCGAGATCCGACCTAAGACCCGCGGGTTTAGTAGACGGACTCAGGGGAAGGCCCGTCTGAAACACCCGCGCTATTCCCTACGCGGGAGGCTTCTACCTATGCAGGGACACCGCTTGCTTTTTCCGACATCCAGGCTGGTCGAACTCCCGCGCTAGGACATTGTTAGAGACCTCCCCTGGGTATGGAAGGTTCTCCAAAACCCGGAAAAGCCTTCGACATGCCAGGCACGCTCTGGAACTCAGGCCCGGGCGTTTTTCGCGAGATCCGACCTAAGACCCGCGGGTTTCGTAGACGGTCTCAGGGGAAGGCCCGTCTGACGACACCCGCGCTATTCCCTACGCGGGAGGCGTCTACCTATGCCGGGACACCGCTTGCTTTTTCCGACATCCAGGCCGGTCGAACTCCCGCGCTAGGACATTGTCAGAGACCTCCCCTGGGTACGGAAGGTTACCCGAAGCCAGGAAAAGCCGTCGACATGCCAGGAGAGGCGCTGGATATCTGGCCCAGCCGTGTTTCGCGAGATCCGACTTAAGATTTCCAGGGTTCCGTGGACGGACTCCGGTGAAGACCCGTCGGACGACTCCCGCGCTTTTGCCTACCCAGGAGGCTTCTGCCTATGCCGGGACACCGCCTGCTTTTTCCGGCATCCAGGCCGGTCGAACTCCCGCGCTAGGACATAGTCTGAGACCTCCCCGGGGTACGGAAGTTTCCCTGAAGCCCGTAAAGCCGTCGACATACCGGGCGAGGCGCTGGAACTCTGGACCGTCCATTTTTCCGAGATCCGACCTAAGACTCCCCGGGTTCCGTGGACGGACTCTGGGGAAGGTCCGTCGGACGACTCCTGCGCGTATCCCTATGCAGGAGGCTTCTACCTATGCTGGGACACCGCCTGCTTTTTCCGGCATCCAGGCCGGTTAAACTCCCGCGCTAGGACTTGGTCAGAGGCCTGCCCGGGGTACGGAAGGTTCTCCGAAGGCTGGTAAAGCCTTCGACATGCCGGTCGAGGCGCTGGAACTCTGCCCCGGCCGTTTTTCGCGAGATCCGACATAAGACTCCCCGGGTTCCGTGGACGACTCCGGGGAAGGCCCGTCGGACGACTCCCGGGCTAGTCTTTACGCGGGATGCCTCCACCGATGCTATGGCAACCAGAATGTATTCTATTGGGTAGCCATGGTAACTAGACCTAATAGTTTTTAAGACCCTAAAGGCACTTCCGTGTAAATTTTTTCCCTCTCCTATGCTATAAGAAGAGTGGGAAAGAACATGGGATGCAGAGAGGGGGAAATTGTTACGGATTCTCGTCGCATTCCTTTCTGATGACGTCACATTCTACAGATTCACTCCCGTGTAAATTTTTTTCCCTCTCCTCTGCTATAAGAAGATAACATTTCAAAAACTGCAAAAATTCAGTATAAAATAGCCAAGTAACTCAAGCTGGTTTATTGATAAAATTGATACGTTTCAGTAGTTCCGGGCGCACGCAGTCATTAAGCACCGGGTTGCTCTCTGTAGGTTTACATTTTCCAAAAGCAATATATCTCCATTTGTTAAGCGGCTGACAAGAGCTCCAAAGAAATTATCGTTAATAAAATGCGCATTTGCCTCACGGAAATTACAACCATTTGTATTCCACAGTAATATTCGCTGGTCCCAGGTTGTTGCTGACTTAAGATTTATAGTGTGCAGGGAGCTGACGTTCTGAAATGTAAACGTTCCCTCTCTCATTTTCCCTACTGGGAAATAAAATTTATGGAGTTCTTACCCATAAGTTCTTAACACTATTGTAACAACCCACATCAGAAATGTATTCAATAATTTTATGAACAAACATTTTCTCCAGGGGTTAATGTTCAACCTTATACATCTTTCGGGTCCCCATGTGTTTCTATACACCGGAAAATCGTCTCTCCTCTCTCCAAATAGCTGATATGAGTTATCGTATATGTATATTGTGTTTAGAAGTAAAACGGTCTCCTGCTTCATCCAGGATAGTCCTATACTGACTTCTTTAGAAAATTTTTTTGATGCCTATATTATATAATTTTATAAATGCGAATTCCATAGGATATTCTAGAAATGTAAAGAGCAACTTGGTTAGCTGTTATTCTAAATTAAAATGTCTAAAGTAAGTAAAATAATATTAACGAACCAATAAGCCGCGCTTGTTTGCTCAGAAAGACGCTTACCATTTCTAAATCAAACGTCTTTCAAAGCGAGATGAAACACATAAAGTCGCGTATTTCGATGAACCGCTATTACGACGATTTACATTTCACTGGATTTTTTACATATCTAGAAGAAACTACAAGGTAGTTTGATTTTCTGTTTATGAACAGACAACTTCTACACGAAAATCGTCTTACAGCCTGAAACATAGACGGTGACCATCACATGCAAATGGCCTTCACCGTCATACATTTTTTTTGTAAGCAACAGTTTCAACAAAATGAGATAAAAAAAAAATAGCTTGGAAAGGACAATATAAATAACTGAGAAATTTCTTATGAAATTCTCCTGTATAGTTGATAGCGTTCTTATCACAGTATGTGATATAATAAATTATCACACATCCTACATAAATCATCGTTGCAGTTAACTAGTATTCACTTAATAAGAAATTCAGTCTTTAAGAATTATAAAAATCACAGTACTCCTAAGGCTCCTCAATAAAATGTAGTTTTGTTCAAACAATTAAAGATAAACTACAAAAATGTGTCTACTCTAATAATAAATTATGTGGTTTTTTACAAAAATAATGTAGAATGTGGAAGTTTTTCTGCATATTATTTAAATTAGACAAAACATAATTGTTTTAAAAATGTCCAAGTTTTACTAACTAAATTCGTACATTTTTAAAAGTTTACGAATGCATATAACTTGAAAGAAATGTAATGACTATGCAAGATAGTAGTGATTACTTTGAGCCGCAAACGTATGTTACTAAACTAAATTTTGGCTCTGAAAAGTAAGGTGTTGGAGCACAGTGAGTCAGGTGTTGTATTGCGTTGACTATTTTGGGAGTAATTTAAGAAGTTCATTAATTGTTCCTTGTCCTGTTTCCAGATAGAGACAACTCTTTCCCTACCCTTGTCTTTCTGTTCCTATTGTCTCCCGCCATGTCATTCTAGGTCTACCGCGTTCCTCCTGCTATGTCGGTGCCACTCTTACAATGTGGTAATCCTGCCATCTCCACCTTCACCACCTACACCTAACGATCCTGAATGACATCCTAATCGACCAATATCCTTGTCTGAATCTCCATCTTCATCTTACAACCTTCGACCTAGATTACCACGTACGTAATTACTATTGTTTTTCATACAATAGCGATTATTCCTTTAGCGAGCCAAGGAATCTATTAACTCGAAGTCAGTCGCCTGCGTACTGTCGCAAATATGTTAAAAATAGAAATAAGTAGTCTAAAATCTATGTTACCTGAAACAGTAAGAAGCGTGGAGCAATAAATGCTATTGGTTCAGCTATGAAAATATTATTTGGTACTATGGATAATGATGATCTTGAGACGTTTAGTTCGAAGATTAGTGAATTGGAAAAAATACAGAGTGATATTTTGCATAACAATAAAGAAATGTTAACCTATTTTAAGTCAGTTATAAAAGATTTCAAAGAAAATGCTAAAGTTATAACAGTTTTAGGAGAAAATGTTAAAAATGTATTACAACAAATTTCTAATATTAATATCAGTTTATGGTCAGAAATAGAAGGAGTTAATAAAACTCTACAGTATCATATGAAAATCTCATCATTAATAAGAGAAGTTGAATTGTACTTGAATTCAGCAGAATATGAATTAAGTAAATTAATGAAAGGACTTGATGTAACGTCTAATGGTATATTAAGTTCTCTTTTGATACCACCTGATAAATTGTCTAAAATTTTGTCATCAGTTTCTCAAGAATTAACACATGATTTATCATTAATAGCCAGTACTAAATTAGAAGAGATGTATATTTATTATGAATTAGCAGATGTTCATGCTATATCTCAAACGAAATATATTCAACTGATTATAGAAATTCCTTTAAAAACAGAAAACAGATTACTAGACTTGTATTCTGTAAAGTCCTTGCCGTATAGAGAACCTTCTATCAATAAGTTTATATATGTAAAGAGCAATACTGAGTACTTAGCATTAACTAAAACGCGACAAGAGTATGTTGAACTTACACACAAAGATCTAATTGCGTGCAGAGGTTCCAAGTATAGTGTGTGTCCAGCCAATATACCTTTGTATTCGTACCATAACGACAGTTGTATCTATGCATTATTTGTTGGAGAGACCAGCAGTGCTCGTGTTCAATGTGAGAAGAAGGTTATACAGAATTTCAACCGTCCAATTCTACATCAGATGCCGAACAAGGATGCGTGGATATATAGTGCACCAGAACCGATACGAGTTACCTGGAGATGCGATCAAGACACTAAGACCGAGATTCTTAAGGAGAGAGGAGTTCTTCTTAATCCACACCATTGTCATATATATTCCAAATACTTTACCTTATTACCACATACCTATGGACGAAGTATATATAACCTTACTAAGCCTATCATGATTGAACCACCAATATCCTCTTTGATTAGTCAATTCGAAGCTAAAATTTTAACAAATAATGTCACTCACATGAAGATTTCAGATGTTACAGAATTGAATATCGACGAAGTACTGCATTGGATACACAACGACTTCGATGACGTTTCACTGAACCGACTTATTAACGATAGCCAAGAGATACAGCGAGAAAAGCAACAATCACGAAACGAACAATCTATTCGCTATGCCGGTGGCTTTACCGTCATAATTATTGGAGCAGCATTGCTACTATATCTCGTTTACCGAACCAAATCAGTCTCCAAATGTCTAACTTCTACTCTCATACCAGTAACGACATCGAGTGCTGAGGCAACACAAGAAGCAGCAGAGAAAGTTCCAGAGGTAACTTCGCCAGACGGAATGAATGTTACAGCTGTCTACGTAAAACCAGGTGTTAGAGTTGCACATTCTCAATTATAAATTAAAGAGTTTGTTGTGTTTGTTTGTTTAATAAAGCAATGTATTGAACCTACATAAAGAATTGAGAAGTACGTAAGAAAAATGTAAACAAGAAAAAATAATAATAATTATAATAGTTGTGAACATACCTAAGGAAAACAAAATTTTGAGTCTCATTATATTCAGCACTCTTTGTTTTGAATGTAACAGATAAAACTATGTTTAAATAGAAAAAGAGACAATTATGTAGTTTGTAAATATCGCGTGATATATATGTAAATGTGTACATCGACACAATGTGGTATCTACACACAGCTGAGCGTGTACAGCTGCTTAGGGATAGCAATGACTGACCGTAGACGGCGCAGTCTTATCTTTTTGTTTTGTTAGTTTGTTTACATGTAGATTTCATGATGTAAACAGAGTAGGTAATACTACTATACTACTTACTATATATATTGTAGTACATTCCATGAACGTTGAGCTTAAGTAAAACTGCAAGTTGTTTATACTTTGGATAAATTTTGAAAAGCAAAGTACGTCCCGTACTTTCCTTTTGTAAAGTAGGGAGGGGTGTTGTGCCCAGCACATTCAACGTTGTAATTTTATATATAATTGTAAATGAGGATTCTACTCATACTCAAACTACTCAATGTATTATTTTATTTTATCTTAAGAATTATTTTAAGGATCAAACTGAGCGATTGTGAGGAAGTGTGCTGACCATTTTTTATCGTGGCACGTGTAGCGAGTTATCAACCAGGGAAGCTCAGAATTGTTTACTCGTCAGTGTTCGCGAACGAATTACGCTTTGGTTCACAAAAATCAATGTCAAATTGTCCTCTTGTGTGACCTGATAAGTTTCGAGACACGTGCAGAGTCCAGTTCTGATTGGCTGAATTTTGGGCGTTAACTCACAGAGACTTTTTGCGTCACGCAGGGTATAAAACTGACGAGAGCACTGGGAAGTACACATTCTATTTTTTCACTTGTTCACTTTTTGGCGTCCTTGCGCACTCTCCGTACATCGTAGATGTGCATCTTCTGTCTACGATGAAGCCACATCAAAAGCGTAATTACAACTTTGTTTTGTTTTACTTAGTTCAAACTTAAAGCATTAATCGATTTTGGATAATGAATTATTTATACTCAGAAGTGCTCAGTAGTGTTCTAAATTTGTTAAGGAATATGTATAATTGATATCTTAATCATTTATGCCTAATTTAAAGCGGTAACGTACCAAATTCCGAAATACAGTTAGTAAACCTTTTATAATGTTTTAATAAAGAATAGTCAGTATATAAAGAATGTTATATAAAGTTTTTTTTTATAATGTTATGTCTTAATGAAAACACTCAATAGAATTATTGTAACAAGAGTATGTCACTTCAATTATTGTTATTTTGTTCATTTGTATTGTCATTATTGTCATTTGTTCATCAAGATAAAACTTGTTAACGAAAGTAGTTACTCTAATGAATTAAAGAAATATTGTTAATCTAAGTAAATGCCCTATTTAATAACGAGCCATTCCCACAGCTATCCTGTCCGCACGACTGGAGCTTTCACTTTGTGAGGCCCCAGCCCCGGGCGTTACAACAATAGCATCTTGGATTTTACGTTTACGTAATCATTTTTGTTGCTTTAGCACCGTAGAAAGCGGAATCCTATGATGATAGTATTTTCAACCAAAATCTCTATAGCATCTTGCATTTTACGTTTACGTAATCTTTTTTGTTGCTTTAGCAGCGTAGAAAGCGGAATCCTATGATGATAGTATTTTCAACTAAAATGTCTATAGCATCTTGCATTTTACGTTTACGTAATCATTTTTGTTGCTTTAGCAGCGTAGAAAGCGGAAGATCGTCAACGTACAAGTAAGTATTCAACGTGACATTTTTATTTGCAGGTAGGCTAATAGCTTTCGTGACGTAACGTTTGATATTGTCAACGTATTCTTCATCTGCTATCCGACTAATAAAATCCATTACCGTGTACAGAGCATACAGACAGCAAAACAGTTTTGCTTAGATTTGGAGAAAATCTCATTGATCCACACTTGTCTTTACAATTGATTCCTTATTAACAACTCTCCACGCTTTACGTACTACAAGAGTTTTGTAGCAAACAATCATAGTCGCACTGCTTTTGTGTTGATTTTTTCCTTGACATAAAACAAATTGTCTGCTCTCCTTAATAAGAAACTAGCTACCTCCAACTACGTCATTGTAAACTAGAAATAGCAGTCCTCGAACAATACATTGCAACAGTACGTCTGCGTACGTTACTGTGCATTGTCGCAGTTAGTTAAGAAAACTGTTAAATTAGAATAAATCATTATTATTGTCAATATTTAAAAAAAAATGCGTATTGAAAGCTGTAAGTAACCAGCGAAGGGGAACACCGAATGTGCAGGACAGTACTCGGTGTGCATATCACGCCACACACAAGCTAACAGTGTATACAGCGTAAATGATATGTGTAAGTGTGAACCAGTAGAAACCGGCATAACGTCACCCCTGAATAAATGTGAATTAAATAAGTAGTTTATTTTAATTTTGTTAAGTGCGCGTAAGATATGACAAAACAAATTACGCCACGTTATTAATAACATAAAGACGCGTACATGTGGAAAATCTAGTGCGAAAAAAGTAATACATATTAAAGCAGTGTAAATAAAAGTGAATAGAACCAAAAATAATTAAAGTATAGAAAAACTGTTAATATACAATTATACATAAAAAAATTACCGTTCGTATTAACATCGAGTAATAAACAAAAGACTTTGCATGTTGCGAATAAAAGTAAAATGAGTACGAAAAATAAACGAATCTGTAAAAGGACGCTTGACAAACTATAACAATATAAATCGTGCACAGAATGGTTGAAACATGATTTTTACGCCCGGGAGTGTAAATAAGCGAGGATCGCCACCCTCGGCCGTCATTCACTGGAACACATCTGCAGCCAAAGGCTATGCCCGACTGAGAGCATCCAAAGTCAATACCTCAGCAGTATGGACATGGCGTCGTACGAGTCATCTGAATGCTGAGTGGACCAGGAGGACCAGACGACGGACTCCAAGTGGATCAGACAACAACGAAGGATCGCAGGATCATGACGAGGAATCACTGAGTATCACCGCACAAGCAATAAGGTGACATGAAACCATTTTACTCGTCAACCAACAAGTCATACAAGACATTAAAAGAAAAGAGACCATGATAAACTTTAATAGTGTAAATAATAATTGTAAAATCTAATTTTTGGTTATAATCTAATAATTGGTTAAATTGTAGTAATTTACAATGATATTTAACATTTACGAAATTATTATTAATATTTTTGAAATTATAACGTAGCATAACTGTTTAAGTATTTCTAAATGTTTCATGAATACGATATTCATATGTAGGAACACAAAGCAAAGTAGTAATAATATAAACAAAATATCCAATTTAAAAAGAAATACAATATGAGCAAGTCGAGAGCACATTGTGTATTATAAAAAATTCTATTTATGCATGTCAATTTATATCTTGTGTATTATATTTATGAATATTTGTGTTGATGTTATTTGTATAGTGACAATAATTGTGTGTATGCTGAGCACACACAAAAGAAAAAATATCGGTATGGAGAACCATACATGACTTCCATATTCTAAGATTTATATTTAAAATCATTTTCGAAATGAAATATTACCATAGAAACTACTTCTTTCTACTTACTGCTTCAGCCTTAACCACAGTACTGTGGTCACTAACGTATACCACCTCACGTTATCGCACTCGATTTTCACTGATGATGGAAGTCGATGGCATTGCCGAAATGTCTGGTTTTGTAGAAAACATTGGACTACGGCCAAATATCCCGGGAAGGAATTTTAACAAAAACTACTTCTTTGTTGGCGATAACGTTGTACACATATATATCAGTGGCGAAGTTACATGGAGGCAATTGAGGCAATGCCTACCCTAAAAAATTCTGTAGAATAAAAATTATAAATACGTATGAACTACATAACGTAAAGATTATACATTGTTACTGCGACTGTCAAATTTATTAAACCGAAACGTGCTTTATTGAGCGACCGCTAGATGGTGACAGGTGAGATTCGGCATAGTTCGTTTAAAGCGAATGAGGCAACCTGAACTTGCCTCAGCGTTTTTTGTATACATCATATGTAAGCAATGTAGTGGTGTGATAGGGAAGTGTAGGGAGGGGGGATTGTCCCGCGCTGTACACATAGAGCCTTGAGGCATGCCTCACTTCTGTGGTCCAAACAGTTAAGTTAAAGCGCCTGTGTTGTTTCTAAGTGTTTATTTTATGCGGTTATTAAAAGTGTCATTGTTATTCCGCTGAACTAACAGATGATCAAGATTGTTATTTGTACATTAAACATATATATAGAAACTAATCAAGTTTAAAAATTTGAAGTTCAATCAGTTGTATTATTGTGTATGACTAATACAAGGATTGTTCAATAGAAACACGTATAGAGCTGTAAAGCATTTTTTATTCAACGATTTTAAAAGAAGTCTCCAATAACATTAAGACATGAGTTCCACTGTTGCGCTAACCTGTAGATTCCCTGCTAGTAAAATTCTTACGGCTGTTTGTGGAACCATTCGGTTACAGCAAACTCTACCTCAGCGTCCGATTTGAACCACCGTCCTTTTAGTGATTCCTTAAAAAAATTTAAGATAAGATTTTTGCCTACCCATTCATTAACTACTAGCTTCGCCAGTAAGCAAATTGATGTCCATTTTTTCGGCTTGCACGCGTTATGTTGGTGTGGGTTTCGACACTTTCCATTTAAAAAGCGTGCAAATGTAAGAAAATAAACATGAGTGAGGCCAGAAATAACGTGAATTGTGTGTGTGTGTGTGTCTTACCTGCCCTTTATTGCTGTATTAAATGAAAAATATATTACATTAAAATGAAAAAATTATAATTTTATTGCCTGGCAACAAAATTATTTTATTTTTAACAATTACCATTGTTTCAAAAAGTTTAAATAAATTTTCAAGAACTTTACTCTTGTTAAAACGTAAAAGGTTGCAGGTAAACTACCCCTTCCCCTTAACCGAGCTTCACCAAAATCTAAAGGCCTTGAGTCCTCTACAATTCACTGACGTATGCAAAAAATTATTTGATTCTGTTTGAATTTGCGGCTGTTATCGTTTGCCATAGAAAATACGCTTGATAAAAAACGTTGCAGGTAAACTACCCCTTCCCCTTAACTGATCTTCACCAAAAACAATAGGTCTTGAGTACTCTACAAATCAGGGCTGTATGCAGAAAATTATTTGATTCTGTTTGAATTTGCGGCTGTTATCGTTTGCCATAGAAAATACCCTTGTTAAAAAAACGTTGTTGGTAAACTACCCCTTCCCCTTAACCGATCTTCACCAAAAACAATAGGTCTTGAGAACTCTACAATTTAGGGCAGTATGCAAATAATCTTTTGATTCTGTTTGAATTTGCGGCTGTTATCGTTTGCCATAGGAAATACCCTTGTTAAAACATAAAACGTTACATGTAAACTACCCCTTTCCCTTAACCGATCTTTACCGAAAGCAATAGGTCTTGAGAACTCTACAATTCAGGGCTGTATGCGAAACATTATTTGATTCTGTTTGAATTTGCGGCTGTTATAGTTTGCCAAAAAAAACAATTTCCCTTGATAAAAAAAAACCGTTGCCGGTAAACTACCCCTTTCCCTCAACCGATCTTCACCAAAAACAATAGGTCGTGAGTACTCTACAAATCAGGGCTGTATGCAAAACATTATTTGATTCTGTTTGAATTTGCGGCAGTTATCGTTTGCCATAAAAAAAAATCTACAGACACACACAGACACACAGATAGACAGACACACACACAGACACTTTTCGGAAAACGACTTTTTTTCATGTTTTGAGTGTAGTAGAATCAGAATCTGCAATAATCTCGAACACGATTTTTTTTGCCATCACCATACTTCAATTCCTTAAGGAATATGGAAGTAATATTATGCGAATAATAATGACGAAATTTTAATTCATAATTTTTGAAAATTTATTTAATAAAATTTTGAATGATTTTTACGAAGTCGATATGATACAAGAAGTGTTATTATTATTTAAAAAACACACCGTACACCTTTTCTCGGTATAATATATTACTATTTTTACAGATATAAAAACTTTTTCGTAAAATTTAAACTCCAGATCCCAAGTAACAAATAAAAAATTTAAATGAAATTTTCATTTAATCCTTGTTCAATAGTTCCTACAAGACGTAATGTATACACGAACGTGTGTGAGTGCGCGTGTGTGCGCGCACACTCACACACAGGGAAGAATGGGAATTTAGTTGGTCAAAAAATACTGCGTAATAAGTTTCTTGAACTCTAATCAGTAAATGAAACTTGCCTTGTAATTTCAAACGCACGGTTTAATTTTTTATATGACTATTCTACACATTGTCTATATAGGAGTATGAGTACGATTTGTTTAAATTTTGCCTAGTTCGGCGAATGCTCTGAAACAAAGTTGTTTCTCGGCACTGATCCGAATCTGAGCACTCATGTTTATCACGTTCCCCACTGTAATGCCGTGGCCAGCTCCACACAGGCCACAGGCTTTTCTAATCGCTGTAATAGCAGTATCACTTTAACGACGTCAATTCCGGTATCAGCGGTTTTAACCTTAGGCTAGATAGGCATAAACGGTTTTGTGTGCGCTGAGTATTTTATAAGTAACAATAATTCTATTTGAAGTAAGTAATTCAAATTCTTTTAGTAGTAAGTAAGTAGCTTGATTTAGACAGACAATACCCAGAGGCGGATTAAGCCGATTGGAGGCCCCTGGCGGTAAAAATTTCGAGGCCCTTAGACCCAAGCCCCAAAACAAAAAAATAGTGTAAGTAAGTGATGGCTTTTTTCGGAAAGATTTCAGTATTAGACTTTTAATAACTTGCTTAAACCACCAATATGTAGCTAATAATAAAATTCAATGTTTCAAGAAAAATCAGAAACTTATTCAAAAAATTTAACAGTAACTAAGTTACCTGAGTGCTTAAAAAAGGTTTTCTATATGAATTTGCGTCTTTTTGCTTTGGCAAATTCATCAATTATTTTTGCAGTATCTATTTCGTCCAAAATTTCTTGTTCTATTTATAATATGGCCATGTTGTTCAATCTGTCTTCTCCCATTGTACTCCTTAAATAGTTTTTAACGCGTTTCAAAACTGGAAAAGATCTTTCACCTGATGCATTTGATATCGATATTGTTAAAAATATTTTCAAAATAATCTCTACGTTAGGAAAAGTTGAAGACATTTCTCTTGCAGCTCGATAAATTTATGATGCGGTTTTGATGGTATCTTTGTTTTCTTGTAGAAATAGTAAGAACTGGTCCAGTTCGTCGTCAAAATTAGAAATATCAATGTCATTTTTGTAAATATCCTTCAGTTTTTTTATAGCGTTCTTTTTTGCTTCAGTTGGTAATCTTTGATCAAAAAATACCCTAAAATGTTCTATAACAGCTTCATACGTCTGAGTTCTTCGAGATAGTTCTGCCTTGGTGCTATCGCATATGACAAAATGAATTGACAATTAAATTTTCTCTTATTGCAAAGTCATGACCGACTTCTTTGCTTTCATCGAAAAACATTTTTCTCTTCTCTGACCTACGAGCTTGTCCATCTTCTTCAACAAATGATAGACCTGATAACTCAGTTGCTTCTTTTTCAACTTTTCCAAATTCTTCTCTGAAATGTTCGATAAAATTCTCTAGTTTCCTTAGTAGAATAGAGCCTTTTAATAGTTCACACTCCTCTGATTGCAGTGATTTGCTAGTAGCATTTATTCTCTGTAGAATGGTATTCCAAATCACTGTCATCAGGGCGGTTTCATATTTTTCCATTTTTTTCATAAGCAAAGTTGCCTCGACTATTGTGGTCTTTTTTTCTTCTTTCGAGTCACAGATTTCAGCTAAAGCCTCTTTTATAGGGGTGTAACCAAGTTTTATAGCCCGTACAGCATCTGCTCTTGCTGACCATCTTGTGTCTGAAACTCTCTTCACTGAGACGGCATGTTCACACTTTTCCAGATTTTTGCACAAACCTTGCCAGCGATGGGTTGACGCAGATAAAAATGTGAATAAATTCTGTACAAACATAAAATATTGAATCGCAGCGCTACAACTTTCTGCAGCGAAATTTCCGATTAAATTTAAAAAGTGACTGGCACAAGGCCTATATAAACCGCACTTGGACTGTGTTCCTTAATACGTGCCTGTATACCTGAGTACTTCCCTGACATATTGGAAGCATTGTCAAATGATTGTCCTCAACAATTTTTAATATCCACTACTAATTTTTCTAAAATTTGCAGTACTTGTTGTTCCAAATATGAAGACGTATGTTCTTCTATGGGGATGAATCCCACAAAACTTTCTTTGATATCACCACTGGGTAAAACATATGACAAACGCCAGTTGATCAACATGTGACACATCGGGCGTAGAGTCAACGATGATACTGTAATAATTCGCAGCCTTAATTTTGTAAATTATTTGTGCTCTTACTTGTTTACCAATGATGCCTATAAATTCGTCACAAATATGGTGAGACAAATAGCTAACATTTCCTCGTCCTCGATTGGCACATTTCTGTAGGTGCAACTTCAAGAAATCGTCATATTCACTGAGATATTCCAAGCAATGCTAAGAGATTTGTAAAAATCAATCACTTCTTATTACTAAGATGTATATTTGACATTATAATATACTTGATGTAGAGAATAAATTAACAGTTTTAGTTACGAGTCTTTCGCTTTTGGCTTTTGCGTTTACATGTAGAATACGTGAATACTATTAAATAGTGCATCTTTCGCTTTTCTGTTGTGGCAGTTTTTAACTAGGAATCTATCGATCTCTGGACCCCTTGGAGATTCGGGGGCCCCTGGCGTCCGCCAGGTCCGCCAGCCGCATAATCCGCCCCTGACAAAACCTATTTAATTTTACCATGTAACAGCAACGACTCAATCGTTGATTTCTTATCGTGCGTAGCACGCATGCAATGCTCTACAGTATTCAGTACAAAATAAGACTAATTTCATTTCAAAAATATTTTACATTGATCGCATCAAACTATTATTCTCAACAATACGATAGTTTCTATGGACATTTTTATTTTAATACATGTGTTGTGTAATTTATAAAAATAGATTATTGAACGAACAGTCGCAGGGCGTAACTCTGTTTTCCAAGAAATTTATTGAATTTAACCTGGGAAAACGTTTCTACATTTTTCATTAATTATAGTGCACTTTAGTATACAAACTTTCTTATAAACTAAATTAGTGATGTTCAGTGCCGTTTACGTTGCCACTGTTTTGTGGACTGCTGTTAATAGTAAGATAAACTTTCTTCATAATACTTAACAATTTTATTAATTTGACACATTTCTATTTAATTCTAGTTCTGTAAATTTTAATTATATTATGTTGGAATTGCATGAATGTTTTTAAACATTTTCTTTAAGAAAAGTTATTGGAAGACGGTAAGTAAAAATGAGTAATGCAGGTAATAGTTATTGAATTTAACAAATTGTTGGTAATGTAATATGGAGTACTTACTATTAGAAGCGGTCTACAAAACAGTAGTAAAGAAATAATTAATTAGAAAGTTAATACTTGAAATACTTACTATTAGTAGTGGTCTACAAAATTTAAACGACATAGAACATCACGAATTTAGTTCGTAAGAAAATTTGTATACTAAAGTGCAATATAATTTAACTGAAAAAAAATAGAAAATTTTTCGTATTTTCAATTCAATAAAGATAAAAAAATAAGTTACGCATTGCAAATGTTTTTTCCATACTCTACTTTTATTTTTTTACAACATATATATTGAAATAACTTTCAATTTGATACGATCAAGTTCATTGATTTATATGTCTACCACAAATATAAAAGGTATATTACATTGATATCACAACATACAGTGTTTAAAAATACACAGCAAGACGTATTAAGTTTGTTGACTACTATTCTTTACTTAACACAAAAAATTTAGAATATTTAGATTCTTTTACAGTTTGTATAATTTAAACAAAAATACAAAAAGCCTGCTTTTAATGTTAGACCGCTTTTTGACTAAAAGTGTGATCAGAACGGTTTTTTTACTTTTCGTTTATATGCAAATGCTCTTGTGTCAAACTACAAACCAATTTGACAAGAGTCCAGAGAAGTATTTGGAAAAACGGAGGAGTGCGTTTGTGAATTTGTGTGTTCTCGGAACGGGGGCCTGTTGTTGCTAAAAGTGTGCCTTTAAGGAAACAAAACAGGGTTACTTTCCGCAAGCTTGCGTCCCACCATAATTTTGTGTACTGTTGCCGATTCAACATGCAGTTTCAGACACTATAAATCCGCATGAAAACCATTGTATTGTATTGTTTGTTTACAAACTATTTTACATTTGTTAAGAGCTAGCTCAATTTTGATTAAATTTCTTACCGTATAAACCAATTTTTCCCCATCGCACAATACATTTTGTGTTTTCAGGGACAGACTATGAGAATTTCCTCTACAGCAAATCAGAGAATGCACCTGATTGCCACATTATATTAAGTGCTTTGTGACAGATTATTTGTTTTTGTTACTTTAACGTATTTTTTATGCATTAATATGTTAATTTCCATTGCATGAATTGGAAGATTCTTGTAACAGCTTATGTAATCACGAAGAGTAAAGCTAGAGAATTGAATACGAAGGATTTCAGAATAAAATTAATAAGAATTATAAAGTAATAATGATTAATACAACAACAGAATGAAGAGAGAAATTAGTAAGAAAGTAAAATAATAAAAAGAATAAGTCGATTACAAGTTAATGAGAATAGAACGTTATTGTGCGACCTAGAAACAGTAGGTTGTAATAGAAATGTTATGCGTATAAAAAAATCTCCAGTGATAAGGAAGTTTGCCTTGTAATTCTCGTACTCCCAGAAGATTTAGGACGTGATCGTGGTTCTGATATAACTTGAGATTATTTTATGAATCAGAATTTTGATAGGTAATCTCTAGGGTGCGTAGGTATTCTTTGTCCCCAGTTACAAGAAATCAGTGATAAAAGCAAAGACGAGTTGTTCGCAGTAACAAAGCTAATGTGAGTCTGAGTCAATTTTTCATACCAGTTTATTACTGTTTATTACTATGTAACCAAAGAAAATATAAACTGCCATTGCGAGGCCGTTGATGTCGGCAAAACCACATCAAAATATCTTGGTTATTGTAAATGTGAGCTGACGTTATCGCCACATTGTAAAATTAAAATAGCTCCAATTGGGATGTCACCTGTTACAAGTGTGAATATAAAATCTGGATGTATAACTAAAAGTCACACACGATTCGATTAAGGCGGTATGTTTGTTGTCAGACCTTATTAACGTGTATGTTTTATTCATTCAAATATTCTGGCGACTGTGAGTTTTACGAAAAGATGTTATCAAACACGGGTCAAAATGTTTCTCGTCCAGGAGTAATTAATGCCTTTTCTTTAGACTTGTGTTTCACCCGGGTATCAGTGATAATGTACGAAATATATTATCGTGTGTGCGCGCGCACGTGTGTGTGTGTGACTCATTCATTAATAGTGTCCCTAATGTATAAGCTGTAACTGAACAGCATGTGACAAGTAACTTTTTAATAGAGAATGGAAAATTCCTTCACGCTATAGCTATCAAAAAATTTAAAAATTTTAATTTTCCTTCTCGATCAGTCTGTTCACACGCAGCTGTGGCAACGACTCCAAGAAAAGGCTATAAACAAAGTTAATTGAGAAAGGCGACAACCAACGCCAATATCAGACAATGGAAGTGTGTTCAGCACGATGTAACAAAAGGAACGACGACTCAAGTTGACAGGAGAGGATCCACTGAGAATTATGACACCAAAACAAACCGAACAATGTACTTGGGCTCATTCACACGTTTACACAGAATCGAAGCGAGTATTCATTTAAGGGTTTAGTTAAGAAACGAGATCACGACAAAAACGAGGTAAGGTCACAAAGGATTGAAGAAGCGAAGCACTCTATAGAAACGATGCGATTTACAACGAGAAAGCGTGGTGGCTGCAGCAGCTGACACTTGACGGAAAATGGTTAATTGCCAGAACGCGGGGTTACAAACATGAACAATACTCCAGGATGTTAGGGCAACCCTTGCTTAAAACTCTAGACAATAAGTTGGCTGACAGGCGCGCAATGTCTTGCATTTCTCCGAACGAGAGTAACGCCTGAACAGACGATTCAAAAGACATATCCAACCACCTATCAGAATAGAGTATTTTACGAAGAGAGCGAAGGAGAAGCCAGTTTCCATAGTAACCAGAAGAAGAACAAATCAGAGGGTAGAAGACTAGAAGACGTCGAAATAGTGGGAAAAGATTTCGAGAGAGGGTAGTTGTTCAGCCTATCATGGTGATCTTAGGCGTGGACAAGCTGGAGACAAAGTTCTAGTAGGGAGAGGTTGATAAAAACTAATTGTCCGCCACGGGACGAGAGAGTCTTATAATAAATTTTGGGGCAGTCATATAGAAAGATTCGTCTCAGTCACATAGAAAATTTTCTCTCAGTCTTATAATATTTTCGATCAGTCTTATACAAAGTTTAGAGAGACACATAACTCTCGCGATCAGTCTTACAATGTTGCGGACAGTTTCATAATTTTATTAAGTGCAATAACAGTATCGAGAACAGTCACGTGAATTTTCGAACAGTGAATCAGTAAAGCGATCAGTCGCGAAATCTTGAAGTACGCGGAATGGAGAACGATAATGTACATAGTATGTTTAGAAGTGAACTTTGTTGAACTTAGAAATTTTAGAATCGTTTCGCGACCTAGTGAAACAATATAACGAACAACTATTTACGATGTGCATGAATGACACAGTAATGTTCATAATCTTCAATAATCGAGGCACATTTATCTAAAAGAACTATTCTATAACCACATATTATTACCTAGTGTGCATACACAAAGAGCCACGTTGAACACTTGAGTAAGCATTTGCAACACAAACACAAAGTCCACACAACTGATTAATGATGGTTGTACGCGGGAACGAGTCGAATTGTGCAGACAAGCCGTGAATAAACATAACACACCTACAATATTCTGTTGACGACGCGTGTGCATAAGTGAATAGCCAGTGAAAGTGATCTCATCATCATCATCCAATGGAGCACCGTCTTCAAAAAATCGTCACCACCTGGAATCTAGCACCGATGGAGTATCTATGTATAAACTATCGATGTAGTAGTGTATGGATAAACACTTGTCAAGTAATACTTTATGATTTTATTAGCATAATTACACTACTGTCCTGTCTCTTTCAAAGAATCTATACCCTGAGTAATTATAGTAAAAGTTATTAAGGGAAGGTTGCATTTAAGATATAATCATGGTCAAGTAAAGCTAATCCATCTGGGTGAATGAACGCATTAAATAAAGTAAATATTATTTGATTCTATTGTATGTATATTTCATATATGTTATATGTTTCTCAGATAGCGATTAAGAAGGAACTTATATTATGATATGTATATGTTTGATGTTTGATGTATTTACAGGTACCAGGACTATATATATATATATATATTTGTGTTATTGAATACAATTGTTTAAACGTATAATAAATTAGTACATAAGCAGATCAAATAATGCGTTCATCATTATCAGAAACGCTAATGTATAATCTACAAGTCAATTAACTATTATAATTGCATAAAATATTGTGCATTGAGTGAACACACTTGAGAATTCTTGACTCTCATATTAGCACAGTTTCATTTTAGTTAATGACATTCCAATCAAGGGACACAGATAATTAAAGTAAGAGACAAATTTCAGTTATACGCTTTTTCTTTAGTAAACAACAAAAGATTACTTTATTATCACTGTGGTAAATTGCAACCAACGTAAAGCAAATGATAATTACAATATCAGTAATTTACGGTATAGTTAATGGCACTTCCATGTGGAGCCTAAGAAGGATATAATTCATAAATTAGATAATTACACATAATTATCATTGTATTAAATGGTGAGCAAGGCGTGGCGCGAATCTCAACTAATTAATTGACCAAAAAACACAATTGATTATATTAAACTAAAGTAAATTAATTTATGCAATTAATAAGATTTGCATAAGATTACACTGTAGTAAATGGCTCCACAAACATAAATCACATTAACATCACTAAATATATACATGGTGCTACCAACACCATTGTAGTAAATGGCGCCCAACCGCACGGCTTAATACGCGATAGAGTTATCACGTACAAGTTCGGGTAAAGAGCAGGCAGTAGTATAGATTAATTTAAAGTAAGATAGAGATAATTAGTAGTGTAATAAGGCTAGTTTGAATGATCACTCGTAGTAGGGCTAAGTTGACTAGCAATTCGGACAGTGTAGAATTCGAGATTAATAATCAGCTAGGTATGCCTAATACCGAAGAGGACAATACATCTAGCGATCCAAACAGAGTTGTAGAGACTCAAGTCGACAGGGCGCGGGGACCGACGCCTAGACCCCAAGATGTGAGCCTGCAAACACTAATGGAATTAATTAGCGAAAATAATAAAATAATTAACGAGAAGCTAGAAAAAGAGAGCGAGAAGCTAGAAAAGCAGAGCGAGAAACTCGACAAACACAAAGAAAAAATGAAGCAACAGGTATCTGAGCAAATCGCGCTGATGCGTTCGGAATTACGCGAATACCAACATACCTGGGAGGAGAAGTTTAACGAGATGCTAAAGAAACAAGATGAGTCAATAAAAGAATTGGAAGAAGACGCAAGTAAGAAGTATGAAGAGAGACGGGAAGCACGAGAGACAGACAACATTGTTGATTTCGCAGACAGGTCAACTACCAAGAAATTATCAACTGTGGGGTCAAATGTAAGTGTCAGTAGCAACTTACAAAACAAACAGACCAAGGAGAAAGATGACTTTATGTCTTTACGTCTAACGGTGTCGGAAGATGATTATACTGATACGGATAAAGATAGTAAAAGTGTGGTATCATTAATTGGAACACGCAAAAAGCGCAAACTAAGCAGCACAAGGATAGATGCAACATCACTGAGACCACCGATGAAGTATCCAGCTCCTGGACCAGACATACATCGACTACTCAGTCGAGCTGCATCAGTGAAAAGCATGAAAAGGAAGTTCAATAGTAAAATGAGCACGGTATGTTATGGAACTGAATACAAATTTAAGCAAGCAACGGGTGATGTGAAGCGGAAGGGCTTACCAGATCCATATGCATACTCGTCCTTGACAAGGAATGTTTTGAGAGAGAGAAAAAGGATGAAATTTATTGAACGATTCAACAATATTGTAAAAACTGGTACCAAAACGGAAAGAAGATTCCAAGCGCTCGAGGTGAGATTTCTTAGGAACCTAGAAAACAAAATATTATTACGTGAACACACGGATAGAAAAGTGAAAGTCAAGGAACGTAATTGTAAGAAGGTCTGGAAGAGGCGGAAAAAGCAACTCAACGCGTACATGCCTGGGGAAAGTTGTCGGAAGGGACGGTGTGACATATTTTTCATCACCCTCGTAGAGAGAGAAAGAGACAGGTCATAAATCTTAGAGGTATGAAGTGCAGGACGCATTGTACCAGCGTAGCAGAGGCGAGCGGCCAAGTGTGGGGTAAATGTGTGACGAAGCTTACAAGGTCAGTACCCTTACTGTCTACTAACAAAGTGCGTAATAACGACACTGAATCAACAAGACATACAAATATGTCTCCACAAATAGAAGGTTAAGAGTAAATAAATGAAACGGATTAAGGAAGACGATCATAAAAATGTCTGAAAATTTAATAATTAAGTTAGATAATAGTAAATAAGATAGTCAATTTACCGGACGATGACACTACCAACGATGTACATATCCTTCTACCTGATTTAAGAAATGACCTATTGTACGATGATGAAGAGGAAATAGTTCAGCGTGTGCTAAAATGTCCTGAAGTAATTATAAAATTTAATAATGGTATAACTGTACCAGCTCTAATTGACACTGGAAGTTTAATCAACATTATGTCAGAATCGTGGTATAATCAAAATAAGAAGGGCATAGAACCTTACGAAGTATTGCCTATGGCCAACACTCTTGTAATTAGCGCAGTAGGAAACAAATCAAGATTAATTAAGAAACAAATATTATGCGATATAGACATAGATGGGGTTAGGAGTGAATGTGTGTTTTTAATTATACCGGATCTTGTTAAGCCATATATTTTAGGGATAAGTTTTCTACAGGAAACCGGATGCCGTATTGATATAGGAAGAAGAATAATCAAACTGAAAGGAAAAGCTGACGAAGCAGAGTATGCGACACCAATCATGCATATGGCGGTGATAAGCAGAGAAGAGGATGAAGAAATTATGCGGAGTATTAACAAAAAGGTGGAAAGTATTGACTGTGGAGATGAAAATGTATTGACACGATTAAAGGAAATTTTAGTAAGGAACAGGAGTTTATTCAGGGAGTGCCCCGGAAGAATCGACGGATACGCACACAAATTCCAAGTAGCAGACAGGACTCCGTATTTCCAGAGAGGATGGCCAGTCCCACTTGCATACAAGGGGAAAGTTCAGGAAGAAATAAGTCGTATGTTACGTTATGGGGTGATTGAACGTTGCAACAGCCCATTCGTAAACCCACTCGTGACAGTGGTAAAGAGAGATGGAAGGGTCCGATTGTGTCTGGATGCGAGGAAAATAAACAGTGTGACGATTCCGGACTACGAGGGAGCCTCACCGATAAATGATATATTAGCAAGATGCAGCGAGATGAAATACTTGTCCACAGTCGATCTGACCAGTAGCTTCTGGCAGGTACCATTAAAGCCAGAATGCCGAGATTTCACAGCCTTTATGTATGAGGGCAACTGCTACCGCTTTACGGTCACACCATTTGGATTAAGTACCAGTTCTGCGGCATTAACGAGAGGATTAGACATGGTATTAGAAGAAGGGTTCAAGAGAAATACTATCATTTTTGTGGATGACTGTCTATGTTATTCTAACAGTCTAGAAACGCACTTAGCACACTTAGAGTTGTTATTAGACAATTTAAGAAAAGCAAATTTAACTATAAATTTAGAAACCTCGCAATTCTTCAGACAAGAAATCTCTTACCTAGGATATCGCCTGACAACGCAGGGAATCCAGGCGACGGAGGATAAGATCACTGCTATTATGAAGTTTCCTACTCCTAAAAATCAAAAACAACTGAAGGGTTTCTTGGGACTCACCAACTTTTATAACCGTTTCACGGATAAATATGCTGAAACTACGCAACCGCTGCTTGAATTATTAAAAAAGGGACGTAAATTCACTTGGACACCGGAGCTGAATAATTGTTTTCACCAAGTAAAAGAGTTATTTATTGAAACTGTTATTTTAAAATTTCCTCGAGTCAATCAAAGGTAT
Organism: Magicicada septendecula; assembly: GCA_034769895.1. NCBI lineage: Eukaryota > Metazoa > Arthropoda > Insecta > Hemiptera > Cicadidae > Magicicada > Magicicada septendecula. Next base: position 313,166,382 of record CM068373.1, on the reverse strand, counting down.
TATATGCCATGTGACGCCAGTAATTTTGCATACGGTGGTCAATTGTACCAGTTAGATGAAGAAGGGAGAATCGGCGTTATCGCGTTTACGAGTAGAACATTTAAAGGCGCTGAGAGAAATTATTTCACAACAGAAAAAGAACTACTAAGTATCGTACGATGTTTAGAGAAATTTCGCATTTATATTTTGGGACAACCTTTGACCGTTATCACTGATAACAAGGCACTGATCTTCATGCACAAGTGTCATTTAAACAATTCCCGTATAACAAGATGGATCTTAAGCATACAAGAATATAAATTTGACATTGTACACTGCAAAGGTAAGAACAACGTTGTTGCCGATATTCTAAGTAGAAATCCAACAGACGCCACACCAGAAGAAGTCAACGATGACGTATACGAATACTTGGTCAACCATATAACGATTAAAATAGACAAGGAGGTGAGCAGAATCATCAAAGACATCGGAAAATACCAACTCAAAGATAATAAACTTAGATCTATTATTGATAAGGTAACTGAAGGAAGCTTAGGTAAGTAATTAAGTGAATTTTATAAATACGTTAATGGTAAATTGTATAGACGACGCAAGAACGAGTGGAAGCTGTATATACCTGATAGTGTATCTGGAAAATTAATTGCCGAAATACACAGTATGTACGGACACTTGGGATCAAAAAAATGCATGGAAATATTACAAGAAAGATGGAAATGTTGACAAGATGTTAAAGAAAGTGAAAGTTCATACAAAAACATGTGATATATGTCAAAAACTTAAGGACACCAGTAACAGGATTTTGTTCGGTGGAACAAAGGCGTTTGTACCGTTAGGGAGGAGTGAGCTAGTAAGTGCTGATTATTACGGACCCTTGCCCACGGCAACGGCCGGAGTTAAATACCTGTTTGTAGTCATCGACAATTTCACAAAATACGTAAGACTGTTTACACTCCGAAGGGCGACGACGACAACAACATTGAGGAGAATGAAACAATACTGCGAAGAGTTTGGTCTCCAAAAGCAGTACTTACCGACAACGGAACTCAGTTTACTTCCAAGAAATAGGTAAATTGGCCGAAGGAATTAAACATTCAACCAAAATATACAGCTATAAGAAACCCGTGTGCCAATTTAGCTGAGAGAGTCAACAGACAACTTGGTAATTTATTTCGAATCTTTGTGCATGACCAGCATACCAAATGGTCACGATATGTAAAAATAATTGAAAGCTGCATCAACGAGGTTTATCATGAAACCATTGAGGTAACACCTTATGAAGCGCACCTCGGCAGGAAACCAACAAGAGCATGGAAGAAATACTTGGACCAAGATATTGTGGGAGTTGAAGAAACGGATCACAGCAAAATATTCGTAAAAATAAAGGAGAAAAGAGAAAAACTGCGAAGTTAATTAATGAAAATTAAGTAATTACTAAATTTGAGATCGGGGAGAAAGTTTTAATAAGAACATATTATCAATCCGACGCAATTCAAAAGAGAATTGGCAAATTCTATGAATTATATAGTGGACCGTATAAAATACACCGGATCCTTGGAGACGCTACTTACCAGCTCGTCGACTGCGAAGATGAAGCAAGGTCCGAGGAAAGTTTAATGTAAGGCAAATTAAGAAGTACCAAGAACGGAAGGATGGTGTGTAATCTACAGGGAGAAGATAAAAGGATATCTTGTTGTGTTAGCTGTTTGAGTTGAGTCACATACGTTACGGTTGTTGACGCGTGAATCTCATTCAGGCTAGCCAACCATTAAAACACGATATGTATTGTAAAATTAAATTTAAAGATTTATGTAATTCTTTAAGAATAACACATGTGAATTATGTTTAAAATATTGTGCATTGAGTGAACACACTTCAGAATTCTTGACTCTCATATTAGCACAGTTTCATTGTAGTTAATGACATTCCAATCAAGGGACATAGATAATTAAAGTAAGAGACAAATTTCAGTTATACGCTTTTTCTTTAGTAAACAACAAAAGATTACTTTATTATCACTGTGGTAAATTGCAACCAACGTAAAGCAAATGATAATTACAATATCAGTAATTTACGGTATAGTTAATGGCACTTCCATGTGGAGCCTAAGAAGGATATAATTCACAAATTAGATAATTACACATAATTATCATTGTATTATAAATGGTGACCAAGGCGTGGCACGAATCTCAACTAATTAATTGACCAAAAAACACAATTGATTATATTAAACCTAAAGTAAATTAATTTATGCAATTAATAAGATTTGCATAAGATTACACTGTAGTAAATGGCTCCACAAACATAAATCACATTAACATCACTAAATATATACATGGTGCTACCAACACCATTGTAACGACGTATATTTTGTTCATATACTACCTAACATAATTTATAATGACCTTATACACATTAACAGATCAAAATACGTGGGCACTGTAAGAGATCGGAAAATATTCCTGACATAGTCTCAAATGCAATCTATAGTCATAAAAGTGGTAGAGAAATTTCAAAAGTACAGTATAAATTAGTCATTTAACGCAAGGACGATTTATTGTTGAGTGATAAGTTTCAGAAGTTCAGGGTGCACGCAGTCATTAAGTACGGGACTGCTCTCCGTAGGTTTACATTTTCCAATAGCAATATAATATCTCTATTTGTTAGCGGTTGACAAGAGTTCCAAGAAACTACCGTTAATAAAATAAGCATTTGACTCACCAAACTAACAACCATTTTTATTCCAAAGTCATATTCGTCGGTCCAAGGTTATAGTGTGCAGCGAGCTGACATTTTGAAATGTAAACGTTCCCTCCCTCGTTTTCTCAACTGACAAATAAAATTTATTGTTTCTTAACTCTTGAGTTTGAAAAACTGTTGTAAGAACTCACGCCAGAAATGTATTTATGAACGATCACTCCACAAGATATGGTTCAAGATATGGTACGTTGTTACAACACAAACAAGCCACCCCAATACCAGGGAAAAAACGATGAATCAACTATATATAAAATGTTTAAACTAAAGAAAATAAAATGACGATGACGCGACAAATGACTACAATGACCCAACACAAGTGATTGACCAAATAAAATGAAACCAAATGAGAAGGGGGAAACCAAAATAAAATGAATTAAAATGAAATAAAATGCAATCGAAGAAGAAGGTAAAAGAAAATGAAACAAACCAAGTATAAATGAAATAAAAAGGGACACCAACAAATAATATAGAACAGAAAAAGGAGAAATGTTACACTCAAATATAATAATGAAAAAGAAACCAATAAATAACAAATGTAAAAGCTAAGTATTAGTATTGACTAAATAATCAATGTAAATGATAATTGATAAAACCCGATAAAGTAATGACAAACTAAAAGTACACTAACCAAAGAAATAGAGTTTAAATGTAATAAAGAACTCTATAATGACAGGAACTTATTAATAGTATAACTAACCTTTGCAAAGTGAGAGATAGAGAGATGGAAAGATAGTAAACGTAAATAAGTGACAAAGAGAATGTAATGTTAGGGATTACCCACTAATAACACTTAAAATAAAATGTAAGAAGTGCAAAGTGACTGTGTAAAACCCCAAAATAATAAGAAACCCTATTGATAGGTATAAACACTCAATAATCTGTGATGAACACTAAAGGTTTAATGGTGAACATTATTATTCAATAAGAATTTTGTTAATGATAGTATTAAGATTAATTGTAAATGAGGGATACCATAGTATTCAGGAAAGGAATCCTATAGAATGTCAAAAGTTAGTGTTACCATGGCTAGAGAGTAAAGTTAATATAAGAAAAATATAGTAAAGAAAATAAAAGCAAAATCAATAAACACCCTATGTTCTAAGGGATAGTCAGTTAAGTAAATTTAAATGGTGTGATGATGTTTATCACCTAAAAATAAGTAAGAATAAAACAAATTGTAAACAAACGTTGCATAATAGCTGTTAAAGAATTGTTCGATTAAAGCTATGCATAGGAATATGGCTGAAGTGATTATACAGACCATAAACCCAAATGTTATATTATATTTTATAGAGAATAGTAGATAATAGCCAAATTATAAACACTGGAAAATAAATAAATAAAAGGATAAATTAATACAAATCTAATAACACTGGAAGGGCAGTTAGACAATAATAAACAAACTGTAATATAGAAACTAATGGGAACATACAATTATTATAAAAACAGATCCAAAACACATCAACAAGTAAACAAATCATTTATAATATCAAAACAAAACATGGATGAGGGTAAATTAAAATGTAATTTGTATAAAATAAGTAAATATAGCCAATTACTCCTTAGGCCTATGAAGTGCCTAACTGTAAAAAACCAATAATTACAAATTGTAAAAAATCAACAAGGAAATTAGCAAATCCAAGGCAAATAACTAGTCAAGGATAATTAGTGAATCATATTAAAGGATAAATGTTAATTTAAGGACATAAAATAGGAAAGAAATGTAATTAGATAATATCAACATAATTGTTCAAACAATAATACATAAGAAAACCCAACATTGTGGGATGTCAAAATGATCTTTGAAAGAAAAAACGAACAGTAGTGATAATATTTAATACATAGAGAGGAAGACGGAAGAATAATAGCAATCAGAAGATATACAGTAATTTTGAATACAAATTCAAATATGATAACAATGGTCCTAAGTCAAGTACAGCCAATCAGAATCTTTCAGGTACCATGACAACTGAAACGTTATTTATGAATTTTCCATTAGAACCATTATTCCAATTTTGACGCTCAACAGGAATAGACGCCAGGCCGTGAATGACCAAAATTTTAATATAAACGTTTAAAAAGTAATCTAAATTCGAAAAGATGAAGAATTAAGAAACTGATGAAGGACTAAAACATTTAACTGATGCCCAGGACCAATTTAACAAATTCTAAATTAATAAATTTCAACAACTAAAAGGAAAAAGATGCCAGACGTACTTAAGTCCCAAGATTATTGAAGATTGATGACTATTGAAGACCCCAACCCATTTCAACTGAATGACAGTACACATCAAGTCGATTGATTTGATAAGTATTGCTAAGCTACCCGAATTTATGAAATGAATTCTCTTTAATTTTTTCTGGTAACACTTTGAACTCTCACTATAAACTAATGATCTTATTTCTTTCAAAGATTAATAAAAATTAAAACACTAAATTTATGTTAACTAGAAAAATAACCTGTATGAAAATTACGAACTTTTGAAACACACTTTACCACACTTCAGGAACAAATTATAATTGCACATTATATTATCTAAGTACAATTAATGTAAGGTAGTGTACTTTATTGTAATCATTATTAATATTTTTTCGTAATCACAAGAATCCAGAATCTGAACGGAATTAATAGTAAACAACCAAGCAGTTGCCATGTTTGACTGAATATTTCGTTCAGAGTCAATTCGCCAACCTTGAGATATTTGTCTTATAATAATTGCCGGTGCAAATTTGTTTAATAACAAAAATATATAATTTTATATATTACTGAATAAATCCTAATCGCAATGAAATAAACTAGTACAGAGTTGTAACCACTGTTTTTTATTTCATAGGGAAGTGCTTTATATAATTTGTGTATTAATTAGCAAAGAGCAAAGATGACGGTAAGCGCTCACGTCGGAAACTCGGCGAACTATCAGCGAGATTTATAAACCCGTACAGGCGGGAATAATTGAATTCACCAGACCGTCATAGCCACGAACGCTCAATCGACCTATTTTGCATTTTAATTGTTTTCAGTATAAACAATTTGGCGCCACCCGGGATTTATGCACACATACTGAAGAACAGGTAAGGTTGCCACTCGCGGGTACTGGTAATTCGTGAGATCACGACGGACATCGTCAGCGCAACATATAAGTAACGACCACTCGTGTGAGGCGAACACACAACGTATACATTTTCCGAATACATAAGAATCTCGTCGTTACAACGTCTGTCAGGTCGCCAGAATATTTCTTTCTGTACGTCAGAAAAATCGTCGTTCCTCTCCCCATGAAGCTGTTATGCATTATCTTCTAAGTAAAAGGTATTTTCGAGTAAAACATTCTCCTGCTTCCACCAGAATAGGCCTGTACTCACTTCCTATGGCCTATGTTCGAGCGATGTCCTTATTAAGAATGAATAAAAATTCTATAAACTACTCTACAATTGTAAAGTGCAATTTGGCCATAATGATAGAAAAAAATTCAGTTGTGGAGGATATTTGACAAAGTATGGAGTAAGTTCACATTTCATTAATTTTATTTCTTTTCTTAAAAGTATCAAGAGAATAAATCACTGTATTAAAACGACAACGATATTAAATGAAGTTAATTCGTCTAGAGTAAAATATTTTCATAAAATTTCATTTTTCCTGTTAGAGTGTAAGTAGGATATTTGCGGAGATCTGAGAATCTGTTATACGTTAAAATGAATTTATCTTATAATTGCTTACAATTTTTAACGCTGAAAGGCATGAGATACAGCATAACGCAGTGTAGAACTAATCGGTGGGTCGGTTAACTACCAACAAGTTTAAAGAATACTAGAATTGTTACCTAAGGTGACCACACCCATTTACTATGTCGACCAGAGACACGGAGTGAAATTTGAAGACAAACTACAAATTCTGAAATATTGGGTACGTTAGCTTTTTCAGCTAGTATGAGAGAAACTTGAATCTCTAAATTTAAAAACTCCAAAGTACGAAAAGAAGATGACCTAACCGATGACATGGCACTATGTTCAGAAATATACTTACTTTTTGCAAACCAAATATCTTTCAAAACGAATCGGAACACTACAAGTCGTGTACTATGATAAAACGCCATAATGACAATTTACCTTTTACTGCACTTACTACGCATCTAAAAAAACTAAAAACGAGTTTGATTCTACGTATATTAATTTTGAAATCTACGAAATAAAATAGTCTACACGAAAATCGTTTTATGGCTTCGAATTGAGAGGATGACCATCATAACATGCAACTGACGTTCATCATGATAAGTTTTGTCTTTGCGCGGAAGCTTCGACCAATTGAATTTAAAAATAGAACCGTATCTAACTGAGAGATTTTTGATAAACTTGTCTTGTATATTTAATGATGTTCATGTAACACACTATGGGATATAAAAAATTATCACATGACTTACAAAAGTCATCACTGCAATTAGCCACTACTCAATTAATTACGGACACTCCTGACTTTTGTAGGCCTACCACAGTATTCTAAGTGAAATTAATAAAATGTAGTTATTTTTAAACAACTGTTATAAGTAAACTACAAAAAATTCATCGGCCTAATAAAAAATTCCTCCCCTCAAATATGTTATTTCTGATTTTCTCAATATACACAATTTGTACAAAAATAATGTATAATATCTAAGTTTGTCTATCAGATATTTAAATTAGGCATAAACATGTCAGACAAGAAATGTTAAAGGTTTACTCTTGACATTAAATTGTCGCTGTAGTCGCTACTAATAAAATATTCAGCGCACACAAAATCGTTTATGCGCAACACGCTTATGTAATCTAAGGTTATCCGCTGATACCAGAACGGACGTCGTTAAAGTGATACTGATAGCCACGTTAAAGCGTTTAGAAAAGCCTGTGTAGACGTGTCTTGGCCACGGCATACAGTGCGGAACGCGATCAGATTCAGATCAGTGCCGAGATACGACTTTCATTCAGAGCACTGGCTGAACTAGGCAACGTATGAACAAATTCAATTTACTCTACTATGTATAAAATGAGTGGAACTGTCATATAAAGTTTATCCATAATGTAAAATTAAACTCTGGGGTTGAAGTCACAAGACAAGCTGATAGTTCTCTTTATATCTTAAATTAAATTTACTGTTTTGAGTTCAATAAACCGACTACACAGTATTTCGTGACTAACTGAATTATATTCCTTACTCATACACACGCGCGCTCACACAAACACACACACACACACACACACACACACACACACACACACACACATATTCATATCTGTAAAACGTCTTTCATGTATTTTAGAGTTGAAACTTATACTTTACAATGTTTCCCACAGTAGGCCTACTTATAAACAAGCAGACACTTACTCATTTCCGTTACATATTTATTTGATGTCATTAATGAACCATTCGTATATCGCTAACGAGTGAAAACATAGAAAATGTTCCATTGAATTAATTTAAGTTACATAAGCAGCAAGTTTCATAATTTGCTCTAAAAAAGATTTAGACGATAAAACAAGAATTTATAGTTAATAATAATTGCATAACATTAAATAAATATCCCACAAATAAATATCAAACACAAATAACAAATATACTACAAAATAGTACCCAAATCATAAATCCTAAAGACTCCTTTAAATATAAAATGGATAATCCTTGTGCACCATAATTAAATTCTCTTATAAAATTACACAAAATCAGTAAACCTATCAGACCTTTAATAAACGCTAGAACCGCACCAAATTATAAAATATCAAAATTACTAACACAAATCTTAAAACATAAAATTGAACTTCCAGCAAAATACAATATAAAAAATAGTATCGAACTCATGGAACAACTAAAAAACGTAGAAGTAAACAGAAATACAAAATTATATTCATTCGACATATCAAACATGTATATAAACATTCCCATTAAAGTAACTATAAATATTATAATAAATAATCTGAAAACAAAAAACGAAAGTAACACATACATTAAACAGTTAACTAATACTTTAAAAATAATTTTAAATCAAAATTATTTTCAATACAACAACAAACTGTACTATCTTAAAAGATGGCCTTGCTATGAGAGCACCAACCTCCGCTATCATATCAGAAATATTCCTACAAGAACTTGATGAACAAATAATAAATATAATAAAATTAAACGACCCTTAGGATAATACTTTAGATACGTTGATTTCTCTGTACATTACATGTACATGTAGATACTCTGTACATTTCCCAATACAATGGTATAAACATAAATAAAATATTCAACTCAATAAATAATTTACATTCCAAAATAAAATTCACATTAGAAGAAGAATCTAATAATAAATTAAATTATTTAGTCTTAACAATAAAAAAAGAAACATTTTGAATACGCAATATACAGGAAACTTTCTCAAACTGATTTAATAATACCAAATAAGTCTAACCATCTTCCCCAACATAAAATGGCAGTATTTAATTCCATGATTTACCGAATGCTTAGGATCCCATTAAATAACAAAGAAAGAAATATTATCCAACAAATAGCAATTAAAAATGGATACAAAATAAAAACTACTAAAAATTAGAAAATAAAATTAAACATAAAATCACTAATACAATTCCCAAGAACACTATATTTAAAAATTCACCTATTAATAATAATATAAAATATACAAACTTCACTTATTACGGAAATATAACTCAAAAACTAAATAAAATATTTAAAGATACTAATTTAAAAATATCTTATAATACAGATAATATAGTTTTTAATAAAATAAAACCTAAAACTGAATCCAATATTCACAACAAAAATGGAATATATAAAATAGAATGTCCAGGTTGCAATAAGTTTTACGTGCGCCAGACAAAGAAAAAACTACTAGATAAATTCCTTCAAGACCGCAATGCATATTTAAAACCAAATATTTATAAATCTAATTTAGCCACACATTGTCTAAATAATAACATCCAATTTCCAAACATTGAAATTATAAAATTAATTAAAAACATACAAAAAGGTCAAAAAATGAATATTTGGAAAAATCTTAATATTTACAAACACAATAACAATAATTTATTAATTAAAGAACAAACCCAAATAAAAACAAAACAAGACGATCTATTTAAAATTATAAATTTACTAACAAATAAAAATGAATAAAATATAAACAATAAATATTTCAAATATAACCGAGAAAACAGCTGCTGAAGAAAATAAACATTAGAACAATCGTTAACTAATCTATCTAAATAAATTATCAGTTATTTTACATTAAAATCGATACAAATTCGATTATTCGTTAATTTTTATATTAACAGAATTATTTCGATTGTCATTAACTTAATTATAAACCTCTGATGATACTGATATTTTTCAGTGAAACGTGCGTCAGGTGTTAAAAAGAAAATACGAAATTTACACTACTTGCAGAAGAAACAAATTGAATAACATCACAAGATTATCTTGGAATTGTATGAGTGCTTTAAACATTTTCTTTAAGACAAGTTAGTGGAAGACGGTAAATAAAAATGAGTAATGCAAGTAATAGTTTTTGAATTTAACAAATTGTTGGTAATGTAATATGGTGTACTTACTATCAGAAGCGGTCTACAAAACAGTGGTAAAGAAATAATTAATTAGAAAGTTTAATACTTGTAATACTTACTATTAGTAGTGGTCTACAAAATTTGAACGGCATAGAACATCACGAATTTAGTTCGTAAGAAAATTTGTATACTAAAGTGCAATATAATTTAACTGAAAAAAAATAGAAAAGTTTTAGTAGTTTAAATTCAATAAAGATCTTGAAAAACAGAGTTAGGGTTGCAAGTGTTTTTTTTCTATAGTTTACTATTATTTTTTTTACAAAATATATATTGAAATTGACTTTCCACTTGATGCAATCAAGTTCAATGATTTATATGCCTACCACAATTATAAAAGGTATATTACATTGACATAACAACATACAGTGTTTCAAAATACACAGCAGGAAGTCTTAAGTTTGTTAACTACTATTCTTTAGTTAACACAAAAAATTTAGAATATTCAGATTCTTCTACAGTTTGTACAATTTAAGCAAAAATACAAAAAGCCTGGTTGTAATGTTAGAGCGCTTTTTGACTAAAAGTGTGATCAGAACGGTTTTATTATTTTTCGTTGACATGCAAATGCTTTTGTGTCAAAATATAAACCAATTTGACAAGGGTCCAGAGAAGTATTTGGAAAAACGGAGGAGTGCGTTTGTGAATTTGTGTGTTCTCGCAACGGGGCCTGTTGTTGCTCAAAGTGTGCCTTTAAAAGGAAACAAAACAGGTCGACCTTCCGCAAGCTTGCGTCCCACGATAGTTTTGAGTACTGTTGCCGATTCAACATGCAGTTTCATACAGTATAAATCCGAATGAAAGCCACTGTATTGTATTAACATGAAAAAGTTTTTAGGCTGTGGGTCATTCCACAAAATGCGTGATGCAAAATGTGTAACGTCATCGAAAAATGTAACGCTCCAGGTGATGTTAACACTATATTTTTTCCACACTTTCGATTCCCCAAAGTCTAAAAATCTTCGGTCTCTGTCGTTTTAACATGATAATTTTCGTTATATAGTAAATATATTTGTTATATAGTAAATATTTGTTATATAGTTATATAGAAAATATGATAATATTTTCCACAAAATGCGTGATACAAAATGTGTAACGTCATCGAATCGGTCAGAAATCCGTACAAACATCGCTGAACAGGAGAGTCTGCAGTTTATGCACATTATACGTTTTAAAACCCTAAAAATATTATCATGCTTCGACGTTTCGGTTTCGTCGAAATTCTTCTTTCTTTCATACGAATAAACTGCTTCTAATTCTGATGAGAATAAAACGATAAATAGCACCATACTTCCTAAAATAATTTTTTTTGTTTACAAACTATTTTGTTTTGGTTTAGGGCTAGCATAATTTTGATTACATTTCTTACCATATAGGCCTAAACAAATTTTTTCCCCATCGCACAATACATTTTGTGTTTTTAGGGACAGACGATGAGAATTTCGTCTAATCCAAATCACAGAATGCACCTGGTTGCCACATAAGTGCTTCGTGACAGATTATTTGTTTACTCTAACCTATTTTTTATACATTAATATGTTAATTTCCATTGCATGAATCGGAAAATTATTATAAAAGCTTATGTAATCATGACGAGTAAAGCTAGAGAATTGAATAAGCAGAATTTCAAAATACAAATAAATAAGAATAACAAAGTAAAAATAAATAATATAACAGTACAAAAACAGAAAATATATGCCTATATGCAAGTGAATGTCTAGCATTGAATTATAATTTATACAAACTAGAAATTTTGGAAAGACGAATTATTAGGAAAATATTAGGCCCATGAAAAACTTCAGAAGGTTGGAAATTAAGAAGTAATGATGAAATATATCAAAGTATAGAAAGTATAACGGAAACAATGAGAAAAAGAAGACTATTATTTTTTGGACATTTATATAGAATGGACGACAATAGGTTGACAAACCAAATCTTCAAATGTCTGTGGGGGAAGAAATCAACATCAAGTTGGATTAAAGAAGTCCAAAAGGATTTAGAAAAAAATAATATACGCGCAGAAGAAGCAATTGAAGGAGAAGTTTTTCGGGCAAAAGTGTTAAAAATAGAGGGAGTCCAGGGTAGGAGAGAGAAAAACCCAGGTTCAAAGTGGACTGAAGACAGGAAGAAGAGACACAGTAAGAAGATGAAAGAGTATTGGAAAAAAAAGGAAACAGCAAAGAGTAAAGAACTGAAATTGGCATGTGGTCCCTAGATGGCCAATACGGAAAAAACAGAAAAAATAGTAAGAAAGTAAAAGACTAAGTAGATTACAACTTAATGAGAATAGAACGTTATTGTGCGACCTAGAAACAGTAGGTTGTAATGGAAATGTTAAGCGTATAAAAAATATCCAGTGACAAGGAAGTTTGCCTTGTAATACTCTTACTTGCAGAAGACTTAGAGCGTGATCGTGGTCCTGGTATAACTTGTGATTAATTTATGAATTAGAATGTTGACAGGTAATTTCTAGTGTGCGGCGGTATTCTTTGTCCCCAGTTACAAGAAATCAGTGATAAAAGCAAAGACGAATTGTTCCCAGTAACAAAGCTAATGTGAGTCTGAGTCAATTTTTCATACCAGTTTATTACTATGTAACCAAAGTAAATATAAACTGCCATTGCGAGGAATATAGCGCATTGTGATCCTTAAACGAAATAACTAGAGTAAATATTAACTGCATTATGATATCTATATTATTCTCGCGAATGTTTTAGTTTTGTTCACTTGCATATAGGCACAGTGCCAAGTGTCTACCTATTTGTTATGGTTACGAGACTTGCCAACATCATGAGTCTGACGTGAAACAAATAAAGGAAAAGTAGATAAAAATTTAGTAAAAAGTATTTAGTAGGAAAAGAAGATAGTAAAAATTTGAATTAACAGGCTTTATGTGTCGTTTGCAGCCTGTAGGACTAATAAACGCATATACGTATTGAGCTGTTATATTGGTTTGGGATTACTATAAGAATATATTGCAACTCTACTTATATGCGTTGTTGTTGTGTCGTGTTGTGTATGAGTACCTACCTGCTGTCCGATGTTGCGGATTCTTTCGACTAGGGTGTGTGGATTTTGGATTTGAAGTTCGCAAGCTAGTAATCTCAAGTTTATTGCAACAACACACAAAATAAGTTACTTTAAAGGGGGTGAGTTTTGTGAGACTGGTAGGCTTTATCGTACAACAATAAAACACTGTAATATGGGGTAATAAAACGTTGTTTATTACTCCAACAACACACAAGAATAAAATGGTTATTATATTATCAATTTCTTACAGTCTAAACAATGAATCAATGTTGACCAATGTTTTTCGATTGGTTAATAATTGAAAAGAAACTAAACACGTTCTTTGGCGAGTTAATTGCAATTTAAATTTTAATTAATTAATTGATTTGATTTAATTAAATTTCTTTAATTAAATTGAATTTAAATGTTAATGAAACAAAATATAAAACTCTGAAATTAATTAGAATAATTTTCAAAAATAAATTAGACGTGACAGTCTAGTTCACGTTATTTCATTTCTAGTGATTTGACTTCTGTTATACTGCAGTATGAACTAAAATTAGATTGTTAGTTAAGATTTGTATAGCGCTTTTATCCTACTTCTATTTTCTTAACTACAGCTTACTAATGATTTCGCCTTAATTTGTTAGTTTCCGAGATATTAATAATTAACAGTTTGGGTGTGGCCCTTGTTTGTACAGCGAGCTGATTACATAATGACCACGTGTGCGTCGCTTTACAAAGCATTATTTTCAACGCTCTACATTCAAATGGAGTTTTGACTATTATAATTTATTTAAATATGATTTTATTATGCGGGTGACTTATAACCCCAAATAGTTAATATTTGGTGCTGTTATATATGTCCCTACCCGTTAAAAAAAAATGAATGTAATAATTAGTTATTTTTTTTTCTTAATCATTACACACGTATTCGGTAATCACTATACTTATTACCTATACGTTGTATTACTTATTCAAAAGAAAAACATACATGTGTGTTAATGTTATTCCATTATATACAACTTAATTCTAATACATCTATTAATAATATTATACTTGCAAATTATTGTGTATCAATATTTTTAGAACGGGTATTAGCTAACTGCAGCGTTTAAAAGGTTTGTTTGTAAACAGTGGCACACGCGCAAAGGAATTTGCTGACACTTTATTTACAGCCGTTATCGCCTGCCGCGCGGCTAATTGCTTGACCTACTTTCAAACGTGGGGAGGTAGTTACCGCTTGACGTAACTATTTCCTGCCGTGTGTTTGTTCAGTCCTACTCGCTCGTTATTCACCGCGTTATAAATGCGTTATTATTTAATACACAATCTATCTACAATTATTATTAGTAATATTATAAAACACAAGTTAATTATTTTAATTTTCATAATTACATTATTATTAATTCTAAATATTATTTATTTTTTTTAAAGTCTTATTATTTCGTCGCGACGCGCTTTGGAATGCCATGCTACTCAAAGTATTTTCTCAAAGAGCTCGCATGATATTTACCGATCGTTTTCGTTCGGTCGAGCGTCGTAACGATAAATATGTGAGGCGCGAGTTGTTGAGCCAAAAGATATGGACCATTATATAAGCGAAAAAACTTTGCGGCTACATTTATGTCTCTTCGGCCTACAGGATTCGCTTTGAGCAGTACTTTCTCACCTACTACAAAGTTAGTTAGTTTATGAGTAGTATTGAATTTGTCCGCCCTCTTTCGCCATTTTTCAACTATTCTTTCCCCCACAAGTTGATTTTTTCACTGCACCGGCAGAGGTAGATTATAAGTCTTTGGCCTGCTTAAATAATTATTCCAAAATCTCTCTGGCTTCGTTCCAGAGTCTAACTCTGCTGGTGTGTATTCCGTGGTATCGTGATAATTCTCGTTTATTGCCTTTTCGAAGAATGGTAGGAACTCGGGCCATTTACTTTGCTCCTTATAGCAATATATTCGGAACATTTTACCGATTTCCCGATTCACCCTTTCGGCAAGGTTGCCCTGTGGTCGTCGTATCGAGGTGAGGATTGCTTTGATACCGTTACGTTCCAGGGTTGCTGCCCAGTGTTTATTTTGGAATTGCTTTCCCTGGTCACTAAGTACGTTCCTTATTGGTCCATGCTGTGGAATATACTTGTTAAGTATAATATTTAAAACGGACTTGGTGGTGGGCCTAGGGATCGCGTAAAGGCTAACTTTTTTAGTATAGACATCGACACAAACTACCATGTGTTTTAGGTTTCTGGTAGCCTTGGGTAATGGTCCCAGAAAGTCGATGGCGATCATCTGTCCCTTACTTTCCGTTATCACATTGGTCATGGGAACGTAAGTGTGCAAGTTTGGTACTTTCGCAGTTTGACACGGATGACATGTTTTTAACAATTTCTTTACCCTACGATACATATTTGTAATTGTAAAATCTTCCTGCAATATTTTGACACATTTTACAGGAGACGCGTGCGCCATTTTTATATGTAATGATTGTGTTACACACGCAAGCATCGCTGGAGACAATACCACTTTCCATTCGCCCTGTAACAGTTTATACAATATGTTGTCTTGTATGAGGTAATGCGGATTCGGGTGAGCTGCTAACATTAGCTTTTTAGCAAGGAGTGCGAGGTTATCGTCCTGCTCGCGTCCTAAGTTCTGTAGCATATTGGTAGCTTCAGGCGCGACAGTGTATTGCATATTCAACACTCTCAACTCATCGTCAGCTGCTTCATATACCTCCTCCTCTTCTACGGGCGGATATCTACTTAGAGTGTCTGCGGTGGTATTCTCTGATCCTTTGTAATATTTAATAGTAAAGGAATACTCCTGAATAGCTAACACCCATCGTGTTAGTCGGGAATTTGCTAATCGACATTTTAATATAAAAGATAACGCCTGATTATCTGTGTGGATCTCGAAATGGGTACCATATAGGTAGTGTCTGAATTTTCTGAGTGCGTTTATTATGGCGAGTATTTCTTTCTCAGAAGTACAATAGTGCAACTCAGCGCCTTTGAGCGTTCTATTGGCGTATGCTACAACATGAACACTACCTTGTTCGTCTTCCTGGTGCAACACGGCGCCGATAGCGTACTCGCTAGCGTCAGTGTACATTACGTACTTCCTACCCTGTTGTGGATGGAACAATTGTAAATTAGTTTGGAACAGGCCCTTAACCCTCTCAAACGCATCGTTCTGTTCAGAACCCCATTTCCACTTTATATTTTTGCGTACCAGCTGTAGCAAGGGGACTGTATATTCGGCGTATTTGCTGGTGAATTTCCTGTAGTATCCCGTGAGTCCAAGGAATGCTCGTAGTGCTTTGAGGTTCTTGGGCACCGGGAACTCCACAATACTCCTGAGCTTCTCTGGGTCCGTACTGATACCTGTAGCTGAGATTATATGTCCCAGGAACTTCATTTGAGACTTTACAAACTCGCACTTGTGTATCTTCAGCTTGATGTTGGCTAACCTCAGCTTCTGGAAGACGCTCTTCAGATGCTCGAAGTGTTCCTCCAACGTGCGGGATATCTCGAGGATGTCATCGACGAATATTACAGTGTATGGGTCTACCTCAGGTCCTAGAGCTCTCTCGAGGCATCTTACAATCGCAGCGAGACTCGTGCTAAGGTTAAAAGGTACCACCTTGTGCTGATAGCATTTGTTATTAAATATAAATGCTGTATACTTACGATCTTGCTTACACAGCGGGACCTGCCAGAAACTTGCTGTTAGATCTAGCTTCGTGAGGTACCTGGCTCCTGCACATTTAATGAAGAGGTCCTCCGCTGTCGGTGCGCAGTCAAACTCTTTCTCTACCAGACTGTTTCAGTTCCTCATATCCAGGCAGAGTCGGATCTCTCCAGTCTTCTTGCGGACGACTAGCAGTGGGTTGAGGAAGCTGCTATTAGATCTCTCTATAATATCTTCCTCCAACATCCGCTGTATCTCCTGCTGGACCTCGGCCTGGTATTTTATAGGGACCTGGTAGATTCTCCTTATGAACTTCTCCGGCTCTGTGAGGTGGATTCTATGTTCATACACTGACGAGATTGAGTGCTCCTCACTGAAGATATCGCTGAACTCTTCTTGCAGCGACGACAATCTCCATTCAGTTCGGGAATCTAAGGTTGTCTCCCCCTCTTCACAGTCTTTATAATGAATCACTTGTTTTGGTGGCCGTGTGATTTTAATTAGGTCACCATGGTTTTGTGTATGTGTGTGTGTGTGTTCAATTTAAAGGTGTAACTAACACTGTCAATGGTACATTTTAATAAGTGTTCACTGGTGTTATTTTCCGCACGTATTTGTTCTAATACATCTACCCCCAATAACATATCACATATTAAATTGTTTATACCCACTACACACACTTAAAATTGCACTTTTTCTAGCATAATAGTTAGATAGTATTGAGTGTCAATTTTTTCTTTTGTATCGGTAGCGGTTCGTATATAAAATTGATTTATTGGGAGTGATGGGGCCGTACGAAAATATTTTTTATTGGCACGCAGGAACCTCTCACTGACGCCGGAAACAACGCTGCCGGTGTCCAACAAAATTTTTGTGGGAACGCCGTTGACAAAGGCGTGTAACACCGGACACGCCGCGCTCACTGGCCTTTGTTGCGTGGGACCGGATTCTAGCAACGGATCCCTGACGTCCGGTGGGAACACATTATTAACGGGCACACAAGTTACATAATTAAAAGTACACATTTCATACAATACATAATCCTTATAATTAGCATGCTTACAATTACAAAATTTTGCCGAATTTATAGCGCGTCCTTGCTGGATGCGCATTTTGGCACGTTTTTTGTAGATTGGTAATTTTTTGATTTATTGTTAGAGTCTTTATTGCTTTGCGAGTCGCCGTCTTTTGCAGTTGTATCAGCTATGGCTAATTCGACCGTTTGAATCGCTCTAATCGGGGCCCCGTCGTTGCCCTTACCCTGCCCCTTTGGTCTACCAATATTTTGTTTACCCTTGTACTCAAAGGTTTTATTTGGCGGTTTTGACGGTGTTTGGGGTGGAGTAGAACTGGTACTCGGTCTTTGATCAGGTTGCTGATGGTACTGTACCCGCGTATTCTGCCCTTCATTATTTCGGCGAGAATCAGGATTATAACGCCACCCACCAAAATCAAAAACTGTCTCGCTTTGGGACACTAGAATGAGGAGTTCATCGACCGTGCGTATACCCTGCGTAAACACAGCTACTCTAATGTTGTGATTAAAGTGATAGGTAAGTTTCGTGACTATGTCAATCTCCGAAAATGCTGGGGTTAAATGCTTGGCGCGTTCGACCTGCTGGATTATATAATTTTCCGCGGTAATACCCAGTCTCCTATCAAATCTGCCATACTCCAGTTCATTGCGTAGAAGTCTTTGAGTATGCGAGTTCCAGTACCGGCTTTCAAATTTTTGTTTGAACTCCGCGTATGTGGACACTCTATCGCGTACAATGTTATACCACTTACGCGCCGAATCACGCATTGCGTTAACTACCCACTGTATTTTGTCTTGATCTTCTAGTCGGGAACCTACTCTAGCCATTTCACTCTCACACGCTAACAAAAATTCAATAGGGTTTTCGTTATTTTCCCCCGTAAAATACACGCGATTTTTCTCGTCAACAGGACCTTGTACCAAAATGTTAGGAGCGGACCTCCTCCGTACCTCCTGCCGTACTTTCAAAATCTCGTCGTTTAACGCTTGTAAGACACTCTCTTTATTAGAGTCTATGTTAGATCGCGTCTCTACAATTGAAGCGTCTAATCTATCTACCCGTCGTTGCGTTTCAGTCGCGTCGGCTTGAATCTTTATCTCTAGAGATTCGACCTTTTTTGAGACTACTTGCGTTTGTTTTTCGCAGCGGCTAATATGCTCCTTGAACCGGCCCTCCATACGTGTTACTTGTTCAATAAACGATTTTTGCATAGTGGTCTCAAAAACCTTAAACCGTTCATTTATTTTGGTATCGACCGTATTTACTTTTTCAGCGATTTCAGCTACTTTAGCGGTTAACTCGTGTACGCTTTCGTCTATTTTCGCAGTCAATTCTTTACTACTTTGTTTATTGCTTTGCTTAATCTCGGCGTTTATGTCGGCGTTGCTTTGGTCTAATTTCTCGGTTAGACTAACTTTTTGTGCTTCGATTTTGGAAGTTAATTCCGCGATATTTATCTCAGCATTGGCTGTTATTTGTTCAAATTTCGCGTTTACATTTTCCGTTATATCGCGTTTCATTTCCGCGTTCATTTGCTGTATTTGTTTAAGTATTTTATCCATATCCATTTTAAATACACAACAATTTCAAATATAGAACACTTACAAATACACAAAATAATTTCAAATACACAAAATAATTTCACTGCTGTACAAGCACCAGTCACAAAACTCTTTGGGGATTGTTCAGTTGGACGCCAGCTGTTTTAAGAAGTAAAACAGCAAAATTAGTTTTACCGTGAAAATTAAATTTAAATTGATTTTAATTAATTTTCTGGAGCCCCACGAGATTGGAGCGCCATATGCTACTCTACTTATATGCGTTGTTGTTGTGTCGTGTTGTGTATGAGTATCTACCTGCTGTCCGATCTTGCGGATTCTTCCGACTAGGGCGTGTGGATTTTGGATTTGAAGTTCGCAAGCTAGTAATCTCAAGTTTATTGCAACAACACACAAAATAAGTTACTTTAAAGGGGGTGAGTTTTGTGAGACTGGTAGGCTTTATCGTACAACAATAAAACACTGTAATATGGGGTAATAAAACGTTGTTTATTACTCCAACAACACACAAGAATAAAATGGTTATTATATTATCAATTTCTTACAGTCTAAACAATGAATCAATGTTGACCAATGTTTTTCGATTGGTTAATAATTGAAAAGAAACTAAACTCGTTCTTTGGCGAGTTAATTGCAATTTAAATTTTAATTAATTAATTGATTTGATTTAATTAAATTTCTTTAATTAAATTGAATTTAAATGTTAATGAAACAAAATATAAAACTCTGAAATTAATTAGAATAATTTTCAAAAATAAATTAGACGTGACAGTCTAGTTCACGTTATTTCATTTCTAGTGATTTGACTTCTGTTATACTGCAGTATGAACTAAAATTAGATTGTTAGTTAAGATTTGTATAGCGCTTTTATACTACTTCTATTTTCTTAACTACAGCTTACTAATGACTTAGACTGGTATACAGATTATCACAATGAATTTATTCTTAATTACTAGAGTCTTTGATTTTTGTATGGCACCTGAATTATTTGAATTACAATGTTTTTAAGTGAAAAGATAGAAAATTTGATGTTGAAAAATAAATAAGTGGATTTTGCTTTCCTGTTATTGAAGAGGATGTCGTTCCGATTGTCCCTCGTCGATTCCGGTCCTTTCGCTAGAGAAAGTAATCTGCTTAGAGCTGGTGGATTCGGTCGTTGAGTTCAAAATTCGGCAACACTCTGCTTCCTTGCTGTTCGTGAATATTTTAACGTCTACGGCTCTCTGCTGGAACTGGTTTCTGTCCCTCGTCGATTCGCACGTCGCACGTCAGCGTGTGTGTGTGCTTCGTTCGAGTGGTAGCTCTGCTCGTCAGCTGTTCACCAATGATTTAGACGGCCTCTCTGCTGTATTCTTGAAGTCTGGTCTTGAAGTCTGGTGGATCTCTTGCGTGCTTATGACTAGCTGGTAGTACACAATAAGCTTGGTTGATGTAATGAAGAGTATCTCGCCTTTACGCAACAATTACGAGCTATACAGTTGATCTGTATTTAGTGTGTTCGTAATTGCGTGTGATGACCACGTAGAGTCTTCTGATTGATCTTTACCACTATGGTTACTAGACGATCGAAGAATTACGTCTTTACTTCGTGAGTACTGGTAGAAGAGTGATGTTTCAGCCCGAAAACACCGCGCTGGTCGGGGTTTGCGTCAAATGATTTGATTGGCTGACACACCCTCCCTACTACATAAAATTTGAATTCCCTTGGTCCGTGAGAATGAAGCTAGATTCCCACAGACGGAGAATTAATACTATTTTTAATATTATTACCGGCGGAACTAATTTGTCGGTCCGGATTTCCTGTGCTTATTTAATTTTGCAATATCTTGGTTGCAAACCACGTTGTGTGAAATCTAAAATATACAATCTGTCAAAAATTATTATCTTTATAACGTACTAAAATCTCATTACTGTAACTCTATTTTTACGGAAGTTATTCAATTAAATTAATTAACTCTTTCATTTGTTAATTATATTGCGTAAAATTTGCACACGTCATCATTAATATTTCGGCAAACATTTTGGCTATCTTGGATTTCGCCTTAATTTGTTAGTTTCCGAGATATTAATAATTAACAGTTTGGGTGTGGCCCTTGTTTGTACAGCGAGCTGATTACATAATGACCACGTGTGCGTCGCTTTACAAAGCATTATTTTCAACGCTGTACATTCAAATGGAGTTTTGACTATTATAATTTATTTAAATATGATTTTATTAGGCGGGTGACATATAACCCCAAATAGTTAATATTTGGTGCTGTTATAATATATTGTGATTTTTCTGCGTTTCTACGAGTAAAATTTGAACACAATAGCTGTAATGTATAATAAAATAAGATCACACAGTCAAAAGTGAGAAATTGATCAAATTTTATTGTAGCATAACAGAATGGAAAATAGAGATAGTACAAAAAAAGCATTTAAAGTAGGGTCGTCAACTGTTTGAAAATATAATATCAAAACGGTTTTTAATATATCTAGCTGACTGATTAAAGACGTTTTTTTATTAACTTATTTATTAGCAATCAAAAAATAAATTCTTCAAGTTAATCTGTTGACTAGTGTACAAACATAAGAAATGTAGAAATAGGTGGCGGATGGTTAATATTTTCTAAATATTCTAAGGGTAAAACGTGTAGATTTCTCCGTTGCTGTTTGTGTTGTGCAAAACCTCCGTTTCAAATCCACTTTTGTGCAAGTTAGATTTAAGCAGCACATTAAAGTAAGTTGAGGGAAGGCTTCTACTGATTTTGTATAACAGTCTGAGTGTCATACTTTATCAAACTCTAGCTGACATCCAGGAATGTAGCTGTGCAGCAGTGTTTGTATTCCAATGCTTTACTAATTAAATTGGTGATACGGTGGCACTGTTGTATTATTGGCTGGTCATGTCGGAATCGGAACTGATGATCAGGGATCCAGTCTTAGTCTGTTAGACCCTTAGTAGTTCTTCTGTATACACGTTTTTCCAGAATTTTTGTAAAATATTGGCAACAGACTGATTTTTCGGGTCTCGGTGTCAATAAGGTTTGTGTAAATCTTAGTGATTTGGGGAAAATTCAATACGTAAAATGGTGTTGAATATGCGCATAAGCTTATTGAGTCCGTTTTTTGCCAATTCTGTCAACATTCTGGTAGTAATGAGGTTGATTCCTGGTGTTTTCCCGGTGTAGTTAACTAGATTCATCGATTATTTTTTTGGATAAAAAACTTTAGACGACCACAAACTTGAATGGCTATGAAAAGGTCTTCTGCCTCGTCGAGGTTGTAAAATTGGTTTGTATGGTCGAATGGTTTAGACTTTTGCAAGATATTTGTCAAAGCGCTTGGCTTTGTAATAAACAACGTTGGAAAGAACACTTAAAAGAATAACAAATTCAAAACTCGCCAAACAAGTCTAGCAATATAACACTATAGGCGACAGGTGTATTGTAGACCCAGAAGAGACGGCTGAGGATCTTTAAGCAGAGACATGCAGCATTTTGCCTAGGCCTTGATGTGAACATAATGATAAGATTGTGTTTGTTCTTGTTGCTTTTTGCCTAGGGTCTCGGAAGAATTAAGTATATTAGCGGTTTTGACAATCCGAGTTTCTTGATGTGTTTTATGGGCTATCAAATAGACTTATGCCTTCTAGTCAGTTTACCAACGTAGTGATAAAAGAGTTGTTTGTAAACCTATTAGTTTCTTGATTTCGTACGTGATGTTGTTACTTCACTATTGAGAGACAGTATATGGTGGGGGGGGGGGCTGTAGTTTTGCTGCATTGTGTAATAGGTTAATTAGCTCATTGGTTTCCTGGTTTCCGTTTTTATTCCTTCAGATACCTGTCATCGTTCAGGTAAATTTGTACTGTTCGCTCAGATAAATATAATATAATAAAATTCAGATAACTGAATCTGTAACTCAAATTTACCATATAAATAGAAAAAGACAACTGCATAAACTTTCTAGACCTAACTATCACCAAAACAAACAATACACACACATATAAAATCTACAGAAACCCAACCACAACTGACATGGTCATGCACAATACATCAAATCATCCAACACAACATAAACATAAACACAACTTCAACCACATGCTACAAAGACTCACTAAAATACCAATGAATAAACAGGGCTATAAAGGTAAACTTAACACCATAAAATACATAGCCCTAAAAAATGGATACAACCAGGATTTAATAAACAAATTACATAGGCAAATCCAAAACAAAAACAACAAACCACAAAATGAAAACAACACACAACACATAACAATACAAACACATCACACTTACAATACTACAACTCTAACACTCACAGAATTGCCAACACAGTCAGGAAATACAACTACAAAATAGCATGCAGAACCAACAACACCACCAAAAGGTATCTCAACGGCACAAACAAAAACACTGACATATACAACAAAACAGGTGTTTATAAATTAACATGCAATGATTGCAACAAATTCCACATAGGCCAGACAGGAAGATCTTTTTCATCCAGATTTCATGAATACACCAAAGCACTCACCAATAATAACATACAATCCACATTTGTCACACATATCCAGACAGAAAAAAACAGTTACACCAATATAAAAATCAACCTTCAACACTTCCTACCCAAAAGTCGTAAACTTAACAGCACAGAACAATTTGAAATATACAAACACAACAAAACACACCCAACAACATACTCAATGACCAATTACAATTTAAATCAAACACACTATTTGACACAGTAATAAACAACACCTACAACAATTCAACGTCCAATTCCACCGACACACAACCTGTTAACCAATACCGTTACACATAGAATTACCGACAGTTTTCACATTAGAAGGAATACAACCCCTCGATTAGAAGGAATAGTTCGTTTCTTGGATAGTCGGATCTACTTCTCTGCCTCTCCTGATTGTGAGGCGGGAGCCTCATAAAGTATATTTGCTGTTGAAGTCTCCGCATCGTATAAATTTTGGTTTTAATGTTCCAAAGAACGTTCCAGTTTGTTCTTTTTTTAAGTTGTTCCTGGGTAGACAGTAGACAGCTGTAACAGTAAATTCGCAGGGTAATATTTTAACTTTTATTGATATCGTTTGCATGTAACTTTTTTACGATCGGAATGCAGTAGCACGTCTCTACAGCGCGGTCGACCTTTGATTTTGTGAGGAATTAAACTGGCTGTTTGTAGTTTATAAATGCCTGCCTAATGAATTTATCTATTAGACACACATGCAAATGTAACTGCTACCCTTTTTACTGATCAAGAAAATCGTTTTTAAACGAGTAGTGTAAATAAATTAGATTATTTTTACTGGCCGTTGATGTCGGCAAAGCCACATCAAAATGTCTTGGTTATTGTAAATGTGAGCTGACGTTATCGCCACATTGTAAAATTAAAATAGCTCCAATTGGGATGACACCTGTCACAAGTGTGAATACAAAATCTGGATGTATAACTGAAAGTCACATACGATTCGATTAAGGCGGTATGTTTGTTGTAAGACCTTATTAACGTGTATGTTTTGTTCATTCAAATATTCTTGCGACTGTGAGTTTTACGAAAAGATGTTATCAAACACAGGTCAAAATGTTTCTCGTCCAGGAGTAATTAATGCCTTTTTATTAGACTTGTGTTTCACCCGGGTATCAGTGATAATGTGCGGAATATAGTATCGTGTGCGTGTGTGTGCGCGCGCGCGCGTGTGTGACTCATTCATTTATAGTGTCCCTAATGTATAAGCTGTAACTGAACAGCATGTGACAAGTAACTTTTTAATAGAGAATGGAAAATTCCTTCATGACGTATATTTTGTTCATATAGTACCTAACATAATTTATAATGACCTTATACACATTAACAGATCAAAATACGTGGGCACTGTAAGAGATCGAAAAATATTCCTGACATAGTCTCAAATGCAATCTATAGTCATAAAAGTGGTAAAGAAATTTCAAAAGTACAGTATAATTTATTCATGTTTTTCGGTGTGCAAGCAACTTATTTATATTGATAGAATAAAGTATTTACCTTATTTTGTTTGTCCGTCTGGTGGCTTTATTTCTTCTTCGTTATTACGACGCGTTTCGGGACATATGTCCCATCCTCAGGTATTATCACTCAGCAGAGGTCGTCATTTAAGTAAAAATCTCAACACATAAAACATATAACATAACTTACACATAATCAACAATAAAAACTTTGGAGCACGTACAAGTCGAGATGCGCATCCCGGACTACAACGGTCGACTGCCGAGTCTATGTTATTGCTCGCCGCGCACTGTGGACTTTGTATTTGTATAGCCGTATCGTATAGCGAATTTGACTGAAACTGTAACTGTTCATTTAGGAGGATTTCTTTTGTGTTTGTGTCCTTAAATGCCTTATATATTTCAAATTCCTCGACAGCACTCATGTATCTCCCTTTCTTGCATATGTGTAGGGGTTGAAAATTATTTGCAAAGTCTGTATAATTACGATTATTATCAACTAGATGACGTGCATGATTTGATGTTATTCTGCTATGATCTTTTTTGGGTAGGTGTTCTCTAAAGCGTTTTTTAAACGCTCTACCCGTTTGTCCAATGTAGAAACAACAACAGTCGCTGCACACAACCTTATAAACACCTGTCCTGTCTTCAACTGCTTTTGGGAGGTTTTGTCGAAGTATCTTACCAACGTTGTTACTGGTCCGGAACCCCATCCTAATGTTTATGTCTTTAAACACGCTGTATAAAATTTTTGGTAGGGTGTTACCATAGTACGATGTCCTACGATAGTACCTAGTCCCATTTTCACTACCTTCGCGTATTTCTTTGTTACCTTCCTTTTTTCGATGTTTTTTAATTAGATTGTGTATAATTGAGCTACTGTAACCGTTGGCCCTAGCTATATATTTAATTGTGTTAAGTTCTTCGTGAAAGTCTTCCTTTTCCATTGGTATGGACAGTAGTCTGTGCACGAAACTGTTATATGCCGCCATCTTTTGGGAGAAAGGGTGATGTGATTCAGCGTTTATCGTAATATCTGTGGTAGTTGGTTTCCGGTATATCTGGTATCGGAAGTTGCTATTTAGTCAAGTCGAGAAAGTTAAGCTTGCCGTTTACCTCCGTTTCAAGGGTGAACTGTATGTTCTTATTAACGTTATTCATATATTTTTTCATATTTTCTATCTGCCGCAATGTACCGTTAAAAATTATAAAAGTGTCATCAACGTATCGTGTATACGATACTAATCTGTTGGGGAATTTATTTTTGTTACTGAGCAGATATGTGTTCTCATAATAATTTAGGTATATATCAGCCAGCAGGCTAGATAAGGGGGACCCCATGGCCAGACCTGTTTTCTGGATATAATATTTATTATTGAATGTAAAGTAATTCTGGTTTAATATAATTTCTAACAGCCCGATTATTTCGTTAATTTCTTCCTGGTTACATATTCTGGTATTAATAAGATTTGTTTTAAGGGTAGCAAGTGTTTCTTTTACAGGGACATTTGTGTATAAATCAACAATGTCAAAAGAGGCTATTGAATTTAAAAATAGAACCGTATCTAACTGATAGATTTTTGATAAACACAAGATAAACTTACAATGATGTTCATGTAACACACTATGGGATATAAATAAATTATCACAGGACTTACAAAAGTCATCACTGCAATTAGCCACTACTCAATTCATTACAGACACTCCTGACTTTTGTAGGCCTACCACAGTATCCAAAGTGAAATGAATAAAATGTAGTTATTTTTAAACAACTATTATAGGTAAACTACAAAAAAAATCATTGGCCTAATAAAAAATTCCTCCCCTCAAATACGTTTTTTTTCTGATTTTTTCGCAATATACACAATTTGTACAAAAATAATGTTTAATATCTAAGTTTGTCTATCAGATATTTAAATTAGGCATAAAACATGTCAGACAAGAAATGTTAAAGGTTTACTGTTGACATCGGCAACTAAATTGTTGCTGTAGTCGCTGTAAAGTGGTAAAACAAAGTGATGTTTTGTCTTTCCAAATTAAGCTTCTTGCTACTAATAAAATATTCAGCGCACACAAAATCGTTTATGCGCAACATGCTTATGTAATCTAAGGTTATCCGCTGATACCAGAACGGACGTCGTTAAAGTGATACTGATAGCCACGTTAAAGCGTTTAGAAAAGCCTGTGTAGACGTGTCTTGGCCACGGCATAGGCCTACAGTGCGGAACGCGATCAGATTCAGATCAGTGCCGAGATACGACTTTCATTCAGAGCACTGGCTGAACTAGGCAACGTATGAACAAATACAATTTACTCTACTATGTATAAAATGAGTGGAACTGTCATATAAAGTTTATCCATAATGTAAAATTAAACTCTGGGGTTGAAGTCACAAGACAAGCTGATAGTTCTCTTTATATCTTAAATTAAATTTACTGTTTTGAGTTCAATAAACCGACTACACAGTATTTCGTGACTAACTGAATTATATTCCTTACTCATACACACGCGCGCTCACACAAACACACACACATATTCATGTCTGTACAACGTCTTTCATGTATTTTAGAGTTGAAACTTATACTTTAAAATGTTTCCCACAGTAGGCCTACTTATAAACAAGCAGACACTTATTCACTTACGTTACATATTTATTTGATGTCATTAATGAACCATCTGTAAATCGCTAACGAGTGAAAACATAGAAAATGTTCCGTTGAATTAATTTAAGGTACATAAGCAGCAAGTTTTAAGTTACGGTCGGAAGTACTAAAAAAAGTTTGAATGAAAACCTTCATTCAAATTTTGTGTTTGATATTTGCGTTTTGGACTTTCAAATGAGTTTCAAAAATAGTAATTATTAAAATATATTTTATGTTGCAAAAGCCCTGCTATTTCTTATCGATACTGGGATCTTTGGAGGAGGCAGTTAATTTTTCGTGAAAAAGAGCAGATGGTTTGTTTGATCTAAAGAAATAAGCCACACGTAAGCGTTACGACTATAATTGTTTGCTACAAAAATTTTGCAAAAGCCTAGACATAGCGTGAAAAGTTGTTAAATGAAGGAATGAAATGTGAGGATGAAAATATTTTTCTAAAATTCAAGCAAAACCGATTTGCTGTTTATATGCTCTGCACTGGGTAATGGGTTTTACTAGTCGGACACCAGATGAGGAAAACGTGAACACTGTTTATAACATTAGAAGTATCACGAAAGTTATTATTCGGAAAGTCTTGTACTGTAAAAACTATTCTCAAATTAAAATGGACCAGTTACTGGAACCAAGGCAACGGATATCTCAGTTAAAAAAAAAAAAATTCACCATACTTTTATAAACTGCTAATTGATATTAATAATCTTAATTCTACTACTACTACTACTACTGCTGCTGCTGCTACTACTACTATTACTACTACTACTACTACTACTACTACTACTACTACTACTACTACTACTACTACTACTACTACTACTACTACTACATACTGTACGGTGCGGAGATCTGGGGTGATGCACTCAAACCGGTTTCGCACCACCTCAGATAAACTCGGGTTCGCTCATTCCGCACGATTTCGGAGTCCGCGGTTCGTGTCGCCGCGGGAATAATTCCAATCGGTCTGCTGGCACAGGAGAGGAAACACGGTAACAGAGAAAGGCCAAAAAGATAAAGAACAAGCTCACAGGAAAACCAGGCCCCATACAATGGCTCAGTGGCAGGATAGGGGGATAGGTGTCAGGAAGGGGAGATGGACTGCTAGACTCATAATGCAGTTAGCTGATTGAACTGATCGCAAACATGAAGATATTAATTATTTTATAAACTAATTTCTAACAGGTAACCGCCTGTTTCGGGGTTATCTATATAGGAAGGGTAAACTAGATAGCTCTGACTGCATTTTCTGAAAACAAGAACCAGACGATGTGCACCACAACTTTTTGACCTGTGACAGATAGAAAGAGGAGAGGCAAACCCTGAAAAATGTAGTGGGACAGATTTCCCCCAAAAATATCATCGGAATAATGGAATAATGCTGCAAGGTGAACAGCACCACCGGGATCAGGTAGTAGCCTACGCAGAGAACGTACTAAGGTGAAAGAAGAAAGCAGGAAATTATCTTGCTAGGCCGCTGACAGAAGGTAACCAGGACCCGCTGAAGGTTTAAAACAGATGAACGTCCACAATACGAAGAAGAAATGGCACCACCTGGAACTATTGAGAAAGCTGAGTCCTGAGGTGTATCCATGCCGTGAACAAAAGGGTTTGAGGTTTGGTGGGTGCGAGTCCCACACACCCGTTGGCGTGCACACCCTCCTGCGGAGAAAATTAGATTTCCAGTCTTCCACGTGAAAAAAAACTATTATTACTACTATTATTACTGCTACTACTATTACCACTACTACTACTACTACTACTACTACTACTTTACTATTACTACTACTACTACTACTGCTAATACTACTACTACCACTACTACTATTACTACTACTACTTCTACAACAACAGCAATTACTACTACTACTACTACTTTTTTATACAGGGGAGAAAATGCTTTATGCACCGTCAGAGGAGGCAGTGCTTCCTCTGGTGTGTGGCACTTTCACCCAATAAAAAACATACCTCGAATTCAGGAATTTATATCCATCGTGAAACCACTTAGCGCAGTACTTCAGGATGGACGCTATTGCGCCCTTATCCGTCTCCTTGTAGATGTTCCTCATCTTCTACTGCCCGTTGGGTGCCAGTTTGGCCTGTCTTGTTTTCCTAGTAGGGCCCACTGAATAATTGCATTGATGCGGTCCCATTCCTCCTTACCACGTAACTACGCTCTCGCGCGTGAACTCCCCGAGCTCCATTTTCACTACTATCCTCTGTCTTGCGAATCTGCAGCACTTGAAAAACGTGTCCGATGCATCTTCGTGGGGGGAGTCTCCGTATTGGCATGCTGGGCTTCGCACCTTTCCCATTCTATGGAGGTAGGCATTAAAATTGTCATGGTTACTGAGCAACTGGGTCAGATGCTAGTTGACCTCACCATGTTGTCGGTCGAACCATTCCTTCAAGTTTGGTATGAGCCTTGCAGTCTATCTTCCTCTAACTTATCTATCCTAACGATCTGGGCGGTGCCGAAGAGTGAGTTCCTTGGCTTCATGCTTTGTAGCATCTCTTCCAATTTCTTCACTTCTTTCGAAAAAATCCTTCCACTCTAGAACCAACACGTCTATGGGAACCACTCCCGCTATCACCAGGACTACTGGCTGTGGCACTGTCAGGTAAGAGGATGATACTCTGAGGGCTCCTCTTCTCTGCACCATGCGTTTTCTGCACTACTCCATCTTTAGTGCATCATCCCAGTTTTTGCAACCGTATAGAAGGATGGATTCTGTGACCTCCATCAACAATCGCCTCTTGCCTGCAGTGGGACCTTCTACATTGGCCATAAGTCTGCTGAGCTTGTTTGTAACGTTAGCCGTCTTATCAGCTGCATACTTTATTTGCTCCCAATAGAGAGCTTTGAGTCTAGTCTTACCCCTACCTATTTCACAGGTTCTTTGTAAATACTGTCTCAGCTCCAATTGCAGCGGTATGATAGTGGGAACCCGTCGTCGGGTGAGCAGTACTATTTCGGTCTTATCGGTGGCTAGATCCAGGCCGTGTTCTTCAAGCCAGGAGCCCACTCGCCTCATTACCTGATTCATGTTTCTTTGTGCAGCCTTGGCGTTTCGTGCTACAATCACTGCCGCGATATCGTCTGCGTAACCTAGCAGGAAAGTGTCTGACGGCGTCTCCATCCGTAGAATTCCGTCGTAGGATACGTTCCAAAGGTCAGGGCCCAAAATTGAGCCCTGAGCAGCCCAGGCGGTGCTCTCCTTCCTACGAGGTCCGTCTGGCGTATCGTAAATAATCCCTGCCACTCATATAGCATTCTATTATTCGCAGGAGACACTGTGGAATCCGGAAGAAGTCTTCCAGAGCCCTAACCATGTCGCTCCATCTGGCGAAACTCAAAGTATTCTTAATATCTAGCGTCTCCAACAAGAATATACTTCTCGAGCAATGATTCCCCTGTTGGGCCTCTTGGAAAGTTCTTACTACCTCCTCCACTGCTCCAAGAGTTGATCGGCCTTACCGGAAGCCGTACTGTCTGTTTGACAGGTCTCCCACGCTTTGAATAGCAGCTAACAGACATGGCTTTAGTAACCTTTCCAGACACTTTCCAGCATGAACAAGGGTCTGTACGCTGATGGCATGCCCAGGTCACCCTTACATTTGCTGACAAGCACCAGCCTCTGCAGTTTCCACCGCTTGGGGAAGTTTCCCTCCCTGAGGCAGCTGTCAATATGTATTAATGAGTATCCGTGGGTATTAACTAGCCATCACCTTCAGAACTTCTGGCGGAACACCTTCCGGTCCTAGAGCTTTGCCACTCGTCATCAAGCCTGCGGCTTCTTTCAGTTCTTCATCGCTAAACAGCGGGACTTCATTTTCTGGGAAGGGATGCGGCTCATGGACATTTACTGGGTGAGTCGGAAAGAGTGCATCCACGATGGCATCCATACTAGAATACTTGACACGTGGGACAATTGGCGGTATGCTATATAATGGCTTTTTGGTATGCTCGCTTCGTGCCCGTCAATGAACTTTGTCACTTAAAGTGTATTATTCTTGTACTATATGATGTCGTTCTTTCGGTACCATGTACATTAGATACTACTCATGTTTCTTTTTAATAAGACGTACGTATATCTACATTATTATAATAATAATAATAATAATAATAATAATAATAATAATAATAATAATAAAACAGCGCTTTCTTAGGTATTGGTCTTTGCTTTCTCTGTATGGCATTACAGAATGAACAACAAACATTTGTTAGCTTCCTATTATTATGGTCACTTCTGACTATGGAATTTTAATAACTTTTTGTAATGTTGGTCGCTATTTGTTTTACTTATTTAAAAATACCGGTATGGAGAACCATACATGACTTCCATGTTCTAAGATTTATATTTAAAATCATTTACGAAATGAAATGTTTCCATAGAAACTACTTCTTTCCACTTATTGCTTCAGCCTTAACCACAGTACTGTGGTCACTAACGTATAGCACCACACGTTATCGCACTC
This sequence comes from Magicicada septendecula, assembly GCA_034769895.1. Taxonomy (NCBI): domain Eukaryota; kingdom Metazoa; phylum Arthropoda; class Insecta; order Hemiptera; family Cicadidae; genus Magicicada; species Magicicada septendecula. Next base: position 313,133,627 of record CM068373.1, on the reverse strand, counting down.
GATTTTCACTGATGATGGCAGTCGACGGCACTGCTGAAACGTCTTGTTTTGCAGAAAACATTGGACTACGGCCAAACAGCCCGGGAAGCAATTTTAACAACAAACTACTACTTTGTTGCCGATAACGTAGTACACATATAAAAATTATCCCCTCCCCCTTCAACTATAATTTTCATTTATAGAAAATTACCCCCACCCCGTTCAACTAGCCTCTTCATTTATAGATATTTCATATACGTTTCTACAGTGGATTATTAAGATCTTTTTATCAGGATACTTTATTTATCAAAATTAAGTACTTTACTCTTGTTACAACAAAAAGTGTTTCAGGTAAAACATTACCCTTTCCCCGTAACCGATCTTCACCAAAATCAATAGGCCTTGAGTCTTCTACAACTCAGGTACATATGTAAAAAATTATTTGATTCTGTTTGAATTTACGGCAGTTATCGTTCGTCATGAAAAAATTTCTCTTGTTACAACATAAAATTTTGCAGGTAAACTACCCCCTTTCCCTTAACCGATCTTCACCAAAATCAACAGACCTTGAGTTCTCTACAATTTAGGAATGTATGCAAAAACTTATTTTATTATGTTTGAATTTACGGCAGTTATCGTTCGTCATAGAAAAAATTAACCTTGTTATCACATAAAACGTTGCAGGCAAACTACCCCTTTCTCTTAACTGATCTTCACCAAAATTGAGTCCTCTACAATTCAGGGATGCATGCAAAACATTATTTGATCTGTTTGAATGTGCGGCAGTTATCGTTCGTCATAAAAACAATTACTCTTGTTAAAACAATAAAGGTGGGAGGTAAACTACCCCTTTCCCTTAACCGATCTGCACCAAAATCAATAAATCTTCAGTTCTTTACAACTCAGGAACGTATCCAAAACATTACTTGATTCTCTTTGAATGTACGGCAGTTGTCGACAGTTACCGGCAGTTATCGTTCGTCATAGAAAAAATTACCCTTGTTAAAACATAAAACGTTGCTGGTAAACTACCCCTTTCCCTTAACCGATCTTCACCAAAAACAGTAGGTCTTGAGAACTCTACAACTCAGGGCTGTATGCAAACTATTATTTGATTCTGTTTGAATTTGCGGCTATCGTTTGCCATAGAAAAAAATTACTCTTGTTAAAACATAAATCGTTGCAGGTAAACTACCTCTTTCCCTTAACCGATCTTCACCAAAAACAAAAGGTCTTGAGTACTCTACAATTCAGAGCCGTATGCAAAACATTACTTGATTGTTTGAATTTGCGGCTCTTATCGTTTGCCATAGAAAAAAATCTACACACAGATAAACACACAGACACTTTTCGAAAAATGACTTTTTTTCATGTTTTGAGGGTAGTACAATCAGAATATGCAATTATCTCGAACACGATTTTTTTTGCCATCACCATACTTCCATTTCCTTATGGAACATGGAAGTAAAAATTGTCCTCTTGTATGCAAAAGCCGACGCCTTATTACAAGAATATATAAATAATAATGGAGGGAACAATGTAGGTATCGTATTGAAATTATTTACTAGCTTTGTTCAGGTTAATAACATTTTAATGACCTACATAAATTGATTCCCTAATATAAAAATATACCATACACACAAAAATCAACTATACAGCATTTTTTTGATTGGCACAACTTGAGCTAATAATCTGAACATAATTGGGAAAGAAAAACACAGTATAACGTAATACTCGTAAAAGTAATGTTTCTAATTGGTCCTTATTACAAAACTAGCTGTTACTCGCGGCTTCGCACGCGAATATTTGACTTTTAGTAAGTATTTTAATAAAAATTTTATTTTCTGTGTCTATTTGGCGTTCTGTCAGCTCGTATAACAATTTTGTACTCATTAGTCAAATTCTCTCCAAAGCTGTTTTCAACATTTCTACTATTTTAACTTGTTCTAAATTTTTATGTTGGTGCAACACCCTTTGGAGATTTAAAAGTACCCGTTTATAACGCCTTTGGAGATATTTATAAAGTACCTGTTAAAACAAAAACGCTAAATTCTTTATTTTAAGTGTTACTATGTTAGAAACATTGTATAAAACATTAAACGTTATGATTTCCTCAACCATGCCTTTTATTTATTTCAGCAGTAAACTAAAAACCAAAAACCGTTGACACCTAACCTCACAAATGAAAACAACACGAATTTTCACTTTGCATTAAGTAATAGGACAAGTTACAATTAGTACACTTCTTCTTTTCCACATCGTAATATATCAATACAATCGCATATTATATAAAACATCGAAAATGTGCTGCAGGAATGGATAAATGTACAGTTCCAATGCCGCTAATAGCTTTTGTTTATTTGTTCCTATAGTAATTAATTCTGGTCTCCATGGTGTGGTTGACATCTTTAGTAGTAGTATTTAATATATTTCATTACTTATTCATTGCATCATCAGAAATACGTACAAACATAAATGTTATAATCGTTTGAGACAATTACAAAATATATAGACGTATCTGTTTACAAAATTACAAAATATATCGATGTAATTACATATTGAAAACATTTCTTCCGTAACGGATAAAGGTACAGTTCCGATGCCGCTAAATATCATTTGTTTATTTACTTGTTACTATGGTAATTAATTCTGGTCTCCATGGTAATGTTGAAATCCTTAACGCGTCAAAGAAAATGCATAATTAAAAGGGCCTAAATCGTGCGAACGGGGCAAAATATCAAATTCCACGTTAGACAGTATTTTTTGCCTTGTGTCAAAAGTTACCTGGCAAAATTTGGTGGCAAACGGTGTAACGGTGTGGATTTGTATTCAGTACCCATAAATCCTCAGACTTTGAGTTTTATATATATATATATATATATATATATATATATATATATTGTAACGTTACATAACCCATGCCCAAATATGATAACACAATCACCCCATTCTAAAAGTCAGAAATGGGTATAATGTACCAAGCTATAAAAAACTTTGTACTACAAAACACTGTAAACAATAACAAAGTGAAATATAGTGTACAAAGTGAAATATAGTGTACTTAGTGAGAGTGTAAACTTTTAAAAGGAGCATCTCACAGATTGGTACTGGAGATGAAAAACAATTAATATTGTAGCAGTGGACTATATTGCTGCTGACAATTTTTGTATTTTTTGTATTCTGTGTAATTTTGTATTGTGTAGGCCACAAAGGTCTTGTACCTAGGAATAATCTTTGTGTTTAATAATGATTTTGTTTAAATATAAGATAACCCAGGGTTAGATATAAAATAATAATAATATAAAATAATACTATGTGAGCAATATGGCATAGGAAAATAGTTTAGAGTAAGGATACATTAAGAAAATAATAAATCATGAATGAATCAAATTAAAAGGAATTAAAATATAAAATACCAATGTATAAGATTAAGAAAAAATATAAAGAAAAACCTTAGATAAATTAAATTCGATCAAAAATAAAATCTAAAAAGGATTATTTTTCTAAAAAGAAGAAATAAATTTATAATAATTAATAATAGCCTATATACTAAAAAGTATATACAGTAGATTCACCAATAAAAAACCATAAAAAATTCTTGGTTACTAACAGTAACCAACTAACAAGATTTGAATTAATTGTTAAAACGATTGGGAAGTGAACGTTTTGAAAAGTGTAATGCCTATAAAAATTTGAGAAATTAACGAATACTTCTTGGAATAAATCGTGCCAAATTAATAAAATTGACGAGTGATGTCCACCTTATATTAGAACTCCTTCGAGTAGAACCATTCACGCCCTTAATTTGATGAAACTTTGAAAAATCAAACTACGAGATCCAGGCCTAGTCTACAGCACGTCGATATTTGGGTGAGATCGTTTCCAAGTAAATTTAACTAAATTACATCTCAACTATAACTTCATAACACTAGAAACAGCACCATATCTTTAAACACTTCAGGAAAAGAGGTGAAAACAAACTTTATTATTTTAGTTAACCAAAGAATCAGCAGAACGGATTCTTGTGAATTGCAAGCCGCCATTAAATAAATTTCGTGTTTTTAGTGAAGAAACATAATCTGCGCTCTGGCGGATAACTTTGGAACTACATACTACAAATTATAATAAATTAATTAATGTAAAGCATGGTATTAACCAATATTCATTTCTGACCGTCTCATAGTACAAAGAACTCAAAAATAACCCTGGGAAATTAATAAATTATTACTTTATTGTTTTTTTAAATAAAAAATAAAAATATTTGTTATACATTATATGTTTAAAAAATAAGATCGAACTAATGTTGTGTTGTCAGTAAGAGTCGATTATACATTTTTGTTTTGGGAGAAGATAAAACAAAAATTTACTAAATAAATACAATGAATACTTTGTTATTTGAATAAAATGTGTATTATTTTCAGTAGATGGTAGTTGATTACAGATTGTCTGGAGACAGAGAAGAGAACGGACAACCAGAAAATATTACATACCATTTGGTGTTAATTTAACCTTAAATGTGTTTGTAAATGTCACAATCAGCTGGTCTCATGAGCGGAGAAATTTAAATTAATTCATCGCATGCCAAGAGAGTAATTCTCTTTGCACTCTCTCTTCTAACACGGTCAAACAACAGTATTGAATTCACCCAAATAAAATCTAAGGGAAATATCTGCATAATCACACACACTCGATTTTTGGAAACTTTGAACATAAATTATAACGAATTCTGTGACTCTAATTAAAGCGAGATTTTCGAAGAGCATAAATAGACGGTAAGATACCTTTTTAGGAAACGTCTATAAGACTCCTAGAGATTAACCGCGAGACGTTACAAGATGCCGCTAACAACGTGGGGCTAATAAAACATAATTTTTTTATTAAATAATTACCGTGACGATCGCAAGGGTGACAATAAGTACGTCTGTAGACTCTGAGAGATTAACCGCGAGACGTTACATGATGGCGCCCAACGTGGTGCAAATAAAACATAAAGATTTCATTAAATAATAACAGTGACGATCGCAAGAGTAACGATAAGATCAAACGATACTTAGAGATTAACCGCGAGACGTTACAAGATGGCGCTCAACTTAAAAGGGCTTTAATTAGGAAAGAAATTTTGAGATATACAAAAAACAATATAACAAAAAACCTAATTTTCGTCGGCAACTATGAGAAAACAAGAAATGCATAATACCAGAGGCAGATCGAAGAAGAGGGCAGAAGACAAGGAGAAGGAAGAAGGTGGACAGGAACGAGAGATAGAAGTAGTTACGGACAGTGAAATGGAACAACAGACAGGCGATAAAGAAGAAACTGAAGCAATTCTGGACATGGAAAAGGAAATAGTTGAAGAGGATGCCCAAGGGGACCAACCAGATAAAGCGATAGCCAGAGAAGAACCAAATTTGCAGAAAATAATGAAATTTATGGCAGAACAATTTAGGAAACAACATGAAACTCAGAGCGAAAAATTTGACAAAATAGATGAAAACGCAAGAAAACAAAACGAAACCTTGAACGAAAAATTTGATAAAATAGATGAAAACTTTAGGAAACAGGAGGAAACTTCAAAGAAACAAAACGAAACTTTGAAGGAACAAAACAAACAAACAAATGAGAAAATAGATAGTATTCAGCAAAGTTTAGTAAAACAATTCAATGAAAAAATTGAGACCATTCATGGAGATATCAGACAAACCATGAACGAACAATACCATGAATTGAAAGAAACTGTTGACGGACAAAGGAAGGTATGAATGCAAAATTTGAAGAGAATAATAAAAATATAAAACAAATTCCTTGAGAAGATTGAACTGATAAGTAACACACTTAGCCAAAAAGCAGATACATACAAGAGGGAGACAAATAAGCAAATGGATGAAAGTTTCGGAAAGCTAGAGGAAACAATGAACAGTGATTTCAAGAATTTGGATGAAACATTAGACAGCATTTCAGAAGGTATTAAAGTAAGTCCGAGTACAGAAGAGAGCAGGAAGGAAATAGAAATTACAGAATACCAAGGTGTAATGCCATCTGAAAGTAAAAGTAGCCACAACAAAGAGGATAATCAATACTTGGAAAAGAAGACCAAGAAAATAATAAAAACATGTAGAAAGAAAATAATAAATACAAGGGAAGAATGGGAGATGATTGCAGGTGGATTAATTAATGTATTTAACCTTCCAGTTAATGAACAGAGGGAGTTAATTAAGTTTAGATCTCAGTTAAATATGTCGATGATTGAAGTGCATCAGAAGATATCAGTCATATCTTCAAGACGGAATATATCATTAAAAAATTGCGTAAGTAATCCAGAGGAAAAAGGGAATGGAATGATATTAAAAATGAGTGAATATGTTATGTCAGAGGAGGTGCAATACCTGTTAGTTAAAAAGGAACGAACAATGACGGAAGACCGGTACTTAAATGAAGGTTTCATAGCAGCAAAGTGGGAGAGCCGGATGGTAAGGAGATTATCAAAGAGAGAATTAATTCCGAACACCGCAGTAATCCGAACGACGAGTGCCGATGAGTTAATGGACCATGGTTAAACTAAAGAATAACAAACCAGAAAAAGGGGACTGATTTTCTGATACCGACCAAGCAACGCATTGGAAAGAAAAACTCCAAAATTCAAAAAGTATGTAAGTACAACTTACTTAAGATATTTCGCAACCATTTGATTTAATAAAAAGCACGTAAGGACAACTTACTAAATATTTCGAAACAATTTGATAAAATAATAAAAAAAATAATAAAAATTAAAAAACACGACTGCCAAAAAAATAAATGAATAAATAAAAAATAAATTGATAAAAACACTAAATAAAAATAATATTTAGTAAAAATCACAAAATCTAAATAAAGTCGATTTAAAAAGCCAAAAACAAGGTATTGAAATTCAGCTGTGATCAGATTTTAACGAAAATGTTATGAATGATTAAACGCATAGTAATTTTCTTAGATTTAAATTACTTTTCGATGTTGAATATATATCAATGCATCATATGAAGACTACAATTATAAAAAATATTGCTGATAAAATTTTGCTCTTCAATTTTAATTTTCAATGCAGTCGGGGGCTGTTTCTAAATAGATTTGTTCTTTTCATTAAACAGCCCCCGACTGCATTGAAAATTAAAATTGAAGAGCAAAATTTTATCAGCAATATTTTTTATAATTGTAGTCTTCATATGATGCATTGATATATATTCAACATCGAAAAGTAATTTAAATCTAATAAAATTACTATGCGTTTAATCATTCATAACATTTTCGTTAAAATCTGATCAGAGCTGAATTTCAATACCTTGTTTTTGGCTTTTTAAATCGACTTTATTTAGATTTTGTGATTTTTACTAAATATTATTTTTATTTAGTGTTTTTATCAATTTATTTTTTATTTATTCATTTATTTTTTTGGCAGTCGTGTTTTTTAATTTTTTAAATTATTTTTTTTATTTTATTCCTTTATTCCTTTTTGTGTTTAAAAAGAGTATAATGGGACTGTGCAGTGTGTGCGTGCGTATGTGTGAAGTGCAAAAAAAATTCAATTTTTACATAGTTTTATTTAGAAACTTTATTATGTACATAGTATAATTAGCGTATGAACTTATAAACTTATAAATATAGTATAATTTTATTTTATATACTATTATATAACTAGTGTAATACAAATATTTCGATAAATTGTTTTATAAATTATATAATTAACTAAATAATTTCATTTATTAGAAATGATAAAGAAAAAGCTTTGGTCTACAGATTTCTGAGTCGATTTAATTCCTCAAGTGAGTTTTTATCGTGCGGTTCATGCAACAATTTTCGTGGATCCAGACAACTTATTGCTAATCCCTCTAATGTTTTCACACGACTTAGTGCGACGTAGGCCTGACCCTTGGCAAAAATATTACTACTCAAATCAATGACTGCTTTGTCTAAAGTAGTGCCTTGGAGTTTATGTACTGTTACAGCCCAACACAATATTAATGGCAGCATAATAAATAAATGAATAAAAACAATTGATGGTAGTGTGCTCAAATAAGAAGAATAACGAATAATTTAATGACTACAATGAAGCTAAAGAATGATGATGATTAATACAACTATAATTTAGAATTTCTCGGAATTGAAAATGATATAGGAAGAAATGATACGGAGAAAATATGTCACAAGAAGGAAAGTCAAAAGGATTTTAGAATAATGCCTATCAATAATGTTATATGCTATTAGTTAATGAAAAAGAAGAAGGAATCAAGAATAAAAGAAATATATAATTAAATGCAAACAGCTACAACGTGAAGAATCCCAAAAGTGTTTAGTATTAAGCCGCGTCTCCACCAACCGAACATGTTCGGCGAACAGTGTTCGCTGGAAATGCGTGATGTCCGCCGAACATTGTTTGGTGTGGACGCCTTCCGCAACATTCTGAGCGTTGTGGTGGGGATGATGGCGGGACCCTGTTGTTGGCTGTCAAAGTTCGCTCACAGACCGAACATTTCAGTCGAACTCACGTCTCTGTCCGTGCAACTTGTAGCAGTTTTCTTTGTTTGTGTGGCGTTTCTAGCGGAGTGTGTGTAGTTTTTTAATTAAGTGAGGATTCGGTTTCAGTTTTGTTGAATGGACAGTAAAATGAGTGATTCAGCAGATAGCGAGAGCATCAATAAACAATTGTGGTCAGTAGAAAAAACAATTAGTTTGATTCAATCATACGAACTACATCCTCTACTGTGGAATCCCAGTGAAAAACTTTATAAAATAAATACAAACGCAATGATGCAATTATGGAAATTGCTTCAGATATGGGTTGCAGTGTACTTGATGTTAAGAAAAAGTTAGAGACTGTTCTAGCCCAATATCGAAGGGAGAAGAAGAATGTGACTAAGTCTGGAATGGCCACAAGTGACAGAAAAAAACCGTGGTGGGGACTCAAGTACCTTCGGTTCTTGGATGATAAGTATACACCAAACCACACCACCTCAAGCTCTGACACTTTCCAGGTTACTGAAGAAGACAACATGGAGGAAGAAGTATCACAAGCAACCGAGGCTCGAGAAGACGACGCACCAATCAATGATCGGCCGTCTTCATCTTGTAACAAAAGCTTTAAGCTACCCCCTAACAAGAAAAGTCGAAAAGATAAACAAGACGAAGCTTATAAAATAATGAAAGAATGTTATGAGGGAATGAACAGCCCTGACAACCATAGAGACGAATTCTCCGTATATGGGGAAGCTGTTGCCAGAATCAGAAAGCTAACGAATCCTGTTGCTATCTGCATTTTGAAAAACAAAATTGACAACGCTATTTTTGAAGCTGAACTGGAGGAATACCAGAAAAAAGGGACCAGTTCTACTAGATATTCAACTCCTGTGCGTTCTTCATCAGGGGAACCCATGTCTGGAGAAGAGGAAAGTTGTGCTTCTTGGAACGTGGAAGAGAACGTTGGAGGTAACTTGGAAGAGAACCCTTTAACTTTTCTACGTCAGATCTAAAAATGTTTCGGCCATCAATCAAGTAAATGAATTTGTTTTGCTGTTTCTATTTTTTTGTTTATGGATTAACGAATAAAAGGTAATGTTTCTACTATTGTGCAACACCTATGTAGGGATACCTATGTATTGTGTACTATGTAGGGAGAATTTTCCCTACATAGTAGTTACCACTTATTAATTGATACATAAATTTAAAGTCAAGAAAATTTGGATTAAAAATAAAATGCATTTTGATATTTATCTACTAATGCTTGGATTTCGTTGTCCATGACGTTTCCGTTACTTAACTAAATATCACTATAATATCACCACACACACACAGCTTTGAAACCCCCCTTTTATTTTTCTAAGTTTTGTAATTTTTTTGAATTTTTGTTTTATTTAATTTTATTTTTTTTTTTAAGTTTTTTTTTTTTTGTAGAAGGGGAGAGACATCATATTTAGAACTAGGTGAAAAACCTAGAGGAAGCAAAAGTGTGCAAGGCCCAATTACAATTACAGACATGTCCCCCCAGGTGAATGACAGGACTTGCAAAATAAAAAAAAGTCTTTTAACCAACAAGCGTGTGCTTTATTAAACCTGCAAGATGTTACATAAAATGACAAGTTCTTGATTGTGTGAGCACACCATTAAGGGCAGAATTATATATATATATATATATGTATATCAATTAATTCATAATGTCACAAAGTAAGTGAATTTGATATTAACATAATTGCAAAAGTTCTGCCTGATTATGTATGAGTCAAAGTTAGTAATAATCTCATTCATAAAAGCAATACTAATCCATAAGTGTTGTATAGTATCAAATAGGCTAGCCTGTTGTCTTAGTAAGCACATTTATGGTTTTTCTCTTTCTTAAATTCATTACATATTTCCCCAGCAAAATATAATAAAATTACACACAAACACATACACGACATAAATAACAAAACATCCCTCATTTCAGTACTAACTTCCTCATAAACCCATTCCAACTACAGTAAATGAAAGCACCATAATATGTATAGATATGTACAAATATAAATGACAGCGTAAACTGATGATCACAGCTCTTAAGTATAGATTCGCCTTGGTAATTAACACCAGAGAATGTAAGTGACCGCCCCCCAGACTCAACCTGCTAAACGACCCTGACTTTAATCATTAAAGCGCTAAGTATTTGTGGGAAAGAAAATAGTTTCTCATCTAAAGCATCAGACAGCCCCCGTTACGTGATTAAAACTCAGCCATGACCAGATGACATGATAGCACAAGATAATTAACTCCCTAATGGTCTTAATTAGATGAAAAGTTAGATCTTACCGCAAACTGCGGATGTGTGTGTATGTGTGTAATTTCTTACACATTATAAAGTTATAAGATACTTCATTAGATGTACTGCTGTAATGTTCACACATGCAATAACATAATTGAACATGAGAGTTTGTGCTAGAGTATAACGGTCAGAACTTCACGAGTGAGCTTCTGGCGGCTTCTGTGCATTCACCATGTTGTAGAGAGAGAAATAGATAATTAGAATGTTCCCACCTGGATTGTCCGGTGTACTTAGTCCGTATAGGCGCGGATCAGTGATGTCACAGTCGTGTCACAAGTCCCGGGTGCAGCTTAGCGTTGGAAGAGTCCTAAGTTGTCCTCGACTGACGGCATCGTGGCTATAAGATCGTCTCTGCCATTAGGGTGGACAGATGTACGTCCACCCGACACCCATCTCGCCCTTGTTCGAGCACCTGGAGCTACACTTTATCTAGCCAACCATAGTGATAGCCGAGGAAGTCCAGAACAAACGGTAGCCGCCAGCCGAGAGCAGATGACCAGGTTGGAGGATAGAACAGAAATGAGGCCGATACAAAGTGTTTGTCCACCCAAGTAAACTCTGGATGCAGGAATGTACAGAAACAGCTGGACGCGCCAACTGAATTACGTTGCTGCACAGCCTTTGTGTGTATAAACGGACGACAACAACAACCGTATGGCAGTGCATGACGTCACCGCCGCTCGTTTTAAAATACTTATAATACGCTGCCGAACCCAGTACGGCACACCTTCACCCCAAAAGGGCAACATGGTTGACCCAAAACGAACCAGTCCTCAAGCACGACGGCTGCGGGAAACCTGGGAAATCTCAGATTCTAAATCGCTCTTGGTGAGTTCAGTAACACAGGAAAACGAAAAAGCAGAAGGAAGAGGTGTGAGTCAGTGAATGTGTGTCTGAAAGAGAAGGTGTAAGTGTGAGTCCTGCATGCTCGCCGGGCCCTGGTCCGCATGCAGTTAGAAGAGACAGAAAAGAACAGGAGAAAGAGAAGAATCGCAGGCCAGCTCTGAGTACTGATCACCAAGGCCTCCCAAACTCATAACTGAGACCCAGGACCATTAACACTATTCCTCCCTTCCCAGGACTGAAAATCTCTACCACACTGCGACCATCCCCCACGCGAGTCCTCTCCTCCATGCCAACTCTCGGGACCGCCCCAAAACGTCACCATCTCCGGTGACCACCACCTAACTCTCCTGGTACTCACATATTCACGCCCGAAGGCTAACAAGGTACTACAACCTTGATATGCGAGTACCCTTCGAGAACCGTCCACCGTCGTGGACCGACCAGCCATGTGAAGCAAACAAGAGGCATCCTCCATCCTTGACACATGACTGGCCCACCTCCCCACACTAGGGTGGGCGGACCCGATTCACAAGGCAGAGAAGACCGTGCAGAGGGCACGCGAACATCAATCCTATTTCTTAACTTTTCAAAGCAGCTTAACTAGCAGGGGGGGTTTACTTTTCCACCGTCTAAACAAACCACACTTAATCCAAAACTGACACACCAGAGAAATCAAACGAGGAATGCGGCATGGACCCGACCCTACAATGATCGACATCCAAATTCAGCCTCTATGAACCAGGAAACAACAGCACATAACTTCTCCATCTTATTTTTAGAACAGGCGAAACTGATAATCTACAGGACCAGGTCCGAGAAGACCAACAACCTGTCCTCATCTACTCCATCCAATACTGAAGGTTTCTGGAAAATCCCTGAAATGGGGTGGGACAATTCCCGGTAACATACCGTCGCCAGAGTTGCACAATTCTCAAACACAACACAATAACTTAAATCCCCATAAAACACATAACACAACTTACCCTACAAAACATAATGACAAAGAATCCGGAAAAAACTCAAGTACTCTTCTTCCTTTGAGCCGCTCCACAGTGCTCTAGCGATGCGACGAGATGGGTGTGATAAAAGCAGAGAAACAGCCATGTAAAATTTTCAGAAGAGAACACGACACAAAACAACACACTTGACTCACTATATACAATCAAAACAACAAAACTGACTTACTGACTACAATCCACAAAGTACACATAAAATGCAATGTAATTGAAAACATAGACTATCACATCCATGCCCTTGGTCGGACCATGACCGAATTCAGAATACATGATACCGCCACGCAACGCCCTCAATAAACAAGTACTATATAACGGGAATGATATAAAACACGTTGCCTAATCCAGGAGACAAATCACAATCAAAATCGACAAGTACTGACGGCCCTCATTACGTCCAGAATCTGTCTAAGCTCCAGGGTATGTGCAAGTGAAATCAATCAGCACACATTCATTAAAAAAAATCAATCACATTCTTATAACCCCTTTTCAAAATTCATCTCACACTCAACATCACAAAATAATCACTTAAACACTAACACATATTAAATTATTTTAAACTTCATCAACCCCTTATTCATTTTATAAAATGTGCTATTTTTCTGCTTATTCTTTCTATTAATTCGTTATACTACCATTAAGTTTTCTTGCAACACTTGGATTCCAATTAAAAAAATAATTTGAGATAACTTGCAAGTCCTAACACCAGCTGACATGTCTGTAGCCACACCAAGTTTCATTTAAGGAAATAAATGTAAGTCCCCAGATTCTAAAATTTCTCAAGTTCAAAAGAAAAGAAAAAATAAGGCAGAAATAATACCTACTACCTACCTAGAATCATAACCACGCTCTGATATGAAACCCCCTTTACCTTACTTTTCTACTATCTACTTTCTACTACTCTCTGATCTTACATTTGCAGAGCTCTCTTTTAATTTTCTAAGTTTTCTTTGTAATTTTTTTGAATTTTTGTTTTATTTAATTTTTTTTTTTTTTTAAGTTTTTTTTTTGTAAAAGGGGAGAGACATCATATTTAGAACTAGGTGAAAAACCTAGAGGAAGCAAAAGTGTGCAAGGCCCAATTACAATTACAGACATGTCCCCCCAGGTGAATGACAGGACTTGCAAAATAAAAAAAAGTCTTTTAACCAACAAGCGTGTGCTTTATCAAACCTGCAAGGTGTTACATAAAATGACAAGTTCTTGATTGTGTGAGCACACCATTAAGGGCAGAATTAGATATATATATATATATGTATATCAATTAATTCATAATGTCACAAAGTAAGTGAATTTGATATTAACATAATTGCAAAAGTTCTGCCTGATTATGTATGAGTCAAAGTTAGTAATAATCTCATTCATAAAAGCAATGCTAATCCATAAGTGTTGTATAGTATCAAATAGGCTAGCCTGTTGTCTTAGTAAGCACATTTATGGTTTTTCTCTTTCTTAAATTCATTACATATTCCCCCAGCAAAATATAATAAAATTACACACACAAACACATACACGACATAAATAACAAAACATCCCTCATTTCAGTACTAACTTCCTCATAAACCCATTCCAACTACAGTAAATGAAAGCACCATAATATGTACAGATATGTACAAATATAAATGACAGCGTAAACTGATGATCACAGCTCCTAAGTATAGATTCGCCTTGGTAATTAACACCAGAGAATGTAAGTGACCGCCCCCCAGACTCAACCTGCTAAACGACCCTGACTTTAATCATTAAAGCGCTAAGTATTTGTGGGAAAGAAAATAGTTTCTCATCTAAAGCATCAGACAGCCCCCGTTACGTGATTAAAACTCAGCCATGACCAGATGACATGATAGCACAAGATAATTAACTCCCTAATGGTCTTAATTAGATGAAAAGTTAGATCTTACCGCAAACTGCGGATGTGTGTGTATGTGTGTAATTTCTTACACATTATAAAGTTATAAGATACTTCATTAGATGTACTGCTGTAATGTTCACACATGCAATAACATAATTGAACATGAGAGTTTGTGCTAGAGTATAACGGTCAGAACTTCACGAGTGAGCTTCTGGCGGCTTCTGTGCATTCACCATGTTGTAGAGAGAGAAATAGATAATTAGAATGTTCCCACCTGGATTGTCCGGTGTACTTAGTCCGTATAGGCGCGGATCAGTGATGTCACAGTCGTGTCACAAGTCCCGGGTGCAGCTTAGCGTTGGAAGAGTCCTAAGTTGTCCTCGACTGACGGCATCGTGGCTATAAGATCGTCTCTGCCATTAGGGTGGACAGATGTACGTCCACCCGACACCCATCTCGCCCTTGTTCGAGCACCTGGAGCTACACTTTATCTAGCCAACCATAGTGATAGCCGAGGAAGTCCAGAACAAACGGTAGCCGCCAGCCGAGAGCAGATGACCAGGTTGGAGGATAGAACAGAAATGAGGCCGATACAAAGTGTTTGTCCACCCAAGTAAACTCTGGATGCAGGAATGTACAGAAACAGCTGGACGCGCCAACTGAATTACGTTGCTGCACAGCCTTTGTGTGTATAAACGGACGACAACAACAACCGTATGGCAGTGCATGACGTCACCGCCGCTCGTTTTAAAATACTTATAATACGCTGCCGAACCCAGTACGGCACAGCTTCGATCTTTCGAAACACTATCTCGTCGCCAACAACAAGATGAACAGCGCTACTAACGACAGTCTCTGATGAAGCCTTCTATAGGTGAAAGCCGGTTTAGGCTGTAAGGTAAAACTTTACGTTTTTACTTATAAAAAACTTAGTGTTCCGAGTCGTCAATATTATAGTGATATCTACTAATACTTTTATTGATGTTGAAACACAGTAATCTTACCTAGTTAACAAATTGACAGTTAACCAACAACTGAAATGTAAAACAACAGTTACATCAAAAGGTTTTGTTTTGAGACAAGCTTTTCAGTCATAGTCATGCTGCCATGGTACACTTCCTTCATCCGAAATAAAATATGAAGCATACTCATCCCTGATAGCTTTGGCGTGTTCACTAGCTCTTCTACCAATACGAGGTAAGGGATAGAAAGTTTCGCCTCTTTCAGATTCTCCATTGCGCCAATCCCCTGGGACAATAGTTCCATCAGGCAACACATAGTCCACTGACCCAGGAGGAGCGTAGTAGTTAGCAGATTTGTTAGCACGTAAAAAGTTGTGTAAGTACACACATGCACAGGTAATAATCGTTGCTTTTTCAGGTTCAAGAAGCATGGGCTTTCTTAATACTCTAAACACTGAGCTCATAATTCCAAAAGCATTTTCCGAACATCGCCTAGCTCTTGAAACACGGTAGTTAAACACTCTTTTCTTGCTACCTTTTTGTTGGTGCCCAGGGTAAGATTTTATTATGTGTTTGTGGAGTGCAAAAGCATCGTCTGCAACAATGACATGTGGTACTGCAAACACCAGCCCAGGTAATGGTTTATCAGCAGGTAAATTGCCACTGGTTTTCAAGGTGGTATTCCACAAATCACAGTTTTTAAATACACCCCCGTCTGAAATCCGGCCTTGACAGCCAACATTTACGTACAAAAATGAATAGTTTGAATCCACTAGAGCCATCAAAACGATACTGTAATGCCCTTTGTAATTGAAATATTCAGTTCTACTATCAACAGGGCATTGTACAACTACATGCTTGCCGTCTAGGGCTCCCAGACACTGGTCAAATTGCCATTTATTTTTAAAACCAGTGGAAACCAACGCCCATTCTTGACTATTGCTAGGTGTTTTCACATATTCAGCTAAAGCATTGATAAGTGCTTCACACACCTTCGGTACTATTTTAGAAATGCTTTGTTTTGAAATCTTAAAAAGATACATCAAAGATGTATAGGAATCACCCGTTGCCAAAAATCTTAAAGTCACACCCAAACAATCATTTACACTTATAGCATTGCGATAATTGGTATCTTGTTTTGAAATAGTTGGTCCAATAAGCGATATAAGTAATTCAAAATCTTCATTACACACCCTTGTAAAATTTGTGAAGAAGCTATTCGCTGTCAGGTCTGTACGAAATTGGTCACTGCACTCATCTCTTCCCCTAAACAGTTGTCTCTGCCACCATCGAGGAGGTCGACGAGAGGACATAATCACATAAGCAGCTGCTATGCACGCTAAACAACGACGACGCTGCGTAGATGCACTCATCACTGTACAAGTTCACTCAACTAAACCACAATGTCTGTAGCAGCGAACATTGATTTGTTTGTCCGCGAGCTATTGAAAAAGTTCTACGAACATGTTTGATGAACTAAATGTTGAATGTTTGTCCATTTTTGTGTTCGCCAACAACGTTCGTCGAACATGATCCGTTGGTGGAGACGCGGCTTCATGCTTTTCCTAATTCCTGTTCTCCATTTTATTGTCAGTCTTTCTTTTCTTCTTCTGTTTTGGGGTGTGTAAGTCAATGCTTTCTTAGGCCATCGCTTCTCCATCCTCATTATGTGTCCATACAATAGCAACTGTCTGGATTTTATCCTTTTTGCTGTTGTAAATACACGCCGTTTTCCTTCTTATACCGTTGTTTCTAACATGTTTCATTCTATAAATATTACACGCTCTTCTTAAGACGTGTTTCTATTATCTTTTTTTTCTTTATCTGAAAGTTGCCAGCATTTGCAGCTATAAGTTAAAATGGATTTCACAATAGTTGTGTAGATTATCAGTTTAGTTTGAGGTTTCATTTTGTTAGACCAAAGTAACGAGTTTAGCAAACGAATAGCCTTTTTTTCCTATTGTATCCTATTTTTAATGTAGTTTTTTGTTGTTCCATCTTCTTAAATAATGCTTCCCAAATATTTGAATTCGCTACACTTTCCGATTCTATGGATTTCCAGATCTAGGTCTTCTTCTTGCATATCTCCTATTTTCAGATATTCTGTTTTAGTAGTGTTTATGTTTAGACCCCATTTCTCGTACTCCTCTTTCAATTTTCTAAACAATGTAGTCTGTGTTGTTCTCGCCACACGCTATAATTACCTGGTCGTTGGCGAATAGGAGAGTTGTTAACCACTGCTCATCCATCTGAATTTCCATTCCTGATGTTTTTATTCTCCAGTTGGTGATAGCTTCTTGGATATATATTTTAAACAGGGTAGGTAACAAGCTGCACCCTTTTTTAAGCCTTTTTGTGGTAGGAAACATTAAATATAATAATTATTATTTTCTAATTGAAAACTAGTTAATGGTACGAACAAAGCAAATTATTAGTTTTAATTCGTCCGTTTGGCATTTGTCTGGCTGTCTATCTGCTTACCTGCTCTTAGGTTCGCAGTGCCTATGTACTACACTCCTGTCTGTCTGTCTGTCTGTCTGTCTTGTGCGAAATAAGCCAGTCCTATTCAAATACTAAAGACTTACTTTAGGTGAAGTGTGACCCAGAAAAGGCTCAACCACGTATTCACTTAAAAAATTAATAAATTCAAGAGGGTGCGTTTTAAAACGAACAGATATTAAGGTAGTTAAACAAGATAGGACTTAAAAATTAAGTTTTACAGTTACTTATTATGGTAGCGAAATGTGCTTAAACAGCAAGATGACAGTAAAATTGAAGCAGCAGAATGAAGTTTGTGAGGGAAGAAAAACCTGCATATAAAAAGATTTTATGAGGAATGAACATTTTGCGGAATGACCTAATCCTATGTGTTATAAGTGATAGATCACACAAAAATCTATATTGAGTAGCAATAAACTTGTTTTTGAAAAATTAAAATTTAATTTTTAAAATTTGCTGTTAAAACCTGTTTTGTACACGTATTTTAAATCAGCTTTACTGGTAATAATAAAATAAACCAAAATAGTATTACATTTTTTCAAATTATTTGTTTTTGTATAAGTAAAAATGGAATAGAAAAAACACCAGTGAACTGTTTACTGTTCCGATTATAAGCAGTATGAAATCGTGTTTATTAACACCTGGGATTACTTTCATCTATAAACTATGTTCATTAAAACTATATGTTTTCTGCATATTAGAAATGGTTCTGTTGAATAAAATCCAAATTAATTTTTACACAGGAACGCAAAACAGGTATGGCTGTGAAGTCACAAGCAGAGGTAGACTGCGATAGACTATCTTATGTACAGTGAGTAATAACCCGTTTGAAACGTTGTAATGCATTCGGGACTACTTTCAGTAAGCTAGGAGAGCGCTTAGATCATTATTATAAAGCCGTTATGCTTATATTCTTTTGAACTTTGAACCAGTGACCTAGTTCGCAGTCTAACTTAATGCATTTAGAGTAAGCGCAAACACTCATGTACGCCTCTACCTACTTACGCTCACTGCATACATGAATATTTCATTCGATCGGAATACCGTACGTGTTATTTCATAATATATGGGAGTTTGCGTGTCTCAGAGCGGAATCAGCTGCCGAAGAAAGGTTGTAAATTCAAAAACTGCATACACTCCTATATTATTCTAGACTGCAAGGATGCATTAACCTACAGTGCGGATATCGCTCTCACCTCTCCTTGCACCTGTTGTTGAAGCTAACCTCCCTCTGTACTCACCACTCCACTCTCTGTCAGCCTTTTTCTCACCCCCACTCGCTCTCTCTCTCTCTCGCATACCCACGCTTACCAAACGTTTCTATCTCTGTATTTCTATAGATTTTTTCACCCACACTCACTCTCTCACTCTCTCTCTCTCTCTCTCTCTCTCTCTCTTTCTCTCGCATACCGACGCTTACCAAACGTTTCTATCTCTGTATATCTATAGTTTTTTTTCACCCACACACTCTCTCTCTCTCTCTCTCTCTCTCTCTCTCTCTCTCATACCCACGCTTACCAAACGTTTCAATCTCTGTATTTCTATAGATTTTTTTTCACCTACACGCACTCACTCACTCTCTCTCTCTCTCTCTCTCTCTCTTTCTCTCGCATACCCACGCTTACCAAACGTTTCTATATCTGTATTTCTATAGGTTTTTTTCACCCACACTTTTCTTCGATTCTTTCTATACCGCCAACTGCACAATTTAATTTTCACTTCTTCTTTACCTTTCGCTTAATATAATTTTCAATTATTTAATATTTATTTAATTAATTTATTTACTTATTATTATTTTATTGTTTATTTACGAAAAGTTGGTTGCTAGTCTTATTTTGAAAACATCTGGCAAAATATTAACGAAATCTTTCATATCTAACCTAATGTAAATTAAATTAAAAAATACGTGAACAATTAAATTAACTATTTGTAATATCGTTTCAACTCATTTATTTACTTATCAATCACTACTTATAATGTTTCGAAAATTGTGAAATTTACTACAAACAAATCTCAGTATGAATAAAGTAATCACTATTTGGACTTCAAGTGAATTGAAGTAACGGACGCAGTGATTTTAGCAGCAACGATTACACCTACTACACTAAATGGAGTTCCTGGGAAATTATCTATCTGTTGAAATGTCGTTACGTAACGCGTGCCGGCAAATTGGTAACACTGGAGACTCATAATCACAACGGCTGTTCTGCGGTCGTGTAACCAAGTCGAGTTCACGACTGCCTGCTTGCCCCCCGGGTGCACGGGCGCGCGCGTACACACATACACGCACACAAAACTCCCTCTACACCGGGCGGCTTTGTGTGCGGGTTAAATAGGTTACTGTTTTCTCTCTGGCGGTGGTGGAATTTGAGATCTACCATGACGGCAGGACTAATGCTTGAAGGATAAGAACTTATGTAATGAATTATATAGCCCTATGTCCATATTGCGTTTCAGCCGGAATTTAATCCACCCATCCATTAGTTGCTTTATGTTGACACTACAGACGTTTCGTAAAAGGACTTGCTCGTATTGATAGACCGAAACCGTTATTACAAGTAAGTAAACAAGTCATTCCAGGGTCTATAGATTGAAAACAAGCTTTCAGAACTTTAAAGGTTTCATTGTTTTGGAGCCAATTCTTGCTTTCCTAGGCCCCCAAAACCTCCACGTAGACATAAACAAAAGCAGTACTGATCTAGGTGCAGTCCTGTCCCAAGGGGAAGATGGCGGGGATCATGTAATTGTTTGTTACAACAAGAAGCGTTCTGAAGCAAGACGATTGTGTTGCTAAAACAGAGTTTCTAATTATTGCCCGGCATTAACATTAGCATCTGTATAGAACTAAGTTTTGACTGCCGCTTTTTGAGAGTTTAAGACCTAAAAAAAGTTTAGGGTTGGGAAGAAAATTTTACAACAATGTAGCTTGAACCACACAAGATTAACGCCAAAAATAACTGGTTCAAAAGGATAATAACAGCAGACTATTTCTACAGGAAAGCGAAAGCTTGTTACCCAATTGGCAAAATAACTGTCATAGGAACCAACTGTAAACCGCTAATTTTGGAGAACAGATTGCTATAAATTACTTGGAAATGCGCAGAAAACATCACGAATGGTAGGTCTATCCAGACTTAAGGAAATGAAATACATGATGGGGTGTTTCTAGACTATATTGGCATTAACAAACAAGCCACAAAACTCAGAAACCCTAGTATTGTTTCCATTTTCGACAAGATTTACACGAATGGTGTTGAGTCTCTGTAATATATGCTGTGACAACTCACAACGTATAATAATTAGTATGTAGAGGAATATTATGCTGGCCTCCTATTTAAGAGATTTCCGTAAATATTTATGATCCTTTCTTAATTAAGGAACACAGTTAGTGTACCATGTGTTTTACGTGACTAAACTATAACGTCTCCTACGTTATAATATCGGAAACCTGTGGTTCATTGGCTCAGGTCAATTACACAGGCTGCCATAGTCTGAACTGACTTCTAATTCAACAAATAATAAGCATTTAGGTATATATATATATAATCGGGTCCCTAAAATTGAGGAACATTGACAGGGGTTTCTGCAGATTTATTCACTCAGTTTTGTTGTTTTGTACCATGACATCTCTATTACATAATAACATTACTTGCTCTACTTAAATTTATCAACATATATGGTTCAACGGTTTACAGTTTACAAAATGATTATATATTATATTCTTTTAGAAGGGCTCTCAAAATAAAGATGTACATCGGTTTAACTTTTCCACGGATCCGGGATTGAATACTGTATGTTAATAATGGTCACCTACCCATATACTATCTTGAAATTGTGCCATTAGAAGAATGGACTTTATTTACCTTTTAAAACAATAATGCTTTACAGTTTAAATTTTTGCTCTTTTACTACAGATAGTTTTCTCAGATTACAGACTACATCTTACATATAATGTCTGTTCTTAAAAGTCTTAAAGTGTTAGTTAAATTGTCTTTTGTTGGTTATAATTTTAGTATCAAATAACCACGGAAGACAAGTCTCCGTGTCATCTGTGGTATCCTGTAGTTGATGCAGATTCGGCTCCTCGGTCCTCGGTGTGTTTCATGAAGGTCTGTCGTTATCTTAGTATCCGGTGACGGTGAAGTTCCTGAAGTGTGTTAGATCATTCTGGGTCTGGTACTCTCCTCTTAGATGACTGGTAGTAATATCTCGTTGTTAGAATAATTAATGCGAAAGTTTGTTTCACTGGTATTCACTTTACATGCTTATTTATTAGTTGAATTTCACCTTAGGGTCCTAGTACTGTATTAATTACGTAATTTTCTTATTTAAGATTTGGTAGAGATGTCATCGGCGCACAATTTAGTTATTCTTTTACTAGCTTTCAACATATTTATCTCTGCGTCGCGATCCAACTATTTAACGATACATTTCGGTTAAGAGTGTACAGAGTGCATATATATATATATATATATTAACTGAGATTATCCACTTGGAAAACCAAAATATTGTCATCGGTGCACATTACCGCTGTGCGCAGCTTACGGCGTGAGCGCTCCATTACAAGTGGGGTTTGTTTATTGGGGCAGGTAAAGTAACTTCGCGTCGTTTACGCTTCACCATAAAAGTAGTTCCACATTCCGATTAATATCTACCGGTTTAATCTTTGACATATTTAATATACTACGGTATCCTTTACTTCGTAGTTAATTATTGGGCTTATACCTTTATGTTTTTTATATCGAGTTGTAATTTCTTACTTTTATTAGTTTTATTTACGGGTTATTCTGCGTGTTGATGCCGGTTTCCGCATGTCAAAGCATGGTTAATTATCAAAGGGTGTTTCCTTACCTTAATACTCGCATTCCTCTTTATTTTAAGCTCTTTATGTATTATTATTTCTGTGTTACCTTAGAGATTTAAACTTTGTTTAAATGTGCGATTTTAATTTAAAAATAAATCTCTCTCCTTCTTATTTACTTTATTTATATATATATATTTTTTATTATTTTAATAAAATCGTCACAAAACGAGCCTTGCCTAAGCCATACCAAATAAAAATTCTACTGCTATGGCAAAAGCGTTAGTTCAAACGTCTTTCCCCGTAACAGATTTGAATGAAATTACGTGCAGACTGAAACCAGACAATTCAACAGACACAACCGGCATGACTCTGGCAACACTACTGCTTGTTAGTGAGATTCATTGTCCTGGGGGACGTAATGTTTCGACCACTCAGGCAACAGTGCAACGCGGTCGTTTGCTCGACACAAGGTGTTAGGATGGGGTCATAAATTGCGAAATATGTTACAGCAATTGGAGTGAAACATTAAATGGGTTACAATTACTTATTTGATCTGCGATGTTGATAGGTATTGAATAAATGACTGTTATTATTGTTGTGCATTGTGCGTGTTGGACAGAACAAAACAGTAATTATTTTTGTAAAAATTTATAGACGTGTTAATAAAAATTTTACATCTGTATTTCTTTGGCATTTAATGATTTTGTCCGACGTTCTGTGACTAAATATTGCATCAGTACAAATGTATAGGGTACTGTGCATTGCACAAAGTAATGAAAATAATTAATTAAAATAAATAATTCATATTGTTAATAATAATAATTCAGCTTGCAATCTGAACGACCAAACGTCCATGTTGGAACAGGTGGATCACGCCAGCTGCTCTGTCTATGTGTACACACGTATGTTACTTGTGTGCCTGAGACCTGTCAATTCCTGAAAAGCGTCAAACTTAAGGAACGCTATTAATTATATGAATTTATTTATTTTGTAAAGATTGTGTGCATAATAGCACAAAACCAAATACACCAAAATATGTGTAAAAATATGACGCAAATATGTATAAAAAATTAGTGTAAAAAGGATAAATATTGGTATGGAGAACCATATATTACTCCCATGTTCTAAGATTTACATTTAAAATAATTTTCGACGTGAAATATTTTCATAGAAACTACTTCTTTCTTCAGCCTTAACCAGAGTACTGTGGTCACTATCGTATACCACCTCACGTTAGCGCACTCGATTTTCACTGATGATGACAGTCGATAGTACTGCCGAAACGTTTGGTTTTGTAGAAAACACTGGACCATGCCAAACAGCCCGGGAAGGAATTTTAACAACAAACTACTTCTTTGTTGCCGATAACATAGTACACATGACATACAAATAAAAATTATCCCCTACCCCTTCAACTATCAATTTCATTTATAGAAAATTACCCCCCTTTTATTTATAGAATATTACCCCCACCTCTTCATTTATAGATATTTCATCTACGTTTTTACAGTGGATTATTGTGATCTGCTTTTCAGGATACTTTATTTATCAAAATTAAGTATTTTACCCTTGTTAAAACATAAAACGTTACAGGTAAACTACCTCTTTCTCTTAACCAAAATCAATAGGCAATGAGTCCTCTACAACCCAGGGCTCTATGCAAAAAATTATTCGATTCTGTTTGAACTTACGGGAGTTATCGTTCGTCATGAAAATATTTCTCTTGTTGCAACATACAATGTAGCCGGTAAACTACCCCTTTCCCTTCACCGATGTTCACCAAAATCAATAGACCTTCAGTTCTTTACAATTTAGGGACGGACTCAAAAAATTATTTGATTCTGTTTGAATTTACGGCAGTTATCGTTCGTCATAGGAAAAATTACCCTTGTTAAAACATAAAACGTTGCAGGTAAACTACCGCTTTCCCTTAACTGATCTTCAGCAAAAACAATAGGTCTTGAGAACTCTACAATTCAGGGCTGTATGCGAAACATTATTTGATTCTGTTTGAATTTTCTACTGTTATCGTTTGGCAAAAAAAAAATTACCCTTGATAAAAAGAAGTTGCAGGTAAACTACCCCTTTCCCTTAACCGATCTTCACCAAAAACAATAGGTCTTGAGTACTTACAATTCAGGGCTGTATGCAAAAAATTATTTGATTCTGTTTGAATTTGCGGCTGTTATCGTCTGCCATAGAAAAAAATCAGAGACAGACAGACACACAGACAGACAGACACAAACACAGACAGTTTTCGAAAAATGACTTTTTTTCATGTTTTGAGGGTAGTAGAATCAGAATCTGCAATTATCTGGAACACGATTATTTTTGCCATCACCATACTTCCATTTCCTTATGGAATATGGAAGTAAAAAGTGTAATTATAGGAACATAAATATACTGTAAATAGAACTTATGTTAATTAAGATAAAGAAAAACGGTTTATACACGATGAACACATAAAAATTACCGACAGAATGAATATCTGGTAATGTGCAAACGACTTCGCATATCACGAAGACGAGCAAATTAAGTGTGACAAGAATCGTGAGAAGTGACGCCTTCGACAGACTCTGACATGCAAAATATTGTCGAAACATGATTTTAGCGCCCTGGGTATAAATACATGAGACGCGCTAACTTCATTCTCTTTCTCGTTCAATCATCGTGGCAGCCGGACAACAACTACAACTCTTTCTCGATCGACTACCATAGCAGCGGGAGGCTCTGCCCAGAGACAACAACGCTTGTATCTCAACCACAGCAGCAGCCAGGGTCTTCACGACTTTTGCAACCTGAGGCCATGACGGGAGACGAGGGAGCAGCCAAGTACATGCTGTAGAATCCAGCGTACGAGAATCCGACGGACGAAGAACGAGCATCAAAGTAGAGGGAAAGTGTATGTTAGAAAACAATGGCGATGACGTCACAGAGAGGCACTGGTAGCTGGTTTCCGCGGTGTGAAAACAATGGGTTGGGGAACCCCCAGTTGAAAACACTACCGGGTTCCAGTTCATGACGTCATAGAGGCCCTGGGAGCTGGTATCCGAGCTGTCCATGTGACGTCACTGTTGTGTGTGTGTGTGTGTGTGTGTGTGTGTGTGTGTGTGTGTGTGTGTGTGTGTGTGTGTGTGTGTGTGTGTGTGTGTGTGTGTGTGTGTGTGTGTGTGAAACACTTCCGTGTTCCAGTTCATGACGTCACACAGAGGCCCTAGTATCTGGCGTCCGCATGGCTAAAACCTGTTTCAAGACGTCACGGGGGCCGTGGTTTCTGCATGTCCGCAATTTGGTAGCCGAAAACAATGTGTAGCGGATGGGGGTACCCGGAATTCGGCGGTTGCCGAGGGCCCGGACGCACAGAGGCGATGTCATCGGGTACCGTTACGCGAAATTTTGGGGGCATCGGGTACCGTTACCCGAAATGTTTAAATCAACGAAAGGTGGGTACGCCCTAACCGGGTTCCAGTTCATGACATCACACAGAGGCCCTGGCAGCTGGTGTCCGAATGTTAAAACACTTCCGCGTTCTGGTTTATTTTGATGTAACAAAATAATCGTTCTCTCTCTGTAGCGTATGGGGGGTACCCGAAATTTTTAATGTCAGTATTTTGGTACCCTAAATGATTAAAACAACGGATGGGGGTACCCGACATTTGTGGCTACGCCCACATGACGCATGTATAAAACACTGGTTATGACGAAACAGGAGGCTGGGTGGATATGATAGCTGGTTCGACGACGACATAGAGGGCGTGATGTCTGAAATTTGACATCCGAAATGTTTAAAACAACGGATGGGGGTACCCGAATTTTTTGTGTCTGAAATTTAGTACCCGAAATGTTTAAATCGACGGATGGGGGTACCCGAAATTTTTGGTGTCCGAAATTTAACACCCGAAATGTTTAAATCAACGGATGGGGGGGTACACCCTAAAACAAGTCCTGTATGTCTAAACTCTGGACGGGGGAGGGGGTACCGTTACGCGAAATTAATCGGTTAAAATTTGGGGCAATAGGTACCTGACAGGTTCCGAAATTTGGTGATTAATGACATCCCGACGCGGTTCCTCCGGTACACAAAACCGGATATTGTATTATTATAATGTTTATATTGTGTTAATATAAAACAGATGCATCGATTTGAATACTGTTTAGAAAACATATATTCTTATTATGCGTTACTAAAATTGTTAACTGAATAAATATATTTACTCCTGTGACGATTCGCCTGTAAACCAGTCAAACAGCATCTAAGCTGGTACACGCTGTGTGTGTGTGTGTGTGTGTGTGTGTGTGTGTGTGTGTGTGTGAAACACTTCCACGTTCAGTTAATGTATTCAAAGAGGAACTGATAGCTGGCGTCCGTGTTTTATAAAGCTGTGTGTGTGTGTGTGTGTGTGTGTGTGTGTGTGTGTGTGTGTGTGTGTGTGTGTGTGTGTGTGTGTGTGTGGTCAGACGTTGAACTGCCTCAGGCAAGCTGTTGTAAGGTGTAGCGCTCTTTCTCTACTATAAAAACCGGTTTCTTTGCTGCTACATTCCATGCTGCTATATCTCAACTGCTTTTGCGCTTATTCAAGTATGATAGGAATAACTGTTTTGTATAAGGGGTATAATAATAAAAATAACATAGGTTATGGTTTATATACATAAGTTTTAATAATATCTATAGCTTTTACAATCAAATCATAAGCTATAATTTTTTTCTCTCTCTACACACACAGGTTCTATATTCACAAGACAATTATAATTGAGCAAAACATACGCGCTCTCTCTATATACATAACTAAACAAAATAGACACTTTATCTCTCTCTCTCTCTATATATATATATATATATATATTTACATAATTATACAAAATAATCTTTTTTCTCTCTCGCTTTCTCTCTCTTTTGCTGCCTTGAAGGTTCTCTCTCTCTCTCTCTCTCTCTCTCTCTCTCTCTCTCTCTCTATGTATATATACACACACACACACACACACACACACACATACTTAACAAAATAATAATTACATTTACTACAACCAAAACAAGCTTTATATGTCTAACAATAATAATAATAATAATAATTAAAAACATACAATATTACAATGTTGATGTGTAATATGTTAATAATAACATACTAAATGTAGACACACATCAAATGATAATTACTATGGTGTTAATTACATGTGTAAAATGGTACACCAAAACCTTGAATTCAACTCTTTTTAGTATTTTAGATAATAACAGAGGTAACAACGCTTATAAAGCGCACATCCAGTGGAATTATGCCTTAACCATTTACATTTTTTTCTTCAAAATAATTTTTTAAAACAATTGTTCTTCAGAGTGTAAATTCTCTCCACTCACAAGCACTCAGAATGTTACAGTGGTCACCATATGGTGGTGAACGACATACATCTCCCTCGCATTCGCACAAACACATAACATCGAAACAAGGTTTCTGTAACTATGAGAGAAATCTTTAAAAAAATTTAATTACACATAAAAATTTAACTAATACTTTAATGATTGTTTATCTCAACTTTTTATGTTATAAACCACATACGTTTTTTAATAATTAAAAACAGAATATAATTTCCTACAATTAATAATACTTGATCAAATACAAAAGAATGTAGACACATCAAATGATAGTTATTGTGGTATTAAAAAAAACATGTATTCTGAATTAAAGTCATTTTGATATCTTAGATAACAACAGACGCGACAGACAACGGTTACGAAGCGGACATCCGCTAGAGTCATGCCTTGACCACTCATATTTTTTTACCAGCGAGGTATACGCTGTACAAGTAAAATTATACATCATATAGTACATCTGATTAACCAGCTTTGTTTTAGCAATTAGCAAATCTTTTATTTGAAGATATTCAATAATATGGTTGTTGCAATAACTAATTGATGTTTTGAAGAGTTTGAAAAACTCATTACGAATAAATACTTTCATTTTGTAAATATTCTTTTCGTTTCGTATTGATATCCATCTACTCAGTGTCTTACGATTATTTCTAAAATTATAATCGAATTTAATCATGTCGCATTGACAATATAATCTATTATTACCATTTATTTCTCTGTTTAAAAGTTTTTCTACAATATTAGATCCAAGCAACACCTTGTTCTTTCTCTGAAAATGAATAGTTAACATTAAAAAACGACAAAAAAAATAGAGAAGTCTACTTCAACATTTAAAAACATTTTACTATTAATGTTATTATTACTATTATTATAATTATTATAAATCAATCCTGTTATCGTTTATTTGGTCTGGAAAAAAAGAGAAAAAATTAATACATAAACACTTCTGTATAAGTAATTATTAGTGGTACTGAAATATCATACTCACATAATCAATATCCAACTGCACGCTCACTTTCTCGTTCGCCAGCGGAGTGTGTGAGGTTACGCATAGTGATAACACACAAGGCTTCACAGCTTACAATTGCTCCTCTGTAAATACGTCACACCATCTTTTAGGTAGGTATACATAGAACAGTTTATCCTCCGGCTGAGGACAGGCTCCGGTATCTTCCAAATCTACCACAACTGACTCCCCGAATTTCGTTTTAACAAATTTCATGTGAATTATATGATACTTTACTCCTAAAGAAAGACTTGACAAGTCTCTTTTTGGTAAAAAATTTTCAACTGTCTTCGCGTTCGCAACGATTCCTTCCATGGCGAGTACTGATGACTGCACAGGGAAACACTGGCGTATTTATTCTGTTTCCCCCGACCACGTTCCTTCCTTCTAAAGCGTCATCTCCTTCGGTCACGATCGGACGACGACACCCTACCCCGCACCCCGCACCACCGCCGCAACGGTAACGGCTATAATTTTGCTTCCTACCCCACCCCGCGTCGTCACGGGCCACCATCTGCTTTCGGTCGCGACCGGATGATGACATCCTACCGCGCACCCCCACACCGCACCCAGAGCCTCACCACCACCCCGCACCTCGCCTACATATTTTGTTCAATTACTTTGTCTGTCGCTCCGCAACGACCGGGTTTACCCCCACCCCCACCCCGAACCCCACCAACCGCAATCGAGTCCGTCGGCGACAACCTAGCTTCCTACCCCGCACCCCACCCCGCGTCGTCTCGGCTCACCATCTGCTTTCGGTCACGACCGGACGATGACATCCTACCCCGCACCTCCTCCCCACACCACCACTCCGCACCGCAACGGTCATGGCTACAACTTTGCTTCCCACCCCGCACGTCCACCCCGCGTCGCCTCAGGCCACCACCTCGCGCATCTGCTTGGTGTTCGACGTTTCCTGCTTTCGGTCACGACCGGTCGTACAACCCAGCCACCCCGTACCCCGCACCCTCCATCCCGCGCTTCGGTCAAGGTCGCCGGCATCCTGTACCCCGCACCTCGTCTACCTCTCGGTCACGGACACCGGCTGCAACCTAGCTCCCTACCCCGCACCACCATCCCACATCTTTACCCCGCACCCCGCACCGCATCGGTCACGGACGTCGGCTTCCTACACCGCACTCCCCACCCCACCCCACCCACCGCAACGCGCGTCGTCGGTCACGACCCGACGACTACCTACCCCGCACCGCTGCTCCTCGCGAGGCCGATCGGTCAAGGGCGCGCGGCGACAGCGTTGCCGGTCACCGAACTGTCTATGTAGGGAACCGACGACGCGAAGCCGGCCTCAGTCCTTTCACAATGGCCAGCAGCAGCAGCAGCGAACACCGTGCTATCAATGGTAATGTAATTACTATAAAATTAATGATAGTTGAAAATACACTAAACACACAAACAGTATTATTAGATTACAAACACACGGTTGTTGATAAGATTTGTAGCGAAGCCGTAGCATTAAATAATTATATAAAGTGGTATTTAGCAGTTCGTGTATCTTTTAAAAAATTAATAAACACCGAAAATATTTATTGTAATGCGGTATTTAGATCACGTACAGAACTTAAGTCACAGTATGACGATATCGATGAACAGTATTCGATAGCTAGCGAGAAAATAATGAAATCCGTTGACAAATTCACGCGCGACGGAAGCGGGTGGGTCGAAAACGGTGTCGAGCCCGTGGAATTAAATATTACAAAATACAATCCTCTTGTGGGGTCGAGCTTTCTACCTACACCATCGAAATTGTCACACAGTAAGAAAGGAATTATTAATGTGAAAAATTTAGAAGACGAAAAGTGTTTCTTGTGGTCTGTGCTCGCCTGTATACACCCGATCACGTGTAACCCGCATCGCGTTAGCCACTACCTACCGTACGAAGAAGAAATAAACATGAAGGACATACCTTATCCCGTTGCAGTCAATAAGATAAAACGTTTAAAAAATTAAACGAAAACATATCCGTTAACGTTTTTGGCTACGAAGGCGAGGTATATCCTTTACGTATCACTGAACATCGCGGTAGAAAGTACCACATAAACCTACTGCTACTGTCCGACGCGAACACTACTCACTACTGCCTCATACGGAACTTTCGCGTATGCTTTCGTCGTTGACAAAAAATTGTCGTGCATCGGTGTACTGCAACTACTGTCTACACAGATTTCCGGACAATAAAGATACTAACGCGGCGCGAAAACGAGTTGAAGAACACGAACGCAACTGTTCTCAGCACGGAGTACAGAAAGTAAAACTTCCTGACTAGGACGAAAAGTGGATGTATTTTAAAAACTTTTCACTTTATCACCGCGTACCTTATACGGTATACGCTGACTTCGAATCGTTTATTGTTCCGACCACCGGTACAAACGTGGCACATCATATACCAGCCAGTTTCTGCTATGTGATAGTTGACTGGATGGGAAACGCCGTCAAGGAACCTGTAATATACCGCGGTAAAGACGTGGTGGACACGTTCCTTCGTGTGCTTTTAGCCGACGTTCAACGACTCGATAGAAAGTTTAATAAACCGATCCAAATGACAGCGGCCGATGAACGGTCATTCCGAAACGCCACGCACTGTCATCTGTGCAAGAAGCCGTTAACGGACGACACGGTTCGAAACCATTGCCACATAACGGGTAACTATTTAGGCGCTGCTCACAATGCGTGTAATATAAATTACAAAATACCAACACACGTTCCGGTTTCTTTCCATAATTTAAGTGGCTATGACTCGCATCATTTGATGCAAGGTTTCGGAAAGTAGAAGGAAGATGAAATAACGTGTATCGCTACTACAAGCGAACGTTACATCTCAGTTGCACTCGGTCAGCTCCGGTTTCTCGATTCTCTGCGGTTCATGAACGCGTCACTTGAAAAACTCGTCTCCAACTTATCCGTCGATAAATTTAAAATCCTTAATCAATTTTACACGCGTAATGTTGATTTACTGTTGCGTAAAGGTGTGTACGCTTACGAATACGTTACGGACGATTCAAAATTTGACGAGCGGCAGTTACCGGACCGCGTACATTTTTACAACGGGTTTGACAGAGTCGGATATAAACGAAGAAGTTTACGCGCACTCTCGAGCGGTTTGGTCGGCTTTCGACATGCAAACTTTCGGTGATTATCATGACCTTTATTGAAAAACAGATGTACTACTGCTTGCTGATGTATTTGAAAACTTTCGAAACCTGAGTCTGCAGTACTACGAACTCGATCCGTGTAACGTTTTTACCACCGCCGGTTTAGCGTGGAACGCGATGCTGAAAATGACAGGAGTCAGGTTAGAGTTACTCCGCGATATAGACGTACACCTGTACATCGAAAAAGGTATACGAGGCGGTTTAGCAGCAATTCCTAATCGGTACGCCAAAGCCAACAACCCGTACATTCCCGATTATGACGCAAGCAAGCCGCACAACTATTTACTTTACCTCGATTGTACCAACCTGTACGGAACGGCTATGACACAGCCTTTACCACTGTCAGGTTTTCGATGGTTGAACCGTACAGAGATCGATACGTTGAACGTGCACGCGTTACGCGACGATGGTGACACCGGTTATATCCTGGAAGTCGATCTGGGGTATCCACATTACCTACACGACTTACACAGTGACTACCCTTTAGCATCCGAAAAGCGTACTATTACGGACAGTATGCTTTCACCTTACTGCTATCGCATGAAGCTGTTAAATGAAGCTGTTAAAAGACTTTGTGTGTAGTAACGGTAAGGTAGAGAAACTGATAACATCCCTCGAGGACAAGACAAAATACATTGTTCATTACAGAACATTGAAACTCTACCTCGAACTAGGAATGGAGTTGAAAGCGATTCACCGTGTGTTAGCATTCACACAGTGCTTATGGTTGAAACCTTTCATCGATTTTAATACGGAGCGACGAAAGGAAGCAAGAAACACCTTTGAAAAAGACTTTTTTAAGTTAATGAATA
Source organism: Magicicada septendecula (assembly GCA_034769895.1). NCBI lineage: Eukaryota > Metazoa > Arthropoda > Insecta > Hemiptera > Cicadidae > Magicicada > Magicicada septendecula. The sequence goes on along the minus strand of CM068373.1, from coordinate 313,100,500 downwards.
ACGCACCGTACGGAAAATCGTTGGAAAACGTACGAAAGCGAATCTATTTCAAGTTAGTTCCAAACGAGAAGAAACTTCACAAATTAACCGCTAACCCCAGGCTACAACATTTTTTCATCTATAACGAGGACCTGGTAGGTCTCACGATGAAAAAAAGTCCACTACACTGAACCGACCTTTGTACGTTGGGTTCAGTGTATTGGATATTAGTAAGCTGATCATGTATCGGTTCCATTACGGATTCACGATGAATACGTACGGGTCACGTGCACGTCTATGTATGATGGACACTGACTCTCTGTTGTACGACATTCGCACCGACGATGTGTACAAAGACATGGAGGAGCATCTCGAACCCTTTGACACGTCGGAGTACCCTAAGACACATCCGTGCTATAGTGAAACAAACAAGAAAAAGTTGGGTACGTTTAAAGACGAAACAAATGGAATACCGATACTTGAATTTGTCGGGTTGCGCGCAAAATGTTATTCATTCGTTACGGCAAACGATAAAGAGAAAAAGGTAGCAAAATGTGTGCCACGTTCCGCGATAGCTACACAGTTGAAACATCAACTTTATAAACAATGTGTAAAGACCACTTCTCAAACTTATACTACGGCGCAGACTATCCAAATCGACAAACATAACATATACACAAGAAAGCTTACAAAATTATCGCTGTCACCGTACGATGACAAACGATATGTCTTGGATGACGGTGAAACAACACTGGCGTACGGTCATTATAAACTCTGTCAACCCAGACGCGAGATAATTCAGCAAGCGAGAAAATCCGTTATAAATTATGCGTTCGATATACATTGATATAAGACTCGCTTGCAGGAGCAACACACTGTCAGTAGCGACGATGAAGTCAGTGAGGTGCAGTGAAAACGTAACGGTATATCTCGTACCAAAATTTTGCGATTCGCGTTTCGGGTGGCGATATGGAAAACGTACGCAAAACTGTTGCAAAAGAATTGCACAGACCGGTGAGAAGGAACTTTCCCAGACGTTCGGTGGAGGTGAAGGGGTTACACGATCTCTACCAAGCGGATTTGGTGGAAATGATACCGCATGCCAAGTTGAACAAGGGTACAAATATCTAATGACGGTAATAAACACATTTAGCAAGTATGCATGTGCGATTCCCTTAAAAACTAAATAGGGTGTTGAATTAGCACAGGCTCTCGAACCAATAATTGTAAAAAATAAAATGAAATACCTGCAAACGGATAAGGCGAAAGAGTACTTTAACACTACCGTACAAGCTTTACTAAAGAGATTCAACGTCAAACACTATTCAACGTATAGCGAGAAGAAAGCGTCCATCGTAGAGCGATTTAATCGTACGTTGAAAACAAACATGTACCGCGCGTTCAGCGAGCAAGGCCATTATCGGTGGTTGTCGCTTTTGCCTAAACTGGTGATGGAATACAACGACAGAGTGCATAGAACTATAGAGATGAAGCCGCGACAAGTCGACGAGAGCAACGAGCGAATTGTGTTGGAACGAATAAGAAAAAATACCGTACTGCGGAAAGTGAGCAAGAAACATAAGTTTAAAATAGGCGATCGAGTGCGTATCAGTAAATACAAAATCACATTCGGTAAAGTTTATACGCCAAACTGGACGAACGAGATATATACAGTGGACAGAGTTCAGCCAACCGTACCGGTTACGTACTTGTTGAAAGATCACACGGGTGACGTTGTGGAAGGTGGGTTTTATGAACAAGAATTGAGTAAAACCAGCGTTGATGATGTGTATCTCGTTGAGAAAATATTACAACGTAAAAGTGATCGCGTGCGAGTGCGCTGGCTCGGCTTTGACGGTAAACACGATTCGTGGATACATAGAAAAGATCTGATAAAATAACATTACCACAGTATTTAATCGAACGTAAAAGAGTTAAGATGAAGATTGAACAACAATCGTTAAAGTTAAATGTTAAAAACGTAGACTGCTAAGTACAACGGTGAAGTTGCATATAATAAACACAGTCCACTGTTTCCAAACACAGTTCGATGCATCGTGTGCGGAGGATCGTGTAGCGGGAAGTCAAACGTTGTCTTTAACATGTTATTCAATCCAAACGGACTGCGATTTCAGAACCTGTACGTGTTCTCCAAATCGTTATTTCACCCAAAATACCGTATGTTGGAAGACGTTTTTAATACTCTCGCTGACGAAGGAATGATGTACTTCACATACAGTGAAAACGATGAAGTACCGCCTCCGCACGAAATTTTACCTAATTCAATCATGTTGTTCGACGATGTGGTATGTGAACGGCAGAATAACATACGAAAATATTTCGCTATGGGACGGCATAGCGGCGTGGACACTTTGTACCTTTGTCAGACGTACAGTCTGGTGCCAAAGCAACTGGTGCGTGATAATGCCAATTTCCTGGTTTTGTTCAGACAAGATGATCTCAATTTACGCCACGTTTACAACGATCACGTTAACACAGACATGAAATTCGAAGAGTTCAAAGCGATGTGCGCCGAAGCGTGGAAGGATCGTTACGGATTCATAGTCATCAACAAGGACTCACCAATAAACGCAGGTAGATACAGAGTGGGTTTCGATCGTTTTATACGTAAATAGAATAGTTTGTGCAAGAAAGTCATCAGTGCCAAGATGGATGACAAGGAATTGACACATGAAATCGATGCAATTAGCGATAACATAAGACAAAAGTATCGCGCGTTGAAACATAACATCAGAGAGAGCGATGAAGCGTTAACGAGAAAGTACAAACCTCTTTTGGAACCGTTAACCCAGATTTCGGAAAAGTTGAATGACTTCAGTGATAAAATTAAAAAAAAAAAGTTGAAGATGAAGATACGAAGGCAGCTGTTGAGACGAAAACACCATCACAACCTCGTTTCCTCAGAACGGAAGTGTTGGCACAAACGCCTGATGTCGAAACACCGAACGTAACTCTTGAAGAGTTTTTAGCAACACCCGAAGGTCGACACGAAGCACAAGAATACGTTGAACAGACTGTCGAAGGTCCGCTCGCGAGGAAATACTTACTGCTCGCGTTGTCTGATGATCGAGATAAGAAAATAGATCATACATACGGTGTTCGTAACGTTGAAGACAAATGGATGGTAGGCAATTCGGTGTTGGAGATCAATCAAGACGATAGCTTCTACATAGCTGGAAAACGATACAGAGGCACACCGGGCCTCTACGAACTTATGTTTATAAAAGAACCCGACAAGAGGGTCTACGATGAAAACGATTTAGCAGCGTACAAGTCTATACTGTCGGACACTAACGCTTAAAAACGTTATTATTTACCCGGTGCTAAAGTAAATACAAACAAAGGTTTAAAGTATAGAGAGATAATCGCTCGATTGTTCCCACCACGCAGCGGACGTGGTATCGATTACGTACACTGGAACGATCCCAACGAACTGGTTGAACGATTAAGACTGCTGGTAAGTTCAAAACGCGCCGGTCACACCGGACACGACAACGAAATTATGTCAGTAGTAGAGGAATTACGTGAAGCCAACATTATCGTATAAATTTTATGAACGTCGGTGTAACAACTCATTGTTGTCAACACTGTCGACATGTGCGGATTAGATTTGACACCTGACTTTGAAGTCGAAAACGAGAGACTGAAAACCTTTACATCATGGCCTGTGCATTTCATCAGTCCGACCGCTATGGTTGCCGCAGGCTTTCATTACACAAATGAAATTGACAGGGTTCGATGTTCATTTTGCGGTATAGAAATCTTTCGTTGGAAAGAGGGTGACGATCCGATTGTGTTACACACGCGATGGTCACCACAGTGTCGTTACTTAAAACGGTTAGCACATCATTTGTAGCGTGCAGTCGTACAATGGTTGTGGACAAGTTCGGGAGACATCAAAGCGCCGTGAGCGTGCGACGAGAAACAAAAAGACAATTACGCGATACTGTAGGATTTAAGATTACGAATGATGGGCATATAGATGTTGAAAACAAAAAGATCCGCAATCTGAACTAACCGTATGCAGCAAAGGATGCTGTATCCCTGACTTATATGCAAACACATTGTCTGCTACTCGATGATGAACGTAAAAGCGTGGACGTTAAAGGGTGTAGATTGAAAAATGTTGATACTCCTGTAGACGTTAATGGCTTAGTCAACAAATATTACGTTGATGACAACTGAATACAACACTCGAGTCAAGAGAGAGGTGAGGTCATCGATGCACGAGATCGATGGGTAATCAACGTTCAAAGTCCGGAACAAGAGACCGATGCGGTCAACAAAAACTACGTAGACTCGAACGTCATTAAAAAAGTATCGAACAGCTATTTGTTTGGACAGAGCTGGTTGTCGGGAGTGAGTTCACCGATTTTTGCAGATGACGCGGTTAACGTAAAATACATGTTGCAGAACACCGTTAGCTTGGGCGAAGATGGTGTTTTCAAAGCAGCGGAAAAGAGAATAACAGACGTAGCGGATGGTTTTGCGGAGAGCGATGCTGTTAACTTACAAAAATTAAATGACGTGAGACGATACGTAAAGAGCCAGATGTATAAAGTCGTTAAAACATTTCAGCATCAACTGGACAACTACTTATTGAAATTGTCTAAGCCACGTAGTTCAGAACACGAGTGGACACTCGACACGAAGGAAATGAAAAGGTTAATAGATGAATACGATAAAAACACAGAAGAGAAAGACTGGAGATCGGTTTACGATGAACAACAATATTAAGAGGAAAAACGGGTGGGGCGTCGGAAACGTGCTTAAAAACGTTGTACCGTCCGTTGTTTCGTCAGTTATCAATCGAGAGGTGGAGGCACTACCTGTCGAACTACATCTGCCGGGTTATAGATTCTGTGGACCGGGCATGAAACTTGAAGAAAGATTAGCGCGTGGTGATCGCGGAATCAACCAATTAGACGAAGCCTGTCGCGAACACGACATCGCTTACGCTTAATACAAAGACAACGAAAGTAGACGTATTGCAGATCGTAAACTCGCGGAAAAAGCGTGGGGACGGGTAAAGGCGTTGGATTCGGGTATTAGCGAACGAGCTTATGCGACAGCAGTTGCAGCGACTATGAAAGCAAAATCAGCAATAGGAAGCGGTCGACGTCGTAAAAATAAAAAGAATGTGAGTAGTCGTGGTCGTGGTGCTGGTGGTGGGATGAAGAAGAGGAGGAAGAGAACTGTCCGAACCGCTAGGAAGAAGAAGAGAACTGCGTCCAGATTGTATCGACGTCCGTACCGAAAAAACTAATTCACATACCGCTCCGCCCGTTGTCCGAAGATGAATTACGTGTATACGCAAAAAAGCTATACATACCGTATTTTAGAGGTGTTTACATGCGCAACGCATTACCGGATACAACGCCATGGAATAACGAAAGCGTCATCGTAAATTTGGACGACGAGAGCGGACCGGGAACCCACTGGGTATGTTACAAGAAGCGTCGAAAGTACACTATTTTGACGGGTTCGGTAATTTACGTCCACCTCTCGAGCTGATGCAATATTTTGGTGATACAGCCGACGTTCGTTACAACTATGAACGGAAGCAACCTCCTAACACGGTCATCTGCGGTCATTTATATTTACACTTTTTATCGTCTTCTGATCAGTAAACTTCAGCATGTCGTCGCTAACGGTCACCGTGACGGGTACCGACACTGCGAATCTCGTGTGTAACTTTTTCCCAACTCTCGAGTTATACGGTGAATGGTACGTTGGTCTATTGGATTTTACATCGTATAATTCAATACAAAACGTTACTGAAGGAAAAAATAATGCATTTCCATTAAAAATTTCCAAGGATCAGTGGTCCGTCATCAAGTTGCCTACCGGCACCTACGAAATCAGTGATATCGAAACGTATCTGCAGAAACAGTTAGGCGACAGAACAATCAGTTTACGTCCAAACAACAACACATTAAAGTGTGAAATTTACTGTAAGCATGTCATCGACTTTTCGCATACACCGAATACCATTGCAAGTATGTTAGGATTCAAGGGGAATCAGCAGCTGGAAGCGTATAAAACACACGAGTCGAACGTACCCGTCGACATAATCAAATTAACACCGTTCACGTAAGGAGTAATATCGTACAGGGTGCGTACAGGGACGGCCAGGACCAGCACACGTTGCATTCGTTTTATCCGACCGTGGCACCAGGTTTCAAAATAGTTGAAACACCGACAAACGTAATATACTTACCGGTAAACGTACAACGCGTTGTCAACATAATTTTGTCTCTCGTTGATCAGGACGGGGATTTAGTCGGTTTTCGCGGTGAAGTTATCACGCTACGACTGCATCTGAAAATATGGGATTGTATTTTGGACAAACGTCACCTGTAAAAAGGGAGTGTGTACGAAGAAACAACGTTGAAGCGATTGACATCAAGGAACAAGCGTTTCTTTCTTTCACTTGGATTCAAATTATACGATTAAAATAATGTCGGGTGAAATTCTAGCTATCGAACGAGGAGCGGCTTTCGATAACAGAATCGTTGAGTTCGAATATCGTACGCACGCACCGTATGCTTCCACCCGATACGGTAACAATGATGAAATACGTATACCCATCCAACAACAGGATGTTTTCACTTTCCCGGCGGAGAGTTTTCTGTACATCGAAGGAACATTGACCAAGGTTAACGCTACCGACACAGCGTTGAACGTGAAATTAATCAACAATGCAATGGCTTTCTTGTTTGAGGAGATCCGTTACGAAGTGTGCGGTGTGGAAGTGGATCGTACGAAAAACGTTGGAATTACGAGCACTGTGAAATTGTTACTATCGAGCAATGAGCATGAAAGAAAGCATCTAATCAATGCAGGATGGGTGACGACAACCGACGAGTCGTTGACAGTACACGAGAGTACCGGTGATTTTACGTTTTGTCTTCCGTTGAAAATGCTACTCGGTTTCAACGAAGACTATACACGCATCATGCTTAACGTTAAGCAAGAACTGATTCTGTTGCGTACCTCTACCGATCAGAACGCAATGGTGCTAAAAGAATCAGGTGCAACTGCAAACGGTAATCTCGTAATAAACAAAGTACACTGGAAGATGCCCTATGTGCGCGTGTCAAACAAGTACCGAATACCGCTATTGGAGCACATCGAGGAGGATCATGAACTGGTGATGCCGTTCCGCAGTTGGGAATTGCACGAGTATCCCGTTCTACCGACAACAAATCGACATTCGTGGACCTTGAAGACATCGTCACAGTTGGAAAAACCACGGTATGTGATACTGATATTTCAGACGGACAGAAAGAACAATATAGCAAAAAACGCGTCGAAATTTGATCACTGCAATTTAACGAATGTCAAGCTATTTCTGAACGATAAATACTATCCGTACGATAACCTGAACCAGGATATCGAAAAAAACGTTACGCACTGTTCTACGACATGTATACACGTTTCCAAAAGTCATACTATGACTGTCGCAACAGAACGCCTCTTTTGTCACCTAATGAATTTATAACGAAAGCACCGTTGTTTGTCATCGATTGTTCCAGACAAGAAGAACCAATCAAGTCGTCTGCCGTTGATGTGCGTTTAGAATTTGAATCTAGTAACAATTTTCCGGATAAAACCACCGCTTACGCTTTGATTATTCACGATAGGATTTTACAGTATACAGCGTTGTCGAATACTGTTCATCGTTTGTCATGAAAAACTTGTTCTCCCCTCTACCAGTTTATAAAGATAGGTATTAGCGATCTCTAGCTTGCAACAAGCTCAGTCCATTTCAACGATGGAAGGTGACTGTGGTAGCGGTAGCAGCAGCAGCCATTGTGAGTATAACGTTTACTTGTCTCTTGCATATCCGATCAACTCGTACTCTAAGTTCGTTACCGTCGGACTGTTTAAAGAACTCAACTATGAACCGGGTGTTCTGTTTACAAACGGGAAAAAGAAACGTATATTACTTGATTTTTCTGAGTGGAATTACTTGTTGATCTTTCGTGAACAGTTACTATCCAGTATGTTATTGTACGAAGAAGGTGAAAACCGTGAAAATAAAAAGAGTTAGATGATCAGTCATCTCTTTGGGAAAACGTTTCTTCGGATTAACGGTAGTAAGAACGAAACATTTGTTTTCACAGAACCCGAGTGGATGCGTTTTGGTTATTTATTAACAGTACTAAAGAAATATCTTATTCGCTTGTTTTATGATCAAGATCACTTCAAATCGTACATTAATCAAGTAGTAGCCAAGGGGTGTTATGTACCACAATCCTTCTTTTCCCCTCGTTTTTTCGATTGGAAAGCAGTCGTCACGACCAACAGCTAACATTTGATCGTCTTTACGATGAACTGGTGTTGGAAGGGAAAGTAGAGGGGGAATTTCAAAAAATTAACGTACTCGATGCGGACATGTGTCACTCGGAAAAATGAACTTGAATAGGACGGTTATTGCCGAGTTTGAAGCGTTTCGCGGTGACAAAAATGAATATGTAATCAAAGAGTTCGTTACAGTTGACATACCAACCGGACGTTTTGTTATCGTGTTGTTCGCTCCACCATACGAAAGTGCACGACTGCACCAGAAATTCCGAAAAATCAATGACTGGTTAGAAACACATTATCACAGGATACGATGGAACGATGGTAATGTACCGTACAAGAATATGGTACGCATCGTTGCAGACATTTTTTCAGACTCTCCTGTTGTCTATACAAAAGGGTTTGAGAAGGCAAATTTCTTACGACAGTTGTATCACCATGGTGAGGTGATTGACTTAAACGATATTCAAGCACCTGTAGTTCCTAGATCCTTTGTACCCATCATACAATGTCCTGTTCCTCATCGTCAACCCGTTACCACTCCCCCCTTACACTGTGCATTGCGCAAAGCTTTGTTTTATGCAGAATGGTTGCGGAAACGATATAAAATATAATCGGTTGTGAACATTTTTTCATCATGGTGTTGGTGTGAATGCTACGTGGCAGAAATGTCCATAAACGTAGAATTAGGTACCGTAGTGTGTGCGTGTGTGCTAACCTTGACTACGTCACTGTCGTGGTAGAAATACTCATAAACGTAGTCCTGGTAGTTCGAGACGGGTCACTGGCACGATAGATATACCTGTAAACTCGTCAAGAACCAGTATGGGTGTGAAAATTACTCATTACGGTACAGCAAATGTGAATACGCATCATGTATAAACAACATATTCACCCGATTAAAAAAATAAAAAAAAATAAATAAAAAAATATGTACTGCTTTTACTCATTGACTTAGCATTGCATAGTGTATCTTTATTATTATCTACCACTGTACTAGTCAATAGTACAGCGATAGATAACGTGGAGTAGGCCTGCTTTACGAATCTGTAAAGTTGGGGAAACCACGTTAAAAAAAGCGTAGCAGGCTCTCATTCACCTCCCTCAGGCTGCTAGGAAGAGGATGAGAGGTAAAAAAATAAAATCATAACGAAATGTTTATTTATTTAATAATAAATAAACTTATATTGTGCTTTTATGATTTTACACATAGGACGACAGTAGATATCACTCGTCCACCTCATGGTTACAAGTAAATACGAGAAGTATAAGTACAGAAATAATTACAGTTAAGCGATAACGGCCCCTTGGTGTAGTGGATGCACGCCGGTTTGGTGTACCGGAGGTCCCGAGTTTAAATCCCGGAGGGGCCATAATTTATTTTTATGTACAAATTAATATCCAATGACATACCGTTGTTACAGTCGAACACATGGGTCATGTGGTCGTACATTTCGGTGTTAAAATTTCGGACACCAAAAATTTCGGGTAACCCCATCCGTTGATTTAAACATTCCAGGTATTAAATTTCAGACACCAAAAATTTCGGGTACCCCCATCCGTTGATTTAAACATTTCAGACATCACGCCCTCTACGTCGTCGTCGAACCAGCTATCATATTCACTGTGACAGAAACCAGCCTCCTGTTTCGTCATAACCAGTGTTTTATACATGCGTCATGTGGGCGTAGCAACAAATTTCAGGTACCCCCATCCGTTGTTTTAATCATTTAGGGTACCAAAATTCTGACCTTAAAAATTTCGGAATAAATTACATCAAAATAAACCAGACCGGTCGGGGAAGTGTTTTAACATTCGGACACCAGCTGCCAGGGCCTCTGTGTGATGTCATGAACTGGAACCCGGTTAGGGCGTACCCACCTTTCGGGTACCCCCATCCGTTGATTTAAACATTTCGGGTAACGGTACCCGATGCCCCCAAAATTTCGCGTAACGGTACTCGATGACATCGCCTCTGTGCGTCCGGGCCCTCGACAACCGCCGAATTCCGGGTACCCCCATCCGCTACACATTGTTTTCGGCTACCAAATTGCGGACATGCAGAAACCACGGCCTCCGTGACGTCTTGAAACAGGTTTTAGCGATGCGGACGCCAGCGACTAGGGCCTCTGTGTGACGTCATGAACTGGAACACGGAAGTGTTTTAGTCACACATACACACACACACAAAACAGTGACGTCACATGGACAGCTCGGACACCAGCTGTCAGGCCCTCTATGACGTCATGAACTGGAACCCGGTAGTGTTTTCAACTGGGGGTTCCCCAACCCATTGTTTTCACACCGCGGAAGCCAGCTACCAGTGCCTCTCTGTGACGTCATCGCCATTGTTTTCTAACATACACTTTTCCTCTACTCATCAAGGACTCCAGGACTCCAGGACGACAAAGGAGCATCCAGAATCAAGGACCTAGGACCGAAGAGGACACGCTGCCGGTTTACCACAACAATAAAGTGACAAACAACCATGTACTTGTAAATCGAGACTCACACAAAGACAAAAATTAACGAAGTAAAAAGAGAGACAATCTAATTCAAATATGAATGAATAATTTTTACAAATGTAAATATTCTTTGTATAATAATTAGTGTAATCTTTAAAAATGTTTAACTATAATTTTGAATCAATAACTTTTAAACTATAATTTGAATCTAAAATTTGATATTTGAATGGATAAAAGTAATTTGTAAATTTTATTAGAAAGCAAAGCAATGCATATGCAGTAAAATCAAAAGAGATTAGATCATTAGAAAATAATTAGATAATCTAATCATTATCATACTAATGAGCAAGCCGAGATCAATATTAGATAATTATAAAGATGTATTAGAGTATAAGATTGTATAATATGTCTAGGTGTAATACCAGAGTGTCAATTATATGTAATAATTGGATGTGTGCTAAGACTACACACACAAGCAAATAATAATGATTTTAATTCGCAACCAAAATAAAAATGTTTGTTTAATAAATATTTAAATGATTTTAAACCAAATTACATAGCGTTATTATTATTACGATTACACCCATCATCGTCATACATACACGAATTTAATGTGTTGTAAACGGCTTCCAAGAATCTGGGGTTCGAGCATTAAATAATTAAAGTGTTGTACTATACTCACGCTATTGAGAGTATACATTATGCATTCATAGCTTTAAGTAGAAATTACTTCAGAATAATTCATTCGTCTATTTAAATATACATTTTCATGTCATTTGGTGCGTTCATATTCTAAGGCAAAATTAGGAAATAAGCCATATTAAAAATTTAAGAAATTACAACAAACAATCTATTTAAAGTTGTGTGTGTGTTTGTTGACGTGGTCATATTGCGAATGAAAATAAAATGTTAATAACGTAATATTTATTTATTTATTATCAAAATTATCAATATTGGTGTCGGGTTAATAACGTAATAACGTGTTCTATACTTTTTATTTCAGTTTCACATTTGATGTTATTGTTAGGACATGCGAGGCAACTTATATTCATAACATTACAAGTGCTACATCGTCGGTCTGTGATATCAGATATACATATTTCAAAGGAATTTAAAATTTACAACACGCAGTAAAATGACGTTCCACAAAACATTTCATAAAGTATTTGAGTAGGGGGAAACTGAGAGTTCTACCCCGGAAGTGACGTCACACGGCGGGAAATTCAAAAATTGTGGTGGTGGGGGTAACCATGCGGTAGTAGTCTGTCGGCAATGTTGTCGTCGTCGCCGCCTAAAGTGGGGTTATGTGTGCGTTGATTGGCGGAGGTGTGGCTATGTTCGCCGTTCGCCGTTCGCCGTTGACGTCGTCGTTGACGTCGTCATCGTAGCTGGGCGGCGGCCAGGTCGTGGCTTGATGGCCGCCCGTCGTGGTGGGGTTCGTCGTCGGCGGCGGCGGCCATGTTGGAAAATCTGCGAGGTTGTCGGGTAGTGCATGTGTGTAGTGGTTAAGGTAAGGCCAGGTTGCCGATTCGTGCATGTGTTATAGTGTATGGGTATGTATATGTAAGGGGTTTTCCGGAAGTTCGGCCATGTTGGAAAGGCGTCGTCGGTGTTGCCAACTTGTGCTGAGTTTAATCGACGTTGTCGGCTCGGTGTTATAGTGTACGGGTTAAATATATGTTTACACTGCCGCCATTGTTGCCAACTCGGTGTTATAGTGTACTGGTTTCGTATATATTTACACTGCCGTGCCGATATCGTCGATGTTGTGTATATGTGTTAAGTAAATATATAAACAGATTGAAAAAAAAAATACGTTCGCAGCAACCTGTTGGTCTGCGGCTCGCTATGTCTAACTCTACATTTGTTGTTGTAAGAAACACTTGCAAATGATGTAATCGGCTCTCACCATGCTTTTCACATGTGGAGTTATTTTTTACAACAGAGTGCTGACAGGCCACCCGTTATTACTGGTGGGTATGTAATATAATAGGGACAAGCGGTAGTTGGCTCCCACATGCATTTTTTTGAATGTGGCAGTTGACTCCCACGTGCATTTTGCAGCTGTCTGGACATCTGTTTAGCGAGTCGCTAAATTAATTGCATCCGTCTGTCTGAGCGTAGAATTAATTGCCGCCATCTGTTAGTTGTCTCCGTCTGTCTGAGAGTATAATTAATTGTCACCGTCTGTCTGAACATATGTTAATGTTAAGTGTGAACGAATTTAGAGGCGTACATAAATTATTGTGTGAACAAGCCAAGCTAAGTGTGCGTGGCAGCTGTTACTTTTTTTTTGTTGATGATGTAATCGGCTCCGTCTGTATGACCATCTGTTTATCGCAGCGTGTGAACGTGGTCGTACATAAATTTTTTTTTTTAATAACAGAACAAACAGGATGTCTGACACCATCTGTTATCACAGCGTGTGGGAATTAGAACGCAGGCCGAGCTAAGTGCGTGTTCATGACTTTGTGTGTGGGAGCTTTTTTTTTGTTGTTACCATCTCTTTCGTGTACATCCTTGAAATACTATATATAAGGTGTACGAACTGCTCTCCAAGGCACATAGTTCGTCGCGAGACTCAACTGGAACTTGTATAAGGTCAGTTTGATTTTTAAATATTCTTTAATTTCTAAAGTATATTATAATCATACAATTATTGTTTAATAAAATTGATTTTTTTAGAATAGTGTTAATGTTCCAAGGAATTTTGAAATTAAAAAACAATAAAAAGGTTAAAGCAATACTGTTTAATTACAAATAATTAAAATACATGTAATCAAAATATATTACAATTTAAAATACATAATATGTAAACCCACACAGTAGTGAAAATTACAAAATGTAAACATGTGCACTATGACATGACAAATATGTACAAAAAAATGAAATAAACACACACAGTAGTGACAAGTAAAAAAAAATACAATTGTATACAATTATATCAAATGAATTATATGTAAGCACATTATTTTAAATATTATTGGTAAACGTGTGCAATGACAATTATGTACAAATATATTTGTTAATTCTGAAGATGTCTAAAGTGTACAACATGTAAGCCTTGTTTTATTATCTAGGCATAAGTACAATTAAATCAAATGAAATATGTGTAATCACATTATAATATATTGTTTATAATTAAATGAAATACAACTAAGTACATGTTAATATATATATATATATATATATATGTAATCGTACGTGACAAATGATGTCCATTCGATACTACTATGTAATTTCTACTATGTAAGCTCTATCCTTTTCTCCGCGATAAATTAGTTGCAGCGAGCACGGTACTAAATTTTTTAATTCCTCATCTTCAAAAACGCCTGCGTATCTCTTTGGTAGATAAACACGATATTTTAGTCTAGGGTCTTTGTAATCTTGAAGAGTGACGAGTACAGTTTTACCGTATTTTGCGTCTATATTTTGCATTTCTTCTATCGGATATTTTACACCGATTATCAATTCCTTTATTTTTTTATACTCGATTGCGCTAATAGTAGCAAACTTTTCAGTGATTGATGCCATTTTAAAATAAAGAATTTATAATAATTTGTGGCACGTCTCTCAACGAATGAACGAATAACGCTCGTGCGCAGTGGAATATATAGGGAGGTAGTTGTGGAGGTGGAAACCGGAGAGGGGGAAACCACTCAACGCACAGTAAGCGTTTATTTTTAACCGTGTGAACAGGTCACGAGCTGATTTCTCACGGATCGATGGGTAGGTGGGGAAGAGGGGAGTCGGTTATTTTTTTATACGTCTAGACAGCACTCGTGCTTGTTCGAACATGTCGTCGACGTTAATTTATTTTTAACCGTGTGAACAGGATGCAACTTGATTTCTCACGGTTCGATGGGTAGGTGGGGAAGAGGGGTGTCAGTTATTTTTTTTTATACGACTAGACAGCGCTCGTGCTTGTTTGAACACGCTAATTTATTTTTAGACAGATGATGTAATCGATAGAAAGGCGACGACTGTTTTTTTTTATGTAAGCGCTAAACAATAATGTTAGTAATTTATCAGAAACGTATTTACTATTCTAAAATCTGATACAACCCACTCGCGTAAAGCGTGTACTCTACTATTTGTACATATTTCCGGACATAAGCGGTGCGTGAGACAGGCTGTTCCGTGTATTGATTGTAATTGATCGAGTTTGGAACAACCGAAATCTTCTAAATTTATAATATTAAAATGCACGATACGCTTCTGTAGAAATCTTTTTTTTTGCAATCCTTTTACGAACACGAAGTTAAAATGAAACGTATACTTTTCTAATATCGGTACAAGATGTTCGTACGATGTGTCCCCGTCCGTCCACGTTAGTCCATGATAATGGTCTGTTAACCATCTGTTTGTCCTCAGATGTTTGTGATTCGAAACAATCGTCTCTACTGGATGTGTAAATATCCAATGCCTGCTGGCAAATGCAGTGACGTCCATAACGGCTAGTTCCTTAACGAGTTCGTTTCCATCGTTGTCGATAAAACAGTGAAAGTCAAGTATGACTGCTAGTATATCCTCGCACATCCTTTTTTCGTTATATACAACGTGTTTGGTTTTACTAGGAACGTTGCAGATCCGTCCGTCTTACGGAACAGACACGTTGTATATTGTGAAACGCTCGTAAAGAATTTGTTCGGAACGTTTATTTTGTACTTTATATTTTCGTCACGGATCAGTGCAACAAATTTACATGTCAGAACGTTGTATACAAAAATTTCTATAGGGTACAGTACTGTATGCTTTAAGTCACTGCAGCGTATGTACTCGTACGGAGATAGCAGCTCCATGCGTCCGTCTTCAACGCGTGCTGTTCAAACACTGAGGTATGCGATATTAGCGGAGGTTGTATAAAACACTTTTGTCACAGCAGCATATATATTTTCAAACCTGGTGTTCAATAGACGCGTGAAAATGAACTAGAAATACGCTCTCATGTAAACAGTGTATGCGGTTCTACATAAGGGAAAATTATGTAGGTTTATGGCGCAATTCACACATGTAATAAAATGTCGACAGGGAATAAGTACAACTTCCACGTTTTGTGTGTAACAGACTTTGCACATCGTATCACGATTCGAGCTTTCTTCTACGTTTTTTATATTCTCCTTGATCGTGTCGGTGCGTTGTTCGTTCTTTGCTGTCACTGCTGCTGCTGCTGCTGCTGTTGGTGCTTGCGCTTCGGTAACGATACCCAGTGCCTTGATGATAAAATTTTTATCTTTCATTAACATTACGTAAGAGCACGCAGGAAAATGTCGTGCGTGTTCCATCCAAGCATATTCTCCACGTTCCCGTTTGTTTAATCCACCTCCACAGCAAAAACAAATCACTCTATCGTTGCATCCGGTGTAAAAGAAACCCGCTTCTGATAATTCTTTAGGTGTTATCGTTAACGATACAGGCCATTCTTTAAAACTCTTTAAACGGTTTTCCAAGTTTCTGTAACGCGGGTACGGAGATGTGATTTTTTGAATTAAGATGACCTGTACTTCTTTATCGTCTGGTGATAAGGACTTGATTGACGTAGTCGTCGCCGCTTCACCGCATTGTTTGAAATAGCGGTTGTTGTTGTTGGGATTGATATCGTCAACATAGATATCGTGTGAAAGCATCTTGTACGTCCACTCACTACTCGTGCTGATGAAACACTGAGCGAAGAATAGGGAGAAGAAGAGAATCGTTTTCCCCCTCCACAAAAATAAAATACACGAAAATTGATTACATTACATTCTATTTACAATAAAATAAAAATACATGAAAATTGATTACATTTTTTTAATTAAAAATTACATTAGAAAAAAGCAAAGTTCTATTTACAGTAAAAAAAAAACATTAATATATAGTAAGCGTTTAATTGTGTCTGCGCACCGTGTTGGATAACGGAGTGTACACGTTGATTGAATCATGCAGTATCAAGCAGTAGGCCGCTGTCTGAGCGGGGAAATTGGTCGATGACTCGAATTCCAATCTGACGTCGACTGGTGATGACTTGAGCGATTCGTCCTGTCTGCTACAATCGAAGACGAATAACGGTGCTTTTACTATGAACTCAGTAGATGTTAGAAGTACGTTGGGTTGACTTCTGTGGTAGTACGATTTTTGAAATCGTGTATACATGTCGTACAGCAATGCGTAACGTCCGTTATCGATATCCAGGTTCAGGTTATCGTACGGGTAGTATTTGTCGTTCAGAAAGAGTCTCGCGTTTGTCACATTGCAGTGATCGAATTCACCTGCGTGTTTATTCAGATTGTTTTTTCTGGCGGTCTGAAAGGTGAGTATCACGTACCGCGGTTTCTCCAGTTGTGTAGTTGTTTTCACCGTCCAAGTCTGTCTGTCGGTCGTCGGTAAAGCCGGATACTCGTGCAGTTCCCAACTACGAAACGGTAAGAATAGCGATCCTTGCGTATGATATCCAACAATCGTATCCGTACTTCGTTGTTCACGTACACGAACGGAATCATCCAAGAGATTTTGGTCAGTTCTATATCGGCGTTAGCGGGCGCATCCGTGGACGAGAACAAAGCGTTAACGTTGCTGGAAGTGCGCAACAGTATAAGTTCCTGTTTCGTGTTTAAAATAACATGCGTGAAATCCTCAGCGAATCCCATCAGCATCCTCAACGGTATGCAAAAGTTGAATTCCTCGTGTTGGACGGTCGGTGTTAGCTCGTTAGCTATAGGAGCAACCCAACCGGCGTTTTGCATCGAAACAATGTCCTGCTTGCCGGCAGATAGCACGGTTTTAATAGTGGACGTGATGCCGACGCTCTTGGTACGATCCACTTCCACACCGGCCAGTTCGTAACGGATTTCTTCGAAGAGAAACGCGATCGCGTTGTTGATCATTCTCACGTTCACACTACCGGTGCTGTCGGTCTTTTTGCTCAATTTGCCTTCAACGTACAGGAAACTTTCCATCGGTAAAGTGAAGACTTCCTGTTGCAGTATAGGTATGCGTATCTCATCGTTATTTCCGTATCGTGACGCTGACGCGTACGGTGCATGAGGATGATATTCGTAATGCGTGATGTTGTCTTCTAAGAATGGTCGACGTTCAACCGATAAGACGATACCGCTGTCCGCCATATTACTTGTTTTTCTTGACTTTGAATCCTAGTGAAATCAGGTAGCGTCGGTTAGTTGCTGTTAACCGTGTCAACGACGAACGTCTACTGATACCTTTTCCAAAAGTGTTGACCTCTTTTATCTCGTGGTGCGAGCCGCCGCCGCCACCGCTCTTCATCACGGGGGTATCGGTGAAATAAATTCCCATGATTACTACACACGTTTTAAATGTATACGTGCGGTGATGACTTCTCGTTGAAAATTCACAATATCACCGTCCTGATCGTGTACGGACAGTGTAACGTTACGCAAGTGTAGTACGTTAAGTGGAAAATAAATGACGTTTCTAGGCGTTTCTACTATCTTGAATCCTGGCTCAACCGTTGGATAGAACGAGTGCAGTATATGCTCGTTTCGTCCCGTCTTGTACGAGCCTTGTACAGCGTTACACCTTATCTCCAAAACGTTCACTTTGTTAATGTTTACAGGCACGTCCGACGTGTGTAATATATACGCTTCTAACTTTCGGTTCTTGGAAAAACCCAACATGGTACCGATCGTGTGTTCCGTACATCCGAAATCAATATCGTATGAACAATAAATTTCACATTTCAACGTGTTGTTGTTGGGTCGTAGAGAAAATTTTGGGTCTGCTAGTTCTTTCTTCAGGTATGTTTCGATATCGCTGATTTCGTACACACCGGTCGGTATATTGACGAGTTCTAACGTTTTACGTGCTCCCTTTAGTACGGGAAAGACGTTGTTTTTTCCGCTTTCCACGTTCGGTATAGAGTTGTACGTGGTAAAGTCCAGCAGTCCCGCGTACCATTCACCGTTCGTCAGTTCAAGCGGTGGAAAAAAGTCACAAACCAGTGCGCTCGGATCCGTTCCTGTGACGGTGACCGTAAGCGAAGACATCTTGTTTACTGATCGTTCGATGTCAAAAACTCTAAACATAAATGTCCGCAGATGACTGTGTTCGATGGCTGTTTCTGTGCATAATTGTAATGAACATCGGTCACGTTCGATCCAAAGTACCGTATTAGCTCGACAGGTGGGCGCAGATTGCCGAATCCATCAAAGTACCAGACTCTGTCGCCTCGCTTCTTGTAGCATACCCAGTGCGTGCCCGGTCTGGTAGCGTCGTCCAGATTCACGATCGCCCTTTCGTTCTCCCACGGTGATGTACTAGGAAGTGCGTCGCGCATGTACACGCCTCTGAAATAAGGTATACGCAATAGTTTCGTGTACTCATAAAGATCTCGATCGGACAACGGACGCACGGGTATTTTGATTAGTTTCTTCGGTACGGTCGAAGGTATAGTCCTGAAGCCTTTTTACCACCGGCCCGTCTTCGTCGACGTCCTGTCCCAGTTATCGTTGTCCTCCTCCTCCTCTTCCTGATTATCGTGCGTCGAACCGGCTTGCGTCGTCTGGTGCGACGTTTACGCACACCACCACCGCAGCATAGCCGGCTGCCTAACGCCGATTTCGCCTTCATCGCTGCTGCTACGGCTGCCGCGTACGCTCTTTCACCGATGCCCGAATTCAAAGCTTTCACTCGTTCCCACGCTTTACCGGCTAGCACGCGATCCGCTACATGTCGTCGTTCGTTGTCCTTGTACTTTTGCTGTAAGCGATATCGTGTTCACGACAAACTTCGTCCAACTCGTTGATTCCTCGATCACCGCGAGCCAATCTCTGCTCTAGTTTCGTTCCGGGTCCACAGAACCTGTAGCCGGGCAGATGTAGTTCCACCGGTAATACGTCCACCGCTCGATTGATCAGTGTAGGTACTGACTTCGCAACGAATGGTACCGCGCTTTTAACTATTTTTCCGATAAGACCACGCCCCCCTTTTTTCGGCTACGTAGTTCGTACATGACTACTGTTTCGCTTGCTCTCGATAAAGGGATCTCCAATCGTGCTCGTCCTTAGATTTGTCCAGATCACTAATCAACTCGTTCGTCTCCGCCTTGTTCGTAAGTAGTAAGTCTGCCTCTTCGGCACCAAGTGAAGTACGCGTATTTAGAAATTCATCGTACACGTATACGTGTGCGTCTTTGAAGAAATAAATCTTTCCGTCGATGTATCGGAACGCGCTGTCGACGGCTTCTGGTAAGCCGACAAAACGATCTTTAACGTATCCGTGTTTCTTGATCGTGAACGTGCACTCGTCTACTTCGCCGTAATACATATCGTTGTACAACAGAAGAGTTCAACCCGTGTACGTGTGTATCGCAGCGTTTATTTTCGTCATCGTGCGAACACCGAGCGTTGTGATCGAACGCGGATACCCGTTCAGCGGTTGCAGACTGTGTATATCGAACATGTATACGTAGTTGTCTATGAAGAGCACCACTTCTTCGGTCCGCGGTCTCTGGTACATCGCCGAAACGTTGGTGAACGTCAACGGTAAGAACGTCAACCAATCCGTCAACAGAAGCGGCGGCGGACCCGATCGCTTCGACTCGAGATCCAATGTCCACAAAAAGTTATCGTGCACAATATACAGGTGTCTGTTGATTATTAAAAATTGATTAACGTTCTTTAGCCGACATAAATCCGTCGTCCGAACGGTGTCGTTCGTTGTCGTCGCCGTCGTCGTTGACGTCGTCGTCGTAGCTGGCGGCGGCGGCTTCCCGTACAAGCGTTGAATGGCTTTTATATCGTCGTCTCTCAGGTAGAACGGACCGTCCGAGCGTGGTACGTAGAACGGGTACATGATTGAATCCTTCTCGAGGGAATGAGACAGTCCTAACGCGTGTCCTATTTCGTGCGTTAACACCTGAAGAAAACTGGTCTGATCGTCTGGTATTTCGGTTGCGTTCGTATAATTCCACGATTCGTAGTAATTCATGTGTATTTCGGTAGTGTTATACGGTAAATCGGGCGGGTTGTAAGCGTGAGAGAGTATACCTCCTCGCCCGTCCAAATCGTACCCGCAGATCGTGCACCTGGAAGCCAGACACCTGTGTTTAAAATATTTCATACCAATGACCATGTCGGCGTTTATGTCGTTGGGTCGATATTCGAATTCCAGGTTCGAATGTTTCTGCCATACAGCGAACGCTTGTCGCGACGCTTCTATAGCGCTGGCGCTACCGTGAAAGATCCGCCACGACAAACGTCTCTTGGCCCACGGTGTTCGTAAGGTGTACGACACGAAATCTTCGTTACCGCATCTCCGCGCACGCATCAGATTCATCGTTTCGTTGTTCAATTCTCCATTTACGGTTAAATTGTAATTCACTTGAAACGTGCGAAGGTAGGCGTCCATATCGATGGTGGCGTTGTCCGTGAGTCGTAAACTATCGTCGGGCACGTATCCGTATCGCACCAAGTAATCTATAGCGAAATCAACATCGTTAGCGTTAACGCTCCATGCGACAACGGCACTTGTGCACACGATAATAAACGATATCCATGTTGTCACAACCAAACGTGGAATGTCCCCGGCGCATGTACGACAGTATTATTTATATACTTTATCGGCTTTCAGAATCGAATAGGGAGCACATCGACTACTTTCGACCCTTGTGAATCCTAACAGTGCTGTGAATCGTTTCTTCTTTTTTACAACGTACAGACCGTCGCGCGGAGTGTAGTAGTACACTAAACCTTGTTCTGTGTGTAACTCTTGTCGTCTTTCTATTATCAGCTCTTCGTTGTTGTATTCTTTCCGCGCCAAGGTCAGCACGTACATCATCTCTGATTCAACGTCGACTATGAAGGCAAACGCATCCGTTCTGTATTTATTTTTAACGGATGCTTTGGTCACAAAATAATGCAAGGGATACAGTTTAGCAGTGACCATTTCGTTAACGTTAATGTGCTTACGTGGCATTAACGAGTCCTTTAAGATTGATTCCATCACGACGATGCTGCTGCTGCTAATGTCAGATGATGATATATACCGCTCTTATTATACGATTATGTCTGCTTCACGTAGTTCTTCCACTATGGAGACGATTTCGTTCGTGTGCCCACTGTTTCCAACACGTTGTGATGCCATTAACAGTCGCAATCTGTCCACCAGTTCGTTCGGATCGTCCCAGTGCACGTAATCGATTTTGTCTTTTTTTCTCGTTAGCGTCATATACGATGTATCGATATTATTATTCCCCTGTCCTGTACGTTTCGGTGGAAACAGTTGCGATATTATTCGTTTATACTTTACACCTCTGTTCGCGTTCACCTGTGCGTTCGCTAAGTAATACTGCTTATGCGCGTTGGTGTTACGCAGTATATCTTTGTACGCTTTCAGATCTAATTCCTTGTAAATATTTTCATTAGGATGCTTCATGAACACTAGTTCGTCCTGGTGTACCTTTGTATCGTTTACCGTTGATAAGAATCGTATCGTCCGTTTCGATTTCGAACTGTGAATCACCGATCATCCATTTTCCGTTTTCGTGTTTTACACCGTACGTATAGTCCATCAGACGATCGCGTTCGGACGAAACGATCATACGCATGTACTTGTTCGCAAATGATTCGCTGTCGTATTTGTCCTGAAAATATCTACGCGCTTCACGTCTTCCTTCCGGTGTGTCTAGCATTTTTTCAATGTTGAGACTGGGATCGCCCTCATCATCATCATCATCATCATCGTCCAATGTTTCGGCTATCACAGGCGTTTTCAGGAAACGCGGTGGCTTCGTTCGGGAACGAGATGGTGTTCCCGCATCGATTTTACTAATTGCACCCGTCGGATCCTCTTCCTTCTCCTCTTCCTCATCCTCTTCACGTTTCATCTTTTTCACTCTTGTAGGCTTTTCATTTGTTGATTTACGTTTCTTTTCAAGCAACGCTTGCGAAATATTTTGTAACGGTTCTAGAATCGGTTTGTAACTTTTGGATAACGATGCTTCTTCTTCACGAATCCCGTGTTTTAACGCACGGTATTTCTTCCGTATATCATCACTGATCGTGTCGATATCACGTGCTAGTCGTTTCTTCTTGTCGTCCATCTCGATAAACGGCAGAACAACAACTAAAGTCGTTGATAGCAGGTCATGTGTATTTAGCTGAACGTGTGACTTTTTTTGTTTAATCGTTAGGTGCGACTACTATGAAACGGTCAAAACCGACTCTATACCTGCCAGTGTCGATAGAAGAATCCTTGTCCACAACGAGAAAGCCGTCACGATCTTTCCACGCTTCAGCGCACATGTTCTTAAACGTGTCATATTTCATGTCTGTGTTGACGTGATCGTTGTACGCATGTTTCAAGTTGCGATCGTCCTGTTTGAACAACACTATTAGATTGGCATTGTCACGAACCAACTGTTTTGGCACTTGACTGTACGTCTGACAAAGGTAAAACGCGTCCACACCGCTGTGTCGTCCCATAGAGAAATACTTGCGTATGTTGTGTTGTCTTTCGCAAGACACGTCGTCGAACACCATAATAGAATTGGGATCGACCTCGTCGGGAGGCGGTACCTCTTCGTTATCGTTGTAGGCGTGATAACCCATTCCTTCGTCGGAAAGTCGTGTCATCAGGGTCTCCAGCATCTGATATTTGGGTTGAAATAGTGATTTAGAAAACACGTATAAGTTCGCGAATCTCAATCCGTTTACATCGAACAACAGGTTGAACATGACATTTGTCTTTCCGCACGCGGAAGGTCCGCAGATGATCGAACGAACGGTATCGGGCAGAAGACGTCCGTGTTTACGTTTTTTCTGCCACTCCCACCATCGTCGCACAATTTCGAATAGTCCACGTCCTGTATTTTTAGTCTGTGCGATTGTTGCAATATTTTCATGTTGTCGTTCTACGCACAGTTTATTTAATAGTCGCACTATATCGTAGCAGTCGGTAGATATGTAACTGCATACATATGTGTCCGGACCCGTTTCACAGTTCGGATCCGACCAAACACATTCTTTGTAATGATCGAATCCGGTGCCGGTTGGTACTATTTCGCTAAGTCGGAACCTCGTTACGCGATTGGTAACCCGTTGTCAGTACTCGTACACTGTCAAGATCCTGCGCATGCGTTCAACGTCGTTTGCGGTCGTGTTCACGATGTACTCATCGTAACCAGGATGTGACACAATGTCTTTTACACTGTACACAGCGCGCATGTTGTCATCGTAACGCATCGAGGCATACTGGTTCTATTTCCTCGAGTCGAATCGTTGTTATACCAAGTTCTTCTTGTGTATCCACGAATCGTGTTTACCATCGAATCCTAACCATCTGACTTTCACACGATCGCCTTTACGTTGTACGATCTTTTCTACCAAGTACACGTCACCAACGTTCGATTTACTGATTTCGTGTTCATAAAAACCACCTTTCAACACTTCTCCTGTATGATCCTTTAGCGAATAAGTGACGGGTACGCTGCCGGTAGGCACTGTGTGAACGAGGAATATCTCGTTTGTCCAATTCGGTGTGTATCCTTTAGCGAACGTCATTTTGTGTTTGCTTATACGCACACGATAGCCTACTTTGAACTTTGGTCGTTTATAATCGATGCTCCTCGCTGTGTTCACGCGAATCCGACGTAACACTGTACGTTCGTTGGATTCGTTCACCTGTTGCGGTTTCATTCCAATCGTTCTGTGCACAGTGTTGTTATACGTGCTGACTAGTTCCGGTAACATATACAAACAACGGTAATGACCTTGTTCGCTGAACGCGCGATACATGTGCGTTTTCAACTTACGGTTGAAGCGTTCCACAATGGAAGCCTTTTTCTCACTGTACGTGGAATAGAGTGTGACACCATATCTGCTCAGCAATTTTTCTACGGTACTGTTGTAGTGCTCTTTCTCGTTGTCCGTCTGCAGATATTTCATTTTATTAGCACGCAGAATCGGTTCCAGAGCTCGTGCGACCTCTACACCCGTCTTCGTTTTCAATTGAACGGCGTACGCGTACTTGCTAAACGCGTTAATCATCGTCATAAGGTACTTGAATCCCTTGTTCGCCTTTGCGTGCGGTATCATCTCTACCAGGTCTGCTTGGTACAAGTCGTGAAGTCCCTTCAACTCGACCGCGCGTCTCGGAAAATTCCTTCTTACCGGTCTGTGCAACTCCGTCGCGATAGTCTTGCGAACGCTCTGGTGTATATTCTTCACAGCTCGTTTCATTCTCGTGTCGTCGTGCGAACCGTGATTCACAATACGCTGGAATGTAGTAAACTGTCGGCTCGGTGCTGAAGGTAATTCTCATCGATGCCGTTCTGGCACGTCCACCTTCCATCACGCGACTGTCACACCGCCACCGCTCCACACCCGCTTATATCATCTCGACCGAACGGAAGAACATCGCGTTCTTTTTCCGATTGCGCAAGTACGTTAAAACGTGAGCTAAACTGATTTTCATACGCCCATTACGCATGAGGCTCATACCGATGTAGTATCTCGGGAGCGCGTGTTGTTTCGAGTCCAACGCTCTTACAGTCTTAACAGAATTCATGTCTTTGAACATGACGCTACGTATAACGTTGTCGCGGTACTCGTGCATTTCAGCGACTATGACGTTATCGTTCTCAGGTAGCCACTCGCACATGTGTTTAGCTTTGAGTTCGGCGATTGGGCGTTGACTTCTCGATTCCGTATGCAGGTGTATCAGATACGAGTTCAACAACCAAAACTCGTCCGCCATAGCGCCCGTGCAATGCTGCCACTGTTCGTACAAACGCCGGTCTTTCACCGTGTACCCTTGTTCGTGCGAATACCGCAGACCAAAGTATTCGCAATACTTGCGGAGTGTAGGCAATGCCTCCTTCAGAAAGGCTACCGAAAATAATCCCTGCGCCTTGTTGTTCACCAACGCGAACTGTTTCCCTCTCGCTAGTGTCGGTAACGAGGACGGTGGGCAGTGCACGTCAAAACTTACGTTGTAGCTAGGATCCAGTGCGCACTTTGGCACTATCACCATCACGCTTCTGTATATTTCCATCGGTGTGCGTATCGGAATAGTGCGCTCCGTAAGGACGATGCAACAAGAAGAGTGTGATATCGAACTTCCGTAGGCGAGCATGTCCGTGTATACAGTCGCGTAGTTCATCTGCCCGTGTGAATCGTGTAAGCCGTGCACACGCTGAACAGCGTTATAGAGTTCAGCAATCGGACGGAAACGTGAAAGAAAATTCCATCCATGACGTACGGTACACTTGAACATATACTTTTCGTAAACCACAAGTTCTATCGGTACGTTATTTTGTTCGCATTCTACGATAAATTGAAGCCATCGTGATTTGTTGTGTATACGATCGGATACTATCATCAACAGCACGATCGGCTGCAAATCACTGCGGTGTTTTTTTATGTGACGCCAACAACGTGCGTGATATTTGTCAACGCCGAATTTGTAACGTGTACAGTAGTTGCCACAAAATCGTCTTTTCTTCACAAAATACACGGAACATAAGTTGGACCATATCGCGCTTCGTGAAGCTTTTGTTATTGTGAAATGTTTCCCATCATCATATCGATAGACGTCCATCGTCTCGATGATCTGCGATGTGAGTGATACGCTATTAATCGTGATCATGTTATTTATAGTGTATATGCATATTCTTTTGAGTAATTTTTTTTTGTGTCTTCACTCACACTTTTGGAGTGACTACTGTCGTTCGGTAGTAGTAGTAGTACTAACACCTAGTACTACTAGTACTACCCAAACGGGTATGTTTGTACATGAGTTTATGTCGGCTCTGAAAAGAGCCGTTTTTGCGTGAGTCGACTTCTACAAGTGTTCACGAACGAAATCGCATGCGGGCATTGACGCCTTATGGACTTGGGCGGGATCATCACCCACTGCCCAATCCATAATTCGTATTTTACACTTGCAGCATCTTACAACATCACCATCGTCTTCGTAAATAAACCCAGCTTTGGCTAGGTCAAAAATTTTTACGTTCGCATTCGGAAATTTATGAACGAAAAATTTAATGTTACCACGACGACTAATGTTGTAAAAGCTTTTTAATCGGCTTGCAAAAGAATATGTGGACACATCCATATCTGAAGCAAGAATGTTGGTTTGTCGCGTTGCATTTCACCTCCTCAGCGATAGCTGAGCGCGCATCCGTAGTTGGGATAGCTGTCGTCAATTGGTCGGTATGAAATAAAGCACAGTAGTGGGAGCAGATAGCTGCGCACACAGTTGGTAGTGGGGGATCGTCGGCGGTAATAGTTCGGTAGTGGGAGCGGATAGCTGCGCGCGCTACTGTCATAGATAGTATAAGTAGAGCGACGATCACTGCCAGCGTTCACCTTCAAGTATCACGCAGTCTAACTTTCACGTGTCGCATATAAAATAGTGCTTATTTTCTAACTTCGTATCAGTATTCAATTGTTCTTCAAGCGAGCAAGTAATTGTTAAAGTTTCGTGTTTTGATTGTTGTTGATAATGCAGTCATTTGATGTTGATTGTAAGCATTCGTTACGCGGCGCGTTGGTATTGCGCGTTTACACGCCTATCACGGATGACGAAGAATGCGTCAACGATGTCATAACCTTTTTTGATGAAATGCACGATACGTTACGTACGGACATTCTAAACGAACTGACACGTTTGCTTTCTATAAAGTGGCATATAACGGTTAAAGCGAGATTTGTCAAGTACATCGTAAACGCTGACACGGACCAGGACGAAGAAGTGACGACTGAAGCTTATTTTCACGGACGATGTCATACGACACTGATTGCTGACCAAGATGTATTGCCCGATCGTTTAGAAGCTTCATACGAAAAGATCATTGAATCGATTTATAAATTCACACGCGAGGGTAGCGGTTGGGTGTTAGACCGCATAATCTCCTTAGAACTCGTTCTCTTACGATACCAACCGCTAACCGCCTCCAGTTTCATTCGTACACCTCCTGAATTGTCTCGTACTAAATCCATCATCAACGAGAACAATACAGGCGATCAAATGTGTTTCGTATGGTCAGTGTTGGCCGCTCTGTTTCCACAACACTCACACAACGATCGCGTATCCAAATACAAGCCGCATATCTGCAGTATCATTACTTCTGGTATAACTTATCCCACCCGTCTATCCGACATTGTAAAGTTCGAAAGAGACAATCCTAACGTTTCTATAAATGTTTTCGGTTACGAAGAATATGAAATTTACGCTTTACGAATAACTCCTTCCAGTGGCAGACAACATCACTTTAATCTATTACTTCTTACTGCTGACGACCGAAAACATTACTGTTTAATAAAAAATACAAGTCGCTTATTCTCTTCACTAAGTAACCACAATGGTCGTTCTTTCTATTGCGATTACTGTCTGCATAGATTCTGCGAAGAACGACACCTTACCGAACATATCCCCCACTGTTCACCATATGGCGAACAGAAAATTCGTTTACCCACGACAGTGGAGGAGGAGAATGTGATGTGTTTCAGAAATTATACATACTGCCATAAGGTCCCTTTTGCGATATACGCAGATTTTGAATGATTTATCGTCCCTTGCCATCGCTGCGACGCTCCTCCGCACACATCGTCCACCACAACGGAGTCGTTACATCTTCCTTCAGGTTTCTCCTAGCTCATAGTCGACTACGAGCGTAACATTTTCAAACCCCAGGTCGTTTATCGCGGCGAGAACGTGATAGACGTTTTTTTCGATAGACTGGTCGCTGAAGAGCGAGAACTTTTCAGAATCATCCGATCCGTTGTCCCTATGACTATGAGTGACCGTGATTTGTTATCTTTCGCAAATGCCCTCGTATGTCATCTCTGTGAAGAACCACTGACTGAAATCGACAAAGTGCGCAACCATTGTCATCTGACAGGACGATACCTAGGCGCAGCTCACAACATCTGTAACCGTAACTTCAAGACTCCACGACACATACCCGTCTTTTTCCACAACTTACGAGGTTACGATGCACATCACCTAGTACAAGGGTTGGGTAATTACGACGATCTCGCTTGTATCGCTACCACTAGCGAACGCTTCGTATCAGTCTCGTAGGGTCGACTGCGTTTCGTAGACACGCTTCAATTTCTGAACACGTCCTTGGACACACTTGTTGGAAACTTGCACGCGAGCGGTGCGGATTTTGATTTAACGAAGCAATGTTTCGAAGAACACTTCGAGCTACTCTTACGTAAGGGCGTGTACCCTTACGATTACATGACGGGTAGCGAGAAATTCAACGAAACACCTCTGCCCGCGAACACTTTTTCAACAGGTTGAGTGAATCGCCAGTATCTGACGAAGATTACGCTCACGCGCAGAACGTGTGGCGTACTTTTGGAATCAGTACACTGGGCGAATATCACGATCTATATCTTAAAACAGACGTGCTGCTACTGGCCGACGTCTTCGAGGCGTTCCGTGAGATGGCCATGCGGTACTACCAGATCGATCCGGCTCATCTTTACTCGCTTCCTGGTGTCGCTTGGCATGCGATGTTAAAGATGACCGGTATGCGACTGGAGCTCTTGACGGATACAGATCAGCATCTCTTTATCGAATCGGCCGTTCGCGGTGGCGTTAGCATGGTACCCAACCTCCACGCCAAGGCCAACAACCCGCTAATTGTCGATCAGTACGATGCTTCAAAGCCGACCACTTTCATATTGTACACGGACTGCAACAACCTTTACGGTGCAGCCATGTCACAACCGCTCCCTTACGCCGACTTCAGATGGTTAGATCGTAACGAGATCAACTCACTGGACGTGCGTACTCTGTGCGATGACGGTGACATGGGCTACATACTCGAGGTCGACTTACACTATCCACCCGAACTTCATGACCTCCATTCCGATTATCGACTGGCGCCCGTCCGTTCCTGTGTCCATCCTGACGTACTTTCACCGTACTCTCGACGACTCCACACACGACTGCACTATACAAAAGGGTATAGCGGATCGGAAACGCCTTCGTCGTCCGTTCCCAAGTTGCTGACGACTTTGGACGACAAGCAAAATTACGTTCTCCATTTTCGAAATTTAAAATTGTATCTGAGTCTCGGTTTAGAATTGAAAGCGATACATAGGGTGTTGAGTTTTAAACAGAGAGCGTGGATGAAACCGTTTATCGATTTCAACACGCAAAAGAGAGCAGCAGCCACCAACAGTTTTGAAAAGGATTTTTTCAAACTGATGGTCAACGCCGTCTATGGCAAATCGCTGGAGAACGTGAGGAAACGAATAGACTTCCAACTAGTCTCTAACGAACAACGGCTGCAGAAAATTGTTTTCAATCCTCGGCTAAAGCGTATGATCCGCTACACCGATAACTTGGTCGGACTGGCCTTACGAAAAAGGACGATATTCCTTTCCCGTCCGGTGTACGTCGGCTTCACAGTACTCGATGTCAGCAAATTGATAATGTACAATTTTCATTATCGGTACGCTGTCGCCAAGTACGGACAACGATTGACCTTACTAATGACTGACACAGACAGTTTGCTTTACAGCATTCAGACTGACGATTTGTACTCAGATATGAAAGAGGATCTCCACCTTTTTGACACATTGGACTATCCCATGGATCATCCTTGTCATTGCGACGACAACAAAAAAGTCGTGGGGAAGTTCAAGGATGAGACCAATGGAAAACCCATCAGGGAATTTGTCGGACTCAGGGCGAAGTGTTACTAGCTCTTGTTGTCCGACCGCACCGACAAAAAGATGGCGAAAGGTGTGCCAAGGACGGCAATAAAAAAAAGGTTACGACATCAATTGTACAGCGAGTGTCTTTCTGACAGTCGTACCGTATTTACCTCTGCTGACTGTATACGAAGCAATCATCATAAGCTGTACACGCAACGTATAACAAAACTTTCCCTGTCTCCTTATGATGATAAGAGGTATGTACTGGACGACGGTGTAAGTACACTCGCGTACGGACATTACATGATAGGCGCAATAACCAACGACGCTGCTGCTCCTAAGGCAAAAAAGAGAAAGTACACGGACCGATAACTAACGGTAAAGATGATGTTCAGCATTACACACGCACACACACACACAAATTAACTTTATGTTCTTTACCTAATTATTTTACAACTTTTGATACGTTTTACAGAATGAACAACAAGAAAATTATAAAACATAGGCCAGCAGAGCAACGATGGTAAATATAACATTTTTTTTTCTTTATTTATAATGCACAAACAGAATATTCCATTCGATTGATGTGTTTTTTTTTTTTTAGTGCACAACGGTTACGCCGTGCTTTTTTAGGACCCGGCTCGAGTCGGTAAGGCCGTTTTCATTAATAAACTCTTGTCCTAATGCGTTTACCTCCGGTGTTCAATTATATTTTTTTTTTTCAGTGATACCGACGAGGCACCTGCCGCCGCTGATACTGATATGGATCCCCCCTATCTCCAGAACTCGATTCGAGTCGGTAAGACAATTGTCATTTTAATAAACTTTTGTACTTTTGGGTTTTTTACCTCCGGTGTTCAATTTATATATATATTTTTTTTCAGCGATGATGATGCTGCTGCTGCTGCTGCTGCTGCTGCTACTGCTGCTGCTGCTGCTGCTGCTGCAATTCGTCCCCAATCTCCGCAACCCGTCACGAGTCGGTAAGACATTTTTCATTAATAAACTCTTGTGCTCTTACGTTTTACCTCCAGTGTTCATTTCATACTTTTTTTTTTTTAAGTGATGCTAACGCTCCAACTGGTGCTGTTGCTGCTGCTGCTGCTGCAGTTCGTCCCCTATCTCCAAACAGCCTGCAACGTTTTAAACGTGCATTATTTCGACTACAATGTGGTGTGTTGCGGTAAGTCCGTTTTCATTAACAACAAAGTCTTGTACTATTGCGTTTACCTCACGTGTTCAATTTATACTTTTTTTTCAGCGATGCTCTAGCTGCAGGAGTGGCGGTATTTCACCCTCGACCCGGTACGAGTCGGTACGTTTGTTTTTAATTAACATTCAATTGTTCTCTCGCGTTTAAATCTGGTATTAAAATTGTTCCTTTTTTGTTTCAGTAATGTCGAGTCCACAGAAGGTGAAGTTATGGAGGAGGACAATCAAAGCGATGTCGATACGGTGGAATTGAATAGAGATCACAACGATGACGATGTAGAAGTCATCGACATAAATATGTAAGTCATCTTCTTATGCGTACATACTGCTTTGTTTTATTTGCGATTATACATAATTTCTATGGTGTCTTTTTTTAGTGACATTCGCCCGATACCAGCGCCGCCACCTCCACAACCACAACCGGTTACACCACCACAATCACCACCACCGTCACCGCCACCGCCACCACCGCAGATGCAACCTCTACCACGACCACAGCCCATTTATCAGCAGCAGCAGCAGCAACTATTGCGCAGAGATCCCCGTTTGTGGACCCCTCCAGAAGACGCGCTACCCGTCTTCTTTGAAGTGTTACACGCTACCGAACCGAGGACGCACGATGACCCAACAACATTGAGACTCCTTCTTAGAAGGAGTCTACCGACATGGTGTTGGCGTCGCGGAGAGCCCTGTCCTGTTCAAGGTATGATTCCAAACAATACCTGCAGTATATGCATAGAAGCATACAATGACGGGCAGAGGCTCCTCGGTTTGGTATGTGGCCATACATACCATTACCGATGCGTCCTCAATTGGTTCCAGTCAGTAGCGATGGAGGGGACACCACCCGCATGCCCACAATGCAGGCAGTATATATTCGGAAAGCCGAATCGTACATTTTATGGGCGCAGGCATATTTAAGGTATATTACAGTGTTAATAAAGGTTTTAGTAATCCATCCTACTTGTAACAACCACATGTCACTAATACTGTTACTTTTTTTTTTGTTACAGATGGAAATTAAAAATACCACCCGGATTGAGACTTTTGTAAAAATACCCTATTGTGACATGTATATTTTGTATATATTAGTTTTAAAATAAATTTGTATATATTTTTTTTATCGTATAATATTTTTATGTTTATATATTTGTAAATATTAGTTGTAAATAAACTTGTAGATTTTGTTTTCTTTTATGTTTATATTTGTGTATTTATAATAAACTTGTGCATATTTTTTCATTGTATAAGTGTTTATTTTCAACTATCCTTTTCGCATACTACAATTTACTTAACACATAGACACACAGTTGTCAACAATGCAATCGTTCAGATAAGTGAATTGACCAGTGCATATCATGTGTGTTTCTTACAAGTAGGGCTCAACATAGCGAGCCGTAGACCAACAGGTTGGTGCGTTCAGCTATTACATATCATGTGCGTTTCTTAGGGCTCGACATAGCGAGCCGCAGACCAACAGGTTGCTGCGAACGTATTTACTTAACACATATACACAACATCGACGATATCGGCACGGCAGTGTAAATATATACGAAACCAGTACACTATAACACCGAGTTGGCAACAATGGCGGCAGTGTAAACATATATTCAACCCATACACTATAACACCGAGCCGACAACGTCGATTAAACCCAGCACAAGTTGGCAACACCGACGACGCTTTTCCAACATGGCCGAACTTCCGGAAAACCCCATACACTATAACACATGCACGAATCGGCAACCTGGCCGTACCTTAACCACTACACACATGCACAACCCGACAACCTCGCAGATTTTCCAACATGGCCGCCGCCGCCGACGACGAACCCCACCACGACGGGCGGCCATCAAGCCACCACCAGGCCGCCGCCCAGCTACGATGACGACGTCAACGACGACGTCAACGGCGAACGGCGAACGGCGAACATAGCCACGCCTCCGCCAATCAACGCACACATAACCCCACTTTAGGCGGCGACGACGACAACATGGCCGACAGACTACTACCGCATGGTTACCCCCACCATCACAATTTTTGAATTTCCCGCCGTGTGACGTCACTTCCGGGGTAGAACTCTCAGTTTCCCCCTACTTATTTGCATTAACTGTGTTTGCGGGTTTTCGGTTACCAGGATCACAAGCAATGTCTGAAAGGAAAGTAAAAATATTCAAATTGTTTATTTTGCTAACAGTAATTTCTCAGTTCGCGAACTTGATATTAGTGTCATACGTAATACTCTATCAGTGGGAGACGATAAGGGACCCAACTCTCTCAGCAGCTATGATTTCTATCATTTCATACAGCATATTTATTACAATATATTTCTACGTTGCTGGCTACAAATTTGACGAGTTTATAAAGAGAATCGATACCGCCCATATCAGCCTTTATCAGAACCCTCTTTGCGATAAAGCAAAGTTTTCTGCGTCACTGGAGAAATTAGCAAAACAAATAAACAGATATACTGTACGAGTTGTTCTTTTTTTGAGTTTTTTTAATATTTCAGACATAATGGCGTGCTTATTAAACTACAGGTTTGGTTTAACTGACAAACCTCAGCTGGCATATCAATATCTTTTTTATCCCACCGGCTTTCCTTCATATGACGCAAGTATAATATACCAACTTATAACCGGAGCAACGTGTCTTATAAAAAAAGCTACCGCTGATAGTTTTTTTGCAACGCAATTCTTTTATTTGTATTTATGTTAAAAACAGATTGGTGACATGTTTAAAGAGATTTTCCACGGAAATGAAGATCTTCGGGAAAATGGGAATAGACTAAAACTATGGATACAAATGCATCAGCAGTATCAAAGGTAAGGCACCGAGAAGACCACACGGTACAAAGTATATTGACTTTCAAAGGTAGTATTGAAGTGTAGATAATGTTTTTTAATAGAGATATGACGTTTCTAATCATCTAAATTGTTAATGGCAGTTTTATTTTTGAAATTACTTCATGGACTTAAAGTAATTTTGTGTGAATTTAATGTTGCCTGTTTAAATTAACTTTGCGTTTACATTATGTAAAAATATTCGTGCGATTGTATAACTTTACTACTTAATGGCTACTAACGGTATCAATCACTATTTATTTTATAGCCTTATCGAAGAGTTGATCCACCTGTATTCACCATGCCTACTGATGTACTTCGTAGAACTCTTCAGCTGCCTGACCTTTGTTATCTTCTCTGTTACACAGGTAAGTAATTCGAATGAACTATTTAGTATATGAAGTTGACAATGTTTTATAAACAATATGTAACATTTAACCTAAATTCATCATTAATCTTTTTTTTCAATGAAAGTCTTTTATTCATTGTTTCCATTGCAGACCGTTCTTTATTATTTAGGTACGTTTATGTGTGTTTTGTAAAAGGATAATTTCAACGTCTGTTTAGCGTCTATAATTTTAGAGTTATTGAGAACTGAATTTTCTGAGACCCATTGCGGTTGAACACTAGGTACCACTAAATAAACATAATCGTCCGTGACTGGAGAGTTGCGCCTTCTATGTGTATGTAGCACATATCACACCAGCCAGTAGGTAATTTACCGTGCGTGAGAAGCTGCACAGTAGGTGGGCTTGTATGCACTCACGTGTCCACGTTGGGTTTTTATTGACTAACGCCCACTTGCCTCGTGGGCATAGAGCGTAGGGCATATTTACTTGACCTTGACCCGAACGCACATATTAAGCAAAATTAAATTCACATAAAAATATTTTCGTACTTGTTTAAGTATGAGACCGTCCGAAACATAAATCACCTTAATCTAATTTTCTACATAGTTGCCTTATTTATTTAAGCATTTATCGTACCGATCGACGAATTTTCCCGCGTCGTATTCCTCCACCTCCAGTTCTGTGAAAAAAGTTGTCACTGTAATTGTTCATCCGCTTTCCTCCCAAAAATTCTGTAAGTTCGCAAAGCAGATGATAGTCACTGGGACAAGGTAAAGGCGCTGTAGGCTGGATGTTTGACAACTTCCCACTTAAGTTTTGCCAGCAACTCTTTTGTTGCGGCCTCAACGTGAGGCCGTGTCATGAAGACACAAAATGCCACTAGTCAATAGACTCCTCCTGCAATTTTGAATGGCCCGCCGCAATTTTTTGAAAGTTTTGCAATATCTGTCAGAATTTATTGTGGTTCTACGGGGGCAGAAAGTCAAAAAAAAACGTTGTCCGTAACCTTTCGAGTTGGGGATGCCTGCCTAAATTTTATTTGTTTGCATGGTGAACGAAGGTGATGCCATTCCACAGACTGACGTTGACTCTCTGGCGTGGCACTCGAAACCCAGGTTTCGTCTCCTGTTACGATGTGTGTCACGTATTCGCCTCCCTCTTTTTTGTGTGTGTTCGTAGCTACGACTATGCGGAACCCACCTCGCACAAAATTTTCTGTACTTCACGTAAATGGTGACAATTTCATAGATATCAGTGCGAGAAACAAATGAAACATTTTCAATAATTTTATAGAGTGTGCACACCGATTCTGTTTGAGGAATTCGTCAACTTGACGCAGTAAATCATGTGTAATGACAAAATGACGACCTATTCGTTCTTCGTCAAGAACGTTCTCTCTCCCTTTATTAAAACTGCGACTACGCCGGAGTTCTAATAATTCATGCATCGCATCCCCGTACACTTCATTGATCTGACGGTAAATCTCGCACGGTCGCATATTTGTTGCATGAAAGAAT
Source organism: Magicicada septendecula (assembly GCA_034769895.1). Taxonomy (NCBI): domain Eukaryota; kingdom Metazoa; phylum Arthropoda; class Insecta; order Hemiptera; family Cicadidae; genus Magicicada; species Magicicada septendecula. Next base: position 313,064,169 of record CM068373.1, on the reverse strand, counting down.
CGATTCACAGATCTCACTCCCCACGCAGCGGGATCCTCAAGTTTTTAACATTTAAGTGTGCACAGGTTCAACAAGACGGTCAGGAACGCAATAAAACTTTACAGAGGCTAATTGTACACAACAATGAGAATGACTGAAAACGAATAGACATACGCGGAACCACTGCGCGCTCTGTGTGCGGAAACGTGCATTAATGTCCAGACGACCCTTCTAACTATAATTATAATAATAAATAAAATACTGGGATATACTATATTTATGTTTTTTTTTTAACTGGAGGTGCAAAATCCGTATATTACAATTTGATCTCTACGATAGTGTAGGCTATATCCTATGGTACATTTACGTTCTGTACTCTATAACAAGTAGCGAACTTATCTTTGTACGTGAGATTTCACACAAACTACACATATTACGTCCAGAATTAAAATATTTTTTATAAAGTGACAATCAGTTTGATTCTTTTTTATGAGGGAGGGTGACAAATCCTATACATTAAAAAAAATTTTTAATTCAAACAAAAGAAACCACTGTAAAATGTTTGTTATACATTTATACATGGCTTCTAAAATCTCTGTAATCTAAAAAAAATAATTATTACTGAAAATATAATTGCATACTACAGTCCCAATAACTTTACGTTCCAGTGATACTGAAAATCTAAGCTAGGCAATTAACTAAATAAGATGGTAAGTTTGGATAAGATTTCTTCAAATCAATTCAGTTTAAATCAGAAAAATTAAATGGTTTTTTTTTCTGACGACTTTTGCCTATTTTCTTACACTTATAGTTCTGGTGCTCACAAACAGGTATTCCCTAAAAGAGCAAAATTTATACTTGTAAAAAATGTGCTTACGGTTTATAAATACCTCTTACCTACTATCCATGTGAATGGAATATTAATAAAATGACGTATGTAAGTAAAATATACACACTTGCTTGTTTCACAGTAGTTACTACAATATCATTTACATATGTGTAAAGTGTACAAATTTGTATTTAAGTTAGTATGTTAAATAGTTTAAGATGTTAGGATTAATTCAACGAACGTAAGATTTTTATTAGAGGTTGTGCTATTTTTTGCGCTGTTGTACACTTTTTATTCCATTAAATTAAAATTCAACTAAGAACATAATTTGAAGAATATTGTTCAAAACAAAATTTACAGAAATCGTATTTTTTTTTTAATTTTCAGCAATCAAGATGTTACAACTTGCTTGAATATTTATCACTTGGTCACTACTTGGCATATTGGTCATTGATCCTTGGAATGTTTTTTATTCTCTGTATTTTTGGGACAACAATAATGTATCAGGTAGTATTTTGTAGTGTAATACTACATAACAAGCAAATTCTTATTAGTATGGGAAGACTACTACTCGTTTATTATATGTAAAAGGCAATACTACTATATTAGTAAATAAGTAACAGCAAACTCCTAAATTAATTAAACGCATAATTTCACATAACATGATAATATCTTTTATAATATTTATCATTTATAATAATGATATGCATAATATAAATATATGTATAATACTATACATACATAATTTATGAAATTTGTATTAAAAGTTTTATAACAATTTATTAATTATAGTGTCAATTAAACAGTACCAATTTTTTGTCAAATTGTGTAGGTACAGAGTTAAATTTCCTTACTGCATTTATTGAAATGAAAATAAAATTTGTCGTTTTTCACATCTTTTTAGAATGAAGAACTATGGAGTATTATATACGAAAGCAACTGGTACGCCACCACATTAGAAATGCAGAAGTCTCTGCTTGTGGTTGGTCAGAGGCTACAGAGGAGAGACAGTATTTGTGTTTTTAGGTCAAAAAGTTACGACCTGTCAAAAGAGTCTTTCGTTTGGGTACGTTCTTTATACTTTAGTCAACAAATACTTTGGTGAGTAGTGTTTTAATAAGATTGAAAAACTCATGTCTACTGATTATAAATGTTGTCATTCCCTCATATCTTTTAAACTGAAGTCGCTAAACAAACCGTCTGGCATTACGAAGTTTGTTGAACTTTTTTATAAGTATAAAAAAAATAATAAAATAAATTACCAAATGCATTAGTTTGTTAATGTATTCTGTTTGTATATATACAATAATGTAATGTATTAGTGATACATTACAATAAAATAGATTAGTGTAACAAACGTAATAAGATTGATGTCAGCGTATTAATGTACTGATAATTAGGCAACATATTTTAATTTATAACATATTGCAACGATACAGCCATACGCTGTATTAGGCATTAATTTGAATAGATATAAAATTTGTAGAATTTGTATAAATTACGGGTAAATGGACAGGTCTGAGATTGTAAAAATATTTCATTGTTAGATTAGGGGAGAAATTAACCTGTTCCGACAGGCAGTGAACACCTGCTCAATTGTATGTGTGTTACACGTGTATCTTGTGTGTGTTAGTGATGCATGCAAAGACAGGAATCTCAGTAACCCGCCCCAAGTAATTAATAAAATAATTATTTTAATTCACTGTGCGAAAACTAATTAGTGTATGAACAAACCAAAGGCACCAAGGTGTGTGTAACATTTAAAGTTATCCCCAGTGAAAATATGACGTTAATAGAACACGCTATGCGAAGACAGTGCTAAATAAACATGCCAAAAAATACGCAAATTACCCTAAGACGCTCAATTTAATATAGTTAGTGCTTAATCGAATTAGCTATGATTTGTGCTATCTCGATTCCGTGCAAAACATTGCTATTTGCTAATAATTGCAAATAGATGAAAAGGTTAGGGGTGGGGGCTATCACGCAATATGCAGGTATCGACAGGACGATTTTGGAGCCAACTGGCGCGGAATCTCGAGAGGGTATAAATTAAGGTTCGACAAAAAACCCTTCTCTTCATTTCAAGACACAGTTTCAGTCGGACATGCTGTCCGTCGGCAGAACAGTTTTTTTTTTATTTCTGTTACAAGTCGCAGTAACGAAAGAATAAAACGTTCGTTAAATTCGTGACAATATTCCGGAAAACGTAAATACCGAAATCGTAAGTCTACCAAGAGTATCTACAGAAAAGCTACCAGAGCGACGAGGGATTTTGGAAGTTAGACGATGTTTAAGATCTACCTTGCAGCAGATAACAACTCTCTGAGGAGGACAACACCACACTGCTGTAGAACGACGCTGGACTCTAGACGTATCCAGGAACACACACGCTGCTGGAGAGCGACGCTGGACTCTAGACGTATCCAGGACCACGCCAGGACAGGAGGAATGGAAAACTAACTTGGACAACGCTGGACCCCGACAACAAGTCGTAAGATCAACAGAACTCGAGGTGACATGCGTTAAGCATTTTAAATGATTTTTAAAAAAACAGCTCATAAAGACTATATCAAAAGACAATAAATTAAAACAAAGAAAAATTTATACTTAGTAATAATATTTTAGAAATGTAGATACATGTTTAGTCGTAAGAATGAGCGATCGCATATAAAGAAATAATAAATAAAAAGAGAATTTAAAGTTGAGAGAGTAGAGTTTGTTATCAAAATAAATAGTTAAATTGATTTGATATTTGAATTATAGAAAATAATAATTTAAATTTGAATATTAAAACAAATGCCAGTCTAAAAGTAATTAATATAAATTTAAATTTAATTTTAAACATTGGTATAGACTGAGCGAGTTGAGGTCAGATCTGAATTAAGAGAATTAAATTCAAATTACATTTTAATTTTATATTTTATAAATAAATCAAATTATTAACATGTCTAGATTAAGATTATTAACATGTCTAGATGTAAGAGGTTTTTAAATATGTGTAACACTGCATAGTATAAGATATAAACATTTAATAATGAGCAATATCGTGACCGACGATTATTAAGGATGTTTATGATTATTTATAAGATTGAGTAAACAATAAATATGAATTTTAAATACTCATAAATACAATACTCTTATTATAATTCCACCTGAACCCCATATACACGTATACTTTATATCAAATTGCAACTTGTTACGTTGTATAAATGGCGCTCCAAGATCGTGGGGCTCCACAAATTTAAATTATGTAGACGTTGTAATATACAAATTCCAGCGGCTAAACTCATCTCATTATGTTAGAATTTCTAATTTATTAACGTTCCAATGGAATGTAGACTAAATATTTTAAACGGTGTTGAAAAAAGTAAATAATTAGGCGTTATTTTCAACAAACAGGGAAGCAGCAAAGATGAAATTCAAGAACGTGTTAACAAGGGACGAACCGTTATAAGTACGCTGAATTCGCTTCTATGGGAAAGAAGTATAACCAGAAATACAAAGAAACATATATATATAATAGCATGGTGCAAAGTGTAATCCTTTATGGAGCAGTTGTTTGGAACGTTTCAAACGTAAATAAGAAAAAAACTGATGGCAGCGGAAATGGACTTCTTCAGGAGGAGTTGTAGAAGATTAAAATTAGACAGGGTTAGAAATGAGACTATTAGAGCCGAGATGAATATTGAGAGGACAATAATAGATGAAATAGAAAGGAGACAATTGACTTGGTTTGGGCATGTGAAGAGATTGGAAGATGACAGATGGCCCCGCAAAATACTGGAATGGATACCACCGGTGAGGAGGAAAAGAGGACGTCCACGGAGGAGTTGGCGAGATGACGTAGCGGAAGCAATGGTTGCAAGAAATTTAGAAGAACTTACATTCTACGATAGGTTACAATGGAAGTTGGGGACGGAGAAACGGCGACAGCTGTAAAGATGTATATTTTAAACGTGTCTACCTGAAGTGGTTACAAATGTAGTATACTGTGTTTACTATACGTAGGCTACATTGTACAGTGTTAATACGGTTTCATCTGTAAGAATTGAACGTCAGTAACAAACAAATGTCTTGAAACATAGCACATGCACTTAGTGGTGAAATGTCAACAACTGCCAATATTAAAACAGAGAAAATAACACGTGATAGAAATGAGGATGGGAGAGACGGAGTAATTTTAAACTTGTTGCATTAAATTGATTGAACACCCCCCCCCCAATCAAATGTTAATTGTTTACCCAGTAAGATGACTCGGATGTGGCAGATAGATTCCTTCAAGTTTGTATATACAACTGGCTATATGCAGAGGTGTGCAAGTTATTAGACTCAAATATATAGTTTAAAGCAGACTAACACTTTTTTCAAACAAAAAAAACTTTTTGAAACAATGTTTACAACTATCAATATGTCGTATGATGTCCTTTATTCTTTACAATCCATTAAATGTGGTTTGGTAAAATTTATATGAGATATTTACAATTTTTCTTTATGTTCTTCATCCCTATGCCATATTTGTGTAAGTCTAGCTATGGAATCTGTCTTGGTGATGATTTTTAAAAATTTTTTTTTAATAACTGCACATAATCTTGTCCTGGATTCTTATGTTCTCTTCTGGATCTTTTTGTAGAATTGTTTAGATTCACTTTTGTAGTGGTTCTACTATTTCTTCTATTCACAGAATAATATACAGAAATAATGTAATACAGGGAATTGACATAGTAAGGTTTATAAAGAGTAGAAGGATACCTTGGCTGGGAGACACAGAGTGAGGATGGAACATCACAGAATTCCCAGACAAATTCTAGAATGGAGACGAGTAGGCAGGGGATAAAGAGGATGAGGTGGGTCAAGGATGTTGACAAGGATCTGAAGAATATTGGGGATAAGAAGAAGAAGACTAAGTAATGAGAGAGGTGAATAGAGAAAAATTGTTGAAGAGGCTAAAACCCGTACTGGGTTGTAACACCAGTAGAAGAAGTATCCCACAAGTCTGTGTGACAGCAGTCTGTTTAATAGTAACTAAAGTGGGTTTCAGCCTATCCTATCCTATCTGTGGGGTTTTGTTGGATTTTCATCCAGTTGCCTTTCCATATTGAAACTAGACCCTTGCCATGATTGAGTAAAATATCAATATGGCCGTTGATTTTAGCTATACATCCATTTTTTTCATTATCGCATCAAGAACACATTTCTTTGTTTAATAATCACTTATTCCCAAGGTCGTTTTCTTTGGTTAAGTTTCTTAACTTTTCCATAATTTTTACTATTTAAGACAAAATCACTGTTCTTTCTAATAAAACAGGTAAAATATTTTGTATTGGCTAAGAGGAGTTCAAGTATTATTGAAAACATTTAAATTTAAAATAGTTTTTAAAAAGAAACACTAAAATTTGGGAAAAGCTATGAACTGTGCAGTAAACTAAACAGCTGATGTAGGAGTCTTAATTAGCACAGTTGATACCTTCCAGAGAATTTTTACAAAACAAAAATTTTCTAACAAAATTTCTGAAAGAGAGGACCAATGATGATAGGAAACCTTGCTATATTTGAAAACAGTCCTACAATTTTATATGGTGGCAAAAACTTTAAGAATCACACAAAAATATAGGAAAAATCTCATTGAGTCTAATTATTTGCACACCTCTGTAGGTTCATTTTGTTTCTGTAAAATAAATTCTACAATGAGACGTGTATTACCTTGTATCAAAATTATGGTACATTATTGACTGACAAATAACACATAACGAGAGCATTGTTAGATGTCATCTGAGTATAATAAGTCTCACTTAATGTGCATAATTCTTTCTTTCTTCAGTTTTAAAAGACAAGAAAACAATAATCATAATAATTATATTGTGATGGTGACCACAAGAACAAATTATGTAGTCAGCTATGACCAAACAAACATATCACCCAACCATAATATGGTTTTCCTTCCTCGTAATAGTGTTTCTGTTGTAACCATCTTTTTTTAAACTCTTTGTGAATGAAAATGATTCCAAAGTTGATAGGTCTGTCCTCATTTTACACAAGGTTGTGTGTAAGTCAGCCATTTTCTTTCTCCTAAAGGTGTCTATCTTTTCTAACTCTTGTAGAGTCAAGACGAGTGATTTTACGTTTTTTTGTCAGAATAGTCTATACATTTTAGAGTTAGCAGGAAACATATAAACAGACAAACATACCACTAAACACGATATTGTAATATTTGCGTACTCAAAAATAAATAAAGTTTTTAGTAAAACACATGATAACGTTAATGAAAAAGTACACATTATAAAAAAACAACATAACTATTAAAACTTTGTAGCAGTTATTAAAAAGTAACTAAATACAAAGGAACACAGTTAACAAATAATGTGCCAAGCAATCCTGTCGTATAAAAGACATCGCTGCGTTATACTTAACGGTCAGTACAAACACTTATAACTTAAAACCCTACTACGGCGGACAGACTTTCAAATTAAATACAAATTAAACTAAGATCTATTCTCACAACTTTATTTACTTACACTAACTACCTACCTTTAGAAACGAGAAACTCTTCAGAGTCCAACATTCTCATGCCGTAATTCAGTAAAATCTTAACCGAACCTAACATACCACTACTTTGTTTTTAACAGGCACAGAGAAAATAATTAAGTATTTTTAGGTCTTACTGACCTACATAGAAAGGAAAATCCGTATGTCCAGTGCATTTTCCAATTTTGCTTATTTGTCATGTGACTTCTTAAGAAAGTATAAGACAGAAAAAGATATCAAATTGAGAAGACATAAATCTTAGAACACATACGCTAACGGGAGCATGAATACAAAACAGTATTCTCGTTGAAACGTAAATCCATTCTGGAAGTATCCTTATCTCTCGTTTCATAGAAAACAGCGTTCTCGAAGATAAAGTTGGAAATCTTGAAAAGCAATAAAATACGTACCTCTTCCGAATATTTCTTCTACGTACATCTGGCATCTATATAAGTTAATAGTTGTGTGGGAAAACAGGATTTTAGAAAAAACTATCCACTTGTACTTTACTAAGACACAAACTGGCAGTAAACAGAACGTCATCACATGACAATTACGACAAATTAGACAGGATTGTACACAAAACAGTCGTAAATTACTACAAATACGATACACGTATTTGTGAATCAAATCGCCACTCTGAGCATGTAAAAAATAAGGCTATGGGTAAACACAGTGTACAGGAACACAATAAATAAAAAGCACATCCGGGTTAATATAAATCAAGGTCTCTCGAAAATTGTACACACATAATGTGTAGATAAAATTTCAAGTTTTAACTAAAGTACAGTAATTATAAGAACAGTATAGTTTGCATAAGGCAATTAATCTGAAAAATGAACGTAGTTACATTTTGTTTATTAGATGCACACTTTGCTTCTCAAACACTGCGCATGAACTCTAGAGATACAATAGACAATATGTGATAGAAAACTAGTGGCACTAATAGACAAGCCAGAAAAATGACAACAGTAAAGTACTATACGATGGACTTCCAAATGTGCAGAACAGTCCTGTATCAAGCAATTAAAAGATCTTTAAACATTTATTTTATTAAACCCTAACCACAAAAATTCACTAAAGAATATAATCTAATTTTACTGTCATATATATTGCAATATATATATATATATATATATATATATATATATATATATATATAGTGCAATATATCCTATGCTTTATTAATTTAGATTGTTAAATGCTCCTTTGTGTCATAGTTCATTATTATTATAGAAATTACACTGCAGGAGAACTGATTTTACTTCTTAACAGTATTAAAAATTTGAACGGTAAATGAAAATTCAGCAGTGTCATTAAATTTAAGTGCACTATGGAATGTTTATTATCATAATTTTTAGAGTTGAGTAATCTTAATTTATACCACCGTTATTGATTTTTAATTGTGTTACTTCAATATTGAAATTGATTGTCTTGAATGTATTTAAAAATCATATAGGAAAATTAATACTGACGTTTTAAATACAAAATATTTTATAATATCCTATTATTAAATTATTCTTACTACAGTTGTAATTTCTATACATTTGATATTGTGTGTTAACATATAAATTATTTACTTTCAGGTTATCCAAGCGATTGTGTCTTCTTATATTGGACTTACACAGGTCAAAGGGCATGGTACTATTAAAGAGCAGTGTTAATACGCGGTGTAGAGAATGGCCGTATATTGTATCAACATTGATTTAGAATTTTATTTACGAGTTCTAACTCTACTCCCATATTTACCTTCTAAGTTGATGTATCTCTTAATACACTGGTGACGTCATCAGTGACCAAGATTCAGGTTACTATCACGTGTTATGATTCACTAGTTCAAATATATATTGGTGTTATGAAATCACCTTCTCAGATTAAAACTTTGTATTAAAATGTAAGAATTAATTAGTTTCTAATTTTCGGCTGTGATTCTGTTCCATCATAGTTTCTATTACTGTCAGAAAATGGGTAGAGTACAATCTACCAGAGTAGATTAGATGAGGGCACTGTAGAAAGTTAGTTTTAGTTTTAGTAGAAAGTTGTTTTAATTCGCCCAGAAATGATAAGTAAGTTATTTGATACCAAAAAGTGAAGCGCCTCTACAGCTAGAAAAATGTAAACCAAAGATAGTTTTCAATTTACAGAGTATTCCAGGTTGTTTTAGTCCTGAAATGAAAATTGTCCGGCGCCATTCAAATATGAAAGTATAATAAGTATGCCAAAATTCACCATGTGGGCAAGTAAATTAAATGTTGTAGTTTCATTTTTGTAAACTTAATATGAAAAACTGCTGATGAAAAATGTATGGATAAATATACGTCATGCTCACTCAAATTGTTATTCACAAAATTTGATGTTACTTATAGTGTAAATATAGTTGTTCTTCAACATTTTCCCAAATTTTATTTCCGCTGAAAATTACACAAGGATAACCATCTATTTACGTATAGTTAAATCTTAAATTCAAATTTCAAAAACTGTTTGCCACAATGTAATTACTATTTCCGTTGTAAGTATAAATTAATTTGATATAAATAATTTTTTAACTTGGCATAGTCAGTTTTCCTGATGTATTGACTGTTTTAAGTTATACGACGATGCGTATACTGGATGATGCTTGAATGAGTAAGTGTATGCAAATACCTTGGTAGCCTTTATGCCTTGAATGTAAAAATAATACATTTTTAACATATTGCAATAATAAAATTATAAAATACATGTTATTTTTAGTTGTCTTGATTGTTCATCATCTTTTTTCACAGCACTACACTTTATATAATAATGAAACTTTCACTTGTGAACTTACTTGTCTTTTCTCGTCGAACGCGTTTCGGCGTAGTGTTCGCCTTCGTCAGCTTAGAGACAGACTGCCAGACTTTGTAACGGTTATTGCTTGGAAGGTATAGTGGGGGTGACGTGTGGAGGAAGGGGATTGGCGAGGGGATCCAAATTATTGTTTGTTTTTTTGTATAATTGTGTCAAAAATTGTATGTGATTTATATTGTAATTGGTCGTTAAGTATGTTGTTTGGTTGTGTTGTGTGGTGTTTGTATATTTCGTATTGTTCTGCTGTATTGAGTTTTCGACCTTTGGGTAAGTAGTTTAGGTCGAAAACTCAACACAGCAGAACAATACGAAATATACAAACACCACACAACACAACCAAACAACATACTTAACGACCAATTACAATATAAATCACATACACTTTTTGACACAATTATACAAAAAACAAACAGTAAATTGGATCCCCGCGCCAATCCCCTTCCTCCACACACCACCCCCACTATACCTTCCAAGCAATAACCGTTACAAAGTCTGGCAGTCTGTCTCTAAGCTGACGAAGGCGAACACTACGCCGAAACGCGTTTGACGAGAAAAGACAAGTAAGTTCACAAGTGAAAGTTTCATTATTATATAAAATGTTATTTTTATATTAAATATTGATATGTAACAGTATAACACATGTACACAGTTACTACATACGAATATATAAATGTACTACTATACATAATCAAATATACGTACATGAGTTACTTTATTTTCAAATATATCGTGTAATGACATACCGTATGCGACGTCTGACCGGAAATCGTTCGACCATTTTGAACATTACGGTATGGGAACCGATTATGCAACTGCATTGAAACTCGGTATCGAATCAGACGGGACCTTTTAACGAATGCGTGAACATCCATTAACATGTGCAACTATCAATATCTTGCATAAACTATTGCAAGACTCAGTTATGTAAACATATGTTAATGTCTATGACTATCGTATTCACAATGTGGGAACGATTAGATCAGCAAATCGTATTAAATTTTGCGTAAAATTTGCACATTTGTCAGCGGAAACTATACAAAAGATAAGTAAGTTTCCTGGTAAGGACTCAATGTGTTATACACAGTTAAATTATGGTAGAACGCTTTAAAATGGCCGGGAAACTGAAAATGATCCACCTTCTGGAAAGCATTTAACAACAGAACACCCGAAAAATTTGAACGCCTGTGGGCTGCAATAAACAAAGGTAGACGGCTGTCAGTGCGTAAATTAAAAGAGATCTGTGGATTCCGCGTCTTATGCAACTTTCATAGATAACAGACTTTATTTAACAGATTTTATGGAAATACCTTGAAATGAAACGTGTGGCAGGAAAATTTGTGCGTCAGCTGCTGTCGCAAGAGCAAACAGAATTCCTTGCTGGGGTTTCACAAGATTTTCTCGATACTGCTAACAATGAGTCAGACTTCCTCAAATAGATTAGTCGTGACTGGGGACTGGAGATGCGTCATGAGTTTATGGCTATGACCCCGAAACAACAGACCAGTCTTCACAGTGAGGAAGACAGTTATGTATGCGGCAGTCACAGACAACACGTGTTTACACAACAAATGTATTATAATTGCTTTAACATTACGTTATTCAAAACGGTACCTTCTCGCACAACTGCCGTTAATCTTATGGTAGGCCTACATTCTTTTTGGAAGATGAAATTTGACTTTTAGGAATTTGAATTCAACGGATGAATAGTAATATATAGACCTATTATACATATATATTGTAGCATGACAGATAATCCACTTAAATAGATTACCTTATGATCATTAGTAAAAATCAAGTATATGGAATATCCAGAAAAATCCAAATGAGAACCAAATAAAAATCACAATAAATTACCACCATAACAAGAAAAAGTAAATATAAAGAAAAACTCTGCAACAAAAATAAATGTAACTTACAACAAAATAAAACCCCAAAAAAGCTAAAATTAAAATAAGAATAATACCCAGGTAGGATAGGAGTAGGTAAGGAAGCTACCCAGACCAAATAAACAAACCAGTATAAACAAGAATAAATAATAATGAAGAAACCAAGAACGAAAAAGGAAGAGACCCAGAACAAAGAAAAATAATAATAACAAAATGGTACTGAAGAAACCAAGAATGAAGAAGGAAGATATCCAGAACAAACCAATATGACTAATGAACAGGGACAAGTTTGAAGATAACATGTAATAGAGGAGGTAGAACACGACCAATACCCAAAGGAAACCCAATAGGAAGAAAAACCCCCAAAAGAAAGTAAATGTCACTATAGAAAGTATAACACCCCAAAAAACCATATACTCATGTAAAACAAATAAAAACAAAAGTGTTTAAAGTGCTAAGTAGAAGTGCCCCCAAGAAAGTTATCGTATAACTAATAAAGACAAATCTTAACAGTTCCCCCATGATTAAACAGTTTGATATTATAAAACTATGAAAGGACTAGTGATAGTATCAAGAAATAACAAGGGACAAGTGCAAGTTATTAGATTAGCATAAATAAACTTTGAGAAAGTACATTAAATACTGTACCTTTAAATAACTTTAAGTGTTTTAATATAGTATCATGAGTGATATTTAATCAAATAGTATGGTGAAAGAGCAATGACTACTCTTTCTAATAAAATACCACTGTTTATATGATAACATTCAATGGAGTGAATGATATAAATAGAGAGCTTGAAGTTAATACATACAGTGGCAAGGGACACATCCCTAAGGTAAAGAAAAACAGATAAGACTGTACCCAAGTAGTTTTAAGTAAGTGTTAAAAATTTAATGGAACAGAAATGTTAGGTTCCAATTACCATATATGAACTCTATGCATAAGGTTTGGAAATAGAGATTAATTCTTATATTTATAAAATGTTATTGTGTTTAATAGTTTGAATTAGGAGTGCAATGTCTGAATGTGGATATCATTCTTATATAATAAAATGTTTTTTAGGAGTTACTGTAAGTAATCAGTACAAAAAAGGATATGAATTTAAATACCATATTTTATGTCAAATAATTGTTATGTTTTAATTGTTTAAAGTCAATACTAAATGTTATAATAGTAAAAAAAGGAATTATTAATGAATATTATATTAGAATAGAAGGTCAGAAAAGGGTATAAACTAACTGTATTATTAAAAACTTTGTAGGTAACAACAGATAAAATCTAGGCCAAATAGTAAAACTAAACTACATTATAATTGACAAATCTAGTCCTATAAACCAACTAACCTGATGAAATTTATGCAAGATAAACCTATCACATAGTAATACCATGTAATTTATACTTTAAAAAGATATTGTCAGAAGATAGGTAAAATTATGAATAAAAATGAAAAGTATTAACTAAAATTTCAGAGGAGGAGTCATAGATAAAAGAATTATATTTCAAAACAATAATTAATGGACAAAATTGCAAGAAATTAAGGAAAGATAAACAATTATATCAATCTGAGATTCAGTATAATAATAATTATATCAGATAAAATGGCTATTATTTGGACAAGGACAGGAAACAAAAATTTAAGCCTACTTTTCCAAAATGAAAGAAATATAACTTTTTTAAATAAAAACTTTGTAAAACTATATGAATTAGTATCAAAATAAGCAAAATAGATTAAAGAAACCGAATATGTATTTAGTATTACATACAATTAATTAATAACGAAAATATTTTCAGTGATATAATGTATTAAATAAAGGTGTATCGGAAGCCAAGGTAATTTGAAACAATGTATGATGCATAATAAATTGGCTAAGAATTTCAGGAGACGAAGGAAATGAGAACAGCTAATTATTATCCGTTGAAGCGAACACTTGAACGAGGTTTTGGTCCGTGTAACCTATGTCAGAAATATAAATGGCATGCGAGATATGAATCGAGTTTAGTGAAAATTTGTAACGTTTTTATTTTTGACTTTAACTATTAGAAGCAGTGAATACAAACAATAAAACACTTAAACTACAATAAAACAGAACCACCTACGCCTAAATTATTAAACTAACACCACCACAAATAATTATTACGGACGAAACAAAAAGGGTTAAGTACGACATATTTAACCAAAGTGAAGTAGACATAATCACACACATTTAACCAAAGTGAACTAAGAAACACTGCACCAGGAACACTCAATCAACTCCGTAACGAATATCCACAATTGCTGAGACGAGGAAACGGTGAAAAGGCATCTTTATTGCAAGAAATATTTGTCGAGGTGACTGACGTTAACCTACGCAGTCGTCAGGCGGCCATTTTGTCTTCCCAGCATCCTATGCGAATTGTCACAAATGAACATCGAGTCGTTACTGGTTCGAATATTATACTATATAAACTTTCAATATTGATTATTAACCTTGTAATTGTTAGTTTTAAGACTTTTAATTGTAAGTGTTATACTTTCATGGCCCTACCCTTCTCTGGCTATTTATAAAATAACCGTTAAAAGAACAAAATATTATATACACTATTCATGTAAATTTTTTATCGACCGGCCCTGAGTAACGAGTCGATACTGTTGTCAATAATCGATTAACAATTGATCTTTCTAATAAATTGTTAATAAATGATATAATTCTGCAAATTGGTTGAATTTTAATTTAAATATAATTAAAAATCAGTTAATTCAAGATCACGGACTATCCGAAAGGCGGTATTTACAAAGGAATAAGGAGCATATTTAAGAAGAAGAAGAACCGTCTATCGACTAGTACCGGAGTTAACAATATTAACGCAGGAGTTATTCAGAGAAAGTGACACCACAACTTAAACAACCATAAAATAATTAAAATTTTTACACAATACAGTTACGAAAATTATTTCCTAATTACATACAACAAAAACACGAAAACAATAATTTTTTCAGAAAACAAAATTTTTATTTGAAATAAAATTTTTTTTATTATTTCAAATTTTAATATTATTATTATTTTGTACAATATATAATATCGTTACAATATATATATATATATATATATATATAGTAACTCAACTCTGTTTCTCTCTCAGATGATGAATGGTGTTTAATAATTGGTGTGGCTCTCGAAGTCTTACTGGTCTGAAACACTTCCTTAAGTTTCCCAGTTGGTCGAGTCCCAAATGTAGCAAAAACTGTCAAATAGCGTTACGCTGTTGAAGAGATATATGTGTAGTTTCACCAAAATGTTTTAAAACAAAAATTGTTGCTTGTTGAAGAAAATAAAAAAATTGTGTTTAAAAAAAGTTTTATAATTAAAAAAAATTTTCTTTTTATTAATTAATTAATTAAAATCAATTAATTAATGTTGTTTTGTGAAGTTTTAAAACATGTATCACTCCTCTAAGAAATTTTATTGAAGTTCTTGTATTTTCCAAATAAACTACAACCACTCATAAGATTGTCTCCAGGACAATCGATACTTGTTTACTTTTTCGTTTTGGAGGTTATCTTCCTTTGTATGTGGTAAAATCCTGGTAGTTTATTATTTAAAATTATATCAATTGTAATTTGTAATATTAATGAAAGAAAGAACTATTTTGTGGTGAAAAGTATTAATGTTATATTAAATAATTGAAATATAGACTATTTCGATTATAATATCGACTCTCAGGGTATCGAAACAGTTACAAGGTTTGATATATAAAATTCAACAAGGTTCTTTAAACAGCTAATTATTATCAAAGTCAGAGAAATCGGGCCAATATTTAAAAAGTATAACGTTACAACAAGTTAATTACTAATACTAGATACATACATGAATAATAATTTGAAATAAAATAATTTGTTGTCACCAACACAGCTGACGGGAACAAGAAGGCGTTTTTAACGACGAATGCAAATGGCTGCCGTCAAGTCGGTGAAAATGCCCTTCGTATCTGCGATGTTCCAAATAAGATATTTTCTGGTAGTATTTACGTCCTGGTGTCTGCAAATCTCCTTTCTGATGTTGTGTAGTGTCTTGAGTGAAGTTTCCGGGTTGTATTTTGTATATCTGTGTATGTATAAGTTCGTTCACTTTTTATGATTCAGGCACTAGTGTATGGTTATGTTGTATACTGTTTTCTTGTGTTTAATATTGTTATTCGGTGTAATTATGTGCTGTACTGTGTTATTTAGTCTATATCAATTGTATCTGTCACTATGTTGACGTTCCAAAATTGTTTTATTCGCCACTCGCGATTTTACAAAAAACGTATCGTTCACTTACTCGCCATTACCGTTTTTAGTTAGGTTAGCTCGGTTATAATCCGCTCGTCAAGTTCACCGTACAATTACCAATAATCAACTATCTTATTTCCTCCAGTTTCGACTAAACTCTTAGCCAATATAATATTATTCTTAACATTGTTCAAATATAATTTTGCATCCTGTGCATATTTCCAAATACACTATATAACTGCCTAAACTTTGGTTATTTATCAATTTTATTTGCTAGATGTTATTTAAATTAATCCTTCAGTTCATTCGGCGTATTTTAAGATTGAATAATGCCGTTTTATAATGTTTTCTGTCCAAAATTAGTAATTTCACTTTCATTTTGTATTTAGTGAAAAATTAAAAATTAACTTCCTGTCATTATGCAAATTCAGCCATTTTTCAGTTATATTTAATATTAATAATCTCATATTGTATTAAAAGGTTTATATTCCCTTATTTTCTTATAATTAATTGAATTGGTTAAATTCTAAAATATTATTTTGGAATATATGACTCCCCTCTCCAAATTTCTGAGTTTTGTCATTTTCATTTTTATTTATAATTCTGAATATAATTTTATAAAATCTTTCTAAATGGTATGTGTAACTATATGGCGTCATCTCAGGTTTATTTTATCAAAAGCCCTTTTGTTTAATTGCATTTAAATGAGTAATTTCTCTGTTTTAATGAAGTTTGGTTTTCATTCTTTGGCCTAGATTTTCTAACAAGTTTTTTCTTACAAAATATTTTTACAAACAATAAATGATGTGTGATACCCTCTCTGACTTTTAAATATGGTATTATAAACTAAACATTTTTTCAAATAACACAACAATAATTAGTATTGGTTACAATACAATGAACAGTTAAACAAATAAGGAATATTTTCAAATAAATGGTTGTCTTCAACATTCAGAAATTTTTTTACAATCAAATACTTATTTCTAACATTGAAATATTTTTCACAAAAAAGGTTTTTTACCAACTAACATCTTAATTACTTATTACTATTAACACCAGTAATAAATGTATTTACAGGTATGATGTTAGTTGTTGAAAATTTAAATAAATGTCTTTATATCTAATACATTTTAAAAATCCTTATCCTATATTTACAAAAACCGTATATCTATATTCTTATTTGCTAACTACTATACTAAGTTGGATTATGCAGTTCTTTACACTGTCTTTTAAATATTGTATTTGAGGAATTGTACCCTGTCATAGTATAATTATATCTGTTTTTTCTCATTATATAACACAAAATGTCACTTTAAACAGATTTATATCTTGTTACTATTCAGAGTAACATATTCACATAGTACACATTTTAAGTCACTGAAAGTTGCATGTTTCATTGTATTCAATGTTTGTGATTGGCAAGAATGAAACGCAAGGTTTATTTTCTATAATACCCAAAACTAGCACAGATTCACTTTACACTTTTATTTTGTTATTTCTAAATGGTCGTGTAGTCTTATTAACATGATAAATTGGTTAGTGTTTTACAATGGAGATTTGTTCCTTGGGTACTATATTATTGTTTCATCTTGGTTCACTGGCAACTCTTACTTTACACACTTTTCTCTCTTAATTTTATGTACATGTTGTTATTGTCCATTACTATTTCGTTATACTTTTATTGGTATTTTACTATTTATTTTGGGGATATGGGGATTTGGGTGTCTTTTATAAGAGCATGACATCTTCCTCAGGATGCTGCCTTCTTCTTCTTTCTTCTGTCTTCTTTTCTTCTGTCTTCTGGGACTGGTATCTTCTCCATCTTCTTCTTGATGCCATCGGGTTTCTTGGGATTTCTTCATCTTCTTCGGAATCTTAGAAATACATCACCTGTATTGGTTGATCTTGGCTTATTCAGGGTTTCTTTTCCATTTATATTTCCTCGTTGTGGGTTTGGTCATATTCTGTGTTGCTTTGTTATTTACTTTTTACCTTCCTGGGTTATAATTTGAAAACCTTGGGTTATTAGACTGGTTTTGGATGACTCATCACTAGTAACTCATTTTATTTGAACTTGTATTTTTTAAATAATAATGATTGCTTTCCACAGTTGCTATGAATTAATTTTTTATATTAAACTTAATGCTTTCTTCCAGATTTAAATGTTATAATTTTATTATTCTAATGATCAAATGCCATTCATTATTTTGCATATATCTGTCACGTTACAGATTGCTCTCCTCCAGAAGTAATTATTTCAGTCATGTTTATGGATGAAATAATTTCTTATGATAATTTCATCATTTCTTATATTTCATCTTCTTCCCCATTTTTATATCGACTTTTTATATTAGAGTTTAATTAATTTTATATATATATAGTTACTTATTTTACTACTGATCCTTTTCGGATAGTTAGTGTCGTCTGAGATATATTATTATTATAGTAATACATTTTCTTTCTTTATAAACTTCGTGTTGCATCCTTGGGATATTAATTCCCTAACATTCCCTATCACATGGGCTGGGGCAGATCAGAGGGGCACTGTACGCTACACAATCTCTGCTGGCCATACACCACTTCTACAATTTGAGTCCAGAGGCATATTCATCTCTGCTCAAAAAACATAATGCTGCTGGAATTATCTTCAGTCAGTCATCGAATAAATAAATAAAAAGTAGTCTCATTTTAGACTAATAAAAATATCTTTGGATTCTTCACTTCGTAGTTTCTCAGATTATCTCACATTTTCTATCTTAATAAATCTTCATAATTATTTTTATACTCATTATATATATATTTTTCTAAACTCTTAACTTGTCTGATATATTTATTTTAATTATGGTTGAAAACCTTTCTTATTTATAATTCTTGTTACTGGTCATAGTGTAACTCTTTTTCTTCTCCATCTGAATTCTCTTCATACTTCCTTCTGGTTACTAACAGTGTTAGCATGGTCTTTACATATAGCATTTTCTTATTCATTATTTGAATGGTCTTAATATATTATATTTCATTTTTAAATTTGTATTTTTATATTAGATATTCAGGTTGTTATTTTGATCATTTTATTTAAGCATTTTAGTTCTTTCCTTTCTCTTAGAAAGTTATTAATCCTCCTTCGCATTCATTAACATTAATTCATTTATATTATATTTCATGTGGTATTTCTTCTCTTTGCATTTCATATAGGTCTTATTATTATCATTTGTCCAAAATCATCTTCTCCATATGTTTGGTATGAGTTGTTCTTCTTTTCTCTTAATTAACTGTTTTCATTATCGTTTCATAAGTAATTAGTCTCTTTGCTTCCAAATTTTTTCCTTCTCTTGCATATTACACTCTTTTTGTTTTTCTTCTCTACTCCTTCAAATACTAATGTGAATATCTAGCATTTATTCTGGGTTAAAGTTAATTCTCTTTTCTAAATTAATCATTTTATTTTCTTCTAAATTCAATTATAAATTGCACATACTTATTTTTGGAACTTTGTTAGTTTTATTCAAAATTCAAACTCTTCTTGTTATTTAATGGCAAAACACTTCTCATAAATCATTGTAATAAGTTGATCTTATCTTGTTTCAAAGTTCTGACGTTCTATCAACATTCAAATTCTGTTTAATTCATTTATTTCCAGAATTGTTTCATTCAAAATTGTTTATAGTAAGGTTATCTTACAATTATTTCTGAATGTTTTGGTATTTCTCTAAATTCAATTCTTCTTAATTATTTACCATAAAGTTTTCTCACAAACTTAGTTATAGTAAGTTGTTCTTACTTCATTTTTAAATTTTTTTGTATATTAACTTCAAAATTCCTTTCTTCTTTTTTTCCATAAAGTTTCTTTTTAAATATTTGGTAGTAAGATGTGCTTACATTTGTTTTTAAATTTTGTTGGTTATAAAAATAAATTCCTTCTTTTTAATTCTGCCAAAAAAGTTTTTTCTCATAAATCATAGGTAGTAAGTTGTACTTACTTATTTTTAAATTTTTTTGGTTTTAAATTCAAAATTCTCTCTTTCTCTTTCTTCCCTAAAGTTTTTTCAAAAATATTAGGTTGTAAGTTGTGCTTACATAATTTTAAATTTTTATATTTATTAAATTCAAAAATTCTTTCTTCTTAATTCTTCCAAAAAGTTTTTTCTCAAAATATTTGTTGTAAGATGTTCTTACATAATTTTAAATTTTTTTAGTTAAATTCAAAATTCTTTCTCTTTCTTCCATAAAGTTTTTCTCCAAAATTACTAGGTTGTAAGATGTTCTTACATCATTTTAGAATTTGTTTGTTATTTATAAATAATAAATACAAAACTCCCAACTCATTCTTCATAATACTTTTTCATAGATGCTTGATTGTACACACCTTTGATTTTTCCTGAAACGATTTCCCTCAACTCATAGGTATTGTTATGCTTATCCTGTACCACAACATATGGTCCGGTATAAAATAATAATAATTTTTTGGTTATGCCTTCTAAGGTGCTGGGCAGCTCTCGATTTTTTAGGATGACTTTCTCACCCTCTTTATATGTTACCATACGCCCTATTGCCTTTTTCGTATTTGGCTTGCCGTTTTTCTTGATCTTCTGCCACCTTGTTGTAAAATCTCAAAAATCTCAACTGGTTGAATTTCCTATTGTTGTTCGTTGGAAATTCAATGATTTGTTCAATTTCTCGGGGAGTCGGCTTCTCATACATGGCTGAGTACGGTGTAATTGCTATAGCTGGATGGTGGGCGAAATTTAGGAATGTCTCAGTTGCGGCTAGGTACTCTTGCCACTTTTTCTGTTGGTTGTGACAGTACGTGCGCAAGATCCTACCCACTTCTCTCAGTACTCTCTCAGCCGGATTGCTACTTGGGTGGTAGACTGACGTCTTATAAGTTTTGATCCCAAGTGCTAATAAGGTGTCTCGCCACCTCCTCCCCTTAAATTGTGTACCATGGTCGGTAATAATGGAGGATGGTCTACCGATCTCTGGCACA
This sequence comes from Magicicada septendecula, assembly GCA_034769895.1. NCBI lineage: Eukaryota > Metazoa > Arthropoda > Insecta > Hemiptera > Cicadidae > Magicicada > Magicicada septendecula. Next base: position 313,042,890 of record CM068373.1, on the reverse strand, counting down.
TACAAATCGATGATCACCGCCAGAACTTTTGTTGTTGTTGCCCGATTAACCGGATATATCTTTACATATTTGGTGTAGTGGTCCATTATGATTACCAGGTATTTATACCTGTGTCGACCACCGCTACGGGGTATTGGCCCGCAGATATCCAAAAACACTTTTTCCAGTTTTGCGTTTTAAGTAATCGGTATCATGATACCCTCTGTCTTCTCATTGTTTATTTTGGCGCATTGGCAGATCTTACAGGACTTGATGTACGTTCTTACCTTGCGGTTGATATTCTTTATCTTACAGTTTTCCTCTAGAGCCTGTATCACTTTTAACGCTCCCATGTGACCATACCTGACATGGTAATCGATGATGACCTCTTTTTCGATTTGGTGTGGGATTATTACCTTCCATGTTTCTTCGTCCAATGCCGTTTTTATGAATAAGATCCCTTTGTTAAGGTGGTAATATTTGGAAATGGTATCGTCATTGGCTTCCAAACGACTCACGATGTTTTTTAGCTTAGGATCAGACTGCTGGTGGATTCGAATATTTATTAATAGAGCTTGTAGATCGGCTCTGGTCTTGAAGATGTTATAAATTTTGACCAAGCTCTCCTTCTCTCCCTCGAAAGTCTGATCTTCAAGATTTATTCGTGACAACACATCCGCTACCACGTTCTTTTTTCCTGGAATATATTCCCATTTCAGGTCATATTCTTGTAGGGCAAGTACCCACCTAGCCAATCGGCCGTGACTCAACTTGCACCTACGAAGGAACGAGATGGATTTATGATCAGTTCGTACCGTTACTTGATATCCGAGAATGTACGTCCGGTACTTGCTGCATGCGAACACCACGCTCAGCAATTCCTTTTCTGTCACACTGTAGTTCTTTTCGCACTGGTTCAGTGTGCGACTAGCGAAGCTTATTACCAGATGTTGTCCCTCCTCGTCTTCCTGGTATAACGTTATTCCTAAGCTCAGGTCGCTAGCGTCACAGTTTAAAAAGAATGGTTTTTTTAAAATCTGGGTGACGAAGTATAACACTCTCCAGAAACTTCTCTTTTATCAAGCGGAAAGTAAGATCTTGATCTTCACCCCAAGTCCATTTGTTCTTAGCAGATAACTGTGGTTGAAACTTGGCGGTCAACTCGGAATATCGGCTCTGAAACTTCCTGTAATAGTTACAGAGTCCGAGGAAAGATTGTAATTGTTTCCTGTTTCTTGGTCGCGGGAACCTTTGAATTGCCTCCACTTTCTCTGCTGACGGGGTAATACCTCTATCATCTAGGTTGAAACCCAAGAATTGTACCTCGCGCGCTATGAACTTGGATTTCTCCAACTTCAGAGTTATGTTGTTCTGCGCTAACTTGCTTAGTACATATTCTACTCTGTAGCAGTGCTCCTCCCAGGTTTCGGATGTGATGAGTAAGTCGTCTACATAGACGGTGGTAAATTGGAGCGCTTCTTGTCCAAGAATCTGGTCCATGCATGCCACAAAGATGGCGACAGAATTGACAAGTCCGAAGGGCAGTCTTGAACTGGTAATTGCGCCCTTCGAAAATGAACGCCACGTACTGACGGCTTTGTGTATGCAGCTCTACTTACCAATAACCACAAACAGTGTCCCAGGTGCTGATAAACTTCGTGCCATGAAAACGTTTTAAGATCTCCTCTATTTCACCGGGTGAGGTCCTGTCATTCACAATCGTCTTGTTCAATTCGCGCGCATCTAAACAGAGCCGGACTTGTCCGTCTTTCTTTGGAACAGCAATAATTGGACTAGTGTAAGGTGATTGACTAATCTCAATTATATCATTTTCTATCATCTTGTTTATCTCTGTTCTCACGGCTTCTTTGAGCGACTGCGCGATTGGATATGACCTCCGGTTAAACTCTACGTTTTCTTTGAATTGAAGTTTGCACTGGTAGTTTTTTACCTTCCCTGGTTCATCTGAAAACACTGCCTTGTACTTCTCATATATTGTGATTAGACGATCAGCTAGATGTATAGGTATTTTCTTGTTATCGCTTCCGCACTGGAAGTCCCGTATTTCTTGGATTTTAACTGACCATAAGTCCTCTCCTCCATGGTTGTATATAATGGGTTTAGAAAGAGGGCTGTTTCTAATAATATTAATTTTACGAAGTTGTTGATGTATAGGGCTGGGAAGTATAGTTGTGCCTCCTACCAGATTTGCGGTCCATGTTACTCCGTCTGGGAAATGTGATACTTTATCTAAATTAAGATCGATAACTGCAGAATATCTTCTACGAATATCGCAACCGACTAATATGTCAAATGGTAATCCGGTGGCGATCAAAAATTCCATGTCTAAAGCTATATCACGGCTAACGACACTTAAGGAAACTTGCTTCCTGATGGTTTTATTCTGGCGGCCAGTTGCACCTATTAACACAATGTTGTTTACTGGTAACATAGGCAAAGTTTTTCCACATGCACTTTGTATCCTCTCCAATTCATTGGAGTTTATTATTGAAATATTGGCACCTGTGTCTATCATTATTTTAGCGGGAACTCCTTCCACCTCCGCTGTTATATAGAGTATTTCATTATTATTGTTGTTGATACTCTTCTCGTTCTCTTCCAAAAGTTCAGTTCGTATGTCTTTTAGATAGTGGTTACTTATGATAGTGATGTTTTTAAGATTGTTTGCTTGTTGCAATTCATCCTTGTCTAACCCAGGAAGTATAAGCAGTAACGGGTCGTTGTTGTTAATTACTGCCTCCTCTCGTTTAAAGCATTTTGGTCATTGTTCGTATTAGTATTGACCGAGGCATCGTTAGGGAAACTCTGATTCGTTTCCTGACGCTCTGTACCCTGGTCGAGGTTTAGCGCCCTGTTCTGTTGTCGGCCAAGATCCTCCAGGCTTGTACTTCTTCTTCCCTGTTCGTGTCTTGGACCGTCCCGTTCCGCACTTCTCCATCTTCGGTCGGCGCCGTGGAAGCTGTTCCTCCGTGGTTGATAATATCTCCTGGGGCCGCGATCTTCCGCTCTTATAAAATTAAGCCTAGGGCGCGACACTCGGTTATTATTATTATTACTATTATTATTACCATAATTATTATTAAAGTAATTTCGGTTGGGTGGGTAAGGTCTGTCACCATTATTGTTGGGGTATGGCTTTCTCTGACTGTATGGGACACTATTAGGCTGATAATAATTATTCCTATTATTAGGATATGGGTTGGTATTCCTAATACCGTTATTATTGCTGTTAAAATTGCTATTACGCGGCGGGTTATTAGGGCCGTCGTAATTACCGGGCTGGTTTCGGTTACTGGGGTGGTTATTGCCGTTATTGGGGTATGGATTCGGCCTTGCCTCTGGTCTTTCATTTCTCCTCCTGCTCTGCCGATAATATTCCTCGTTTTCATATCCCTCTAACAACTCGGTCATCGCCTGGATCGTCTTGATCTGGCTACCTCTCCGGGCCCTGACAATGTCTTCATCATAGTGATATGATATTTTATTCACTAGACACTCTTCTGGTATTGCCGGCTCGAGGTGTTTCGCCATGCACACCTTCCCCAAGAAATATGCTGTCATACTGCTGCCTAGTTGTGCCCTGTATCGTCCGTTACATATATTGTCCCGGATCAAGTTCTGGGTAGTCTCAGACCAGTACTTCGACTTAAACATTTTCCGGAACTGCTGGTAGTCGGGAATTTCACTCCGGTTGGCCATCCACCAATTATCCGTTATTTCTCGGAATGACTCATCTAAGATTTCCCTGTTATGGCTCCATTGCGTGATTTTATGCTTAGCGAAGTATTCCTCTACCCTAGCCAGGAACTCCATCGGCTTACGCTTATACTGTCGGAAGTTGAGCCACTCTCGGCTTTCGTTGATGGGCAATCCGGTGAAATGAGTCGGTCTATTTCTTATTGCTTCTATCTCTTCTCGGCTTTGTCGCACCTGACCTGTGATATTGGTCATCGTCTCTTGCATATCATTACACCGTTCCGCGACTTGGTTGCGTACTCTCCCAAATTCTTCTTGAGTTTCCTTCCTCTGTTCTTCTACTTTCCTACGGCTATGTTCTTCTATATTAGTAAACTTAATGTTCACTACTTCTTTAAACTCTTGCACCTCCTTTTCGGTCTGGTTGCACTTCCCATCAATCTCTCGAATCTGTCGATTTACCATTATGTTTTCTTCTTCCATCTTCTTATTCATCGCTTTCTTGTTAACATTGATTTCCTTATTCAGTTCTTCTCGCAACAATTCCATTCTTTCGTCCAGTTTGTCCAAATTCTCCTGATTGACCTCTCTTAATTCTTCTCTTAAAATTTGATTGTCCTCTCTCAATTCTTCCAACTTCTCCCCCATCTTCTCTTCCAACTTCTTGTTATCTTCTTTCAACTCTTCCTTCAATTGTCGGTTGTTCTTCTCTATCTTCTTCCTGGTTTCATCGATTTTCTGATTGGTGTTTTCAATTTTATTAATCAATTCTTCTTTAGTCGACTTGAATTCTTCCTTGAAAGATTGGTTGTCTTCCTTCAATTCTTCTAACTTCTTCCCCATCTTTTCTTCCATCTTTTTGTTGTCTTCCTTCAAATCTTCTGACATTTCTCCCATCCTCTCTTCCATCTTCCTGCTGTTTTCTTCTATCTTCTCTTCCATCTTCTTACTGTTTTCTTCTATTCTCTCATTTGTGCTTTCCATTTTATTACTCAAATCTTCTTTCAAAGATTGGTTATCACTTCCCATTTTCTTACTATTCTCGTCCATTTTCTTGTCCATTCCTTCCATCTTTTTATTGGTTCCTCCAATGTCTCCCTTCAAATCTTCCATTTTTTTATCAATTTCCATTACCACTCTAAACATCTCTTGCATTGTTGTGTTTTCTGCTTGTGAGGGTTTTTCCAATTGTTCCTTCCGGACATTTACTTCCCCTGTTTGTGTAGGCATTTCGGGTTGTTCCTCTGGTTGTGCCGGTTGTTTTGACAGTACCGATGGCAACGAACTTTCCACATCTATTGGCGTCGCCTCTTTATTGTCCATGTCAATTTCTAATTCTTTTTCGGCCTCCGCCGCCCGTTTCTTTGATGTTGCACGTCGTTGCATTTTCCCGTCTTTCTCTGGCTTTATAGCTGCTGCCGAACTCCAATTAGTGATTGGGCAGATTGTATTGGCCTTCCAATCGCTAATTAAAGCCCCTCAGTTGTGCGCCAATTTGTAACTCAACTCTGTTTCTCTCTCAGATGATGAATGGTGTTTAATAATTGGTGTGGCTCTCGAAGTCTTACTGGTCTGAAACACTTCCTTAAGTTTCCCAGTTGGTCGAGTCCCAAATGTAGCAAAAACTGTCAAATAGCGTTACGCTGTTGAAGAGATATATGTGTAGTTTCACCAAAATGTTTTAAAACAAAAATTGTTGCTTGTTGAAGAAAATAAAAAAATTGTGTTTAAAAAAAGTTTTATAATTGAAAAAAATTTTCTTTTTATTAATTAATTAATTAAAATCAATTAATTAATGTTGTTTTGTGAAGTTTTAAAACATGTATCACTCCTCTAAGAAATTTTATTGAAGTTCTTGTATTTTCCAAATAAACTACAACCACTCATAAGATTGTCTCCAGGACAATCGATACTTGTTTACTTTTTCGTTTTGGAGGTTATCTTCCTTTGTATGTGGTAAAATCCTGGTAGTTTATTATTTAAAATTATATCAATTGTAATTTGTAATATTAATGAAAGAAAGAACTATTTTGTGGTGAAAAGTATTAATGTTATATTAAATAATTGAAATATAGACTCTTTTCGATTATAATATCGACTCTCAGGGTATCGAAACAGTTACAAGGTTTGATATATAAAATTCAACAAGGTTCTTTAAACAGCTAATTATTATCAAAGTCAGAGAAATCGGGCCAATATTTAAAAAGTATAACGTTACAACAAGTTAATTACTAATACTAGATACATACATGAATAATAATTTGAAATAAAATAATTTGTTGTCACCAACACAGCTGACGGGAACAAGAAGGCGTTTTTAACGACGAATACAAATGGCTGCCGTCAAGTCGGTGAAAATGCCCTTCGTATCTGCGATGTTCCAAATAAGATATTTTCTGGTAGTATTTACGTCCTGGTGTCTGCAAATCTCCTTTCTGATGTTGTGTAGTGTCTTGAGTGAAGTTTCCGGGTTGTATTTTGTATATCTGTGTATGTATAAGTTCGTTCACTTTTTATGATTCAGGCACTAGTGTATGGTTATGTTGTATACTGTTTTCTTGTGTTTAATATTGTTATTCGGTGTAATTATGTGCTGTACTGTGTTATTTAGTCTATATCAATTGTATCTGTCACTATGTTGACGTTCCAAAATTGTTTTATTCGCCACTCGCGATTTTACAAAAAACGTATCGTTCACTTACTCGCCATTACCGTTTTTAGTTAGGTTAGCTCGGTTATAATCCGCTCGTCAAGTTCACCGTACAATTACCAATAATCAACTATCTTATTTCCTCCAGTTTCGACTAAACTCTTAGCCAATATAATATTATTCTTAACATTGTTCAAATATAATTTTGCATCCTGTGCATATTTCCAAATACACTATATAACTGCCTAAACTTTGGTTATTTATCAATTTTATTTGCTAGATGTTATTTAAATTAATCCTTCAGTTCATTCGGCGTATTTTAAGATTGAATAATGCCGTTTTATAATGTTTTCTGTCCAAAATTAGTAATTTCACTTTCATTTTGTATTTAGTGAAAAATTAAAAATTAACTTCCTGTCATTATGCAAATTCAGCCATTTTTCAGTTATATTTAATATTAATAATCTCATATTGTATTAAAAGGTTTATATTCCCTTATTTTCTTATAATTAATTGAATTGGTTAAATTCTAAAATATTATTTTGGAATATATGACTCCCCTCTCCAAATTTCTGAGTTTTGTCATTTTCATTTTTATTTATAATTCTGAATATAATTTTATAAAATCTTTCTAAATGGTATGTGTAACTATATGGCTTCATCTCAGGTTTATTTTATCTAAAGCCCTTTTGTTTAATTGCATTTAAATGAGTAATTTCTCTGTTTTAATGAAGTTTGGTTTTCATTCTTTGGCCTAGATTTTCTAACAAGTTTTTTCTTACAAAATATTTTTACAAACAATAAATGATGTGTGATACCCTCTCTGACTTTTAAATATGGTATTATAAACTAAACATTTTTTCAAATAACACAACAATAATTAGTATTGGTTACAATACAATGAACAGTTAAACAAATAAGGAATATTTTCAAATAAATGGTTGTCTTCAACATTCAGAAATTTTTTTACAATCAAATACTTATTTCTAACATTGAAATATTGTTCACAAAAAAGGTTTTTTACCAACTAACATCTTACTTACTTATTACTATTAACACCAGTAATAAATGTATTTACAGGTATGATGTTAGTTGTTGAAAATTTAAATAAATGTCTTTATATCTAATACATTTTAAAAATCCTTATCCTATATTTACAAAAACCGTATATCTATATTCTTATTTGCTAACTACTATACTAAGTTGGATTATGCAGTTCTTTACACTGTCTTTTAAATATTGTATTTGGGGAATTGTACCCTGTCATAGTATAATTATATCTGTTTTTTCTCATTATATAACACAAAATGTCACTTTAAACAGATTTATATCTTGTTACTATTCAGAGTAACATATTCACATAGTACACATTTTAAGTCACTGAAAGTTGCATGTTTCATTGTATTCAATGTTTGTGATTGCCAAGAATGAAACGCAAGGTTTATTTTCTATAATACCCAAAACTAGCACAGATTCACTTTACACTTTTATTTTGTTATTTCTAAATGGTCGTGTAGTCTTATTAACATAATAAATTGGTTAGTGTTTTACAATGGAGATTTGTTCCTTGGGTACTATATTATTGTTTCATCTTGGTTCACTGGCAACTCTTACTTTACACACTTTTCTCTCTTAATTTTATGTACATGTTGTTATTGTCCATTACTATTTCGTTATACTTTTATTGGTATTTTACTATTTATTTTGGGGATATGGGGATTTGGGTGTCTTTTATAAGAGCATGACATCTTCCTCAGGATGCTGCCTTCTTCTTCTTTCTTCTGTCTTCTTTTCTTCTGTCTTCTGGGACTGGTATCTTCTCCATCTTCTTCTTGATGCCATCGGGTTTCTTGGGATTTCTTCATCTTCTTCGGAATCTTAGAAATACATCACCTGTATTGGTTGATCTTGGCTTATTCAGGGTTTCTTTTCCATTTATATTTCCTCGTTGTGGGTTTGGTCATATACTGTGTTGCTTTGTTATTTACTTTTTACCTTCCTGGGTTATAATTTGAAAACCTTGGGTTATTAGACTGGTTTTGGATGACTCATCACTAGTAACTCATTTTATTTGAACTTGTATTTTTTAAATAATTATGATTGCTTTCCACAGTTGCTATGAATTAATTTTTTATATTAAACTTAATGCTTTCTTCCAGATTTAAATGTTATAATTTTATTATTCTAATGATCAAATGCCATTCATTATTTTGCATATATCTGTCACGTTACAATATATATATATATATATATATATATATAGTTGTCTTGATTATTCATCTCTTCTTTCACAGCACTGACACTTATCTAAAAATGAAACTTTTTCTTGTGAACTTACTGTTTATTCTCTTCTCGTCGAACGCGTTTCGGCGTACGTATTCGCCTTCTTCAGCATAGAGAACACTTAAAAGCTTTAACCAACAACAATATACACTCCGCATTTGCCACACACATACACACAGAAAACCACAGTTACACCAACATAGACACTAATCTTGAAATTTTACATTACATACCCAAAGGTCGAAAACTCAACACAACTGAACAATACGAAATATATAAACACCACACAACACAACCAAACAACATACTTAACGATCAATTACAATATAAATCACATACACTTTTTGACACAATTATACAAAAAACAAACATTAAGTTGAATCCCCGCGCCAATCCCCTTCCTCCACGCACCACCCCCACTACACCTTCCACACAAGAACCGTTACTAAATGATGGCAGTCTGTCTCTATGCTGAAGAAGGCGAATACGTACGCCGAAACGCGTTTGTCGAGAAGAGAATAAACAGTAAGTTCACAAGAAAAAGTTTCATTTTTAGATATATATATATATATATTACTTTAATATTTATAACTAAATTTACCTCAAGATATACTTTTTTCCTATTAGGAACATGTTTCGAGAGTTCCTGTTCTCTCATCTTCAGCCTTCGCCATCTTGTTTCTGGTGAAGTATTTGTGTGTTGGCTTCTGGATGTTATTAAGGTAGTTTGTTGGTCTTTGGTCTTTTAAAGTTGCATTATTGTGTGTGGTTGTGGTATCTGTTTTTGCTACAGTTTTTATATACTCTGATGTTTCCAACTATTTTATAAATATGGTTTTTTTCTATAGGGAAAACTCACCTTTTAACTTTTATCAATGGTTGAGTAATAAAATTTATAGATAAAATCAATTCAAGCTCTTGCTAATTTATACAAACTATTGCATGTAACTCGTATACCTTTTGTTAATATCAACCATGTGACCGTATCAGATATGATATGGTTACCACACCCTGAACCGATGTAACAATGTATTCGCGCGACTGGTCATCATTGCTAAGAGTCACCGGAGCCGTTCCGCTTCCTCAACGTTACGTTGGACTTCCCACACTCCGGCGACCGTCAGCTGCTAACAATGTTCTTGGTAAGTAGTTAACGTCTAATCTGGTCAGATGTTCTTCCCATTTCGCCCTCTTCTACTGGCTTAACAGTCAACTAATTCGCAAAGATTTCGTTTCTTATCCTATTACCTTAAATTTTAGGATTTCGTTGTCCATGACGTGTCCGTTACTTAACTAAATATAATTATTTCACTACCGACTCGGGACACAAACTCTTTATGGGTAAAAACGTTAAAGTTTTACCTTATAGCCTGAACTGGTTTTTGCTTTTAAAAAGCTTCTTCAGACGCTGCCGCTGGGAACACTGTCCGTCTTGATGTTGGCGACGGTATCAACTTTTGAAAGATCGATATTGTGTGTGTGGGGTCTGATATGATCTGGTAATGCGTGTGATTGGAATTGTGTCTGTTTATTTAGGATGTGGTTTTTGTGTGTTCCCGTGTGTCTGTATATTTCCAATTGTTCTAGAACGTTTAGTTTTCGACCTTTTGTGTGTACGTTTAGAATGTCCATGTTATTGTCGATGTTTTTGTATGTGTGGTTTGCTTCAATGAGGTGGTTTGCAAAGGTGGATTCTGTAATGGAGTGTAGTGCCTTTGTGTGTTCAGTGTATCTTTGTTTGAAGCTACGTCCTAAAATGTTTGTTTTATACGTTCAGTCTATAAGGTTTAAAACATTTACGTTTTTACCCATAAAAATCTATGGTTCCGAGTCGATAGTGAAATAATTATATTTATCACCTTAACTGTATTCTGTAATTCATCTGAGTAATTTTATCCCATGTTTGTGTAAACTGGCGGAAAATTGTGTTGAATTTTTTATCGTGTGTAACCAACTTTCAACTGTAAAAGACGGACAGATGAATGAGTAAATGGATTTTTGAATCTATGTTCCTTTGGGTGTGCTGACATTCACCTTTCAATCTAGCACAGCACTTCACGGAAAGTCACGACACTTGGTCTCCAATCTAGCTTTTTTTCCTAAGTGTTTTTACTAGCTTTACATTTTTACAGCTAGACACTAATTTTTTTTGACAAGATCCCCATCACACCCGTACGAAACATTACAGCCAAGATTTTGGTATAGCAAACTTTTTACACTGATTTATTTCTTTGCTTTCTCCTCACTTTTTGTGATCGAAATTTATTTATTTCGATCACACGTGGTGCAACGTGCTGAAACGTGTTCCCATTCTTTTATTAATTGGTTACTATACTTGTTGGACAATATGAATGGTAAAATATATTTTTTTTCTGTACCTCTACTGTATGTATAGGATTCAACTTATCTTCTCCAGGTATTTTTTAATATCGTGTCCAAATAGGGATTTGTATTGACCTTATTAAATAATCGGAAACAGATGTGTTTCTCAATGTTAGACACATTTTATTACATTTAGGGCTATCTAATCAAAAGACCCTTTTAAGGTCGATAAAAGTGCCTGACAGGACAGATTATTTTCTCCTTTTAAGAGTTACTGAAATGCAAAGACATTATATATGGCTCAATGTTTCTTGCGGAATATGGTAATTCCTTAACCACTACATTTTCAATAATTTCTTGGGCCCGTCTCAAATTATTTTATATTCTACAATGAGTAGACTTACGCCTTTATATTTACTACAATTACCTCTACTACCCTTGTAAATAATAAATTTAATGTCTTTAAATAAGATAATTTTTTTTTGACAAAGTAGTTTGTGTGTAAAATTTTAAAACTTACCCACAAGAAAGTGCTTTTTGTCAAGTCGAAATGTTCTGATCTGAAAACGCTTATAGTATCTGGCTTCTTCAATCTTTCTCGAGTTATAAGCAGCAATTTCCTCACTTCCGGACAGCTGTCGTACCAAGCACTTTCATATATTCTTTTCATAAGAAGTTCATTCTGAAACGTTTTTTGCAGAATGTAATTATTATTATTATTCTTTACTAATATTTAATCCTTAAGCTACTTAATTATCCCACATCCCAAGAGGAATTGAGTACATCATAATTGATTCCAAAATGTAATATGGCTGTACTATGATCTGTATACACTGTACTAAACAGATTATCATATTCTAGTACACGTCAGACGTATGTGGTAATTTGTATTCATTTTGTTTTAACTACGATACAAATTATTATATTTTTCAAGTTTAGTCCTTGTTTTGCACTACGATGAAACAAGTTAAAGTTGTGAACAGTTAATATATTTGTAAGAATAATGTTACATTTACTATAAGATTGAGCTGTATGTTTTATTTTCATTATTGTAAACGATATAAATAATCCTAAAAGACAGCATACAGTTACACTATAGAATACAAATTCCCACAAAATAATCTTAGACGTTATAAAATATAGTCATGTGTGCAACTTTAGGAACAAAACGTTTAACTAGAATAGCGAATTATCGGAAGATAAGTAAATCAAATTAGTCTCTACTAACGGACAAAGTAAAAATTACCTCATAAAGCATGAAAGCCTATGGGTAATGATAATTTCAATATTATATATTATGCAACGGACACGGTTCTTAAATCTTGTAGAAAATAGGACTACTTACATAGAATTTTGTACAAATTTGCAGCGAATGGTTTGCTAACAATATTAATAGTAGTCTGCACAGTTATTAATATTCCTGCATCTTTAGTGTGACATACGTTAATAGTAGAAGACAACAGCTATCTTAGAGTTGTGATAAGAAGCTGTAGTTTGATACAAAAACAATTGAGCTGCCAAATTACAAATCAAACACAATAATATCGGGCATGTACAGAATTTTATAAAGCAATATACATTGTACTGCTGTAAAATACACCACTACATACTAATGCTTAAATCTGTGTAAAATTGAAAAATTTATAATTTAGAATATAAAACTGTCAGCCATATTGAATGTACGTTGAAGCTTAGGACCAAGCTTTGGCTAGGTATAACCATTTGATGTATAAAAAACTAATTAAAACCCCAAAATTATTGTAATTATTTATAAAATTCTTTAATAAGTTGACCTTAATTAGAAATTATTTTAAATAATATAGAATTAGTTTAGTTATAAATTGTGTTTTGATAGAATATTATAGAAGAAATGGAACACATTTTTGAATAACTAACCAAGTTTGCCTACAGTTGTGAACAAATTTTGTATTATAACAAATTAATAAATCACTGAATATGTGAAAATTAAAAGTAAAAAGGACTATAACTATGTAAAATTTAGTAAGGTTAAGTATTTTTAGTATATCTAGGCTATATATAATTGCTAAATGTGCGAAATTACAAAAGCGATTGTTGGTAAGAGAAAAGTAAAGCTTTCTGTTTCCGGAACGCCTAATTAAACGCGTTGGTTGAAAGCATCACCTTGTTTTAACAGTCATTCTGTGGAGACGTACTGTAAAGAAGTGAAATAATAATTAAAATGTTCGGGAGCCTATGAATAATACTAAGCGCACAAAGCAAATTAAAATGAAATAATTATCTCACGAAAAAAATATAACAACGAGAAGAAGAAATAAAAAACAAAAATTAAATTAATAGTGCAGTAAAGTGGTACTCACCTGTCAGTTAACATTATGTGTTTATAATAATTTCATATAGGCCTACCAACGAACTAACCTATAAACGTTCACTGTTTAAAACAAAAGTGAAATTACTCACACAGACACGCAGTTTAATCCACATCTTGTGTAATATAGATAAAAACAATTTTAAAGAATAAGAAACATACTAATACAAACCTGCAACTTATAAAATATTATTTGTTTGAAAATAAATAACTAGAAGCCAATGACGTTTGTATATTTAACAATGCATTTACTCATTGAGTAGTGACTCGGCGAGTGAGTGAGTAATTATGTCGTAAAAGTACAGCCAGTGCAGCGCCCTGGTTGAAAAACTTGAAAAATGTAATAATTTGTAGAGAAATAATTGTTTCTTCTTTTATAAATTGTATACAAAGAAAAATATACATCCATTAATAAATAACTTGGTTCCAAACTCTATAGCCTATATTTTTTTTTTTTTACTTTTTTATTTATGTGTACTACAGCCCTGAGATATAAGAGTCATTAATTCATACTATAGAAAATAAAAACAAAGTAAATATAATATTAACGCACCCAGGTCTATAGAAAGTTCAGTACAATGTATGTGTGTGTGTGTGTGTTTGCAACGAAACACAGGATGATGAGCTGTATTTAATTGTATCTAAGCACATGGATGACGAACATTTACATGTCTAAAATGGATTTATTCAATTTTTTGTCTATTAGCTGTAAGTTTTGTATTTAGCGATAGATAAGAACGTTGGTTATATCAAATCCTTTATAAAATTTTGTTCTTTATTGTCATGTACTTTTTGTGTGAAATTGTGCGCGTGTGCGCGTGTGATGAACCTTATTCGCTATATCTTCCGCGTTAATAAACCCATCAACTTGAAACTTTGGTAGTGGATTATTTATGTAATTAGCTACAGTTTTTATATACTCTGATGTTTCCAACTATTTTATAAATATGGTTTTTTCTATAGGGAAAACTCACCTTTTAACTTTTATCAATGGTTGAGTAATAAAATTTATAGATAAAATCAATTCAAGCTCTTGCTAATTTATACAAACTATTGCATGTAACTCGTATACCTTTTGTTAATATCAACCATGTGACCACTAATTGACCAATCAGGAAACAACAATTTCAGTCAGATTCATACTTTGTGGGCTCCGCTTCGGAACATATCATCGATAGCATTTGCCGTGTGATCGTCTGGCCGGTCGACGAGAGTTTCCTTCGTACGGACTTATAAAAGTCTAAATTAAAATCTACAATAAAACTTGGAGCTCTTTGCAAGCTCTGCGTAAAGAACCAAGCATGTTAACAACCTCTGTAAATTATTAGTATTGACAAATGCTCTTCGCGGTAGTCAAGTTATCTGCATAGGGAGATACTGAACACTTCAAGCTTTCACGGAAGGTATAAGCTCAATATACCGTTTTTAAAATAATTACCCATAATCACCCTGAGAACTAATAAAAATTAACGTTATAAATTAATAATAACTTTTTCCAGCGAGAACGCTACGTATTGTGAGAGTGACAATTGATGTGTAAAATCTACTTGGTGTTAGCAGTTCGACGGAATCATCAGCGAGACGTGCTGAGGAGTCGCCGCTGGAGCAACTCAACGACGAAGAGAACGACAGGACGAGAGCGACGCCAAGAGGAAGAATGCAAATCCTGAGGACGGATCAACTAGTGTAACGGTTATTCATATTCATCTAACAAGTAAAATCGAGCAAATCGAACAATATAAACTCTATTCAACATATATCAATGCATGACACTTATGTAATTTAATGTATATAAACTATTATTTCTTGTGTAATAAATAATTGTTCATTACCTCCAATATAGACTTGTTTTGTTATTTTTTCACACACAATAATATCCTATGCGAAAATAATAATCTGTATCGTTGCAATATACATTATAAAGTTTAACTTTTAATTATTTTAATTTATTTAAATTTATTCTGTATCGATTATTGAGTACCGTTCCACGTTGTTGGAGCCAAACTACATACCATGGTAATTTATTAATTATTTTATTTATAGTGAATATTATTTATTATTGTACTCTTGAATTAATCTGTGTTGGCCTTAATTTCGGGGTGTCAACGTTGAAATTACTTAGTTATTATGATTTGATCTGAATAAATAAAAATAAGAATTGTGAGTAAGTTTTTTTTTTAAATAGAAAAATTGAAGTATTTTATTTCCTTAGTATTTACCTTAATTTGTAACTATAACATGCAACACCCTTGGCTATACTAGTTGAGTTGTGTGAAAGTTGACAAGACTCATCGCAAGGATAAAAAAAATATTACTTTCATTTTAATTTGATCAATATTAGTGGATTCTTTTGACTACAAATATTAAGGTTTCGAAAATACCAAAAGAAAGTACAAAATGGGTAATTATAATATTTGTGGATCCTATTCTAATACTAAATGTGGTTAGTCAGCTTAACAGTTGCCAACACAAATTTCGTAAAGATAACGGACCTAGGTTTAGTTCAGTTCTGACTTCTTTCGATTCGAAGAGAACGAGTTGAGAATATAATAAATTACTTCATTCTCTCAAATAAATGAGTACCAGTGTCAAAATTTACATAAAATAGTGTGATTATACGTTCTAGAGTGTACAGTGATCAATAAAGTTCAACAGAAATAAGTGTCGTGATGGTGAGTGAATTTCGGGTTATATTAATATAAAATTGTTTTTATCTCACCAATTAATAATATTTGTAAAAGATTTTCTGTTTTTTTTTTTAATATTTCACTTTAATTAACTCTTCAATAATATAACTCAACGAAATAAACTGGTTCTTCCAAACACTGTTTGGTTCAACTTAACCTGTCTTGGGTTCGATTATTAACTTTTTGATATGAATTACTACGGAGAGTATATCTGTACACAACCACGTTCAACAAACGAATGACGTTTTTTTCTCAATTTCGCTGGCGTCCCTGTCCAAACATTTAAAAATTTCTAATTGGCTGGATTAGACTGGGGTTGTTAACTGACCGGCCTGGCTTCTTGCTAAAATATCGAGTTGATTTTTCGTTCACAAACCCTGAACTTATGGAAAATTTAATTTAAAATACATTGGTAGATCTAAAATCTCTGTTTGATGCTGACAATCTTGATATCTCACAAGCCATAATTTGGTTGCAATATTAAATTAATAAAATACACTCTCCAAACCCACATACTATATCCTATCTGAATTTACAAACATTTAACATAAACAATAAAATATAATGTGAGTTGCTTGCCAATGTCCCTCCTAATCTCAGTCTACAACGGTGTGAACATTAATTTACTTAAGTTACTAAACAAAATACATATTACAACATCTTTTAGTTATTAATATAAATCTCATTAACATTATGAAACATTATGAAAATTATTTTCATAACATTATGAAAATTGAAAAGCATAAACAGTAGTATAGAATTAACATTTAAAAGTTAGTGTAATAGATTACTGTTAAAATATTTGTTGACTTTCTGTTTAAAGACTGACATTTAGTTTATACAATGCAATACCATAACTTTCACAGAAAACATTCATTCCATCATTAAATACAGAATTCATTTACAATATATTAAGCCAAGACTCGGTACAAATCCCTGAATATTATAAACCTGCTATGTGTACATACTATAGACACTAATACTTGAAACCTGCATATGTAGAAAACTATGACTATTTTCATTAATGACAGCACATAACACATATAAATTATAATAACGTCATACAAACAAAAAAGAAAATATTCAATCCATCTTTTGCTCTAAGTATTAAGTGTTAACTTGTGTTCAAAGATTGTTAACGTTAGAGGCAGCCTTCAATACAACTGCACATTAACCATGTCCCTTGTAGATCTTACATTTATGTCAGTTTTTCACTTATAACCTTGTTTAGAGTCTATTGATACTCCTTAAACTAATATAAAGCACTTTATTTGTACTTAGTGTCACTTCTCACTCACTATATCTAGTATGTCACTTTTACACACAGAATATTTTTTAACATTTGAGTGTCAATTTCACTTTTTTTGTTTTCTTAGTCCTTCATTCGTTATTTGGGCAGATTACTTATTATTAGACATCTCTTATATGTTATTAATACAAACATAATTAATAACTTAACACAAAACCTCTAACTATATTATAATATTTAATGAACATAAATTATTTTATTGACATTATACCTAACCTAAATGGTCTAGGATCTGTTTATTTTGTACTTTCTTATTGATTTTGTACTTTCTTCAAGTCATGGTGCAAAATAATTATATGTTAATAATTAAGCTTTATTATTAAATTTTTCTATATTCAGTCTATTTAAAATGGTTTGTTAATAGTTAGGTTTAATAGAAAGGGTTTTCTGGTGATCATTGGGTGTTGAATCATAGTTTGTTTATGGAAGGTGCAAACTGTCATGTTACAATATATATATATATATTCCAACAATACATATTTTGCTTATTTTCCCAGGGTGGTATGTTTGTAAATCTTTAGCATAGAAAAATATATGATGAACAGTTTTTAACAATATTATGCAGGATAAGAATTGTCAGAAAGCATACACCTGCCCCCGCGAGTGAATAGAGCGCTTCTGTGTTTGTGTGTGTGAAAGCAAGGTACGACAGGCAAGAGTCTACGATAAGGTGATGCGTACGAATTCTCTGTAATCAGGTTTTAACCGGATAAAAATAAACTAATTAAGACGTTTTAAACCTGTGAACAAAGACTTACCCCTGTTGCGTCTTGGAAGCTATTGACTGTTCTTGAGTTATTCCTAGAACGCTAATTGGAGAGGGCTGGTTCGAAAGAAATTTGGAAATTTGAAGTGGACTGTATTTTTTTCATGTAATGATAGTTTATTGAAAATTATTGAAATTTGATGCGATTGCTGACACGTGCAGAAGTTGACTCGGCATGATGCCTGTTAAATTAATTAGAAATAAAAGTCGAAAGACATAATAAATAAGGCAGGAATCGCCCAAGTATAATCAGTGCATGTTGCACATACTAAATAATTAAATAATGAAAGCCAGTAGCCGCGGCTGGATATGTTACGAGTGATCAGCTCGGAGTATTGCGAATAACTAACTTAAATTTCACTACAGGCAGCCCAGCTGTGAGCCGGCTGTAGACGGTAGATAAGAAAAACGTGACGTCATCTGCATGTGGCGCAGTGCGGTATTCAGATTACAGAGTTTACAAGTTCAAAGTTTGAACATACTGCCCGCACAAAATCGGGGCGATTTTGTAGTTTATGCCTTAAGGTTAATAATACATCGTAATTGAATTTACATGCTAATAAAACAACAACATAACAATTGACATGTCCAACACAGAGCAATGACACCTGGACAATTAATACTAACAATGTGGCTAACATAACAAATTCATGTGATAATTACAAAATACATAATGATTCGAATTATATAGTCATAGAAAGCTGACAATGAAATTACACAATACATAATAACATGGCATGATGCACAATAATACAATAATTAGGTAGACACATTAATTTGTCTCACATAATAAACGAGTAATGATCACAAAGAATTCAATAGTATGTAACAAGCAATAATACAATAAAAAGATATAATAATTTGCATGCATGATATTGCAACAACAATCCCCTGATAAATTCAACAATACATAACCATTGGATAATACAATGACAAATACATAATAATTGATACAATAAGATTACAATAATATTCCCAAAAAAGTTTAAAAATACATAATCATAGAATAGTACAATAACAAAGACATAATAATTGATACAATGATGGCGTAGTAACTATTGCAATAATAGCTACACGATAATAATAATAATAATTACAATAATAATAAAATTGGATTGTATGATCGTCCCGGGAATGTCCCGGGAATGATACGAGGCAATGCGACAAAGTTCACATTCGTATGATGCTCATGCGACTAGTCTGATGCCACCGGAAGGGGGCATAATTTATGGATGGGTCGACTAGGATACCCTGTGCGGTGCGAACTTCAGCAACGCGCACTATTGAGTCCTGACCCGCATAAACATTTGTGATTACCCCGCGCTTCCATTGAAGGGGGGGAATTATCATCTAGAATGAGGACGAGCTGTCCAACAGTCAAATTCCTTGACGTGGTGCGCCATTTGTTGCGCTGTTGCAACTGGTGCAAGTAATCTATTGACCATCGTTTCCAGATGGATTGTGTGAATCTTTGGAGCAGCTGCCATCTGCCCAAACGACTAATACTGCCTTGGGTATAGTCGGGCTCCAGGAGTGCCGTAAGTGGAGAACCGACTAGAAAATGAGCGGGAGTTAACGGTTCTGGGTCCCTAAAATCATTGGATATAGCGAATAAAGGGCGTGAGTTAAGGCAAGACTCTATTTGAGTTAGAATGGTAGAATACTCCTCGAAATTCAGAATGGTACAGCCAATCACGCGGCGCAAATGAAATTTGGCACTTTTTACCCCGCTTTCCCGCAGACCACCGAAATGAGGGGCTGAGGGTGGAACAAAGGACCACTTGATGCCCTGGGAGCTCAAGTCCCTTAGATTTCAAAAGTCTGTACAATTCGTGTAATGTGCTGCTAGCACGACGAAAATTCGTACCGTTGTCAGAGAATATCTGAGTGGGGATACCTCTACGCGCGATGAACCGTTTTAAGGCCGCTATGAAGGCGTCTGAGGTAAGATCTGATACAAGTTCCAAATGAATGGCCTTAGTGCTCATGCATATAAGTAAAGCAATATACGCTTTTGACATCGATTTTGAGCGCTGCCCGCCATAACGTACAAATACGGGTTCGGCATAGTCAACAGCAGATTGGGAAAATGGCTTAGCAGGCGTGACCCTGGAAGGGGGTAATTGTCCCAATAATTGGTTTGCGCCCCTAGCACGGTATCGGAAACAAGTGATGTATTTATGTATTAACGAGCGTATATAGGATTTATCATTAACGATCCAATATTTCTGCCTCAGAGAAAACTGGGTTAATTGTAAACCAGAGTGCAATAAACGAAGATGTTCGTTTTCTATGATTAACTTGCTGAGATGAGAATGCGGGTGTAGTATTATTTGATGTTTGCTCGCGTAGCTGAGCTGGGAGTGCTGCAGACGTCCACCTACTCTCAATATGCCTGTCTCATCAAGAAAGGGGTTGAGTGAGAGAATTTTACTGCTGTTGGGGATGCAGCGATGTGCCTCAAGTTCCTTAACCTCAATGCTGAAGTGCAATTGCTGAGACTGGCGAATAAAAACCAAAAGTGTATCATGCAACTCCAGGGCAGACAAAAAGGAAGTGTCCCTGTCAGCAACGGGGAGCCTAGAGTTCCGAATAAACCTGCGGCAATATGAGAAAACGCGAATGAGTCTTGATAGGGATGAGTAATTTTCAACATAACTGGATGTGGATGAAGCGACAATCAGTGAGGTTTGGGCCTGCTTGCGTAGTTCCTGTTCCAGATCGGGATAAGTGCAGGGAGAATGAGTATCGAAGGCACTGATAGGCCATGATGATGATTCGTGCGGGTGAGCGTGTAAAAATGGGTTACGCTTACGGTTACGTTTACGTTTACGTTTCTGCTGGACCTTCATTTCCAGAGATTGAGATCTGCGGATAGCGCCATGAAGAGAATCGCCCAAGTGAGACGTGTCTGACCTGCGAGGCAGGGATACCACAAATCTGCCATCCTCATTACGGACAGTATTGGACACAAAATGATTCTCGCATTCCGAGTCCTCAGCGGAGGGATCACGAATAGAAACTTCCTCCAACTTCCAAAATTCCTTTAGTTGAGAGGAAATGGCACTATCATTTTCACATACCATAAATGATGAAACCGGTTTCGTCATGTCGACATTAAACGGTAAATTACCTGCGAGAATGAATCCTAGTTTTGTCTCCTGAATTATGGGGAAATGCGGGCTACGGATAAACTTGATAGGTTCAATTAATTGCAAGTAATACTGAGCACCGAGCAATAAATCGACTTGCGACGAGAAGTTGAGTTGTGGGTCGGCTAAGAATATGCCCTTTGGTAAATTTAAAGATGCGACATCAAATGATTCCGCCGGGAGATTATTAGTGATGCTGGGAAGCACAGCGCAATGTATGTTTAAGCTAAAATGTTTATAGCGAGAATGTAACCTTACTCTGGTACTGAAGTCAGCTTGGGACAATGAATTGTTTATACCTCTTTTGGGCAATTGAGATTTAATTAGTTTCAGACCCATGCGACGTGCGAAATCCATAGTACAGAAGTTAGCCTGCGAACCAGAGTCTAATAAAATCCTAACCGGGTGCTTTCTACCTGCATGGTCAGTTGTCATGCAGCCTGCGGTAGATAATAATATGGACTTATTTGTTTGTAATTTTAGCGAACACTGAACACTGGACGATCCGTTTTTGTTAGGCATATGGATCATTGTGTGATGGCGTTTCGCACACGTTCTGCAAGAAACTTTAGAGGGAGAGTGGGCACTATCGTGGCCAAGCAATTTAGACAAAGTTTATTTTTGATTATAATATTTTTTCTCTCATGTATAGTAAGCGTTATAAATTGTGAGCAATCAGTAATTCGGTGTTTACCATTGCACAGCTGACATATATTATTTCCGACATGGGAATGGAATGTTGCTTTGGACGCATTCACCGTTTTAATTGCCTTGCGATAATGAGCCTTATCGCCAACGTTTATCTTGCTTGTTGAAGTGGTTGCGCTATCCAGATTTTGCAACAACTGTCTACGTGTATTTAAAAATTTTATGAAATTACTAAAGTTAGGAAATCGTTCTTCTGACAAACTTTCTTTCCAAAGGCGAAGCGTGTAGTTATCGAGTTTTTGGGCCAAGTAATGAATGAGAATAATTTCGAATGTATTTACGGGTAGATTTAAGGAGTTTAACGCATTGATATTAGCGGTTATCTCGTCAATAAATCTGGAAATACTAATTCTGGACTCTTGTTGAACCGATTGCACTCCCAAGACATTCCCCACATGATGGGCTGAGACAATTAACTTGCTGTCATACCTATTTCTTAGTAGATCAATAGCTACCGCATAATTTTCATGAGTAATTGGCAGCGATTTTATCACATTTAGCGCCTCGTCACTTAATGAAGTGTGCAAGTAGTGTAACTTTTGCATATCCGTCAGATCGGTTCTGACGTGTATTAATTCAAGAAATATGTTGTAATAGTGTTGCCACTCAATAATGCTACCTGAAAAACGAGGCAATTTGATCGGTTCCAACTGTATAGGGGAGGTTTTAAAAGGCGTAATTTCGGTATTGACCAGCGGTTTTTGATTCACCTGCTCCACTTGCTCTAACAAGTGTTGCAACTTGCATTCAATATTCCAAAGATCATCCTCAGTTTGGACTCTATCACTTGCTAATGCGAAATCAGCGTCATTAGACTCAATTTGAGACTGAATATCATCATATTTAGTGGATAATTTCATTAAATAGCGAAGCTTTATTTTTAGTGCGTGATGATCGCTTGTGTCTGGATCGAAATTATCCGCGAACGTGTTCACACGGGATATAGATGCTTTAATAGTGCCCCGTTTCTTTATCAACGGTTTCACATCAGCCATGATTGCAATTAAAAATGTAATTTAAAAGAATTTAAACGTAGAGCAGGTGAATAATTGCTTTAATTTTGAATGTCTTGATAAAATTTGATATAATACGGGAGCTAGTGATTGTCATATATCTTAATACATTACTTACTATAATATATACTTATTATCTCTTTTAAAGAACAGCCATGAGCGTTATTGAAAGTATGAATTTAAATAATAATACATATAGCCTTATCTCGACACTTGAACTTCTAATGAGTTATTACGCAGTTGTGCAAATATGCTCATATTATAATGATATATGTTTACGTAAAAGCATCAATAATACCATATTGAATGTAAAATGTTACTCAGATTGTTATATGAACAATTATATTTCTATGAATAATATATGAATAATTACTCATGTATTATATGAACAATTATAATGAAAAAATGAAAGTTTATAATCACGTGGAATCCTGTCGTGTTCAGAACTGCTTCGGTCCTGTTGGTTCCGTGCTGATCCCGTCCGGGTTTTCCTTGATGTTGGTGCACCGCCTGCTTGTGCTGGTTGGATGAAGGTTGATGTCGTATCTCAGCGTGATTTTACCGTTGTGGAATTTGCTGCTGCTGAATAACTTTCTTGCCGTTTCTTGTCGTGTCAGATCTGACGCTCTGTTGGATCTTGTGTGTCACTCCTGGAGGTTGTCTTTGTGGCAACAAAGGCATGCCACGGCCAGCAATCTCAATTTAAAAACATTTAAATTTGAAGATTGTTTGGGCCACAGGCTGTTTGTGCCCATTAAATGAAATATTTTGAAATAGAGGACCAAAATGTTGCCCGTAAGGCCAAAATAAAATCCGGATTGGTGGACCAGAAAATGCTGTCGCTGCGGACAAAAATGCGGTCGCTTGTGGACCAAGAAATGCGGTCGCTTGTGGACCAAAAATATGAAATCCTGCCCGTGAGGACCAGAAAATGCTGTCGCTGCAGACAAAAATGCGGTCGCTTGTGGACCAAAAAATGTTGCCCGTAAGGTGAAAATAAAATCCGGTTTGGAGGACCAAATGTTGCGTCTTGGAAGCTCTTGAATGTTCTTGAGTTATTCCTAGAACGCTAATTGGAGAGGGCTGGTTCGAAAGAAATTTAAAGTGGACTGTATGTTTGCATGTAATGATAGTTTATTGAAAATTATTGAAATTTGATGCGATTGCTGACACGTGCAGAAGTTGACTCGGCATGATGCCTGTTAAATTAATTAGAAATAAAAGTCGAAAGACATAATAAATAACGCAAGAATCGCCCAAGTATAATCAGTGCATGTTGCACATACTAAATAATTAAATAATGAAAGCCAGTAGCCGCGGCTGGAAATGTTACGAGTGATCAGCTCGGAGTATTGCGAATAACTAACTTAAATTTCGCTACAGGCAGCCCAGCTGTGAGCCGGCTGTAGACGGTAGATAAGGAAAACGTGACGTCATCTGCACGTGGCGCAGTGCGGTATTCAGATTACAGAGTTTACAAGTTCAAAGTTTGAACACCCCAATTATAAAAACACCGTTACATTAAGGAATTTTTAACGAATATTTTGATGTAAAAGTATTGCAGAAATTTGCAGTAATAAAGACGCCAGGTAATTTAATGTTAATTACTAGTGTAATTAAATAGTAATTAATAACTATGTTATATGTGAGTGACCAGGAAAAAATTACGCAAACGATGATATCGCTCGTGATACGAGGATAGTTGAGATGATATTGATAAGTACAATAGGCCAAAACCGGCAAGTCTGAATACAAATGTAAACTTTTGATGAGGATTGATTAATTAAAACTACACTAAAATAATGTCCTAAAATGTAGAAAACAAACCGGACAATCAAGAATAAGCTTAGTCATGAACTACATAATAGTTAAATAGCAACAGGAATATGTTCTAAATTTAAGAATTATAATGGCAATGAAGTAGTAACTCTGAATGATTATGTACTTGATCACTTGTTTTCAGGTGATGAAACAAGAATTTGAGCTAAACATATTAGCAAAAGTGAATTTATGTGTAATTTGAAGCGTGAGTCGTAAAATGCTACGCTATTATTATCGTACATGTTTGTTGTAAGGCATTCGAAAAATGATAGCATGTAATGTTATAGAAATATGTAATTAATTAATTTCTAATCAAGAACACAATTTCCAGTGTTGTCTAATAATTTTATTATTCTATATTTAATATCTAACGAACTGTTTACAGTATACGCAAAAGTGTATAATTACATACGCATAGGTAAATTGTAAAAATGCTCTATACATAATAGGCAACACTGACACACATGGAACATTACTTCACTTCCAAGAGTACAGAAAAGAAGAAATATGCTGAGGTTAAGTGACCAATATGCTCCCACAGTCAAATATTCTGGTAGGAGGTAGCACTTGCTCTGCTGAAAATCATAGAAAACATGATTTCTTTACAATTGTTCAAAGAAAACTGTTGCGGTTTGGAAGCTCTTGAAGAATCGCGAGTTGTTCCAAAGACGCTAATAAGGAAGGCTGGATTGTTTGTTAGAAAGAAGTGGACTGTATTTGAGATATTGAACATGCGTTTATTGAATAATTTGGTTTGTTAGTTACGATCGGCACGTGCGGAAGCGTTTTGAGGCGATAATGCCCGAAATCAACTTTGAATGAAATCGTGGTCCATGGTAGATGGACGCAGGTAGACGATTAAAGTTGAATGTTATAAATGTATGCTGAATAATAGCCAAAAGCAGCGGCTGTAAGAGAAGTGTTTAACGAGAGTTGCGCTCGGAGTCGTGTTATAAACTAAACTAATACTGGCTTGCAGTCGGCTAGGCTGGCCGATTGCAAGGTTTGATAAAAGCGTGACGTCATCCGCGCGTGCCGTGCAATGTTAGTAGGCTGCTTACAACTGACAAAACAGTACAAAGTTTAAACATACTGCCCGCCAAAATCGGGACGATTTTGTACATTAACGGTTAAATTGAACAATATAATAATTAGACTTACATGTCGTAAGCGATACAATAATTGGCGCACTGGCCAGAGAGCATAGACACAATAAACATAATATACTTAAAGACTTATACATAAAATTTGTAAAAAACAAAAATCATTAATCTAGCACAAAGCTTAAGTCAAAACAAAACAATTTCTGTGCTAGAAAAGGTACAACAAATAAAAAATCGTGATAAAAATGAACCTTTACATAACTGAACATGATCTCTCTTAAAGCATAACATGTGGATAAAAAATACATATATAGAATTATTGCCACTATAACTGACACTTGTGGTTCTCAGAATTTGAATCACACAAACATATTAACGATACACAACATTCATAATAATTGATAGTACATATGAGACATAGTCACTGTTGCTGTAATAGCTAGCGACACTTAACAATGTTACAATGCTTATGATGCAATTGACTTGTATGCTCGCCCCGGGGACTGTCCCGGGCGTGTTCCATGTAATGACACGCACACACACACACACACACACACACACACACACACACCTCGTGTGTCTCGTATGGCACGCATACGATTAGCTTGTTGCCACCGGAAGGGGGCATAATTTGTGGATGGGTCGGCGTAAGATACCTAGCGCGGTGCGTACTTCTGCGACGCGTACTAAGGAATCTTGACCCGGAAAAACATTGGTAATTACCCCACGCTTCCATTCTAGAGGGGGGGAATTGTCATCCAAAATGAGGACAAGTTGTCCGACCTTCAAATTCTTAAATGGGGTGCGCCATTTATTGCGCTGCTGCAGCTGGTGCAGATAATCCCTAGACCACCGTTTCCAGATGGTCTGCGTAAATTTTTGGAGCAGAAGCCATCTGCCCAAATGAGTATTATTGCCTTGTGTATAGTCGGGTTCCGGAAGTGCCGTCAGTGGAGCACCGACCAAAAAATGAGCGGGTGTTAAGGGTTCAGGGTCTCTAGCATCGTCGGACACGGCGCATAACGGGCGTGAATTAAGGCAAGCCTCAATTTGAGAAAGAAGGGTAGAATATTCCTCAAAATTCAAGATCGTACTGCCAATTACGCGACGTAAATGGAATTTAACACTCCTTACACCACTTTCCCACAAACCACCGAAATGAGGGGCTGAAGGGGGGATAAAGGACCATTTGATGCCGTGGAGACCGCAAAACTCCAGAGAAGATTGTTCAACTTTCTTGGAGGTTAAAAATTTGTACCAATCATGCAACGTGTGGTTGGCACGACGAAAATTCGTGCCATTATCCGAAAATATTTGCGCGGGAATACCTCTGCGCGATATGAACCTTTTTTAAAGCCGCTATAAAGGCGTTGGAAGTAAGATCCGACACCAATTCTAAATGGATGGCCCTAGTACACATGCATATAAATAGAGCGATATATGCCTTGGTCGTGGACTTAGAGCGCTGCCCGCCATGGCGCAAAAACACCGGACCTGCGTAATCCACGGCCGACTGTGAGAATGGCCTTGACGGCGTGACCCTAGAAGAGGGTAATTGACCGAGTAATTGATTCGCGCCTTTAGCCCGGAAACGAAAACAAGTGACACACTTATGTATCACTGAGCGGATATAGGACTTATCGTGTATGATCCAATACTTAAGCCTAAGCGAAGCTTGAGTTGATTGCACTCCAGCGTGCAACAAACGGATGTGTTCGTATTCAATTATTAATCTCGTGAGATGAGAGTGCGGGTGTAAAATTATTTGGTGTTTAGTCTCGTAGCTAAGTGGGGAGAATTGCAAGCGTCCACCCACTCTTAAAATGCCTGATTTATCCAGGAATGGGTTGAGAGCAAGAATTTTACTACTGCGTGGAAGGCACCGGTGTGCCTCAAGTTCCCTAACCTCTACGTCGAAATGCAACTTCTGAGATTGCCGGACAAAAACCAAGAGCGTGTCAGACAATTCTTGAGCCGACAAAAAGGACGTGTCTCTATCAACCACCGCGAGCCTAGAATTGCGAAGAAATCGACGGCAGTATGCGAAGACGCGAATAAGCCTCGTAAGAGATGAATAGTTTTCAATGTAACTATGTGTTGAGGACGCGACAATTAGTGAGGTTTGAGCTTGCTTGCGACGTTCCTCTTCAATGTCGGGAAAGGTACAGGGAGCATTAATGTCGAACGCGCTGACCGGCCATGAGGCCGCATCACGAGCCAACCAGGAGGGACCATGCCACCATTGAGCATGACAGTGCAGACTACGAGGGAGGCAACCGCGCGATAAAACGTCGGCAGGGTTGTCATTCGATACTACATGACGCCAAGTTCCCCTGCTGCTAACAAGACGCTGTATTTCTGCGACACGGTTAGCCACAAATACCTTCCATCGGGAAGATTGCTGATGTATCCAGTACAACGCTATCATCGAATCCGAATAAAGATATAATCCGTCAAAATTGTAATCGACGGCATTTAAAACCTTGGACGTTAATTGAGCCAACAGTAAACAAGCACAAAGTTCAAGTCTAGGAAGCGTTATCTGTTTCAGCGGAGCGACCCTAGATTTAGCACACAACAAGTTTGATGATATGGCGCCGTTCGAATAGACCGCCCGCACATAAATGCAACACGCGTAACTTTTAACCGAAGCGTCGGCGAACCCGTGCAGCTGCAATGAACTAACTGGGCAACTGTTCGAACTCTTAACCGACCTCGTAATCTCAAAATGAGTGTCGGAGACTAATTGGGTGTATAATTCCGACCATTGATTGGCTAGTGACCCGGACAAGGGTTCGTCCCAATCAGTGCCCGCCAACCACAACTGCTGCACGAAATAAAATGTGATGGGAGCAATTAGACCTAGTGGATCATAGATCCCGGCAATGATTGACAACACGCTTCTCTTGTTGAGAACGGTTAGATTGTCATCACCCCTAACGGTGTACAAAAAGTTATCCCCCTCAACATTCCACTGTATGCCCAAGGTACGCACGTTTTGACCCTTGCTGAAGTCACGGGTTACTTGGGCGCGAAGAGTCATAATCTTATGGTGGTTAGAGAACCATTTGTGTAACGAAAAACCATACCTCCTCAACAACTTCTCGATCTCGCCTTTCATTTCAGCTAAGCTGTTCGGATCATCCGAACCCGTTATGAGATCGTCTACGTAAAAGTCATTTGCTATGGCCTTAGCAGCGGTAGGGTAGTCGGCTTTATTTTCATATGCTATTTGAGCCAGACAACGCGTAGCAAGGAAGGAGGCACTAGCAGTGCCATATGTAACCGTCCTTAACGCGTAATGTCGCAATTCCTTATGCGGTGCATCACGCCAAACAATGCGTTGCAAGTTTGAATCCTTAGGATTAACAATGATCTGGCGATACATCTTTTCAATGTCCGCAATAAGTACGTATCGGTGGGTGCGGAACCGAACCATTATCGAAAACAGATCCTGCTGGATCGTAGGACCGACCATTAAAGTGTCGTTAAGGGACAAATTATTGGTGGTTTTAGCGGATGCGTCAAATGCCACGCGCAATTTAGTGGTTAAGCTAGAGTATTTGAAGACTGCGTGATGGGGCAGATAAAAGATCTCTGACCTGTCAAGCGACAGATCGTATTCATTAAGCGGCGACATGTGGCCAAGTCTTAAGTAGTCATTCATGAACTCACTATAATCCTTATAAAGGGTAGGGTTCTGCTTGAATTTGAATTCTAACGATTGGAATCTTCGTATTGCTCCGCGGAGAGAATCTCCCAAATAAGGTTTATCAGATCTGCGGGGCAGGGCTACCACGAATCTCCCGTCGCGATTGCGGCTAGTGTTTTCCACGAAATGCCTTTCACACGGTGAGTCCTCAGATCGGGTTTCGCGACTAGAGATTTCCTCCAACTTCCAAAATTCCTTTAGTTGCGAGGAAACCTGATTATCATCCTTACAGACCACAAATGAAGAAACCGTTCTAGTCATGTCGACGTTGAATGGTAAGTCACCGGCCAAAATAAATCCTAACTTGGTTTCCTGAATTATAGGAAAGTGTGGTCCGCGCGTATATTTCACAGGTTCAATTAATTGTAGAAAATATTGAGCGCCGATTAATATATCGACTTGCGATGAGCAATGTAGGTGAGGATCCGCCAGGAATATGCGCTTGGGTAAATTTAAAGAGGTAAGATTGAACGACTCCGCCGGTAAATTATTAGTTATACTAGGTAATACGGCACAATGTACGTTTAACGTGAAGGGTTTATAGCGTGAATGTAGCCTTACATTAGTGCTGAATTCAGCCTGGGAAAGCGAGTTGTTTATACCCGTGATGGGCAATTGCGATTTAACTAATTGGAGGCCCATCCTGCGGGCGAAATCCATTGTGCAAAAGTTCGCTTGAGAACCGGAATCCAGTAATATCCTAACGGGAAATTTTTTGCCGACCTTATTGTATGTCATACAGACGGCGGTAGATAACAATACCGATTTATTGGTCTGTGATTTCAGTGAACACTGGTTGTTAACAGAAGTTACGTCCCTGTTGGGGACATGAATCATGGTGTG
This sequence comes from Magicicada septendecula, assembly GCA_034769895.1. NCBI lineage: Eukaryota > Metazoa > Arthropoda > Insecta > Hemiptera > Cicadidae > Magicicada > Magicicada septendecula. The sequence continues at coordinate 313,012,478 of CM068373.1, read as the reverse complement.
GTGACGCCTAGAACATTTTTTACACGAAAATTTGGAGGGACATTTTGAACCCTCGTGTCCCGAACGGAGACAGTTTAAGCAAAGTTTGTTTTTCAGTAACGCATTTTTTCTATCAGGGATAGACAGCGATATAAATTGTGGGCAATCGTTAAGTCTATGTTCACCGTTACATAGCCTGCATAAATTATTTCTAATATGTGAGTGGAATGCGCCCTTTGGATTGCTTATCTGTTTAACTGCCTTGCGATAAGGAGACTTATCGCTTTTGTTCAACCTGCTCGTTGGGCTAGTCGCGTTATCGATATTTTGCAGTAGTTTCCTACGTGAATTTAAAAAATTTATAAAATTATTAAAATCAGGGAGTTTATGCTCCGATAAACTCTCTTTCCACAAACGTAAAGTGTAACTGTCAAGTTTTTTGGCTAGATAATTTACGACAATAATTTCAAACGTGTTGACTGGCAGTTTGAGATTATTTAAAGCGTTTATATTTCCAGAGATTTGATCAATAAATTGCGATATGCTACCTTGGGATTCCTGCTGGACTAATGGTACGTCTAGTACATTCCACACGTGGTGAGCGGAGACAATCAGCTTACTATCATATCTATTCCTCAACAGATCGATAGCCACCGCGTAATTTTCATGTGTTATGGGTAATGATTTTATTACGTTAAGCGCCTCGCCATGTAATGACGAGTGCAAATAATGAAGCTTCTGTATATCTGTCAGGTCTGTTCTGACATGAATTAGTTCCATAAAAATATGGTAATAATGTTGCCATTCCACAATACTACCCTCGAACCGTGGTAATTTTATTGGTTCCAATTGAATGGGGGTTGTTTTAGGCTGTTTACCATCAGTATTAATTAGTGGTTTTTGGTTCAAGTGCTCAGATTGCTCCAACAAGTGTTGCAATTTACATTCTATAGCACAGAGATCGTCCTCCGTTTGCACTCTATCACTTGTTGACGCAACGTCTGCTTCCTCAGCCTCGATTTGTGACTGTATCTCGTCATATTTGGTGGATAATTCCATCAAATGACGCAGTTTTATTTTGAGCGCATGAGGATCGCTGTTTAACAAATCAAAATTATCCGCGAAGGTATTTATTCGGGATATTGAGGCCTTAATTGTACCTCGTTTTTTTATCAGAGCCCTTACATCGGCCATTATTACAGTTTGAGATAAAAAATGGAAAGATATTTAGAAACAATTGAGCATCGAGCATGTGAACCACAAACTTAATTTTGAATGAGTTTAAATACGTTTGGTAGCTAGCGATCGTTGGTTTGCACATAAACTTACTCTCTCTAACTAATCAAACTCGTTGGCAGTTAAATTATTGAAATTATAAATCTAAATGATTACAAAGTATAGCTTTATCTTTAAAGTTCTGACTGATAATGAGCTGCCAACCATCTATTAATTTATATTGTGTAATAAGTTAATTGTTTATATAAATATGTCAAAAATACACACGGTGAAATATTATTAAAAATAAATCAAATATAGGTAAAGTTTATAGTCACGTGGCCGTCGATTCATTCGTGATGAAGCTGGCTTCGATCCCGTTTGGAGCTGCTACACCTCCTGTCTCTGCCGGTTAGCCGTTGCCTCATGTTGTACCCTCCATCATTTAAAGCTGTGGAATCTCGAAAATGTTGTCCTGTTTCGTCCCGTCGTCTCTGGTCTACTGCTTGGCTGAATCTTGTCGAGATGACTGCGACGTGCTTCACGATAATGGTGTCGCTCAGGACGAAAATGATGCCCGTCTGTCGTGATTAACTTCAGATTGGTTTTTCCAGAACTGATGTATATAAATAAATGTTGTCGCCTGTGTACTCAGGTATGAGAAATCTGTGCCGTTGGGACCAAAAATGATGTAGTTTGTTTTGGCCTGAAAATGTGAAATCCTGCCTGATTGGACCAAAAATGATGTCGTTTTTGGCCTGAAATGTGAAATCCGGTCCGGTGGGACCAAAAATGATGCGTTTTTGGCCCGCAAATATGAAATCCTGCCCGGATGGACCAAAAATGTTGCGGTTTGGAAGCTCTTGAAGAATCGCGAGTTGTTCCAAAGACGCTAATAAGGAAGGCTGGATTGTTTGTTAGAAAGAAGTGGACTGTATTTGAGATATTGAACATGCGTTTATTGAATAATTTGGTTTGTTAGTTACGATCGGCACGTGCGGAAGCGTTTTGAGGCGATAATGCCCGAAATCAACTTTGAATGAAATCGTGGTCCATGGTAGATGGACGCAGGTAGACGATTAAAGTTGAATGTTATAAATGTATGCTGAATAATAGCCAAAAGCAGCGGCTGTAAGAGAAGTGTTTAACGAGAGTTGCGCTCGGAGTCGTGTTATAAACTAAACTAATACTGGCTTGCAGTCGGCTAGGCTGGCCGATTGCAAGGTTTGATAAAAGCGTGACGTCATCCGCGCGTGCCGTGCAATGTTAGTAGGCTGCTTACAACTGACAAAACAGTACAAAGTTTAAACAAAAACAAAAACAAGAACTTTAACGCAATGATAAATTATACTATGATACGCCATGACTACATGCGATAAATCCTCATGCCTAACATAGTATTTACTATAGTATTATTTATCATATGGTATTAATATACAATGCAATACGGTGTAACGTAAAAAGGGTGTTATTTTTATTACTGTATTAATTCCCGTATTTTATGCAGTCCACGTGTAGAAAATTTGTAGGTAACAGTGCAACAATGCATTTATTAAAAAAAAGTAATTTCTTAGGGACAGCAACTTTCAACGGAACGCACAGAGAATGCAGAATAGTAAAAACAAATACTTATTTAATCAAGAAAGTTGTGTTAGTGGTTGAAATCACTAGCAGAATGATCACTGTTGCACACCACTATATAAAATTATCCCGATTAGCGCTTTCAAGCTTCACAGCTCATCGTCAGATCAGAACTCCGATCTAACGATGAGCTGTGAAGCTTGAAAGCGCTAATCGAGATAATTTTATATAGTGGTGTGCAACAGTGATCATTCTGGTTGAAATACTTATTTCTTCTTACTTTTTAAAGTATTAAACAATACCTTATGATTTTTTCTTATGTATGTTACAGATGGGAATAATATTTTGGGAAACAAAGAAATCGTTACTGTTACAAAAATTAATTATTAATATCAATTATATTTACCAATTTGTTATTAAACGGTATTCATCTTATTTTGTTAAAATTAATTGTAAAGGTAACTGCTGATAAAATTGAATTTGAATTGTTTTCATTAGTAAGTTGAAAACATCCGTCGAGTTTGGTACTGCTTTTTACTCAACACTATAAAGGATGAATAGTATTTCTAGTTATCCGAATTTGTAGTACAAAAAAAAAATAAAACATTGTTAAAATTAAATCTGCTCTTCCATTTTCTCAACATTTAATTAACATGGTCCTTAAAAATTATCGTAGATAACGTCTTCCGAATTCAATTAAAAATTTAGGAATACTACAAAAGCCTACGCATTAATTACAACGGTGTCAGATTATAAGCATATATTAATCGCATTGATTTTTTTTTATGTAGAGCTACTCTGCCTGTGACATTTCATAGGTGGATTGATTAGCTGGTCAATATCGTTGCCAGTCCCGAATCTCAAATAAATGAAGCGAGTTGATAGGTGGGGTCAGTAATTTCTCTATTTGTAAAATGATTATTTTCATAATAAACCACTTTTGCCTAAACTTAAGATGGATAAAAGTCAAAAAATTGAAAACTAAAATAAAATATTTTGTTTTCCTAAGTTTCGTTTACAAGCAGACTGTAACGATTTTTACCTGAATGAAAAATAGGTAAAGTTTCAACTTTTTCATTACACAAAGATATATCAATACGTTTCGTTAAATAAAATTGTAAATTTTAGTAGGCCTTATTAAATGTCTAAAAAGTAGATATGAAAACAGGAAAACACTTATTCCTTTTTTATCATAAACGGCAAACGGTAAGTTATGTGTACTATGAATCGTTACAAGTGGGGATGAAGCCAGTAATTTTCTAACTGGATATCGAATCCACACGCATAGTAACTAGAACAATCAACTTTAGAATATATCAACGAAACCGTGCTGAAGATGTGTAATTTTACGTTTATTAACAATTATGTTGTGGCGTAAACGAACCTGAGTTCTGCGAATATATTTTTAGACAAATATTGTAAGTCTCTTGTACTACATAATGTTGCCTAGTGCCAAAATGATAAATACCAATTCGCTTTAAAAATATTCGGGATTATGGTATCAGTGATAGATTAATCATTGCACTGCTAGAAATATAAACGGTCATAAAGACGCACTCACACCGGGGACCACACAAACTGGCATGAAAGATTTTGTCAGCATTTAATAGAAAAATGACTGTAAATAAAAATTATTAAAGTTCCGAAACTTATCCCGAATCTTATCTAGTTTGTTACTGTCATCTCTATCTGTATCTGCATCTCTGCCATTATCTATTCTAAGTATGTGTAAAACAAAAAAAAATTAGTGGTTTTATTGTAACATCTTACATTATAATGGTAATTATAATAATTTATTTGCGTTACTGAGAAAATTACAAATGTAATGCAGCTGAAAAGTTCCATGAAGTACGTCATCAAACACGGTGAATATAAATGAATCAGATCTCCAGTAAGGCTAAAATATAAATAAAACCTGAGTTACTAGTGTAACAGAACCAGTTCATAAATACATAGTATAAACGTGAATTACTAATGTAACAGAACCAGTTCATAAATACATAGTATAAACGTGAATTGCTAGTGTAACAGGACCAGTTCATAAATACATAGTATAAACGTGTACTACTAGTGTAACAGAACCAGTTCATAAATACATAGTATAAATATGAGTTACTAGTGTAACAGAACCATTTCATAAATACACAGTATAAAGGTGTACAACTAGTGTAACAGAACCAGTTCATAAATACATAGTATAAACGTGTACTACTAGTGTAACAGAACCAGTTCATAAATACATAGTATAAACGTGAGTTACTAGTGTAACATAACCAGTTCATAAATACATAGTATAAACGTGTACTACTAGTGTAACAGAACCAGTTCATAAATACATAGTATAAATGTGAGTTACTAGTGTAACAGAACCAGTTCATAAATACACAGTATAAAGGTGTACAACTAGTGTAATAGAACCAGTTCATAAATACATAGTATAAACGTGTACTCCTAGTGTAACAGAACCAGTTCATAAATACATAGTATAAACGTGAGTTACTAGTGTAACATAACCAGTTCATAAATACATAGTATAAACGTGAATTACTAGTGTAACAGGACCAGTTCATAAATACATAGTATAAACGTGTACTACTAGTGTAACAGAACCAGTTCATAAATACATAGTATAAACGTGAGTTACTAGTGTAACATAACCAGTTCATAAATACATAGTATAAACGTGTACTACTAGTGTAACAGAACCAGTTCATAAATACATAGTATGAACGTGAATTACTAGTGTAACAGAACCAGTTCATAAATACATAGTATAAACGTGAGTTACTAGTGTAACAGGACCAGTTCATAAATACATAGTATAAACGTGAATTACTAGTGTAACAGGACCAGTTCATAAATACATAGTATAAACGTGAATTACTAGTGTAACAGAGCCAGTTCATAAATACAAAGTATAAACGTGAGTTACTAGTGTAACAGAACCAGTTCATAAATACATAGTATAAACGTGAATTACTAGTGTAACAGAACCAGTTCATAAATACATAGTATAAACGTGAATTACTAATGTAACAGAACCAGTTCATTAATACATAGTATAAACGTGAGTTACTAGTGTAACAGAACCAGTTCATAAATTCATAGTATAAACGTGAATTACTAGTGTAACAGAACCAGTTCATAAATACATAGTATAAACGAAAGTATACTGTGCACACATATGTGAAGAACAAAAGACTGGAAGGTTAAGTATATAAACTTGGAACACATATTTAGTAAAGTTAACATTTTTTTCCAATCTATTTAAATTTAGTATGTTAAAAATTTATTAAAAGTATTACGAAGATGGTATGTGGTATGTTGGGATGTTTGTCATAAGGGCCCACAGAATTGTTAATAAATCAAGTGTTTTAGGTGCTAACAGGGTTGTTTACGGTTAGCTACACATGAATAAAATATAAAAAAAATAAAAATAAATTTGCATAATACAATTTGTGAACGATTAAAAACAAATACTTTGAGGATAATAACAAGTAAGAGGGGAAGCTTAGAATAAAGTTGAAAAGTAAGAGGCCACTTTAGTAACTAAAGTGTTTATTGTACTTGAAGGAAAAGGTTTTTTCATTCAACATAATATCGCCTACTGATATACACTTAGTCTGTGTACATACGAGCCTTTGAATTTCATTTTAAATGAACTTTCGGTTTCTTGTGCAAACGACTTTCCAACTCTTACTTGATGTCTCTATTTAAATGAATTTTTGCGCATTCGGATTTCTTTTGGATGGATAAAAGAGAAGAAAATCACTAGAAATCGATCAGAACTGTATGTGCCGGGTGCATCAGTTTAAAATTAAGACTTTATAGATTTGTGTGTTTGTTGATTGGCAGTGTGAGGCCTAACATTGTTCTTAGACAGAATCAGTACTTTGAAATTTACAATGCCTGTAGGATTTGATTTATTTCTTCAGTTCGCGAAGTATCTCTAACAGCTGTTACTGTTACTCTATCATATTTTGGTGTAAAATAAACAATTCGTTACAAGTGAATATTGCTATCATCAATTGTTCTCGACAGTTTTGAATTCTTTTTGGGGAGATTTATTGTGTGTTTTTGTTTTTTGATAACGGATGATTTTTTTGATTAATATTCGTTTCTTATCAATAGTTGTTAATCGTTAAAGGAAAGATCATCTTGTCCATGCAAGTAATTTTCTAAATGTTTTTGTACAAATTTTCAAAAACTGTTTTAGTCCTCAGTTTGTCGGTTTAAATGGAACAATTGACAGTGAACTTCACTATGTAAATACATAGGTACATCTTGACATACACACTTCTCATCGTATTGCTGCTCAATTACGTAATTAGGCTATTTTTAACGGGTTTCACTTTCCTTGAAACTCGAGGTAACAGAGACCTAAACTTTAATACTCGGAAGTTTCAAATGACCGAATTCCAGGTAATTGATGCTTTAATTGAAAGTATGGAGCGCACGTACGCTCTACAGCTTCTGTGTACAGCCTATGTATTTAATGTTCTCTTTAAATAATACAATGAGTGAGAGCCAACTTGTCAATTGTAAGCTTTAAAAGTTGGTACGAAAGTAATATTAATATAAAAACATGGACTGGCTTGTTTTCAGCTCTTGTTATTTGTGTTGAATTATGTCAATACTAAAAAGTACTAATGTAAGTCCATCAATGAAAATAATTTTTTAAAGTGCGGAGGTAAAACGGTTGAGAGCCACTAGTGTCTGAACGAGTGGAAGGAGGAAAAATAAATCTAACGGAAGTGACAAAATAGTTCAATTTTATTTAAATTTAGTCGATTATTTCTACTCAATTAACCGTCAATCCGAAATACCTAGGCCATCAATGTGCATAATTTTGATAATACACATTACTTTTTATAATATTTAAATAACTTTTATGCGCATGTTGTTGTTACTAAATTTAATTTCAAACAATTAATAGCATTATTCTTAAATTATCTTAACAGTACTTACTCTATTTTATCAAAAATATTTCATGTTGTACAATAAATAATGTATGATGTTTATCTTTCAATATAATGTAGTATACCACTTTTCATAATCCATTATGATTTAAAATATTCTGTGACTGTAATATAATTGTGGTAGAGAATAGAGAGCATTATATTCTCATTAATAATCTAAAATTCTTCGAGCTTCGTTTGCTCCCTAAATTACGAAATCTTTATAAGTCATAAAACACTCTTACCTTTGGCTGTTGGTGAATTTTTATCCATTCTTTAAGTTTATTTACATGGTCATAAGACTTTTCGTTTCTATCAAAAATATTTTTAAACATACTGCCAATCTTCCAGTAACAGAAATTTAAGTAAAGAAAAAGTGCCGCAAAAAAGCTCTCCGTAGCACATCTTTTCAGAGCACAAAACTCTCCTGTAATGGACTGGAATAGAACAGTTAGGTCATAAAAAGGGGAAGTGGTTGGCTCAAAAGGATACTGATAAAGGAGTAAGATTTCATCACTTAAATGAAACCAGTAGCTTACATATCGAATAAGAGTGTTTATTAAGTTTACACTAGTCATGAATATAACATAATACAGACTGTATTTATTTAATTGTGTTAATCGTTTCTCTAACGATGGCAAAAAAGTATCTTTATCTCAAAGAGAACTCTCATAAAGCAAACGAACAGCCGCGTCAATTTTTTCGAAAAATTAATACACCTTGTATCTAACAAAATAGAAATAGATTGTAACAATTAACGTATAGAAATTCACAAAGGATACAACTACCGTGAAGGCAGGGTCTCTGACCGTTTCCCACTGATAACTGACCAGATATAAAAGTAATAAAATATTCGTAGTACCAATGACAGCTGACAGGAAAGAAGCCATTTTTAACGCTGTCTCAGACATTATAGATATGGCTTTAGGGCATGGTATAAACAAACCTCCTATTTGAGACGCTAAGAAAATGTTTTTTAGAAATTTCTGAAACATACTATAAAAAACAAAAATATCTTAATATTACAGTATTCAATCGCACAAAGGAGGACTGTGTTTTGTTTTGAAACTCAACAATTTCAGTGACTGACACAGACTGACACAGACGTCCAAAATTACCTACTACTCACGAAAACACTGAATAATAATCCACATGAATATGTAACCCCTCTTTCAAACTTTTAGACTTATAAAAAACCCTTTTTTTTTTTTAAGAGGGGCCACAGTTATTTAAAACTAGGCAAGAGCCTAGAGAAGCCAAAACTGCGCTGGGTCCAGTATGACGGGACTTGCAATTAAACTCAATTTTATTCAGCCATTTCAAATAACATGTAAGTATCACTCCCAGTATACAATATACTTTTATAGAATTGAAAAAACTTTTGTTACAAACTTTTACTCCCCTCCCTGTCATTACAATCCTCTGAAAATATGCACGTGTAATCTTATAAACTTGGAATATATGTCAAAATTAGCATAATAATTTCTCCCAAATATACATAAATAGAACATGAATCAATATAGTTACATAAATACACATAGCACACACATATCTATATACACACATATATATATTACACACATGTTCACCTGGCAGGCAGTCCATATACATTTCACCATGCCGCCGAAGAATACAATCCTCAGTATCAGTGACCTAGACCCCCATCCCAAACTACTGTAAAAGGGTAAAGTGCCCAGGCTCCATAAAAAACTTTTCATAACCCCATCCATTAACCCGTCCGGGTATGACTGCTTGCAACCAATGAAATTATTACAAGTATTCAAAATTTTAGAAAGGTTCCCCCAGATAGGAATGTGCCATCGCCAGGTCAACGTGGCTGCATGGCCGTACAAAATGTATAACAGAATTTATGATTGGAAGTAAAAATCAATAGTGTACTCATATTAACAACTGAACTAGTAATACACTGGCTATGGCAGTAAAAGAAAATGAATGAAATTTCACTTATACTGAATTATTACAGATTTAAGATAAATTTTATAAAATATATATAACAAGGTTTATGATTGAAAAGTAAGAACCAATAGTGTGCTCATATTAACAACTGAACTAGTAATACACTGGCTATGGCAGTAAAAGAAAATGAGTGAAATTTCACTTATACTGAATTATTACAGAGTTAAGATAATTTTTATAAAAAATATATATAATGACAATTTTAATAAAAAACTTTATGACATCAGCCCCTAATAAAACACATTTGAGGTGTTCATACAGAATTGGCTTGGCCACAGGCGAGGCCATGCGCACCACCAGATCCAGCAACCTAAAACATGCTACAGACCTGTAGCTAACGGCACCAACAGGTGACGTCCACAGGTTACAGCACCTCCCCAAATCTTCAAATCTACTAAAAAACAAAACCCATATAGCTATGAATACCCTCAATCAATGCAAGCATAATTCACCCCCCAATAAATCAGTAATCTTAAGTCACACACACTTTTACCCTAAAAGAAAATTTCGCAGCAAAATTCGGTGACGCATGACCCCGTCCGCGCTCACACTTACTCAGGGGGGCTTAAGCCTTAGTAAAATACACTGACAAAATTTACAAGCACTAATTGTCTCGCTGGACTTGTGTACCAAACTTTAACTGGAGATGTTCCAGGAAGAGAATCAGATGTTCAACATTGTAGAGGCCAAAAAAATATATATAAATGGGTTAAATGTCACCTGGTATAATCCGGCACAAAACCTGAGGTACTCATGATGTATTGTCCATTTCTTCCTCCCGACGGCACAGACGGAGAATCACTCGTTTTAATGCCATTGGTGGCAGATGTTCGGCCACCAGCAGAAGTGAATCGGGAATCGTCTTAGCTCGGGAACCCTGAACAATTATATATATTGACAATTACTCAAATGTTACCCAATTCACGATCCCCCTAGACTCCAGCATAATTCCCACACTACCACATGCTCAGAGTAAAAGAAAATCTCGAAAATTTAGGAATGCACAGAAATGACCTTCAGTAAAAAAAAAATATAGAATTAAATGACTAGTATTTATAGATTGTTCGTCAACTTAATAATCCCTTATTACAATTTCGAGATGAGTTGCAAACTTAAACAGGTTCATAATACATATACAGTTTCATATACCTCTACAATTAGTTAATAAAACATTCTCTTACGCCCCACTTTAATTATAATGATATGATTATGATATAATTAGGAAAAATACACAGCCATAAATACTTTATAAATACTTTAACTCAGCCAGTGTTAACTTTCAAGACCTGCATAAACAGAATTTAACCCGCGCTGGCCACGTGGTGACTTCCGTATATATATCGCATTGCATCGGCATTAATTTAAGCTAAATTACAATTCTTTTATTAAATAATAAGTAAGTTGCCTTGAACAGACTTACCGGAGAGTCCCGTAGTCGTTTATCTAATCATGATAGATTTTAGCAGACAAAATTTAAACTGGTCGCCGCCGGGAGAAAATGGTTGCTGCTTCGCGTTCGGCTGCCTGGCGAATACTGCTCACCGCAGTCACAGGAAAAATATTACGTATCGCTCCCCACAGAGAGCGCGCGGATCGGCAACAAAGCATGCAGATAACAGCATAGATTCCGCTCAGGTAATTAATTCACATACCCCGCAATGACAGTCACATAATTAACTGGGAAATAGCCGAGTATTCCAAAACTCGGCACACCCCCACTCCAAAAGGGCTACATGGTTGCCCCAACTGGATCTCAGTGGTACCCTGCAGTGTACCACCCTTAGATTCCATACTCGAGTTGGTATCGGTTTTCCCACCAGTCATGGCTCCCAGGAGAACAGACCTACAACAACCCACAATCAAAATTTACAACAATCAACAACGATACAACAGCACACTATCACTCTCCATCATAACCTTCAGAACAGGGGAAACTGACGATCTCCAACTCTCTAATCTTCTCCATGATAACCTGCCAGAACAGGGGAAACTGACAATCTCCAGGACCACAATCTAATCACTTCATTGATAGTTTTTTTTTTTTTACTAAGGGGAGGTGTAGGAAAATCGGGAAGATGAAACGGGGCAAGGATCATTAAAGGGTCAACAGCTAGGAGTAAGGGTAAGGACATGGCTCCCTCCGGAAATAAGGATGCATGGAGGAAACCAAGGCTCGCGTGGGCAGGGGCGCAACCCTGAAATAGATGAACACCACTGGGAGTGTGAGGAACATCTACCCGCTACCCGTTAACCGCTTCTTCTCATCTTTCTATGGCGAACTTTAGGTACTCGTTCTTTTTGGACACCACTCTCTGAGAGATTATTTCGTGTTGAGCTGTACTGACTTGTTTCCTCGGAATCAGGATTAAGGCAACTTACCTCACTACTTTCACACCGATTTGGATTATCCTCATCATCTAACTCCTCTGCTTCTGCCTTCCCTGCTTCTCCTTCTTCCACTTCTTCCTTTTCTTCCTCTTCCGCAATTTCCCCTTTTTCGTCCCCATAATCCAAATCAACCTCATGAGACTGCACCTCCTCATCACCTTCTAGTTGCTCACCTGATCCATCTTCCACCGCATCTTCTCCCAGCTCCTCACTGATTTCTGCATCACCCTCGTCACCAGTTCCTTCGCAAACTTCTTCACCAACTTCTTCTCCAATCTCATTGACATCCTCCTTTTCATCAACACGTTCATCATCAACATCATCGCCATCATGTCCACTACCACCATTCGAACACTGCACATCTTCATCATCTAGTTGCTCATCTGTTCCACCTGGAACTTCTTTCCGTTCTTCGGAATCCTCAACACTACTTACAGAAGGCGTCTGCACATCTTCACACACTACATCATTCTCACTCACACACTCCACGACGCTGCCGCCAAATTCCTCCTCAACTTCTACCTCATCTACTTCTACCACACTTGCAGCATGGACATCCCCTTGTCCACCCGCAACCTCAGAAACACTTGCAGCCTGGACATCCCCGGATCCATCCGCAAACTCAGACTCTTCAGTCTCTCTAACACCCACAACTATACTTCCCTGTGCAGCATCTGCAGACCGCTCTTCTGCCTCTTCCTTCGATTCCTCTCCTTCACCACTCTCAGCAACTACCACCTCCTCGACATCTTCCAACCCGGAATCCAGCTGTCCAGGTTCATGTGCAATGACTTAATTAATTTCTACTGGCGATGGTAAAGCTACACCATCAAGTGACTTCTCACATCCCTGCGTAGACGATGATGATGTCACAGGATCTGGATCTCTCACGAACCGAGATGGAGATACCGGAACAAATTGTGCGGCCTCTGGATTCAACCATGACGCCCTCTTCGAGTCCTGTAATTCAGTATCAACAGACGTTTTCTTGTCGTCTTGTATTAATCCACAGAAGTTATTCCGCTTTTCTTCTTTCTCTTCACCTTCTTCATCCACAACTCTATTAGGCACTGATACTTCCTCTGGAACCTTTAAAGTCTCCTTTTTCTCCGAACAGGAATAACGCCTTGCTACCGGCTCCCTACTTGCCGATGTTTGTTTCGTAACATAATTTCTTCTTCCCCTGTTAAATTCATATTTCTTCGTTTTCTGTGCTGTAGCTGTTGTTACCGTCCTCTCTCTTGCCACCCCCTTGTAGCCTCCATTACTTCCGGAATATTCAGTTTTTCTGACCGTCTCTTGGGTTCTCCTCCAACCACCATGTTTGTCTTCTTTGGCTCTTCCTAATGAACTACTGGAGTATTGGACATCTTTAGCAGCTCTTCCCCGGGACTCGTCATTCGCCTGGAGAGTCCTTGCATGCGCACACCATCGGTCCAGGTCAGCAAAAGAACGTGGAGGCTCTGCGAAAACCAGCCGAGATCTCTCTTGGGGATTCAGACCTTCCCGTATTACCTGTATGACTTCCGTCTCGGGCAACCCCAACCTTAATATACGGGCAGCTTTCCTTACATCATGCACAAAATCCCCCAATGCCTCTCCGTTGGTCTGTAGACGATAGAATAACTTAAACTTCAACTGGTCTTGTCGTCGACGGGGTATGAAGAAGTCCAACACCTCCGCATGGAAAGTGTCGACACTGCAGCCCCGACGGAGAATGCTGGTGACCAGCCATGCCAATGAACCCCGGCAATACGGGTATATAAGGGACAAGACCTCCTCATCGGACACACCCGGGAAATCTGCCAACTGCAGGACCAGGTCCAAGAAGACCAACAACCTGTCCTCATCTACTCCATCCAAAACCGAAAATTTCTGGAGAACTCCGGAAAGGGGGTGGGGCAGTTTCTGGTAGCATACCCCCGCCAGAATTGCACAATTCAAAACCCACAACAACAAAGATAAATTTCCACGAAACACCTAACACACAAACATGATTTACAAAAGGAAAATCTTGAGTACTCTCTCTTCCACCAAGAGGACCCCCGGGTTCCCTAGCGCTGCGAAAACCCGATCCACTCCAGAACCAACTCTCCGTCAGCCGCCAGACTCAAAGAAGAAACGACATCAGACACTAACACTAACATACAATCCACACCACTGAACAACTACCACAACATATAACAATTCAACAAGACATTTATTATATCAAATATATTGGAACTTACCGTCTGCGGCTTTTCAGAAACAGCGTCTTTATAAAATTTACATGTTTCGGGACCCTTGTCCCATCATCAGAATTTAAAAATAATTGTGTATCATTTAAATTTGATACACTTGTCAAACACTTAAAATATTAAAATCCAATATAAAAATAACTTAATATAACATGATAATATAATATTTACAGCGAGTGCGAAGGTTACCGATGTACATCGTATGAAAACCGACCGCGCACTAATTTACGTCTCGCTCCCACCACGACAATAGCGGAAGGCAGTGTTGTACAATACATTTGACTTGAAGACCAGTTTATCATTTAAAACATGCGGCTTGGTATCAGTATTATTGTGTGCTTTATAAATTTCGTACTCTTCAAGAGCGTTCAAATATCGCCCTTTCTTACATATGTGAAGGGGTTTCAAATTAGTTTTAAAATTAGTGTAGCTATGATTTTCGGAAATGAGGTGTTCTGCAAATTTTGACTTGATATTGTCCAAACTGTGAAAATGTGTAGGCGGCCTATGTTCTAAAAATCTTAAAAAAAAAAAAATATTTTAAATCCAATATTTTTATATTGGATTTTAATATTTTAAGTGTTTGACAAGTGTATCAAATTTAAATGATACACAATTATTTTTAAATTCTGATGATGAGACAAGGGTCCCGAAACATGTAAATTTTATAAAGACGCTGTTTCTGAAAAGCCGCAGACGGTAAGTTCCAATATATTTGATTGAACAACACGTGGCTTGGTACTAAACATTTGGGATTTATTCCTTTTAAACATTTATTATAACTTCCGCGACTAAGTCGGGTCAATGACAGTACCGACTTCCGGTCAGGCCCTACCGCATCCAGCTAACCTCTCGCGCTATTACTTCATAACTATTTATATAAGGCAGCCCATTCCCCCCGTACTCTCCGGTAAGGTCCAATCTCAACAACGACAAAACCCCAACTGAAACGCATGCCACGTGGCGGCACCAAGTTTACAATTCAAATCACATAGCAATAATTCATGTCTAATACATATATACATACAAACGATATCAAACCTGCCATCGCATCTACCTATTTTCAATTTCCAATATTTCTGATGTTTGATGTTCTATCCAAACTATTTCCGAGTTTGCAAGCCCCGTCACACCCAAGGACCCAAGGGTTCGACCAAAGAATCGATCGCGCTCTGCTACCATTTGTAACCCCTCTTTCAGGCTTTTAGACTTAAAAAAAAACCCTTTTTTTATTTTATTTTTTAAGAGGGGCCACAGTTATTTAAAGCTAGGCAAGAGCCTAGAGAAGCCAAAACTGCGCTGGGTCCAGTATGACGGGACTTACAATTAAACTCGTTGTTAAGCAACAATAACAATTTTATTCAGCCATTTCAAATAACATGTAAGTATCACTCCCAGTATACAATATACTTTTATAGAATTCTATATGAAATCCGCCGAAGAATACAATCCTCAGTATCAGTGAACTAGACCCCCATCCCAAACTACAGTAAAAGGGTAAAGTGCCCAGCCTCCATAAAAAACTTTTCATAACCCCATCCATTAACCCGTCCGGGTATGACTGCTTGCAACCAATGAAATTGTTACAAGTATTCAAAATTTTAGAAAGGTTCCCCCAGATAGGAATGTGCCATCGCCAGGTCAACATGGCTGCACGGCCGTACAAAATGTATAACAGAATTTATGATTGGAAGTAAAAATCAATAGTGTACTCATATTAACAACTGAACTAGTAATACACTGGCTATGGCAGTAAAAGAAAATGAATGAAATTTCACTTATACTGAATTATTACAGATTTAAGATAAATTTTATAAAATATATATAACAAGGTTTATGATTGAAAAGTAAGAACCAATAGTGTGCTCATATTAACAACTGAACTAGTAATACACTGGCTATGGCAGTAAAAGAAAATGAGTGAAATTTCACTTATACTGAATTATTACAGAGTTAAGATAATTTTTATAAAAAATATATATAATGACAATTTTAATAAAAAACTTTATGACATCAGCCCCTAATAAAACACATTTGAGGTGTTCATACAGAATTGGCTTGGCCACAGGTGAGGCCATGCGCACCACCAGATCCAGCAACCTAAAACATGCTATAGACCTGTAGCTAACGGCACCAACAGGTGACGTCCACAGGTTACAGCACCTCCCCAAACCTTTAAATCTACGAAAAAACAAAACCCATATAGCTATGAATACCCTCAATCAATGCAAGCATAATTCACCCCCCAATAAATCAGTAATCTTAAGTCACACACACTTTTACCCTAAAAGAAAAGCCTTAGTAAAATACACTGACAAAATTTACAAGCACTAATTGTCTCGCTGGACTTGTGTACCAAACTTTAACTGGAGATGTTCCAGGAAGAGAATCAGATGTTCAACATTGTAGAGGCCAAAAAAATATATATAAATGGGTTAAATGTCACCTGGTATAATCCGGCACAAAACTTGAGGTACTCATGATGTATTGTCCATTTCTTCCTCCCGACGGCACAGACGGAGAATCACTCGTTTTAATGCCATTGGTGGCAGAAGTTCGGCCACCAGCAGAAGTGAATCGGGAATCGTCTTAGCTCGGGAACCCTGAACAATTATATATATTGACAATTACTCAAATGTTACCCAATTCACGATCCCCCTAGACTCCAGCATAATTCCCACACTACCACATGCTCAGAGTAAAAGAAAATCTCGAAAATTTAAGAATGCACAGAAATGACCTTCAGTAAAAAAAAAATATAGAATTAAATGACTAGTATTTATAGATTGTTCGTCAACTTAATAATCCCTTATTACAATTTCGAGATGAGTTGCAAACTTAAACAGGTTCATAATACATATACAGTTTCATATACCTCTACAATTAGTTAATAAAACATTCTCTTACGCCCCACTTTAATTATAATGATATGATTATGATATAATTAGGAAAAATACACAGCCATAAATACTTTATAAATACTTTAACTCAGCCAGTGTTAACTTTCAAGACCTGCATAAACAGAATTTAACCCGCGCTGGCCACGTGGTGACTTCCGTATATATATCGCATTGCATCGGCATTAATTTAAGCTAAATTACAATTCTTTTATTAAATAATAAGTAAGTTGCCTTGAACAGACTTACCGGAGAGTCCCGTAGTCGTTTATCTAATCATGATAGATTTTAGCAGACAAAATTTAAACTGGTCGCCGCCGGGAGAAAATGGTTGCTGCTTCGCGTTCGGCTGCCTGGCGAATACTGCTCACCGCAGTCACAGGAAAAATATTACGTATCGCTCCCCACAGAGAGCGCGCGGATCGGCAACAAAGCATGCAGATAACAGCATAGATTCCGCTCAGGTAATTAATTCACATACCCCGCAATGACAGTCACATAATTAACTGGGAAATAGCCGAGTATTCCAAAACTCGGCACAAATATCTAAGTATCTTATTATAATAATTGTGCATTTAAACATTTTACAATATTTATTAGCTGGCACTCTGTGCATTATATAATAGAAAACACATTTAATAAAACCTTTGATAACAGGCGTATGAATTATTAATTATCTTTTCACTAATTTATTAGTTTGCATTGTTATGACGGTCTACTCGATCGTCGTAGGTACAGTGGAAACAACAAAATACAAGACACCAATTAAGTCACTAATCACCAGCTTTAATTTCCACAGTTAACAGTTCGTAATTAACAACACAGTCTCTACAACAAATCAAAGAAACATTGTTCACACGCAATAAAATATCCACTAAAATTAAACACAATTGTGTTACAATTACCTTCCGATTATAAAACACAACACTTAACTAATAACCACTTGAACGGGCACAGTAATTTCGCCCGACAATAACTCTGGAACCGCGCTGTCAGTATATCGCACTAATACTGAAAAACTAGGGCCGCTGCCGCCAAGTATTTATACAACGCTCACAGACCAGAATGCTCCTAATTGCGTCTTAGCGCTCGTGTAAACTACGTTATTAACTGCGGCCTTGATACTGTCCGCGCGGCTGGCGCCTTCGAGAAACCTCTCGAAAATGCGTCGACAAGCACGTACGCCACACGCGTTACATCGAGATTCTTCTGGCACATTCGACAAACACGTAGATTGTTCTGTTATGTCGTAACAGTATTATTCTATTAGTTCCTAATTTTGTTAGTAGATCTTTATTCTTTCCGTTGAATCATTAAGTGAATAAGGAAATTAATATTATACTTTATTTTTAATAACATTCTACCCCAATGTTTTCCACTCCCTCTCTTTTGATTGATATTTAGTAAAACTGAATTTGTTACCACTGATGCTCTCTCCTGTCTTTTCACTGGCATCTCTCAATCTCGGATACTTCTCAATGCCTCCTCTCTGCTTTCTGTATCTCGACAGTTATTGTATGGACGGTCAAGGTCTCAATAGAAACCTTCACCAAATGCTTCTGCTACTCGTACGGCACCAAGGTAACTATCATGGCTATCCAGTAAACAACACGTCTAACAGAACAGAGTGAAAACGATCCTAGGCCAACTTTCCTGTCTGTTTTACTGAGCACGACCGTGAAAGATACTGTCATTTTCTCACACGCACTCCTGACGCATATCACAAACTGTATGCGCCTGCATAAACCTCTGGCATCTGAGGTTATTACTCACAAAAACATTTTTAATTATATGTTACGTATGATGTATAAACTTTGCAAAACATTTAAAACCTTGAGGAATATATCGAAACACTCATCGTCCATATTTTCTGTAGCTACTATAGCTACTGAACGTAATAAGTTTGGTTTGTAGGGGATAAAAACAATGCAAATGCTGATTGTCTTAATTAAATTATTGGAATATATCAGCGACTCTTTCCTTAGTTTGATAATACAACTTCTAAAACCGACTTTGCTTGTAGTAATTTTATTTGTGTTTATTGGACATTGTTAATGCCAAAAAAATTGATCGATCAACTATTATTGCCAATATGGATCCGATCTACAAAGCTCTATGACATTAAAACCTATTTTAGCATGCTGTATGTCAAAATGGTCGTGTGTCAGGTCCGTTATCATAAATACATACTAAAAAATAAAAATAACTTGCAGATAATTTTTTTGTGATGATATATAATACATAACATACAAATTCTGGAAGAAACTCGAAATTTCAAGAGTTATTTAAGAGAGAAAAGACATATATGGGTACGGTTAAACGAGAGTTTTTTCGGCCGAGCACGTATGGTTGTGAAACGCATTGAATTTAACACACAGGCGGCAATAAAATTGGTCGTCAACTCTGCTGCGTTTTCAAGGTATCCCGCATCGAAACGCAACCTGCTACGTTTTTAGTGCGTTTTTTATAAAAGCATTTGTTTGTTTACTTGTTCCTATGGTAATTAATTTTTGTCTCCATAATGTTGTTGACAAAAAAAAAAAAATGTAAAAATTTTCTTGATAAAGATTTATTTACTACTGATAACCAATGTTTTCTTTACTCTAAACACGGTCGTTTCTGTGCAGTTGTGTTTTAACCTTTATAAATACATTTATGTATATACATTTAACCATTTATGGCGAAAGCTGTAGGGATACGCGTCCGATATGTGTTTTAGCACAGATCTTCAGTTAATATATCAATATATCAAGATGACGACGAAATAGGTCTAACAGATAATTGGCTTTTTCTAGACTCTGTGTCAAAGTGGTGTACTGAGGTATCGTCCAGACTGTTCGACCTTGTAACTATGAAAATACATCGGCACGCCGCCAGGAGTATGGAAAATTATTCTGGAACCTCTGCGGGATCTATATAAACGACAGTGGCCGGCTTAGCAGTTAGTTGCAGCAGGCGATACTGTAGACTGCGGATCAAGTGATTGTTACGGATTAGTGGAAGGTGATTATTGTGTTAGTACGTGCAGTACTGTAATATGAGAATACCTTCGATAAATTTAAATTGTTATTTTTGACTAATTTGATAATTGTTGAGTTCATAAGTGTCAATTACTTAGTTTCTACTGCACAATACACTATCGGTGTGACCGTCGTTGCGATATTATCATCTCCCACTAGTGAAGTGATCAGCTATGTAAAGTATTCAATCGGGCATTAACAATTGTTAAACACACGACATTTCGGTTACTGCATACGATACCTTCTTCATGATAAAAAATTTTAACTACATTCTGCTAGAACTAAAAATGAAATACAGAAATAATAGATCTTCAGAAATAGGGAAGCAAATTATTCAATAAATAGTATTTAGATCCTAATACTAAACATTTATAAATATTAAAATATAAAAATACAAAATGTTAAAAAATTCCTCTTAGCTGTCAGAATCAGCTGATTAAAATTTAAATTACCATGGCACAAAACACTAAACTTTAAAAAACTAATGTTTATTTAAAGTCTGCGAATTTCAGAAACACGCCGACGCGTTGAAATTCAAACCGAAACAGAAATAAACAAATTGAAAATACAAAATAAAAAAGTATGATTCGAAGTAGAATTATTCGACACTTTTGAACAGTACAATGAGCAGAATCAGCTCGCGCCAACAACAACCACTCGCAAATGGTTCTCACAGTAAACTAAAGAAGCATAGGCTAAAACCCCATTTATGCACAAACTTCCAGTACGATTGGGGAAATTGGATATGCCCCCCTCGACACTTACGCTAATTTTCCTTAAGAAAATCCTATGGGATGAATAAAAGTGGAACATGATTGGAGTCCACTGACGCGTGATCTGTTGTCTCATAAGCATTTTAAGATATCTGTTACAGCCGAGTGATTACGCGGTAAAGGTCAATGGCCAGTAACGTTCACACCCCAAAACGTTCACAACCTTTCTTCCTGCAATCCCGGAAAAATCAAAATAAATCACGTCTGTCTTCTTAGGTGTACAGGCACGTCTGTCCTAGGTTGGCTTATTTAACTGTAACTTACAGCCATTAAAGATGCGTCTACGAATTTCCGCTTAGGACTATTAAGTTAGTTTTCCTCTTACCAATATATGGCCATCTCACAGGCTGTTGCCTCCACACATATTTAGTGAGTTAAGCATATTCGTTTCTCTTCTTTTGTATTTTGATTTGTATTCTGCTTTCTGCAGTTTGACCGCTTCAAGAGCCTCAATATTTCTCCAAAACTGAAAAAAACATTATGTTAATATTTTATATTTGAAGACGATCAGAAATATTGTGATCAAAAAGGTTTTGTGTTTCCTTGCTAATACCCAGACACTTGGCTTTTGATGTACGTATTTGTTTTTCACAAGGAACAGAGATTAGCGATTCATAGCGCCTCAAACTTGGACGATGACCGTACGTCGAGAAGGGGAGGACGTGTGTGTCTGTGTGGAAACGTGCCTTTGTTGCTTTTCTGACTGAATCTTACCGGATAAGGGTGGACGACCTATAGGGGTGGCTAGACAGGCCAAACCGTAACCTTGCCTTGATCCGATCCCACGACCGGAGCACAGAGGTTTTGATTATGCGTCGCCAACAATGCCATTGTATTTGACTGTGACCCAGATGATCAAAACTTTAAAAATTTTTAAGCGGTGGTTTACATATGATGAAATACTTTATGTAATGTTAATCTGTCATTCAAAAGTTAGTGTTAATGGTCGCAAAACTTGTTGTTACTTATGGATCTCCTTTCTTTAATGTATACCGCTCGTATATAAAGTATAGGAGTAGCTGTTGCTCCGGATTAATTTTGAGAAATTCACTCTCTAAGCGCTTTTACAGCGTGGCGTAGGTACGAAACCACATCTGGGAACTACAGTTGTTGGATACCATAATTCTACATCTTTTATCAATTCGGCGTAGGTGTTCTGTCTATCAAGTGGCACTATCTGTAGTAGCTTTGCCGCATGTCCTTTCAAAGTGAGGACGAGAGAAACTGCTTTCTTTTCCTCCGTCCAGCAAGCGGCGACTTCAAAGTCCTAAAGGTACGCCGCATAGTGAGTGCTTCCGTCAAATGTTGGGACCTTGATATGAACTACCCCAACTTTACGAAAGATGACTTTGTTTATTGTATTATTTCCTTGTTTATCTCTGTCTTCACTACTTTTCAGACTAAAATATCTGCGTTTCTTTTGAAGCACACGGTTTTATTTTCATTAACTGCTCGAATTCACTTTTTATTTGTTCTCTTATGTTCGAAATTGAGTCAAGAATTTTGTTGACATAGCTGCTTCTACGCTACAGACAGTTTTTCTATTTCAGCTGTTTTACTTGAGATTGTTGTTTTATGTCAATTATTTTGATTGTCACTAATTCCTGTACAATCGATATCCTAGCGAGTTGTTTATTCAGCTCAGCTTGCAATAGACCCAGTTCTGAAGTAGCAAGCTCTTACACCTCTTTTTGTTTGTGTATCAACGCTTTGATGACCTCTACGTCCTGCTACATTCTTCATTTTGTAGTTCTTTTGACTCTAGCAGGAATGCTTGTTGTCGTTCCTCTGCTTTTTCTGCTTCCTGTTTACGTTCGTCTCTTTGTAGTTTCCTGCTTCTTGTCGTTTCTCCTCCTGTCGTCTCTCCGTTTCTTCTAACTCTTGTCGTCTTTACACACACATATATGTATATATATATATATATATATATATAAATATAATTGTATTTTACTGTGTAGTGCTATTGCTTTAATAAACACAAGTTACTCAACTATAATAATCAACTTCAGTTACCAAACATTATTGAATGTTATTGTACTATTTTACCAACATATATATATTGTTACGATACCAAAAGCAGCCCCAATACCAAAGAAGAATATAACGTATACGAGACAAATGACAATGACCCAACCCAAGTGATTGGCCCAATGACAAAAGAAATAATGACAAAAGAAATGAAATGAACACATGAATTCCAAGTGAATATTATTAAATGTACCATTAATCATGGAAAGTACAATCCCAAAGGAAATATTGTATTAGCAATTAAGAAAATATAGAATGATAAAGAAATTAACAAACAATAAAACACACAAACCATGATAAAAAGAACAAAAGTGAAATTTAATAAATAATATAATACTAACCAAACTAGAATGAACCAAGAGTGCATGATAGGAGTAGGAAGTGATTTACCAATTAACATTATAATAAGGGTGATTACACCAAAGTGAATTAAGGAAAAGAAATTAAATATTATAGAATAACCACTGTAAACACTAAAAAGTACTGTGAAAACCTTACAAAGTGCCAGTGTAACCCAAAGATAGACCAACATAATTACTTATAAGCAAGAACTCATCTAGAAGTGAGAGTGCATAAGGAAAGTGGATAATTAAAATTAAACCACAAAAAATATATATAAAAACACTTAAAGAAATGAATAATTAAATAAGTTTAGTGGTAAAAAGGAAGAAATATCATTAAATTAGATTGTTAGTCAATAGAAAAAACGAAGTAATGTTAGTCAAAATAATATTGATTTTAGTTAGAAGTAATGATTAAAAAGAACTAAGCCAAACTTTACACCAATAACATGGTATAAAGGAAGGGTAGATCAAAAAAGAGAAATGAATGTTTAAGTGCTAAAGTTATATGTTAAATGTTTAAAGTTATTATAATGATGTTATCAGGAAATGCAGAGAAGATGATAGGGATAGTAGAATTGTTCAAATCTTATAATTGTTGAATTAGTATTAAGAATAAGTTGTATTATGTTAAACTTATATGTTAATTTCAGCCAATAGAGAGTAGTCTGGTTACTATTACAACAAAACATTATTATATAAAAACCGTTAATAAACGAACTAAGAGTCCACTTTTAGCATCAGAAGAGGGCAGATGATAAAATTGTCGATCCATAGAAATTAGTAAAAATAAACCAAACAGATGAAAGAAAATACTTAATAACAATGAAGAGACAAGATTGACAGAACATTTCAACAAAATTAATCGAAACAAATCAGAATTACTAGAAATAAAACCCATATAAGGGAAGGACGACTCAAACACCAGAACTGATGAAAAAAAATCCATCAAACATCGATGAAATTGTAAAGTATAATACTAAATTACTTAACTACACCCACAAGACTTTTTCACAAAGCTTAACGAATTTATGCACAATATCAAAACTTGGTTCAAACTTTTTTGGTAATAAACACTGAATAATTATTAAAATATTCAATAATTAGTAGTAAAAGATTGTTCAAATTCACTAATAACACTAGGAAAAATAACAAACGATTTATGTACAATTTTGAACTTGACCTATGTTGTAAAATGAACTTTGTTAAAATGGTATTGTTTTAAACCATAAGTAATCTGTTGTAAAGAAAGATTATAATATTTAATTAACTTGATGTCAAGGATTGTACTTTCAAAAATCATTTTGTAAACCTTTTGCCGTAATCAAAAGAACTTTTTGACTGAATAAAGCAGTGAAAACGTTAATAGGCTTTTAGTAGAATGCCCCAAGTCATGAATAGCCAACCGCTGAGTGGTAAATTATTTATAGCCGGAGCATAACATGCAAAAATGTAATATATTTTTATAATTTCATGTTATCGTAGTTATTAAAGCAGAATTGACCATTAATAAACCAATACTTATTTTAATGCCTGTTCATTATTTCACGTATTAATCTTTATGTGTTTACTTCATTAAGATAGCACCGTAAAATTATTTTCTACAAGAAATATAGGTTGGTAAGACTTCGCGGGTAAACAGATTTGAATTTCTTCCGACTACAATCAGTGAGAGATACGGTTACGCTAAACAAAGGAATTATAAAATTTTTCTTAATTGTCTTTTGGACAAACAATTTGGCGCCTAGAAACGGGAAAATCACAATTAAGAATTAAAACATGTAAACAGGTATTGGCGAGGTCAAATACGACGCATGAAAGTCGTTACGTAATTACGACGCAACGTGAACTTTAACGAAACGTAATACTTTTATGGTTACAAATTAACTACAATTACACGAGAATTTCAGACCGTACAGAGTCTGGTTGTTACAATATATATAAATCGGTTTATAACCTTATCCTACGTCTTCCGATCCCTAGTCTCCATTGGTCTCGATCTAACCAAGATTCTTCTTCCAGTTCCCGGTCTCTCATTGCCCGGTTGAGGCCTTCTCTCCAACTCAACCTAGGTCTTCCTCTTCGCCTACGACCATATGGTGGCCATCTCGAAATTTGCTTGGGGAGTCGATTATCCGGCATTCTTTGCACATGCCTAAACTATCTTAGCTGCTTTGATTTTATGTCATCGACAATAGAATTCTGTACCCCATTATCTCCCGGATTCTGACGTTTCTTACTTTTTACAGTTTTGACCTCCCTGCCGCTCTTCGCCAATAATCCATTTCAGTAGCTTATTTTACCAACATACAGTGTTAATAAATTATTCATATTCAATTAACACTTGTATATTCAAAAGTGACAGAGATCAAACAATTAACACACACAATGCCGATCAGGCATTGCCAAAAGCGCTAGGTATGTACTGATTTTTAATATGTTCAGACTATCTGTTTCATATTATACTATATGTTTTATTTTTATTCTAAAAGCTACAACGATATCAATTTGTTAATAATACATGGGAGACGTTACTGACAAGATTATTGAACACTAATATTTTCCTGTGTCAATAGGTTCATATGAAAAACGTTTAAAACTTACGCGTCTCCTAGTGGCATTTGTCTTGTATACTGAAGTATATGGTATGCGTTCCGTAATTCATTGATGGTCTACCAGACATTGTACCCTGACATATTAAATTGAATTCAATTATTAATATATCTGTATATAGGGCCTAAGGCCTTTTTTGCATTCCTGACTCAAAAACAATTTCCTGAATTACTTATTTACTGTCAAATACTTATGTACAGTTGAGGTATTTGACACAGAGTTTCATGTATCTGATGTTTTGGAAACCTTTTTCAACACACAGTGCAAACTAACTCTGACGGTGATGTGCCGTCGACCATCTTGCTGTGACAATGGCCTTCCTCAACGCGGTTTGTCTTTGCCAAACAACTTCTTTGCCAAACTTCGCGGTGAAGATTGCATCTCAACTTCTCTACATTTTTTCACGCATCTTCATAAGTTACTCTTACAACTGCCGCCTCACAGACTGTAGACAGATTGTAGCGCGGTGTCACAATCGATTATGAGATAACACACGGTGAGACACGCGTTTGCTCAGTGTTCGGTAAGCCTCGCGCAGTGCACTGTGTTGGACGCTCTTATACGTTTTGCAGTTATACATATGTGTGTTTCCTGTGAATTTTAATATTTGATGATCTCCTTGTGAGTGATTATTGTCTGATGAAGGGTCATATGACTTGAAACGCGTAACGAATATATCATCCTTGAAGTCACTGGACGGTTTCAATTAAGGTAAATTATTTACTATATAAAGTGACTTGGACCGTATAAATAATAATGTTTAAGTTTTTTATATAGTTTTTTGAAATTATCTGCACTAACGTGTATTAACAGCCACGAAATAAACTCAGTTTGTTATGAAGGAACACTAGGAACGTTAACAGAAGTGGACAAAGTTCAACTCAATTCAATGTGCATACATTTTTCTTTGTCCTTGTGCACTAAATGACATTAAATACTGAAAAATTAAAAAGAAGTAACTAATAATAATATTTTTACATTAGTAAAATATTTGTAATAATTAGCGTAGTTTTTACAGCTATGGAACTATAGTTTTTAATGAAAATGTTTAATAATATGTTAAATTTGCTGAAACTAGATTAAAAAATATTCATCTGAAATTTAATGTTCCATTTCCAATACTTGTTACTAATATTCAGTAGCCTACTTCATGCACAACAAAGTACAAACAAAATTATGCTCTCTTGGCAAACTCCTCTCTAAATTTTTTCCTTACTGAAAATAATGAGATGTGAACATTTAATTTTTATCAAAGTACAATGTTTCAGTGCTTTACACCACCCCTTTAAATCTTTGTATAAACGTAATCACTAACATACATTTAAATTTATGTGAGTGCGTGCGTGCGTATATGAGCATGTTCATGTTTAGGGCCTATATAGGATGGTCATAAATTCCCGCAGACCAAAAAGGACAATAAACAAATATTTTAGTTTAAATGAATAAATTAATTAACATGTTTTATTATAGCTCCGTGGTTGTCGGAAAATGTTGTCAGAAATAATATTAAATTAAAAATGTCTGTTTCAAAAAACACATTTTATGCTGCAACACACACTTTACGCAACAATTATGCTGACTACATAAACAGTTCAACGCTTTGTTCAAACTCATAAAGAAAAGTATTCACTGTTACGTATATATGACAACTTTAATTTCTCCAAACTTGTTTGTTCCAGAGAGAAACGTTTTTAAATTCTAGGGTGCCTGACATTTGGATCATTCGTTACAAATTGGTAATAGGTATATGATCAACATTTTAAATTAAACTGCAGTGTTGTTCTATAAAGCTTATATTTTTAGAAAGGTTGAGTATTGTAGTATAAACATAAAATAATTAATTAGTTTTAAATTAGTTAAGATTATTTTTAAAGTATATTATCAAAAACAAATTAAATTTTTTTGAAATTTTTTTATTCATTTTAAATATAGGTATTGAAACTAAAATTGTGTATTCTCTGTAGTTAAAAAAAATGAATTGTCAAGCTTTATCTATATGTTAAATTTTTTATTGATTTTGATTTCTAAGAAGCTTATGACCTAACATGAGCGGGGAATGCTTAGCAGATTGAGGGCCTTTGGCTTTATACAGTGGTTTTTCCAAGTAGTTTTGAGTTTTCCTTTTTTCCCAAAATCTAAATCGATCTATCAAATTCTCAGATTGTAGTAATTTCTTGCCCCCTTTTATTGTAAATTAGAACACACAGTGGAGAAAGTGTAATCTGGAGAGATAGTTTATTGGAAAAGATGGATTATTTTAGGTTTACCAGCTAAGAACGGATCGGGAATGTAAAGATAAGAAATTGAACAGAAGTAAACATAGTCATATTAGAAACATTATTATGTGAAGATTGTATACACAGGTTTAGAGGATGTTACATGAAAAGTGGCATATAAAACTAAATGAATGAATTTTCTAAATAGGAGGGAAACATTTAGACTGCATAAAAAACAACATAGAGGAAGGAATGCAAGATAATTAAGGATTGCTCACAGAGGCAGAAATCTAAGCAAAAGACATTAAGAGAAATAGTATCCACCTGTAATTGTTACAATAACAATAATATGATACAACATTTCTTTGTAAAGTAAGAACAGTGTTCACTTACATAACATATATACCTTACGATGAATACAGAATTTAAGAATGAATAAGTTGCTAGTGATTGGAAAATATCGTAAATTTCAACAAAGTACACAATAGACTGACGATGTTGTGTTGACAATGTCTTGTGCTGTGTTGTGTATTGTGTTGTAAATATTAAAAAGAGTAGCACTGTCTACATGTAGAAATCCATGGACAATTCGTGTTAAAAGTAGACCTGTTAACACTGCGTCAGTTTGTAACAAGAATATAAAGTGACTGTTATTCATGCGCTCGTTGGCATTGCGATTCAGAGTCGCTGCTTGACTTCATCTGTGTCAGGGTGATAAAGAAGGACACAATAGCTTTGATCACCTGTAAGGAAAAACATTTACGTTATAAACGTGCACCATTTTCATGAATAAACTTGTTTACCTGGAGTAAAACAAGTGCCATATTAAAATATACAGGTATGACCTATTAAATTATTAGTTTATTTCTATACCTTAAACTTGAATTTACAAACAATGTCCGAAGCAACGCTGAGACCAGCCGCCAGATTTATAGATTACCGAGATTCAGCTGTTTAGTTGGATGTATCATCTACGAGACGTTGTAACTTTTATACTGGATCGTTACCATTATTCTGCCACATCGCTCCTCCTTTTCTTGCCATTCACTGCTTCACAACTGTTTATAAGTCTACTCTTACTCCCTCTACACTCAATCCTTCCGAAGTATCGATATCCCATTTGCCAACTCCACTTACCATATTTCTGCCGTTTCTATTTTATAAAAATTCCTATTTCTACGTTCATTGAGATAAGAGGCAATACTCTTTAAAAAAATCACACGTATTAGCACGTAATACTCTTTAAAATCTGACATTGCCTTTCTACACGTCTCTCAACTAATCTTACACTAGAAGCACACTGCCGGGCTTTGACATTGTTTCCAGATTTTTGTAGCCCCTGTAATCACGCAAATTATGCTCGCTGTGCCGCCAGAAAAATTAAAGATTATTTTAAAATACCTGCGATAATTTCAGTTCTGCCTGGTGATTTTATTAGTGAGATTTGCAGAGATTCTTACTGTTTATTGAGAAATTATTATTGTGGTAATTAGTATAAAACTATGGCAAGGTGACATTCAATGTTAGATAAATATAACTAACCACTGTGTAAAAGTGCTTTGTTGATATATAACTGCTGTTTGGTCCAATTAAAGTTTGTAATTAGTGAATCCACTGGTATCATTTATTTTGTTTCCAGTGTACCTACTACGACCCGGTGTGACTGTTGTAAAGCTAAATTAATCTGGTCATACTAACATCGTCTCTGCCTATCTCTAATCCAATCATTTTAATTATGCTTATCTTTCATCTTTATTTTGTTTCTCCATTCCCTTGTTAACTTCCTTTACCTTGAAACTTCGTATATCTGAAATTTATGCATTTTCCTTCTTAGTTTCTTTATTCCTATTCTTAATAACTTTCTAAGAATTCTCTCTCCCTTATATCCATTGCTATTCTTTTACCCTAGTGCTCCATTTTTCTACTCAATTCTCTTTTTCCATGTCCGGTTTAGTTGCCGATTCTTCATCACTTAACCTCCTTTTCCTCTTTTCTCCTTTGTCTTATTATTTTTTGTTTTATTAACTCCTTTTTGATTTCTTTCTTTTCCTTTTAAAATTTACTTTTTTAGATCCCATTCCAACTTTTAAATACCTGTACCTATGCTCTTTCTTCGATGTTATCTCTGTAAATTAACACATTTTATACTTTAATAAATTATTACTTAAGATAAAAGTAGTTTAAGAATTGAACATTTTACAACTTACCCACAAGAAAGTGTTTTTTGTCAAATCAAAATGCTCTGATCTAAAAACGCAAATGGCGTCTGGCTTCTGTAGCTTCTCGCGAATTATTAGTAGCGATTTTTTAATTTCTGGAGTACTGGTGTACCAAGCACTGTTATATATAACATTCGACAACTGTTCATTCTAGAATGTATAAAAAGTAATTAGCATTTTATTAATTATTAACTATAAAACTCCTTTCAATATCAATAATTCTAGTGAAAATGAACTCAGTACATTTCATACCAATTTGTAGAATTGTTTAGAAATTAAGAAGTGTTTCTTAGAAGAAGTAAAAGAGCACAAAGTGAATAAATAATAGAAAAAAAGCAACAAAAAGGAGAAAAGAAGGAAAAGAAAAACAGAAAGAAAAAGAAGAACAGAAGAAGAAGATAGAAAGGATTATATGCATTTTAGGAATGAGACCAACATTTTAATTATTTTCATTATAAACATATACTGTCAGACAGAGGAAATAAAAGGCGAAATAGATAAGAAATAATGCAAAACATTATAAAGCATCTAGGATTGGTTACTGTAACATGACAACACATGATGATACGAACGTCAAAAGCGCAATCATGATATGCGATTCAACATCAACTCAGTGTAGGGAAACTTATAGACATTACGAAACTAATAGAAATAATAGTTACTAATAGAAACTAGCAAAATAATAGTTACGGCACGACGATGTATTCTTGGTAGACACAAGAATATCGGACACACACAACAGTTACCCAAATTAATCCACGTTAGGCGATAAAGAACAGCAACAAGTATATTAATGATAAGGTGAAGAAGGTGTAATGGTATTGCAGATCATTTTATAAAACAACAGAATTCTCAAGTAAACTGAAATCATCTGAAATAAAAAAAAAGGCTACTGGGAATACATATAGCAAAAATAAAAAGCCGGGTTTTGAAAGGAAAAGTAAGGAAATCTAGAGCTCAGCCTGGACGTAGATGGTGGAATAAAAGTAAAAAATACTATGAAAGCAATACATTAGAAGATTTTGAAAAAGTATTAGGAAAGCGAGAATAAATTGTAGTGTGACGATGATTTTTGAACAACAGGCTAGAAAAACGTCATATGAAAAGCAGACAAAGCAAAATAGAAGATGTAAACAATAAAGAAAAAAAAGAAATCAATTAAACAAATCTGTAGCAAAAAAGGCAGACAGACTAAAAAAAAAACAAGGAAGTCTACGAAGAAAATGAGATAAATCAAATGTGTATTTCTTAATAAATTTAAGGAGGCATTCAAATTACTAACATAATTTTGTACAAACAAGGACTGGAATATTATAAGAAATAACGTTACTTACGGTAATCCAGAAATTAACATAAGGCTTTGGAAATAACTGAAAGAGACGATGTGGATCAGACTTAGTAATGACAATAGGCAAAATTTGAATGATACAGGAATAGAACAAATGCTACAAGAATTAAGAGAAACTATTAAAACGTGAAAAAAATGGCATCTCTACGAATGGATACTATTGTGCCTCCAGCTTGATTATCAACTTTATGGTACCTCTACTGTATATATGTGTATCCAATAATAGTAATTATATGAGAGTTTCAAAACAAAACTAAATTAACCTGTCTGATTGACGCTACTCTTGAGAACACTAAAAGTCATGTGAGGTTACAAAACAAAATACAAAATCAATTGATGTAGAAGTGTAATTTAACAAGCGTATCAGATTTCTCTAAAGTTGTTTCAACTTAATTATACATAAATCCTGCAAACAGCGGTATATCCAAAGATATAAACATTATTGTTAGATCAAAGAAGGCTTACGGTGAAAAGAATTTGGAAGCGCAGCGACAGCAGTGTATATAAAGTCGCAAGATGTCCTGGTAGAAATTTGGAAATACTTGCTGCAAATGAACAAATTTAAGAGTTCTACATTGAAGGAGACCAGAGTCGATGTGAGCTGTTGAGCCACACAGGAAGGAAAATAGCAGGATGAATGAAAGATAAAAGAGAACAAAGAGATATAGTAGACCTAAACCTTATAATAACTTTCATGTAAATTATTATATAAACCATAATACATAATTGCAAATATGTTCATATACCTGGCACATTACTTCACTTCCAAGAGTACAGAATAGAAGAAATATGGTGAGATTCAATGTCCAGTATGCCCCTAGTGACAGAAACTCTGGCAAAAGGTAGCACTTGGTTTGCTGAAAATGTTAAATAGCTTGTTTAGGGTTTCTGGATGTATTTTAAACACAGCTAAAACTGATTTGAACGTAACGATATAAACTTCACGATAACTAATGTCTGAATAATATGATAACTAATGTTAGTTATGTAGCTACAAGTAGTTTTGTTTTTGCAATAAATTACATAAGGATGTTCAACAGTTTTGTCTTTTGCAATATGAATATACTTTTGTGTAATATAATAGTCGTGTGCAACATAATACAGAAGTTAGTATAAACAAATTTGTAAATATATTATTTGTAAAAATATTTTTGATTGGTATTTGTGGTATTGACGTATTTAAACGGTTGAGTAAAATAAATTAATACCAAAGGATTTGTTACAACTTTAATAAGTTTTAAGTTACTAAAGAAAGGACACGTATACAACAATTCTTAAAGATTAGAATTGTCCAACAAACGCTAATGTAAAGAACCATAAATATCAGCATAACGCTGTCGCAATAAGTAATACAATACAAAATATATGTACCAATTAGAAACGTTTGCACACAATAATTTGCGATCATTGACACGTCTTGTTGCATCAATAACTGACCGCGGGCTATCTGTCTTTCTTTATCATAGCGGGCGGAAGCAATGATTCCCCTTAGAACATTTGATAGAGATTTCCAAAAAATAATGTGACTTCTATAAATCTTATATATTATAAATTAATTCTACATTTGTTAGTCGTATGTAGACGAGAAAGGTCCAGTAGCAGCTAGAACATTCAAAGTTACGACTATAGTGCCTTATATAATACGTTTAAGATGTTATAGGGTTATTAGGCCAGCCATTAAGGTTATTCTGCTTGTCTTATTTGGCATAAGAATATATTTTTATTCAAGGACTATATTTTAGTAGAACTGATGGAGAATTTGCAATAGTAAAAGCAAACTTAATGCCCACTGTTGCCCCTTTGAAGCGAATTAAACGCTTCTTTGAATGCAACACAAGGGGATTTTTTATGTTTCTTATGATCCTTGCCAAGAATAAACATTAGTCGGCAGTGACGAATTTACTACGAATTTTAACTGTCAAAAATTTGCGTTTTACAGGCGTCTTGCATAAATGTAAATCTTATAGATTTTTTATTAAAAAAAAAGGATATAAAACAGTTGAGAGCTAAAACTTTCTGACTTCCTCAATAATATAGAGTAACTATTTACGTCTACTTAAAGTACATTCAAGTACACTTTATATCAATTGTGATATAGAGCAAATATGGTATATAAAACTTGGATAGGTTAAACTTAATCAAAAATGAAAACTGAAAATATGTTGCGAGTATTTAATTTTGCTGGCCACCAAACAGATTAGTCCACAATATTACGGATAATGGTATAAATGAAAGATAGTCATGTTACTGATAAACACAAAAATAAGTACCGGGTATGCACAATATCCTTTCATTGTTTAATTTGAATATGACTAATAAGCTCTCTGGTCTGCAGAACTCGCTCAGTTTTGGATGATATATATTTATTGTAAAGTACATTTAGTAATTATCGAAAAATCCCTGTAAATTATTACGAAAACTCCAATTATTCTACTACTGTTATAGTATAAAAACAATTGTCAACCAAACAATTATACGATAAACGCTAGAAATTTTAAATTATTGGATCGAATTTTAGTTAAATTATAATGCCTAACAATACCAAATAATTCAGTCCTATCTTTTAAAGTATATTTATATTTACATACATATCTATACGGTTAATTTTTATAAATATTCAAATTTATAACAACGTATAAAATATTTTGTATACTATGTTGAAAACCTTTGAAGATTATTAAAAGTATTGAAAGATATTAATTCAGTTTATTTATTAAAGATAACCAATGTGTATTTTAAATCGAATTCCTTACACCTCTATCCTCCATACAGATTCTTACAACGTTCATAAACTATTAGTTACACTTTTTTCCTGTGTTTTTCCTGGAGTTAAAAGGTATCCATAGTGAATACCAAACTAGAATTTTGGTTAATATTCCCTGTTATCTGACACACACTGTTGTTTTACAATTTTTTTAATTGATACTTTTTTAGGCCATGGTGTCATAAAATTTTTAAATTTTCAAAACTATACACTACATTCAGATTTTGGTTAAATGTTTATTACTTTTATACTCCATATGAACTTCATTGATGTTATCAAATTTTATCCACATTTTTGACTGTGGTTCCCTAGAATTTTGAAATCTCTAGCACTGTATATTACATTAAGGTTTTTTGTTAGGATTCTCTTTAATTCAATACTTCTTAATTTTTGCATTTTTTAAAAATATTAACCCTTTTGCATTTTTTCTAGCGTTTTTGTAATTTTTAGGGTATTCAGTCTCATAAACAATAGGGGTAGAGAGAATTTTGAACATGCATGACAAGTTTTAGGAAAATTGGTTGATGTATTCCCAATTAGGGGGCGATATTTCCAAATTGATAGCCAGAGAAAAAGCAGTCGAGTTAAAACTCAGAAAGCGTTTGCTCGTTAACTTCGACCTACAAATTATAAAATTTTGTGTAATCTATGACATATATGCTTAAAAAGATAAAAGACACTTGTTGATAGCTTGGATCAAATACATTTAATAGTAGTTTTATTTGCTCTATAATAAATAATATTTACAGAAACTGCTTACTATTGTTACTGAGAAAATAACAAACGTAATACAGCTGAAGAGATCTATGAAGTACGTCATCAAACACGGTGAATACAAGTGAACCAGTTCTTCAATAAGGCTGGAAAATAAACAAAATCCGGGTCTATTAGAAAATTATGACCATTTACTCATGCTGTTTTGATACTGTTTATCAATTATTTTACATTAAACCTTCCCCAGTATTGTCAACATGTTCTTTCCGTCGTGAACAAGATAATGTAAAACTAAATTCTAGAATGATGTTAAAAAAACTTAAAATTTTATATAAACTTATCATAGATGTTTGTATGTGTCTACACATACATAATTTATGTCATAAAATAAATGATTAAAATAAAATGTGTCTGTATGTGTTCAAATAAATGTATGAAATGGTACATATTGTTTGCTAATTTGGGTAGATGCAAATGTGTTATTACGGAGGCTGTTATTTACTAAACTTTGACTCAACTAAATTCACTTATAATGCCTGTAGTAATCTTATATAATTAAAACTAAGTTATTGTCTTTGGCACATAGGATTTATAATTAAAGTATTTTTAAACGTTCTGTAATGGTTTATAACTATGGAACTGTATTGATGAACGACTTTCACGGTTAGCTGCTTCCGCTTGAATGCGTTGTTCCTGCTGCGACTTTTCTGGAAACTAGTGCGTGTTAAACTTCGAACATCCATTCTTTAGAGCTGAAAAATATTTAGTTATTCACATTATATCAGGAATATAATAATTCCGTTTGTTTCTACGGAATTAGTGACAAATTATTCAATGGCGCTGAAAATGCATTTATCTCAGTCTTAAAATGTTGTAGAGCGTATTCAATTTATAACACCGGATGAAATACAACAAACACATTTTCCACTCACACAAACAGCACTATCTGACACTAGCAAGTCTTATTAATTATATAATAATAGTAGTAACAATAATAGTTATTACTATTATAATTCCAAAATTACATTAGATTTTAAATTGTCTGGTTTGAGACTGGTATTTAAAATTATAAGAATTATTGAACCACTGAAGGTCCTTATACCCCGTACGGGGATCTCGTACAGAGGTTACATGTACTCTGATCGAAGTTTTCTGAATAATTCCCAGATCCGACCTCACGAATCCGATATACGATCGACATGTCAAAGGATCTGATCGATTGAAATTCTTTCAAACGTAGTAAATACGAGGGTAGGTTTGAAAGTCCTGCCCTAAAAATTATGGGTAAATGTTTACGCATTGGGCGTAAATAGACAGCCTCGTAAATATGTGACAATTAAATGCTTTGTTAACCTTGGTACAAAAACCTTAAACCATGTCCGATTGTCATATAAAAGTTCAACGACTTCATTAAAATATATATCATATAAAACTGTGTAAAATATTATGTCAAATCGTTCATACGACATTCGAAAATCGTAGCGTGAAATATGATTTAAAATCTGACAAAATAACGGCGTTATTCTTTCTAATTTAACTTATTCTCGCACACACGCATTTGCGCACTAGGAATTCACGTATATGGATACAAGAACGAATCATGTAAAACTTGAGCTGTCTCACTTCACAGATCTAAATCTATATACAATACTTAAGACGAATTAACAAATTTGAACAAACTTGTTGTCTATACATGCTCATACGCATGGGGAAGGCATTACAGAATATTCCTTTCTCGTCGTTCTGGAAAGTTTCGTTTGCTGAAATATATGTACGAACATAGGCCTATATGTGTGTGTCTGTTTATGTGTGTGTGTATGTAAAGTAATTAACTGCATGGAATTTAATATGTAAGAAACGAATGACCATTGAACGTTACGTCTTAATAATGAAATAAATTTCAGTTTGTAAAATTCGTAAAAATTAATACCGAGAGATGTGTGTTACCTTACTAGTGTTAACACAAAACATCAAAACCTTAGAACTGATAACAGGAGGTGTACTGACAAAATGGTAAAGCTGAAAGAAACATGACAACGTAACTAAAACAAAAATGCTGTTATAAGAAAGTACAGACAAAGGAAACTTTGAAATGTTACAGATGTAATAAGATTTTTCATTGTTACTAGTTGTAATCGATTAATCTTGTACATAACGTTATTCAAAAATCGCTATCCTACACATATTTATGTTTCCCTAATACGTGTTAATACTTGGCGTTATAAAATTCTTCTTATATCCGCTATCGGCGATAAGTTTTAGTTACAGTAATTAACGAAATAATTCTTATCTTTTTCAGTATTTTTTTTTATTATATATATGTATATATAAATATAATTTAAAACATATCGTAATTATATAGCCATTTTCCTTACAACTAATGTAGGATTGTTTTTAATAAAATAATGCCATTTCAAATATTTTGCAGTTTAACTATTAAAAATGTAGAAAACAAAGAACAAAAAACAACAACAGATAATCGTGTGAAAATATAACAATAAATCTATTCTTACAGTAGGCAGTAAACTGCAAACAAGGTTTTAGGTGTTTTAAAAACCATTTACCTTTGAAAAGATTGATGAATTTTTATCCACTCTTTAAGTTGATTTATATCGTCTCGAGTCATTTCTTCGTTTTTGTGACGAATGTTGTTAAACATGCTACCAATTTCTTTGTAACAGAAATTCAAGTAAAGAAAAAGTACTGCAAACAAGCTTTCCGTAGCACATCTCTTTATAATACAAAACATTCCAGTTATATACTGGAATAAGAGGGTTAAATCATAATACGGGAAAGTAGTCGGTTCAAAAGGGTACTGATAGCCAAGTACGATTTCATCACTTAAATGAAGCCAGTAACTTATATATCGCGCAATTGTGTTTGTTAGACTCATAATAGTCATGAACATAATATAATACACACTGTATTTATTTAAATTGTTTAATCGTTTCTCTACCGATCTCAAAAACATTTCTTTATCACAAAGTGAACTCTCATAGAGCGTAAGAACTGCAGCGTCAATTTTCTCGAAAAACAAATAAACTTTCTGTCTACAAAAATAAAAATAAATTGTAACAATTAAACCGTAGAAAAAAAGAAAGAACACGACGATAGTAAAGGCAGGGTCTCTTACTGTTTCCCACTGGTAAACGATCAAATATAATAACAATACCATGTTTGTAATACTTGTAATTACCGTAACAAAAGAAAACCTTTTTAACACTTTCTCTGACATTATAGAAACATCTTGTGGGCAAGGTATACATAATCCTCCCATTCCAGATAATAAGAAAATATTCTTTAACATTGTTTGGAACTCCAGCATATTGTACTAAAGAAACAAACTTTTCTCAAAAGGATCCTATTGGTGTTAAGCACAACGAGTAGCACTCTTAGTACTACGATTTTATAACTTTCACTAAACGTAGACTAACTGTAAGAGTTACAATTTCTTACTAACATTTGCAATTAACTTTGTAACATCCCCATCAATATCTAATTTACTCTATTTAATAACCATTGTTTACATCAGTCTTATAAAGTATTTATTAACTTGTATTTTGTCCATTACATGTCAAAACAAAAACAATTATTTTCTTGTTAACGATCGACGCTTCAGTTGAGTGGACTATCAATTATTAAGTCTTTCATTTCGAACTACTTTACAAGGTTCGTACTTTATATTATTGTTTAATGACTACTGTCAGAATCGTATTAATGCCATTAAAACACATAGAAAATATGACATTAATATTTTAATGTATTTTTGTTGATAACTTAGTACAACAAATATTTTATTACTAGCCATATTCTGTGTAATTAGTATACTGTCGCCTGTTTAATTAGTAATACAGTACTATTGAATAATTGTTGTATTGGAGTGTTAGTGGTCTCAAATATTGGTAAATGACCTGAAGATGGCTTGACTGCCGAAAGCGCTCGTCAATACCAAAGGCAAAATAGTGGTTTGTATAAAATTACTAGTAGAAGTACTATTGAAACCTAGTGTATGATTGTAGTGAGTACATGATTTAGTCACTCAGATTTTCTATTGTCTGAAGGGGCCTGAAAGTCAAGTAATTTCCACTTCAGCAACCACCGTTCCCACCTTGTTCACAGGCCGCTTCCTGAAGGTGAACTCCATTTCTGTTAAACTGCGGAACGCTGAGACTTTTTACTAGATGTATCTTATCCTATTATTCTGTATCTGTAAATAGGAGGGCTTTCTGCATTGTTTCCACTGTCGAAAGTAAGGTCACTTTTAGTCGTTTGCAAAGTTCCCTCGCTGCTTGCCCTGTCGCATCAGGGTAAGACGGTAAGAGGGTATGATACAGGTTGAGACGTCATCAGAATGGCGGAAGTGTACAATTGTGTTCTATATAGTTGCAAAATCTAACCCAAATTCTGAAACGTTATGCGCATCGTGTGCAAAACTTAGAAACGTAATAATTAGATATTTAAATTATATAGACACTGCACTGAAACGCTGAGAAGTGATTCCGCTTCCAAAGAGTCGATTTGCGCATAGACCGTATCGTTTGCATGTCAAGATAAAGTTATAGGAAAAACGATGGCGATACTCCTGTAGTGTGATTACCAACTGTAAAAAAACAATACAATATAAACTTATACGAGAAAAAAATTAATTACGACTGATTGTGTTGATGTTGACGGCTAACTAATTAAATGGGGGTACTGTAGCTTTCAAGTCACTTCCTGTGTAATACAATTAGCTGCTGCAGACAGCCTTCAAGTTCGGTGACTATTTTGTATAGACAAGTTTCGGGTTACTGGGAGTCCGCGTCACTAGCTACGCTATATTGATGTCGCTACGCCAATTACGTTCCCTCTCGAAAGGTGTAGTTACGTAAAAGTTCTACACATTTCTCGACTAGGCCGTCCACCCAAGTAGCTTCAAGACCGTTCGAGTACTCTTAACTTTGAAAATTATGTAGGCATGCCGCCAGTAGTACGAAACGTTATTCTGGAACATCTGCGGACCTATATAAGAAATTGCGGGCAGGTTACAAGTTAGTTACGCCTGGCGAGATTTTATAGGGTGGATCAAGTGACTGTTACGGATTAGTGGAAAGTAATTATTATTGGGTTATAATTAGTACGGAACTCTATTATTTGACATTATTATTGCGTGTGGACAAATTTAACTTGAGTTACTGTACGAGAGTAACTGTGTGTTACAAATTGTTATTTGTATCTAATTAAAGCTGGTAATTAATTACTTTATTGGTGTCTGTATTTTGCTTTCACTGTACAACACGACAATCGGTAAGACCGTGACTTCTGCAAGTAGAATGTTCTAATTTTTTTTTATTTTAATTTATCATGATGCACATTTTACAGACTATGTCTGCATCATCAAAGGTTTGTAAATAAATTAATAAATGAAATATTTCATATATTATTTTTCTGAAGATAAATGTAAATTAAAAATATCAAAACACTGTAAAAAACAATAACAAATATATTGTTTTTCTAAAAGTATAAAGTATTATTTATATATGTTGCAACAGTAAAACGATCATAAATACTAATTCTTAATAACACCAATCTCCCTTGCATTGTGCAAACCACCGCCTAGCTCGTAGCAGTTTGTGTTTCGTTACGGTAAGCATAATTGTTGGAAAATAAACGTTATTCATTGAACATAGAGGAATGAAACTTTTTATGGTATGAATCAACAGAATAAGCATTGAAAATAATAACATCTGGTTCCTAATTTTTTTTTTACACGAACAGGCTAGCCGTGGACCACGCGAATATCATTTCCTTTTCTTCTCCTGTCAAAGGGCCCTCATTCGCACACTATGCGCCGCCTTCCTTTTTCACTGTTAACCTCTTTTGCGTCTTCTTCTGAACGTAGAGAAACTAAAATTTTTGTTTCTGTATGAATTTCTATCCACACAGTCGTTCAAAGAGATACCCAGTTTCATCATGTCCTCCTTGAATTGTTTGGTGTATCCGTTCAGACTAGAAAGTTGCCAAATATAGTTGAAAATGTGTTTATTTAATCTGGATTAATCCATCCAAACCATATGTCCAAGGGATCTCAGTCTTTTCCTTCTTAAAGCCGTTTCCAGGTCTTCCAGATCCCTGTACAGCTATTCGTTGGGTCTATGCCTGTACCCATCTTTGGTTTCTTGGGCCATAAATTTTCCGAAGAATTCTTTGTTCAATTTTAAGAAGAGGTTCCAAATTTTGAAAGCACATTGTCTCTACTGTCTACATGATCACCGGCCTGATCATAATGTTATAATGGCGGACTTTTGCACTTTTAGAAAGGTTTTCCTTTCCGTACAGTTCCCGGGGTAGAGTAGAGGCCTTTGCTAATTTGATTTTTCTTATCTTGAAATATTTTTTGTCTGAATCGTTTCGGGATATGTTTTCTTCAAGATATATAAAATTTTTAGTATATTTTATTTCTCCATACGTAGTGTCCATGCACGTTTCTGGTAACTTATATATGCTTGTCATAAATTCGGTTTTAGCAAAGGAGATTTGGAGGCCAGTGTTCTCCGCTATCTCTTTGAGATATTCTACTTACTTTCTTCATTCTTCTGAGAAGTCGAAGATGAAAAGATCATCCGCAAAAGCGAAACGGCTTAATTCTATGTCTTCGGATTTGTTACCTATTCTAAACCTAGTGGAATTGACTCTGTATTGTGCAAGAGCTATTTTGAGGCTGGCGGTTGCTGACTAAGTCAAGGTGCACAATGGACACTGTTGCGCCCGTGTTAACTGTAAATAATGTTGGTTTACCTTCCGCAAATCCATTAACGATCAAGTATCCACTGATCCTATTTAGCGTGGAAACTGTGTGCTGTTCTCCAGCTTTATTTCTCTAATTGGTGAGATCACTCCATTCTCTCGGTACTTTATTCTTCCAACCGTCTACCTGTAGATGACCACGTTTCGCACAGTTGTAACATTTTAGTCTTCTGTCCTTATCCTTTGGTTCGAAAGATCGTTGTGGCGCTGTTGACTTCTTAAACTGTTGTTCTTGAATTGTCTCTTTATTCTGTCCGTTATGACGATACTGTGATGTTGGATCCGTTTGGCTACAACGTGATGTAGGTCACGTGGGATCTATTTGGCTACAACGTGATGTAGGTCACGTGGGATCCGTTTGGCTACAACGTGATGT
Source organism: Magicicada septendecula (assembly GCA_034769895.1). NCBI lineage: Eukaryota > Metazoa > Arthropoda > Insecta > Hemiptera > Cicadidae > Magicicada > Magicicada septendecula. The sequence goes on along the minus strand of CM068373.1, from coordinate 312,970,048 downwards.
AGGTCACGTTGGATCCGTTTGGCTACAACGTGATGTAGGTCACGTTGGATCCGTTTGGCTACAACGTGATGTAGGTCACGTGGGATCCGTTTGCCACTTTGATTAATGTAGGTCGCCGACTTGGCAGCTTCAAAACGGAGAGCATGAACAACGTTCTCCATAGTACCAGAATGTTCCGTATTACGTAACAATATTATAATCTGTACGTATAGTAATTTAAATAATTATCATAACTAACGAATATAATTTTAATATTGCGAAAACTAACTTTTTTATTTCATTATATGAGTGAGATGAAAGCATCTGAGCTATTCTGATGGCGTGCCATTCTTAATACTTGTTGTAACTTACAATCTGATACCGTCAATAAACACAATGTGAGCAATCCACGGTCGGAAGTCCTCCAATTCTTCAGTATAAAAAGAATCTGTCAATTCACTTGCGTCAGTCGGTTGATATTTGATTCAAATTCCTGGAATGTTTCCCCGGAACACTGTCGCCTCGCTTTAAGATGTTCACGGTACATTTCGCACAAATGCTAGTCACCGTACCGTAATTCCAAAGCTTTTGTTAATTCGGCATAGTTGTTCTGGCTGTCAGGTGGCACTTTTTGTATTAGTTCTGCGGCAGGTTCTTTTATAACAAGAAGGAGTGAAAGGCCTTTCTCTATTTCTGTCAATTTATTTAAGCCAGCGGCAACTTAAAATTGGCTATGATAAGTTGTCCAGTGAGTGCTTCAATCAAACGTTAGGGCTTTTGAAAAAACTGGCCCAACTAAAATTAATAGGTATTTTTGCTTTCCGTGATATTTTCAATCATATTTAGCATTTATTAACGGCCTTTCTTTATCAACCACTTTTTTCAATAAATGTTCAACTTCCTTTATAATTTGTTTTATTACATTTGTAATAAAATCTTCTAAACTTGATATACTTGTCTTCATAGTTGCACAGATTTTTGTACTTTAGATATTTTGTCAACTTGTTTATTCGGGTCACCTCGTAACAGGACGAATTTTGTAGTGATATCCTATTGTACGAATGCCTTAACGTCGTCTGGTTGACGACTAAATTCTTCTTTTTGCCGTTTCTCTGGTGTTTCACTTTCACACTTACGTATTTCTTTTAGTCGTTCTTCCAATAACTCTTAGTAAGAATTTTTTACTAATACACCAGTTGCACTGACTAGTAATACACCACTTTACTGAAATGCACTGTGTAAATCGCCCAACAATAACTCGAAACTCACTTGAATAAATCGCTACTTAAACTGACTGAGTAATCGTCCTAAGTAAACTGAAAACTAAGTGTTGGTTATTAAATAAATTTTATATATAAATTTTATAGTCGGCAGGATTTCATAATATGTGTCTTTGGCCTTGGCAGAAACACGCACGCACTGGGCTAAGCGAGAAACGCGTAGAACAACGTTCTCCATAGTACCAGAATGTTCCGTATTGCGTAACAATATTATAATCTATACAAAATTTAAATAATTATCAAAACTAAAGTATATAATTTTAATAATGCGAAAACTAAGTTTTTATTTCATTACATGAGTAAAAGGTAAATAATATTTATGAAAGTATTATTTTTTATTAAATTACTATTACTAAACGTTTCCTTTAGTAGTAGTATTTAATATATTTCATTTCGTATTCATTGCATCATCAGAAATAGTGTAAACATCAATTTTATAATCCTTTAAAGCAATTGCAAAATATATAGACGTATCTGTATACAAAATTAAAAAGTATGTCCATGAAATCGCATATTAAAAACATAAAAAAACTGCAAGAACGGATAAAGGTACAGTTCCGATACCGCTAAATATCATTTGTTTATTTACTTGTTACTATGGTAATTAATTCTGGTTCCCAATGGTGTTGTTGACATCTTTATTCACGTCAACGAAATGGCATAATTAAAAGAGCCTAAATCGTGCGAACGGGGCAAAATATCAAATTCCAAGTTAAACAGTGTTTTAGGCCTTGTGTCAAAGGTTACCTGTGCAAAATTTGGTGGCAATGGGTGTAACGGTGTGGATTTGTATTCAGTACCCACAAATCCTCAGACTTTATGTTTTGTATATATAGATAGATATAGATATATTTAAGTTGTGTTTTTATGTATGAATAGCAATATTTCAATTGACAATTTGAATTCAATATTTTATTTCAGTAGCTGAAACATTTTTTGATTATTAGTTTGTATATGTGTTTATTAATGTTTTTATATTACTCATTTGAGATTTATAATATATGCAACCTTGTGAGTATATATTGTAACGATAATATTATTTTTTGCAAATATAAATTTATTTGTGTTTGAGGAGCCCCACGAACTTGGAGCGCCATTAATGCAACGTAACATATACATAAATTGTGAGCGTGTCGAGCCCCAAGTTAACGGACAACAAAATTATATAACAACACAATTATATATGCAGGTTGTTGTTAAGTTAATACATCGTTAACGTGAGAGCGAGCGCGTACTGTAAATAAAACTCTGGTAGTTTTGAAAACACTTTTATTAATTAGAACACTTGTACATAAACACTAATACGTACCCTCAGTACGGATTCCAACTTAAGAAAGACGCGTTACATGTAGTTTGCTAATGAATAGAACGCTAACACAGAGAGCAGCACTTGCTTGACGTAACATACCGCCCACCAATTATAATTCCAACTATAATTCTATAAATTGATGCTAATCATAAACTTGTAAACTTAAATTACCTTAATTTCTAATTACATTTTTTTCCATTAACATTACATATGTTAAAAGTAGGAAGAAGTATTAATTTATTTATTGAGCGTTTTACAATTACATTGTTAGTTTTCACATCTGCTACACGTATCAACTTATCTGGACCTGGGTAAACCTTGACGATAAACCCATCTTCCACATCAGTGAAGAGAGATTATTCTCTTTTACAATTACAATGTCTCCAACATTCAAATTACAATTTGAAATTTTACATTTATTTCTTTGCTGCATAGAGTGGAGATAATCAATAGACCATCTTTTCCAAAAGTCTCTTAATATTTTTTGTGTTAACTGCCATCTTGAAAGTCTATTGATACTTATATCTGAGAGATCAGGATCAGGCAAAGACATCAAAGGTGCGAATGTAAGGAAATGACCAGGAGTAATTGGAGATGGATCAGAGGAATCCGAAGAAGGCAGATACAATGGTCTCGAATTTAAAAAAGCTTCAATCTGGATCAACAAATTGGATAGTTCTTCGTATGTTAGTATAGAATTTCCCATAACTCGCCTTAGATGAAACTTTAAGCTTTTTACTCCAGCTTCCCATAAGCCGCCCCAACTTGGTGAATAAGGAGGGATAAAAGACCACTTAATACCATTAGATATTGCAAAAGATTGGGTTTTGGATTTGACTTGATCAGTTTTCAGAAAATCATACATTTCTTGAATGTGACGATCTGCAGAACAAAAGGTACTTCCATTGTCGGAAAATAAATGAGATGGTAACCCACAACATCCTATGAATCGTCTAAGAGCAGCCAAAATACAATCAGTAGATAAATCTGTAACAAGTTCAATATGTACCGCTTTAGTACTTAGGCAAACAAACAATGCTATATAAGACTTGGCTGAAACAGAATTAGCTGAGCGTGAACGCCACCCACCATGTCGGATGTATATCAGACCAGCAAAATCAATGCCCATTGACTGACGGCCTTGATATTGTTACTCTTTCTTTATGTAGCTGTCCAATTAATTGTGATTGAGGTTGAGCTTTATAGCGAAAACAAGTTACACATTTATGTATAACAGACCGAATGAGGTTTTTAGCATTCAAGACCCAAAACCTTTGTCTGAGAGAAGAATGTACGAGCTGCAGTCCGCCATCTACGATTTTCCTTTGTAACAATCAATCTGGTTAGATGTGATTTAGGACTTAATACTATAGGATTAGCTTCTGATGGTAAATTAGAGAGGTTTAATCTACCGCCTACTCGAATGAGATCCTCTTCATCTAAGAAAGGATTCAAAGAGACCAATTTGCTCTTATTTGATACATATTTTCTTTCTTTAAGTTCATGGGTATCATGAGAGAAGTACATCAATTGAGTTTGACGGATAAGAACCTTCATGGTAGAATTGATTTCTTCAAGTGAAAGACTTGAATTAATACGATCATCAGGATTTCTTGCGTTGTATAAGAAGCGACGACAATACGCAAATACACGTAGAGCTCTGGAGAGAGATGAAAACTGTTCGGTAAGTTCAGTCATGTTCTGACATGCTAGAAAGGTATGACTAGCACCTTGCTTCTTTTCTTCGTTAAGAGATTCTGCTGGGATATTTGAGATGTTACACTTGATAGAAGGCCAATACTCCTTTTCTTCCTTCAGAAAGTTTGGACCATCCCACCAAAGACGTGAAGTTGTTAATACAGATGGAGAGCAACCACCTGATACAATATCAGCTGGGTTGTCTTTAGAAGGTACATGTTGCCAAATACAACCTTGAGTTAATTCTTGGATTTCACAAACCCTATTTGCGACGAAAGTCTTCCATCTATTAGGAAGCGAAGATAACCAGTACAGAACTACTCTTGAGTCTGACCAAAGGTAAATTGCATTCAAGTTTAAATCTAAAGTACAACTAACCTTACTGACTAAACGAGATAATAACAGAGCTGCATTCAACTCAAGTTTGGGGATAGAAATCTGCTTGATAGGAGCTCCTCTGAATTTGGAGCATAACAAATGGACCGCTACATCACCGTTAGCATTTGTAGATCTGATGAAGAGACAAGCACCATAGGCTGTGATGCTGGCATCACAAAAGCCATGCAATTGTACATTGACAACACTGTCACTAATCTTAACGAAACGAGGAATCTTAAAACTAAGAAGCTAACTTAAGCTGAGAAAACAACAATTTCCATTTGTCACTAAGAGAACGAGGAAGTGCTTGATCCCACTGCAAATTGGAACACCATAGTTCTTGAATGAAAACTTTAAACGTCACTGTTATTGGAGTAAGTAGACCCAAAGGATCGAATAACGAAGAAATTATTGATATTATAGAGCGTTTAGTGTAAACAATATCCTTGTCGTTAAGTATCATTTGATAAACGAAATTATCACTATGAGGATCCCAAGACAAACCTAATGTCTTGATGTGTTCATCTTTATCCAATTTAACATATGAATTGGAATTTTCAAACAAGTCAGCAATATTGGAATGACATTTGTGTAGCGAAAACCCATACTGGCTCAACAGGAAAGAAATGTCTTGGTACAACATCTTCAGTTGGTCAATATCATCACATCCAGTGAGTAAATCATCTACATAAAAATCACATTTTATCGACTTACAAGCTTCAGGATAAGATACATAATTCTGATTGGAGATTTCAGCTAGACATCTAGTAGCTAAAAAACTAGAAGAAACTAAACCATAAGTCACAGTTTGTAAATTATACGGAATGACCTTGGACATTTTATCATCATACCATAGAATCCTTTGCAATGAGTAATCCCTTGGATTAATGCGAACTTGACGATACATTTTCGGAATGTCACCTGCTAAAACATAAGCATATGTTCTAAACCTAAGGACAATTGTAAATAAATCTTGTTGAACTACTGGGCCAGTAGCAAGAATTGAGTTAAGAGAGTTACCATTTGAGGTTTAAGCGCTACCATCGAAAACTACTCTAGTCCTAGTGGTAGTTGAAGATTCTTTGAGTACAGCGTGATGAGGTAAATAGTATATGTCTGAAATTCTGTCAGGACTGTTAGCTGAAACTACAGGCTGCATATGATCTAATTCATGATACTCTTTCATGAACTGAAAATAGACTTCCTTGATATTTTCGTCTTTCTGAAATCGTCTTTCTAACAATTTGAGTCTGTGTATTGCATTACTGTACGAGTCTCCCAAAGAAACATTTTCTTTACGAGGTAAACTTACAACAAATCTTCCGTGGCCATCACGAAAAGTATGTTCAATGAAATGTTTTTCACAAAACGATTCTTCCTTGTTAAGTATATGATCATTTAATTCTTCAGTTTTCCAAAACGACTCTATCTGTGAAGAGAGTTGATTATTACTGACGAAAAGAGACACAGGATCTGACTTTACAGACTTGGGTTTGGACGGAATTTGCCCAGACACTATGAAACTTTCCTGGAGGATAGTGTGATTGGACTTATGAATTCATTTAGCAGGTTTTATCAAAGCCAAATAATATTGAGCACCGATAAGAATATCTATATGATCTGGAACATTGAACCTTGGATCGGTTAGGTAAATGTTAGAAGGAATTTCCCATTCAGTAACATCTACAAATTGATTAGGTAACAAACCAGTTATTGATGGCAGTAGGTGGCATTGTAAATTAAAATTGAAATCTTCATAATTTGAATTAATGTTCAGGTTAACACTTAGTCTAGACTGGGAGACTACGTTATTAATACCTGACATTATATTAGAATTTTTTTTAAGATTCAGGCTAGCTGCAAAGCTTTCTGTACAGAATGATATCATGGAAGCTGAATCAAGTAAGGCTCTTGCTTGTTTAAAATTACCATAGCAATCTTTAACACTTACCACTACGGTAGATAACAAAACTGATCTGTTACGTTCAGATTTTAAAGTACAGTATGAACTGTTAATTGGTTCAACTTCGTTTTGTTTGGAATATTTAGTATTCTCTGAATCTTGCATTGTCTTATCTAAGTGAATAAGAGTGTGGTGTTTTTGAGAACATTTCTTACATCTGTGAATATTTGAACAGTTCTTAAGTACATGTTGTTTACTTAAACAGTTAAGACATAATTTTTCATTATATACAATCCCTTTTCTTTGTTTTACATCTAGTTTCAAAAAACTGTCACATCGATTTATATGGTGATTATCATTACAAAGAACACAAAAATTATTCTTGGATTTGATGGCAGTAGGTGGCATTGTAAATTAAAATTGAAATCTTCATAATTTGAATTAATGTTCAAAGTTTTGTGTTCAATAACATGAACATACTACACGTACACACAAAAGGCCGAAAACTAGACACTCTAGAACAATTAGAAATATACAAACACACAAAAACAAATAAAAACGACATCCTAAACGAACAGACACAATTCAAATCGCACGCATTATTCGAACACATCTCACCACACACACACAGCTTCAATCTTTCGAAACACTTTCTCGTCGCCAACAACAAGACGAGCAGCGCTACTAACGACAGCCTCTGATGAAGCCTTCTATAGGTGAAAGCCGGTTTAGGCTGTAAGGTAAAACTTTACGTTTTTACTTATAAAAAACTTTGTGTTCCGAGTCGTCAATATTATAGTGATATTTACAAACATTATTGTTAACAGTATTCACATGAAATGAGGTTTTGTAGCGATTTTCAACATTTGGTTTGACATTATAATATTTCTTAGTATTAGTATAATGACTATTATCTACTTGACTCTTGTCAGGAATTTGAATTCTATCAGTAGACTCTAACAATCTACGCTTAGATTCCAAGAAGGTAATCAGTTGTTCTAAGTTTGGAAATTGATTCGCTTTTAGAGTAGCTTCCCACTCCTTTAGTGTATTGTGACTTAAATTTTGTGTAATTAATTGAATGACAATAAATTCAAAATAATTGATACCTAAATTTTTTAAAGCATTAATGTTAGAATTAATCTTATCAATTAAATTAGAAAGACTGTCTGCATTTTCCCTTTTGGGTGCTTTCAAAAATTGATAATTGATATAGCATGTTTAGTAGCTATTATTCGTTTGTTGTCAAAACGGGCTTTCAATAGGTGCAATGCAGTCTCATAATTCTCTGATGATATTGCTAAATTCTTAATTACGTCTAGCGCATTGCCTTTAAGAAAACCATTAAGGCAGTAAAACTTCTCGATTTCTGACAAATCTTTAAGATTATGTACTAAATTAGTAAATAAATCTATAAACTTAGGCCAAGCTTTTACATCACCACAATATGGTTCTACTTCTATTGGCTTTAATAGAATCTGATTAGTTTTTGTTGACTCACAACAATCTAAGTTTAACTTCTCAAACAGCTGAGATAACTTTTGGTATTTTAATTTTATATTGTCAAAAATGTCATCATAAGTTTCTCTATCTTCTAAATCCTCTGTAGAGGCTTATTCGTGTAATTCTAATTCTGACTGAATGTCTGTATTCCTGGACAGAGGAGATTGTATATCCCGCTGCGATTGGCCCTCAGCAGAACTTAGGCACCGACATATTAATCGGACCCACTCCCGCGCCATGGACGCACTTGCCGAGAATTCCCCAAGTGGAAGAGAGCGAACCATCTAGTTTCCCTTTGGTCGCGTTAATGCCCAAGTTTTATGCCAAAGGCAACGTATGTGACCTGTACTAGCCGCTTAGATTTGCTATGAAATTACTCTAAGCCTACAATCCGTTAGATTTCTTTAGATATATAATGCCTGAAGACCAATAAAATAATGTAGTCTGTAGATTATTTAATTGTAGGTTACAAATAAATTGAATTAATAAATAAATTTAATAATAATATAATTATATAGCTGAAGAATGTATAAATAATAATAGCAATGAAATATAAATAGTTTGTTGCATTATAGAAAATAATACATAAAATTATTAAAAAATGGTATAAGGTGTGTAATATTATATAATACTGAAGTAATATAAGATTTTATACAGATTATAATAATATTACTCTGTATACTATATATACTGTAGTGTACGAGTAGGCCTACATGTTATTGAACATATATTATTAATTGTAGTTAAATATATATTATTATTACCTGTTATGTATTTATATACGTATACATTTCCTGAAATATACTAACGTTTATTAAACATTTCAAATTTAGAATTGAATGTCAAAAATTGTGAAATTTATTTATCTAAAATTTCGAATTGTAATTAAAACAGACACTGTCCTCTAGTGGATATAGTGAGTACACAATCAATTTTTTACCTTCTACATTGATACCCCGACTGCACACTAAGTTACTTTACTATTTTCCGTAAAATCTTTGGCACTCTTCAGCCTCACTGATTGAGACTAAAAATTTACTTAATTGATATATGTATACATATTTAGGAGAAAGACATAGTGCAATAATTTGTTGTTTCTTTTCAGTTTTCAGCTCTTGTTTGTTAACATCAGTAATATGTAATTACTGATAGCTCATGTAGTAAACATTTTGATATATTAACACAGTTGTTATTAGTTTATACGATTCAAACATTAAACGTGTACGTTTACTAAGCCTCCTTCAATTAACAAGCCATGACTTACAGTTGTATTTAATGGATTGGTAACTTATTTACTGTGCTGTAAAATATGTAAGAGATATTTGCGTGGTATTAACGGACAACATTGCGTGTTTCCTAATTAAACTCCTTCAAATATTAATGTGCGAAACCAACAAAAGGCAGCAAAAATATTCCTTAGAAAAAAATATTTTTAACAACGGAAATGTCTTTTAGAATATCGTTCACATTTACTGAGGTGCATTTGAGGGTACAGTCTTTGAAAGTTTCTTAAAAATAACAAGTAGAAATTTTACAGAATATTTTAAACATCTTTGTTTTAAGTGATTTGTTCTACATTTGAACATTTACTTAAAGGAATGACATTGTTTGATGTGTATTTTATTTTTAAAAAAAAGAGAAACTAAAACGAATTCTCATCAAAGGATGTAGAAGAATGTTATAGGAGTAAATGTATTAAGAATCTACTTCAGGACGTAAAGCAAAAGAAGTAGTTATCCACCGAAAACATTGGTTTTAAAAGTAGTAAGAGCAATATATTTTTAGATTAAATGAAATTCCTGAGGAAGCAGGTAAAGTGTTTTGAAAAAGCTTACACAAAAGAGAAGAATGAGAAAAACAGGGCGACTATACGCTAAATTACAGTCAACATAAAAATAAGAAGGAGGAAACTCGTTCAAAATAACGTAAGAATTGAAGCAATTACGAACTTCCAGTGAAGAGGCGCAAACTTCCAGGAACAGAAGAGTATTCAAATAAACCGTTTAAACACGGAGTAAACTAATTTAGATCACAATTCAAGAACGTTTGAAAAATATGGGTACAAAATATAAATGAACCAAATTGGATAAAGTAAACCTAATATAGATTTAAACCTATTATACATGTATTTTCTATGAAAAATAACATGCAAATTTTATGGTAAATACGGAAACTTTTACACACATACAGAAAAGGTAAAAAGGTTACTCTTTTATAGTAATAAGTTTGTATTAGCCCAGGCATGAAGTCTAATAGGAAAGTAATGGTAAGTGTGACTCTATCATTGTAAAATTGATCTTTGCAATGCAATACTCTGTCTCGTTGGGCAGTCATTTATATTAAAATGAATACTTGACGTAAACTAAAGCAAGACTGTATTCAATAACAACGGACATTTTTTCTGTGCATATGTGCATATGATGTTGTTATTATAGAGTGATATCTGTTGTATGTTAACAAAGCTTTGTATTATTACGGGAAGTCTACGGGAAGCTTTTTGTTATTACCGCTATTTACGTAAGTAAGAAAAATCCAAAATTTTGAATCAAAAGAATAAGAGTAAAGTTCAACGGTGTAGGTATTATGTCAGTGTCAGGGTGTCAGATTCTGTTGCGAAGCAGTTAGTCAACGTACAATGTAAATGTTATTACTAACGCCATTTTGCCACCGGTGTTTATCGCTGATCACAAATAATACAACTAATAAAATCATAAACGTAAAATGGCGTAACCGAATCTGATATGAATTGGTATTTTTATTATTTATGGGTGTTGATAATACGATGAAACGAGTTCTGCAAAGTTTACAGTAACAGAGAAGATACTACTAAATTTTCATCAGAAATTGCAAACGAATTTAAATCAAATATATACCTACTGTATTCGCTAGACAATGAACATAAACGTAAACAAAGATTCATCGTTATGTGCATGTGACTGAGTGTGCGTGTGCGTTAATACGTAGGTATGTGTGTCAGTTCTGGCGCTTTTTTAAATAACTTGCTTGTTTGCATTCCTACCAACCCGACAGCGAACTACCAACCTCTTCTTGTAGGAGTAAATTCATTGATAATGTTTTACAAATTCTGCTTTTGTTTCAGGAAAATGTGGATTACTAGCTCAACAAATTCATACCCATTACAACAAATTCAAATATATTACTTTTGGCCATTATTAGCTCAACATTTAGTCACTGTAGTGGTTAAAAAGTAGAAAATAATTCAGTTGTTCCAATATCGACGAATTAGGAAGATGTAAAATACCACGTTTAAAATTATGTTTTTGAGAAAAGAGACTGACATAATGCTCATGAAACGGAAGAAAGACCAGGACCAGCCCATGAAGGAAAAGAGAATAACACCAATCCGAAGTATTGAGGAAACTTTGTACCGGTGTGGTGTTATAGTATTTACCAAAACCAAAGCGGAAGGTTTTATTCGTATTTGACTTTTTATTACGAATTCTCAGTTGTAATTGATTTTTTGTTTTGTCTGTATTATGTTTATTTTTTTCTGTAGACTTTACCTTTATTTAAATTTTTTTTCTGATTGCATCAACAAACTTATAAATCTAAAAACATCGTCAGGTAAAAACCAATATTTTGTCACATTATACAAGGTTTCTTTATTTATTCACTCCGTTAACATTAAATAGGATTAGTTCCAACTGGCATACAAGAGGCTATAGATTGCGTGATATTATCCTCTTAAAGAAAGTGTTGAAATATGTTTTGTAATAATCGATAATCGACAGAAAGCTGTTGGGATATGAATGACGACGATAATGTTTATTCCATTCGTTGTTTTCAAATATTAATATACCCAAATTTTAAATAGTACCTATAAATGTAAAGGCAAACGTATTCAGTACATTCAAATCTTAGCTGTTGGTGGCGTTTTATAGATTTTATGGAAAACTGGCGGAAAAGTCGATTCCTGTCTTTCGATTCCTTGGCATGAACAAGACCAATCGTGAGGCAGCAAAGCTGGTCGTGCCCCAGTGGTTGCAGTGTCCAAGTAAACCAGATAACTACCTGATGCCTCAGATTTCTAGAGTACCCATGTGTCTGTACGAAGATAGAGCCCTCCTGCGTGGAAAGATGAGAGAATTCGCAACATTGTTTTTTTTTTTAAGAGGAAGGGAGCGAGGGACGTGAAACATTTTAGCGTTCTTCTTGGAGTGACGCCATGAAGGAGACGATTACAAGTTCCACTTTTGCGACTGGAAGAGGAATGAACAGATGGTCAAGCGTCGCAAAGGCGGCGGTGAAGGGAAGATGAATGCTTATGGGGGTCATCGAGCAGGACTCGGGGACGTTTGAATTTTCGTGGAGGTGGGCCATCATCTGTACTAAGGCAGCGGATGTGCAGGTAGGATGAGACTCGTGTGGAAAGTTTTAACGTTAGAGAACGCACGAACTTGTCAACAAATGGAACCTTCAACCCTCGTCTGATAACTTCATTGCGGATGTATTAGGGAGAATTGCAGATGCAACGGAAGGTGCAGCATTGGAAAGGTGCTCGCAACAACGTAGGGGCACGAACTTGTCAACAAATGGAACCTTCAACCCTCGTCTGATAACGTCATTGCGGATGTATTAGGGAGAATTGCAGATGCAACGGAAGGTGCAGCATTGGAAAGGTGCTCGCAACAACGTAGGGCTGTTGCAGGGACCAGAATTAGGGTGCTGCGTACGTCAGGATGGCTCTAAGAAAGAGGAAGTAGATACTGAGTTTAGTGCGCACACGGATTAGAGAGGCGTAAAGCCGACATAACTATTATAACATTGCAATGCTATTTCGAAACGTTTGTAGAGTAGACTGAGAAGTATAAAGTATTCACAATGATAGACCAAAAATGCCGCAATGCTATTTTTGAAGTGCCGTAAAGGCTGAGAGTGCACATGCCCCGTTTAGGAAGCAACATTTTAAGAAAGTACAACAGTTGATTTGAAAGCAATAAAAATTCTATTCCATAATCTGCGCTGAGCTTGAAAGAAATCATGTTTCCTTATATATGTTTTGAATTCTAAAATTCAGTAAATGTAATTTATTTTTTCAAACAATCCAAAAATAATTTTAAATATTTTAATTTCTGGTATGTTTAAATAACTCACTAAAAGATTCATAATTAATTCATAAAAGATTAATATTAAAAATTATTAAAAACTTTAAAAATGTGTTTAATAATAATTTTAAAGGTAAAAAAAACAAAATTTATCACTCAGGTTATGATTAAAACCTAATATGGTGACCGACAGTAATTTACAGATGTATGGACAATAATTATGATTTCTTGCTTGAAATATTATTTCAGTAAATCTGTTAAAATACTTTAAAATCCTTTAAGTATATTTAAACGACAAATGTCTAACTTAAATCGGATGGTTTTTAATACATCCGTTATTCTCCAGATAATAAGTTATTACATAGGCAAATGACTTTCTGTAAAAGTTACATTAACGCAGACTATTTACATAAATTAAGCACTAAATTATCCTATGCACTGTATCTCGGGGAACTTTACATTTAACAACACCCTAGTCACTAATAAAAGTTTCAATATAATTAAATTACCTTATGGTCCACCTTAGTGACACTAGCTTCTTTCGTTCAATGACGCGTTTCGGGATGAAATCCCATCTTCAGCTACACAATATTAATTCAAAACGTAAATGTATACCACATTTTGTGGTTATGTCATAATTTAAAATGTTTAAAATCTTTTAAATAAAATATACAAAACGTAACAACTGAATCGCTCGGAGCGCTCGCATGCATGCACGCTGTACCGCGATTTCCTTACGACTGGCTATAATTATCATTCAACCGTATAGCAGTGTCAAACAGGTTATTAGATCCGAAGTTCATTTGATCATTTAATATATTATTTTTGGTTGTTGCGTTTTTTGTAGCTTTATATATTTCGAACTCCTCTAGGCTATCCATTAATTTACCCTTCTTGCAAGTATGTAATGCTACGAAATTGTTTTCGAAACTAGTATAATTATGACCTTTTGTTATTAAATGTTGTGCAAAACTGGAATTATTATTATTTGTTTTAGGAATATGCTCTAAAAATCTTGTATAAAAATATCTGCCGGATTGGCCGATGTAGAATGCTGCACAATTATCGCATTTTATTTTATAGACTCCTGATTTATTTTTTAAAGGAATATTTATTTTAGTTTTGAAAAAATTTTTTAACTTATTACATGTTTTGAATGAAATACTATATCCTTTACTTTTAAAAACAGATTTTAAAATATTTGGTATCAAACCAGTATAATTAGCTGAAATGAATTTTTTATGTTTTTTATTATGTTGGTTAATAATGTTGGTATTTTTATTTTCTAAACGTTTTTTATGTTTCATTATCATTTTATCAATTATTGCTGGCCTGTAACCATTATTTAGAGCTATTTGTTTTATAATATTTACTTCTTGATCATAGTCTTCGTTATTAAGGGGAACACAAAGTAATCTGTCAATAAAGCTGTTAAATGCAGCCATTTTTTGGGCTGGAGGATGAAATGACTTAGCATGTATAACCGTATCTGTGCATGTGTGCTTTCTGTATATTTTGTATTTCAGGTCATTACCGTTATTTGTTATGGTTAGATCCAGGAAATTAATATTTTTGTTACCTTCAATTTCCATAGTGAATTTTATTTTCTTATGTATTTTATTTAAATAGTTATTAAATGACTCGATCTGTCTATTGTTACCATTGAAAATAACAAAGGTGTCGTCCACATATCTTGAATAATATACTATTTTATTGTCAAAATAATTGTTTTTTAAAATTTTAGTATTTTCTAAATGATTCAAATAAATATCAGCGAGGATACCTGAGAGTGGAGAACCCATTGCTAGTCCCTCATTTTGTTTGAAGTATGAACCATCAAACGAAAAATAGTTTTGATTAAGTACTATTTCTAATATTAACATTAGCTGATTAATTTTTCTTATTTCAAAGTATTATTATTTATTAAATTTTGTTTGAGTAATTTTAAAGTTTCATCAATTGGGACATTGGTATACAGATCCACTATATCAAAAGACACTAGCTTGTAACTAGGCTTAATATCAATATGACGTAATTTTTCAATAAAATCTTTATAACTTTTTATACTCTGGTTATTATCTTAGCTTATATGTTGTTTGATTATTTTTACCAAGGTTTTTGCTACTTTATAGCTAGGAGCGGTTGTAAAATTTACTAAAGGTCTAATCGGTGTGTCTTTTTTGTGTACTTTGGGTAGACCTTTTAAGCATGGTGCACTAGCTTTTATTGGTTTTAGTGAGTAGCATATATGTTTCTCAAATATATCTGTACATTTATTTACTGTTTTATTCAATTCTAATGTGTATTTTTTGGTGGGATCAATATTTAGCTTTGTTATGTTGTTATTATTAATGAATTTGTATATCTTTTGTTTATATTCGTCCAAGTCTAACAATGCTATAGTATTGCCTTTATCAACCTTCGCTAAGTAAATGTTATTTTGTAAGGGATTTTTATTTAGCTGTATAGCTGTTAGTTGTTCATGTTTTGTTTTTGTATATTTTAATTTCTTTTGTTTATGATAATTATTATTAATTGCTTTATTGAATCTATTATTTATTAATATTCGTAGTTCATTTCGTTCATTTAAGTCTGGAACACACTTATTTACAGATTCGGCTTCAACTATTTCTTTAATTAAATTATTTTCATTTTTAAGATTCGGTGGAAAATTGTAATTCAGTCCTTTGTTGATAAGATTTTCCTCTGTGTTCGTGAGAACCATGTTAGCCATGTTTATCAGTCTAGGGTAGAAAGCATGTTCATTATTGAATTTATTATTGTTTTGATTGCTTATCAAACGGCCAGTTTTATTAGTTTGTTTATTCTTCTGGAATGTAATCTTATTCTTAACGTATTGATTAATATGTTGTATGATTGAATCGCATAGAGCGGGATGAACATTATTATATAGTTCTAAATGTGTTTTAAATACAGCTGAGTTTAATGAGATTATCTTCCTATATAAGAATTTAATTTCTTCTTTTATCCTGTATTTACTTGCAAATTGCTCGGTTTCTCTGGCTATTCTTGAGGTTTCGTTAATTTTGATTTTAGCGTAATTTTGGATAAGATTTTGATGTAGACATTTTTTATTAAATTTAATATTTAAATTAGTGTTAAATAGTTTAAGCTTTTGATTTTGAAGTGTATACGCAATTTTTACCTGGTAAGGTTCTAATTTAAATCTATTCATGTTTTATGTACCGAGTCACTTTATGGTTAATATAATTAAATTACCTTATGGTCCACCTTCTTTCGTTCAATGACGCGTTTCGGGATGAAATCCCATCTTCAGCTACACAATATTAATTCAAAACGTAAATGTATACCACATTTTGTGGTTATGTCATAATTTAAAATGTTTAAAATCTTTTAAATAAAATATACAAAACGTAACAACTGAATCGCTCGGAGCGCTCGCATGCATGCACGCTGTACTGCGATTTCCTTACGACTGGCTATAATTATCATTCAACCGTATAGCAGTGTCAAACAGGTTATTAGATCCGAAGTTCATTTGATCATTTAATATATTATTTTTGGTTGTTGCGTTTTTTGTAGCTTTATATATTTCGAACTCCTCTAGGCTATCCATTAATTTACCCTTCTTGCAAGTATGTAATGCTACGAAATTGTTTTCGAAACTAGTATAATTATGACCTTTTGTTATTAAATGTTGTGCAAAACTGGAATTATTATTATTTGTTTTAGGAATATGCTCTAAAAATCTTGTATAAAAATCTCTGCCGGATTGGCCGATGTAGAATGCTGCACATATATCGCATTTTATTTTGTAGACTCCTGATTTATTTTTTAAAGGAATATTTATTTTAGTTTTGAAAAAAATTTTTAACTTATTACATGTTTTGAATGAAATACTATATCCTTTACTTTTAAAAACAGATTTTAAAATATTTGGCATCAAACCAGTATAATTAGCTGAAATGAATTTTTTATGTTTTTTATTATGTTGGTTAATAATGTTGGTATTTTTATTTTCTAAACGTTTTTTATGTTTCATTATCATTTTATCAATTATTGCTGGCCTGTAACCATTATTTAGAGCTATTTGTTTTATAATATTTACTTCTTGATCATAGTCTTCGTTATTAAGGGGAACACAAAGTAATCTGTCAATAAAGCTGTTAAATGCAGCCATTTTTTGGGCTGGAGGATGAAATGACTTAGCATGTATAACCGTATCTGTGCATGTGTGCTTTCTGTATATTTTGTATTTCAGTTCATTACCGTTATTTGTTATGGTTAGATCCAGGAAATTAATATTTTTGTTATCTTCAATTTCCATAGTGAATTTTATTTTCTTATGTATTTTATTTAAATAGTTATTAAATGACTCGATCTGTCTATTGTTACCATTGAAAATAACAAAGGTGTCGTCCACATATCTTGAATAATATACTATTTTATTGTCAAAATAATTGTTTTTTAAAATTTTAGTATTTTCTAAATGATTCAAATAAATATCAGCGAGGATACCTGAGAGTGGAGAACCCATTGCTAGTCCCTCATTTTGTTTGAAGTATGAACCATCAAACGAAAAATAGTTTTGATTAATTACTATTTCTAATATTAACATTAGCTGATTAATTTTTCTTATTTCAAAGTATTATTATTTATTAAATTTTGTTTGAGTAATTTTAAAGTTTCATCAATTGGGACATTGGTATACAGATCCACTATATCAAAAGACACTAGCTTGTAACTAGGCTTAATATTAATATGACGTAATTTTTCAATAAAATCTTTATAACTTTTTATACTCTGGTTATTATCTAAGCTTATATGTTGTTTGATTATTTTTACCAAGGTTTTTGCTACTTTAAAGCTAGGAGCGGTTGTAAAATTTACTAAAGGTCTAATCGGTGTGTCTTTTTTGTGTACTTTGGGTAGACCTTTTAAGCATGGTGGACTAGCTTTTATTGGTTTTAGTGAGTAGCATATATATTTCTCAAATAGATCTGTACATTTATTTATTGTTTTATTCAATTCTAATGTGTATTTTTTGGTGGGATCAATATTTAGCTTTGTTATGTTGTTATTATTAATGAATTTGTATATCTTTTGTTTATATTCGTCCAAGTCTAACAATGCTATAGTATTGCCTTTATCAACCTTCGCTAAGTAAATGTTATTTTGTAAGGGATTTTTATTTAGCTGTATAGCTGTTAGTTGTTCATGTTTTGTTTTTGTATAATTTAATTTCTTTTGTTTATGATAATTATTATTAATTGCTTTATTGAATCTATTATTTATTAATATTCGTAGTTCATTTCGTTCATTTAAGTCTGGAACACACTTAATTACAGATTCGGCTTCAACTATTTCTTTAATTAATTTATTTTCATTTTTAAGATTCGGTGGAAAATTGTAATTCAGTCCTTTGTTGATAAGATTTTCCTCTGTGTTCGTGAGAACCATGTTAGCCATGTTTATCAGTCTAGGGTAGAAAGCATGTTCATTATTGAATTTATTATTGTTTTGATTGCTTATCAAACGGCCAGTTTTATTAGTTTGTTTATTCTTCTGGAATCTAATCTTATTCTTAACGTATTGATTAATATGTTGTATGATTGAATCGCATAGAGCGGGATGAACATTATTATATAGTTCTAAATGTGTTTTAAATACAGCTGAGTTTAATGAGATTATCTTCCTATATAAGAATTTAATTTCTTCTTTTATCCTGTATTTACTTGCAAATTGCTCGGTTTTTCTGGCTATTCTTGAGGTTTCGTTAATTTTGATTTTAGCGTAATTTTGGATAAGATTTTGATGTAGACATTTTTTATTAAATTTAATATTTAAATTAGTGTTAAATAGTTTAAGCTTTTGATTTTGAAGTGTATACGCAATTTTTACCTGGTAAGGTTCTAATTTAAATCTATTCATGTTTTACGTACCGAGTCACTTTATGGTTAATATAATTAAATTACCTTATGGTCCACCTTCTTTCGTTCAATGACGCGTTTCGGGATGAAATCCCATCTTCAGCTACACAATATTAATTCAAAACGTAAATGTATACCACATTTTGTGGTTATGTCATAATTTAAAAAGTTTAAAATCTTTTAAATAAAATATACAAAACGTAACAACTGAATCGCTCGGAGCGCTCGCATGCATGCACGCTATACTGCGATTTCCTTACGACTGGCTATGATTATCATTCAACCGTATAGCAGTGTCAAACAGGTTATTAGATCCGAAGTTCATTTGATCATTTAATATATTATTTTTGGTTGTTGCGTTTTTTGTAGCTTTATATATTTCGAACTCCTCTAGGCTATCCATTAATTTACCCTTCTTGCAAGTATGTAATGCTACGAAATTGTTTTCGAAACTAGTATAATTATGACCTTTTGTTATTAAATGTTGTGCAAAACTGGAATTATTATTATTTGTTTTAGGAATATGCTCTAAAAATCTTGTATAAAAATCTCTGCCGGATTGGCCGATGTAGAATGCTGCACATATATCGCATTTTATTTTGTAGACTCCTGATTTATTTTTTAAAGGAATATTTATTTTAGTTTTGAAAAAAATTTTTAACTTATTACATGTTTTGAATGAAATACTATATCCTTTACTTTTAAAAACAGATTTTAAAATATTTGGCATCAAACCAGTATAATTAGCTGAAATGAATTTTTTATGTTTTTTATTATGTTGGTTAATAATGTTGGTATTTTTATTTTCTAAACGTTTTTTATGTTTCATTATCATTTTATCAATTATTGCTGGCCTGTAACCATTATTTAGAGCTATTTGTTTTATAATATTTACTTCTTGATCATAGTCTTCGTTATTAAGGGGAACACAAAGTAATCTGTCAATAAAGCTGTTAAATGCAGCCATTTTTTGGGCTGGAGGATGAAATGACTTAGCATGTATAACCGTATCTGTGCATGTGTGCTTTCTGTATATTTTGTATTTCAGTTCATTACCGTTATTTGTTATGGTTAGATCCAGGAAATTAATATTTTTGTTATCTTCAATTTCCATAGTGAATTTTATTTTCTTATGTATTTTATTTAAATAGTTATTAAATGACTCGATCTGTCTATTGTTACCATTGAAAATAACAAAGGTGTCGTCCACATATCTTGAATAATATACTATTTTATTGTCAAAATAATTGTTTTTTAAAATTTTAGTATTTTCTAAATGATTCAAATAAATATCAGCGAGGATACCTGAGAGTGGAGAACCCATTGCTAGTCCCTCATTTTGTTTGAAGTATGAACCATCAAACGAAAAATAGTTTTGATTAATTACTATTTCTAATATTAACATTAGCTGATTAATTTTTCTTATTTCAAAGTATTATTATTTATTAAATTTTGTTTGAGTAATTTTAAAGTTTCATCAATTGGGACATTGGTATACAGATCCACTATATCAAAAGACACTAGCTTGTAACTAGGCTTAATATTAATATGACGTAATTTTTCAATAAAATCTTTATAACTTTTTATACTCTGGTTATTATCTAAGCTTATATGTTGTTTGATTATTTTTACCAAGGTTTTTGCTACTTTAAAGCTAGGAGCGGTTGTAAAATTTACTAAAGGTCTAATCGGTGTGTCTTTTTTGTGTACTTTGGGTAGACCTTTTAAGCATGGTGGACTAGCTTTTATTGGTTTTAGTGAGTAGCATATATATTTCTCAAATAGATCTGTACATTTATTTATTGTTTTATTCAATTCTAATGTGTATTTTTTGGTGGGATCAATATTTAGCTTTGTTATGTTGTTATTATTAATGAATTTGTATATCTTTTGTTTATATTCGTCCAAGTCTAACAATGCTATAGTATTGCCTTTATCAACCTTCGCTAAGTAAATGTTATTTTGTAAGAGTTTTTTATTTAGCTGTATAGCTGTTAGTTGTTCATGTTTTGTTTTTGTATAATTTAATTTCTTTTGTTTATGATAATTATTATTAATTGCTTTATTGAATCTATTATTTATTAATATTCGTAGTTCATTTCGTTCATTTAAGTCTGGAACACACTTAATTACAGATTCGGCTTCAACTATTTCTTTAATTAATTTATTTTCATTTTTAAGATTCGGTGGAAAATTGTAATTCAGTCCTTTGTTGATAAGATTTTCCTCTGTGTTCGTGATAACCATGTTAGCCATGTTTATCAGTCTAGGGTAGAAAGCATGTTCATTATTGAATTTATTATTCTTTTGATTGCTTATCAAACGGCCAGTTTTATTAGTTTGTTTATTCTTCTGGAATCTAATCTTATTCTTAACGTATTGATTAATATGTTGTATGATTGAATCGCATAGAGCGGGATGAACATTATTATATAGTTCTAAATGTGTTTTAAATACAGCTGAGTTTAATGAGATTATCTTCCTATATAAGAATTTAATTTCTTCTTTTATCCTGTATTTACTTGCAAATTGCTCGGTTTTTCTGGCTATTCTTGAGGTTTCGTTAATTTTGATTTTAGCGTAATTTTGGATAAGATTTTGATGTAGACATTTTTTATTAAATTTAATATTTAAATTAGTGTTAAATAGTTTAAGCTTTTGATTTTGAAGTGTATACGCAATTTTTACCTGGTAAGGTTCTAATTTAAATCTATTCATGTTTTACGTACCGAGTCACTTTATGGTTAATATAATTAAATTACCTTATGGTCCACCTTCTTTCGTTCAATGACGCGTTTCGGGATGAAATCCCATCTTCAGCTACACAATATTAATTCAAAACGTAAATGTATACCACATTTTGTGGTTATGTCATAATTTAAAAAGTTTAAAATCTTTTAAATAAAATATACAAAACGTAACAACTGAATCGCTCGGAGCGCTCGCATGCATGCACGCTATACTGCGATTTCCTTACGACTGGCTATGATTATCATTCAACCGTATAGCAGTGTCAAACAGGTTATTAGATCCGAAGTTCATTTGATCATTTAATATATTATTTTTGGTTGTTGCGTTTTTTGTAGCTTTATATATTTCGAACTCCTCTAGGCTATCCATTAATTTACCCTTCTTGCAAGTATGTAATGCTACGAAATTGTTTTCGAAACTAGTATAATTATGACCTTTTGTTATTAAATGTTGTGCAAAACTGGAATTATTATTATTTGTTTTAGGAATATGCTCTAAAAATCTTGTATAAAAATCTCTGCCGGATTGGCCGATGTAGAATGCTGCACAATTATCGCATTTTATTTTATAGACTCCTGATTTATTTTTTAAAGGAATATTTATTTTAGTTTTGAAAAAATTTTTTAACTTATTACATGTTTTGAATGAAATACTATATCCTTTACTTTTAAAAACAGATTTTAAAATATTTGGCATCAAACCAGTATAATTAGCTGAAATGAATTTTTTATGTTTTTTATTATGTTGGTTAATAATGTTGGTATTTTTATTTTCTAAACGTTTTTTATGTTTCATTATCATTTTATCAATTATCGCTGGCCTGTAACCATTATTTAGAGCTATTTGTTTTATAATATTTACTTCTTGATCATAGTCTTCGTTATTAAGGGGAACACAAAGTAATCTGTCAATAAAGCTGTTAAATGCAGCCATTTTTTGGGCTGGAGGATGAAATGACTTAGCATGTATAACCGTATCTGTGCATGTGTGCTTTCTGTATATTTTGTATTTCAGTTCATTACCGTTATTTGTTATGGTTAGATCCAGGAAATTAATATTTTTGTTATCTTCAATTTCCATAGTGAATTTTATTTTCTTATGTATTTTATTTAAATAGTTATTAAATGACTCGATCTGTCTATTGTTACCATTGAAAATAACAAAGGTGTCGTCCACATATCTTGAATAATATACTATTTTATTGTCAAAATAATTGTTTTTTAAAATTTTAGTATTTTCTAAATGATTCAAATAAATATCAGCGAGGATACCTGAGAGTGGAGAACCCATTGCTAGTCCCTCATTTTGTTTGAAGTATGAACCATCAAACGAAAAATAGTTTTGATTAAGTACTATTTCTAATATTAACATTAGCTGATTAATTTTTCTTATTTCAAAGTATTATTATTTATTAAATTTTGTTTGAGTAATTTTAAAGTTTCATCAATTGGGACATTGGTATACAGATCCACTATATCAAAAGACACTAGCTTGTAACTAAGCTTAATATTAATATGACGTAATTTTTCAATAAAATCTTTATAACTTTTTATACTCTGGTTATTATCTAAGCTTATATGTTGTTTGATTATTTTTACCAAGGTTTTTGCTACTTTATAGCTAGGAGCGGTTGTAAAATTTACTAAAGGTCTAATCGGTTTGTCTTTTTTGTGTACTTTGGGTAGACCTTTTAAGCATGGTGCACTAGCTTTTATTGGTTTTAGTGAGTAGCATATATATATGTTTCTGAAATAGATCTGTACATTTATTTATTGTTTTATTCAATTCTAATGTGTATTTTTTGGTGGGATCAATATTTAGCTTTGTTATGTTGTTATTATTAATGAATTTGTATATCTTTTGTTTATATTCGTCCAAGTCTAACAATGCTATAGTATTGCCTTTATCAACCTTCGCTAAGTAAATGTTATTTTGTAAGAGTTTTTTATTTACCTGTATAGCTGTTAGTTGTTCATGTTTTGTTTTTGTATAATTTAATTTCTTTTGTTTATGATAATTATTATTAATTGCTTTATTGAATCTATTATTTATTAATATTCGTAGTTCATTTCGTTCATTTAAGTCTGGAACACACTTAATTACAGATTCGGCTTCAACTATTTCTTAAATTAATTTATTTTCATTTTTAAGATTCGGTGGAAAATTGTAATTCAGTCCTTTGTTGATAAGATTTTCCTCTGTGTTCGTGAGAACCATGTTAGCCATGTTTATCAGTCTAGGGTAGAAAGCATGTTCATTATTGAATTTATTATTGTTTTGATTGCTTATCAAACGGCCAGTTTTATTAGTTTGTTTATTCTTCTGGAATCTAATCTTATTCTTAACGTATTGATTAATATGTTGTATGATTGAATCGCATAGAGCGGGATGAACATTATTATATAGTTCTAAATGTGTTTTAAATACAGCTGAGTTTAATGAGATTATCTTCCTATATAAGAATTTAATTTCTTCTTTTATCCTGTATTTACTTGCAAATTGCTCGGTTTTTCTGGCTATTCTTGAGGTTTCGTTAATTTTGATTTTAGCGTAATTTTGGATAAGATTTTGATGTAGACATTTTTTATTAAATTTAATATTTAAATTAGTGTTAAATAGTTTAAGCTTTTGATTTTGAAGTGTATACGCAATTTTTACCTGGTAAGGTTCTAATTTAAATCTATTCATGTTTTACGTACCGAGTCACTTTATGGTTAATATAATTAAATTACCTTATGGTCCACCTTCTTTCGTTCAATGACGCGTTTCGGGATGAAATCCCATCTTCAGCTACACAATATTAATTCAAAACGTAAATGTATACCACATTTTGTGGTTATGTCATAATTTAAAAAGTTTAAAATCTTTTAAATAAAATATACAAAACGTAACAACTGAATCGCTCGGAGCGCTCGCATGCATGCACGCTGTACTGCGATTTCCTTACGACTGGCTATAATTATCATTCAACCGTATAGCAGTGTCAAACAGGTTATTAGATCCGAAGTTCATTTGATCATTTAATATATTATTTTTGGTTGTTGCGTTTTTTGTAGCTTTATATATTTCGAACTCCTCTAGGCTATCCATTAATTTACCCTTCTTGCAAGTATGTAATGCTACGAAATTGTTTTCGAAACTAGTATAATTATGACCTTTTGTTATTAAATGTTGTGCAAAACTGGAATTATTATTATTTGTTTTAGGAATATGCTCTAAAAATCTTGTATAAAAATCTCTGCCGGATTGGCCGATGTAGAATGCTGCACAATTATCGCATTTTATTTTATAGACTCCTGATTTATTTTTAAAGGAATATTTATTTTAGTTTTGAAAAAATTTTTTAACTTATTACATGTTTTGAATGAAATACTATATCCTTTACTTTTAAAAACAGATTTTAAAATATTTGGCATCAAACCAGTATAATTAGCTGAAATGAATTTTTTATGTTTTTATTATGTTGGTTAATAATGTTGGTATTTTTATTTTCTAAACGTTTTTTATGTTTCATTATCATTTTATCAATTATTGCTGGCCTGTAACCATTATTTAGAGCTATTTGTTTTATAATATTTACTTCTTGATCATAGTCTTCGTTATTAAGGGGAACACAAAGTAATCTGTCAATAAAGCTGTTAAATGCAGCCATTTTTTGGGCTGGAGGATGAAATGACTTAGCATGTATAACCGTATCTGTGCATGTGTGCTTTCTGTATATTTTGTATTTCAGTTCATTACCGTTATTTGTTATGGTTAGATCCAGGAAATTAATATTTTTGTTATCTTCAATTTCCATAGTGAATTTTATTTTCTTATGTATTTTATTTAAATAGTTATTAAATGACTCGATCTGTCTATTGTTACCATTGAAAATAACAAAGGTGTCGTCCACATATCTTGAATAATATACTATTTTATTGTCAAAATAATTGTTTTTTAAAATTTTAGTATTTTCTAAATGATTCAAATAAATATCAGCGAGGATACCTGAGAGTGGAGAACCCATTGCTAGTCCCTCATTTTGTTTGAAGTATGAACCATCAAACGAAAAATAGTTTTGATTAAGTACTATTTCTAATATTAACATTAGCTGATTAATTTTTCTTATTTCAAAGTATTATTATTTATTAAATTTTGTTTGAGTAATTTTAAAGTTTCATCAATTGGGACATTGGTATACAGATCCACTATATCAAAAGACACTAGCTTGTAACTAGGCTTAATATTAATATGACGTAATTTTTCAATAAAATCTTTATAACTTTTTATACTCTGGTTATTATCTAAGCTTATATGTTGTTTGATTATTTTTACCAAGGTTTTTGCTACTTTATAGCTAGGAGCGGTTGTAAAATTTACTAAAGGTCTAATCGGTGTGTCTTTTTTGTGTACTTTGGGTAGACCTTTTAAGCATGGTGCACTAGCTTTTATTGGTTTTAGTGAGTAGCATATATGTTTCTCAAATAGATCTGTACATTTATTTATTGTTTTATTCAATTCTAATGTGTATTTTTTGGTGGGATCAATATTTAGCTTTGTTATGTTGTTATTATTAATGAATTTGTATATCTTTTGTTTATATTCGTCCAAGTCTAACAATGCTATAGTATTGCCTTTATCAACCTTCGCTAAGTAAATGTTATTTTGTAAGAGTTTTTTATTTACCTGTATAGCTGTTAGTTGTTCATGTTTTGTTTTTGTATAATTTAATTTCTTTTGTTTATGATAATTATTATTAATTGCTTTATTGAATCTATTATTTATTAATATTCGTAGTTCATTTCGTTCATTTAAGTCTGGAACACACTTAATTACAGATTCGGCTTCAACTATTTCTTAAATTAATTTATTTTCATTTTTAAGATTCGGTGGAAAATTGTAATTCAGTCCTTTGTTGATAAGATTTTCCTCTGTGTTCGTGAGAACCATGTTAGCCATGTTTATCAGTCTAGGGTAGAAAGCATGTTCATTATTGAATTTATTATTGTTTTGATTGCTTATCAAACGGCCAGTTTTATTAGTTTGTTTATTCTTCTGGAATCTAATCTTATTCTTAACGTATTGATTAATATGTTGTATGATTGAATCGCATAGAGCGGGATGAACATTATTATATAGTTCTAAATGTGTTTTAAATACAGCTGAGTTTAATGAGATTATCTTCCTATATAAGAATTTAATTTCTTCTTTTATCCTGTATTTACTTGCAAATTGCTCGGTTTTTCTGGCTATTCTTGAGGTTTCGTTAATTTTGATTTTAGCGTAATTTTGGATAAGATTTTGATGTAGACATTTTTTATTAATTTAATATTTAAATTAGTGTTAAATAGTTTAAGCTTTTGATTTTGAAGTGTATACGCAATTTTTACCTGGTAAGGTTCTAATTTAAATCTATTCATGTTTTACGTACCGAGTCACTTTATGGTTAATATAATTAAATTACCTTATGGTCCACCTTCTTTCGTTCAATGACGCGTTTCGGGATGAAATCCCATCTTCAGCTACACAATATTAATTCAAAACGTAAATGTATACCACATTTTGAGGTTATGTCATAATTTAAAATGTTTAAAATCTTTTAAATAAAATATACAAAACGTAACAACTGAATCGCTCGGAGCGCTCGCATGCATGCACGCTGTACTGCGATTTCCTTACGACTGGCTATAATTATCATTCAACCGTATAGCAGTGTCAAACAGGTTATTAGATCCGAAGTTCATTTGATCATTTAATATATTATTTTTGGTTGTTGCGTTTTTTGTAGCTTTATATATTTCGAACTCCTCTAGGCTATCCATTAATTTACCCTTCTTGCAAGTATGTAATGCTACGAAATTGTTTTCGAAACTAGTATAATTATGACCTTTTGTTATTAAATGTTGTGCAAAACTGGAATTATTATTATTTGTTTTAGGAATATGCTCTAAAAATCTTGTATAAAAATCTCTGCCGGATTGGCCGATGTAGAATGCTGCACAATTATCGCATTTTATTTTATAGACTCCTGATTTATTTTTTAAAGGAATATTTATTTTAGTTTTGAAAAAATTTTTTAACTTATTACATGTTTTGAATGAAATACTATATCCTTTACTTTTAAAAACAGATTTTAAAATATTTGGCATCAAACCAGTATAATTAGCTGAAATGAATTTTTTATGTTTTTTATTATGTTGGTTAATAATGTTGGTATTTTTATTTTCTAAACTTTTTTTATGTTTCATTATCATTTTATCAATTATTGCTGGCCTGTAACCATTATTTAGAGCTATTTGTTTTATAATATTTACTTCTTGATCATAGTCTTCGTTATTAAGGGGAACACAAAGTAATCTGTCAATAAAGCTGTTAAATGCAGCCATTTTTTGGGCTGGAGGATGAAATGACTTAGCATGTATAACCGTATCTGTGCATGTGTGCTTTCTGTATATTTTGTATTTCAGGTCATTACCGTTATTTGTTATGGTTAGATCCAGGAAATTAATATTTTTGTTATCTTCAATTTCCATAGTGAATTTTATTTTCTTATGTATTTTATTTAAATAGTTATTAAATGACTCGATCTGTCTATTGTTACCATTGAAAATAACAAAGGTGTCGTCCACATATCTTGAATAATATACTATTTTATTGTCAAAATAATTGTTTTTTAAAATTTTAATATTTTCTAAATGATTCAAATAAATATCAGCGAGGATACCTGAGAGTGGAGAACCCATTGCTAGTCCCTCATTTTGTTTGAAGTATGAACCATCAAACGAAAAATAGTTTTGATTAAGTACTATTTCTAATATTAACATTAGCTGATTAATTTTTCTTATTTCAAAGTATTATTATTTATTAAATTTTGTTTGAGTAATTTTAAAGTTTCATCAATTGGGACATTGGTATACAGATCCACTATATCAAAAGATACTAGCTTGTAACTAGGCTTAATATTAATATGACGTAATTTTTCAATAAAATCTTTATAACTTTTTATACTCTGGTTATTATCTAAGCTTATATGTTGTTTGATTATTTTTACCAAGGTTTTTGCTACTTTATAGCTAGGAGCGGTTGTAAAATTTACTAAAGGTCTAATCGGTGTGTCTTTTTTGTGTACTTTGGGTAGACCTTTTAAGCATGGTGCACTAGCTTTTATTGGTTTTAGTGAGTAGCATATATATATGTTTCTGAAATAGATCTGTACATTTATTTATTGTTTTATTCAATTCTAATGTGTATTTTTTGGTGGGATCAATATTTAGCTTTGTTATGTTGTTATTATTAATGAATTTGTATATCTTTTGTTTATATTCGTCCAAGTCTAACAATGCTATAGTATTGCCTTTATCAACCTTCGCTAAGTAAATGTTATTTTGTAAGAGTTTTTTATTTAGCTGTATAGCTGTTAGTTGTTCATGTTTTGTTTTTGTATAATTTAATTTCTTTTGTTTATGATAATTATTATTAATTGCTTTATTGAATCTATTATTTATTAATATTCGTAGTTCATTTCGTTCATTTAAGTCTGGAACACACTTATTTACAGATTCGGCTTCAACTATTTCTTTAATTAAATTATTTTCATTTTTAAGATTCGGTGGAAAATTGTAATTCAGTCCTTTGTTGATAAGATTTTCCTCTGTGTTCGTGAGAATCATGTTAGGCATGTTTATCAGTCTAGGGTAGAAAGCATGTTCATTATTGAATTTATTATTGTTTTGATTGCTTATCAAACGGCCAATTTTATTAGTTTGTTTATTCTTCTGGAATGTAATCTTATTCTTAACGTATTGATTAATATGTTGTATGATTGAATCGCATAGAGCGGGATGAACATTATTATATAGTTCTAAATGTGTTTTAAATACAGCTGAGTTTAATGAGATTATCTTCCTATATAAGAATTTAATTTCTTTTTTATCCTGTATTTACTTGCAAATTGCTCGGTTTTTCTGGCTATTCTTGAGGTTTCGTTAATTTTGATTTTAGCGTAATTTTGGATAAGATTTTGATGTAGACATTTTTTATTAAATTTAATATTTAAATTAGTGTTAAATAGTTTAAGCTTTTGATTTTGAAGTGTATACGCAATTTTTACCTGGTAAGGTTCTAATTTAAATCTATTCATGTTTTACGTACCGAGTCACTTTATGGTTAATATAATTAAATTACCTTATGGTCCACCTTCTTTCGTTCAATGACGCGTTTCGGGATGAAATCCCATCTTCAGCTACACAATATTAATTCAAAACGTAAATGTATACCACATTTTGTGGTTATGTCATAATTTAAAATGTTTAAAATCTTTTAAATAAAATATACAAAACGTAACAACTGAATCGCTCGGAGCGCTCGCATGCATGCACGCTGTACTGCGATTTCCTTACGACTGGCTATAATTATCATTCAACCGTATAGCAGTGTCAAACAGGTTATTAGATCCGAAGTTCATTTGATCATTTAATATATTATTTTTGGTTGTTGCGTTTTTTGTAGCTTTATATATTTCGAACTCCTCTAGGCTATCCATTAATTTACCCTTCTTGCAAGTATGTAATGCTACGAAATTGTTTTCGAAACTAGTATAATTATGACCTTTTGTTATTAAATGTTGTGCAAAACTGGAATTATTATTATTTGTTTTAGGAATATGCTCTAAAAGTCTTGTATAAAAATCTCTGCCGGATTGGCCGATGTAGAATGCTGCACAATTATCGCATTTTATTTTATAGACTCCTGATTTATTTTTTAAAGGAATATTTATTTTAGTTTTGAAAAAATTTTTTAACTTATTACATGTTTTGAATGAAATACTATATCCTTTACTTTTAAAAACAGATTTTAAAATATTTGGCATCAAACCAGTATAATTAGCTGAAATGAATTTTTTATGTTTTTATTATGTTGGTTAATAATGTTGGTATTTTTATTTTCTAAACGTTTTTTATGTTTCATTATCATTTTATCAATTATTGCTGGCCTGTAACCATTATTTAGAGCTATTTGTTTTATAATATTTACTTCTTGATCATAGTCTTCGTTATTAAGGGGAACACAAAGTAATCTGTCAATAAAGCTGTTAAATGCAGCCATTTTTTGGGCTGGAGGATGAAATGACTTAGCATGTATAACCGTATCTGTGCATGTGTGCCTTCTGTATATTTTGTATTTCAGTTCATTACCGTTATTTGTTATGGTTAGATCCAGGAAATTAATATTTTTGTTATCTTCAATTTCCATAGTGAATTTTATTTTCTTATGTATTTTATTTAAATAGTTATTAAATGACTCGATCTGTCTATTGTTACCATTGAAAATAACAAAGGTGTCGTCCACATATCTTGAATAATATACTATTTTATTGTCAAAATAATTGTTTTTTAAAATTTTAGTATTTTCTAAATGATTCAAATAAATATCAGCGAGGATACCTGAGAGTGGAGAACCCATTGCTAGTCCCTCATTTTGTTTGAAGTATGAACCATCAAACGAAAAATAGTTTTGATTAAGTACTATTTCTAATATTAACATTAGCTGATTAATTTTTCTTATTTCAAAGTATTATTATTTATTAAATTTTGTTTGAGTAATTTTAAAGTTTCATCAATTGGGACATTGGTATACAGATCCACTATATCAAAAGACACTAGCTTGTAACTAGGCTTAATATTAATATGACGTAATTTTTCAATAAAATCTTTATAACTTTTTATACTCTGGTTATTATCTAAGCTTATATGTTGTTTGATTATTTTTACCAAGGTTTTTGCTACTTTATAGCTAGGAGCGGTTGTAAAATTTACTAAAGGTCTAATCGGTGTGTCTTTTTTGTGTACTTTGGGTAGACCTTTTAAGCATGGTGCACTAGCTTTTATTGGTTTTAGTGAGTAGCATATATGTTTCTCAAATAGATCTGTACATTTATTTATTGTTTTATTCAATTCTAATGTGTATTTTTTGGTGGGATCAATATTTAGCTTTGTTATGTTGTTATTATTAATGAATTTGTATATCTTTTGTTTATATTCGTCCAAGTCTAACAATGCTATAGTATTGCCTTTATCAACCTTCGTTAAGTAAATGTTATTTTGTAAGAGTTTTTTATTTAGCTGTATAGCTGTTAGTTGTTCATGTTTTGTTTTTGTATAAT
This sequence comes from Magicicada septendecula, assembly GCA_034769895.1. Taxonomy (NCBI): domain Eukaryota; kingdom Metazoa; phylum Arthropoda; class Insecta; order Hemiptera; family Cicadidae; genus Magicicada; species Magicicada septendecula. Next base: position 312,938,125 of record CM068373.1, on the reverse strand, counting down.
TTAATTTCTTTTGTTTATGATAATTATTATTAATTGCTTTATTGAATCTATTATTTATTAATATTCGTAGTTCATTTCGTTCATTTAAGTCTGGAACACACTTAATTACAGATTCGGCTTCAACTATTTCTTTAATTAATTTATTTTCATTTTTAAGATTCGGTGGAAAATTGTAATTCAGTCCTTTGTTGATAAGATTTTCCTCTGTGTTCGTGAGAACCATGTTAGCCATGTTTATCAGTCTAGGGTAGAAAGCATGTTCATTATTGAATTTATTATTGTTTTGATTGCTTATCAAACGGCCAATTTTATTAGTTTGTTTATTCTTCTGGAATCTAATCTTATTCTTAACGTATTGATTAATATGTTGTATGATTGAATCGCATAGAGCGGGATGAACATTATTATATAGTTCTAAATGTGTTTTAAATACAGCTGAGTTTAATGAGATTATCTTCCTATATAAGAATTTAATTTCTTCTTTTATCCTGTATTTACTTGCAAATTGCTCGGTTTTTCTGGCTATTCTTGAGGTTTCGTTAATTTTGATTTTAGCGTAATTTTGGATAAGATTTTGATGTAGACATTTTTTATTAATTTAATATTTAAATTAGTGTTAAATAGTTTAAGCTTTTGATTTTGAAGTGTATACGCAATTTTTACCTGGTAAGGTTCTAATTTAAATCTATTCATGTTTTACGTACCGAGTCACTTTATGGTTAATATAATTAAATTACCTTATGGTCCACCTTCTTTCGTTCAATGACGCGTTTCGGGATGAAATCCCATCTTCAGCTACACAATATTAATTCAAAACGTAAATGTATACCACATTTTGTGGTTATGTCATAATTTAAAATGTTTAAAATCTTTTAAATAAAATATACAAAACGTAACAACTGAATCGCTCGGAGCGCTCGCATGCATGCACGCTGTACTGCGATTTCCTTACGACTGGCTATAATTATCATTCAACCGTATAGCAGTGTCAAACAGGTTATTAGATCCGAAGTTCATTTGATCATTTAATATATTATTTTTGGTTGTTGCGTTTTTTGTAGCTTTATATATTTCGAACTCCTCTAGGCTATCCATTAATTTACCCTTCTTGCAAGTATGTAATGCTACGAAATTGTTTTCGAAACTAGTATAATTATGACCTTTTGTTATTAAATGTTGTGCAAAACTGGAATTATTATTATTTGTTTTAGGAATATGCTCTAAAAATCTTGTATAAAAATCTCTGCCGGATTGGCCGATGTAGAATGCTGCACAATTATCGCATTTTATTTTATAGACTCCTGATTTATTTTTTAAAGGAATATTTATTTTAGTTTTGAAAAAATTTTTTAACTTATTACATGTTTTGAATGAAATACTATATCCTTTACTTTTAAAAACAGATTTTAAAATATTTGGCATCAAACCAGTATAATTAGCTGAAATGAATTTTTTATGTTTTTTATTATGTTGGTTAATAATGTTGGTATTTTTATTTTCTAAACGTTTTTTATGTTTCATTATCATTTTATCAATTATTGCTGGCCTGTAACCATTATTTAGAGCTATTTGTTTTATATTTACTTCTTGATCATAGTCTTCGTTATTAAGGGGAACACAAAGTAATCTGTCAATAAAGCTGTTAAATGCAGCCATTTTTTGGGCTGGAGGATGAAATGACTTAGCATGTATAACCGTATCTGTGCATGTGTGCTTTCTGTATATTTTGTATTTCAGTTCATTACCGTTATTTGTTATGATTAGATCCAGGAAATTAATATTTTTGTTATCTTCAATTTCCATAGTGAATTTTATTTTCTTATGTATTTTATTTAAATAGTTATTAAATGACTCGATCTGTCTATTGTTACCATTGAAAATAACAAAGGTGTCGTCCACATATCTTGAATAATATACTATTTTATTGTCAAAATAATTGTTTTTTAAAATTTTAGTATTTTCTAAATGATTCAAATAAATATCAGCGAGGATACCTGAGAGTGGAGAACCCATTGCTAGTCCCTCATTTTGTTTGAAGTATGAACCATCAAACGAAAAATAGTTTTGATTAAGTACTATTTCTAATATTAACATTAGCTGATTAATTTTTCTTATTTCAAAGTATTATTATTTATTAAATTTTGTTTGAGTAATTTTAAAGTTTCATCAATTGGGACATTGGTATACAGATCCACTATATCAAAAGACACTAGCTTGTAACTAGGCTTAATATTAATATGACGTAATTTTTCAATAAAATCTTTATAACTTTTTATACTCTGGTTATTATCTAAGCTTATATGTTGTTTGATTATTTTTACCAAGGTTTTTGCTACTTTATAGCTAGGAGCGGTTGTAAAATTTACTAAAGGTCTAATCGGTGTGTCTTTTTTGTGTACTTTGGGTAGACCTTTTAAGCATGGTGCACTAGCTTTTATTGGTTTTAGTGAGTAGCATATATGTTTCTCAAATAGATCTGTACATTTATTTATTGTTTTATTCAATTCTAATGTGTATTTTTTGGTGGGATCAATATTTAGCTTTGTTATGTTGTTATTATTAATGAATTTGTATATCTTTTGTTTATATTCGTCCAAGTCTAACAATGCTATAGTATTGCCTTTATCAACCTTCGTTAAGTAAATGTTATTTTGTAAGAGTTTTTTATTTAGCTGTATAGCTGTTAGTTGTTCATGTTTTGTTTTTGTATAATTTAATTTCTTTTGTTTATGATAATTATTATTAATTGCTTTATTGAATCTATTATTTATTAATATTCGTAGTTCATCTCGTTCATTTAAGTCTGGAACACACTTAATTACAGATTCGGCTTCAACTATTTCTTTAATTAATTTATTTTCATTTTTAAGATTCGGTGGAAAATTGTAATTCAGTCCTTTGTTGATAAGATTTTCCTCTGTGTTCGTGAGAACCATGTTAGCCATGTTTATCAGTCTAGGGTAGAAAGCATGTTCATTATTGAATTTATTATTGTTTTGATTGCTTATCAAACGGCCAGTTTTATTAGTTTGTTTATTCTTCTGGAATCTAATCTTATTCTTAACGTATTGATTAATATGTTGTATGATTGAATCGCATAGAGCGGGATGAACATTATTATATAGTTCTAAATGTGTTTTAAATACAGCTGAGTTTAATGAGATTATCTTCCTATATAAGAATTTAATTTCTTCTTTTATCCTGTATTTACTTGCAAATTGCTCGGTTTTCCTGGCTATTCTTGAGGTTTCGTTAATTTTGATTTTAGCGTAATTTTGGATAAGATTTTGATGTAGACATTTTTTATTAAATTTAATATTTAAATTAGTGTTAAATAGTTTAAGCTTTTGATTTTGAAGTGTATACGCAATTTTTACCTGGTAAGGTTCTAATTTAAATCTATTCATGTTTTACGTACCGAGTCACTTTATGGTTAATATAATTAAATTACCTTATGGTCCACCTTCTTTCGTTCAATGACGCGTTTCGGGATGAAATCCCATCTTCAGCTACACAATATTAATTCAAAACGTAAATGTATAACACATTTTGTGGTTATGTCATAATTTAAAATGTTTAAAATCTTTTAAATAAAATATACAAAACGTAACAACTGAATCGCTCGGAGCGCTCGCATGCATGCACGCTGTACTGCGATTTCCTTACGACTGGCTATAATTATCATTCAACCGTATAGCAGTGTCAAACAGGTTATTAGATCCGAAGTTCATTTGATCATTTAATATATTATTTTTGGTTGTTGCGTTTTTTGTAGCTTTATATATTTCGAACTCCTCTAGGCTATCCATTAATTTACCCTTCTTGCAAGTATGTAATGCTACGAAATTGTTTTCGAAACTAGTATAATTATGACCTTTTGTTATTAAATGTTGTGCAAAACTGGAATTATTATTATTTGTTTTAGGAATATGCTCTAAAAATCTTGTATAAAAATCTCTGCCGGATTGGCCGATGTAGAATGCTGCACAATTATCGCATTTTATTTTATAGACTCCTGATTTATTTTTTAAAGGAATATTTATTTTAGTTTTGAAAAAATTTTTTAACTTATTACATGTTTTGAATGAAATACTATATCCTTTACTTTTAAAAACAGATTTTAAAATATTTGGCATCAAACCAGTATAATTAGCTGAAATGAATTTTTTATGTTTTTTATTATGTTGGTTAATAATGTTGGTATTTTTATTTTCTAAACGTTTTTTATGTTTCATTATCATTTTATCAATTATTGCTGGCCTGTAACCATTATTTAGAGCTATTTGTTTTATAATATTTACTTCTTGATCATAGTCTTCGTTATTAAGGGGAACACAAAGTAATCTGTCAATAAAGCTGTTAAATGCAGCCATTTTTTGGGCTGGAGGATGAAATGACTTAGCATGTATAACCGTATCTGTGCATGTGTGCTTTCTGTATATTTTGTATTTCAGTTCATTACCGTTATTTGTTATGGTTAGATCCAGGAAATTAATATTTTTGTTATCTTAAATATCCATAGTGAATTTTATTTTCTTATGTATTTTATTTAAATAGTTATTAAATGACTCGATCTGTCTATTGTTACCATTGAAAATAACAAAGGTGTCGTCCACATATCTTGAATAATATACTATTTTATTGTCAAAATAATTGTTTTTTAAAATTTTAGTATTTTCTAAATGATTCAAATAAATATCAGCGAGGATACCTGAGAGTGGAGAACCCATTGCTAGTCCCTCATTTTGTTTGAAGTATGAACCATCAAACGAAAAATAGTTTTGATTAAGTACTATTTCTAATATTAACATTAGCTGATTAATTTTTCTTATTTCAAAGTATTATTATTTATTAAATTTTGTTTGAGTAATTTTAAAGTTTCATCAATTGGGACATTGGTATACAGATCCACTATATCAAAAGACACTAGCTTGTAACTAGGCTTAATATTAATATGACGTAATTTTTCAATAAAATCTTTATAACTTTTTATACTCTGGTTATTATCTAAGCTTATATGTTGTTTGATTATTTTTACCAAGGTTTTTGCTACTTTATAGCTAGGAGCGGTTGTAAAATTTACTAAAGGTCTAATCGGTGTGTCTTTTTTGTGTACTTTGGGTAGACCTTTTAAGCATGGTGCACTAGCTTTTATTGGTTTTAGTGAGTAGCATATATGTTTCTCAAATAGATCTGTACATTTATTTATTGTTTTATTCAATTCTAATGTGTATTTTTTGGTGGGATCAATATTTAGCTTTGTTATGTTGTTATTATTAATGAATTTGTATATCTTTTGTTTATATTCGTCCAAGTCTAACAATGCTATAGTATTGCCTTTATCAACCTTCGTTAAGTAAATGTTATTTTGTAAGAGTTTTTTATTTAGCTGTATAGCTGTTAGTTGTTCATGTTTTGTTTTTGTATAATTTAATTTCTTTTGTTTATGATAATTATTATTAATTGCTTTATTGAATCTATTATTTATTAATATTCGTAGTTCATTTCGTTCATTTAAGTCTGGAACACACTTAATTACAGATTCGGCTTCAACTATTTCTTTAATTAATTTATTTTCATTTTTAAGATTCGGTGGAAAATTGTAATTCAGTCCTTTGTTGATAAGATTTTCCTCTGTGTTCGTGAGAACCATGTTAGCCATGTTTATCAGTCTAGGGTAGAAAGCATGTTCATTATTGAATTTATTATTGTTTTGATTGCTTATCAAACGGCCAATTTTATTAGTTTGTTTATTCTTCTGGAATCTAATCTTATTCTTAACGTATTGATTAATATGTTGTATGATTGAATCGCATAGAGCGGGATGAACATTATTATATAGTTCTAAATGTGTTTTAAATACAGCTGAGTTTAATGAGATTATCTTCCTATATAAGAATTTAATTTCTTCTTTTATCCTGTATTTACTTGCAAATTGCTCGGTTTTTCTGGCTATTCTTGAGGTTTCGTTAATTTTGATTTTAGCGTAATTTTGGATAAGATTTTGTTGTAGACATTTTTTATTAAATTTAATATTTAAATTAGTGTTAAATAGTTTAAGCTTTTGATTTTGAAGTGTATACGCAATTTTTACCTGGTAAGGTTCTAATTTAAATCTATTCATGTTTTACGTACCGAGTCACTTTATGGTTAATATAATTAAATTACCTTATGGTCCACCTTCTTTCGTTCAATGACGCGTTTCGGGATGAAATCCCATCTTCAGCTACACAATATTAATTCAAAACGTAAATGTATACCACATTTTGTGGTTATGTCATAATTTAAAATGTTTAAAATCTTTTAAATAAAATATACAAAACGTAACAACTGAATCGCTCGGAGCGCTCGCATGCATGCACGCTGTACTGCGATTTCCTTACGACTGGCTATAATTATCATTCAACCGTATAGCAGTGTCAAACAGGTTATTAGATCCGAAGTTCATTTGATCATTTAATATATTATTTTTGGTTGTTGCGTTTTTTGTAGCTTTATATATTTCGAACTCCTCTAGGCTATCCATTAATTTACCCTTCTTGCAAGTATGTAATGCTACGAAATTTTTTTAGAAACTAGTATAATTATGACCTTTTGTTATTAAATGTTGTGCAAAACTGGAATTATTATTATTTGTTTTAGGAATATGCTCTAAAAATCTTGTATAAAAATCTCTGCCGGATTGGCCGATGTAGAATGCTGCACAATTATCGCATTTTATTTTATAGACTCCTGATTTATTTTTTAAAGGAATATTTATTTTAGTTTTGAAAAAATTTTTTAACTTATTACATGTTTTGAATGAAATACTATATCCTTTACTTTTAAAAACAGATTTTAAAATATTTGGCATCAAACCAGTATAATTAGCTGAAATGAATTTTTTATGTTTTTTATTATGTTGGTTAATAATGTTGGTATTTTTATTTTCTAAACGTTTTTTATGTTTCATTATCATTTTATCAATTATTGCTGGCCTGTAACCATTATTTAGAGCTATTTGTTTTATATTTACTTCTTGATCATAGTCTTCGTTATTAAGGGGAACACAAAGTAATCTGTCAATAAAGCTGTTAAATGCAGCCATTTTTTGGGCTGGAGGATGAAATGACTTAGCATGTATAACCGTATCTGTGCATGTGTGCTTTCTGTATATTTTGTATTTCAGTTCATTACCGTTATTTGTTATGATTAGATCCAGGAAATTAATATTTTTGTTATCTTCAATTTCCATAGTGAATTTTATTTTCTTATGTATTTTATTTAAATAGTTATTAAATGACTCGATCTGTCTATTGTTACCATTGAAAATAACAAAGGTGTCGTCCACATATCTTGAATAATATACTATTTTATTGTCAAAATAATTGTTTTTTAAAATTTTAGTATTTTCTAAATGATTCAAATAAATATCAGCGAGGATACCTGAGAGTGGAGAACCCATTGCTAGTCCCTCATTTTGTTTGAAGTATGAACCATCAAACGAAAAATAGTTTTGATTAAGTACTATTTCTAATATTAACATTAGCTGATTAATTTTTCTTATTTCAAAGTATTATTATTTATTAAATTTTGTTTGAGTAATTTTAAAGTTTCATCAATTGGGACATTGGTATACAGATCCACTATATCAAAAGACACTAGCTTGTAACTAGGCTTAATATTAATATGACGTAATTTTTCAATAAAATCTTTATAACTTTTTATACTCTGGTTATTATCTAAGCTTATATGTTGTTTGATTATTTTTACCAAGGTTTTTGCTACTTTATAGCTAGGAGCGGTTGTAAAATTTACTAAAGGTCTAATCGGTGTGTCTTTTTTGTGTACTTTGGGTAGACCTTTTAAGCATGGTGCACTAGCTTTTATTGGTTTTAGTGAGTAGCATATATGTTTCTCAAATAGATCTGTACATTTATTTATTGTTTTATTCAATTCTAATGTGTATTTTTTGGTGGGATCAATATTTAGCTTTGTTATGTTGTTATTATTAATGAATTTGTATATCTTTTGTTTATATTCGTCCAAGTCTAACAATGCTATAGTATTGCCTTTATCAACCTTCGTTAAGTAAATGTTATTTTGTAAGAGTTTTTTATTTAGCTGTATAGCTGTTAGTTGTTCATGTTTTGTTTTTGTATAATTTAATTTCTTTTGTTTATGATAATTATTATTAATTGCTTTATTGAATCTATTATTTATTAATATTCGTAGTTCATCTCGTTCATTTAAGTCTGGAACACACTTAATTACAGATTCGGCTTCAACTATTTCTTTAATTAATTTATTTTCATTTTTAAGATTCGGTGGAAAATTGTAATTCAGTCCTTTGTTGATAAGATTTTCCTCTGTGTTCGTGAGAACCATGTTAGCCATGTTTATCAGTCTAGGGTAGAAAGCATGTTCATTATTGAATTTATTATTGTTTTGATTGCTTATCAAACGGCCAGTTTTATTAGTTTGTTTATTCTTCTGGAATCTAATCTTATTCTTAACGTATTGATTAATATGTTGTATGATTGAATCGCATAGAGCGGGATGAACATTATTATATAGTTCTAAATGTGTTTTAAATACAGCTGAGTTTAATGAGATTATCTTCCTATATAAGAATTTAATTTCTTCTTTTATCCTGTATTTACTTGCAAATTGCTCGGTTTTCCTGGCTATTCTTGAGGTTTCGTTAATTTTGATTTTAGCGTAATTTTGGATAAGATTTTGATGTAGACATTTTTTATTAAATTTAATATTTAAATTAGTGTTAAATAGTTTAAGCTTTTGATTTTGAAGTGTATACGCAATTTTTACCTGGTAAGGTTCTAATTTAAATCTATTCATGTTTTACGTACCGAGTCACTTTATGGTTAATATAATTAAATTACCTTATGGTCCACCTTCTTTCGTTCAATGACGCGTTTCGGGATGAAATCCCATCTTCAGCTACACAATATTAATTCAAAACGTAAATGTATAACACATTTTGTGGTTATGTCATAATTTAAAATGTTTAAAATCTTTTAAATAAAATATACAAAACGTAACAACTGAATCGCTCGGAGCGCTCGCATGCATGCACGCTGTACTGCGATTTCCTTACGACTGGCTATAATTATCATTCAACCGTATAGCAGTGTCAAACAGGTTATTAGATCCGAAGTTCATTTGATCATTTAATATATTATTTTTGGTTGTTGCGTTTTTTGTAGCTTTATATATTTCGAACTCCTCTAGGCTATCCATTAATTTACCCTTCTTGCAAGTATGTAATGCTACGAAATTGTTTTCGAAACTAGTATAATTATGACCTTTTGTTATTAAATGTTGTGCAAAACTGGAATTATTATTATTTGTTTTAGGAATATGCTCTAAAAATCTTGTATAAAAATCTCTGCCGGATTGGCCGATGTAGAATGCTGCACAATTATCGCATTTTATTTTATAGACTCCTGATTTATTTTTTAAAGGAATATTTATTTTAGTTTTGAAAAAATTTTTTAACTTATTACATGTTTTGAATGAAATACTATATCCTTTACTTTTAAAAACAGATTTTAAAATATTTGGCATCAAACCAGTATAATTAGCTGAAATGAATTTTTTATGTTTTTTATTATGTTGGTTAATAATGTTGGTATTTTTATTTTCTAAACGTTTTTTATGTTTCATTATCATTTTATCAATTATTGCTGGCCTGTAACCATTATTTAGAGCTATTTGTTTTATAATATTTACTTCTTGATCATAGTCTTCGTTATTAAGGGGAACACAAAGTAATCTGTCAATAAAGCTGTTAAATGCAGCCATTTTTTGGGCTGGAGGATGAAATGACTTAGCATGTATAACCGTATCTGTGCATGTGTGCTTTCTGTATATTTTGTATTTCAGTTCATTACCGTTATTTGTTATGGTTAGATCCAGGAAATTAATATTTTTGTTATCTTAAATTTCCATAGTGAATTTTATTTTCTTATGTATTTTATTTAAATAGTTATTAAATGACTCGATCTGTCTATTGTTACCATTGAAAATAACAAAGGTGTCGTCCACATATCTTGAATAATATACTATTTTATTGTCAAAATAATTGTTTTTTAAAATTTTAGTATTTTCTAAATGATTCAAATAAATATCAGCGAGGATACCTGAGAGTGGAGAACCCATTGCTAGTCCCTCATTTTGTTTGAAGTATGAACCATCAAACGAAAAATAGTTTTGATTAAGTACTATTTCTAATATTAACATTAGCTGATTAATTTTTCTTATTTCAAAGTATTATTATTTATTAAATTTTGTTTGAGTAATTTTAAAGTTTCATCAATTGGGACATTGGTATACAGATCCACTATATCAAAAGACACTAGCTTGTAACTAGGCTTAATATTAATATGACGTAATTTTTCAATAAAATCTTTATAACTTTTTATACTCTGGTTATTATCTAAGCTTATATGTTGTTTGATTATTTTTACCAAGGTTTTTGCTACTTTATAGCTAGGAGCGGTTGTAAAATTTACTAAAGGTCTAATCGGTGTGTCTTTTTTGTGTACTTTGGGTAGACCTTTTAAGCATGGTGCACTAGCTTTTATTGGTTTTAGTGAGTAGCATATATGTTTCTCAAATAGATCTGTACATTTATTTATTGTTTTATTCAATTCTAATGTGTATTTTTTGGTGGGATCAATATTTAGCTTTGTTATGTTGTTATTATTAATGAATTTGTATATCTTTTGTTTATATTCGTCCAAGTCTAACAATGCTATAGTATTGCCTTTATCAACCTTCGTTAAGTAAATGTTATTTTGTAAGAGTTTTTTATTTAGCTGTATAGCTGTTAGTTGTTCATGTTTTGTTTTTGTATAATTTAATTTCTTTTGTTTATGATAATTATTATTAATTGCTTTATTGAATCTATTATTTATTAATATTCGTAGTTCATTTCGTTCATTTAAGTCTGGAACACACTTAATTACAGATTCGGCTTCAACTATTTCTTTAATTAATTTATTTTCATTTTTAAGATTCGGTGGAAAATTGTAATTCAGTCCTTTGTTGATAAGATTTTCCTCTGTGTTCGTGAGAACCATGTTAGCCATGTTTATCAGTCTAGGGTAGAAAGCATGTTCATTATTGAATTTATTATTGTTTTGATTGCTTATCAAACGGCCAATTTTATTAGTTTGTTTATTCTTCTGGAATCTAATCTTATTCTTAACGTATTGATTAATATGTTGTATGATTGAATCGCATAGAGCGGGATGAACATTATTATATAGTTCTAAATGTGTTTTAAATACAGCTGAGTTTAATGAGATTATCTTCCTATATAAGAATTTAATTTCTTCTTTTATCCTGTATTTACTTGCAAATTGCTCGGTTTTTCTGGCTATTCTTGAGGTTTCGTTAATTTTGATTTTAGCGTAATTTTGGATAAGATTTTGTTGTAGACATTTTTTATTAAATTTAATATTTAAATTAGTGTTAAATAGTTTAAGCTTTTGATTTTGAAGTGTATACGCAATTTTTACCTGGTAAGGTTCTAATTTAAATCTATTCATGTTTTACGTACCGAGTCACTTTATGGTTAATATAATTAAATTACCTTATGGTCCACCTTCTTTCGTTCAATGACGCGTTTCGGGATGAAATCCCATCTTCAGCTACACAATATTAATTCAAAACGTAAATGTATACCACATTTTGTGGTTATGTCATAATTTAAAATGTTTAAAATCTTTTAAATAAAATATACAAAACGTAACAACTGAATCGCTCGGAGCGCTCGCATGCATGCACGCTGTACTGCGATTTCCTTACGACTGGCTATAATTATCATTCAACCGTATAGCAGTGTCAAACAGGTTATTAGATCCGAAGTTCATTTGATCATTTAATATATTATTTTTGGTTGTTGCGTTTTTTGTAGCTTTATATATTTCGAACTCCTCTAGGCTATCCATTAATTTACCCTTCTTGCAAGTATGTAATGCTACGAAATTTTTTTAGAAACTAGTATAATTATGACCTTTTGTTATTAAATGTTGTGCAAAACTGGAATTATTATTATTTGTTTTAGGAATATGCTCTAAAAATCTTGTATAAAAATCTCTGCCGGATTGGCCGATGTAGAATGCTGCACAATTATCGCATTTTATTTTATAGACTCCTGATTTATTTTTTAAAGGAATATTTATTTTAGTTTTGAAAAAATTTTTTAACTTATTACATGTTTTGAATGAAATACTATATCCTTTACTTTTAAAAACAGATTTTAAAATATTTGGCATCAAACCAGTATAATTAGCTGAAATGAATTTTTTATGTTTTTTATTATGTTGGTTAATAATGTTGGTATTTTTATTTTCTAAACGTTTTTTATGTTTCATTATCATTTTATCAATTATTGCTGGCCTGTAACCATTATTTAGAGCTATTTGTTTTATATTTACTTCTTGATCATAGTCTTCGTTATTAAGGGGAACACAAAGTAATCTGTCAATAAAGCTGTTAAATGCAGCCATTTTTTGGGCTGGAGGATGAAATGACTTAGCATGTATAACCGTATCTGTGCATGTGTGCTTTCTGTATATTTTGTATTTCAGTTCATTACCGTTATTTGTTATGATTAGATCCAGGAAATTAATATTTTTGTTATCTTCAATTTCCATAGTGAATTTTATTTTCTTATGTATTTTATTTAAATAGTTATTAAATGACTCGATCTGTCTATTGTTACCATTGAAAATAACAAAGGTGTCGTCCACATATCTTGAATAATATACTATTTTATTGTCAAAATAATTGTTTTTTAAAATTTTAGTATTTTCTAAATGATTCAAATAAATATCAGCGAGGATACCTGAGAGTGGAGAACCCATTGCTAGTCCCTCATTTTGTTTGAAGTATGAACCATCAAACGAAAAATAGTTTTGATTAAGTACTATTTCTAATATTAACATTAGCTGATTAATTTTTCTTATTTCAAAGTATTATTATTTATTAAATTTTGTTTGAGTAATTTTAAAGTTTCATCAATTGGGACATTGGTATACAGATCCACTATATCAAAAGACACTAGCTTGTAACTAGGCTTAATATTAATATGACGTAATTTTTCAATAAAATCTTTATAACTTTTTATACTCTGGTTATTATCTAAGCTTATATGTTGTTTGATTATTTTTACCAAGGTTTTTGCTACTTTATAGCTAGGAGCGGTTGTAAAATTTACTAAAGGTCTAATCGGTGTGTCTTTTTTGTGTACTTTGGGTAGACCTTTTAAGCATGGTGCACTAGCTTTTATTGGTTTTAGTGAGTAGCATATATGTTTCTCAAATAGATCTGTACATTTATTTATTGTTTTATTCAATTCTAATATGTATTTTTTGGTGGGATCAATATTTAGCTTTGTTATGTTGTTATTATTAATGAATTTGTATATCTTTTGTTTATATTCGTCCAAGTCTAACAATGCTATAGTATTGCCTTTATCAACCTTCGTTAAGTAAATGTTATTTTGTAAGAGTTTTTTATTTAGCTGTATAGCTGTTAGTTGTTCATGTTTTGTTTTTGTATAATTTAATTTCTTTTGTTTATGATAATTATTATTAATTGCTTTATTGAATCTATTATTTATTAATATTCGTAGTTCATCTCGTTCATTTAAGTCTGGAACACACTTAATTACAGATTCGGCTTCAACTATTTCTTTAATTAATTTATTTTCATTTTTAAGATTCGGTGGAAAATTGTAATTCAGTCCTTTGTTGATAAGATTTTCCTCTGTGTTCGTGAGAACCATGTTAGCCATGTTTATCAGTCTAGGGTAGAAAGCATGTTCATTATTGAATTTATTATTGTTTTGATTGCTTATCAAACGGCCAGTTTTATTAGTTTGTTTATTCTTCTGGAATCTAATCTTATTCTTAACGTATTGATTAATATGTTGTATGATTGAATCGCATAGAGCGGGATGAACATTATTATATAGTTCTAAATGTGTTTTAAATACAGCTGAGTTTAATGAGATTATCTTCCTATATAAGAATTTAATTTCTTCTTTTATCCTGTATTTACTTGCAAATTGCTCGGTTTTTCTGGCTATTCTTGAGGTTTCGTTAATTTTGATTTTAGCGTAATTTTGGATAAGATTTTGATGTAGACATTTTTTATTAAATTTAATATTTAAATTAGTGTTAAATAGTTTAAGCTTTTGATTTTGAAGTGTATACGCAATTTTTACCTGGTAAGGTTCTAATTTAAATCTATTCATGTTTTACGTACCGAGTCACTTTATGGTTAATATAATTAAATTACCTTATGGTCCACCTTCTTTCGTTCAATGACGCGTTTCGGGATGAAATCCCATCTTCAGCTACACAATATTAATTCAAAACGTAAATGTATACCACATTTTGTGGTTATGTCATAATTTAAAATGTTTAAAATCTTTTAAATAAAATATACAAAACGTAACAACTGAATCGCTCGGAGCGCTCGCATGCATGCACGCTGTACTGCGATTTCCTTACGACTGGCTATAATTATCATTCAACCGTATAGCAGTGTCAAACAGGTTATTAGATCCGAAGTTCATTTGATCATTTAATATATTATTTTTGGTTGTTGCGTTTTTTGTAGCTTTATATATTTCGAACTCCTCTAGGCTATCCATTAATTTACCCTTCTTGCAAGTATGTAATGCTACGAAATTGTTTTCGAAACTAGTATAATTATGACCTTTTGTTATTAAATGTTGTGCAAAACTGGAATTATTATTATTTGTTTTAGGAATATGCTCTAAAAATCTTGTATAAAAATCTCTGCCGGATTGGCCGATGTAGAATGCTGCACAATTATCGCATTTTATTTTATAGACTCCTGATTTATTTTTTAAAGGAATATTTATTTTAGTTTTGAAAAAATTTTTTAACTTATTACATGTTTTGAATGAAATACTATATCCTTTACTTTTAAAAACAGATTTTAAAATATTTGGCATCAAACCAGTATAATTAGCTGAAATGAATTTTTTATGTTTTTTATTATGTTGGTTAATAATGTTGGTATTTTTATTTTCTAAACGTTTTTTATGTTTCATTATCATTTTATCAATTATTGCTGGCCTGTAACCATTATTTAGAGCTATTTGTTTTATAATATTTACTTCTTGATCATAGTCTTCGTTATTAAGGGGAACACAAAGTAATCTGTCAATAAAGCTGATAAATGCAGCCATTTTTTGGGCTGGAGGATGAAATGACTTAGCATGTATAACCGTATCTGTGCATGTGTGCTTTCTGTATATTTTGTATTTCAGTTCATTACCGTTATTTGTTATGGTTAGATCCAGGAAATTAATATTTTTGTTATCTTCAATTTCCATAGTGAATTTTATTTTCTTATGTATTTTATTTAAATAGTTATTAAATGACTCGATCTGTCTATTGTTACCATTGAAAATAACAAAGGTGTCGTCCACATATCTTGAATAATATACTATTTTATTGTCAAAATAATTGTTTTTTAAAATTTTAGTATTTTCTAAATGATTCAAATAAATATCAGCGAGGATACCTGAGAGTGGAGAACCCATTGCTAGTCCCTCATTTTGTTTGAAGTATGAACCATCAAACGAAAAATAGTTTTGATTAAGTACTATTTCTAATATTAACATTAGCTGATTAATTTTTCTTATTTCAAAGTATTATTATTTATTAAATTTTGTTTGAGTAATTTTAAAGTTTCATCAATTGGGACATTGGTATACAGATCCACTATATCAAAAGACACTAGCTTGTAACTAGGCTTAATATTAATATGACGTAATTTTTCAATAAAATCTTTATAACTTTTTATACTCTGGTTATTATCTAAGCTTATATGTTGTTTGATTATTTTTACCAAAGTTCTAGGCCCTCATTTTGTTTGAAGTATGAACCATCAAACGAAAAATAGTTTTGATTAAGTACTATTTCTAATATTAACAATAGCTGATTAATTTTTCTTATTTCAAAGTATTATTATTTATTAAATTTTGTTTGAGTAATTTTAAAGTTTCATCAATTGGGACATTGGTATACAGATCCACTATATCAAAAGACACTAGCTTGTAACTAGGCTTAATATCAATATGACGTAATTTTTCAATAAAATCTTTATAACTTTTTATACTCTGGTTATTATCTAAGCTTATATGTTGTTTGATTATTTTTACCAAGGTTTTTGCTACTTTATAGCTAGGAGCGGTTGTAAAATTTACTAAAGGTCTAATCGGTGTGTCTTTTTTGTGTACTTTGGGTAGACCTTTTAAGCATGGTGCACTAGCTTTTATTGGTTTTAGTGAGTAGCATATATGTTTCTCAAATAGATCTGTACATTTATTTATTGTTTTATTCAATTCTAATGTGTATTTTTTGGTGGGATCAATATTTAGCTTTGTTATGTTGTTATTATTAATGAATTTGTATATCTTTTGTTTATATTCGTCCAAGTCTAACAATGCTATAGTATTGCCTTTATCAACCTTCGTTAAGTAAATGTTATTTTGTAAGAGTTTTTTATTTAGCTGTATAGCTGTTAGTTGTTCATGTTTTGTTTTTGTATAATTTAATTTCTTTTGTTTATGATAATTATTATTAATTGCTTTATTGAATCTATTATTTATTAATATTCGTAGTTCATTTCGTTCATTTAAGTCTGGAACACACTTAATTACAGATTCGGCTTCAACTATTTCTTTAATTAATTTATTTTCATTTTTAAGATTCGGTGGAAAATTGTAATTCAGTCCTTTGTTGATAAGATTTTCCTCTGTGTTCGTGAGAACCATGTTAGCCATGTTTATCAGTCTAGGGTAGAAAGCATGTTCATTATTGAATTTATTATTGTTTTGATTGCTTATCAAACGGCCAATTTTATTAGTTTGTTTATTCTTCTGGAATCTAATCTTATTCTTAACGTATTGATTAATATGTTGTATGATTGAATCGCATAGAGCGGGATGAACATTATTATATAGTTCTAAATGTGTTTTAAATACAGCTGAGTTTAATGAGATTATCTTCCTATATAAGAATTTAATTTCTTCTTTTATCCTGTATTTACTTGCAAATTGCTCGGTTTTTCTGGCTATTCTTGAGGTTTCGTTAATTTTGATTTTAGCGTAATTTTGGATAAGATTTTGATGTAGACATTTTTTATTAAATTTAATATTTAAATTAGTGTTAAATAGTTTAAGCTTTTGATTTTGAAGTGTATACGCAATTTTTACCTGGTAAGGTTCTAATTTAAATCTATTCATGTTTTACGTACCGAGTCACTTTATGGTTAATATAATTAAATTACCTTATGGTCCACCTTCTTTCGTTCAATGACGCGTTTCGGGATGAAATCCCATCTTCAGCTACACAATATTAATTCAAAACGTAAATGTATACCACATTTTGTGGTTATGTCATAATTTAAAATGTTTAAAATCTTTTAAATAAAATATACAAAACGTAACAACTGAATCGCTCGGAGCGCTCGCATGCATGCACGCTGTACTGCGATTTCCTTACGACTGGCTATAATTATCATTCAACCGTATAGCAGTGTCAAACAGGTTATTAGATCCGAAGTTCATTTGATCATTTAATATATTATTTTTGGTTGTTGCGTTTTTTGTAGCTTTATATATTTCGAACTCCTCTAGGCTATCCATTAATTTACCCTTCTTGCAAGTATGTAATGCTACGAAATTGTTTTCGAAACTAGTATAATTATGACCTTTTGTTATTAAATGTTGTGCAAAACTGGAATTATTATTATTTGTTTTAGGAATATGCTCTAAAAATCTTGTATAAAAATCTCTGCCGGATTGGCCGATGTAGAATGCTGCACAATTATCGCATTTTATTTTATAGACTCCTGATTTATTTTTTAAAGGAATATTTATTTTAGTTTTGAAAAAATTTTTTAACTTATTACATGTTTTGAATGAAATACTATATCCTTTACTTTTAAAAACAGATTTTAAAATATTTGGCATCAAACCAGTATAATTAGCTGAAATGAATTTTTTATGTTTTTTATTATGTTGGTTAATAATGTTGGTATTTTTATTTTCTAAACGTTTTTTATGTTTCATTATCATTTTATCAATTATTGCTGGCCTGTAACCATTATTTAGAGCTATTTGTTTTATAATATTTACTTCTTGATCATAGTCTTCGTTATTAAGGGGAACACAAAGTAATCTGTCAATAAAGCTGATAAATGCAGCCATTTTTTGGGCTGGAGGATGAAATGACTTAGCATGTATAACCGTATCTGTGCATGTGTGCTTTCTGTATATTTTGTATTTCAGTTCATTACCGTTATTTGTTATGGTTAGATCCAGGAAATTAATATTTTTGTTATCTTCAATTTCCATAGTGAATTTTATTTTCTTATGTATTTTATTTAAATAGTTATTAAATGACTCGATCTGTCTATTGTTACCATTGAAAATAACAAAGGTGTCGTCCACATATCTTGAATAATATACTATTTTATTGTCAAAATAATTGTTTTTTAAAATTTTAGTATTTTCTAAATGATTCAAATAAATATCAGCGAGGATACCTGAGAGTGGAGAACCCATTGCTAGTCCCTCATTTTGTTTGAAGTATGAACCATCAAACGAAAAATAGTTTTGATTAAGTACTATTTCTAATATTAACATTAGCTGATTAATTTTTCTTATTTCAAAGTATTATTATTTATTAAATTTTGTTTGAGTAATTTTAAAGTTTCATCAATTGGGACATTGGTATACAGATCCACTATATCAAAAGACACTAGCTTGTAACTAGGCTTAATATTAATATGACGTAATTTTTCAATAAAATCTTTATAACTTTTTATACTCTGGTTATTATCTAAGCTTATATGTTGTTTGATTATTTTTACCAAAGTTCTAGGCCCTCATTTTGTTTGAAGTATGAACCATCAAACGAAAAATAGTTTTGATTAATTACTATTTCTAATATTAACAATAGCTGATTAATTTTTCTTATTTCAAAGTATTATTATTTATTAAATTTTGTTTGAGTAATTTTAAAGTTTCATCAATTGGGACATTGGTATACAGATCCACTATATCAAAAGACACTAGCTTGTAACTAGGCTTAATATCAATATGACGTAATTTTTCAATAAAATCTTTATAACTTTTTATACTCTGGTTATTATCTAAGCTTATATGTTGTTTGATTATTTTTACCAAGGTTTTTGCTACTTTATAGCTAGGAGCGGTTGTAAAATTTACTAAAGGCCTAATCGGTGTGTCTTTTTTGTGTACTTTGGGTAGACCTTTTAAGCATGGTGCACTAGCTTTTATTGGTTTTAGTGAGTAGCATATATGTTTCTCAAATAGATCTGTACATTTATTTATTGTTTTATTCAATTCTAATGTGTATTTTTTGGTGGGATCAATATTTAGCTTTGTTATGTTGTTATTATTAATGAATTTGTATATCTTTGGTTATATTCGTCCAAGTCTAACAATGCTATAGTATTGCCTTTATCAACCTTCGTTAAGTAAATGTTATTTTGTAAGAGTTTTTTATTTAGCTGTATAGCTGTTAGTTGTTCATGTTTTGTTTTTGTATATTTTAATTTCTTTTGTTTATGATAATTATTATTAATTGCTTTATTGAATCTATTATTTATTAATATTCGTAGTTCATTTCGTTCATTTAAGTCTGGAACACACTTAATTACAGATTCGGCTTCAACTATTTCTTTAATTAATTTATTTTCATTTTTAAGATTCGGTGGAAAATTGTAATTCAGTCCTTTGTTGATAAGATTTTCCTCTGTGTTCGTGAGAACCATGTTAGCCATGTTTATCAGTCTAGGGTAGAAAGCATGTTCATTATTGAATTTATTATTGTTTTGATTGCTTATCAAACGGCCAATTTTATTAGTTTGTTTATTCTTCTGGAATCTAATCTTATTCTTAACGTATTGATTAATATGTTGTATGATTGAATCGCATAGAGCGGGATGAACATTATTATATAGTTCTAAATGTGTTTTAAATACAGCTGAGTTTAATGAGATTATCTTCCTATATAAGAATTTAATTTCTTCTTTTATCCTGTATTTACTTGCAAATTGCTCGGTTTTTCTGGCTATTCTTGAGGTTTCGTTAATTTTGATTTTAGCGTAACTTTGGATAAGATTTTGATGTAGACATTTTTTATTAAATTTAATATTTAAATTAGTGTTAAATAGTTTAAGCTTTTGATTTTGAAGTGTATACGCAATTTTTACCTGGTAAGGTTCTAATTTAAATCTATTCATGTTTTACGTACCGAGTCACTTTATGGTTAATATAATTAAATTACCTTATGGTCCACCTTCTTTCGTTCAATGACGCGTTTCGGGATGAAATCCCATCTTCAGCTACACAATATTAATTCAAAACGTAAATGTATACCACATTTTGTGGTTATGTCATAATTTAAAATGTTTAAAATCTTTTAAATAAAATATACAAAACGTAACAACTGAATCGCTCGGAGCGCTCGCATGCATGCACGCTGTACTGCGATTTCCTTACGACTGGCTATAATTATCATTCAACCGTATAGCAGTGTCAAACAGGTTATTAGATCCGAAGTTCATTTGATCATTTAATATATTATTTTTGGTTGTTGCGTTTTTTGTAGCTTTATATATTTCGAACTCCTCTAGGCTATCCATTAATTTACCCTTCTTGCAAGTATGTAATGCTACGAAATTGTTTTCGAAACTAGTATAATTATGACCTTTTGTTATTAAATGTTGTGCAAAACTGGAATTATTATTATTTGTTTTAGGAATATGCTCTAAAAATCTTGTATAAAAATCTCTGCCGGATTGGCCGATGTAGAATGCTGCACAATTATCGCATTTTATTTTATAGACTCCTGATTTATTTTTTAAAGGAATATTTATTTTAGTTTTGAAAAAATTTTTTAACTTATTACATGTTTTGAATGAAATACTATATCCTTTACTTTTAAAAACAGATTTTAAAATATTTGGCATCAAACCAGTATAATTAGCTGAAATGAATTTTTTATGTTTTTTATTATGTTGGTTAATAATGTTGGTATTTTTATTTTCTAAACGTTTTTTATGTTTCATTATCATTTTATCAATTATTGCTGGCCTGTAACCATTATTTAGAGCTATTTGTTTTATAATATTTACTTCTTGATCATAGTCTTCGTTATTAAGGGGAACACAAAGTAATCTGTCAATAAAGCTGTTAAATGCAGCCATTTTTTGGGCTGGAGGATGAAATGACTTAGCATGTATAACCGTATCTGTGCATGTGTGCTTTCTGTATATTTTGTGTTTCAGGTCATTACCGTTATTTGTTATGGTTAGTTCCAGGAAATTAATATTTTTGTTATCTTCAATTTCCATAGTGAATTATATTTTCTTATGTATTTTATTTAAATAGTTATTAAATGACTCGATCTGTCTATTGTTACCATTGAAAATAACAAAGGTGTCGTCCACATATCTTGAATAATATACTATTTTATTGTCAAAATAATTGTTTTTTAAAATTTTAGTATTTTCTAAATGATTCAAATAAATATCAGCGAGGATACCTGAGAGTGGAGAACCCATTGCTAGTCCCTCATTTTGTTTGAAGTATGAACCATCAAACGAAAAATAGTTTTGATTAAGTACTCTTTCTAATATTAACATTAGCTGATTAATTTTTCTTATTTCAAAGTATTATTATTTATTAAATTTTGTTTGAGTAATTTTAAAGTTTCATCAATTGGGACATTGGTATACAGATCCACTATATCAAAAGACACTAGCTTGTAACTAGGCTTAATATTAATATGACGTAATTTTTCAATAAAATCTTTATAACTTTTTATACTCTGGTTATTATCTAAGCTTATATGTTGTTTGATTATTTTTACCAAGGTTCTAGGCCCTCATTTTGTTTGAAGTATGAACCATCAAACGAAAAATAGTTTTGATTAAGTACTATTTCTAATATTAACAATAGCTGATTAATTTTTCTTATTTCAAAGTATTATTATTTATTAAATTTTGTTTGAGTAATTTTAAAGTTTCATCAATTGGGACATTGGTATACAGATCCACTATATCAAAAGACACTAGCTTGTAACTAGGCTTAATATCAATATGACGTAATTTTTCAATAAAATCTTTATAACTTTTTATACTCTGGTTATTATCTTAGCTTATATGTTGCTTGATTATTTTTACCAAGGTTTTTGCTACTTTATAGCTAGGAGCGGTTGTAAAATTTACTAAAGGTCTAATCGGTGTGTCTTTTTTGTGTACTTTGGGTAGACCTTTTAAGCATGGTGCACTAGCTTTTATTGGTTTTAGTGAGTAGCATATATGTTTCTCAAATAGATCTGTACATTTATTTATTGTTTTATTCAATTCTAATGTGTATTTTTTGGTGGGATCAATATTTAGCTTTGTTATGTTGTTATTATTAATGAATTTGTATATCTTTGGTTATATTCGTCCAAGTCTAACAATGCTATAGTATTGCCTTTATCAACCTTCGTTAAGTAAATGTTATTTTGTAAGAGATTTTTATTTAGCTGTATAGCTGTTAGTTGTTCATGTTTTGTTTTTGTATATTTTAATTTCTTTTGTTTATGATAATTATTATTAATTGCTTTATTGAATCTATTATTTATTAATATTCGTAGTTCATTTCGTTCATTTAAGTCTGGAACACACTTAATTACAGATTCGGCTTCAACTATTTCTTTAATTAATTTATTTTCATTTTTAAGATTCGGTGGAAAATTGTAATTCAGTCCTTTGTTGATAAGATTTTCCTCTGTGTTCGTGAGAACCATGTTAGCCATGTTTATCAGTCTAGGGTAGAAAGCATGTTCATTATTGAATTTATTATTGTTTTGATTGCTTATCAAACGGCCAATTTTATTAGTTTGTTTATTCTTCTGGAATCTAATCTTATTCTTAACGTATTGATTAATATGTTGTATGATTGAATCGCATAGAGCGGGATGAACATTATTATATAGTTCTAAATGTGTTTTAAATACAGCTGAGTTTAATGAGATTATCTTCCTATATAAGAATTTAATTTCTTCTTTTATCCTGTATTTACTTGCAAATTGCTCGGTTTTTCTGGCTATTCTTGAGGTTTCGTTAATTTTGATTTTAGCGTAATTTTGGATAAGATTTTGATGTAGACATTTTTTATTAAATTTAATATTTATATTAGTGTTAAATAGTTTAAGCTTTTGATTTTGAAGTGTATACGTAATTTTTACCTGGTAAGGTTCTAATTTAAATCTACTCATGTTTTACGTACCGAGTCACTTTATGGTTAATATAATTAAATTACCTTATGGTCCACCTTCTTTCGTTCAATGACGCGTTTCGGGATGAAATCCCATCTTCAGCTACACAATATTAATTCAAAACGTAAATGTATACCACATTTTGTGGTTATGTCATAATTTAAAATGTTTAAAATCTTTCAAATAAAATATACAAAACGTAACAACTGAATCGCTCGGAGCGCTCGCATGCATGCACGCTGTACTGCGATTTCCTTACGACTGGCTATAATTATCATTCAACCGTATAGCAGTGTCAAACAGCTTATTAGATCCGAAGTTCATTTGATCATTTAATATATTATTTTTGGTTGTTGCGTTTTTTGTAGCTTTATATATTTCGAACTCCTCTAGGCTATCCATTAATTTACCCTTCTTGCAAGTATGTAATGCTACGAAATTGTTTTCGAAACTAGTATAATTATGACCTTTTGTTATTAAATGTTGTGCAAAACTGGAATTATTATTATTTGTTTTAGGAATATGCTCTAAAAATCTTGTATAAAAATCTCTGCCGGATTGGCCGATGTAGAATGCTGCACAATTATCGCATTTTATTTTATAGACTCCTGATTTATTTTTTAAAGGAATATTTATTTAATTTTGAAAAAATTCTTTAACTTATTACATGTTTTGAATGAAATACTATATCCTTTACTTTTAAAAACAGATTTTAAAATATTTGGCATCAAACCAGTATAATTAGCTGAAATGAATTTTTTATGTTTTTTATTATGTTGGTTAATAATGTTGGTATTTTTATTTTCTAAACGTTTTTTATGTTTCATTATCATTTTATCAATTATTGCTGGCCTGTAACCATTATTTAGAGCTATTTGTTTTATAATATTTACTTCTTGATCATAGTCTTCGTTATTAAGGGGAACACAAAGTAATCTGTCAATAAAGCTGTTAAATGCAGCCATTTTTTGGGCTGGAGGATGAAATGACTTAGCATGTATAACCGTATCTGTGCATGTGTGCTTTCTGTATATTTTGTATTTCAGGTAATTACCGTTATTTGTTATGGTTAGATCCAGGAAATTAATATTTTTGTTATCTTCAATTTCCATAGTGAATTTTATTCTCTTATGTATTTTATTTAAATAGTTATTAAATGACTCGATCTGTCTATTGTTACCATTGAAAATAACAAAGGTGTCGTCCACATATCTTGAATAATATACTATTTTATTGTCAAAATAATTTTTTTTTTAAATTTTAGTATTTTCTAAATGATTCAAATAAATATCAGCGAGGATACCTGAGAGTGGAGAACCCATTGCTAGTCCCACATTTTGTTTGAAGTATGAACCATCAAACGAAAAATAGTTTTGATTAAGTACTATTTCTAATATTAACATTAGCTGATTAATTTTTCTTATTTCAAAGTATTATTATTTATTAAATTTTTGTTGAGTAATTTTAAAGTTTCATCAATTGGGACATTGGTATACAGATCCTCTATATCAAAAGACACTAGCTTGTAACTAGGCTTAATATTAATATGACGTAATTTTTCAATAAAATCTTTATAACTTTTTATACTCTGGTTATTATCTAAGCTTATATGTTGTTTGATTATTTTTACCAAAGTTCTAGGCCCTCATTTTGTTTGAAGTATGAACCATCAAACTAAAAATAGTTTTGATTAAGTACTATTTCTAATATTAACATTAGCTGATTAATTTTTCTTATTTCAAAGTATTATTATTTATTAAATTTTGTTTGAGTAATTTTAAAGTTTCATCAATTGGGACATTGGTATACAGATCCACTATATCAAAAGACACTAGCTTGTAACTAGGCTTAATATCAATATGACGTAATTTTTCAATAACTTCTTTATAACTTTTTATACTCTGGTTATTATCTAAGCTTATATGTTGTTTGATTATTTTTACCAAGGTTTTTGCTACTTTATAGCTAGGAGCGGTTGTAAAATTTACTAAAGGCCTAATCGGTGTGTCTTTTTTGTGTACTTTGGGTAGACCTTTTAAGCATGGTGCACTAGCTTTTATTGGTTTTAGTGAGTAGCATATATGTTTCTCAAATAGATCTGTACATTTATTTATTGTTTTATTCAATTCTAATGTGTATTTTTTGGTGGGATCAATATTTAGCTTTGTTATGTTGTTATTATTAATGAATTTGTATATCTTTGGTTATATTCGTCCAAGTCTAACAATGCTATAGTATTGCCTTTATCAACCTTCGTTAAGTAAATGTTATTTTGTAAGAGTTTTTTATTTAGCTGTATAGCTGTTAGTTGTTCATGTTTTGTTTTTGTATAATTTAATTTCTTTTGTTTATGATAATTATTATTAATTGCTTTATTGAATCTATTATTTATTAATATTCGTAGTTCATTTCGTTCATTTAAGTCTGGAACACACTTAATTACAGATTCGGCTTCAACTATTTCTTTAATTAATTTATTTTCATTTTTAAGATTCGGTGGAAAATTGTAATTCAGTCCTTTGTTGATAAGATTTTCCTCTGTGTTCGTGAGAACCATGTTAGCCATGTTTATCAGTCTAGGGTAGAAAGCATGTTCATTATTGAATTTATTATTGTTTTGATTGCTTATCAAACGGCCAATTTTATTAGTTTGTTTATTCTTCTGGAATCTAATCTTATTCTTAACGTATTGATTAATATGTTGTATGATTGAATCGCATAGAGCGGGATGAACATTATTATATAGTTCTAAATGTGTTTTAAATACAGCTGAGTTTAATGAGATTATCTTCCTATATAAGAATTTAATTTCTTCTTTTATCCTGTATTTACTTGCAAATTGCTCGGTTTTTCTGGCTATTCTTGAGGTTTCGTTAATTTTGATTTTAGCGTAATTTTGGATAAGATTTTGATGTAGACATTTTTTATTAAATTTAATATTTAAATTAGTGTTAAATAGTTTAAGCTTTTGATTTTGAAGTGTATACGCAATTTTTACCTGGTAAGGTTCTAATTTAAATCTATTCATGTTTTACGTACCGAGTCACTTTATGGTTAATATAATTAAATTACTTTATGGTCCACCTTCTTTCGTTCAATGACGTGTTTCGGGATGATATCCCATCTTCAGCTACACAATATTAATTCAAAACGTAAATGTATACCACATTTTGTGGTTATGTCATAATTTAAAATGTTTAAAATCTTTCAAATAAAATATACAAAACGTAACAACTGAATCGCTCGGAGCGCTCGCATGCATGCACGCTGTACTGCGATTTCCTTACGACTGGCTATAATTATCATTCAACCGTATAGCAGTGTCAAACAGGTTATTAGATCCGAAGTTCATTTGATCATTTAATATATTAGTTTTGGTTGTTGCGTTTTTTGTAGCTTTATATATTTCGAACTCCTCTAGGCTATCCATTAATTTACCCTTCTTGCAAGTATGTAATGCTACGAAATTGTTTTCGAAACTAGTATAATTATGACCTTTTGTTATTAAATGTTGTGCAAAACTGGAATTATTATTATTTGTTTTAGGAATATGCTCTAAAAATCTTGTATAAAAATCTCTGCCGGATTGGCCGATGTAGAATGCTGCACAATTATCGCATTTTATTTTATAGACTCCTGATTTATTTTTTAAAGGAATATTTATTTTAGTTTTGAAAAAATTTTTTAACTTATTACATGTTTTGAATGAAATACTATATCCTTTACTTTTAAAAACAGATTTTAAAATATTTGGCATCAAACCAGTATAATTAGCTGAAATGAATTTTTTATGTTTTTTATTATGTTGGATAATAATGTTGGTATTTTTATTTTCTAAACGTTTTTTATGTTTCATTATCATTTTATCAATTATTGTTGGCCTGTAACCATTATTTAGAGTTATTTGTTTTATAATATTTACTTCTTGATCATAGTCTTCGTTTTTAAGGGGAACACAAAGTAATCTGTCAATAAAGCTGTTAAATGCAGCCATTTTTTGGGCTGGAGGATGAAATGACTTAGCATGTATAACCGTATCTGTGCATGTGCTTTCTGTATATTTTGTATTTCAGTTCATTACCGTTATTTGTTATGGTTAGATCCAGGAAATTAATATTTTTGTTATCTTCAATTTCCATAGTGAATTTTATTTTCTTATGTATTTTATTTAAATAGTTATTAAATGACTCGATCTGTCTATTGTTACCATTGAAAATAACAAAGGTGTCGTCCACATATGTTGAATAATATACTATTTTATTGTCAAAATAATTGTTTTTTAAAATTTTAGTATTTTCTGAATGATTCAAATAAATATCAGCGAGGATACCTGAGAGTGGAGAACCCATTACTAGTCCCTCATTTTGTTTTAAGTATGAACCATCAAACGAAAAATAGTTTTGATTAAGTACTATTTCTAATATTAACATTAGCTGATTAATTTTTCTTATTTCAAAGTATTATTATTTATTAAATTTTGTTTGAGTAATTTTAAAGTTTCATCAATTGGGACATTGGTATACAGATCCACTATATCAAAAGACACTAGCTTGTAACTAGGCTTAATATTAATATGACGTAATTTTTCAATAAAATCTTTATAACTTTTTATACTCTGGTTATTATCTAAGCTTATATGTTGTTTGATTATTTTTACCAAGGTTTTTGCTACTTTACAGCTAGGAGCGGTTGTAAAATTTACTAAAGGTCTAATCGGTGTGTCTTTTTTGTGTACTTTGGGTAGACCTTTTAAGCATGGTGCACTAGCTTTTATTGGTTTTAGTGAGTAGCATATATGTTTCTCAAATAGATCTGTACATTTATTTATTGTTTTATTCAATTCTAATGTGTATTTTTTGGTGGGATCAATATTTAGCTTTGTTATGTTGTTATTATTAATGAATTTGTATATCTTTTGTTTATATTCGTCCAAGTCTAACAATGCTATAGTATTGCCTTTATCAACCTTCGTTAAGTAAATGTTATTTTGTAAGAGTTTTTTATTTAGCTGTATAGCTTTTAGTAGTTCATGTTTTGTTTTTGTATATTTTAATTTCTTTTGTTTATGATAATTATTATTAATTGCTTTATTGAATCTATTATTTATTAATATTCGTAGTTCATTTCGTTCATTTAAGTCTGGAACACACTTAATTACAGATTCGGCTTCAACTATTTCTTTAATTAATTTATTTTCATTTTTAAGATTCGGTGGAAAATTGTAATTCAGTCCTTTGTTGATAAGATTTTCCTCTGTGTTCGTGAGAACCATGTTAGCCATGTTTATCAGTCTAGGGTAGAAAGCATGTTCATTATTGAATTTATTATTGTTTTGATTGCTTATCAAACGGCCAATTTTATTAGTTTGTTTATTCTTCTGGAATCTAATCTTATTCTTAACGTATTGATTAATATGTTGTATGATTGAATCGCATAGAGCGGGATGAACATTATTATATAGTTCTAAATGTGTTTTAAATACAGCTGAGTTTAATGAGATTATCTTCCTATATAAGAATTTAATTTCTTCTTTTATCCTGTATTTACTTGCAAATTGCTCGGTTTTTCTGGCTATTCTTGAGGTTTCGTTAATTTTGATTTTAGCGTAATTTTGGATAAGATTTTGATGTAGACATTTTTTATTAAATTTAATATTTAAATTAGTGTTAAATAGTTTAAGCTTTTGATTTTGAAGTGTATACGCAATTTTTACCTGGTAAGGTTCTAATTTAAATCTATTCATGTTTTATGTACCGAGTCACTTTATGGTTAATATAATTAAATTACCTTATGGTCCACCTTCTTTCGTTCAATGACGCGTTTCGGGATGAAATCCCATCTTCAGCTACACAATATTAATTCAAAACGTAAATGTATACCACATTTTGTGGTTATGTCATAATTTAAAATGTTTAAAATCTTTCAAATAAAATATACAAAACGTAACAACTGAATCGCTCGGAGCGCTCGCATGCATGCACGCTGTACTGTGATTTCCTTACGACTGGCTATAATTATCATTCAACCGTATAGCAGTGTCAAACAGGTTATTAGATCCGAAGTTCATTTGATCATTTAATATATTATTTTTGGTTGTTGCGTTTTTTGTAGCTTTATATATTTCGAACTCCTCTAGGCTATCCATTAATTTACCCTTCTTGCAAGTATGTAATGCTACGAAATTGTTTTAGAAACTAGTATAATTATGACCTTTTGTTATTAAATGTTGTGCAAAACTGGAATTATTATTATTTGTTTTAGGAATATGCTCTAAAAATCTTGTATAAAAATCTCTGCCGGATTGGCCGATGTAGAATGCTGCACAATTATCGCATTTTATTTTATAGACTCCTGATTTATTTTTTAAAGGAATATTTATTTTAGTTTTGAAAAAATTTTTTAACTTATTACATGTTTTGAATGAAATACTATATCCTTTACTTTTAAAAACAGATTTTAAAATATTTGGCATCAAACCAGTATAATTAGCTGAAATGAATTTTTTATGTTTTTTATTATGTTGGTTAATAATGTTGGTATTTTTATTTTCTAAACGTTTTTTATGTTTCATTATCATTTTATCAATTATTGCTGGCCTGTAACCATTATTTAGAGCTATTTGTTTTATAATATTTACTTCTTGATCATAGTCTTCGTTATTAAGGGGAACACAAAGTAATCTGTCAATAAAGCTGTTAAATGCAGCCATTTTTTGGGCTGGAGGATGAAATGACTTAGCATGTATAACCGTATCTGTGCATGTGCTTTCTGTATATTTTGTATTTCAGTTCATTACCGTTATTTGTTATGGTTAGATCCAGGAAATTAATATTTTTGTTATCTTCAATTTCCATAGTGAATTTTATTTTCTTATGTATTTTATTTAAATAGTTATTAAATGACTCGATCTGTCTATTGTTACCATTGAAAATAACAAAGGTGTCGTCCACATATCTTGAATAATATACTATTTTATTGTCAAAATAATTGTTTTTTAAAATTTTAGTATTTTCTGAATGATTCAAATAAATATCAGCGAGGATACCTGAGAGTGGAGAACCCATTACTAGTCCCTCATTTTGTTTGAAGTATGAACCATCAAACGAAAAATAGTTTTGATTAAGTACTATTTCTAATATTAACATTAGCTGATTAATTTTTCTTATTTCAAAGTATTATTATTTATTAAATTTTGTTTGAGTAATTTTAAAGTTTCATCAATTGGGACATTGGTATACAGATCCACTATATCAAAAGACACTAGCTTGTAACTAGGCTTAATATTAATATGACGTAATTTTTCAATAAAATCTTTATAACTTTTTATACTCTGGTTATTATCTAAGCTTATATGTTGTTTGATTATTTTTACCAAGGTTTTTGCTACTTTATAGCTAGGAGCGGTTGTAAAATTTACTAAAGGTCTAATCGGTGTGTCTTTTTTGTGTACTTTGGGTAGACCTTTTAAGCATGGTGCACTAGCTTTTATTGGTTTTAGTGAGTAGCATATATGTTTCTCAAATAGATCTGTACATTTATTTATTGTTTTATTCAATTCTAATGTGTATTTTTTGGTGGGATCAATATTTAGCTTTGTTATGTTGTTATTATTAATGAATTTGTATATCTTTTGTTTATATTCGTCCAAGTCTAACAATGCTATAGTATTGCCTTTATCAACCTTCGTTAAGTAAATGTTATTTTGTAAGAGTTTTTTATTTAGCTGTATAGCTTTTAGTAGTTCATGTTTTGTTTTTGTATATTTTAATTTCTTTTGTTTATGATAATTATTATTAATTGCTTTATTGAATCTATTATTTATTAATATTCGTAGTTCATTTCGTTCATTTAAGTCTGGAACACACTTAATTACAGATTCGGCTTCAACTATTTCTTTAATTAATTTATTTTCATTCTTAAGATTCGGTGGAAAATTGTAATTCAGTCTTTTATTGATAAGATTTTCCTCTGTGTTCGTGAGAACCATGTTAGTCATGTTTATCAGTCTAGGGTAGAAAGCATGTTCATTATTGATTTTATTATTGTTTTGATTGCTTATCAAACGGCCAATTTTATTAGTTTGTTTATTCTTCTGGAATCTAATCTTATTCTTAACGTATTGATTAATATGTTGTATGATTGAATCGCATAGAGCGGGATGAACATTATTATATAGTTCTAAATGTGTTTTAAACACAGCTGAGTTTAATGAGATTATCTTCCTATATAAGAATTTAATTTCTTCTTTTATCCTGTATTTACTTGCAAATTCCTCGGTTTTTCTGGCTATTCTAGAGGTTTTGTTAATTTTGATTTTAGCGTAATTTGGGATAAGATTTTGATGCAGACATTTTTTATAAAATTTAATATTTAATTTAGTTTTAAATAGTTTAAGTTTTTGATTTTGGAGTGTATACGCAATTTTTACCTGGCAAGGTTCTAATTAAAATCTATGTAACGGGACAAAAAGAGCGTTTTATTTTATTAATATTGGTTTTCATTTTATTAAATTCTAAATTCATTTTCCATCAGTGTGTACGGCCACGTGTTTGAGTAGAAGTTTTGTTCAAACAAAGAAACGGTACGCTGTAGCTGGGTGATGAAACAATACAAAGGAATGTTGTGCTGTTGACGATAATACACTTACTGGAATTTTAAAGCTGTGTGACATCTGCGCACAAACGCGCAACCACCAGCAGACCGACGCCAAGTTAGAAAAGCAGTATGGCTTTGAGACTCTATTTTTTTCGCCTCGTGGTCTGAGCTGGCGGAAATAAGTCTAAGTCCGGCCCATATTTGTGACGTCGACCAGTGAACACAAATATCGTCGGCGTCCAACACACGTAAATCCTGTGTGTCATGTGTACAGCCACTAAAACTTTGACAACTAAGGCTGTGTGCGGCGACGAAATTTGTTCGCCGGCAAGGCAGTAATGTCCGGCCTCAGTTAGAGAGTCGAGATACAGTAGCGTCAGTCGGTCGGCAGCATACATTCAACTTAAGCAGACGTGTTAACGGTAGCCTCGGAATTCGGTAGGCCGAAGCGATTAAAAGTAGCCGAAGCCTACCGAAACTTATTGACGTGTGTGATATAGACAGTAATAAATAGTGGAATCATGACAGTTTAATTTGGAACTAACATTTAACCGAACAAAGTGTAATAAGTGTGGCACGTGGTGATAGGGGATGCCAAGGTTAAGTAGTCAACGAACAATTACAATAAATAAATAATTTCATTTAAAAAAGCACTAAATCAAATTTGAATGGGTTGTAAATTGTGTGAAAGAGAGAATGTGGCAAACTGGGTGGCCTTGATTAGTAATTAAGTTTGAATAATTATGTTGCTGTGTTTCGTCAATAAGAATATTAATTTTTAATAGAATCCGTAATAATAAAAAATAAGTTTTGTTTTCAACATAAAAATGTGTTAGTTTAGTTATTACGCCATAACCACTTCCTAGTTTTCTGTGCTGACAGCTCGTCTAACGTAATCGGGGGTTTTCTGAAATTTTGAATTACAGTCAGATAGCGGGATTTTTATAAGGGCAAAAGTGTAAAGGTTTCGATATATAACCTTAGAAAAATATCGTGGCGACCTGGGCAGTTTCAAAAGGTAAGTTTAACGGGGACAATGACGGTAAGTGAAATTCTGGCAGCGGTGAGTATTATTATATTTTATGATGAGCGTAGTATTAAATTAAAAGGTTAAAAGGCGAGCACCTTTACAGCGACGACCTTGCCAGGATGTTCGTATAAAATTTTATAGGAACTAGACCTGTTTTAAAGCACAGAAAATAGGATTTGGTAACGGCGTACTTGTAAAATTTTAATCGTATATATTTACGTGAAAGGTTATGTTTTGGTAGCTTCATTATGTTCACAAGTGTGTTAGTGTTTTGATTTTATATGAGTAATTATAGTTTAATAATAGTTTTTTTATATATAAATGGGTCATATAAATAAATTTTGAATATGACCGAGGTACTAGAGAATATTGGTATCGCGTGGGATGAGTGGGAAAGCGAATTTAGAGGGGTTGTAGGTGAAATGACAGACGAGGAGTGGGGTAAGTTAGATGATAATTTAACGCGGATGGAAGAACAAGAGGAGGGAATATTGCTGAAATTAAAAAACACAGTGATGATATTGGTAGTAAGATGACAAATAATAACGGTAAGATAGTTGAAGTAATAGGGGTAGAAAATAAGACAATGAATAGGCCTGACGACAGTGTAGGGGTGGAAGAAAAAGAGTATACATTAAATGACATATTTAACCTTATTAATAAACGTTTTGACGAGATGGACGAAAAGTGGGATAAACTTTTGGAAAAGTGGGATAAACGAGACGAGAAGTGGAAATGATAGGCAGATAAATTAAAGGAGAATACAGAAGTTGAATTAAAACAGGTAAGTGATAATAATGTTGTTAATGATAGTGAGGGAATAATTAACCAGGTGAGTGATAACGATAATTCTAATAATGAATTAATAAATAACAGTGACAAAATAGTGGGAGAGGTAGTGTTGACTAGTGAAGATAATGATGGTGATTACAATTCTGAGGTAAGTGGTGATGTTAATATAAGTAATTATAATGGTGAAAAATATTAAATAAGAATAATAATGATATAGTTGAAAATGGGGTATCAAAAAGTGATACGGTAGACAATAGTGAAAATGGGAGTAGAATGGGAGTTGAGGTTGATCAGGGATTGCTATTTAGTGCTTATGATTTAGAAAGGGAGTATAGTGATAGTCTAAATGTAGAAGGTGAACAGGGGGCAAAATTTTATGGGGTTAAAAGTGAAGCAGAGACTTCACAAGTGTTGATGGAGGACAAGAGTTCCTCAATAGTTTTTGTAGAAGACGAGAGGTTTTCAGAAGGTCATATAAGTTTTTTGTGTTTATCTGGTAGGGCCAGATGGTATTTAAATAATTTTGTGGTATTGCCCTCTGCATGGAGTGAGAGAGAGAATGTGAAAGGGATATGGTGTTGTGATGAGAGAGAGAAAGAGTTAGAGTGGTTCAAGATAAATAGAGGTTATGAAAGGTTAGTACAGAGGTTAGATATTGAGAGAGATGAAGAAAGTAAATTGCATTATGAAATAGAGAGAGATGAATATTTGCATAAAACTGTTATAAATGATAAAAAAACTGACTTGATGTTGAGAAAAAATACTTACGGAGACTGGACAAAAATAAATAATAGTGACAGGTTTGATGACATAATAAAAGGGATAATGAATGATATAGAGGTAATGGTTTATTATAATAATAATAATAAATTGGATGTAAATAAAAATGATTTATGCTATAAATATGTTATGTATATACACGATGATG
This sequence comes from Magicicada septendecula, assembly GCA_034769895.1. Lineage (NCBI taxonomy): Eukaryota > Metazoa > Arthropoda > Insecta > Hemiptera > Cicadidae > Magicicada > Magicicada septendecula. The sequence continues at coordinate 312,903,423 of CM068373.1, read as the reverse complement.
GGGGTTGAATTAAGAAATTGGGGAAGGAACAGTTTAAATATGTTAATATATGGTAATGACCTGGCTGATTTTTGACAATGAAGTGTGATAAAAGTGAATAATTAATGGTGAAGAATTGTAAATAATTTAGTGAAATTAATCGTGTGTATTGTAAAATGTTAGGTAAACAAGGTGTGTATGTAGGAAATTGTTGTGGTAATGATAATAATATTTTGCAGTCTAAATAAATAACAAAATAATTTTGAAGAGGATAACAAATGAATTGTAATTATGGTAATTGGTGAGAGTAATTAAAATTGTTGTGTTTTCAATAATTAATTTAATTAAAATACTTTGAAATGTTTAAATATTTTTGATTGGTTTAAATGTTGTATAATTGAGTTTTCTAATGGATTTAAATTATTTTACGAGATGTGAATTTGATAGTAATAAATAGATAAATGTTAAATTGTTAGGTATGAAATAACACTGTTGTTAAATGTTTCAGAGGGTACGTGGAGGTATTGGTGTGTGTGGTGTGTATATTTTGTGTTTATGTCAGTAGGTGAATAATGTACTGTAAGTATAAAATTTATAATACCAATCAGATAGAGTAAAATGTTTACAGGTGTGAAAAAATTTTGAGTCAATAATGAAAATAATTTGAGATAATTGTGTTAAATATAACTATAATTAAAAAGTAATAATCACTGAAATATGAGATAAAACAAAGGGTACTAATAAATTTGAAATTTTGAGGAATCTAATTCCCGACAGGGATAAATAATGAAATGATAATATATAAAGGAGTTAATGAAAAATTTTCATGTAATAAAGTTTATAAGATTCTATACAAATTATTTAAAAGAGAATTGTTTGTTTAATGTATGCTAACGATCAAGGTAAATGTCTATTTGTTTATTATGTTATGTAATGTATTATACAAGATGTGTGGGTAATTTTGGGGGGTAGAGTGGTGTTTATAGAAGTGATATAATAATGGAATGTAGGGACTGCTTTTGTAGAAAAATTTAATTTAGCTATTAGTGTGTTATCGCTGTGGTGGCATGTGCCACAGTAGATAGCGGAAAGTGTTGGGGGTAACAGCGAGTGTTACCTCCATCGGAGGCCAAAATGGCGCAAAATGCACGGCAAACCCTTTTTTACAATTTTATATTTTATCTTGATAGACTGCCTTGCCGTGCAGTTAAATGATGATGATAACATGCCTGAAAGTAAAGTTGATTTCCCCGACTTTTCGGGCGATTACTGCCTTACCAGCACTAATCGTGGTTTTGGCTAGCGGTCAGCTATGGCCATAATTTAAGACCCTTGACCATAGCTGGCTTGAAATTGGTTTATATTAGAAATTGATGGGGGGTGACACTAGGGGAAATCCCGGAAACTATGGAACAGCGGCTGCCACTCTGTTCGAGTAGGAACAGCAAAGCCAGGTGGTAGACCCGCATTAAGGGTATGTAATTATGTAACAAAGATATGTTGATGTCTAAATCTTTCAAATGTAACGCTGAAGCAAGGGCACGGAGATGTAAAATTCCTCCACCTATGCCGTCCTTGTGGAAGCACATGGGCGCCACAGTCCAACAGAAAATAACAATAGTGTGTGTGGCTGGGAGGTTGCTCAGGGGAGCAACAAATTAAAATTTTGTAACCTAAAGATGATAACACGCTCTTGCACTAATTAAATAATTGTATTATGATTTGATAAATAGGTGTTCGTATGTTTATTATACTGTGTCTATTCTGTCTCATAAATGTATTAGTTTATTGTGTTAGAGGTAAGTGTTGATAAAATGTGTAATTTATATAATTTTGAAATGTGTTTGTAGTAAGGTCATTCACCTTGCTAAGAAAATCAGCTGATCTGCTGTAGAATCACATATATAAATTGTTTGCTAATTTCCAAGTCAACTAATGTTTGAATATAATGATTTTGATGTGTTAAAGATTTTATTTTAAATGATGAAAATAATTTGATATAGTTAAGAATTTTAAATGATTTGTAAAAGTAGATTTTGGGTGATTAATATTTTGTTAGGACAAATAGATCAGTCCAAGTTGAGTTTAAAGTGGTAATAGAGAGAATAATATTGTTATGAATAATGTAATGTAGAGTTTGAGAAGTATTGATAGTGACACAGTAGATATGGGGAATATATGTAGCGTATTGATTGATATATTGATGTAACAAATAAGTGGAGATATTTTGTTGTAGCTGATGGGTGATGTAGGGAGAATGGTAATTAGTTGATGGGAGTTTTGTAAGAGGGGGTGTGATAGGAGTCCGCAACAAAAGGGTTGGGACGGGAAGGGACCGTTTGGCGCCGGAAAGGGCCGCCTAGGTAGAATCCAGGGGCCAAATAAGGGGATGAGCTTTTGGGAGGGAACACACATCCGGAGTACAAAGGGGTAGAGAGTATTTTTTTTTAAAAGAGTAGAATGATGCGATTTGAGTTGAGTAGTAAGTTGGGTTTAGAGATTGTTTAATAGATGTTTTTGATAGAGATGGGTGTCATATTAGTTAGAGCTGTTAGTAATATTAACGTCAGAAGGGGAAGATTATAAATGTATACATACCAAGTTGTGAATCAAGTCATTATGAATAATTAAATCACCCAAACTAATGGAGAGTGAAAATAGTAAAGATAGAGAGTCATAATAAAAATATAAACTTAATGGAAACAAGTGACAATTTTAATAGAATTGAGAATAAAATAAAGTTGTAAAATGTGTAATTTTGAGCAATTTAAATGACAATTTTATTGTTAATTATAATAATACTATGGTGATTTTAAATGTCTTATTTTATTGTGTTTTATAATGTTTGAAGGTAAAATTTTAAAGATGTTTAATGTATTTTCTGATGTAGCTTATGTATAACCTTGCACAGGTTCAAGGTTCTGGACTTGACCCAGTTTGATCAGCCGATGGGTGATGTTATATACTAGACCAGTCTTGGCAATGAAGCGATGCCAAGTTTGGTTTCCTAATTGAGTTAAATAATTTAAAAAATTTCTTTTGAATATTGGGAAAAGTATATTTCAATAAATTTAAAAAATTTTTTTAGAAAAAAAATTTTTTTTTGATTTTGTGCCTGCCATCTAATTGATGTTTTGAATTTTGATGATATTATTGTTTGTGTGTATTAATAGTGTTATTGAATTATATTGTTTAGGATATATGTATAATCAAAGGTTAAGATAAGTGAGTTCATGTTTTAATTAGATGTTCAATTTATTTTTCTGATTATTAAGAGTAATGAAGAAAACTCATAAAAGATTTTGATTTTTGAGATTAATGGTAATATAAATTTTGTTTTAATTTTGGTTTTAAACTTTCAAATTTGAAAATAAAGTTTTTTGGTATGCATTAAAGTGATGATGGTGATGAAACAATACAAAGGAATGTTGTGCTGTTGACGATAATACACTTCCTGGAATTTTAAAGCTGTGTGACATCTGCGCACAAACGCGCAACCACCAGCAGACCGACGCCAAGTTAGAAAAGCAGTATGGCTTTGAGACTCTATTTTTTTCGCCTCGTGGTCTGAGCTGGCGGAAATAAGTCTAAGTCCGGCCCATATTTGTGACGTCGACCAGTGAACACAAATATCGTCGGCGTCCAACACACGTAAATCCTGTGTGTCATGTGTACAGCCACTAAAACTTTGACAACTAAGGCTGTGTGCGGCGACGAAATTTGTTCGCCGGCAAGGCAGTAATGTCCGGCCTCAGTTAGAGAGTCGAGATACAGTAGCGTCAGTCGGTCGGCAGCATACATTCAACTTAAGCAGACGTGTTAACGGTAGCCTCGGAATTCGGTAGGCCGAAGCGATTAAAAGTAGCCGAAGCCTACCGAAACTTATTGACGTGTGTGATATAGACAGTAATAAATAGTGGAATCATGACAGTTTAATTTGGAACTAACATTTAACCGAACAAAGTGTAATAAGTGTGGCACGTGGTGATAGGGGATGCCAAGGTTAAGTAGTCAACGAACAATTACAATAAATAAATAATTTCATTTAAAAAAGCACTAAATCAAATTTGAATGGGTTGTAAATTGTGTGAAAGAGAGAATGTGGCAAACTGGGTGGCCTTGATTAGTAATTAAGTTTGAATAATTATGTTGCTGTGTTTCGTCAATAAGAATATTAATTTTTAATAGCATCCGTAATAATAAAAAATAAGTTTTGTTTTCAACATAAAAATGTGTTAGTTTAGTTATTACGCCATAACCACTTCCTAGTTTTCTGTGCTGACAGCTCGTCTAACGTAATCGGGGGTTTTCTGAAATTTTGAATTACAGTCAGATAGCGGGATTTTTATAAGGGCAAAAGTGTAAAGGTTTCGATATATAACCTTAGAAAAATATCGTGGCGACCTGGGCAGTTTCAAAAGGTAAGTTTAACGGGGACAATGACGGTAAGTGAAATTCTGGCAGCGGTGAGTATTATTATATTTTATGATGAGCGTAGTATTAAATTAAAAGGTTAAAAGGCGAGCACCTTTACAGCGACGACCTTGCCAGGATGTTCGTATAAAATTTTATAGGAACTAGACCTGTTTTAAAGCACAGAAAATAGGATTTGGTAACGGCGTACTTGTAAAATTTTAATCGTATATATTTACGTGAAAGGTTATGTTTTGGTAGCTTCATTATGTTCACAAGTGTGTTAGTGTTTTGATTTTATATGAGTAATTATAGTTTAATAATAGTTTTTTTATATATAAATGGGTCATATAAATAAATTTTGAATATGACCGAGGTACTAGAGAATATTGGTATCGCGTGGGATGAGTGGGAAAGCGAATTTAGAGGGGTTGTAGGTGAAATGACAGACGAGGAGTGGGGTAAGTTAGATGATAATTTAACGCGGATGGAAGAACAAGAGGAGGGAATATTGCTGAAATTAAAAAACACAGTGATGATATTGGTAGTAAGATGACAAATAATAACGGTAAGATAGTTGAAGTAATAGGGGTAGAAAATAAGACAATGAATAGGCCTGACGACAGTGTAGGGGTGGAAGAAAAAGAGTATACATTAAATGACATATTTAACCTTATTAATAAACGTTTTGACGAGATGGACGAAAAGTGGGATAAACTTTTGGAAAAGTGGGATAAACGAGACGAGAAGTGGAAATGATAGGCAGATAAATTAAAGGAGAATACAGAAGTTGAATTAAAACAGGTAAGTGATAATAATGTTGTTAATGATAGTGAGGGAATAATTAACCAGGTGAGTGATAACGATAATTCTAATAATGAATTAATAAATAACAGTGACAAAATAGTGGGAGAGGTAGTGTTGACTAGTGAAGATAATGATGGTGATTACAATTCTGAGGTAAGTGGTGATGTTAATATAAGTAATTATAATGGTGAAAAATATTAAATAAGAATAATAATGATATAGTTGAAAATGGGGTATCAAAAAGTGATACGGTAGACAATAGTGAAAATGGGAGTAGAATGGGAGTTGAGGTTGATCAGGGATTGCTATTTAGTGCTTATGATTTAGAAAGGGAGTATAGTGATAGTCTAAATGTAGAAGGTGAACAGGGGGCAAAATTTTATGGGGTTAAAAGTGAAGCAGAGACTTCACAAGTGTTGATGGAGGACAAGAGTTCCTCAATAGTTTTTGTAGAAGACGAGAGGTTTTCAGAAGGTCATATAAGTTTTTTGTGTTTATCTGGTAGGGCCAGATGGTATTTAAATAATTTTGTGGTATTGCCCTCTGCATGGAGTGAGAGAGAGAATGTGAAAGGGATATGGTGTTGTGATGAGAGAGAGAAAGAGTTAGAGTGGTTCAAGATAAATAGAGGTTATGAAAGGTTAGTACAGAGGTTAGATATTGAGAGAGATGAAGAAAGTAAATTGCATTATGAAATAGAGAGAGAGATGAATATTTGCATAAAACTGTTATAAATGATAAAAAAAACTGACTTGATGTTGAGAAAAAATACTTACGGAGACTGGACAAAAATAAATAATAGTGACAGGTTTGATGACATAATAAAAGGGATAATGAATGATATAGAGGTAATGGTTTATTATAATAATAATAATAATAAATTGGATGTAAATAAAAATGATTTATGCTATAAATATGTTATGTATATACACGATGATGGGGGTTGAATTAAGAAATTGGGGAAGGAACAGTTTAAATATGTTAATATATGGTAATGACCTGGCTGATTTTTGACAATGAAGTGTGATAAAAGTGAATAATTAATGGTGAAGAATTGTAAATAATTTAGTGAAATTAATCGTGTGTATTGTAAAATGTTAGGTAAACAAGGTGTGTATGTAGGAAATTGTTGTGGTAATGATAATAATATTTTGCAGTCTAAATAAATAACAAAATAATTTTGAAGAGGATAACAAATGAATTGTAATTATGGTAATTGGTGAGAGTAATTAAAATTGTTGTGTTTTCAATAATTAATTTAATTAAAATACTTTGAAATGTTTAAATATTTTTGATTGGTTTAAATGTTGTATAATTGAGTTTTCTAATGGATTTAAATTATTTTACGAGATGTGAATTTGATAGTAATAAATAGATAAATGTTAAATTGTTAGGTATGAAATAACACTGTTGTTAAATGTTTCAGAGGGTACGTGGAGGTATTGGTGTGTGTGGTGTGTATATTTTGTGTTTATGTCAGTAGGTGAATAATGTACTGTAAGTATAAAATTTATAATACCAATCAGATAGAGTAAAATGTTTACAGGTGTGAAAAAATTTTGAGTCAATAATGAAAATAATTTGAGATAATTGTGTTAAATAGAACTATAATTAAAAAGTAATAATCACTGAAATATGAGATAAAACAAAGGGTACTAATAAATTTGAAATTTTGAGGAATCTAATTCCCGACAGGGATAAATAATGAAATGATAATATATAAAGGAGTTAATGAAAAATTTTCATGTAATAATGTTTATAAGATTCTATACAAATTATTTAAAAGAGAATTGTTTGTTTAATGTATGCTAACGATCAAGGTAAATGTCTATTTGTTTATTATGTTATGTAATGTATTATACAAGATGTGTGGGTAATTTTGGGGGGTAGAGTGGTGTTTATAGAAGTGATATAATAATGGAATGTAGGGACTGCTTTTGTAGAAAAATTTAATTTAGCTATTAGTGTGTTATCGCTGTGGTGGCATGTGCCACAGTAGATAGCGGAAAGTGTTGGGGGTAACAGCGAGTGTTACCTCCATCGGAGGCCAAAATGGCGCAAAATGCACGGCACACCCTTTTTTACAATTTTATATTTTATCTTGATAGACTGCCTTGCCGTGCAGTTAAATGATGATGATAACATGCCTGAAAGTAAAGTTGATTTCCCCGACTTTTCGGGCGATTACTGCCTTACCAGCACTAATCGTGGTTTTGGCTAGCGGTCAGCTATGGCCATAATTTAAGACCCTTGACCATAGCTGGCTTGAAATTGGTTTATATTAGAAATTGATGGGGGGTGACACTAGGGGAAATCCCGGAAACTATGGAACAGCGGCTGCCACTCTGTTCGAGTAGGAACAGCAAAGCCAGGTGGTAGACCCGCATTAAGGGTATGTAATTATGTAACAAAGATATGTTGATGTCTAAATCTTTCAAATGTAACGCTGAAGCAAGGGCACGGAGATGTAAAATTCCTCCACCTATGCCGTCCTTGTGGAAGCACATGGGCGCCACAGTCCAACAGAAAATAACAATAGTGTGTGTGGCTGGGAGGTTGCTCAGGGGAGCAACAAATTAAAATTTTGTAACCTAAAGATGATAACACGCTCTTGCACTAATTAAATAATTGTATTATGATTTGATAAATAGGTGTTCGTATGTTTATTATACTGTGTCTATTCTGTCTCATAAATGTATTAGTTTATTGTGTTAGAGGTAAGTGTTGATAAAATGTGTAATTTATATAATTTTGAAATGTGTTTGTAGTAAGGTCATTCACCTTGCTAAGAAAATCAGCTGATCTGCTGTAGAATGTCATATATAAATTGTTTGCTAATTTCCAAGTCAACTAAAGTTTGAATATAATGATTTTGATGTGTTAAAGATTTTATTTTAAATGATGAAAATAATTTGATATAGTTAAGAATTTTAAATGATTTGTAAAAGTAGATTTTGGGTGATTAATATTTTGTTAGGACAAATAGATCAGTCCAAGTTGAGTTTAAAGTGGTAATAGAGAGAATAATATTGTTATGAATAATGTAATGTAGAGTTTGAGAAGTATTGATAGTGACACAGTAGATATGGGGAATATATGTAGCGTATTGATTGATATATTGATGTAACAAATAAGTGGAGATATTTTGTTGTAGCTGATGGGTGATGTAGGGAGAATGGTAATTAGTTGATGGGAGTTTTGTAAGAGGGGGTGTGATAGGAGTCCGCAACAAAAGGGTTGGGACGGGAAGGGACCGTTTGGCGCCGGAAAGGGCCGCCTAGGTAGAATCCAGGGGCCAAATAAGGGGATGAGCTTTTGGGAGGGAACACACATCCGGAGTACAAAGGGGTAGAGAGTATTTTTTTTTAAAAGAGTAGAATGATGCGATTTGAGTTGAGTAGTAAGTTGGGTTTAGAGATTGTTTAATAGATGTTTTTGATAGAGATGGGTGTCATATTAGTTAGAGCTGTTAGTAATATTAACGTCAGAAGGGGAAGATTATAAATGTATACATACCAAGTTGTGAATCAAGTCATTATGAATAATTAAATCACCCAAACTAATGGAGAGTGAAAATAGTAAAGATAGAGAGTCATAATAAAAATATAAACTTAATGGAAACAAGTGACAATTTTAATAGAATTGAGAATAAAATAAAGTTGTAAAATGTGTAATTTTGAGCAATTTAAATGACAATTTTATTGTTAATTATAATAATACTATGGTGATTTTAAATGTCTTATTTTATTGTGTTTTATAATGTTTGAAGGTAAAATTTTAAAGATGTTTAATGTATTTTCTGATGTAGCTTATGTATAACCTTGCACAGGTTCAAGGTTCTGGACTTGACCCAGTTTGATCAGCCGATGGGTGATGTTATATACTAGACCAGTCTTGGCAATGAAGCGATGCCAAGTTTGGTTTCCTAATTGAGTTAAATAATTTAAAAAATTTCTTTTGAATATTGGGAAAAGTATATTTCAATAAATTTAAAAAATTTTTTTAGAAAAAAAATTTTTTTTTGATTTTGTGCCTGCCATCTAATTGATGTTTTGAATTTTGATGATATTATTGTTTGTGTGTATTAATAGTGTTATTGAATTATATTGTTTAGGATATATGTATAATCAAAGGTTAAGATAAGTGAGTTCATGTTTTAATTAGATGTTCAATTTATTTTTCTGATTATTAAGAGTAATGAAGAAAACTCATAAAAGATTTTGATTTTTGAGATTAATGGTAATATAAATTTTGTTTTAATTTTGGTTTTAAACTTTCAAATTTGAAAATAAAGTTTTTTGGTATGCATTAAAGTGATGATGGTGATGAAACAATACAAAGGAATGTTGTGCTGTTGACGATAATACACTTCCTGGAATTTTAAAGCTGTGTGACATCTGCGCACAAACGCGCAACCACCAGCAGACCGACGCCAAGTTAGAAAAGCAGTATGGCTTTGAGACTCTATTTTTTTCGCCTCGTGGTCTGAGCTGGCGGAAATAAGTCTAAGTCCGGCCCATATTTGTGACGTCGACCAGTGAACACAAATATCGTCGGCGTCCAACACACGTAAATCCTGTGTGTCATGTGTACAGCCACTAAAACTTTGACAACTAAGGCTGTGTGCGGCGACGAAATTTGTTCGCCGGCAAGGCAGTAATGTCCGGCCTCAGTTAGAGAGTCGAGATACAGTAGCGTCAGTCGGTCGGCAGCATACATTCAACTTAAGCAGACGTGTTAACGGTAGCCTCGGAATTCGGTAGGCCGAAGCGATTAAAAGTAGCCGAAGCCTACCGAAACTTATTGACGTGTGTGATATAGACAGTAATAAATAGTGGAATCATGACAGTTTAATTTGGAACTAACATTTAACCGAACAAAGTGTAATAAGTGTGGCACGTGGTGATAGGGGATGCCAAGGTTAAGTAGTCAACGAACAATTACAATAAATAAATAATTTCATTTAAAAAAGCACTAAATCAAATTTGAATGGGTTGTAAATTGTGTGAAAGAGAGAATGTGGCAAACTGGGTGGCCTTGATTAGTAATTAAGTTTGAATAATTATGTTGCTGTGTTTCGTCAATAAGAATATTAATTTTTAATAGCATCCGTAATAATAAAAAATAAGTTTTGTTTTCAACATAAAAATGTGTTAGTTTAGTTATTACGCCATAACCACTTCCTAGTTTTCTGTGCTGACAGCTCGTCTAACGTAATCGGGGGTTTTCTGAAATTTTGAATTACAGTCAGATAGCGGGATTTTTATAAGGGCAAAAGTGTAAAGGTTTCGATATATAACCTTAGAAAAATATCGTGGCGACCTGGGCAGTTTCAAAAGGTAAGTTTAACGGGGACAATGACGGTAAGTGAAATTCTGGCAGCGGTGAGTATTATTATATTTTATGATGAGCGTAGTATTAAATTAAAAGGTTAAAAGGCGAGCACCTTTACAGCGACGACCTTGCCAGGATGTTCGTATAAAATTTTATAGGAACTAGACCTGTTTTAAAGCACAGAAAATAGGATTTGGTAACGGCGTACTTGTAAAATTTTAATCGTATATATTTACGTGAAAGGTTATGTTTTGGTAGCTTCATTATGTTCACAAGTGTGTTAGTGTTTTGATTTTATATGAGTAATTATAGTTTAATAATAGTTTTTTTATATATAAATGGGTCATATAAATAAATTTTGAATATGACCGAGGTACTAGAGAATATTGGTATCGCGTGGGATGAGTGGGAAAGCGAATTTAGAGGGGTTGTAGGTGAAATGACAGACGAGGAGTGGGGTAAGTTAGATGATAATTTAACGCGGATGGAAGAACAAGAGGAGGGAATATTGCTGAAATTAAAAAACACAGTGATGATATTGGTAGTAAGATGACAAATAATAACGGTAAGATAGTTGAAGTAATAGGGGTAGAAAATAAGACAATGAATAGGCCTGACGACAGTGTAGGGGTGGAAGAAAAAGAGTATACATTAAATGACATATTTAACCTTATTAATAAACGTTTTGACGAGATGGACGAAAAGTGGGATAAACTTTTGGAAAAGTGGGATAAACGAGACGAGAAGTGGAAATGATAGGCAGATAAATTAAAGGAGAATACAGAAGTTGAATTAAAACAGGTAAGTGATAATAATGTTGTTAATGATAGTGAGGGAATAATTAACCAGGTGAGTGATAACGATAATTCTAATAATGAATTAATAAATAACAGTGACAAAATAGTGGGAGAGGTAGTGTTGACTAGTGAAGATAATGATGGTGATTACAATTCTGAGGTAAGTGGTGATGTTAATATAAGTAATTATAATGGTGAAAAATATTAAATAAGAATAATAATGATATAGTTGAAAATGGGGTATCAAAAAGTGATACGGTAGACAATAGTGAAAATGGGAGTAGAATGGGAGTTGAGGTTGATCAGGGATTGCTATTTAGTGCTTATGATTTAGAAAGGGAGTATAGTGATAGTCTAAATGTAGAAGGTGAACAGGGGGCAAAATTTTATGGGGTTAAAAGTGAAGCAGAGACTTCACAAGTGTTGATGGAGGACAAGAGTTCCTCAATAGTTTTTGTAGAAGACGAGAGGTTTTCAGAAGGTCATATAAGTTTTTTGTGTTTATCTGGTAGGGCCAGATGGTATTTAAATAATTTTGTGGTATTGCCCTCTGCATGGAGTGAGAGAGAGAATGTGAAAGGGATATGGTGTTGTGATGAGAGAGAGAAAGAGTTAGAGTGGTTCAAGATAAATAGAGGTTATGAAAGGTTAGTACAGAGGTTAGATATTGAGAGAGATGAAGAAAGTAAATTGCATTATGAAATAGAGAGAGATGAATATTTGCATAAAACTGTTATAAATGATAAAAAAACTGACTTGATGTTGAGAAAAAATACTTACGGAGACTGGACAAAAATAAATAATAGTGACAGGTTTGATGACATAATAAAAGGGATAATGAATGATATAGAGGTAATGGTTTATTATAATAATAATAATAAATTGGATGTAAATAAAAATGATTTATGCTATAAATATGTTATGTATATACACGATGATGGGGGTTGAATTAAGAAATTGGGGAAGGAACAGTTTAAATATGTTAATATATGGTAATGACCTGGCTGATTTTTGACAATGAAGTGTGATAAAAGTGAATAATTAATGGTGAAGAATTGTAAATAATTTAGTGAAATTAATCGTGTGTATTGTAAAATGTTAGGTAAACAAGGTGTGTATGTAGGAAATTGTTGTGGTAATGATAATAATATTTTGCAGTCTAAATAAATAACAAAATAATTTTGAAGAGGATAACAAATGAATTGTAATTATGGTAATTGGTGAGAGTAATTAAAATTGTTGTGTTTTCAATAATTAATTTAATTAAAATACTTTGAAATGTTTAAATATTTTTGATTGGTTTAAATGTTGTATAATTGAGTTTTCTAATGGATTTAAATTATTTTACGAGATGTGAATTTGATAGTAATAAATAGATAAATGTTAAATTGTTAGGTATGAAATAACACTGTTGTTAAATGTTTCAGAGGGTACGTGGAGGTATTGGTGTGTGTGGTGTGTATATTTTGTGTTTATGTCAGTAGGTGAATAATGTACTGTAAGTATAAAATTTATAATACCAATCAGATAGAGTAAAATGTTTACAGGTGTGAAAAAATTTTGAGTCAATAATGAAAATAATTTGAGATAATTGTGTTAAATAGAACTATAATTAAAAAGTAATAATCACTGAAATATGAGATAAAACAAAGGGTACTAATAAATTTGAAATTTTGAGGAATCTAATTCCCGACAGGGATAAATAATGAAATGATAATATATAAAGGAGTTAATGAAAAATTTTCATGTAATAATGTTTATAAGATTCTATACAAATTATTTAAAAGAGAATTGTTTGTTTAATGTATGCTAACGATCAAGGTAAATGTCTATTTGTTTATTATGTTATGTAATGTATTATACAAGATGTGTGGGTAATTTTGGGGGGTAGAGTGGTGTTTATAGAAGTGATATAATAATGGAATGTAGGGACTGCTTTTGTAGAAAAATTTAATTTAGCTATTAGTGTGTTATCGCTGTGGTGGCATGTGCCACAGTAGATAGCGGAAAGTGTTGGGGGTAACAGCGAGTGTTACCTCCATCGGAGGCCAAAATGGCGCAAAATGCACGGCACACCCTTTTTTACAATTTTATATTTTATCTTGATAGACTGCCTTGCCGTGCAGTTAAATGATGATGATAACATGCCTGAAAGTAAAGTTGATTTCCCCGACTTTTCGGGCGATTACTGCCTTACCAGCACTAATCGTGGTTTTGGCTAGCGGTCAGCTATGGCCATAATTTAAGACCCTTGACCATAGCTGGCTTGAAATTGGTTTATATTAGAAATTGATGGGGGGTGACACTAGGGGAAATCCCGGAAACTATGGAACAGCGGCTGCCACTCTGTTCGAGTAGGAACAGCAAAGCCAGGTGGTAGACCCGCATTAAGGGTATGTAATTATGTAACAAAGATATGTTGATGTCTAAATCTTTCAAATGTAACGCTGAAGCAAGGGCACGGAGATGTAAAATTCCTCCACCTATGCCGTCCTTGTGGAAGCACATGGGCGCCACAGTCCAACAGAAAATAACAATAGTGTGTGTGGCTGGGAGGTTGCTCAGGGGAGCAACAAATTAAAATTTTGTAACCTAAAGATGATAACACGCTCTTGCACTAATTAAATAATTGTATTATGATTTGATAAATAGGTGTTCGTATGTTTATTATACTGTGTCTATTCTGTCTCATAAATGTATTAGTTTATTGTGTTAGAGGTAAGTGTTGATAAAATGTGTAATTTATATAATTTTGAAATGTGTTTGTAGTAAGGTCATTCACCTTGCTAAGAAAATCAGCTGATCTGCTGTAGAATGTCATATATAAATTGTTTGCTAATTTCCAAGTCAACTAATGTTTGAATATAATGATTTTGATGTGTTAAAGATTTTATTTTAAATGATGAAAATAATTTGATATAGTTAAGAATTTTAAATGATTTGTAAAAGTAGATTTTGGGTGATTAATATTTTGTTAGGACAAATAGATCAGTCCAAGTTGAGTTTAAAGTGGTAATAGAGAGAATAATATTGTTATGAATAATGTAATGTAGAGTTTGAGAAGTATTGATAGTGACACAGTAGATATGGGGAATATATGTAGCGTATTGATTGATATATTGATGTAATAAATAAGTGGAGATATTTTGTTGTAGCTGATGGGTGATGTAGGGAGAATGGTAATTAGTTGATGGGAGTTTTGTAAGAGGGGGTGTGATAGGAGTCCGCAACAAAAGGGTTGGGACGGGAAGGGACCGTTTGGCCCCGGAAAGGGCCGCCTAGGTAGAATCCAGGGGCCAAATAAGGGGATGAGCTTTTGGGAGGGAACACACATCCGGAGTACAAAGGGGTAGAGAGTATTTTTTTTTATAAGAGTAGAATGATGCGATTTGAGTTGAGTAGTAAGTTGGGTTTAGAGATTGTTTAATAGATGTTTTTGATAGAGATGGGTGTCATATTAGTTAGAGCTGTTAGTAATATTAACGTCAGAAGGGGAAGATTATAAATGTATACATACCAAGTTGTGAATCAAGTCATTATGAATAATTAAATCACCCAAACTAATGGAGAGTGAAAATAGTAAAGATAGAGAGTCATAATAAAAATATAAACTTAATGGAAACAAGTGACAATTTTAATAGAATTGAGAATAAAATAAAGTTGTAAAATGTGTAATTTTGAGCAATTTAAATGACAATTTTATTGTTAATTATAATAATACTATGGTGATTTTAAATGTCTTATTTTATTGTGTTTTATAATGTTTGAAGGTAAAATTTTAAAGATGTTTAATGTATTTTCTGATGTAGCTTATGTATAACCTTGCACAGGTTCAAGGTTCTGGACTTGACCCAGTTTGATCAGCCGATGGGTGATGTTATATACTAGACCAGTCTTGGCAATGAAGCGATGCCAAGTTTGGTTTCCTAATTGAGTTAAATAATTTAAAAAATTTCTTTTGAATATTGGGAAAAGTATATTTCAATAAATTTAAAAAATTTTTTTAGAAAAAAAATTTTTTTTTGATTTTGTGCCTGCCATCTAATTGATGTTTTGAATTTTGATGATATTATTGTTTGTGTGTATTAATAGTGTTATTGAATTATATTGTTTAGGATATATGTATAATCAAAGGTTAAGATAAGTGAGTTCATGTTTTAATTAGATGTTCAATTTATTTTTCTGATTATTAAGAGTAATGAAGAAAACTCATAAAAGATTTTGATTTTTGAGATTAATGGTAATATAATTTTGTTTTAATTTTGGTTTTAAACTTTCAAATTTGAAAATAAAGTTTTTTGGTATGCATTAAAGTGATGATGGTGATGAAACAATACAAAGGAATGTTGTGCTGTTGACGATAATACACTTCCTGGAATTTTAAAGCTGTGTGACATCTGCGCACAAACGCGCAACCACCAGCAGATGCGCAGACCGACGCCAAGTTAGAAAAGCAGTATGGCTTTGAGACTCTATTTTTTTCGCCTCGTGGTCTGAGCTGGCGGAAATAAGTCTAAGTCCGGCCCATATTTGTGACGTCGACCAGTGAACACAAATATCGTCGGCGTCCAACACACGTAAATCCTGTGTGTCATGTGTACAGCCACTAAAACTTTGACAACTAAGGCTGTGTGCGGCGACGAAATTTGTTCGCTGGCAAGGCAGTAATGTCCGGCCTCAGTTAGAGAGTCGAGATACAGTAGCGTCAGTCGGTCGGCAGCATACATTCAACTTAAGCAGACGTGTTAACGGTAGCCTCGGAATTCGGTAGGCCGAAGCGATTAAAAGTAGCCGAAGCCTACCGAAACTTATTGACGTGTGTGATATAGACAGTAATAAATAGTGGAATCATGACAGTTTAATTTGGAACTAACATTTAACCGAACAAAGTGTAATAAGTGTGGCACGTGGTGATAGGGGATGCCAAGGTTAAGTAGTCAACGAACAATTACAATAAATAAATAATTTCATTTAAAAAAGCACTAAATCAAATTTGAATGGGTTGTAAATTGTGTGAAAGAGAGAATGTGGCAAACTGGGTGGCCTTGATTAGTAATTAAGTTTGAATAATTATGTTGCTGTGTTTCGTCAATAAGAATATTAATTTTTAATAGAATCCGTAATAATAAAAAATAAGTTTTGTTTTCAACATAAAAATGTGTTAGTTTAGTTATTACGCCATAACCACTTCCTAGTTTTCTGTGCTGACAGCTCGTCTAACGTAATCGGGGGTTTTCTGAAATTTTGAATTACAGTCAGATAGCGGGATTTTTATAAGGGCAAAAGTGTAAAGGTTTCGATATATAACCTTAGAAAAATATCGTGGCGACCTGGGCAGTTTCAAAAGGTAAGTTTAACGGGGACAATGACGGTAAGTGAAATTCTGGCAGCGGTGAGTATTATTATATTTTATGATGAGCGTAGTATTAAATTAAAAGGTTAAAAGGCGAGCACCTTTACAGCGACGACCTTGCCAGGATGTTCGTATAAAATTTTATAGGAACTAGACCTGTTTTAAAGCACAGAAAATAGGATTTGGTAACGGCGTACTTGTAAAATTTTAATCGTATATATTTACGTGAAAGGTTATGTTTTGGTAGCTTCATTATGTTCACAAGTGTGTTAGTGTTTTGATTTTATATGAGTAATTATAGTTTAATAATAGTTTTTTTATATATAAATGGGTCATATAAATAAATTTTGAATATGACCGAGGTACTAGAGAATATTGGTATCGCGTGGGATGAGTGGGAAAGCGAATTTAGAGGGGTTGTAGGTGAAATGACAGACGAGGAGTGGGGTAAGTTAGATGATAATTTAACGCGGATGGAAGAACAAGAGGAGGGAATATTGCTGAAATTAAAAAACACAGTGATGATATTGGTAGTAAGATGACAAATAATAACGGTAAGATAGTTGAAGTAATAGGGGTAGAAAATAAGACAATGAATAGGCCTGACGACAGTGTAGGGGTGGAAGAAAAAGAGTATACATTAAATGACATATTTAACCTTATTAATAAACGTTTTGACGAGATGGACGAAAAGTGGGATAAACTTTTGGAAAAGTGGGATAAACGAGACGAGAAGTGGAAATGATAGGCAGATAAATTAAAGGAGAATACAGAAGTTGAATTAAAACAGGTAAGTGATAATAATGTTGTTAATGATAGTGAGGGAATAATTAACCAGGTGAGTGATAACGATAATTCTAATAATGAATTAATAAATAACAGTGACAAAATAGTGGGAGAGGTAGTGTTGACTAGTGAAGATAATGATGGTGATTACAATTCTGAGGTAAGTGGTGATGTTAATATAAGTAATTATAATGGTGAAAAATATTAAATAAGAATAATAATGATATAGTTGAAAATGGGGTATCAAAAAGTGATACGGTAGACAATAGTGAAAATGGGAGTAGAATGGGAGTTGAGGTTGATCAGGGATTGCTATTTAGTGCTTATGATTTAGAAAGGGAGTATAGTGATAGTCTAAATGTAGAAGGTGAACAGGGGGCAAAATTTTATGGGGTTAAAAGTGAAGCAGAGACTTCACAAGTGTTGATGGAGGACAAGAGTTCCTCAATAGTTTTTGTAGAAGACGAGAGGTTTTCAGAAGGTCATATAAGTTTTTTGTGTTTATCTGGTAGGGCCAGATGGTATTTAAATAATTTTGTGGTATTGCCCTCTGCATGGAGTGAGAGAGAGAATGTGAAAGGGATATGGTGTTGTGATGAGAGAGAGAAAGAGTTAGAGTGGTTCAAGATAAATAGAGGTTATGAAAGGTTAGTACAGAGGTTAGATATTGAGAGAGATGAAGAAAGTAAATTGCATTATGAAATAGAGAGAGATGAATATTTGCATAAAACTGTTATAAATGATAAAAAAACTGACTTGATGTTGAGAAAAAATACTTACGGAGACTGGACAAAAATAAATAATAGTGACAGGTTTGATGACATAATAAAAGGGATAATGAATGATATAGAGGTAATGGTTTATTATAATAATAATAATAATAAATTGGATGTAAATAAAAATGATTTATGCTATAAATATGTTATGTATATACACGATGATGGGGGTTGAATTAAGAAATTGGGGAAGGAACAGTTTAAATATGTTAATATATGGTAATGACCTGGCTGATTTTTGACAATGAAGTGTGATAAAAGTGAATAATTAATGGTGAAGAATTGTAAATAATTTAGTGAAATTAATCGTGTGTATTGTAAAATGTTAGGTAAACAAGGTGTGTATGTAGGAAATTGTTGTGGTAATGATAATAATATTTTGCAGTCTAAATAAATAACAAAATAATTTTGAAGAGGATAACAAATGAATTGTAATTATGGTAATTGGTGAGAGTAATTAAAATTGTTGTGTTTTCAATAATTAATTTAATTAAAATACTTTGAAATGTTTAAATATTTTTGATTGGTTTAAATGTTGTATAATTGAGTTTTCTAATGGATTTAAATTATTTTACGAGATGTGAATTTGATAGTAATAAATAGATAAATGTTAAATTGTTAGGTATGAAATAACACTGTTGTTAAATGTTTCAGAGGGTACGTGGAGGTATTGGTGTGTGTGGTGTGTATATTTTGTGTTTATGTCAGTAGGTGAATAATGTACTGTAAGTATAAAATTTATAATACCAATCAGATAGAGTAAAATGTTTACAGGTGTGAAAAAATTTTGAGTCAATAATGAAAATAATTTGAGATAATTGTGTTAAATAGAACTATAATTAAAAAGTAATAATCACTGAAATATGAGATAAAACAAAGGGTACTAATAAATTTGAAATTTTGAGGAATCTAATTCCCGACAGGGATAAATAATGAAATGATAATATATAAAGGAGTTAATGAAAAATTTTCATGTAATAATGTTTATAAGATTCTATACAAATTATTTAAAAGAGAATTGTTTGTTTAATGTATGCTAACGATCAAGGTAAATGTCTATTTGTTTATTATGTTATGTAATGTATTATACAAGATGTGTGGGTAATTTTGGGGGGTAGAGTGGTGTTTATAGAAGTGATATAATAATGGAATGTAGGGACTGCTTTTGTAGAAAAATTTAATTTAGCTATTAGTGTGTTATCGCTGTGGTGGCATGTGCCACAGTAGATAGCGGAAAGTGTTGGGGGTAACAGCGAGTGTTACCTCCATCGGAGGCCAAAATGGCGCAAAATGCACGGCACACCCTTTTTTACAATTTTATATTTTATCTTGATAGACTGCCTTGCCGTGCAGTTAAATGATGATGATAACATGCCTGAAAGTAAAGTTGATTTCCCCGACTTTTCGGGCGATTACTGCCTTACCAGCACTAATCGTGGTTTTGGCTAGCGGTCAGCTATGGCCATAATTTAAGACCCTTGACCATAGCTGGCTTGAAATTGGTTTATATTAGAAATTGATGGGGGGTGACACTAGGGGAAATCCCGGAAACTATGGTACAGCGGCTGCCACTCTGTTCGAGTAGGAACAGCAAAGCCAGGTGGTAGACCCGCATTAAGGGTATGTAATTATGTAACAAAGATATGTTGATGTCTAAATCTTTCAAATGTAACGCTGAAGCAAGGGCACGGAGATGTAAAATTCCTCCACCTATGCCGTCCTTGTGGAAGCACATGGGCGCCACAGTCCAACAGAAAATAACAATAGTGTGTGTGGCTGGGAGGTTGCTCAGGGGAGCAACAAATTAAAATTTTGTAACCTAAAGATGATAACACGCTCTTGCACTAATTAAATAATTGTATTATGATTTGATAAATAGGTGTTCGTATGTTTATTATACTGTGTCTATTCTGTCTCATAAATGTATTAGTTTATTGTGTTAGAGGTAAGTGTTGATAAAATGTGTAATTTATATAATTTTGAAATGTGTTTGTAGTAAGGTCATTCACCTTGCTAAGAAAATCAGCTGATCTGCTGTAGAATGTCATATATAAATTGTTTGCTAATTTCCAAGTCAACTAATGTTTGAATATAATGATTTTGATGTGTTAAAGATTTTATTTTAAATGATGAAAATAATTTGATATAGTTAAGAATTTTAAATGATTTGTAAAAGTAGATTTTGGGTGATTAATATTTTGTTAGGACAAATAGATCAGTCCAAGTTGAGTTTAAAGTGGTAATAGAGAGAATAATATTGTTATGAATAATGTAATGTAGAGTTTGAGAAGTATTGATAGTGACACAGTAGATATGGGGAATATATGTAGCGTATTGATTGATATATTGATGTAATAAATAAGTGGAGATATTTTGTTGTAGCTGATGGGTGATGTAGGGAGAATGGTAATTAGTTGATGGGAGTTTTGTAAGAGGGGGTGTGATAGGAGTCCGCAACAAAAGGGTTGGGACGGGAAGGGACCGTTTGGCGCCGGAAAGGGCCGCCTAGGTAGAATCCAGGGGCCAAATAAGGGGATGAGCTTTTGGGAGGGAACACACATCCGGAGTACAAAGGGGTAGAGAGTATTTTTTTTTATAAGAGTAGAATGATGCGATTTGAGTTGAGTAGTAAGTTGGGTTTAGAGATTGTTTAATAGATGTTTTTGATAGAGATGGGTGTCATATTAGTTAGAGCTGTTAGTAATATTAACGTCAGAAGGGGAAGATTATAAATGTATACATACCAAGTTGTGAATCAAGTCATTATGAATAATTAAATCACCCAAACTAATGGAGAGTGAAAATAGTAAAGATAGAGAGTCATAATAAAAATATAAACTTAATGGAAACAAGTGACAATTTTAATAGAATTGAGAATAAAATAAAGTTGTAAAATGTGTAATTTTGAGCAATTTAAATGACAATTTTATTGTTAATTATAATAATACTATGGTGATTTTAAATGTCTTATTTTATTGTGTTTTATAATGTTTGAAGGTAAAATTTTAAAGATGTTTAATGTATTTTCTGATGTAGCTTATGTATAACCTTGCACAGGTTCAAGGTTCTGGACTTGACCCAGTTTGATCAGCCGATGGGTGATGTTATATACTAGACCAGTCTTGGCAATGAAGCGATGCCAAGTTTGGTTTCCTAATTGAGTTAAATAATTTAAAAAATTTCTTTTGAATATTGGGAAAAGTATATTTCAATAAATTTAAAAAAATTTTTTAGAAAAAAAATTTTTTTTTGATTTTGTGCCTGCCATCTAATTGATGTTTTGAATTTTGATGATATTATTGTTTGTGTGTATTAATAGTGTTATTGAATTATATTGTTTAGGATATATGTATAATCAAAGGTTAAGATAAGTGAGTTCATGTTTTAATTAGATGTTCAATTTATTTTTCTGATTATTAAGAGTAATGAAGAAAACTCATAAAAGATTTTGATTTTTGAGATTAATGGTAATATAAATTTTGTTTTAATTTTGGTTTTAAACTTTCAAATTTGAAAATAAAGTTTTTTGGTATGCATTAAAGTGATGATGGTGATGAAACAATACAAAGGAATGTTGTGCTGTTGACGATAATACACTTCCTGGAATTTTAAAGCTGTGTGACATCTGCGCACAAACGCGCAACCACCAGCAGACCGACGCCAAGTTAGAAAAGCAGTATGGCTTTGAGACTCTATTTTTTTCGCCTCGTGGTCTGAGCTGGCGGAAATAAGTCTAAGTCCGGCCCATATTTGTGACGTCGACCAGTGAACACAAATATCGTCGGCGTCCAACACACGTAAATCCTGTGTGTCATGTGTACAGCCACTAAAACTTTGACAACTAAGGCTGTGTGCGGCGACGAAATTTGTTCGCCGGCAAGGCAGTAATGTCCGGCCTCAGTTAGAGAGTCGAGATACAGTAGCGTCAGTCGGTCGGCAGCATACATTCAACTTAAGCAGACGTGTTAACGGTAGCCTCGGAATTCGGTAGGCCGAAGCGATTAAAAGTAGCCGAAGCCTACCGAAACTTATTGACGTGTGTGATATAGACAGTAATAAATAGTGGAATCATGACAGTTTAATTTGGAACTAACATTTAACCGAACAAAGTGTAATAAGTGTGGCACGTGGTGATAGGGGATGCCAAGGTTAAGTAGTCAACGAACAATTACAATAAATAAATAATTTCATTTAAAAAAGCACTAAATCAAATTTGAATGGGTTGTAAATTGTGTGAAAGAGAGAATGTGGCAAACTGGGTGGCCTTGATTAGTAATTAAGTTTGAATAATTATGTTGCTGTGTTTCGTCAATAAGAATATTAATTTTTAATAGAATCCGTAATAATAAAAAATAAGTTTTGTTTTCAACATAAAAATGTGTTAGTTTAGTTATTACGCCATAACCACTTCCTAGTTTTCTGTGCTGACAGCTCGTCTAACGTAATCGGGGGTTTTCTGAAATTTTGAATTACAGTCAGATAGCGGGATTTTTATAAGGGCAAAAGTGTAAAGGTTTCGATATATAACCTTAGAAAAATATCGTGGCGACCTGGGCAGTTTCAAAACGTAAGTTTAACGGGGACAATGACGGTAAGTGAAATTCTGGCAGCGGTGAGTATTATTATATTTTATGATGAGCGTAGTATTAAATTAAAAGGTTAAAAGGCGAGCACCTTTACAGCGACGACCTTGCCAGGATGTTCGTATAAAATTTTATAGGAACTAGACCTGTTTTAAAGCACAGAAAATAGGATTTGGTAACGGCGTACTTGTAAAATTTTAATCGTATATATTTACGTGAAAGGTTATGTTTTGGTAGCTTCATTATGTTCACAAGTGTGTTAGTGTTTTGATTTTATATGAGTAATTATAGTTTAATAATAGTTTTTTTATATATAAATGGGTCATATAAATAAATTTTGAATATGACCGAGGTACTAGAGAATATTGGTATCGCGTGGGATGAGTGGGAAAGCGAATTTAGAGGGGTTGTAGGTGAAATGACAGACGAGGAGTGGGGTAAGTTAGATGATAATTTAACGCGGATGGAAGAACAAGAGGAGGGAATATTGCTGAAATTAAAAAACACAGTGATGATATTGGTAGTAAGATGACAAATAATAACGGTAAGATAGTTGAAGTAATAGGGGTAGAAAATAAGACAATGAATAGGCCTGACGACAGTGTAGGGGTGGAAGAAAAAGAGTATACATTAAATGACATATTTAACCTTATTAATAAACGTTTTGACGAGATGGACGAAAAGTGGGATAAACTTTTGGAAAAGTGGGATAAACGAGACGAGAAGTGGAAATGATAGGCAGATAAATTAAAGGAGAATACAGAAGTTGAATTAAAACAGGTAAGTGATAATAATGTTGTTAATGATAGTGAGGGAATAATTAACCAGGTGAGTGATAACGATAATTCTAATAATGAATTAATAAATAACAGTGACAAAATAGTGGGAGAGGTAGTGTTGACTAGTGAAGATAATGATGGTGATTACAATTCTGAGGTAAGTGGTGATGTTAATATAAGTAATTATAATGGTGAAAAATATTAAATAAGAATAATAATGATATAGTTGAAAATGGGGTATCAAAAAGTGATACGGTAGACAATAGTGAAAATGGGAGTAGAATGGGAGTTGAGGTTGATCAGGGATTGCTATTTAGTGCTTACGATTTAGAAAGGGAGTATAGTGATAGTCTAAATGTAGAAGGTGAACAGGGGGCAAAATTTTATGGGGTTAAAAGTGAAGCAGAGACTTCACAAGTGTTGATGGAGGACAAGAGTTCCTCAATAGTTTTTGTAGAAGACGAGAGGTTTTCAGAAGGTCATATAAGTTTTTTGTGTTTATCTGGTAGGGCCAGATGGTATTTAAATAATTTTGTGGTATTGCCCTCTGCATGGAGTGAGAGAGAGAATGTGAAAGGGATATGGTGTTGTGATGAGAGAGAGAAAGAGTTAGAGTGGTTCAAGATAAATAGAGGTTATGAAAGGTTAGTACAGAGGTTAGATATTGAGAGAGATGAAGAGTATAAATTGCATTATGAAATAGAGAGAGATGAATATTTGCATAAAACTGTTATAAATGATAAAAAAACTGATTTGATGTTGAGAAAAAATACTTACGGAGACTGGACAAAAATAAATAATAGTGACAGGTTTGATGACATAATAAAAGGGATAATGAATGATATAGAGGTAATGGTTTATTATAATAATAATAATAAATTGGATGTAAATAAAAATGATTTATGCTATAAATATGTTATGTATATACACGATGATGGGGGTTGAATTAAGAAATTGGGGAAGGAACAGTTTAAATATGTTAATATATGGTAATGACCTGGCTGATTTTTTACAATGAAGTGTGATAAAAGTGAATAATTAATGGTGAAGAATTGTAAATAATTTAGTGAAATTAATCGTGTGTATTGTAAAATGTTAGGTAAACAAGGTGTGTATGTAGGAAATTGTTGTGGTAATGATAATAATATTTTGCAGTCTAAATAAATAACAAAATAATTTTGAAGAGGATAACAAATGAATTGTAATTATGGTAATTGGTGAGAGTAATTAAAATTGTTGTGTTTTCAATAATTAATTTAATTAAAATACTTTGAAATGTTTAAATATTTTTGATTGGTTTAAATGTTGTATAATTGAGTTTTCTAATGGATTTAAATTATTTTACGAGATGTGAATTTGATAGTAATAAATAGATAAATGTTAAATTGTTAGGTATGAAATAACACTGTTGTTAAATGTTTCAGAGGGTACGTGGAGGTATTGGTGTGTGTGGTGTGTATATTTTGTGTTTATGTCAGTAGGTGAATAATGTACTGTAAGTATAAAATTTATAATACCAATCAGATAGAGTAAAATGTTTACAGGTGTGAAAAAATTTTGAGTCAATAATGAAAATAATTTGAGATAATTGTGTTAAATAGAACTATAATTAAAAAGTAATAATCACTGAAATATGAGATAAAACAAAGGGTACTAATAAATTTGAAATTTTGAGGAATCTAATTCCCGACAGGGATAAATAATGAAATGATAATATATAAAGGAGTTAATGAAAAATTTTCATGTAATAATGTTTATAAGATTCTATACAAATTATTTAAAAGAGAATTGTTTGTTTAATGTATGCTAACGATCAAGGTAAATGTCTATTTGTTTATTATGTTATGTAATGTATTATACAAGATGTGTGGGTAATTTTGGGGGGTAGAGTGGTGTTTATAGAAGTGATATAATAATGGAATGTAGGGACTGCTTTTGTAGAAAAATTTAATTTAGCTATTAGTGTGTTATCGCTGTGGTGGCATGTGCCACAGTAGATAGCGGAAAGTGTTGGGGGTAACAGCGAGTGTTACCTCCATCGGAGGCCAAAATGGCGCAAAATGCACGGCACACCCTTTTTTACAATTTTATATTTTATCTTGATAGACTGCCTTGCCGTGCAGTTAAATGATGATGATAACATGCCTGAAAGTAAAGTTGATTTCCCCGACTTTTCGGGCGATTACTGCCTTACCAGCACTAATCGTGGTTTTGGCTAGCGGTCAGCTATGGCCATAATTTAAGACCCTTGACCATAGCTGGCTTGAAATTGGTTTATATTAGAAATTGATGGGGGGTGACACTAGGGGAAATCCCGGAAACTATGGTACAGCGGCTGCCACTCTGTTCGAGTAGGAACAGCAAAGCCAGGTGGTAGACCCGCATTAAGGGTATGTAATTATGTAACAAAGATATGTTGATGTCTAAATCTTTCAAATGTAACGCTGAAGCAAGGGCACGGAGATGTAAAATTCCTCCACCTATGCCGTCCTTGTGGAAGCACATGGGCGCCACAGTCCAACAGAAAATAACAATAGTGTGTGTGGCTGGGAGGTTGCTCAGGGGAGCAACAAATTAAAATTTTGTAACCTAAAGATGATAACACGCTCTTGCACTAATTAAATAATTGTATTATGATTTGATAAATAGGTGTTCGTATGTTTATTATACTGTGTCTATTCTGTCTCATAAATGTATTAGTTTATTGTGTTAGAGGTAAGTGTTGATAAAATGTGTAATTTATATAATTTTGAAATGTGTTTGTAGTAAGGTCATTCACCTTGCTAAGAAAATCAGCTGATCTGCTGTAGAATGTCATATATAAATTGTTTGCTAATTTCCAAGTCAACTAATGTTTGAATATAATGATTTTGATGTGTTAAAGATTTTATTTTAAATGATGAAAATAATTTGATATAGTTAAGAATTTTAAATGATTTGTAAAAGTAGATTTTGGGTGATTAATATTTTGTTAGGACAAATAGATCAGTCCAAGTTGAGTTTAAAGTGGTAATAGAGAGAATAATATTGTTATGAATAATGTAATGTAGAGTTTGAGAAGTATTGATAGTGACACAGTAGATATGGGGAATATATGTAGCGTATTGATTGATATATTGATGTAATAAATAAGTGGAGATATTTTGTTGTAGCTGATGGGTGATGTAGGGAGAATGGTAATTAGTTGATGGGAGTTTTGTAAGAGGGGGTGTGATAGGAGTCCGCAACAAAAGGGTTGGGACGGGAAGGGACCGTTTGGCGCCGGAAAGGGCCGCCTAGGTAGAATCCAGGGGCCAAATAAGGGGATGAGCTTTTGGGAGGGAACACACATCCGGAGTACAAAGGGGTAGAGAGTATTTTTTTTTATAAGAGTAGAATGATGCGATTTGAGTTGAGTAGTAAGTTGGGTTTAGAGATTGTTTAATAGATGTTTTTGATAGAGATGGGTGTCATATTAGTTAGAGCTGTTAGTAATATTAACGTCAGAAGGGGAAGATTATAAATGTATACATACCAAGTTGTGAATCAAGTCATTATGAATAATTAAATCACCCAAACTAATGGAGAGTGAAAATAGTAAAGATAGAGAGTCATAATAAAAATATAAACTTAATGGAAACAAGTGACAATTTTAATAGAATTGAGAATAAAATAAAGTTGTAAAATGTGTAATTTTGAGCAATTTAAATGACAATTTTATTGTTAATTATAATAATACTATGGTGATTTTAAATGTCTTATTTTATTGTGTTTTATAATGTTTGAAGGTAAAATTTTAAAGATGTTTAATGTATTTTCTGATGTAGCTTATGTATAACCTTGCACAGGTTCAAGGTTCTGGACTTGACCCAGTTTGATCAGCCGATGGGTGATGTTATATACTAGACCAGTCTTGGCAATGAAGCGATGCCAAGTTTGGTTTCCTAATTGAGTTAAATAATTTAAAAAATTTCTTTTGAATATTGGGAAAAGTATATTTCAATAAATTTAAAAAAATTTTTTAGAAAAAAAATTTTTTTTTGATTTTGTGCCTGCCATCTAATTGATGTTTTGAATTTTGATGATATTATTGTTTGTGTGTATTAATAGTGTTATTGAATTATATTGTTTAGGATATATGTATAATCAAAGGTTAAGATAAGTGAGTTCATGTTTTAATTAGATGTTCAATTTATTTTTCTGATTATTAAGAGTAATGAAGAAAACTCATAAAAGATTTTGATTTTTGAGATTAATGGTAATATAAATTTTGTTTTAATTTTGGTTTTAAACTTTCAAATTTGAAAATAAAGTTTTTTGGTATGCATTAAAGTGATGATGGTGATGAAACAATACAAAGGAATGTTGTGCTGTTGACGATAATACACTTCCTGGAATTTTAAAGCTGTGTGACATCTGCGCACAAACGCGCAACCACCAGCAGACCGACGCCAAGTTAGAAAAGCAGTATGGCTTTGAGACTCTATTTTTTTCGCCTCGTGGTCTGAGCTGGCGGAAATAAGTCTAAGTCCGGCCCATATTTGTGACGTCGACCAGTGAACACAAATATCGTCGGCGTCCAACACACGTAAATCCTGTGTGTCATGTGTACAGCCACTAAAACTTTGACAACTAAGGCTGTGTGCGGCGACGAAATTTGTTCGCCGGCAAGGCAGTAATGTCCGGCCTCAGTTAGAGAGTCGAGATACAGTAGCGTCAGTCGGTCGGCAGCATACATTCAACTTAAGCAGACGTGTTAACGGTAGCCTCGGAATTCGGTAGGCCGAAGCGATTAAAAGTAGCCGAAGCCTACCGAAACTTATTGACGTGTGTGATATAGACAGTAATAAATAGTGGAATCATGACAGTTTAATTTGGAACTAACATTTAACCGAACAAAGTGTAATAAGTGTGGCACGTGGTGATAGGGGATGCCAAGGTTAAGTAGTCAACGAACAATTACAATAAATAAATAATTTCATTTAAAAAAGCACTAAATCAAATTTGAATGGGTTGTAAATTGTGTGAAAGAGAGAATGTGGCAAACTGGGTGGCCTTGATTAGTAATTAAGTTTGAATAATTATGTTGCTGTGTTTCGTCAATAAGAATATTAATTTTTAATAGAATCCGTAATAATAAAAAATAAGTTTTGTTTTCAACATAAAAATGTGTTAGTTTAGTTATTACGCCATAACCACTTCCTAGTTTTCTGTGCTGACAGCTCGTCTAACGTAATCGGGGGTTTTCTGAAATTTTGAATTACAGTCAGATAGCGGGATTTTTATAAGGGCAAAAGTGTAAAGGTTTCGATATATAACCTTAGAAAAATATCGTGGCGACCTGGGCAGTTTCAAAACGTAAGTTTAACGGGGACAATGACGGTAAGTGAAATTCTGGCAGCGGTGAGTATTATTATATTTTATGATGAGCGTAGTATTAAATTAAAAGGTTAAAAGGCGAGCACCTTTACAGCGACGACCTTGCCAGGATGTTCGTATAAAATTTTATAGGAACTAGACCTGTTTTAAAGCACAGAAAATAGGATTTGGTAACGGCGTACTTGTAAAATTTTAATCGTATATATTTACGTGAAAGGTTATGTTTTGGTAGCTTCATTATGTTCACAAGTGTGTTAGTGTTTTGATTTTATATGAGTAATTATAGTTTAATAATAGTTTTTTTATATATAAATGGGTCATATAAATAAATTTTGAATATGACCGAGGTACTAGAGAATATTGGTATCGCGTGGGATGAGTGGGAAAGCGAATTTAGAGGGGTTGTAGGTGAAATGACAGACGAGGAGTGGGGTAAGTTAGATGATAATTTAACGCGGATGGAAGAACAAGAGGAGGGAATATTGCTGAAATTAAAAAACACAGTGATGATATTGGTAGTAAGATGACAAATAATAACGGTAAGATAGTTGAAGTAATAGGGGTAGAAAATAAGACAATGAATAGGCCTGACGACAGTGTAGGGGTGGAAGAAAAAGAGTATACATTAAATGACATATTTAACCTTATTAATAAACGTTTTGACGAGATGGACGAAAAGTGGGATAAACTTTTGGAAAAGTGGGATAAACGAGACGAGAAGTGGAAATGATAGGCAGATAAATTAAAGGAGAATACAGAAGTTGAATTAAAACAGGTAAGTGATAATAATGTTGTTAATGATAGTGAGGGAATAATTAACCAGGTGAGTGATAACGATAATTCTAATAATGAATTAATAAATAACAGTGACAAAATAGTGGGAGAGGTAGTGTTGACTAGTGAAGATAATGATGGTGATTACAATTCTGAGGTAAGTGGTGATGTTAATATAAGTAATTATAATGGTGAAAAATATTAAATAAGAATAATAATGATATAGTTGAAAATGGGGTATCAAAAAGTGATACGGTAGACAATAGTGAAAATGGGAGTAGAATGGGAGTTGAGGTTGATCAGGGATTGCTATTTAGTGCTTACGATTTAGAAAGGGAGTATAGTGATAGTCTAAATGTAGAAGGTGAACAGGGGGCAAAATTTTATGGGGTTAAAAGTGAAGCAGAGACTTCACAAGTGTTGATGGAGGACAAGAGTTCCTCAATAGTTTTTGTAGAAGACGAGAGGTTTTCAGAAGGTCATATAAGTTTTTTGTGTTTATCTGGTAGGGCCAGATGGTATTTAAATAATTTTGTGGTATTGCCCTCTGCATGGAGTGAGAGAGAGAATGTGAAAGGGATATGGTGTTGTGATGAGAGAGAGAAAGAGTTAGAGTGGTTCAAGATAAATAGAGGTTATGAAAGGTTAGTACAGAGGTTAGATATTGAGAGAGATGAAGAGTATAAATTGCATTATGAAATAGAGAGAGATGAATATTTGCATAAAACTGTTATAAATGATAAAAAAACTGATTTGATGTTGAGAAAAAATACTTACGGAGACTGGACAAAAATAAATAATAGTGACAGGTTTGATGACATAATAAAAGGGATAATGAATGATATAGAGGTAATGGTTTATTATAATAATAATAATAAATTGGATGTAAATAAAAATGATTTATGCTATAAATATGTTATGTATATACACGATGATGGGGGTTGAATTAAGAAATTGGGGAAGGAACAGTTTAAATATGTTAATATATGGTAATGACCTGGCTGATTTTTTACAATGAAGTGTGATAAAAGTGAATAATTAATGGTGAAGAATTGTAAATAATTTAGTGAAATTAATCGTGTGTATTGTAAAATGTTAGGTAAACAAGGTGTGTATGTAGGAAATTGTTGTGGTAATGATAATAATATTTTGCAGTCTAAATAAATAACAAAATAATTTTGAAGAGGATAACAAATGAATTGTAATTATGGTAATTGGTGAGAGTAATTAAAATTGTTGTGTTTTCAATAATTAATTTAATTAAAATACTTTGAAATGTTTAAATATTTTTGATTGGTTTAAATGTTGTATAATTGAGTTTTCTAATGGATTTAAATTATTTTACGAGATGTGAATTTGATAGTAATAAATAGATAAATGTTAAATTGTTAGGTATGAAATAACACTGTTGTTAAATGTTTCAGAGGGTACGTGGAGGTATTGGTGTGTGTGGTGTGTATATTTTGTGTTTATGTCAGTAGGTGAATAATGTACTGTAAGTATAAAATTTATAATACCAATCAGATAGAGTAAAATGTTTACAGGTGTGAAAAAATTTTGAGTCAATAATGAAAATAATTTGAGATAATTGTGTTAAATAGAACTATAATTAAAAAGTAATAATCACTGAAATATGAGATAAAACAAAGGGTACTAATAAATTTGAAATTTTGAGGAATCTAATTCCCGACAGGGATAAATAATGAAATGATAATATATAAAGGAGTTAATGAAAAATTTTCATGTAATAATGTTTATAAGATTCTATACAAATTATTTAAAAGAGAATTGTTTGTTTAATGTATGCTAACGATCAAGGTAAATGTCTATTTGTTTATTATGTTATGTAATGTATTATACAAGATGTGTGGGTAATTTTGGGGGGTAGAGTGGTGTTTATAGAAGTGATATAATAATGGAATGTAGGGACTGCTTTTGTAGAAAAATTTAATTTAGCTATTAGTGTGTTATCGCTGTGGTGGCATGTGCCACAGTAGATAGCGGAAAGTGTTGGGGGTAACAGCGAGTGTTACCTCCATCGGAGGCCAAAATGGCGCAAAATGCACGGCACACCCTTTTTTACAATTTTATATTTTATCTTGATAGACTGCCTTGCCGTGCAGTTAAATGATGATGATAACATGCCTGAAAGTAAAGTTGATTTCCCCGACTTTTCGGGCGATTACTGCCTTACCAGCACTAATCGTGGTTTTGGCTAGCGGTCAGCTATGGCCATAATTTAAGACCCTTGACCATAGCTGGCTTGAAATTGGTTTATATTAGAAATTGATGGGGGGTGACACTAGGGGAAATCCCGGAAACTATGGTACAGCGGCTGCCACTCTGTTCGAGTAGGAACAGCAAAGCCAGGTGGTAGACCCGCATTAAGGGTATGTAATTATGTAACAAAGATATGTTGATGTCTAAATCTTTCAAATGTAACGCTGAAGCAAGGGCACGGAGATGTAAAATTCCTCCACCTATGCCGTCCTTGTGGAAGCACATGGGCGCCACAGTCCAACAGAAAATAACAATAGTGTGTGTGGCTGGGAGGTTGCTCAGGGGAGCAACAAATTAAAATTTTGTAACCTAAAGATGATAACACGCTCTTGCACTAATTAAATAATTGTATTATGATTTGATAAATAGGTGTTCGTATGTTTATTATACTGTGTCTATTCTGTCTCATAAATGTATTAGTTTATTGTGTTAGAGGTAAGTGTTGATAAAATGTGTAATTTATATAATTTTGAAATGTGTTTGTAGTAAGGTCATTCACCTTGCTAAGAAAATCAGCTGATCTGCTGTAGAATGTCATATATAAATTGTTTGCTAATTTCCAAGTCAACTAATGTTTGAATATAATGATTTTGATGTGTTAAAGATTTTATTTTAAATGATGAAAATAATTTGATATAGTTAAGAATTTTAAATGATTTGTAAAAGTAGATTTTGGGTGATTAATATTTTGTTAGGACAAATAGATCAGTCCAAGTTGAGTTTAAAGTGGTAATAGAGAGAATAATATTGTTATGAATAATGTAATGTAGAGTTTGAGAAGTATTGATAGTGACACAGTAGATATGGGGAATATATATAGCGTATTGATTGATATATTGATGTAATAAATAAGTGGAGATATTTTGTTGTAGCTGATGGGTGATGTAGGGAGAATGGTAATTAGTTGATGGGAGTTTTGTAAGAGGGGGTGTGATAGGAGTCCGCAACAAAAGGGTTGGGACGGGAAGGGACCGTTTGGCGCCGGAAAGGGCCGCCTAGGTAGAATCCAGGGGCCAAATAAGGGGATGAGCTTTTGGGAGGGAACACACATCCGGAGTACAAAGGGGTAGAGAGTATTTTTTTTTATAAGAGTAGAATGATGCGATTTGAGTTGAGTAGTAAGTTGGGTTTAGAGATTGTTTAATAGATGTTTTTGATAGAGATGGGTGTCATATTAGTTAGAGCTGTTAGTAATATTAACGTCAGAAGGGGAAGATTATAAATGTATACATACCAAGTTGTGAATCAAGTCATTATGAATAATTAAATCACCCAAACTAATGGAGAGTGAAAATAGTAAAGATAGAGAGTCATAATAAAAATATAAACTTAATGGAAACAAGTGACAATTTTAATAGAATTGAGAATAAAATAAAGTTGTAAAATGTGTAATTTTGAGCAATTTAAATGACAATTTTATTGTTAATTATAATAATACTATGGTGATTTTAAATGTCTTATTTTATTGTGTTTTATAATGTTTGAAGGTAAAATTTTAAAGATGTTTAATGTATTTTCTGATGTAGCTTATGTATAACCTTGCACAGGTTCAAGGTTCTGGACTTGACCCAGTTTGATCAGCCGATGGGTGATGTTATATACTAGACCAGTCTTGGCAATGAAGCGATGCCAAGTTTGGTTTCCTAATTGAGTTAAATAATTTAAAAAATTTCTTTTGAATATTGGGAAAAGTATATTTCAATAAATTTAAAAAAATTTTTTAGAAAAAAAATTTTTTTTTGATTTTGTGCCTGCCATCTAATTGATGTTTTGAATTTTGATGATATTATTGTTTGTGTGTATTAATAGTGTTATTGAATTATATTGTTTAGGATATATGTATAATCAAAGGTTAAGATAAGTGAGTTCATGTTTTAATTAGATGTTCAATTTATTTTTCTGATTATTAAGAGTAATGAAGAAAACTCATAAAAGATTTTGATTTTTGAGATTAATGGTAATATAAATTTTGTTTTAATTTTGGTTTTAAACTTTCAAATTTGAAAATAAAGTTTTTTGGTATGCATTAAAGTGATGATGGTGATGAAACAATACAAAGGAATGTTGTGCTGTTGACGATAATACACTTCCTGGAATTTTAAAGCTGTGTGACATCTGCGCACAAACGCGCAACCACCAGCAGACCGACGCCAAGTTAGAAAAGCAGTATGGCTTTGAGACTCTATTTTTTTCGCCTCGTGGTCTGAGCTGGCGGAAATAAGTCTAAGTCCGGCCCATATTTGTGACGTCGACCAGTGAACACAAATATCGTCGGCGTCCAACACACGTAAATCCTGTGTGTCATGTGTACAGCCACTAAAACTTTGACAACTAAGGCTGTGTGCGGCGACGAAATTTGTTCGCCGGCAAGGCAGTAATGTCCGGCCTCAGTTAGAGAGTCGAGATACAGTAGCGTCAGTCGGTCGGCAGCATACATTCAACTTAAGCAGACGTGTTAACGGTAGCCTCGGAATTCGGTAGGCCGAAGCGATTAAAAGTAGCCGAAGCCTACCGAAACTTATTGACGTGTGTGATATAGACAGTAATAAATAGTGGAATCATGACAGTTTAATTTGGAACTAACATTTAACCGAACAAAGTGTAATAAGTGTGGCACGTGGTGATAGGGGATGCCAAGGTTAAGTAGTCAACGAACAATTACAATAAATAAATAATTTCATTTAAAAAAGCACTAAATCAAATTTGAATGGGTTGTAAATTGTGTGAAAGAGAGAATGTGGCAAACTGGGTGGCCTTGATTAGTAATTAAGTTTGAATAATTATGTTGCTGTGTTTCGTCAATAAGAATATTAATTTTTAATAGAATCCGTAATAATAAAAAATAAGTTTTGTTTTCAACATAAAAATGTGTTAGTTTAGTTATTACGCCATAACCACTTCCTAGTTTTCTGTGCTGACAGCTCGTCTAACGTAATCGGGGGTTTTCTGAAATTTTGAATTACAGTCAGATAGCGGGATTTTTATAAGGGCAAAAGTGTAAAGGTTTCGATATATAACCTTAGAAAAATATCGTGGCGACCTGGGCAGTTTCAAAACGTAAGTTTAACGGGGACAATGACGGTAAGTGAAATTCTGGCAGCGGTGAGTATTATTATATTTTATGATGAGCGTAGTATTAAATTAAAAGGTTAAAAGGCGAGCACCTTTACAGCGACGACCTTGCCAGGATGTTCGTATAAAATTTTATAGGAACTAGACCTGTTTTAAAGCACAGAAAATAGGATTTGGTAACGGCGTACTTGTAAAATTTTAATCGTATATATTTACGTGAAAGGTTATGTTTTGGTAGCTTCATTATGTTCACAAGTGTGTTAGTGTTTTGATTTTATATGAGTAATTATAGTTTAATAATAGTTTTTTTATATATAAATGGGTCATATAAATAAATTTTGAATATGACCGAGGTACTAGAGAATATTGGTATCGCGTGGGATGAGTGGGAAAGCGAATTTAGAGGGGTTGTAGGTGAAATGACAGACGAGGAGTGGGGTAAGTTAGATGATAATTTAACGCGGATGGAAGAACAAGAGGAGGGAATATTGCTGAAATTAAAAAACACAGTGATGATATTGGTAGTAAGATGACAAATAATAACGGTAAGATAGTTGAAGTAATAGGGGTAGAAAATAAGACAATGAATAGGCCTGACGACAGTGTAGGGGTGGAAGAAAAAGAGTATACATTAAATGACATATTTAACCTTATTAATAAACGTTTTGACGAGATGGACGAAAAGTGGGATAAACTTTTGGAAAAGTGGGATAAACGAGACGAGAAGTGGAAATGATAGGCAGATAAATTAAAGGAGAATACAGAAGTTGAATTAAAACAGGTAAGTGATAATAATGTTGTTAATGATAGTGAGGGAATAATTAACCAGGTGAGTGATAACGATAATTCTAATAATGAATTAATAAATAACAGTGACAAAATAGTGGGAGAGGTAGTGTTGACTAGTGAAGATAATGATGGTGATTACAATTCTGAGGTAAGTGGTGATGTTAATATAAGTAATTATAATGGTGAAAAATATTAAATAAGAATAATAATGATATAGTTGAAAATGGGGTATCAAAAAGTGATACGGTAGACAATAGTGAAAATGGGAGTAGAATGGGAGTTGAGGTTGATCAGGGATTGCTATTTAGTGCTTACGATTTAGAAAGGGAGTATAGTGATAGTCTAAATGTAGAAGGTGAACAGGGGGCAAAATTTTATGGGGTTAAAAGTGAAGCAGAGACTTCACAAGTGTTGATGGAGGACAAGAGTTCCTCAATAGTTTTTGTAGAAGACGAGAGGTTTTCAGAAGGTCATATAAGTTTTTTGTGTTTATCTGGTAGGGCCAGATGGTATTTAAATAATTTTGTGGTATTGCCCTCTGCATGGAGTGAGAGAGAGAATGTGAAAGGGATATGGTGTTGTGATGAGAGAGAGAAAGAGTTAGAGTGGTTCAAGATAAATAGAGGTTATGAAAGGTTAGTACAGAGGTTAGATATTGAGAGAGATGAAGAGTATAAATTGCATTATGAAATAGAGAGAGATGAATATTTGCATAAAACTGTTATAAATGATAAAAAAACTGATTTGATGTTGAGAAAAAATACTTACGGAGACTGGACAAAAATAAATAATAGTGACAGGTTTGATGACATAATAAAAGGGATAATGAATGATATAGAGGTAATGGTTTATTATAATAATAATAATAAATTGGATGTAAATAAAAATGATTTATGCTATAAATATGTTATGTATATACACGATGATGGGGGTTGAATTAAGAAATTGGGGAAGGAAAAGTTTAAATATGTTAATATATGGTAATGACCTGGCTGATTTTTGACAATGAAGTGTGATAAAAGTGAATAATTAATGGTGAAGAATTGTAAATAATTTAGTGAAATTAATCGTGTGTATTGTAAAATGTTAGGTAAACAAGGTGTGTATGTAGGAAATTGTTGTGGTAATGATAATAATATTTTGCAGTCTAAATAAATAACAAAATAATTTTGAAGAGGATAACAAATGAATTGTAATTATGGTAATTGGTGAGAGTAATTAAAATTGTTGTGTTTTCAATAATTAATTTAATTAAAATACTTTGAAATGTTTAAATATTTTTGATTGGTTTAAATGTTGTATAATTGAGTTTTCTAATGGATTTAAATTATTTTACGAGATGTGAATTTGATAGTAATAAATAGATAAATGTTAAATTGTTAGGTATGAAATAACACTGTTGTTAAATGTTTCAGAGGGTACGTGGAGGTATTGGTGTGTGTGGTGTGTATATTTTGTGTTTATGTCAGTAGGTGAATAATGTACTGTAAGTATAAAATTTATAATACCAATCAGATAGAGTAAAATGTTTACAGGTGTGAAAAAATTTTGAGTCAATAATGAAAATAATTTGAGATAATTGTGTTAAATAGAACTATAATTAAAAAGTAATAATCACTGAAATATGAGATAAAACAAAGGGTACTAATAAATTTGAAATTTTGAGGAATCTAATTCCCGACAGGGATAAATAATGAAATGATAATATATAAAGGAGTTAATGAAAAATTTTCATGTAATAATGTTTATAAGATTCTATACAAATTATTTAAAAGAGAATTGTTTGTTTAATGTATGCTAACGATCAAGGTAAATGTCTATTTGTTTATTATGTTATGTAATGTATTATACAAGATGTGTGGGTAATTTTGGGGGGTAGAGTGGTGTTTATAGAAGTGATATAATAATGGAATGTAGGGACTGCTTTTGTAGAAAAATTTAATTTAGCTATTAGTGTGTTATCGCTGTGGTGGCATGTGCCACAGTAGATAGCGGAAAGTGTTGGGGGTAACAGCGAGTGTTACCTCCATCGGAGGCCAAAATGGCGCAAAATGCACGGCACACCCTTTTTTACAATTTTATATTTTATCTTGATAGACTGCCGTGCCGTGCAGTTAAATGATGATGATAACATGCCTGAAAGTAAAGTTGATTTCCCCGACTTTTCGGGCGATTACTGCCTTACCAGCACTAATCGTGGTTTTGGCTAGCGGTCAGCTATGGCCATAATTTAAGACCCTTGACCATAGCTGGCTTGAAATTGGTTTATATTAGAAATTGATGGGGGGTGACACTAGGGGAAATCCCGGAAACTATGGTACAGCGGCTGCCACTCTGTTCGAGTAGGAACAGCAAAGCCAGGTGGTAGACCCGCATTAAGGGTATGTAATTATGTAACAAAGATATGTTGATGTCTAAATCTTTCAAATGTAACGCTGAAGCAAGGGCACGGAGATGTAAAATTCCTCCACCTATGCCGTCCTTGTGGAAGCACATGGGCGCCACAGTCCAACAGAAAATAACAATAGTGTGTGTGGCTGGGAGGTTGCTCAGGGGAGCAACAAATTAAAATTTTGTAACCTAAAGATGATAACACGCTCTTGCACTAATTAAATAATTGTATTATGATTTGATAAATAGGTGTTCGTATGTTTATTATACTGTGTCTATTCTGTCTCATAAATGTATTAGTTTATTGTGTTAGAGGTAAGTGTTGATAAAATGTGTAATTTATATAATTTTGAAATGTGTTTGTAGTAAGGTCATTCACCTTGCTAAGAAAATCAGCTGATCTGCTGTAGAATGTCATATATAAATTGTTTGCTAATTTCCAAGTCAACTAATGTTTGAATATAATGATTTTGATGTGTTAAAGATTTTATTTTAAATGATGAAAATAATTTGATATAGTTAAGAATTTTAAATGATTTGTAAAAGTAGATTTTGGGTGATTAATATTTTGTTAGGACAAATAGATCAGTCCAAGTTGAGTTTAAAGTGGTAATAGAGAGAATAATATTGTTATGAATAATGTAATGTAGAGTTTGAGAAGTATTGATAGTGACACAGTAGATATGGGGAATATATGTAGCGTATTGATTGATATATTGATGTAATAAATAAGTGGAGATATTTTGTTGTAGCTGATGGGTGATGTAGGGAGAATGGTAATTAGTTGATGGGAGTTTTGTAAGAGGGGGTGTGATAGGAGTCCGCAACAAAAGGGTTGGGACGGGAAGGGACCGTTTGGCGCCGGAAAGGGCCGCCTAGGTAGAATCCAGGGGCCAAATAAGGGGATGAGCTTTTGGGAGGGAACACACATCCGGAGTACAAAGGGGTAGAGAGTATTTTTTTTTATAAGAGTAGAATGATGCGATTTGAGTTGAGTAGTAAGTTGGGTTTAGAGATTGTTTAATAGATGTTTTTGATAGAGATGGGTGTCATATTAGTTAGAGCTGTTAATAATATTAACGTCAGAAGGGGAAGATTATAAATGTATACATACCAAGTTGTGAATCAAGTCATTATGAATAATTAAATCACCCAAACTAATGGTGAGTGAAAATAGTAAAGATAGAGAGTCATAATAAAAATATAAACTTAATGGAAACAAGTGACAATTTTAATAGAATTGAGAATAAAATAAAGTTGTAAAATGTGTAATTTTGAGCAATTTAAATGACAATTTTATTGTTAATTATAATAATACTATGGTGATTTTAAATGTCTTATTTTATTGTGTTTTATAATGTTTGAAGGTAAAATTTTAAAGATGTTTAATGTATTTTCTGATGTAGCTTATGTATAACCTTGCACAGGTTCAAGGTTCTGGACTTGACCCAGTTTGATCAGCCGATGGGTGATGTTATATACTAGACCAGTCTTGGCAATGAAGCGATGCCAAGTTTGGTTTCCTAATTGAGTTAAATAATTTAAAAAATTTCTTTTGAATATTGGGAAAAGTATATTTCAATAAATTTAAAAAATTTTTTTAGAAAAAAAATTTTTTTTTGATTTTGTGCCTGTCATCTAATTGATGTTTTGAATTTTGATGATATTATTGTTTGTGTGTATTAATAGTGTTATTGAATTATATTGTTTAGGATATATGTACAATCAAAGGTTAAGATAAGTGAGTTCATGTTTTAATTAGATGTTCAATTTATTTTTCTGATTATTAAGAGTAATGAAGAAAACTCATAAAAGATTTTGATTTTTGAGATTAATGGTAATATAAATTTTGTTTTAATTTTGGTTTTAAACTTTCAAATTTGAAAATAAAGTTTTTTGGTATGCATTAAAGTGATGATGGTGATGAAACAATACAAAGGAATGTTGTGCTGTTGACGATAATACACTTCCTGGAATTTTAAAGCTGTGTGACATCTGCGCACAAACGCGCAACCACCAGCAGATGCGCAGACCGACGCCAAGTTAGAAAAGCAGTATGGCTTTGAGACTCTATTTTTTTCGCCTCGTGGTCTGAGCTGGCGGAAATAAGTCTAAGTCCGGCCCATATTTGTGACGTCGACCAGTGAACACAAATATCGTCGGCGTCCAACACACGTAAATCCTGTGTGTCATGTGTACAGCCACTAAAACTTTGACAACTAAGGCTGTGTGCGGCGACGAAATTTGTTCGCTGGCAAGGCAGTAATGTCCGGCCTCAGTTAGAGAGTCGAGATACAGTAGCGTCAGTCGGTCGGCAGCATACATTCAACTTAAGCAGACGTGTTAACGGTAGCCTCGGAATTCGGTAGGCCGAAGCGATTAAAAGTAGCCGAAGCCTACCGAAACTTATTGACGTGTGTGATATAGACAGTAATAAATAGTGGAATCATGACAGTTTAATTTGGAACTAACATTTAACCGAACAAAGTGTAATAAGTGTGGCACGTGGTGATAGGGGATGCCAAGGTTAAGTAGTCAACGAACAATTACAATAAATAAATAATTTCATTTAAAAAAGCACTAAATCAAATTTGAATGGGTTGTAAATTGTGTGAAAGAGAGAATGTGGCAAACTGGGTGGCCTTGATTAGTAATTAAGTTTGAATAATTATGTTGCTGTGTTTCGTCAATAAGAATATTAATTTTTAATAGAATCCGTAATAATAAAAAATAAGTTTTGTTTTCAACATAAAAATGTGTTAGTTTAGTTATTACGCCATAACCACTTC
Organism: Magicicada septendecula; assembly: GCA_034769895.1. NCBI lineage: Eukaryota > Metazoa > Arthropoda > Insecta > Hemiptera > Cicadidae > Magicicada > Magicicada septendecula. Next base: position 312,862,363 of record CM068373.1, on the reverse strand, counting down.
CTAGTTTTCTGTGCTGACAGCTCGTCTAACGTAATCGGGGGTTTTCTGAAATTTTGAATTACAGTCAGATAGCGGGATTTTTATAAGGGCAAAAGTGTAAAGGTTTCGATATATAACCTTAGAAAAATATCGTGGCGACCTGGGCAGTTTCAAAAGGTAAGTTTAACGGGGACAATGACGGTAAGTGAAATTCTGGCAGCGGTGAGTATTATTATATTTTATGATGAGCGTAGTATTAAATTAAAAGGGTAAAAGGCGAGCACCTTTACACCTATTCATGTTTTACGTACCGAGTCACTTTATGGTTTTATAATTAAATTACCTTATGGTCCACCTTAGCATGTATAACCGTATCTGTGCATGTGTGCTAAGTCATTTCATCCTCCAGCCCAAAAAATGGCTGCATTTAACAGCTTTATTGACAGGTTACTTTGTGTTCCCCTTAATAACGAAGACTATGATCAAGAAGTAAATATTATAAAACAAATAGCTCTAAATAATTGTTACATGCCAGTAATAATTGATAACATGATAATGAAACATAAAAAACATTTAGAAAATAAAAATACCAACATTATTAACCAACATAATAAAAAACATAATATAATATTTCATTCAAAACATGTAATAAGTTAAAAAATTTTTTCAAAACTAAAATAAATATTCCTTTAAAAAATAAATCAGGAGTCTATAAAATAAAATGCGATAATTGTGCAGCATTCTACATCGGCCAATCCGGCAGAGATTTTTATACAAGATTTTTAGAGCATATTCCTAAAACAAATAATAATAATTCCAGTTTTGCACAACATTTAATAACAAAAGGTCATAATTAAACTAGTTTCGAAAACAATTTCGTACCATTACATACTTGCAAGAATGGTAAATTAATGGATAGCCTAGAGGAGTTCGAAATATATAAAGCTACAAAAAACGCAACAACGAAAAATAATATATTAAATGATCAAATGAAATTCGGATCTAATAACCTGTTTGACTGCTTTACGATTGAATGATAATTATAGCCAGTCGTAAGGAAATCGCGGTAAAGCGTGCATTCATGCGAGCGCTCCGAGCGATTCAGTTGTTAGGTTTTGTATATTTTATTTAAAAGATTCTAAACATTTTAAATTATGACATAACCACAAAATGTGGTATACATTTACGTTTTGAATTAATATTGTGTATATGAAGATGGGATTTCATCCCGAAACGCGTCATTGAACGAAAGAAGCTAGTGTCGCTAAGGTGGACCATAAGGTAATTTAACTATATTAACCATAAAGTGACTCGGTACGTAAAACATGAATAGATTTAAATTAGAACCTTACCAGGTAAAAATTGCGTATACACATCAAAATCAAAAGCTTAAACTATTTAAAACTAATTTAAATATTAAATTTAATAAAAAATGTCTACATCAAAATCTTATCCTAAATTACGCTAAAATCAAAATTAACGAAACGTGTAGAATAGCCAGAAAAACCGAGCAATTTGCAAGTAAATACAGGATAAAAGAAGAAATTAAATTCTTATATAGGAAGATAATCTCATTAAACTCAGCTGTATTTAAAACACATTTAGAACTATATAATAATGTTCATCCCGCTCTATGCGATTCCATCATACAACATATTAATCAATACGTTAAGAATAAGATTAGATTCCAGAAGAATAAACAAACTAATAAAATTGGCCCTTTGATAAGCAATCAAAACAATAATAAATTTAATAATGAACATGCTTTCTACCCTAGACTGATCATCATGGCTAACATGGTTCTCACGAACACAGAGGAAAATCTTATCAACAAAGGACTGAATTACAATTTTCCACCGAATCTTAAAAATGAAAATAATTTAATTAAAGAAATAGTTGAAGCCGAATCTGTAATTAAGTGTGTTCCAGACTTAAATGAACGAAATGAACTACGAATATTAATAAATAATAGATTCAATAAAGCAATTAATAATAATTATCATAAACAAAAGGAATTAAATTATACAAAAACAAAACATGAACAAGTAACAGCTATACAGCTAAATAAAAAACTCTTACAAAATAACATTTACTTAACGAAGGTTGATAAAGGCAATACTATAGCATTGTTAGACTTGGACGAATATAAACAAAAGATATACAAATTCATTAATAATAACAACATAACAAAGCTAAATATTGATCCCACCAAAAAATACACATTAGAATTGAATAAAACAATAAATAAATGTACAGATCTATTTGAGAAACATATATGCTACTCACTAAAACCAATAAAAGCTAGTGCACCATGCTTAAAAGGTCTACCCAAAGTACACAAAAAAGACACACCGATTAGACCTTTAGTAAATTTTACAACCGCTCCTAGCTATAAAGTAGCAAAAACTTTGGCAAAAATAATCAAACAACATATAAGCTTAGATAATAACCAGAGTATAAAAAGTTATAAAGATTTTATTGAAAAATTACGTCATATTGATATTAAGCCTAGTTACAAGCTAGTGTCTTTTGATATAGTGGATCTGTATACCAATGTCCCAATTGATGGAACTTTAAAATTACTCAAACAAAATTTAATAAATAATAATACTTTGAAATAAGAAAAATTAATCAGCTAATGTTAATATTAGAAATAGTACTTAATCAAAACTATTTTTCGTTTGATGGTTCATACTACAAACAAAATGAGGGCCTAGCAATGGGTTCTCCACTCTCAGGTATCCTCGCTGATATTTATTTGAATCATTTAGAAAATACTAAAATTTTAAAAAACAATTATTTTGACAATAAAATAGTATATTATTCAAGATATGTGGACGACACCTTTGTTATTTTCAATGGTAACAATAGACAGATCGAGTCATTTAATAACTATTTAAATAAAATACATAAGAAAATAAAATTCACTATGGAAATTGAAGATAACAAAAATATTAATTTCCTGGATCTAACCATAACAAATAACGGTAATGACCTGAAATACAAAATATACAGAAAGCACACATGCACAGATACGGTTATACATGCTGTCATTTCATCCTCCAGCCCAAAAAATGGCTGCATTTAACAGCTTTATTGACAGATTACTTTGTGTTCCCCTTAATAACGAAGACTATGATCAAGAAGTAAATATTATAAAACAAATAGCTCTATATAATGGTTACAGGCCAGTAATAATTGATAAAATGATAATGAAACATAAAAAACGTTTATAAAATAAAAATACCAACATTATTAACCAACATAATAAAAAACATAAAAAATTCATTTCAGCTGGTTTGATACCAAATATTTTAAAATCTGTTTTTAAAAGTAAAGGATATAATATTTCATTCAAAACATGTAATAAGTTAAAAAATTTTTTCAAAACTAAAATAAATATTCCTTTAAAAAATAAATCAGGAGTCTATAAAATAAAATGCGATAATTGTGCAGCATTCTACATCGGCCAATCCGGCAGAGATTTTTATACAAGATTTTTAGAGCATATTCCTAAAACAAATAATAATAATTCCAGTTTTGCACAACATTTAATAACAAAAGGTCATAATTATACTAGTTTCGAAAACAATTTCGTAGCATTACATACTTGCAAGAAGGGTAAATTAATGGATAGCCTAGAGGAGTTCGAAATATATAAAGCTACAAAAAACGCAACAACCAAAAATAATATATTAAATGATCAAATGAACTTCGGATCTAATAACCTGTTTGACACTGCTATACGGTTGAATGATAATTATAGCCAGTCGTAAGGAAATCGCGGTACAGCGTGCATGCATGCGAGCGCTCCGAGCGATTCAGTTGTTACGTTTTGTATATTTTATTTGAAAGATTTTAAACATTTTAAATTATGACATAACCACAAAATGTGGTATACATTTACGTTTTGAATTAATATTGTGTATCTGAAGATGGGATTTCATCCCGAAACGTGTCATTGAACGAAAGAAGGTGGACCATAAGGTAATTTAATTATATTAACCATAAAGTGACTCGGTACGTAAAACATGAATAGATTTAAAAGTTTCAACCTTAACACACTGTTTTCGCTCAGTAGATAATGTAGATAATAGCAACACATTCATACGATAGTTTTATGATTCGACGGTTCCAAAGAACGTTCAGTAATGTCTTACGGTCAACAGTTTAATCCTTTAAACATACAAAGAAAAAATAATTTCTCATATGAATAAAAATTTACAATCAAGATATGTTGTTTCCTTACTTGGAATATATTTTGGGAATTACGTATTTTACTCATCCTCAGCGTCTTAATTTTTGATCTCGTAGAATAATTTTTTGTCTAAGATGGTTGTTGCTAAGGTTCCTGTTTGGTAGTTTAAATTGGTATTATTGTGTGTGGGTTTGGTATCTAAATTTTTTTTTTAGTGTTTCAAATTTTAAATATTTTAAAAATTGTGTCGTGTTTTCTGTTGATTTGTATTTGTTCAGGTATTAGGTATTGTCTTGCGTGTTATGTTTATATTGTTATAAATGCTTACAATAATATACCCATCGTAAAACTATGGGCTGTGCTTCAAGATACCAACATCAACCCATACACTTATTAGAGCTGTGCAAACAAAGTGTATAAGATGCATAGATGCAACAGCTCTATGTTCACTATAAAAGTGGGGATTAGAGTATCAGAACCGTTCAGATTGAATAAGGGATTACGACAGAGCTGTTGCATTTCCCCCACGCTTTTCAAAATTTACGTTGAAAAAGCGCTAACCCATTTGAAGAAAAAATCCAAAGAGATGGGTATTGAAATTGACGATGTCACATGTTTGTACACCCTACAGTTTCCAGACAGTCAACTGATATGTGCAAGTGAAAAAGAAGGCCTGGAATATACGACACGCAAACTGAATGTAGAGTACGAGAAATGAGGATTACTGATGAACATAAAAAACGCAGTATTTGTGTGTCGAGAAAGAAACAACAGATTTAATCTTAGAAAACATCGAACGTATATAAAAATCCAACATCTACAAATACTTAGGAATAAATTTTAATGAAGAAGGGATAGATGCTATTAAAATAAAATAAGAATAAACAAAGGAAAACAAATAATTAGATTATTGAATGAGATTATAGAGAGCACAGAAATTGATAAAGGAAGGAAGAAAAGAACATACGATAAGATGATTAAAAGCACGTTGATGTACGGATCCGAAACATGGAAAATAAAGGAAATGGTTAAAAGAAAGTTAGAGCTACAGAAACGGATGCTTTGAGACGAGCTGCTAGAACTTCAAGGCTAGAACGAATACGAAATGAAACGATTTAAGAAGAAATGGGAGTACAGAAGACAATCATCGACTCCATTGAAGAAAAACAACTAATCTGTTAAGGATATACACAAAGAATGGAACAAAACCGACTACCAAAGAAAAGAATGAGATGGATACCTAGAGAGCACAGAAAGAAAGGAAGACCCAAGAGATTATATGGTTAGAAGGCGTAAGAAGACCAATGAGCAATAGAGGACTAAGCGACGAAAACTGCAACGACAGACAGCAATGGAGATTAGACATCGGACAGCGTCTTCAGAGGTTTTTGAACCCGAATTAATAAAAATATTTGTAAATTTTACCATATATTCATTATTGTGCCTTTGTGTGTTATATGTTTTATCCATGTCATGTTGGTTATGTCTGGGAATTAGTGTCCTTTATTTATTGCATGTGTGGCCAAATTGTATTTTTTTTGTATTCGTATATATGTGTGCGGTATACATAAATGTTGCGGTATGCAAAATATCTGTATTTATGTATGCATATCAGTACAGAAATCTGAGAAACCCTGTTATTTTTAACTGAGAAATATTTCCATGAGAAAAATTCCTGTGATTTTATAAAACGTGTAAAAACAGATTAACTAAAATTGCAAAAAGCCTAACGATGAAATTTTATAAAAAAAGAACCTTAAAATAACATCCAGCATTCGATATCTTTAGTTACTAGTGAAATACTGAGGATAATCCAGCGATTTAAAACAACAGACTTCTAAAGATAACTCGAGTGTTGCAGATAGGTGAAAACGCTTAAGCAAAGGTGAGATTGGAAAACTTCACTACCATTTGTAAAAAACGTGAGAAAACAAAATAATTCCAGAAGAATGAAGTGTGATGCCGTTTATATAAAACGGAATAAGACGAATACCATCAAATTTTGAGCCATCTCTTTATTGCTATGACATATAAAATCTTCTACAAAGCACTTTTTAAAAGCTGTAAAATATAAAGTTGATCAACAGATTATTAATTTGTAGGACACAACTATTAGTAAATCATTTATAAATATAAATTTAGTTATCAGAGACCATTGAGCTACGATTAAAAGTTAGTAACAGTTTTTATAGACTTCCCGAAAGCTTATATATCGTTTAGTAAAGATAGGATTTCCAGAGTGCATGTAGAGTTTGACACAGGTAGAAAGATCATGTCGATAGTGAAGCTAACTTAAGCAAATACAAAATCTAAATCTAAACTTTTTCCGCGTAACTTCAGGACTACTAAAGTTTTAACAAAAGTCAAACAAGGTGACGGCTTTTCTTAAGTGTTTTCAATCGTGTTACAAAAAATAAACTCAGAAAATAAAAGATTAACCTCCAAGACAGTTAAATATAAAGAAACGTACTGTGCTATTATATGATCATGAATAGAGTAGTCATGAAAATTAAATGTCTGGAATTTGTATATGATCTAGAATTTTCAAATCGTTTGGAAACTGATTATAACCAATCAGTCTCTGAAAGAGACTGCATTAAAGCCTGCTTTATAAATCTCCATTAAAAAGACGTATTTATGACAAATGTTAAGAATTCTCCAGGATGTTTAGTCACAAAATATAGAATAATCAACAAATTACGGTTTTTTGTATTGTAGACAAAGTAGAGAATAACCATAAACGCCATTTCGGCAGATAGAGACGGTGTATGAGTTAAGATCAACAACAGGATAAAGGTCAGACTGGATAAAGTACATAAGTAATAGATAGCTGAAAACTCGGCGCCTTATAGAGAGCAGTATACAAGAGGAGAGAGAATAAGAAAAAGGCGAGTTTCAGTAAATAATATATCGTCGACAAATTTGCTGGTGATAAGTCTATAAACCCGCAATGTTCAATACATTGTAAAACGTTTAAGCATTTTATACATGTATCCAAGATATTACCTGTTATTCGTGTTACACAAATTTATCTTCTCATTATATGTGTTGCGAGTTAGCAATAAAATCGCAGCTTGATATGTCTCAGATTGTAAGAAGTGGCCATTAAAGTGCATTATACGATACATTTCAATTTGAAGAGTACAGTAGGGAGCACTGAAAGTTGTTGCTGACAGTCAAGTGTATTGTTGTCCGTAATGCGGTGCTTTTCGTCAACAGTGTGACAATGTGGTTGCTATCGTATTAATGTAGTTGCAGTCTAACGGGAAGCATTTTTGAAAGAAAACTTATGTATGCCCCGTATTAGACGATCTTTACATACATTAGTTCTTACAATAAATAAGTATTTCCTACACAACTGGAAAAGTAAAATGCTTTTCATAATTTTCGCGTTTCCGTATAACAAAAAAATTTGCATTAGGTATAATAACGAATTTCGTCTTATCTAAAGTCATAAATGTTTTTCGTTGAAGTTAAACGAAATTCACTACCTACCGTGGGGAAGAACACGCTTTCCAATGTGTAAGGGAACTTGACCGCGAATAAAACCTTCCTCTATGTTCTTGATATCCACTATAAGTACACTTTGGTACAAAGTTTCGCAACACTCCGGATTGGTGTTATGCTATTTTCCTTCATGGACTGGTCTTCCGATTCATGCACAATATGTCAGTATCCTTTCTTTAATTGTATACTGAAACGAGTACTGCATAAAAATATTACTAATATTAAGGTTAATAATAATAATAATAATGATAATAAGATCAATAACAATAATAATAATCACCATAATAACAAATAAATTAATTGTAAATAATTATTACGTAATTATAATAAAATAATTAAACAAATAAAATTGCAATATTACATAACTAGCGTGAATTGTGATTTCGAAAAGTGAAAAAAATTATTAAACGCCACATAAATCGAAAATAACAGACTTTAATAATAAATCTGTTAAACACTAACACTCATTTACAGAAATTCTTCTAGTTATTAAAGTGTCCTCACTGTACACAGGCAATAATAAAAGCTACCAAGTAAAAAATGTTACATTAGTCTGCAATACAAAATAAATAAATCAACTCTTAATGACCCTCGCAAAAGTAACGCTATATAAATATTTAAATACATCCACTTGCCAAAAATGTCGTGCACTATTCAGTATTATATCGTAACTCCAAAACTAGCCGCCATCAGCCCAAACCGCATACACACAGTCAAACGTCGCTTGTGACGTGGAGTGTTGACTGGAAGACTCAAGATGGCTAGCGAATCATCAGGTAGCGTCAAGAATTTGCAAGCATCAGCAGACTTTGGCATAGGCTGGGTGAGACTACAAGCATTTTCCTTGCTTCAAGTGAGAAGTTAATGCTATTTGTGGAGTTTCAACTTTATAAGAGCATAAGAAACAAAAACAGCAGTAATGTGAGCAGTTTTTACCGGTGATTATTACTTAGAGGTTAAAAAGTTGTAATTAATATAAAAATTATAGATTGTAAAGAAATTAGCAGTAAAACTGCAATCTTGAAACACGCAAATTTTACATTCTTCGTGTTAGTCATTTAGCGGCTATAAATTTGTTATAATTCCGTTATTAGACGACCATAGTTTTGTAACGTGATCGCAACTAATAGTGTAATTAGTTATCGTGAAAATAAATTCATCCACTGCATTTATAACGTGGGTTGATATAGAGAACACTTTTTATTGTTTACTGTAACTGTTTTTCCGAACATAGGAACCCCATTAAAAGTTAACATCTGACCTTCATAAAGAGAAATCCTTCATAACAGGCGGTAATTTCCTTTAAGCTTAAGACGTTACAGTCTTACCCTCATTGCAACGTTAATCTCTTATGCTAATTATGTTTATCTCCTCCTCATATTGGCAATATTAATTTCATATTTTAGTAATAATTTGTAGGTAATTCTCTGCTGCCGACAACTATTTGTCAAACTATTTAGTAGCTATTCAATGACCTCATATTATTCATAACAAAGTTAGTATATTGGAGCAGTGTCTCCAAAACTATCAAACAGCGAGGTGCAGTTTCCCCATATAGTTGCACTGGCTGCATTTAAACAAAACGTAGGAAAACAATGATTAATGGAACTGACGCTGAAATTTAGCTATCGACGAACTTAAATGGAAAATGGAAAAATTCATTTTTTGTAGTATCAACTTATAAATTGTAACAATTTTAATTAGAAAATATATGCGTTTATTTACTTGAAATGTTTTGTAAGTGAGTTAATTTTATATGATAAACGTTATTTCCCAAATGTAGTAAACTACATACACCTTTTTTTGCTTTTCCATATATTATACTTTCTATTAGTTTTATTTCTATTTTCATATATCTATTTTGTTTTATCCGTACTATATCATGAAGATTCCCATTAACGTTCTATGAAAATTTCAAGTACATTGTTGGAGTACTAAAACTTTTTTATCAGTGCTTGATCTTAGATGTTTAATTATCTGCCTTTCCATACACATAAATACAACGGTTTATTAACTACAGACATTAACTGGACTGTTCAAGTTAGGTTCACATAACAACAACGAACTAAAAAATTAGCAATTTATGTCATGTAACATAAGCCTAAAATCTATTTTACAATAAATATTGCAAATAAAAGTAGAAATATTAAAAATAATATTATGGTTCTTTGAAAGGAAACCTTGAATCTTGATAAATAAAATTTTCCAGTCATAAAGCATTATGTTTATTTTGGTTGAAACATTTCTTTTGATTGGAGCAAATAGCTAAACCAAAATACATGAGCCTCTTTAATGACCAAAAAGAGGATGCAAACATAGGTAAATGATTCCTGGGTAGAGTTAAATTGTGAAACGGCAAAAAAACAGATAAGATAAAAAAACAAGAAGAACTTGAAACATTCAATCTGAGCGAGAAAAAAGCATGAAATAGCATGAATACCTAAAAAGGAAGCTAGAGAATATGTTAGTGCTGAAAGGGGAAAACTAAAGTAGAGGAAAAGAGAAGCTTTCGCAGAATTACAAAAAATGGAGACAGTTATGGTAAGGTATCTAAATACATAAAACCGAGATAATTGCCATGACAACGATGATGGTAATATTAATGATGGTGATAATGACGGTGATGATTTACAAAGTTTTCAAATAACATAACTGGAATATTCGTCAGTACAAGCCGAGTAATCGTCAGCAGTCTTCCCGGCACAGACACGACAAGAGACTCAGCATACCAGTTAATTCAGACCAACTTATGTAATTTTATTACATAATTTTGTTTAGCACATTTTTAGTCATGAGCAAGGTAAAGATATTCTAACAATTAAATTATTCAAATTTAATATTAATTATTTTAAAATATAAACACACGACGTTTTGATTACTATCTATCTCTGATATCTTCTTCATGTATCCAAAGTTATCCTAACCTCTGCTAAAACTAAAATACACAGGCAAAACGTTAAATACATTGCAAATGCGTAATGTAAACTTTGAATTATTCTTCATGAGAAAAATATTGTTTAGCTCAGAAATTAATCTTGTATTTGCCTTTCAAGCTCTCTGGGTTATTCTGAATAAACAAGTATTTATATTTCTTTTGTTAAGACCATTCTTGTGGGTCAAAATCTTAAACAGTCATAACAGATCCATATTTTTGAAATTTGTTTCGTATTAACAAACACTAAATTTATGTTAAATATCATTTTGCTTTTACATAACAACAGTAACACCCTTTTAATACAAAATTTAAAACATTTGTAACAACATTCCTTTGTTTGTCAAAAGCGTGTGATATAAAGTAAAACTCAGTTTAGGTTCACATTTAAAAGTCAATTTATTATTAATTTACACACATTTTCCGGAACCAAAGAATACAGAAGTGATTGAATTCTCATCTTCCACTACTGCTTGTCCATCTTCTTCAATTTCTTGTAATCTCAATACAGTCTAAATTTCGTTTATCCAGGTGATAGGTTGTCTTCTTCTTTCCCTTCTTCCTGGTGGGGTTTCCTTCTTCCAAAACTCTCGTTGGCAATCTTTCCTGTCCCATCCGTAATGTCAACGTGTTAAGGGAAAACTAGTTTTTTGTGTCAGTAATATAAAAAGAAACGTTTATTACACTGTAGTTAAATTGAACAAGTTTAATATAATAAATTCAAGGGGCTAAATATTTATCCGTTGACACAAGTAACGTTAGGGCTATTTCTTTGTGTGTGTGTGTGTGTGTGCGCGCGCGCGCGCGGGCGGGCGTGAGTTTGAGAGGGAGAGAGAGAGAGAAAGAGAGTCGTGTTAAGAGAGTGTGGGGGTTTTATAGGAGCACAGTAACAATACGAGATATTCTGACATCGCTGAAACTCATAGGTTTAATGACAGCAGAGACGGGACCACGTCTGACATTATCAGTAACACCGTGGAAAAAAGGAAGAACGGTACCTAAACGGTAACTAAACGGTAGGAACGGAAGACCCCATACTGAGATCTTTAAGCGACGGAATCAAAAACCGTATATATAGGCCTACCCGCCGATAGCAGGAACTAAAAATATAACTGTATGAAGTACAGCCAAAGGTTAGTTGGGCTCACCCATTCTTTTTTTTTTTATAACAGAGATATTTTTCTGTAAGTCGTTGCATCAGTGGAAAACGTCCGTTTCTGTCAGTTGTAGTAGCGTCTTGGAACTAACGTAGTTTTTTAGCAAAAGCATTAGCGTCTTCCACTTGGCAGTCTGTAGTTAGCCGCAAAAAATATCACGTCATTTCCAAGCAAAGTCCAAATTAAAAACCCATGCAGTGACTCCTCTTCTATGTACAAAGAGTTGTGACCCCACTTCAATTATACATCAAATAAGGGAAGTGTGTGGTAGTGTAGCATTTTTACGCCAGGTCATCGCAAAATGGTGTTAGTTTTTTGAAAATTATGGCACGGAAATCGAAAATGATTACTAGAAATGAAGGTTGTCAACTTTGTAAATGTTAAACGAGTTCACCAATTGTTGCTTCCAAATAACCAAATGACAGTGAGCTAAACTGCGGCTGAATTAGGTATTTCGAATAGAATTGTGTACTATATCACATCTGAGTTCCAAAAATTTCGAAAAATATAAGCGCATTATATGGCACACGTCACATTGGAACATCTTGAAATTTTTGAGTGGGTGGAATGGGAAACCTGTCCTTAAAATTCCTGACCTAGAGGTGTGTGATCTCCACGTATTTGGTACTATAAAAAAACCGTGACGAAGCGGCTGTAGCACACTAATGAAGAAGTCCAAATTGCAGGGTAATCTGAAAATGGTAATCGGATGATGCTCGGGAATTTTCTTAGCAATGGCATAGAAAACGTAACACGCTAAAATCAGTGGTTAAATAAAATTGGTGATTATCTATAAAAGTAGATATTTGATTATAGTTTTTAATAAATGAAAGAAATATTCCACATATTTATGCATATTTAACTTATTTAAATTTCATAAAAATAAGGATAATATTTATGCGTATAATTTTAAATACCAATAACATGTTAAACAGTCTCATACAAAATTTATAATTTATGTATAGACGTCAGCCTTGTCACCTTGCAGTGTATGACAATAACACAAACGGTGTGTCTTTTTTTCGGATTGAGTCCCCTATTAGGTTTTAAAAGCTATTACGCGATTATTACGCGATTCTAAGATTGAAAAAGATCGGACGCTCTCAACAAACGAGATGACGGTTTGCGACTTCATTCAGGATTGAAGTCGGTAAATCACACAACACCAGTCGAGGCTACCAGCAAACGAGATGACGGTTTGCGACTTCATTCAGGATTGAAGCCGGTAAATCACACAACACCAGTCGACACTACCAGCAAACGAGATGACGGTTTGCGATTTCATTCAGGTGAAGCCGGTAAATCACACAACACCAGTCGACACTACCAGCAAACGAGTCGCTGACTTAAAAGGTACGACGTCGGTCGCAAACCAATAGAAACGCACTTTTTCACTCCGACTGCATTAGAAGTATAAATAGAATCGTGTAGAAGAAAAATTATTCCATTTAAGGAGATCGAGGAGGAATCTGCCTGATGACACCAGAGATGAATCTGGAAAAACATCGAGGAAAACTTCGGGGAAAATATTTTTGACTCAAACAAAATACGACATTTTACAGCACACCCGCAAAATCCTAAAAATTATCATACACTTTCACACGCGCATACGTTTAAATTATGTAAGAGGTAAATGTGACTGTTTAAAGTCGGCACTGTTTGGAATTCCATATCTGAAGAATAGTAGAATTAGTGGATCGCAAAAATGTGTGCATCGTACTGAATACTTTATGCCTTTGGGATACTTTTTGTAATAACATATTTTCCGTTATCAAAAAACGTTCAGACGTTTCTCCAAACTGCTTAAATTTTTTGTTTTACAAGAGATTTTAAATACAAATATGTAGAGAAAACAAGAGATTATAAAACATTTGTAAAGTTGACTATTTAAATTAGACTTTTACACATTGTTACATTGGCTGATTATTGTTCAGTTGTTATGTTTTAAGACAGTGCACTTTCAAACCATTACAATACTGTGTAGGCTAGACTTTGTATTCTTGGAAATGTGACGCTAAAAATAGCCGAAACCACAGTATAATGTTGACAAATGCTGGGTTTTAGTAACATAATGGGATGACGGGGATTTTAGAGAGACGAAGAGATTGAGTGAAAATACTTGGAAAATATATAGAAACATAAATGTTGAGTCGTATATTTGTGTCAAGAGGAATGAATTGTGACAGACGATCTAACATAACGAGTATGAGCGAGTTGACCGTGAATGCGCTGTATCCGTCTTGTCACTGCGGCACTGACAGCTTATGTTCTGTATGCAGCACATACACAGCGTTTTCTACAATTGCATTATACCAGGGATTAATTTCTATCTTAGTGTATTACACCTGTGAAATATTTACAAGTGCTGAGAGATTTCATGTATTACTATACAGAGTTGAGTAGGCCTATATGTGTATGAACTTAATACGAATAATATCATAGGTGCATAATGATCAGTTTCATAGAAATATCTGAAAATTTGCAAAGAACAAATCGACAACAACATAAAATAAAAATTTAATTTCAAAACAAATTAAATTATTACATATTTAGCATTGGTGGGAATACCTTTGCCAAATGGATGCCTGCCGCCAAATATATGGAACAACTATGGAACTATAAGCCGAAGGGACGGAGAGGTGTAGGACGTCCAAAGAAGCGTTGGAGTGACCAGCTCTAAACTTTACCAAATGGATGCCTGCCGCCAAATATATGCAACAACTACGAAACTATAAGCCGATGGGACGGAGAGTTGTAGGACGTCCAAAAGAGCGCTGGAGTGTCCACCTCTAAACTTTACCAAATGGATGTCTACCGCCAAATATATGCAACAACTACGAAACTATAAGCCGATGGGACGGAGAGTTGTAGGACGTCCAAAGGAGCGATGGAGTGACCAGCTCTAAACTTTACCAAATGGATGCCTGCCACCAAATGTATGCAACAACTACGGAACTATAAGCCGAAAGGACGGAGAGGTGTAGGACGTCCAAAGGAGCGCTGGAGTGACCAGCTCTAAACTTTACCAAATGGATGCCTGCCGCCAAATGTATGCAACAACTACGGAACTATAAGCCGAAGGGACGGAGAGGTGTAGGACGTCCAAAAGAGCGCTGGAGTGTCCACCTCTAAACTTTACCAAATGGATGCCTGCCGCCAAATGTATGCAACAACTACGGAACTATAAGCCGAAGGGACGGAGAGGTGTAGGACGTCCAAAGGAGCGCTGGAGTGACCAGCTCTAAACTTTACCAAATGGATGCCTACCGCCAAATATATGCAACAACTACGGAACTATAAGCCGAAGGGACGGAGAGGTGTAGGACGTCCAAAGGAGCGCTGGAGTGACCAGCTCTAAACTTTACCAAATGGATGCCTGCCGCCAAATGTATGCAACAACTACGGAACTATAAGCCGAAGGGACGGAGAGGTGTAGGACGTCCAAAGGAGCGCTGGAGTGACCAGCTCTAAACTTTACCAAATGGATGCCTGCCGCCAAATGTATGCGACAACTACGGAACTATAAGCCGAAGGGACGGAGAGGTGTAGGACATCCAAAGGAGCGCTGGAGTCACCAGCTCTAAACTTTACCAAATGGATGCCTGCCGCCAAATGTATGCAACAACTACGGAACTTTAAGATAAGGGACGGAGAGGTGTAGGACGTCCAAAGGAGCGCTGGAGTAACCAGCTCTAAACTTTACCAAATGGATGTCTGCCGCCAAATGTATGCAACAACTACGGAATTATAAGCCGAAGGGACGGAGAGGTGTAGGACGTCCAAAGGAGCGCTGGAGTGACCAGCTCTAAACTTTACCAAATGGATGCCTGCCGCCAAATGTATGCAGGGACATTAACTATAAGCCGAAGGGACGGAGAGGTGTAGGACGTCCAAAGGAGCGCTGGAGTGACCAGCTCTAAACTTTACCAAATGGATGCCTGCCGTCAAATGTATGCAACAACTACGGAACTATAAGCCGAAGGGACGGAGAGGTGTAGGACGTCCAAAGGAGCGATGGAGTGACCAGCTCTAAACTTTACCAAATGGATGCCTGCCGCCAAATATATGCAACAACTACGAAACTATAAGCCGATGGGACGGAGAGTTGTAGGACGTCCAAAGGAGCGCTGGAGTGACCGACCAGCTCTAATCTTTACCAAATGGATGCCTGCCGCCAAATGTATGCAACAACTACGGAACTATAAGCCGAAGGGACGGAGAGGTGTAGGACGTCCAAAGGAGCGCTGGAGTGACCAGCTCTAAACTTTACCAAATGGATGCCTGCCGCCAAATGTATGCAACAACTGCGGAACTATAAGCCGAAGGGACGGAGAGGTGTAGGACGTCCAAAAGAGCGCTGGAGTGTCCACCTCTAAACTTTACCGAATGGATCCCTGCCGCCAAATGTATGCAACAACTACGGAACTATAAGCCGAAGGGACGGAGAGGTGTAGGACGTCCAAAAGAGCGCTGGAGTGACCACCTCTAAACTTTACCAAATGGATGCCTGCCGCCAAATGTATGCAACAACTACGGAACTATAAGCCGAAGGGACGGAGAGGTGTAGGACGTCCAAAGGAGCGCTGGAGTGACCAGCTCTAAACTTTACCAAATGGATGCCTGCCGCCAAATATATGCAACAACTACGGAACTATAAGCCGAAGGGACGGAGAGGTGTAGGACGTCCAAAAGAGCGATGGAGTGTCCACCTCTAAACTTTACCGAATGGATCCCTGCCGCCAAATGTATGCAACAACTACGGAACTATAAGCCGAAGGGACGGAGATGTGTAGGACGTCCAAAGGAGCGCTGGAGTGACCAACTCTAAACTTTACCAAATGGATGCCTGCCGCCAAATGTATGCAGGGACATTAACTATAAGCCGAAGGGACGGAGAGGTGTAGGACGTCCAAAGGAGCGCTGGAGTGACCAGCTCTAAACTTTACCAAATGGATGCCTGCCGCCAAATATATGCAACAACTACGGTACTATAAGCCGAAGGGACGGAGAGGTGTAGGACGTCCAAAGAAGCGCTGGAGTGACCAGCTCTAAACTTTACCAAATGGATGCCTGCCGCCAAATATATGCAACAACTACGGAACTATAAGCCGAAGGGACGGAGAGGTGTAGGACGTCCAAAGGAGCGCTGGAGTGTCCACCTCTAAACTTTACCAAATGGATGCCTGCCGCCAAATATATGCAACAACTACGGAACTATAAGCCGAAGGGACGGAGAGTTGTAGGACGTCCAAAGGGGCGCTGGAGTGACCAGCTCTAAACTTTACCAAATGGATGCCTGCCGCCAAATATATGCAACAACTACGGAACTATAAGCCGAAGGGACGGAGAGTTGTAGGACGTCCAAAGGGGCGCTGGAGTGACCAGCTCTAAACTTTACCAAATGGATGCCTGCCGCCAAATATATGCAACAACTACGGAACTATAAGCCGAAGGGACGGAGAGTTGTAGGACGTCCAAAGGAGCGCTGGAGTGACCAGCTCTAAACTTTGCCTGTTTGAGACTGGAACAAACCATCCTTGGGTTATTCCTTGCGGATGATGATTATGACCTAATTAGCATCACCAATTTACTTTAGATATTTTCCTCTTTTCCTTTGCTAATAGAACAGTAAATACTCGTGCAATAGAATTAAGCAAATTTTTTAAATACTTTTTAATTACTAAGGAAGCGCTATGAACTTTTCATCGTCCCTGTCTAATGTTCCGTCCTAATTTCACAGCAAATTTATCAGCTTTGAATAATTGCAAAGACCTAATGGCATTGTATTAATCAGACCCTAAAAAGAAAGTTAATATCTTTATGATTATAAATAATAATCATAAATCTTTATGATAAGATAATACCAACTACAAAACCTAATGAAATGTATATTTTGTCGGCCTAATTTGTTACGTTTTCATTGCAGATTTTTAAATGTTCTCTTTAGAAAAATTCAAGAGTGATCGCTTAGGAGCGAGAAGGTAAGTAAGGTGACTACGTCATGTTGGTTTTACAAATTATTATTAATTATACGTTTTAAATCATAAGCACCTGAATTACTTTATGGTTTGTTTTCTTTTTTGAGAAACGGAACAAGGTAATTAATATAATTTTTCCAGTATTTTACTTTTTTGGAGACAACCTTGCACTTCTATGGTTCAAACGTAGAAGTTTCTTTTCTTAACTGTTACCTTAGGGATTAGTAAGGTTGGTCGACCATTAACCACTACATTATATTTACTGTAAAATTCCCAGCACCATTGGATAAATAAACAAGTCGTCAAAACGTATGAGTACGCTCATTTTAATCTGATCTTGATGTTTCATAAAAACTCATGACGGAGTATAAAATTTCTGCTACCCCAGGGAAGAAACCAAAAGTGTTTAACGCTTTCATAAGAACACATGTATTGAGTTCCGGAGCTCGAGTAGAAGAAACAAACTATTATATATATTATTTATTTAAGTTGAAATTTTCTTTTTGGGTGCTCCATGGCGCGTTTTTGTGCGTCTCTAGTAGTAAGATACAACATTTAATACGCTTTAGTAAGTTATTTTAGTTTCAATGTACATTTACTTTGTACTCCATATTGGTCCGTTAATTTGTTTGGTTACAGCCATAGCTTATCCCGTTAGCCTAGAAACTAGAACTATTAAGGGAGAACTGGAGGTGTATTATATGGAAAGGTATTTTAAAATGACCAGAGAAGAACAGATTAAGAACGCAAAGATAATAAAAATGAATAAAAATTAAAGTAAACGTATTGAAAACAATCGAAGTGGAAAGGTTAAGACGTATGAATACGTTTGGGGAATGCCAATTAATATTTAAAAATGAACAAATAATTATTTCAAAATAGGTAAAGAAAATGGTCGACAGAAAGAGAATATAGAGGATGCGCTGGAAGATAGAAGACTAGCAGATCAGATTGTTGGGCCGGCAAGAACGTGGATTAGGGTGCTAGAAACGGTTTCCACCCCAACAATACAATATAATAGTTATCTGTAGATCTAGAACAGTGTATGTCACATATGTCTATTGTTGAGTATGAAAACTAAGAATTATCAGTGGTAAGTGAACAACATCTTCGCAACATTGATTTGAAAATAACGATAGGTTTGATCAAAAACACAGCAGCTTGTATATTATACCTGTGTTTTGCTAATATGTAAAGAAGTAGCACCGTGTGAGTGTAGACATTGTGTGTAATACTTAATTAAATATAAATCTGTTATAATGATTTAGTGTTGTTAGAGGAACATAAAGCGATTCTTCAGTCCTGTATAAGTTGACATTGCGTAGCAGTGTCGCTGCTTCCCTTCATCTGCGTCAGGGTGATAAAGAAGGACACAATAGCTTTGATTACCTTTAAGTAAACAAACCGTACACGCATTTGATAAAATTTAACTATTACTAAAATCATAAGAGAAGTAGAAGAATCTACCGAAGACTTAATTAGAATTTAATGAATTAGTGAATCATGTTTATATTCATATACTCTCAATTTGTATTACATTTTTGGTTTTGTTAATATGTACGTTTTTGTTTAGTATATATGGCTCCATGATTTAATTTTATAATTGCCAATATCATGTTTTTAAGAGGATCACATGAATCCGTCCTTCACATTTCCAACCAGTCACGAACACCGTACAATTCGTCCCACTAGCAATTGACCTTATCGACAGGGTTATCTTACAATATTTAACGTCCCACTTGGGATCATCGTAAAAGGAGAACAGCAATCCCAAACACTATGCCAGAACTGCACAGTTTTGTTTTACGAAACGCTTAACAAAATTTCAATTCAAATTGTGACTATAATGTCATTCTCACTCTTGCTAAACTTAATGATATTAAGTGTATCATTTATATAAAAACGATTAAACCTAGATTTCTAAATCTGTTTGGTCACCGTCAGGACATAGCAAGCAAAGTGGATACCCACATTACTCTTCTCATTTTCTCTTAAACGTAAAATAAAATGTTAGTGTTTTCTCAATTTGTCTACTGTTTACTCTTCACAACAATCGGAGAATACGTATATACAACTGATAACTGGCACAAACTGGAAATCCCTTCACGGTTTAACAGATTTTACTCAGAGACAGTGAAAAAGGGAGAGAGATTCTACGTGTGTGTTCGTCTGTACTGTAAAAACAGGGGCGCGCGCGCAAAGCCACATCTCTCTGCCTGTCGGTCAGTCTGTCTAGCTATCTCTCTCTCTCTCTCTCTCTCTCTCTCTCTCTCTCTCTCTCTCTCTCAGTGTAAATTAAAAAGTAAGAGTATTTTTTATTTTTGAATTATATTTATATTTACGAGTTGTTGACAACGTACAGTATACTATACTTACTACGCTCTTAGCTGGAAAAAGTTGACACTGCTTTTCCTTATCTGTCGCATGTGATATTATGTGTATAATGTATAGGTAATACGTAGATATAATAGATATATATAATATTATGTATAATAGATATTATATTATAGGTAGTATATGTGTACTGGAGAAACTACTCTTCACTTACATCAGCACAGTGAAACCGGTTAGACAGCAACAAACTACGTCCCGCCTCACTCATCAATTGTGGCAACAATTCCATTTCTGACACCAGTCGCTTAGTTCAATTTCACTAGCGTCTAAATGTTCACTGTTGTGCGCCGGATGAGCCTAGCGGTGTGCTGTGGTTGTAACCGGGTGTGAGTTGCATATGAACACAACATCGGTGTCTGAGACACAGTCGCATCCTAACCTCAATAAATTGATACCATCTTTGTTTTTGATTGTTTCTAGCGAAATTAATTTGGTGCATTTATTAAGTGGTGCTTTTTACACCTTAATGAAAAGCGTTAACAATTGAATATCATTTTGAAAAAGAAGACATGATGCACAGTCAAAACTATAACATGTTTACTGAGATTAGAATTAATGTCGTGTTTGGTAGTCACAAGACTGGACCACGGCTGGAAGTTGAGCTATTTTATGAAAATTCACTCCGGCTGTGGAAGTTTTATTGTTTTGACGTAACAATTATCTCCGGTAAATTGATCCCCAGTTTCTCAAATTATGCATTTGAAATTATTAAGCATTTTTATCAAATATAATAAATTCAACATTTGAACAAATTTAAATTACGCCATCTTGAGTGACGCAAGCGATGCGTTCCGCGGCAAAGTCGATTTACTCTAATAAAACGCAAAAAACTGAATACCGGTAGTCTACTGCAAAAGTAAATTGTCAGAGTATAACAACATCATAATGTAGTAACAACGAAAAGATAGTATTAAGTTACAGAACGTAGATGGCTAGAACATATTTATAGAATGGAGAAGACGAAAAATACGAGAGCTACCACAGAATAGAAACCCTTGGGGTCTAGGCCGAGAGCAAGACCGAGAAAGAGGTGGGTGCAGTGTTTTGAGCAGGGACTGAACCATGGGGATCAGACGATGGAAGACTGTTACTGAGAACAGAAGGGAATGGTGTAGGATTGTTTAGGAGGACAAATCCTATAGAGGGATGTAGAGCCAGGGGAAGAAGAGAAAGAAGAAGAAGTAATTAATGTAATATGTAGATACAAAGTAGTAAAAATATAAAAACCTGACTTTTAACAGTCACTAATTGTTTAACTAAAACCCCTGTTTAAAAAAAAAAAAACAGAAGCCTTTGTTTAAAAGATCACTTTGATCTTTATACTGATTAGTTGAATGTTAACTACAAATTGTATTAAAATCAATTTAAACATTGTGTAATTATGAACAGCGTTTTACAAAGAAAAGGTTTATAGGTAAATATATGCACATAAGCTGTAGTAACATTAAACATTTGCAAAATCACTTGCATATTAACAAAACAAAATAAAATTTAACACCCGGACGCGTGAAAAGGGAACTATTATTGAATTACAGTAGTCTGCACAGTAACTTACTCTTCACAACGTTCGGAGAGTATAAACAACTGATAACCGGAAAACATATGTGTGTGTGTGTGTGTGTGTGTGTGTGTGTGTGTGTGTGTGTGTGTGTGTGTGTGTTTACGGTAAAACAGGCACGCGCATAGCCATCTCTGTCTCTGTCTGTCTGTCTGTCTCTCTTTCTTTCTCTGCTAATCAAAAGTTAAGTTAGTTATCAACCTAACCTAGCCTAGCCTGCATGTAATTTTTAGAAGAACAGTTATGTTCTTGTCAGTCTATAAAAAAAATTAACAAGATTTTTCAAAAAATGTGTAAATTAAATTGTACAATATAATCTCCGATGTCGTGTTTATACTGTTCAGTATTGCTACTAACCTGAGCCAAACATTTTATGAGTAAAGTAAATCGTTTTAGCGTAACTCGAATTCTTATTTGGTAATTATAATGAAGAAATGTGTGTTAGTGGTTGAAATCACAATCAGAATGATCAATATTGCACACCACTATATAAAAATTATTCCGATTAGCGCTTTCAACCTTCACAGCTCATCGTCAGATCAGGAATAGGCAGAAAATATGTAATATCCAACCCTTCACCCCTCTCCCCCACCCCTCTCCCCAACTCCATATGTAACTGTACAGATGGTGAGACAGAGTTTAGGGGGTGGGGAAGGGTCATTAATTTTTAGTTTGTTGGGGGTGAGCAGGGTGGGGGAGAGGGGTGAAGGGTTGGGTATTACATATTTTCTGCCTATTCCTGATCTGACGATGAGCTGTGAAGCTTGAAAGCGCTAATCGGAATAATTTTTATATAGTGGTGTGCAATATTGATCATTCTGATGGTAATTATAAGTTTAATCGACACTTTAAACAAATTTGATGTATTAACACACTCTAATAAAGCAACTTACTCTAGTCTTACCTTTGGAAATCACGCTGTTACCACAGACGGAAGTACTCGCAGGGGAACTGTTCAGTTATCTTAGTTTGAATTCGTAATCACTACATCACACTGTTAGGCTCGTCCGGCTCACAAAAGTGAACATCAAGACGCTAATTTCAATTACACGTGGTATGCCGATTATAAATTACAATAAATTATCTTCTGTACGTGTGAATTATAAAAATTATAAAATGAATATAAAATAAGCTGTTCAAACCTTGAGTAATGGCGTTCCACGTGTAATAAACTACAAAAATGGCTAACATCTTTATTATGAGGCGTATGAATTATTAAGTCTTTTATTTGGAAATGCTTTTGAGAAATTCATAGTGTGTACTATTATCTAATTTCTATTAACCGAACTATTTGTTCCGTAAATACATTAGGGAAATATGAAATTAATAGGTATTTTAATGTCTTCTTTACGTCACGAAGTGGGCTAATTGGCTGTTCCATCTTCACAGTACATCTCGTCGCCATCTTGTTCTCAGTCTTACCACATTCCTTGTTCTAAAGTAAAGGATTATATCCCTTGTTCCAAACTTTATGCTATACTTATGTCCTACTTAAGACAGCACTCTATCGTCCATTCTGTCTGTGGAATGGAAAAGACAGAATTTGTTAAATTCGAATTAGTCATGAATATAATTTAATACACACTGTATTTAATGTATTTAATCGTGCATTAACAGACATACAAAAGTTTTTTTTTTGTAAAGTGAACTCTCGTTGCAACCATTCTAGGCAATATTTCTGAATTGTATTTACAGACAATACCTGTAACTCATTCCTAATTTCCTCATTACGAAAACGATTTCGCCTTACACCTTTTTTCGTCTCAGAAAACTCTATTTTTCCTGTAACTTTATTAATGTTTTGACAGAAATGTTTTGCTGCTGTCCTTGTCGTGTGAGATATTTAATAAAATTCATACTGAAATAGCAATTCATACTGAAATAGCAATGTACGTTATGGATGTTAAGTGAATTTGATTATTTAATGATCATATCATATCGTAACATACGTAATGAACATCCACGATATGTTATATCGGGAGGGTGTTTCCACCGAACCGTACCCCAGGGGCAAACCCCTATACCAGATCCCGTTTACCCACTAAATAGCTCTCCACAACCGGGGAAGAAACCCTGGATACGTTCCGAGCGGGTCTGGACGAGGAGACTAACGACCACGAATGGCCGCACATAACGCAACGGTGGCCTCGAGATGGCGCCGGTTCGGTACCTAATAACACGCGGACGGCGAGGGTCAGCCACCGCACTCGAATCGGGTACAGGCCCGCAGCAGCGCAGGTCACGCACAGACGGGAGCCTGTGCTACCCTAACGCTCGACGTACGCTTTGTCCTGATTATCAGTCCTGATACAACCGAAAATCGGATAGCCCCGCGCTCCGTAAGGGAGCGTACGCCAGAGTAGGGTTCTCGGAAGAGGAAAAACCACAGGTCATCAGCGTTATAGCCCATCCCCGGGCAGTAGCCCAGGGCCTACCTGACGGGGCTCACCCAGCCACGGGGCGTTTCCCTGCCCGGCCGTCTCCCACCGTGCAGAGGCCTTCCGCGCGCCGACCTCAATGCTACAAGGCTTCACCTAGCATCTTGATTAGGACTACTGAGGCAAGGGTGGTTTCCTAGTGTCGGCTACTTGCCAGAGAAGGGACAGCTCTTGTTACTGTTCGCTAGACACCCACCTTGGCCCGGCTAGTGGGCCCCAATTCCAGCCAATTTCACCGGTTCACCATCGGATCAACGATGATCATTCACGACAACAAGATTTTAAACATTTCAAAGTACTCTGAGGTTAGAAGGGTACTCACGGCTCGCGAACAAAAAGTGAATTCTTTTCTTTTTCACGGAGCGTATTTATTTCTTATACGCCATTCCACTTCTACGAGATAGACAGACGAACTCCAAAGCCATAGACAAATTCGTACGGATAAATCCTGTACTAGGTGCGCTTACATTGTAATATTTGTCGCTTGACGTTGGAATCGTCACCGTTGAAATTTGTCGCTAGAATCTGGGATCGTCCGCAGAAGCTAAATAAAATTCTTACAAGAAATGGGAGAAGGTCAAACCTTATGTAATTAATACGTAGTTATCAAGATTGAAGGAAGGTAATAATCATACAGAGGTTATAAAATCTTAAAGAAATCGTGTTACTAACTGGAATGAAAATATTACATTTAAAGTATTTTTAAATACTTCTCAAGCAGGAAACAGCATTTAGGCTATAATTATTACTACAAATTTCTGAACATAGCAAAAAATATTAAATGATGATTAAATCGAAATTAGTAGTGCCTTTTAGTGTATTTAAAGCTTTTGAAATGTTGATCATAAGAATTACTGAATGTCCTTCGGGTCAGCCAAATTGTGAAACTATTGTTTTGCTCTTATCTACAGAGCGAAAACGTGTTAAAGTTGAAGCTGTTATTAGTGAGTTGGGTGTGTTAAATGTAATGTTCCCCGACAGAGAGTGCACAAGTAAATTGACGCTTAATTTATGTAAATAGTTAACTGTGGGATAACCATGGGATACGATAATTTGAATGGGAACTCAATTCGCGCTATATAATAACGTATTACATTGTGTACACCTGATGTATTAACAACCATCTGATGTGAATCAAACATTTGCCGTGTAAATGTGTTTAATTGTGTTCAAAGTTTGTTGACGCATTTACTGAACTTAAAACTAAATTTTCTAACAAATGATCACAATCAACAGTATTCATAAAGAGTATACTGTTGTCATCCGACAGGTGCATTAGGTTTTGATCGAAATTTGACTGTTAGAAACTGACTTCTTTACCTCTGAAGAATATTAATATACAAAACAATTGTATAAGCTATAATACATATATAAATATTACTCTTCTTCTACTACTCTTAATATTATTCTTATTAATAATACAATGTTTTACATGCGTTGCTTTAAATTTATTTTAAAACGCAAAGTAAGTTTAGCAGTAGTTTCATCAAACATGATAAAAATTTAAAACATTTAGGGTTATATTTTGATCTTGGAGCTGTATAAAAAACAAATTATAAAATTTACTAAATTTTCTAAGTCAAAACATATATTAAGAGACTTGGTTATATTTATTTTCTCAAGTTCAGCACAGACTAAATAAAGAATTTTTAATGTTTTTGTGACAACTGTTTGATTGATTCAAATTTTGCTATCTACATTTGGTCTTTGTTTCATTTTAATACTAGTAGTAGCTTTCACCCTTTGTCAGCGTAAACCATACTGGGTTTTGAGGTTTGCGAGTGCAAAACAAATCTTATGGCAGTTGAGTTTCGAACTACATTCAAAACCTCGTTTCTTTGCATTATCCCGGACGGAGCCTTGTTAAAGGGGAATTCAAACAATTTATCACCATATCTGAGCCAAATCGGCGTTCATAGCTAGCTTTCAGTAAAATAAGCAGAACATTACATGCAGCTAAGATTTGAATGTGTTGAATACTTTTTTAACTTTACATTGAAAAATAATATTTTGTACTTTGCGTATTGGCTATTCATGTTTTTAAACGTTAACTTGGTATACTATAATGACATTTTATATTAATTAACTGTGACTTGTTGACCAAAATTTTATACGCAAGTAACGCTTATAGTTGGAACACAGTGGCGTTGGCAGAATTTTATTTTGAAAGTTCAAAAATAGCGGCTGGGATAAATGTTACTGTCGTTTATCTTCTAACAGCGTTCAATACATACACAAAATTATGTATTATCGCGTATTACAAATAATGTTTGAACTTACTTTTAGAGGATAATATAGTGATACAATATTATATAACTTAGCTGATTTGAAAATGGCGGGATGGTTTGAATCATCCCTTAAACTCACCTTTGACTGGAACCATGTCAGCACACTGATATGTCTGTCAAGCTCCATTATAAATCAACTTCATCTATCCAATCAATAAAATCAGGAATTAAAGTATAGTAGGGTCTACAGAAAAATAATAATTATAATACACGGAAACCAAGTAAAAAATGACTACAGAGAGCAAAATAAATTTGTGAAAACCGAGAGAGACTGTGTAGATCTTATTAACCTCAACGACAGAAGATACACAAGAGAGCATGAAAAATGTAGGCTTGCACGTTAAATAAACACTAAATAAGAGAAAGAAGAATAAGAAAAAGACGATTTCCTACAAAACAATAAATTATCGACAAGTTTGTTATTGATAAGTCTATAAGTCTGGGGTGTTCAAAACATTGGAAAACGTATGAGCATTTTATAAAAGTGTCCTAGATATTATCTTTTATTTGTCTTGTAAAAATTTACCACCACATTTTATGTGTTGCATGTTAAAAGTAAAATCTGAGATTCTATTGTCTCAGCTTGTAAGAAGTGGCCACTTAAAGTGCATTCAGCGTTACGATCCCATTTAAAGACCACATTAGGGAGCACTAAAAATATCAGTAGCATTGAAGTGTATAGTTCGTAATGCGGTACCATTTATCAACCGTGTGACAAAGATCTTATCGTATTAATGTACTTTCAGTCTAATGGAAAGGATCTCTAAAATAAAACTACGAATGTCCTGTGTTTGACAATCTGTATATGTATAAATCCTTACAAAATGTAAGTATTTTGTACACAATTGGAAAAGTATAATGCTCTCCATAAGTTGCACGTATAAACAAATAAACAATATAAACATACTGTATATATTTATATAGTGAAAACGGCCGTCCGGTATTCGGAAGCTCTATCTGCTAGGTCGTACGGACTCCCTAAAGTACACAAACCTGATGTCCTGCTGCGATCCATCATCAGCGCCATCAGCTCGCCTACTTACAACTTGGCAAAACATCTTACTGAGCTACTCTTGCCGTACATCGGCAGACGGAGATGTTTTTGCGGGACTCCTTGCATTTCTTGGAAAAGATCGCCGGATTAGTACTGAAGCCTGACGATCTGGTGGTGAGCTTCGACGTCGTCCCGTTGTTCACGATGGTGCGTGTACACGAGGTCCTTGGCCACATTGCAGACTTGTTCCCGGCGGACGTGACAGCTCTATTCTGGCAAGTCTTCACGATGACGTACTTCCAGTACAACGGTGATTTCTATGAAATGATCGATGGTGTTGCCATGGGTAGCCCGCTCAGTCCTATAGTGGGCAACTTTTACATGGAGAAGTCTGAGCGTCGGGCCATTCCATCTGCCCAACTGAATCCGAGATTTTGGTTCCGCTACGTTGATGATACGTTTATCATCTGGAACCATGGAGAGGAGGAAATAGGTAGGTTTCTGGCACACCTCAACAGTGTTCACACGCGGATACAATTCAGCGTTGAAAGAGAAGCGGACAATCAATTGGCCTTTCTTGACGTTACTGTCGCTTGAGGCAGCCGGAAAAGTCTGTTATAGCGGAGCACGCACTCGCATAAAGCCGAACATCGCATACTCTTGGAAGAGATGAGGTTACTGTTGTCTGTGAGTGCGTATTCCCCTTGTCTGCATATGGAATCTGTCCAGATTCAGAAACATGCATCTATTGCAATGCATCGGCGGGGGCAAGTCCCTGGTAATTGAGTGCCCTTTGGACACGAGTTGTGGCGAACCAATAAGAATTGCCTTTCTTTTGATTGGCTGGTGGTGTCAGACAACACCTTTGTGCGGACTCCAAAAGTTAATAAATACAGGTGTCTTACTCACAGCCACTAGCCTTAACCACAATTCAGTGGTCACTGACTGCGAAACCTTGGTCAGTGTTTTACAGACTTCTGCACTGAAGATGGCCATCGAAGGCACGGCCAAAACGTTTGCACCCAACAACCTTACACCTTGGCCTTACAGCCACGCAACCCGAAGTTCTCATAATATAAGCATACATTTGCAATAAATTATAAATTTGCAATAAATGTAGAAACTAATTTCGTCTTACCTGAAGTAATGAATGCTTTTTGCCGAAGACAATGGAAATTCACGCCTAAGATCGGGAAGCAGACGCTTTCCTGTGTGTAGGAAACTAGAACACCAAAAACCTCTGTCTCGTTTTAGTACCTACTACGACTAAACATCAGTACAAAGTTTATGCAATATGTCGGGGTGGTGACATTCTCGTTTCCTTTATGGACTAGTTTTCGTTCTGATTCATAAACGATGTATCAGATTTTTCTTGAATTATGTGTTGGAAATATTAATGCTTGAAAATTTACAATACTTTTAACGAGGTTTGATGGAAATGTTTTACTCTCCTTTGGAAGACGATTTACAATCTCTGGAAAGGAGATCGACCGGTAACGACCAAGACACCATGTAATAGGCCAATTCTATTCGAAGAGCACTTCGTATTTGGATATGTGATATTTCTTTCTACCTGTCTTACAATTCAGGGAGACTGCCCACACCTCTGCCCCATACAGACGGACTGACTGGACAGCTGCCATCAAATGTTTCTGTTTTACTTCGGGCCCCTGATGTTGGCCATGAGCCGACTCAGCAACTTCATTCCCTGCGCGCCTTGTTCATCGTTCGCCTAATCTACTCAACAAGCTTAACTAGCATTCGATCATTACTTCGAGGCATCTCATCCCTGTCTTTGACTTTATAACGTTATCTCCAACTAGTACTGGGATTACAGCGAGAATCCTCTCTTAGTTAAGACCACGACTTCCGTCTTGTTGAGGGCTAACGTCAGCCCCTGCATTACCATCGAGTTGTTAACTAATCGCATCACCCTGTTAAGATTGATCTAGGGCTGGTCGATGGTACGAGCAGCGACGAGCTGCGCCACATCGTTGGCGTACTCTACCAAACACGAATATTCCGGAATCTCCATTCTCAGCAGGCTGTCATAGGGTGCTTCCCATAGGTCCGGTACAAGGACTAAACCGTGAGTCTCTCTGGCTATGATAAACAGTTCAAAGTCATTGTGGCGGTTTTCTCGGCGGACGTACAGATGTCTCTTCGTGGAAGGGACAGTCTGCGCGTTAGCTGCGCGACGGACGAAGAGTACCGTGCCGTCTATCTGTTCTTACAGGCAAATGGCCTATTTCACACTTTCTCCTACGAGAAGGCGGCTCATGTCCGGCTGATAATTCGCGGCCTGGACGAGGACACCGATCCAGACGAGGCGGTGGACGAGCTCCGCCAACTCGGTTTCCCGATCAAGGAGAGCATTAGGCTCTACACCACTTACGGACCCAGGCGTAAGTTACCCCTCCTCCGGGTGATCATCCTGAAGGGGGAACAGGCAGACCAGTTTTTGCGGGCTGAAAATAAAAGTTGAAAGGAGCCGCGAAGCTGGCCACGTCCCGCAGTGCCATCGATGCCAACGGTTCGGGCACGGCTCGGACAGCTGCCACAACGCAGAGGCCTGCGTCAGATGCGGGAAGCCGCATCCGACCAAGGCCTGTCAATTGCCGGCTGCGGGGCGCCGCTTTTGCATTAATTGCGGCGAACCTCACTCGGCAAATTACCGAGGATGCTGGGTTTTCCAGCAGCATGTGAGGCAGGCCGCGGACAGGAACAACCCTCCTGCCCGCCAGCAGCTTCCAGTCGTCCCGGATCGTGCTGCCTTTCCCCGTCTCCCGGAGAAGGTCAGCTCATCTATACAACAACCTCCCGCCCGACCTCGCCCACGTGCTCAGCCACGTGCATCGTCCTTAACTGCTCGGGAAGAGCATGCTACGCCAGCATCGTCCCACGACCAGCCCGTTCCTATGGACGAGGAACCTGCCCCGGAAGTAGTAGAGCCAGTCCCGGAGAGGTCAGAATCTCCCCAACCCACGGCTTGCTACAAACCCAAGTCTAGGAAGAAGAAGAAGCAGAAGAAACAGAAAAACGCTGCTCCCGCTCCCCCTGCCCAGAAACCGCAAACCAGACCAACGCAGCGCTCCGGCGCTGGGGTTGCTCGCCAGTCCAGAGTAGAGCCCCGTCCTGCAGCTGAAAGGACCGAGCGCCCACCCAGGAACACATCTCGGGTAAATCCAACCCGCAGCTATGCTGCCGCCGCCCGCAGCGACCCTGCCCCATCTGCTTCATCGTCGTCCACATCCCCCTCAGCTCTAGCCGAGGTAAAGTCTTTCTTCGAGGAATATGACCTCGAAGAAGTGGCCCGTCTGTATCGATCCATTCGGGAGCGTCTTCGCACGGCGACCCCGACTGAAAAGTTCCTCCTCCTCGCGGAAGCTGCAGCCGCCATAGGTCTTCTGTAATGCTCCACGCTAACAGAATTCCCTCCATTAAGCGCGACCTTTCCATTATAGCGTGGAACGCCAACAGCCTTCTGCCCAAACTCGAGGAACTTAGAGAGTTCCTAGCCCGTCGCAAGCCCGACGTGCTTCTCCTCTCTGAGACCTGGCTTAGGGCCAATAACAACGTGAGATTGCCCAACTATGCGTTTTACAGGGACGATAGACCTGGGCGGAACGCGGGGGGTGGTACGGCCATAGCGGTGAAACGTTGCATTGCACATCACCGCGTGGTCTTGCCTCCTCGCCAAAATATCGAGGCCA
Organism: Magicicada septendecula; assembly: GCA_034769895.1. Lineage (NCBI taxonomy): Eukaryota > Metazoa > Arthropoda > Insecta > Hemiptera > Cicadidae > Magicicada > Magicicada septendecula. The sequence goes on along the minus strand of CM068373.1, from coordinate 312,831,227 downwards.
CAGCCGTTGAACTCTCCGGAGTTCTCGGAGGTGTCCTCCTGGTTTCGGCTTAAAAACCGCCGACCAAACCAGTTCTAGACGCCGACCTGTCCGCAATTTTCAGTGCGCATAGGAAGGTAATTCTTGCAGGTGACCTGAACTGCAAACACCCCGACTGGGGTAGTCGACTGACTACGCCATCCGGGAGGGCGCTTAGCAGGTACCTTCACGACCACCGACTACGGGCCTACGGACCCGGACTCCCGACGCACTATCCCCTCCGCCCTGGAGCCCGACCTGACATACTAGACATTTCAGTTGTCAAGGGAGTTGTCAACCAGATTGAGGTATCCGTGTTAACGGAACTGTCCTCTGACCATTGTCCCATCGAGGTGCACGTACCTACCCGTCACACGATTGGGAGAGCAGCGCGACGAGTGATCGAGTGGGACCGCTTCGGGCCTGCCTTTTGTCGCAGGCTTCCCGAGGAGGTTCCGCTTGATACCACTCAGCACATCGACGAGGCGGTCGCCTTGTTCGATGATGCCGTGGTCTCTTCCGTCGGCGTATGCTCACGGATGAAGCCTAATCTCACGCCCGATTATCACCGGATCCCGCTTTAGAGAAGAACAGACTTCGGAGACGGTGGCAGCGGACGCAAGATCCGGACGACAAGGCCAGCTTCAATCGGGCGGCCGGCAAGTTATGTCGTGACTTGCAGGCCTTCCGACGAAGCTGCTGGGAATTTACGGTCGCCAAAATGGCAGATGATGCACCGGAGGGGGACTCCTCCGTTTACAGGATACCTACCGCGATGACCGGGAAGAGGCGCCGTCCTCCACTCCCGGCCATCAACGGGCCTGGTGGACATCCCCTTGCCAAACCGGACGAGAAATCAGAGTTCCTGGCTGGGTACCTGGAGCTTCAATTTGCTCCTAACCCGTCCGGGGACCCAGACTCCGACGAGGAGATAGAAGCCGAAGTTGAGGCTTCTCTCGGCAGCCCGATCACATCCGAACCTGAACCCACTTTGGTGGAAGAGGTAACGGACAGGCTTTTAGCGCTTCGGCCCCGGAAGAGCCCTGGACCGGACGGTGTTACTAACACCGCCCTACAGAGACTTCCGGACCGGGGAGTTCGCTTCCTGGTCGATTTGTTCAATGCCTGCTTCCGATTCGCCTACTTTCCTAAGAAATGGCGTTCGGCTACGGTCACGATGATCCCGAAGCCGGGAAAAGACCACAAGTTCGCCGAGAACCTCCGGCCTATCAGCCTGCTGTCGTCCACTTCGAAAGTCTTCGAACGACTAGTCCAGCGGCGGCTAACGGATCACCTTCAACGGTTCGATATTCTGGTCCCCGAGCAATTCGATTTTCGTGCTGGGCACTCCTCGACGCATCAATTGATGCGTTTCGTGGAGACCGTGGCCGAGGCCGGCTGCTCGCGGGAGCAGACCGTCGCCGTTTTCCTTGATGTCGAGAAGGCTTTCGATCGTGTTTGGCATCCAGGCCTACTTTACAAACTCACGGAGATTCTGCTTCCGGATTGCTACCTTCATCTGATTGCTAGCTTTCTTCGGAACAGAACCTTTCGCGTGAGAGTTGATAACACCCTTTCTTCGGAAAGGGCTATTACTGCTGGTGTCCCTCTGGGAAGCGTCTTGGGCCCCCTGCTTTTCTCTGTGTACGTCAACGACGTGCCCAAGTTGCCTGGCACCAGGTTGGCCATGTTCGCCGACGACACGGTAGTGTATGCTGTCGATCGTCGTGCTGAGACGGCCGCTATCTGGCTCCAGGAACAATTGGACGAATACGTTGAGTGGGCAGAGAAATGGAGAGTTGCCATCAACGCAGCCAAGAGCACAGCAGTAGTCTTCTCCAGACGCTTTAGGCTCCCCGACAGACTTTATGTAGGCGATACACTTCTGCCCTGGTCTCGAGAGGTCAGGTACCTCGGGGTTCACCTCGACCGACGTCTCACCTGGCGGACACACTCTGCGCAAGTAGCCCGAAAGACCGCCCATCGTCTTTATCAACTCCGACCCATACTATGTAGCAACGCCATGACCCGCCGCCTAGGGAAGCTTATCGTCTCCACTTATGTGGCGCCGATGGTTACCTACGCGATGCCCGTTTGGGGCTACTTGGCCAAGACCCATAAGCGAAAGCTTCAGTCTCTCCTCGACCGAGGATTGCGCTGGGAATGCAAAGCCCATTATCTGACATCAAACAAAACCATCCGTGAATCCCTGCGTGTCCGTTCCCTGGACGCCACTATACGGACACTGTCCCGAAAATTCTATCGTCGCTCCGCCCGATTCCAGGGCAACCATCTCATTAGCGCCCATGTCGCTACCAATATTGTGCCAGGAGAATCTTGGACCCGGCCTCGGCGAACACTAACCCTCAATTAAATAATTAATTGAAAACCCACGGCCGGTAGCAGGCCACACCCTAAACTCAGAGATCAGTAGTCCCTACGGCAGGAGCTCTTCCTGAAGCTCGGAACGTAGTGCACGAGCGGGCGACGGGCAAGCCCTTCGTCCCGCACAGCCATTGAACTTGTGAACTTGTGTGGCGGTTTAGTAAAAAGGGTTCATTAGTGCGAACTGAAATAAGATACACTACTGCTGTGTTGGACAATTTAATTTGAATTATTTTCTTAGAGTGCTTTGTTTATATAATGTTTGTAACTAATTAGAGTTTGTAATTAACCTATTCCAGACGTTACTGGATTATTCGACCGGTATCCAGGACTGTTTTTCAAGGCGGGCGGTGTAAACTGTCTAAGTACTTCATTTCGTAGCGGCCAGTTTTAGTTTTGACCTGACTATATTAGAGTGAGGTTTTGGTTTTTATTATTGTGACTTGCGTATTAGAGGGAAATTATTATTATGGTAATTAGTACAAAACTATAATAAGGTGACATTTATTGTTGCGTGTTGGACAGAGTTAAATTGAATTATTGTATGAGAGAACCATTGTTTTTTTTTAACTGTTATTTGTATCCAATCAAAGTTGGCGGCTTGATTGGTGTCAGTTATTCTGTTTCCACTAAAAAACATGACGATTCTTGTGACCGTCGTAAAAATATTTCGTAGCGGCCAGTTTTAGTTTTGACCTGACTATATTAGAGTGAGGTTTTGGTTTTTATTATTGTGACTTGCGTATTAGAGGGAAATTATTATTATGGTAATTAGTACAAAACTATAATAAGGTGACATTTATTGTTGCGTGTTGGACAGAGTTAAATTGAATTATTGTATGAGAGAACCATTGTTTTTTTTAACTGTTATTTGTATCCAATCAAAGTTGGCGGCTTGATTGGTGTCAGTTATTCTGTTTCCACTAAAAAACATGACGATTCTTGTGACCGTCGTAAAAATATTTCGTAGCGGCCAGTTTTAGTTTTGACCTGACTATATTAGAGTGAGGTTTCGGTTTTTATTATTGTGACTTGCGTATTAGAGGGAAATTATTATTATGGTAATTAGTACAAAACTATAATAAGGTGACATTTATTGTTGCGTGTTGGACAGAGTTAAATTGAATTATTGTATGGGAGAATCATTGTTTTTTTTAACTGTTATTTGTATCCAATCAAAGTTGGCGGCTTGATTGGTGTCAGTTATTCTGTTTCCACTAAAAAAACATGACGATTCTTGTGACCGTCGTAAAAATATGGTTATCTTACAGATACACACAAGAGGAGTTTCTAAAAAAATAACGGGTGAAACAATAACAAATTTAATAATTTATATAACAGAAATGAAAATACATTTCTGATATCTCTTCTTGTGCGATAAGTTACAACACAAAATTAGATTTTTTGATTGATAGTTTTTGTCTGAGTACATAAATAAGAATAATAGTTCCTTTATGTAGGCAACATAAAATTGTTTTATAATCTTCATTTAAAATTAATTTACAGTTAGATAATTATGTATTTTATTGCAACGATACAGCCATATGCTGTATTGAGCATTGATTTAAATAAATATAAAATTTGTAAAATTATTATAAGATTGGGGTAAAAGGACAGGCCTGGTATTGTAAAAATGTTTCATTTTTATACTAGGGGAGAAATTAACCTGTTCCAACAGGCAAAGGACACCTGCTTGATTGTATGTGTGTTACGCGTGTATCTTGTGTGTGTTAGTGATGCATGTACAGACAGGAATCTCAGCTACCCTCCCCAAGTAATTACTAAAATAATTATTTTAATTGACTGTGTGAAAACTAATTAGTATAAAAACAAACAAAAGGCACCAAAGTGTGTGTAAATTTTATAGGTATCCACGGTAAGAAAATTACGGTAATAGGACACACTATGCGAAGTCAGTACGAAATAAATGTGCCAAAAATACGCAAATTACACTAAGACGCTCAAATTAATACAGTGAGTGCTTAATCAAATTAGCTATGATTTGTTCTATCTCGATTCCGTGCAAAACATTGCCATTTGCAAAAAATTGCAAATATATGAAAAAGTTCGGGAGTGGGGGCTGGCATGTGATCTGCATTTCTCGACAAGATGATTTCGGAGCCAACAGGTGCGGAATCTCGAGAGGGTATAAATTAAGGGTTCGACTGAAAACCCTTCTCTTCATTTCAAGACACAGTTGCAGTCGGACACGCTGTCCGTCGGCAGAATAGATTTACACTAAGACGCTCAAATTAATACAGTGAGTGCTTAATCAAATTAGCTATGATTTGTGCTATCTCGATTCCGTGTAAAACATTGCCATTTGCAAAAAAATTGCAAATATATGAAAAAGTTCGGGAGTGGAGGCTATCATGTGAACTGCAGGTCTCGACAGGATAATTTCGGAACCAACAGGTGCGGAATCTCAAGAGGGTATAAATTCGACTGGAAACCCTTCTCTTCTTTTCAAAACACAGTTGCAGTCGGACATGCTGTCCATCGGCAGAACGGTTTTTTTATTATAAGTCTCATCTACGAACGAATAAAAACGTTCAGTAATTATGAATGTTTTAATGGATGGTTAGTGAGGATCGGTCAATAATACAAATTTTAGCTATTTGCGTCGACGTTTCGACAATATTTATTGTCATCTTCAGGACCTGTGTATGAAATACAACAGAAATATGAAACATAACGAAACAATTATATATTTGGATGAACGTGTTGGTGTATGTGAGTGTGTGCGTGCGTATGTATGTATCATTTTATATGTGAAGACTTATGATAGTTTGTTTACATCTTCAAATTATCTTTAAGAAAAAGAGCAAATTATAGTATGAGAGAACTTAATTTATACAGTATTACAATTTAAATTACTAATTGTAATGATATTTTAATTAATTAAACAAACAGTAATCAACAATTGGTTATTAGATTGGTACAAACTGTTTATACCTACAGCAGTCAACATATAGCAAAGTAATATATTACCTATAACTAAAACAGATTAGGGGATGTTCACTACGTAATTATTAAAAGTTATTTTTGCCATGTTCCACTTCCTACTGGTGTTAAAAAACAATAATAATTTAGAAAAATACAATTTACACAATAACTGTAGAACATTACGACTTTAATCAGATAGTTGACAAAGGTTACAAACAAACGTTTCTGGTAAATTTTACTAACAGGTAAACTTGAATAATAATTGTAATCATATTATAAAATAAAGTCAAGAGTACTATAGAGTAATGTAATTTATGTATGTGTCCACAATCACACCTTCTCTCTCACCCATTCTCCCCCTGCCAGTCCTTCTCACAGCCTCTCACTCTAACCTGAAATCGATCTATCACCCACTATCACTCCCACTCGCTCTCTCTCTTCTTCCCTCTCTCACTTTTCCACCCTTAGCTCTCTCTCTCTCTCTCTCTCTCTCTCTCTCTCTCTCTCTCTCTCTCTCTCTCTCTCCCTCTCATTATCTCTCTTCTCCCCTCTCTCTCTCTCTCTCTCTCTCTCTCTCTCTCTCCCTCTCACATGTCTTTGACCACGATTGGCACTCTAAAATACTCACCATTTTTACTACACAATCATCCTCATATAAAATAGAGAATTATGCACACGATAACAGAAATGATTTACCAACTTGTATTAAAGGGTTACAGACTTTATAACACAACATTATAGATAACAGATCTATTATATGAAAATGGTTATTACTTAATATTTACATTTTGTACAATGTTATTTACCTGGAACTTGGTCTATACAAAGTACCATAGTCAATGTAGTTCGTATATATGTCGGTCATAATCTCTCTCACATGCTCTCACTACGCTCTCACTCTCTCTCTCTCTCTCTCTCTCTCTCTCTCTCTCTCTCTCTATCTCTCTCAGTCTTGTCTCTTTCTGGACTCATACAACACCTTCTCACTCACGTTAACCACTCGGGTGCTCTGTCTCTCGCTCACTCTAATCTAAACAGATATATAACACAAATCTAACGCGTAGACGTGTACATACGCACGCGCGCACACACACACACACACACACACACACACAACAAAACAATCACACAAGCCAACTACACATTCGAGAATCCATACATAAATATAACACTATTTTATTATCTTCTTTTTATCATCTAAGTGTAAATTATGCACAATGGAGATGCCCACTGTACTGAGTTTAAAACTGATAGAATATGTGTCTATAAGAAATATTATATGTTTCTAGCTAATACTAAATAATATGATCAGTGAGACACAATTGTTGCTGACGCCAAACACACAACTGTAAATTTTCTCGTATCAACACCTTATTATAAAGCAGAACAGACGACCCTTGTACATTTGTAGGAAATGAAGTAACATGTGTTCAGAAGAGAGTTGAGAAAAGATTTGCTCTAGGGGGGAGTGTGACACTAATTAATATCTGACTACAAGCTGGCCATTAAAATGACCAACACATCCTGTAGGGAGACTACTGATTATTTCTTCAAATTCATGTTTTGACGGTGTGTATAAGTTGAGCATAACTGGACGAGAGGTTTTGAGTATCATTGCGAAAATTAATGGAGTGGGGGTCACTTTTTATTTGAATCATTTCCAGTACGCATCTTTTGAAATAATTATTTTCGTAATATTTAATTTGGGTGTTGTTGAAGTCAAATTCATGGTCGGTGTTTAAATGGTGATATACTAAAGCGTTGGGGTTATCATTATGGGTTTTTTTATGGCAATCATACCTATGTTGATAAATTCGCTTATGTAAATATTGGGACGTAATACCAGTGTGTGTGGCTGGACAGTCATTGCAGTAATTATGTTTACACTATTTCGGGAAACGTAGAGTACCGGGACCGTTTAGGTCACAAGAGTACCAACAGAGAAGCTACAAGAGCGACGCGAGATGCGAGACGTTAGGAGATGCTTTTTAGACTCCTAACAGCCGAACGAGATCCACCTCGCAGCAGATAGTAATTCTCTGGGACGGACCACACACTGCTGGAGAACGGCGCTGGACTCTGGACATATCCAGGACCTCGCCAAGCCAGGAGTAACGGAAACCCAACTCTGGACAACGCTGGACCCCGTAAAAAAGTCGTAAGGTTATCAAAACTCGAGGTGACATGCATAATGCATTTACAAAATGAGTTTTTTAAAGAGCTCATAAAAACTATATAAAGAGACAATGAATTAAAACAAAAAAGTTTATAATTAGAAAGAATGTAATAGAGTCTTATGTAAATGTTTTAGTCGTAAGAATGAGCGATCTCCTATAGATAAATATAGAAAAAAAAAGAGTTTAATTTTGAGATAGTATATTTTCTTTTATCAAAGTAAAATATTTTAAAAGATTTGATATTGGCATTTAGTAGAAAAGAATAATTAAATTTTGAATATGAAACAAATGCCAGTCTAAGAGTAAACAATATAATTTTAAATTATTTTAAAAAAAAAAGGAGAAACATTGGTATAGACTGAGCAAGCTGAGGTCAGATCTGAGTTAAAAGAATTCAATTAAAAAATAAACTTAATTACATTTAAAAGTTATTTTTTTTATTAAATCAATTTGAATAAATATCTAGATTAAGGTTATTAACATATCTAGAGGTAAGAGTGTTTTATATGTGTGTAACACCGTATAGCTTAAGACATGAACTTAATAATGAGTGATATCTTGATCGGAGATGGTTAACAATGTTTTATTATTTATAATGCTTGTTAAAACAATAAACATGAAATTTTAACTACTCAAAAATTTACTATTCATATTATAGTTACACCTGGTATTGTTATAATTATTTACAACCTGCATATACAAAAGGTATCGTTGTATAATTTTGGGTCGCAAAGAACGTGGGGCCACATAAATTACAGTATATCAAATTTATGTTTTGTGTTGTTGTAGTATATATAATAAAATTTAAGTTATCAATTTTTACTGATGACACAAATTAATGAAATTGTGAAGCACGAACTGTTCCTTACAACTATTTTCTGCTCTTCAGCTAACGTATTGAGACACTTAATATATTCAAAAATTGTTTACTAATTTAAAATTTAATTACCATAATAATATTTTGAGGCTTTTAATATTAATAATATTTACTATTCATTCGTTAAACTTTCACTAAACGCGTTTCAGTTTAGAAACCATTATTTTCAGTTGTATTAAATCAATTAGCAATTTATTTAGTGTGTTGTAAAATATGCAAGAGGTATTTTCGTGTTATCAGTAGACAACCTTGCGTGTTATTTGTTACGGCTCTTTCAAATATTGATATGCGTAAACAACAAACGACAGCAAAAGTATCAATTATTTTTCAGCACAGGTTCTCATATATTCTAATTCACATTAGTTGTCTCAACAGGAAGACTATCTTTCACTTTTCCTTTTATATTTAATAAGATGCATTTTATTGTGCAGTCAAAATGTATTAATTTTATACCGTATTTATTGGAAATTCTTTGTGTTATAAGTTTACATTTACAGTTAGGAATGTCTTGGATTGATGTATCTTCGTATTACGAAGAGAAATAAATTATAATGAACTCACTTCAAAGATTACAGAAGGATGTTATGAGTAGTTATTAGAAATCAATATCAAGGCGTGAAAAAAGAAAAAAGATATTATTAACCAAAAAGCATTGTATTCTGAAATTAGTTATGCGATCTACAAATAGTCAAATCAGATATCACAAAGAAATTTGTAAATTGTTACTACGAAAGCTTAGCGTTAAAAAAATTTGAGTAAAGATATAGGAAGGTGGTATCTGTAGGTAGGCCATCATCTACTTCCGAAATGAATAGAAGTAGATGAAGTCTGGAATGTATAAGAAAGATGATAAGTGTATAACTAATGTTCATGTATTTTGTAAGCAAAATGCCATGTCAATTTTATGGCGCCCAATGTGTCTTATGTCCTACACACTTTGAATACATGTTTTACATTATGCAACATAAATACACAGATAAGGAAACAATAAATAGGTCTCATATTTCTGTTAATTAGTTTGTAGGAGCTAAATCGTATAGTCTAAAAGTAAAGTAACTTAAATTCTGACTCTTACATTGTAATACCTTTTTGTGACATGTGATACGCTGAACCCTGCCTCATTCAGCAGTCCTTCAGGCTATAATCGGTTTTCCTTACGTAGACTAAAGCGACAATAAATTTGATATAATATCGGACATTTTTGTGTACATACAATGTTTCCATTATGGATAAAAATGTTTGCCGTATGTTAAAAAACTGTGTGTTATTTTCGGAAAGTAGATAATTGCTACATATTAAAGGAAGAAAAGTATTGTATTTTCTGGCATTATATTGTAAAAAAAAAACTTTGTGTTAACAATATTTTGACACAGCATGTAGTGGAGAACAATCAAGTAGATCTGATCCATCTTTTTAACATATAGTAAATAGAAATTAAAAAGAAAGTCATAACTAATTTAACATGGAAAATAATACACAAATTAAAATGCTAAAACAAACTAAACCAACACCAAATTCTGAGTGACGAAAAGCTAATCACTATTTGATTACAAAATACAAATATATTTTATTTTTGAAACTTTTGTGCTGTCAAATTTCCTAGTATTTCTACTGAAATGTGTGTGTTTACACACATATCTCATATAATTTTATTGAGTTACGCTTTGGTCACACTGCGGTCACAAGTGTATGAGAGTATATGCATTTATAATTTATATGTGTAGCGGGACAGAAGTATGTGAGAGCAGATAAGATTGGCTGTGGAACAACGCAACATTCCAAATAAATGGTAGACTAACGCATAAATAATAGATAACGCATACACGTTGTGGGTGTTTACGTTCACAACGCCACTTGAAACTATTACAAAATATTCATTTTCAGTTTTCACGGTGCGACATACATTTGTCGTATCGACTTTTCACTTTCACAGTGTACACCAGTTATTTATTATTAAACTTAAACATTATATTACATGATAGATGCGTGAACTATTTAATAATGTGCATAAGTGCTGCAGGTTTTAGAACAAGAAGGGGATTGGCCGTCTATGTAAATAACGCTCGTTCGCTAAACCCCTACAGTTCGACACTCGCGTGCGACGCATCGTCCAGAGCTCGAGCTGGACCACGGCATCGACCACGAGATGTCCGCGACCTACACCGAAATGAACGAGAGCTCGACAGAAATGAGCGAGACCAGGACTGAAATGAACGAGTGTGAATTATTTTGTGAAAAATTCGAGCGCGCGCGCGCACACACACACACACGGTCAAGTACGGGGGGGTATGGAGCCAGTTGACGAGAGGGTGGTGGTGATGACGTCACGGTCATGACCTACCTCACCCGGTAGAAATACTAGGCCACGTCACTGACCTCACTCAACGTTGTTTCAGCTGTTGAGTTAGGTCATGGACAGCTGAAACAATGGGCATCTTTGTTGGTCTTGGAGAACAACGGCCCCCATTACGTCCAGTGACGTAACTGGATTTTGAGGTAGGTCAGGATCGTGACGTCATCACCACCACCACCCTTGTCCACCACTGGCTCCGTACCCCCCCTAACACACTACTAGTACGTAGTATTGGTATTTCCACCGAGCCTCGCAAAAGCTGTGTTTGTTGTTTTTACCGTTCTGTAAAATAATTCAGATAAAAATTTACATTGAAAATTGAATGTTTGAAAAACATACTGTTCCCTGATGTCATCGGAAATAGTTAAACACTGATTTTATGTAGGCCCTAATATACGACAAACTGAGGTCTCTCTCTCTCTCTCTCTCTCTCTCTCTCTCTCTCTCTCTCTCTCTCTGTCTCTCTCTCTCTCTCTGTCTCTCTCTCTCTCTCTCTACACACACACACACACACACACACACACACACACACACACACACACACACACACTATCTGTAGCAGATATTGTCAACTTATAAAATACCTGCCTTTTCAGTAACAAAATAAGTTAAAAAAGTTGTAGGAAAAGGGAATGAATCATATACACCAAATCTAAACCCTATTCATTACTGGTGCTAATATGGTTTGTTCTTTATTCTTTTTACAGATGGTTCAAAAATACGTACTTTCTACAAATCGACAAGAATGGTCGGTGGAGAATATGCAGCTGGCTGTAGCTGCTGTTTCAGGGAAGGAGATGGGATTAGAGAAAGCATGTGCACAGTTTAGTGTTCCTAAAACTACGTTACAAAGAGCGGTTCAACGTAAACTAAAGGATGACAATTTTGAAATTGATAAGTCCAGAGGAAAGTTTCAATATGTTTTTACATCTGCACAGGAGTTAGAGTTTGTTCAATATTTAAAAGACATGGAAGGATGACTGTTCGGTTTGACGATAACAGATTTCCGTGCGCTTACTTTCCATTTAGCTGAAAAGAACAAATTAACTCACCCATTTAACAAAGAGAAGAATATAGCCGGTGAGGATTGGGCACAGTTTCTTTCTAGGCATTCAGATTTAAGTACGCGGAAACCTGAGGCAACATCTGGGGCCCGAGCAATGGGATTTAATCGAGCAAGTGTTGACAAATTTTTTGGTTTGCTCAGCGAAATTGTTGACAACCATACATTTACACCTGATCGTATTTTTAACTGCGACGAAACCGGTATCTCTGTCATTCCTATAGGACACACAAAAATAATTGCACCAAGAGGAAAAGTCAAGTGGATGTTTTAACTTCATCCGAAAGAGGAGAAATCGTAAGAGCTGAGATATGCGTTTCGGCGGCCGGTGCCTATATGCCTCCAATGTTGATCTTTCCTCGAAAACGAATGAAAAATGAATTTGAACTTTGCCTTCCTCCTGCAGATTGGGCAGATGCTATGAAACAAGATGGATGACTACGGAAATTTTTTCCAGATGGTTTAAAATATTTGTGAAGTGTTCGAGAGCATCTAAGGACAACGTAGTTCTACTGATTTTAGACGGCCACTCCGCACACACTAAATTTTGGAAGTCATAGATTTTGCGAGAGAGAATGGAGTAGTAATTCTTTGCCTTCCCCCCATGCTCCTCACAGGCTTCAAACTCTTGATGTTTCGTTCATGAAGCCAATCAGTTTGTACTATGAGGAAGAAACGCGAAAATGGCTTCGTTAGAATTCAGGTAATGTCATCACACTTTGGCAAGTGGCATCTCTTTTCGGGTCGGCCTTCGTAAGTGCAGTACCCATGAAAACGGCAATGGAAGGATTTGAGGCTACTGGAATTTGGCCTGTCAACGAGGGTGTCTTTACAGATGCAGATTTTTTGCCATCCGAACCTACGAATAGGCTTATTGAAGCAGATAGCAAGTCAGAACCTACAGAATCTACTTGTACAGTGCAGATAAATCCGTTACCATCCACAAGCAGCACTATGAACGCAACTGCTACTGAACCATCGGCATCAACCTCGTATCCTAACGTTTCCCCAGCAAATGTTTGTGCTGTTCGAAAAGTTCAGACAAAAGAAAAACGTAAATCTTACAGGCAAAAACGACGAGCAATGATACTGACTTCATCTCCTTACCAAAAAGAACTTCATGATTCTATTGAAAAGTTGAAAAGGAAGGCACAAACTTTCAAGGAAGGAGTAAATTCAATGAAGGAACCGAAGTCTAAAAAGAAGCTCATCTTCACTAAGAAAAAAGGAAATAATATGAAAAAAGCCGTCAAAACAGGTGACAGCGGTTCTAATTGTCTTTACTGCAATGATCTCTACTCAAGATCTACTGAGGGGTGGGTGGCCTGTGGTTTCTGTTACAAGTGGGCTCATAATTCTTGTGCTGGTGTCGACAGCGAAGATGATGAAACACCGATAGTAACACTATGTTTCTCTGTTTCTACATAGGAATATAATTCATCTTCTTCTTCTTCTTCTTCTTCTTCTTCACTTTAAGGATTAGGTTATATAAACCTGTCCCGGCAGCCATCTCATCCTCGGACGACCCACGGCTCTTCTATCAATGGCTTTATAGTTCAGTGTCGCTTTCGGGAATTGATTCTTTGTAATCCATTGCAGATGATCCCACCATTGTCTTCTGTAAGCTGAAATAATTTCATTCATATCATCTATTTTAAGTTCTTCTCTGATATCTTAATTCTTTATTCTATCTTGCAATGTACAGTTTAAAGTATTTCGACGAAACTGTATTTCCCTCTGAATCTTGCCGCATTCATTTTTTGTCATGACCTACGCCTCACTTGCATCTGTCAATGTGGGTGTTACAATTGCCTTATTACATTAAACATATAACCCCATTATTGAACCATTATTGACTAAGGTAATTACCTGAGACACTTTAAGCCGTTACGAACTCATTCAGAAGAAATTGATCACCCCGCCGTCAGGCTTCAAGTTAGCAGCTGGAGGATTCGGATGGAAATGAGAGAGAGACACGTGTGCGGCGAGCACAGCTAACCAGTTGCAAATTGTAAACGTCGGTGAAAACAGCTGATAGTGAATACTTTTATTTCTTTGCCATAGCGCGGCACACCATCGCTAGTCCACGTCGCGGCCACGCGGCGACCTTGACTTTACCGATTTATTAGGAGCAGCGTGCAGACAGCCGTCGTGGCGGCGATTCAAATTCAAATAATGCCGAGGAAATCAAATTTAAAATTTTCGTCGGCACACTTTTCAACATATATGTTACTATAACATTTGACTTACCACTTTCCCTACACGTTTGCTAGAATTATCAGTATGTAAAATCTAATACTGACGATAACAACATAATAATTTATAAAAACAATTATATGATGTTTGTCATTTATTGTATTTTTAGATGTATCGGAACAACTGCCCATCTAAGTAGTAGTATGTAAATATTTTTGTCAAATTTGTATGTTAATTAAAAATATTTAGTTAAGACATTTCTTAAGGGGAGTCCCTACTGAAAATGTCAAAAATGTTTATTTTGTAACTTTTTAATTTTGTTGTATATTCCAAAGATGTTCTTTACAACATCACTTCTTAGCCAGTCCCTCCGTTATACTCCTAGTACTGATCGTAAAAATCTCATTTTACTAGCCTGTTGATGGCTTTGGGTTTTTGGGTTCAGTGTCATAAAGGCCGAATTGCACTACATTAATCCAACGGTAGTGCAATTCGGCCTTTATGACACTGAACCCAAAAACCTAAAGCCATCAACAGGCTAGTAAAATGAGATTTTTACGATCAGTACTAGGAGTATAACGGAGGGACTGGCTAAGAAGTGATGTTGTAAAGAACATCTTTGGAATATACAACCTAAACAAAAGGATAAAGCAGTACAGACAGGATTGGACAGGCCATGTTGACAGGACGCATAAGAAGAGGATACCAAAACAAATTTTTTTCTTTTGTTTTGGTATCCAAAAGGACGGCGGAATATTAAAAGACCAAAGAAAAGATGGCCGGACTAAGGACTGCTCAACGGATCGCAAGTTCCACAGCCTGAAGAAGAAGATGAAGTAGAAGAAGAGAAGTTATGAAGTTATATCTAATACAGATACTGGTTCCCTCCCCGAAAACTGTGTTACATTGAAGCACATTAATAACAACTATAAATCATTATTCCTAATATATAAAAGTATATTAATTAAATTTTGTGTAACTGAATCTGTTCATTACCGGTTATTGCAAGTTACTTATGGAAGGAAACACCGGTTGTCAATCAGTCACAGAACTGTGAATCTGCAAGGAACACAAAAGTAAACGCAGCAAAGCCATTTATTCTATCCAGCAAACACAAGGATATATTTTTAATCATGAATAACTTTCTTTCAAAATCCACGGGTTCAGCATAGGGGGATAAACTCCGAAAGGAGCAACTTCCTGTTTTAATTTTCTCTCCTTCAAGCAACAACAGTATTAAAATACAATCAGATCTGATGAACGAATGCTTGAAATATTACCAAATTTCAGATACACATGTGCAAATGTGTGTGCGTGTGTGTGCGAGAGAGTGAGAGAGAGAGAGAGAGAGAGAGAGAGAGAGAGAGAGAGAGAGAGAGAGAGAGAGAGAGAGAGAGAGAGAGATTAATACATTTATTAGATTTAATTTCCTTGAGACGCGTATACATGCATGTCTTTAAAAATTTGTAGAATTAATGACATTAATACCGTAGAAATAGTTAAAATGTAAAATAAAAATATATTAAAAGTTGTACATTATTAAACACAAATGATTTCTTTAATTATAGATTAGGATCTAATATTAAATTAAAACTGCTTTCTTTCGGCAAATAAGGAAATAAATTAACAAAATCTTTTAAAAAGGATAGACCAGGCATGTAGAAAGAAATTACAAAACTTAAATACAAAAACAAACGATTTTAAAACAATATAGAGAAACTTAAATGAAACCTCTAGAATAAATTTTATGTAACAGGTCGTCTAAAAATTGATACACTGACACAATGGTAAGCGTAATTGTATGAAGTAATAGTAATGAAAAATGAAGAAAAGAACGTGGAAAAATAACACAAGTAAGTCTATTCAAAAACACACGTATTCCAACAGGACAATTCAGAAAAAAAGTTTAAAGAAATAACAATGAAAAATACATATAAAATATAAGAAACTTAAAATTCAGATATACTGGAATCGAAGACTCTAAATCGAAGCGTATCTTTAGGACAATATTTCTCTTCGACTGAACATTCATAATACTGAATATCGCGGTAAACGCCTGTTGTTCTCCTTTTTGCTTCTTAGCTGATGTGACGATTTTTAAAAAATAAAAAAGGAAATAAAAGAAATTTGTTTTAATTTAAATCTCACATTAAAACAAAACATAAACCCCTAAAGAAAATGATAAAGTAACACCGCAATAATACCCAAAATAAATAGTTTAAAACCAAAAAGAATTCGAGAATAAAATTGAGATAACACCCCTTAATAATTAACCCTGCTTTAACCTGCCGAAACCGGCATCAACACGCATAATTACCCGTGAATAAGACTAATAATAGTATTAAATTGCAACTTGATAAAAACATAACGATGTACAATAATAAAATAAAAAGTAAGAGATACCATAATATAATTAAATATGTCAGAGAATAAACGAATAGATATTAATCGGAATATGGAACTACTTTTATGCTGAATGACGCGAGATTACTACTCTCACCCCTTAACTAAACACACTTGAAATGGAGTCCTCGAACCGTAAACAGCATACAGCAGTGATGCGGTACAATAATAATACTTTTAAAAGTTAATAAACTCGCCAGTTGAGACGTAGCGGCACTCAGTACACATTTAAACGCCATGTGAACCGCGAATATAGTCTAACAGTGCAATTACAGTAAATATGTAATAAAGTAAATATGTAGTAAACGAGTGAGTGTGGATGAGAATTGCGCGTCTATGACATCTCTAAAAAATCTTAACAATAAAACGTATGTAATTAGAAATGTGGTAAAATCATAATGTGAGACTCAAGAACTAAACCAACATGTGACGTGATTACAAGTGAATAAAACGTTTGTGCAAATGATCCAAAACAACGAGCGATTACTACAACTTATTGAGAAAGAGAGAACCAGGACTCACCATGACTAAAATGACTTCAGAACTTCACCATCACCGGAAACGAACCTAACAACAGAAACCTGATCTTCAAAAAAACACTACAAGACACAAGGCACAACCGAGAGTCGCCGATTCGCCAAGGATGATACACACAGGTGACACGGAGGTTTACCTTCCGTGGTTCAGAACTTGAAGTAGAATAATACATGATAAACACTAAATAGATAAAAAATGAACGTAAAGTAAAACAAGAAAGACTGATTTAATTAACTTAAAACTGTAATTTCATGCTTAGCAATAACATGCGTTAATTTAAATATTTTTTTGTTAAATAAAGCAATATTTCAGATGACACAAGAATAAATATTATAAATGTAATATCATATGCTGAAACGAAGTACTCGGATCCGAGGGCATTAATAAAAGAAAAGCTCTGTTAACTCATTACTAAATTACTCTAATGCTCTTTGTACAAGAGGTACAAATATTTTAACTTTTAATATACTCATTGCTAAATTTATGTAATAAAGAGATGTCATGGTCTAAAAGGAGAGTGAATAAATCTACAAAACCCCTGTCAATATCCCTCAATTCACGGGATCCTATTTAACAGTTATTTACGAGTTTATTAAGATTTTGGCAGCCTGTTTAATTGACCTGAGCCAATTAACCAGGTTCCCGATATTATAACGAAATAAACGTTATACTGATACGTAAGTTTCCGAAATAGTCTGCCATAATTTTCAGCTCTGTTTGACACTGGACGTGAATTCATTCTAAGTGTCTCGTCAGCCTTACGTTCTCGCCACCTCAGTTCCATTTCATGATACATGTTCTAATAGCGGTCGCTCAGTCGTCTGATGAGGTGTTGTCACGTAACTTATTAAAACTACATAAGTAGCCAGCAAACTCATTCCACTTAATCTCGTAGCTCTAAGTTGTTCTTAATTGTCTGAATGTGTCTTTCTTCTAGTTTATCAGATTGAACGTAGTAGGGAGCGATTATGAAATTTCAAACGTATTTTGTGTACAAAAACGTTTAGAACATATGAGATTAGCATGGACCCTTACAGTGATATGAACGAAGCATGTTAATAGTCTTTCAAATATGTATAGTATTTTCTGATGTAATCTTTTTAGTTAAATAAAGTCTATGACAGAAGTGGTAGCGCGGTGTTTTTGTTTTAAGTTGAGGTTTTCTTACAAGAATAAAATTATTCTTTAATTTTTTAGACAATTCATGGCCACTGCGTATTAAAACTTGGAAATAAACACTAGGTTTCAATTTGAGGATGGATGTCGTGTAAATATTTAATAATACTCACTCGAAGTTTTGGTATGTAATAGTGGGGCTCTTCTAACGAAACCCTCATAGTTTATAAACACAATTTCTCCTGGTTATCACAATACTTAAGAGCGTCTTACTAATATGTTACTAAGATGTTGAAAATAACTAAGTGCAACTGTTATTAAACATAATAAATTAACATAAAATACAATGCTCACCTTGTAGTGTTTGCACAAAATTCTAATTTTCTAATTAATAAAATGTTATGAAGTTGCTTGGTTCTTGCTATAACATTAATACATTACATAATTATCTTTACATAACAAAATAAGCAAATATTAAAACATATAACATATAATTAAGTTCATTCTTCTGTAGGCACTACATATGCCCTAGTTTTTTGTCACTGGTTCTTTACAATAATTTGTCTTTTTCGGTATTATATATGAAATTTTTTGGATATTCACTTAGAGTTTGTTATATTGTTTATCTTTTGGAATACCTGGTTTATCCTAATACATTTTATTTTTATTGTAATATTACTTAGCATCTCACTGTTTTTGCACAGATTAGTTATTGCATGAGTGTGACAATTTTCACTTTTATATTTAAAAATTCTCTATGAATTAAGCTTGTCTTCAATTGAGCAAGTATATTTCCATTGTACATTATAGGATTGTACCTTTTTCCTTTATTTTTTCTAATATTATACAATTAGTCTGTCAAATATGACTATTTTTGTGATTGTTTTTTGGTCTCAGCCTGGTATGGTATAGGTAAATAGTTTCATAACTTGACTGTTAAAGTGTTTTAGGTGGTCAAATATATAAGTATAGTTACTTTATATTGTGTTTCAACTTTAAAATACAATTTTGTTGCATTTTGATAACATTAAATTCATAAATTTTACAATTTTATATGTTCATCACATGTTTTCAGTTTAACGCTGATTTTGATTATTTTAATTGACTTCTAATCAATTTACAGCTTTCTCTATTTAAAATAATTTGTTTGTCTTTGTCTAATTGACATTCACATATAGATTTTATATTAATTCTATAATAATTAATTTTCACATAAAATCTGAGTGATTGGTCTCAACTCCAAAACCTTGGTTTTTTGTCATAACATTTATATATTTTTTTTATTTTAACTTACATCCTTTTTAATGGTGTGTTCAAATCATTTAATACATTTATTTTATTTATATTACAAAGTATAATAATAGATCTTGTCCATTAATTCACAATAAATAGTTTTTTATACCCTATTCAGAGTTACATTTCTTAATATGTCATGACCTCATTTTGGTCATTTCTGAGATTATCTGTTTCTCTTAGAGTACATTATCAGTTTTACACTGTTCTTCACTTAAACAATATATATGGGGTTTGAGTCTTGGTCATAGTCTTTGTCGTTTTTTCATGTTAATGATATTAATTATCGGACAATATTACAAAATTTTTTGGATTACTTGGGTTCGATACTGTTCATCTCACTTTCCTCTTATGATAATTTACTTTGCAATTAATTTCCTTTATGGAACGTTCTGTGACGTTACAACATTTTAATTAATGACATACAAGATAATAATTGTATTTTTTTAATAAGAAGGAGTTATTTCTATGTTATGAAGAGTGTTGCGTACTGGAAGCTCTTGAAGTTTCTAGAGTTGTTCCAAAAACGCTAAGTGAAAAGGGCTGGTTTTGAAATGTAATAAAGTGGACTGTATTGATGAAGAATAATACTCATTTATTGAAAATATTAAGATTCAAATGCTATTGCCGACACGTGCGGATGTTTTAAGGCCATAACACCCGTAAAATTAGTTTTGATAAAAGTCGAAATCCATTGTAAATAGACGCAAGTCGTCTGACTAATTTAGTGCTAGCTGCACATGAAAATATTGAATAATGATCCAGAAGCCGCGGCTGGAAGAGTAATTTTTAACGAGAGTACAGCTCGGAGTCGATTAAGTAACTGAACTAACTTGATCACCGTCAGCCCGCTGACCGCCGGCGGAGCTTGATAAGCAAAGTGACGTCATCCGCTCGTGCCGCAATGCGGTGGTTACAGCACACATATAATAAATACAGTACAAAGTTCGAACATACTGCCCGCTCAAAATCGGGACGACTTTGTAAATTAAACATTAAGTTAATAATATAATAATTAAATTTACATGGCAAAAATAATATAACAATTGGTGTATTGGCTACAGCGCAATGACAGTTATGTAATTAATAACAATAATGTGATTAACATGATAAATTCAAGTGACAATTATAAAGTATACAAGAAATCGAACTTTATGCTCATAGCAAAAAAAAACTGACAATAAAATTACCCAAAACATCATAGCACCACAGTACACACAGTAATACAATGCTTAATTAGACGTATTGAATTTATCCCATATAGTACCCATTTAACACTTACACAGCATTACACAATAAGCGATAATACAATAAAAAGATATAACAATTGCAACCATAATATTGACACCACAAAACCCCGATAAATTTCATAATATATAAACATTAGAAAATACAATACATACATACAATAATTGGTACAATAAGTAACAATAATAATTCTCAAAAGTTTGGATATATAATCATATAACAATCACATAACATATATAAATAATTGATAATACAACGAAAACGCAGTGACTATTGCAATAATAGCGGGTAGAACGTAGTAATAATAATTACAACGTAATGATACAAGTGACTTGTATGATCGCCCCGGGAATGTCCCGGGGATATTCCAGGCAATGTGACAAGTTCACATTCCTAGTAATTCTCGTATGGCACACATACGACTAGTCTGTTGCCGCCGGAAGGGGGCATAATTTGTGGATGGACCTGCGTAAGATACCCAGAGCGGTGCGGACTTCCGCAACGCGCACTATGGAATCTTGACCCGCAAAAACATTAGTAATTACCCCTCGCTTCCACTGAAGCGGGGGGGAATTATCGTCCAAAATGAAGACAAGCTGTCCGACATTCAAATTTCTTAACGGCGTGCGTAATTTGTTGCGCTGCTGCAACTGGTGCAGATAATCCCTGGACCATTGTTTCCAGATGGATTGCGTAAATTTTTGGAGCAGCTGCCATCTGCCCAAATGACTAGTATTGCTTTGGGTGTAGTCGGGTTCCGGAAGTGCAGTCAGTGGAGCACCGACCAAGAAATGAGCGGGAGTTAAGGGTTCAGGGTCTCTAGCATCGTCGGAGACAGCACATAAAGGGCGAGAATTAAGGCAAGCCTCTACTTGAGAGAGAAGTGTAGAGTATTCCTCAAAATTCAAGATAGTACCGCCTATTACGCGACGCAAATGATATTTAACACTCTTCACACCGCTTTCCCACAAACCACCGAAATGAGGGGCTGAAGGAGGGATAAAGGACCACTTGATACCACGGAGACCGCAAAACTCCTGAGAAGATTGCTCAACTCCCTTTGAATTTAAAAATTTGTACAAATCGTATAAGGTGTGGTTGGCACGACGAAAATTCGTACCATTATCCGAAAATATCTGCGCGGGAATACCTCTGCGCGCGATGAACCTTTTTAAAGCCGCTATAAAGGCGTTGGAGGTGAGATCTGACACCAATTCTAAATGGATGGCCTTTGTGCACATGCATATAAATAATGCGATGTATGCCTTTGACGTGGACTTTGAGCGCTGCCTGGCATGGCGTAAAGTACAGGACCGGCATAGTCCACGGCCGACTGGAAGAATGGCTTTGCAGGCGTGACCCTGGAAGGGGGTAACTGACCTAATAGTTGATTCGCGCCTCTAGCACGGTAACGGAAACAAATGATACACTTATGTATTACTGAGCGGATATAAGACTTGTCGTAAATGATCCAATACTTCTGTCTGAGAGATGATTGGGTTGATTGCACCCCAGCATGCAACAAACGGACATGTTCACACTCAATTATTAACTTAGTGAGATGAGAATGCGGGTGCAAAATTATTTGATGTTTACTCGCGTAGTTAAGTGAGGAGAGTTGTAGGCGTCCACCTACCCTTAAGATGCCTGTGTCATCCAGGAAGGGGTTTAGTGCAAGAATTCTACTGCTGCGAGGAATGCAGCGATGTGCCTCAAGCTCCTTAACTTCTAAGCTGAAGTGCAAATGCTGAGATTGGTGAACAAAAAACAAAAGTGTGTCATGCAACTCTTGAGCAGACAAAAAGGACGTGACCCTGTCAACAACCGGGAGCCTAGAGTTGCGAATAAATCTGCGACAATATGCGAAGACGCGAATGAGGCTTGTAAGGGATGAATAATTTTTAACATAGCTATGGGTGGAGTAGGCGACAGTTAGTGAGGTTTGGACCTGCTTACGACGTTCCTGCTCAAGGTCGGGGTAAGCACAGGGCGCCTGAATGTCAAAGGCGCTAGTGGGCCATGATGATGACTCATGGGCTAACCAGGACAGTAGTATATGTCTGTATGCGCCAGGACACAAAAAAACAGGCATGTATGCGCTAGGACACCCGAACCCGGAAGTATGCGCTGGGACACCCGCAAACATGTATGTATGCGCTAGGACAGGACAGTCGTGTCCTAGGTCATACATAGTATGTTCTGGGGGACACTCGTGTCTTTAACGATTGTTATTCTATAGTAAACCGTGACCTTGAAACACACTGACCTAGTACAAATGTAAATATAAACAGACGGCGTTTGTTGACACGCGTAAACTTTGATGTACACATAAACATTCCGAGTTCGTTGACGTGGACGTGTAAACTGTTTTTTTTCCTTTTTACAGTGTAGATAGCGTCGTCTATACCCTAAATATATTAAATTTTATATGTAACGATTGTCTTGGTATACAGATAAGATATGAATTAGCTTAGTCGGTAACGTGCAACTGTATTATTCTAATAATAGATTATATGTAAGGTAAGTATCAATTGTTCAATCCCTAGTTAATTCATACTTTTTTTTTTTTAAATATATTTATTCATTATTTTTATACTTTTTTATTTTCACGTTTTAACATGAATTTGTTTTTAGATATGTTAACCGATAATAACGTTTATATAATACACGTTTGCAGTTGGTTTATTAGTGTTCCAACGTGAATTCTGAAAGTAACATCCTAGTTAATAACATGTCGGTAGTTAAAAATTTACTATATATAGTAATTGTTCAAATATTACTAATAAATTCTTTAGCCGATAATACGACACAGATTGAAGTGGATAAAGTTAAGCAATATTTATATGAATATGGTTATCTTCAAACAGATGATGAATCTTCGTTGCAAGCGGTAAATGAATCAGATATTACTAATGCGTTACTTATATTTCAAGAATACTATAAATTACCTACTGATGGTAAATTAAATAATGAAACTATAAATTTAATGTTAAAACCTAGATGCGGTAATAGTGATATTATTTTTGATTATCGAGTATCCAGTTTTAAATGGAACAAGCCTGAAGTAACGTGGCATTATTATTTAGCGAATCAAGAGGTGTTAGAATTGACTAAACAAGCTTTTGCAGTATGGGAGGAAAAGTCTGGTATACGTTTTAAACATGATAGAGTAAATACAGATATTTTAATTTCTAATAAACGATTGAAACATATGATGCAAAAAGAATCGTGGCAATGTACGAGAACGTTTGACGGTAAAGGTGGAACATTAGCACATGCATATTTTTCTGATTATAATAATTCAAGGCGAGAAATTCATATTGATGAAGACGAAAAGTGGTCATATTCGACTGATAACGTTGTTCCTCTTGGCCACACAAGTTTGTATGCAACGTTAATAAATGAAATCGGTCATGTTATAGGTTTATCACATTCAGATGTATCAGATTCTGTAATGTATGCTTATTACAACGGTAAAATAGAGTTAGGTGATGATGATGTTTTAGCCATTCAAAATTTATATGGTAAGGCAGATAACACTTCTATAATATCTTTCATACCGGAGTCGCCATCTTCTTCGGTACCAAAAATACAAAACGAGCATCCTATAGATACAAATAAAATCGATCTTTGTAATTTTAAAAATATTAATTTATTTTTAATTGCTGATAAACGATTATATATATTATATAAAAAATGGTTGTGGATAATAAATCCGGCAGAAATGATATATACCAAACCGCTCATAATAGAACATTGGTTAACGTTTCTTCCAAAGAACTTCACAAAAATTTTAGCTGTATATCAACGACCATCTGGTGAGATAGTTATGTTTATAGATTCTTTGGTATTCATGTTCGATTTAATGAGTCTTAAATTAAGTCATGGTTATCCGAAGCATATCCAATCTTTATTTAACATACAACCGGATAATTTACATGCGGTATTCAACAGTTATACAGGTAAAACTTATATATTTCATGATGATAATTATTATAGAGAAGTCAATGAGTGTACGTTCACTACTAAATCATGGGGTTATATATCTGAAACATTTCCTGGAATACCGCCTAAAATCGATTCATCATTTAGATTTTCTGATGGTAATTTATACTTTTTTAAGAACAATAGTGTGTATGTCTTTAATGAATTTACGGGTGAGTTAGTTAGAACAGAAAAAAATAATCTATCGATATTCGGATTGAAATGTGTAAATGATGATGTACTATACAAATTAAAAGAATTAATATTACAATTGATAATTCAAAAGAAAGACCAATCGATATCAAATAATAATCGATAGTAATGTTGATGAACAAGAATAAAAGTTCAGTTTCCAAGAGCATAATGATTTGAACGTATAGTTGTGAAGAATACGTGAAGCGGTTAACATGGAGAAAGGAAATATTCATGCTTTCAATTGGTGTATATATTGCATAGAATCTACTGATTTATGAATGAAATATGTTAATGAAATATGTTATTTTGTAAATAATGAATTTTCTGAAGCAAATGTTACTATAATTGAAAATGAACAAATTATCAAGATACAATCCCCAACGATTTGCTTCTATGACGATATATTACAAAGGTTAGAAAAACATCGAAACCAATTAATAATCGATATTGATTTTGAAGAAGAATACAAAACTCTCCGTTGGAAGTAGTTAGTTAGTAGAGGCTCAACAAGTTGGACGCAATGTCAAAAATGGCGAAGTTGTGCGGAAAATTGAACCCCTGTAAGTTATTGCAAGATTTTTTTGAAGAAGCAGGATTTATTTTTAATGGTGATTTAGACAGTATTGTGTGTCGTGAGTGTGGATTTAAAACAAGAGGATCTTTATCTATTTCGCATATTCAATTTATGCACAAACTTTTTAATTCAGAATGTAAAATGGTATGTTATATATATGATAAATATAATAATTATGCACTATACAGTATATTATTACATATTGATGATATAATGAATGCGAAAAAATGTATATCAGAAACTGAAGAAATCATGAAGTTAACATTTTGCTGTTGGCCTAAACGTTTACCACGAGTTGATAATTTAGTATCGGCAGGTTTTTTGTATACTGGAGTGGACGACGATGTAATGTGCATAGACTGTAAAGTTATACTTCACGATTGGCAAGACACAGACGATCCATGGTTTGAACACGCTAAGGCATCTCCAAATTGTTTACTTGTTAAATTACACGGAGTCATAAAAGATGGTTTCATTAAGTGACAAAAGTGGAAAATGTATTGTAGACTTTTTTAAAAATCAAAGATTTGTTGATGATTCGGATAATATTGTTTGTTCTAAATGCGGTTTTAAAACTATATGTTTTAATACTATTACGCATATTCAATTTATGCACAAACTTTTGTATCCGACATGTAAAACTGTGCGTTATATATCTTATAAATATGAAGACTATATCAGATCAAAAAAGTGTGTTGCTAATTTTGTTAATATATTAAAGTGAAAATAAAATTTATAAAAAACAGAGTTGATGTGTTTTTGTTAGATATTTGTTTAACCTTATTACATTTTATATGTAACGATTGTCATTCTATAGTAAACAATTGTACGTAAGGTAAGTATCAATTGTTCAATCCCTAGTTAATTCATACATTTTTATTTTTTAAAATAAATAATTACATTTATTTATTCATTATTTATACTTTTTTATTTTCACGTTTTAACATGAATTTGTTTTTAGATATGTTAGCCGATAATAACGTTTATATAATACACGTTAGGAGTTGGTTTATTAGTGTTCCAACGTGAATTCTGAAAGTAACATCCTAGTTAAATATGTCGGTAGTTAAAAAATTTACTAACGAAACCGTCATTGATAAAGAGTACAGCAGATAAGTCCATTGAACCTTTTTAATCAATGTAAACATGACCTCAAGATTAACACTGACCTATTAAAAACATATAAACATATACAGACGGCGTTTTTTTGTTGACACGTATACGTTCTTGTGATAACGTTGTAATCAACGTGAACATGACCCTCGAATACACTGACCTATAGCGTCGTCTTAAAAAATACTCCATTTTTGATAGTTCAGTCAAAATGAAGAATTTAACACTGCAAGATGTCTTATTTCATCCTATGTTTGATAGATTCGTCATGAATAAAACAAAAGTAGAGATTGAATTTATGCGAGATATATTGTTTGTACTTCTAAAGTGTCGTAAAGTGTTGGAATTTTATAATTCAGACGGACTGAAAGAGATTACACCGGAACGTAGAGGACAAAGCGGTGAGGCGTTTATACATTTTCTTGAATGTCCATGGGCACATGAATCTACTGTGGATGGGCCGGACACATGTGTTTGTTGTTATGTATCTACACATTGTGGTGACATCATTAAGCTTCTCGATGAACGATTCAAGTGACTTTTATATAACGGTAAGTACTCCAAGACACTATTGTATATTTGAATTTTTGTGTAATTAAATATATAGAATGTATAAAAAATAAAAATGAGAATGTTACGGATCTTAAAAATGACAATAAATCATTTTTTTTGTTCAGGTATTAAAAACATACACATACATAAAAATATGTTACAGATCATTTTTATTATTCGGATACTTAACAAAACAGTTTACAATATAATACATGTACATAAAAAGATTCTAAAAAAAAAATATGTTACATATCAATTAACATGTGATAGCAAGAGATTGATTTTTACTAGATAGGTAAACTCACTTTATTTACAAAAATAAAATGTTATTGTGTTTTTAAAAATTTGTTCTATCATTACGCTAATGAATATTTTATTATTCAGGTACTTGACAAACAGTTTTACAATATAATAAATGTTAATTCAGGTATTAAAAATACATGTACATAAAAAGATTCTAAAAAAAAATATAACAAAACAGTTTCCAATATAATACATGTACATAAAAAGATTCTAAAAAAAAATATGTTACATATCAATGTGATAGCAAGAGTTTGATTTTTTCTAGATAGGTAAAACTAGCAAGAGATTGATTTTTACTAGATAGGTAAACTCACTTTATTTACAAAATAAAATGTTATTGTGTTTTTAAAAATTTTGTTTTATCATTACGCTAATGAATATTTTATTATTCAGGTACTTGACAAACAGTTTTACAATATAATAAATGTTAATTCAGATATTAAAAATACATGTACATAAAAAGATTCTAAAAAAATATAACAAAACAGTTTACAATATAATACATGTACATAAAAAGATTCTAAAAAAAAAAATATGTTACATATCAATGTGATAGCAAGAGTTTGATTTTTACTAGATAGGTAAAACTCACTTTTTTAAAAAATAAAAATGTTATTGTGTTTTAAAAACTTGTTTCATCATTAGGCTAATTCGGGTACTTGACAAAACAGTTTTACAATATAATAAAACGTTAATTCAGGTATTAAAAATACATGTACATAAAAAGATTCTAAAAAAATATGTTACATACATATTAATTAACATGTGATAGCAAAAAGATTGATTTTTATCAGATAGGTAAAATTCACTTTTATTTATAAAATAAAAAACGTTATTTTGTTTTAAAAAACTTGTTTTATCATTACGCTAATGAATAATGACCGTACGGTAGTGTATCTATTTTATTATCACAAAGGATTCTTTTATTGTCTAAATTACTTAAAGCTAATTTGTTACACGTAATTGTTTCAACTAAATGTTTTTTTGATCGGAATAATTTCATCATTCTATAATTATTTATAGTTTTAGAATAGACGCACTTTTTAAAATCTTCAAAGCTTATATGTTTGCTGATAACGTTTTTTTTAATTCCTTTTGCTCTTTTTTTAACTTTGTTATCTACCGTTTTAAATGTATATAATTTAGAGCGTAAGCCGATAAATTCTTTAATTGGTACACCCGAACATTCATCTTTAAATTTACCGATAATTTTTTTATTTTCAATTGAATAACAGGGATGATTGGGTGAATAATCTGACGTATCAAAGTGTGTAACTAAATCCGGTTCTAATATATCTTTATAAAAATCTTGTGTATGAATTTCGTAAAAAAGGCTATCTGTATCTGTATACAAGAGGGAAATTTTTTCACCGTATTTTT
The DNA here is from genome assembly GCA_034769895.1 of Magicicada septendecula. Classification (NCBI taxonomy): domain Eukaryota; kingdom Metazoa; phylum Arthropoda; class Insecta; order Hemiptera; family Cicadidae; genus Magicicada; species Magicicada septendecula. The sequence continues at coordinate 312,802,514 of CM068373.1, read as the reverse complement.
TCTTCATTATATCATAATGAAAATCATACATTAATGTTTTACTTATTTCTAATACGCTTAATCCGATATATATTGGTTTATCTAAAAATAAATGTTTTTTATCCGATAATACCGCACATAAAGATTTATTATAAATTATTCTGTCTTTAAATACCGGTTGTGTAATTAAATTTAATAATTTTTTCTCATCACTTACAAGTTTAAGGTTAATTCTTTTCCTAACGTTCTCCATACATTTACCGAACACTGAGTTGTTTAATAATTTAAAAAAATCTTTTTCAAAATCATTTTTAGCTTGTTTTCGTTTTTCTGTATTTAAATCAATGTACGTTTTTAACCAAGGGCTCTGCAAAAATTCTAAAATACGATGAATTTTTATAACTTTTATGCCGTGTTTAATAGCTTGTTTTAAATTAATGTAATGACATATATTTTTCTTTATTTTCTAATGTTGTTAACAATTTTTCAATTTTTGTTGTTTTGTTCCTTTAACACATTCATTAACTGGTAAAAACGGTAAATCGCTATGATGATTATGTAAGTGATGAGGATACTCGACGTCTACTTCTAAAATATAACCAACAGGAGAATCGTCTGCAATATCTAGTATATTAAAATTAGGATCGTTAGGATCCTTCCAAGTAAAACCAGCATATGGCATACATTTATTCATTGCCCAACCGTACAGATTATTCGCGTCTAAATAAGTTAAATATTTAATTGGGTTAGTTACATCAAACGTTTCTGGAATATATTTATTATTAGCAACAGATTCTTTTTTTATGCAAATACTCAGCCCCCCCCGTACCCCATTTTCACATAAGAGGTACATTTCGTAATCAGTTAATAATTCTAGTTTAATTTTTGTATAACTTAACATCGCATCAAAAGCAAAACCTGGTACTGTAAAGTAGTGTGCACAGTCTAGTTTATAAGATTGCATACAAAGAGATCTAAAATTTTCAAAAATATCACATAATATTAAAACATCAATTTTTAAATATAGATCGCTATACTCTCCAAGTGTTTGTACATTAAAATGATTCCAAACTTTACAAGCATGTTCATAATCAGCGTTTCCAATTTCTGAATCATTTAGTGAACTATAAAAACATTCTTTTGGTGGTAATCTACGTTCTTCCAATTTTTTCCAGGAATTCGTATATTCATAAGGGTACACACCTTTTCTGGTAACTAGTGGCATACTATTTGCAGAAAAAAATTTTCCAGTATGAAAAAATTTATCCTTAGGCAGATTATTACTAAGCTCAGCCAACGGATAATTCATAAAACGATAAGTGTCAATAAATCTAATATTAAAACCCGAACGTGTCTTTTTTGCAAAAGAAATATACTTTTCTCTAGTATTAGGAATTACATGAATATTTTTTATATCATAACCCAATTGACGCACTATAAAATGCGAATCATAATTAGAACTACCATGTATGAAAACAGGTACAAATTTCTGTTGTTGTCGTTTCAAGTTACACGTATTACATAATGTTGAACGAAATTGACCAGTTAAATGACAATGATCTCGAACTTTAGGATATAATAATGTAAATTCCTTATTACACATCTCGCAATGTGTGACCGATTTAAATTTCATTTTATCATCTCGAGTCATATGTAAAGGCATATTTCGTTTAATAAGTAAACCGATTAAATTAATTTTTTCAACTAAATATGTCATAAATTTTTCCGCAGCATTTTTACCACGATATAAGTACGGTTCCGAAGGCAATTGGTTTCTTATACTTTCAGGGACATTGCTATCTATAACAAAATATACGCAAAAACTCATTGGAATATGAAATTCATTAATTGCAGTAAATTTGTTTTCGGGGTTGGGCAAACAAGTACTAACAGGTTTCAAAATACATTCGAAATCTGCATATACTACAATAGAAACTCTATATTGATAATGAAATTTATTAAATTGTAATATGTTGTTATCAGTAGTTGGTAATACTATTTTTACGGGCGAATACTTTCCGCAATATCTATTATGATTTTTCAATTGTTTTGACTTTTTAGTAAAAAACGACAAACAACGTTTACATATTTCAATTTTTTCTGTATGTTTTGTTAACTGTGATCTTATTAACTGGGAAAAATTCTTTATATAACAATAATGATAATTAGCATTATTCGACATATTTAGTACTAAAAGGTCAAAATGATTATTCTTTTCTTCCTTACACACTTTAAGAGGAAAAATTGATTTCTTTTCATCAATAGAATAAATGTTAATAGAAACGTTATTATTTTTTTCGAAACGAGAAATTTGGTTTAAAGGTGTAGGAAAGTCTATATGTCTAAAATCAAACTTATTTTCTAAAACAAAATAACGAAAATTAACACGTTCAATGTGAGGTCCAGTTACATAACGAGAGAGGATTGCCCATTTAAAACAATAATTATCTTTATTTTTAGGATTTATTATACATTTTTTAATTTGTAAAAATTTTGGAAGTTCAATATATGAAGCTCCTCTTAATGGTTTAAATCGATTTATACGTAATAAAATTCCGTCTATACGGTGAAGACTCCATCCGGAACCTTTACCCATATATACGTCTTCATCATAACAAATTTCTTTAATCGCATTGTTAACTATTATGTTAACATTATCGTTTTCTATAATCGGAATATTTTTTGTTTTAAAGGCTCTGTCTTGTGTTTCATTAATAACGGGTTTTATATATGTACATTCAACTATAATGTTAAATTTTACCGGACCAAACATTGAAATAATATTACTTAAAATTGTAATTATATTTATTTTAATATAAACTAACAGCAAGCAAATATCCTTATAATTATTACTTGTATTTTTGTAAAAATATGTTTTTAAATTACCTTTAAAGGCATTCTCTATCTCAATAAAGCTATTGGATTCTACAATTTGTTGTAATCTAGTAGATTTTAATCTAAAATTTGGTATTGATGATGAAGATGATGATGATGATGATGATGATGATAGAGATGATAGTGGTGTTGACCGTGTTTGTCTGTGTTTACGGGCGAATACTTTCCGCAATATCTTTGATTTTAATCTAAAATTTGGTATTGATGATGAAGACGATGATGATGATGCTGGAGATGATAGTGGTGTTGACCATGTTTGTCTGTGTAATCCACCCAAATCTGAAACATGTGATGGACCAGGTTGTGGATCGTTTTCGTTATTAAAATCTTGATGTCTGCTGTGCGATGGACCAGGTAACTGACCCAAATTTGGTACACGCGATTGATCGGGTTGTGTTGAAGGTTCGTATGATGAGCCAGGTTGTGATGATGAATTATCTATCATCTGTTCTTGTTCGACAGCATTTCTTACAATTTGTCGTTTTTCAAACGGTAGATTTTTATCCATAATCTGTAGGAATATATTTAAAACAAAAAATATTCATATCAGTTCCATATTTATAAAAAAATAATTGTTCATATATTTTTTTGTTGGCGTGTTCTTTTTGTGTGGAATATGTATTTGTTATAAACGAATAATATTCTTAGTTATTTTACTAATGTAAATTACAATAGAAAGATAGGTTATCTATGATTATACTTACATTTTTGTAAAGATCCGATGTATTGAGACCTATGCTGGTTAAAAACCAATCTATTGCTATAAATTGTTTTTTATTGTATGGCTATTTATACTGTCAACCGACCGATAACAGGAAAACAGTAAACAATGTATTTTTAACCAATACCGTGCTGTTGTTTAAATTTTTTTTAAACTGTTGTCAATAAAATGCGATGTGACTGATACTGAATAATCGGTAATTACTTAACCTCTTGATCTCGTATTTTTGTTGTTGTCGGTAAACAAATTATTTACTTGATCTTTTAATCTCCTACTTACGCGTATTGATAAAGTGTGAAATTGATAATGTATTTTCTGTGTATATAAACCGATTGAAAATTGTGGTTAAATTTTTTAAAACTGTTGTCAATAAAATGCGATGTGACTGATAACGAATAATCGGTAATTACTTGACCTCTTGATCTCGTATTTTTTTTTTTTGTCGGTAAACAAGTTATTTACTTGATCTTTTAATCTTCTACTTACACGTATTGAGAAGGTGTGAAACTGATAATGCATTTTCTGTGTATATAAACCGATTGAAAATTGTGATTCAGCATCCAGAAACATACCAGCTACTACAGTCTGCGATCGTCATTAAGGTAATATTATTATTTTTATTTTTTGTTATGTTCTACACAAGAACATGTACAGTAATTCTTGGTTACCTGTAAAATATGTGTTCTTCCTATGTTATTTTAAATATATTATTATAAAGTATACAAAAAATTAATTTGTGTTTGTTATAAGCAATTTAACGAAAATTTATTTTTGTATGTTATAGATTTTGATAATTTAAAATCTTATCATTGTAATGGATGCTCAGCATGAAGAGGGTCTTTTTATTTAATTTGTCTTTGTTTAGTTTAACATATATAAATAATGTGTATAACAATTCTTAGTTACCAGTTATAAATTAGTAATGTAATGAAAAATTATTTTTGTATGTTATAGATTTTGACAATTTAAAATCTTATCATATTGTAATATTGTAATGGATGCTCAGCATGAAGGAGGTCTTTTATTTAATTTGTCTTTGTTATAAATAATATGTATAACAATTCTTAGTTACCAGTTATAAATTAGTAATGTAACGAAAAATTATTTTTGTATGTTATAGATTTTGACAACTTAAATCTTAAATCATTGTAATGGATGCACAACATGAAGGAGGTCTTCATCATGAAGAATGTTTGTCGTTAGAAGACATTTTAAAATTAATTTATTATCTGGGTCTATCTTCCTACGGTCAGTGGGAAGATATGATGAAAAAAATTCAACCAGACATTATCTCAATAGATAATGTTAATGTTTTTTCTCTATATATTCAATTACGAGATGTAACCAAAAAAATAAAATTTGCTCTCGAAACTACAATTGTTAATTCACAAAAAGACTTGATGCTTTTAAATAATTATTTATTCGATATTGAAGAATTATATAACTATTTGAATACAAATATTGTTCATTTTAAAGAAAAAAATATATTAAGAACAACATTTTCTATAATCAATTCTATTATAAAAAACAAAATAATGTATAGATTTGAAGATGAAGAAGAAGAAGAAGAAGAAGAAGAAGAAGATCAGATGAACATTGACATTGTTAATAATGACGATGATGATGACGATGGTGATGTTGAATTTAAAAGATTATTTAAATCAGTTAAACGTTATACATCTAAAAACGAAAAAACTGATGAATTGTATGATCAGTATATTACTTTTAAAAAAGATGATTCAACAAAAACTTTAACAACACCCGGAGAAAAGGGTCGTTACTTAATAAAAATTGATATAACTGATGTTAACGATTTAAAAGGAATAAATAAGAAAGACAGATGGACTAAAGCTGCCTATAGAAGTCAATTTTTATTGCAAAGTAAAGATTCCACTTATATGCAATTGCATAAAATTGTATTATCAAAATCACGCGAATTGGCTAAGATAAAAAATATTAAAAAACAAACTTATAAAAACTAATCTTAATGTTTTTGGTTAAGATAAAAAAATGTTTCCTATAAAAAAAAGAAATTTTCAAAAAATGAATATTTTTGTTTTAAATATATTCCTACAGATTATGGATAAAAAATCTACCGTTTTAAAAAAAAACGACAAATTGTAAGAAAAATGCTGTCGAATAAGAACAGATGATAATTCATCATCACAACCTGGCTCATATGTTTCAGATTTTTATAAAAAACTGATCTTAATATTTTGGTTAAGATAAAAAAAAAATGTTTCCTATAAAAAAGAAATTTTCAAATTTTTTGTATGTAAAATATGTTGATATTTTATATTTGTTGTAGTATGTAACTTATACACAATTACAACAATTTTTTGTATGTAAATTAATTTAAAAAAAATGCTGGTATAAAAAAGTATGTATGTTTTTTAGTATGTAACTAAAATGTTTAAAATCTTCTATTTTGTATGTAAAAAAATCAAAACAAAGTTTCCTATAAAAAAAGAAAATTTCAAATTTTTGTTGTATGTATTTTGTTGGTATTCACTTTGTATTTGTTGTAGTATGTAATCTATACACAATTACACAATTACAACAATTTTTGTGTATGTAAATTAATAAAAAATGCTGGTATAAAAAAAGTATGTATGTTTTTTAGTATGTAACTAAATGTATTATTTATGCATTGTATGTATGTATGTATGTATGTATGTATATATGTATATATGTATGTATGTATGTATGTATGTATGTATGTATGTATGTATGTATGTATGTATTGCAACGAATCACAGGATCATGATAGGCGGGGCAAGTCATATATTACACAGACAATGGACATTCATATTATATGGGTAGATGGTTAAGTTTGGTTGTTATCAATTGTATTTAGTAAGGTTAAGGGTTTAGTTTAAAAAAACTGTGCATTATTATTTATGGTTATTCATGTACTGTGTTAGTGGAAATGTGCGCGCGTGCGCGAGTGGGAAACGTTTCCCGTGCGGTGCGTGAAGTATTATCGTTGTTTTGACATTAGCTGAACTGAGACATGTATATCGCTACAATCCCTATACCTGTCGGACTATTGTTTACGTTCATGTATATTATTAATATGTAGGCAGCATGCATGAGATACGAGTAGTCTGATTACCGCTATGCATGCTGTTACAAGGTAAATGCACTCTAATGCATGAAAAGTGCATGGTCACCTTTACTAACCATGTGACTTCCATCCACCAATAGAATGCTGACTGGTGGTTGGAAATTTTCTTGTGCCTGTCGTTACACAGGCAGTTCTTCTACGCCATCTACCGCGAACGGGTCGTGCGCTCCTTGTACAAGAATTCTACCGCTTGCAAGGTGTTGTAAAGACTATTCGTCGATAGTGAAACGGGAAGGCTCAGAACTGTGTATGTAGTACATCTGCACGCAGGAGTGTTTAAACGCATTACGCGTATAATTACGATAGTTCTTCTACGCCATCTACCGCGAACGGAACGTGCACTCCTTGTACAAGAATTCTACCGCTTGCAAGGTGTTGTAAAAACTATTCGTCGTTAGTGAAACGGGAAGACTCAGAACTGTGTGTGTGGTACATTTGCACACACCAGTGTTTTAACGCATTGTGCGAAAATTTACAAGCAGTTCTTCACTGCTGCTACCTTGAACGGTACATACAATTCCTTGTACAAGATTATACCGCTTGCAAGGATCTGTTAAGACTTTTCGGGGATAGTAACGCGTGTGTCGCATAACAATTGATTTTATATCTTTACAGACGATATTAATATTGTAGTATTACGTGTGTAAGAAGTGAGTGTAACTGTATCACTGTGCGAGATTTTCCGCAGTGACAGTATCATTAATTGTTACGCAATAGTTCCATCAAGACGTTTCCGTGCTAGTGCAAGATTTCCTCATAGGGTGGTCTGCTGATCGCGGTAGACCTTGGTATTCGCGAGAACACTTGAAGAAGCCGGAGAGGTATAAGTTCAATATACCGTTATTGATTAAACTCACTGTCACCTGAGATATTACTTGGTCTTAAACTCTATATAAGTTTTGCGAGTAATAAAATCCGTAGTACCGTTGTGTGTGTGAAGTGTCGGATTCATCGTGAGAATTGTAGGACATCAGCCCAGCTGTTACAGGACATCAGCCCAGCTGTTATAGGACATCAGCCCAGCTGTTATAGGACATCAGCCCAGCTGTTATAGGACATCAGCCCAGCTGTTATAGGACCAGCCCAGCTGTTACAGGACGCCAGCCCAGCTGTAAACGTTTCTGGTGAAACGTCTGTCATTTGTAAGCCACACCTGACGAACCAACTATACCGCAAAGACCGGCCTTTCTCTTCAACAACATCATCGTGGGAGTCTTCTTATGTAACGTATGACGTCTTGCGTATGAACATTATTTAACATTTTAAAAGAAAGACTTTATATCAAACATTACATTCTGTACATTTCAAATATACCATATAAACTATAACTTGTGTTTGTACAATAAATAATCTTAAACCCTCCAATATAGACTTGTAATTTGAAATACACATACTATCATATCCTATGCGCCAATAAATTAGTAATTTGTGTTGTCGCATAGAGATATTTTGGCGCTTAGCAACGTAGGGCTCGTTAAATAGCGGTAAATTTTACGCTATTATATATTTGTCTATGAATATAAAATTTGTTGGAAAAATCCGACGTATAAATATAATTAACATAAAAATTGTATGTGTATTGTTCATATGAAAATCTGAGGGTATAATTTTTCATTAGTGCATATTCTCTTGTATATCATATATGAACAGATTTTATCAGTATATTGGAGGTAGATTATTAGTTGTTGTATGTTAGATAAGGTATTTACATGTTGATGTTTTGAACTGCTTTCCGTGTGCATATAAACTGTGTGACATAGCGAGGCGAAGATCTGCTCTCGGCGCCAGCCGAGACGTGACACGAGAAGGCGAGGCGACCCAATCAAGGATCGGCAGCAGCTTGATTGGCCTCAACGTGACCATCTAACGTGCTCGAGGCGAGCCAACCAGGGACCAGCGGCACTCTGATAGGTTCGTGGCATACGACCTGTCAGGGCATAAAAACAGCGCCGCTAAAAATTTTTGGCGCACTCCATTGGACGTCGTCAAGCCAGCTGGAAGAAAAGGAAGAAGGAAGAATGGAGAACGCAGGAGAAGCAGTGATGGACATCGACTGGGACAGCAGCGGGCTCTACATACCGCTGCCGAAAGAAGAGAACCGCAGCACGCCCGGAACAGCGGACGCAGCCGCCGAACATCACAGCGCGGCTCGGGCAGCGTACGCAAATGATTTAGCGTACCCGACAAACGGTCCTTTTAAGGGCCTAAAAAACTATAGTGTGTACGATTGGCGCCATTTGTCCTGTGACAAGTGGCGCCCAACGTGGGGCGACGATCATCTTGCGGATGCAGGATCCAGCCACGCCAGAGAACCACCAGCCGGCACACAAAACAACATGGCGCCCAACAGCTACACCCAGCGGGACACCGGGTTCGAAATAGAGCAAGGCTTTGCGCAATTCGCCGCAGCTCTGAGGTGCACGTTGCCACCGGTGATCACCGCTACATACCATGGCCTCAAGTACGAGGATCCAGAACGATATCTTCAACAGCTAGAGCGACAGCTGCGGGACTACAGAGTCCCACCTGAACAGTGGGCAGATTACGCAGTGCGGCAGCTCCGAGGAGAAGCTGCCACGTGGGCAGAGAGATACACGGGATTGCAGATAAATTGGCCCGAGTTCTGCGACCGCTTCCGGCATCACTTCTGCGGGATGCAACGAGACGCAGAGCTGCTGGCCGAGCTGTACGGACAAACGCAGCGGCAGGAATCGGCGGAAATCTTCATCCTGAGAAAAATCAAGCTGTTTCGCCGTCTGTACCCCGGAGGTGACGAGAGGACGAGCATAGCCATGCTTACACAACAGCTGCAGCCACGCCTTCGACCTGCGCTGAGGTTCCCGCCGCCTATGACTTTAGAGGAACTTTTACAACGGGCAATGAGCATCGAGGCGGACTTGGATCAAGATAGTCGTGCGCGAGGTCGGGATGACTCTGCTGAAAACTCCCTGGATCGAGTAGGGGGGTCGAAGCAGTGTCGATCGGCCTCAAGCACGAAAGAGGAACAAAGATTGAACAGCCTAACGCCCAAGTGCCGCTACTGCCCGGGAAGACACTTCCATCGGGACTGCCCTGTGAAGAACCGGCAGGGAAACGACCAAGCGCCCCGGTAAATAGCCCACCGGGGCGCGTGAACCAACTAGGTGCGGACATACCGCGCATTCCAATAGAGATCGCCGGCCGAAAACTGACCGCAGCCTTGGACTCCGCCGCAAACTACGACTTCGTACGAGCCGGTCTGCTGCCCGGAGGAAGGAAGACGGAGCCCCGAGTTGTCCAGCTAGCGCTACGCGGTCAGCAATGTCACTCAACGGCCACCGTCGTCGCAGACATTATAATTGGAAGTCTCGCGACCACCACCAGTCTGCTAGAAGTGCCCGGACTGCAAGAAGAAGTTTTATTGGGCCACCACTGGCTCACGGCCAACCAAGCAGTTGTGGACTACCGACGGGGCTGCCTTCACATTGGCAGCGAGAACCGACAGACGGTCTTCTGGAATGACCGCGCGGAGCCCGAGGAAGAGGACATTGACGAAGCTAGCCTTCAAACGTCAGCAGGTGGCCAACACCATAAACGGCTTCTGGAAATGTTACACCGTCATCGCAGTTTGTTCTCCCGTGGCCCGCTCCGCACTACATCTGCGGCCAAGCACGAGATCCGGCTGATAGAAGGTAGCCAGCCATTCCGGCTCCCAATGTACCGGTACTCCGACGAGAAGAAACGCACCATCCGGGAACAGGTAGAAGAGATGCTGAGGCAGCGTATCATTGAACCGGCCACCTCGCCATACAGCTCTCCGGTGGTGATTGTGAAGAAGAAGGACAGCACACCCCGGTTCTGCGTAGACTTCCGGAGGCTGAACGATCAGACCGAGGATGTGGACTCACCACTGCCGCTGATATACGAAACAATCAAGGACCTCAGCGGGGCCCAAGTCTTCTCGACCCTAGATCTCAAGAGCGGCTACTGGCAAATCCCGCTGGAGGAAGAAGCAAAGAAGTACACAGCATTCTCGGTGCCCGACGGAGGTCGCTACCAGTTCCGGGTGATGTGCTTTGGGCTGAAGAACGCGCCCAGCACCTTCCAACGGCTGATGCAGGATGTTCTCACGGGACTATTACGGGAGTGCTGCCTCGTCTATCTGGACGACATCATTGTCTACTCCCCCGACTGGGAAACGCACCTGCGACACCTGGATCAAGTCTTGGAAAGGCTGCAGATGCACCAGCTGACCTGCTCGCTCAACAAGTGTCACTTCGGCCGGGAAGAAGTCGCCTTTCTGGGCCACGAGATTACTCCGGACGGCAACCTCCCGCAGCAGCAACATCTCAGAGCGATTGAAGACCAGCCGGCCCCCAGCAACAAGAAAGAGCTGCAACGCTTCCTGGGAACCTGCAACTGGCTGCGAGAGTACATCCCCTGCTTCGCCATGATTTCGGAACCGTTAACGGACCTGCTGCGGACAAGAAAGTGGCATTGGGACGACACAACTCAGCGAGCCTTCGAAGAGGTTAAGGCCGCTTTCCGGCAGCCGTTAAAACTCTCACGACCGGATCGAGACTTGCCGATGTTTCTGCAGACCGACGCCAGCCAAAAGGGACTTGGAGCGGTGCTTTATCAATGCACCGAAGCCGGAGAGAGGCGTATCATCTCGTACGCCAGTGCCAAGCTCCACGAGGCGGAGAAGAACTACCACTCCAACGAACTGGAGTGTTTGGCAGTCGTCTGGGCCATCAAGAAATACCGGCCATACTTGGAGGATCGACATTTCACCCTAAGGACCGACAACAAGGCGCTAACTTGGCTGAAGCAGGCGACGGGGCAGAAGACGAAGTACGCTCGCTGGGCTCTACTGATACAGAGCTTCAAATTCACCGTCGTCCACTGCCCGGGCAAGGAGAACGAGTTGCCGGACTTCCTCTCGAGGGAACCTGGGCTTGAAGATACTGCCGGCGTCCAAGAAGAACCACGGATGCAGCCTGAAGAGAGGCCACTTCGCAGTGTTGCGGCAGCTGCACCCCGACTACAAGAAATCACAGCTGTCGGCATCCATCAGGCAGTGCAGGAGGCGCAAGAAGGCGACCAGGAGTGCCAAGCGTGGAGAAACGACCCTGCGGCGGCTACAGCGAGAGGATACCGGGTGGACAACGGCCTGGTTTGGAAGGACAGACGCAACCAGGAACCAGGATTGTACGTGCCGCCGAGTGTCCGCATGGAGGTCATCAGGCACTTCCACGACTTCCCTGAAGCCGGTCATCCGGGGGCCGAAGAAACGTTTCGGGCCATCGGCAAGGACTTCGTCTGGACCGGCCTAACCATTGATGTCCGCAGATACGTCCGGAGTTGCAGAATATGCGCCCTACACAAGCGCGGCGCAAATCCCGAACAGGACCAACAGCGACCTCACCGACCCAGGAGATGTTGGAATACTGTCGCCCTGGACGTCATGGGACCATATCCGCTGACTCGAGCTGGCAACCGGTACATCGTAGTGGTCACGGATATGATGTCGAGATGGGTGGAAGCAAAGGCCGTGCGCAAGGCGGACGCCGACACCATTATCCGCTACCTGGAGGAAGAAGTGTTCCCTCGTTGGGGATACCCAGAGGCGTTGCTCACCGACAACGGAAAGCCGCTCACGGGCCACAAGTGGAAGCAGATGTGCGACAAGCTGCACATACGACCGTGGACTACAGCCAACTACCATCCCAGGGCGAACCCGACCGAGCGGCGCAACGGCGAGATCAAGAAGGCGCTACGGATCCAGCTCCATGACTCCAAGGACCATGGCGACTGGGACAAGCGTTTGCCGACGATTCTGTTCTCGCTGCGGAATCGTGCAAACGCCGCCACTGGAGTGACACCGAGCGAGCTTCTGCTGGGCAGAGACCTACGCCGACCCGGCGACTGGAGTCGGCCACACGCAGAACAGGACGTCCGGCCAATTGAGGAACGAGAAGAGGCGGCCAGGTCACACCAGACGCAGTATCAGCGGCGGCGGTATCCGGAACGGAGGACACAGGACCCTACACTGGCCGTAGGGCAGCTGGTGTACGTCAAGAGCCACGCCGGACCAGCCAAAGGACGGAGGTACCCTGGATGGGAGCCAGCCTGGGAAGGTCCCTTTAGCGTTGCCGCAACCCTCGGCGGGCAGATTTACACGGTGGAGAAGGACGGACGTCCATACAAGGTTCACCGCCAACGGCTCAAACCCGCCGGAGAAGAACAATGGGCTGGCCACCGGAGAGCATTCAAGACCCGGGGGAGTTGTGACATAGCGAGGCGAAGATCTGCTCTCGGCGCCAGCCGAGACGTGACACGAGAAGGCGAGGCGACCCAATCAAGGATCGGCAGCAGCTTGATTGGCCTCAACGTGACCATCTAACGTGCTCGAGGCGAGCCAACCAGGGACCAGCGGCACTCTGATAGGTTCGTGGCATACGACCTGTCAGGGCATAAAAACAGCGCCGCTAAAAATTTTTGGCGCACTCCATTGGACGTCGTCAAGCCAGCTGGAAGAAAAGGAAGAAGGAAGAATGGAGAACGCAGGAGAAGCAGTGATGGACATCGACTGGGACAGCAGCGGGCTCTACATACCGCTGCCGAAAGAAGAGAACCGCAGCACGCCCGGAACAGCGGACGCAGCCGCCGAACATCACAGCGCGGCTCGGGCAGCGTACGCAAATGATTTAGCGTACCCGACAAACGGTCCTTTTAAGGGCCTAAAAAACTATAGTGTGTACGATTGGCGCCATTTGTCCTGTGACAACTGGTTACCGTATGTTCTAATCTTGTTGTGATAATAATAACTTGCTTTGCGTATAAATCAATAAATTTAAATTTACTAAATTTTAAATTAAATTTTAATCATTATGGCGGATACTGCAGAAATCAAGAATCTTTTAGCTGCCGTATTAGCGAAGTGGGGAACCATGTCCGAAGAAATGAAAGCCGATAAAGAGGAAAATAAAGCCCGTCAAGAGGAGGTGCAAATGAGTATACAGAGGTTTTCAGCAGAAGCCGAGAAAAGAAGTGCGGAAGCCGAGAAAAGCAGTAAATTGATCCACGACGAAAACGAGAAATCATACGTGGCCATACAGGAGCAATCCAAACAAAGCAAACAAATGGTAGAAGCGGCAGAAAAGCATATTAGCGAGACCGTGGAAACTATGAAGGCCAATATAGAGGCAAATTTGGAAGTCAATAAGTCACGACTTAGTGAATATGAAGCGAAACTCTCTGGTACGGCAGAGCAAGTAGTGCAACACATATCTACGATAAATGAATTAATGGCCGAACGTGACCTGCGGATTCAAAAACTACAACAGCAAGTGTCACGATTGCAAAATACCTCGTCACCACTAAACTGTACCCCGTATGTATATAAGACTTTAAATGACGTCAGCTCACAGCAAAATTTTTATGAACGGGAGAATAAAATTTTTCAGTATCAAACTCAAACCAAGCACACACAGTCACCAAAACAATATAAAATACCTAATAGAATTACCAATCGGAAATGGTGTAAACATAATGGGATGAATGAAGTTTTAAAAGCCCGTTATAAATATAAAAAGCAGTTCAATAAATCAAATGTGAAAGATGTTAATTATAAGAAAACATTTGTAGTGTCCGGCCTATATCCTGCCGTAATTAGAGATAGTTTAATTTGCAATAACCATAGTAAGGAAAATGAGAAAGGTATTAGCGTTGAAAATGACACTGACCTCATTGTCAACGCGAAAATTAACGGATGTGTCGGCGAAGTTTTATTTGACAGCGGCGCAGAAATTTCGTTAATGGATGAGCGATTCCTAGAGAGGCACAGGAAACATTTTAAAAAAATCCCGATTCTGCCAGCAGCCCACAAAATCATAAAATCAGCGACGGGTGAATCTCAGAGGGTTGACCGTCAAGCTATGATAACAGTATCCATTCAGGGAATGGAAATAGAGGTCACAGTGCTTATGGTCAAGAAACTCGTGTATAATGTTATTTTGGGAGTGGACACATTAAATAAACTGCACGCGACCATTGATTTTTCAAATAAAATACTAAAATGTACAGTAAATAATAGTAAACACAATATCAGGTTAGGACGCAGGAGGGGTAAGACGGGGTCTGATTGTGAACCTATTACTATAACTCGCCCAGCGGTTCAACTTGCCGATAAGATAACACATAATCTGCGGACTCACAGCAGGCAGATAACGAGCAATGAGCAAGATAAGCTGCAAAGTATGCTTGATAAATTTGAATCTGTGTTTTCCAAAAATCCTACCGTCACGAATGTTTATGAACACAGTATTCAGGTCACGGATGAAAATAAATTTGTACGGAAGACGTACCCCATCCCCCTTCACTATCAACAACAGGTTGATGCCGAAGTTAAGAGTATGCTTCAGAATGGTGTGATTGAACGAACTGATAGCAATTTTTTAAATCCTATGGTTGTTGTTAAAAAGAAAAATAACGACATTCGATTATGTCTCGACATGAGAAATCTAAATTCTATTACAAAAAAATGCTACGACTGTGCTCCGAATGCGGAGAACTTATTCATAAAATGTCAAGGGGTTAAATACATGTCTCGCCTTGATCTCAAAAGTGGATTCTGGCAGATTCCCCTTGCCAAGGAGTCGAGAAGATACACAGCATTTCTATATCGAAATAAATGCTATCAGTTTAAAGTAGTTCCATTTGGTTTGGTTACCAGTTTAGCGGCCATGGTCAGATGTTTGGAGTTAGCTCTGGGACCCGAGGTGGAGGACTTCGTCAGCATATTTGTTGATGATATTTTGGTCATATCCAAATCATTTGAAGAACATCTTGAACATCTCAAGATTGTATTTCAGAAATTGCAAGCCGCTAACCTGACTCTCAATCTTGAAAAGTGTGAATTCGGGAAATCGCAAATTAAATTTTTGGGTCATATTATCTCAGCGGAAGGTATAACAACGGGCCCGGAAAAAATACATGCGATCATGGAGTTCCCGAAACCCACAAAACCCAGGGGTATCAGAGCGTTCCTCGGATTGACTGGTTACTTCAGACGTTTTACTCCAGAATATTCTGGGACAATTGAGCCGTTGTTAGAACTACTTCGTAAGAGTAATAAATGGAGATGGGAGGAGCGTCATCAGCATGATTTCGACGCGACTAAAAATTTGTATAGTAGAAACCTGCACGTGTTCCATCCTGAGAAAAGGGGCACATATGTCCTGAATTGCGATGCTTCTGATTATGCCATTGGGGGGGTACTCTACCAACGGAATGAGAAGGGCGAAAACAAAATAATTGCGCACAGTAGTAGGTCACTAAAAGGGGCCGAACGTAACTATTTCACATCGGAGAAAGAAATATTGGCTATTGTGTACTGCATTAGTAAATTTCGTTATTACCTGGTTGGACAACACTTCGAAATCCTTTCGGACAACCAGGCCTTATCGTTCATGTTGCGCTGCAAGTTAGCGAACGCTCGCATATCCCGTTGGATCATGGCCATCCAAGAGTACGACTTTACCATTAAGTACTGTAAGGCAAGCGAGAACCAAGCAGCTGACACGTTAAGCCGATACCCTCCAATGGTGGAAGAACGTCATGCGTCTAATAACCAGGAGGTTCAAATTCTGGCTGTCAAATATAAATTAGAAGACAGTCTCAAAAATAAGCTAAGAAATATGGGTATGGAACAGCAGCGTGACACAAAGTTGAAGCGGATATGTGACGCTATCCGGATACAAGAAAACCCTAAGTACAGAATATATAAAGACGTAGTGTATAAAATTATCAATGGCGGATGGAAGATTATGGTACCGGACGCCATGGTGGAAGACCTCACCTGGATGTGTCATGAGAGTCTGGCTCATGCGGGGCCTTATAAATGTTACCTAGCAATGCGGGAGGATTTTGTGTGGCTAAATATGACCAGGAAAATAAAGGCCATACTCCGCTCATGCCACATCTGCCAAACAGCGAAATATCCGAACCAACATACACAGGTTGAAATGGGTAACATTGTCGTCCGTAATAAAAATGACCTTGTATGCATTGATTTTTTGGGTCCACTTCCTCGGGCGGCACGTGGAATGAAGAACCTGGTGGTTGTTACGGATGCCTTTACCAAACATGTTAGCCTATATGCTATTGGTAGACCTACTACGTCGGCTGTCATAAACATTATGCTAAATAAATACATGCCGAAAAATGGTCCCGTAAGGAAGATACTCTCAGATCAAGGTAAGCAATTTACGAACACCAAGTGGCACTCCGAGCTTGAGAAACACGGGGTCCAGACGGTCTTGACAGCGATCCGGAGACCGCAAGGTAACTTGGCCGAGCGGGTCAACAAGGAGTTGGGACGGTTGTTCCGTACGTACTGTAATACTAACCAGAGTAAGTGGCCGGAATTCCTAGAATTTTTTGAGTATGCCATAAATGGAAATTATAATTCTACTACTGGGTATACTCCGAATGAACTCCAAACCGGAGAAATGCCAGGCCGGGTCTGGGGTAAACACATTGAAAGGATAGCGACGCATAATATGCCTATACCAGTTGAGATAAAGAAAATCGAAGCTAGAAGACGCATTAAAAAGTGCGCCGAGGAGCGCACGGAAAAATTTAATGCGGAACATAAACTAGTCAAGTTCAAGACTGGAGAGAGTGTGCTTTTACGAGCATTAAATGTTGGAAGAAGGGAGGACAACACAGCCGCGAAGTTTTTTAGGTTGTATAATGGTCCGTATACCCTGTCGGAGCAAGTTGGGAAAAATACTTTTATCTTAACCAACCCAAATACCAACCGTGCGATTGGTAAATTCCATGCGTCCTCATTGAGGAAGTATTATACAAAGGATCCGTAAACTCAGAAATAAATGTCAGGATATAGGGGTAAGAATGTGTAGTGATTTAAATATGTCAATTCAGGTTTAAATGTTGTATGTAAGTTGGCTCTGTGAATGAACAATAATCTAGTTTTGATAAGGAATGTTGTCTGTGTACGCTATGACCCTGCATTAGATGTCGTTATCTGTGTGTCAAGAACATGTGTGTTTGTTTTGGTTTGAAGGTTACCACGTGTCTTTTGATTTGATGCTTCTGTCAAAGTGACAGTTGGAAATGTTAGTATTAATTGAGGATGTTTATTTGATTTAGTTTGAGGGTATTATTATTATTTCAGGATTAGGAAGTTGTTTTGGTTATATTGAAAAAAAAAAAATTTTTTATTTTTTGTTAGTTAACTAAAGAAAAAAAAAATTTTTTTTTTTATGCGGGAGGGAGTCAATCCTGCAACGAATCACAGGATCATGATAGGCGGGGCAAGTCATATATTACACAGACAATGGACATTCATATTATATGGGTAGATGGTTAAGTTTGGTTGTTATCAATTGTATTTAGTAAGGTTAAGGGTTTAGTTTAAAAAAACTGTGCATTATTATTTATGGTTATTCATGTACTGTGTTAGTGGAAATGTGCGCGCGTGCGCGAGTGGGAAACGTTTCCCGTGCGGTGCGTGAAGTATTATCGTTGTTTTGACATTAGCTGAACTGAGACATGTGTATCGCTACAATCCCTATACCTGTCGGACTATTGTTTACGTTCATGTATATTATTAATATGTAGGCAGCATGCATGAGATACGAGTAGTCTGATTACCGCTATGCATGCTGTTACAAGGTAAATGCACTCTAATGCATGAAAAGTGCATGGTCACCTTTACTAACCATGTGACTTCCATCCACCAATAGAATGCTGACTGGTGGTTGGAAATTTTCTTGTGCCTGTCGTTACACAGGCAGTTCTTCTACGCCATCTACCGCGAACGGGTCGTGCGCTCCTTGTACAAGAATTCTACCGCTTGCAAGGTGTTGTAAAGACTATTCGTCGATAGTGAAACGGGAAGGCTCAGAACTGTGTATGTAGTACATCTGCACGCAGGAGTGTTTAAACGCATTACGCGTATAATTACGATAGTTCTTCTACGCCATCTACCGCGAACGGAACGTGCACTCCTTGTACAAGAATTCTACCGCTTGCAAGGTGTTGTAAAAACTATTCGTCGTTAGTGAAACGGGAAGACTCAGAACTGTGTGTGTGGTACATTTGCACACACCAGTGTTTTAACGCATTGTGCGAAAATTTACAAGCAGTTCTTCACTGCTGCTACCTTGAACGGTACATACAATTCCTTGTACAAGATTATACCGCTTGCAAGGATCTGTTAAGACTTTTCGGGGATAGTAACGCGTGTGTCGCATAACAATTGATTTTATATCTTTACAGACGATATTAATATTGTAGTATTACGTGTGTAAGAAGTGAGTGTAACTGTATCACTGTGCGAGATTTTCCGCAGTGACAGTATCATTAATTGTTACGCAATAGTTCCATCAAGACGTTTCCGTGCTAGTGCAAGATTTCCTCATAGGGTGGTCTGCTGATCGCGGTAGACCTTGGTATTCGCGAGAACACTTGAAGAAGCCGGAGAGGTATAAGTTCAATATACCGTTATTGATTAAACTCACTGTCACCTGAGATATTACTTGGTCTTAAACTCTATATAAGTTTTGCGAGTAATAAAATCCGTAGTACCGTTGTGTGTGTGAAGTGTCGGATTCATCGTGAGAATTGTAGGACATCAGCCCAGCTGTTACAGGACATCAGCCCAGCTGTTATAGGACATCAGCCCAGCTGTTATAGGACATCAGCCCAGCTGTTATAGGACATCAGCCCAGCTGTTATAGGACCAGCCCAGCTGTTACAGGACGCCAGCCCAGCTGTAAACGTTTCTGGTGAAACGTCTGTCATTTGTAAGCCACACCTGACGAACCAACTATACCGCAAAGACCGGCCTTTCTCTTCAACAACATCATCGTGGGAGTCTTCTTATGTAACGTATGACGTCTTGCGTATGAACATTATTTAACATTTTAAAAGAAAGACTTTATATCAAACATTACATTCTGTACATTTCAAATATACCATATAAACTATAACTTGTGTTTGTACAACAAATAATCTTAAACCCTCCAATATAGACTTGTAATTTGAAATACACATACTATCATATCCTATGCGCCAATAAATTAGTAATTTGTGTTGTCGCAGTATGTATGTATGTATGTATGTATGTATTTATGTATGTATGCATGTATGTATGTATGTTGTATAGAATGGTAAACTGTAAAAATTATAATTGTAATATAGACTATATGTTTTGAATATATGTTTTTTAGTATTAATAAATCAAAAAATCAAAATGTTTTAAAATTTTTATTTTTTTTTTAAAAAACCTTTATTTTACATATAATTACAATAAAAAGTTAAGTAATCATACAGTCCCAACAATTTATTCTTTTAGTGTCTTCATCATGTTCATCACACAAACAGTTCCAATATTGAATTATCCATTTAGTAATATAAAACACGTTACTTAATGCACAGTTTGTTGAAGAGTGATCATATGGACAACGTATACTATTTAAAGACTGCTTCTTCAAGACGCTTAGAGACGGACACTTGAGTGATTCAATATCCACTATTTTTACATGACAGTTCAATTCTTTTTGTAAAGCTATTTTTTTTCACGTCCTTTTATATAAATGCACTTTCCATATATATATGAATTTAATATTACTGGAAGTTCACTATATTCTGTTAATCCACAATTCCAACTAAGTCCCAGATAATTATTGTTAATCCAGTCATTAACTTTTTTTTTCTTTTCTGTAGATGTCTGTAATCGAATGGAGGCAAGAATAAGTATTGATTACAAACATCAGCGAATTTAGTGTTTACTATAGGTTGCACGCACAGTTCTTTAATAATATAATTATTTCCATCATCGCGAAAACTTTGAAAGTCGATAACATATTCCATTGCGTGCAACAGCAGAACTGATATCAGTTTTATCAGCGTAGTAATGTCACGTTCTCAGTACGCACGCGTAAATAGGAGATCAAAAGATCAACTACGTTAATACAAATTATACAGTTAAGCAATCATACAGTATTATATTGTAAACTGTTTTGTTAAGTATCCGAATAATAAAAATGATCTGTAACATATTTTTATCTATGTGTATGTTTTTAATACCTGAACAAAAAAAATGATTTATTGTCATTTTTAAGATCCGTAACATTCTCATTTTTATTTTTTATACATTCTATATATTTAATTACACAAAAATTCTAATATACAATAGTGTCTTGGAGTACTTACCGTTATATAAAAGTCACTTGAATCGTTCATCGAGAAGCTTAATGATGTCACCACAATGTGTAGATACATAACAACAAACACATGTGTCCGGCCCATCCACAGTAGATTCATGTGCCCATGGACATTCAAGAAAATGTATAAACGCCTCACCGCTTTGTCCTCTACGTTCCGGTGTAATCTCTTTCAGTCCGTCTGAATTATAAAATTCCAACACTTTACGACACTTTAGAAGTACAAACAATATATCTCGCATAAATTCAATCTCTACTTTTGTTTTATTCATGACGAATCTATCAAACATAGGATGAAATAAGACATCTTGCAGTGTTAAATTCTTCATTTTGACTGAACTATCAAAAATGGAGTATTTTTTAAGACGACGCTATAGGTCAGTGTATTCGAGGGTCATGTTCACGTTGATTACAACGTTATCACAAGAACGTATACGTGTCAACAAAAAAACGCCGTCTGTATATGTTTATATGTTTTTAATAGGTCAGTGTTAATCTTGAGGTCATGTTTACATTGATTAAAAAGGTTCAATGGACTTATCTGCTGTACTCTTTATCAATGACGGTTTCGTTAGTAAATTTTTTAACTACCGACATATTTAACTAGGATGTTACTTTCAGAATTCACGTTGGAACACTAATAAACCAACTCCTAACGTGTATTATATAAACGTTATTATCGGCTAACATATCTAAAAACAAATTCATGTTAAAACGTGAAAATAAAAAAGTATAAATAATGAATAAATAAATGTAATTATTTATTTTAAAAAATAAAAATGTATGAATTAACTAGGGATTGAACAATTGATACTTACCTTACGTACAATTGTTTACTATAGAATGACAATCGTTACATATAAAATGTAATAAGGTTAAACAAATATCTAACAAAAACACATCAACTCTGTTTTTTATAAATTTTATTTTCACTTTAATATATTAACAAAATTAGCAACACACTTTTTTGATCTGATATAGTCTTCATATTTATAAGATATATAACGCACAGTTTTACATGTCGGATACAAAAGTTTGTGCATAAATTGAATATGCGTAATAGTATTAAAACATATAGTTTTAAAACCGCATTTAGAACAAACAATATTATCCGAATCATCAACAAATCTTTGATTTTTAAAAAAGTCTTCAATACATTTTCCACTTTTGTCACTTAATGAAACCATCTTTTATGACTCCGTGTAATTTAACAAGTAAACAATTTGGAGATGCCTTAGCGTGTTCAAACCATGGATCGTCTGTGTCTTGCCAATCGTGAAGTATAACTTTACAGTCTATGCACATTACATCGTCGTCCACTCCAGTATACAAAAAACCTGCCGATACTAAATTATCAACTCGTGGTAAACGTTTAGGCCAACAGCAAAATGTTAACTTCATGATTTCTTCAGTTTCTGATATACATTTTTTCGCATTCATTATATCATCAATATGTAATAATATACTGTATAGTGCATAATTATTATATTTATCATATATATAACATACCATTTTACATTCTGAATTAAAAAGTTTGTGCATAAATTGAATATGCGAAATAGATAAAGATCCTCTTGTTTTAAATCCACACTCACGACACACAATACTGTCTAAATCACCATTAAAAATAAATCTTGCTTCTTCAAAAAAATCTTGCAATAACTTACAGGGGTTCAATTTTTCGCACAACTTCGCCATTTTTGACATTGCGTCCAACTTGTTGAGCCTCTACTAACTAACTACTTCCAACGGAGAGTTTTGTATTCTTCTTCAAAATCAATATCGATTATTAATTGGTTTCGATGTTTTTCTAACCTTTGTAATATATCGTCATAGAAGCAAATCGTTGGGGATTGTATCTTGATAATTTGTTCATTTTCAATTATAGTAACATTTGCTTCAGAAAATTCATTATTTACAAAATAACATATTTCATTAACATATTTCATTCATAAATCAGTAGATTCTATGCAATATATACACCAATTGAAAGCATGAATATTTCCTTTCTCCATGTTAACCGCTTCACGTATTCTTCACAACTATACGTTCAAATCATTATGCTCTTGGAAACTGAACTTTTATTCTTGTTCATCAACATTACTATCGATTATTATTTGATATCGATTGGTCTTTCTTTTGAATTATCAATTGTAATATTAATTCTTTTAATTTGTATAGTACATCATCATTTACACATTTCAATCCGAATATCGATAGATTATTTTTTTCTGTTCTAACTAACTCACCCGTAAATTCATTAAAGACATACACACTATTGTTCTTAAAAAAGTATAAATTACCATCAGAAAATCTAAATGATGAATCGATTTTAGGCGGTATTCCAGGAAATGTTTCAGATATATAACCCCATGATTTAGTAGTGAACGTACACTCATTGACTTCTCTATAATAATTATCATCATGAAATATATAAGTTTTACCTGTATAACTGTTGAATACCGCATGTAAATTATCCGGTTGTATGTTAAATAAAGATTGGATATGCTTCGGATAACCATGACTTAATTTAAGACTCATTAAATCGAACATGAATACCAAAGAATCTATAAACATAACTATCTCACCAGATGGTCGTTGATATACAGCTAAAATTTTTGTGAAGTTCTTTGGAAGAAACGTTAACCAATGTTCTATTATGAGCGGTTTGGTATATATCATTTCTGCCGGATTTATTATCCACAACCATTTTTTATATAATATATATAATCGTTTATCAGCAATTAAAAATAAATTAATATTTTTAAAATTACAAAGATCGATTTTATTTGTATCTATAGGATGCTCGTTTTGTATTTTTGGTACCGAAGAAGATGGCGACTCCGGTATGAAAGATATTATAGAAGTGTTATCTGCCTTACCATATAAATTTTGAATGGCTAAAACATCATCATCACCTAACTCTATTTTACCGTTGTAATAAGCATACATTACAGAATCTGATACATCTGAATGTGATAAACCTATAACATGACCGATTTCATGTATTAACGTTGCATACAAACTTGTGTGGCCAAGAGGAACAACGTTATCAGTCGAATATGACCACTTTTCGTCTTCATCAATATGAATTTCTCGCCTTGAATTATTATAATCAGGAAAATATGCATGTGCTAATGTTCCACCTTTACCGTCAAACGTTCTCGTATATTGCCACGATTCTTTTTGCATCATATGTTTCAATCGTTTATTAGAAATTAAAATATCTGTATTTACTCTATCATGTTTAAAACGTATACCAGACTTTTCCTCCCATACTGCAAAAGCTTGTTTAGTCAATTCTAACACCTCTTGATTCGCTAAATAATACTGCCACGTTACTTCAGGCTTGTTCCATTTAAAACTGGATACTCGATAATCAAAAATAATATCACTATTACCGCATCTAGGTTTTAACATTAAATTTATAGTTTCATTATTTAATTTACCATCAGTAGGTAATTTATAGTATTCTTGAAATATAAGTAACGCATTAGTAATATCTGATTCATTTACCGCTTGCAACGAATATTCATCATCTGTTTGAAGATAACCATATTCATATAAATATTGCTTAACTTTATCCACTTCAATCTGTGTTGTATTATCGGCTAAAGAATTTATTAGTAATATTTGAACAATTACTATATATAGTAAATTTTTAACTACCGACATGTTATTAACTAGGATGTTACTTTCAGAATTCACGTTGGAACACTAATAAACCAACTGCAAACGTGTATTATATAAACGTTATTATCGGTTAACATATCTAAAAACAAATTCATGTTAAAACGTGAAAATAAAAAAGTATAAAAATAATGAATAAATATATTTAAAAAAAAAAAAAAAGTATGAATTAACTAGGGATTGAACAATTGATACTTACCTTACATATAATCTATTATTAGAATAATACAGTTGCACGTTACCGACTAAGCTAATTCATATCTTATCTGTATACCAAGACAATCGTTACATATAAAATTTAATATATTTAGGGTATAGACGACGCTATCTACACTGTAAAAAGGAAAAAAAAACAGTTTACTCGTCCACGTCAACGAACTCGGAATGTTTATGTGTACATCAAAGTTTACGCGTGTCAACAAACGCCGTCTGTTTATATTTACATTTGTACTAGGTCAGTGTGTTTCAAGGTCACGGTTTACTATAGAATAACAATCGTTAAAGACACGAGTGTCCCCCAGAACATACTATGTATGACCTAGGACACGACTGTCCTGTCCTAGCGCATACATACATGTTTGCGGGTGTCCCAGCGCATACTTCCGGGTTCGGGTGTCCTAGCGCATACATGCCTGTTTTTTTGTGTCCTGGCGCATACAGACATATACTACTCAGGACGGACCATGCCACCATTGCGTATGGCTGTGCAAACTACGAGGGAGGCAACCGCGTGATAAAATGTCGGCAGGGTTGTCAGTTGATAATACATGATGCCAAGTTCCCCGGCTAACAAGACGCTGAATTTCCGCGACACGGTTTGCCACAAATAACTTCCAGCGGAAAGATTGTTGATATATCTAATATAACGCTATCATCGAGTCCGAATAGAGATATAGTCCGTCAAAATTGTAGTTGACGGCGTTTAAAACCTTATAAGTTAACTGCGCTAGTAATAAACAAGCACAAAGTTCAAGCCGGGGTAGCGTTATCTGTTTCAGCGGAGCGACCCTAGATTTAGCACACAACAGGTTTGACGATATGGCGCCGTTCGAATAGACCGCCCGCACATAAATACAACACGCGTAACCTTTAACTGAGGCGTCGGCGAATCCGTGTAGCTGTAATGAATTGACTTGACAATTGTTCAAACTCTTAACCGACCTCGTAATTTTAAAATGAGTGTCGGAAACTAATTGAGAGTTGAGTTCCAGCCATTGATTAGATAATGACCCAGATAAAGATTCGTCCCAACCTGTGCCCGACAACCACAACTGTTGTACGAAATGTTTGCACCAAAACATAATGGGGCCAATAAGACCCAGCGGGTCGTAAATCCCTGCAATGACCGACAACACGCTTCTTTTGTTGAACACGTTCGAATTGTCATCACCCCGAACGGTATATAAAAAATTATCTTTGTCAACGTTCCACTGGATTCCCAATGTACGCACGTTTTGACCTTTGCTGAAGTCATGAGAAACTTGGGCGCGAGGGGCCATAATCTTATGGTGGTTAGAAAACCACTTATGTAACGTGAAACCATATCCTTTTAGCAAATCCACGATCTCGAATTTCATTTCAGTTAACACGTTCGGATCATCCGAACCCGTTATAAGATCATCTACATAAAAATCATTGGCTATGCCTATAGAAGCCATAGGGTAGTCGGATTTATTTTCGTAGGCTATCTGCGCCAGACAACGTGTAGCAAGGAAAGAGGCACTAGCAGTTTCATACGTAACCGTCCTTAAAGCGTAATGTTGTAGTTCCTTATGCGGCGCGTCACGCCAAACGATGCGCTGCAAGTTTGAATCCTTTAGGTTAACCAAAATTTGACGATACATCTTTTTTATGTCTGCAATAAGTACGTATCGGTGAGTACGGAAACGAACCATGATCGAGAACAGATCCTGCTGGATCGTAGGACCGACCATTAGAGTATCGTTGACGGACAGATTATTTGTCGTTTTAGCGGAGCCGTCAAAGACCACACGCAACTTAGTGGTTAGGCTGGAGCCCTTGAAGACTGCGTGATGGGGCAAATAAAAAATGTCTGATTTGTCAAGCGACAAATCGTAATCATTAAGTGGAGACATATGACCAAGCTTCAAGTATTCACGCATGAACTCGCTATAGTCCTTGTAAAGGATAGGGTTCTGCTTGAACTTGAACTCCAGCGATTGGAACCTGCGGATAGCTCCGCGGAGAGAATTTCCCAAATGAGATTTGTCTGACCTGCGAGGCAGGGATACCACGAATTTCCCTTCGCGGTTGCGGATAGTATTTGTCACAAAATGTTTTTCACACGCCGAGTCCTCAGACCAGGGTTCGCGACTAGAGACCTCCTCCAACTTCCAGAATTCTTTTAGTTGCGAGGAAATCTGACTATCATCCTTACAGACCATAAAGGACAAAACCGTTTTAGTTATGTCGACATTGAAGGGTAAATTACCTTATAGAATAAATCCTAACTTAGTCTCCTGAATTATAGGAAAGTGCGGTCCGCGCATAAATTTAATAGGTTCGATTAATTGGAAATAATATTGAGCGCCGAGTAGTACAACGACTTGCGACGAGCAGTGTAGGTGTGGATCAGCCAAGAATACGTGCTTGGGTAAATTCAAAGAGGCGAGATCGAACGATTCCGCCGGTAAATCATTAGTTATACTGGGAAGTACGGCACAAAGCACGTTTAATGTAAAAGGTTTATAGAGAGAATGTAGCCTTACCTTTGTACTAAAATCAGCCTGGGATAGTGAGTTATTTATACCCGTTATGGGCAATTGCGATTTAACCAACTTGAGGCCCATTCTGCGGGCGAAATCCATTGTGCAGAAATTTGCTTGCGAGCCGGAATCCAATAAAATTCTAACGGGGAATTTTCTACCGACCTTATTAGTTGTCATACAGACAGCGCTGGATAGCAATATTGATTTATTCGTTTGCGACTTTAGTGAACATTGGTTATTGATGGAAGATACGTCTTTGTTGGGGAAGTGAATCATGGTGTGGTGACGCCTTGCACACTTTTTACAAGAAAATTTTGATGGGCATTGCGAACTTTCGTGACCCTGACGAAGGCAATTTAAACAAAGTTTGTTTTTTATTATGACGTTTCTTCTTTCAGGGATAGCAAGCGATGTGAATTGTAAGCAATCAGTAATCCTATGTTTTCCGTTACATAGCCAACATAAATTATTTCCGACATGAGAATGGAATGCCCCCCTTGGAGCGCTTATCGGTTTAACTGCCTTGCGATAAGGAGTCTTATCGCTGGTATTTAACTTGCTCGTTGAAGTAGTTACGCTATCAAGATTTTGTAGTAATTGTCTTCGTGAGTTTAGGAATTTCATAAAATTATTAAAATCAGGGAATTTATGTTCCGACAAGCTCTCTTTCCACAACCGGAAAGTGTAACTATCAAGTTTTTTAGCTAAGTAATGCATAAAAATAATTTCGAAGGTGTTAACTGGCAAGTTGAGCTTACTTAGAGCATTGACATTGGCTAATAATTCATCAATGACTCTAGATATGCTAACTTGGGATTCTTGTTGAACCGATTGTAAGTCCATGACATTCCCGACATGATGGGCGGAGACAATTAGTTTACTGTCATATCTATTCTTCAACAGATCGATAGCCACCGCGTAATTCTCATGAGTGATTGGCAGTGACTTTATTAGGTTAAGCGCCTCGCCAGATAATGACGAGTGCAAATAGTGTAATTTTTGTATGTCCGTCAGATCGGTTCTGACGTGTATTAGTTCAAGAAAAATGTGATAATAATGCTGCCACTCAATAATACTTCCCGCAAACCGAGGTAATTTGATCGGTTGTGACGTCTCCCTTGTTAAGACATCACAAAAGTCGGGAACTAGTTCAATTCGTTACCAGTTAATTAAACTAGCTGCCGTTGTTAGTAAAACTTCCTTACTAACAAATTATAACACATTATTACATAGGAAATAGACAAGGATTGCATAAATTTATTCACTCGCTAGGTGTTAGCAAAACATCTCTTTATTATTATTCAAATCTCATGGTTTACTTTGTTTTTCTTTAAAGAATTACTCTAGCAAATTCAGCTTTTAATGCTGTAAAATATTTAATGTCTTATTTCTTTTATCTCAAAAGTATTCATTCAGAAATTGTTTTAAGTACCTCGGATCCGGGACTGAACTTTGTTAAGTTTTAATTTATCACAACTATAACCAAATTATTTGAAGAATAATGTTGGTTGTAAACTATAGAATTACCTTACATTTAGATATCGTGATGTTACTACTACTTCATTACAGAAATTACAAATCTTATAAATTATTCTTTACATTATCAAAAGTTCTTTACTGTTCTTTTGTTACTTCTCTTATTGAAGCAAATTTGTACAAATGTTATGTTTGAATATCACCTGAATTTAACATGAGGTTGTTCTGGGGTCCATGATGGTCATCTTCTGTCGTCTTCTAGGGTGCAGTGCATGGTTCCTCTTGATGCTACATCGGGTTGATTATATCTGGTAGTCTCGACGATCGGATTTTTTACTTGAAGATCATACTGTTGTACTTTGAGTTTTCCACTTCTGGAGTTTGTAGTTCACATTTTACACCTTAATTATAGTTCTTATTTTGCAGTACTAAAGTCTGGTAAGTTACATATCTTACCACTTACAGTTTTATTTTTTAATTAAGAGATGTGTCGGCTAAGTTTTCCTTTCATTATTTTTTTTATAACTCTTCACACACTACATTATATATTTTTGTTGTATTCTTCACACGCTACATTTTTTAAAATAATATCACCACAAACTGGATATATGTTTTCAACGGCATACACCTACGTGTATGTGGACAACACAAAACTGACATCTTTACATGTCGAAGTTCTACTAGCGACTGTGTACATAGTTTAGCGGCGAGGGGTCAGTAAGCTGGCGCGTATTTACGCACTGAGAAAATAGTTCGTTCTTTTATTTAGTATTTTAATTAGTATTCATTAATTAGATTGTTACTTTTATTTACTTTTGTTCATTAATCTAATTCAACATTAGCATCTTTTGACATAACCAATTTATACACCAATGTACCAATTAAAGAAACCATACAAACACTAGAACATTTACTCAGACAAAACAACACGCCCGAAACACACATACATGAGATCATCACACTCACCAAAATAATAACTGAGCAAAATAACTTTACATACACTAACAAGATATACACACAAACAGATGGTCTCCCGATGGGATCCCTCATATCAGGAATACTGGCTGATATATTCATACACAACATAGAACAGAACCACAAAATAAACAACAACAGATACACCAACAAAATCATTTTTTGGCACAGGTATGTAGATGATATATTACTTTTATTCAAAGGCAACACAAGACAGGTTGAAAACTTCCACAAATACATAAACACAATACACCACAAACTAAAATTTACACTGGAAATTGAACAAAACAATAGTATAAATTTTTTGGACCTAACAATTAACAAAACTAACAATAAACACACGTATAAAATATACAGAAAACCAACCACAACCGACATGGTTATACACAACACATCAAACCACCCAACACAACATAAATATGTGGCCTTCAACCATATGCTCCATAGACTAACTAAAATACCATTAAGTAAACAGGACTATAATGACGAACTCAACACAATCAAATAAATAGCAATATAAAACGGATACAACCCTAATTTAATAAACAAACTACACAAACACATCATAAACAAAAACAACAAAACACAAAATATCAACAACACACCTCAAACTAAATACATCACACTCACATACCATAACTCCAACAATCACACACTCGCCAACACATTCAGAAAACACAAGTACAAAATAGCATACAGAACAAACAATACCATCAAAAAACACATCAATGATACAAAGACGGACATAGACAAATACAACAAAACAGGTGTTTACAAATTAAATTGTAATAACTGCAATAGTTTCTACATAGGGCAGACGGGAAGATGTTTTCATCTCGTTACTCTGAACACCTAAAAGCTTTATCCAACTACAATATACATTCCGCGTTTGCCACACACATACACACAAAAACCACAGCTACACCAACATAGATACTAATCTTAAAATCTTACACTACTTACCCAAAGGTCGAAAACTTAATACAGCAGAACAATATGAAATATACAGACACCACACAACACAACCAAACAACATACTTAACGACCAATTACAGTATAAATTACACACACTTTTTGACACAATTATACAAAAAACTAACAATAATTTGGATCCCCGCGCCAATCCCCTTCCTCCACACACCACCCCCACTATACCTTAAAAACCGTTACAAATTAATGACAGTCTGTCTCAAAGCTGACGGAGGCGAACACCACGCCGAAACGCGTACAAGAAGAAAATACAAGTAAGTTTCACAAGTCGAAAGTTTCAATATTCTATAAAGTCTATAAAAACGTAAGAAATGTTCAAAGCTAGAAATGAATTTAACTTCTTTCTAGTTAGTTTGAACAATATTTTTTTTAAATAGTGGTTTACTTATAAAAAGATATTATTTTCCCATTTATTTGGTATATCTTTTAAAATATTTAATGATGAATATTTACACATTCATTATTTTAACACACGTAATATTTTTTGCGTTTATTGAAATCTAGTAGTACGGTTTCAACAATGATTCTATTGTATGACATATTGCAACAAATGAGAATTGTATATCATTTTGAAAAATTATGCATAAATTAGACATCGAGATCTGTCTACACGGAATTATGGATAATAGCAGTAATTAAAATAAAACGTGTTTTTTTGTAACTGTTTTTGTGAGAGATATGATCATAATCACACACACGACACTCAAACATACATAAAGACACGGGGGCGCGGGCACGCACACACACACACACATACACATACACACGCACGCACGCACAAGTACATGTTTTTTAAATGAAAGTAAAGTGTTAAACAAAAAGTATTCAAAATACCGATTTAGTTTTTTAGTTTACTTAAGTAGCAGAATATATTTGATTTTCATACAATATATGCTATAAAATAAAATTGTAACTTTTTATTAAGAATAAACTTGTTAAACAAAATTTATTTATTTTTGCTTACCAGTAAAAGTGATAAAATAGTGAACGTAACACAGATGAATAGGTTCAAGAAGAAAATCATCAAGCATGGAGAAACGAAACGAATCAATTCTTCCATGACCCTACAAAATTTGACATGTAAATTGTTATACTTTTATTACGGGCTCAAATAATTTAATTTACTTTTCATTTCTTGTTACTCATAAACAATTACTTATTTGCTTCACATGACAGAAAGACTTGTGGATAAGAAGAAGTAAAATTTTAATTAAATTCTAAATTTAAATAAAATTAATATATCAAGAAATTTTAAAATAAAAATTACAGAAAATACTGCATACAGACACAGTCACAAAACACTATCTAGTCTACTTCATAGCTTTTGTAAATTAATATATAACATCAAATGATAAAATGAAAAAAAAAAGTTTTAAGAGGGATGAAGTTTTATTCAATTTTATTGTATAGAATACTTATCGCTGTAAACAGAATTATATTACATAAACAGAAAAATGTAGAAGATGTTTGCTACATAGAATTAGTTATGGAATACACATAGTTTTTGTTAGGGAATATTAAAAAACCTAACATCTGTTGCAAAATGTTGCTGAAAGAAAAAAAAACACACGGTATAACATAACTTAAAATACTGAGGATAAGAGATATTATTTCTGAGGATATTTGACGTCAAAAATATGATATATTCTGCAGAAGGTATTACGTTTGGTATAGATCAAGAGCCTATGCATGGAGATGATTACATAGGAAGGGAATTAAACAAAATAATTAGTGATTAAGGTAAAGCTTGGTAATATGTTATATATGGGGAAGGGCAGGGATAGACTATCCAGCAACATGTATACCACAGCCAACTTTAATAAAACCTATGACGACGTCCTAAATATTTTACAAAGTCATCGAAGTGTTCAGGAGAGGGAAATATTGTTATGACATTACAGAACTATCTACGTGTTTCTCGAACGATCCAGTGGAATACGGCTGTAATGTTATGGCGTACGTGATTCTCGACGTGCGTAGCGAGATTGTTCCGGGACTCAATGGTCCGCGCCTGCTGTGTGTAAGCCCGCAACCAATTATGTACTGCTGTTTTCTAGTAACATTCTTGACGCGCAGTTAGCGAATATTCTGGAACCTCAGCGGGGTATAAATACAAGTGCTCAGCGACGTTCAGTTTCAGTTATTACTGCGATTTATACCCCTGCGGTTTGAAGAACTGTGGCAGAGTGTTACATGTGTTTTTATGTATGTGCGTGACAAATGTAATACAATTGTGTTTTATATCAGTTGACATTTTATTTGCGTGTAAACAATTTTTATTTAATTTGTTGCAACAGACTATCTTGTTGATTACAAACTGTTTAATTGTGATAATTAAAACTGGTGATTAGTGACTTAATTGGTGTCTTGTATTTTGTTTTCCACTGTACCATACGACGATCAGTAGACCACCGTAACAATATGAACGAACTGAGGTGTTAACAAAGTAACAGCAAAACGATATTGTGGGGAGAAGTTAAGATTATAGAAATACTTATTAGGTTAGAAATAAATTCCATTAGAAAGGAAACATTTTGCATGCATTTAGAAATAAAGGATAGGTGTCCAAAGGCAAACTTTAGTCTTTAGAGCAATTCCATTGTGAAGTGTATTTCAAGTTGTGAAGAAATATTCTCACTAATATGTATATTATAATATTCAACTATCATGAGTCACATGAAAAATAACATTAAGTCACAAAATTCAAGAGTAAGGATAAGTTTTAAACCATGTATTCAGAAATAACATGCCTAATGATATCCAAATATAATGATGGCCAACGTCGCTCTATCATTTCGGCGTTCGTTGGAAGAAGGCTTATGTAA
This sequence comes from Magicicada septendecula, assembly GCA_034769895.1. NCBI lineage: Eukaryota > Metazoa > Arthropoda > Insecta > Hemiptera > Cicadidae > Magicicada > Magicicada septendecula. The sequence goes on along the minus strand of CM068373.1, from coordinate 312,768,870 downwards.
CTGACGTAAGTGACGAAAAGCTTATGTAGGAAATTACAGTCATCAGTCTGATGATACGCATGCAAAAAAACATTGGACAATATAAAAGGCTGACGGAGCTAAAGCGGCAGAAAGTGGTATACAAGGTGCTGCAAATACTTTGAAACAATTTTGTCAAATTAGAAATAATAAAGAGTGGATAAAAACGTTTGTTCTAACCTAAAAGGTTTTTTCATAATGGTGATGATTATATAAAAAAAATATACCTAATCTAAGAAAATGTACAAGTTTAACAAAATAAATATTTTTAAGCAATGTGTATTTTATGGTGTATTAGAATTTTTTCTCCAAGTGTACATCTCTAAGAAAACGTTTCCGTAATTTCCTCGGTTAGAAAATGAAAATAATAACTATCTGTAAAATTAATTTATTTGTTATATTTTTTGTTATATTTGTTTTCTTATAATAATATTAATATTTTTTTTTACATAGTTTACCTTTGAAACTCTTGATGAATTTGTATCCACTGTTTCAGCCTGTTTATGCTGTTACAATTTATTTCATGTTTGCTGAAAACTCCTTAAATATGTCACCAAGGTGTTTGTAACAGAAATTTAAATAGATAAAAAAAGCTGCAAATAAACTCTCCATGCCGCATCTAATCGCAACACATAAGACCCCACCTCCTAACTGATAAAATACAGTTATGTCATATAAAGGAAAGCTGGTGGCCTCAAATGGAAATTGGAATACGGGTATGCTATCCTCGCTGAAACCTAACTTGTATCGTATGTACCGAATTGTAACACTTAATATCCCCATACTGATAGTGAACACGACATAATATAGACTAAAATTATTTAATTTATTCACTAATTCGTTTCGTGACAAGAAATATGATTTTTCTGGCAAAGGGGACTCGAATAAAGCAAAGTAATAGCATTATCAAATGTATCTAAAACCTTGTCAAACGTTTCCCGTGAAAAATAAAAATATACTGTAAGAAACAAACTATATGTATTCAATGATAAGATCGCTCCACAGAAACTAGGGTCTCCGATCGATTCCCATTGAAAAATAAACATATAAAGTAGCAGTGAAATATTTAAACTAAAAATAATTATCGTTGTAATTGTTAATGTTTTTAATACAGACTCTGATATCACTGAATAATTTCGTTGTCTTTGAATATATACCCCAAACAATTCAAGAGCTGTAAACATATTTTTAAACATGTTCTGGGATTTCATCATTTTGATCGGAAGAAACTTTGAATAATATTTAATATTGCTGCGGCCGGTATCCCGTATATCAGCTGTCTACAACACTTCAACCTGCGTTTGTTTTGAATAAATTACAGCGGCTAAAATAATGGTACAAAAAAACCTTCTCATGCTTAGAAAACAACTCCCAATATAGGCTACTTCGATCGGTAAACTACCAAACTTATAAATTATAATTGCTTGTTCAAAGCTTATATAATATTAATTTTCATTTATTGTACAATAAATAAAAACCAGGACTGACACTGAATCATAATAGAATATTTGTGATTATTAATTTTTAAAATTCATTTAAGGCCACATTTGCGGAATGCGTATATTGTAATTGCTTTTATATTTATGATACGAGATATTATTACAATTTTCTTCCTTGTTAACAACGTGTGTTGACTTTTACTTCCCCAGTCGTTTCCTAAGTTTACGTAAAAATCTTTGTTTTTTCGAATACAGATAAATACTGAACTCAAAATTGTTGTGTTTTACATTTTGTCAAAGAAGAATTATTGTTTTACCTTATTAACCTTATCAAATATATTATTGATCGTATTAATATTTTTAAACTCCCTCTAACATACGTAGTCTGTCATAAAATATACAGAATGAAGTTTTCCGTTTTTATATACAAACGTATATGGTATAATACATCCCGTTGATTGATGAAAATCAAAAAAATAAATGTGGAGAAAGAAATCTAGTGTAGCATAGGTATTTTTTTATCTGACTGCCTACAACTAAAATCTGTTACCCAATTCAAATGAACTGCACCGTATCTAGTAGCACTATACCAGACAGGCTCCGAAGGAACTTTTAAAAAAATCAAAGGCTGGCCTAAGCTCATATAAAATACAAGTCTATAAATTTGTATACGAGTCTAACAAAGGTATATTGAGTCTATAAATGTAGCGGTCCTAAAGTCAGAAACGTCTCTGATACTGCACTCACCTTTTTATCATAATTTATGGGTTTGTAGCGTTTCCCGTCGCTGTCCGATTTCATCTACTGCGCTTTTTCTCCAAATGCAAAAATGTTTTCTCCATTGCGATCTATAGTTACACAGGTCTTCGGACTTTTAGCCCTTGCTAAATATTTCCACCCCATAAGTACCCATAAATATCATTTTTATCAATCTTTCATATCCCATTAAACAAGATATTAAACAATATTAGTTGTTTTATTTTAATCTCATCAACAATTCTGCGTATGGAAAATTGTCATAAGGTGTTTTGGGCTCTATGTAGCCTAGACACATATTTTATATTCTCTTTTCAGTCTATCTGTTTCCACGGCTATATTTTTTTTTAATCAGAGTTACTCATATTCCAGTCTTAGCACTATATAATCCGTGTAATAATGGTATTGTAAATACACCGTTCAATAACTTTGATAATTCCTTGTGCCATTATATTCCATTTAACGTTCCAATTGCTTTACGTATTACACCATTTAGTTGTCTCTTTTCTTCCTCATCTTTTCCATTTTTACTGGCAAGTACTTCTAGGCACTTCTAAGTCGTACAGGCTATGATCTCTTAATTGTTTTCCAATTATAAGTTGCTTTTCAAACTTCCTTTGCACAATTATTGAGTTTTACCAATATTTATGCATAATCCCCCAAACTTTCATATTGTCCTTTTACTTTTCTTGTCATTTATTCCAAATAATCTTTATCGCGGGTTACTATAACTAGGTCGTGTACAAAGGTAGCATAAGTAAATCCCATTTACTGCAGTCCCATTCTCCTCTTCATCCACTGATAGGAAAAGTTTTATATATACGCACGCGCGCTCGCATACACGCGCGTCCACACACACACACATATGTGTGTGTGCGTGTGTGTATTGCAACATGATATGTATTTACATATTTACCAATGCAGTATTTTTGTGTACTTATAAGTATATAATTAATATAGAGCAATTTTTTGAAATAGTTTTAAGTAATGTTATGTGTACGCCCAGGGGATTAGCAAGCAGTAGCCAGTCAAAAAGAAAAGAAACACCTGTCGACTTTAAGTTGTACGCGCGTGCGCGCGTGCGTGTAATATTCAACGTTCTGTGGGTGGTCTCCTGGCAGACAGGCATTGTGCTACGAATAAGGGTGGTATCTATGTACGCATTTATAAATATTTTACTTGTGTTAGTGAAGCCCAGTTCAGACAAGAATTAATAACAATAATTTAAATATGGGTATTTAATGAAATTTGCATTTTAAAAAATACAAGATTATTGCAATAAAGGAAATAATTACGGAGTTATATAAAGTTAAATACGATTGAATTATATGCAAACGACTTGTGAAAAATTACACATTGAATGCCACCTTCAGGATAACTTTCCCTCTTACAGAGAACTCTGGAACTTACTTTAGCGCGGAACTTATCAGTACCTTTATAAGACAGCATGATACTAATATTACTTACAACTCACTATATATAACTCCAATATTACTGTAATATAACTGCACAATTACTGTAATGTTCTCGACGGTTTCCATTAGTTCTGACCATTTACAAACAGTCTACAATGATTCCACGTCTTTGATGTTTACGTGAAGTGTGTTGTACTATGGAATTTTCTGATTTAACTCATAATAAGTGTAAAAAGTCGTAGGTATAGTAAGATTTCTTTCTCTTTCTTTGTGATATTACAAAATATAGGCTACCTTACATTTATAGTCTTGAGCACAAGGCAGTTCATTCAAATGTATGCATTGTTTGTTTAGAAGTGGTCATTTTTTTTTCTTACTATAATTTTTCTTTTGAATAGTTCTGTGGGCATTTAGGTAACGCCACTTCTCCACTTGAAAGATACTTGGTCTGATATATGTGAAATGGTTTTTTTAACAGCTGCAATCAATAATTAAAATTTTAATAAATTAATTATTAATAAATCAAAATAATTAACACAACATCCAGGGTGAAGTTCATGGGAGAGCTCTCTCGTCCATTCGAAATTAAGACAGGAGTGAGACAGGGCGATGGCTTATCGCCACTCCTATTCAACTGTGTCCTAGAGAAGATCGTGAGAATTTGGAACTTGGAACTGGAGAGTCGAGGAATAAACCCAATATGCCTCGGAAGAAAGTCGGGAGGAATTAAAGTCAACTGCCTGGCGTTTGCAGATGACTTTGCGGTACTATCAGAAAACCCAGAAGAAGCAACCGTACAAATCAATCTCTTGGAAAAGATAGCCAGCCAAACAGGACTAAGGATCTCAGTTGAAAAGACCAAATTTATGACAAATGACAAACATGGACCAAAATTCGTTGAAACGGAGATAGGACGAATTGAAAGAGTCAAATGTTCAAGTACCTGGGTGAGACTATACAGATGAATGGGTTGGAAAAAGCAGCTGTTGGAGATCGAATTCTAAAAATGGAAAGAGCATATGGATTAACAAAAAATATCTACAACAAGAAATGCATCTCCTGGAATGCCAAAAAAAGGCATTACAACACCGTCGTAAAAACGGAATGTCTCTACGCCAGTGAATGCCTCTCGATGAACTATAACCTCGACAAACTAGAAGTCTTGGAAACGAGAATTCTAAGAAAAATCATGGGTGCAGTTCGGACTGAAGATGGATGGAAGCTGCGAAGCAATAGGGAAGTCTACCAGAACGTGGAAAGAATCTCGGAGACTATGCGGAGGAGGAGGCTGACATTTCTCGGACATCTATACAGAATGGACAAAAATCGATTAACCAAACAAATATTCGACTACCTCTGGAAGAAGAAGACCACTACAACGTGGATTAAGGAAGTTAGAAAGGATTTAGAAAAGTCGAATATCACAGAGTCCCAAATGTTAGAAAGAAGTGAATTTAGGAGTACAGTGAAAAATCTGGAATTGTTTCAAGATGCAGGAAGACCTAATAGAAGTGGACGAACTTGGACAGAAGATCAAAGGAAACAAGCCAGTGAGCGTATGAAGGAGTATTGGAGACAGAGGAAACTCCAGGCAAAGAAAAAGAAATAAAGTTGTAGCGTGATCCTAAGTGGTCAATTCGCTTAAAAAAAAAAAATCAAAATAATTATTATTTTCAACATCTTAGTAATATATTAGTAAGACACTCTTAAGTATTGTGATAACCAGGAGGAATGGTGCTTATAAACTATTAGGGTGAATTATTTCGTTACAAGATCCCCATTATTATATACCAAAATTTCCAGTGAATATTATTAAATATTTTACACGACATTCATCCTCAAATTGTAACCTCCTGTTTGTTTACAAGTTTTAATATCCAGTGGCCATGAATTGTCTAAAAAATTAAAGAATAATTTTATTCTTGTAAGAAAACCTCAACTTTAAAACAAACATTCCGCGCTACCACTTCTGTCATAGACTTTATTTAACTAAAAAGATTACATCAGAAAATTCTATACATATTTGAAAGACTATTAACATGCTTCGTTCATATCACTGTAAATATCCATGTTATCCATCTAATCTCATATGGTCTAACAGGTTTTGTACACAAAATACGTTTGAAATTTCATAATCGCTTGCTACTACGTTCAATCTGCTAAACTAGAAGAAAGACACATTCAGACAATTAAGAACTACTTAGAGCTACGAGATTAAGTGGAATGAGTTTGCTTGCTACTTATGTGGTTTTAATAAGTTACGTGACAACACCTTATCAGACGACTGAGCGACCGCTATTAGAACATGTACTTATCATGAAATGGAACTGAGGTGGCGAGAAAGTAAGGCTGACGAGACACTTAGAATGAATTGACGGTCAGTGTCAAACATAGCTGAAAATTATGCAGACTATTTCGCAGACTTACGTATCAGCTAAGAAGCAAAAAGGAGAACAACAATCGTTTACCGCGATATTCAGTATTATGAATGTTCAGCCGAAGAGAAATATTGTCCTAAAGATACGCTTCGATTTAGAGTCTTCGATTCCAGTATATCTGAATTTAAGTTTCTATTATTTTATGTGCAGTTGTCATAGTTATTTCTTGAAATTTTTTCTGAATTGTCATGATGGAATACGTGTGTTTTTAAATAGACTTACTTGTGTTATTTTTCCATGTTCTTTTTATTCATATTTAATTACTTTTTCTTTATACAACTACGCTTGCCATTGTGTCACTGTATCAATTTTTAGACAACCTGTTACATGAAATGTATTCTAGAGGTTTCATTTAAGTTTCTCTATATTTTTTTTTCTATTTAAGTTAATTTCTTTCTGCAAGCCTCTTCAATTCTTTTTAAAGACTTTGTTAAATTATTTCCTTTTTTGGCGACCGATGGTAATGTTAATTTAATATTAAATCCAAATCTATAATTAAAGAAATCATTTTTGTTTATAATGTACAACTTTTAATATATTTTTAAGGTGTTGTAATGCCTTATTTTGGCATTCCAGGAGATGCATTTCTTGTTGTAGATATTTTTTGTTAATCCATATGCTCTTTCCATTTTTAGAATTCGATCTCCAACAGCTGCTTTTTCCAACCCATTCATCTGTATAGTCTCACCCAGGTACTTGAACATTTGACTCTTTCAATTCGTCCTATCTCCGTTTCAACGAATTTTGGTCCATGTTTGTCATTTGTCATAAATTTGGTCTTTTCAACTGAGATCCTTAGTCCTGTTTGGCTGGCTATCTTTTCCAAGAGATTGATTTGTACGGTTGCTTCTTCTGGGTTTTCTGATAGTACCGCAAAGTCATCTGCAAACGCCAGGCAGTTGACTTTAATTCCTCCCGACTTTCTTCCGAGGCATATTGGGTTTATTCCTCGACTCTCCAGTTCCAAGTTCCAAATTCTCACGATCTTCTCTAGGACACAGTTGAATAGGAGTGGCGATAAGCCATCGCCCTGTCTCACTCCTGTCTTAATTTCGAATGGACGAGAGAGCTCTCCCATGAACTTCACCCTGGATGTTGTGTTAATTATTTTGATTTATTAATAATTAATTTATTAAAATTTTAATTATTGATTGCAGCTGTTAAAAAAACCATTTCACATATATCAGACCAAGTATCTTTCAAGTGGAGAAGTGGCGTTACCTAAATGCCCACAGAACTATTCAAAAGAAAAATTATAGTAAGAAAAAAAAATGACCACTTCTAAACAAACAATGCATACATTTGAATGAACTGCCTTGTGCTCAAGACTATAAATGTAAGGTAGCCTATATTTTGTAATATCACAAAGAAAGAGAAAGAAATCTTACTATACCTACGACTTTTTACACTTATTATGAGTTAAATCAGAAAATTCCATAGTACAACACACTTCACGTAAACATCAAAGACGTGGAATCATTGTAGACTGTTTGTAAATGGTCAGAACTAATGGAAACCGTCGAGAACATTACAGTAATTGTGCAGTTATATTACAGTAATATTGGAGTTATATATAGTGAGTTGTAAGTAATATTAGTATCATGCTGTCTTATAAAGGTACTGATAAGTTCCGCGCTAAAGTAAGTTCCAGAGTTCTCTGTAAGAGGGAAAGTTATCCTGAAGGTGGCATTCAATGTGTAATTTTTCACAAGTCGTTTGCATATAATTCAATCGTATTTAACTTTATATAACTCCGTAATTATTTCCTTTATTGCAATAATCTTGTATTTTTTAAAATGCAAATTTCATTAAATACCCATATTTAAATTATTGTTATTAATTCTTGTCTGAACTGGGCTTCACTAACACAAGTAAAATATTTATAAATGCGTACATAGATACCACCCTTATTCGTAGCACAATGCCTGTCTGCCAGGAGACCACCCACAGAACGTTGAATATTACACGCACGCGCGCACGCGCGTACAACTTAAAGTCGACAGGTGTTTCTTTTCTTTTTGACTGGCTACTGCTTGCTAATCCCCTGGGCGTACACATAACATTACTTAAAACTATTTCAAAAAATTGCTCTATATTAATTATATACTTATAAGTACACAAAAATACTGCATTGGTAAATATGTAAATACATATCATGTTGCAATACACACACGCACACACACATATGTGTGTGTGTGTGGACGCGCGTGTATGCGAGCGCGCGTGCGTATATATAAAACTTTTCCTATCAGTGGATGAAGAGGAGAATGGGACTGCAGTAAATGGGATTTACTTATGCTACCTTTGTACACGACCTAGTTATAGTAACCCGCGATAAAGATTATTTGGAATAAATGACAAGAAAAGTAAAAGGACAATATGAAAGTTTGGGGGATTATGCATAAATATTGGTAAAACTCAATAATTGTGCAAAGGAAGTTTGAAAAGCAACTTATAATTGGAAAACAATTAAGAGATCATAGCCTGTACGACTTAGAAGTGCCTAGAAGTACTTGCCAGTAAAAATGGAAAAGATGAGGAAGAAAAGAGACAACTAAATGGTGTAATACGTAAAGCAATTGGAACGTTAAATGGAATATAATGGCACAAGGAATTATCAAAGTTATTGAACGGTGTATTTACAATACCATTATTACACGGATTATATAGTGCTAAGACTGGAATATGAGTAACTCTGATTAAAAAAAAATATAGCCGTGGAAACAGATAGACTGAAAAGAGAATATAAAATATGTGTCTAGGCTACATAGAGCCCAAAACACCTTATGACAATTTTCCATACGCAGAATTGTTGATGAGATTAAAATAAAACAACTAATATTGTTTAATATCTTGTTTAATGGGATATGAAAGATTGATAAAAATGATATTTATGGGTACTTATGGGGTGGAAATATTTAGCAAGGGCTAAAAGTCCGAAGACCTGTGTAACTATAGATCGCAATGGAGAAAACATTTTTGCATTTGGAGAAAAAGCGCAGTAGATGAAATCGGACAGCGACGGGAAACGCTACAAACCCATAAATTATGATAAAAAGGTGAGTGCAGTATCAGAGACGTTTCTGACTTTAGGACCGCTACATTTATAGACTCAATATACCTTTGTTAGACTCGTATACAAATTTATAGACTTGTATTTTATATGAGCTTAGGCCAGCCTTTGATTTTTTTAAAAGTTCCTTCGGAGCCTGTCTGGTATAGTGCTACTAGATACGGTGCAGTTCATTTGAATTGGGTAACAGATTTTAGTTGTAGGCAGTCAGATAAAAAAATACCTATGCTACACTAGATTTCTTTCTCCACATTTATTTTTTTGATTTTCATCAATCAACGGGATGTATTATACCATATACGTTTGTATATAAAAACGGAAAACTTCATTCTGTATATTTTATGACAGACTACGTATGTTAGAGGGAGTTTAAAAATATTAATACGATCAATAATATATTTGATAAGGTTAATAAGGTAAAACAATAATTCTTCTTTGACAAAATGTAAAACACAACAATTTTGAGTTCAGTATTTATCTGTATTCGAAAAAACAAAGATTTTTACGTAAACTTAGGAAACGACTGGGGAAGTAAAAGTCAACACACGTTGTTAACAAGGAAGAAAATTGTAATAATATCTCGTATCATAAATATAAAAGCAATTACAATATACGCATTCCGCAAATGTGGCCTTAAATGAATTTTAAAAATTAATAATCACAAATATTCTATTATGATTCAGTGTCAGTCCTGGTTTTTATTTATTGTACAATAAATGAAAATTAATATTATATAAGCTTTGAACAAGCAATTATAATTTATAAGTTTGGTAGTTTACCGATCGAAGTAGCCTATATTGGGAGTTGTTTTCTAAGCATGAGAAGGTTTTTTTGTACCATTATTTTAGCCGCTGTAATTTATTCAAAACAAACGCAGGTTGAAGTGTTGTAGACAGCTGATATACGGGATACCGGCCGCAGCAATATTAAATATTATTCAAAGTTTCTTCCGATCAAAATGATGAAATCCCAGAACATGTTTAAAAATATGTTTACAGCTCTTGAATTGTTTGGGGTATATATTCAAAGACAACGAAATTATTCAGTGATATCAGAGTCTGTATTAAAAACATTAACAATTACAACGATAATTATTTTTAGTTTAAATATTTCACTGCTACTTTATATGTTTATTTTTCAATGGGAATCGATCGGAGACCCTAGTTTCTGTGGAGCGATCTTATCATTGAATACATATAGTTTGTTTCTTACAGTATATTTTTATTTTTCACGGGAAACGTTTGACAAGGTTTTAGATACATTTGATAATGCTATTACTTTGCTTTATTCGAGTCCCCTTTGCCAGAAAAATCATATTTCTTGTCACGAAACGAATTAGTGAATAAATTAAATAATTTTAGTCTATATTATGTCGTGTTCACTATCAGTATGGGGATATTAAGTGTTACAATTCGGTACATACGATACAAGTTAGGTTTCAGCGAGGATAGCATACCCGTATTCCAATTTCCATTTGAGGCCACCAGCTTTCCTTTATATGACATAACTGCATTTTATCAGTTAGGAGGTGGGGTCTTATGTGTTGCGATTAGATGCGGCATGGAGAGTTTATTTGCAGCTTTTTTTATCTATTTAAATTTCTGTTACAAACACCTTGGTGACATATTTAAGGAGTTTTCAGCAAACATGAAATAAATTGTAACAGCATAAACAGGCTGAAACAGTGGATACAAATTCATCAAGAGTTTCAAAGGTAAACTATGTAAAAAAAATATTAATATTATTATAAGAAAACAAATATAACAAAAAATATAACAAATAAATTAATTTTACAGATAGTTATTATTTTCATTTTCTAACCGAGGAAATTACGGAAACGTTTTCTTAGAGATGTACACTTGGAGAGAAAATTCTAATACACCATAAAGTACACATTGCTTAAAAATATTTATTTTGTTAAACTTGTACATTTTCTTAGATTAGGTATATTTTTTTTATATAATCATCACCATTATGAAAAAACCTTTTAGGTTAGAACAAACGTTTTTATCCACTCTTTATTATTTCTAATTTGACAAAATTGTTTCAAAGTATTTGCAGCACCTTGTATACCACTTTCTGCCGCTTTAGCTCCGTCAGCCTTTTATATTGTCCAATGTTTTTTTGCATGCGTATCATCAGACTGATGACTGTAATTTCCTACATAAGCTTTTCGTCACTTACGTCAGTTACATAAGCCTTCTTCCAACGAACGCCGAAATGATAGAGCGACGTTGGCCATCATTATATTTGGATATCATTAGGCATGTTATTTCTGAATACATGGTTTAAAACTTATCCTTACTCTTGAATTTTGTGACTTAATGTTATTTTTCATGTGACTCATGATAGTTGAATATTATAATATACATATTAGTGAGAATATTTCTTCACAACTTGAAATACACTTCACAATGGAATTGCTCTAAAGACTAAAGTTTGCCTTTGGACACCTATCCTTTATTTCTAAATGCATGCAAAATGTTTCCTTTCTAATGGAATTTATTTCTAACCTAATAAGTATTTCTATAATCTTAACTTCTCCCCACAATATCGTTTTGCTGTTACTTTGTTAACACCTCAGTTCGTTCATATTGTTACGGTGGTCTACTGATCGTCGTATGGTACAGTGGAAAACAAAATACAAGACACCAATTAAGTCACTAATCACCAGTTTTAATTATCACAATTAAACAGTTTGTAATCAACAAGATAGTCTGTTGCAACAAATTAAATAAAAATTGTTTACACGCAAATAAAATGTCAACTGATATAAAACACAATTGTATTACATTTGTCACGCACATACATAAAAACACATGTAACACTCTGCCACAGTTCTTCAAACCGCAGGGGTATAAATCGCAGTAATAACTGAAACTGAACGTCGCTGAGCACTTGTATTTATACCCCGCTGAGGTTCCAGAATATTCGCTAACTGCGCGTCAAGAATGCTACTAGAAAACAGCAGTACATAATTGGTTGCGGGCTTACACACAGCAGGCGCGGACCATTGAGTCCCGGAACAATCTCGCTACGCACGTCGAGAATCACGTACGCCATAACATTACAGCCGTATTCCACTGGATCGTTCGAGAAACACGTAGATAGTTCTGTAATGTCATAACAATATTTCCCTCTCCTGAACACTTCGATGACTTTGTAAAATATTTAGGACGTCGTCATAGGTTTTATTAAAGTTGGCTGTGGTATACATGTTGCTGGATAGTCTATCCCTGCCCTTCCCCATATATAACATATTACCAAGCTTTACCTTAATCACTAATTATTTTGTTTAATTTTCTTCCTATGTAATCATCTCCATGCATAGGCTCTTGATCTATACCAAACGTAATACCTTCTGCAGAATATATCATATTTTTGACGTCAAATATCCTCAGAAATAATATCTCTTATCCTCAGTATTTTAAGTTATGTTATACCGTGTGTTTTTTTTCTTTCAGCAACATTTTGCAACAGATGTTAGGTTTTTTAATATTCCCTAACAAAAACTATGTGTATTCCATAACTAATTCTATGTAGCAAACATCTTCTACATTTTTCTGTTTATGTAATATAATTCTGTTTACAGCGATAAGTATTCTATACAATAAAATTGAATAAAACTTCATCCCTCTTAAAACTTTTTTTTTTCATTTTATCATTTGATGTTATATATTAATTTACAAAAGCTATGAAGTAGACTAGATAGTGTTTTGTGACTGTGTCTGTATGCAGTATTTTCTGTAATTTTTATTTTAAAATTTCTTGATATATTAATTTTATTTAAATTTAGAATTTAATTAAAATTTTACTTCTTCTTATCCACAAGTCTTTCTGTCATGTGAAGCAAATAAGTAATTGTTTATGAGTAACAAGAAATGAAAAGTAAATTAAATTATTTGAGCCCGTAATAAAAGTATAACAATTTACATATCAAATTTTGTAGGGTCATGGAAGAATTGATTCGTTTCGTTTCTCCATGCTTGATGATTTTCTTCTTGAACCTATTCATCTGTGTTACGTTCACTATTTTATCACTTTTACTGGTAAGCAAAAATAAATAAATTTTATTTAACAAGTTTATTCTTAATAAAAAGTTACAATTTTATTTTATAGCATATATTGTATGAAAATCAAATATATTCTGCTACTTAAGTAAACTAAAAAACTAAATCGGTATTTTGAATACTTTTTGTTTAACACTTTACTTTCATTTAAAAAACATGTACTTGTGCGTGCGTGCGTGTGTATGTGTATGTGTGTGTGTGTGTGTGCGTGCCCGCGCCCCCGTGTCTTTATGTATGTTTGAGTGTCGTGTGTGTGATTATGATCATAACAAAAACAGTTACAACAAAACACGTTTTATTTTAATTACTGCTATTATCCATAATTCCGTGTAGACAGATCTCGATGTCTAATTTATGCATAATTTTTCAAAATGATATACAATTCTCATTTGTTGCAATATGTCATACAATAGAATCATTGTTGAAACCGTACTACTAGATTTCAATAAACGCAAAAAATATTACGTGTGTTAAAATAATGAATGTGTAAATATTCATCATTAAATATTTTAAAAGATATACCAAATAAATGGGAAAATAATATCTTTTTATAAGTAAACCACTATTTAAAAAAAAATATTGTTCAAACTAACTAGAAAGAAGTTAAATTCATTTCTAGCTTTGAACATTTCTTACGTTTTTATAGACTTTATAGAATATTGAAACTTTCGACTTGTGAAACTTACTTGTATTTTCTTCTTGTACGCGTTTCGGCGTGGTGTTCGCCTCCGTCAGCTTTGAGACAGACTGTCATTAATTTGTAACGGTTTTTATGGTATAGTGGGGGTGGTGTGTGGAGGAAGGGGATTGGCGCGGGGATCCAAATTATTGTTAGTTTTTTGTATAATTGTGTCAAAAAGTGTGTGTAATTTATACTGTAATTGGTCGTTAAGTATGTTGTTTGGTTGTGTTGTGTGGTGTCTGTATATTTCATATTGTTCTGCTGTATTAAGTTTTCGACCTTTGGGTAAGTAGTGTAAGATTTTAAGATTAGTATCTATGTTGGTGTAGCTGTGGTTTTTGTGTGTATGTGTGTGGCAAACGCGGAATGTATATTGTAGTTGGATAAAGCTTTTAGGTGTTCAGAGTAACGAGATGAAAACATCTTCCCGTCTGCCCTATGTAGAAACTATTGCAGTTACTACAATTTAATTTGTAAACACCTGTTTTGTTGTATTTGTCTATGTCCGTCTTTGTATCATTGATGTGTTTTTTGATGGTATTGTTTGTTCTGTATGCTATTTTGTACTTGTGTTTTCTGAATGTGTTGGCGAGTTTGTGAGTGTTGGAGTTATGGTATGTGAGTGTGATGTATTTAGTTTGAGGTGTGTTGTTGATATTTTGTGTTTTGTTGTTTTTGTTTATGATGTGTTTGTGTAGTTTGTTTATTAAATTAGGGTTGTATCCGTTTTATATTGCTATGTATTTGATTGTGTTGAGTTCGTCATTATAGTCCTGTTTACTTAATGGTATTTTAGTTAGTCTATGGAGCATATGGTTGAAGGCCACATGTTTATGTTGTGTTGGGTGGTTTGATGTGTTGTGTATAACCATGTCGGTTGTGGTTGGTTTTCTGTATATTTTATACGTGTGTTTATTGTTAGTTTTGTTAATTGTTAGGTCCAAAAAATTTATACTATTGTTTTGTTCAATTTCCAGTGTAAATTTTAGTTTGTGGTGTATTGTGTTTATGTATTTGTGGAAGTTTTCAACCTGTCTTGTGTTGCCTTTGAATAAAAGTAATATATCATCTACATACCTGTGCCAAAAAATGATTTTGTTGGTGTATCTGTTGTTGTTTATTATGTGGTTCTGTTCTATGTTGTGTATGAATATATCAGCCAGTATTCCTGATATGAGGGATCCCATCGGGAGACCATCTGTTTGTGTGTATATCTTGTTAGTGTATGTAAAGTTATTTTGCTCAGTTATTATTTTGGTGAGTGTGATGATCTCATGTATGTGTGTTTCAGGCGTGTTGTTTTGTCTGAGTAAATGTTCTAGTGTTTGTATGGTTTCTTTAATTGGTACATTGGTGTATAAATTGGTTATGTCAAAAGATGCTAATGTTGAATTGGGTGGGATGTGGATGTGTTCGGTTTTCTTGACTAATTCTATGTTGTTTTTGGCAGAAGTATTGTTACTGAGATTAATGTTTTTTCTGATTATTTTGTCTAGGTGTTTTGCGATTTTGTGGGAGGGAGCTTGTGTGTTGTTTATTAATGGGCTGATGGGAATGTTAGGTTTGTGTATTTTCGGTAATGCATTTAGTTTTGGGGGGTTAGGTTTGATTTGTTTAAGGTATTTGGTGCTTTCTGGTTTGATTATGTGTTTTGTGTTATTTATAAATTTGTTAATCTGTTTTTGAAATTTTAGTGTGGGGTCTTTATTTATTTTCGTTATATTATCTTCGTTGAAGAAATTCTCAATTTTAGTGTTTAGTTCATGTTTGTTCATTATGACGTTTATGCTCCCTTTATCAGCTTTTAATATTGTTATGTTGTGTTCAAGTAACTTTTGTTTTACATTATTAAGCGTGTTTATTTCGTTGTTGTGTCTTTTTGGTTGTATATGTGTGCGTTGGAGTTTCCGTTTTATGTCGTGACGTATTGGGTCCTGATCGTTAATGTGCGTGTTTTGTACAGCTGTTTCTGTGTCTATGATTATGTCACGTATATGTCTATTGTGGTTTTTGTTGTTAGTTGTATTGTTTTTCAAATTATGTTTCAGTCCTTTGTTTAAAAAATCCATTTCATCAGTTGTGAAATTAACGTCAGTTGTGTTTACTGTGCGTGTGTGGAATTTGTGTGTCGGTTCAGGGATTGTTTCTAATGTGCGTGTTATGAGGTTTGTTATTTTTTTGTTGTGTCGATCTTGTATTATCGATTTGAGTTTTTCAATGTTGTCTTGTGTGTGTTGTATTACATTTTCAAGTACTATGTGGTGTAATATTTGTGTAAGTTTTAGGTGTAAGTTGTACGCCTGTCTGATGAGTGTGTCTTTTTTATGATATAAATAATTGATTATGTTATTTAGGTGTATTTGTTCTACTTTTCGTTTGGTTTGAAGTGCAGCATGTGTGTTTTTTTTATTGTAACTTATGCGTGTGTTGGTATGATGTTGTGTTTTCGGCATGTTTTATGAAAAGACAAGAAGCGTACAAGAAGAAAAGACAAGTAAGTTTCACAAGTTGAAAGTTTCAATATTCTATAAAGTTTAGTACTCTCAAAAAAGATGATGGACAATCAAAACAACTATTTCTTACGTATAAGAAATTAGAAGCTATGTGTCACTAAAGTTATATGATACTGTTTGATAATTGTGTTCTGTTTTAGTGCAATTTTTAAATATGTAGATGTCAATTCACAGAAAGTTAAATGTTCTCCAGCGGCCGAGTATTTACCAATTTAGGATACGCGTCAGCCATTTTCTGCATGTTTCTGCTACTCTGTACCGTTGGAAATGATACTATGTACCAGGTAAAGTATCTGCCTTATATTTGCGGAACTTTTGCTGTGTCATTACATGAATACCAAATGAAAACGTCGTGAAACTAATTTTTTTTTATTAAATAAGAAAAACTTTGATTGCCTTACATTTGTAGTATGTTCAGCTTCATTATAGTTTTAATTTATCAAAATATAAAATTGTTTACAATTTTTTAGAATGAACAGTTATCCATAAATATATATGACAGTGATTGGTACGACAAGAGTCCGGAAATTAGAAAAACTCTGATAATAACCTGTGAGCGACTAAGAAAGCCAGATATCATATGTGCCTTTAGATCAGAACACTTTGATTTTACAAAAAAACACTTTTCTTTGGGTAAGTATCCTTAACGCAAATTACAAAAACAGTCTTTAAAGTACCTTGGATTTTGGCATTTTAACCTAAATCTGGAGCCACAAGCATGATATCAACTAATAGATAAATCCTTTTTCAGCAAACATTTTGTTCATATAAGTAAAAACATTATAACTCCTTGTCAAATTAGGTTGCAGTTATAGGTATATGAAAATCACCTTCACCAAACTGTTCAAAAAAGTAATAATTCAAAAATATCTACGGCGCATAAACTTCCAAAATTTTGAACTTGCTTGGCCAATCGATTTGGTAATACTCTGTCTAAGCTCTACGTAAACCAACAACGTAACACTGCCCTCCCTTAACGCCGTTTGTATCGTGTTGACGACCGTATAACGTGCTTTGGATTAGTAATACATTGTCTAAACTCTACGTAAACCAATAACGTAACACTGCTCTCCCTTAACCCCGTTTGTATCGTGCTGACGACAGTATAACGTGCTTTGGATTAGTAATACATTGTCTAAGCTCTACGTAAACCAACAACATAACACTGCCCTCTCTTAACGCCGTTTGTATCGTGTTGACGACCGTATAACGTGCTTTGGATTATTAATACATTGTCTAAACTCTACGTAAACCAACAACGTAACACTGCTCTCCCTTAACCACGTTTGTATCGTGTTGACGACAGTATAACGTGCTTTGGATTAGTAATACATTGTCTAAGCTCTACGTAAACCAACAACGTAACACTGCCCTCCCTTAACCACGTTTGTATCGTGTTGACGACCGTATAACGTGCTTTGGATTAGTAATACATTGTCTAAACCCTACGTAAACCAACAACGTAACACTGCCCTCCCTTAAGGCCGTTTGTATCGTGTTGACGACCGTATAACGTGTTTTGGATTATTAATACATTGTCTAAACGCTACGTAAACCAACAACGTAACACTGCTCTCCCTTAACCCCGTTTGTATCGTGTTGACGACCGTATAACGTGCTTTGGATTAGTAATACATTGTCTAAACTCTACGTAAACCAACAACGTAACACTGCTCTCCCTTAACCCCGTTTGAACCGTGTTGACGACAGTATAACGTGCTTTGGATTAGTAATACATTGTCTAAGCTCTACGTAAACCAACAACGTAACACTGCCCTCCCTTAACCACGTTTGTATCGTGTTGACGACCGTATAACGTGCTTTGGATTATTAATACATTGTCTAAACTCTACGTAAACCAACAACGTAACACTGCCCTCCATTAACCACGTTTGTATCGTGTTGACGACCGTATAACGTGCTTTGGATTAGTAATACATTGTCTAAACCCTACGTAAACCAACAACGTAACACTGCCCTCCCTTAAGGCCGTTTGTATCGTGTTGACGACCGTATAACGTGCTTTGGATTATTAATACATTGTCTAAACGCTAAGTAAACCAACAACGTAACACTGCTCTCCCTTAACCCCGTTTGTATCGTGTTGACGACCGTATAACGTGCTTTGGATTAGTAATACATTGTCTAAGCTCTACGTAAACCAACAACGTAACACTGCCCTCCCTTAACGCCGTTTGTATCGTGTTGACGACCGTATAACGTGCTTTGGATTATTAATACATTGTCTAAACTCTACGTAAACCAACAACGTAACACTGCTCTCCCTTAACCCCGTTTGTATCGTGTTGATGACCGTACAACGTGCTTTGGATTAGTAATACATTGTCTAAACTCGACGAAAACCAACAACGAAACACTGCTCTCCCTTAACGCCGTTTGTATCGTGTTGACGACCGTATAACGTGCTTTGGATTAGTAATACATTGTCTAAACTCTACGTAAACCAACAACATAACACTGCTCTGCCTTAACCCCGTTTGTATCGTGTTGATGACCGTATAACGTGCTTTGGATTAGTAATACATTGTCTAAACTCTACGTAAACCAACAACATAACACTGCTCTGCCTTAACCCCGTTTGTATCGTGTTGATGACCGTATAACGTGCTTTGGATTAGTAATACATTGTCTAAACTCTACGTAAACCAACAACGTAACACTGCTCTCCCTTAACCCCGTTTGTATCGTGTTGAGGACCGTATAACGTGCTTTGGATTAAATATGATTCTGAAATGTTATCGCTCCATTTTGAAAGCACTTTCTTTGTGAATTGCAGAAACTTCTTCTTCGACACGATTCTTCTAAATCACCCTCCATTTTTATCGTTTATTTTTTTCTTGAGTCTTTCTACTCTTAGTTTTTTTCCTTAACTCTGTGCTTTTCAATCGCTGTTCCTCAGTAAGTTGCTTTTTGTTTAATTACATCTTGTTCTCAATCTTCGGAAGCTTCGACCACGGACGTTTCCTCCGATTCAGAACACCTAGTTCCTCGGTTTATTATTAGTAATTGTTACATCCCTGCTAAAGGAGCCGTACTAAGCATAACTATAAATTTATTTTTTCCTTGATAAAATCGTGTGTTATCTATTCAGAGTACAGCAACATTTCTGTTTACATTCTCTTTCAAATTAACATCACACTTTCGTGTGAAGGGAGCATTATATTTTGCTTTACTAAAGACGCTCCAACTCTTTGCATATCGTCATTTGCGTATCTAACAAATGTCTGCCGTCAAATCAAGTACTTAACCAGAAGAGTATACTCCGTAAAATTCACATGGAACAGCTCTTCGCAAGTTATTTCACAAGGCTGGTAAAGGCAGATCGCTTTCCTTTGTGTAATATAATTTTAAAATCCTTTCTCGTGATTTCCTAACGTTCCGCCAGTATCCAGCCATCGTTCCTAAATCGCGCTATCAAGCCACTGTTTGAAACGTGACAAACATTACTCACGTTCTGTATACTCTACCTAACCGCAAGGGCATAACAACATACGGTATGTTAAAATCGTACTACAGTTAAATTCGTTTGCAGCTGTAGGCCTATTACTTGGAAGTTCGAGATTCATCAGTTTTCCATAATGTAGGCGATAAATAAAGAAGATAAACTCAATTTAATTAGACTAACAGAATACTCAATACATTAAATACAGAAATGTTTAAAATATTACCGTGAACTGTAATGGTTTTACAAATTTACGGAATTACAGATGACGGACGGGGAGAGAGTACACACAGGCAAAACGGGGAGAATCTATAATAGGCAAAACCGGAATGATTGAAAAGTCCACGTAAATCTATCCGGTTCTACGCGTATGTGGGTAGAAGTGTAGGGGGTATGTATGCCAATGTAACTAGTACAGACCCGAGGCCTTTGTCGTTGCTGCTTCAAAGAGTTTACTCACCCAATTACAAAGCGTTAAATTAATTTTGTTTAGAATTATCTTACTATTATATAGCGCGTTATTATTATTACTCTTCCAGTAATGTATAATAACGTTACTTTAATACGTTTTTGGAATGTTGTATCACTCATAATATACTTAATTTGGAGACAGGTATTATTGAAAACGAATAATTTAAAACTTTAACAACTAACGATCTAGTAACCATGTGTAGGCGAAACCGCGAATAAAATACGCAAATAACGAGTAAATATATTCTGTAAGCTTATATATGGAAGTAGTAATAAAAGGTTGGTTCTGGGAGAGCCACGCCCCCCTCGTTTGTTTATGTTTACATTTTTTTCACTCCCTCCACCCCCGTCTTCACCTACATACCGCCCGCGCGGTCACTCAACTCCGCTCGTTTGTTTACATTTTTCCGGTTTGTTTACATTTTTTCTCTCTCGCCACGCCCCCCACTCCTCTGTTTATGTTTACATTTTTCCTTCCTCCCCACCCCCGCCCTACCCCGCACCCGCCGCGGTCATCGACCTCCTCGTGTTTATGTTTACGTTTTTTTCTCTCACCGCGTGTCCCAGCTTTGCGTTGTTTACGTTCTCTCCTCTGTTTATGTTTACATTTTTTCCTTCCTCCCCACCCCCGCCCTACCCCGCACCCGCCGCGGTCATCGACCTCTTCGTGTTTATGTTTACGTTTTTCGTGTCCCATCTTTGCGTTGTTTACGTTTGTCGGAATGTTTATGTTTACGTTTTTTTCTCTCTCGCCGACGCGGCGGCTATCACCACGTGCTCGTTGTTTTCTTTGGCCGCCGATCGACGACACGCTGACCCAGTAACAAACGTAAACATAAACATTCCGACAAATGTAAACAACGCAAAGCTGGGACACGAAAAACGTAAACGTAAACATTCGGAGTTCGGCGACCGCCGCCGGAGCGCGTCTGTTTGTAAACAAATGTTTAGGAGAAGGGATAATGGCGTGATACATTTTTTTATTAATGTGGTATTGTTTACGTATCAATTTTTTCAGTTAATACGAGATTTTCGTTTATGATGTCTGTAACGCGTGTTACACCCGTCCAGATTGTGCTAGATTTTTTTGTCAACGAAGGTTTTGTTTTTATAACTAATTCAGATAATATTAAATGCAGCAAGTGCGGTTTTAAAACAAAAGTATATCTGACAATCGCGCATATCCAGTTCATGCATAAACTTTTATATCCGAAATGCGGAATGATTCGCGATAGGTATTATAAATTTGAAGATTACGCTAAATCGAGAGAGTGTATTACAAATTATCCAATCGCTGTGAAATGTGTTCGAGAAGCGCGGAAACAGATGGAAGCATCATTTGCGTTTCCTCGATGGCGAAAACGTTACCCGTCAGTCGAGAGACTGGTATCAGCAGGATTTTATTACACCGGAACGGAAGACGACGTAATATGTGTTGAATGCGGAATAGTACTTTGTGATTGGAAGGAGACTGATGATCCTTGGCTCGAACACGCGAAAGCTTCGCCAGACTGTGTATTAATTAAATTGCACAAGAGACAGTGTGCGGAAAAATAGTAGTAGTAATAAACAAGTTTTATCTGGAAATGTATGCGCTTTTTTTATTTTGAATTATTCGTTTAGTATCGTTTTAAAATTATTATTTATCAAATATGATTTGGTCGTGTGCGTTAATTGTATCCTATAACGGTTTTATCAGTATTATTAGTTCGTAGGTTCGATCCCTCGCATTACCAAATCATATTTTTTTTTTTTATTAATTAAAATATATAAAGAACAATTTTCAGTTCCCGATTAAACAAATGTTTATTTTCTGTCAGTAAATAGCTTGCGGTCTTAGCGGCAACATTGTGTTTTTACGAGCGCAGATTTTTCGTCAGATTTATTTTGTAAATAATGAATTTTCTGAGACAAATGTTACTCGCTAAATCAAAAGAGTGTATTGCTAATTATCAGAATGCGATAAAATGTGTTGAAGAAACAGAAGAAATGATGAAGTTGACATTTTATACATGGCCAAAACGTTCACCGTCAGCCGATAGACTCAGATCAGCGGGATTTTATTATACCGGAATTGAAGATGACGTAATGTGTGTGGAATGCAAAGCGGTTCTTTGTGAGTGGGAGGAGACTGACGATCCTTGGATTGAGCATGCGAAAGCCTCGCCATATTGTTTATTAGTTAGAATATATAAAGAATTATTTTCTATCCCCACCTAACCGAATATTTAGTATACGTTCAATTTTATTGTCAGTGTTCAGTTTACAGTCTCTGTGAGAACATGTTAACGAAAGAATGGACGGTAGAAGTATAATCGACTTATTAAAACGCGAATTTTCAGAAGACGTTGTATTAAGGTTATCAAATATTATTAAAGTAACGAGTTTAGACGATTTGGTGATAGATCATTTTCGAACGTGCCAACTGAAGGGAATATATGATTGCTTAAAAGAAATTATTTTTTATTGTGAAGTAAAAAAGTTATCTGAAGACGGGTGTTGTTGTAGTGATAAGTTTACTGACGTTATAGACGGTCCGTGCCCGTGCGCTATTTTTGAAAGAAATAAAAATAAATTACTGTGTTGTTTACAGTTGATTGAAAGTCATGATGATTCAGAAATTAAATTATTTTTTGTAGATAGATATCTTCGATTTTTAAAAACAAAATGACTGATAAATTTGAAAACAGTATTTCCGCATTTAATTGGCAAATATATTATTTCGGCCCGCCGCTCGATGGAGAATTAAATTTTAACGAAATTTGTTGTTTGATAGTGAACGAATTTACACGAGCAAATGTTGTTAAAATTGAAAGGAATAAGCAGATTATTAAAATCAGTTTACCAATTACTTATACGTACGGTGCTGTATTGAAAAAATTAAAAAACTGTAGTCGTCAAACACTACTGAGTATCGATCATGAAGAAGAAGAAAAATTGTATAAAGTAAAATCAGTTCGTGCGTCACCAGTCGCTGTGAAGACGTCAGTTAAAAAACAATGTCAAAACAAGCGCTGCTGTGTGAAAGATTAATCAATCATTCGATAAACGAATTGTTAGAATCCGGTTTTGTTTTTAAACGATATTTAGATAGTGTTCAGTGTTCTTTGTGCGGGTTTCAGACAAGAGGAACTTTACCTATCGAACATATTCAGTTTATGCATAAATTATCGAAGCCGAATTGCGAGATGGAGCAATGTATAATGTATAATTTCAATAATTATAGGAATGCGAAAAGATGTATTGCAGAGACTAAAAAAGTGATGTTATTATCATTTAAAAGTTGGCCTACACTCGAGCCCAATTTTAAAAACTGGTTAACGCCGGATTTTATTATACCGGCGTTGGTAGTAAATTATCATGTATAGACTTGCGCGAGTACTTAAAATTTTATTACAAAATAATAAAATGAATCATTTACAAACAGATAAAGGTAAAGAATGGTACAACGAACGTGTGTGTAATTTGTTGAAGCAATACAATATAAATCATTATTCTACACATTCAGATAAAAAAGCTTCTATTATCGAACGGTTCAACCGTACTTTGAAAAATAAAATGTGGAAATGGTTTACAACTAACGGTAAGTATACGTGGTTGAATGTCCTTCCTGATTTATTGAGAGACTACAATAATACTGTGCACAGAACAATTAAAATGAAACCTGTAGATGTAAACAAGAATAACGAAAAAGAAGTATTGTTACGAATAAATAAAATAAAACAATTAACGTTCAATAAGAAACCTCCAAAATTTAAAATCGGCGATAGAGTAAGAATTAGCAAATATAAAAAGGTGTTTGCTAAAGGTTATCTTCCCAACTGGACAAACGAGTTATTTACTATTTATAACGTTAAATCTACAGCGCCGAGAACGTATATTCTGAAGGACGATAAAGGTAATATATTAGAAGGTGGTTTTTATGAACAAGAAATAAGTAAAACAAAATTTGGTGACGTATATTTAATTGAAAAAATTTTAAAACGTAAAGGCGAGAAAGTACTTGTACGTTGGTTGGGTTATGATAAATCACACGACAGTTGGATTAATAGAAATAATATTATATAATAACGTGTGTAAAAAAATAGACGTCAGTGATGAAGCTTAAACGGCAGAAACATAAAATAAATATTCGCGATATTGATACGATTGTGTGTAATTGTAGTGATCTGAAGAAAAAGAGAAAAAAACATAGTAAATTATTACCAGATAATATTAGATGTTTAATTACAGGCTCATCAGACATGGGTAAGACTAATTTAATGCTTAATTTGTTATTCGATCCGAACGGATTATGCTTTGAAAATATATACGTGTTTTCAAAATCGTTGTATCAGCCTAAATACAAGTTTTTAAATAGAGTGTTTTCAAAAATACCGTTTATAGGTTATCATACGTTTACAGATAATGACGAGGTTATACATCCGAATGAAGCTAAACCTAATTCTGTAATAATTTTCGACGATATAGCTTGTGAACGGCAGTATAATATACGAAATTATTTTACAATGGGGAGACATAATAATATTGATGTTTTTTATTTGTGCCAGTCGTATAGTAAAATTCCAAAACAACTGATACGAGATAACGCAAATTTAATAGTTTTATTTCGGCAAGATGAACTAAATTTAAAACATGTTTTTGCCGATCATGTTAACACGGATATGAGTTTTGATTGTTTTAAAGAAATTTGTAATAAAGCATGGATACGTGGTAAACATCATTTTTTAGTAATAGACAAAGAGAGTGATATGCGTCGCGGTCGTTATCGTATTGGATTCGATATTTATATAGATACATAAGGATTGATAAATTATTGTACAAGATGACGTCGCGAGCGAAACGTGAACAACTTGCGAAAGAGATTAAACAAATTAGGAAAGATATTAGACGGAAACACGCTAATTTGACTCAAAGTGCTATCAGCGAACAACAGGAATTAGAGAAACAATTAGAACCGATAGTTCAACCTTTAAAAAAGTTAATAAATTTACGTGATGTGCTTTACGATACGGATGAAAAAATGGATGATGTAGAAACGCGTTTAAAAAAACATAAACGTCGTGGAAATAAAATAGAAGAACAAAAAGAAGTAGGAATTACGCCGATTAAAATGAGAAAAATTGGATCGATAACTAGTACACCTGAAATGGATGTTAACGAAGGTGCTACGGAAATATATGAAACACCGCCGACATTACAAGAAGTACTATCAACATCTACTGGTCTTAGTAGAGCAAATTATTGGATTGATAACGCTGTCACAGGAAAATTGCCTAGACTATATTTACGTAAATTGTTTAATGATAAAAATAAGGAAATCGATCATACTTACGGTGTTTATTTTGGAGACGATGATTCGATAAAGATAGGCAATTCAACTATTAATTTCGAGGGCGATAATATTATTATCGATAATGTAACGTATGAAGGTACGCCTGGACTTTATGAACTTCTTTTTATGAAAATACCTGACGATTATATATATTCAGAAGAGGATCTGCATACGTACGGTTTGATACTAAAAGCGACAAATGCTCATAAACAGAGTCACTCTGATCGAGTTAAGAGTAACAAAGGACATAAATATAATAATATAATTAAAAATCTGGTATCAGAGTCAACGTCTACTAAATCGAAACTGAAACGTATTGAAGGACGCGGTGTTTTATCGTTAACTAACGATGATAAGCCGAATTATGTATATTGGGATGATCCGAACGAGTTATGCGACAGATTACGTTTATTAATAGCATCTAAGAATACCGGTCATTCCGGTCATGAAAATGAAATCATATCAATTATCGAAGAATTGCGAGAAGCGAATATAATAAAATAACGTGTAGTAACGTTAATTTTGTCATTTACAAAATGAGTATCGATAAATTCGGACGTTACAATAGACATATGCGGATAAACGTTGTTCGCGGTCCTACTGGTGAAGGTTTTCGTTTAACAGATGAGGGTGATTATGATATAGATAATAAAAGACTCTGTAATGTCGGTAACGCTGTTTCGGAAGAAGATGCTGTTACTTTTAAAATTTTAAAAGAAAATTGTTTATATCAAATTGATAATCAGTACGACGTTGCTTTGAAAAATATAATTAATTTAGCCGATCCGAAATTACTTACTGACGCAGCGACTAAATCGTATGTAGATACAAAAATTCCGACCGTATCAAATGGAATTTGTAACTTCGAAGGTTATAGGTTAAATAACATAGGTTATCCATCGGTTCCGACAGATGCTGTAAGCAAACAGTTTATACTCGATACAGTTAATATAGTTCAACAGAGAGTTGAAGACAGATTAGACAATTTTGTTAATATATTAAACAATCACGTGTATAGTATATTATATAATGTTTATGTAAAAACAACGAAAGATAATCCTGTCAGAGATATAGAAGATTGGAAAAAAAATATATATTTGTAAATTATTATTTATCGCCGTCACAAATGCGTGTATATCAGAAGAGTGCAGAAGATGTCCGTCGCGGTCGAGGATTAATCGGAAATTTACTGAATAAAGCGGTCGATATTTTACCTATCGAACTACATGTTCCTGGTTATCAATACTGCGGACCGGGTACGAAATTAAGTAAACGATTACAGCGCGGAGATTCGGGTATTAATAAATTAGACGCGGCTTGTAAGGAACACGATATAATATACTCGAAATATCGAGATACTGAAAATCGTTCTAAAGCCGATCGTGAATTAGCGGAAAAAGCTTGGCAACGTGTAAAAGCACGAGACTCGTCTATCGGTGAAAAAGCTGCTGCTTGGGCGTTAACTAATATTATGAAAGCGAAAAGTAAATTCGGCGGCGGTATTAAAAAGAAAAAAAATAAAAAAAATAAGCGAATTTCTAAATAAAAAAAAAGAAAAAGGAGGGGAAGGGGATTATACTTACGGCCGTATAAAAAATCTGGTGGTGGTGGCGGTGGTGGGAATATAAAAAAAAAACATCGAAAGAAATAAAGATTCCTTCACACGCTCTCACCAATAATGAATTGTTTTCCTACGCTAAACTCTTGAATGTATCTAATTTTAGAGGTGTTTTTATGAAAGATACTTTACCGTTAAAAATTCAGAAAAATGAAACCGGTATTGTTAATTTAGATAGTATACGCGGGGTAGGTACGCATTGGGTATGTTACCGTAAACAAAATAAGACAATAAACTATTTCGATAGTTTTGGCAATTTAAGACCGCCAATTGAATTAGTTCGTTATTTTCAAACATCGGAGCAACAACCCGTCAATATAAACTATAATTATAAACGTTATCAGCGATCGAATACAGTTAATTGTGGACGTTTGTGTTTACAGTTTCTTAGTAATAATGTTTAGCTTAAACGGAGTAGGATCCTCGCTTAGTTGTGATATATTTCCTCCCATCGAACTTGAAGGAAATTGGGAACTCGGATTGATTAATTTCATGACATACAATTCCATACCGAATGTTGAAGAAAATGTAAATAATATGTTTTATTTCGGTGACGATGGAGTGATTGCATTACCTACAGGCTCTTATGAAATTGAGGATATAAACACTTATATAAATCAAAAATTACCAAAAAGTAATAAAAGGAAAATTATTAAATTATTAATACGTGCTAATAATAATACTTTGAAAAGCGAAATCTATTCGAGTGAAACGATAGATTTCACTAAACCGAATTCTTTGGCTTCTCTTCTCGGATTCGCTAATACTGCCAAACTCGAACCGCTTATATGGCATTCATCACAGTCGACAATCAACATTGTAAAGACAGACATTGTGAGACTTGTCTGTAGTGCTGTGGTTGGATCATTGAAGAACGGCCGAGAATCTCATATATTACACGAATTTTATCCGACAGTCGGACCGGGGTATAAATTAGTAGAATCACCGACAAACGTTATCTATTTACCAGTGAATACAAATAGATTAGATAATATTACAATACGATTAGAAGATCAAGACGGAAAGTTAATAAATTTTAGAGAAGAAACGATTTCTTTACGATTACATATAAGAAAAAGACGAGATGAGGCTAATTTTTCCATATGGGCAAAATAAAACAATAGTTAAGCCCGTAAATAGTGTCAGTAAAATACGGGATGCTAATCAATTAACATCTCTTAATAGAAAATTTTTAAAATCGTTAGGGTATAAAGTACTTATTAACAATGAGTATATTGGACGTGTTAAATAGCGCTGTCTATGATGACGATAGTATCATCGGACGTGCGTATCATACACACACTCCTTACGCATCTACTACATTAAATAATAATGATGAGATACGTATTCCTGTTCATCAACAAGATCATTATACACTTCCTTGTGAGAGTTATCTACATATCGAAGGTAAATTAATGGGTGAAAACAATCAGAAAAACGAAAATATTCAATTAATTAGTAACGGATTAGCGTTTTTATTCGATGAAATACGGTACGAAATATGTGCTACGGAAGTAGATCGTGTTAAAAATGTTGGTATCACATCAGTAATGAAGAATATTTTAACATTCAAACCCGGTGATATGAAGAAATTAACTAATGCAGGATGGACGGGAGATGTAAAAAGTTGCTTCACAACAGATTCAACGAATTTCGTGTTTTGTATTCCTTTAAAATTATTACTCGGTTTTGCTGAACAATACAAACGCATAATTTTAAATGTGAAACAAGAACTGATTTTAATACGATCATCGTCTGATAATAACGCTGTAGTTTTAAACGCTATCGATAAATATAAATTACAATTAACAAAAATCAATTGGCGAATTCCTTATATTTATGTTAGCGATGAGTATAGACACAGATTATTGAGTATTGTTGATAGAGATACGCCAATAAAATTAGCGTTTCGTAGATGGGAGTTGCAAGAATACCCGACTTTACCAGAAACTAAACAGTTGACGTGGACGATAAAAACTGTAGCACAGACTGATAAACCGCGTTATATAATTGTAGGTTTTCAAACAGATAGAAAAAATAACATAACAAAAAATGCCTCTCATTTTGATTTATGCAACTTGCATAATATTAAATTATATTTGAATTCGCAATACTATCCGTATGATAATTTAAACGGAAGTAAAGAGACGTTATACGAAATGTATAAAGGGTTTCAATCATCGTATTATGATGGTAGCGAGAACGAACCTGTTCTGGACAGGACCGATTATTTATTATACGCGCCGATAATTGTTATTGACTGCTCTCATCAGAGCGACCTTTTAAAAACCGGTTCTGTTGATGTTCGTTTAGAAATAGAATCAGCGCAGAATTTTCCGTCGAAAACGACCGCATATTGCTTACTGATATCTGATAATTTGCTTGTATATTTACCTTTATCTGGTGTTATAAGAAAATCGATAGAATGAATCGATTGTTAACATTATATTTATTCGCTTGTCATACACATTTTATAATCACTTGTAGTGTTAGCGCTTTATAATAATGATCGGTTTTATTGTTGATGTTCAATGTTTTTTCGACGACGCTAAAAATTATATTGTTAAAGAATTGTGTGTACAAAGAATAGAAAATCACAACTGTACCGGTGTGAGAGAACATTTTTTGTTTTTACCACCATTCGATTATCGTTATTTATCAAAAAATAGAAAAAAACAAGTAGAGTGGTTGAAAAGATTTTTTCATGGTTTCAGCTGGAATTGTGGAATTCACAGCTATGACGAACTTCACAATATTTTAAACAGCATCGTTACTGAAGGTGAATATGTGTACACTAAAGGAGCGGAAAAACAGAGACTCATCCAGGACATGATCGACTACAAGTCGGTTGAAGTAATAGATCTCGAAGCGCTTAAGTGTCCATCATTAAGTGTCTTACAACAGCAGACTGTGGCACGTGTCGATTGTCCATATAAACATAATCTTGATCATTGTGCGCTAAATAATGTATTTCATATAGCAAATTGGATATTGAATAATAAAATTTAAAATGTATTTTTTTAATGTATTTATTTCACATCTTTTTCCTTCACTATTATTAATCTATGATCGACTACAAGTCGGTTGAAGTGTCCCTCATTAAGTGTCTTAAAACAGTCTGTATAAACATATTTTTTTTCTTCACTATTACTATGCTAGAACATCACATTATTATTAATCCGGGAATCCATGATAAATACCAAACAAAGGAAAGGATTTTGTGAAAGTATTAAACACCAACACTAAATTTTTTTTTATATGCTATTTATTTATACATATATATATATAAAATTACAAAAATTCTATAATTTTTTTATTAATTCTTTTATAAACGGTTGTATAGTCGAGCCTGGTCTGTCGACTATCGCTTTCAATTTCATAATTTCTCCAGGTGTTAATCTTTTTGGCGAAAAAAACCATTTATGGAGAAGACGACTCTCCTCCTCCTGTTTTGATGACGTGTTCATTTCCATCAAAGACGCAAATAGAAGTAGGTCAAAAACAGCTGTAAATGTGTTCTATGTAAAATTAAATACGGTTTAAAAATAACATAGGAAAGTCTTATAACAAAAACAAATTAATTTTTTGAATAGAGAAATGTAAAACACGTTATACCTTGTAATAATACATATATTAAAAATGATATAAAAAGAACACACTTATTTTACAGGTGACCAAAAAAAAACAAGAATTATTATACACGTTCTTGTGTAAAACATATTATTTTTATTATATATATTAAAATTAAATTATTTATATATATATATACATACAATTAAAATTAAATACTTATTTATAATATATACATATTTACATACATCAATCAACTAACAGACCAACCTTAAATTATTTTAATACGGCTTATACCGCGTCTTGTACGAGCCGTGTGCTACATCTTTAACATTTTTAATTTTGTTTAAAGCCGATTTAAATAAATCGGCTGTTGCCACGAACAGCGGGTCTTGTTGTGACGATGCTAAAACAGTCACTTTACGGGATACTTTTTGCCACCAGTTGTCGGAATGTATACGTTTGATGTCAGCCGTCTGCGTTAATTTTACCTCGATCAAATATGGACCTTCCTCACCTGGTGTTTTAACCCATTTCTTCATGCCGTCTTTTAATATCTCAAACTTTTGTTCAAATTTAGTGTTTTTGATTTTTTTTGATTTTTCAGATTTTTTAGATTTTTTAGATTTGGAAAAAGAGTTAAAAATTTTATCAAAATCGTCTTCGCTATCTGATTGAGTATCGGTACTACTATCGCTGTTTTTATTGAGTTCAATCGTCTCGGCCGATTTCTTTATACTAATTAATTCACGAAACAATTTAATACTATCATGATCTAAATTTTTGCTATTGTAAAGTTCGTCATCAATCTGAGAATTAAAATAATCGATAATTTCCGCTAAGGTCATTTCTTTTTGTTTCCTACGGAAAATATCGATTTCTGACGGTTCATCATCAAATATATGCATGACCGCATTCTGAATAATTAAATATAAATTAATAATAATTGAAGGTTGGTCCAGTACAATCGCTTTCAAATTTTCTAATGCCTCCTCCCACAGCACTATTTTTACCAGCCCCGTTATGTAAAGACATTGAATCACGTCTTTAATTGAAAAATACGTCGATGGGCCGGCGGATGCTGAAGGAGAAGTATTGGATGCTTCGCGTTCCATTACTAGAAACAGAAAAAAAATAACATAATTAATTTCTAACAACATTTTTAAAAAAATAAATAATATTGTTAGAAAAAAAGAAAATTTAGAAATCTGTTAAAAATTTTTCTATTTCTAGCAATAAGTTTTCATCATCATCATAGTTATCTGCAACGCTTGTTCCTCCTGTCGAACCAAAACCACAAGAGCCGCGAGCTGTTGAATCTAAACTCGCTAATTCTTGTAATTTTGGCTCAGCTATTTGTTCGCATATTAACTGCGCTATACGATCTCCTTTTCGAATGTAAAAAATTTCAGAAGAATGGTTAAATAAAATTACACCAACATTTCCGCGATAGTCTCTGTCAATAACGCCTGCACCGACGGCGATATGGTGTTTTAACGCTAACCCAGAACGTGGTGCAATTCGTCCGTAACATTTCTCTGGAATTTTAACAGCCAAATCAGTTTTAACTAACGCATTGTCATGAGGAGCGATCATACAATCATACGCGCTTCTGAGATCGAAACCCGCAGCATATGCGCTCATTTTGACTGGAGGATAAGCATTATCAGATAACTTGACAAAAAACAGAGTTGGAACTGCCATTATGCCTGCAACACAAAAAACAAATTATACTGCCTTCAGCGATGATAATATCTATATACAAAAACAATTACATTATCGGATAATATTAACATATATTAAAAAACAATTTTAAACAATTACTTACTGAATTGATGTATGAAGTTGTTGCACAAAAAAGAGAAGAAGAAGAACAAGTTGATAATATCTGTATAAAACAAAATCAAGTATTAGTTTTATAACTTAACATAATCACCAGTAGCGTTAGTATTTTTTAATAAAAATAATCATTTACCAAAAGTGACGGTAGTCAGTCGCTTGATAAAAACGTACGAAGGGAGACGAAAGCTGATATAAATACAAGCTGATAATATCTGTATAAAACAAAATAAAGTATTAGTTTTATAACTTAACATAATCACCAGTAGCGTTAGTGTTTATAATATAAATAATCATTTACCAAAAGTGACGGTAGTCGATTGATAAAAACGTACGAAGGGAGACGAAACAAGCTGATAATATCTGTATTAATTTTACAACTTAAAATCTATTACTATCAACAGCGCTAATGTTTTTATATTAAATAAAAATATCCGCTTACCAAAAATAGTAGTAGTAGTAGTAGTAGTAGTAGTAGTAGTAGTAGTAGTAGTAGTAGTAGTAGTAGTAAGCAGATGATATCTGTATAAAAATAAAAAAAAGTATTAATTTCACAACTTAACATTATCTATTTAAAATCTATCACCATCAACAATGTTAGTGTATACAAAAAATTGTCTCTTACCTGAGATAGCAGCAGTACAACACGTCGAGTCGAACGAAGAATTGTACATAGATCAGTAAAATTCAATTTACTTTATATACATTTTTTGAGAATACCAATTATGACCTCTGTACAGAGACTTGTTTACTGTTTTCCGTTATCAAGCCACTTCCATTTACGTAATTATACAAAAAAACTGTGATTAATAATCATGTGATATACGCGTGAAACTTGTTATTTACAGATTGTAATGTCAAAACAACAAAAAAATAATATAAAGAAATAAAAATACTGTAAAAAGAATAATAATTAGGACTTTGTATCCAGATTTTGTTTACTGTTTCGTTATCAAGCTAATTCCATTTACGTAATTGTACAAACAACTGCAATTAATAATCATGTGGCATACACGTGAAACTTGTTATTTATAGGTTGTAATGTCAAAACAAAAAAAAAATAATATGTAAGAATACAGTAGAGAGAATAATAATTAAAACTCTGGACCCGGATTTCGTTATCGAACCAATTATTTTAATAACTGTAATTAATAATCGTGTGATATACACGTGAAACTTGTTATTTACAGATTGTAACATAAAAAACAAAACAAAAAATAATATAATTAAGAGTACTGTCGATTAAACAACCCGGAATTATCGCAAATTGGTTTTTCCATTTATGTACAGCGCCAATTAACTGAAATGACGTAAATATTTTTTTTTCTCAATTTGTATTTTACTGTTATAGACGCAAAACGTTTAAATACTATGATTTTATTTCTCTACATCAGTATGAAGACAAATTCATCAAATTCGTTACAGGACAGATAGAGAGATACAATCGCTTCATAACAAAATCAACGAATTTTGTGTACCTTCAAAACTATTACTCAGCTTTATTGAACAACAGCAACCTATAGGTATTGGAATTATTTATTTTACTGTTAGACTAATTCAATAGTAAATATTTACTTTTTAAAAAATGAATGATTTTACTTTTTTTAGATTATAATGGACAAACAACTCCCATTCAAAAAGAGATTGTCTGTGAGAACCGATAATGACGCAAATACTCGCACACCTGAACCGGGATCTTCATCCAGACAAGATCCTCAGCCTGGGCCATCTTATATACAACATCCAAGTTATTCTTCCACATCATCACCATCATCATCATCATCATCATCATCATCATCATCATCTAATAATAATAATTTACATTTAAAAAATAATAGATTAAAACATATAATTTTAGAAAATAAATTTATAGAAATAGAAAATGCGTTTAAGGGTAATTTAAGAACGTATTTTTATAAAAATAATAATAACGTAATTAAAGACATATGTCTATTATTAATTTATTTAAAATTAGAAATATTAAACATTTTAAGTAATATGATTGTAATATATAACGCTATAAAATTCAATATTTTAGTTGAATGTACATACGTTAAAAATAATATTAATGAATATCAGGACAGAACATTTAAAACCAAAAATATTATTTTACTTGATAGTTCGTCTATACCATCTGAAATAGACAGTATGATAAACAGTATTTGTAATGAAGAAGACATATATGTACAAAAAGGCTCTGGATGGTCGTTACATTCAATTGACGGGATATTAATTCGAATTAATCGTTTTAAGCCTTTAAGAGGTAGTTCGTATATTCCGCTTTCACCAAAACTGACTGCTAAAAAAAGCATAATTAATCCTAAAAATACAGATAATTATTGTTTTAAATGGGCGATTCTTTGTAAATTCGTAAACGGTTCACACCCGGAACGCATAAATTTTCGTTATAAGGATTTAGAAAATAAATTTACTTTTAATATTATCGATTTTCCTACTCCGTTAACACAAATAAAAATTTTTGAAAAAAATAATAACGTTTCGATTAACGTGTATGGTGTTGAAAACGATATCACAATTTACCCGTTAAAAGTATGTGATAATGAAAAATCAAACCATTTCGATCTTTTATTATTAAATAAAAATAATACGACCCATTATTGTTATATTAAAAATTTCACCAAATTAATTAGATCGCAAGTAACTAAAAGTTTTAATGATATAGAATTTTGTAAACGATGTCTAACCTACTTCACTGTTAAATCTAAAAAGTTAAAAATACATAAACGAAACTGTCAAAAAAATACACCTACACGAGTGATAATGCCGACTGATAATTTAAAATTTCAAAATTTCCAATACCAATATAAACTTCCAATAGTAGTTTACGCGGATTTTGAATGTATATTAAAACCGATAAGTACTTGTTACCCTGATCGGAAATATTCTTTTACAGTCGCGAATGAACTACACGAACCTATGAGTTTTTGCGTTTATTTCGTTGTAGAAAATTCAATTCCCGCTAATATTAAAAAACATTTGCCATCAGAACCGTTCTTATATAGAGGTAAAAATGCTGCGGAAAAATTCGTATCATATCTCGTTGAAAACATAAATTTATTAGGTTTGCTTCTTAATAATATTATACCGTTAAAAATGACAAAACAAGATAAAATCAAATATAAATCTACTACACATTGCGAAATGTGTAAACGCGAATTCACGTTATTTTACAGACCCGTTAGAGATCATTGTCATATTACCGGTCGTTACCGTTCCGCATTATGTAATAATTGTAATCTGAGGAGACAAAATCAAAAATTTGTTCCCGTTTTTATTCACGCTAGTTCAAATTATGATTCTCATTTTATCGTCCGCCAATTAGGGTATGATATTAGGCAAATAATTGTTATTCCAAATTCGACTGAAAAATATATATCATTTTCAAAAAAAACGTGTAACGGAATAACTATTAAATTTGTTGATACTTTTCGTTTTCTAAATAGATCCTTAGCGGAACTAAGTAATAATCTACCAAAAAATCAATTTTTTCATACTAGCAAATTTTTTTCAAATAATGATATGGATTTAGTCACTCGAAAAGGTGTATATCCTTATGAATATACCGATTCGTGGGAAAAATTGGAAGTACAAGAACTACCTCCTAAAGTCGAATTTTATAGTAAATTAAATGCGAAACATATAAGCGATGAAGATTATAATCACGCGGTTCAAGTTTGGAATCATTTTAAAATTAAATCGTTGGGCGACTACAGTGATTTATATTTGAAAATTGACGTATTGCTTTTATGTGACGTTTTTGAAAGTTTTCGTTTGCTTTGTTTATCTTCACATAATTTAGATTGCGCGCACTATTTAACCGTTCCAGGGTTTGCTTTTGATGCGATGCTATTTTGTACTGGTATTGAACTTGAGTTGCTTAACGAATACGAAATGTATATGTTTTTTGAGGCCGCTGTAAAAGGAGGAATATCGTCATGTATTAAAAAACATTCAAAAGCCAATAACGAATATATAAAAGAAACATATAATCCAAATTATCCTAAAACATTTTTAGCATATTTAGACGCGAATAATCTATACGGGTGGGCGATGAGTGAATATATTCCGTATTCTAACTTTGTATGGACTGATAAAATTACTATTACAGATATATTAAATACCCCTAATAATTCTAAAACAGGGTATATATTAGAAGTCGATATAGAATACCCTGAAAGTTTACACGATAACCATATGGATCTACCATTTCTTCCAATTAATAAAAGTATAAATCACACAAAACAAACAAAATTACTAACTACATTAGAACCAAAAGAACATTATATTTGCCATTATATCAATTTAAAACAAGCTGTCAATCACGGGTTGAAAGTAACTAAAATTCACAGAACGTTAAAATTTTATCAAAAACCATGGTTAAAACCGTATATCGATTTAAATACGGAAAAACGACGAATTGCAACAAACGAGTTTGAAAAAGATTTTTTTAAATTGTTAAATAATTCTGTCTTTGGTAAGTGTATGGAAAATGTAAGAAAAAGAATGAAATTAGATCTTGTAAGTGAAAATAAAAAATTATTAAAACTTATTTCTAAGCCGACTTTCAAAGACAGAATTATATATGATAAATCACTTTGTGCTGTATTATCAAACAAAACGTCTATTTATTTTAATAAACCAATTTATGTAGGTTTCGCGGTATTAGAATTGAGCAAAACCTTAATGTATGAATTTCATTATGATATAATGAAAAAAAAATATGGAAACAAAATTTCGTTATTATATACTGATACTGACAGTTTGTTTTATGAAATATTGACAAATGATTTTTATGAAGATATGTTAGATCCAGATTTGAAAATGTTTTTTGATACTAGCGATTATCCTCCTGATCATAAATGTTATTCTACTATAAATAAAAAAGTAATTGGTAAATTTAAAGACGAATGTAACGGTATTCCGATTAAGGAATTTATTGGTTTACGATCAAAATTATATACCTATACTACGCGTGACAATAATATTCAAAAGAAAGCGAAAGGAATTAAAAAATGTGTAATTAATAACGAGATCGCGTTTAACGATTTCAAAAATTGTCTTCATAATACTCTTTCGGAAACAGAAAAACGTAGAATTATGAAATTAATAAGATCGAAAAAACATATAGTAGAATCGGTATCAATTAATAAATTAGCGTTAAGCAATAATGATGATAAGAGAGTATTATGTGATAACGGGATAAATACAATCCCGTACGGTCATTATTCATTAAGCCATTCAAGTTGATACTTTATAGTCGAACTATGAATCGTCTTTTTATGTTGCAAAATAAACACAATCAACGTAAAAACATCGTTTTTAATATTTACGATACTCAGACTATGGGACTTAAAAATTTTAATATCTGTTATTCTAAAATATTTAAATTTCTTCGTGAAAAAGTAGAAGAATATGATAATAATGTGGAGTGTGTTAAAAATTGTACAAAGTTTGATGTGTATCAAAATACTTGTTGTAATAATCATTTAAAATGCGATCAACGCGTTACTCAACTTTGGAATACTATATCTCAATTATTTTAACATATTTTAATTTACCATGACATTTTATGTATATATTTTTAATACCTGAACAAAAAAAACGATATCGACAATATTCAAATAATTTCCTACACAAAAAAATGTTCATTGAAACGCATACTGGAAACGTGATTGTGTTAATTGCAATGAAACCAATAATAAATTAATCTTTTGACCTTCTACTTATAACACGTACTGACGATAATGCGTTTTCTGTCTATATAAACCGATTAAAAATTGTGGCTCAGCATCCAGAAGCATACCAACTGTTGTAATGTATAATCACACAGAATTTTTGAAACGCTTAAAGACGTTTTATAAAATTGAAAAAGCTGGACGAAAAAAACATTATCATAGATTTTATCCTAATAGGAATCAAAATCCTCACAATCTGGCAGCCGCTGGATTTGTTTATGAAGGCGATGGCGACACCGTTCGATGTCTGACATGTAGAGTCAGATTTATGGAATGGACGGCGGAGGATTGCCCTATAGCATTACATAAGAAAAGAATGCCGCAATGCCAGTTTGTGATAACACAACTTGGATGTGATCATTATCATCTTTAAGGTATTTTTTTTTTAAATAATTTTTACTATTTTAAAAAAATAGGTGATTATATTAGTTTCACAATATAATTTAATTCGTTACCTGTAAAATAAGTAGGTTCTTCATATGTCGTTTTTACATTTCTCTATTCCAAAAATTTTGTCTTATAAGTCTTTCCTATATCATTTTTTTTTAAATATGTAATTATTAAAATATATAATGTATTCTGTACGTTTCTCTATTACTTTTTTTATCTTTAGTTAATAGGATTCAATTTTTAGTTCTTAAAAGTTTAGTTTATCTTTTGTTCAATTTTTAAAAAAATATGACTTTTTTTTTCAAAGGATTCTTGGTGCGTTTAATTAACAAATTATTATTTTTGTTTGTTATAGGTTGGGGAGGACTGACTTCCAACTGCTGACAAAAAAAAAATAAAAATAAAAAAAAATAAAAAATAATATGTTAATATAATCTTAATTATTTTGTTATCATAGTTCAAATAGTTATTTTGTATGTACTTATTAATATAGTTAATGTAATCTCAATTATTTTGTTATCACAAAATTTGTTAGTCATTTTGTATGTACATAGTTATTTTGTATGTACTTGTTAATATAATCTCAATTATTTTGTCGTCATAAAATTTGTAACTGTTCAAATAGTTAGTTTGTATGTACTTGTTAATATAATCTCAATTATTTTGTTATCACAAAATTTGTAACTATTCAAATAATCATTTTGTATGTACTTATTAATATAATCTCAATTATTTTGTTATCACAAAATTTGTAACTATTCAAATAATCATTTTGTATGTATTTGTTGATATAATCCGATCATTAAATATGTATTTAATGGTATGATAATAAATATTGTGATCTGCTTTGATTTGTTATTATTATTTCGTAGGAATAATTAAAATAAAACCAGTGTTTTGTTAACAATACAATTTATTACACTCTTTACAACAATGAAATATTTCTCAATACAAAAATTCGAGTCATATCAATTTGAAGGTTATAGGTTGTCCATCGACTGTAACGTAAACAAGCGTCGACAATAATACATATCAACTCTATTTTTATAAATTTTATTTACAAACTGAACTTTTATTCTTCTTCATCGATATTACTATCAATTATTGTGTGAAATCGATTGGTCTTTCTTTTGAATTATCAATTGTAATATTAATTCTTTCAATTTGTATAGTACATCATCATTTGCACATTTCAATCCGAATATCGATAGATTATTTTGTTCTGTTCTAACTAATCCGCCCGTAAATTCATTAAAGACATACACAGTGTTATTCTTAAAAAAGTATAAATTGCCATCAGAAAATCTAAATGATGAATCGATTTTAGGCGGTATTCCAGGAAATGTATCGGATATATAACCCCATGATTTAGTAGTGAACATACACTCATTGACTTCTCTATAATAATTATCATCATGAAATATATAAGTTTTACCTGTATAACTGTTAAATACCGCATGCAAATTATTCGGTTGTATGTTAAATAAAGACTGGATATGCTTCGGATAACCATGACTTAATTTAAGACTCATTAAATCAAACATGAATACCAAAGAATCTATAAACATAACTATCTCGCCAGATGGCCGTTGATATACAGCTAAAATTTTTGTGAAATTTCTTGGAAGAAACGTTAACCAATGCTTTATTATAAGCGGTTTGGTGTACATCATCTCTGTCGGATTTAATATCCACAGCCATTTTTCATGTAATATATATAATCGTTTATCGGCAATTAAAAATAAATTAATATTTTTAAAATTACAAAGATCAATTTTATTTGTATCTATAGGACGCTCGTCTTCCGTCTCTGGTATTGAAGAAGATGGTGACATCGGCATGAAAGACGTCATAAAAGTGTTTTGTGTCTTACCATACAAATTTTGAATAGCTAAAATATCATCATCACCTAACTCGATTTTACCGTTGTAATAAGCATACATTACAGAATCTGATACATCTGAATGTGATAAACCTATAGCATGACCGATTTCGTGTATTAAAGTTGCATACAAACTTGATTGGCCAAGAGGAACGACTTTACCAGTCGAATACGACCAATTTTCATCTTCATCAATATGAATTTCTCGTCTTGAATTATTATAATCAGGAAAATATGCGTGCGCTAATGTTCCGCCTTTGCCGTCAAACATTCTCGTACATTGCCATGATTCTTTTTGCATCATATGTTTCAATCGTTTATTAGAAATTAAAATATCTGTATTCACTCTATCATGTTTGAAACGTATACCAGACTTTTCCTCCCATACTGCGAAAGATTGTTTAGTCAATTCTAACACCTCTTGATTCGCTAAATAATAATGCCATGTTACTTCGGGCTTGTTCCATTTGAAACTAGATACTCGATAATCGATAATATCACTGTTACCGCACCTAGTTTTCGACATTAAGTTTATAGTTTCATTATTTAATTCGCCATCAGTAGGCAATTTATAGTATTCTTGAAATATAAGTAACGCGTTAGCAATATCTGATTCATTTACCGCTTGCAACGAAAATTCATCATATGTTTTAAGATAACCATAGTCATATAAATATCGCTTAGCTTTATCCATTTCAATCTGTGTTGTATTATCGGCCGAAGAATTTGCTAGTAATATTTGATCGCATTTTGCCCATAATGTTAAAAAAAATATTACAGATTTAAGCGGCGTCATAGTTTCCGATTGTACTGTACAATGACAAATACCAAATAACGTTATTAATAAAAAAAATATATCACGCCATTATCCCTTCTCCTAAACATTTGTTTACAAACAGACGCGCTCCGGCGGCGGTCGCCGAACTCCGAATGTTTACGTTTACGTTTTTCGTGTCCCAGCTTTGCGTTGTTTACGTTTGTCGGAATGTTTATGTTTACGTTTGTTACTGGGTCAGCGTGCCGTCGATGGGCGGCCAAAGAAAACAACGAGCACGTGGTGATAGCCGCCGCGTCGGCGAGAGAGAAAAAAACGTAAACATAAACAGAGGAGAGAACGTAAACAACGCAAAGCTGGGACACGAAAAACGTAAACATAAACACGAGGAGGTCGATGACCGCGCGGCGGGTGCGGGGTAGGGCGGGGGTGGGGAGGAAGGAAAAAATGTAAACATAAACAGAGGAGAGAACGTAAACAACGCAAAGCTGGGACACGCGGTGAGAAAAAAAACGTAAACATAAACACGAAGAGGTCGATGACCGCGCGGTGGGTGCGGGGTAGGGCGGGGGTGGGGAGGAAGGAAAAAATGTAAACATAAACAGAGGAGAGAACGTAAACAACGCAAAGCTGGGACACGCGGTGGAGAAAAAAACGTAAACATAAACACGAAGAGGTCGATGACCGCGGCGGGTGCGGGGTAGGGCGGGGTGGGGAGGAAGGAAAAATGTAAACATAAACAGAGGAGTGGGGGGCGTGGCGAGAGAGAAAAAATGTAAACAAACCGGAAAAATGTAAACAAACGAGCGGAGTTGAGTGACCGCGCGGGCTGTATGTAGGTGAAGACGGGGGTGGAGGGAGTGAAAAAAATGTAAACCTAAACAAACGAGGGGGGCGTGGCTGTCCCAGAACCAACCTTTTATTACTACTTATGGATAAATATATGTCAGATGTTTTGAAAGAATTACAGATACGATAAGCAGATTTAACTGCAGTACTCTGATTTAGACTGTGTAATATTTTTCTTGTTCTGGTACTGCCCATTTTAGTGTATGCTAACCGTGAACTGCGATCCTCCTTGGACTCAGCAACGTGGCAGAGATTTGATCCTGTATTTCCGTGGCACGGAAATGAACAAGACACTAATAGTAGTGTAATTTACTTTTTAAGAATAACTCTTTTAATTTTCTAATTGTTATAAATTACAATGACTGTTTCTACACTAACTTGTATACAGTACAACAGTACAAAGTTTATTAAAATTTATTTTTCACAAGACATTTTGGTTAAAATTAGATGAATTACATTGTTTAATAATAACTTTTAGTTATAACTTATCTACTTACAGGTAACTAAAGCTATGGTGTCTTCCTTTATCACGCTGTCAGAAATCAATGCACGTCGAAATGCTGTAAACTATCGCTGTTAATGAGTAGGGATAAAGAGCACTTAACTGTTTTAAATATATTTCTTACCACAGAAGCCTCATAAATGTTAGTCACAAATGTAATTTAAACACATGATACTTGCAGTATAAATAAAAAAAATGTATATTAGTCTTATTGTACGTTCTTCAATTCATATGAATTATGTGAAGATAAGTTATTGCTAGTATGTGCCACCACTTGCACTCTATAATGAAATCGTAAAATATTAAGTAATGCACACAGTTTGTTGTTGGTAACATGGTGGCCATACACATGCGCCAGCTTACACATAACCATACACATGACCAAACAGACGTGCGCGCACTTATTCACACTCACTGACACCACCCACACACACACACACACACACACACACGCAATATTTGTGTCTATATAGGTGCCAAAGTAAATGTAGAATTCAAAATACTTTTAAGAGTTACATTAATAATGTGTAGTATTTTATTTATTATCTTCAGATATAAGTTATGCACATTGTAATATTTATAAATTCATTATTAAATAAAATACGATTTTTGTACACCAAACGTATGAACATATTCTTGCTATTTATACCTTTTATGTACAACTTTGATTTCAAGCTAAAATTCCAGACGATTAGAAATTCAAGCATAGAATTAATGAGAAAGGTGAACAAACAGATCATACCAATTTCAAGAGAACTTCAGTTCTTAATTCAGGATATAAAGTACATATAATAATAATGAAAGTGTTATTATACGTGAAACTATAATTATAATGAAAGGAGCAGTTGATCTTGCATGAATAACATTTATAGCAATACTCATCGGTTCATTAAAAGGATGAAAGTTTCATTAAGTTTCCGTATAAACTGATTTATTTTGAAATTTGATATCGAGTAGCGGACTACTTAGCAGAATCTACACAGCCTGTATCCGCTTTATCATGACATACGCCCATCCCATACTGCTAACCCCGCCCGCCTCAAACCCAACCGAATCACCGAACGGCGAGCTCTTCGACTTATCTACCGCAAACCTCCCCTTACCAAAACCTCCAATACCGCTCTTTAGGCACTCACCAAACTGTTCCCAAACCGCGGCTCCTTCCTGTACAAGATCAACTGAAAATACTCACAAATTGCAAAACAACGCACTTCACTACAGTACATAGCCACCTCCATCAACAGAACTACCCGCAACACCCACAGACATTCCTTCCTCATAAACCGCCTATGGACCTCCTCCCAGAACTCTTCGCCGCCAGCGTCATAGAAATAACAACACTTAATTCCATCTTCAAACCTACTCAACCTGCCATCCTCCCTGATCAATAACAATTTAAATTTTCAATAACTACTTGGCCGTTAACTATTTTCCGTTACTTGGCCGCCCTCTTGTATAAACTTTATGGCACTTCCATCATCCACTTCCATTATCTATATGGCTACACACTACATCTAGACACAAATACACGCGCGCGCGCGCGAGCACTATTCTACCTCCAAGGTGCCTTCATTTTCTTCTCCATCTTCTTCGCTTTATG
The DNA here is from genome assembly GCA_034769895.1 of Magicicada septendecula. Classification (NCBI taxonomy): domain Eukaryota; kingdom Metazoa; phylum Arthropoda; class Insecta; order Hemiptera; family Cicadidae; genus Magicicada; species Magicicada septendecula. The sequence goes on along the minus strand of CM068373.1, from coordinate 312,724,416 downwards.
GGTTATTTGTTTAACACGAATACATAATTGTTCATTTGTTACCTGCGTATTGTTGAAGTTACCGTTGCGTGTGTACGTGTATGTGTTTGTCTCCTGAATGATGACAATGACTACTGCTGTAAGGAATATTGTTTGATCCCACTCCAATGTCGCCGGCAGCACAGATAGCGGACTGCAAGTCTCTCGTCGCCAAAGGAACGTTGTAGATTCTGCACCCTTCAGTTTCAAAGTCAAGGTCTTGTTCGACTTCAGTTTTTCGTGTGAGGTAATTGAGAAAATACCTTTCTGAACTACTGATCTTGGCCTATCGCGGAATCAAAGTACAACTAATTCCATGGGGGATGCAAGTAAACTGACCATCTTGTTTTACGCATTTGATCGTCTTGGAAAAGTTTTTCTTTAATCGACTTATATACTTCTGTCACTGGAGTCGAAATACAATTTTTCCATCTCGATCGTTTAGAGCGAGTGTTGTTCTACGGCTCGAAATCGAATAAAAGCATGCGATTGCCTTTGCTAGGCTCTGGTTTATACGTCTTTAAGGCTCTTAATTTCTCTCTTATCGCGTCTTTACAGTGGTGTTGGGTACCGGCGTTGTGGATAAACGGTCACCGGTCCGCGGGATAATTCTGTTGAATTGATAATCCTCTGACGTCCGTTGAAATACGAGAAGTCCTGAAACCTGTCCATCAGAACGGTCTACGCTCCATCCTTTTCAGCATGAATGTATCCTTTTTTGGCGTTTCCGTTATTAGCAAAACTAGTAAGTGATCGCGGCCGTAAACGACTTGGACCAGTCTCCACAGCAGACATGTAGGAAGTCTCGGGCTACAGGTGGAAAAGATTAATAGTCGAAAAAATACCACTTCCAACAAAAAAAGCTGTGCTCGCGCTTGTTTTTAAGACCTTCAGTTGTTAATCCAGCGCTGTTCGACCTATGACAACCCCAAGTGTGACTATGAGCGTTGAAATCCTCAACAAGTAATTGGTAGCCGATTACGTCCCCGACCAGTAGGTCAACCAAATACTTTAGATTGTTTACTCGGTACGCAGAATCTGGTAAGTATAACCAGCAAATCGTCAGCTTCAGTGGCTGTAATAAACTGGCAGCTACTGCTTGTAGAGTAATAGCGAGCGGAATATGTCTGGCGGGATAATGTGTTGTTAAAAAATAGAGTAAAGTCTCCCCCAGTTCTGATGTTTAGTGTTAAATCATAGCGGAAAGACTCATGTTCTCTCATAAAGTTAATGGTGTTTAAAATGTGATTTCTGCAGCTCCACATACTTCGACGTATACCAGGCCAGCAGCATTTTCAGTTCGCAATAATGCGAAGTGCAACCATTAATATTCCAGTAAAGAATGCTCTCCACGTTCGATGTTGAAGAATCGGTCGTACTGACTGTGCTTACTTCCTTGACTTCCTTTTGTCCAGCCTTTCTAATTTGTCTTTCTTGCAAATTACCGACTTCCGTCAGGTCACCGAAATCGGTGAGGTCACTGGCACCGGCAATCGAGCAAACTCCGTCATCTGCTATTCATCGGGTACACTGTCGTCTCCGGTTTCAGTTTCAAAAGTACTCCCTGGTACATATGAAAGCACGGGTTGTGGTCGGCGATATCCCCTTGCCACCTTTGGGGGTAGTTATAATTGCAGCCAGGGGGTTTGTGTCTTTTTTTATGAACTTTTGTTTTATTATATAGTTTAGAAAAATACTGATAAAGAATTTGAGTTAGTGCAGGTAGCATTTCTTTTACAATAGGGCTTGGTGATACTGTTTATCTTACAACCTGTGCAGAACATTGTTTGCCTTGGTTGACTTGGCATACGAGTTTTGTCGCATCGAACTATCTGAGCTTTTTAAGGGTATGTACTTATTGAATACCCAACTCTAATTTATAAACAGAACACTTGCAGGATCTGGATTAATGCTGATTACCACAAATAACACATTTCATTGGTTCAGTAAAAGTATCGTCACCATGACTTCCCACAGAAGCATGTCTTAATCCGAATACTTCTTGAAACATTGTGCCAAAATTGTGTCCCAATGTAAATACTGCATTGGCTGAGGGATGAATGCTCTTTACACGCAGCCTATGAATGCCTACTCTGACCTTTTCTGGTAAAGTTGTCCTCTTGAAATTTAGGACATCGGACGCAGATAGGTGCACCGTAGGTGTGCGTCTTCGCATCCTTAGCCTTTGAAATGTAATAACACCCCAGTCGGAATTTCTTCTTCTGCGAAGCTCAGCAGGTGCCTACACACTATCATCCCTTTGTGGTGTTCAGGATGGTATGCCTTTTAAACCTCTTTATACCTTTTCTTGTCTATGTCTTGTATCTTTTGCAGTTTTGAACTTGGTTGATTGTTCTGGGTCTAACAGGGGAATCCATCTGCGGATTTCTGTTGTCCTCAACGGCTGATCCAACGCAACCTTTTTAATGAAGAAGGAACTCAGTTTTTCACCTTCTTTCCGTTTCACAACTAGATGCTTTAACACAGCCTTGACATTGGCAGAAGTTGTCAAGAATCTTTCAGTATCAACAGAAGAGTATTATTTCCCGGTCTTCATCCAAGTTTTTTGTTTTCGTTTTCTAGACAATGGTTTTAAAGGGTCACTAAAAAACTCTAAAATTATTTCGAAAATCTGGCACCTAATTTTGACGAGTATTAAGGAAATAACAGATCACTGAGGCAGAGCCCTCGAGTACTAACCACGGCAAGAGTAAATGCAACAGGGAAAGTCCTGGTGCTTTGAGGCCATCATTAGCGACTCACTAACGTAGGTAGAGCCATCCACCCATTGCACAATCGGCTCTACCGTCGGTTAGAGTGTGCTTTCTAGCAATACACACAACCTTGTCGAGCTGACTTACCAATGCCCTGTTAGCCAGCTAAAAAGTAACAGCTGTTGCCCGCACCCCAAAGAAGCTACTATGTAGGCGCGGCATTGGGTTGGTTTTCTGGGGGCATATTATTCTTACAATTATAATTGTTATGTGGATCGGTCCAAAATGTCCTTAATTAATAAAACAATAATATAGAGAATACATGATAAAAAAATATTTAAAAAACATGCACAGAGCGTAACAAGTATACAGTCTGATAAAGCTGTAACCAACAAAATATAATTATATATTGAAGAATTCTTTTAACGTCTAGAAACAGAACATTTATGTTACCCTTGAAAATAGCATGTCACGCAGAGGTAGATGTAGGAGGAAAAAATTGGTTTTTATAATACACAGTCTCAGCTTAAAACGCTATAATCATTCAAAAAGAGTAAGTACTGACACCATTATGACTTAATTCTTTTTTCTCTAAGGCTTTCTGATAAAGAGTATAAGCGGCAATATAAAATTTTAATTTTCTCACAGAATTTTAAGAAATTTTGTAGTGCTCTTCTTTCTCGGTTAATTAATGTTATTGTTGTTTTCCTGTTAACTTTTGATGTACAATGTGTATCTTGTAAAGAGAAGTACACAAATAAATTTAGACTAAGGAAATCGATTATATCTAACACAATAAGATGCTTCATTTCACTAAAGTTGGCTACCGTTTTAAATATGGTTATAAACACTATAGAAATATTACTTTACAGCTCTTAGTGGATTGATTAAGACAGATAATATTATTGTATATGCCTATATGTATGAATTACTATATACTACACTAACGTACGTTTGAGAATAATAAAGTTTTTATTTTAATTATTGTGTATTCGTTGCTGTAAAAACATAAATAGGAAAGTAGCAATATTTCTCAGCATGTATTCCTTAAAAAATAGTACATACGCAACAGAGAACAACACATATGGGGATGAAATCATAATTATAGAAATAATACTAAAAATAGTACGATAATGACCTTTTAAATACTTTGGAAAATTATTTCTCCTTAAAAAAAATAATATTCGTTGGTTAAGGTAATGGTAAAGATATTGAAAGATTTGCTAAGGGTAAATTTTAAATTAATTCCGACAACAAATTGAGAAAAATATAAGTTTTTGGTTTTTTATTCAATATTTTTTTTTTATCTTGAGCAAGTAAAGTTTATTCATTCCTTAAATGGAACTCACAAAATAGGCTACAGTACATTTGTGGAACACAATGGGAAAACAGTCGGAGACAAAGGTTCGTATTTTTATTTTTTGTTGACTTTCATCTAAACCATTTCTCCATAAGCTAATGCTGGGTGCTGAGTGAGTTACACTTACTACTTGAATATAAACGTAGTCATGTATCTGACTGAAATATTGTTGAACTTGTAGGACTACATACATTACCTGTATAGAAAATTCTAATCATAATTTGAATCGTAAAATTTGAAAACATTACATTATAAACTTGCTTTAAACATAAAATGATAGATTATAATTACAGCAACATAGAAAGAAACTTTTAGGGTATAATTTGAATATCATTTGCCTTAAAACCGTATTAGCTAAAGAGTTGCACTTTGAATAAAGTCATTAACTTTCATATATACTTATGCAAAAAATACCTTTGTCTTAAAATACTCAAAATTCTACAGTACATCAACTTCCTCTCATAACTATAATTGTCTGTTCAGTAATTCAAGCAACCAATTACATTCGTTAAGATTTTAGGAACGTCTTGTAATTTATTACTTGGGCAAACCTCCGTCTGTAAGTCTCTGTGGGTAAAAAGATAAAAACTACTGCCCAACGAGATAAGATGTGGAGTTGAATTTGATACACATATCATACGTATCATTTATTATAAGTACAAAGAAAAAAGTGTTATCTTTAATATTTTGAAAATGGTTGCTCGCTAAAAATTGTATTTATAAATCTTATAAATATTGATATTTCTAACAAAAAAATTTATAACACGTAACAAATTACTGTTTTATTTTTTAATTACGACACCTTGTTTACGGAATATGGAATTGATAATATATAACAGGGTTATTACATTGCTTTACTAACAATCCATTTTCATTCGCTGTTTTATAAATTAAGAGACTATGACTGGACAGTACTGTGGTAATTTTCGCATTCATAGGTTGGCTAATCTGTACGTTTCCAAATTGTGCTAATCATGTTTTTACAAACGACACAGTTGTCCGAGCTACGGCAGGCGGCAGACGTCATTACGTTTGCTCGCTTGTTCTGTCATCATTCATTTTTCTTGTCGTCAGACAATCATTGTAGGCCTTAGGCCACAACATATATTGCATACTTGCAATACATTAGCAATACATTGCTAATTCTATTTCATGTAGCTTGAGTGACGCGTGCTCGCGCCTCAAGTCTTACGACAATTCATACGACATTCGTCTAGGCCTTAGGCCTTAACATTTTAATATGAGTACCGCACATTTGCGCCTCATCTAACATGTAGCGTTCTTAACGACTCTGTTTATTCAAAATTAAAATCTGTTCAGACTTAGCCAATCTCAACACCATGATTTAAGTGTACAACAGAAACTTAATAAATGTATTATATAGTCCACTATCGTCATTATTCTGCATCCTGGCAATAGCACCACAAACATCATTCTTCCTAATAGAACATTTTTTGGTACACACGTGCCGACATCAACATTTTTTAGGTCCACTCGGACCGGATCTCAACTTTTTTTGGTCGCTCCGTGCCTGGATTCGTCATTCACCTTCTGCAACTTGTTACAGCGGTTTTCATCATTTTTCTGCCCCAATTTCTGGCCATCACGGGCGATTCAGCATATTCGCTGATCCGACCGTCTCGGGACTTACTTCAGCATTTCTTTCATCGCCATTGAGCCTCGTGACGGCATCACTGCAAGACCATCCATGTGCTAGCGTCTACACTCCAGATTAAGCAGTCATCTCTCCGGTCTGTGTGTTTGCCATCTTCTCCACGGCCTCGACGCTCCAGGACATCGCATACCAGTTACCACATCATTAACAGGTGCGTACAATGGCTGAAGAAGGCCGCAAAGTGTTCGTCAGAAAGAGTGGCGGCATAAAGTCTGCCATAGTGCGAATTAATTCGGCTGTCATTAACTTTGATAAAAACACTAACACAAAACTTTTTTTAACAGTTAGACTCGAAAGTCTAAAAAGTTTGGCAACAAAATAGGATGAGGTACAGTCCGAAATTGAACTCATTTCTAAAGACATAAACGCTGCTCAAGAAGACCGAATTGAGGTTGAAGAGCTGTTATATTCAACAGAAGCTAATATCTTGCAGTTGATAGAAAGCTTCAACGTTCAGACTGTATCTCCCGTATTAACAAGCAACATACAATTAAAACCGATAAGTCTGCCCTGCTTCACAGGTAATATCTTAGAATGGCAGCACTTTTATTCAATTTTTCTGGACTTGGTGCACGCCAGATCTGATTTAACGTCAGTGCAGAAATTACATTATTTGTATTCGTCTCTGAAAAATGAGCCGCTAGATTTAATTAAGGCATTACCGATTTGTAACGAAAATTATTCGATAGCGTTGAGTTTGCTGGCCGCTAGATATGACAACAAATTCATACTAGCTAAGTATTATATTCAAAATTTGCTTGAAGTAAAGTCAACAATTAAGGACTCTGTCCAAAGTCTGGCAGAATTCATAAATACAATAACGTCTTCCGTTAATTCACTGGCGGCCATACAACTGTCAGTGGATTCATTCGAGCTTATCACTGTACAATTATTGTCAGCAAAACTGGATCATACCACGTTTAAATTATGGAAGGAGTCTATAGACCCTGATAATCTTCGTAACTTTCAAAGCTTCACTCAGTTTTTAAACGCACGTAGACAGTTGCTAGAAAATACACTGCCTATCGATGCCGGACAGCAGCTCAACAAGTCAACTTTAAGATTCAATAAATCTGACAAACATAAATCACGAAACTCTGCTGGCAGCACTGCATTTAAAAGTTATCACTCAGCTTCAAACAATTATTTATGCTTATGCTGTAAATCTAGTCATCCAATTTACATGTGTGACAAATTTCGTGCATTAAGCACATCAGAACGAGGGCAATTTATATTAAATCATAAACTCTGTACAAATTGTTTAAGACCAGATCATTTTTCATCAAATTGTAAGATCAAACAATCATGTAAGATCTGTTCAAAACGACACCATACATTGCTACACATAAATAATGTGTCAAAACCAGTTTCTGCCAGCAGCAGCAACTACTGTTCACTTAAATTACAATCTACAAACAATGTTCTTTTATCAACAGCAATTGTGTTTGTCATTGACCGGGCTGGAAATAGACAACCCGCAAGAGTTCTATTGGATGCGGGGTCACAAATAAATTTTTGTACGGAATCATTTGCTAATAAATTACGGCTTAACTTGACTGAATCTAACATACCGATTACAGGTATAAATAATACCGCTTGTTGTGCCACTAATTTAGCGTCTATACGCATTATTTCACGCTATCAAGGATTTAGTTTCCAAGCAACATGCGCGGTCTTATCTGTATTAACCCATAAATTGCCAGCACAATCTTTTGACATAAATCAGTTTAATGTCCCAGATAACGTTTTCCTTGCCGATCCGCATTTCAACATATCAGCTGATATCGATATACTTTTAGGAGCGCAATTTTACTTAGATTTAATTTTACCTAACAAATATGTACGCGGTTCTCATTTCCCTATTATACAAGAAACAAAGTTAGGCTATATTCTAGCCGGCAATCTGCCCAAACACTGCCGTTATAAGGGTCCTGCTGTTTCGTTCCTGGCTAGGAACAACGACAGTCAAATTCTGGCGTCTCTCGAGAAATTTTGGGAGACCGAAACTATCCCTGATAATGCGCCCATCAGTAACGATTCAGCTTGTGAGGAGCATTTCGTTAAGTCTACTCATCGCAATGAAGAGGGTAGGTTCGTTGTTTCGCTACCATTTGAGTCTGACAATCCCCAGTTGGGTGAGTCCTATGCTACCGCTTGTTTTTCTCAGTCTTCCGAGTCCAATCTTTTTCCACCCTTTTTACCTTCTAATCTGTCGTCTTCTGAATTTACTGCGGAGAAAAAACAAACCCCCAAACTTTCTCTAATGTCTACCTTAGCCATTGACCTTTCACAGGACTTTTCTTCGTTGCACCGTCTGACTCGTGTATACGCTTACTGCTTTCGATTCATCAAAAATATTAGACTCTCCAGGGCTGAGAAAATTTCGGGCGCTCTTACCCCCGTTGAAATTCATTCTACTCTTAATTTTTTCATAAAACAATGTCAGTCGATCCACTTCGCTGCCGAGATTAATTGTCTTCGTAATGGGTCTTCTGTTTCTATCAGGAGCAAGTTGTCTTCTCTGGACCCGTTTCTTGATGAGTAATACGCATCGGCGGACGATTGCAGCAGTCGCAACTACCTTATGACAATAAGCATCCTATTGTTTTGCATCCTTCGGCTCATATTACTCGCCTTATTATTGAACGCGAACACATTCGTCTACTCCACGCTGGTGCTCAACTCGTGCATCACTTACTTCGTCAACGTTGGTGGATCATTAACGCCAAGATAGTCACTCGCTCCATCATTCGTAGATGCGTCAAGTGTCTCAGGTTTAGTGCCAAACATCAGGTTCAGAGGCTTGGTAATTTGCCATCTCCCAGAGTCACTCCTTCGCGGCCGGTTCTATCCTGCGCAGTTGATTATGGTGGTCCCTTCATGATTTGTCATGGCGGGCAGAAATCTAGGACTCTGTCAAAATCGTATGTGTCTTTGTTCATCTGCTTAGCAACCAGGGCCATTTATTTGGAATTGGTTTCCGACCTTACATCCAACGCGTTTATAACTGCCTTACGTCGTTTCATGTCGCGTAGGGGCATACCCAGCCAGTTATATTCTGATAATTGCACGAAATTTAGGAAGGACCGCAATGTTTTGCATTACCTTTACAATCCAATCCTTTACGACCTCTCAGGGTATTACATGGTCATTTATTCCGCCCTCATCACCTCATTTTGGTGGTCTTTGGGAGAGCGGTATAAAGAGTTTAAAGTATCATTTGCGCCGCGTGGTAGGCAAGTCTATACTCACTTTCGAGGAGTTTACGACAGTTTTGTCTCAGATAGAGGCATGTCTAAACTCACGTCCATTATTCGCCGTTTCATCGGATGTAAATGATCCGGTGCCACTTACACCTGGCCATTTTTTGATTTGCGCACCATTAACGGCGATACCTGATCCAGACTTATCTCACATTATTTAGAATTAATATTAGGCAATTACCTGTATTAACTTCCGTCTTGTGACTTCTTTAGTTTTTTCCTTAAAACAACGCGTTTCGAGAATAAATTCTCATCATCAGGTTTAAAAAACTATAAAAACATCAAATTCACCCAAAAGGGGTCGTCAACTATTTAAAATACACAAACACAAAAACACCACACATAATTAAACACCGACACAGTCACGGCACAGCCCGATGCGCATCGTCTCGCCGCCAATGACCAACTGTTGCACTTTGTCTTATACGAACGTTATCATTGCCCGCTGACCCATTGATATCGATGGCCGTGTTGTACAGCAGATTCGATCGGAACGAAACTTTGTCATTAAGTAGCTGGTCCGTTTGTAACTTAGAAGCCCTATATATCTCATATTCCTCCACAGCGTTCATGTATGCACCCTTTTTACAATTATGAAGCAGTTTGAAGTTTGTGTGGAAGTCTGAGTACTTATGATTATACAGCATTAAATGCTGAGCGTAACTGGATCTAGTTTTCGAGATATCACTTTTGGGCAGGTGTTCTTTAAAACGTTCGGCTGACGGCCTGCCTGTTTGTCCTATATAGAATTTGTCACAGTCATCACATTCAAGCTTGTACACTCCAGTTTTCTCTTCAGCCGGGATATGAGTTCTTTGTCCCAAACGTTTTTTGATGTTATTTGTGGTTTTAAAGGCCACTGCTATTTTACGTTTTTTCAGCTCATTCTTTACAATGACTGGTAGTACATTTGTGTACTCAGTTACTATAAATTTAGTATCTTCTTTAGACGGGCCGGTTAATCTGCTTATACTATTGATTTTTACCGAGTGTTTTCTTATAAGCTTGTCTATGATTCCACTGTTATACCCATTAGCGATAGCTATACTTTTGATTATATTAGTCTCTTCCACTCTGTCTTTTTGCTCAAGGGGAATAGCAAGCATTCTATGAACGAACGCGTTGAAGGCTGCCATTTTTTGGGAATATGGATGGTACGAATCAGCATGAATAGTAATATTCGTGGTGGTGGGCTTTCTATAAATTTTTAATCTAAAACGGTCATTATATTTGCTGATAGTGAGATCAAGAAAGTTCAGGCAGCTATTATTCTCCATTTCTAGGGTAAATTGGATTTTCATGTTTATGCTGTTCATATATCCTTTCAAATTTTCTATTTGTCTACTCGTTCCATTGAATATCATAAAAGTGTCGTCAACGTAGCGTACGTAAAATTTAATTTTGTCTCGCTGTTTATTAAGACTAGACATTAAAAATGTATTCTCAAAGTGGTTCAAGTATAGGTCCGCTAAAATCCCCGATAAAGGTGACCCCATTGCCAGACCATCCTCCTGCATGAAATGCTCATTATCATAAGAGAAATAATTTTGTTTGAGTATTGTTTTTAGCAGTTGCATAAGTTCATCAATTTCATTTCTACCTAACATATTTGTATTAATTAAGCTATTTCTGAGAATTGTCATTGTCTCATCTACCGGCACATTGGTGTACAGATTAGTTACGTCAAATGAAGCCAACCTATAATGTGGTGCTGATTTAATAGTTTTAATTTTTCAACGAGATCGTAGCTGTTTTTTATGCTGTAGTTATTTACTATGTCAATGTTCTCTTTTATGATTTTTACTAATCTTTTAGCCGTCCTATAACCAGGGGCAGTCGTGTAATTTACAACCGGGCGTATTGGCATATCTTCTTTATGTATTTTGGGTAAACCCATAAGTTCTGGGGCCCTGGCATTTATGGGTTTTAAATAACGTCTAGTGCTTTCATTGAGGAGATTGGGGCATTTATTTATAGCGTTGTTTAATTCCTTGACATAGGCGCTAGTGGGATCCTTGTGTAGCTTTTTAATATTATTGTTTTTTATGAACTCCTGTACCTTATTGATATATATATTTTTGTTAATAATAACTACCGTATTACCCTTATCAGCTGTCGTGACGATAGCGTTATCATGTCGAAGTTTTTCGTAAACATTCTGTGCAATACGCGCGTCACGTTTGTACTTATTTTGCAGGTTAGCGATGTGGGTATCCTTCTTAATAACTTTGTTTATTTTGTTATTTATGATGGCACGCGTTTCCTCCTGATGCGAAATATTATCAATAGTTTTTATGGCAGCTTCCGCGCATATTATTTCACGGATCATAAAGTTCTTATTAAACGAGGGAATATTATACATCAAACCTTTGTTCAGTAATGTCATTTCGTTATGTTCAAACTTAATTCCGGTGTAATTTGCAATCCGCTGATGAAATACGTGGCTATGTTCTACTGTATTATTATCGTCATTGTGTTGTTTTGTATACAGGCTTTGAAACTTTCCTATACTTGAACCACTTTGAGAATACATTTTTAATGTCTAGTCTTAATAAACAGCGAGACAAAATTAAATTTTACGTACGCTACGTTGACGACACTTTTATGATATTCAATGGAACGAGTAGACAAATAGAAAATTTGAAAGGATATATGAACAGCATAAACATGAAAATCCAATTTACCCTAGAAATGGAGAATAATAGCTGCCTGAACTTTCTTGATCTCACTATCAGCAAATATAATGACCGTTTTAGATTAAAAATTTATAGAAAGCCCACCACCACGAATATTACTATTCATGCTGATTCGTACCATCCATATTCCCAAAAAATGGCAGCCTTCAACGCGTTCGTTCATAGAATGCTTGCTATTCCCCTTGAGCAAAAAGACAGAGTGGAAGAGACTAATATAATCAAAAGTATAGCTATCGCTAATGGGTATAACAGTGGAATCATAGACAAGCTTATAAGAAAACACTCGGTAAAAATCAATAGTATAAGCAGATTAACCGGCCCGTCTAAAGAAGATACTAAATTTATAGTAACTGAGTACACAAATGTACTACCAGTCATTGTAAAGAATGAGCTGAAAAAACGTAAAATAGCAGTGGCCTTTAAAACCACAAATAACATCAAAAAACGTTTGGGACAAAGAACTCATATCCCGGCTGAAGAGAAAACTGGAGTGTACAAGCTTGAATGTGATGACTGTGACAAATTCTATATAGGACAAACAGGCAGGCCGTCAGCCGAACGTTTTAAAGAACACCTGCCCAAAAGTGATATCTCGAAAACTAGATCCAGTTACGCTCAGCATTTAATGCTGTATAATCATAAGTACTCAGACTTCCACACAAACTTCAAACTGCTTCATAATTGTAAAAAGGGTGCATACATGAACGCTGTGGAGGAATATGAGATATATAGGGCTTCTAAGTTACAAACGGACCAGCTACTTAATGACAAAGTTTCGTTCCGATCGAATCTGCTGTACAACACGGCCATCGATATCGATGGGTCAGCGGGCAATGATAACGTTCGTATAAGACAAAGTGCAACAGTTGGTCATTGGCGGCGAGACGATGCGCATCGGGCTGTGCCGTGACTGTGTCGGTGTTTAATTATGTGTGGTGTTTTTGTGTTTGTGTATTTTAAATAGTTGACGACCCCTTTTGGGTGAATTTGATGTTTTTATAGTTTTTTAAACCTGATGATGACAATTTATTCTCGAAACGCGTTGTTTTAAGGAAAAAACTAAAGAAGTCACAAGACGGAAGTTAATACAGGTAATTGCCTAATATTAATTCTAAATATTAGTACCGTGACTTGGAGACAATTAAAACAAAATGAATTATCTCACATTCCCATCTCTCGTCTTGGACGTTGGCAACTTCTCCATAAGTTTGTCCAAGTCATTTGGAAAGCTTGGTCTCGCGACTACTTACATCAATTACAACAACGTCACAAATGGAAATTCGCCAAAGATAACGTTTCCATTGGTGACCTGGTTTTACTGGTTGAGGATAACTTACCTCCATTAGCGTGGAAATTTGGTGTAATTACCGCCACATTTCCCGGCCCAGACAACTTAATTAGAGTAGTTGAAGTTTGCACGCCTACTGGCACCTATCGCAGACCAATCCATAAATTATGTTTGGTCCCTACTAGGGACGAACAGTAAAAAAAAGGGTTTATTTTCCTTTGTATATATTTGTGAACAATACATAAATCAGATGTTCAAAGAAGACTTTGTTAGTTATAAGCACCTTTGTTTTTAGCATAAGCTTTAATTTGTATATTTACAAATATTTGTATATAATTTGTATATTTGTCATTCTCGCAGAACATTAGCTAAGGTTGATCAGGCCTCGCTAGTATTCGTACGAGGGGTTTTTGAGTTTATACTCACTTATGGTATAGGATGTTGCACAATCTTATCCTATTTCGGTATAAGTATATACAACATATTTTATTTTTAATACTTAGATAGTATTCTAGGTTTTCTATCTTTCTCGTAGTCTTTCTTCTGTATTTCGACACGAAAAACATTTTTTTATTTGAGACAGGTGGCTTCTGCGAACGTAGTTTTCTGTATTGGGTTCATACAGAGATACAGTAACGGGGGTGATGAACTTATGAATTTGGTAGGGGCCACACCATCGATATGATAGTTTCGAAGTGGTCCTATCAACTGCTTTACTCATAGGATGAGTTTTATACATTACTAAATCACCTATTTTATACTTTATTTGCCTATTATTATGCTCATGATACTTCCTCGATTTTGTAAATTCGCTCTCAAATTTGCACGAGCTTCGTTCCATATTTTTCGTATGTTATACCCATTTACGTCGCGGGCTAATAACTCATTGATTTTCCACTTTGTGGTTAAAGGATGGTTGGGTTTGTACTTGTACAGTAAATCAAATGGTGTTGATTTATGACCTTCATGATACGCTGAATTGAATGCAAATTGTATCCACGAAATATTTTGATCCCAGGTTGTCTGGTCTTTAGCATGATAAGATATTAATGCTGATTTTAAGTTACGCAAGTATGTTTCTGCTAGGTTTCCTTGCGGTCTGTACTCGGTCACGGTAATATGATTTATACCTAATTTAAAACACTCAAACGATTTAATAATGAGGGTTTGTCCGGTTTATTTTCACGTAACGTCTTGCGAAGTTCCGCGACAGTTACATTAGAGTAGGGAAGACCGCGCAATAATGCTTCATAGCTTAATTCGTCTTTCAACAACAAGTCGGGGTTAAATTGAGCCATTTTTGGTAATCACAACTTTAAATACACGACGTATTACGAACGACAAATCTTATGTCACTTACTTTAATTCGTTTTATCAATGTTTAAAATAGTTAACGTGGATTCATTTAAACACATACATATATATATCTTATTGCATATGAAATCTTATATTAATTAATCAACATAACTTATCCCACAACAATTCAATTTTCTGTACTGACATATATAATTAATCAAAACAAAAACTAATACCATCGTATAGAGGAGAGAAATTTCATATATGAAAAGTTCATTGCTTTAACAATGGCACAAAGGGTCAGCTGTTTTGGGGAGTCGTCTAGGGTGGTTATTTAGGACAATTCAAAACAGGAAAGAGCGTGTCTAAGGTGGTTTGTTTGGTTTAGCGAGGGGAGGTTATGAATGAGATGAGTGCATACAAAGTGGAGAATTTACATTCCTCAGCACGTATTTAACATGAACAGACTGGCTTCTACCGACAGCTTTGGAATGGAATACTTACCAGCGATGACTTGTTTAATACAGCAAAGTCGCGATACTAATATTATTATAACATAATTAAAATTTTACTCACTTATTTTTTGTTTATTTCTGAGTGAATAAATTTATGTTTGTCTAAGTTATTGTTAACGAATTATAAAATTACATAACAACAGCAACATAATTATTTCTTTTTTCAAAGTAGTAGCAGAGTGGCGCAATTTTGTGACGTCTCCCTTGTTAAGACAACACAAAAGTCGGGAACTAGTTCAATTCTTTTACCAGTTAATTAAACTAGCTGCCGTTGTTAGTAAAACATCCTTACCAACAAACTACAACACAATTATGACATAGGAAATTGACAAGGATTGCACAAATTTATTCACTCACTTGGTGTTAGCGAAAACATCTCTTTATTACTATTCAAATATTATGTTTGACTTTGTTTCCTTTTAAAGAAAATTTACTTTAGTAAATTCTGCTTTTACTACTTTAAAGATATTAAGTTTATTATTCCTTTTATCTCAAAAAATTACTCATCTAGATGTTAGTTTTAAATACCTCGGATCCGGGTCTGAACTTTCTCAAAATAATTAATTTATCACAAACTTCAACCAAATTATTGGAAGAATAATATTGGTGGTAATCTACATTATTATCTTACATTTATCTATATATTGCTGTTACTACTACTACATTACAAAAATTACAAATCTGATAATTTCTTCTTTACATTATTAAAGTTCTTTAGTGTTCTTTTGTTACTTCTCTTATTGAAACGAAAATTTACAAATGTTGTGTTTGGATATCACCTGAATTTAATATGAGGTTGTTGTTGGGTCCTTGGGTGTCATCTCCTGTCGTCTTCTAGGGTGGAGTACGTGGTTCCTCTTGAAGCTACATCGGGTTGATTATATCTGCTCTCGACGATCGGTTTTTTTACTCGAAGTTCGTACTGTTGTAGTTGGAGTTTTCTTCGTCCGGATTTTGTAGTTCACATTTTACACCTTAATTATAGTTCTTACTTTGCAGTACTAAAGTCTGGTAGTTACATATCTTACAACTTACAGTTTTATATTTTTAAAAGAGATGGGTTGGCTAATTTTTCCTTTCTGTATATTCTTCCTAACTCTACACACACTACATTTTTCGAAATAAAATCATCTCACACTGGATATTCGTTTAACGGCATACACTTACGTGTATGTAGACAACACAAAACTCACATCTTTTCATGACGAAGTTCTACTGGCGACTGCGCGTATAGTTTAGGGGCGAGGGCTCAGTAAGCTGGTGCGTATTTACGCACTAAGAAAATAGTTCGTAATTTCATATATTATTAATTATTCACTAATTAGAATGTAAATACTTTATGTTAACTTTATTACGACTTAGAGATTTCTTTATTTATATAGTCGCATTTTTAATAATTAAAGTAATTATTATTATTATTCTTTACTTAATACCTTTCTTGGCGTGTTGGTACTGGACAATTTCAAGTTGATTCAGGAATCTGGGTATAGGTAAGGGTGGATAATACTATTACTTATTAAAAATAAAAAATTTTTATTTGTGCGATTTTCGATGTTTTTAAAATCGTCACATCCTCCTGCACTTAACTATGAAAAACGGGGGGGGTGGAATAATAATAGAAAATGTAATAAACAATTATATTTGGACACAGAATTCCATACTGAAAATTCTCTCACTCAGATTATTTCTATTCATCAATGGATTATCTTACACTTACGTAATATCTAAATTCTACTACATCTACTATACATAAAATACACAAAACGTGAATCTACCTTATTTTAATTCTTACATCTACTACCGGTTTTTTCTTGAATTGGTCACTCGTTTTACGGAGTTATACTCATGAGTATGTTACTAATAATAATCACGTATTGTAATAACAATCGAATTACTTTTAGTTTACTGCGCTAGGGATTATTTTTCTTTCTTTCTTTCTCTCTCTTCATCTTCATTATCATCGTCATCAGATTTCTCATGTATTATATCATTCTCGCAGAACATTAGCTAAGGTTGATCAGGCCTCGCTAGTATTCGTACGAGGGGTTTTTGAGTTTATACTCACTTATGGTATAGGATGTTGCACAATCTTATCCTATTTCGGTATAAGTATATACAACATATTTTATTTTTAATACTTAGATAGTATTCTAGGTTTTCTATCTTTCTCGTAGTCTTTCTTCTGTATTTCGACACGAAAAACATTTTTTTATTTGAGACAGGTGGCTTCTGCGAACGTAGTTTTCTGTATTGGGTTCATACAGAGATACAGTAACGGGGGTGATGAACTTATGAATTTGGTAGGGGCCACACCATCGATATGATAGTTTCGAAGTGGTCCTATCAACTGCTTTACTCATAGGATGAGTTTATACATTACTAAATCACCTATTTTATACTTTATTTGCCTATTATTATGCTCATGATACTTCCTCGATTTTGTAAATTCGCTCTCAAATTTGCACGAGCTTCGTTCCATATTTTTCGTATGTTATTCCCATTTACGTCGCGGGCTAATAACTCATTGATTTTCCACTTTGTGGTTAAAGGATGGTTGGGTTTGTACTTGTACAGTAAATCAAATGGTGTTGATTTATGACCTTCATGATACGCTGGATTGAATGCAAATTGTATCCACGAAATATTTTGATCCCAGGTTGTCTGGTCTTTAGCATGATAAGATATTAATGCTGATTTTAAGTTACGCAAGTATGTTTCTGCTAGGTTTCCTTGCGGTCTGTTCTCGGTCACGGTAATATGATTTATACCTAATTTAAAACACTCAAACGATTTAATAATGAGGGTTTGTCCGGTTTATTTTCACGTAACGTCTTGCGAAGTTCCGCGACAGTTACATTAGAGTAGGGAAGACCACGCAATAATGCTTCATAGCTTAATTCGTCTTTCAACAACAAGTCGGGGTTAAATTGAGCCATTTTTGGTAATCACAACTTTAAATACACGACGTATTACGAACGACAAATCTTATGTCACTAACTTTAATTCGTTTTATCAATGTTTAAAATAGTTAACGTGGATTCATTTAAACACATACATATATATATCTTATTGCATATGAAATCTTATATTAATTAATCAACATAACTTATCTCACAACAATTCAATTTTCTGTACTGACATATATAATTAATCAAAACAAAAACTAATACCATCGTATAGAGGAGAGAAATTTCATATATGAAAAGTTCATTGCTTTAACAATGGCACAAAGGGTCAGCTGTTTTGGGGAGTCGTCTAGGGTGGTTATTTAGGACAATTCAAAACAGGAAAGAGCGTGTCTAAGGTGGTTTGTTTGGTTTAGCGAGGGGAGGTTATGAATGAGATGAGTGCATACAAAGTGGAGAATTTACATTCCTCAGCACGTATTTAACATGAACAGACTGGCTTCTACCGACAGGTTTGGAATGGAATACTTACTAGCGATGACTTGTTTAATACAGCAAAGTCGCGATACTAATATTATTATAACATAATTAAAATTTTACTCACTTATTTTTTGTTTATTTCTGAGTGAATAAATTTATGTTTGTCCAAGTTATTGTTAACGAATTATAAAATTACACAACAACAGCAACATAATTATTTCTTTTTTCAAAGTAGTAGCAGAGTGGCGCAATTTTGTGACGTCTCCCTTGTTAAGACAACACAAAAGTCGGGAACTAGTTCAATTCTTTACCAGTTAATTAAACTAGCTGCCGTTGTTAGTAAAACATCCTTACCAACAAATTACAACACAATTATGACATAGGAAATTGACAAGGATTGCACAAATTTAGTCACTCACTTGGTGTTAGCGAAAACATCTCTTTATTACTATTCAAATATTATGTTTGACTTTGTTTCCTTTTAAAGAAAATTTACTTTAGTAAATTCTGCTTTTACTGCTTTAAAGATATTAAGTTTATTATTCCTTTTATCTCAAAAAATTACTCATCTAGATGTTAGTTTTAAATACCTCGGATCCGGGTCTGAACTTTCTCAAAATAATTAATTTATCACAAACTTCAACCAAATTATTGGAAGAATAATATTGGTGGTAATCTACATTATTATCTTACATTTATCTATATATTGCTGTTACTACTACTACATTACAAAAATTACAAATCTGATAATTTCTTCTTTACATTATTAAAGTTCTTTAGTGTTCTTTTGTTACTTCTCTTATTGAAACGAAAATTTACAAATGTTGTGTTTGGATATCACCTGAATTTAATATGAGGTTGTTGTTGGGTCCTTGGGTGTCATCTCCTGTCGTCTTCTAGGGTGGAGTACGTGGTTCCTCTTGAAGCTACATCGGGTTGATTATATCTGCTCTCGACGATCGGTTTTTTTACTTGAAGTTCATACTGTTGTAGTTGGAGTTTTCTTCGTCCGGATTTTGTAGTTCACATTTTACACCTTAATTATAGTTCTTACTTTGCAGTACTAAAGTCTGGTAGTTACATATCTTACAACTTACAGTTTTATATTTTTAAAAGAGATGTGTTGGCTAATGTTTCCTTTCTGTATATTCTTCCTAACTCTACACACACTACATTTTTCGAAATAAAATCATCTCACACTGGATATTCGTTTAACGGCATACACTTACGTGTATGTAGACAACACAAAACTCACATCTTTTCATGACGAAGTTCTACTGGCGACTGCGCGTATAGTTTAGGGGCGAGGGCTCAGTAAGCTGGTGCGTATTTACGCACTAAGAAAATAGTTCGTACTTTCATATATTATTAATTATTCACTAATTAGAATGTAAATACTTTATGTTAACTTTATTACGACTTAGAGATTTCTTTATTTATATAGTCGCATTTTTAATAATTAAAGTAATTATTATTATTATTCTTTACTTAATACCTTTCTTGGCGTGTTGGTACTGGACAATTTCAAGTTGATTCAGGAATCTGGGTTTAGGTAAGGGTGGATAATACTCTTACTTATTAAAAACAAAAAATTTTTATTTGTGCCATTTTCGATGTTTTTAAAATCGTCACAACATGTATTACATTTTGTAATTATCTAAACCGATTTCTATTGTATTTATTATGTATAACTTGTATCTATGTAAAACACATTGTTTTATCCGCATCTAGTGTCTATAACCATACGCCACGCCTATATTTTTAAATTGTATTTTGTATTTGTATTTTGTGATCACGTATTGCACAATTATTATTCATGCTTTAATTATGACATACATGTCATTACACTTTGTGCTTGCAATCATTCAACTATGTATAGTTTGTTTTCACATAACAATTTATTGTATATTCCTGAAACATCAGGTATAGCATGCATCGTGCAAACTATAAAGCGTCATGCTAAATTTATGTCTTAACATGTATAATTTTATAATAATTTTGTTTGTTCATTGTATTCAATACTATTTTATAGGTCTACTGGCCTTATCTGGTTCAAGATAACCATTATGACTTGCATAAATGTTACAATTTATCGGGCCCATCATGTGATGAGTCACCGATTATTCATCATTAGCCATTGTCAAACCATGTATTTTTCATGTCTTATATTGTTTAATATTGTATACATACAATATATATTGGCAATACATTGCTAATCTTGCATTTATACTCATGTATATTCAGGTTGCAAGCCGACTTTGGCCTGCTCAACTCTTATCATCACTCAAGCTTATCTCTAAACAGTTAATGTCATAACTGTTATCTAAGATTTCAAACTCAAGGTTCAATACAACTTATTGAGATTGACTTTATTATTAAGAACTCTGTATTTTTCTATAATAAGCTATTAAAATGTATTAAAAAATCCTTGATTTTTTGCGGGCAGTTATGGACAGTAATGTGGTAATTTTCGCATTCATAGGTTGGCTAATCTGTACGTTTCCAAATTGTGCTTATCATGTTTTTACAAACGACACAGTTGTCCGAGCTACGGCAGGCGGCAGGCGTCATTACGTTTGCTCGCTTGTTCTGTCATCATTCATTTTTGTTGTCGTCAGACAATCATTGTAGGCCATAGGCCACAACATATATTTCATACTTGCAATACATTAGCAATACATTGCTAATTCTATTTCATGTAGCTTGAGTGACACGTACTCGCGCCTCAAGTCTTACGACAATTCATACGACATTCGTCTAGGCCTTAGGCCTTAACATTTTAATCTGAGTGCCGCACATTTGCGCCTCATCTAACATGTAGCGTTCTTAACGACTCTGTTTATTCAAAATTAAAATCTGTTCAGACTTAGCCAATCTCAACACCATGATTTAAGTGTACAACAGAAACTTAATAAATGTATTATACAGTCCACTATCGTCATTATTCTGCATCCTGGCAATAGCACCACAAACATCATTCTTCCTAATAAAACATTTTTGGTACACACGTGCCGACATCAACTTTTTTTAGGTCCACTCGGACCGGATCTCAACAATGACAGTACCTGAAATAAAAATTTATAATTTGTCCAATCGTCAAATTTTTACTAGAGCATAGAAACTAAAAAAGCAGATTAAGAATCAGTTGTTCTCTGTAGTACGCTTGTAGAGGGACTAATAAAAATTGACGTAATTCGTAAACCTGGCGACTTGAAAATTGATAGGTCGCACAAGATTACGCTAATTTCTAAGTAGGCAAAAGTTAATTCAGAAACCACTGGCCAGTTAAGCACCGTACTATTAAAAATTGAGTGTAACTTATGAAGGGTTTATCGCATATTAAATATACATGTAATAACTATAGGAAAAACATTTAGTCTCAGATCCCGTTCCAATATAAAGGACATCCAATTGTCAATATTTATAGTCGATTGTGGAGATCATAAAGTGGCAAAGAATGTATTTGTAGAACCTCGTATAATGCACGAAACAGATCCATCTACGTTTTTTCACGTATGTCAATCTACAAATAAAATTTATATGTAACTCACAGCCATGTAAGACCAGCTCTAGGAATTAAAGTACTATGCTCATGAATTAATATTTCCATGGCTACAGTCATAATGACATAAAAATTAATAAAAATAAACCTTCTTTACAAACACAGTATGGTCAGCCATATTATCTTTTCTTAGCATGTGGGATTTATCACAATAATGTATTTCAAATATTTGAATCTCACTTTCTTTATACAAGACTTTCTTGCAGCGCACGTACAATTAACTCTTAATTATCATTTTATAAAAAGCCGTTTACAAATATTGTAACGTACCAAATTGGCAGTTACATAAAATAACTAATTATTACGTTAAGTGACGGGAGATCATGAAAATATTTCAAAGTACATAAAATAAGGAACAAGAGAATATAGACAAAGTGTGTATCTACAAAGGTATATTAATGAAACAATCCAACAAAGAAGAAGGAAGAGTAATATATCATCGAGTATAGAAGAGAGAGAAAATGACAGCGAGCCAATATAAAATGTTAGAAACCAGGCCCAATAGGTCCAAACAGTGAGGGGAAACGACAAAAATAAATATTATAATGAAGAGGAGCTAATAGGTCCAAACAGTGAGGGGGAACGACAAAAATAAATATTATAATGAAGAGGAGCCAATAGGTCCAAACAGTGAGGGGAAACGACAAAAATAACTATTACAATGAAGAGGAGCCAACTCAAGAACAACCGCAATGATGATAAAACAAACAAATTTATTTATTAGTATAAAATACTATGGAACAATGACTACCACGAATAGAAATATTGAAGAATATGACAAGACTAAGGGAACATTGATTATCACAAGTAATGTATAACCCAGGAAAACACCGATAGTGAACAACAATTAACCAGAAGAAGAAAGGAAGAAGAAGAGCAAAGGAAACATAACATGAAGAATGAAGATAATGTATGGACAATACAAGAAATCACCATTCACCAGGTATACAAGGAACTATATTAGTGACCGGAAGAAGTGTAATGATTATTCGAAGATCAACTACAAAGAAACCAGTGTTTAGCATAATTGAGTAATCACAAACAATAACAGTGAAAACTTAATATAAGTGTGACAACCTGTAACAAGTTAACCAATTTTACCCCAAATAAACACCACAGACAATACAAGTGAGAATGTTTATAACAGAGGAAAATGAGTTACCATTATAAGTGAAAGAATCCAAGATTAACTAGTTAAAATGCACAGACAATTAGTGTGACCAGTTTAATCAAGATTGTAACACAACATAGATAATCATTAAGACCACCAAGAGAAATGTGAGATAGAACAGTAAATTAATTGTTCATAGGGACTGATAATAAAAGCTTTGTAAGCCTTAAAATGAAATGTAGCTGAATGCCATGGCAAGACAGAATAAAATATAAATAAAATCCAGAACAAATAGTAGCAAATAAGCTAGTTTGTTAGGTATCAAACAATCAATGTACCAAAAACTAGGTACAACCCAACAAGAAATGTAATACTATTAGATTAAAAATACTTGTGTTATTGTTTCAACAAATAGTGTAAACATGTGTATTACTTAATAATTAAACCATTGTAGTAGAATACCATAATGAAATGATAATAGTAGAGTCAAATACTGCATAAGAATATGTTGCACCTTGTTACCAGGTAACTGACACATAACCTCATAGAAAGTGGACCTATAACATAAAATCATGTATATTAATTAAACCAAGCAACTATCAACAATTGTTTCAACCAAAGACTAATTATGAATAGTAATGCAAACTAATAAATAACATATGTACTGAAATACACAGCAAATGAATCAGATTGAATATGATATCATAAAGCCAAAAGAACAGAAACACAATGTGACAAGATAGTTAATCAAAATGCACTATCAAAACTTATTAAAAGATTACTAAAAATGTTATCAGTAGTTAGAGAAATATCTGATACTGCTATGAGAACACATCACAAATGTAATAGTAGTAGTTTTATAATTGAAATATTAGAAACTAACTAACTACCATTGTAAAACGAGATGTAAACAAACACTATACTAAGAATTGGAAAGCTTTCAGATAACGAAAGACTGATAAATACATTAAACAAACGAGGTACTACAATTGTACACTATTCTAATTAATACCATTATATACCTTGTGTGGTAAAATAATTAAAAAAGTGACAAATTAGAGAAATGAGAACAGAAGGTATTTTTGATAATACTATAAGTATATGAAAAATAACATTTTTGCAAAATAAAATGTGAACAAATGTGAATAAATGTATATATTACTGTTAGAATGTCAAACAAATGTAATTAGGTAAGGAATAATAGCGTTACATGTAATTATAAACAATCGAATATGGTCGCTAAGGACGCCATTACCAAATATTGTTTAAATGGTAATTACAACTATTTTATGTACTAAAACGAAAGAGAAATGGACTCGAGACGTTTAGTAATGAGTGTTATAGTGTAATTGGAACAAAATATGGTGAAACAAACTTATTTATATTAAGAATCACCATATGAGTTTGTGAAATGGCTAAGTGAGTTAATAATGAACGGATTTAATCCTTGTTTAGACTTAAATTAAAGCCACAAGTGTCCGCGATTTAATGCCACTAACCATTCGACGATACGATAATTGATAAAAAAGTTATGACACTTATAAATTTTCAGTCATTTTGTGTATCGATGCATACGTCACCCGTAGCCTCGAACCCAAGCGATAAATTGTAAAAAATTAAAAGTTTTATTTAACCAAAGTGTTTTGGGGTTGAGAGTTTGACCCTTTGAACCAATCAAATGGCTTAAAATAACCAGACGAGAAGGAGACGCTTTGGTGAAGAAAGCATTCGTTCCGTATCACTCAACAGGCAAGGTTCACGAAGGAAGTCGTCAAAATTATTTCAAAATGTGCGCGTCATTAACATTAGTTAGCCTACATACACTAACCTATACACGACAGAATACTAACGAGTGTCCAGTGCATTAAGTGATCAGTGAAAATAACTCGACCAGTGTATAATAAAGGTCGTGTTCTGTGTTTTTTAAATCAGGGAGTACTCTATTTTTATTATTTTAACGAATTGAATTAAAATAATAACTTTCGTTAGTAAACGACAGATATTGTTTTGGGACTGCACTAGTCAAAAGTACTGAAGTGCTTAAGCCATGATGAAAAATTATCAGAACTGAATAAATGAATCATAGCGCAATTATTAATTTAAAAATAAATATTTTACGATTTTATCGTAATTGAGAAGATCGGAATTAATTTAAATACCGACCATCCATGCATAGTAAATAGTCGCTCATTTGACTAAATTTGTTTAAATTAACGAATAACTATTTTATTGCGAAAATATTCTAAACGACTGATAATTATACATCAGATGACTTATAAATAAAATGTTTATGTTCATAGTATTAAGAATTTAATAAGTAATAAACTTATTCAAAATAATTACTTACGTTTGCTAGGTAACTAACCTAGAAATAACAATTATAAATTTGTCACCAAGTAATGATTCTGTTCTCAAATAATTTTAATCCAATGAAAGCTATAACAAGAGTTTTTTTATTCTAGATTTTTTCTCTTGCCAGTACATAATTTTAATAATTAACGAATAAATGATAATAATATTTTTAACAGTGCTAGCACAAAGCACGTGTTTTCATCACAACTGCTGTATGCGTTTTGCTAACCGTACGATAGTACGATATATATCGGTTTATGGTACCGAATTTTATAATTTTAAATCTTTGTTTGTTTTTATAGTAATACATTATTAAATATTGTTAAATAAGATAACATCTTGTAATCTGGTATCATTTATCTTCCAAGAACACACGAATTTGGTAATATAACTGAATAAAGAGAACATAACCTCGTTAACCAAAACCATTGTACCAGACATCAGTGTTACCAGCCCTGAGGTACAAAGATCTCAGGAATTGTTTAAAGTAATTACTGTTTGTAAAGATATTATTGATTGTTTTTTAAAAGAGTTCATGGCATTTAACAATTGTTAATAAACCTCAATTTATTTACCAGTGGAACAGAGTTTTTGATTTTTTTAAAATAGTTTAATTTTTCATGAACAGTTCTATCATAAGGTGGCGGTAGGATTTGAATGACCAATACCATTCAAATTGCAGTTAAACTTCTAATTTACTTTATTGTGCATGTGCTTTATTTATGATATTCAAACGGAATATCCATATATGTATATCAAGTGTTTTTTGCAGCAGAAGAAGTCACTAACAAGAACATTGAAGACATCCACATATGGTAAGTGGGGAGGTCGACAGTGAAGTGATAAATACTCTTTTAAACTAAAAAACTTAAAAGTGAACACTCATCCAACTTTATTAATACTCACAGTCTAATAATTATAAACAATAATAGTACTCGACTTGAGTATATCAACATTTTAACTTCTATCTACTGTAGTCTGTTTTGTAAC
Organism: Magicicada septendecula; assembly: GCA_034769895.1. Classification (NCBI taxonomy): domain Eukaryota; kingdom Metazoa; phylum Arthropoda; class Insecta; order Hemiptera; family Cicadidae; genus Magicicada; species Magicicada septendecula. Next base: position 312,698,190 of record CM068373.1, on the reverse strand, counting down.
AATATTAACGGATTAGTAACCATTAACATAATTTGGGTTAACAAACTTCAATCATAAAAATTAAAATTAAAATTCTATGAATAATTATATCCTGTTTTCTTTAAAATCCTCAACGAAATCTTAATTTTCCTTATGGTATTTCCAAAATCATTGTAATTTTGCCATTAATTTACTTTTGAAAGCATAGTTTTAAAGTCATTAAATTTATGTATTCCATGTCTTATACAGTTGCACGGACAATAACACTTTGCACGCCGTCTTACTTTATAATTCTGTCGGTTTTCATAAATAATAACATTTTTTCTCACTTTTAGATTTTACATACTGATACTTCTACTAAACATGTCAGAAATGTGATTATACATGTCAAATAGTGAAAAAATGTACTTGTTGATAATTAACATGTCAGAAACTAGTTTGTATAAAATGGAAGGGTGTAAAATATTACCCGTTCTAAAAGAACTATTGTATTATTTCTTTAAAAGTGTCCAGAAATCTTTAATTTATTATTTTAAAATATTAATTACAATGGATAAATAGTAGCTGATCAAGACCGCTGTAAGAATAGAAAAGCACCAGGCACTGATGGGCTAAACGTGGAGGCTTATAAAGTGTGCACCATCCTTCCGGCATGATCGTTTGCTGCAGTTCATTAATCTATGCTAGACCACTGGTCATGTACCTCACGATTAGAAAATTACAAAGGTAATTTCCATATTTAATAAAGGTGACCGTAATGACTGAAGGAACTACAGAGGAGTCAGCTTTCTTAATACTTCATATAAATTATATGCATCTATATTAAGAACACGGCTGAATGCAATAACGGAAATCACGCTTTCAGAGACCCAGACGATTTCAGGAAGGAAAGACCATGATTAGATTGTTTCTTTACAATTGCCCAGCTCATTGAAAAGTGTATATCAGCTGCCCACATACATAGCTTTCATCGACTTCGAGAAGGCGTTTTTCAGAGTAAATCGGAGCAAACTGTGGGCAGTAATGGGAAGGTAAGGGTTCCACAACATCTAATTAGAGCATTACAGAGTCTGTGTTGCGTTGAACTTGCTGTTCCCTTGCGTGGCTTGGGGACACTTTAAACCACAGGCTGGGTTTAGACAAAATGTTAAACAATAAAAGTGGACTGTTTAACGGTTTATTATAAAAAAGCAGATTAAATCATACTTATGAGATTCGGTGTATCCGCGCGTGCCCGTACGACTGCATATCTAATAATTAAGTTAACTAGAAACTGAATCAATTGAATTATTCACATATTGACGGCCGTAAATTTAATTTTGCGTAACACACGGACGGAGCAGGGTCTTGCCCCTTGGAACTCCGCCAGCTGACTGCTAGATTGGAAAAAGAGGGGGGATCGACCTAGTTGGTAGGGCGATAAGCGATATGCAGCCGACGTCACAGGCGAATCGTGGTTTCAACATATTTTAAACCTGAACAGTCTGTATATAGAGAATAAAATCTTGAAAGCTCGGAGACCAAAAACGACTCCTAGAGTTGGCCTGATCAATTGTTGAATACGAAAAGGGTGTCCATTATCAACTTCTCTTTCAGTTTTTAATTTATATATTGGCGATGTCACACAAAACCGGCATATGTGTCTTAAAGAATATTTAATGATTGGTCACTCTAGAATTAACACTTTGTTGTTTGCTGATGATCAGACTATTCTGTCGGACTCTGAAAACATATTGCAGATGGGTATATATTTATTAAATCGAATCTGCAAAGACATGGGATTAAAAATATACACACTTAAAAGCAAGATGTTGAACTGATCCCGTACGGGGAAAGATTATTATAGAAGATACTGTCCTGGAACAAGTTAGCAGTTTTGAATACCTAAGCTATAGTGTGCCTTATAATGCAAGCAACGACGTTGGGAATAAGTCGCATAAGTTCAACCTTATGTGCGGGACCATTAGGCGAACCCTTAAGTCAGCAAGTAAAGGAACGCGCCTAACATTCTACAAGGTGATGGTTCGTCCCACACTTCTTTGTGGGCCGAGAATTGGACATTAACGGCAAGCCAGGTCAGTCGCATTCAAACGGCAGAAATGAGATTTCGCAGACACGTGGCAGAGTAATACTTTCCTCGACAATAGAAGAAACACAGATATACGGCAGGAACTGAATATTATGAGTATATTCGACAGGATCGCCCAGTATCGGCTAAATTGGTGGGAACATCTTTTCCGAATGGATGATTGCCGCATCCCCAAACAACTATGGAACTATAAGCCGAGAAAACTGAGAAGTGTGGGACATCCGAAGAAGTGCTGGAGTGACCAGGTGTAATCTTTGCTTATTTGAGACCGGAACAAACCCACCTTGGTTTAATCCTTGAAGATGACGATGACAATAATAATGAAACTTACTAAACTATATAGACCTAGTAACTAAACTTCAGTGTGTATTAAAGTGCTGCTCATAAGCAATGTTTTACAAGATTAGATCCTTCTTTTATGTTTTCTGTAGAAACAAGGAATTAGGGAAAATGATATTACAAAATGTCCGTAACCATTGAAGTTTATATTAGAAAGAATGAAGAAATATTTAACACGATTTGTTATAGTCTTATCTTTAATTCAAAATTGTTTGTATATTCCCAAGGAAACCTTTTTTTATTGTAATAAATAAGTTATTATCGTCAAAATTCAGCAAACCTACGTAGAAAGCCAAACAACCCGTTAAATTAAGAGTAGGATATATACATTTTGGAATCGCTTAGTCAGAAATTTTCCGCTACCTGTTTTGTAGTGGATAAACTACAGTGATCTATACAAGGCGACATTTATTTCGTATATGTTGTCTCATTTAGAATAACATGGTCCCACTTGAACTATTTCACAAATTACTTTATGATGTTTACATTATCTATACCTAGAAACACATATTTTGTATTAATAATGTATAATGAAAAATATACACTAGTACATGAACAGACACAAACACTAAACAGAACTTTATATTTGATGACTACTAGATTAATAATTTAAACAATCTTTGCGTAGATTAGCAACATCAACTGAAAGCAACAAGGGTGAAAGGAAGAAGCAGCACACCAGAGAAGGAAGAGGAACATATAATTTGCCCAGACTTCAAGAAAAGGATAATAACGGTACCCGGTACCACTCAGCAGAGTAAGGAAATAATTAATTAATTAATTAAGTGACGAAACGTTTGCACTTAATACAATACTTTACTTATAGGCCGATGAAAGGAATGTGAACAAATCTGTGGAACATTGTATAATAAGAAGTAATGAATTTAAGTAATAAAACAAAAATTTAAGACTGAAATAACAGTAAAGGAAAGGAAAATAAGAATGTTAACGTTGAAAGTTTAAAAGGACTATTAAATGATAAGGAAAAATTGTTAGGAAAATAATTTGGCAGAAAAATCAATAAACGCAAATGTTATGAAAGCAGAGAAGCAACTGAGGAATTGTTGAAATATTAAAATTTGAGAGGGAAATAAATGACGTAGATTAATTATATTTAGGAAGCAGTAGCACAAAGAAAGACAAAAGCTAAAAAAAAATACGTTAATGTAGAATAGCAAGTCAAAGAGTTTTCTCAAGAAAAAAAATTTGTTGTTGTCAAGTATCTGAGTAAATTAGCAAGAAAGTTTAGTAGTTAAATGTTTGGATCATCACTCTATACGGCTTCAAAACTTGAATATTAACAAAATATATAAAACGAACACTAGAAGGGTATAAATGTGATTACAAAACGTTAAAAATAAATTAGATGGACAAAAGAACAAATAAGCGAGATGTACAAATAATAAGGGAAGGGATGATTTGTAGTTACATATACTTAGAAAGAGGGTGGTACATAGAAAACTGCTTTAAACTCCCAACATTGATGGCTCTGATAATGAAGAATGTAAACAAATAAAATCTACTGGAAGTATTGACATTGAGATAAAACCCCTCTTTCCTCTCCAGCAGGAAAACCATCTTAACTACTGTGTACGAATCAGTCTATTTGTACAGTAATTGTTAGAAGTATGTTATACTCGTATTTGTCCTACTGTATCAAATGTTGTTTCACTTTTTGTTCGGCTCAATTTGAATTGTTTAATTAACGTCAGCATTTATTTTATGTTTCACTGTGTAAAATAAAGAAAAATTATTTTCATGATGAAATTGTATTCCCTTAAATCACAAGTTTCTACTGAACAGTTTAATAATAACTAACGTACACTTAATTTATAATAAATAATTATCTAAAAGTTATATTTAATACTAAGTTTTCAATTGTCATTCTAATTATAATTTTAATTTGAATAACATGTCTGTCGGCATCCAGGTCACCTATAATGACTAATAATAAATATATTTACCTTATTTCCTGTCTCGTGACCACATGTATTAACGCAATGAATATTATTTACGCGTTTCGATACTACGTATCGTCATCACAATATATATTAAAATATAAATCACTCAATGAGGTCGTTAAAAATTTAAAACATTAAAATCACAAAATCGAAACCAAACATATAAGTATTTATGTGATGGGAGTGCGCACTCGACGAAAGCCGGCCGGACACTGATTGATATCAGTTACAGATAAATTGTAGTGCTGTGTCATATAATGGATTCGACTTGTAATGTAAGTGGTCGTTTAATATGAAATTACGGTAGTATTTGTCATCATGTGCTCTACATATTTCAAATTCTTCACGTGCATTTAAATAAGCGCCTTTACCACAGATATGTAAGGGTTTCAAATTGGTGTCAAAGCTTGTATAATTATGAAATCCATTATATTCGTATCCAAGTCACACTTTGAATAAATTAATATATAAAACTTTACCTTATTATCCGTCTTGTGACTTTCCTTTTTTAAAACAACACTACGCGTTTCGGAACATTTGTTCCATCATCAGGGTTATTACTCTTGCGAGGTCGTCGAAACATTAAGATATATCACAAACACATAAAACACTAAACATAAGTTCGAATTCAGTATCTACCGCGTGCGATACGTTTTCGGTGCGCACCTTGACAACACTGAACTAACGCTATCAGTTCACCGCTATCGCTGCTCGCGCATGATGTGTGACGTGTACCTTAGTTGTTCTGAGATTTGCATCGCAGTGTCATACAACGAGTTAGAGTGGAAATTTAACTGATCATTTAATAAATAATCTGGACTGGTTTTAAAGGCCTTATATATTTCAAATTCTTCATTAGCATTCATATTCCTACCTTTATTGCATATGTGTATTGGTTTAAGGTTTGTAATAAAATCCGTATAATTATGTTTATTGTCAATCAAATGTCGTCCAAAATTGGATTTAGTTTTTCCAAAGTCTTTTTTGGGGAGATGTTCTTTGAATCTCTTTATGAAAGGTCTCCCCGTCTGGCCTATATAAAAACAGTTACAGTCATCACATATTATCTTGTATACACCTGTTTTTTCTTCTAAAGGTCTGGCCGTTTTTGGACCAAGTATTTTATATATGTTATTGCTTGTTTGAAAGGCCGTCGCTATATTCATTTTCTTGAAGACATTTGTTAGAATTTTCGGAAGGACATTACCATACTCAGTTGATATGTGTATTGCGCCATCCTTGTTCTTCGGGGGCCTCATTTGTCTGTTTTGTTGTTTCTTGAGTAGTTTATCTATCATTGAACTTTGATATCCGTTAGCTCTGGCTATGTATTTTATTGTATTTAACTCTTTTTGAAAATCAACTGTCTCAAGTGGTATTGTAATTAGCCTATGAATAAAACTGTTATATGCAGCCATTTTTTGAGATATAGGGTGGTGGGAGTCTGCGTGTATAGTGATATCTGTTGTGGTTGATTTTCTATAGATTTGGTATTGGAATCTATTTGGTATTGGAAAACTTGCAAAAATAATAAAAGACAACATAAGATTCGAAAATAATCATAGTATCAAAAATAATATTGATTTTGTTAACAAATTAAAAGACATTAAATTGCAGCCTAATTACAAAATTGCGTCATTTGATATCGTTAACTTATACACAAACGTACCTATTCAGGAAACAATAGCCATTTTAAGGGAACTCCTCAACGAAGCAAAATTACTAAGTTCACAAAAAATTAACGAATTAATTGATTTATTAGAAGTTATATTAAAGCAGAACTATTTCACGTTCAATAATAGTTATTTTATTCAAGAGGAGGGCCTCGCCATGGGCTCACCACTTTCTGGCTTATTATCAGATATCTACCTGAATCATTACGAAAGTACACATTTACTGTCCAATAAAAATAAACTTCACAGCAAAATAGTCTTTTACACGCGATATGTCGATGATACTTTTATAATTTTTGACGGTTCACTACGACAGATAGATATATTGAGGCATTATATGAATAGCATACATAAACGCATACAATTCACCCTCGAAACTGAAACTGACAATAAGCTGAATTTTCTTGACTTAACAGTCATAAAAACAAACAATAGATTCCAATACCAAATCTATAGAAAACCAACCACAACAGATATCACTATACACTCAGACTCCCACCACTCTATATCTCAAAAAATGGCTGCATATAACAGTTTTATTCATAGGCTAATTACAATACCACTTGAGACAGTTGATTTTCAAAAAGAGTTAAATACAATAAAATACATAGCCAGAGCTAACGGATATCAAAGTTCAATGATAGATAAACTACTCAAGAAACAACAAAACAGACAAATGAGGCCCCCGAAGAACAAGGATGGCGCAATACACATATCAACTGAGTATGGTAATGTCCTTCCGAAAATTCTAACAAATGTCTTCAAGAAAATGAATATAGCGACGGCCTTTCAAACAAGCAATAACATATATAAAATACTTGGTCCAAAAACGGCCAGACCTTTAGAAGAAAAAACAGGTGTATACAAGATAATATGTGATGACTGTAACTGTTTTTATATAGGCCAGACGGGGAGACCTTTCATAAAGAGATTCAAAGAACATCTCCCCAAAAAAGACTTTGGAAAAACTAAATCCAATTTTGGACGACATTTGATTGACAATAAACATAATTATACGGATTTTATTACAAACCTTAAACCAATACACATATGCAATAAAGGTAGGAATATGAATGCTAATGAAGAATTTGAAATATATAAGGCCTTTAAAACCAGTCCAGATTATTTATTAAATGATCAGTTAAATTTCCACTCTAACTCGTTGTATGACACTGCGATGCAAATCTCAGAACAACTAAGGTACACGTCACACATCATGCGCGAGCAGCGATAGCGGTGAACTGATAGCGTTAGTTCAGTGTTGTCAAGGTACGCACCGAAAACGTATCGCACGCGGTAGATACTGAATTCGAACTTATGTTTAGTGTTTTATGTGTTTGTGATATATCTTAATGTTTCGACGACCTCGCAAGAGTAATAACACCTGATGATGGAACAAATGTTCCGAAACGCGTAGTGTTGTTTTAAAAAAGTAAAGTCACAAGACGGATAATAAGGTAAAGTTTTATATATTAATTTATTGTATAATTATGGTTCCTCTGTATAAGATGACGAGCATAGTTAGACTTTCTACAAGATTGTGTTGTAAAATCCTTTACATTATGCGCTTTGGAGTGTGCTCAACGAAACGTTTATAATAACTTCTCCCTGTCTGACCAATATAAAAGCATTCACAGTCATTACATGAAAGCTTATAAACACCTGTTTTCTTTACCAAAGGTGTACTGGTTCTATTACGAAGCTTATTAAATAGATTGTTACTGGTTTTAAATATTACAGTTCTATTGTTACTATTTAATACTTTTGATAACATTTTGGGCATAATACTGGTGTAGGCTGTTGAAATAAAGGTTGGTTCCTTATCTTTTATCATACGAGGTTTCGACAATCTACGCTTATGCTTTTTAAGGAGGTTATCAACCATGCGAGATGTGTAACCATTGGCAACAGCAATGTGTTTTATAATATTTAATTCAATCCTAAAATCATTTTCATTGAGAGGTATCGTTAACAACCTGTGTATGAAATAATTATAAGCCGCCATTTTCTGCGAGAATGGGTGGTGTGAGTCAGCAAGTATGGTTACATCTGTGGTAGTGGGTTTCCTATATATACTATATTTCAATTTATCATCACATTTGGTCAAAAAAATTCAGTTTGTTATCTATTTCTGTTTCATGTGTAAATTGAATATGTTTGTTGATATTATTTAAAAGATTTTTAAAGTTTTCTATTTGACGTAATGTGCCCTTGTATATTATGAATGTGTCATCAACATATCGTGCGTAGAACATGATGTTTTTCTTATGATTATTATTAGAAAATAAGTGTGTGTTTTCGTAATGATTTAAATAAATATCTGCCAAAAGGTCTGATAGCGGCGAGCCCATTGCCAAACCATTGCGTTGACTGTAAAATCTGTCGTCAAATTCAAAATAATTTTGCTTTAAAATAACTTCAATTAGGTTTACTAATTCATCTATTGCTTGAGTGTTTAATTTGTTCCATTTCATCAGATTGTCCCTTAGAATGTTAAGTGTATCGTTTATTGGGATATTTGTGTACAAATTGACAATATCGAGGGACACTAATTTATAATTAGGAAATAATTTGATATTATTAACTTTACGTATAAAATCAGTTACAGTTTTGACGGTGTGGTTGTTTTCTATAGTTAAATTATCCTTAATGATCTTTACTAATTTCTTAGCTGTACGGAACCCTGGTGATGTGGTGAAATTAACTAACGGTTTAATTGGCATATAATTTTTATGGATTTTTATTTTTGGCAATCCAGTTAATATCGGGGCTTTAGCGTTACAAGGTTTTAAGTAACGGCGAGTACGTTCATCAAATAAACTTGTACTTTTATTAATCTGTATATTAAGATCTTTGACATACCGGTGTGTAGGGTCCGATGCTAGGTTTATAATATTATTGTTTGAAATGAAGTTATGAACTTTATTCCTGTATGTTATATTATCCATTATTACCAGAGTTCTGCCTTTATCTGCCTTACTAATGGTCGCATTATTATCAAGTAATTTGGTTTTTATCTGTTTCAGTATTTTATACTTTTCTCTGGAACTATTGTTATTATTTAAACGATTAGACGAGTTAGACGACATGTGTGTGTTCGTGATTCCCCTGAACCGGTTGTTTATCAGATGACGTGCCTCGTCTTGCATTTTTGGATCAGCGATGGCTTTCACTGCTGTTTCGGCGCTGATAAGCTCATGGGCAATATGATAATTCTTAAAGACCGGCGGAATACAATAATTTATGCCTTTATTCAATAAGTTTAACTCGTCATTGTTGAAGTTTATAGACGTTAAGTTAGAAATGCGTGGGTAGAAAACATGATTACATTGTATGTCTTCGTCTTGGGTGTGTTTATGTTTCATCTTAAGATTGTTTAATTTCCGTGACTGTTTTGTGTATATCTTGTATATCGTGTTATTCACATATTTATGTACTGTATCAAGTATATTATTTATAATAGCAGGATGAATACTATTTAATATCTTTAGATGTGAGTTAAGTAATTGTTTGTTTAGGGCAGATTTTTTGTTATATAATGACTTAAATTCTTCTTTAATGTATAAGAGTTGGGCACGTTTAATTGTCGTTTTAGCTGACTTAGAAGACGAATTAATCCTTATGACAGCATACTTTGGAGTTAAACAATGCATTAAACAAAATTTATTAAATTTAATATGTAAATTGGTTTTCAATAATTGAATCTTAATGTTTTGATATTTAAATACCGATTTAGCTTGACTAGCTTCCAATTTGAGTAACATGTCTGTCGGCATCCAGGCCACTTATAATGACTAATAATAAATACATTTACCTTATTTCCTGTCTCGTGACCACATGTATTAACGCAATGAATATTATTTACGCGTTTCGATACTATGTACCGTCATCAGAATATATATTAAAATATAAATCACTCAATGAGGTCGTTAAAAATTTTAAACATTAAAATCACAAAATCGAAACCAAACATATAAGTATTTATGTGATGCGAGTGCACACTCGACGAAAGCCGGCCGGACACTGATTGATATCAGTTACAGATAAATTTTAGTGCTGTGTCATATAATGGATTCGACTTGAAATGTAAGTGGTCGTTTAATATGAAATTACGGTAGTATTTGTCATTATGTGCTCTATATATTTCAAATTTGAAATATATAAAGCATTCAACATCGAAAATACACAAAATACAAATACATATACCACAATCACCCACAATAATACAACTTTAAAATACTAGAGACCAACAAACAACATTAATTGCATCCAGCCAACACACAAATACTCCACCAGACGCAAGATCGCGAAGGCTGAAGATGAGAGCACGGCAGCTGTCGAAACATGTACCTAATAAGGAAAAAAGGTATATCTTGAGGTAAATTTACTTATAAATATTAAATGTATTATATACATCAAGAAACGGACTGTAGCGGAAAGTGATTGAATATATATATATATATATATATATATAAGCGGCTTTGTCCTGAGAATCAACGTAGAGCAAAAACTACTGAAGATAATGATCTCAAAATTTGAAGGTGTATTTTTATGGGGTCATAGATGCTCACTAAGAAACGGTTTTAAAAACTTTCACTCCTAAGGGGCAAACCCCAGCCCCATTGTATGTATGTATCTATGTATGTATGTTCCACATCTCCTCCTAAACCACTGGACCAATTTCAACCAAACTTGGCACAAATATTTTACGCGACGGGAGAACCAACATAGGATAGGTGTTTTTTCGATGGGGTCCTTTGGGGGGTTTTTTGGGGTCTTCCACATCTCCTCCTAAACCACTGGACCGATTTCAACCAAACTTGGCACAAATATTTTACGCGACGGGAGAACCCGTAAGTACAACCGTGTTGAATAACATTAATATATTTTTACATGTATTCAAACAATCCCTCATCTCAGAAGTAGAATTTTTTGGATGTATTATATATTCATTAAAATATTTATTTTGGACGTTTTCTGAAATTTTCTGCAATTTACACTTTTATGCATTGTACATATAAACGCAGGAATGCAGAATCTTTACTTTTAATATTAACAATTGTAATGTGCCGGTGTAAAGCCGGCTATCGAAGATTTTAGTTAAAGTTTTTTTGTATTGTAATATAACGCGAACGCGAGTATGCTAGGTGACCCTTGTACTATGAGATAAAGCGGCGGTTGCGCGCGCAGCTTGTGCTGAAGGGTCGCCTCGCTCCGCTGCTGACGGCCAGTCCAACTCACTGCCCCCACGGAGAAATACATCGATCTCTCTCTCTCTCTTCGAACTTACGACGTAGTTTTGTATCCGTCTGCATGGCTTGGTAAAGCGTAAATCGACTCCCGGGTTCTCGAACTAAGCCGGATTCCTGGCTTGCTGATGGCCGTACACCTGCCTAAGCTGTGAACCATGAACAAGATCTTGTACGAAGAGGGAGCTGGAGACTGATTTTCCATGTAGCACTCGCCAGCATTTCTAAGGTGATATTCACGCTTTTATTTTACTTTTGGGGCCGGGCCGGCAGTGCGCCCGTTTACTTTAAACATTTTTGAAGCCATGTGACCACGTGTCCTGACCGCCTGCTAGCAGGGGGAGCTGCTGATCACGACTCTGAACATTTTTAATTAAATTCAAGAACACTTTTATAACTCATTCACATAATAATAAGTGCACTGCCTGTAATTGTGTGTTGCACTTGGGGAGCGTGCCAGAGACATTCGATCTTGAACATTTTGCTGTTCCATATAATACATGCCTTTAACTCTTTACAAAATTCATGGTACAGGTTAGTAGCTCTGTTCCGGCTGGAACAGAGACCTATATATTTTAACTTCACCAGGGGTTTCACATTTAAGGGCTGGGGGTTATCCTGGGTTTTTTTGGGGGGGGACGTTTTCTGGGGTTTAAAAAGGGGACTTGGTTTTTTCCCTGACACATGCTGGTGCAACCTCAGACAGGTTGGAGGCCGGTCAAATTTTGTCAACTACATGCTGGCGCGCTGCCACAGATGCCAGAGCACAACCACCTTATTGTATTGTTTATTTTAATTATATTTATATAGTCATTTGGGGTTAATAGAAATAATTGCTATTTTTCTGGAACATATATATGTTGATTTTGCTCCTTGCACAAGGGCTATACTGATGTTTTTCTTAACTGGCAAACACATATTGATTGACTTGCACCGGTAGTATCTGCCGTTTAATTTTCTTTAACTATGAAACATGTACTCATTATTTTTTGTAAAACATCTATTGTCAAAATTTTCTGAAATTGTAAAGCCTCGAGTGATGAATTTCTGATTGTAAAGTATATAAGGATTTTGATTCCTTCGGAATTTGTGAAGTAAAATAACCGTTTAGAATTCTATAATCACTGTTTGAAATCAGGTGATGTAGTTCTGTCAATTTTATTTAATATGGTGAAAGGAACTTAAGGTTCACACACTCATGATGGGTTTGATCAGTAGTATGCTATGCAAATGGGCGGTCCGGTTTTATTTATGAGTTATGAGTTTCCTCATCCTTTTCTGGGGTTTTGGCCTTTATGCAATTCGGCCATGAATATTTTATCACAGCTGGTTCTGAGTATTGCGGTTACACTGCCTGCTAGGCAGGTGCATTCCAGGGGCATTGGTGCTAGAATTAATGTAGTAGTGAGTTTGTGTACCTTATGTTCTGTGTGTGTTGTTATGTTGTTCGTGTCTAGCTAGCCACGAGATGGGAGAGAATTTTATAATTATATATACATGTATTCACTGATTTTATATACATTTGTTGTGCTTATATTTATACACACTTGTTATGCTTTATATTTATACATACTTGTTATTATGCACACATGCTGTTCTAATTTAGTACTGTTGAATCTGGGCATAAAATAAAATTGTTATTGGTCTATTACAGCTGAGTTTCATTGCAAGTCCCGTCATACTGGACCCGGCACAATTTTTGCTTCTCTAGGCTCCAGCCTAGTCCTAATTGACTTGTGGCTTCTCTTCCAAAAAGAAAATACTAAAATAAAATAAGTTGTTTTGATACTCACAAAAAAAGACATAAAAGGAAAGAGGGGCCACAATTGGTAGCTCAGAGCGTGGTTCATTCTAGGCTTGAACCCTTGGGTCCTGGTGTGTGACGGGGCTTGCAGACTCGGAAATATTAATGCGATTGTTGTGACATAGTTGATATAGGCCCGTGTAGGCTAGTTATAAGTTGTTTAATTTGTGAGTCGGGTCGCACCACTGAGGAGGTTAATGGTGTTTAAAAATTTTTGATAGCTTGTACGGCCGGGGAGTCTCAAGCGTGGCCTGGAAGATGGAAGGTTGATTCTGGGTCGGAGTTTGGCGTGTTATTGTTGGGATGCGGTATGGCCCGATCGGAAATCGGTACCGGAACCGACTTGTGTCCGGTTGATGTCGAAGTATTTTTCATTCCCGAATTAGGACTTTCAGTTGATTGTTAGTTGGTTGTTGTGATTTATGTGTTGGTACGGCGTGTGTGTCGAGTTGCTGTTTGATGTTATGTGTGTTTAGTATTGTTGCTTGTCTCTTGTCTCCTTCCGTCGTGGATGTGAATGGTTCAGAATAGGCCAGGTTTCCGCAGCGCTAGAGAACCCGGGGGTCTTCTTGATGGAAGAACAGTACTCAAGGTTTTCCTGGTTTAGTGATTTTCGTTTTGATGTTGTTTGTGGTTTGTAGGATAAGTGTTTAGAGCATTGGCGGCATGAGTGTGATAAATCCTGATTTATTTCTTAAGCACTAGTTGGAGTTCGAGATTAAGTCCCGGGGTGGGAGGCCCCAAGGGGATGTTGCCTCTTTGAGGAAGCAGTTAAGAGACGCCCTCGCGTCCGGAGGGACGACGTCGCTTGTAAAGGTCACTGATGTGACGGCCGAGCTCGAGTTGTGCCAGGAGAAGTGGGGAGAGTTGCGGGAGGTGATGGAAGATTTTGAGTCGGCCCCTTCCAACCTCAGGGCAAGACAGAGAGTGCGTCAGCGAGCGGAACACCTGCAACATAGACTGGAGAACTTGTCCGCACAAACTACAATCGCTGAAGTCAGCGCCACGCTGAAGCTGATTGCGGAACAGGTGGCTAAAACATTGCGGAACTTCGAGCCCGTGAAGTCTCCGCTTTCTGTGGGCTCTCCTCAGCCTCCTGAAATGGACATAGCGCAGACGTCGAACCCTGCGGCTCCATTGCCGACGCTTTCGGGAGGATCGCGCGTCTCTTATAATAACTTAACATAACTCTTACATAACCCCCTGTCTTCAATTATTCAGGAGCTTCCGGTTGTAGATGGACTGGACGTGGACCAGTTGATGATCTTTTTTCGAATTTTGTTTCAGCTGTCCGACTTCCCGGGGATGTCGGATAGCACTCTACTTGAACTCGTGTATCCCTATTGTCGTGGGTCTGTGGCTGAGCGGGTCGCGCGAACTATACGAGATGGCGGCAGTGTGGCGTCTTTCCATCGGGGGGTGTTGGACGCATGCGTGCCTGGTCTTTTGCGAAAGCAGCTGCAGGACAAACATTGTTATCGGGTGCAAGCACACGGGGAGAACTTGGCGAAGTTTGTACAGAGTATCCGTGATGCTGTCCGGATTTTAGGGTTGGGACTGACCGAGAATGAGGTAGTGCAGATGATCTTCGAGGGGGTTACTCCCCAGGAGAGATCTCGTTTAACGTTTGCCGAACGACCGCGGAATTATGAAGATCTTGAGAAGCTGTGCGCATTATCCCGTGCTATACAATCCATAGATGAATCCCGTGGGCCAGTAAGGGCCAGTCTTGGCGAACCCCGAGTGGTAGAACGACGGGTCATCCAGTCCCAACCACGGCCAGAGAGAAATAATGGTGATCGAAGTGGGCAAGTGAGAGGTGTTGTGTGCTTTCGCTGTCGCAGACAGGGGCATGTTGCCCGCGATTGTCCGGAGGGTGGTATGCGTCTGGCGCTTCCCCCGAGGGTCCGGTATCCAAAAAACTAAATCACCAGGGGGGGACAAATCGGAGGTTGTCTTCCCCTCGTTACAAGACTTTTCAGAATTCCAGTGCCTCCAGGCGGAGGATATCATATAGACTCTTCTAATATCAAGGTCCTTACTACCGTCCCGCAAAAGGCTTCTGTATGCCACTTCCTGTCGCTCGAGGTAAAGAAGGGTCAACTCAGAGCGCTAGTTGACTCCGGGTCAGCCCGATCGATCATCTCATCTCGAGTATGCGCGGACCTTGAAAAACAGGGCTTAATAAAAGGGTCGAGTCGGTCGTCTGTGGTATGCTGGACTGCTTCTAGGGAAATTCTGCCCATCTCCCGGGTGGTTTCCTTCAAGTTCAAGATTGATGGCTTTTCTTGGGTGTGGCCTTTTTTGGTTTCTCCGGCTCTGGGAGTTGACTGTATTGTGGGTGCCGATTTCATCGCTAAAAGTGGTCTCGTGTTGGACATCCATGGGCACCAGTGCTATTTTAAATTTAATCGGGGTGTTGTTATTCCATTTCTTGGATACCAGGGAGCTAAGGGAGGTATCCAAGAGGTTGCTTGTTCCGATTCTGCACGAGATCATCTCACTCCCGTCCAGCAGAGAGCGTTAGACCGGTTGTGTGAGGAATTTCCCTCTGTCTTAACTCCCAAGTTGGGACTCACAGATTTATTAGAATATAAAATTCGTTTAACAGACACTAAGATAGTGAGGTCGCACCCATATAAGTTCGCCCCTCCGAAAATGGCCGTTCTGAGGGAGAAGGTTCAAGAGCTTTTAGAGCAAGAGGTAATTGAACTTTCCAATTCCAGCTATGCCAGTCCAGCGTTCCTGGTACCCAAGCCTGGGGGTAAGCACCGTATGGTAATCGATTACCGGAAGTTAAATGTTAATATTGAGGTGGATTCGGTTCCCCTTCCGGATCTCCACTCAGCTTTTGATTGGTTTAGTGAGGCCAAGTACTTCACCGTGATTGATCTCAACGCGGCATATCACCAGATACCCTTATCCAAGGAAAGTAGACCGTACACGGCGTTTTGTGTCCCGTGGAATTTATATCAGTATACGCGGGTTCCCATGGGTCTGGCGGTGGGCGCCCAAACGCTCACGCGTCTGCTTGACCTAGTGTTTCAGGATGTGAAATTTAAGTTTATTTTCAACTATCTAGATGACTTTCTGGTCTACAGCAAAACCTATGATGAACATCTGTGCCATCTCAGGGAGGTGATGAGTAGGTTGAGAAGCGCGGGCCTTACGGTCAATCCGGAGAAAGTGCGAATCGCCCAGGAGAGCATCTTTTTTCTGGGGCATCTGGTGTCGCACCAAGGCGTTACAGTGGACCCTGAAAGGACCCAGGGTATCCGGGATTTTCCCCCGCCCAGGGATGCCAAAGGCATCGCCCGGTTTGTGGGGATGGTTAACTTTTATCGGCGGTTTATCCCCAATACAGCGGAGATTGCTGCACCCCTAAATGAATTAAGAAAGAAGGGGGTCAAGTTTGTGTGGGGCGAAAGCCAGCAAAAGGCGTTTGAAACATTGAAGGAAGCTATTATTTCCCCGCCGGTACTGAGGATGCCGGATTTTTCTCAACCGTTTATTTTACAGACGGACGCGAGTTCGGTGGCGCTCGGGGCGGTTCTGTCCCAAGTCGTTGATGGTGCTAGGCAGCCGGTGGCCTTTATTTCCCGAACCCTGACCCAGCAAGAAAGAAAGTCTTCAGTATATGAGCTAGAGTGTTTAGCAGTGGTATACGCTCTAGATAAGTTCAGGCGTTTTCTGGAACACGCTGAGTTCCTGCTCGAGACCGACAATCAGGCTCTCTCTTGGCTTCTTGCTCACCCCCGGCAACTGGGTAAAATTGGTAGATGGGTGGTTAAAATCTCATCCTTTAAGTTCAAGGTGCAACACATTAGGGGAACTCAAAATGTGGTTGCAGATGCTTTGTCACGCATGTTTTCCCAACCCAGTGAAGTCCAATCTGAACAACCCTGTTCTGTTCTACTAGACTTTCCGTTAGCCTTCACTGATGTGTTGCCCCATCAGTTGAATGATGAAGAGCTGGGTCCTGTCATCCAGAAAATAAAAGAGGGTAACGCGCAGGCCCCATACTTCTTGTCCAAGGGCGTCCTGTGTTGTCGAGAAAGAAAGGGACGTGCCCCGAAGATCGTGCTGCCTAGCAAGTTAGTGCCCATGGTCTTCAGTTATTACCACAATTCCCCAGTAGGTGGCCACAAGGGGATATCGAAGACCATTTCCAGTATTAGGAAAAACTTCATCTGGAAGGGCATGGATAGGGACATTGCGACTCGGGTGAAGGCCTGTCATCTGTGCGGCTTAAGCAAGCCTGCTCAAAACACTAAGTTGGGGATGTTGTCATCAGACGTGGCGAGCAGACCGATGGAGAAGCTATTCATCGACTACGTGGGACCCTTCCCGCGTAGCAAGTCAGGTAACGCTTACCTACTTGTCTGTGTGGATGCTTTTTCGAAGTTTGCCTGGCTACTGCCCTTACGGCAGGCAACAGCTCGTTTGACCATAAGCGCGCTTCAGAACCATTTTTTTCAGCATTTCGGTCTTCCGACCATCATTGTCTCCGACAATGGACCACAGTTCATTTCGAGTGAGTTCCGGCGGATGTGTTTCGCCAGCGGTATCAAGCATGTAACCACTTCCCCGTATTACCCACAGCCGTCCCATGCGGAGAGGTTCAATAGGAATCTCCGGTCCGCACTTATTGCCTATCACGCGGAGCAACAGACTACCTGGGACCAGAACTTGAAGTGGTTGCAGCTAGCTTTTAACACGGCCCTGCATGACAGTCATAAGGCCGTGCCTTTTGAGATCATGTTTGGATTCTCGCCCGCACTCCCGTTGACTAACTTGTGGAATATTGATGATCTTCTACCACGGGAGCCCGATAATGGAACTGCGGAGAGATGGAGGGAGGCTCGGAGGAATTTGCTGCGAGCGCACGAGCGGGTCCGTCGACGATACAATCAGGGGCGAATTCCGAACCCCTTTCAGACCGGGGACTGGGTCTACTGCCAGAGCCATCCGATCAGCTCAGCCGCGGACAAAAGAGCCGCTAATTTGTGCTATCGTTGGTCGGGACCATACCGTATCCTCGGGTTTACGTCTCCGGTGACGGCGCGATTAGAAGAACAGGGTAGTAATCCTAAAGAGATTACCACACACATTTCCAAATTGAAATTATTTCGCAAAGGGTGAACGGGCTGTAAAAGGGGGGGAATGATGGCGGTCTCTGTGCGGGTGGGGATGTTGTCGGTTTTGAGAGGGTGTGCTCCGGGGGCGGTATTGAGAATAGTACGGGTAGCGGGTAGATGTTCCCCACACTCCCAGTGGTGTTCATCTATTTCAGGGTTGCGCCCCTGCCCACGCGAGCCTTGGTTTCCTCCATTCATCCTTATTTTCGGAGGGAACCAGGTCCTTACCCTCAGTCCTAGCTATTGACCTTTAATGATCCTTGCCCCGTTTCATCTTCCCGATTTTCCTACCCCTCCCCTTAGTAAAAAAAAAAAAAAAAAAAAAAAAAAAAAACTATCGATAAGGAAGTAGAGAAGTAGAGAGAGACTTGCCGGAAGTCAGTAGATGGTGGTCCTCGAGATGGTCGTGGTCTTTGAGATCGTCAGTTTCCCCTGTTTAAAGGTTAGATGGAGTGATGGTGTGCTGTTGTTGGTTGTTGATAGTTCTTGATGTTGATGTTGTTCATTATAGGGTCCGAGCCATGCCGCATTCTCCGGTTGTTTTCCTGGTGTTTTTTTGTTGAGAGAAAAAGTGGTGTAGTAGGTGCTGTAAAAAAGTAAACCCCCTCTAGTTATGGTGTATTCGAACGAGTAAATGATGGGATTAATGCTCGTGTGCCCTTGGTGCGGTCCTCTCTGTCTGCTAAGCGGGGCCGTCCGCCCTTGTGTAGGGAAGTGGGCCAGCCATATGGCAAGGTTGGAGATGCCTTGTGGGTCCACGTGGCTGGTCGGTCCAAGTGAGGGACGAGGAGTAGCACGGTCGCTCACATATCAAGGTGTGAGATGCCTTGTTGGGTCTTAGGACGAATATGTGAGTGGGACCGGTGGGAGTAGGTGATGGTCACCGGAGAGGGTGACGTGTTGGGGCGGTCCCGTAGGGTTGGCATAGCGGAGAGGGTCGCATGGGGATGGTGGTTCTCCTGGGAGCAAGTGCCGCCGGGCCACCTTATCCACGATGTCCACCGGAGTATTACGATGGGGGTACACTGCAGGGTACCTTCCCGAGTTTGAGAGTGGGGCAACCGGGTTGCCCTTTCGGGGTGGGGGTGTGCCGGTGTAAAGCCGGCTATCGAAGATTTTAGTTAAAGTTTTTTTGTATTGTAATATAACGCGAACGCGAGTATGCTAGGTGACCCTTGTACTATGAGATAAAGCGGCGGTTGCGCGCGCAGCTTGTGCTGAAGGGTCGCCTCGCTCCGCTGCTGACGGCCAGTCCAACTCACTGCCCCCACGGAGAAATACATCGATCTCTCTCTCTCTCTTCGAACTTACGACGTAGTTTTGTATCCGTCTGCATGGCTTGGTAAAGCGTAAATCGACTCCCGGGTTCTCGAACTAAGCCGGATTCCTGGCTTGCTGATGGCCGTACACCTGCCTAAGCTGTGAACCATGAACAAGATCTTGTACGAAGAGGGAGCTGGAGACTGATTTTCCATGTAGCACTCGCCAGCATTTCTAAGGTGATATTCACGCTTTTATTTTACTTTTGGGGCCGGGCCGGCAGTGCGCCCGTTTACTTTAAACATTTTTGAAGCCATGTGACCACGTGTCCTGACCGCCTGCTAGCAGGGGGAGCTGCTGATCACGACTCTGAACATTTTTAATTAAATTCAAGAACACTTTTATAACTCATTCACATAATAATAAGTGCACTGCCTGTAATTGTGTGTTGCACTTGGGGAGCGTGCCAGAGACATTCGATCTTGAACATTTTGCTGTTCCATATAATACATGCCTTTAACTCTTTACAAAATTCATGGTACAGGTTAGTAGCTCTGTTCCGGCTGGAACAGAGACCTATATATTTTAACTTCACCAGGGGTTTCACATTTAAGGGCTGGGGGTTATCCTGGGTTTTTTTTGGGGGGGACGTTTTCTGGGGTTTAAAAAGGGGACTTGGTTTTTTCCCTGACACATGCTGGTGCAACCTCAGACAGGTTGGAGGCCGGTCAAATTTTGTCAACTACATGCTGGCGCGCTGCCACAGATGCCAGAGCACAACCACCTTATTGTATTGTTTATTTTAATTATATTTATATAGTCATTTGGGGTTAATAGAAATAATTGCTATTTTTCTGGAACATATATATGTTGATTTTGCTCCTTGCACAAGGGCTATACTGATGTTTTTCTTAACTGGCAAACACATATTGATTGACTTGCACCGGTAGTATCTGCCGTTTAATTTTCTTTAACTATGAAACATGTACTCATTATTTTTTGTAAAACATCTATTGTCAAAATTTTCTGAAATTGTAAAGCCTCGAGTGATGAATTTCTGATTGTAAAGTATATAAGGATTTTGATTCCTTCGGAATTTGTGAAGTAAAATAACCGTTTAGAATTCTATAATCACTGTTTGAAATCAGGTGATGTAGTTCTGTCAATTTTATTTAATATGGTGAAAGGAACTTAAGGTTCACACACTCATGATGGGTTTGATCAGTAGTATGCTATGCAAATGGGCGGTCCGGTTTTATTTATGAGTTATGAGTTTCCTCATCCTTTTCTGGGGTTTTGGCCTTTATGCAATTCGGCCATGAATATTTTATCACAGCTGGTTCTGAGTATTGCGGTTACACTGCCTGCTAGGCAGGTGCATTCCAGGGGCATTGGTGCTAGAATTAATGTAGTAGTGAGTTTGTGTACCTTATGTTCTGTGTGTGTTGTTATGTTGTTCGTGTCTAGCTAGCCACGAGATGGGAGAGAATTTTATAATTATATATACATGTATTCACTGATTTTATATACATTTGTTGTGCTTATATTTATACACACTTGTTATGCTTTATATTTATACATACTTGTTATTATGCACACATGCTGTTCTAATTTAGTACTGTTGAATCTGGGCATAAAATAAAATTGTTATTGGTCTATTACAGCTGAGTTTCATTGCAAGTCCCGTCATACTGGACCCGGCACAATTTTTGCTTCTCTAGGCTCCAGCCTAGTCCTAATTGACTTGTGGCTTCTCTTTCAAAAAAAAAATACTAAAATAAAATAAGTTGTTTTGATACTCACAAAAAAGACATAAAAGGAAAGAGGGGCCACAGTAATTATCCTATTTTGTTCATTTATTATAATTTGTGTGGCATAATGACAGTTCTAACACAGACGTAATGCGTAAAAAAGAGTAAATTCTTCGACTGTTACACAGATCGTTGTGTTGATGAGTGAAAATGGAATAACTGAAACCAATGACATTACAAACTTTAATTAGACACAAGCAGCAGTTATAAATCATGAAAGCACTCTTATAAAATAATTAATGTTAAATTTCTCCAAAAATAAATTTTACCTTTATCCAGTTTTGCACCAATTATTACAATGATCACTTTTCACTAAAACGCAACGAGAACTGCGAAAAGGACTATAATATCGCCAGGTTAACTGAACTGTGCTGATTCGAACTCCAGTATTTATTCTTCCGCTGCCTTGCACCGTAGTGAAATGCTGATGGGGTAGTTACATAACGCCAAGAAGAGGCAAAACATATCAAACAAACCAAAACATTAAGGAAATGCCGTGCAGAATAATCGGCATTAAACGTAGCATGCCCCGTAACGAGCCTTTTTGTCCCGAACCGGCAAACCATCTCTGCACTAATACTATGCCAGGCGGTCTAAGTGATGTTGGCAGTTGTTTGTCTATTCCCAAGAATAATTCTAAGGCTGTTTCGTAACATCCTCTTTAGCGACTTCCTCTCTGGGCGCTTGGTTAAACTTATGAGCAACCAGGAGTCTTTCCTCAACAACCATAGTAGGTTTTCCAATCCCCTCTTCTATCGCCTTACAATTTGGTCCTTAATTTTTTTTCGTTTTCGTATCCAAACCCAAGGGTTCTTCTCCGCAGCTGTTGACTCCTTTTTCGGCCACCATCACTTGCTTGATCCAACGGTTGGTTGATCCTATCACTTCAATCGTGGAAAACGTTATCTTCTCTCAGGACATTCTCTCTTAAGTTCAAAATGAACTTGTAGTCATTGAAAATGGTTGTACCAAAAACCACTTCATCGACAATATCGGCAACGAGCATTTAGTGGCTAAACTCAAAGAGACTTAGGTGTACACGTACGCCTATTTCTCCTAACACTTTGACGGGGCTCCCAGTACAGTCTCTACTATACAAGAGCTAAATTGAGGCTAGTGGTTGCTGACTAAGTTATGGCATAAAATGGACACTCTTACGCCCGTGTCAACTTTAAATAAAGCTGACTTACCTGCCACAAATTAATTAACAATCACGTTTTCACCCATATTATGAAGCGTAGACACTGTCAAAATGTCAAAAGTAGAGAATAGTGCGTTTTCAATGACATCGTTTAACCTAATGTATTACATAGTGCTAAAATTGGAATATGACAGAATCTAAGTTATAAAAATAAGTATAGCCAAGGAAACAGATGACGGGAACGCTATAAACCGATAAATTATGATAAAAAGGTAACTACATTAAAATAGAGGTTTCTGACTTTGGGGATATATTTATAGATGAAATATTATTTAAATTTTTCCTGACCTTAAGTCAAATTCCTTCAGAGGCTGCCGCAACAAACGCTGTATTGCTACTGGACGAGACGCAGTCGTTTGAATTTTTCCCCACAAACCTTTTGCGGAGTTTCATAGTGTAAGATCGTATAAAAAAACAAAACATTTTTTTATATCTTCTGACAAATGTTAATATATGTATATCAGGGAAAGCTTAAAAATATTAATAAGATTAATAATATACTTAGTTATACATAGACTTAGGAAACGATGGGCGAGTGGGAGGCGACACAGGTTGTTGACAGGAAAGGAAAAAATGTTAAAATTATGATAAATATAGACGCCATTACAATCTACGTATTCCGCCAGTGTGGCCTTAAATGAAATTTTAAAAATTCATGATCATAAAAGTTGTATTATGATTCAGGGGCAATCCTGTTTATTATTTATAAAACTAATAGAAAAAATTGATTTTAGATACCATTCAAACAGGCAATGATTATTAATAAGTTCATTAGTTTATCGACTCCCCAGATCAACAGAAAACTGAAACAGAGAATAATCTGCCCTCCTCCAGAGGTGAATGAACTTGTCAGGAAAAAGAGGAAGGCCAGGAAAACCTGGCAGCGAGTTCGCACACCAGAAAATAAAAGAGCCTTGAACTTGCTCTGTAATGAGCTGAAGGAACTGATAAAAAAGGTTAAAAATGAGGGGATTGGAAAATATTTAAGCAAGCTAACAGCTCAGAAGGATACAGACTATTCACTTTGGAAGAGTACTAAAGGACTGAAAAGGCCGAAAACCCACCAGTCGCCCATCAGCCGGGAAGACGGGACATGGGCGAAAAGTGCGGCGGAGAAAGCCGTTCTCTTTGCCAGACACCTTGAGGAAATCTTTCAGCCGTTACCTAGACAAACAGCGGAGGAAAACACTAACTTTGAGCCGAAAGTAGATAGGAAAAACATACAGAAAGTAACGCTACAGGAATTGAGAGAAGAAATTAAGAGCAATCTAAGCGCAAAAAAATCCCCGGGTTTTGACCTGATAACAGGCCAAATACTAAAGGAACTGCCTGGAAAAGCCATGAGAAAACTACTCCATTTGATCAACGCTGCCTTCAGGCTGAAGTATGTGCCTAGTCTGTGGAAGGTGGCTGAGGTTATCATGATTCTAAAACCTGACAAAGCACCAACAGATAAAAAGTCCTACAGGCCAATCTCCCTGCTACCGGTGATCTCAAAACTATTTGAAAAACTGTTTTTGAAGAGATTAAAGCCTTTGTTAGAGGAAAGAACCCTGTTGCCGGATCATCAATTCGGATTCAGAGAAAAGCACTCCACTATTGACCAGGTACAAAGAATCACCCATGTTATTGAAAAGGCTCTTGAAGGGAAGAACATTTGCTCAGCCGTCTTCCTGGATGTAGCGCAAGCTTTTGATAAGGTCTGGCATCATGGGCTTGAGTACAAGTTACATAGGGATCTCCCAGAGGAATTCTATCTGATACTAAAGTCTTACATCTCAGAAAGATACTTTAGGGTGAAGCATGAGGATGAATATTCAACTTTAAAGAAAATATCCGCGGGAGTTCCCCAAGGGAGCGTATTGGGTCCAATTTTGTATTTGTTATACACGAGAGATTTACCAAACAGTGAGGAAACAACCGTTGCGACTTTTGCGGATGATACTGCTGTTCTGGCGGTAGGTAATGATGCCGAGACAGCGGCCAATAAACTGCAAACTTTAATCGCAGAGGTATGGGATTGGACTCGACGCTGGAGGATCAAACTCAATGAAACGAAATCAATACACACCAACTTTACCAACAGAAAAATAGAAATACAAAGGATTTACATCAATGAACAAGAAGTGCCATACTCTAACACTGCTAAGTATTTGGGTATGACTCTGGACGCAAAACTTAAATGGAGGGAGCATGTAAAAAAAAAGAAAGAGGAACTCAACATAAAATTCAGGAAATTGTACTGGCTGTTAGGTAGGAATTCACAACTAACAGTTGAAAACAAATTGCTGTTGTATAAACAAGTGCTGAGACCTGTGTGGACTTATGGTGTACAACTCTGGGGATGCACCAAGAAATCTAACATTCAAATGATACAAACTTTTCAAAACAAAGTACTTAGGAGTATCGTTGATGCCCCCTGGTATATTAGGAATGACAATCTGCACAAAGATCTCAAAGTAGAATATGTCAGTGAAATCGTAACAAAATATGCAGTTAACCATGAGATGAGAATTCAGACTCATATAAATCCTGAAATGCTTTGCGTGGTGGAAGAAGCTCCGCACACGCTAAGAAGGCTTAAAAGATTGAAGCCCCAAGATTTGGTGACACACTAGTGCATTTAAATCTGTAAAACTCTAAAAGAGAGAAAGACAATAATCTCAACCCGGGGAACAGCCAGTGGGCTTCTACCCCATAAACCGTGACGTAATATTAAAGAAAAGCAACTTGTTGGGCTCGCTCAGTTGTTGCAAAGGGAGGTGTTTTTAGTGGGTTAGAGTCCCACACTACCTGGAGCTACGGGGCTCCAGTGTGTCTATAGAGATTTTCACCTGCCCTGCCGGAAAAAATTAGTTTATCGGTAGAAGAATATTGCGTTTTGTATTGTAAGAGTGAGAGGATTTGTTGGTATCATTACGCTGGTTGATTGCGTTTTTAAAATAAACGCAGTTTCAGTTGTTTTAGAGCGCTGTGGTATAGGATACCAGCAGCAAGAATATCAAATATAATTAGTAGTTTTTTAAGAGCAAAATGATGAAATCCCAAGACATGTTTAAAAACATATTTATAACTCTTGAACTGTGTGGTGTATATATACAAAAGCAACGAAATTATTCAGGGATGTCAGAGTCTGTATTAAAAACACTGACATTTGCAACAATAATTAGTTTTAGTTTAAATATTTCCCTGCTATTCTATATGTTTATTTTCCAGTGGGGATCGATCAGAGACCCTGGATTCTGTGGACTACAGTTAGCGTTGAATTCATATATTTTGTTTCTTACTGTATATTTCTATTTTGCAAGACACAAATTTGATGAGGTTTTAAATAGATTTGATAATGCTCTTATTTTGTTTTATTCGAGTCCCCTTTGTGAGCAAACAACATTTTTCGTATCCTTAAGGGAATTAGTAAATAAGTTAAATAATTTTAGTATATATTTTGTTACATTTACCTGTAGTTTAGGGATATTAAGTACTACAATACGGTACATAAGATACAAGTTAGGTTTCAGCGAAGATAGCATACCCATTTATCAGTTTCCTTTTGAGGCCGCCAGCTTTCCTGTATATGATATAACTTTCTTTTACCAGTTAGGATCTGGGCTCTTTTGTGCTGTGATTAGATGCGCCATGGAGAGTTTATTTGCAGTTTTCTTTATTTATTTAAATGTATGCTACAAGCACCTTGGTGGCGTATTTAATGAAGTTTTCTGCAAAGAAGGGATAAATTGTAACCGCATAAACAGGCTAAAACAGTGGATACAACTTCATCAACTGTTTCAAAGGTAAACTGGGGAAAGTAACTGTATTATTATTATTATTATCATTTTTATTATATTATTAACAATATATTAAACAAATTAATTTTACATTTTTTATTTTTTTATTTTGTAAAAGAGGAAATTACACAAAACTTCACTTAGAGATGGTCATTGGGAAGAAAAGTCTAATACTCTATATACATTGAAAGTTATTATTTAATTTGTTAAGTTTGCGTATCTTCTTTAATTTTAACATATTTTTTTGACGTAATCATCGCTATTGTGAAAACAGTTTTTAGGTTAGAACAAACTTCTTTATACAACCTGTACCGCTGTTGGCCACTACATTTGTCGACAATCGACATCGTAATCATCTTCACATGTACAACGTAGTAACCACTAGATATTTTTCAGATGCTTAGAAATGTAAAAGTCTCCAGTCGGATATATTCGACAAAGAAACTTGTTTTTTAAAGTTTTGTAATAACAGATATGGCAGAGTGTGAGACAACAAACACCTCTATAATTTCATAAAAAAATTAATCACGTCGACAATTTTCTACCTTCATTTCTGTTATATTTTCATTTGTTTAAAATACACAAAGTAACATTCACAAACAAACATTTGCACTTTAAAACACAATTTGTACTTACAATAAGTGAAGAACATCAATACTAGTAGAAAGCAGTATACTAGTATCTAATTTCAAGACTACAGTTACAAATCTTAACTCTGTTAAATACTTAAGTAATAAGGTACTACTGATGATACAAGGACTACAAAGAAGACTAAAAAAAAATTACAGGGTTATAAAATGTGTAAAACCTAAAGAACTGAAATTGTTCTTACAGTGACATTTTTCTTTATTTATTAATTGAACTTCAAAATGTACTATAGTAATAACATTCGCAAAAGTTATGTTTTATGAAGTCTGGTGTAATAATCTTACTTAATAAATTACATTGCATTTATATTTATATTTTTTAAATTTAATTTAATAATTGATAACATTTTAAAATTCATTTTTTGTTATTGAATCATGAGGTAGTCCCAAATGACTAAGATTACAAAATTTCTTATAGGCCTAATTCTAATTATCTTGTAAAATATCTTCCCTCGTAGTTAATTTCGATTGCCAGTGTCCTTTTGCATTATACGTTTGGGGAGAAACTACCCCATGTCCCTTAAATAACATATACTTAATATGTTTCTTATTCACTACTTCAATTTCTGTCTGTCTCTCTCTCTCCCCCTCTCTCTGTCTATCTTTTTCCTACATGTTAGTTGCATGCACACATGTCACAACATAACTAATATTTGTATGCCTACTCTTTAACGAATACCTTCCAGCTATTGTACAATAAAACCTTCATATCTTAATATAGTACAAAACTTAAAACTTACAATCCCTAAAGAATTACAGTATTTTTACATCCCTAACGTACAGCCTCACTTTGCCTCCAGTCAAATGTAACCACTCCTTTTTTTTATTAATTTAATTTATGCACTCGCATAATTGCCTTCCTGTCTCTTCTTGTGAAAAATATTGTTCTTCTTTCCATTCTATTTCCTTCTTACGTTATATGGTTCTTCCATACGTATTATCAGACTAAGGTTTGTAATTTCCTACATAAGATGATCGTCACTTAGTCTTTGTCAATAACGAACACTAGACGATCTTAACCCTTACATCTTAACCTGAAATAGCTTTAAATATTTTACTCCTTGTTCTCAGAATTTTAAACTATTTTACACCTTGTGTATTTTGTGTTTGTTTTCTATTAGTATTTTGCAACAGAGTTTATGTCTTAAATATTCCCTAAAAAAAATGTTTAGCGTATATAATAGTTAATTCTATATAGCAAAAATTGTTCAGTGTTTTTCTGTTTATGTAATATAATTCTCTTTATAGTGACAAATATTTTTATACAAAAAAACTGAATATAATTAAAGATAATATGATGTATTTTTATATACTTACACCTATTGGTTTTTATTAATGGTACCTTTAATTCAATTTTTTATATTTTTTATTGTATTCTTTTTTATACAGCCTAAAGGCACCTATGATGTTTTTAGGTGATATGATATAATATGGTGCCTTTAGGCTGTATAAAAAAAATACAATAAAAAATATAAAAAATTGAATACAATTGTTTATTTGCCTTAACACAATTACTTTGGTTCCATCATTTGTGTGTGTGTGTGTGTGTGTGTGTGTGTGTGTGTGTGTGTGTGTGTGTGTGTGTGTGTGTGTGTGTGTGTGTGTGTGTGTGTGTGTGTGTGTGTGTGTGTGTGTGTGTGTGTGTGTGTGACATTTTACAGAAACCTATAATTTAGATAATATTTTTTTGTGTCTTTTTGCTTGATTTTCTTTACCCTTTATCTTAAAATTTCTTGATATGATAAGTTTGTTAATACTAGAATAGAATACTAAAATTTTACTTCACATTATTCATAAGTATCTCTGCTATGTGAATAAAAAAAAAATGTTAACGATTAGCAAGAAATTAAGAGTAAATTGAATTACCTGAACCCGTCTTGGTACTACAGCAATTAAGACGTTATTTTTCAGGGTTGTAGAAGAATTGGTTCGTTTCTTTTCTCCGTGCCTGGCGTTTTTCTTCTTGAACCTATTCATCTGTGTTACTTTCAGTATTTTATCAATTTTATTGGTAAGCAAAAATAAATATATACTATTTACAAAAATTATTATCAATGAAAAGCTAACAAATTTAATTTATAGAATATGTTGTAAGAAAGTCAAAATTATTTTGCTAGTTAAGTAAACTGAAACCGCTGTACTGAATATTTTTCTGTATAACTTATTAATTTTAATTCAAAACTATGTAGTTAAGTGTGTGTGTGTGTGTGTTGTGTGTGATTGAGTGTTGTGTGTGTGTGATTTTATTATGTCGTTCTCAGCCATGCAACCCTAAGTCACGTTTTAGTGGTTGCTATTATCCATAATACTGTGTAGACAGATCTCATGTACACACGGTATACATGCAACGTGTAGAAGTGTGTATAGTTTGTGTAATTTGGCTATTGGCTAGTGGTATTCAAATCCCATACGTTGGACATGAATGTTGTAATACAAACGAAAACTTACTGAAACTGTACTACTAGATTTTGATTAAGGGAAAAACTATTACGCGTGTTAAAAATAATGAACGTCTAAATATTCTTTAATAACCAATAAAAATATCTTTAATAAAAATATTTCCAAGATATAAAAACCTAATAGATATAAACCTATGGAAAAATAGTTTCTTTTCATAATAAACTATTATTTCAAAATACTAATTGTTCAAACTAACTAGAAAGAGATTACATTCACTCTTAGTTTTGAACAACTCACGCGTATAAGAACTTAAAAGCTGGGGTTCTCCATGTACCCACAGTTTGAGGTACATCTGTATTATGTAAATGTAGTTACGTCACTAAACTTATGTTGCAGGATAATAATGATGCTACTTGTTTCACTACAATTTTTCATGGCAAAGTAATTTTTACATATGTAGGTGTTAATTTACAGAAAAGTAAATGCTCTCCAGCGGCTGAGTATTTACCAATTGTAGGATACACGGCAAGTGTTCTCTGCATGTTTCTCCTACTCTGTACGATTGGAAATGATATTGTGTACCAGGTAAAGTATCTGTCTTATATTTGTTGTACATTCGTTGTGTCATTACATGATTACAACTGAAAACATCGTGAAACTGATAAGTTTTTTAATTAATTAATCTTATGTATATTGTCTCAGATTTGTAATATTTCCAGATTTATTACAGTTTTAATTCATCAAAATGTAAACTTATTTTTATAAATTGTTTATAATTTTTTAGAATGAACTGTTATCTAGAAACATATATGACAGTGCCTGGTACGACAACAGTCCGGAAATTAGAAAGTATCTGATAATAACCTGTGAGCGACTAAAGAAGCCAGATATCATATGCGCCTTTAGATCGAAACACTTCGATTTTACAAAAGACACTTTCCTTTGGGTAAGCTTGTTTAACGTAAATTGAGAACTAGTCTTTAAATTTCGCTGGCTTTTGGAATCTTAACCTAGGCCTGGAGCCTTAAACATGATATCCACCGATAGGTTAATCAATTTTCAGCAAATATTTTGTTTATATAAGCAACAAACCTTTTAACTCTTTGTTAAATAAGGTTGCAGTTATATCACATATGAAAATTATCTTCACCAAACTGTGCAGCAAAGTTAATAATTTAAATAAATTCAAGGTGCATAAACTTCCAAAATAGTTTGAATTTGTTTCACCTAGTCAATTTAATAATATACTGCAACAGTTCAACCATTTACTTTACTGTGCATTGCCAAAATAATTAAAATAAATAAATATGGATTAATAAACATGAATCAGAATGCAAGATGGATCGCAGTTAAAAAGAGAACGCAGAATTCTTGCATGGACACGCAGATCTGACCCACCTGTCGCTAGAGTTGTGTACACGTGTATTTTGTTTGTGTGTGTGAAGCCTGTCCGTTCCTGAACTGTAACCAACCTTTTTTCAAGTATTGACAGATTTTATGTTTAATTTTAATTATAGGAAAAATATGTACTATATGGTAAAACAAAAGACACCAGAGGGTGTAGAAAATAAAGGTGAACAAAGGGTTAAAATGCCGTGACAAAGTGACAGAAGGTGCAATTACTATAAGTAAAAAGTGATTAGCTCTTTTTATAATTGCACTATAGAAGTGTAAATTACGTATAGTAAACATATAAAAATTAGCGTTCGATTGAGCATCGAGTAGTGTGAACAGACTTCGTAATTCGCGAAGATAGGCGAAATTCGTGAATTGAACCAGAGTGGGGTAAAGACGCTTTGACAAACTCTGACAAGATGAAAATTGTTCAGACCTGAGCTGTTGCACGACCTGGCTATAAATACCAGGTTGCGCTAATAAAGTTTCTTCTTCTCTATTCAACCGTTGCCACAGGTGTCAATAGATGTCAGTCAGAGACGCTATTTTAAACCTACAGTGAGAGTCACAGGACGAACTGGAATTCCAACAAGAGAAGCAGAGCACATACGAGGAGGTCTATGTATACACCTGCAGCATATGATATGAGGCGAGACCACTATTAAACAGCACATGCAGTGCAATCCTGGAAGATGAACGAGGACGGAGGACACGGAGTGAGGACAAAAGGAGGACATACGGATGATTAAACACGTAAAACGAGGTGATGAAAAACCATAGTAAATACAGATATTTGAAAGACACTAATTAAAGTTAGAATGAAAGACATTTAAACAGTTGATTAAAATAACTAAATTGTACATAAATATAAAGGAAGAGTGTAATTTAGAATAATATCTCTTGTATAAAATTTAGTAATTGAGAGTAACGTAAATGATATAAGAGAAATATTTGACTTTAAGTAAAGTAATTAATAAAGTTTTTGTTGATAAAGGAGAATGCATATGCAGTAGAAAGTTTTAAAGCCAATTAATATTAAAGAAATTGAAATAAATGTAAATTCATTATTGAAGTAAGTTAATCAGCAAGTCCAAAAGATGAACACACAATGAGTAAGCCGAGAGCGAAAATAATAAATTAGTTAAGATTAGATAATAAGATTTATGTATATCCTGTTGTATGTAATTTGTTAGCTATAAGTCGTGTGCGAAAGAGTCGTACACACGATTTAATAAAGAGTGTTATTTCAATATTCGAAATGAAAGAATTTTGTTTAATAAAAAAAAAATTAAATAATGAAACAATTTTAAAACTTATAACGAATCATCTTCGTATTACGATTACACCCATGAAATCAAATTCATGTTGTTAAATTATATAATTTGGCGCTCCAAAAGCGTGGGGCTACCCAAATTAAATTAAATTGAATGTGAGGAACGTTATAATACATTGTATAAACTCTATGTATAGTACCTAAACCAACAACGTTATACTGCTCCCCCCATAACGCCGTTTATATCGAGTTGACGACCGCATAATGTGCTTTGCATTAAATATGAATCTGAAATGTCTTCGTTCCATTCTCAAACCATTTTCCTCCTCAGTCGCAGATACCTCTTGTTTGACATTATCCTGTCTTTGCAGTTCACCCTCAATCTCAATTATAACTATTTTTCTTTGGTTTTTCCGACTCTTTGTTTCTTCTTAACTCTGAGCTCTTTAATTCTTGTGTTTCTGGTAAGTTACTTTTTTCATGTTTTGCTTTGTTTAACTACAACTTGTTCTTACTGTTCGAAAGCTTCAACCACGGACGCTTCCTCCATTTCAGAATGACAATAGATTTTTCTGGGACTACTATTGATAACTTATCAATAACCCCATTTGCCGTCACACAAGTTGGTACTTTGATTTCCGTATTGCCACGGAAGGATCTCTATTAGTCATTTCGACTTTTATCCTGCCAATAACGAATGGATGGATAAAGCCATTTCTGCCGCACAAAGTTTCATCTTTTCCAAGCCAATCTTACAATGTAGCTCTTAAATTAACTAAAATGACATAATCATTCATAATGTAAAAGCCACGTATAACTTTGTTGACACATTATACGAAATATCGGTATGGAGAACCATACATGACTTCCATATTCTAATATTTATATTTAAAATCATTTTCGAAATGAAATGTTACCATAGAAACTACTTCTTTCTACTTACTGCTTCAGCCTTAACCACAGTACTATGGTCACTAACGTATACCACCTCACGTTATCGCACTCGATTTTCACTGATGATGGAAGTCGATGGCATTGCCGAAACGTCTGGTTTTGTAGAAAACATTGGACTACGGCCAAATATCCCGCGAAGGAATTTTAACAAAAACTACTTCTTTGTTGCCGATAACGTTGTATAATATGCATAAAATTAATGGCTTGTATAAGTTAATGATTGATCTCCATTAAGTAGTACTCAAGTTTCCAAAGTTTTAATATTATGATGTCCGTAATTAAAACATCAGAGCAGGTTTAGTGTGTATGAGGGTACACCGTGGACAAAAATTTTCAACATTTCCTATTGAGCGTTGCTTAGAGTAAAGCTGCGAATCTACAGTGTACGTTTCACAGAACGAACACGCGGAAAAGAAGGAGCGCTCAGAAGTCACTCATGTACCCTCAGCATCTTGCAGAGGGTTCATTCCCTAAAGACGAAAAGTCTGTCTATGAATCGTTCCTCTGTAAACACGTGCAGTTACACTGCCCAGCGATCCACAGGAAGCAAATCGCTATCCACGCTGGACACTTTTTCGGCTTGCACGCGTTATGTTGGTATGGGTTTCAGCACTTTCCATTTAAAAAGCGTGCAAATGTAAGAAAATAAACATGAATGAGGCCAGAAATAACGCGAATTGTGTGTGTGTGTGTGTGTGTGTGTGTGTGTGTGTGTGTGTGTGTGTGTGTGTGTGTGTGTGTGTGTGTGTGTGTGTGTGTGTGTGTGTGTGTGTGTGTGTGTGTGTGTGTGTGTGTGTGTGTGTTCCCTGCCTTTTTATTGCGGTAGTCATAATAATAAAATGGAAACGTAAACATTACATAACTGAGATATGCTTGCTTGCCACGAACGATATATTTTCTCTCATAAATGATTTACATTAAAATGAAAAAATTATAATTTTATTGCCTGGCAACAAAATTATTTTAATTTAACAATTACCATTGTTTGAAAAAGTTTAAATGAATTTTCAAGTACTTTACTGTTGTTAAAACGTAAAAGATTGCAGGTAAACTACCCCTTCCCCTTAACCGATCTTCACCAAAAACAAAAGGCCTTGAGTTCTCCATAATTCAGGGGTGTATGCAAAAAATTATTTGATTCTGTTTGAATATGCGGCAGTTATCGTTCGTCATAGAAAAAATTACTCTTGTTAAAACATAAAACGTTGGAGGTAAACTACCTCTTTCCCTTAACCGATCTTCACCAAAAACAATAGGTCTTGAGAACTCCATAATTCAGGGCTGTATGCGAAACATTATTTGATTCTGTTTGAATTTGCGGCTGTTATCGTTTGCCACAAAAAAAAATTACCCTTGATAAAAAAAACCGTTGCTGGTAAACTACCCCTTTCCCTCAACCGATCTTCACCAAAACAATCGGTCGTGAGTACTCTACAAATCAGGGCTGTATACAGACAGACAGACACACACACAGACACTTTTCGAAAAACAACTTTCTTTCATGTTTTGAGTGTAGTACAATCTGAATCTGCAGTAATCTCGAACACGATTTTTTTTGCCATCACCATACTTCCATTTCCTTAAGGAACATGGAAGTAAAAACGGTAATCTCAAAACAAGATAGCGTAAACATCTCTTAATATTTTACTTTAACGATTGTATAATCATTCTATATCATTGTATAACATTTTGCCAAACGTTCCAGTTGCAGGTTTTGTGGGAGAGAAGCAGAAATGAGACTTAATGCTGACCAATATATAACGGCGCACTATGTACAAGTATCTCTAACAAATTCATTTACCATCAAGTTCCATTTAATCTTGTCAAAACTCAAAAAATGTTTTGTTCAAAGCGTACACTCTCATAGTTGTGCATTCATATCAAAAAACTCTATTTTATAGTTCAACAATTATTTGCTTGACAACAGCCAAGTTTCTCACATCTGTAAAGGCAGTCTGCCTTTTACCACTGAGCAAATTGTTGTGCCTTACTATAATTTACAATTGTTTCTTGAACAATGTGTTTAATTGCTTACTAACAAACAGTATGGTACGACAGTGTGATGACATACCCACATTGATGTATGTGGACGCAATCATGGCAGCTTCGATCTGAAGTCAATTATAAAAAGATTCATCATTCCTGGAATAAACATTCGTGATGCCTTACCACACTACTGTTTGTGAGGTGAAGGTAACTCTGTACCACAGACTTTAATAACGTCTATATATGTACAGATTGAAAAAAACTCTCTCATAATTTTTTCCGTTTCTAGATGTGCTAATCTGTTTGTGCTTGCTTCGACCTTCTGGACACATCGCACGCATTGCAGAGGCTCTGATCATGATACCGAAGTTCCAATAATTTTCACAATTCATCGTACCAGTTCTGGCATTTAGATATAGCATCTGACAACCTCTGTACCCTGTACTATGTACCTTTGTCTAAGTAACTGGCTATCACTTTGTAGTAGTTCCGTAGCAAACATCTTAATACACCGCGTGAAATATCTTCCTCTATTTTTAAGTATAACATTATTAGACGGTAACCAAGTCACAGATTTAATTATAAATTTACCTTATTTCCGTCTTGTGAAATACGAAGAACTTGAAGAGCTCCGAAACGCGTCAAAAGTAACAAACAACAAGAAAAATAAGTCACAAGACGGAAATAAGGTAAATTTATAATCTTCCTCTACTGCCAAATACAAAATAATTTACGTATCTCCGTCAGGCACAACTGACAGTCATAAAGTTTCCATCTGTAAGCATGACCCTTTCGTCCCTGTTAGTCATGACGGTTTTACAAATAGTTATTCCAGCTGGGCATCTCACTACATTCATTCCCAATTCTATATCCAACTTTCTGTGCGCCCTTTCCCATCTTGAGCG
The DNA here is from genome assembly GCA_034769895.1 of Magicicada septendecula. NCBI lineage: Eukaryota > Metazoa > Arthropoda > Insecta > Hemiptera > Cicadidae > Magicicada > Magicicada septendecula. The sequence continues at coordinate 312,662,341 of CM068373.1, read as the reverse complement.
TCCTAATATTACGTGTTCGGAGCATCCTCCTACTTGCATATACACAACACAAGACATCCACCCTATCGATTAGTTCTAAATGAGCAACATTCTTTAGGAACAGTTGTAATGAAATTTAACAACTTATTGTCTTTACATTCTAGACATGGTCTTACGCCACCTATCATGAAATTAGTTCACTACGCTTTCGTATTCTTAAGTCCTTCTGATCTCTAAATGTATCACTTAGTTTTTGCCGTGCTCTTAATCATTTAACTCCCGTTCTTTTCAATCGCAAGCAAATATATAAGAATGCTCGTGAACACATGTAGTGCCTTTGTAGGCATTGTCCTTTGGCAGGCTAAAGCTCTTCTCACCAACGTGCTTGTCTATACTCATAGATCTTCATTTAATTTGTCAGCCCTAGAGGAATATTGACTACAACAACGCCGTCTAAAAGATCCACTTTTGCTACTGAGTAGACCAAAATTCGGGATTAAACTCATTAGAATTCTAAAATGTTTCTCGGTCTTAGTATTAGTAATTGTTAGATGTTTGCCAAAGGCGCGATACTAAGTATAAATACATATATATTTATTTCCTTGGTAAAATTGTGTGTCCTTCTGTTCCAAACACCACGGAAACCGGAGCCCCGTCTATTCCGGTGTCTCTTCTTTTTCAAATTAACATCTCACTTTTATCTGAAAGGAGCATTACTTTTTGTATAATAACTACGCTCTCACCCTTTGCGTAACTTCATTGGCTAATCTAACAGTCCCTCCAAATCAAGTGCTTAACCAGAGGAGAACGCTGAGTACAATCCACAGGAAAGAGCCCAGTACAAATTGTTTCATAAGGCTTGTTCAAGGTTGGTCGTGTTCCATTGTATTGTAGCATTTAAAGCACTTTCTCATGATTTTCTAACGTTCTGCCACTACCCAGCCATAGTTTGAAACTTAACAAACTATAACGTCTCTCCTGTTAAGACATTATAACATAGGGAACCAGTTTAATTGTTTGCTGTTAATTAAACTAGCTGCCGTAGTTAGTAAAAATTACTTACCAACAAATTATGACAATGTATATATCAGGAATTTGTCCAAGGTTACATAAATTTATTCACTCTCTGGATATTAGCGAAAACATCTCTTTATTATTGTATCTTAACTACGGATATAAACATAATAGCTTTAATGGTCATCTTTTTGTTTTTACTTTACTTTTAAAGGAAAATTCTTATAGATTTTGCATCAAATACTCTTTAAATTATTACTCTTAGTATCTCAAGATCATACAGCTGTGTATTACTTTGATTACCACGGATCCGGGTTCTAACTTTATAATATTCTAACATACTTTAACATCATCCAAACTATTTGAAGAATAGTCTGATGTAATTTCATATTAACTTTACCTTTAAGCATCATCAGGTTATTACTATAGCATTACAGAAACTACAAACATTTATATGCTAATATTTATGTGATCTAAAGTCTTTACAAGAAACTTTACTGTTCTTTTTGTTGAGGTTGTTAAAAACAATGTATGCACAGAAGTTATGGTTTAGTGTCACCTGAGTATAACGTGAATCTGCGGCTGGCGGTTGAGATGATCCTCTTCAGTAGGTCTTCCTGGATGTATTTCGTTGTCCATCTGGATCCTCCATTTATTTGGTTGTTTCTGTATTGTGGTCTAGGTCATGACGCTGGGATTCTGCTACTGGGAGTTCGTACAGTTGTTGTCGTAACTTCTCTCCTGGCGTTGGTGTTCACTTTTCACATTTAATTTTTGTTTAAAACAGCACTGATGTTACCTTTTACATGGTATGGAACATATCTTACCACTTGCTTCTCATAAAGAGATGTGTCGGCTAAGTTTTTATTTATTAATAATATCTTCTCAACATCTGAACTACATTACTAGTTTTTAAGCTTCATTTAGCTTCGCTACATATGGATTAATTAAAAGAGAATCACTAACTTCTTGTTACATCGGTTTTAGCGACATAAACGTAAGTTTAACTTCGCGACACATTTTCGGGCTGCTTACATGTCAGAGATTCTAGGTCGACTGGCGTTAGTTTAGCGACAGGGAGTACGGAAGCGGGCGCAGTTTACACGCGGAGAGAAAAGTAGTTCGTTCCTTAATTATTATTAATTGTCCATTAATTAACTACTATAAATTATCCTACCTTTTCTTAGTTAGGAGTTAGGTATTTCTTTATTATTATTACGTCTTTTATTTAAATATAAGGATTATTAGTTTTTGCTTAATAACATTGTACTTTGCATGTTCGTACTAGCCTTTTTACAGGTTGATACAGGTATCTGGGTACAGAGGGAGGGTGAATTATACTCTCACTTGTTATAAGAACAAAAAAAATTGGTTTGTGCTATTTAAATTGTCTTTAAATCGTCACAAAACATTGCTTACAGTCTGTATAATTTACCGAACCGCAATGGCATAACAAGGTATGGTACGTTAAAAATCGTAATACAATTCATTCAGTTTCCATCGGTATTACTTGGAAGTTTGAGATCCATCGGTTTTCAATAAAGTAATCTATATATGACAAAAATTTAAACTAAAATTAATTATCTACTATGAATGCAATAGAGAAATGTTTCAAATATGAACGTGAACATTATAGATCTCACAAATTCACGCACTTATGAAGGACAGGGAGACAGTACACACAAAATCTATTACAGACAAAACTGAAATAACTGCAGTTCTCCATAACTGTATCTGGTTATACGTGGTTAGAATGGTAGGAGATACATATGCAAAAATGTCTAGAATAGAGCCGGGTAACTTCCTTTGATGTATTTACTCGAGTACCACAGGTTATATGTGGTTAGAATGGTAGGGGATACGTATGCAAATATGTGTAGAATAGAGCCGGGTATCTCTCTTTGATGTATTTACTCGAGTACCACAGGTTTGTCGTTTCTCATTCCAAGAGTTTAACTGTATACAATATTACAAAGTGTTAAAATATTTCTGGTTAGTATATCTTTAACCTTATATAGTACGTTTTAGTAATGCATATTAGCTTACCTTAATACGTTTTTGAAATAGTTCTATTACTCGTAATATATGTAAGCTGGAGGCGAGAATTATTGAAAAAAATATTTTAAAAAATTACAACTAAAAATCTAGTAACCACGTGCATGCAAACTGAGGACAAAATACGCAGATAAAGAGTAATTACTGTATGCCAGAGGTTTTGGAAAATTACAGATGTGACACCATAAATACTCTTAAGTGCATAAATAGACTAATGAGATTTAGACTGCGTATATTGTTCTGTTACTGTGTAAAATAATTATACCAAATGAGAACAGCGGTTCTCCTTGGATTTGATGCTGTAACACAAAACTCAACAAGACACTGATAACAGTACAGCATACTTTATAAAAAGAACTCTTTTGATTTTTAATTGTTTCAATAATTGTGAATGTTCTGTACTAACTTGTCTATAGTGCAAGTGTTTATACAAATTTATTTTTTACAGGACATATCGATTAAAGTTAGAGAAATTACATTACTTATCAGTGATAACTTATCTACTTACAGGTAATCAAAGCTATTGTGTCTTCCTTTATCACGCTATCAGAAATCAGTGGTCGTCGAAATGCAAACTATCGCTGTTAATGACTAGGAATCAAGAGCACTGTTAACTGTTATAATAGTTTATATACCTGTTATAAATGTATTTGTTACCACTATTATATATTAGCAGCCTCATAAATGTTAGTAATATGTGTAATTTAAACACACAATTCTTTTAATGAAAGTAACAAAACACATTTGTTTATTAGGTTTTTTTATTATAAATAATGCAAAAATTTTAACAAGAACATATTTTTAATTTTGTAAATTACAAATGTTTTGATATAGTAATCCAACTATCAGATTTTATAATGATCAACTTGTAATGTGATGCTGGTAGTTGGATTACTATCGAAACATTTGTAATTTACAAAATAAAAAATATATTCTTGTACAAAATGTTTTTATTATTAGTAATAATATAAAATAACAAGAAAATTTAGAGCATATATGAATATAATTAGGTTTATTGTTGGTTGGATTCATATGAATTATGTGAATACAATTATTGGTAGTATGTGCCACGCACTTTCACTCGTATATGATAGAAAGGTAAATTATAAAGTATTGCACTCAGTTTACTGTTGGTAACATAATGGTCATACACACGCGCCAGCTTGCTTGACCAAACAGGCGCGCGGGCGTGCACTTAATCTCTCTCACACACACACACACACACACACATGCGCGCGCTCACGCCCAAACACAATGTTTTTATGTACATATGAATCAAACTGAATGTAGGATTCAAAATAACATTAATAATATTCATAACACGTAGTATTTTATCTATTAGCTTCTAAAAAAAGTTATACTTATTGTAAGATTTTGTAATGCAATATGAAATAAAATAAGCTTTCATACACCAAACATATGCACATATCCTTGTTATTTGTACCTTTAATCTATAACTTTGATTTCAAGGTGAAATTTAAATTGTAGAGTCAAGCATAGAATTAATGAAAAAGTGGAACAAACGGATAACGCCAATCGGAAGAGAACTTGCGTTTTCAATTTAAGGTATCAAGTACAGTATATTCACTAATAATGAAAGTCTTATTTTTAAGTGCGACTATAAAGAAAGGAATAATATGCGTTTGTTGATTGTGCACAAATAACATTTAGGCTATGCGAGATTCGGTTATTTGAAGAAAGATGGAGGTTTTATAAAGGTTCTGTATCGAACTTATAAGAATTCTACATCGAATATATTGGGGAGACGGATGTATTTATATAATCAGGCAGAGTGCTGTCATCTGACAGAATCGGAATGTTGCGTTAGACACGTAAGTATTAATGCTGAAAAAAGTTAAAACATTTGATTAAAAACAATATAATAAACCTCAATGTTAGACAGGGTTGTAGTATATATCCTCTGCTTTTGAACATACACACACATATTGCAATCGACATTCCACCTGCTTACGAAATGTAACACACAAGATTGTCATATGACAGCGTATAAAGAATATATGTGAATAAGTAGGGATTGGAGGTTTGAATATTGAAAAAAAGCGGGTAAGGAAGGTTGTGATAAATGTTAGTTTTAGGTATTTTCAGACTTGTAAAGGAATATTAATTTCAGTGAAATGGTGCGTAATGATACTCGTGTGTATTACGGATTTGAGAGGATACAATTGTATGGGATATTCTTAAAAACCACGTTAATTGAAATAACTAGCAAAATATAATCTCAAATAAACAATCCCACACACACATGCGCGCTCACGCACAAACACAATATTTTTGTGTACATAGAAATCAAAATGACATAGAATGTATGATTCAAAATAGCATTAATAACATTCATAGAACGTAGTATTTTATCTATTAGCTTCATAAATAATTTATCTAGATTGTAAGATTTAGTAATTCATTATTAAATGAAATAGCCTTTTTATACACCAAACCTATGCACATGTTCTTTTTTGTACCTTTAACCTATAACTTTGATTTCAAAGTAAAATTCCAGACAATTTGAGAATCAGGCACAGAATTAATGAAAATGTGGAACAAACGGATAATGCCCATTGCAAGACAACTTACGTTCTCAATTCAAGATATCAAGTACGTACCTACACTAATAATGAAAGTTGTTATAGGTGAAATTCTATAAAGAAAGGAACAGGAAGGTTTTCGGACAGTTGACGGTGCATAAATGACATTTAAAGCGAGATTCGCTCCATTGAAAAATCAAATCGGTTGAAGGTAGCTGTCAATTCAACGTCTTTATATCTTCTTCTGCTCGTCTTTTTCCTTTTTGAAGTCCTGTTTTTTAATAAAAAATTGACGTATTTTAACTTAGCTACTTAACTATTCAATAAAACGCCAAGTTAAAACAAATAATTATATTTATTGTGAATAGTGCGATTATTCGACTTGCGTCGACTATTGCTCTCGGAATCGAGACTGAATCTCAGATCGATTAACACATTTGGGTTAAGTTTTATTAATTTAAATTGTTATTTAACATGGATTCTTTTAACTGTTGAAATAGTCAGGAAAGGCAAGTTAGAGAATTCAATACTTACAATTCGAAAAAACTTATTCATTAACACATAATTATTAAAAAATATAGTACATATTAGTAAGAAGAAATTCGAACCACATGCAGACTATTCTGACGTCACGCAATCTTCTTATTGTGCTGGCCGCTACTCGTTGAAATTAAAAGATGGCTGCCTGCATGCGTTGTACCACGCTGATAATCTGTCTCTAGGATTTTTCTTCAATAAAATGCAGTAGTTGATAAATTCCTCTTCTGTGATGTAGTTATTGAAAGACCTTCCAGTTATTGTGTTTAGCTTTCGTCCTCCACTGGATTTCGTTCTGTAATACGTGTGTAGTGTTGAGTGGTTTCTTCAAATCAGTTCGCTGTTCATAAATTAGGTTAGATTTATAATTCCATCGTGACCATTCGTTCTGGTAGTTAGTTTTAGTGTTTCTTAATTTTGCTTTATTATTCCAATGATTATTTAAATTAGATTCATTGATTTACTGTATATACTTCATTCCTTCATATTTCCATAGTACAGCTTGGTTTTAGTTAGTTAAAATTTAATTCAGATTTCTTCTCAATACTCTGACACGTCCGTTCTGCTTGGAGTTTAACAATCAACTAATTTTATTTGTTTCTTCATATAGAAAATCCTGTACGATGTTGGTCTCATTTTTCATTGTTCACAATCAGCTGTTTGCCTTATTCCCGATTCGATTTTATGTAAATAACTTTATAAATGATATTTTTTATATATTACTGGCTATAATTTAGTTATTTAGTATTTTTATGAAATTTTAATTATATAACTATATTCCTGCTTTGATTTTATACAAATTAATATTAAACATCACCTATTTTGGTTTGAATTAAACGCAAAAATTATATTCCTTGAAATTTATTTCTAGGCCTTATCATGGTTCACATAATTACCCATTAAATGGTTTACAGTATGTTTCATGTTACCATTGTCCTGAAATAAGATCATTATAATTTTCCTTTACTACTTTGTTATTAAACTAAACATTTACTGATTTATTTACATTTTACTTATACTTGGTTTACTGCTTAGGCATTATCTTGTACAATCATTATTTAAGTCAATTTTATCATCTGACTTTTTAATTACTACTACAGGTTGTTGTGATAATTATAATAAAGTATTTGCATGATAATAGGAATAATTTATGTTAATTTGGTCCAGGTTTTCACTAATTTATCTCCTCTGATTTGATTACAGGGTCAAAGTTGAATTTGGCTTGATTATCAATTTTCAGTTTTACCATCAATATTATAATTATTTCACATTATTATTATTATCTTTTCTAAGTTACTATTTATATGACATTTGAATTAATATATTGCCTTTCCTTCCTCAACAAAATTCTGACATAAACTAACATTCTTTAAATACAACAAACACTTATTCTCTACCATTTAGTATATCCTAATATCAACATTGTAGGTAGTGAATACCAATATAATAATTAAACAAATAAATTCCTTCTTATAATTAAACAAATAATGGTCTTAACCTAATTACAGTCTTTTGCTGTCCTTTCAAAATTGGTTTGGGGCGTTCCCCTTAATTACACACTATTTTATTTATACTTATATTTACATTAAATCAGTCTACTGGTATTGTATTCTCTGACTTTGGCCATATGGTTTTCTAATTTTTTTATAATACTTATTGTTTATGTTCGTTTATTCATTTTGTTTGATTCTGGTAGTGTTCTGGCTGCAAAATAGGTTTTGATCCTTTGAGATTTTTATTTAATTAATTTGTCTATGGTTGTATTTCCTTACTGCTCCTTATCTTACTGGGTATACTGATAATGTTATTGGGATAATGATCATCCTGTATGGTTTAACACATATTGTTTTGAATTGAATGTGTTTAATTTCTATGGATAGAGAGTTTTTATCGTACTGTTAAGGCATTTTATTTTGTTTATTATAGTGTTTATTTCTTTTATGTTACTTTTATTTAGGTATATTTTACTCATTCCAGATTGCTTCTTCTTTTCATTTTCTAGATGGTATTAAATTCCGTTATGCTACAATATATATAGTGGTCAGAGCTGTTGGGTTGTGCGTCGTGAGACGACCCAATGGTATCCTAGTACCGAGCCTCCTATGAGGGGCTCCTGCCTAGTGGTCCTGTCCAGACGGAATATTGATTAATTAAATTTTATTGGTCGTTACAACGACATGCTCGTACTAGGTCGACTAGTACAGTATTTGTCGAGGCCGTTTCCAAGATTCACCTGGACGTATTCGGTACCTGCCAAGGCCAGCTATGAGTGGGTTTGTCTGGGTCCTCGCAGCTCGGACGTAAAATTTACGTGCAAGTCGCCTTGCGGTGTCATCCAAGGAGCGGACACCGAGTCCTCTTCTCAGGAGACGAGAAGAAAACCGATAGGGGACTTTGGCCGCTAGCCGAAGCCCTCTATCGAGAACGCTTTGCAACCTTCTTTTATGAACGGTTGCGAGGTAACCCCAGACGGGAAGAGCGTAGGTAATGATCGGCAACAGATACGCGTTGACAATCAACTTACCCAGCTTGCGGGTCATAGCCTTGTTGGCAAGTATCGGAAACAGTTGACCGAGACGAGCGGACGCTTTCTTTCGCATCGTCTCAGCGTGGGTACGCCAGGTGAGCCGACGATCAAGGTGGACACCGAGGTACTTAACTTCCCTCGACCAGGGCAGGTACGTTCTACCGAGTCTCACTCGGCCTCGTGGTTCTTTCCGGCGCTTTGTGAATAGCACCGCGGAGCTCTTGGTTTCGTTGACGGCAACTTTCCAGCTTTCCGTCCACGTCGAATACGCATCGAGTGCGCGCTGAAGTCGTGGGATAGCAAAGTCTGCGTTCCGATCGGCGGTATAGACCGCCGTGTCGTCGGCAAACAAAGCCATCTGGACTCCAGGCTCTCTGGGTGCGTCGTTGACATACACGGAGAACAGGAGAGGCCCTAGCACGCTACCTTGAGGTACCCCGGCTGTGATACGTCTCTCGGAAGAGACGTGGTCGTCTATTCGCACGCAGAAAGTCCTCTCCGTCAGAAAGCTAGCAATCAAGCGAAGGTAGCAATCTGGGAGCTGGATTTCCCGGAGCTTGAACAAGAGCCCGTCGTGCCAGACACTATCAAAGGCCTTTTCCACATCTAGGAAACAGGCGACAGTCTGCTCTTTCCGACACCCGGCGTCCGTGATGTATTCCACCAGTCTCATCAGTTGATGAGTGGTGGAATGCCCCACACGGAAGCCGAACTGTTCGGGGACCAGTACATCGAAATTTCGTAGATGATCTAGTACTCTCCGTTGTACGAGACGTTCGAGGACCTTTGACGTGGCTGACAGTAGACTAATTGGCCGGAGGTTGCCGGGACGGGAAGCGTCCTTTCCCTGCTTCGGGATCACTATAACCGTCGCCTTACGCCATTTCTGGGGAAAATAGGCCAGTCTAAGACACGCGTTGAACAGCGCGACCAAGAAAAGTACTCCTCGCTCCGGGAGTCGAGTAAGAGCGGCGTTCGAGACGCCGTCCGGGCCAGGAGCTTTTCTTGGCACGAGTTCAACGAGCCGATCTGTGACCTCTTCCCTAGTAATGGGTTCGGGCTCCGTAGTGATCGGAAGAGACAGAAAGTCTTCCACTTCGTTCTCGACTTCTTCGTCGAAGTCCCAGTCCATGGGCGGGTTAGGTGCGAACTGTCGCTCAAAACACGCGCCCAAGTACTCGGCCTTCGCCTCCGGGCGAGCCAGGATTTGACCGAAAGGTCCAGCAATGGCCGGGATGCGAGGCCGGCGCCTCTTCCCTACCAACGCCGAAGGTATCCGGTAAGGGCTACTTTCGTCCGATCCGTCCCCTGCCTGGGCCACGGCGAGTTCCCAACAGCGTCTCCGGTAGGCCTGCATTTCACGACGTAAAATGCCGGTCGCCCGGTTGTACGCTGCCTTGTCGGCCGGATCACGGGTCCGCTGCCAGCGTCTCCGGAGGCGATTTCTCTCGCAAGCGAGAGCACTCGTCTCCTCTGGGATCCGCTGCCAGTGGGGCGTGACGCCAGGCTTCATTCTGGAAGACGCGTCGATCGCAGATACGACTGCCTCATCAAACGCGGCAACTGCCGCGTCGACTTGGCGGAAGGTTTCGAGTGGTCCCGCGTCTGGCAATCGGCGACTTAACGCCGGGCCATAGCGATCCCATTCTACCACCTTCCTGACATCTCTGCGTACGACGTGCTGGGTAGCGACGTGTATCAGGATGGGGAGATGATCGGACGATAGTTCCGTTAGCGCGGACACATGGACCGGACAGCCAATTCCTTGAATCACCGCTATGTCCAAGACATCGGGAGCCGCGTTGCGTTGTGAGGGGTAGAACGTAGGTTGGGTAGGCCCAATCACTTGTATCCTGCGAGAATCGGCAAACCTGCGTAAACGTTTCCCGTTTGGGGCAGTCAAGCGACTGTTCCAATCGCGATGTTTACAGTTCAGATCGCCGGCCATGATGACCCTCCTGTGTGCATCGAACGCGACAGCTAGATCGGGGTGAAGGAGCTCTTTTTGCGGCGGTTTATACGCCGCTACCATCTGTACACCGCCTAGAGTGTTTAACAACTCCACAGCGGTGCCTTCGAGGTGAGTCATTGCAGGCAAGACGACTCGGTGATGCTCGAGAGTGAGCCTCACCGCGACGGCAGTACCGCCACCAGCAGTGCCCGGTCTGTCGTTTCGATAGCACACATAGTTGGCCAGTCGTAACCGACTCGCAGGAGTCAAGTGGGTCTCATTGAGAAGTACTACATCGGGTTTGAGTCGGGCCAGTAATTCTTGGAGTTCCTGGATCTTGTTGGACAACCCGTTGGCGTTCCAGGAAAGAATCGAGAGATCTCGTTTGAGGACCCGACTCATAGAAGACCTACACAAGTGGCGGCTTCCACCAAGAGCATGAATCTCTCAGTTATGTCAGCAGTCTCCAAGCGGGAGCGGATGGACCTGAAGGTCTGGGCGACTTTGCTGAGATCGAACTCAGCAAGGAAGTCTTTGACGACCTGGTAGTCGTCAGGTACGGTTTTGGAGGCAGATTGCCTGGAGACTGCGTGCGCATAAGAGCGCCGAGGCTTGTCAATCGGGGGATTGGTGGAAGCCAGGGGTTTCTTAGGGCCAGGTGTAGCGCCTCTAGCGGAGGTGCTAGGAAGAGGGACAGATGCGTTTGCGTCGGACTTCGCGCGTTGTGCAGGCTGTCTGGACTGTGCGGCCGGGTTGGCAGGAGCCCGGGATCTAGCGCCACGGGGCTTTCTTTGCCGCTTCTTTTTGCCTGCGTTGGGAAACCGCGGGGGCGGGAGGTCTGGCGAGGCTGCTTCTAAAGCAGGGGCGGGAGTCTCCGGTGCTGGGGAGGGTTGAGTAGTCTCAGGCTCCACAACCGAGATGTTTTCTGTTGGCTGGGTGGTCTCACTTTTAGATGCCACGAGGTTACGGCGCTTTTTCGCCTGAGGCGGGACAGGGGCCTGTGAAGGAGCCTGAGGTGGAGTTGCCTGTGCTACAGGTGTTTGCTTCGGGCCTTTAGATCGCTTCTGTTGCCTGTTTGAAGCTGGGGCGGAAGACACGGCAGCCGTAGCAGGAGGCGCAGGGCCTGGCTGCTCGGTTGCAGGTCTGGAACCAGCTACCGGATGCCTCGGTGGTGGCAGGCGCCCTTTCGGCTTTCGCCTCTCGAGCTCCTGCTGAAACACCGGACATGCCCGGTAGTTGGCGGGGTGACTCCCGCCGCAGTTGATGCATCTTTTGAATGCAGGTGCATCGCAAAGTTTGGAGGCGTGAGGGAGAGAACACCTCACGCACGCCGGAGCGTTAGAACAAGAGTCGGAGTGGTGCCCGAAGCGTTGGCACCTGTGACACTGAGGCAGAACCCCGGGAGCGCGGCTTCTTTCCACTTTTACGCGGAAACCAAAAAGCCGCGTAAGTGAGAGTAGGCTAGTGCCTGCCTCGCTATTCTCCACCAGGATGCGGACCAGAGGAATTGGACGCCTTGGTCCGGCAGGAGTAAACACCCGATCATGGACCGCGCGAACAGGATAGCCCAGCTCGCGCAGCTCATCGAGTATTTCCTCCAGAGGGGATTCCACGTCCAAGCCTCTGAGGACAAGCGACAGAGGCTTCACGTGTTTGGTCGAGAAGGTATGGTACTGGAATTGCTGGGATTCCACGTACGCCACGACACTGCGGTACACGTCCATTCCGCGGACAACGATCTTGACTGTATCGCCCCCAAGGAGCTTCAGGTCAACGTTGGCCGGGGAAAGTCCGGAGCCACTATCAATCGCCGGTAAAAACCGGTGACGTTGTTCACGCCATGAACGTAAACGGGCGGGATGCGAACCGCGGCCGACGGTGCTTGGGCACCGCCGGACGCAGTCGGCCCCGGGCCGGATTCGCCATCGGCGGGGACAACTTCCATGGCGGACGCCGAGGAAGAGGTTGAGGACGATCGGTTCCGCCTCGGTTTCTTAACCGGGCGCCCCCGTGGCCCAACCGCCACGAAAGCGTCGGTCTCGTCACCGGGCAGCGGAACCGACCGGGGATCGACTTGGTCCGCATCCATAAGCGGAGAGCACGGCGAGTCGCTCGTGTGGGGCGGGGCAGTGGCGAGCGACTGCGAGCTCGATGACGCGCCCGGAGCGGGCATTTCCGCCATCGAGCGGGAGGTTCGCCGTCCAGAGGCAGCCAGGCTGCCTCCGGCGGTAACCAGGGACCTAGGGTCCGGCCCGAGCCGGATCGCTTGCGGGACTTCTGGAACGCTCAGGCTTACTACGAGCTGGGCAAATGACCGGCTTCGTTAGATACCTCTCCTTACCAAGAGAGGTGTCCACCGGCCTCTTTACCTAGGCGATATCCAAGCTCGCTTACCACTGGTGGGGGCTCGCAAGGATCGTCCTAGGCAGCGCTACCTAAGAGCCTGAGCGTCAGCGGGCTAGATGCGCTGCGCAACCAACAGCTCTGGCAGGCTATATGCTTCCTCTTCAGCGGTGGTCCTGAAAAGGGTCACTTGGCTGGTGGCCCGTAGAAGGTCCGACGAACGCAGCTGTGTGTGCTGGCTACTCAGTTCACCAGCCAGCTGAGTTGAAGTCTTCTATCTTCTTGTTGGCGAGCAGCAAGAGGGCCAAAATGTTTCTGTCCAACGGCGGCAGAAGGCAGTAGGGCAGCGGCTGAGAACAGCGAAAGAACTTCAGCGTCCAAGCTGGAGAGAGCAGTCCAAAGGAGAGATCCTTCCTTGTCCAGAAGCTGAAGCGAAGTGACAATATATATATATATATATATATAGTGACGGCAGCGGTATGCGAACATCTGCTCTCCGGTACCAGCGGTGGACACAGCGAGCCAATCCGGCATCAGCATTCGGAGCGAGTCAATCAGCGATCCCGGTAGTTAATAAAACCCGGGCCGGCAGAAAATTTTAAGCACTCTTCATCGCTACGCCATCGGACGCACTTCATCTCCTCTCCTCTCTCGAACGACATCGGCGCGGAGTCAGCCGGAAGGAACGGTCGAAGAATAGAACCGGCGTTCTTGCGTCTTCGCCCTCCAATTCCGCGCCAGCGATGGATTTCGCTGGGCCGGCAGCCGACTCTACAACCGGTGCCGAAAGAAGAGGAGGACTGCAGTACGCCACGAACAGCGGGCGCAGCCGCCGAACATCTCAGCGCGGCACTACCAACATCACCGTTCTCGCCACTCGGTCCTTTTTAGGGCCACCAAAATAACTAGAGTGTACGATTAGCGCTATTTGTCATGCGGCAAGCATTTTGTCCGGTGACAATATATATATATATATATATATAAATGAACATTTTACCTGTATATGAAATGTACCAAAAAGATTGCCATATAAAGAAGATATATATATGAATAAATAAAAGTTGCAGGTTTGAATTTTGAAAAGTAGCGGATAAGGAACTTTGTGAAAACTGTTAGTTTTAGTTATTTTCAGACTTGTAAAGCATTTGTAAGTTCAGTGAAATGGTGCGTAATGGTACATAGGCTCGTGTGTAGTGCAGATTTTGCGAGGATAAATTTTATGGGATGTTCTTAAAAAACACGTAAATTTGAATAACTATAGAAGTATGTTTAATTTTAAGATCGAATGAATATAAAAATACTTGCCATTAAGGATTTACCTGATGACAGGAGTTGTTTTGAAAATTAGTAACTCAATGCATGAATTTTCTGGAAGTAAAAATGTTTTACTGTCCATAAAATTGGTCATAAAATACTTCAGATTTTTTGAACATAAATTGTTCTATTCTTAAACGTTCTTGTACAAGTAAATCTCTTATAAGAAGATCATAAGAAGGTGTTACCGTAGAACCAATCAAATTGCAAGAAATTTAATTTTAAATAATGTTGAGAACATAGAGTTGTCTCGCTTTGGAATCAATAGCAAGTGGACGCTGCTCTGGTGCAAGGCGTTTGCACCAGTTGTGACGAACGCAAGTTAAAAAAAAAAACTCTGTAGAGTTACTGCAATAGTTATTATAATTGTGTGCTATCCGCGAAGTATAAAATAGTCCGTTTAGGAGTATATAGACACCTGAAAAAGCAAAAAATAAAACTACGTAAAGCACAATCATACACTTTGTCTTCCGTCTCTCATCTTTCTTCACACAGACTCTCTCTCTCTCTCTCTCTCTCTCTCTCTCTCTCTCTCTCACTCCCTCCCTCTCTCTCCTCACTCTCTCTCTCTCCCTCCCTCTCTCTCTCTCTCTCTCTGTCAAAGTCTCTCACCGTCTCACTCCCTCTCACTGGCTTTCTTTAATAGATGTTATATCTTATATTATGTGTCAAAATGCTATGTACACGTCGAGCCGCTATCAGAAATATTATATGTTTACATTAGATATCCGTAACTGCAGCTAGCCTTCTGCGATAACAGAGTGTTTAAACACGGTAAGATTATTGTAAAACAATCATCGAATCGGCAGTAGTCTAAAAAAGAGTGTGTAGAACGCGAAAATAAAATTTCTCCGACAGCTGCATACTTACTATCTATGAACGCATTATCTAGCAACTGAAAGTGACGTAAACATAATAGTAACAGCAACCCAGAAACCCAGCGGACATAATAGAAGTGTAATAAGCTATCCCAACATTTAGCGCATATGTCACCGCTTTCTATAATAAAACCCAATACATTGAGGAAGTTAAGTTACACTTCATATACCAGGGAGAGTGCTATTATCCGAAGAAAATCGGAATTAGTGGAACCACAGTAACCTCTCATGGAATCCGATAATACCTTTATCTAATACAGTGCTCTGGCAGTGTTAAAATTTGTGTTACAACACAATAACCTTAACCTTTAGTATGCATATTAAAGATCGCAACGATAATCGGATCGTCGTGAAGAGTTGTAGTGTGTCAGTTGGAAAGAAAACACAAATTACATAAAATTTATTTACAAAAATTGTAACTCCAAACGTAGATTAATGAATTTTGTTATTATTATTTTCATGTATAAAATATACACATATAGACACACACACACACAAATTTAAATTAATGACTTCTGATTTAAATTATTACTTGTGGTTATTGAGGGTCGGAGAAACTTTCCAATTGTTAGTTTGGCTTGAATAAACCAACATTCAACAATCCAGGACCTGCGGAATGTAACAAACAAAACTTATAGGCCTACTTAAGTTGTAACCAAAACTATTACTCAGCGGGTTTCCTAGACGTATGTCAATGGTTCGTTAAACTGCAGCACACTAGACTCTTGGCCTACATTTTCTGAAGCGACCACTACGAATCAAATAACATGTACTGTACTGTACAATCATTAAATAATGTTTTCGGTAGATATTTCGTCATTGACTACAGCAATATCTTTACTCAACTACAGTCCATGAATACTGTATTACCAGCAGCAAATGTTCTGAGCAAAATCCTGTTGTTTACAAATACAGCTAAACTACGTACACTTCACCTTCCACTCCAAACCGACCTTTCACTTACCTACAACTATTTCTTCCGAGTTACTGCAATTCAACGACGATTGCAAAAACGGATAATTCAATTAAACAAAAATAATTTAGGCCAAGTTGCTATCATCTCTTTCCAATACGCGTGCACACCAGTCGCATTTATAATGAAATGACGCAGAGGAAACAAACTGAAGCACCTTGAACTTTACTTAGGCAGGAAACTAAAATGCAGTATACACAGATTTCAAAGCATATTTAGTATAGGGTAGAGAAAGAGCAGACAAAGAAATTTCAGGAAATTAGCAGAAACTTCAGTAATTGTGAAACGACGGCACTCTAGAACCATTCTGTTTACACTTTCAACAACATCATCAGTAGCCAGCCACGGACTTTCTTCCTTGCCCTCCTTCATCATGAACATCAATTCGCCCTTATTTAATTTTGTAAAACCATTCCTGAACTGAACCATCACTCATCACATTTTTTCCATATATATTACACAACCGTCGATGAATTTCTGAAGCACTATGGCCTTCAGTTTGAAAAATCTAATAACAAACCGACTCTCACACTTGGAGGCAATTTCAATTGTAGTTGCCATACCTAAACTGTCGTCACCACAGTAATAGACAAAATAACTATAAAACCAATGGTTATACGTCAGAACAAAGCCTTAAAATCATTAATCGACAATCAAATTGTTACTATGACAACAGAACCAGGTTTGGCAACTCATCGGGGTTTGAAAAAGAAAATAGCCCTCGTACATTAATGATGAAAACTATGACTTAACACTGAAGTGGCAAGGTATAATTAGTTCCAAAGGCCGTTTGAGAAATTGCCTTTTGGATTAAAAAACTATAAATGAAAATGAAATGTGGAAAATCGTCTAGAGATGTCAGACTAAGGTGCTTAGAGTCCCACTAGGGGAAGAAAAAATGTGCCAATAAACACATATTTCCCAAGATATTTCTAATGTAGATAAGTTGTTTGTTGTGTTTTATGTGACAGATTGCAACAAATAAAGATTTAAAAACATGAAATCTACAAAGTTTTTAAATGTTTTTATGACTTTTGTTATCGTCTTTGTCTCCTAGATTTACCTAGACTTTTTTCTTTTTTCAAACAAATGAAATGCTGCCATTACGGCCCTAGTATTTTGCATTTTCTCAAAATATTTCCTTTTTCAAATTCTTATAAACCTTGTCGCGCCCTACAAATATTTTAAAGTTTCGTGTGTTATTTATATCTTTTATCTAAAACATCGTACCGGTAGACTGAATGTGGATATTGAGATATATGTTTTCAAAAAGATAGAACAACTATTGCATAGAGTCCAAAAAGAGTAACAAAATGTACAGATCATTTGTAAATATTATTAGAACGTAACTTTGTTACTGTTTCAAAAAATGTTTTCAACTTGGCACGTAAATTTGGTCGCAAAAATAGAAAATACAACATTTCTGGTTATTATATTTTGTTGACAACTAGTGCTACCTATTGTAGAGGGTTGTGATGCAAGAGTTAGCAAGCACATTCTTACTGAATTTATACGTACTGAGAGTGAACTAAACTGTAACGTCAGTAGTAGGAAATTGGGGTGATTTTTAACTTTAGTGATATCAACATAACAAACACCTTATTGCGAAATATGTTTTCGAAGTATTATTCAATATATCATTGTCAACAAAATGTTGACAGTGTTTATACAAGGCACACGTTGGATCAGACTATTATTTATTCAAAAGCTTGTTAATGCTTTGATAAAATAGCAAAAACTGGAACAAAAGCAGTATTGAGGTGTTAATATGAAACCTATTTATTTTAAGATGAGGAAAGTAATTTTTTGCTAAACTAGAATAGCTCAGTGTGTTTAGCACATTGCAAAGGGATACTCAAATAATAAAAGTGCTATCTATGAGACAGGAAGTAAAACGCTTGGAAAGAGAACAAGAATTCCAGGAATAAGAGAATAACTTTTGAATAAAATGAAGAAATTGGTATTCCTTTGAGGAAAAGTAACAGTTGTATAATATCTTGTTAGCTACAAGAACTCTCAAGAATTAAGAGCTTCATACATTGAAGAGGAATAGAAGACAAATTGTTCTACCGGCAATCTTATCAAGAAACTTGGAAAGAACACATTAGCTGCACATATATTTTAAAGACACTTAAATAAACATTAAAAGGTACCGCCAGAATAGGCACTATATCTAGCAAACAGTGAGCAGCTTGCAATGAAACTTTGGTTTCATCCATAGCTAGCTGTGGTGAAGCCGACAAGACCTCTAATAATGACGACACGGGTATGTGGATAATAGATGATATACATGTTCAGGAATTGATAAAAGCATTTAGAAAAGTAGGGAAAAGAAAACGCTGGCACGGATAACGTAACTGCCGAACTCTTGAAGTATTGTGGCATGATAAGTAATCGTTCACTTTGGCATTTAACCAATATATTTGGAGACCACGGTGTACCCCAAAAAATATCCAGTGGCAAAGATGTGTATCATTGTAAAAGAAATAAAGAGAATAGGAGTCAACAATTTTTACACGCAAATATGATTTTACGTTTATATAACCAAATTTGATTTTGAATGTTAATCTTTGCCTTCCTGCTCCTGTCAGTCCAAACCAACACATAGTTTCAGGTAAGATCATATAACTGTGAAAGCAGTAAGTTCTCCTTTTATTACAGTGTGACGATTCAGTGTGGAGGACTTATAGCAAGTGACTTATAACATTAATTTATAGCAAGTGAAGAAAAATGTTTTTTAGCACAATGCCAAAAAAAACATATTTTTGGTATAAAAGTGGAACGTCGTAAGTATATAAGTGTGGAAAGTCAAATAGAAATATTGTGTAAATATCCGAAATTTGTAAAAGTATGTTTAGACAAAAAATTCATTTGTATAATAATGATAACATTTATAACAAATAAATTATTCTCAATATAGTTAATCATATAACTATGATTTTATTATTTTCATATTATTATTATTTATTATCATCTGATTATCCCATTGGTCGCTACAGTAAAAAGTGTACTGCTCAACGGAGAATCTCGCTGTCCCTGATTTTTCATGTCATGAGGGGCCGAAAGAGGATGACCAACGCGAATACAAAAGTCCAGTCTGTGAGAAACCAGGAGTTGGATTTGGTTAAGTTACATCTTGGATACGCTTACGTCTTACCGAATGCTTTCTCAAAGTTGGAGAATACATCAGCCATGTGTTTTCCTTAGATGAAACTGTGGTCACTTTGTGTATGCGCCAAGTGATCAGTAGTGAAATTGTACTTCCGATGCTCCCACATAGGTGTGCAGTCAGTAGACAGTGCTTTGCAAGACACCAGGTGCAAGATACTCTACAGACATTATTAAGCAGCAATCAATGACGCCCGAAAATAGGTCTCTGCTTTAACGGAATCATTTCTAGCTTTGAGAAACTGGATAATGATCGCCCCTTTCTATCCTTTAGGATACTCCCGTTCTTACCAGATTGTGTCATAAATTTCCAATATCGTAGAATTAGCTACATCTGGAGGTTGACGTAAGGATCACCATGCGGTCTTCTTGCAGGTAGCAGACTGTAATTCCCTCGTTGCGAAAGGCCTGGTTCGATTTCGTCTTTTCTTCCAAGGAAATCGTGAAGATAATTGCCTGAAACTGCAGATCTGAGCATATACTCGGCTAAGGTGTCATTAAGGGTTGTATATCAATGCGCCAGTACAGACTGTGACCTAGCTAAATGTTTTACACTGCTATTGAAAACATTTCATGGGATCATCACCAAGAACCGACTTTCCAAAGGAGCATGTTTTGATCCTGGCACAATGTGCATGAAGTGTTTTCGAAGAAACGCAAGCACCGAAACTGAGCAATCGTTCAAGGATACAAGCTGCCAAGCTTAGCCTGTGAATGTGTGCTTTTATTTACTCAATAAAAGTTGTTCTGTTAAAGATCATGCACAGAACACAGATTGAAGCGTCTGTCCGTGTTCATCGTAGTTAGCAATCAATATGCTATACCATATTGAGGGCCCATCTGCGTTGAAATTTCATCATTTGTACATTTGAGCAAACTCCAGGACAGTACCACTTCCTTCGTGTTTTTCATAGAGCCCTGAGGACTCACTTCTACATCGGTCTCCTATATTTTCTTTAGCATTAACAGCTTATTAACAGATTGGCCGTTCAGGGTCTCTGGCATCATCATTATCAGGGCCAATATCTGCAGTTTTCTTGATGTCTTGGACAGCTGATCCAACACAAGTTGTTACAGCTTTTCTGTCAAAACATTCCTTGTCTTTGGCCTTTGAGGAGGATTTCCTCAAAACGAGGGTTTTTAAGAAGGCATCATCCTAAATATTTGCTTTAGAAACTAGTATACAGACCTTTCGAGTTCCGGGTAATTAACACACAACCTCAGAAGTACCATCCCGTATAGCAGCTCCGAAAGGAGCAACTTCCTGTTTTAAATTTGCACTCCTTCAAGCAACAACAGTATTAAATTACAATCAGGTCTGATGACCGAATGCGTGAAAAATTACCAAATTTCAGACACTCATGTGCAAATGTGTGTGTGTGTGAGAGAGAGAGAGAGAGAGAGAGAGAGAGAGAGAGAGAGAGAGAGAGAGAGAGAGAGAGAGAGAGAGAGAGAGAGAGAGAGAGAGAATAATACATGTATAAGATTTAATTTCCTTGAGACGCGTATACATGCATGGCTTTAAAAATGTGTAGATTTAAATATATTAATACCGTAAAAATAGTTAAATTGTAAAATAAAAATATATTAAAAGTTGTACATTATAAACAAAAATGATTTCTTTAATTATAGATTTGGATTTAATATTAAATTAACACTACCATCGGTCGCCAAAAAAGGAAATAATTTAACAAAATCTTTAAAAAGAATTGAAGAGGCGTGCAGAAAGAAATTAACTTAAATAGAAAAACAAACGTGTTTAAAAAAATATAGAGAAACTTAAATGAAACCTCTAGAATAAATTTCATGTAACAGGTTGTCTAAAAATTGATACAGTGACACAATGGCAAGCGTAGTTGTATAAAGAAAAAGTAATTAAATATGAATAAAAAGAACATGGGAAAATAACACAAGTAAGTCTATTTAAAAACACACGTATTCCATCATGACAATTCAGAAAAAAGTTTCAAGAAATAACTATGACAACTGCACGTAAAATAATAGAAACTTAAATTCAGATATACTGGAATCGAAGACTCTAAATCGAAGCGTATCTTTATGACAATATTTCTCTTCGGCTGAACATTCATAATACTGAATATCGCGGTAAACGCTTGTTGTTCTCCTTTTTGCTTCTTAGCTGATACGTAAGTCTGCGAAATAGTCTGCATAATTTTCAGCTATGTTTGACACTGACCGTCAATTCATTCTAAGTGTCTCGTCAGCCTTACTTTCTCGCCACCTCAGTTCCATTTCATGATAAGTACATGTTCTAATAGCGGTCGCTCAGTCGTCTGATAAGGTGTTGTCACGTAACTTATTAAAACCACATAAGTAGCAAGCAAACTCATTCCACTTAATCTCGTAGCTCTAAGTAGTTCTTAATTGTCTGAATGTGTCTTTCTTCTAGTTTAGCAGATTGAACGTAGTAGCAAGCGATTATGAAATTTCAAACGTATTTTGTGTACAAAACCTGTTAGACCATATGACATTAGATGGATAACATGGATATTTACAGTTATATGAACGAAGCATGTTAATAGTCTTTCAAATATGTATAGAATTTTCTGATGTAATCTTTTTAGTTAAATAAAGTCTATGACAGAAGTGGTAGCGCGGAATGTTTGTTTTAAAGTTGAGGTTTTCTTACAAGAATAAAATTATTCTTTAATTTTTTAGACAATTCATGGCCACTGGATATTAAAACTTGTAAACAAACAGGAGGTTACAATTTGAGGATGGATGTCGTGTAAAATATTTAATAATACTCACTGGAAATTTTGGTATATAATAATGGGGATCTTGTAACGAAATAATTCACCCTAATAGTTTATAAGCACCATTCCTCCTGGTTATCACAATACTTAAGAGTGTCTTACTAATATGTTACTAAGATGTTAAAAATAATAATTATTTTGATTTATTAATAATTAAATTATTAAAATTTTAATTATTGATTACAGCTGTTAAAAAAACCATTTCACATATATCAGACCAAGTATCTTTCAAGTGGAGAAGTGGCGTTACCTAAATGCCGACAGAACTATTCAAAAGAAAAATTATAGTAAGAAAAAAAATGACCACTTCTAAACAAACAATGCATACATTTGAATGAACTGCCTTGTGCTCAAGACTATAAATGTAAGGTAGCCTATATTTTGTAATATCACAAAGCAAGAGAAAGAAATCTTACTATACCTACGACTTTTTACACTTATTATGAGTTAAATCAGAAAATTGCATAATACAACACAGTTCACGTAAACATCAAAGACGTGGAATCATTGTAGACTGTTTGTAAAAGGTCAGAACTAATGGAAACCGTCGAGAACATTACAGTAATTGTGCAGTTATATTACAGTAATATCGCAGTTATATATAGTGAGTTGTAAGTAATATTAGGATCATCCTGTCTTATAAAGGTACTGATAAGTTCCGCGCTAAAGTAAGTCTAGAGTTATCTGTAAGAGGGAAAGTTATCCTGAAGGTGGCTTCAATATGTAATTTTTCACAAGTCATTTGCATATAATTCAATCGTATTTAACTTTATATAACTCCGTAATTATTTCCTTTATTGCAATAATCTTTTTTTTTTTAATGCAAATTTCATTAAATACCCATCTTTAAATTATTGTTATTAATTCTTGTCTGAACTGGGCTTCACTAACACAAGTAAAATATTTATAAATGCGTACACAGATACCACCCTTATTCGTAGCACAATAAGCCAGGAGACCACGCACAGAACGTTGAATATTACACACACGCGCGCACGCGCGTACAACTTAAAGTCGACAGGTGTTTCTTTTCTTTTTGACTGGCTACTGCTTGCTAATCCCCTGGGCGTACATGTAACATTACTTAAAACTATTTCAAAAAATTGCTCTATATTAATTATATACTTATAAGTACACAAAAATACTGCATTGGTAAATATGTAAATACATATCATGTTGCAATACACACACGCACACACACATATGTGTGTGTGTGGACGCGCGTGTCTGCGAGCGCGCGTGCGTATATATAAAACTTTTTCTATCAGTGGATGAAGAGGGGAATGGGGCTGCAGTAAATGGGATTTACTTATGCTACCTTTGTACACGACCTAGTTATAGTAACCCGCGATAAAGATTATTTGGAATAAATGACAAGAAAAGTAAAAGGACAATATGAAAGTTTGGGGGATTATGCATAAATATTGGTAAAACTCAATAATTGTGCAAAGGAAGTTTGAAAAGCAACTTATAATTGGAAAACAATTAAGAGATCATAGCCTGTACGACTTAGAAGTGCCTAGAAGTACTTGCCAGTAAAAATGGAAAAGATGAGGAAGAAAAGAGACAATTAAATGGTGTAATACGTAAAGCAATTGGAACGTTAAATGGAATATAATGGCACAAGGAATTATCAAAGTTATTGAACGGTGTATTTACAATACCATTATTACACGGATTATATAGTGCTAAGACTGGAATATGAGTAACTCTGATTAAAAAATATATAGCCGTGGAAACAGGTAGACTGAAAAGAGAATATAAAATATGTGTCTAGACTACATAGAGCCCAAAACACCTTATGACAATTTTCCATACGCACAATTGTTGATGAGATTAAAATAAAACAACTAATATTGTTTAATATCTTGTTTAATGGGATATGAAAGATTGATAAAAATGATATTTATGGGTACTTATGGGGTGGAAATATTTAGCAAGGGCTAAAAGTCCGAAGACCTGTGTAACTATAGATCGCAATGGAGAAAACATTTTTGCATTTGGAGAAAAAGCGCAGTAGATGAAATCGGACAGCGACGGGAAACGCTACAAACCCATAAATTATGATAAAAAGGTGTGTACAGTATCAGAGACGTTTCTGACTTTAGGACGCTACATTTATAGACTCAATATACAAATTTAGTTAGAATCGAATACAAATTTATAGACTTGTATTTTATATGAGCTTAGGCCAGCCTTTGATTTTTTTAAAAGTTCCTTTGGAGCCTGTCTGGTATAGTGCTACTAGATACGGTGCAGTTCATTTGAATTGGGTAACAGATTTTAGTTGTAGGCAGTCAGATAAAAAAATACCTATGCTACACTAGATTTCTTTCTCCACATTTAATTTTTTGATTTTCATCAATCAACGGGATGTATTATACCATATACGTTTGTATATAAAAACGGAAAACTTCATTCTGTATATTTTATGACAGACTACGTATATTAGAGGGAGTTTAAAAATATTAATACGATCAATAATATATTTGATAAGGTTAATAAGGTAAAACAATAATTGTTCTTTGACAAAATGTAAAACACAACAATTTTGAGTTCAGTATTTATCTGTATTCGAAAAAAACAAAGATTTTACGTAAACTTAGGAAACGACTGGGGAAGTAAAAGTCAACACAAGTTGTTAACAAGGAAGAAAATTGTAATAATGTCTCGTATCATAAATATAAAAGCAATTACAATATACGCATTCCGCAAATGTGGCCTTAAATGAATTTTAAAAATTAATAATCACAAATATTCTATTATGATTCAGTGTCAGTCCTGGTTTTTATTTATGGTACAATAAATGAAAATTAATATTATATAAGCTTTGAACAAGCAATTATAATTTATAAGTTTGGTAGTTTACCGATCGAAGTAGCCTATATTGGGAGTTGTGTTCTAAGCATGAGAAGGTTTTTTTGTACCATTATTTTAGCCGCTGTAATTTATTCAAAACAAACGCAGGTTGAAGTGTTGTAGACAGCTGATATACAGGATACCGGCCGCAGCAATATTAAATATTATTCAAACTTTCTTCCGATCAAAATGATGAAATCCCAGAACATGTCTAAAAATATGTTTATAGCTCTTGAATTATTTGGCGTATACAAAGATAATTATTTTTAGTTTAAATATTTCACTGCTACTTTATATGTTTATTTTTCAATGGGAATCGATCGGAGACCCTAGTTTCTGTGGAGCGATCATATCATTGAATACATATAGTTTGTTTCTTACAGTATTTTTATTTTTCACGGGAAACGTTTGACATGGTTTTAGATACATTTGATAATGCTATTACGTTGCTTTATTCGAGTCCCCTTTGCCAGGAAAAATCATATTTCTTGTCACGAAAGGAATTAGTGAATAAATTAAATAATTTTAGTCTATATTATGTCGTGTTCACTATCAGTATGGGAGTATTAAGTGTTACAATTCGGTACATACGATACAAGTTAGGTTTCAGCGAGGATAGCATACCCGTATTCCAATTTCCTTTTGAGGCCACCAGCTTTCCTTTATATGACATAACTGTATTTTATCAGTTAGGAGGTGGGGTCTTATGTGTTGCGATTAGATGCGGCATGGAGAGTTTATTTGCAGCTTTTTTTATCTATTTAAATTTCTGTTACAAACACCTTGGTGACATATTTAAAGGAGTTTTCAGCAAACATGAAATAAATTGTAACAGCATAAACAGGCTGAAACAGTGGATACAAATTCATCAAGAGTTTCAAAGGTAAACTATGTAAAAAAAAATATTAATATTGTTATAAGAAAACAAATATAACAAAAAAATATAACAAATAAATTAATTTTACAGATAGTTATTATTTTCATTTTCTAACCGAGGAAATTACGGAAACGTTTTCTTAGAGATGTACACTTGGAGAGAAATTTCTAATACACCATAAAATACACATTGCTTAAAAATATTTATTTTGTTAAACTTGTACATTTTCTTAGATTAGGTATATTTTTTTTTTATATAATCATCACCATTATGAAAAAAGCTTTTAGGTTAGAACAAACGTTTTTATCCACTCTTTATTATTTCTAATTTGACAAAATTGTTTCAAAGTATTTGCAGTACCTCTTTCAAAGTATTCAAATTGTTTCAAAGTATACGACTTTCTGCCTCTTTAGCTCCAACAGCCTTTTTACATTGTCCAAGGTTTTTTTTTGCATGCGTATCATCAGACTGATGACTGTAATTTCCTACATAAGCTTTTTCGTCACTTACGTCAGTTACATAAGGCTTCTTCCAGTGAACGCCGAATTGTTAGAGCGACATTGACCATCATTATATTTGGATATCTTTAGGCATGTTATTTCTGAATACATGGTTTTAAAACTCATCCTTACTCTTGAATTTTGTGATTAAATGTTATTTTTCTTGTGACTCGTGATAGTTGAATATTATAATATACATATTAGTGAGAATATTTCTTCACAACTTGAAATACACTTTACAATGGAATTGCTCTAAAGACTAAAGTTTGCCTTTGGACACCTATCCTTTATTTCTAAATGCATGCAAAATGTTTCCTTTCTAATGGAATTTATTTCTAACCTAATAAGTATTTCTATAATCTTAACTTCTCCCCACAATATCGTTTTGCTGTTACTTTGTTAACACCTCAGTTCGTTCATATTGTTACGGTGGTCTACTGATCGTCGTATGGTACAGTGGAAAACAAAATACAAGACACCAATTAAGTCACTAATCACCAGTTTTAATTATCACAATTAAACAGTTTGTAATCAACAAGATAGTCTGTTGCAACAAATTAAATAAAAATTGTTTACACGCAAATAAAATGTCAACTGATATAAAACACAATTGTATTACATTTGTCACGCACATACATAAAAACACATATAACACTCTGCCACAGTTCTTCAAACCGCAGGGGTATAAATCGCAGTAATAACTGAAACTGAACGTCGCTGAGCACTTGTATTTATATCCCGCTGAGGTTCCAGAATATTCGCTAACTGCGCGTCAAGAATGCTACTAGAAAACAGCAGTACATAATTGGTTGCGGGCTTACACACAGCAGCCGCGGACAGGTGAGTCCCGGAACAATCTCGCAACGCACGTCGAGAATCACGTACGCCATAACAATACAGCCGTATTCCACTGGATCGTTCGACAAACACGTAGATTGTCCTGTAATGTCATTACAATATTTCCCTCTCCTGAACACTTCGATGACTTTGTAAAATATTTAGGACGTCGTCATAGGTTTTATTAAAGTTAGCTTTGGTTTACATGTTGCTGGATAGTCTATCCCTGCCCTTTCCCGTACATAACACATTACCGAGCTTTACCTTAATCAGTTTTCATACTTTCATTTCTATTTCTAATTATTTTGTATAATTCGCTTCCTATGTAACCATCTCCATGCATAGGCTCTTGATCTATACCAAACGTCATACTTTCTGCAAAATATATCATATTTTTGACGTCAAATAGCCTCAAAAATAATATCTCTTATCCTCAGGATTTTAAATTATGTTATACCGTGTGTATTTTGTTTTGCTTTCAGTAGGATTTTGCAACAGATGTTATGTTTTTTAATATTCCCTAACAAAAACTCAGTGTATCCCATAACTAATCCTATGTAGCAAATATCTTCTTCATTTTTCTGTATACGTAATATTATTCCGTTTATAGAGATAAGTGTTTCTATACAATAAATTTGAATAAAATTTCATTCCTCATAACACATTTATTCTCATTTCATTTTTTCATGTTATATATTACTTTACAAAAACTGTAAAGTAGCCTACACTAGATAGTGTTTTGTGACTGTGTCTGTAGCTGGATTTTCTTTAATTTTTATTTTAAAATTTCTTGATATGTTAATTTTATTTAAATTTAGAATTGTATTAAATTTTTTCTTCGTCTTATCCACAAGTCTTTCTGTCATGTGAAGCAAATAAGTAATTGTTTATGAGTAACAAGAAATGAAAAGTAAATTAAATTACTTGAGCCCGTAATAAAAGTGTAATTTACATGTCAAATTTTTTAGGGTCATGGAAGAATTGATTCGTTTCGTTTCTCCATTCTTGATGATTTTCTTCTTGAACCTATTCATCTGTGTTACGTTCACTATTTTATCACTTTTACTGGTAAGCAAAAATAAATAAATTTTATTTAACAAATGTATTCTTAATAAAAAGTTGCAATTTTATTTTATAGCATATATTGTATGAAAATCAAATATATTCTGCTACTTAAGTAAACTAAAAAACTAAATCGCTATTTTGAATAATTTTTTTTTAACATTTTACTTTCATTTAAAAACCATGTACTTTCTGCGTGCGTGTGTGTGTGTGTGTGTGCGTGTGTGTGAGATTGCGCGCGTCTTTATATGTTTGAGTGTCGTGTGTGTGATTAGGATCGTGTCTCTCAATAACAGTTACCTCAAAAGTTATTGCTACTATCAATAACTCCGTGTAGATAGATCTCGATGTATAATTTATGGATAATTTTGCGAAGTGATATTCAGATTTTCATTTCTTGAAGTGTGTCATACAATAGAATCATTGTTGAAACCGTACTACTAGATTTCAATAAAGGCAAAAAATATTACGTGTGTTAAAATAATGAATGTGTTAATATTCATCATTAAATAATTAAAAGATATAGTCTACCAAATAAATAGGAAAATAATCTCTTTCCATAAGTAAACTACAATAAAAAAAAATTATGGTTCAAACTGACTAGAAAGAAGTTACATCCAATTCTAGCTTTGAGCAGCTCTTACGTTTAAGAAATTAGAAGCTATGTGTTCTCGGTGTAAAGTCTCAAAAAAATTGTTTTGTGCAACTATAGTACGCCACTAAAATTATGTGATACCGTTTGTTAATTGTGTTCTGTTTTAGTGCAAGCTTTAAATATGTAGATGTCAATTTACAGAAAATTAAATGCTTTCCAGCGGCCGAGAATTTACCAATTATAGGACACACGTCAAACCGCTGTACTGAATATTTTTCTGTTTAATTTATTAATTTTATTTCAAAACTATGTAGTTGAGTGTGTGTGTGATTGAGGGTTGTGTGTGTGATTTTATTATGTGCTTCACAGCCATTCAACCCTCAGTCACGTTTTAGTGGTTGCTATTATCCATAATACTGTGTAGACAGATCTCATGTATTCACGGTATACATGCAACGTGTAGAAGTGTGTATAGTTTGTGTAATTTGGCTATTGGCTAGTGGTATTCAAATCCCATACATTGAAAGTGAATGTTGGAATACAAACGAAGACTTATTGAAACTGTACTACTAGATTTTGATTAAGGCAAAAAGTATTACGTGTGTTAAAAATAATAAACGTGTTAATATTCATCAATAACCAATAAAAATATCTTTAATAAAAATATTTCAAAGATATAATAAACTTATGGGACAATAATTTCTTTTTATAATAAACTACCATTTCAAAACACTAATTGTTCAATCAAACTAACTAGAAAGAGATTACATTCACTCTTAGTTTTGAACAACTCACGCGTATAAGAACTTAAAAGCTGGGGTTCTCCATGTACCCACAGTTTGAGGTAAATCTGTATTATGTAACTGTAGTTACGTCACTAAACTTATGTTACAGGATAATAATCATGCTGCTTGTTTCAGTACAATTTTTCATGGCAAAGTAATTTTTACATATGGAGGTGTTCATTTACAGAAAAGTAAATGCTCTCCAGCTGCTGAGTATTTACCCATTTTAGGATACACGGCTAGTGTTCTTTGCATGTTTCTCCTACTCTGTACGATTGGAAATGATATTGCGTACCAGGTAATAATATCTGTCTTATATTTGTGGTACATTCGCTGTGTCATTACATGAATAGCAACTGAAAACATAGTGAAACTGATAAGTCTTTTTAATTAATTAATCTTACGTTTATTGTCTCAGATTTTGAATATGTTCAGCTATATTACAGTTTTGGTTCATCAAAATATAAACTTATTTTTATAAATTTATTTGTTTAAAATTTTTTTAGAACGAACAGTTATCCAGAAATATATATGACAGTGCTTGGTACGATAACAGTCCGGAAATTAGAAAGTATCTGATAATAATCTGTGAGAGACTAAAGAAGCCAGATATCATATGTGCCTTTAGATCAAAACACTTCGATTTTACAAAAGACACTTTTTTTGGGTAAGTTTCTTTAACGTAAATTAAAAACGAGTCTTTAAATACGCTGGCTTTTGGCATCTTAACCTATGCCTGGAGTCACAAACATGATATCCACCGATAGGTTAACCCATTTTCAGCAAACATTTTGACTCTTTGTTAAATAAGGTTAAAGTTAGATATTGTAACGCAACAGAAATGTTACATAAAAATAAGGTTCACCGAATAATAAATAAGTCAATGTTTAACACCATAATAGAACAAAGATCCAATAATTACAAAGATAATCATAGATAAAATTAAATAAGGATGCAAGGTAGTGTTAACAAGAATAAGCGAACCTGTAATTTAAATAATAGCTGATGATATATGTTTAATGAAAAGCAAACAAAAAATGAAACAATGATTTAATTTATAGTAATAACAAATAAGAATTTTGAGTTAAGAAGTATTATTTTATGACAACAAATGTTATGATAAAATTTATGTTATGTTATACCAAATATGTGTTGAGTTAATGAAAGATAATGAAACAAGTTGTATTATTCAATGACTGTTGTAGAATGAAGTGTGAAGCAGTTAATCAATGTTCATAGATTCGAATTTTGTTATATGTGATCAATAGATTAAGATAAAATTGTTATTAGATATAGAAAAATAATTGTTTATATAAATGTTAATAGTTAAGATTTGATTGTATGTATGAATTTATGTAAAAGGGGCTATAGATATTTAACAGCTATAAACACAGGTAGATCAGTTTACAATAAAAGGCCTAACAGCCAAACTACTATATAAACACTCATAACATAAAGATTAGGTACATCAATTAATAATAATTAATAAATACGATTTGAAGAGCTAGAAAAAACATTAAATTGATAATAATATATAATAAAATGTATACAAATTATGATAATACCATAATGCCATGATATCGATTAGTAACATATAATATCGAAAGTGGATTAAATATAAAAAAAGGAAAAAAAACCGGCTTATATCAAAAAACCAGCAGAATATGTGTAGAAAATAATAAACCAACTATCGGTAAAGTTACATTCCGATAGGATAGCAAATTGATAAAGAATAGACAAAAAATATATGAAATAAACACTATATATTTAAAACATGTGGAAGGAAGGAATTATGTGTTGCTAGGGACGACAAAAAGGAGAAGAAGTTGTTGATATTTTGACAAGAATGGTTTGGATGAACTAAATGTGATGAGATTAAAAAACCCAAGAATAATCTATTTAATCGTAATATTCGAAATTACCAGATACGATTATAAAAATACAAATTTCTAATGACAATATTTACGTCTACCACCAATACAGATTAACCAAATAACACTACAATATGAAATCGTAATAGAGAGTAAATAACTGAAGTCTACAAGAAAGAACTTGAACTGTTCCATTTCCGAAGGGAATTGATGAGATATTAATCAAATAGAAAGAATTAACAGTAACACAATTAATAATATTCACTACACCAGAAATTATAACCTTCCAATTACACGGAACAACACTAATTGCTTCAACCGAAAGAAGAACTTATTTGGATCCTGGCGTTGCAGAAGAAACATCAATCGGGCTGTAAATCAATCCGGAAAGCTGTATTCCGAAGTGGACAGGACAAGAATTACTTTTATTAAACCGAAGAAAGAAAACCGTACTGCATAATCGTCCAGAACAGTAAATTTAGCGATCAACCGCCTACACGATTTGCTTCGTTCGAGTCTGGTAAATTATATTATATTAATCATACTAACTACACAACACTTCAATTTTGTAAATCTTGCATTCTTATTTATATATTTTTAATCTTCCCCACAGTTACAAGAACCTTCACACCCTGAATTAAATTAAATACAAATCAAAACACACTATATAACTAAATATAAATAAAGGATTAGAATAATCAACAATCGATTCATGAAGCCTATAGCCCAAGCATATGTTAATTAGAACATATCTTATTCAATGTGAATTAAGTAAACAAATAAAGAACCTTTATATATTTGTAAAATCTTGTTATTTGGAGTATGGTTTAATGAGCTGGGAACAAAAAAGTAACTGAATAAGTATAGAATAATTGGTTAACATAAACATCGAAATAACCTATAAGTTTCGTTGAGCCGATACTACAGCGCTTATAGCGGAATTATCTGACACCAAAGAGGGAGCGTAAAAATACAAAATTAGACACAACTCTCTTCAAGGTATAATAGGGTTGGATGAAATTGTAGAATAGCGCTTAAGTTGTTTAAGTTTTAGGCACACTAACACTGATATTTCTTAAAGAGTTAAGTTAATATTAATTAAGTACATCAATATATCCCACAACTCCAAATATCTCCGAGATTGACATAATTAAAGTAATTCAAAACACATTGGCATAGGTGTATGTACAAATCGACAAACCCAACAGTGGGGAATTGAACCATACGTACTCGGCACGTTACAATATATATATATATTTTTTATTGAAATCAGCAATCATAACTATTACATACACAAGAATGTATACATATAAAGTCCTATGAGCTAATTTGATGACTAATGTACATGAGGCGGAGCTGCATCCCTCGATGTAGCCAGCACTATCTTCTCAGGTCAGTGGGCAATTTTCTTTTAAGTTGTCTTGTGATGTCTGTAGTGGTCAGGTTAGATGCTAGTCTGTTGGTGTGTCTCTGCAATCTGTCATAATGCTTTTGTGCTCTGGCTCGGCATTCTTCTTCTACCAGGGGTATGTTGAAGTCCGTATGAAGTGTATGATTTGATATGTACCATTCTGCACCTGTTATTGTTCTTAGCGCTTTTGATTGGAAGCGCTGAATTATGTTGACATTTGACTTACTTGAGCAACTTCACAGCTCAATTCCATACGTCCATATTGGTTTAATGATCGCTTTGTACAACAAGGTTTTATTTTCCAATGATAACGTTGATTTTTTCCCAAGTAACCAGTACATTTTTCTCATCTTAAGCTCCAATTCCTTCCTTTTTTTGATTATGTGTTTTTTCCACGTTAATGTTTTGTCCAGATAAAGTCCCAGATATCTAGCTCCATCTGAATGTGGAATCTGCACATCATTTAGATATACCAGTGGACATTAGGAGCGTCTTAGGGTGTGTGTGCCATGGGTGCTTTTCTGTTCATTTACCTTTATCCTCTATTTAGGTAACAAATTTTGCAGCATGTCTAGGTGTAGTTGTAGTCTATCCGTGGCAATCTGTGAATTCCTTGTGTCTGCATAGTAATACTGTATCATCTGCAAATGTGCCCATTTGTGTGTTCGGTGTAGCTGGTATACCTGACGTGTATAGGATGTACAGCAAAGGACCAAGGACGCTTCCCTGTGGCACTCCTGATTGGATAGAAAAGATGTCAGAGAATTCAGAGTTATATTTAACTTGGAAATGTCGTCCATAGAGATACGATTTTAGGAGCAGGTAATACTCGCTTGGTAACTTCATTTTGATTTTGTAGAGGAGTCCTGAGTACCATACTTTGTTGAAAGCCTGCTGTACATCTAAGTAGACTGTTGGGCAATATTCCTGTAAGTTAATTGCTTTGTTAATTTCAGAGACGATCCGATGGCATTGTTGTATAGTGGAATGATGCTTTCTAAAACCGAATTGGTGATCAGGGAGAATTTCATCAAGGAGTTTGTCATCATGTATTTTCTGAATGATTAGTTTCTCCAGGATAATTGATAATTGTGGAAGTAGACTGATGGGCCTATAGGGGCTGACTTCATGCTCCGGCTTGCCTGGTTTGGGGATGAGTATTAACTGTCCAAACTTCAGTTGTAGTGGCCAGTATTTAACTCTAAGAATGGCATTCAAGAGTGTTTTTATGTATTGAATTGTTTTATTTGGTAGTTCAGACAGAACCCTCCCGTTTATTAGTTCATAACCTGGGGCTTTCTTTTTATTAAGATAATCAATTACATATTTAACTTCCGAATACTTGAAGTTTTTGATTGTGAAGGACAGTTGTAATGGTTCCTCAAGAAAGTTGTTGATTTCAGTATCTTGGGTGTCTGAGTGGGATGTAAAAACTTTAGCGAAGTGTTAAGCAAATGTATCTGCTTTTTCTTGGTCCGATTTGGCCCACTCATTGTTTGGTTTCCATATTGGAGATTTTATAATTTGTGGCCTCTTGCGGCTGGTTGTCACCTTCCAGATTGAATGGTCTGCTTTTGATAGGTTGCTTAAATAGTACTAATATGTTTCCTGTTTATTCTGTTTAATTTTGCGCATTAAGTTGTTTGCTAATCTATTAAATATGTTCTTGTCTATGGGGTTACGAGTCCGCTGCCATCTAGCTCTGGCTCTTCGTTTTTGCTTAACCAACTGGAGAATTTCATTAGGAACATTGTTTTCCTTTCGGATGTTATTTACGATAGTTGACGTAGCCGCTCATGCACAATCTTGCACTATCCTTATGAACTGTTCTGTGGCTTCATCTATTTCATTCGGTGTTTTCAAACTTATATTTAGGTGTAAGTTTTGACAAAGTAGTTCCCTAAAACTGTTCCAGCAGGTGTTCTTGTTATACAATGGGGGTCTTAGGGAAGTTTTGATAAATGTTGAGCTTATTGTTGCTAAGACAGGGGTGTGGTCAGATGTCAGATCTAGACAACTTTCAATATCTTTCAATATCCAAAAAGTTGTTTGATATCCCTTTGATGATGAAGAAATCCAGTAGGTCTGGGATTTTACCCGGGTCTGAGGGCCAATATGTGGGTTCCTCAGTTGATAGGTCTTGATAGTTGGATTCTGTCACGAGGTTGTACAGCTCTCGGCTTTTTGCTGTTGTCAGTCTAGAGCCCCAGTGGGTGTGTTTACAGTTGAAGTCTCCACCACAGATAAAGGTGTTACCAAGAGACTCAAAAAATGGCTTGATGAGATCTTTTTTAAGATCCTTGGAGGACAGTATACAGAAGAGATAGTAATTGGGGTGGAAAGCTTATGCACTTGTATGCTAGTTGCTTGAAGAAAGATCTCCACGTACTTCACAGTTCACAGTATATAAGTAAGCTCTGTATGATAATTGCTGTACCTCCGTGTGCTTTACCATCGGGATGTTCAGTGTGATAGGTGTCATAGTACGGAATATTAATGTAATTTTTACTTCTTAGATGGGTTTCTGTGACAAGAAGTAGATTAATATTGTTTATTTTTAAGAGTGACTCCACCTCAGGTAGCTTTGGTAATAGACCGTTCGCATTCCATAGTGCTATACGCAGTGATTGGGACATTTAGTGGATGAGTTTATTGATGAGAGAGGATAGCATATTTAATATCATATTATTTTGTTGAACTAATTGATTAAACATGGTTTTGAATTCATCAAGGAACTTAGATAGTGTTAAACTTTCTTCTTGATGTAGAGTTTTTAATTCCCGGCTAACTACTTCACTATATGATCTACGGGGATATTGTTGTGGTTAGTATGTCGGATATTGCTGTGGTTGGTATGTCATATTTGTAGAAACTGCAGTAGGTTGTGTAGTGGCGTGCTGTAGGGTGGTTCTTCCTTTTGGTTGATGTTCCCTGTCTATTTTTTCTTGCAGTTTCTTATAAATGTCGCATCCACGGTAATTAGCAGTATGGTTGCCTCCACAGAGAGCACACTTAGCAGGTAGGGCTTTGTCTTTCTTACATATCTTCGTGTCATGTGGTCCTCCACATTTTACACAAGCAAAAGGGAGAGTACAGTAAGTTGTTGTATGGTTGTACATTTGGCATCTTGTGAATTGCACAATTGAATTATTTTTGCGTGGAGGTTCTACCCTGATTACCTGGTTATCAATAAATTACAATAGATTGTAAATATCTTTATTATTTGGTGCTGGCTCCAGGTCCACATAAAACAGGGGTAAAGGATCTTTTGATTTTCTGTGTTTCATGTTAGTTACAGCTCTTACTTGAAAGCCTTCTTTTTGTATGCTGCTTTTGATCTCTTGTACTGGTACTGTGGGATGTAGATTGCGTATAACTACTCTATAAGCTTTATTTTCTTTCAATTAATATGTGTGATGGGTGATACTAGAATCTTTCATAAATTTAATTAGTTTTCTGTATGTTTCTGAGGTATTGGTGTTGATCTTAACTAGATTGTCTGCTAGCGATTTTGTTGTACATTGCTCAGCTTGAGCAACAACCGTTAAGTCCTTTCTCATTTCAGTGTAATCCATGACACCGTGTACAAAAATTGGTGGTGGTCTTGTGATTTTTTCTGCTGGTATGCTTAGGTTTATGGCGTTACTGTCGCCATTATTTTGATTCTCAAGGACTGAGAACCTGTTAGAAAGTGCGAATTGGCTATTATTAATTTTGGGTTTCCTTACTCTTCGCCGGTTCCGTTTATGTCCACAAAACATTTGCCAAGAATTAACATTTGGTGTAACTTCAGTCTCGCTTTCGGTTGATAAGTCGTCAATTGATGAGTAATTTTCCAATTGCATTCTTGTTGGAAGTGACTGACCTATTTGCTTGGTATACATTTGGAACATTTAAGGTAACATTTGGAACATTACATGTAAGGTGCATAAACTTCCAAAATATTTAGAACTTTTGTAGCCCAGTCGAATTAGTAATACATTTTATAAACTCTATGTATAGTACCTAAACCAACAACGTAACACTGCTCCTCCCTTAACGCCGTTTATATCGAGTTGACGACCGTGTAACGTGCTTTGGATTAAATATGAATCTAAAATGTCCTCGTTCCATTTCCGAAGCACTTTCCTCGTCAATCGCAGATACCTCTTGTTCGACATTATCCTGTCTTTCTAGTTCACCCTCAATCTCTAGTATAACTATTTTTCTTTGGGTTTTCCTACTCTTTGTTTCTTCTTAACTCTGAGCTCTTTAATCTTTGTTTTTTGGTAAGTTGCGTCTTTCATATATTGCTTTTTGTTTAATTACAACTTGTTCTTACTATTCGAAAGCTTCAGCCACGGACGCTTCCTCCAATTCAGAATGACAATAGATCTTTCTCTGACTATTTATCAATTGATAAATTATCAATAACCCCTTTTGTCGGCACACAGGTTGGTACATTGATTTCTGTATTGTCACGGAAGAATCTCTATTCCTCATTTCGGCTTTTCTCCTCCCAATAACACTTCAAACGGATGGATAAATTCATTTCTGCCACTCAAATTTTCATCTTTTCCAAGCCAACCTCACAACGTAGCTCTTAAATTAACTAAAATTACATAATCTTTTTTAATGTAAAACCCACGTATAACTTTGTTGACACTCTATATGAAAAATCCAGGCTAGCGTAAACATTTCCTTAAAGCGTAAACGATTAAATAGTCTTAACTGGATAAATAGACTACTTAAATTTAGGTTGTGTTTAATTTTCTTGTTGTGTTACTGTGTAAAATAATTTATGCCAAATGAGAACTGCGGTCCTCTTTGGACTTCATGCTGTAACACAAAACTCAACAAGTCACTGATAACAATACAACATATTTTTAAAAAAAAACTCTTTTTATTTTTAATTGTTCCAATAATTGTGAATGTTTATATAATAACTTGTATACAGTGCAAGTGTTTATAAAAATTTATTTTTCACAGAACGTATTAGTTAAAGTTAGAGAAATTACATTATTTGACAATAATTGTCAGTGATAACTTATCTTACAGGTAGTCAAAGCTATGCTGTCTTCCTTTATCACCCTATCAGAAATCAGTGGTCGTCGAAATGCAAACTATCGCTGTAAATGACTGGAATCAAGAGCACTGTTTATATAACTGTTATAAATATATTTATAATTATATTGTATATTATCAGGCTCATAAATCTTAGTGATAGGTAAAATTTAAGCAAATAATACTTGTAGTGAAAGTAACAAAAATATCCGTATATTAGGTTTATTGTAGGTTTAATTAATATGAATTATGTTAATACAATTATTGGTAGTATGTGCCACGCACTTTCACTCTATTTAATGAAAAATTAAAATATAAAGTATTTCATAGATTTTACTGTTGGTAACATAGTAGTCATACACACGCGCCAGCTTGCATCAACAAACAGGCGCGCTTGCACTTGTTTACATTCACTGACACACACACACACGGACACACACAAACACACCCACACACACGCACACGCTATATTTTGTCTACATAGGAATCAAAGTAAAGATAGGATTCAAAAAGCTACTAACAACAAGATGTATTTTATTTGTTAGCTTCAGATATGTTATGTATTACTTTGTAAGATTTAGTAATTAATTATTAAATAAAATAGGCATTTATGCACCAAACCTATGCACTTGTTGTTGTTATTTGTACCATTAACCTATAACTTTGATTTCAAAGTGAAATTCCAGAAAATGTGAGAGTCAAGCATAGAATGAAAAAGTGGAACAAACGGATAATGCCAATTGCAAGATAAATGAACAATATATTTTAAAATGAACATTTTACCTGCATATGAAATGTAATAAACAAGATTGCCATATAAAGAAGATATATAAGTAAAAGTTGCAGGTTTGAATATTGAAAATCAGCGGATAAGGAACTTTGTGAACACTCTTAGTTTTAGTTATTTTCAGACTTGTAAAGCAATTGTATGTTAGTGAAATAATGCGTAATGGTACACAGGCTCGTGTGTAGTGCGGATTTGAGACGATACAATTTTATGGCATGTTCTTAAAAGACACGTTAATCTGAATAACTATCGGAGTATAAATAACTTAAGATTGAATGAATATCAAAATACTTGCCATTAAAGGATTCACCTGATGACAGGAGTTGTTTTGAAAAATAATACCTAAATGCAAAAGTTTTCTGAGTAAAAATGTTTTACTGTCCATAAAATTGGTCTTAAAATACTTCAGATTTTTTGAACATTAAATTCTTCTTTTCTTAAACGTTCTTGTATAGGTACATCTCCTGTCCATAGGAAGATTATAAAATCATTTTATCTAGTAACCAATCAAAGTGTAAGAAATGTAGTTTAAAACTAAGATTGAGAACATACGGTAGTCTTACTTTGAAATCAATAGCAAGTGAACGCTGCTTTCGTGCAATGCGTTTGCACCAGTTGTGACAAACGCAAGTTAAAAAATAACCTCTATAGTTACTGCAATATTTATTATAATTGTGTGTTATCTGCAAAGTACAAGATAGTCCGTTTAGGAGGATACAGATACCTCAAAAAACAAAAAAATAAAACTAAGTAAAGCACAATCATATAATTTTTCTACCTTCTCTCCCTTTTATTCTCTTTCTCTCTCTCTCTCTCTCTCTCTCTCTCTCTCTCTCTCTCTCTCTCTCTCTCTCTCTCTCTCTCTCTCTCTCTCTTTCTGTCAAAGTTTCTCACCCTACCACTCCCATTCACTGCCTTTATTTTAATAGAAGTCCTCTCTTATTCTATTGTCAATATGCGCTGCCAACCCTGAGTGCCAGCTGTGCGGCCACGCGACGATGGACGCCGACCATCTGAGAGTCTGCCCGGCCTTGGACCACACCCCGTCCAACGAGGACACCGAGATCGCCGAAGCCCGACGCTACTGGTCAGCGCGTCGCCTAATGCCTCAACAACCAAGGGTGGGCGTTGGCTAGTAAGTAAGTAAGTCTATTGTCAAAATGCTTTGTACACATCGAGACGCTATCAAAGTATTATATGTTTATATTTGATATCCGTAACTGCTTATTGTAGCTAGCCTTCTGCGATAACAGAGTGTTTAAACACGGTAAGATTATTGTAAAACCATCATCAAATTGGCAGTAGTCTAAAAAAGAATATGCAGAATGCGAAAATAAAATTTCTCCGACAGCTGCATACTCATTACCTATGGACGCATTATCTAGCAACTGAAAGTGATGTAAACATAATAGTAACAGCAACCCAGAAACCCACTGGACGTAATAGAAATGTAATAAGCTATTCCAACATTTACCGCATATGTCTCCGTTTTCTATAATACAACCCACTACATTGAGGAAATTAAGCTACACATCACATACTAGGGAGTGTCTGCTAAAATCGGAATTAGTGCAACTACAGTAAACTCTCATTCTCTGCTACAAAACCTCGTCATATAACAGGGAGTGTCTGCTATTATCCGAAGAAAATCGGAATTCGATGAACCACAGTAACCTCTCATGGAATCCGATAATACCTTTATCTAATACACTGCTCTGACAGTGTTCAAATTTGTGTTTAATTTCAATTATTACTTGCGGTTATTGAGAGTCGGATTACTAATTGTTAGTTTGGCTTGAAGAGACCGACATTCAACAATCCAGGAACTGCGCAATGTAACAAACAAAATTTATAGGCCTACTTAAGTTGTAGCCAAAACTATTACTCAGCGGGTTTCCTAGACGTATGTGAATGGTTCGTTAAACTGCAGCACACTAGACTCTTGGCCTACATTTACTGAAGCGACCACTACGAATCAAATAACATGTACTGTACAATCATTGAATAATGTTTCCGGTAGATATTTCGTCATTGACTACAGCAA
This sequence comes from Magicicada septendecula, assembly GCA_034769895.1. NCBI lineage: Eukaryota > Metazoa > Arthropoda > Insecta > Hemiptera > Cicadidae > Magicicada > Magicicada septendecula. The sequence continues at coordinate 312,621,611 of CM068373.1, read as the reverse complement.
TAGCTTTACTCAACTACAGTCCATGAATACTGTATTACCAGCAGCAAGTGTTCTGAGTAAAATCCTCTTGTTTACAAATACAGCTAAATTACATACACTTTACCTTCCACTCCAAACCGAACTTTCACTTACCTACATTTCTTCCGAGTTACTGCAAATCAACGACGATTGCAAAAACGGATAATCCAATTAAACAAAACTAATTTAGGCCAAGTTGCTTTCATCTCCTTCCAATACTCGTCCAAACCAGTGACTTTTATAATGAAATGCCGCAGAGGAAACAAAGTGAAGCACCTTGAACTTTACTTAGGCAAGAAACTAAAATGCAGGTAATGATAATGTGATGTATTTTTATATACTTACACTTTTTGTTTTACTAATGGTACCTATAATTCAATTTTCTATTGTATTCTTTTTTATAGCCTAAAGGTACCATATGATGAGTAATAAAATTTTTTATTCACATTCTTAAAACGATCGATTTTGGTCATAGACCATCGTCAAGTTATATATAGCACATTTGCGGTCACAATATTGTAAAACACTACTATTTACAAAAACAAATTCGTAAACATTTGGTCTGTGACAGAAATCGATCGTTTTAAGAATGTGAATACAAAATTTTATTACACATCATATGGTATCTTTAGGCTATAAAAAAGAATACAATAAAAAAAAATTAAAATGCACAGATTTCAAAGCATATTTAGTATAGGGTAAATATAGAGCAGACAAAGAAATTTCAGGAAATTAGCAGAAAGTTCAGTAATTGTGAAATGACGGCGCTCTAGAACCATCCTGTTTACCCTTTCAACAACATCATCAGTAGCCACCGCCTTCTTCTTTGCCCTCCTTCATCATGAACATCAATTCGCCCTTATTTAAATTTTCAACATAATTCCCGAACTGAGCCATCACTTATCACATTGTTTCCATACAAATTACACAACCTTCGATGAATTTCTGCAGCACTATGACCTTCAGTTTGAAACAATCTAATAACAGACGGAATCTCACACTTAGAGGCAATTTCAATTGTAGTTGCCATACTTAAACTGTCGTCACCACAGTAACAGACAAAATAACTATAAAACCAATGGTTATAGGTCAGAACAAAGCCATAAAACCATTAATCGACAATCAAATTGTTACTATCAGAACAGAACCAGGTTTGGCAACTCATCGGAATTTGAAAAAGAAAATAGCCCTCGTACATTAATGATCGGTGATGAAAACTATGACTTAACACTGAAGCGGTAAGGTATAATTAGTTCCAAAGACCGTTTGAAAAATTGCCTTTTGGATTGAAAAACTCTAAATGAAAATGAAATGTGGAAAATCGTTTAGATATGTCAGACTAACGTGCTTATATTCCCACTATGGGAAGAAATAACTGCAAGAAAGAATTTGGCACTAAACACATATTTCCCAAGACATGTCTAACGTAGATCAGTTGTTTGTTGTGTTTTATGTGACAGATTGCAATAAATAAAGATTTAAAAACATGAAATTTACAAATTTTGTAATTATTTTTATGACTTTTGTTATCGTCTTCGTCTCCTAGATTTACCTATACATCTTTCTTTTTTCAAACAAATGAAATGCTGCCATTACGGCGCTAGTATTTTATGTATTCTCAAAATATTTCCTTTTTAAAATTCTTATAAATCTTGTCGCGCACTACAAATATTTTAAAGTTTCATGTGTTATTTATATCGTTTTTTCTAAAACATCCTACCGGTAGACTGAATGTGGATATTGCCTTCTTTCTTCATCACTAATAGTTGTCTTCAAAAAGATAGCACAGCTGTTGTAGAGAGTCCAAAAAGTGTAACAAAATTTACAGATCATTTGTAAATATTATTAGAACATAACTTTGTTACTATTTCAAGAATTGTTTTCAACTTAGCACGTAAATTTGGTAGAAAAAATATAAAATACGACATTTCTGGTTATTATATTTTGTTGACAACTACTGTTAACTATTGTAGCGGGTTGTGATGCAAGAGTTAGCAAGCACATTCTTACTGAATTTATAGGTACTCAGTGAACTATAGAAAGTGAACTAAACTGTAACGTCAGTAGTAGGGAATTGGGGTGATTTGTAAATTTTAGTGATATCAACATAACAAACACCTAATTGCGAAAGATGTGTTTCAAAGTATTATTCAATATATCATTGTCAACAGAATGTTGACAGTGTTTATACAGGGCACTCGATGGATCAGACCATTATTTATTCATAAGCATTTTTTAATGCTTTGATAAAATAGCAAAAACTGGAACAAAAGCAGTATTGAGGTATATGAAACCTATTTATTGTAAGATGTGGAAAGTAATTTTTGCCAAACTAGAATAGCTCAGTGTGATTAGCACATTACAAAGAAATACTCAAATAATAAGAGTGCTATCTATTGAGACAGGAAGTAAAACCCTTGGAAAGAGAAAAAAGAATTCCAGGAATAAGGGAACAACGTTTGAATAAAATGAAAAAATTAATATTCCTTTGAGGAGAAGGAGCAGCTGTATAATATCTAGTTAGCTACAAGAACTCTCAAGAATTAAGAACTTCATATGTTAAAGAGGAATGGAAGAGAAATTGTCCTACCGGCAGTCCTATCACGAGACTTGGAAATAATTCATTAGCTGGACTGATGATGTAAAATTTGGTCAACAGTGAAATGCATATACAATTTGAAGACACTTAAATAAACATAAAAATGTTGCCGCCAGAATAGGCACAGTATCTAGCAAACACTGAGAGGCTTGCAATGGAACTTTGGTTTCATCCATAGCTACCTGTGGTGAAGCCGACAGGACCTCTAATAATGAAGACACGGGTATGTGGATGATAGATGATATACATGTTCAGGAATTAAAAAACTCATTTAGAAAAGTAGGGAAGAAGTAAGCACTGGCACGGATAATGTAATTGCAGAACTCTTGAAATATTGTGGCATGATAAGAAATCAATCACTCTTGAATTTAATCAATATATTTTGGAGACCACGGTGTACCGCAAAAGAATGGCCAGTGGCAAAGATGTGTATCATTGTACAAGAAATAAAAGTGAACAGAAGTCAACGATTGTAGGAGGGATACAGCTGTTAAACACGCAAATTTAATTTGACATATGCATAAAAAAATTTGATTTTTAATAAATTTTTCCGGTGAAGAGTTTGTGTGGGTCAGTCAAAAATATAACACAAATTTTAACTTATTTGTGTCGATGTTTCGACAATGTGTATTGTCATCATCAGGACTCTTGCGGAACTCTTGAAATATTGTGGCATGATAAGAAATCAATCACTCTTGCATTTAATCAATATATTTTGGAGACCACGGTGTACTCCAAAAGAATGGCCAGTGGCAAAGATGTGTATCATTGTACAAGAAATAAATGTGAACAGAAGTCAACAATTGTAGGAAGGATACAGCTGTTAAACACGTAAATTTAATTTTACATATGTATAAACAAATTTGAATTTTAATTAATTTTTCCGGTGAAGAGTTTGTGAGGGTCAGTCAAAAATATAACACAAATTTCAACTTATTTGTGTCAATGTTCCGACAATGTGTATTGTCATCATCAGGACCTGTGTATGAATCGAAAAGAAATGTCAAACAAAACAGAATAATTATTTGAACAAACGTGTTTGTGTATGTGAGTTTGTATGCGTGTGTGAGCGCGCGTGTGGGTGCGTATGTGTGTTCTTCTATATGTGAAGGAGTCGAAACGTCGACGCAAATAAGTTAAAATTTGTGTTATATTTTTTGACCGATCTTCACTAACCCTTCGCCCTAATAATTCATTGACTGACGGTCACTACGAATTTAAGGATTTAATTGATTTTTAATGTTTATTTTTGCCTTCCTGCTCCTGTCAGTCCAAACCGACACATAATCACAGGTTAAGATCATATAACTGTGAAAGCAGTAAGTTTTTCTTTTATCACAGTGTGACGATTCAGTCTGGAGGACTTGTAGCAAATGTCTTGTAACATTAATTTATAGCAAGTGTAGAAAAATGTTTTTTAGTATAAAAAATAATAACACCTTTTTGGTATAAAAGTATTAAAATGTGGAAAGTCAAATAGAAATATTGTTTAAATATCTAAAATTTGTACAGAAAATGTTTAAGCAAAAAATTCACTTGTATAATAATGATAATATTTATAACAAACAAATTATTATCAATATAATTAATCATACAACTATGATTTTATTATTTTTATATTGTTGTTATATATTATTATCCCGTTGGTCGCTACAGTAAAAAGCGTACTGCTCAACGGAAAACCTTGCTGTTCTCGATTTTCCATCTCATGAAAGGCCGATAGAGGCCGACAAACCGCTAACAAAAGTCCAGTATATGAGAAAGGAAGAGATGGATTTGGTCAACTTACATCTTTGATATGCAGCATGCTCTATCTCTACGTTTTACCGAATGTTTTCTCAAAGTTGGAGAATATATCAGCAATGTGTTTTTCTTAGATAAAACTGTTTTCACCCTACCTCTATGCATGTAATAAGTGATCAGTAGTTAAATTGTACTTTCGATGACCTCACATAGGTGTGCGATCAGTAGACCGTGGTTTGGAAGATACCTGATTGCAAGATACTCTCCAGACATATTTAAGCAGCAATCAACGACACCCGAAAATAGGTCTCAGCTTTATTGGCATCATTTCCAGTTTAGGGAACCCGGATAATGATCGCCCCTTTCTATCCTTTAGGATACTCCCTTTTTTATCAGATTGTGTCATAAATTGCCAGTGCCGTACACTTAGCTATATCTGGAGGTCGGTGAATATTGCCGTAAGGAATACCATCCGGTCCTCTTGCAAGTAGCCGACTGTAATTTCCTCGTTGCAAAAGGCAAGGTTTGACTTTGTCTTCTCTTCCAAAGAAATCCTGAGGATAATCGTCTGGATCTACTGACCTGAGCATATCAGTCGGCTAAGGTGTAATTATGGGTTGTATATCAATGCGCCAGTACAGATTGTGACCTAGATAAATGTTTTCCACTGCTACTGAAACATTTATTGGGCTCATCGCCATGAGCCGACTTCCCAAAGAAGCATATTTTCATCCTGGCACAATGTACATGAAGTGTTTTTAAAACATATTTATGGAATATTTCCGATTATAGTACCAAGCCAAGTATTTGATAATCAAATAAGTAATGTATATCTTACCGTCTGTGACTTACAGCAAAATGTATTTTCACGTTACAATTTACATGTTTTGGGAACTTGTCCCATCATCAGAATTTTAAATCGTCTTCTTATCCCATCGTGCGATGGCATAGTTGTCGAAGATTTCAAAAAATTATAATCCACATTATAAATAAAACAAAATAAAAATACACTATACAAATAGCGCGCACAACGGTTTCAAGGTGTTGTAGCATAACAGAATTACCACCTTAAAATTTAACTTAATACAACATGAATAAAGAAGAAAAGGTCAATAGTGAGTGAAAAAAAGTAAATGGTTAAAAAATAAACTAAAGAAACTGTTCATTAAGTCGATAAAATGTTAATAAAATTAAACTGAATAACAAAGAAAACTCTTGGTCTATATATAAATAACCAACTAATAAAACCCCAATAAAACAGCAGTATACTCAGTAGGTTGGGGAGCAGTAAAAGGAAAGACAAAGGTAGAAAGGTAAACAAAATATTAATAAGGGGAAATTTATTAAATTAAGAAGCAGAGAAACCCCAAGACACAAAACCAATAACAAATTAATAAGGAGCTGTAAAGGAGAAAAGGAATGAAACCGAATAATTAAATCAGAGTCATTGAATTAATAATACAAGGACATGAAACCACAAGATAAGAAAATACTAATATAATGAGAAGGAAGAGACAAAATATGTCAAGGTTCATAAAAGGAATGTATCAACAAGAAAGGATATCCACTAAAACATTATGAGGAATGAAGATACCCAATTTTTACACAATTGAAACCAATGATAAATGTCAGACCAAATAACAAGCTACAGGATACAATACAGTTAAAATAAAATTGTAAACTAAATTGTGAGCCTAGTTAAAGAATAGAGTGAAAACATTTAAAAAGACTACCAATAGTGTAGAAACCAACCAAAACTTACCCTAGTGTGAGAAGTCATTTAAAAAGACTACCAATAGTGTAGAAACCAACCAAAACTTACCATAGTTTAAAAAATTATTTAAAATACTACCATTAGTGTAGACAATAATAAGTGACACACTATAATAAAGAATAGTGTAAGAAATAGAAAACAATTAAAAAGACTACCATCAGTAGAGAAATACCATAAAAAAAACCTAAAAATAAAAGACAGTCTAATGACTAAGAATAGTTTTAATAATAAAAGGGTTTTAAAAAATTAAGTAATATAAGAATTTAATAGGTATAAGACGTTTTTATTTTATTGTATTAGCAAATTAGGTACAGTGGATACAAGAGACAGTTAATAACTGAAAGTGTCATTAGTTATAAGATGTTTTTATTTTAATGTGTTATCAAAATAGTTATAGTAATTAAAAGAGACAGTTAATAACTGAAGGTGTTATTAGGAATAAGATGTTTTAATAGGATTAGGTTTGTTATAAAAGGAAACATAAAAACAAAGGACAACCAAGGACTGATAATATTGCTGATAATAAGATGTTTCCATTATAATTCTATATATATAAAAAAATAATAGGCATAAGATATTTTTGTTATAGTTAAGTGATATAAAATATTAGTAGATATAAGATATTCAGTTGTATTTGAAATAATGTTCAATAATTTCCAAGTTTGTTAAGGCAGAGAAGGCAAGTAGGTAATAGGAATATTGTATTTTTATTAAACTGTCAACCATATAAAGAGTAATAAGGCAAATTAACTAACACACCACAATAGAAAAACAAAACAGCATTGTAAACCAAAATCACCTATCATAGAGTCAAACTCAAATAAATAAATTCAATCAAACTGCAAATAACGAATAGAAACTAGTCCATACAACACAAAGATATGAAAATGTAATCAGTACAGAAACAAATATTAACAAATGTAATGACAAAAGAATAAAATTAACTTTATTTGGAAATAAGTAATACTAGGTCTAAGGAGTACTCAACTCAGATAAAAAGTAAATTAATCAATATTGGAGTATAATAACAACAAATTATTAACAACAAGCAATAATCATGGAGTGAGTAAGATTATTTAAGGGAAATATTAACATAAAATCACTTGTAAACCATTTAAATACTAAAATTGTAAATACAAGGCCTACAATAAACAGCAAAAATTGTAAATTTTAGGCTTATCTGAACTTAAAACAGACCCAATTATATATCAAATTATGTAAAATTAGCTTAAGAATATTGCTGAATAGTTAGATTTTCGTAAAATTAATAAATAATTAAGTTACAGCAATAAATAGGAAACTTGTCATGTATGTTTATGAGTTGAAATCAAATCCAAGACATGTAAATTTGTAAAAAAACAATGGGAAGAGGAAAAAGACATTTTATAAATTACCACAAAACGACGACTTTAAGTCATCAGTCTATTGTTAATCGTGAAAGTGTACAGATCAGAATTTACTGACGGAAGATCTAAAAAATAGAAATAGTGTAAAAACAATGACGAACAACCTCAAAAAGTGTTACTGAGGTTACCAAATGGAAAACATCACCACTACTTTACAAATAACACCAAAACTGAACCAGAACAATTACAATAGTAATATCCATTACTAGAACGAGAAATTAACCGCCATTTTGAGCAAAATTCAACCAATACTATCTGGACACGAACACAACAGATTTGAACACAGAACACTGCACCAATAAACTATCACAGAACGACATCGCCGAGGAGGGAAGAACACTTCACACAATTTTCCAGTGATACTACAACATCGCAGAGGAAGGAATACACATTTATATTTGAGGGAGCAGACTGAACATCGCAGTCGGCGTGTGTTTCAGAATCCGAGGTGACGGCGGCCATTTTCATTTACTAGCGACCAGCACGGAACACTGCCTCCACGAGTCAGTGACGTCATTCTACGAAATGGTTCGATCTTTATTTAATAATTGACAATTTTCATAACCCTGTTATTTTTCAGCAAATAATAATTTATTTTAAGATAATTGTATGTATTGTATCTTGTTCCTTGCCCTCTCTGACCATTTCGACAGTTAAAAGAACCCGAAATAATTAATTTTGTAACGTTATATTTTGTCATTTTTGTTCACAATCGACCTGAGCGAATCTCAATCAATGCCTGGTCCATGCGCGTAAGATTGGCGCACAATTTCAAATGTTAAGAAATAAACATCACAATTACACAATTACATGTGTTCATAATTATTTGTACGATAAATATTAGCTTTTCCTTTCTTCTAAAAATAATTTAGAGTTATTAGAGAAATATACCAAGAAGAAGAAGAAGAGGAGCGAAGTTAGAAAAGAGAATACTAGATCCGACTACATAACTAGATTACCTAAAGAGAACAAATATTTTTAAAAAAACACAATATCTCATTTATTCAATTGAAGGTAATTAAAAAATTTACAATGAATTAATTATTCAATTAATTAATTAACAATAAAAATTATTAAATTTATAACTAACAACAAATTTTTTTTATCAATATAATACACATTAATTATTATCTATCTATTTTATGTTTTATAACAAATTGGCGCACAACGTGGGGTTGAAAATAGGAATCGATAGATCAATAAAATAAGGACAATTCGTCCAATTTCCTATTTTAGATCGGCAGCTGTCAACAGGTCAGAAAAAGAAACAAGATGCACAGGAGGGCGACATCAAAGAAAAGGGCTGTGGAGGCCGAACAGGAAATAGATATGGAGGAGAAGGAGGCGACACCCGTGGAAGATATAGAATCGAGATTACCTCCAGCAGAACCAACCGAACCAGAATCCCAAGGGAAACAACCCGACAAGCCGACACGAACAGAGGATATGGAAATGAAGGAAATGATCAGGCTAATGATGGAGAAAATGGATGAGCATAGAAAGAAAATGGATGACGGCCACCGACGATTGATGGAGAAACTAGAATATTAGAGTAAGATAATAGATGATCATTCTAAGAAAATGATTGATATAATGAATAATAGTAAACTGTGGAGAGAAGAATTAAAAGATAACAAAAGAGATGTAGAAGAATTACCAGACGATAAAACAAAGGAACAAGCAGTAGTATTATCTGAAAATAAACCTAATAGGAACCAAGGGAATATTAAAGATATGGAAGGGTAATCAAAGAAAATGAGAGGAAGGTACCCACGGAATTTAATAAAAACAAAGGAAGAATTTGAGATGATGAACAATGGGTTAATTAATGTAAGTAATATCCCAATAACCAGGGAAAAAGACATCATGAATGCTATAGATTATAGAAGCAGGTCAAGACAAATATCAGAAATAACTTACAATAAAACCGTATGTTACCATTTTAAAAGGGATATAAAGAGATGGAATGCAACAGAAATAGAACCATATGGTAAAAAATCTGGGATATTAGCCATCCTGGATAAACCAGAGACATTTTGGTTGAATGAACAATATTATAAAATGAGCCAAATAAGCTTTGAAACAAGGGAGAAAATAACAAGAGAAAAAAGGGAATACAAGAGAGAAGCGATAGATGTCGCAAGAACAGAGATATTTCTGAGAACAATAGTGATCCGAACAACAAGGACTATTGTAAGGACCTATCATATAAAGAAATGTTGTGAGAATAGTAAGAAGAAAAAAATACCAAAATTCAAAAAGGTTGTAAGACCAACTTACAAGCGTTATTTGAAAAAACCATTATGAATAAAAAAGAATTTAGTTGAAGAAAAATAACAAAATTCAAAAATTTGTAAGACCAACTTACAGGAATCATTTGAAAAAACCATTATGAATAAAAACGAATTTAGTTGAAGAAAATGTATAAATTCAAAAAATAGTAAGACCAACTTACACCAGTTATTTGAAAAAACCATTATGAATAAAAAAGAATTTAGATGAAGAAAATGTCTAAATTCAAAAAATAGTAAGACCAACTTACACCAATTATTTGAAAAAACCATTATGAATAAAAAAGAATTTAGATGAAGAAAATGTCTAAATTCAAAAAATAGTAAGACCAACTTACTTGAACTGTTTGAGAGAAACTATTAAAAACTTATATATAAAAAGAATCTTGGAGAAAAGATCTAAAGTCAAAAAATAGTAAGTACAACTCACACGAATGATGAGATATAACTATTAAATATAAAAAAGAAATTTTGTTAGAAAAAGCTACAAAATTCTAAAAGAGTAAGAAGAAATTACACTCATAATTTGAGTGAACTCTTACATAAAAGAATTTAAAAGTAAATGGAGCACAAACGTGTAAACTTTTTTTTAACTCTCCAGAGACAAAGCAAAAAGAACATGTTCCAGTAAGTAAAGAGAACAACCTATATTAAACAATTGAATAATTTAATGTTACCAGAACAATATATTAATAAATGTTAAAAGTGTCATAAGAAGGAACGTAGCAAATCTTCATAAAAACCTGTGTTAATCAAGAAATAAAGAACCTAAATAAACTATCACAGCTATAAAAAAATATACTATAGTTTGTGTGATAATAGTGACTATGCTAACTATAACCACTATTATAAATAATGTAAATGAGACAATTTAAGACAAAAATGATACAGAATTTTAAATGAAAAAGAGAGAAGAAACCAGAACATTAAAAAATTTAATCAAAATAACCTAACCAAACTCACAAAGAAAATAATTTGATCAAGATGAAACAATGAAGAAGGACCAACTAAGTAAAAAACCAAGTATTAAGACCAGAGATTAAAAACCCTGGTACCATGATGATAATATTGTTGTAGTAACCACTATTATAGTGATAATTGATAAAGAAGGAATTAATGTTATGCAATGAGCAATAAAACGACTCATTGAATACCAAATGAAAAAAAAATCTATATAAATGCTAATTACTATGTAAACACGATAAAAAGATGAAATGATGAAACGATGAAATGTATATTATACCACATACCTAAACCACATAATATGGAATGAGCTTTGTTAGAGAAGAAGAGTCAAGTGTATAAAAGTATTAATTGATATAAAATATTATAAAGTGAAGAATCCAAGGATGTTTATTATTAGTCAAAAGAGACTACTTTTACTGATTATTTATTTTTTATGACTGGATGTAGAAAAATTCCAACAGTCTTATATTTTGAGCAGATTCCTCTGGGCTCAGTTAAGTAAAGTTTTGACCAGCAGAGATTGAAGCCAAATGTGCCACTCTGAACTGTTCCAACTCACATGTTAAGGAATATTAGGGAGTAAACATACAGGTGAGGAAGCACCAAATAAGAAAAGATATAAAATGATAATGTTATACACAAGTTTGATGATTACTTATTAATGAAAAAAGAAGCTAACGAAGGAGATAAATATCATCTGAGAGAAAGCAACGGTGGAAAAAGAAGGTATATAAAGTGAAATCACGAATAAGATATAGTAAATAAAAAGAATTAGTAGTAATTATTTCATCCATACGAAGAGTATGATCTGAACTAATCACTTTTACAGGAGAGCATATGTAGCATAACAGAATTATCACCTTAAAATTTAACTTAATACAACATGAATAAAGAAAAAAGGGTCAATAGTGAGTGAGAAAAAGTAAATGGTTAAAAAATAAACTACAGAAACTGTTCATTAAGTCGATAAAATGTTAATAAAATTAAACTGAATAACAAAGAAAACTCTTGGTCTATATATAAATAACCAACTAATAAAACCCCAATAAAACAGCAGTATACTCAGTAGATTGGGGAGCAGTAAATGGAAAGACAAAGGTAGAAAGGTAAACAAAATATTAATAAGGGGAAATTTATTAAATTAAGAAGCAGAGAAACCCCAAGACACAAAACCAATAACAAATTAATAAGGAGCTGTAAAGGAGAAAAGGAATGAAACCGAATAATTAAATCAGAGTCATTGAATTAATAATACAAGGACATGAAACCACAAGATAAAAAAATACTAATATAATGAGAAGGAAGAAACAAAATATGTCAAGGTTCATAAAAGGAATGTATCAACAAGAAAGGATATCCACTAAAACATTATGAGGAATGAAGATACCCAATTTTTACACAATTGAAACCAATGATAAATGTCAGACCAAATAACAAGTTACAGGATACAATACAGTTAAAATAAAATTGGAAACTAAATTGTGAGCCTAGTTAAAGAATAGAGTGAAAACATTTAAAAAGACTACCAATAGTGTAGAAACCAACCAAAACTTACCCTAGTGTGAGAAGTCATTTAAAAAGACTACCAATAGTGTAGAAACCAACCAAAACTTACCATAGTTTAAAAAATTATTTAAAATACTACCATTAGTGTAGACAATAATAAGTGACACACTATAATAAAGAATAGTGTAAGAAATAGAAAACAATTAAAAAGACTAGCATCAGTAGAGAAATACCATATAAAAAACCTAAAAATAAAAGACAGTCTAATGACTAAGAATAGTTTTAATAATAAAAGTGTTTTAAAAAATTAAGTAATATAAGAATTTAATAGGTATAAGACGTTTTTATTTTATTGTATTAGCAAATTAGGTACAGTGGATACAAGAGACAGTTAATAACTGAAAGTGTCATTAGTTATAAGATGTTTTTATTTTAATGTGTTATCAAAATAGTTATAGTAATTAAAAGAGACAGTTAATAACTGAAGGTGTTATTAGGAATAAGATGTTTTAATAGGATTAGGTTTGTTATAAAAGGAAACATAAAAACAAAGGACAACCAAGGACTGATAATATTGCTGATAATAAGATGTTTCCATTATAATTCTATATATATAAAAAAATAATAGGCATAAGATATTTTTGTTATAGTTAAGTGATATAAAATATTAGTAGATATAAGATATTCAGTTGTATTTGAAATAATGTTCAATAATTTCCAAGTTTGTTAAGGCAGAGAAGGCAAGTAGGTAATAGGAATATTGTATTTTTATTAAACTGTCAACCATATAAAGAGTAATAAGGCAAATTAACTAACACACCACAATAGAAAAACAAAACAGCATTGTAAACCAAAATCACCTATCATAGAGTCAAACTCAAATAAATAAATTCAATCAAACTGCAAATAACGAATAGAAACTAGTCCATACAACACAAAGATATGAAAATGTAATCAGTACAGAAACAAATATTAACAAATGTAATGACAAAAGAATAAAATTAACTTTATTTGGAAATAAGTAATACTAGGTCTAAGGAGTACTCAACTCAGATAAAAAGTAAATTAATCAATATTGGAGTATAATAACAACAAATTATTAACAACAAGCAATAATCATGGAGTGAGTAAGATTATTTAAGGGAAATATTAACATAAAATCACTTGTAAACCATTTAAATACTAAAATTGTAAATACAAGGCCTACAATAAACAGCAAAAATTGTAAATTTTAGGCTTATCTGAACTTAAAACAGACCCAATTATATATCAAATTATGTAAAATTAGCTTAAGAATATTGCTGAATAGTTAGATTTTCGTAAAATTAATAAATAATTAAGTTACAGCAATAAATAGGAAACTTGTCATGTATGTTTATGAGTTGAAATCAAATCCAAGACATGTAAATTTGTAAAAAAACAATGGGAAGAGGAAAAAGACATTTTATAAATTACCACAAAACGACGACTTTAAGTCATCAGTCTATTGTTAATCGTGAAAGTGTACAGATCAGAATTTACTGACGGAAGATCTAAAAAATAGAAATAGTGTAAAAACAATGACGAACAACCTCAAAAAGTGTTACTGAGGTTACCAAATGGGAAACATCACCACTACTTTACAAATAACACCAAAACTGAACCAGAACAATTACAATAGTAATATCCATTACTAGAACGAGAAATTAACCGCCATTTTGAGCAAAATTCAACCAATACTATCTGGACACGAACTCAACAGATTTGAACACAGAACACTGCACCAATAAACTATCACAGAACGACATCGCCGAGGAGGGAAGAACACTTCACACAATTTTCCAGTGATACTACAACATCGCAGAGGAAGGAATACACATTTATATTTGAGGGAGCAGACTGAACATCGCAGTCGGCGTGTGTTTCAGAATCCGAGGTGACGGCGGCCATTTTCATTTACTAGCGACCAGCACGGAACACTGCCTCCACGAGTCAGTGACGTCATTCTACGAAATGGTTCGATCTTTATTTAATAATTGACAATTTTCATAACCCTGTTATTTTTCAGCAAATAATAATTTATTTTAAGATAATTGTATGTATTGTATCTTGTTCCTTGCCCTCTCTGACCATTTCGACAGTTAAAAGAACCCGAAATAATTAATTTTGTAACGTTATATTTTGTCATTTTTGTTCACAATCGACCTGAGCGAATCTCAATCAATGCCTGGTCCATGCGCGTAAGATTGGCGCACAATTTCAAATGTTAAGAAATAAACATCACAATTACACAATTACATGTGTTCATAATTATTTGTACGATAAATATTAGCTTTTCCTTTCTTCTAAAAATAATTTAGAGTTATTAGAGAAATATACCAAGAAGAAGAAGAAGAGGAGCGAAGTTAGGAAAGAGAATACTAGATCCGACTACATAACTAGATTACCTAAAGAGAACAAATATTTTAAAAAAAACACAATATCTCATTTATTCAATTGAAGGTAATTAAAAAATTTACAATGAATTAATTATTCAATTAATTAATTAACAATAAAAATTATTAAATTTATAACTAACAACAAATTTTTTTTATCAATATAATACACATTAATTATTATCTATCTATTTTATGTTTTATAACAAATTGGCGCACAACGTGGGGTTGAAAATAGGAATCGATAGATCAATAAAATAAGGACAATTCGTCCAATTTCCTATTTTAGATCGGCAGCTGTCAACAGGTCAGAAAAAGAAACAAGATGCACAGGAGGGCGACATCAAAGAAAAGGGCTGTGGAGGCCGAACAGGAAATAGATATGGAGGAGAAGGAGGCGACACCCGTGGAAGATATAGAATCGAGATTACCTCCAGCAGAACCAACCGAACCAGAATCCCAAGGGAAACAACCCGACAAGCCGACACGAACAGAGGATATGGAAATGAAGGAAATGATCAGGCTAATGATGGAGAAAATGGATGAGCATAGAAAGAAAATGGATGACGGCCACCGACGATTGATGGAGAAACTAGAATATTAGAGTAAGATAATAGATGATCATTCTAAGAAAATGATTGATATAATGAATAATAGTAAACTGTGGAGAGAAGAATTAAAAGATAACAAAAGAGATGTAGAAGAATTACCAGACGATAAAACAAAGGAACAAGCAGTAGTATTATCTGAAAATAAACCTAATAGGAACCAAGGGAATATTAAAGATATGGAAGGGTAATCAAAGAAAATGAGAGGAAGGTACCCACGGAATTTAATAAAAACAAAGGAAGAATTTGAGATGATGAACAATGGGTTAATTAATGTAAGTAATATCCCAATAACCAGGGAAAAAGACATCATGAATGCTATAGATTATAGAAGCAGGTCAAGACAAATATCAGAAATAACTTACAATAAAACCGTATGTTACCATTTTAAAACGGATATAAAGAGATGGAATGCAACAGAAATAGAACCATATGGTAAAAAATCTGGGATATTAGCCATCCTGGATAAACCAGAGACATTTTGGTTGAATGAACAATATTATAAAATGAGCCAAATAAGCTTTGAAACAAGGGAGAAAATAACAAGAGAAAAAAGGGAATACAAGAGAGAAGCGATAGATGTCGCAAGAACAGAGATATTTCTGAGAACAATAGTGATCCGAACAACAAGGACTATTGTAAGGACCTATCATATAAAGAAATGTTGTGAGAATAGTAAGAAGAAAAAAATACCAAAATTCAAAAAGGTTGTAAGACCAACTTACAAGCGTTATTTGAAAAAACCATTATGAATAAAAAAGAATTTAGTTGAAGAAAAATAACAAAATTCAAAAATTTGTAAGACCAACTTACAGGAATCATTTGAAAAAACCATTATGAATAAAAACGAATTTAGTTGAAGAAAATGTCTAAATTCAAAAAATAGTAAGACCAACTTACACCAGTTATTTGAAAAAACCATTATGAATAAAAAAGAATTTAGATGAAGAAAATGTCTAAATTCAAAAAATAGTAAGACCAACTTACACCAATTATTTGAAAAAACCATTATGAATAAAAAAGAATTTAGATGAAGAAAATGTCTAAATTCAAAAAATAGTAAGACCAACTTACTTGAACTGTTTGAGAGAAACTATTAAAAACTTATATATAAAAAGAATCTTGGAGAAAAGATCTAAAGTCAAAAAATAGTAAGTACAACTCACACGAATGATGAGATATAACTATTAAATATAAAAAAGAAATTTTGTTAGAAAAAGCTACAAAATTCTAAAAGAGTAAGAAGAAATTACACTCATAATTTGAGTGAACTCTTACATAAAAGAATTTAAAAGTAAATGGAGCACAAACGTGTAAACTTTTTTTTAACTCTCCAGAGACAAAGCAAAAAGAACATGTTCCAGTAAGTAAAGAGAACAACCTATATTAAACAATTGAATAATTTAATGTTACCAGAACAATATATTAATAAATGTTAAAAGTGTCATAAGAAGGAACGTAGCAAATCTTCATAAAAACCTGTGTTAATCAAGAAATAAAGAACCTAAATAAACTATCACAGCTATAAAAAAATATACTATAGTTTGTGTGATAATAGTGACTATGCTAACTATAACCACTATTATAAATAATGTAAATGAGACAATTTAAGACAAAAATGATACAGAATTTTAAATGAAAAAGAGAGAAGAAACCAGAACATTAAAAAATTTAATCAAAATAACCTAACCAAACTCACAAAGAAAATAATTTGATCAAGATGAAACAATGAAGAAGGACCAACTAAGTAAAAAACCAAGTATTAAGACCAGAGATTAAAAACCCTGGTACCATGATGATAATATTGTTGTAGTAACCACTATTATAGTGATAATTGATAAAGAAGGAATTAATGTTATGCAATGAGCAATAAAACGACTCATTGAATACCAAATGAAAAAAAAATCTATATAAATGCTAATTACTATGTAAACACGATAAAAAGATGAAATGATGAAACGATGAAATGTATATTATACCACATACCTAAACCACATAATATGGAATGAGCTTTGTTAGAGAAGAAGAGTCAAGTGTATAAAAGTATTAATTGATATAAAATATTATAAAGTGAAGAATCCAAGGATGTTTATTATTAGTCAAAAGAGACTACTTTTACTGATTATTTATTTTTTATGACTGGATGTAGAAAAATTCCAACAGTCTTATATTTTGAGCAGATTCCTCTGGGCTCAGTTAAGTAAAGTTTTGACCAGCAGAGATTGAAGCCAAATGTGCCACTCTGAACTGTTCCAACTCACATGTTAAGGAATATTAGGGAGTAAACATACAGGTGAGGAAGCACCAAATAAGAAAAGATATAAAATGATAATGTTATACACAAGTTTGATGATTACTTATTAATGAAAAAAGAAGCTAACGAAGGAGATAAATATCATCTGAGAGAAAGCAACGGTGGAAAAAGAAGGTATATAAAGTGAAATCACGAATAAGATATAGTAAATAAAAAGAATTAGTAGTAATTATTTCATCCATACGAAGAGTATGATCTGAACTAATCACTTTTACAGGAGAGCATATGTAGCATAACAGAATTATCACCTTAAACTTTAACTTAATACAACATGAATAAAGAAAAAAGGGTCAATAGTGAGTGAGAAAAAGTAAATGGTTAAAAAATAAACTACAGAAACTGTTCATTAAGTCGATAAAATGTTAATAAAATTAAACTGAATAACAAAGAAAACTCTTGGTCTATATATAAATAACCAACTAATAAAACCCCAATAAAACAGCAGTATACTCAGTAGATTGGGGAGCAGTAAATGGAAAGACAAAGGTAGAAAGGTAAACAAAATATTAATAAGGGGAAATTTATTAAATTAAGAAGCAGAGAAACCCCAAGACACAAAACCAATAACAAATTAATAAGGAGCTGTAAAGGAGAAAAGGAATGAAACCGAATAATTAAATCAGAGTCATTGAATTAATAATACAAGGACATGAAACCACAAGATAAAAAAATACTAATATAATGAGAAGGAAGAAACAAAATATGTGAAGGTTCATAAAAGGAATGTATCAACAAGAAAGGATATCCACTAAAACATTATGAGGAATGAAGATACCCAATTTTTACACAATTGAAACCAATGATAAATGTCAGACCAAATAACAAGTTACAGGATACAATACAGTTAAAATAAAATTGTAAACTAAATTGTGAGCCTAGTTAAAGAATAGAGTGAAAACATTTAAAAAGACTACCAATAGTGTAGAAACCAACCAAAACTTACCCTAGTGTGAGAAGTCATTTAAAAAGACTACCAATAGTGTAGAAACCAACCAAAACTTACCATAGTTTAAAAAATTATTTAAAATACTACCATTAGTGTAGACAATAATAAGTGACACACTATAATAAAGAATAGTGTAAGAAATAGAAAACAATTAAAAAGACTAGCATCAGTAGAGAAATACCATATAAAAAACCTAAAAATAAAAGACAGTCTAATGACTAAGAATAGTTTTAATAATAAAAGTGTTTTAAAAAATTAAGTAATATAAGAATTTAATAGGTATAAGACGTTTTTATTTTATTGTATTAGCAAATTAGGTACAGTGGATACAAGAGACAGTTAATAACTGAAAGTGTCATTAGTTATAAGATGTTTTTATTTTAATGTGTTATCAAAATAGTTATAGTAATTAAAAGAGACAGTTAATAACTGAAGGTGTTATTAGGAATAAGATGTTTTAATAGGATTAGGTTTGTTATAAAAGGAAACATAAAAACAAAGGACAACCAAGGACTGATAATATTGCTGATAATAAGATGTTTCCATTATAATTCTATATATATAAAAAAATAATAGGCATAAGATATTTTTGTTATAGTTAAGTGATATAAAATATTAGTAGATATAAGATATTCAGTTGTATTTGAAATAATGTTCAATAATTTCCAAGTTTGTTAAGGCAGAGAAGGCAAGTAGGTAATAGGAATATTGTATTTTTATTAAACTGTCAACCATATAAAGAGTAATAAGGCAAATTAACTAACACACCACAATAGAAAAACAAAACAGCATTGTAAACCAAAATCACCTATCATAGAGTCAAACTCAAATAAATAAATTCAATCAAACTGCAAATAACGAATAGAAACTAGTCCATACAACACAAAGATATGAAAATGTAATCAGTACAGAAACAAATATTAACAAATGTAATGACAAAAGAATAAAATTAACTTTATTTGGAAATAAGTAATACTAGGTCTAAGGAGTACTCAACTCAGATAAAAAGTAAATTAATCAATATTGGAGTATAATAACAACAAATTATTAACAACAAGCAATAATCATGGAGTGAGTAAGATTATTTAAGGGAAATATTAACATAAAATCACTTGTAAACCATTTAAATACTAAAATTGTAAATACAAGGCCTACAATAAACAGCAAAAATTGTAAATTTTAGGCTTATCTGAACTTAAAACAGACCCAATTATATATCAAATTATGTAAAATTAGCTTAAGAATATTGCTGAATAGTTAGATTTTCGTAAAATTAATAAATAATTAAGTTACAGCAATAAATAGGAAACTTGTCATGTATGTTTATGAGTTGAAATCAAATCCAAGACATGTAAATTTGTAAAAAAACAATGGGAAGAGGAAAAAGACATTTTATAAATTACCACAAAACGACGACTTTAAGTCATCAGTCTATTGTTAATCGTGAAAGTGTACAGATCAGAATTTACTGACGGAAGATCTAAAAAATAGAAATAGTGTAAAAACAATGACGAACAACCTCAAAAAGTGTTACTGAGGTTACCAAATGGGAAACATCACCACTACTTTACAAATAACACCAAAACTGAACCAGAACAATTACAATAGTAATATCCATTACTAGAACGAGAAATTAACCGCCATTTTGAGCAAAATTCAACCAATACTATCTGGACACGAACTCAACAGATTTGAACACAGAACACTGCACCAATAAACTATCACAGAACGACATCGCCGAGGAGGGAAGAACACTTCACACAATTTTCCAGTGATACTACAACATCGCAGAGGAAGGAATACACATTTATATTTGAGGGAGCAGACTGAACATCGCAGTCGGCGTGTGTTTCAGAATCCGAGGTGACGGCGGCCATTTTCATTTACTAGCGACCAGCACGGAACACTGCCTCCACGAGTCAGTGACGTCATTCTACGAAATGGTTCGATCTTTATTTAATAATTGACAATTTTCATAACCCTGTTATTTTTCAGCAAATAATAATTTATTTTAAGATAATTGTATGTATTGTATCTTGTTCCTTGCCCTCTCTGACCATTTCGACAGTTAAAAGAACCCGAAATAATTAATTTTGTAACGTTATATTTTGTCATTTTTGTTCACAATCGACCTGAGCGAATCTCAATCAATGCCTGGTCCATGCGCGTAAGATTGGCGCACAATTTCAAATGTTAAGAAATAAACATCACAATTACACAATTACATGTGTTCATAATTATTTGTACGATAAATATTAGCTTTTCCTTTCTTCTAAAAATAATTTAGAGTTATTAGAGAAATATACCAAGAAGAAGAAGAAGAGGAGCGAAGTTAGGAAAGAGAATACTAGATCCGACTACATAACTAGATTACCTAAAGAGAACAAATATTTTAAAAAAAACACAATATCTCATTTATTCAATTGAAGGTAATTAAAAAATTTACAATGAATTAATTATTCAATTAATTAATTAACAATAAAAATTATTAAATTTATAACTAACAACAAATTTTTTTTATCAATATAATACACATTAATTATTATCTATCTATTTTATGTTTTATAACAAATTGGCGCACAACGTGGGGTTGAAAATAGGAATCGATAGATCAATAAAATAAGGACAATTCGTCCAATTTCCTATTTTAGATCGGCAGCTGTCAACAGGTCAGAAAAAGAAACAAGATGCACAGGAGGGCGACATCAAAGAAAAGGGCTGTGGAGGCCGAACAGGAAATAGATATGGAGGAGAAGGAGGCGACACCCGTGGAAGATATAGAATCGAGATTACCTCCAGCAGAACCAACCGAACCAGAATCCCAAGGGAAACAACCCGACAAGCCGACACGAACAGAGGATATGGAAATGAAGGAAATGATCAGGCTAATGATGGAGAAAATGGATGAGCATAGAAAGAAAATGGATGACGGCCACCGACGATTGATGGAGAAACTAGAATATTAGAGTAAGATAATAGATGATCATTCTAAGAAAATGATTGATATAATGAATAATAGTAAACTGTGGAGAGAAGAATTAAAAGATAACAAAAGAGATGTAGAAGAATTACCAGACGATAAAACAAAGGAACAAGCAGTAGTATTATCTGAAAATAAACCTAATAGGAACCAAGGGAATATTAAAGATATGGAAGGGTAATCAAAGAAAATGAGAGGAAGGTACCCACGGAATTTAATAAAAACAAAGGAAGAATTTGAGATGATGAACAATGGGTTAATTAATGTAAGTAATATCCCAATAACCAGGGAAAAAGACATCATGAATGCTATAGATTATAGAAGCAGGTCAAGACAAATATCAGAAATAACTTACAATAAAACCGTATGTTACCATTTTAAAACGGATATAAAGAGATGGAATGCAACAGAAATAGAACCATATGGTAAAAAATCTGGGATATTAGCCATCCTGGATAAACCAGAGACATTTTGGTTGAATGAACAATATTATAAAATGAGCCAAATAAGCTTTGAAACAAGGGAGAAAATAACAAGAGAAAAAAGGGAATACAAGAGAGAAGCGATAGATGTCGCAAGAACAGAGATATTTCTGAGAACAATAGTGATCCGAACAACAAGGACTATTGTAAGGACCTATCATATAAAGAAATGTTGTGAGAATAGTAAGAAGAAAAAAATACCAAAATTCAAAAAGGTTGTAAGACCAACTTACAAGCGTTATTTGAAAAAACCATTATGAATAAAAAAGAATTTAGTTGAAGAAAAATAACAAAATTCAAAAATTTGTAAGACCAACTTACAGGAATCATTTGAAAAAACCATTATGAATAAAAACGAATTTAGTTGAAGAAAATGTCTAAATTCAAAAAATAGTAAGACCAACTTACACCAGTTATTTGAAAAAACCATTATGAATAAAAAAGAATTTAGATGAAGAAAATGTCTAAATTCAAAAAATAGTAAGACCAACTTACACCAATTATTTGAAAAAACCATTATGAATAAAAAAGAATTTAGATGAAGAAAATGTCTAAATTCAAAAAATAGTAAGACCAACTTACTTGAACTGTTTGAGAGAAACTATTAAAAACTTATATATAAAAAGAATCTTGGAGAAAAGATCTAAAGTCAAAAAATAGTAAGTACAACTCACACGAATGATGAGATATAACTATTAAATATAAAAAAGAAATTTTGTTAGAAAAAGCTACAAAATTCTAAAAGAGTAAGAAGAAATTACACTCATAATTTGAGTGAACTCTTACATAAAAGAATTTAAAAGTAAATGGAGCACAAACGTGTAAACTTTTTTTTAACTCTCCAGAGACAAAGCAAAAAGAACATGTTCCAGTAAGTAAAGAGAACAACCTATATTAAACAATTGAATAATTTAATGTTACCAGAACAATATATTAATAAATGTTAAAAGTGTCATAAGAAGGAACGTAGCAAATCTTCATAAAAACCTGTGTTAATCAAGAAATAAAGAACCTAAATAAACTATCACAGCTATAAAAAAATATACTATAGTTTGTGTGATAATAGTGACTATGCTAACTATAACCACTATTATAAATAATGTAAATGAGACAATTTAAGACAAAAATGATACAGAATTTTAAATGAAAAAGAGAGAAGAAACCAGAACATTAAAAAATTTAATCAAAATAACCTAACCAAACTCACAAAGAAAATAATTTGATCAAGATGAAACAATGAAGAAGGACCAACTAAGTAAAAAACCAAGTATTAAGACCAGAGATTAAAAACCCTGGTACCATGATGATAATATTGTTGTAGTAACCACTATTATAGTGATAATTGATAAAGAAGGAATTAATGTTATGCAATGAGCAATAAAACGACTCATTGAATACCAAATGAAAAAAAAATCTATATAAATGCTAATTACTATGTAAACACGATAAAAAGATGAAATGATGAAACGATGAAATGTATATTATACCACATACCTAAACCACATAATATGGAATGAGCTTTGTTAGAGAAGAAGAGTCAAGTGTATAAAAGTATTAATTGATATAAAATATTATAAAGTGAAGAATCCAAGGATGTTTATTATTAGTCAAAAGAGACTACTTTTACTGATTATTTATTTTTTATGACTGGATGTAGAAAAATTCCAACAGTCTTATATTTTGAGCAGATTCCTCTGGGCTCAGTTAAGTAAAGTTTTGACCAGCAGAGATTGAAGCCAAATGTGCCACTCTGAACTGTTCCAACTCACATGTTAAGGAATATTAGGGAGTAAACATACAGGTGAGGAAGCACCAAATAAGAAAAGATATAAAATGATAATGTTATACACAAGTTTGATGATTACTTATTAATGAAAAAAGAAGCTAACGAAGGAGATAAATATCATCTGAGAGAAAGCAACGGTGGAAAAAGAAGGTATATAAAGTGAAATCACGAATAAGATATAGTAAATAAAAAGAATTAGTAGTAATTATTTCATCCATACGAAGAGTATGATCTGAACTAATCACTTTTACAGGAGAGCATATGTAGCATAACAGAATTATCACCTTAAACTTTAACTTAATACAACATGAATAAAGAAAAAAGGGTCAATAGTGAGTGAGAAAAAGTAAATGGTTAAAAAATAAACTACAGAAACTGTTCATTAAGTCGATAAAATGTTAATAAAATTAAACTGAATAACAAAGAAAACTCTTGGTCTATATATAAATAACCAACTAATAAAACCCCAATAAAACAGCAGTATACTCAGTAGATTGGGGAGCAGTAAATGGAAAGACAAAGGTAGAAAGGTAAACAAAATATTAATAAGGGGAAATTTATTAAATTAAGAAGCAGAGAAACCCCAAGACACAAAACCAATAACAAATTAATAAGGAGCTGTAAAGGAGAAAAGGAATGAAACCGAATAATTAAATCAGAGTCATTGAATTAATAATATAAGGACATGAAACCACAAGATAAAAAAATACTAATATAATGAGAAGGAAGAAACAAAATATGTGAAGGTTCATAAAAGGAATGTATCAACAAGAAAGGATATCCACTAAAACATTATGAGGAATGAAGATACCCAATTTTTACACAATTGAAACCAATGATAAATGTCAGACCAAATAACAAGTTACAGGATACAATACAGTTAAAATAAAATTGTAAACTAAATTGTGAGCCTAGTTAAAGAATAGAGTGAAAACATTTAAAAAGACTACCAATAGTGTAGAAACCAACCAAAACTTACCCTAGTGTGAGAAGTCATTTAAAAAGACTACCAATAGTGTAGAAACCAACCAAAACTTACCATAGTTTAAAAAATTATTTAAAATACTACCATTAGTGTAGACAATAATAAGTGACACACTATAATAAAGAATAGTGTAAGAAATAGAAAACAATTAAAAAGACTAGCATCAGTAGAGAAATACCATATAAAAAACCTAAAAATAAAAGACAGTCTAATGACTAAGAATAGTTTTAATAATAAAAGTGTTTTAAAAAATTAAGTAATATAAGAATTTAATAGGTATAAGACGTTTTTATTTTATTGTATTAGCAAATTAGGTACAGTGGATACAAGAGACAGTTAATAACTGAAAGTGTCATTAGTTATAAGATGTTTTTATTTTAATGTGTTATCAAAATAGTTATAGTAATTAAAAGAGACAGTTAATAACTGAAGATGTTATTAGGAATAAGATGTTTTAATAGGATTAGGTTTGTTATAAAAGGAAACATAAAAACAAAGGACAGCCAAGGACTGATAATATTGCTGATAATAAGATGTTTCCATTATAATTCTATATATATAAAAAAATAATAGGCATAAGATATTTTTGTTATAGTTAAGTGATATAAAATATTAGTAGATATAAGATATTCAGTTGTATTTGAAATAATGTTCAATAATTTCCAAGTTTGTTAAGGCAGAGAAGGCAAGTAGGTACTAGGAATATTGTATTTTTATTAAACTGTCAACCATATAAAGAGTAATAAGGCAAATTAACTAACACACCACAATAGAAAAACAAAACAGCATTGTAAACCAAAATCACCTATCATAGAGTCAAACTCAAATAAATAAATTCAATCAAACTGCATATAACGAATAGAAACTAGTCCATACAACACGAAGATATGAAAATGTAATCAGTACAGAAACAAATATTAACAAATGTAATGACAAAAGAATAAAATTAACTTTATTTGGAAATAAGTAATACTAGGTTATATTGGAGTATAATAACAACAAATTATTAACAACAAGCAATAATCATGGAGTGAGTAAGATTATTTAAGGGAAATATTAACATAAAATCACTTGTAAACCATTTAAATACTAAAATTGTAAATACAAGGCCTACAATAAATAGCAAAAATTGTAAATTTTAGGCTTATCTGAAATTAAAAACGACCCAATTATATATCAAATTATGTAAAATTAGCTTAAGAATATTGCTGAATAGTTAGATTTTCGTAAAATTAATAAAAAATTAAGTTACAGCAATAAATAGGAAACTTGT
Source organism: Magicicada septendecula (assembly GCA_034769895.1). Taxonomy (NCBI): domain Eukaryota; kingdom Metazoa; phylum Arthropoda; class Insecta; order Hemiptera; family Cicadidae; genus Magicicada; species Magicicada septendecula. Next base: position 312,595,520 of record CM068373.1, on the reverse strand, counting down.
CATGTATGTTTATGAGTTGAAATCAAATCCAAGACATGTAAATTTGTAAAAAAACAATGGGAAGAGGAAAAAGACATTTTATAAATTACCACAAAACGACGACTTTAAGTCATCAGTCTATTGTTAATCGTGAAAGTGTACAGATCAGAATTTACTGACGGAAGATCTAAAAAATAGAAATAGTGTAAAAATAATGACGAACAACCTCAAAAAGTGTTACTGAGGTTACCAAATGGAAAACATCACCACTAATTTACAAATAACACCAAAACTGAACCAGAACAATTACAATAGTAATATCCATTACTAGAACGAGAAATTAACCGCCATTTTGAGCAAACTTCAACCAATACTATCTGGACACGAACTCAACAGATTTGAACACAGAACACTGCACCAATAAACTATCACAAAATGACATCGCCGAGGAGGGAAGAACACTTCACACAATTTTCCAGTGATACTACAACATCGCAGAGGAAGGAATACACATTTATATTTGAGGGAGCAGACTGAACATCGCAGTCGGCGTGTGTTTCAGAATCCGAGGTGACGGCGGCCATTTTCATTTACTAGCGACCAGCACGGAACACTGCCTCCACGAGTCAGTGACGTCATTCTACGAAATGGTTCGATCTTTATTTAATAATTGACAATTTTCATAATCCTGTTATTTTTCAGCAAATAATAATTTATTTTAAGATAATTGTAAGTATTGTATCTTGTTCCTTGCCCTCTCTGACCATTTCGACAGTTAAAAGAACCCGAAATAATTAATTTTGTAACGTTATATTTTGTCATTTTTGTTCACAATCGACCTGAGCGAATCTCAATCAATGCCTGGTCCATGCGCGTAAGATTGGCGCACAATTTCAAATGTTAAGAAATAAACATCACAATTACTCAATTACATGTGTTCATAATTATTTGTACGATAAATATTAGCTTTTTCTTTCTTCTAAAAATAATTTAGAGTTATTAGAGAAATATACCAAGAAGAAGAAGAAGAGGAGCGAAGTTAGAAAAAAGAATACTAGATCCTACTACATAACTAGATTACCTAAAGAGAACAAATTTTTTAAAAAAACACAATATCTCATTTATTCAGTTGAAGGTAATTAAAAAATTTACAATGAATTAATTATTCAATTAATTAATTAACAATAAAAATTATTAAATTTATAACTAAAAACAATTTTTTTTTATCAATATAATACACATTAATTATTATCTATCTATTTTATGTTTTATAACAAATTGGCGCACAACGTGGGGTTGAAAATAGGAATCGATAGATCAATAAAATAAGGACAATTCGTCCGATTTCCTATTTTAGATCGGCAGCTGTCAACAGGTCAGAAAAAGAAACAAGATGCACAGGAGGGCGACATCAAAGAAAAGGGCTGTGGAGGCCGAACAGGAAATAGATAAGGAGGAGAAGGAGGCGACACCCGTGGAAGATATAGAATCGAGATTACCTCCAGTAGAACCAACCGATCCAGAATCCCAAGGGAAACACCCCGACAAGCCGACACGAACAGAGGATATGGAAATGAAGGAAATGATCAGGCTAATGATGGAGAAAATGGATGAGCATAGAAAGAAAATGGATGACGGCCACCGACGATTGATGGAGAACCTAGAATATCAGAGTAAGATAATAGATGATCATTCTAAGAAAATGAACGATATAATGAATAATAGTAAACTATGGAGAGAAGAATTAAAAGATAACAAAAGAGAGTTAGAAGAAATACCAGACGATAAAACAAAGGAACAAGCAGTAGTATTATCTGAAAATAAACCTAATAGGAACCAAGTGAATATTAAACATATAGAAGGGGAATCAAAGAAAATGAGAGGAAGATACCCACGGAATTTAATAAAAACAAAGGAAGAATTTGAGATGATGAACAATGGGTTAATTAATGTAAGTAATATCCCAATAACCAGGGAAAAAGACATCATGAATGCTATAGATTATAGAAGCAGGTCAAGACAAATATCAGAAATAACTTACAATAAAACCGTATGTTACCATTTTAAAACGGATATAAAGAGATGGAATGCAACAGAAATAGAACCATATGGTAAAAAATCTGGGATATTAGCCATCCTGGATAAATCAGAGACATTTTGGTTGAATGAACAATATTATAAAATGAGCCAAATAAGCTTTGAAACAAGGGAGAAAATAACAACAGAAAAAAGGGAATACAAGAGAGAAGCGATAGATGTCGCAAGAACAGAGATATTTCTGAGAACAATAGTGATCCGAACAACAAGGACTATTTTAAAGACCCTATCATATAAAGAAATGTTGTGAGAATAGTAAGAAGAAAAAAATACCAAAATTCAAAAAGGTTGTAAGACCAACTTACAAGCATTATTTGAAAAAACCAATATGAATAAAAAAGAATTTAGTTGAAGAAAAATAACAAAATTCAAAAATTTGTTAGACCAACTTACAGGAATCATTTGAAAAAACCATTATGAATAAAAACGAATTTAGTTGAAGAAAATTTCTAAATTCAAAAAATAGTAAGACCAACTTACACCAATTATTTGAAAAAACTATTATGAATAAAAACGAATTTAGATGAAGAAAATGTCTAAATTCAAAAAATAGTAAGACCAACTTACACCAATTATTTGAAAAAACCATTATGAATAAAAAAGAATTTAGATGAAGAAAATGTCTAAATTCAAAAAGTTGTAAGACCAACTTACTTGAACTGTTTGAGAGAAACTATTAAAAACTTATATATAAAAAGAATCTTGGAGAAAAGATCTAAAGTCAAAAAATAGTAAGTACAACTCACACGAATGATGAGATATAACTATTAAATATAAAAAAGAAATTTTGTGAGAAAAAGCTACAGAATTCTAAAAGAGTAAGAAGAAATTACACTCATAATTTTTGTGACCTCTTACATAAAACAATTTGAAAGTAAATGGAGCACAAATGTGTAAACTTTTTCAAACTCTCCAGAGACAAAGCGAATAGAACATGTTCCAGTAAGTAAAGAGAACAAGCTATATTAAACAATTGAATAATTTAATGTTACCAGAACAATATATTAATAAATGTTAAAAGTGTCATAAGAAGGAACGTAGCAAATCTTCATAAAAACCTGTGTTAATCAAGAAAAAAAGAACCTAAATAAACTATCACAGCTATAAAAAAATATACTATAGTTTGTGTGATAATAGTGACTATGCTAACTATAACCACTATTATAAACAATGTAAATGAGACAATTTAAGGCAAAAATGATACAGAATTTTAAATGAAAAAGAGAGAAGAAACCAGAACATTATATAATTTAATCAAAATAATCTAACCAAACTCACAAAGAAAATAATTTGATCAAGATGAAACAATGAAGAAGGACCAACTAAGTAAAAACCAAGTATTAAGACCAGAGATTAAAAACCCTGGTACCATGATGATAATATTGTTGTAGTAACCACTATTATAGTGATAATTGATAAAGAAGGAATTAATGTTATGCAATGAGCAATAAAACGACTCATTGAATACCAAATGAAAAAAAATCTATATAAATGCTAATTACTATGTAAACAAGATAAAAGATGAAATGATGAAACGATGAAATGTATATTATACCACACACCTAAACCACATAATATGGAATCAGCTTTGTTAGAGAAGAAGAGTCAAGTGTATAAAAGTATTAATTGATATAAAATATTATAACATGAAGAATCCAAGGATGTTTATTATTAGTCAAAAGAGACTACTTTTACTGATTATTTATTTTTTATGACTGGTTGTAGAAAAATTTCAACAGTCTTATATTTTGAGCAGATTCCTCTGGGCTCAGTTAAGTGAAGTTTTGACCAGCAGAGATTGAAGCCAAATGTGCCACTCTGAACTGTTCCAACTCACATGTTAGGGAATGTTAGGGAGTAAACATACAGGTGAGGAAGCACCAAATAAGAAAAGATATGAAATGATAATGTTATACGCAAGATTGATGATTACTTATTAATGAAAAAAGAAGCTAACGAAGGAGATAAATATCATCTGAGAGAAAGCAACGGTGGAAAAAGAAGGTATATAAAGTGAAATCACGAATAAGATATAGTAAATATAAAGAATTAGTAGAAATTATTTCATCCATACGAAGAGTATGATCTGAACTCATCACTTTTACAGGAGAGCATATGTAGCATAACAAAATTATCACCTTAAAATTTAACTTAATACAACATGAATAAAGAAGAAAAGGTCAATAGTGAGTGAGAAAAAGTAAATGGTTAAAAAATAAACTAAAGAAACTGTTCATTAAGTCGATAAAATGTTAATAAAATTAAACTGAATAACAAAGAAAACTCTTGGTCTATATATAAATAACCAACTAATAAAACCCCAGTAAAACAGCAGTATACTCAGTAGGTTGGGGAGCAGTAAAAGGAAATACAAAGGTAGAAAGGTAAACAAAATATTAATAAGGGGAAATTTATTAAATTAAGAAGCAGAGAAACCCAAGACACAAAACCAATAACAAATTAATAAGGAGCTGTAAAGGAGAAAAGGAATGAAACCGAATAATTAAATCAGAGTCATTGAATTAATAATACAAGGACATGAAACCACAAGATAAAAAAATACTAATATAATGAGAAGGAAGAAACAAAATATGTCAAGGTTCATAAAAGGAATGTATCAACAAGAAAGGATATCCACTAAAACATTATGAGGAATGAAGATACCCAATTTTTACACAATTGAAACCAATGATAAATGTCAGACCAAATAACAAGTTACAGGATACAATACAGTTAAAATAAAATTGTAAACTAAATTGTGAGCCTAGTTAAAGAATAGAGTGAAAACATTTAAAAAGACTACCAATAGTGTAGAAACCAACCAAAACTTACCCTAGTGTGAGAAGTCATTTAAAAAGACTACCAATAGTGTAGAAACCAACCAAAACTTACCATAGTTTAAAAAATTATTTAAAATACTACCATTAGTGTAGACAATAATAAGTGACACACTATAATAAAGAATAGTGTAAGAAATAGAAAACAATTAAAAAGACTAGCATCAGTAGAGAAATACCATATAAAAAACCTAAAAATAAAAGACAGTCTAATGACTAAGAATAGTTTTAATAATAAAAGTGTTTTAAAAAATTAAGTAATATAAGAATTTAATAGGTATAAGACGTTTTTATTTTATTGTATTAGCAAATTAGGTACAGTGGATACAAGAGACAGTTAATAACTGAAAGTGTCATTAGTTATAAGATGTTTTTATTTTAATGTGTTATCAAAATAGTTATAGTAATTAAAAGAGACAGTTAATAACTGAAGATGTTATTAGGAATAAGATGTTTTAATAGGATTAGGTTTGTTATAAAAGGAAACATAAAAACAAAGGACAGCCAAGGACTGATAATATTGCTGATAATAAGATGTTTCCATTATAATTCTATATATATAAAAAAATAATAGGCATAAGATATTTTTGTTATAGTTAAGTGATATAAAATATTAGTAGATATAAGATATTCAGTTGTATTTGAAATAATGTTCAATAATTTCCAAGTTTGTTAAGGCAGAGAAGGCAAGTAGGTACTAGGAATATTGTATTTTTATTAAACTGTCAACCATATAAAGAGTAATAAGGCAAATTAACTAACACACCACAATAGAAAAACAAAACAGCATTGTAAACCAAAATCACCTATCATAGAGTCAAACTCAAATAAATAAATTCAATCAAACTGCATATAACGAATAGAAACTAGTCCATACAACACGAAGATATGAAAATGTAATCAGTACAGAAACAAATATTAACAAATGTAATGACAAAAGAATAAAATTAACTTTATTTGGAAATAAGTAATACTAGGTTATATTGGAGTATAATAACAACAAATTATTAACAACAAGCAATAATCATGGAGTGAGTAAGATTATTTAAGGGAAATATTAACATAAAATCACTTGTAAACCATTTAAATACTAAAATTGTAAATACAAGGCCTACAATAAATAGCAAAAATTGTAAATTTTAGGCTTATCTGAAATTAAAAACGACCCAATTATATATCAAATTATGTAAAATTAGCTTAAGAATATTGCTGAATAGTTAGATTTTCGTAAAATTAATAAAAAATTAAGTTACAGCAATAAATAGGAAACTTGTCATGTATGTTTATGAGTTGAAATCAAATCCAAGACATGTAAATTTGTAAAAAAACAATGGGAAGAGGAAAAAGACATTTTATAAATTACCACAAAACGACGACTTTAAGTCATCAGTCTATTGTTAATCGTGAAAGTGTACAGATCAGAATTTACTGACGGAAGATCTAAAAAATAGAAATAGTGTAAAAACAATGACGAACAACCTCAAAAAGTGTTACTGAGGTTACCAAATGGAAAACATCACCACTAATTTACAAATAACACCAAAACTGAACCAGAACAATTACAATAGTAATATCCATTACTAGAACGAGAAATTAACCGCCATTTTGAGCAAACTTCAACCAATACTATCTGGACACGAACTCAACAGATTTGAACACAGAACACTGCACCAATAAACTATCACAAAATGACATCGCCGAGGAGGGAAGAACACTTCACACAATTTTCCAGTGATACTACAACATCGCAGAGGAAGGAATACACATTTATATTTGAGGGAGCAGACTGAACATCGCAGTCGGCGTGTGTTTCAGAATCCGAGGTGACGGCGGCCATTTTCATTTACTAGCGACCAGCACGGAACACTGCCTCCACGAGTCAGTGACGTCATTCTACGAAATGGTTCGATCTTTATTTAATAATTGACAATTTTCATAATCCTGTTATTTTTCAGCAAATAATAATTTATTTTAAGATAATTGTAAGTATTGTATCTTGTTCCTTGCCCTCTCTGACCATTTCGACAGTTAAAAGAACCCGAAATAATTAATTTTGTAACGTTATATTTTGTCATTTTTGTTCACAATCGACCTGAGCGAATCTCAATCAATGCCTGGTCCATGCGCGTAAGATTGGCGCACAATTTCAAATGTTAAGAAATAAACATCACAATTACTCAATTACATGTGTTCATAATTATTTGTACGATAAATATTAGCTTTTTCTTTCTTCTAAAAATAATTTAGAGTTATTAGAGAAATATACCAAGAAGAAGAAGAAGAGGAGCGAAGTTAGAAAAAAGAATACTAGATCCTACTACATAACTAGATTACCTAAAGAGAACAAATTTTTTAAAAAAACACAATATCTCATTTATTCAGTTGAAGGTAATTAAAAAATTTACAATGAATTAATTATTCAATTAATTAATTAACAATAAAAATTATTAAATTTATAACTAAAAACTATTTTTTTTTATCAATATAATACACATTAATTATTATCTATCTATTTTATGTTTTATAACAAATTGGCGCACAACGTGGGGTTGAAAATAGGAATCGATAGATCAATAAAATAAGGACAATTCGTCCGATTTCCTATTTTAGATCGGCAGCTGTCAACAGGTCAGAAAAAGAAACAAGATGCACAGGAGGGCGACATCAAAGAAAAGGGCTGTGGAGGCCGAACAGGAAATAGATAAGGAGGAGAAGGAGGCGACACCCGTGGAAGATATAGAATCGAGATTACCTCCAGTAGAACCAACCGATCCAGAATCCCAAGGGAAACACCCCGACAAGCCGACACGAACAGAGGATATGGAAATGAAGGAAATGATCAGGCTAATGATGGAGAAAATGGATGAGCATAGAAAGAAAATGGATGACGGCCACCGACGATTGATGGAGAACCTAGAATATCAGAGTAAGATAATAGATGATCATTCTAAGAAAATGAACGATATAATGAATAATAGTAAACTGTGGAGAGAAGAATTAAAAGATAACAAAAGAGAGTTAGAAGAAATACCAGACGATAAAACAAAGGAACAAGCAGTAGTATTATCTGAAAATAAACCTAATAGGAACCAAGTGAATATTAAACATATAGAAGGGGAATCAAAGAAAATGAGAGGAAGATACCCACGGAATTTAATAAAAACAAAGGAAGAATTTGAGATGATGAACAATGGGTTAATTAATGTAAGTAATATCCCAATAACCAGGGAAAAAGACATCATGAATGCTATAGATTATAGAAGCAGGTCAAGACAAATATCAGAAATAACTTACAATAAAACCGTATGTTACCATTTTAAAAGGGATATAAAGAGATGGAATGCAACAGAAATAGAACCATATGGTAAAAAATCTGGGATATTAGCCATCCTGGATAAATCAGAGACATTTTGGTTGAATGAACAATATTATAAAATGAGCCAAATAAGCTTTGAAACAAGGGAGAAAATAACAACAGAAAAAAGGGAATACAAGAGAGAAGCGATAGATGTCGCAAGAACAGAGATATTTCTGAGAACAATAGTGATCCGAACAACAAGGACTATTTTAAAGACCCTATCATATAAAGAAATGTTGTGAGAATAGTAAGAAGAAAAAAATACCAAAATTCAAAAAGGTTGTAAGACCAACTTACAAGCATTATTTGAAAAAACCAATATGAATAAAAAAGAATTTAGTTGAAGAAAAATAACAAAATTCAAAAATTTGTTAGACCAACTTACAGGAATCATTTGAAAAAACCATTATGAATAAAAACGAATTTAGTTGAAGAAAATTTCTAAATTCAAAAAATAGTAAGACCAACTTACACCAATTATTTGAAAAAACTATTATGAATAAAAACGAATTTAGATGAAGAAAATGTCTAAATTCAAAAAATAGTAAGACCAACTTACACCAATTATTTGAAAAAACCATTATGAATAAAAAAGAATTTAGATGAAGAAAATGTCTAAATTCAAAAAGTTGTAAGACCAACTTACTTGAACTGTTTGAGAGAAACTATTAAAAACTTATATATAAAAAGAATCTTGGAGAAAAGATCTAAAGTCAAAAAATAGTAAGTACAACTCACACGAATGATGAGATATAACTATTAAATATAAAAAAGAAATTTTGTGAGAAAAAGCTACAGAATTCTAAAAGAGTAAGAAGAAATTACACTCATAATTTGAGTGACCTCTTACATAAAACAATTTGAAAGTAAATGGAGCACAAATGTGTAAACTTTTTCAAACTCTCCAGAGACAAAGCGAATAGAACATGTTCCAGTAAGTAAAGAGAACAAGCTATATTAAACAATTGAATAATTTAATGTTACCAGAACAATATATTAATAAATGTTAAAAGTGTCATAAGAAGGAACGTAGCAAATCTTCATAAAAACCTGTGTTAATCAAGAAAAAAAGAACCTAAATAAACTATCACAGCTATAAAAAAATATACTATAGTTTGTGTGATAATAGTGACTATGCTAACTATAACCACTATTATAAACAATGTAAATGAGACAATTTAAGGCAAAAATGATACAGAATTTTAAATGAAAAAGAGAGAAGAAACCAGAACATTATATAATTTAATCAAAATAATCTAACCAAACTCACAAAGAAAATAATTTGATCAAGATGAAACAATGAAGAAGGACCAACTAAGTAAAAACCAAGTATTAAGACCAGAGATTAAAAACCCTGGTACCATGATGATAATATTGTTGTAGTAACCACTATTATAGTGATAATTGATAAAGAAGGAATTAATGTTATGCAATGAGCAATAAAACGACTCATTGAATACCAAATGAAAAAAAATCTATATAAATGCTAATTACTATGTAAACAAGATAAAAGATGAAATGATGAAACGATGAAATGTATATTATACCACACACCTAAACCACATAATATGGAATGAGCTTTGTTAGAGAAGAAGAGTCAAGTGTATAAAAGTATTAATTGATATAAAATATTATAACATGAAGAATCCAAGGATGTTTATTATTAGTCAAAAGAGACTACTTTTACTGATTATTTATTTTTTATGACTGGTTGTAGAAAAATTTCAACAGTCTTATATTTTGAGCAGATTCCTCTGGGCTCAGTTAAGTGAAGTTTTGACCAGCAGAGATTGAAGCCAAATGTGCCACTCTGAACTGTTCCAACTCACATGTTAGGGAATGTTAGGGAGTAAACATACAGGTGAGGAAGCACCAAATAAGAAAAGATATGAAATGATAATGTTATACGGAAGATTGATGATTACTTATTAATGAAAAAAGAAGCTAACGAAGGAGATAAATATCATCTGAGAGAAAGCAACGGTGGAAAAAGAAGGTATATAAAGTGAAATCACGAATAAGATATAGTAAATATAAAGAATTAGTAGAAATTATTTCATCCATACGAAGAGTATGATCTGAACTCATCACTTTTACAGGAGAGCATATGTAGCATAACAAAATTATCACCTTAAAATTTAACTTAATACAACATGAATAAAGAAGAAAAGGTCAATAGTGAGTGAGAAAAAGTAAATGGTTAAAAAATAAACTAAAGAAACTGTTCATTAAGTCGATAAAATGTTAATAAAATTAAACTGAATAACAAAGAAAACTCTTGGTCTATATATAAATAACCAACTAATAAAACCCCAGTAAAACAGCAGTATACTCAGTAGGTTGGGGAGCAGTAAAAGGAAATACAAAGGTAGAAAGGTAAACAAAATATTAATAAGGGGAAATTTATTAAATTAAGAAGCAGAGAAACCCAAGACACAAAACCAATAACAAACTAATAAGGAGCTGTAAAGGAGAAAAGGAATGAAACCGAATAATTAAATCAGAGTCATTGAATTAATAATACAAGGACATGAAACCACAAGATAAGAAAATACTAATATAATGAGAAGGAAGAGACAAAATATGTCAAGGTTCATAAAAGGAATGTATCAACAAGAAAGGATATCCACTACAACATAATGAGGAATGAAGATACCCAATTTTTACACAATTGAAACCAATGATAAATGTCAGACCAAATAACAAGCTACAGGATACAATACAGTTAAAATAAAATTGTAAACTAAATTGTGAGCCTAGTTAAAGAATAGAGTGAAAACATTTAAAAAGACTACCAATAGTGTAGAAACCAACCAAAACTTACCCTAGTGTGAGAGTCATTTAAAAAGACTACCAATAGTGTAGAAACCAACCAAAACTTACCATAGTGTAAAAAATTATTTAAAATACTACCATTAGTGTAGACAATAATAAGTGACACACTATAATAAAGAATAGTGTAAGAAATAGAAAACAATTAAAAAGACTACCATCAGTAGAGAAATACCATATAAAAAACCTAAAAATAAAAGACAGTCTAATGACTAAGAATAGTTTTAATAATAAAAGTGTTTTAAAAAATTAAGTAATATAAGAATTTAATAGGTATAAGACGTTTTTATTTTATTGTATTAGCAAATTAGGTACAGTGGATACAAGAGACAGTTAATAACTGAAAGTGTCATTAGTTATAAGATGTTTTTATTTTAATGTGTTATCAAAATAGTTATAGTAATTAAAAGAGACAGTTAATAACTGAAGGTGTTATTAGGAATAAGATGTTTTAATAGGATTAGGCTTGTTATAAAAAGGAAACATAAAAACAAAGGACAGCCAAGGACTGATAATATTGCTGATAATAAGATGTTTCCATTATAATTCTATATATATAAAAAAATAATAGGCATAAGATATTTTTGTTATAGTTAAGTGATATAAAATATTAGTAGATATAAGATATTCAGTTGTATTTGAAATAATGTTCAATAATTTCCAAGTTTGTTTAGGCAGAGAAGGCAAGTAGGTACTAGGAATATTGTATTTTTATTAAACTGTCAACCATATAAAGAGTAATAAGGCAAATTAACTAACACACCACAATAGAAAAACAAAACAGCATTGTAAACCAAAATCACCTATCATAGAGTCAAACTCAAATAAATAAATTCAATCAAACTGCATATAACGAATAGAAACTAGTCCATACAACACGAAGATATGAAAATGTAATCAGTACAGAAACAAATATTAACAAATGTAATGACAAAAGAATAAAATTAACTTTATTTGGAAATAAGTAATACTAGGTCTAAGGAGTACTCAACTCAGATAAAAAGTAAATTAATCAATATTGGAGTATAATAACAACAAATTATTAACAACAAGCAATAATCATGGAGTGAGTAAGATTATTTAAGGGAAATATTAACATAAAATCACTTGTAAACCATTTAAATACTAAAATTGTAAATACAAGGCCTACAATAAATAGCAAAAATTGTAAATTTTAGGCTTATCTGAAATTAAAACCGACCCAATTATATATCAAATTATGTAAAATTAGCTTAAGAATATTGCTGAATAGTTAGATTTTCGTAAAATTAATAAATAATTAAGTTACAGCAATAAATAGGAAACTTGTCATGTATGTTTATGAGTTGAAATCAAATCCAAGACATGTAACTTTGTAAAAAAACAATGGGAAGAGGAAAAAGACATTTTATAAATTACCACAAAACGACGACTTTAAGTCATCAGTCTATTGTTAATCGTGAAAGTGTACAGATCAGAATTTACTGACGGAAGATCTAAAAAATAGAAATAGTGTAAAAACAATGACGAACAACCTCAAAAAGTGTTACTGAGGTTACCAAATGGAAAACATCACCACTAATTTACAAATAACACCAAAACTGAACCAGAACAATTACAATAGTAATATCCATTACTAGAACGAGAAATTAACCGCCATTTTGAGCAAAATTCAACCAATTCTATCTGGACACGAACTCAACAGATTTGAACACAGAACACTGCACCAATAAACTATCACAGAACGACATCGCCGAGGAGGGAAGAACACTTCACACAATTTTCCAGTGATACTACAACATCGCAGAGGAAGGAATACACATTTATATTTGAGGGAGCAGACTGAACATCGCAGTCGGCGTGTGTTTCAGAATCCGAGGTGACGGCGGCCATTTTCATTTACTAGCGACCAGCACGGAACACTGCCTCCACGAGTCAGTGACGTCATTCTACGAAATGGTTCGATCTTTATTTAATAATTGACAATTTTCATAATCCTGTTATTTTTCAGCAAATAATAATTTATTTTAAGATAATTGTAAGTATTGTATCTTGTTCCTTGCCCTCTCTGACCATTTCGACAGTTAAAAGAACCCGAAATAATTAATTTTGTAACGTTATATTTTGTCATTTTTGTTCACAATCGACCTGAGCGAATCTCAATCAATGCCTGGTCCATGCGCGTAAGATTGGCGCACAATTTCAAATGTTAAGAAATAAACATCACAATTACTCAATTACATGTGTTCATAATTATTTGTACGATAAATATTAGCTTTTTCTTTCTTCTAAAAATAATTTAGAGTTATTAGAGAAATATACCAAGAAGAAGAAGAAGAGGAGCGAAGTTAGAAAAAATAATACTAGATCCTACTACATAACTAGATTACCTAAAGAGAACAAATTTTTTAAAAAAACACAATATCTCATTTATTCAGTTGAAGGTAATTAAAAAATTTACAATGAATTAATTATTGAATTAATTAATTAACAATAAAAATTATTAAATTTATAACTAAAAACAATTTTTTTTTATTAATATAATACACATTAATTATTATCTATCTATTTTATGTTTTATAACAAATTGGCGCACAACGTGGGGTTGAAAATAGGAATCGATAGATCAATAAAATAAGGACAATTCGTCCGATTTCCTATTTTAGATCGGCAGCTGTCAATAGGTCAGAAAAAGAAACAAGATGCACAGGAGGGCGACATCAAAGAAAAGGGCTGTGGAGGCCGAACAGGAAATAGATAAGGAGGAGAAGGAGGCGACACCCGTGGAAGATATAGAATCGAGATTACCTCCAGCAGAACCAACCGATCCAGAATCCCAAGGGAAACAACCCGACAAGCCGACACGAACAGAGGATATGGAAATGAAGGAAATGATCAGGCTAATGATGGAGAAAATGGATGAGCATAGAAAGAAAATGGATGACGGCCACCGACGATTGATGGAGAACCTAGAATATCAGAGTAAGATAATAGATGATCATTCTAAGAAAATGAACGATATAATGAATAATAGTAAACTGTGGAGAGAAGAATTAAAAGATAACAAAAGAGAGTTAGAAGAAATACCAGACGATAAAACAAAGGAACAAGCAGTAGTATTATCTGAAAATAAACCTAATAGGAACCAAGTGAATATTAAACATATAGAAGGGGAATCAAAGAAAATGAGAGGAAGATACCCACGGAATTTAATAAAAACAAAGGAAGAATTTGAGATGATGAACAATGGGTTAATTAATGTAAGTAATATCCCAATAACCAGGGAAAAAGACATCATGAATGCTATAGATTATAGAAGCAGGTCAAGACAAATATCAGAAATAACTTACAATAAAACCGTATGTTACCATTTTAAAAGGGATATAAAGAGATGGAATGCAACAGAAATAGAACCATATGGTAAAAAATCTGGGATATTAGCCATCCTGGATAAATCAGAGACATTTTGGTTGAATGAACAATATTATAAAATGAGCCAAATAAGCTTTGAAACAAGGGAGAAAATAACAACAGAAAAAAGGGAATACAAGAGAGAAGCGATAGATGTCGCAAGAACAGAGATATTTCTGAGAACAATAGTGATCCGAACAACAAGGACTATTTTAAAGACCCTATCATATAAAGAAATGTTGTGAGAATAGTAAGAAGAAAAAAATACCAAAATTCAAAAAGGTTGTAAGACCAACTTACAAGCATTATTTGAAAAAACCAATATGAATAAAAAAGAATTTAGTTGAAGAAAAATAACAAAATTCAAAAATTTGTTAGACCAACTTACAGGAATCATTTGAAAAAACCATTATGAATAAAAACGAATTTAGTTGAAGAAAATTTCTAAATTCAAAAAATAGTAGGACCAACTTACACAAATTATTTGAAAAAACTATTATGAATAAAAACGAATTTAGATGAAGAAAATGTCTAAATTCAAAAAATAGTAAGACCAACTTACACCAATTATTTGAAAAAACCATTATGAATAAAACAGAATTTAGATGAAGAAAATGTCTAAATTCAAAAAGTTGTAAGACCAACTTACTTGAACTGTTTGAGAGAAACTATTAAAAACTTATATATAAAAAGAATCTTGGAGAAAAGATCTAAAGTCAAAAAATAGTAAGTACAACTCACACGAATGATGAGATATAACTATTAAATATAAAAAAGAAATTTTGTGAGAAAAAGCTACAAAATTCTAAAAGAGTAAGAAGAAATTACACTCATAATTTGAGTGACCTCTTACATAAAACAATTTGAAAGTAAATGGAGCACAAATGTGTAAACTTTTTCAAACTCTCCAGAGACAAAGCGAATAGAACATGTTCCAGTAAGTAAAGAGAACAAGCTATATTAAACAATTGAATAATTTAATGTTACCAGAACAATATATTAATAATTGTTAAAAGTGTCATAAGAAGGAACGTAGCAAATCTTCATAAAAACCTGTGTTAATCAAGAAAAAAAGAACCTAAATAAACTATCACAGCTATAAAAAAATATACTATAGTTTGTGTGATAATAGTGACTATGCTAACTATAACCACTATTATAAACAATGTAAATGAGACAATTTAAGGCAAAAATGATACAGAATTTTAAATGAAAAAGAGAGAAGAAACCAGAACATTATATAATTTAATCAAAATAATCTAACCAAAATCACAAAGAAAATAATTTGATCAAGATAAAACAATGAAGAAGGACCAACTAAGTAAAAACCAAGTATTAAGACCAGAGATTAAAAACCCTGGTACCATGATGATAATATTGTTGTAGTAACCACTATTATAGTGATAATTGATAAAGAAGGAATTAATGTTATGCAATGAGCAATAAAACGACTCATTGAATACCAAATGAAAAAAAATCTATATAAATGCTAATTACTATGTAAACAAGATAAAAGATGAAATGATGAAACGATGAAATGTATATTATACCACACACCTAAACCACATAATATGGAATGAGCTTTGTTAGAGAAGAAGAGTCAAGTGTATAAAAGTATTAATTGATATAAAATATTATAACATGAAGAATCCAAGGATGTTTATTATTAGTCAAAAGAGACTACTTTTACTGATTATTTATTTTTTATGACTGGTTGTAGAAAAATTTCAACAGTCTTATATTTTGAGCAGATTCCTCTGGGCTCAGTTAAGTGAAGTTTTGACCAGCAGAGATTGAAGCCAAATGTGCCACTCTGAACTGTTCCAACTCACATGTTAGGGAATGTTAGGGAGTAAACATACAGGTGAGGAAGCACCAAATAAGAAAAGATATAAAATGATAATGTTATACGCAAGATTGATGATTACTTATTAATGAAAAAAGAAGCTAACGAAGGAGATAAATATCATCTGAGAGAAAGCAACGGTGGAAAAAGAAGGTATATAAAGTGAAATCACGAATAAGATATAGTAAATATAAAGAATTAGTAGTAATTATTTCATCCATACGAAGAGTATGATCTGAACTCATCACTTTTACAGGAGAGCATATGTAGCATAACAAAATTATCACCTTAAAATTTAACTTAATACAACATGAATAAAGAAGAAAAGGTCAATAGTGAGTGAGAAAAAGTAAATGGTTAAAAAATAAACTAAAGAAACTGTTCATTAAGTCGATAAAATGTTAATAAAATTAAACTGAATAACAAAGAAAACTCTTGGTCTATATATAAATAACCAACTAATAAAACCCCAGTAAAACAGCAGTATACTCAGTAGGTTGGGGAGCAGTAAAAGGAAATACAAAGGTAGAAAGGTAAACAAAATATTAATAAGGGGAAATTTATTAAATTAAGAAGCAGAGAAACCCAAGACACAAAACCAATAACAAATTAATAAGGAGCTGTAAAGGAGAAAAGGAATGAAACCGAATAATTAAATCAGAGTCATTGAATTAATAATACAAGGACATGAAACCACAAGATAAGAAAATACTAATATAATGAGAAGGAAGAGACAAAATATGTCAAGGTTCATAAAAGGAATGTATCAACAAGAAAGGATATCCACTACAACATTATGAGGAATGAAGATACCCAATTTTTACACAATTGAAACCAATGATAAATGTCAGACCAAATAACAAGCTACAGGATACAATACAGTTAAAATAAAATTGTAAACTAAATTGTGAGCCTAGTTAAAGAATAGAGTGAAAACATTTAAAAAGACTACCAATAGTGTAGAAACCAACCAAAACTTACCCTAGTGTGAGAGTCATTTAAAAAGACTACCAATAGTGTAGAAACCAACCAAAACTTACCATAGTGTAAAAAATTATTTAAAATACTACCATTAGTGTAGACAATAATAAGTGACACACTATAATAAAGAATAGTGTAAGAAATAGAAAACAATTAAAAAGACTACCATCAGTAGAGAAATACCATATAAAAAACCTAAAAATAAAAGACAGTCTAATGACTAAGAATGGTTTTAATAATAAAAGTGTTTTAAAAAATTAAGTAATATAAGAATTTAATAGGTATAAGACGTTTTTATTTTATTGTATTAGCAAATTAGGTACAGTGGATACAAGAGACAGTTAATAACTGAAAGTGTCATTAGTTATAAGATGTTTTTATTTTAATGTGTTATCAAAATAGTTATAGTAATTAAAAGAGACAGTTAATAACTGAAGATGTTATTAGGAATAAGATGTTTTAATAGGATTAGGTTTGTTATAAAAGGAAACATAAAAACAAAGGACAGCCAAGGACTGATAATATTGCTGATAATAAGATGTTTCCATTATAATTCTATATATATAAAAAAATAATAGGCATAAGATATTTTTGTTATAGTTAAGTGATATAAAATATTAGTAGATATAAGATATTCAGTTGTATTTGAAATAATGTTCAATAATTTCCAAGTTTGTTAAGGCAGAGAAGGCAAGTAGGTACTAGGAATATTGTATTTTTATTAAACTGTCAACCATATAAAGAGTAATAAGGCAAATTAACTAACACACCACAATAGAAAAACAAAACAGCATTGTAAACCAAAATCACCTATCATAGAGTCAAACTCAAATAAATAAATTCAATCAAACTGCATATAACGAATAGAAACTAGTCCATACAACACGAAGATATGAAAATGTAATCAGTACAGAAACAAATATTAACAAATGTAATGACAAAAGAATAAAATTAACTTTATTTGGAAATAAGTAATACTAGGTTATATTGGAGTATAATAACAACAAATTATTAACAACAAGCAATAATCATGGAGTGAGTAAGATTATTTAAGGGAAATATTAACATAAAATCACTTGTAAACCATTTAAATACTAAAATTGTAAAAACAAGGCCTACAATAAATAGCAAAAATTGTAAATTTTAGGCTTATCTGAAATTAAAACCGACCCAATTATATATCAAATTATGTAAAATTAGCTTAAGAATATTGCTGAATAGTTAGATTTTCGTAAAATTAGTAAATAATTAAGTTACAGCAATAAATAGGAAACTTGTCATGTATGTTTATGAGTTGAAATCAAATCCAAGACATGTAACTTTGTAAAAAAACAATGGGAAGAGGAAAAAGACATTTTATAAATTACCACAAAACGACGACTTTAAGTCATCAGTCTATTGTTAATCGTGAAAGTGTACAGATCAGAATTTACTGACGGAAGATCTAAAAAATAGAAATAGTGTAAAAACAATGACGAACAACCTCAAAAAGTGTTACTGAGGTTACCAAATGGAAAACATCACCACTAATTTACAAATAACACCAAAACTGAACCAGAACAATTACAATAGTAATATCCATTACTAGAACGAGAAATTAACCGCCATTTTGAGCAAAATTCAACCAATTCTATCTGGACACGAACTCAACAGATTTGAACACAGAACACTGCACCAATAAACTATCACAGAACGACATCGCCGAGGAGGGAAGAACACTTCACACAATTTTCCAGTGATACTACAACATCGCAGAGGAAGGAATACACATTTATATTTGAGGGAGCAGACTGAACATCGCAGTCGGCGTGTGTTTCAGAATCCGAGGTGACGGCGGCCATTTTCATTTACTAGCGACCAGCACGGAACACTGCCTCCACGAGTCAGTGACGTCATTCTACGAAATGGTTCGATCTTTATTTAATAATTGACAATTTTCATAATCCTGTTATTTTTCAGCAAATAATAATTTATTTTAAGATAATTGTAAGTATTGTATCTTGTTCCTTGCCCTCTCTGACCATTTCGACAGTTAAAAGAACCCGAAATAATTAATTTTGTAACGTTATATTTTGTCATTTTTGTTCACAATCGACCTGAGCGAATCTCAATCAATGCCTGGTCCATGCGCGTAAGATTGGCGCACAATTTCAAATGTTAAGAAATAAACATCACAATTACTCAATTACATGTGTTCATAATTATTTGTACGATAAATATTAGCTTTTTCTTTCTTCTAAAAATAATTTAGAGTTATTAGAGAAATATACCAAGAAGAAGAAGAAGAGGAGCGAAGTTAGAAAAAATAATACTAGATCCTACTACATAACTAGATTACCTAAAGAGAACAAATTTTTTAAAAAAACACAATATCTCATTTATTCAGTTGAAGGTAATTAAAAAATTTACAATGAATTAATTATTGAATTAATTAATTAACAATAAAAATTATTAAATTTATAACTAAAAACAATTTTTTTTTATTAATATAATACACATTAATTATTATCTATCTATTTTATGTTTTATAACAAATTGGCGCACAACGTGGGGTTGAAAATAGGAATCGATAGATCAATAAAATAAGGACAATTCGTCCGATTTCCTATTTTAGATCGGCAGCTGTCAATAGGTCAGAAAAAGAAACAAGATGCACAGGAGGGCGACATCAAAGAAAAGGGCTGTGGAGGCCGAACAGGAAATAGATAAGGAGGAGAAGGAGGCGACACCCGTGGAAGATATAGAATCGAGATTACCTCCAGCAGAACCAACCGATCCAGAATCCCAAGGGAAACAACCCGACAAGCCGACACGAACAGAGGATATGGAAATGAAGGAAATGATCAGGCTAATGATGGAGAAAATGGATGAGCATAGAAAGAAAATGGATGACGGCCACCGACGATTGATGGAGAACCTAGAATATCAGAGTAAGATAATAGATGATCATTCTAAGAAAATGAACGATATAATGAATAATAGTAAACTGTGGAGAGAAGAATTAAAAGATAACAAAAGAGAGTTAGAAGAAATACCAGACGATAAAACAAAGGAACAAGCAGTAGTATTATCTGAAAATAAACCTAATAGGAACCAAGTGAATATTAAACATATAGAAGGGGAATCAAAGAAAATGAGAGGAAGATACCCACGGAATTTAATAAAAACAAAGGAAGAATTTGAGATGATGAACAATGGGTTAATTAATGTAAGTAATATCCCAATAACCAGGGAAAAAGACATCATGAATGCTATAGATTATAGAAGCAGGTCAAGACAAATATCAGAAATAACTTACAATAAAACCGTATGTTACCATTTTAAAAGGGATATAAAGAGATGGAATGCAACAGAAATAGAACCATATGGTAAAAAATCTGGGATATTAGCCATCCTGGATAAATCAGAGACATTTTGGTTGAATGAACAATATTATAAAATGAGCCAAATAAGCTTTGAAACAAGGGAGAAAATAACAACAGAAAAAAGGGAATACAAGAGAGAAGCGATAGATGTCGCAAGAACAGAGATATTTCTGAGAACAATAGTGATCCGAACAACAAGGACTATTTTAAAGACCCTATCATATAAAGAAATGTTGTGAGAATAGTAAGAAGAAAAAAATACCAAAATTCAAAAAGGTTGTAAGACCAACTTACAAGCATTATTTGAAAAAACCAATATGAATAAAAAAGAATTTAGTTGAAGAAAAATAACAAAATTCAAAAATTTGTTAGACCAACTTACAGGAATCATTTGAAAAAACCATTATGAATAAAAACGAATTTAGTTGAAGAAAATTTCTAAATTCAAAAAATAGTAGGACCAACTTACACAAATTATTTGAAAAAACTATTATGAATAAAAACGAATTTAGATGAAGAAAATGTCTAAATTCAAAAAATAGTAAGACCAACTTACACCAATTATTTGAAAAAACCATTATGAATAAAACAGAATTTAGATGAAGAAAATGTCTAAATTCAAAAAGTTGTAAGACCAACTTACTTGAACTGTTTGAGAGAAACTATTAAAAACTTATATATAAAAAGAATCTTGGAGAAAAGATCTAAAGTCAAAAAATAGTAAGTACAACTCACACGAATGATGAGATATAACTATTAAATATAAAAAAGAAATTTTGTGAGAAAAAGCTACAAAATTCTAAAAGAGTAAGAAGAAATTACACTCATAATTTGAGTGACCTCTTACATAAAACAATTTGAAAGTAAATGGAGCACAAATGTGTAAACTTTTTCAAACTCTCCAGAGACAAAGCGAATAGAACATGTTCCAGTAAGTAAAGAGAACAAGCTATATTAAACAATTGAATAATTTAATGTTACCAGAACAATATATTAATAATTGTTAAAAGTGTCATAAGAAGGAACGTAGCAAATCTTCATAAAAACCTGTGTTAATCAAGAAAAAAAGAACCTAAATAAACTATCACAGCTATAAAAAAATATACTATAGTTTGTGTGATAATAGTGACTATGCTAACTATAACCACTATTATAAACAATGTAAATGAGACAATTTAAGGCAAAAATGATACAGAATTTTAAATGAAAAAGAGAGAAGAAACCAGAACATTATATAATTTAATCAAAATAATCTAACCAAAATCACAAAGAAAATAATTTGATCAAGATGAAACAATGAAGAAGGACCAACTAAGTAAAAACCAAGTATTAAGACCAGAGATTAAAAACCCTGGTACCATGATGATAATATTGTTGTAGTAACCACTATTATAGTGATAATTGATAAAGAAGGAATTAATGTTATGCAATGAGCAATAAAACGACTCATTGAATACCAAATGAAAAAAAATCTATATAAATGCTAATTACTATGTAAACAAGATAAAAGATGAAATGATGAAACGATGAAATGTATATTATACCACACACCTAAACCACATAATATGGAATGAGCTTTGTTAGAGAAGAAGAGTCAAGTGTATAAAAGTATTAATTGATATAAAATATTATAACATGAAGAATCCAAGGATGTTTATTATTAGTCAAAAGAGACTACTTTTACTGATTATTTATTTTTTATGACTGGTTGTAGAAAAATTTCAACAGTCTTATATTTTGAGCAGATTCCTCTGGGCTCAGTTAAGTGAAGTTTTGACCAGCAGAGATTGAAGCCAAATGTGCCACTCTGAACTGTTCCAACTCACATGTTAGGGAATGTTAGGGAGTAAACATACAGGTGAGGAAGCACCAAATAAGAAAAGATATAAAATGATAATGTTATACGCAAGATTGATGATTACTTATTAATGAAAAAAGAAGCTAACGAAGGAGATAAATATCATCTGAGAGAAAGCAACGGTGGAAAAAGAAGGTATATAAAGTGAAATCACGAATAAGATATAGTAAATATAAAGAATTAGTAGTAATTATTTCATCCATACGAAGAGTATGATCTGAACTCATCACTTTTACAGGAGAGCATATGTAGCATAACAAAATTATCACCTTAAAATTTAACTTAATACAACATGAATAAAGAAGAAAAGGTCAATAGTGAGTGAGAAAAAGTAAATGGTTAAAAAATAAACTAAAGAAACTGTTCATTAAGTCGATAAAATGTTAATAAAATTAAACTGAATAACAAAGAAAACTCTTGGTCTATATATAAATAACCAACTAATAAAACCCCAGTAAAACAGCAGTATACTCAGTAGGTTGGGGAGCAGTAAAAGGAAAGACAAAGGTAGAAAGGTAAACAAAATATTAATAAGGGGAAATTTATTAAATTAAGAAGCAGAGAAACCCAAGACACAAAACCAATAACAAATTAATAAGGAGCTGTAAAGGAGAAAAGGAATGAAACCGAATAATTAAATCAGAGTCATTGAATTAATAATACAAGGACATGAAACCACAAGATAAGAAAATACTAATATAATGAGAAGGAAGAGACAAAATATGTCAAGGTTCATAAAAGGAATGTATCAACAAGAAAGGATATCCACTACAACATTATGAGGAATGAAGATACCCAATTTTTACACAATTGAAACCAATGATAAATGTCAGACCAAATAACAAGCTACAGGATACAATACAGTTAAAATAAAATTGTAAACTAAATTGTGAGCCTAGTTAAAGAATAGAGTGAAAACATTTAAAAAGACTACCAATAGTGTAGAAACCAACCAAAACTTACCCTAGTGTGAGAGTCATTTAAAAAGACTACCAATAGTGTAGAAACCAACCAAAACTTACCATAGTGTAAGAAATTATTTAAAATACTACCATTAGTGTAGACAATAATAAGTGACACACTATAATAAAGAATAGTGTAAGAAATAGAAAACAATTAAAAAGACTACCATCAGTAGAGAAATACCATATAAAAAACCTAAAAATAAAAGACAGTCTAATGACTAAGAATAGTTTTAATAATAAAAGTGTTTTAAAAAATTAAGTAATATAAGAATTTAATAGGTATAAGACGTTTTTATTTTATTGTATTAGCAAATTAGGTACAGTGGATACAAGAGACAGTTAATAACTGAAAGTGTCATTAGTTATAAGATGTTTTTATTTTAATGTGTTATCAAAATAGTTATAGTAATTAAAAGAGACAGTTAATAACTGAAGGTGTTATTAGGAATAAGATGTTTTAATAGGATTAGGCTTGTTATAAAAGGAAACATAAAAACAAAGGACAGCCAAGGACTGATAATATTGCTGATAATAAGATGTTTCCATTATAATTCTATATATATAAAAAAATAATAGGCATAAGATATTTTTGTTATAGTTAAGTGATATAAAATATTAGTAGATATAAGATATTCAGTTGTATTTGAAATAATGTTCAATAATTTCCAAGTTTGTTTAGGCAGAGAAGGCAAGTAGGTACTAGGAATATTGTATTTTTATTAAACTGTCAACCATATAAAGAGTAATAAGGCAAATTAACTAACACACCACAATAGAAAAACAAAACAGCATTGTAAACCAAAATCACCTATCATAGAGTCAAACTCAAATAAATAAATTCAATCAAACTGCATATAACGAATAGAAACTAGTCCATACAACACGAAGATATGAAAATGTAATCAGTACAGAAACAAATATTAACAAATGTAATGACAAAAGAATAAAATTAACTTTATTTGGAAATAAGTAATACTAGGTCTAAGGAGTACTCAACTCAGATAAAAAGTAAATTAATCAATATTGGAGTATAATAACAACAAATTATTAACAACAAGCAATAATCATGGAGTGAGTAAGATTATTTAAGGGAAATATTAACATAAAATCACTTGTAAACCATTTAAATACTAAAATTGTAAATACAAGGCCTACAATAAATAGCAAAAATTGTAAATTTTAGGCTTATCTGAAATTAAACCGACCCAATTATATATCAAATTATGTAAAATTAGCTTAAGAATATTGCTGAATAGTTAGATTTTCGTAAAATTAATAAATAATTAAGTTACAGCAATAAATAGGAAACTTGTCATGTATGTTTATGAGTTGAAATCAAATCCAAGACATGTAACCTTGTAAAAAAACAATGGGAAGAGGAAAAAGCCATTTTATAAATTACCACAAAACGACGACTTTAAGTCATCAGTCTATTGTTAATCGTGAAAGTGTACAGATCAGAATTTACTGACGGAAGATCTAAAAAATAGAAATAGTGTAAAAACAATGACGAACAACCTCAAAAAGTGTTACTGAGGTTACCAAATGGAAAACATCACCACTAATTTACAAATAACACCAAAACTGAACCAGAACAATTACAATAGTAATATCCATTACTAGAACGAGAAATTAACCGCCATTTTGAGCAAAATTCAACCAATTCTATCTGGACACGAACTCAACAGATTTGAACACAGAACACTGCACCAATAAACTATCACAGAACGACATCGCCGAGGAGGAAAGAACACTTCACACAATTTTCCAGTGATACTACAACATCGCAGAGGAAGGAATACACATTTATATTTGAGGGAGCAGACTGAACATCGCAGTCGGCGTGTGTTTCAGAATCCGAGGTGACGGCGGTCATTTTCATTTACTAGCGACCAGCACGGAACACTGCCTCCACGAGTCAGTGACGTCATTCTACGAAATGGTTCGATCTTTATTTCATAATTGACAATTTTCATAATCCTGTTATTTTTCAGCAAATAATAATTTATTTTAAGATAGTTGTAAGTATTGTATATTGTTCCTTGCCCTCTCTGACCATTTCGACAGTTAAAAGAACCCGAAATAATTAATTTTGTAACGTTATATTTTGTCATTTTTGTTCACAATGGACCTGTGCGAATCTCAATCAATGCCTGGTCCATGCGCGTAAGATTGGCGCACAATTTCAAATGTTAAGAAATAAACATCACAATTACTCAATTACATGTGTTCATAATTATTTGTACGATAAATATTAGCTTTTCCTTTCTTCTAAAAATAATTTAGAGTTATTAGAGAAATATACCAAGAAGAAGAAGAAGAGGAGCGAAGTTAGAAAAGAGAATACTAGATCTGACTACATAACTAGATTACCTAAAGAGAACAAATATTTAAAAAAAATACAATATCTCATTTATTCTATTGAAGGTAATTAAAAAATTTACAATTAATTAATTATTTAATTAATAAATTAACAAAAAAAATTATTAAATTTATAACTAACAACAAATTTTTTTTATCAATATAATACACATTATTTATTATATATCTATTTTATGTTTTATAACAAATTGGCGCCCAACGTGGGGCTGAAAATAGGAATCGATAGATCAATAAAATAAGGACAATTCGTCCGATTTCCTATTTTAGATCGGCAGCTGTCAACAGGTCAGAAAAAGAAACAAGATGCACAGGAAGGCGACATCAAAGAAAAGCGCTGTGGAGGCCGAACAGGAAATAGATATGGAGGATAAGGAGGCGACACTCGTGGAAGATATAGAATCGACATTACCTCCAGCAGAACCAACCGATCCGGAATCCCAAGGGAAACACCCCGACAAGCCGACACGAACAGAGGGTATGGAAATGAAGGAAATGATCAGGCTAATGATGGAGAAAATGGATGAGCATAGAAAGAAAATGGATGACGGCCACCGACGATTGATGGAGAACCTAGAATATCAGAGTAAGATAATAGATGATCATTCTAAGAATATGAACGATATAATGAATAATAGTAAACTGTGGAGAGAAGAATTAAAAGATAACAAAAGAGAGTTAGAAGAAATACCAGACGATAAAACAAAGGAACAAACAGTAGTATTATCTGAAAATAAACCTAATAGGAACCAAGTGAATATTAAACATATAGAAGGGGAATCAAAGAAAATGAGAGGAAGGTACCCACGGAATTTAATAAAAACAAAGGAAGAATTTGAGATGATGAACAATGGGTTAATTAATGTAAGTAATATCCCAATAACCAGGGAAAAAGACATCATGAATGCTATAGATTATAGAAGCAGGTCAAGACAAATATCAGAAATAACTTACAATAAAACCGTATGTTACCATTTTAAAAGGGATATAAAGAGATGGAATGCAACAGAAATAGAACCATATGGTAAAAAATCTGGGATATTAGCCATCCTGGATAAATCAGAGACATTTTGGTTGAATGAACAATATTATAAAATGAGCCAAATAAGCTTTGAAACAAGGGAGAAAATAACAACAGAAAAAAGGGAATACAAGAGAGAAGCGATAGATGTCGCAAGAACAGAGATATTTCTGAGAACAATAGTGATCCGAACAACAAGGACTATTTTAAAGACCCTATCATATAAAGAAATGTTGTGAGAATAGTAAGAAGAAAAAAATACCAAAATTCAAAAAGGTTGTAAGACCAACTTACAAGCATTATTTGAAAAAACCAGTATGAATAAAAAAGAATTTAGTTGAAGAAAAATAACAAAATTCAAAAATTTGTTAGACCAACTTACAGGAATCATTTGAAAAAACCATTATGAATAAAAACGAATTTAGTTGAAGAAAATTTCTAAATTCAAAAAATAGTAAGACCAACTTACACCAATTGTTTGAAAAAACTATTATGAATAAAAACGAATTTAGATGAAGAAAATGTCTAAATTCAAAAAATAGTAAGACCAACTTACACCAATTATTTGAAAAAACCATTATGAATAAAAAAGAATTTAGATGAAGAAAATGTCTAAATTCAAAAAGTTGTAAGACCAACTTACTTGAACTGTTTGAGAGAAACTATTAAAAACTTATATATAAAAAGAATCTTGGAGAAAAGATCTAAAGTCAAAAAATAGTAAGTACAACTCACACGAATGATGAGATATAACTATTAAATATAAAAAAGAAATTTTGTGAGAAAAAGCTACAAAATTCTAAAAGAGTAAGAAGAAATTACACTCATAATTTGAGTGACCTCTTACATAAAACAATTTGAAAGTAAATGGAGCACAAATGTGTAAACTTTTTCAAACTCTCCAGAGACAAAGCGAATAGAACATGTTCCAGTAAGTAAAGAGAACAAGCTATATTAAACAATTGAATAATTTAATGTTACCAGAACAATATATTAATAAATGTTAAAAGTGTCATAAGAAGGAACGTAGCAAATCTTCATAAAAACCTGTGTTAATCAAGAAAAAAAGAACCTAAATAAACTATCACAGCTATAAAAAAATATACCATAGTTTGTGTGATAATAGTGACTATGCTAACTATAACCACTATTATAAACAATGTAAATGAGACAATTTAAGGCAAAAATGATACAGAATTTTAAATGAAAAAGAGAGAAGAAACCAGAACATTATATAATTTAATCAAAATAATCTAACCAAAATCACAAAGAAAATAATTTGATCAAGATGAAACAATGAAGAAGGACCAACTAAGTAAAAACCAAGTATTAAGACCAGAGATTAAAAACCCTGGTACCATGATGATAATATTGTTGTAGTAACCACTATTATAGTGATAATTGATAAAGAAGGAATTAATGTTATGCAATGAGCAATAAAACGACTCATTGAATACCAAATGAAAAAAAATCTATATAAATGCTAATTACTATGTAAACAAGATAAAAGATGAAATGATGAAAACGATGAAATGTATATTATACCACACACCTAAACCACATAATATGGAATGAGCTTTGTTAGAGAAGAAGAGTCAAGTGTATAAAAGTATTAATTGATATAAAATATTATAACATGAAGAATCCAAGGATGTTTATTATTAGTCAAAAGAGACTACTTTTACTGATTATTTATTTTTATGACTGGTTGTAGAAAAATTTCAACAGTCTTATATTTTGAGCAGATTCCTCTGGGTTCAGTTAAGTGAAATTTTGACCAGCAGAGATTGAAGCCAAATGTACCACTCTGAACTGTTCCAACTCACATGTTAGGGAATGTTAGGGAGTAAACATACAGGTGAGGAAGCACCAAATAAGAAAAGATATAAAATGATAATGTTATACGCAAGATTGATGATTACTTATTAATGAAAAAAGAAGCTAACGAAGGAGATAAATATCATCTGAGAGAAAGCAACGGTGGAAAAAGAAGGTATATAAAGTGAAATCACGAATAAGATATAGTAAATATAAAGAATTAGTAGTAATTATTTCATCCATACGAAGAGTATGATCTGAACTCATCACTTTTACAGGAGAGCATATGTAGCATAACAAAATTATCACCTTAAAATTTAACTTAATACAACATGAATAAAGAAGAAAAGGTCAATAGTGAGTGAGAAAAAGTAAATGGTTAAAAAATAAACTAAAGAAACTGTTCATTAAGTCGATAAAATATTAATAAAATTAAACTGAATAACAAAGAAAACTCTTGGTCTATATATAAATAACCAACTAATAAAACCCCAGTAAAACAGCAGTATACTCAGTAGGTTGGGGAGCAGTAAAAGGAAATACAAAGGTAGAAAGGTAAACAAAATATTAATAAGGGGAAATTTATTAAATTAAGAAGCAGAGAAACCCCAAGACACAAAAACAATAACAAATTTATAAGGAGCTGTAAAGGAGAAAAGTAATGAAACCGAATAATTAAATCAGAGTCATTGAATTAATAATACAAGGACATGAAACCACAAGATAAGAAAATACTAATATAATGAGAAGGAAGAGACAAAATATGTCAAGGTTCATAAAAGGAATGTATCAACAAGAAAGGATATCCACTACAACATAATGAGGAATGAAGATACCCAATTTTTACACAATTGAAACCAATGATAAATGTCAGACCAAATAACAAGCTACAGGATACAATACAGTTAAAATAAAATTGTAAACTAAATTGTGAGCCTAGTTAAAGAATAGAGTGAAAACATTTAAAAAGACTACCAATAGTGTAGAAACCAACCAAAACTTACCCTAGTGTGAGAGTCATTTAAAAAGACTACCAATAGTGTAGAAACCAACCAAAACTTACCATAGTGTAAAAAATTATTTAAAATACTACCATTAGTGTAGACAATAATAAGTGACACACTATAATAAAGAATAGTGTAAGAAATAGAAAACAATTAAAAAGACTACCATCAGTAGAGAAATACCATATAAAAAACCTAAAAATAAAAGACAGTCTAATGACTAAGAATAGTTTTAATAATAAAAGTGTTTTAAAAAATTAAGTAATATAAGAATTTAATAGGTATAAGACGTTTTTATTTTATTGTATTAGCAAATTAGGTACAGTGGATACAAGAGACAGTTAATAACTGAAAGTGTCATTAGTTATAAGATGTTTTTATTTTAATGTGTTATCAAATTAGTTATAGTAATTAAAAGAGACAGTTAATAACTGAAGGTGTTATTAGGAATAAGATGTTTTAATAGGATTTGGCTTGTTATAAAAGGAAACATAAAAACAAAGGACAGCCAAGGACTGATAATATTGCTGATAATAAGATGTTTCCATTATAATTCTATATATATAAAAAAATAATAGGCATAAGATATTTTTGTTATAGTTAAGTGATATAAAATATTAGTAGATATAAGATATTCAGTTGTATTTGAAATAATTTTCAATAATTTCCAAGTTTGTTAAGGCAGAGAAGGCAAGTAGGTACTAGGAATATTGTATTTTTATTAAACTGTCAACCATATAAAGAGTAATAAGGCAAATTAACTAACACACCACAATAGAAAAACAAAACAGCATTGTAAACCAAAATCATCTATCATAGAGTCAAACTCAAATAAATAAATTCAATCAAACTGCATATAACGAATAGAAACTAGTCCATACAACACGAAGATATGAAAATGTAATCAGTACAGAAACAAATATTAACAAATGTAATGACAAAAGAATAAAATTAACTTTATTTGGAAATAAGTAATACTAGGTCTAAGGAGTACTCAACTCAGATAAAAAGTAAATTAATCAATATTGGAGTATAATAACAACAAATTATTAACAACAAGCAATAATCATGGAGTGAGTAAGATTATTTAAGGGAAATATTAACATAAAATCACTTGTAAAACATTTAAATACTAAAATTGTAAATACAAGGCCTACAATAAATAGCAAAAATTGTAAATTTTAGGCTTATCTGAAATTAAAACCGACCCAATTATATATCAAATTATGTAAAATTAGCTTAAGAATATTGCTGAATAGTTAGATTTTCGTAAAATTAATAAATAATTAAGTTACAGCAATAAATAGGAAACTTGTCATGTATGTTTATGAGTTGAAATCAAATCCAAGACATGTAACTTTGTAAAAAAACAATGGGAAGAGGAAAAAGACATTTTATAAATTACCACAAAACGACGACTTTAAGTCATCAGTCTATTGTTAATCGTGAAAGTGTACAGATCAGAATTTACTGACGGAAGATCTAAAAAATAGAAATAGTGTAAAAACAATTACGAACAACCTCAAAAAGTGTTACTGAGGTTACCAAATGGAAAACATCACCACTAATTTACAAATAACACCAAAACTGAACCAGAACAATTACAATAGTAATATCCATTACTAGAACGAGAAATTAACCGCCATTTTGAGCAAAATTCAACCAATTCTATCTGGACACGAACTCAACAGATTTGAACACAGAACACTGCACCAATAAACTATCACAGAACGACATCGCCGAGGAGGGAAGAACACTTCACACAATTTTCCAGTGATACTACAACATCGCAGAGGAAGGAATACACATTTATATTTGAGGGAGCAGACTGAACATCGCAGTCGGCGTGTGTTTCAGAATCCGAGGTGACGGCGGCCATTTTCATTTACTAGCGACCAGCACGGAACACTGCCTCCACGAGTCAGTGACGTCATTCTACGAAATGGTTCGATCTTTATTTCATAATTGACAATTTTCATAATCCTGTTATTTTTCAGCAAATAATAATTTATTTTAAGATAGTTGTAAGTATTGTATATTGTTCCTTGCCCTCTCTGACCATTTCGACAGTTAAAAGAACCCGAAATAATTAATTTTGTAACGTTATATTTTGTCATTTTTGTTCACAATGGACCTGTGCGAATCTCAATCAATGCCTGGTCCATGCGCGTAAGATTGGCGCACAATTTCAAATGTTAAGAAATAAACATCACAATTACTCAATTACATGTGTTCATAATTATTTGTACGATAAATATTAGCTTTTCCTTTCTTCTAAAAATAATTTAGAGTTATTAGAGAAATATACCAAGAAGAAGAAGAAGAGGAGCGAAGTTAGAAAAGAGAATACTAGATCTGACTACATAACTAGATTACCTAAAGAGAACAAATATTTAAAAAAAATACAATATCTCATTTATTCTATTGAAGGTAATTAAAAAATGTACAATTAATTAATTATTTAATTAATAAATTAACAAAAAAAATTATTAAAATTATAACTAACAACAAATTTTTTTTATCAATATAATACACATTATTTATTATATATCTATTTTATGTTTTATAACAAATTGGCGCCCAACGTGGGGCTGAAAATAGGAATCGATAGATCAATAAAATAAGGACAATTCGTCCGATTTCCTATTTCAGATCGGCAGCTGTCAACAGGTCAGAAAAAGAAACAAGATGCACAGGAAGGCGACATCAAAGAAAAGCGCTGTGGAGGCCGAACAGGAAATAGATATGGAGGATAAGGAGGCGACACTCGTGGAAGATATAGAATCGACATTACCTCCAGCAGAACCAACCGATCCAGAATCCCAAGGGAAACACCCCGACAAGCCGACACGAACAGAGGATATGGAAATGAAGGAAATGATCAGGCTAATGATGGAGAAAATGGATGAGCATAGAAAGAAAATGGATGACGGCCACCGACGATTGATGGAGAACCTAGAATATCAGAGTAAGATAATAGATGATCATTCTAAGAAAATGAACGATATAATGAATAATAGTAAACTGTGGAGAGAAGAATTAAAAGATAACAAAAGAGAGTTAGAAGAAATACCAGACGATAAAACAAAGGAACAAGCAGTAGTATTATCTGAAAATAAACCTAATAGGAACCAAGTGAATATTAAACATATAGAAGGGGAATCAAAGAAAATGAGAGGAAGGTACCCACGGAATTTAATAAAAACAAAGGAAGAATTTGAGATGATGAACAATGGGTTAATTAATGTAAGTAATATCCCAATAACCAGGGAAAAAGACATCATGAATGCTATAGATTATAGAAGCAGGTCAAGACAAATATCAGAAATAACTTACAATAAAACCGTATGTTACCATTTTAAAAGGGATATAAAGAGATGGAATGCAACAGAAATAGAACCATATGGTAAAAAATCTGGGATATTAGCCATCCTGGATAAATCAGAGACATTTTGGTTGAATGAACAATATTATAAAATGAGCCAAATAAGCTTTGAAACAAGGGAGAAAATAACAACAGAAAAAAGGGAATACAAGAGAGAAGCGATAGATGTCGCAAGAACAGAGATATTTCTGAGAACAATAGTGATCCGAACAACAAGGACTATTTTAAAGACCCTATCATATAAAGAAATGTTGTGAGAATAGTAAGAAGAAAAAAATACCAAAATTCAAAAAGGTTGTAAGACCAACTTACAAGCATTATTTGAAAAAACCAATATGAATAAAAAAGAATTTAGTTGAAGAAAAATAACAAAATTCAAAAATTTGTTAGACCAACTTACAGGAATCATTTGAAAAAACCATTATGAATAAAAACGAATTTAGTTGAAGAAAATTTCTAAATTCAAAAAATAGTAAGACCAACTTACACCAATTATTTGAAAAAACTATTATGAATAAAAACGAATTTAGATGAAGAAAATGTCTAAATTCAAAAAATAGTAAGACCAACTTACACCAATTATTTGAAAAAACCATTATGAATAAAACAGAATTTAGATGAAGAAAATGTCTAAATTCAAAAAGTTGTAAGACCAACTTACTTGAACTGTTTGAGAGAAACTATTAAAAACTTATATATAAAAAGAATCTTGGAGAAAAGATCTAAAGTCAAAAAATAGTAAGTACAACTCACACGAATGATGAGATATAACTATTAAATATAAAAAAGAAATTTTGTGAGAAAAAGCTACAAAATTCTAAAAGAGTAAGAAGAAATTACACTCATAATTTGAGTGACCTCTTACATAAAACAATTTGAAAGTAAATGGAGCACAAATGTGTAAACTTTTTCAAACTCTCCAGAGACAAAGCGAATAGAACATGTTCCAGTAAGTAAAGAGAACAAGCTATATTAAACAATTGAATAATTTAATGTTACCAGAACAATATATTAATAAATGTTAAAAGTGTCATAAGAAGGAACGTAGCAAATCTTCATAAAAACCTGTGTTAATCAAGAAAAAAAGAACCTAAATAAACTATCACAGCTATAAAAAAATATACCATAGTTTGTGTGATAATAGTGACTATGCTAACTATAACCACTATTATAAACAATGTAAATGAGACAATTTAAGGCAAAAATGATACAGAATTTTAAATGAAAAAGAGAGAAGAAACCAGAACATTATATAATTTAATCAAAATAATCTAACCAAAATCACAAAGAAAATAATTTGATCAAGATGAAACAATGAAGAAGGACCAACTAAGTAAAAACCAAGTATTAAGACCAGAGATTAAAAACCCTGGTACCATGATGATAATATTGTTGTAGTAACCACTATTATAGTGATAATTGATAAAGAAGGAATTAATGTTATGCAATGAGCAATAAAACGACTCATTGAATACCAAATGAAAAAAAATCTATATAAATGCTAATTACTATGTAAACAAGATAAAAGATGAAATGATGAAACGATGAAATGTATATTATACCACACACCTAAACCACATAATATGGAATGAGCTTTGTTAGAGAAGAAGAGTCAAGTGTATAAAAGTATTAATTGATATAAAATATTATAACATGAAGAATCCAAGGATGTTTATTATTAGTCAAAAGAGACTACTTTTACTGATTATTTATTTTTTATGACTGGTTGTAGAAAAATTTCAACAGTCTTATATTTTGAGCAGATTCCTCTGGCCTCAGTTAAGTGAAGTTTTGACCAGCAGAGATTGAAGCCAAATGTGCCACTCTGAACTGTTCCAACTCACATGTTAGGGAATGTTAGGGAGTAAACATACAGGTGAGGAAGCACCAAATAAGAAAAGATATAAAATGATAATGTTATACGCAAGATTGATGATTACTTATTAATGAAAAAAGAAGCTAACGAAGGAGATAAATATCATCTGAGAGAAAGCAACGGTGGAAAAAGAAGGTATATAAAGTGAAATCACGAATAAGATATAGTAAATATAAAGAATTAGTAGTAATTATTTCATCCATACGAAGAGTATGATCTGAACTCATCACTTTTACAGGAGAGCATATGTAGCATAACAAAATTATCACCTTAAAATTTAACTTAATACAACATGAATAAAGAAGAAAAGGTCAATAGTGAGTGAGAAAAAGTAAATGGTTAAAAAATAAACTAAAGAAACTGTTCATTAAGTCGATAAAATGTTAATAAAATTAAACTGAATAACAAAGAAAACTCTTGGTCTATATATAAATAACCAACTAATAAAACCCCAGTAAAACAGCAGTATACTCAGTAGGTTGGGGAGCAGTAAAAGGAAATACAAAGGTAGAAAGGTAAACAAAATATTAATAAGGGGAAATTTATTAAATTAAGAAGCAGAGAAACCCCAAGACACAAAAACAATAACAAATTTATAAGGAGCTGTAAAGGAGAAAAGGAATGAAACCGAATAATTAAATCAGAGTCATTGAATTAATAATACAAGGACATGAAACCACAAGATAAGAAAATACTAATATAATGAGAAGGAAGAGACAAAATATGTCAAGGTTCATAAAAGGAATGTATCAACAAGAAAGGATATCCACTACAACATAATGAGGAATGAAGATACCCAATTTTTACACAATTGAAACCAATGATAAATGTCAGACCAAATAACAAGCTACAGGATACAATACAGTTAAAATAAAATTGTAAACTAAATTGTGAGCCTAGTTAAAGAATAGAGTGAAAACATTTAAAAAGACTACCAATAGTGTAGAAACCAACCAAAACTTACCCTAGTGTGAGAGTCATTTAAAAAGACTACCAATAGTGTAGAAACCAACCAAAACTTACCATAGTGTAAAAAATTATTTAAAATACTACCATTAGTGTAGACAATAATAAGTGACACACTATAATAAAGAATAGTGTAAGAAATAGAAAACAATTAAAAAGAATACCATCAGTAGAGAAATACCATATAAAAAACCTAAAAATAAAAGACAGTCTAATGACTAAGAATAGTTTTAATAATAAAAGTGTTTTAAAAAATTAAGTAATATAAGAATTTAATAGGTATAAGACGTTTTTATTTTATTGTATTAGCAAATTAGGTACAGTGGATACAAGAGACAGTTAATAACTGAAAGTGTCATTAGTTATAAGATGTTTTTATTTTAATGTGTTATCAAAATAGTTATAGTAATTAAAAGAGACAGTTAATAACTGAAGGTGTTATTAGGAATAAGATGTTTTAATAGGATTAGGCTTGTTATAAAAGGAAACATAAAAACAAAGGACAGCCAAGGACTGATAATATTGCTGATAATAAGATGTTTCCATTATAATTCTATATATATAAAAAAATAATAGGCATAAGATATTTTTGTTATAGTTAAGTGATATAAAATATTAGTAGATATAAGATATTCAGTTGTATTTGAAATAATTTTCAATAATTTCCAAGTTTGTTAAGGCAGAGAAGGCAAGTAGGTACTAGGAATATTGTATTTTTATTAAACTGTCAACCATATAAAGAGTAATAAGGCAAATTAACTAACACACCACAATAGAAAAACAAAACAGCATTGTAAACCAAAATCATCTATCATAGAGTCAAACTCAAATAAATAAATTCAATCAAACTGCATATAACGAATAGAAACTAGTCCATACAACACGAAGATATGAAAATGTAATCAGTACAGAAACAAATATTAACAAATGTAATGACAAAAGAATAAAATTAACTTTATTTGGAAATAAGTAATACTAGGTCTAAGGAGTACTCAACTCAGATAAAAAGTAAATTAATCAATATTGGAGTATAATAACAACAAATTATTAACAACAAGCAATAATCATGGAGTGAGTAAGATTATTTAAGGGAAATATTAACATAAAATCACTTGTAAACCATTTAAATACTAAAATTGTAAATACAAGGCCTACAATAAATAGCAAAAATTGTAAATTTTAGGCTTATCTGAAATTAAAACCGACCCAATTATATATCAAATTATGTAAAATTAGCTTAAGAATATTGCTGAATAGTTAGATTTTCGTAAAATTAATAAATAATTAAGTTACAGCAATAAATAGGAAACTTGTCATGTATGTTTATGAGTTGAAATCAAATCCAAGACATGTAACTTTGTAAAAAAACAATGGGAAGAGGAAAAAGACATTTTATAAATTACCACAAAACGACGACTTTAAGTCATCAGTCTATTGTTAATCGTGAAAGTGTACAGATCAGAATTTACTGACGGAAGATCTAAAAAATAGAAATAGTGTAAAAACAATTACGAACAACCTCAAAAAGTGTTACTGAGGTTACCAAATGGAAAACATCACCACTAATTTACAAATAACACCAAAACTGAACCAGAACAATTACAATAGTAATATCCATTACTAGAACGAGAAATTAACCGCCATTTTGAGCAAAATTCAACCAATTCTATCTGGACACGAACTCAACAGATTTGAACACAGAACACTGCACCAATAAACTATCACAGAACGACATCGCCGAGGAGGGAAGAACACTTCACACAATTTTCCAGTGATACTACAACATCGCAGAGGAAGGAATACACATTTATATTTGAGGGAGCAGACTGAACATCGCAGTCGGCGTGTGTTTCAGAATCCGAGGTGACGGCGGCCATTTTCATTTACTAGCGACCAGCACGGAACACTGCCTCCACGAGTCAGTGACGTCATTCTACGAAATGGTTCGATCTTTATTTCATAATTGACAATTTTCATAATCCTGTTATTTTTCAGCAAATAATAATTTATTTTAAGATAGTTGTAAGTATTGTATATTGTTCCTTGCCCTCTCTGACCATTTCGACAGTTAAAAGAACCCGAAATAATTAATTTTGTAACGTTATATTTTGTCATTTTTGTTCACAATGGACCTGTGCGAATCTCAATCAATGCCTGGTCCATGCGCGTAAGATTGGCGCACAATTTCAAATGTTAAGAAATAAACATCACAATTACTCAATTACATGTGTTCATAATTATTGGTACGATAAATATTAGCTTTTCCTTTCTTCTAAAAATAATTTAGAGTTATTAGAGAAATATACCAAGAAGAAGAAGAAGAGGAGCGAAGTTAGAAAAGAGAATACTAGATCTGACTACATAACTAGATTACCTAAAGAGAACAAATATTTAAAAAAAATACAATATCTCATTTATTCTATTGAAGGTAATTAAAAAATGTACAATTAATTAATTATTTAATTAATAAATTAACAAAAAAAATTATTAAAATTATAACTAACAACAAATTTTTTTTATCAATATAATACACATTATTTATTATATATCTATTTTATGTTTTATAACAAATTGGCGCCCAACGTGGGGCTGAAAATAGGAATCGATAGATCAATAAAATAAGGACAATTCGTCCGATTTCCTATTTCAGATCGGCAGCTGTCAACAGGTCAGAAAAAGAAACAAGATGCACAGGAAGGCGACATCAAAGAAAAGCGCTGTGGAGGCCGAACAGGAAATAGATATGGAGGATAAGGAGGCGACACTCGTGGAAGATATAGAATCGACATTACCTCCAGCAGAACCAACCGATCCAGAATCCCAAGGGAAACACCCCGACAAGCCGACACGAACAGAGGATATGGAAATGAAGGAAATGATCAGGCTAATGATGGAGAAAATGGATGAGCATAGAAAGAAAATGGATGACGGCCACCGACGATTGATGGAGAACCTAGAATATCAGAGTAAGATAATAGATGATCATTCTAAGAAAATGAACGATATAATGAATAATAGTAAACTGTGGAGAGAAGAATTAAAAGATAACAAAAGAGAGTTAGAAGAAATACCAGACGATAAAACAAAGGAACAAGCAGTAGTATTATCTGAAAATAAACCTAATAGGAACCAAGTGAATATTAAACATATAGAAGGGGAATCAAAGAAAATGAGAGGAAGGTACCCACGGAATTTAATAAAAACAAAGGAAGAATTTGAGATGATGAACAATGGGTTAATTAATGTAAGTAATATCCCAATAACCAGGGAAAAAGACATCATGAATGCTATAGATTATAGAAGCAGGTCAAGACAAATATCAGAAATAACTTACAATAAAACCGTATGTTACCATTTTAAAAGGGATATAAAGAGATGGAATGCAACAGAAATAGAACCATATGGTAAAAAATCTGGGATATTAGCCATCCTGGATAAATCAGAGACATTTTGGTTGAATGAACAATATTATAAAATGAGCCAAATAAGCTTTGAAACAAGGGAGAAAATAACAACAGAAAAAAGGGAATACAAGAGAGAAGCGATAGATGTCGCAAGAACAGAGATATTTCTGAGAACAATAGTGATCCGAACAACAAGGACTATTTTAAAGACCCTATCATATAAAGAAATGTTGTGAGAATAGTAAGAAGAAAAAAATACCAAAATTCAAAAAGGTTGTAAGACCAACTTACAAGCATTATTTGAAAAAACCAATATGAATAAAAAAGAATTTAGTTGAAGAAAAATAACAAAATTCAAAAATTTGTTAGACCAACTTACAGGAATCATTTGAAAAAACCATTATGAATAAAAACGAATTTAGTTGAAGAAAATTTCTAAATTCAAAAAATAGTAAGACCAACTTACACCAATTATTTGAAAAAACTATTATGAATAAAAACGAATTTAGATGAAGAAAATGTCTAAATTCAAAAAATAGTAAGACCAACTTACACCAATTATTTGAAAAAACCATTATGAATAAAACAGAATTTAGATGAAGAAAATGTCTAAATTCAAAAAGTTGTAAGACCAACTTACTTGAACTGTTTGAGAGAAACTATTAAAAACTTATATATAAAAAGAATCTTGGAGAAAAGATCTAAAGTCAAAAAATAGTAAGTACAACTCACACGAATGATGAGATATAACTATTAAATATAAAAAAGAAATTTTGTGAGAAAAAGCTACAAAATTCTAAAAGAGTAAGAAGAAATTACACTCATAATTTGAGTGACCTCTTACATAAAACAATTTGAAAGTAAATGGAGCACAAATGTGTAAACTTTTTCAAACTCTCCAGAGACAAAGCGAATAGAACATGTTCCAGTAAGTAAAGAGAACAAGCTATATTAAACAATTGAATAATTTAATGTTACCAGAACAATATATTAATAAATGTTAAAAGTGTCATAAGAAGGAACGTAGCAAATCTTCATAAAAACCTGTGTTAATCAAGAAAAAAAGAACCTAAATAAACTATCACAGCTATAAAAAAATATACCATAGTTTGTGTGATAATAGTGACTATGCTAACTATAACCACTATTATAAACAATGTAAATGAGACAATTTAAGGCAAAAATGATACAGAATTTTAAATGAAAAAGAGAGAAGAAACCAGAACATTATATAATTTAATCAAAATAATCTAACCAAAATCACAAAGAAAATAATTTGATCAAGATGAAACAATGAAGAAGGACCAACTAAGTAAAAACCAAGTATTAAGACCAGAGATTAAAAACCCTGGTACCATGATGATAATATTGTTGTAGTAACCACTATTATAGTGATAATTGATAAAGAAGGAATTAATGTTATGCAATGAGCAATAAAACGACTCATTGAATACTAAATGAAAAAAAATCTATATAAATGCTAATTACTATGTAAACAAGATAAAAGATGAAATGATGAAACGATGAAATGTATATTATACCACACACCTAAACCACATAATATGGAATGAGCTTTGTTAGAGAAGAAGAGTCAAGTGTATAAAAGTATTAATTGATATAAAATATTATAACATGAAGAATCCAAGGATGTTTATTATTAGTCAAAAGAGACTACTTTTACTGATTATTTATTTTTTATGACTGGTTGTAGAAAAATTTCAACAGTCTTATATTTTGAGCAGATTCCTCTGGGCTCAGTTAAGTGAAGTTTTGACCAGCAGAGATTGAAGCCAAATGTGCCACTCTGAACTGTTCCAACTCACATGTTAGGGAATGTTAGGGAGTAAACATACAGGTGAGGAAGCACCAAATAAGAAAAGATATAAAATGATAATGTTATACGCAAGATTGATGATTACTTATTAATGAAAAAAGAAGCTAACGAAGGAGATAAATATCATCTGAGAGAAAGCAACGGTGGAAAAAGAAGGTATATAAAGTGAAATCACGAATAAGATATAGTAAATATAAAGAATTAGTAGTAATTATTTCATCCATACGAAGAGTATGATCTGAACTCATCACTTTTACAGGAGAGCATATGTAGCATAACAAAATTATCACCTTAAAATTTAACTTAATACAACATGAATAAAGAAGAAAAGGTCAATAGTGAGTGAGAAAAAGTAAATGGTTAAAAAATAAACTAAAGAAACTGTTCATTAAGTCGATAAAATGTCAATAAAATTAAACTGAATAACAAAGAAAACTCTTGGTCTATATATAAATAACCAACTAATAAAACCCCAGTAAAACAGCAGTATACTCAGTAGGTTGGGGAGCAGTAAAAGGAAATACAAAGGTAGAAAGGTAAACAAAATATTAATAAGGGGAAATTTATTAAATTAAGAAGCAGAGAAACCCCAAGACACAAAAACAATAACAAATTTATAAGGAGCTGTAAAGGAGAAAAGGAATGAAACCGAATAATTAAATCAGAGTCATTGAATTAATAATACAAGGACATGAAACCACAAGATAAGAAAATACTAATATAATGAGAAGGAAGAGACAAAATATGTCAAGGTTCATAAAAGGAATGTATCAACAAGAAAGGATATCCACTACAACATAATGAGGAATGAAGATACCCAATTTTTACACAATTGAAACCAATGATAAATGTCAGACCAAATAACAAGCTACAGGATACAATACAGTTAAAATAAAATTGTAAACTAAATTGTGAGCCTAGTTAAAGAATAGAGTGAAAACATTTAAAAAGACTACCAATAGTGTAGAAACCAACCAAAACTTACCCTAGTGTGAGAGTCATTTAAAAAGACTACCAATAGTGTAGAAACCAACCAAAACTTACCATAGTGTAAAAAATTATTTAAAATACTACCATTAGTGTAGACAATAATAAGTGACACACTATAATAAAGAATAGTGTAAGAAAT
This sequence comes from Magicicada septendecula, assembly GCA_034769895.1. Classification (NCBI taxonomy): domain Eukaryota; kingdom Metazoa; phylum Arthropoda; class Insecta; order Hemiptera; family Cicadidae; genus Magicicada; species Magicicada septendecula. Next base: position 312,553,196 of record CM068373.1, on the reverse strand, counting down.
AGAAAACAATTAAAAAGAATACCATCAGTAGAGAAATACCATATAAAAAACCTAAAAATAAAAGACAGTCTAATGACTAAGAATAGTTTTAATAATAAAAGTGTTTTAAAAAATTAAGTAATATAAGAATTTAATAGGTATAAGACGTTTTTATTTTATTGTATTAGCAAATTAGGTACAGTGGATACAAGAGACAGTTAATAACTGAAAGTGTCATTAGTTATAAGATGTTTTTATTTTAATGTGTTATCAAAATAGTTATAGTAATTAAAAGAGACAGTTAATAACTGAAGGTGTTATTAGGAATAAGATGTTTTAATAGGATTAGGCTTGTTATAAAAGGAAACATAAAAACAAAGGACAGCCAAGGACTGATAATATTGCTGATAATAAGATGTTTCCATTATAATTCTATATATATAAAAAAATAATAGGCATAAGATATTTTTGTTATAGTTAAGTGATATAAAATATTAGTAGATATAAGATATTCAGTTGTATTTGAAATAATTTTCAATAATTTCCAAGTTTGTTAAGGCAGAGAAGGCAAGTAGGTACTAGGAATATTGTATTTTTATTAAACTGTCAACCATATAAAGAGTAATAAGGCAAATTAACTAACACACCACAATAGAAAAACAAAACAGCATTGTAAACCAAAATCATCTATCATAGAGTCAAACTCAAATAAATAAATTCAATCAAACTGCATATAACGAATAGAAACTAGTCCATACAACACGAAGATATGAAAATGTAATCAGTACAGAAACAAATATTAACAAATGTAATGACAAAAGAATAAAATTAACTTTATTTGGAAATAAGTAATACTAGGTCTAAGGAGTACTCAACTCAGATAAAAAGTAAATTAATCAATATTGGAGTATAATAACAACAAATTATTAACAACAAGCAATAATCATGGAGTGAGTAAGATTATTTAAGGGAAATATTAACATAAAATCACTTGTAAACCATTTAAATACTAAAATTGTAAATACAAGGCCTACAATAAATAGCAAAAATTGTAAATTTTAGGCTTATCTGAAATTAAAACCGACCCAATTATATATCAAATTATGTAAAATTAGCTTAAGAATATTGCTGAATAGTTAGATTTTCGTAAAATTAATAAATAATTAAGTTACAGCAATAAATAGGAAACTTGTCATGTATGTTTATGAGTTGAAATCAAATCCAAGACATGTAACTTTGTAAAAAAACAATGGGAAGAGGAAAAAGACATTTTATAAATTACCACAAAACGACGACTTTAAGTCATCAGTCTATTGTTAATCGTGAAAGTGTACAGATCAGAATTTACTGACGGAAGATCTAAAAAATAGAAATAGTGTAAAAACAATTACGAACAACCTCAAAAAGTGTTACTGAGGTTACCAAATGGAAAACATCACCACTAATTTACAAATAACACCAAAACTGAACCAGAACAATTACAATAGTAATATCCATTACTAGAACGAGAAATTAACCGCCATTTTGAGCAAAATTCAACCAATTCTATCTGGACACGAACTCAACAGATTTGAACACAGAACACTGCACCAATAAACTATCACAGAACGACATCGCCGAGGAGGGAAGAACACTTCACACAATTTTCCAGTGATACTACAACATCGCAGAGGAAGGAATACACATTTATATTTGAGGGAGCAGACTGAACATCGCAGTCGGCGTGTGTTTCAGAATCCGAGGTGACGGCGGCCATTTTCATTTACTAGCGACCAGCACGGAACACTGCCTCCACGAGTCAGTGACGTCATTCTACGAAATGGTTCGATCTTTATTTCATAATTGACAATTTTCATAATCCTGTTATTTTTCAGCAAATAATAATTTATTTTAAGATAGTTGTAAGTATTGTATATTGTTCCTTGCCCTCTCTGACCATTTCGACAGTTAAAAGAACCCGAAATAATTAATTTTGTAACGTTATATTTTGTCATTTTTGTTCACAATGGACCTGTGCGAATCTCAATCAATGCCTGGTCCATGCGCGTAAGATTGGCGCACAATTTCAAATGTTAAGAAATAAACATCACAATTACTCAATTACATGTGTTCATAATTATTGGTACGATAAATATTAGCTTTTCCTTTCTTCTAAAAATAATTTAGAGTTATTAGAGAAATATACCAAGAAGAAGAAGAAGAGGAGCGAAGTTAGAAAAGAGAATACTAGATCTGACTACATAACTAGATTACCTAAAGAGAACAAATATTTAAAAAAAATACAATATCTCATTTATTCTATTGAAGGTAATTAAAAAATGTACAATTAATTAATTATTTAATTAATAAATTAACAAAAAAAATTATTAAAATTATAACTAACAACAAATTTTTTTTATCAATATAATACACATTATTTATTATATATCTATTTTATGTTTTATAACAAATTGGCGCCCAACGTGGGCTGAAAATAGGAATCGATAGATCAATAAAATAAGGACAATTCGTCCGATTTCCTATTTCAGATCGGCAGCTGTCAACAGGTCAGAAAAAGAAACAAGATGCACAGGAAGGCGACATCAAAGAAAAGCGCTGTGGAGGCCGAACAGGAAATAGATATGGAGGATAAGGAGGCGACACTCGTGGAAGATATAGAATCGACATTACCTCCAGCAGAACCAACCGATCCAGAATCCCAAGGGGAAACACCCCGACAAGCCGACACGAACAGAGGATATGGAAATGAAGGAAATGATCAGGCTAATGATGGAGAAAATGGATGAGCATAGAAAGAAAATGGATGACGGCCACCGACGATTTGATGGAGAACCTAGAATATCAGAGTAAGATAATAGATGATCATTCTAAGAAAATGAACGATATAATGAATAATAGTAAACTGTGGAGAGAAGAATTAAAAGATAACAAAAGAGAGTTAGAAGAAATACCAGACGATAAAACAAAGGAACAAGCAGTAGTATTATCTGAAAATAAACCTAATAGGAACCAAGTGAATATTAAACATATAGAAGGGGAATCAAAGAAAAATGAGAGGAAAGGTACCCACGGAATTTAATAAAAACAAAGGAAGAATTTGAGATGATGAACAATGGGTTAATTAATGTAAGTAATATCCCAATAACCAGGGAAAAAGACATCATGAATGCTATAGATTATAGAAGCAGGTCAAGACAAATATCAGAAATAACTTACAATAAAACCGTATGTTACCATTTTAAAAGGGATATAAAGAGATGGAATGCAACAGAAATAGAACCATATGGTAAAAAATCTGGGATATTAGCCATCCTGGATAAATCAGAGACATTTTGGTTGAATGAACAATATTATAAAATGAGCCAAATAAGCTTTGAAACAAGGGAGAAAATAACAACAGAAAAAAGGGAATACAAGAGAGAAGCGATAGATGTCGCAAGAACAGAGATATTTCTGAGAACAATAGTGATCCGAACAAACAAGGACTATTTTAAAGACCCCTATCATATAAAGAAATGTTGTGAGAAATAGTAAGAAGAAAAAAATACCAAAATTCAAAAAGGTTGTAAGACCAACTTACAAGCATTATTTGAAAAAACCAATATGAATAAAAAAGAATTTAGTTGAAGAAAAATAACAAAATTCAAAAATTTGTTAGACCAACTTACAGGAATCATTTGAAAAAACCATTATGAATAAAAACGAATTTAGTTGAAGAAAATTTCTAAATTCAAAAAATAGTAAGACCAACTTACACCAATTATTTGAAAAAACTATTATGAATAAAAACGAATTTAGATGAAGAAAATGTCTAAATTCAAAAAATAGTAAGACCAACTTACACCAATTATTTGAAAAAACCATTATGAATAAAACAGAATTTAGATGAAGAAAATGTCTAAATTCAAAAAGTTGTAAGACCAACTTACTTGAACTGTTTGAGAGAAACTATTAAAAACTTATATATAAAAAGAATCTTGGAGAAAAGATCTAAAGTCAAAAAATAGTAAGTACAACTCACACGAATGATGAGATATAACTATTAAATATAAAAAAAGAAATTTTGTGAGAAAAAGCTACAAAATTCTAAAAGAGTAAGAAGAAATTACACTCATAATTTGAGTGACCTCTTACATAAAACAATTTGAAAGTAAATGGAGCACAAATGTGTAAACTTTTTCAAACTCTCCAGAGACAAAGCGAATAGAACATGTTCCAGTAAGTAAAGAGAACAAGCTATATTAAACAATTGAATAATTTAATGTTACCAGAACAATATATTAATAAATGTTAAAAGTGTCATAAGAAGGAACGTAGCAAATCTTCATAAAAACCTGTGTTAATCAAGAAAAAAAGAACCTAAATAAACTATCACAGCTATAAAAAAATATACCATAGTTTGTGTGATAATAGTGACTATGCTAACTATAACCACTATTATAAACAATGTAAATGAGACAATTTAAGGCAAAAAATGATACAGAA